>JBBGZY010000279.1:0-2938465 GCA_037952925.1 Lithobates clamitans | reverse complement strand
CAGCAACCCAGCAGTGCAGCGGGCCCGCTATCCCGCTTTGTCACGATCAGGCATCAGGCATGAAGACCAGTTGCTATAGCAGTTGCAGGACTACCACCGACCAGCAGGATAAGTACACAAGCAGTTACCCTGGAAGATGACACAGGCTCACCTGAGGTGCGGAGTCTAAGTACTAACCAGTGTTCACCAGAGCTCCTGGTGGTGGAGATGGATTTAGCCTCAGTGCTAGTACCAGGTCGCGGTCCTCAGGTTTGCCCCACAAGGGTGTGAGCAAGCCAGGGTCCAGAAGCAGATGAGCAGATAAGGATCAAACAACAAAGTGGTCAGTAAACAAGCCAAAAGTTCGGTAACGAATAGTTGTAGGTTGGGATCAGGCAGTCGAGTAGTCAAGGAACAAGCCAAGGGTCGATCACAAGTGGTAGCAAAATACAGATGGCAGCAGGGAAGACAGGAGCAAGGCACTGGCTGAGAAGGCACAATAACCTGGAAAAGAGAAAGTGCTGAGACAAGGCTTATATAGGAAGTTCATGGGAGGAGCAAGGAGTTCAAGGTTCAACATCAATCAAGGCACTAGGCAGGTTTGTCCAATGGATCAGATAGGATTGTCCAATAGATCAGGCAGGGAGCTGTCCAACATCCTAGATAGCTCAGTGGGATGAGTTAACATCAGACACCGAAGAGGTCCCAGGTTCGAGCCCAGGTCCTGACACGCCTAAAGGGACTGACGTACAGCTACGACACTTTGCAAGATTGTGCCGCTCTGCCGCAGTATAATGATGGTGGCTGGTTGGCAAATGGTTAATGACATACACAAAGTACTTTCCTCAATATAGTTTATTTTTTCATTTTAAACAATCTTCAATCTGCTCTTCCAGATGAAACCAGTAGTAAACGTTTTTAGTAAAGGATCAACCATAATCGAATTCAGTGTATGGGGTATGTAGTCTCAGTTCTGTAAGGTGACAAATTTGGGATTAGGATAAAGGAGACTGGTTAATTGAATGATTGAACAGAAGTCAGACAGAAAACACAGTTGTACCTCATATTATACATTTAAAGTTCCATTTGGTACAGGCCGATGTTGCAAAATAGTGATATGAAAAGCCACTAGGTGGTTTAGAGTTGTCTGGAGTTTATGAGTATTGGTAGAAAGGTAGAAAAGAAGGGGAGAAAAGGAAGGGGGTTTGGGTGGTGTAGGGGGAAGTGGATCCACCACCTTGGTCTCCGTGAATGACACATTACAGGCATTAGGTATCAACATACTTATATGATAGAAGCGGGGGTATGTTAAAGATTCATGAACTAAAACTTTTTCAAATGTTATCTCTTTTTCTAGAAATAGGCAAATATCTCCTTCATTAAGTACCCCTAAAGAAAGTTCACCTACCTGAAAACCTGAAACGCATTGGGTTGAATGGAGAAACGGCCATGTTTTCTTGTATTTTATATGTCTGTTTTATTCACTTTTACAGCTATATGTTTTTTAACCTTTTCAATAAATTTGATAAGTTTTATACATATTGGTGTGTTGCTTGCCATTAAAAACCCCATATCCTATGGGGGCCAAACCTGTTTTGTCCGGACCGAAATGAATGCATAGATCAGATGTGGTACTAATAAAAGTAAGGGATAGTAACAATAAAAGTAATAAATAGATTCAAATAAAAAAAGGGGTGGGGAGGGGACACGGGGTAGGGGATAAGGGGTAAGGTATATAATGAGCATCCAGAATAATAATTGTAACAATTCAGTAACTGGTTTCACGTAAAGCCTTTCCCTCATCTGAGTACGTAAAGGTATTCCAATGAAACCATGTTTTACTGTAATCTTCAGGTCAGTTATGGGAGGATAATAATAGGTCTTCCATTGCGCTAATTTATTCAATCTTTGACAACCATAGAGACAGAGTAGGGGGGTGTGTATCTCTTCACTTTGAAGAAATACAAGATTTAGCAGCTTTGATGAGGTGCCGCAAAACTGATTTCTCATAGGTTTTAGGTTCAATAAGTTTTTATTGTTTTCAACAAGAGTTAAACAAACGGATATATCAACAGGACCAGGTGCCTATCAAAAGGCATTCTGGTATAACAAGTTAAAATTATACAAAAAAGGTATTCTGTGTCATTTATATAGGTAGCCAGAGGGTAAATCATTGAAGTGAGGATTCTAATATTGTACAAACATTCGTGTAAGTGCAATTTCCATCGGCCTTGGCGGACCTATAGGTACCTGCTGCGCCCAGAGGTTGAGGAAATAAATGAGTTTGAGCAAAGCATCAAGGGTTTGTCTGTACAAGGGTGTTAACGTACTTTCAGGTCCCATGACTGATATAAGTGTTCACATTTAGGAACCAGAATACACACGACTTTGTGGTATGGCTACACGTAGCCAAACATATACATGTTAGGGAGAGATAGAAGCGAAAGAGAAAGGGGGGAAGGAAGTTTGAAGGGAAGGGGGGTTATAGAAGGTAAACGGTGGGGAAGGAGGGGGGATTGAGAGACAGTGAGCCCTACTCTAAGGAGGTGTTGCCAGTCTAAGATGCGGGAACATAATTTTGGCTTTAGTCAGTGTTTCAAGGCGTATTCGCCGCTAAGATTCTGTGCTTCAATTTACCTGAAGTACAGTAATGCTTCCAAATACTCCAGATAAAGGAAAATTTTGCCTGTTTATCTAGGGATTCAGCTTGGATCTCCTCCATAAGCATGATGTCATTTATCTCGCTTACCCATTCTATAAGGGATGGGGAGGAGGTTGTTTTTCAGTATCTAGGAATAAGTTGTTGACCTGCACTGAGGAAGAATTTTAGGAGATTGTGCTTTTGAGATTTAACAGTGCCAGGTAGTATGGAAAGGAGGGTAATGAAAGGGGAGGGAGTGAGAGGTTTGTCATATATTTCCGTGTAAATTTGGAAGATCTGTGCCCAAAATAGTTGGATCTCACCACATTCCCACCAGATGTGGTTGTACGTATCTTTTGCCAAATTACATCTCCAACATACGTCGGTGACCGAAGGGAACATGATCTTGAAGTTGGTTGGCACATGATACCATCTAGACACTAGCTTGTAAATTTTCTCCTGAGTGTAGCTTGAGATAGATGATTTGTGGGTAAATAGGAAAGCTTTACTCCATTCTCCCTCTGATATGTCTCTCCCAAGCTCCTCTGACCATGCTGTCGGGTATTTGGGAAGAGTGGTATGAGTATAAACTATTATCATTTTGTAGATCAGTGATAGGGTCTGCCTAGGGGCTTCTGAAAGTGTGCATAATTGCTCAAAGCTAGTCAGGGGTCTGTGGATCTGTTTGGAGTCGTGAAGTTTCTTACAGTAGGGGGACAAATGTAGACGAGTAAGCCACTTTATATATTGGAGGCTGTAGTAGCGTGGTTCGTCACGTAAGTGCCTAGGGTGTCGTGGACAAATCGTTGTGCTGTGGGCCAGGAGGCTCTATTATAGTTGTCTATGATTTGGGTTGACCTGCCTTCTGGGAGGGCTGGATTATCAAATAATGGGGGGAAAGGGCTCGGTTCAGTGGATAGCGAGTAACTCTCCTTTCTTCTGTACCAGATTGCTAGGGCATCCTTAGTGAGGGGAGACAGCATTGTGAGAGATTTGTAAGTCCGATCGTGACCCCAGAGGACTGCTCGAAGGTCAACTTATGACAAATCTTGTTCCACTAGGGTGGAGGCTTTGATCAGAGGACGGGGAATCACTCCAGGACTCAGGAGACCACTGCTGACGTGTGATAGAGTTCAAGATCTGGAAGGCCAGTCCCGCCTTTTAAGGTGGGGGAACACAAGAGCTTATGTTTCAGTCTTGGGTGGTTACCCCTCCATACAAATCTGATGGCCATAGAGCGAAGCGTGAGGAAGAAAGCGGATGGGAGGGCAATCGGTAAGGCTTGAAATAAATTCAATAGTTTGGGGAGTATGTCCATTTTTAGTGTGTTCATGCGACCAAACCTTGACATTGGTAGGTCCATTCTGCCTTCAGTGAGGCATCTGAGTGAGTGAGTAATGGGCTAAATGAGAGTGCGTATATATCTGTGGTATGCCTTGGGATGGCTGTTCCAAGATATGATATGGATTTTGTTTGCCATTGAAAGGAGAAATTGGCTTTTAGGGAGGAGAGGGTAGATTGTGTTAAGGAGAGGTTTAGTGCTTCCGTTTTAGATATGTTTAGCTTATAGTTGCTAAAACGGCCAAACCAGTGGATCTCTGCTAGTATGGATGGAATGGTGATTTGGGGTTAAGTCACATAAAGGAGGAGGTCGTCTGCGTATAGGGAGATTTTACATTGAGAGGAGGGGGTTTGTATGCCATGTATGTTTGCTCTGATAGCTTGGGCTAGATGTTCCATTACTAGGGTGAACAGGAGTGGGGAAAGGGGGTAGCCTTGCCTGGTGCTGTTAGTGATTGTCAGCTTTTCTGATTGGGTGCCAATAACTAAAATCGTGGCAGTGGGGTTGGAATAAGGGGACATAATATGTGAGAGCATGTTTGGGCCTAATCCTATCTGGGAGAGGGTATTTTGGAGAAAGTGCCAGCTGACCCTATCAAAGGCCTTCTCTTCATCACAGGAGAGAAGGCAGGTCGGTATGCGGTTGCGTTGGGCGTATGCTATAAGGTGTATGGTCTTGGTGGTGTTGTCCCTAGCTTTACATCCAGGGACAAAACCTATAGTACCTGGTCTCTATGTATTGTTTTGGGTAATAGGGGTGAAAGGCGATTTGCTAAAATTTTTGCGAATAGTTTTAAATCAATGTTTAGGAGGGATATCGGTCTGTAGTTGGGGCATAAAGAGGGGTCCTTACCAGGCTTCAGGATAACTACTATTTGGGCTTGGAGTAGGGTAGGAGAGGGGGTGATGGTCCTGTCTATGGCGTTAAATGCTTTCGCCAGGAGGGGAGCCAGCATGAGTGGAAATGTCTTGTAAAAATGTGAGTAGAACCCGTCTGGACCTGGGCTCTTTCCGTTCTTAAGACCTTTTATGGCAAGTTGAAATTAAGCTTCGGACAGGGGAGAATCCAATTCCTCTGTGTCAGAAGTCGGGATGTTAGGTAGTGCAGTTTCCTGGATGTATAAAAGTAAGTATTGCGTTGATTTGCTTGTGTGGGGTGAGGCCGGTGGTGTCTGGGGGGTAAGATTGTATAAGGTGGAATAATATTGGCGAAATTCTGAAATAGCTGAATTAGTCAGTATTTTGCCTTCTGTAGAGGAGTTGATAAGTTTGATAGGTTTCCGTGCATGTCGAGGTTGGAGTGTGTTTGCGAGGTGTCTGCCGCATTTATTGGCTTGCGAGTAGTGGACAAATTGCCCTTTATGTCTCGCCAACATAGAGCGTTCTGTGAAAATTTGAAGGAGGTCTCTTCTGGCGTTGGTCAGTTCTAGTTGCACAGTGGGGTCAGGGGTTTGTTTATGGGACTATTCCAGTGAGGCTGTTGAGTGTTGAGAAGGCGTGTTATGTCAGCCGTGCGTGCGCGTTTAAGTCGGGAGCCATGTTGTATAAATTTGCCCCTGAGGACACATTTAAGTGCTTCCCATTTTGTAAGCGTGTTGGTGTCATCGTGTGCATGATCTTTTACGAAGTCTCTGATAGTCTGTATAATGTCTTGAGTGCAGACTGAGTCATGTAATAGGGTGTCATTGAGTCTCCAGGAGGATCTTTTCCTGCATGTGGAAAAGATCCTCCTGGAGATCTTTTCCACAAGCAGACTCATGTGTATGGGGGCATGGTCAGACCAGAGAGTAACCCCTGTGGAGGTGGTGGGGGAGTAATCCAGTAAGGATTGAGATACAAAAATGTAGTCTAGCCTACTGTATGATGAGTTTGTGGTAGAATAATACGTGTTGTCCTTAGTTGTGGGATGTAATATTCTCCATACATCTACTAATGATAGGTCAGAGAAGAGTGTTCGGATTTTGGTCAGGGAGGCCGGGGAGATCGAGAACTTACCAGTCGAATTGTCTAGGCGAGGTATCAAGGTTGGGGATGAGCTTCGAGTTCGAGTCAAACTCATGTTCGACTCGAACATCGGCTTATTGCAAGTTCGCCGAACAGCGAACAATTTGGGGTGTTCGCAGCAAATTCGAATGCCGCGGAACACCCTTTAAAAGTCTATGGGAGAAATCAAAAGTGCTAATTTTAAAGGCTTATATGCATGGTATTGTCATAAAAAGAGTTTGGGGACCTGGGTCCTGCCCCAGGGGACATGTAACAATGCAAAAAAAAGTTTTAAAAACGGACGTTTTTTCGGGAGCAGTGATTTTATTAATGCTTAAAGTGAAACAATAAAAGTGTAATATCCCTTTAAATTTCGTACCTGGGGGGTGTCTATAGTATGCCTGTAAAGGGGCGCATGTTTTCCGTGTTTAGAACAGTCTGACAGCAAAATGACATTTCAAAGGAAAAAAAGTTATTCAAAACTACTCGCGGCTATTGCCGGTCCGACAATACACATAGAAGTTTATCAATAAAAACAGCATGGGAATTCCCCACAGGTGAACCCTGAACCAAAATTTAAAAAAAAACGACGTGGGGGTCCCCCTAAATTCCATACCAGGCCCTTCAGGTCTGGTATGGATATTAAGGGGAACCCTGGCCAAAAAAAAAAAAAAAAACAGCATGGGGTCCCCCCAAAAATCCATACCAGACCCTTATCTGAGCACGCAACCTGGCAAGCCACAGGAAAAGAGGGGGGGACGAGAGAGTGCCCCCCCTCCTGAACCGTACCAGGCCACATGCCCTCAACATTGGGAGAGTGCTTTGGGGTAGCCCCCCAAAACACCTTGTCCCCATGTTGATGAGGACAAGGGCCTCATCCCCACAACCCTGGCCGGTGGTTGTGGGGGTCTGCGGGCAGGGGGCTTATTGGAATCTGGAAGCCCCCTTTAACAAGGGGACCCCCAGATCCTGGCCCTCCCCCCTGTGTGAAATGGTAAGGGTTTATACCCCTACCATTTCACTAAAAAACTGTCAAAAATGTTAAAAATTACAAGAGACAGTTTTTGACAATTCCTTTATTTAAATGCTTCTTCTTTCTTCTTTCTTCTATCTTCTATCTTCCTTCGGTTTCTTCCTCCATCTTCTTCTTCTTCTGGTTCTTCCTCTGGTGTTGTCGTCCAGCATCTCCTCCGCGGCGTCTTCTTCCCTTCTTGGGGAAAAAAATGGGGTTTGTTTTGTAGCAGAGTGTGTAGAATTGTTGTAGGCGAATTCAGCCAGCGGAAGCAAAGAGATCCAGTCATCTTGAGTAAATGAAGAAAAGCAGCGGAGGTATTGTTCGAGGGTTTGGTTGGTCCTCTCTGTTTGCCCATTTGTCTGGGGGTGATAAGCGGAAGAGAAAGATAGCTCGACCTTCAAAGCTTTGCATAAGGACCTCCAGAATCGGGAAGTAAATTGTACCCCCCGATCTGAGACAATGTTGGCCGGTACTCCATGGAGTCTGATGATTTCTCTGATGAATACCTGTGCAGTCTCAGAAGCAGAGGGAGTGCCTTTCATAGGGATAAAGTGTGCCATTTTTGACAACCGGTCTACCACCACAAAGATGGTGGTATGGTCCTCTGCTGGGGGTAACTCTACAATGAAGTCTATGGATAACATCTTCCAGGGTCTATCCGGAACAGGCAGTGGTCTCAATAATCCCCAGGCCTTGGCTCTACTGCTCTTGTTCCTAATGCAAGTGACACAGGATTCCACAAACTTCTTGCAGTCTCTGCCTACCTGAGGCCACCAGAAGGTACGTTGTACCAAATCGGTGGTTTTAGTTATGCCAAAATGTCCAGCTAGTGCGTGATCATGACAGAGTTCTAATATAGGGACTCGTACGCTTTCAGGTGCAAAAATCTTGTCCCTGTACCAGAACAACCCATCTTTTGCTCGTATTTCCGATTTAGTGGGGGGCGCCCACCCCAGAGTAGCCTGTTTGATCCAGGAGAGCAAATCTTCCTGCAGCAGAAGAAAATTCCCTGATGAAAGAATGGTATCGGGGGAAGTCATTTCTTTGGATTTGTGAAACATTCTGGACAGGGCGTCAGGTTTTGTATTCTTAGAGACTGGCCGGTAAGTAACATGAAAAGAGAACCTGGAGAAAAACAACGCCCATCTGGCTTGCCGTGGCTTTAACCTCTTTGCCGACCTCAAGTACTCTAAGTTCTTACGATCAGTGAAGATCAAGATTGGGTGAGTTGCTCCTTCAAGTAAGTACCGCCATTCTTCAAGTGCCGATTTGATTGCCAGCAGTTCCCGATCCCCCACATCGTAATTCCTTTCGGCAGCTGAAAGTTTGCGGGAGAAGAAGGCTACAGTGCAGAGCAGTGCCTTGGTTCCTTGGCATTGGGAGAGTACTGCTCCTACAGCAATCTCAGAAGCATCTACCTCAAGTACAAATGGCAGGGCAGAATCAGGGTGTTTTAGAACGGAGGCAGATGTAAACAATTCTTTGAGAGATTCAAAGGCAACTTGAGCTTCTGGGGTCCAATGGAAGGGAACCCCCAGTTTGGTTAATTGGGTAATAGGGGCAATGATGGCAGAAAACCCCTTAATGAATTTCCGGTAGAAATTAGCGAATCCAACGAAACGTTGGATTCCTTTTTTGTCAACAGGAACTGGCCAGTCAAGTATTGCAGCAATCTTCTGCGGATCCATCTTGATACCTTCTATGGAGATGATTAATCCCAGGAATAGTATACTCTCTTGTTCGAATTCACATTTTTCTGACTTCGCGTACAGGCCATGCTGTCGAAGTCGTGTCAAAACACACCTGACGTGTCTGCGATGAGCATCTAGGGAGGAAGAAAAGATTAGAATATCGTCTAAGTAGACGATGACAAACAGATCTAAATAATCCCAGAAAACATTGTTAATAAAATACTGGAACGTGGCAGGAGCATTACATAACCCGAAGGGCATTACTAGGTACTCAAAGTGCCCAAAACGGGTGCGGAACGCCGTTTTCCACTCATCTCCTTCCCTGATGCGGACTAAGTTATAGGCTCCTCGAAGATCAAGTTTAGTAAAGATAGTAGCTGTTCCCAGTCTCTGGAATAACCCGGGGACCAAGGGAAGGGGGTACCTGTTCTTGACGGTAATTTTATTTAGCTCACGGTAGTCTATGCAAGGCTGAAGTGTGTGATCCTTCTTCTCTACAAAAAAGATACCCGCCCAGTGTGGCCCAGTTGACACCAGGATTGTGGGCTTGAAGCCAAGGCATTCCAAGAATTACAGGAAACAGAGGTGAGGAGATTATGTCCATATTAAGCAGTTCGTGGTGGGCACCGGCAATGGTGACTGGCAAAGGGGAAGTCTCTTGGATAACCGTCCCAGATTTAATAGTGGACCCATCAGCTAGGTGAATGGACAGTCTTTGGGTCCTAGGAAGCAGAGGAATCTGATGTCTTGTTGCAAAAGATGAGTCCATAAAGCAGCTGCAGGCTCCTGAATCAATAATGGCGGGCACTGACAGAGTCTTTCCTGGAAGCTGCAAAGAGATAGAGAGGGCAAGATGAGAAGAGGTCTGGATTCCAGTAAGCACATGTTCAGGAGATTTTCGGAAACACTTACGAAGTTTAGTAGGGCAATTCTTGACATAGTGACCGGGTTCCCCGCAGTAGAGACATAGATTATTTGCCCGGCGACGTTTGCGCTCTTCCATAGTAAGAGAAGGGTGAAGCACCCCCAACTGCATGGGTTCCGAAGTGTCCGTTGTAGAAGTGGACTGAGAGGTAGGGGCCGGATACAGGTGACTGGGCACTCTAGGTAACATCCAGGTTGGTTGGGAAAATCCAGTTGCTTTTTCTGACCTACGTTCCCTCAGGCGCCGGTCAATCTGTATGGCAAAATTGATTAATGCGTCTACTGTCTGGGGCACACCAACTCGGGCTAGCTCGTCCTTCAAGGGGTCAGACAGTCCCATGCGAAACTGGTAACGGAGCGCAGCCTCATTCCAGTCAGTGTCTGGGCTCCACTGCCGAAATTCAGCCACATAATATTCCGCCACCCGGCGCCCTTGCTGAAGGGCGTGCAGTGCGGCTTCGGCAGTTGCAGAAAGCTGAGGGTCTTCATACAGTTGAGCCATGGTATTAAAGAATGTGGTAAGGTTGGTCAACACATCGTCTTTCTGTTCCAGGAGGCGATGGGCCCAGGTTTGAGGTTCACCCGAAAGTAAAGAGATGACAAAGCCCACCTTGGTGGCTTCCAAGGAGAAGGTACGTGGCTGGAGGGCGAAGTACAGTTCACAGGAATTGCGAAACGCCCTGAATTTGCTACGTTCCCCAGCAAATTTTTTGGGTGTGGGGACACGTGGTTCGGGCGGAAGCATCACCACCGTAGGAGAGGATGCAATGCCTGTAGAAGAGGTAGAGGCTTGAGGGGTTCCTTGAATTCCAGTGGGAGAAGACAGTACTTGGACCCGTTCCTCCAACCGGGTGTATCCTTCCTGAAGGCTTTTGACAGCCTGGGTCAGGCCTGCTAAGTGCAAACAAAGTTCCTGCATAGGAGAGGTTCCCTGCTCGGGCTCAGACATGGCTGTTTGCTACTGTTACGTACCTAAAGGGTGAGCCCGAATTGCAGAGGATGGCCTCTCCTACGCCTCCGACTCGAGAGCCCCTGATAGTGGTGACAGGGGTGCAGGAGTGCGGAGTGGTATGAGTGCCTGGCAGGATCAACAGCAGAAGGATCAGATGGCCGGCACAGCTGACGGGATGGATCAGTAGACAGGAACTGCAGACTGGACAACTCAGCAGACAGGACAGCAGACTGGATGGATCAGGCAGACAGGTGAGCAGCCTGGATGGCTCAGCAGACAAGCCCAGCAGACTGGATGATCAGCAGGCAGGTGAACAGCCTGGATGGCTCAGCAGACAGACCCAGCAGACCGGATGATCAGCAGACAGGTGAACAGCCTGGATGGCTCAGCAGACAGGCTCAGCAGACTAGATGGGAGTCCAGGATCATCAGACAGGCCGGGTCGGTAAGCAGGCTGGCAGCAGAGGTACAAAAGGAGCAGGCAGAGGGATCGTCAAACAAGCCAGGGATCAGGCACAGGCAGATAACAGGAATAGTCTCAAAGCAAGCCGGGTCAAAACAGGAGCAGATATCAGGTTTTCAGGGAACACATGCACAGAGCTGCAGAGCAAACAGCAATGATGCAAGTGCCAGACAGGTTTAAATAACCCGCCAGACACTAACGAGTGCATGTGCGCGTGCGCATAGACGCCCGCAATCGTGCACCGATGGGTCTAATCTGCCTGTTACTGGCAGGATCTTCATGACATTGCCCCCCCCCCCCCCAAGGGGTAGCCTTCGGATGCCCATCCGAGCCAATTTTTCAGGATGGGACCTTTTGAAGGATTGAACCAGACTCTCAGCGTGGATGTTTTCTTCAGGTTCCCATGAATTCTCCTCGGGCCCATAGCCCTTCCATTTGATCAGGAATTGAGTTTGATTGTTTCTCCTCCTGCAATCCACTATTGCTTCTACCTCAAACTCCTTTTCCCCATCTACTAATACAGGATCAGGAGGGTCAGAGCTTCGGCCAGGAAAGGGATTAGCAACAGAGGGTTTTAATAGTGCATGTGCGCGTGCGCATAGACGCCCGCAATTGTGCACCGATGGGTCTAATCTGCCTGTTACTGGCAGGATCTTCATGACATGCACACAGGGTCCTTTTACTGGCTCTAAACATAACAATAACTTATAATAAGGTGGAGGGGGGGATGCGGGTTGGGAAAGGGATAACAGTATGTGACAGGGAAGTATGAAACATTGAAAAGGAATACACTATTCTGAGTAAAAAGTCAAAACCTGTATGAGGAGAATAAAAGGTAGGTTAGTAATGTAATGTCCCAACAGAACAAAGATCAGGCCTGTGAAAAAGAAAATCAGTTAGTCAAGATGCAGACTGTGGAAGATCATCCTGCTGTCGACTTGGAGGCTTCTGATCTGGAACGTTTGTTCTGCTTGGATTTTTTTCTGCCATCCTGTGGTGACAGGGAGTCCAGGAGTAGCTGCATGCAGTGGCCAATCAGGAATTGGGATTTGTGGAAGCTCAAAGGTCCCGAGGAAATTTGGGAGGTCATCCAATGTGCGGAATGTCGCCGACTTCCCATTATGGGAGGCAAAAGGGTTGAACGGGAAACCCCAACGATATTTAATTTGCTTTGCTAGTAGGGCTCCCGTGAGTGGTTTCAGGGTACGACGCATGTCCAGGGTCATCTTGGAGAGGTCTAGAAGTAGAGATACCTGGGTGCCATTAAAATATATGGCTTGTTGTGTGCGTACAGCTTGCATTATGTCAGCCTTAATCACATAGAAGTGCACTCTGCAAATCACATCCCTGGGGTGCTCCAGGTTGGGGTTTTTAGGACCAAGGGCTCTGTGTACCCGATCAAGTTCCAGAGGGGCATCTTTGGGTTTTTGAAGCAGTTCATTAAACATGACAATGACAGCAGGGGCCAGGTCTTTGGTCTCAACAGACTCTGGAAGACCGCGGATGCGTATTTTGTTGCGTCTGGCCCTGTTTTCATGGTTGTCTTGGTGGTACATTATTTGTTGAATCTGCAGGGTATGCTCATGTAAAATTACTTCATGTGTCAGTCTCCTCTACACTATGCTCTACTTCCTCCAGCCTGTTTGTGACATCCCTGCGCAGCTCTGACATCTCTTGTTTATATGAATGTTCGAGTCTCTGCACACAGGCTTCAAAATCATGTCTTGTTGGCAAGGCCTTAATGTAAGCCTCCATGTCCCAGCTACTGAAAGAGCGGTGTGATTCAGGGGAATGGCAGGCAGAACGTATAGAGACGTTTGCTGAATCTGCTGGGGATCTGGAGCACTGTCTGGTTCTCATGTGTGGAGTGGAGTGGTGTGAAGCAGCTCCCTGTGAGGCCGCATGTGTGCCTGAGAAACGGGACGGCGCCATCTTGGATGAGGGGGGCCCTGCTGATTCGGCCCTAATCAGTTAAAAAAAAGGTTGATTTCCCCTACTTTATGTGGGTCGGGGGGTTGGTGGCCCTCTCCCCACCTCTCTCCCCATTACTGACCTTTTGCAGCGGTTCCAAAGAGCGATGGGAGCTGTGGAAAGTCTGGTATGTGCGGGAGCTCCAGGAGAGCACGTCTTACTTCTCCATGCGCTAGGCCGCACCCCCTTCTTGTAGTTTTTAATAGGTATTTTTGAATCATGTAAGAAGAAAAATGAGGGGTCAGCGAGAAGTTCATAATCAGTAAATTTTTGAGAAATCCTCTGTACTGCTCTCCAGAAATGTGTCAACATAGGACAAAACCAGAATAAATATAAAAGGTCTTCTCTTCCTTTCTGGCATCTCCAACAATGGTCTGCATTAGAAAGAAAAAAAGCATGGAGAATTGATGGGGTCTGGTACCATATTGCTAAAACTTAAAGTTGGATTCCTGTATTCTGGTAGATATGGAAGACTTGAGCGAGAATCGGATAATTTGTCTGCTTTGTTCATCATTAAAAGTTTTGTCTAAGTCGATTTCCAATTAACAAATAATCGTTTATAATCGTTTATAATCGTCAGATGGAGGATTCAATAGGGAATACGTCAGGGAAAGGGAATGATTTATCTGTCCTTTGTTGGAGCATATTTTTTCCAGAGGAGATAATTATCTTTGAAAGATATGGGGGGGAAGGAGTGATTGAAATAATTGTTTGAAGCTCTCAAGAAGTCCTGATGCAGTGGACCAGAAGCTTGCTTTAGGGATATAACGGACAGCCATTGAAAAGATTCTAGGAAGTGAGATGTTTGATAATAAAGGGATTGAAGCAGGTGTTGAATAGGGCCATCCAAAAATCCTGGAGGAAAACGTGGATTTCCTAAGATGGGGTAGAGTGGGGAGGTGTTAGGGATTAGAGAATATTCGGAAAGGTTTTTGGCACAAATTTTTAGAGTAGGGCCAATTATGGGATGTGAACAAAGCGAAGATGAAAGGTCAGAAATGCACCAAGGTGCACTATGAAGGGGAATGTTAAATTGTGCCTGTTCAATGTTGTCCCAAAATTTAAGATCGGTATTTCGGCACCAGTCAATAAGCCTGACAAGGTGTGCAGCACGATAATATTGCACAAGATCGGGTAAGGCTAGGCCAATATTTTTTTTGGGTAATAACAATAATTGTCAGGAAATTCTGGGTCTCTTATCAGCCCAAATCAACTGAGCAAAGAGACAATTATTTTTTTTAAAAAAGTAGAAGGTATATATTGGTAGAGCTTGAAAGAGATATAAGAATTTAGGTAAAGTTAAGAGAGAAAACCTGGTTCAAATGTGGAGGAACATAGGTGCCAAGATATTTCAAAGTATGGCTAGTCCACTTGAGTTTGGAATTGCCTTGCATTTGGGAGACTTGAGAGGTGTGGGTATGGTTATCCCCATTGCCTCTGTTTTGGAAAAGTTAAAGTTGAAGTAGGAGATAGCTCAATATTGATCAAATTCATAGAGGAGATTTGGGAGTGTGATAAGTGGATTGGTAAGAGAAAATAACATGCTGTCTGCATAAGCAGAACCTTTAAACTGAGAGGACCCCAACTGTAATCCAGAAATGTCAGGATTATGTAGGATTTAATCAAGAAAGGGTTCAAGTGAAAGGGCAAAAAAGAGCGGTAAAAGAGGGCAGCCCTGTCTGGTGCCATTGGAAATTGCAAAGGGTTCAGATAAAACTCCTTTGACTTTGACTTGAGCAGTCAGAGAAGAATAGATGGGGCAGCCCTGTCTGATGCCATTGGAAATTGCAAAAGGTTCAGATAAAACTCTGTTGACTTTGACTTGAGCAGTCAGAAAAGAATAGATGGCTTTTATCCAAGTTAGCATTTTTCTTCAAGGCCAATATGTTTAAGTACAGCAAACATATAGTCCCAATTTACTCTGTCAAATGCCTTCTCAGCATCTGTTGCCAGAAGAAGACATTGAATGTTTTGTGAAGTTGCCGTGTGTACAAGATTAAGAACTTTAATGCCATTGTGCCTTGCAGCGCAACAAAAATAAGTCTTTTGTGCTGAATGTCAACACCAAAATATTAAAAAAGTGCTATACACATTTAATACAATTATAATGTGTAACACATATCATATGATAGTTCACAGTGTAAATTAAAGTCCAATCAATATATAAAAACACCTCTGTGATACTGTGATCCAAATAATAGAGGTGCTCCGTGTTCTACCACCATACAAACTGGCCACTCACCTCAAAGCCATGACCCCTGCATTATCAGAAGGTCAAATTAAACGGTGCCCCCCTCAGGGATAATAGCTCTGACAGACTCTTGGCAGATCATAACTCCTCTTTTCCCATAGGAAGTATACACAAAGTCCTCAGGCACTCAGGAACAGCTGATGTATGTGGGAAAATAGAAGCACCCAAGATCTAACGCTCTCTGTTTAACCTCTTACTGGCTGCCCCACGTACATACACGTACACTGCGGGGCAGCAGCCCTGGAAGATTTTACCCCCTTCCTGACCAGAGCACTTTTTGTGATTCGACACTGCATTGCTTTAATTGACAATTGCGCCGATGTGCGATGTCACACCGAAACAAAATTGACTTTTTTTCCCCACAAATAGAGCATTCTTTTGGTGGTATTTGATCACCTCTGTGGTTGTTTTGTTTTTTTTACGCTATAAACAAAAAAAGAGCGACAATTTTGAAAAAAAAGCAAAAGTTATAGCGTCTACAAAATAGGGGATAGTTTTATGGCATTTTTATTATATTTTTTTTTATTAGTAATGGCGGCAATCTACGATTTTTATCATGACTGCGACATTATGACGGACACATCAGACATTTTTGACACTATTTTGGGACCATTTATACAGCGATCAGTTTTGTAAAAATGCACTAATTTCTGTGTAAATGACACTGAAAGGGAAGGGGTTAAACACTAGGGTCGATCAAGGGGTTAAGTGTGTCCTAGGGAGTGATTCTAACTGTGGGGGGGATGGGCTACCACTGACATGACAGCGATGACTACTCCCGATGACAGGGAGCAGTAGATGCCTGTCATGTCACTAGGCAGAACGGGGAAATGCTTTGTTTACATCTCCCCATTCTGCAACTCAGTGACATGATCGCGGGACACTGGTGGACATCGAGTATGCGGAACCTGCAGGCATGGTCAAACTGTACATGGCGGGTGCGCCCGCTAGCCTCGCCAATTAAAGGGGATGTACAGGTATGTCCCTTTGCCCACCACTGCCATTGTGCCGATGTATATCGGCGTGCAGCGGTCGGCAAGTGATTAATGTTACTTACAGTGAATTTTCAAAGACTCTATAGTTTCAGAACATGCTTAGAATCAACGCCATACCCAGCTGTGGAATTTTATCTGGAGGAGTTATTTGACAAAAGCCTCTTCTCTGACCATTTGGTAGCATAATCTATGGACTAGTTGGAATGTCAATTCAAAGGAGGTGGGAAGAAAAAAAGGAATAACTTGATCCTAAATGGTAGCTGGTGTCCTACCTTAAGAGGGCCCCCACCCCCATTGGCTCAATTTAGCAGTCTTAGCATATGGAAGGGGGTGAGGAGGGGTGGGTTTTTACAAGTGTGTATATATCAGAATACACACCCCTGGCTCAGTCTACTTGGTTTGTGGTCTAAGAAGCATGGGGAGGTAAGATTTCTCTCTGTAATGCACCTCCTTTACTTTCTTTGTGAGTAACTTCATCTTTTATGTAACTTTTCCTGTCCTACAATTTGTCCTGATATACTGATAGCATTTGTAGATCCATTATAGTATATTCCTATTTGTATTTCTTTGTACCATTGGTAACATCTTTGTTTTAAGGTTGTATCATCTATGTTATAGTTGGTAATATTTGATCAATACAAGTTTCTTCTCTGTACAATAGTAAGTTTAAATCAATTTGATTGTTATTCTTTTCGCACAGTTATCATTTGTTTTAATTCTATCCGTAATAGCGGCAACCTTATTGGTTGATTCTCATATAGACAAAAGGTTTTAATCACTTATTTTATGTATCTAAATCATTTAATTTAGGTATGAACATTGCCATCACAGATGGTGCCTCCTTGTGTGAGGAAGATTAATGTTTGAGTGAATGTTATCACTTGTATGGAAGAGAGAGCTGGTCTATACAGTCCTAACTCCAGAAACGCTAATACTTTGATGAGACTGAATCTGAATAAGTGTGTATATATATATATATATATATATATATATATATATATATATATATTGAAATTGTAAGTGTGAATTATAAGGGCTCCATTTGCAATCTTGGAGGCAGTGGAAAAGGATACGTGCCTCTCTGCCAAAAACCTGGTTCAGTTGACCCGTGCCTGAGATTAGGCCAATCTTTGTGATTGAAATGCAGCTGTGGGCCCAGAGCTACGTTTCCACTGGTGCAACTCCAAAGTCGCATTATTTAGAGTCTGACTGTGAGGTGGAAATTTAGTGTGACTGAGGTGGCTTTAAATATGACTTTGATCCAAATTTACATTCTGGGTCGGAGTCACATTCAGAGTTGCATCAGGGTGGTGTAGGTACCTTTTAAGAGTCACTGCAGCTTTGAATCGCATAGATTGGAACGGGTGCTATTGAAATCAATGGACTGCGACTTGTAATTCAACTTTATGTGTCCAAAGTCGCATGACAAATTGAACTAGTGGAAACTGAGACTAAATCACACTGAATGATCTTGGGTATGAAGTCTTCTTTGCAATTACTAACTGGGATTGTAAGCTTTGTAATTAGACCTGGGAACACTGGCTATACTGTAACTGATACAAATCATATTGCAAATAAGTGTGCCTCAGTTGACTGCCTTCTATACTCCAAGCAGGCATATATTTTTGTGATTATCCAAGTTTGCTCTAATCATTCTTGAGATAACAAAAGTAATAGCCCTACGTTAAGGCATTTTTTAGAACGCCTCAGAAAAGCCCACGGGGGAGTTTGAACTATTAACGAGTTTGCAAAATCTCAAGGCTGACTTGAAGGACTATCATCATTAACAGGGAAAATATTGTTCTGATAAGTAGTGAAAAGCGGCAATGGTGACAGGGGCGGTACATGTCAACCCAATCACGGTCCAGAGAGTAGCTACCTCTAGAGGAGCAACCTATAAAAGGTTGGGAAATCAGGTCAGGGTCCAAGCATCCTTAAGGATGGGTAATAGAATTGCTTCAAAGAGCGTGTCTGAGTGTGGTAAGCCCTACCAACTGACCCCAAGGGAAGAGATGATAGATAAATATGGGCCCTAGGTGGTAAAATTTATTCGTGATTGGGAAAGTTGGATTGGGAAGAGGTTTTCTAAGAAAGTTACATTTAAGCTGAAAGTGGTTGTAAACCCTTTACAACCACTTTATACTACAGGCAAGGCTATAATTAGGCTTACCTGTAGCTATACTGAATAGCTCTTAAACCTGCACGGTTTGGGAGATATCCCTGTATTTGCATTTGCCGATGTCATCGGCACATGCGCACTTAAGCAAACTGAAGCAAGGGCACCTATGTGCCCTTGCTTCAGTTGTACTGTGCCATTACCGGCGGCTCCCACACACATGTGCGTGGGAGTGACATCATTGCGGCTCCAGCCAATCACAGTGCCGGAGCCATGATACACGGAAGTAAGCCCCCGGAGAGATGTAGGCTGTCGGAGCGGTGAACGAGGACCGTTGTGGGGGTTTCGATCTCAGGTGATTAATTCACATTATGCCTTTGTCTTGCAGGTTTTTTTTTTTAAAAGGGTTTACAACCACTTTAAAGTATGGGAAGATCTATGCTGTGCTCATCACAAAAAGATGATGTGGCCATATGAAAAAGATGCTTGGAGTATATGGATGCTGGAGTCAAATAGGGCAGAGGAAATGAATGTTTTTACTGTGGGATTTAAGGAAAAATCATTCCAAACAATGCTTGAATGTAAGAACATGCAGAAACAAAGTTGGGATGATCAGGGGGACAAGAAGCAATTGTCAGGACTTGAGCCTTATGCAGTTGCCCAGTCCTTGTCAGCAAAGTGCTCAGAGGCTAACATGAACTGTCACCTTTCAGTGGCTGACAAAAAGGGAGCGTCACAATACTAGTCTGATACCCCAGTAAAATGTGAATTGCAGGGGGATTGTGAGGTACAGGAAGAGGAAGGCAGAGCAGCAAGACATGGAAAGGAAATGGGCATGCTGGCATTAAGAGAGGAAAGTCTCCAGGCAGAAGGGACACTTTCTGTCCCGCTGACGGGAGAGGATGTGAAATTAAATTTCACTGGAAGAAGCTGTAAAAAGCGCACGGGAAAAACGCTGTTAATCTTTGCGGCCAGGTGGTTAGTGAAACAGTATGAACATTTGAAAGTGCAAAACACATCCCTAAAAGAAGCACTAGTAGTAACCAAAGGTAATATCAGTACTTTAGAAGCTTCTATGTCAAATTCTGAGGCTATCCACCAGCATTTAGTACTAGAAAACCAGAGATTACAGGAGGACGTTCATCAGTTGGGAAAAAGACTGAAGGATGTAGAAAGTGAAGTGAAATCATTATCTGTCAGCTGCCAGCAGCCATTTGCTCAGTTCTCAGATAGAGTGGATAACAAAGCAACGGATTTGGGTATGACTGAATTCCGGGGGCATCCTTCACACCTAAGGTATGTACCAACAAGAATTAATCCCTGGAAGGTAAGAGCTCTTTAAAAATTGCCCCTATATCTTGTAAACAGCCAGCTACTAATCCAGTTGTAGCCATCCCACTTGTAGCCATTAAACATTCTAAGTTGTCTAAAACAAAGCCGTTTGTTAAGAGATACTGTACCACTTTAGATAAGATAAAATGTCACTTATGTGGGGTATTTGGTCACGTATCTAAATTCTGTCTATCCAGTCCCATTGAAAAAGTCGGTAAACATAATCCATATAGGACCACAAGACGTGATTTTAAAGTGTACTCTGCACGCTTTATACGACTAAAAGGAATGGGTGCTGCGCTAGTCCCAAAAAATGAAAGAAGTCTGATGGCTTATAAAAGTGAAACACATAAATGAGGTATACGGGTAACCCTCTTGTATGCACAGTGTCCTGTGATGAATTTCCAATAGTGAACAGTGTGTCGATGGCTAACCTAAATCAAAAAGTCACGTGATTGGGTGACGTCACGCGTAGGGACGGGATAGGCACTGACAGAGATTCTGATTGACGAGCTCGCCGCTCGTAGGAGACATACAGGATGTATTTTTACTTCATGTGAGTACATGCTTTTGAACTTAATAAAGACATTGAATGGTTTGAAATACTACACTATCTGGTACCCTTCTGTTCTTCCTTATGTTGGCTCTGCTGTCATTGATGCTGATACTGAGGGACTAAAGCACAGGGACCACCGGCTCCGGTCCAGGGACCCCAAAGAGAGACCATCTCCATTTGATTTTTATGCGGTTGTCCCATTACCGCAAGGTAAGGGGCCATTACCCACCTGTGTGTGTGTTTAAGCACGAAGAGGATACACACGCTCTCTCTTTTGGCACCCCACTGGTTTTTCATTGCACATCCAAAGGATCACTATTTATTGCACGCTGACACTGGCACATATGCTGGATGTGTTTTGGACTGTGTCTGGACTTTACACGACAATATTTGCAGTCACTTTTTATGTCATTTTCATTTTTGGTTTATGAATATATGCTGCACATTCATTTGCACTGATGCGTTTGTTGCACGATTTTTTGAAATATCTTATCTTGTTTTTGGTTTATTGATATATGGTACACATTTATTTGCACAGATACGTTTTTTACACCTCTTCTCAATTATTTATTCTGCTTGTTTGCACCTTTATTGAGCTACACATGCTATCTGGGTATTATATATACATGTGATAGACTTATTTGTTTTTTTTTGCCTCATTTTTTGTCACAATACGTATGTCCGCTGTACACATATTTAAGATTATAATCCATTGTGGATTACACAGGGGCACATCAGCACTTTAAGCTTCACTTTGCACATGTCACATCATTATCATGTGTGTATGAGGCTGGTTCCCTACACACATTGTGCTGTTACAGCTTTCACATAAGGACTTTTTGATTTAGGTTAGCCATCGACACACTGTTCACTATTGGAAATTCATCACAGGACACTGTGCATACAAGCGGGTTACCCGTATACCTCATTTATGTGTTTCACTTTTATAAGCCATCAGACTTCTTTCATTTTTTGGGACTAGCGCAGCACCCATTCCTTTTAGTCTTATATTGCCTATGGGCCCCGTTTGATCCCATTTGGTGCCTGCAGCTGTCCACATATACCATTGTTTCCGAGGTAGCGCAGGAATAAACTCTCATTGTTCATTTTCAGTCTGCACGCTTTACCACGTGGCCTAGGTGTAAGAAGTATGGACCACCTAGGTCATGGGTCCCATTCCAAAATCCTAAGAATGCAACCATACAGGCTGAGAAGGGGCTAATGAAATGGAATGGATCTTTGAAAGAATTTCAACCTTACAAAACAGATTTTATGGGTTTAAGAAGAAGTACAGGTTATTATAGAAAACATGCTGATATGTGTGATTTCTAGAGTTTGTCTTTAACCTAGCTAATTGTGTGAGTGTGTGTGTGGAATATGGAATATATGTTGTGTCGTCTAATTTAACTTTGAGGTCTGTTGTCTCAGCTGCTGAGAACCCATCCAAATGACCCCACCCCCCTTTTTTCTGACCAGGTCAGTGAGAGTGTAAAGCGAGATGCAAATTACCTGAGCCGAGAGAAATATCTATAATAGTAAATTGAAATGTGTATTTACTAAAATGTGTTTGTTTTCCAGAGAAACAGTTCTGGAGAGGTTCTTTGTGGTGAGGTAATATGATTTGTAGATAAATGGTACCGCTAAAAGGTTTATTATGAGTTGCTATTTTTTTTTTATCACCATGGTGAATACATTTTTTTTGAGGAAATTAATGGTATACCATAAAACAAAAATCCATGTAGTATTATTTAAAGTTGAGCTCAACAATTTTTGGTATTTTAAAAAAGTGCACTGTTACAAAACAAATAAGAAAGACTTTCTTAATGTAATGTAATGTATATTTGTGTTTCATATGCTAATGTCTTGTTACAGGTATATAACCATTGGTTTATTTTGTTTCTGGGAGAGAAAAAAAATTGAGTGTGTTTATTATTAAACTTTGTCTGTGTTTTATCCCTCAAATTCGATAATTGGGTTTCTTTGCTTTCAGAACGATGGGAGACCACAAAATAGTTTATCTTTCCTGACAGACTCCATGGCAGCCTACGTGTGGGTTTACCCCGCCTCCTCTCCAATGCTATAGGACCCCATTCCCATAAATGAGTACTCACCACTAGCTACTGCGTTCCTTTTTTGTCCTCCTCCAATGGACCTACACAAGTTGTTCGCGTCCGGTCGGACGGATCCAGGATCATGGCATACCTTTTGCGGTGCAGCTCAGGGCCCAGCCACGGGCGGGTGAGTAGCAGGTAGAGGCTGATGTTTACTCTTTTGGTGGAAGGATGGTCGCCTCTGTATGCCGGACGTCCAGGGACATCATCGGCTGGCAAGGTCGGAAGTTTAAAGTGTTTTCTCCATGGCAGGTTTTTCTGTGTTCTGTCCGTTTCCCCCTAGGTCTTCTAGCTCTGGCTATGACCGTCGCGGTCTCTGTTGGGACCGTTTTCCCCCTCATGGCGGCTGGAGCGCTTGTGCGTTCCAGCTCGCCTCAGCACTTCCAGGTTCGGCCGTCCGCACTACTCGCGCATGTGCGGTAGCCTCCTCGGGTCCAAGGCTTGGCTGGCGCGTGCACAGAGCGGCGGAACGCTCGGCAATGCGCAGTACGGTCACCGCCCGACGGCGCAGGCGCGAGCTCGGGCGGTGACGCCATGGGCGGGGGATTTAAATTCGGCTCATGAACTCCTTCACAGTGGGAATGCCTCACAGTGAGTAGGAGTGGAGCAGTTTTTCTTCCCCATCTCCAGCCCTGGTCTGCTTTAGGTGAGTGCCTGATTAAACGTGCTTTTAAAAAAAAAAAAAAAAGAAAGGAAAAAGGGGTGTAAAAATGCCATTTATATATATTTACCTTTTTAAAAAAAAAAAAATTTCTGTAAAAGGTTGAATAAGTTATAGGTTAACGTCCAGTTATAAGAAGGGTTTTTTCTTCTGGACACACGCTGCAAGTGTTCTCTGAATGTATTTGTGGGGCAGTATGACCCTTTTTCTTACTGGTATTTCGGCCCATTCAGGCCGCCTTTTTCTGCAGACTAACCTTACTGTGTCGCTCTTCATATGGAAGTCATGGACAATTCACCACCTTTAAGTGGCCAGCCCTCACACACAAGGTATGTGCTTATGAGGGGAGGGGTTGAGAGTCAGATGCATTGTGAATTGCGTTATCTGATGTTGGTCTCGCCTTTTTTCCCCCTCCCTACTGTGTTTTTTCTCCCAGCCCTTCCAGATCGGACCCTCAGATTGTGGTCCAGAATGACAGAGACCTTGCCAGGCCACAACACCAGTCACCTTCAAGATCCAGGCGTGACTCTACGTCTGGAAACCACCACCAGGGGAGACGCTCTCATTCCTCCTCCAGACACCGCTCTCAACGCCACGACAGCCGCTCTGACCGTAGAGCCTGCTGGGGATGTGGAACACGAGTTCCGGAGGGCAAGTCACTGTGTGACCGTTGCTATGCCCGGGCAACCAGGGAGAAAGAATCGGAGAACCAGCATCTGGAAACTCTCGTCAAACGCGTGGTACAGTAGTCCCTGAAGGAGCTGGATCCTCCCCACACATTGAGCCAGTCTACTACACTATCTGGCCCCCCGGCTGATGAATCCCATGAAGACCAGGGCACTTCTCAGCCGTATGTGGCCTCCCTTCACTCCTCAGACGATGATCCTCAGGAAGAAGAGGAAGTCGGAGGTTTTGACTTCAGTATGGTGTCACCTTTAATTAAGGCAATCAAGGAGGCTCTTAAATGGGAGGACCCCTCTACTCCCCCGGCCAAGCAGAAGAAATTCTTCAAGCATTTGGGGAAAGAACGCGCAAGTTTCCCGCTCCTTTCTGAGCTAAAAGAAATCATTGATGAGGAATGGAGTAAGACAGACAGGAAGTCCTCTATGACAAATAAGACCTCCAGATTATATCCCTTCAAGTCAGAAGAGGTGAAGTATCTGGAGAATGCTCCCCTTATGGATGCAGCTCTAATGCGTCTAGCTAAGCATATTACACTTCCCTTGGAAGATGCAGTGTCCTTCAAGGATGGTCTTGAAAGAAGAATCGACCAAGACTTGAAGAGGATTTACGGGTTGGCCGGAACGGCCGGCAAACCTGCTTTTGCTCTGGCAGCCATGTCAAAAGCCATGGAGGCCTGGAAGGAGAATGTGGATTCCTTCCTTAAAGGGGTTTCAGAGGAGCTAGCGGGAAGTTCAGCAGCTGCAGAATTAAAGCTAGCGGCGGTGTTCTTGACTTGACTTGATTCGCCTATTGGCGCGAATTATGCTGTCATCGGTCACGGCCAAACGGGCCTTATGGTTACGTCCTTGGCTTGCTGACCCCGTTTCCAAACAAGCTTGGTGTAAAATTCCCTTCGAGGGATCTTCGCTGTTTGGCAATAAACTAGACGATGCCATAACACGTGCCACAGGTGGCAAGTCGGGGTTTCTCCCCCAGGACAGGCGCCTTCTTGGTCGGAAGAAACCGCAGTTCAGAAGACGCTCTCCGGAGCGCTCTAGGGAGCTCGCTCCTACAAGCCCGGTAGGGACTTCAGAAAGAATTGGAGCAGGGGCCAGACATCTTTTCGCAGGTCCACTAAAGGCCAGACATCCAGCGGCCCTGAACAGGCGAGGTCTTTTTGAGATTGCACCCGCCCAGGCAGGTCGGGTAGGGGCACAGCTGCGCCTCTTCCGGCACGTCTGGGTGGCCTCGATCTCGTACTTCTGGGTAATAAAGATGGTCTCGACAGGTCACAGATGGACCTTCTCTAGTGCTCCGTCCCCCAGATTTGTCCCCACTCTTCTGCCCCGGTCGGAAGATCAAAAGCTACTGTCCTATGTGGATCTCCTGAAGTCTCAAGGAGCAGTGGTGTGCGTCCCGAGGGACGAGTGGTTTCAGGGAATATACTCCCCTCTCTTCCTGGTCCGAAAAAAGAGTGGCTCTTGACGCCCGGTTATAGACCTGACCTACCTCAACGAGTTTATAGAGCCAGGGAGATTCAAGATGGAAACGCTGTCGACTATTCAGCAAGCTATTCAGCCAGGCGATTGGATGATTTCCATCGACTTAAAGGACGCTTATTTTCACGTCCCGATAGAGGAAGGGTTTCACAAATACCTCCGCTTCCAAGTAGGGCAAGATCATCTTCAGTTTATCTGCCTCCCCTTCGGATTGACAACGTTCCCCCCGGGTCTTCTCAAAAATCCTCTTGGCCACGGTAGCTCACATAAGACTGAAGGAGGTACGTCTTTACCACTACCTCGACGACCTCCTGGTGTTGTCGCAAAGCAGGGAATAGCTGCTGGCCCATCGAGAACAGGAGATCTCCACCCTTTCCAGTTTTGGGTGGCTCCTGAACTTGGCAAAAAGTCATCTAAAACCAACGCAACGCCTAATATACCTAGGAGCTCAGTTCGACACTGTAAGAGGCACCATTTCCCTTCCACTACAGAAAATTCCGGTAGTACGGGACAGGATTTCTCGGGCTGTACATGCCTCACACCTAAAAGCCTCTCAGTGTCTGGAAATTATCGGCACAATGGTTTCTACGACGCCCATGGTCAAGTGGGCCTTGTGGAGGTTACGCCCCTTCCAGTCGGGGTTTCTGCAGCAGTGGAGAACAGGGGACAAGAATCAAGTCATCCGGGTGACCTCGTCAATGAGGAACAGCCTCTTTTGGTGGCTTCAACGCAAGAATCTCCTGGCATGTCATTCCATCGTTCCCATCTCCTGGGTCACGGTTACGACCGATGCCAGAGGGACGGGTTGGGGGGCCCTCTGCGGCTCGAATCTCGCCCAAGGCAAGTGGGACTCCTGCCGTACAGTCCCAGGTTCGAACGTTCTAGAACTCAGGGCGGCCTGGTGTGCTCTACAGGCCTTCTCTCATCTACTGAAAGGAAAGTCAATACTATTAAGAATGGACAACACAACGGCTGACGCCTACGTGAAGAGGCAAGGGGGTATCCGGAGTCCCACTCTCCTTCGAGAGGTCGAGCCCATCCTTTCATGGGCGCAGAAGAATCTTTGCAATATCTCGGCAGTGTTCATCCCAGGAGTCCAGAATGCTCAAGCGGACTTCCTTTCACGCACCGAACTGGACAACAACGACTGGTCTCTTCATATGGAGACGTTCAGATGGGTCTCCTCACTAGGGATTAACCCCGAGGTAGATCTGTTCGCCTCTCGCCACAACTCCAAACTGGAGAAATTTTACACCAGAGGCCGTTGCAGTCAGGCTCTAGGGTCAGATGCACTGACGGACCTTTGGAGGTTCAGCAAGGCATACGCCTTCCCGCCGCTTCCAGTCATCCTGAGATTCCTGCAGAGACTCCGTTCAGAGACGGCCGAAGTTTTGATGATAGCTCCATACTGGCCGAACAGACCCTGGTTCCCTCTCCTTGTCCAACTCAGCTTCAGGGACCTGGTGCCTCTCCCTCTCAGGCCGGACCTTCTTTCCCAGGGGTCAGTCCTGCACCCGTGCCCAGCAGTGCTGAGACTGATGGTCTGGTTCTTGAGAGGGAGAGGCTAATCTCGCTTGGTTGCGCTCCTACAGTAATATCAACTCTCATGAGTTCAAGAAGATCCAGCACAAATAGAGTTTACAGTAGAATCTGGTCTAAATTTGTGGATTTTTGCTCCTCTAGTGGCAGGTCTTTTAGACACCCGGGGGTGCAAGATATACTCAGCTTCCTGCAAACAAGCTTAGATCTACCATTATCCATCAGCTCGCTTAGGGTTCAGGTCTCTGCACTGTCGGCCTTCTCTGGGTCCTCCTGGGCAACTAATCCACTAATTCGACAATTTTTTTCGTGGCGCTTCAAGGCTCAAGCCTCAAAGGAAATCCAGGTTCCCCAAATGGGACCTGCCACTTGTCGTAGACTCAATCCCCGGACTCAGTACTTCTGGGCCTTCCCCGCTCTCTATCAAGGACTTCTCAGCTAAAGTAGTCTTTCTAGTAGCCATCACATCTGCGAAAAGAGTTTCTTAGATTGGCTCTCTGGGTTGTGAAGAACCCTTCTTAACATTCTTCCCGGATCGGGTGGTCCTTATCCCAATGCTGGGTTCTAACCCAAAAGTGTCCTCTGTGTTCCATGATAATCAAGAGATAGTCTTGCCCACATTTAGGTCTCTGGAGTCCTCTGAGATTCATCCTCTGGATGTAGGGGAAGCAATTAAAGAATATCTGAGAATGACTTCTCCCTTCAGACGTTCTGACCATCTATTCATCCTACACTCGGGAAGTAACAAAGGAAAGAAAGCCTCAATTAGGACACTCGCTACTTGGATTGTCCAAACTATTCAACAAGCATACAGGGCGAAGGGCTTGGCTCCTCCACAGGCGGTGACAGCTCACTCCACCAGAGGAATGGCAGCTTCATGGGCGGCAGCTCGACATGTGGCCCCAGACACCATTTGCAAAGCAGCCTCATGGGCCTCTATTAACACTTTCATGTCTCATTACTGTATTGAGCCTGCTTCATTATCCTCTGTAGACTTTGGTTTGAGAATCCTATCGGTTGATAGGACAAATTAAAATTTTTGTTTGATTCAGCATACCCACCCGTGTGGTTGGCTAGTTATTTCCCACACGTAGGCTGCCATGGAGTCTGTCAGGAAAAAGGAAAATTTATTATCAAATACTTACCGTAATTTTCCTTTCCTGATGGACTCCATGGCAGATGGAGTTCCCACCCATTGGTCAAAGAGTAGGCTAGTTACGGAACGCAGTAGCTAGTGGTGAGTACTCATTTATGGGAATGGGGTCCTAGAGCATTGGAGAGGAGGCGGGGTAAACCCACACGTAGGCTGCCATGGAGTCCATCAGGAAAGGAAAATTACGGTAAGTATTTGATAATACATTTTCCTTTTTTTCCTGGTTTGTTGGTTTTCACATGTGAATGTTTTAGGTTTTGATCACCATTATTTAGTTGGTGCTTCTGTTTCAGTCTGTTTGGCTGTGTATGGCCTACCATGGGTGTGTGTGGTATTTTCTGATTCAACATGTATAAACGAGTTTCTTTGCTCCACTGAGTAGCAGAAACCACTAGCTAAAGTCCGCAATCCCCTATTACCAGTGACAATATGACTGGTCATCTCCAGATCTCCAAATTGAAGAAGGAGGGAAAAGGTATGCAGCCTCTATAAAGAATCAAGTGTACCTGTTGGCAGGTGGTTTTCAATCCGGGTATTCAGACTATTTCCCATACTTAGGATAAAGAGAGGCTTAACCACTTGACGACCGCCTCACGCCGATGTACGTCGGCAAGGTGGCACGGACAGGCAAAATCACGTACAGGGTACGTGATTTGCCTTCCGCGGGTGGGGGGACCGATCGGTCCCCCCCCGGTGCCCGAGGCGGTCGCCATTTCTTCCCGGGCGATCAAAGGTCAGGGGGAGGCCATCCATTGTTGGCCACCCCCTCCCGATCGCTCCCGGCGAATGAAAATGCTTCCTTCCCTCTGTAATGTAAACAGAGGGAAAGGAAGTGATGTCATCTCTCCTCGAGCCGGTCTTTTCGTCGCCGCGCCGAGGAGAGAAGACATCAAGTAAGTCTGCACAACACTACACTAACAGTAGAACACGCCAGGCACACTTGTCACCCCCCATCACCCCCCGATCACCCCCTGATCACCCCCCTGTACCCCCTGTCACTCTGACACCAATAGCATTTTTTTTTTTTTTTGCATTGGTGTCAGTTTGTGTCAGTTAAAAGTTTTAGGGCAGTTAGGTTAGCCCCCTTTAGGTCTAGGGTACCCCCCCTTAGGTCCAGGGTACCCCCCTAACCCCCCTAATAAAAGTTAACCCCTTGATTACCCCCCGTCACCAGTGTCGCTAAGCGATCGTTTTTCTGATCGCTGTATTAGTGACACAGGTGACGCTAGTTTAGGGAGGTAAGTATATAGGTTCGCTGTCAGTGTTTTATAGCGACAGGGACCCCCATATACTACCTGCTAAAGGTTTTAACCCCCTGATTGCCCCCTAGTTAACCCTTTCACCAGCGATCACCGTATAAGTGTTACGGGTGACGCTGGTTAGCTAGTTTGTTTTTTGTAGTTTATTACAGTTTATTACAGTTTATTATAGTTTTAGGGCACCCGCCGTTTATTACCCTATAAAGGTTTAACCCCCTAATTGCCCGGCGGTGATAGAAGTTAAGTTTTTAGGATCTGATAAGGTCTGCGTCGCCCCAGGCAGCGTCAGGTTAGCGCCAGTACAGCTAAAACCCACGCACGCAGCATACACCTCCCTTAGTGCTATAGTATCTGAACGGATCGATATCTGATCCGATCAGATCTATACTCCCCAGCAGTTTAGGGTTCCCTGAAACGCAGTGTTAGCGGGATCAGCCCAGATACCTGCTAGCACCTGCGTTTTGCTCCTCGGCCCAGCCCTGCCCAGCCCACCCAAGTGCAGTATCGATCGATTACTGACACTTACAAAACACTAAGCACACATAACTGCAGCGGTCGCAGAGTCAGGCCTGATCCCTGCGATCGCTAACAGTTTTTTGGTAGCGTTTTGATACAGTCGCCAACAGTCAGGAGCTTTTTTGCCTGTGAGTCTCACTAGTGTACCCCTAAATTTAGAGGCCAAAATGGCAAATCCAAGGTACACTAGTGAAGAGGCCTACAGGATTCTGAGCATGACAGATAGTGAAGAGGAAGTCACTCATCTGTCAAGTTCAGGCTCAGAATACGAACCTGTAGAGGACAGCGGCTCCATGACAGATAGCTCTGACGACAGAGTTGTGGTCCCTGCTAGGGTCAGGCGTACCAGACCCCGAACTTATGCTGTCCTTGAAGTGCAAGAACCGCAGGGCTCTCGTATGGAGCAGAGCAGTACTAGCGCCGCTATTCCTTCTGGTGAACTGGCAAGCACCAGCGGCCTAGTACACCCTGGTCGTACATCCAGCACTGCAGTATCACGTGGTGACGTGGCGAGTCCCATAAGTGCAGTTCAAGCTGGCGAGGTGGCAAGCAGTAGTAGTGTCCCGCTGCCACCAAGAAGACAAAGACAGGCCCGTCGTGCCCATAGTGCCCTTCCTGCTGCATTGGCCAATCCGAATTGGGAACCTTCCACTTCTGCAGCACCCGTACTTCCCCCTTTCACTGGCCAACCCGGGATTCAGGTGGAAACAGTTGACTTTATGCCACTGGATTTTTATTCACTGTTTTTCACCGAAGATCTCTATAGATCTATTGTGGACCAAAGCAATTTGTACGCTGGTCAACACATCGCCACTATGCCCCAGTCCACCCTTGCCAGAGATTGGAGACCAATTACGGTCTCCGAATTTAAGACCTTTCTGGGCCTTTCCCTCCTCATGGGGTTGAATAAAAAGAGTAAGTTGCGGTCATATTGGTCCACTGACCCAATTTACCATTCATCCTTGTTCTCTGCTTCCATGGCCAGGGCACGATACGAGCAGATTTTGCGGTTCATGCACTTCAACGACAATGAACTCTGTCGTCCTCGTGGAGACCCTGCATACGATCGGCTCTACAAAATTCGGCCCCTCGTAAACCACTTCAACCAACGTTTTGCAGACTTATTTACCCCCCATCAAGTTGTCTGCGTTGATGAGTCCCTGATTAAGTTTTCTGGCCGCTTGTCATTCAAACAGTACCTTCCCAGCAAGCGTGCCAGATACGGGGTCAAGATGTATAAGCTCTGTGACAGGGCCACAGGCTATACATATAGATTTATGGTTTACGAGGGAAGAGATAGTCACGTAGAGCCGACAAACTGCCCTGACTACATAGGAAGCGCTGGCAAGATAGTGTGGGACTTGGTGTCACCCTTATTCGGAAAGGGGTACCACTTGTACGTGGACAATTATTATACGAGCGTGCCACTTTTTAGTCACTTGTTTGATCAGCAGATTGGAGCATGTGGCACCGTGCGACCTAATCGCCGGGGCTTTCCCCAGCGGCTTGTAGATTCCCGTCTTAGGCTGGGGGAGAGAGCCTGCTTGAAGTATAATAATTTGCTCGCTATGAAGTGGAGGGATAAGAAGAATGTTTTCGTTCTCACCTCCCTTCATGCAGACACGACGACCCAAATTTCTACGGCGACTGGTGTTGTGGAGAAACCCCTCTGTGTCCACGAATACAACCTTAATATGGGAGGGGTGGACCTCAACGACCAGTTGTTGGCGCCGTACTTAGTTGCCCGTAAGGCCAGACGCTGGTACAAAAAAGTGTCTGTATACTTATTTCAATTGGCTTTGCTGAATGCTCATGTGCTATACAGAGCTTCAGGACGGACTGGATCCTTCCTTAAATTCCAGGAAGAGATCGTCAGAGCCCTTCTGTTTCCAGACGGTGCTCTACCTCACCTTTCCCAACCAAATGCAGTAAGCCGGCTGCATGAGCGGCATTTTATTTATGCCATCCCGAGTACCCCTACCCAACGAGCCCCCCAAAAAAGATGTCGTGTCTGCAGCAAGCGCGGATTTAGGCGTGACACCCGGACTTATTGTCCCTCCTGTCCTGGCAATCCTGGTCTTTGCATGGGTGAATGCTTTGAACGCTACCATACATTAGTTGAGTATTAGCGTAGGGTTCAGCACTGCACAGACTAAGCACACTAACACAGGGTCTCCCAAGATGCCATTGCATTTTGAGAGACCCAAACCTGGAACAAAAGTTACAAAAGTTAAAAGTTACTAAAAAAAAGTGTAAAAAAATAAAATTAAAAAAAATTAAAAAAAATAAAAACACAAAAAAAAATATAAAATAAAAAAACCAAAAATAGTTGTTGTTTTATTGTTCTCTCTCTCTCTATTCTCTCTCTATTGTTCTTCTCTTTTTTACTCTATTCTATTCTGCAATGTTTTATTGTTATTATGTTTTACCATGTTTCCTTTTCAGATTTTTCATACTTTACCGTTTACTGTGTTTTGTTGGTAACCATTTTATTGTTTTCAGGTACGCCATTCAGTTGCAGCGCGGATTTATTTATCTTGACAGCAACAGCGTTTGCTCCCACGATATATAAAGCCGTGACTCCAACGCTGTCGGAGGTGATTTCACCACCACAGTTACATACTTCAGCATATATGCCGAAGCGTGGGGGCAGAAGTGGGTGGAGGAGCGATTTGCTCCTGCCTTTTGCGGGAGGATGCCCCCATGCTTCGGCATATATATATTTTAGGCACAGGTTGCGTTAAATGTTTTATTTTTTACTATTTTTTTTTTTGTATTTGCTTTGCAGGTATGGTAAGTCTTACTGTTATACTGTAATGTTGCTTTGTTTTATTGTTAACCATCATTTGCTTAGCAGGTACGCCATTCAGTTGCAGCGCGGATTTATTTATCTTGACAGCAACAGCGTTTGCTCCCACGATATATAAAGCCGTGACTCCAACGCTGTCGGAGGTGATTTCACCACCACAGTTACATACTTCAGCATATATGCCGAAGTGTGGGGGCAGAAGTGGGTGGAGGAGCGATTTGCTCCTGCCTTTTGCGGGAGGATGCCCCCATGCTTCGGCATATATATATTTTAGGCACAGGTTGCGTTAAATGTTTTATTTTTTACTATTTTTTTTTTTGTATTTGCTTTGCAGGTATGGTAAGTCTTACTGTTATACTGTAATGTTGCTTTGTTTTATTGTTAACCATCATTTGCTTAGCAGGTACGCCATTCAGTTGCAGCGCGGATTTATTTATCTTGACAGCAACAGCGTTTGCTCCCACGATATATAAAGCCGTGACTCCAACGCTGTCGGAGGTGATTTCACCACCACAGTTACATACTTCAGCATATATGCCGAAGCGTGGGGGCAGTAGTGGGTGGAGGAGCGATTTGCTCCTGCCTTTTGCGGGAGGATGCCCCCATGCTTCGGCATATATAAATGGTGCATGTATGCCCATCATTAGAAGTGGGTGGATGAAGGGAGGTATTCTAATGGTGGGCATACCCACCGATCAATATCTTTTTTTCGTTCAGCCCACAGGCTGCATGAAAAAAAAGTTTACAATATATGCCTAACAAGGACCAGCAACGTACTGGTATGTTGCTGGACTTTGAGTGGTTATACCAGAATGATGCCTGCAGGTTTAGGTATCATCTTGGTATCATTCTTTTCAGCCAGCGGTCGGCTTTCATGTAAAAGCAATCCTAGCGGCTAATTAGCCTCTAGATTGCTTTTGCAAGCAGTGGGAGGGAATGCCCCCCCTCCCCCACCGTCTTCCGTGTTTTTCTCTGGCTTTCCTGTCCCAACAGGGAACCTGAGAATGCAGCCGGTGATTCAGCCAGCTGGCCACAGAGCTGATCGGAGACCAGAATGGCTCCAAACATCTCTATGGCCTAAGAAACCGGAAGCTACGAGCATTTCATGACTTAGATTTCGCCGAATGTAAACAGCGCCATTGGGAAATTGGGAAAGCATTTTATCACACCGATCTTGGTGTGGTCAGATGCTTTGAGGGCAGAGGAGAGATCTAGGGTCTAATAGAGCCCAATTTTTTAAAAAAAGAGTACCTGTCACTACCTATTGCTATCATAGGGGATATTTACATTCCCTGAGATAACAATAAAATTAATTAAAAAAAAATAAAAATGAAAGGAACAGTTTAAAAATAAGATAAAAAAGCAAAAAAATAATAAAGAAAAAAAAAAAAAAAAAAAAAAAGCACCCCTGTCCCCCCCTGCTCTCGCGCAAAGGCGAACGCAAGCGTCGGTCTGGCGTCAAATGTAAACAGCAATTGCACCATGCATGTGAGGTATCACCGCGAAGGACAGAACGAGGGCAGTAATTTTAGCAGTAGACCTCCTCTGTAAATCTAAAGTGGTAACCTGTAAAGGCTTTTAAAGTCTTTTAAAAATGTATTTATTTTGTCGCCGCTGCGCGTTTGTGCGCAATTTTAAAGCATGTCATGTTTGGTATCCATGTACTCGGCCTAAGATCATCTTTTTTATTTCATCAAACATTTGGGCAATATAGTGTGTTTTAGTGCATTAAAATTTTAAAAAGTGTGTTTTTTCCCCCAAAAATGCGTTTGAAAAATCGCTGCGCAAATACTGTGTGAAAAAAAAATATGAAACACCCACCATTTTAATCTGTAGGGCATTTGCTTTAAAAAAATATATAATGTTTGGGGGTTCAAAGTAATTTTCTTGCAAAAAAAAATTATTTTTTTATGTAAACAATAAGTGTCAGAAAGGGCTTTGTCTTCAAGTGGTTAGAAGAGTGGGTGATGTGTGACATAAGCTTCTAGATGTTGTGCATAAAATGCCAGGACAGTTCAAAACCCCCCCAAATGACCCCATTTTGGAAAGTAGACACCCCAAGCTATTTGCTGAGAGGCATGTCGAGTCCATGGAATATTTTATATTGTGACACAAGTTGCGGGAAAGAGACAAATCTTTTTTTTTTTTTTTTTTTTTTTTTTTTTTTGCACAAAGATGTCACTAAATGATATATTGCTCAAACATGCCATGGGAATATGTGAAATTATACCCCAAAATACATTCTGTTGCTTCTCCTGAGTATGGGGATACCACATGTGTGGGACTTTTTGGGAGCCTAGCCGTGCACGGGACCCCGAAAAACAAGCCCCGCCTTCAGGCTTTCTAAGGGCGTAAATTTTTGATTTCACTCTTCACTGCCTAGCACAGTTTCGGAGGCCATGGAATGCCCAGATGGCACAACCCCCCCCCCAAATGACCCCATTTTGGAAAATAGACACCCCAAGCTATTTGCTGAGAGGTATAGTGAGTATTTTGCAGACCTCACTTTTTGTCACAAACTTTCGAAAATTGAAAAAAGAAAAAAAAAAAAATTTTTCTTGTCTTTCTTCATTTTCAAAAACAAATGAGAGCTGCAAAATACTCACCATGCCTCTCAGCAAATAGCTTGGGGTGTCTACTTTCCAAAATGGGGTCATTTGGGGGGGTTTTTGCCATCTTGGCATTTTATGGCCTTCAAAACTGTGATAGGCAGTGAGGAGTGGAATCACAACTTAACGCCCTTAGAAATCCTGAAGCCGGTGCTTGGTTTTCGGGGCCCCGTATGCGGCTAGGCTCCCAAAAAGTCCCACACATGTGGTATCCCCATACTCAGGAGAAGCAGCAGAATATATTTTGGGGTGTAATTCCACATATGCCCATGGCATGTTTGAGCAATATATCATTTAGTGACAACTTTGTGCAAAAAAAAAAAAAAAAAATAAAAAAAATTGTTACTTTCCCGCAACTTGTGTCAAAAAATAAAATATTCCATGGACTCAACATGCCTCTCAGCAAATAGTTTGGGGTGTCTACTTTCCAAAATGGGGTCATTTGGGGGGGTTTTGTGCCATCTTGGCATTTTATGGCCTTCAAAACTGTGATAGGTAGTGAGGAGTCAAATCACAACATTATGCCCTTGGAAATCCTGAAGGCGGTGCTTGGTTTTCGGGGCCCCGTATGCGGCTAGGCTCCCAAAAAGTCCCACACATGTGGTATCCCCATACTCAGGAGAAGCAGCTAAATGTATTTTGGGGTGCAATTCCACATATGCCCATGGCCTGTGTGAGAAATATATCATTTAGTGACAACTTTGTGCAAAAAAAAAAAAAATTGTCACTTTCCCGCAACTTGTGTCAAAAAAGAAAGTATTCCATGGACTCAACATGCCTCTCAGCAAATAGCTTGGAGTGTCTACTTTCCAAAATGGGGTCATTTGGGGGGGTTTTCTGCCATCTGGGCATTTTATGGCCTTCAAAACTGTGATAGGTAGTGAGGAATGAAATCAAAAATTTATGCCCTTAGAAATCCTGAAGGCGGTGATTGGTTTTCGGGGCCCCGTACGCGGCTAGGCTCCCAAAAAGTCCTAAACATGTGGTATCCCCATACTCAGGAGAAGCAGCAGAATGTATTTTGGGGTGTAATTCCACATATGCCCATGGCATGTTTGAGCAATATATCATTTAGTGACAACTTTGTGCAAAAAAAAAAAAAGTGTTACTTTCCCGCAACTTGTGTCAAAATATAAAATATTCCATGGACTCAACATGCCTCTCAGCAAATAGTTTGGGGTGTCTACTTTCCAAAATGGGGTCATTTGGGGGGGTTTTGTGCCATCTTGGCATTTTATGGCCTTCAAAACTGTGATAGGTAGTGAGGAGTCAAATCACAACATTATGCCCTTAGAAATCCTGAAGGCGGTGCTTGGTTTTCGGGGCCCCGTATGCGGCTAGGCTCCCAAAAAGTCCCACACATGTGGTATCCCCATACTCAGGAGAAGCAGCTAAATGTATTTTGGGGTGCAATTCCACATATGCCCATGGCCTGTGTGAGAAATATATCATTTAGTGACAACTTTGTGCAAAAAAAAAAAAATCGTCACTTTCCCGCAACTTGTGTCAAAAAAGAAAGTATTCCATGGACTCAACATGCCTCTCAGCAAATAGCTTGGAGTGTCTACTTTCCAAAATGGGGTCATTTGGGGGGGTTTTGTGCCATCTGGGCATTTTATGGCCTTCAAAACTGTGATAGGTAGTGAGGAATGAAATCAAAAATGTATGCCCTTAGAAATCCTGAAGGCGGTGATTGGTTTTCGGGGCCCCGTACGTGGCTAGGCTCCCAAAAAGTCCCACACATGTGGTATCCCCATACTCAGGAGAAGCAGCTGAATGTATTTTGGGGTGCAATTCCCCATAGGCCCATGGCCTGTGTGAGCAATATATCATTTAGTGACAACTTTTTGTAAATATTTTTTTTTTTTTGTCATTATTCAATCACTTGGGACAAAAAAAAAAAATATTCAATGGGTTCTACATGCCTCTCAGCAATTTCCTTGGGGTGTCTACTTTCCAAAATGGGGTCATTTGGGGGGGTTTTGTACTGCCCTGCCATTTTAGCACCTCATGAAATGACATAGGCAGTCATAAACTAAAAGCTGTGTAAATTCCAGAAAATGTACCCTAGTTTGTAGACGCTATAACTTTTGCGCAAACCAATAAATATACGCTTATTAACTTTTTTTTTACCAAAGACATGTGGCCGAATAAATTTTGGCCTAAATGTATGACTAAAATTGAGTTTATTGGATTTTTTTTATAACAAAAAGTAGAAAATATCATTTTTTTTCAAAATTTTTGGTCTTTTTCCGTTTATAGCGCAAAAAATAAAAACGGCAGAGGTGATCAAATACCATCAAAAGAAAGCTCTATTTGTGGGAAGAAAAGGACGCAAATTTTGTTTGGGTACAGCATTGCATGACCGCGCAATTAGCAGTTAAAGCGACGCAGTGCCAAATTGGAAAAAGACCTCTGGTCCTTAGGCAGCATAATGGTCCGGGGCTCAAGTGGTTAATGGAGACTGCCTTTGGAGCTGGAGGCGGGTCACTGGGTACCTTAAACACTTAAACACTTAAACACTATGGAGCTGGAGAAAACAGGAACACATTGGGAGGGCTTGTGCTACATATCAGGGAAGGGGTTAGGAAATCCAACTTGCTCTGTCCAGCATCCAGGACCTCGGAGAAGTGACTGACTCTTTGGGACAATTTCCACTTTGCAAAAACAGGCAGGTGGGGGTAGTATCCAAGTTGACTATGAGTCATAAAGATTGGTGGATGACTCAGTTCCAGGGTTGTCAAAATCTAACTTGGACTATTCTCTTCCCTAATGCACATGCATAATGCATATATGTGCATATATCATGGTCAATTTGGGTACTATCCTATCAGACTCTACTGGGTTACACCCTGAAGTTCATCTTGTTCTGATGGTTTGAGTCTGGACAGCGTCAGATGACTGGTACTGATGAGTGCTGGAGAAAGGAACATGTTGTGCTATGTCAAAGGAAAAGGACAGAATCATGAGATAGCAAAGCTGGCACAGGACGGGGTCATGTCTAATGGATGCCGGGGTAGTGTCCCAACTGGTCCTAAACAAATTTAAAAATACTTGAGACCTGAGATCAGGGTACTGGTGCTGGTATCACATGTCTAATGATGCACTGCTTTTAGCATCAGGTTAAATTGTACTCAGTAGGGTACACTACCACAGTGAGTCTTTTGTACATCTTCTCTTACCCTTGGCATGGATATAGCAGGAACACCGGGTTGTACCCCTGAAGAAAGGTTTTATAGCAAACCTGACACCCCCTTAAACCTACATGTAACTTCCATTGGGATTTGGAGAGGAGTTAAAAGTTTGGTAGTTAGACTTTGGGCAAAAGGATTTAAATAGTACCAACAGTTTGTGCAGGGCATGAATAGAAGGACCCTGCTCAAGGGGTTAATAATCTAAGGGGAGGGTGTGGTACAAAAAGTAATAGCTGCAGGGAATCATCTGATATGGAGCTCGCTGGACATACTGGGTAGGGGGTTCCAGAGGGTCTGGAGCAGTCCTGATGTGGAGCATGGGAGGAGGTTTTAAGGGAGCTGCGAATCAGGATGTCTTAGGAGGAGCGGAGTGGACAATTTGGGTGATATTTTAAGATTGAAAGAGTTTAATCCAAATATCTCAAACTAAGGTTTCTTAATGGGAAACGTTTATTCAGGTACAGTCTTAGTAAACTCCACCCTGTTGCTGTCCTGATGTGGGTATCTATAAAGAGACCATAAAGTATTATGCACATTTAAAAGAGCACCATAGAACTATATTTTTCTCTTTGTTGTTTTGGGAAAAAGCCTCTAAAAAATTTGAGCAATAAAGTGCAGTTGGGTTTTTACTAAATTCAAAAGGTTTTTTGGCAACAGTTGTTTTATTCTCTCCTTTTTAATATTTTTTTGTACCTGACTTGTAAATTTTTAGTGACAGTGATCCTTTTTCACCTGTTGATCACTAATATGGGAGAAGAGTTGTCTATTTTTATTAATTTTTTTGTTCCTCTTTATTTTTTATTTTTTGCCAAGTTGCTGCTGCAACAGCTGCAATGTATTATACATAGTAGGTGAGGTTGAAAAAAGACACACGTCCATCAAGTCCAAACAATGTGTGTGATTATATGTCAGTATTACATTGTATATCCCTGTATGTTGCGGTCGTTCAGGTGCTTATCTAATAGTTTATTGAAACTATCGATGCTCCCCTCTGAGACCACCACCTGTGGAAGGGAATTCCACATCCTTGCTGCTCTTACAGTAAAGAACCCTCTACGTAGTTTAAGGTTAAACATCATTTCTTCTAATTTTAATGAGTGGCCACGAGTCTTGTTAAACTCCCTTCTGCGAAAAAGTTTTATCCCTATTGTGGGGTCACCAGTATGGTATTTGTATACTGAAATCATATCCCCTCTCAAGCGTTTCTTCTCCAGAGAGAATAAATTCAGTGCTCACAACCTTTCCTCATAACTAATATCCTCCAGACCCTTTATTAGCTTTGTTGCCCTTCTTTGTACTCGCTCCATTTCCAGTACATCCTTCCTGAGGACTGGTGCCCAGAACAGGACAGCATACTTTAGGTGTGGCCGGACCAGAGTCTTGTAGAGCGGGAGAATTATCGTTTTATCTCTGGCGTTGATCCCCTTTTTAATGCATGCCAATATTCTGTTTGCTTTGTTAGCAGCAGCTTGGCATTGCATGCCATTGCTGAGCCTATCATCTACTAGGACCCCCAGGTCTTTTTCCATTCTAGATTCCCCCAGAGGGTCTCCCCCCAGTGTATAGATTGCATTCATATTTTTTCCACCCAAATGCATTATTTTACATTTTTCTACATTGAACATCATTTGCCATGTAGTTGCCCACCCCAATAATTTGTTAAGATCTTTTTGCAAGGTTTCCACATCCTGCGGAGAAGTTATTGCCCTGATTAGCTTAGTATCGTCTGCAAATACAGAGATTGAACTGTTTACCCCATCCTCCAGGTTGTTTATGAACAAATTAAATAGGATTGGTCCCAGGACAGAACCCTGGGGGACCCCGCTACCCACCCCTGACCATTCCGAGTACTCCCCATTTATAACCACCCTCTGAACTTGCCCTTGTAGCCGATTTTCAATCCATGTACTCACCCAATGGTCCATGCCAACAGACCTTATTTTGTACAGTAAATGTTTATGGGGAACTGTGTCAAATGCTTTTGCAAAATCCAGATACACCACGTCTAAGGGCCTTCCTTTAGATGGCAACTCACCTCCTCACAGAAGGTTAATAGATTGGTTTGGCAAGAACGATTCTTTATGAATCCATGCTTATTACTGCTAATGATACCGTTCTCATTACTAAAATTTTGTATATAGTCCCTCATCATCCCTTATCAAAAGTTTGCATACTATTGATATTAGGCTAACTGGTCTGTAACTCCCAGGGATGTATTTTGGGCCATTTTTAAATATTGGTGTTACATTGGCTTTTCTTCAATCAGCTGGTGCCATTTCAGTCAGTAGACTGTCAGTAAAAATTAGGAACAATGGTCTGGCAATTACTTGACTGAGTTCTCTAAGTACCCTTGGGTGCAAGCCATCTGTCTAATTTTAATTCTGTCCTCTGTTAACCATGGAGGTGCTTCCTGTGATGTGTCATGAGGATAAAGACTGCAGTTTTGGTTACTGAAGCCCCCCGATTCCCTCGTGAAGACTGAGAAGAAGAATAAATTCAATACCTTCACCATCTCCCCATCCTTTGTAACCAGAAGTCCTTCCTCATTCTTTATGGCGCCAATATGGTCTGTCCTCACTTTTTTACTGTTTACATACTTAAAGAATTTCTTGGGAATTTTTTTGCTCTCTTCCGCTATGTGTCTTTCATGTTCTATCTTAGCTGACCTTATTGCACCCTTACATTTCTTGTTGCATTCTTTATAAAGTCTGAATGATGATGATGATCCCTCAACCTTGTATTTTTTGAAGGCCTTCTCCTTTGCTTTTATATGCATTTTTACATTGGAGTTAAGCCATCCAGGACTTTTGATCGCTCTTTTAAATTTATTACCCAATGGGATGCATTGGCTAATGCCCTTATTTAATATGCTCTTAAAGCAAACCCATCTCTCCTCTGTGTTCTTTGTTCCTAAGATTTTATCCCAGTTTATTCTTCAAGGCACTTTATAATAATTTTTCGGGACAGTTATATATCGTTCATTTGTTTTTATGAATACAGATTCAATGCTCTTTGACATAAAGTGAAATGTGTGTGAGGGTTGAAGCAGCATTAAACCTGTTTTTTATTTTTTTACTTATTTTATTTTTCTCTTCTCTCTCTTTTCTACTTTCTTTGTTTCATATTCTTATCTTTAATTACATTAAGTGATGTTACCAGTCCATTAGCTGATAATTTTATTCTATATCTTTAAAAGTAAATGTATTCATCTTCTGGAACTTTTGTTTTAATATCAGAAATGAGCTGTGAATTATAAGGCTTTACCATTCCTGCCTGACTCAGCTTTTAAGAGTCCAGTGGGTCCTATATAATGGTTTACAAGTACCATATTTCACAACCATTGCTCTGGACATCCAGGTCTTATGTCTTATTGTAATTCTACATCTCCCAGTCTGTCCATTGCTTTAACCTAAGCCCCGTGAGCAGGTGTGGTGAACCCAGGGACCTGGCAAGAGCATGCAGTGTTGGCTATGCCTACCATCAAGGGACATGGATGATAGTGGCTGTTGCTCGGACTCTATACCCTGTGGGGATCCCACTTTACTTGTCCACAATCCACCCCTTATAAGTATTTAGTCTTAATGGCCAAGCCGTTGCTCCTGTGACTGTCTGGCATTCCTCCAATAACTGTACACTGACTTTCTCCTTTTTCTTTTTTGTATTCATGCACGACTGTCCGGAGGCCCACCCTACCACCACCTGAAGAAGCAACGACAACCAAGTAATTTCTTGAGGAAAAGGTGCGACGCCTAAGACTCTTCTGAATGTTCCTTCACCATGCTGAAAAGTGCCGTCTCACGGTCTGATCCAATCTTTGCAAACTTCACACAGCATTCCCAAATTAGGGGACTAAAAGATGCCAGGATCCCACTATCAATGTTGGAGTTCCGCTCTTCCAAGGCAGAGGAGCGTGGAAACATTGCAGCACAGGCACTCATGGTCCGGATGTGAAGTCTCAGAGGCACCACAACTTCTTTAATCGCTCAGTCTCAAGTCTATCTTAATGTGCTCATCAGAGCAGATAACAAGGTTTGTCGTGTTCAAGAAAGGAAGAGGAGGCCGCAGTGGTGGTGGTTAGGGGTTGGGGCCTTCTGGACTGTCGTGGTTGGGTGCAAAATCATTGAGGGAGAGCATAAGTTTGAAAATGAACTTTAGGGGGAACTGCTGTGGAAATTTAAGCCCTGAAAATGATAGACTTTATTATTAATGTGACTTACAGTGAACTTTTGATGACTCTATATTTTCAGAACATGCTTAGAATCAACAGAGACACCATACCCAGCTGTGGAATTTTATCTAGAGTAGCTATCTGATAAAAGCCTCTTCTCTGACCATTTGGTAGCATAATCTATGGACTAGTTTGAATGTCAATTCAAAGGGGGTGGGAGGTGGAAAAAACAGGAATAACTTGATCCTAAATGGTAGCTGGTGTCCTAGCTTAAGAGGGCCCTCCACCCCATTGGCTCAATGTAGCAGTCTTAGCATATGGAAGGGGGGTGAGGAGGGGTGGGTTTTTACAAGTGTGTACAAATCAGAATACACACCCCTGGCTCATTCTTTTTGGTTTGTGGTCTAAGAAGCATGGGGACATACGATTTCTCTCTGTAATGCACCTCCTTTACTTTCTTTGTGTGTAGGTTCATCTTTTCTGTAACTTTTCCTGTCCTACAATTTGTCCTAATATACTGATAGCATATGTAGGTCCATTATAGTAATGTTCCTATTTGTATTACTTTGTATCATTGGTAACATTTTTGTTATCATCTATGTTATAGTTGTTATGCTCCAGTGCTAGCTCAAATGCATGTATCAAACACATATGCCGACACTTGGCTCAATAGTAAGATGGCCGCGGGATGACGTGACACCCAAGGCTCCTATACACGCATTACATCCAAACCAAAGACTTCTTCAGTAGGATTGTAAAAGGACAAATCAGTTGCCAATTCATGGTTCAGCTGAACTGAATTTGAACTAAAAAAAATAAATAAAGACCAAACCTGTGTTTAATAAAAAGTGGGTCATAAGAGCTATAAGAAACAAGATTATGTATTAAAAGCGTAATAAAGGTCATCAGATAGCTCCTTCCCATGGAGGTGAATAATATTATACTATGCCAAATTATCTGTAGTCTGCATTTGGCCATCCTCATAAACTCTCTGTAAGAGATCCTAGTTTTAGTCCATAGGGTTCAATATTGAGTTGGCCCACCTTTGCAGCTATAATAGCTTCAACTCTTCTGGGAAGGCTTTCCACAAGGTTTAGGAGTGTGTCTATGGGAATGTTTGACCATTCTTCCAGAAGTGCATTTGTGAGGTCAGGTACTGATGTTGGACGAATAGGCCTGGCTCTCAGTCTCTGCTATAATTCATCCCAAAGGTGTTCTATTGAGTCGAGGTTAGGACTCTGTGCAGGCCAGTCAAGTTTCTCCACTCCTAACTCCCTCATCCATCACTCATTGTATCAACAAGGTCCTCTTTCACATTTACTTTGAAATCTCTTCTCACATAAAGACAGACACTGAGACATTTTGTTTTACCACATTTCTCCAAAAGAGAGCATAGCTAAGGACCATGTGTTTGTTTCCAAACATGGATGGCTTCACTATTAAAGCTTAATTTCAGTATTGTGCTTTACAGATGTGTTAAAATAACACAGCCATAATTGTATCCACTCCCATTCTCACAGTTTATTTCCCTGTGAAATCAAGCATGCCTTGTTTGTACTGAATGTCAGAGCCAGCTGGATTGAAAGCACAAAATATGTGTCTGTTAAATTAGTAAACCTTGACCTCTACATTGGTTTCTGTCCTGCTCAAACTGTGTTAAAAAGAAAGGTAGTGTAGCATGCAGAAATAATTAAATGTCGTCCATATACACTATAGTAATAAAAAAAGAAGATAAAGAGAAAGCATATGGTATGTAGGATACATCCTAAATCTGAAGTGGATAGTTTGGTGGGTCTCAGGGTTCCTCTCTGAACTTATAAGCTCTGAGGATTCAACTTAAGTTTTAGATGAGAATGTTGTTGAAATAGCAAAAGCAACAATTGTATAGAATATATCTGGTAAAGTGCTGAAGTGTGCATTAGTCAATATACTGTACTAAAGAAAAAAACGTAAAAACACAAACCTTATTAGTGTTGGGCGAGCAGTTCAGGTGGAGCATACGTTCGGCCTAAACATCGCCTGTTCCGGTTCGTACAGTGAATAGCTGCCAGTTGTTAAGAAACAGTCCGCAGCATCCTTAATGGATGAGTCATCAACTGTCAACATTGCTGGCAATTGAAACCCCTGCCCCAAAACACCTTGTTCCCATGTTGATGGGGACAAGGGCCTCTTCCCCACAACCCCGGGTGGTGGTTGTGGGGTCTGTGAGCAGGAGGCTTATCAGAATGTGGAAGATCCTGCCCTCCACCATGTGAATGTGTATGGGGTACATTGTACCCCTACTCGTTCACCAAAAACCGTCCCTTTATTTTAAATAAAAAAACAATGTCCCCAATGTAGATCCATCATCAATCATGATGGCCGCCACTCTGGCGGACCAAAGAAAAAAAAATCTCCATATGCGACTGTAACGACACCCCGAGTATGAAAGAGGTTAAAGTCGTTTAGGACTTTCCATACCCAAACACAAAGGCAGCTACCGAACACTCCAATCAGCCGAACAAGAAACCCATACAAATAATCCACCCCAAAAACGAGACACGGCTCTGTCTTCAGGTTCCAAGCAGGAATGAATCTTTATTCAAAAAACACATGTTATACAGATCCCACTCCAAAGCATTTCCCCCCCACCCTTGGAAAACAGGGCGGGTTAAACTGTCCAATAACAATTGACACACAGGTCAGGTGTGCTTAACTTCTCATCAGTAAACAGTCTTAACAGGGGGGCTTCTGCAGGAATCCCCCCTCCCTCTTTCCTCACAGCAATACACATGCTGTGATCCAAGGCAGACAAACACAATAGAACATTGGAATACAGCCCCACCCCAAAGTAGCACAGCAAACAGTACACAACACAATGAGACAGCACACATTATATATACAAATATACAGCATTGAGTCTCTGACTAGCACAGATCATAGTGGGGTTCTCATTCACCTTGTGCCCCTATTAGTGACTCCCACCACAATGGCATACCCAGGGTCCCCAGAGTCTGTGTGTCTTGGGGGACATGGACCTGAATCTAAAGTAACGCCACCTCCAGGGTCCCCAGGCATACAGCTCACAAAGAGCACCGTCCCCCCAAATGCCAGGGACCATAATCGGTTTGCAGGAGGCTGGCATTCAGTCCCCTCCAAAAGCCTCTTTTCCGGCAAGGTCTGTCACATTTCTCCCCTTTCGGCAGGAGACTAACACAGGAGGAGACCCCAGACGGGTTGACTCCGAAGTTAGTCAGTAGTTCCAGTCCTCTAATGCTGGTATCCACACCGTACCCTAAACAAATTGTTCCAAACAGATCATTACTTACCCGGCCAACCTCTGCCTCTCTCGGAAAACACGCCCGCCGTTGGGGAGAGGCCTGGACTGGCCCTTCTCCCTGTAGTCTTTTCAGCTGCTGGAGAGAAGACAGGGTGACTGGGCTCACGCCGTCATGCTGTTGGGGATCTGGGCACGGGTATTCACTCGGTTGGCTTCAGCGGGGCCTATCGGGGCATAAGCAGAAATGAGGGGGGCCAAATCATTCCCCAGTAGTACATCCGCTGGCAAATCCTTCATCACCCCCACATTCACGTGTCCCGAACCAACCCCCCAATCCAGGTGAACACGGGCAATGGGTAGCCGGAAAATGGTGCCTCCTGCTACCCTTACGACTACAGTGTCTCCGGTGTGTTGGCTCTCTGGGATGAGGTTCTTCCGTAGTAGGGTCATGGTGGCACCAGTATCACGTAGGCCATTGGCTACCTTTCCATTAACCTGGACGGTCTGCCTGTGTTGCTGCTGGTTGTCCTGGTTAGCTGCTTGTACTAGATCAGCCTCGTGCAGGACGCCCCAACGTTCTTCCTCCTCAATGCAGTGAGCCGCAGGCATGGATGTGCGGGGATTCCCCCCTGCTGGCTTTCTCCACGAGTGGGACTGCCTGGCTGGATTCAACGGACAGTCTGGCTTTTTGTGCCCTAGCTGTTTACACCCGAAACACCTGAGGGGTTGTGAGTAGTCCTGAGAGTTGAACCTGGGCTGCCGAGAATAAGTGGCCACTGGAGGTGGTGCTGTAGGGCGGTACAACTGTGGTTTGTAGGCACTAGCCGGAGGGGGTGCCGCTGATTGATAATCCACCCGAGCTGTTGTCTTGACCACATGGTTATCCAGTTTGCGGGCGTCTGTGTATTCGTCCACCAGGCGAGCTGCTTCAGACAAGGTGCAAGGTTTTCGGTCCCGGACCCACTCTCTGACTTCTGGGGACAGCTTGTCAAAGAAGTGCTCCAGCAGGAACAGCTGCAGCACCTCTTCCCCAGATACTGCTTGGCATCCAGCGACCCAGTGGGATTCCGTGCGGTGTAGGCGGCATGCCCACTCGGCATATGAGTCTCCAGTCTGCTTGCTCGTCTCTCGGAACCGCCTCCGGTATGCCTCCGGTGTGACGGCATACCTGCCCAAAAGTGCTTCTTTTACCAGCCCATAGTTCATAATATCCTTGTCTGGGATGGCCCTGAACGCTTCACTGGCCCGGCCGGACAATTTCCCAGACAAAATGGTAACCCATTCCTCTGTGGGCACCCGGTGTAGGGCACATTGCCGTTCAAAATCTGCAAGGTACCCATCAATCTCCCCTTCTGCTTCATTGAAATTTTTAAAAGCAGCAAAATGTACCTTTCTCCTTTCAGTTGGTGCTGCTGTGACTCCCGCTGCTGCAGCACCTCTTTGCTGTAGCCAATTTGCATCCACAGCCGCTATAACTTGGTCTATGATCTCCGCTGTAGGGTTAGGGCCATAATGTGCCAGTCTTATGTTAACAGCCCGATCAAAACTTGCCTCTTCGGGTGTCCTGTCTGTTATGCTGGGTCTTTCGGCTATGTTGGGTCTTTCGGCTCTATCCATTTCGACTAGTTCTGCGATAATGTCCCTCTTCTTACGGTTGTTGGCCGGTCGGCCCCGGTTCTCCAGTAAGTCCTTGAGGGTAGAGCGCTTTAGCCGTTCATACTGTGCTTCCATTGGCCTGTGTCCTCTTGTAGCTGTCCTTCTGGGCAGTGGGAATGATCCCACTGCTGCCTCCAGTGTAACGACACCCCGAGTATGAAAGAGGTTAAAGTCGTTTAGGACTTTCCATACCCAAACACAAAGGCAGCTACCGAACACTCCAATCAGCCGAACAGGGAACCCATACAAATAATCCACCCCAAAAACGAGACACGGCTCTGTCTTCAGGTTCCAAGCAGGAATGAATCTTTATTCAAAAAACACATGTTATACAGATCCCACTCCAAAGCATTTCCCCCCCACCCTTGGAAAACAGGGCGGGTTAAACTGTCCAATAACAATGGACACACAGGTCAGGTGTGCTTAACTTCTCATCAGTAAACAGTCTTAACAGGGGGGCTGCTGCAGGAATCCCCCCTCCCTCTTTCCTCACAGCAATACACATGCTGTGATCCAAGGCAGACAAACACAATAGAACATTGGAATACAGCCCCACCCCAAAGTAGCACAGCAAACAGTACACAACACAATGAGACAGCACACATTATATATACATATATACAGCATTGAGTCTCTGACTAGCACAGATCATAGTGGGGTTCTCATTCACCTTGTGCCCCTATTAGTGACTCCCACCACAATGGCATACCCAGGGTCCCCAGAGTCTGTGTGTCTTGGGGGACATGGACCTGAATCTAAAGTAACGCCACCTCCAGGGTCCCCAGGCATACAGCTCACAAAGAGCACCGTCCCCCCAAATGCCAGGGACCATAATCGGTTTGCAGGAGGCTGGCATTCAGTCCCCTCCAAAAGCCTCTTTTACGGCAAGGTCTGTCACAGCGACGAAGGCTAACCCCCTCTGCCTGCTCCACCATGACATGACTATTCAGTGGCCTCTATTGGATCTATGCAAGAACTATAGAGTATGGATATGCAAAGACCTAGCCACACTACCAGGAAATGTAGAGCAGTGGCACTCATCTTCAGTCTTCAAAGTCCAATATCAGTACAAGTGTTGTTACTCATATAAAATTGAATTTCTTCCTGAATATAATTAGTTTAATTTAGTAATGTTCAAGCCGAATAAACATTTTGAGGGGTATCCTCTGATGCCGTAGGCCTTGGAGTCAACCAGCTACCAGGGATAAGCAAGAAATGTAAATTCTATGTGGTGAGAAACATGTCTCCCCGACTGGACTCCGGACACTATGTTTATGGCAATGAGTGTCCTATTTTACACTTGGGATCACCTCGTTTATGGCTGGTATATGGCCCCACAGCATTTAAATACTAGATAATAAAGACTCCATGGATAATTGGATGTCTAAGATAGGCTAGTGACCAAAGTTTACAGAACATGAACTAGAGGTGAGGTGCTGCAAAAGTTCTATCAAAAAAGGTGTTCAGTGCAGTTGGAGGTGTGGTTACTAACCGATGCATCTGCCTGTCTGCAGACAAAGGTGGCCACATGAAATGTAATAAAATTAACCAGGCTTGGTTCTTAGATGCCTTCTAAACACATAGCCTAGTATGTTTGTCTGTGATGGAGCATATATTTACAAACATAAGAACATACTGTTCCTGCTAGGTGGTAGTGGTTTTGCTGCTGCTGCTGTTACTACTGCCTTATAGGGCGTACACACGGTCGGACTTTGTTTGGACATTCCGACAACAAAATCCTAGGATTTTTTCTGACGGATGTTGGCTCAAACTTGTCTTGCATACACACGGTCACACAAAGTTGTTGGAAAATCTGATCATTCTGAACGCGGTGACGTAAAACACGTACGTCGGGACTATAAACGGGGCAGTGGCCAATAGCTTTCATCTCTTTATTTATTCTAAGCATGTGTGGCACTTTGTCCGTCGGATTTGTGTACACACGATCGGAATTTCCGACAACGGATTTTGTTTTTCGAAAATTTTATATCCTGCTCTCAAACTTTGTGTGTCGGAAAATCCGATGGAAAATGTCCGATGGAGCCCACACATGGTCGGAATTTCCGACAACACGCTCCGATCGAACATTTTCTATCGGAAAATCCGACCGTGTGTACGGGGCATTACTCTCTCCCTAGCGTATCTATAATAATTCTGATTTCTGAAAGAATTATGCTGGCCACCATAAATAAAACAAAAGTGCTAAATTAAAAAATTCTGAAATACAAAACCTTAAAAACGTAATTTTCGGGGGGCATGCGTGGCACGATGAGCCAAGGACGCCTGTAGTGTGAGCCCTGTAGGCTGCAGAGACTAACAACATTCCCCTGGGCCATTTCGTACCGGATTTTATTCAAAACTGCCCGCACCCTTGGGAGACATATTGGTGCATGCCCACACACAAGTCACAATGCAGAAAACGAGCTCAGAGATCCCTGACCAACTATCTCCTCCGGGTCCGGAAGCAGAACGGGATGTCACAAAATGGCGCCCAGCAACCACGCGCTCAGGCAGCAGCCCACAGCCCGGCAGTCTCGCTAGCCCACTTTTCAAGAGACTGTGAGTACCCAGTACATCTCACAAAGGCAGAGCTGGATACCAGCCTGTCAGCCATGTACTGTCAGCCATGCCAAACTGGCTGACAAATTTCAAGTTGAGCTCCACAAGTCTACTAATACTCTGACCCAGGAACTGGCAGCACTGGGGGGGCAGACATGTTAGAGACAAGGCATAATGAACTCCACTTGGCCTATTCTGATCTCTGCAGAGACCATGAATCCCTTGCAGAGATGGTTACCCTGCTGCAAACTAACCTTGAAGATCTAGACAACAGGAACAGGCGTAACGACCTGAGGATTAGGGGTGTCCCGGAACAGGTCACAGATTTACTCTCAGCAATTAAGAGACTGTTCCAGTCCCTGTTGCCTGACACCCCAGATACCTCTTTTGCCTGTGACAGGACCCATAGGGCACTGCGCCCCAAACCACCGGGTGACAAGCCTCTGAGGGACATCGTGTTTTGCCTCAAAGACTATCTCATCAAAGAAGAAATACTGAGAGCCTCTTGCAATACCCCTAATATACAATTAGAAGGGACCAAACTCCAGATCTATCTGGATCTTTCTCCTGCTACACTGGAGAAATGCAGGAAACTGAAAGAAGTCACCACAGCACTTCAGTCAGCTAGAATTCTCAATAGATGGGGCTTCCCCTTTAAATTGCAGGTCCCTCACAATGGCACCACCTATACGGACACCACGCTACCAGAAGGCAAAGAGTTGCTGATCAAGTTGGGCCTCCTAGCCCCTGAACACCTACCAGGCAGCCTTCTACTCCACGTCTGACGCTGATCTGGGCTACCCCCTCTCCCCAACGGAATCGTAGACAACAACGACAGGAGCTTAGAGAATTGATGCACTGATGCACCTTTTTTGGCTCCCTGGCTAATTCATCATACGGAGAAGATTATTGGTTATAGTAACTATAAGGATGACTTTCCTATTCCCTTTTTGTTGCTATAACATGCATCGCAGGACGGCTACAAAGTCTTGTTGTGCCCGCCTGATCGACCCCCTGCTCTAAATCCACACAGGCCCGGATTGTTGGTCACAGGATGCCCTCCAGAAAGTGGACATCCGAGTCTCTGGTCCAGGTGAGATAATTTGTATTGAACTTTCGTTATAAGACTATTGGACTATATAGTCCTCCAAGTGTTTTTTTCGGCTAGTCGGTGGGGAAGAAATGTTTTCTCTTTTTCTTCCCCCCGACTCCTCTCAACACTAGAACTCATGTTGTTTTTTTCTTTTTTTTCATGCCTTTCATTTCTCCTTTTTTGATTATGGCACCTAGATGTTATAGCTGTTTAAAGGCACTTTCTCAGAAATTATGGGATATAGCATTTACAGTATGCCTTATAGTGTATGTACCTGCATGTTTCAAACTCCCGTTAGGGGTTAAAGAGCTGATGACCACCTCTCTATCCCAGATATCTACTCAAATTATCCTCCCTTTAAGATATACTAATGGGTATTAAGATAATTTTGCATAACGACAAAGGCTTTAATTCTCCACAAAAACAAAAGAAAGCCTATAGACACCTGGGAGCAGACATATTGCTCCTTCAGGAGACCCACTTCTCAGAATCCAACCACCCTAGCTACTTTGACCGTCTTTATAAACAACATTTTTGCTGCATATGACTTTAGGTCTAGAGGGGTGGCTATATTTATTAAAAATTCAGTTCTACTGAATGTGCAGCATGTGTACAAGGACCCCACAAGTAGGTTTCTGATAATTCATGGCTCGATTTGTGGCAAAGCGATTACCATAGCAAATGTCTACACTCCTAATGACTCACAAGCTTCTTTCTTTACTTCATTCATTCAGGTACTAGACAGATATCTTTCCCCTCACCTAGTGATTGGAGGAGACATTAATCTGGTGGCACATTTGGGGCTGGACAGAAGCCGAGTTGTAAGTAATGCCAACGCTTTCCCGAAGACCCTCACCTGTTTGCTTGGCTCCCATCAACCTATAGATTCCTGGTGGGCTCACAATGTGAGCGCTCGGAACTATACATTCTACTCACACCCCCATGACAGTTACTCTAGGCTAGACTATATTTACAGTACTCCTGTCCTGTTAGCCAACTCAAACTCAGCAGATATACATCCTTACTCATGGTCTGATCATCACATGGTACTGCTAGCTATTTCATATATAGGCATTTCACCAACAAATGCCACTTGGTGCCTTAATGACTCCCTCCTCTCAGATCCTGAATTGATCTAAAGGCTCAGACCACTTAGATGAATACTTTTGCATCAATAATACGCAACATACTCCCCCCACTATTTTGTGGGCTTGTCATAAGGCGGTAATTCAGGGACATCTGATAGAATTAACCACGGCAACGAAAAAACACAAACTAGCAGATATCACTAGACTCTCCGGGGAGTTGACTAGACTGTACCATATAAACAACCAATCCCATACCTCGGACACTCTCAGACAGATTAACAATAAGAGAATCCAATTAGACAAGATCCTCTGTGAGCAAACAGAAAAGACCTTGAGATGGTCAAAAGCCAGGTTTTTATTGTGCAGCAACTCGGCTTCAGCAATGTTCGCCAGAAAACTGAATTCCACCATCCAACCTCCACACTCTTATCAACTTAGGAACGATAGGGGTAATACCATCACCCACCCCTCGGAGGTACTCAAAATCTTCTCCAATTTTTACCAAGACCTATTAGCGGCTCCCTTTTCCCTGCCTGGCCCAGTGTCCAAATCCTGGTGGGAGAATATGTCCCTCCCATCCCTGTCTGAGGAGCAAATTAAAACCCTGAACACCCCCTACAGAGAGGAGGAATTACGGGCTATAATTTCATCCCTGAAACCTTTAAAAGCACCAGGTCCAGATGAATTTTCTTCCACCTACTATAAAAATGTTTCTAATCAATTAGTCCCCCATCTTAAAAATCTTTATAATCATATAATTAAAGGTCACACCTTCCCAGATGAAATGTTGATGGCGAACATGTTTTTGATACCAAAACCAAACAAACATCACACCCTCTTTCAAAATTACCGCCCTACCATCATAAACAACGACCTAAAACTTTTTGGTCAATTCCTAGCGGATAGACTCTTCATTATTATTCCCACGCTGATCTCCCCAGACCAAACATGCTTTATCCCCACTAGACAAATCACAGATAATATCCGTTTGGCCACTAATATAATACAAGACGCTGATATGTTCTCCCAAAAAGTCCTTTTGCTAAGCCTTGACATACATAAGGCATTTGATAGCATGATATGGCCCTACTTAGAATCTATCCTTACCAAATCTGGGTTTCAGGGGACATTTGTGCACGGATTTATGGCTCTATACCATCCCCCATGCACTCGCAACTCCCAGGATGTACCTCTGAGTATTTCACACTGGGCCGTGGAACCAAGCAGGGATGTCCCCTATCCCCTTTGCTATTCACCATGGCAATTGAACCTCTGGCCCGCTCGATTTGCCTGAATCCCAACATTAGGGGTTATAAGAAAGGAGATCAGGAGTTCAAATGAAGTATGTATGCGGACGATGTCCTCTTATTTTTATCAGAACCTGTGGTTTCTTTGCCAAACTTGATCCCCACTTAAAGTACCTTCCACAACTTGTCGGGTCCAGGGGTTAACTTGTCGAAATGTGCTGCACTCCTGATTAATATCCCACAAAATACACTTTCTGGTATCCAGTCCACGTTTGGCTTTGCTCTATGCGGGGAAGCATTACCTTACCTGGGAGTTAAATTGGCCACTTCTCTCCATAAACTTTACTTTGTTAAGTACCCCCAGGTATTTTCTTGCATCAAGCAATTATTACACCTGTGGTCTGCCTACCACATCTAATTTTTAAGTAGGATACAGGCCATTAAGATGTCAATACTCCCAAAGCTGCTATTTTACTTTAGATCCTTGCCTCTATATGTTTCCCGTCAGATCCAAGAACGAATTCAGAAGGAGGTGAATGCTTTTATCTGGCAGGCCAAGAAGCCCCGTCTGAATAAAAGACTACTTTACTGACCAACGGTCCTAGGTGGACTGGGACTACCACACTTATGGGTTTACTATGCTTCTGCCAGATTGGTGTAATTGGCTCAATGGCACGCCCCCCTTGGGACATGTCATGGCTCCAATTTGAACGGGCCTCGGTGGACCCATATTACCTCCCAGGTCTCCTTTGGTTGGAACAAATTAGGCTCAAAGATCTGACAGCATTGAATGGAGTAGTGGGTCAATCGTTACAATTGTGGTCTCTATATAAATCGTCGTACTCACTGGCACCCCACAGTCGCCGCTTAGCTAATTTTTAGGTGACCCTAGATTCCCTTTGGCATTCCACTCTATCCAAGATTTCTGCCACTGGACACAGAGTGGCTTTTAGCTCTTTCACCTTTCTGCAAGAAAAATTTGCCCTACTTAGAACAGAGTTCTATAAATAATTACAGATTAGACACTTCTATTCCACTCACTACCAGGGATGGGGGAATACCACCAATACTTTTGAACACATGTGTAGGTTCTCTTCCAGAGATAAGGGCACTATCTCAAACATGTATCAATATCTAATTGAACAAAACCTCCCCATAAAATCACCAGCAATGCTCAATTGGGATTTTTTTTGTTTTTTTTTTAGTTTTAACGAATTTCACCTTTAAGAGGTATGTAGTAGTATAGGGGAGTTAATGCTCTTTTTTTGCATTTTTTTTTGTTTTTGTTTGTTTGTTTTTTTTTATTTTTAAATTGGCAAAGGGGTTGGTGTATATGTCTGTTTTGATTGCCAGCAGTAATGCAAATAGAATACATGAGAAATCATCATCATAGCAAATATATTCCATTATGTATTCTAGTGTGTGTGTAAATTACATCAAAAGGCTATTCTGCCTGTACAGTATACTACAGAAATAGTTGTGTTTTTTTTTTGAATGTTATAAATCAATAGTTTTACATCCGGAATAAATAAACTTGAGGTAAACACCTGTGACAAATAAAACAGCGGCTTAAGGGTGAAATACACAGAGGAACATTCATTTGCTATAAGGTTTCATAAATGCATGCAAAGGTGATGAGTTCTAACAATATCAATAAAGAAAATGCTTTACAAATATTACAAAAATATCTGCTGTCATCCTCTGGTCTGTGCTGCAGGTGCCAACAAAGGTTAATTCTCAGTGATGAATAATTAATGTGAGAGAGGTATTTGATGTGCGATGTATCTTGTGTGGCGAGATTCAAAGCACTTGCTGAACTTTAAACTGATTTGCGTTTCACTGATCCTTACTTTTGAAGATTGTCCCTTGGCAGTCTATAAACCCTTTAAATTAGTTAAAAAGCTCAAACATTGCCCTCTAATGTAATGGAGTATTTTTTTTTAGATGTGGAGTTGACAAAACAACAAATGATGTTATCATAATTTGTGGAATACATGGCACAATAATTGTACCTTCTCCCACTTCTTATTAATGTTTTGGGCATCTGTTTGTGGCTTTGGTTCTGGGGTAGACAACTTAATTCTTAAATCAGTTGGCTCATTCCAGAAGCCAACAGTCAGTGACAATGTGCATCAATTTACTACATTTGACAAGTATCAAATGCCAAAATAAAATTTGGAACATGGATATAAATTGCACTGCTATTAGATCCTTAGAGCTATTCATGCCTGTGCTACATAATATAACAAATGACTGACAGGAGGCTGGAAGCCTGTTTATTATGTAGCTTGGATTGTGTCCAATTATTATTGCAGAACCTTTTTCTTTGCTGTGGTATGTTTCTCTACCCCTGCAGAATGCACAGAATGAAACATGAAAGTGTCTTCAATGTGCTGGGAGACCACGCTGCAAGAGAAGTGATTATAAATGAAAAACAAAAAAAATAAACATGTCATACTTACCTGCTTTGTGTAATGGTTTTGCACAGAGCAGCCCTGATCCTCCTGTGGCCGAGCCACACTGTGTGTATCAATGAACAAAGAAAGCGTGGCTCAGGAGCCAGATCACAGAAGTGCCACCATAGCAATTGGCTTGCTTGCTGGTACTCATTGGAGATGATGAGGCAGGAGCGCTGGCAGGGGACCCCAGAAGAAACATGGGTAAGTAGCACTGTTGCTGGTTAAGAATAATTAAGTTACAAATGTCCTCTGTGGAAATGGGGAACTTGTGGACAATGACACAGTATGATTTAAAAGAAAAAATGAACAAAAACCTTTTGTATGGACTAAAAACAGTCTGTGATCCAGGGCAAGCCTTTCAGGGAAGCGTGAAGCAGGCTCCAGACATGAAATAAATAAACAAAAGAGAAGCGCCTCCGGATCAGAATCAGTTAAAAGACTTTAATATACAAAACAAATATGTCCACTTACATAGATAAAAGGCAAGTAGAGCACAGATATTCCTTGAATAGTGATGTCCCTGCGAGGGTGGCCTGTATATCAGATCTTGTCCATGGGAGAGAGGAGAGACAGTCCCATCCAGCAGGATGTGTGAGCTCTGTCCCAGGGATGAAAACGAGGCTTGGCTCGGATGAGCTGTGGAACGCAGGCCTCTAGCGCGGTAACGTCACAAACAGTGCGACAACGTTTCGGCGCATGTGCACTGTGTATTACAGGCGCGCACCTTCCTCAAGCATAGAGGACGAAGGCTCATAGGAGCCTTATATGTGCTCACAAATGGAGCCATCTAGTGGAGATTGCGTACTACAACACAACCTGAATAGAGGGGCTCCAGCAACAAAAGTTAAAAAATGTGTATCAAATGCAGAGGGACTGTGAGAATGAAAAACAAATAGAGATCTGATGGGAAAAATATATATATACTCTCATCTATGGAACTATAGTATGCAGATGACAGTATATTCATTTTCTTCTGGAACTAAAAATGGTATGATCAGATAAATATAATTGTAAAAGCAATAAATTAGAAACATAACGAAAGTAATGAAAAAACATTTTTTTGGTGGAATCAATATAAAAGAATCTCATAACTAGGTCATCAAAAAGATATGTAAGGGAGGATATTTTTAAAAACCTGGACAGTGAGCATTAAAAATAACTGATTGTTGAATGAGAATGGGAAGGAAGGGAAGGAGGAAAGACAAGATAGATATGAATCTATCGTGGACTGAATTCCCTATATATATATGTGTGTACATTTAAAAGTATTACATTAACCAAATTATTAGTAAAACTAAAGACAATAAGCATATATATATATATATATCTAGTTTCACAATAATACTAAAGACTCAGGATGGGGAGAGGGGGATACAAGGGAAGAAAAAACAAAAAACAATCATGAGTCATTATAGGATCGTAGATAACTCCAGAGTCTCGTCGATTCCACCAGGTGACAGAGTATTGAGGGAATATATCCAATAGGTTTCCCATTCGCACAGCCTGAAAAACCTTTCTGCTTCAGAGAGATTTTTCGGCATTTGTTCTAAGACCCATGCTTTCAGGCCATGGGTGGAGGCTTTTTGGCATTTTGAAAAATGTTGAGGGACACTATGTTTATCTTTCCCTTCCTCGATCTTCCTGCGATGTTCGCCAAATCTTTGCCTTAAGGGGCGAATGGTACAGCCTACATATAGTAGTTGACTATAGTTGACTAGACTATGAAATCAGATGAGCAGTTGTAGAAGTCATTGATGTCATAGGTCTTGCCCTTAGTGGAGAAATGTTTCTGGCCATGTTCTACAAAGTCGCAAGTTTTGCACAAAGCTTTTCTGCACTGAAGCATGCCATGTAGTGGAAGTAAGCATAAACGGGGACTAGACTATGTGAACAAGGGTTTCAGCTTGCTAGGGGCAATTTTATTTTTAACATTCAGTGCTCTCCTGTAAGTAACTGTAGGGAATTTGGGTAAAAGAGTTTTTAGGTGGGGATCCTCTAGAAGTATTGGCCAATGCTTCTTGAGAATAGTTTCCATTTTTTTGTGATCACGATGGAATCTGGTGATAAAGCGAACTGACTGATTAGTGGCTTAGTGGGTTCGCTTTATCACCAGATTCCATCGTGATTAGAGGCCTGCGTTCCACAGCTTATCCGAGCCAAGCCTCGTTTTCATCCCTGGGATAGAGCTCACACATCCTGCTGGATGGGACTGTCTCTCCTCTCTCCCATGGACAAGATCTGATACAGGCCACCCTCGCTGGGACATCACTATTCGAGGAATATCTGTGCTCTACTTGCCTTTTATCTATGTAAGTGGACATATTTGTTTTGTATTTTAAAGTCTTTTAACTGATCCAGATCCGGAGGGGCTTCTCTTTTGTTTATTTCTTTCATGTCTGGAGCCTGCTTCACGCTTCCCTGAAAGGCTTGCTCTGGATCACAGACTGTTTTTAGTCCATACAAAAGGTTTTTGTTCATTTTTTCTTTTAAATCATACTGTGTCATTGTCCACAAGTTCCCCATTCCCACAGAGGACATTTGTAACCTAATTATTCTTAACCAGCAACAGCGCTACTTACCCATGTTTCTTCTGGGGTCCCCTGCCAGCGCTCCTGCCTCGTCATCCCCAATGAGTACCAGCAAGCAAGCCAATTGCTATGGTGGCACTTCTGTGATCTGGCTCCTGAGCCACGCTTTCTTTGTTCATTGACACACACAGTGTGGCTCGGCCCCACCCTCGCTGTCTCCTCACAGGCTATGATTGATGATTGACAGCAGTAGGAGCCAATGGCTTCCACTGCTTCCCCGATCTTCAGGGAGGAGAGAGAGAGCAGAGAGAGCCACTACTCTCATGCACAGCACTGGATTGAGATCTGGCTCAGGTAAGTATAGCTGTCTAATAATTGTGGAAATCAATGCTTTACTCTATGAAGTAGGCAGAAGGCCCTGAAGGTGTTTCCTGCTCCACGCCTGTAGTAAATTTTTACATAATTTCTTTTTGTTTCTTTTTTATGATCACATAACTTCTGTTCTCAGCTGCATAAGTGTCAGGGCTGGGCTCAGCCCTTCCTTCTCAAAGTTGGTTGCTTAGCTGACGGCTAATTGCCAGCTCCTATCTCTCCACAGTGACCCACCTGTTGATGATATCCTGCTTCTGAGTCCTGACTACTTAAGCAGTCCAGTCTAGATGATCTCTGCCTTCGCCTTGGTCACATCTCTAGAGACGCTCTCCTGTATTCCTGTTAAAGACTTGCTTGGCTGACATTACTTCTGGCTCCAGATCCTGCTTGCTGTTCTACTACGCTCATCTCTGGCTCCCTGACGTTTTGGCTAGTCTGACTATCCGTTCCTGTTCCTGAACTCTGGCTATGTTTTGACTACGTTTACTCTGTTTACCTTTTTATATTATTATTAAACAAGTGTGATTTGACTGTACTTCTGTCTCAGTCTGATTCATGGTTTCTGAGAGTAGGCGAAGGCCATGAATTCAGAAGAAGCAATCAATCCACTTATTGGTAATATTTTTTCCAGATTGGAAGAGCAGGATCACTGCATGGATCAGTTTGCCATGGCATTACAAACGCTCCTGAGTCGCACGTTTCACCTGGAATCTCCCACTGTGGCTGCTCCTGTACAACCTGTGTTGCAGGGCATCCCTGCTGCTGCTCCAGTCTCTGTGCAGGCACCCGCCTCGAGTATTACCTCTATAAGAGGTATGTCTGGTTCCTCTCCACTTTCCCAGTCATTTGGGGGTGATCCAGTCCAATGCAGAGGGTTCCTCAACCAGGTTGAGATATAATTTGAGATGCTGCCCCAGGCGTTTGCCACAGACAGAAGCAAAGTAGGTTTTGTGATATCTTTGCTTTCTGAGAGAGCCTTGGCCTGGGCAAACACTCTATGGTGGATGCAAAAACCTGCTGTCTTGAGTTACCCTGAGTTTGTGACCTCTTTTAAAAGGGTATTTGACGTTCCCACACGCTCCGCTTCTGCTGCCAAGTGCCTCATGTCCATCAAACAGAGTACAAGAACTGTTGCCGACTACATCAATGAATTCCATACTCTGACAGCAGAGGTTGCTTGGAACAATGAGGCCCTTGTGGCTGCTTTTTCTCATGGTCTCTCGGATACCATCATAGATGAGATAGCAGCCCAAGATATACCCACTGATCTACAGAGGTTGATCACGTTTGCCATCCCCATTGACTCCAGACTCAGAGAAAGACTCCCTTTTAAGGGGCGCTTGCGGAAGCCTCCTGTACATTTGTCTCTGAACTTTCCATTCCCACCCGTGCCTCCCTCCCCTCCCATGCCTCTTGGTACCGAGTCGGTCTGTGAAGATAAACCCATGCACTTGGGCTTCACACATCTCTCTGCGGATGAGAGAACCCTTAGGAGGAGGGAGAGATGGTGTCTTTATTGTGGCCAGGCAGGTCACTTTTTGAAGTCTTGTCCTACCCATCCAGGCCGAACATTGAGGTCCTGTCACAGACAGTCCTTAGGTGGCGTTGTTTCATCCCCAGCTATCCGAAAGGATAAGCGCTTGGTTTCGGTTACCCTTTCTTAGGCTGAGTCGTCTGTCAAGATACAGGCTCTAATTAACTGATGCTGCCTTTGTATCGAAGCACTTGATTCCGCTGCAGCTGCGTGACACTCCACTTGCCATTGAGGCTTGACAGAAGACCTCTACAGCCTACCCATAACCTATGAGACTGTTCTTTTGTTCATGGCCGTAGAGGCTCTTCACCATGAAATAATCCAATTCCAAGTTATTTCCTCACCTAAGATTCTGCTGGTTATTGGTTATCCTTGGTTACAGAGGCACAACCCCTCTTCTGATTGGCTCCATGTTGATATTCTCTCCTGGTCGCCACAATGCAGTAAGACATGCTTCCAGAAGGTAGCCAAGTTCTTGTGCACCTCTTCACTCTCCTCCCTGCTGGGGGAGTACCGCAATTTTAGCAATGTCTTTGACATAGGTCGAGCCAGTAGTTTGCCTCCACACCGGTCATATGATTGTGCAATTGACCTTCAACCTGTGCCATACCCCCTCATGGCCGTGTTTACCCTTTGTCTGTCTTGGAGGATAAGGCCATAGAGGAGTATGTTGCAGACGTACTTTCTCGAGGTTTCATCCACAAATCCTCGTCTCCTGCTGGTGCTGGTTTCTTCTTTGTGAAGAAGAGTGGTGAACTGAGACCTTGTATTGATTATAGGGGTCTCAATCATTTCACGATTAAGAATGCCTATCCGATTCCATTGATTATGGAGTTTCACGAAGCTTGATTTGAGAGGGGCATACAGTCTCCTGAGGATTAAGGAAGGGGACGAGTGGAAAACTGTGTTTAATACCAGAACAGGCCATTATGAGTACCTCATAATGCCTTTTAGCCTTTGTAAAGCCCCGGCAGTTTTCCAGGAATTTATTAACAATGTCCTCTGAGATTTGTTGCAGTTATGTGTGGTGGTTTATCTCGATGATATCCTGATATTTTTCAAGTCCCAGGTGAGCCAACACACAGATGTCTGTTGTGTGCTTCAGAAACTAAGAGAGAGCAATCTCTATTGTAAATTGGAGAAGTGCGAATTCCATCGTGAACAGGTTAAATTCCTGAGTTATGTCATTTCCACTGCTGGTTTTTTGATGGACCCAGAGAAACTTTCAGCAGTCCTACAGTGGCCCCCGACTCGTGAGTTTTCGTCCTCTACACCGTTTTCTTGGCTTTGCCAACTAAGTTTATTTGTAACTTCTCTTCTCTGGTCAAGCCCCTGACTGATATGACCAGAAAGGACGGTAACCCACAGAGTTGGTCTCTGGAGTCCATTAAGGCCTTTGAGAGTCTCAGGACTGCCTTTGTTTCTGCTCCTGTGTTGGCACATCCTGATCCTACATTACCTTTTATCCTTGAGGTTGATGCTTCTGTGACTGGAGTTGGCGCCCTTCTGTCTCAACGTCCTACCTCTGAAAGCGCTATGCATCCTTGTGGCTACTTTTCCAAGAAATTGGCACCTGCGGAGTGCAATTACGAGATTGGTGACAGAGAGCTGTTAGCAATCATTTTATCTCTGAAAGAATGGAGACATCTCCTCGAAGGTACCACTGTGCCGTTTCTCATTCTTGCTGACCATAAGAATCTCACATTCTTGTCTGAGACTAAATGTCTCTCTCCCAGAAGGGCGCGATGGGCTCTTTTCTTGTCTAGTTTCAATTACATTGTCTCATTCTTACCCGGTACAAAGAATGTAAGGGCTGACGCTTTGTCACAACAATTTTCCTCCACTTCCAAGATAGAGTCGGTTCTGGTTCCTGTGATTCCTCCTGATCGTATTCTGGCTTTGGTTCGCACCAGTCTCACTTCTCCTTTGGGTGACAAAATTCTTGCTGCTCAGGTCCATGCTCCTCCTGAAAAATCTTGTGACCACTGCTTTGTCCCAGAGAGTCTCCGTACTGTCATGCTCCAGACGTGCCATTTTCCCTGGCTGATGGCTACCCTGGTAGGAATCAACTCTTTTGGGCCATTTCCCAACAATTCTGGTGGCTTAGTCTGATGTAACCACCTTCGTAGCTGCCTGTTCTGTGTGTGCTCAGAGTAAGACTCCACGACACCTTCCAGTGGGCCTCCTACAAACCATACCCAATGGAGAGAGGTCCTGGACCCACCTGTCTATGGATTTCATTGTAGATTTACCCATCTCCCAGGGCAACACAGTTATCCTTATGGTTGTTGAACAGTTCTCGAAAATGTCCCATTGTATTCCACTTAATAAGTTGCCCACTTCTAAGAAACTGGCTTCCATTTTTGCTCGGGAGATCCTTCGCTTACATGGGCTACCCAAGGTGATTGTGTCGGACAGGGGTAGTCAGTTTGTATCCCGGTTCTGGTGAGCCTTTTGTACACAGTTGGGAATTTAGCTTGCTTTCTCCTCTGCATATTACCCGCAGTTTAAAGGGGCCGCAGAACAAGTCAATCAGTCCTTGGAGCAATTCCTACGTTGCTATATTTATGACCATCATAACAACTGGTCAGACCTCTTAACGCAGGTGGAGTTTGCTCACAATAGTGCCCTGAATTCAGCTTCCTGATTGTCCCCGTTTATGGCGAACTATGGTTTCCAACCTTCCATGCTGCCGGACTCATTTGTTCCACGATAGAGGAACATCTCTGTGGTCTTCTTTCCACTTGGGTCCTTTGCGACATGCTAATGATAGGTACAGACTCCATGCTGACCGCGGACACCTGCCTGCGCCTTTCTACCAGGTTGGGGACAGGGTCTGACTGTCATCTCGCAATCTTCGACTTCCTGTTCCCTCTCTGAAGTTCGCACCTCGGTTTATTGGGCCTTTCCGTATTCTTCGCAGGATTAACCCAGTGGCTTACGCATTAGACCTTCCTTCTAATATACGTATTTCAAATGTATTTCATGTCTCCTTATTAAAACTTTTGGTTTGCAACCGCTTTACCGCCTCGGTGCCTCTTCCTCACCCTGTACAGGTTGGGAACCATGAGGAGTATGAAGTACAGTCCATTGTTGGTTCCGTGGGCACATACAATACCTGGTGCATTGGAAAGGGTATGGTCCGAAGGAACACTCTTGGGTCTCATCCTCGGACGTATATGCCCCTGTCCACCTCCGTGATTTCCATAGAAGTTTTCCCCTCAAACCTGGTGGTCCTCCGAGGGGGAGGCGTCATTGAGGTGGGAGTACTGTCAGGGCTGGGCTCAGCCCTTCCTGCTTAGGAAGGAAAGAGAGAGAGCAGAGAGAGCCACTACTCTCGTGCACAGCACTGGATTGAGATTGGGCTCAGGTAAGTATAGCTGCCTAATAGTTGTGGAAATCAATGCTTTACTTTATGAAGTAGGCAGAAGGCCCTGAAGGTGTTTCCTGCTCCACACCTGTAGTACATTTTTACATAATTTATTTTTGTTTCTTTTTTATAAATGATCACATAACTTCTGTTCCCAGCTGCATAAGTGTCATGTCAGTGTGAGCTCAGCCCTTCCTTCTCAAAGCTGGCCACTTAGCTGGCGGCTAATTGCTAGCTCCTATCTCTCCACATTGACTCATCTGTTGATGATATCCTGCTCATCAGTCCTGCCTACTTAAGCCATCCAGTCCAGATGATCTCTGCCTTAGCCTTGAAACACAAAAAGTCCAGCGCTCCAAGGGTTAAAGAAAACAGTCCGCAACATTTGAAAAAAATGTTGCGGACTGTTTTTTGAGTAATGAATATGTTTATTCAAAGTAGCAGCTACTATAAAGCAGTCCTGTTCACTCACAATAAGGATAGAACGATAAAGCAGGTTTATATGGTCACTAGCCATCCATTGAGCAACAAGGAGCTAAAATAAGTCCCAAACAAAATCGTTCTCCCAAAACAAAGCAAGGGGGAGAAGGTAAAATGGATGGATCAAAAGCAGGCAGCCAACTGAGTCCCTGCTGGGTGTAGGATGTAATCCCAGGGGAAATAACTCACCAGGGTACAGAGAGAGATCCAGTGTGTGGAACAGTGGATATCACAGAAGATGGAATGGGGCTCCATCTCACGTGGGTCAGTGACTTCAGACCAGCTGAGACACTGACTCAGGAAAGGGAAAGCCCAGCATCACTGAGGTGGAGCAGCTGTTGTGTCAGCTGTTAGATCGCTCTGCCACTTGCGGTGCAGTCCAATGCTTCACCAATACTAATGATTCCTGCTACACCTGCGGTATCATGTGATGTTTAGCCGCTACTGTGGGAGTATAAACCACACTGCTGGAAAGTCTAAACTGACAGGCTGGGAAGGCTGTCTGTACTGCCAATGTTGGTCAAAGATGGAAGTCCCAAAAATTGATGATAAATGGGACATGGTGGCTAGTCTAAAAGCTGAATTTATGTTTCCTTGACAACGCATTTTGCGCTCCAGCACTTTATCACAGTCAAGGATGAAGGCAACTAAAAGAGTTTAAATAATAAAAGAAGGGTGGGAAAATTAGGGCGGGAAAATTAGCCAAGCTAAGGGTCGGGATAAATCTAACCTCTACCATTAACCCCTTATTGCTCAGAGGATTCACAATCAATGCTACTATCATTACTTCATATAAAGTCTAGTGTAACATATGTCTGCTAAAAAATACAAAATGTATATAATAACTTCCACAATCATTAGAAAATAATTCAATATGATGAATATCATTGATATAAAACACACACAATGTCTAAAAGTATTAATAAAAAAAGATTTTTTACACCCATAAAATTAAAAAAAAATTTAAAAATCACTACACAAAACTGCACATTTTTAGTTCTTCATTTAACCCCTTAGGGGCAAGCGAATCGAACATATATATCCAGAACACTTCCCTTTTGCATAAAAGGGAAATTCTCTCGTTTGTAGTTAGTGTTCCTTTAGGGATAGTTTCTATCACAAAGACCTCCAGGCATTTGATATCTTTATTATGAAAACAATGAAAATGCCGGGGAACACTGTGTTCATTGCACCCCTTAGTAATAAATCTATGGTGATCGCCTATTCTAGCACGTAATGCACAAATAGTTTGACCCACATAGAAGAGGCCACACGGGCACCGAAGGACATAAATCACAAAATCAGTAGAGCACCTAATAAATTGCCTGATTTCATAGTTTTTACCTAAATTTGTAGTGATTGTCTTAGTCTCATGGATAATAAATTGGCAGGTCAGGCATCCTTTTTTTTTGCACTGGAAAATGCCTTTCCTGTCATCAAAGTACGACCTAATATCTAGAGGGGATCTAGTTGATGTATTTAATATTTTACTGGGTGCCAACAGATTTTTTATAGTGCGAGCTCTTCGAAAAGTGACTTGTGGAACCTCTGGTAGTTCCGGAGCTAAATGTTGATCGAACAGTAAAATATTATAGTGTTTTTTTTTATAATTTTAGATACTAAAGTTAAAAACAAATCGTACAGTATGATTATTTGGTGATTCCTCTCTAGAAACCTTCTTTCTGAGGGGAGGGTTTATAGTAGACAGAAAAGCTTTGTTAATTAGCTCACGTGGATATCCTTTTTCTTCAAACTTTTTTGTCATCGAAGCCTCTTGTTCTATATGATCTTCCACGCTTGAACAGTTCTGTCTCAATCTATTAAATTGTCCACTAGGAATATTACTTTTCCATTATTTTTTGTAATGATCCTCTTATGGTCATGAGATAATACTAGATCCAAAAATACGAGTTCATGGGGATCCAGTACATGCGTAAAAGACATAACAAAGGGGTTAGAATTGCAATGGGCCAGAAAGGAGGGGAACAGCTCCAGACCTCCGCTCCATATGAGTACGACATCATCAATATATCAGCCAAAATACACAACAATGTTCAGCAGATGGATTGTTGGCCCAGATACTGTCCTTCTCCCAAAGGCCCATGGTTAAGTTGGTTAAGTTGGCCCATGGTTAAGTTGGCATACACCGGGGCAAAATTCGCTCCCATTGCAGTACACATACGTTGTAAATAAAACTGATCACAAAAAGTAAAATAATTACTGATCACAAAAAGTAAAATAATTACGTTTTAAACAGAATTCAGTAGCCTGGATCAAAAATTGTGACTGTAATCTCCTTTTTTTTTGATTGCTCCTCAGGTTTCCACTATTTAGCGCTGGGGTTCTGTTGTTTTTACTTTGCCTTTGCCTTGGTCACATCTCTAAAGATGTTCTCCTGTGTTCCTATTAAAGACTTGCTTGGCTGACATTTCTTCTGGTTCCAGATCCTGCTTGCTGTTCTACTACACTCATCTCTGGCTCCCAGACATTTTGGCTTGAATGACTATCCGTTACGGTTCCTGAACTCTGGCTATGTTTTGACTACGTTTACTCTGTTTACTTTTTTTTATTATTATTAATAAACAAGTGTGATTTGACTGTACTTCTATCTCAGTCTGATTCATGGTTTCTGACAATAAGAGGTGAGAGTGGAGACTGCAGGGGGTATATCAGCAGAAAGCAGAGAAATAGCAATACATTGATCTTCCCAGTGAAGAGCTGTGCAAGAAGACATCCCAGCAAAAGTTTTAGTCATTGGCGGATAGCAAGGCTGTGCTCCCAGCACAGCCAGAAAACTACCACGTTGGGAAGGATGCGCTTCTATGCCAAGCGTGGTCAGTTTGAAATAGGAAAGTAAGACGACTGTCCGAATCAGTGTACAGCCTATCACGGACATTCTCTCATCCTCGTCTGTGGTATGAGGATGAGAGAATGTCCGTGACTGGCTGACCGCTGACTGCTGGGAAATTGAGTTTTTTGGACGAGGAGGCGGCGCGGCTTTTGAACAGTGAATGGCCGCCGAATACTACACGGTGATCGGTGCAGAGCGGCGCACGGAGGATGCACAGGACACAGGTAGGATGCACACACACACACATACACACAGACACATGCACACAGGTACATATACACATGACAGATACACAGGACACAGGTACATGCACATATACACAGGACACAGGTACATGACACAGGTACATATACACATGACACATATGCACAGGACACATGACACCTGACACATATGCACAGGACACATGACACATATGCACAGGACACAGGGAGGTATACAGCTGCAGATGGGCATTGTTGACCCTCTTTTTCCACTTACAGTAGCTGTGCATTTCTCACCCTTGTCTTACTCGGGTCAATAAGTTTTTCCCATTTTTTTGTGGTAAATTAGGGTCTCGACTTATACTCGGAACGACTTATACTCGAGTATATACGGTAATTAAAAGTTCAGTTTTTTAACCACTTCCCGTCTGGCCTATAGCAGAATGAAGGCCGGGCGGTGGTTCAGTAATCCTGACTGGGCGTCATATGACGTCCTGCAGGATAACAGCCACGCGCCAGTGGGGGTGCGCATTGTGGCGATTGTTGGTGCGGTGTGTCAGTCTGACACACCGCTACACCGATCTCGGTAAACAGCCTCCAACAGAGGCTCTTTACCACGTGATCAGCCATGTCCAATCATGGCTGATCACCATGTAAACAGGAAGAGCCATTGATCGGCTTTTCCTCACTTGCGTCTGACAGAAGGCAGCTCTCCTGACAGGGAGGTCTGTGCATCTTGTTTATCAGCGCAGCCCCCCCTCGGATGCCCACACTGGACCACCAGGGAAGCCGCCAGGACCACCAAGGAAGCACATAACATGTGGATGGCCAGGTACATCCCCCATGGCTATCCACATGTGCAAATGAATGCCCAATCTATGCCAATCAGTGCCCACAAATGGGCACTGACTGGCACCATTATGGAACAAATGAATTCAGTGATGTCCAGCAATGCCACCCATCAGTGTCATCAGTGCCACCCATCAGTGTCCATTAGTGCCACCTATCACTGCCCATCTGTGCCCATCAGTGCTCACCTATCAGTGCCCATCAGTGCCCATCCATGCCACCCATAAGTACCCATCAGTGCCACCTATAAGTACCCATCAGGGCCGCCTATGAGTGCCCATCAGTGCCACCTATGAGTGCCCATCAGTGCCGCATACCAGTGCCACCTATCAGTGCCGCCTATCAGTGCCCATCATTAGTGCCCATCAGTGCCACCTTATCAGTGCCACCTCATTGGTGCCACCTCATCGGTGCCCATCAGTGTAAAAATTGCAGAGGTGATCAAATACCACCAAAAGAAAGATCTATTTGTGGAAACAAAATGATAAAAAATTTGTTAGGGTACAGTGTAGCATGACCGCACAATTGTCATTCAAATTGCGACAGAGCTGAAAGCTGAAAATTGGCTTGGGCAGGAAGGTGTCTAAGTGCCTGGTATTGAAGTAGTTAAGGTAGTATAAACAAAGCTAAATATCTCTTTATATTAGCTTCTTATTATTTTAGCTTTTTGTTATTCCCTGTACAGTAGGCAGAGGGAAAAGCAGCACTAAGGACTAAGTGACAAGAGGGCTTCCCTTGTGCCTCTGTTTCCATCAACCCTGGATATGGTAAAAGGGCATAAAACGCACAAAGTGTCATTAGTGTCGAAGGTCAAGGTTGCTGATGGCTGTTCCAGGGAGTAGTCAAGAGTCTAAGAGGAGTCACAGAGAGGCACAGAGACTGGAAGACTGTAAAACCCTAGGTACTACATAGGATGAGGCATGAGGCAGGATAGGACCAGTAGGGAAGATGGAAGGTAGCAGTTTCAGGGCCAAAGGCAAGGTCATACACAGTGGAATCATAGGATATGAATGAGAGAGATGTTGTCTGAAGCCAGGCTGAGGTCATACACAGGTGAATTTTTTTAATTTATTTATTTCAGGTACTTATATAGCGCCGTCAATTTACGCAGCGCTTTACATATACATTGTACATTCACATCAGTCCCTACCCTCAAGGAGCTTACAATCTACGGTCCCTAACTCACATACATATACTAAGGACAATTTAGACAGGATCCAAATAACCTACCAGCATGTCTTTGGAGTGTGGAAGGAAACCGGAGTACCCGGAGGAAACCCACGCAGGCACAGGGAGAACATGCAAACTCCAGGCAGGTAGTGTCGTGGGTGGGATTCGAACCAGCGACCCTTCTTACTGCTAGGCGAGAGTGCTATCCACTGCACCACTGAATGATAGAATGTGGATAGGAAAGACATTGGGGTTGATTTACTAAAGGAAAATCCACTCTGCACTGCAAGTGCACTTGGAAGTGCAATCACTGTAAATCTGAGGGGAAGATCTGAAATGAGGGTAAGCTCTGCTGATTTTATCATCCAATCACGTACAAGCAAAAATGCTGTTTTTTATTTTCCTTTCAAGTTCCCCTCGGATCCACAGCAACTGCACTTCCAAGTGCACTTGCAGTGCACTTATAGTATAAAGTGGATTTGCCTTTAGTAAATAAACCCCATTGCCTGAAGTCAGGCCAATGTCATACATAGGTGAATAGTATAGCTGGAGATGATGAAGTCAGGAACTAAGCCAAGGTTATACACAGTTGATTAATATAAACAAGGTCCTTCAATGAACCAAGGTCACAGTTAGGAGTCAGGCAAAGGGAAGTCAAGAGGCAATCACAGTTAGTAATGCGTTGTTAGAGTAAATGCAGGATCAGGATACACAGCAACAAAGATCATGGACTAGCTGAAGATCATCAAGCAACTATCAGTTGAATGTATAGACATCCACACAATGTGCCACAGAGCACATACCCATGCATGGTACTGCCAAACGTTCCCAACCTGGTTGCTGGCACATGTACACCTCTACTCTGGGTAGCATCCTGACAGCTACACTGCACAGTTCACTGTAATCTGTGTTCATAAGTTCATAACCAACCAATCAAGGAGTTAAGACTCGGTCACATCCATTTTCAGAGCTCTCTGAGTAGCTGCACCATTATGAACACAGATTTTATTGAACTATGATCTCAGTTATCGCAGTAAGCCAGCAGTTCAGAGCCAAGGGAGGCTCCTTCTTGACACTGAGGGAGGCTCCTTCTCAGCTCTGGTGTGTCACATGACATAGCTGAGGAGAGGACTTTTCCTTCCTTACTCTGAACTTTCACAGTATTTTTTGGTCTAGAAGAATGAGACCAGTTAGTAGTCCAGGTATGCTTATTTTCTGCTCTGCTTATGGTAATTTGTTGAGAAATTATAATAGATTTCCATCATCCATTCCATCCAATATTACTGATGTTATTGCTTTTGTATGTGTTAGAACTGAGTGTAATGCCCTGTACACATGATCGGACATTGATCGGACATTCTGACCACAAAATCCGTCTGATTTTTTCTGACGGATTTTGGGCCAAACTTGTCTTGCATACACACAGTCGCACAAAGTTGTCGGAAAATCCGATCGTTCTGAACGCGGTGACGTAAAACACATACGGCGGGACTATAAACGGGGCAGTAGCCAATAGCTTTTGTCTCTCAATTTATTATGAGCATGTGTGGCACTTTGTGCGTCGGATTTGTGTACACACGATTGGAATTTAACCGATCGGATTTTGTTCTGGTAAAATTTTATATTCTGCTCTCAAACTTTGTGTGTCGGAAATTCCGATGGAAAAAGTCAGATGGAGCCCACACACGATCGGAATTTCCGACAACACAATCCAATCGCACTTTTTCCATCGGAAAATCCGACCGTGTGTACAGGGCATAAGTCTGTGAAAAGAGAGGAAGCACCTCCTCATTAAGAACAGAATTTAAAGCCATATGCTTGGTAAACGTTGCCACAAGTTGGGTGCTTCAGCATATATTGGCTTTTCAAAAGCCTTCAAAAACTTGAGACTTTGCTTTAATAACCCTTTTGTTTACAATTAATTGTATATGTTTATTAATTTGTGAGCAAACAAGCATGCATTTTTTCATGCTAGCCTATTTCTCAAATATGAATTGGATCATTCTTGCCCTCTCCCCTAATGCCTACTCATCATGGTATGCAGTCAGGTTGTTGCTGAGTCCACTGATGGGACAAGATCATCCAATGCCCAGGGCAAAGATGTTAAATTAAGAAAGAAAAAGATGAGCAAAGAAACCGCTACAAATAACAATAAATATTGCTGCGAACAAATTCTTTAAAACATGATAATATGAAAAGTTGAGTGGTGTATTGAAAAGCAAATAGTCCATGTAATATAAAAAATAGATGAATAAAACCAAAAGTGAATTTATCAAAAACAGAATATTCCAAAATGATCCTTCCAAATTTAGGAGATGAAAAAATTCTTCACTTAATCTTGATAAGCAGGACACATATTCAATCGAATCATCTGGAATACGGAGCATAAAATGCACATACAAACTGCTTACCAGATCCGTTGGATCTCAAATGATAAAGATCAGAAACGCTTGTGCATTAGCCTGCCAGCAGGTCTTCGTTCCCCGTGGATGCCTGTTAAGGGGAAACATGTCGGTGGAGCATGAGCCTGTGACATCACTATGCTGAACAGCTGACTGGTAGACACTGCGGCTGATTCAAACCTGCTTTTCTTACCTGCTTGAATTTATGGACTGTGTATGATTTTTTCTTTTAAATAAATACCTTTGCTGGAACATACTGCACCATGAAGCCCTCTTGTATTCATCCTTACATGAGAATACCCAGATCCTGGCTTTTATGAGAGTGTTCCGGAGAGTGAAGTTTTGTCCTTGCTGATTCCTGGATAAACAGGTGGATTCCTCTCTGCTATCAATCACTGTGAGTTCACCTGCCGGCAGGCTAATGCACAAGCGCTTCTGATCTCTATCATTTGAGATCCAATGGATCTGGTAAGCAGTTTGTATTTGCATTTTATGCTCCGTATTCCAGATGATTCAATTGAATATGTGTCCTGCTTTTTGAGATTAAGTGAAGAACTTTTGCATCTCCTAAATTTGGAAGGATCATTTTGGGATATTCTGTTTTTGATAAATTAACTTTTGGTTTTATTCATCTATTTTTTATATCACATGGACTATTTGTTTTTTGATACACCACTCAGTTTTTCACATTATCATGTTTTAGAGAATTTGTTCACAGCAATATTTATTGTTATTTGCAGCGGTTTCTTTGCACATCTTTTTCTTTCTTAATATTGGTTTTAGGTTTGGTATTTGACCTATAGAGGTGCAGCATTTAATCACGCTTTATTTAGTTATATCACTTGTGCACATATTTTTTGTATATATTGATTGGTTAGCGCAAATATCCCCTTCTTTTTTGTCTTAGAGATGTTAAATTGCCCCCACCCCCAAGCTCAGCATTGCCACTGGGAATGAAGACAGTTTCTCTTTCCCTTCTCGGGTCATGTGATATGTAACATGACAAGGGGTGACAGGAAGAAGGGCGATCTGCCTTCACTCTGTGCCCACATTCTTCCACCTAGAGCAGGCTACTGTTGGAGGGAAGAGAGAGCAGAATGGTCCCTACAGCAGCTATTGGGTCCCTGGTCCTTCTGGCAGGGATGATGCTGCAGTCACTCCTGTCAGTGAGTAGGGATGAGCCGAACACCCCCTGGTTTGGTTTGCACCAGAACCCGCGAATGGACCGAAAGTTTACGCAAACTTTAGAACCCTATTAAAGCCTATGGGACTCGAACGTTCAAAATCAAAAGTGCTAATTTTAAAGGCTAATATACAAGCTGTTGTCCTAAAAAGGGTTTGGGGACCCGGGTCCTGCCCCAGGGGACATGTATCAATGCAAAAAAAAGTTTTAAAAACAGCTGTTTTTCGGGAGCAGTGATTTTAATGATGCTTAAAGTGAAAAAATAAAAGTAAAATATTCCTTTAAATATCGTACCTGGGGGGTGTCTATAGTATGCCTGTAAAGTGGCGCATGTTTCCCATGCTTAGAACAGTCCCTGCACAAAATGATATTTTTAAAGGAATAAAAGTCATTTAAAACTGCTTGCGGCTTTAATGTAATGTCGGGTCCCGGCAATATGGATGAAAATCAGTGAGTCAAATGGCATGGGTACCCCCCCAGTCCATTACCAGGCCCTTTGGGTCTTGTATGGGTATTAAGGGGAACCAAGCAACCAATTTAAAAAAGGAAAGGCGTGGGGCCCCCAGGCCCTATATACTCTGAACAGCAGTATACAGGCGGTGCAAACAAGACAGGGACTGTCTTGTAGAATCTGTTTGTAATTTTGAACTGGTACTGGTAAAGTGTAGCTCCAGCCAAAAAATCTATTTTTAAGATTTTTGGAAAACATTGGGAAGGGTTATCACCCCTGTAACATTTGTTTTGCTGTCTGCGCACCTCTTCAGAAGATTTCCTTGTCAAAAGAAGTTTATTGAGTATACAATATTATAAAGATACATAAAGTAAGTTTACAAGGATCTATAAAGTAAGCTCATTGTTTTACAGTAGGGTTTATATAGGTAAATATCATGAAATTTCAAATATTAAACATTGGGTTCACGTAAACCTAAATTAAAGATATATATCATTTCCTTAGTTACTTTTGTAGGTATTTAACCACTTGCTTACTGGGCACTTAAACCCCCCTCCTGCCCAGACCAATTTTCAGCTTTCAGCGCTGTCGCACTTTAAATGACAATTGCGCAGTCATACAACACTGTACCCAAATTAAATTTTTATCATTTTTTTTCCCACAAATAGAGCTTTCTTTTGGTGGTATTTGATCACCTCTGGGTTTTTTATTTTTTGCGCTATAAATGAAAAAATCCGAAAATTTTGAAAAAAAACACATTTTTCTTAGTTTATGTGATAAAATTTTGCAAATTATTAATTTTTCTTCAGAAATTTTGGCCACAATTTATACTACTACATATCTTTGGTAAAAATAACCCAAATTAGTGGATATTATTTGGTCTGTGTGAAAGTTAGAGAGTCTACAAGCTGTGGTGCAAATCATAAAAAATTGATCATACCTGATGTACTGGTGGCCTATCTCATTTCTTGCGAACCGTACAAGCCAGGAAAGTACAAACAAGCCCCAAATGACCCCTTTTTTGAAAGTAGACATTCCCAGGTATTTAGTAAGATGCATTGTGAGGTTTTTGATGTTGTCATTTTTTTCCCACAATTCTTTGCAAAATGAAGATTTTTTTTTTTCCCACAAAATTGTCATTGTAATAGGTTATTTCTCTCACATGGCATGTGTATACCACAAATGACTCCCCAAAATACATTCTGCTACTCCTCCTGAGTATACCAAATGTGTGAGACTTTTATACAGCCTGGCCACATACATAGGCCTAATATTGAAATAGCACCATCAGGCGCCATCAGGCGTTCTAGAAGCATAAATTACACATCTCATTTCTCAACCACCTATTACACTTTTGAAGGCCCTGGAGCACCAGGACAATGGAAACGCCCACAAAGTGACCCCATTTTGGAAAGCTAACACCCCAACATATAATCTATGAGGCATAATGAGTCTTTTGAACGGTTCATTTTTTTCCAAAAGTTTTTGGAAAATGTGGAAAAAAAATGAAAACGCATTTTTTTTTACGCAAAGTTGTGCATTTATAAGATATTTCCAACACATAGCATGTACATAGCAAAAATGACACCCCAAAATACATTCTGCTACTCCTCCTGAGTATTTCGATACCAAATGTGTGAGACTTTTACACAGCCTGGCCACATACAGAGGCCCAATATTGAAATAGCACCATCAGGCGTTCTAGGAGCATAAATTACACATCTCATTTCTCAACCACCTATTACACTTTTGAAGGCCCTGGAGCACCAGGACAATGGAAACGCCCACAAAGTGACCCCATTTTGGAAAGCTAACACCCCAACGTATAATCTATGAGGCATAATGAGTCTTTTGAACGGTTCATTTTTTTCCAAAAGTTTTTGGAAAATGTGAAAAAAAAATTAAAACGCATTTTTTTTACGCAAAGTTGTGCATTTATAGGATATTTCCAACACATAGCATGTACATAGCAAAAATGGCACCCCAAAATACATTCTGCTACTCCTCCTGAGTATTTTGATACCAAATGTGTGAGACTTTTACACAGCCTGGCCACATACAGAGGCCCAACATGCAAGGAACACCATCAGGTGTTCTAGGGACACATAGCATTCACATACCAAGAATTACACCCCAAAATACATTATGCTGAGCAAAGAGTAAACAAAAGATTACCTGTGGTTGTAGTAGCGCAGTTGTACACAGGAGGATAGCACTGGTCCAGGCAGCAGACAGGGACTTGGTCAGCAAAAGCAAACGCAATCTTCCAGGCAACAGGCAGGAATACTGTCCATAGTCAGTACAGGCAGCAGGCAGGGATACTGTCCATATATAGTCCAGGGTCAGTGCAGGCAGAGATTGTCAGCAGTGCCAATATATTGGTCCTGGTAGTAGGCAGGTCCATGTGGTGTGGTCAGTTCATACGACAGGCAGAGGCATGATGGCATAGGTCCTACAGGCAGCAGGGAGACGTAGGGCCTCGTTCAGGACAGAATGGGGACAGGGGTAGAGGCTTCTCCCACCCAAATCTCTTTGAAGCCTCCGAGTCTCCAGACCCTAATCTAGGAATGAGAAAACAAATGAAATTGTTTTCTTCATCCAGAAAAACAATTCTGGAGCCCCTCACATATGTGAGACCCCTGTGTTCTGAATCCCACTAGTCCACTGGCAGGGTACAAGATCAGTCCAAGAGGCAGGCAAGAGGCATGGTCAAACAGTCCAGGGTCGGTTCCAGATCAGGCAGAGGTTTGTACAGAATCGGTAGGCAGAAGCATGGTCGAATAACAGTCCAGGGTCAGTTCCAGATCAGGCAGAGATATAAACAGAATTGGTAGGCAGAAGCATGGTCGAATAACAGTCCAGGGTCAGATCCAGATCAGGCAGAGATATAAACAGAATCGGTAGGCAGAAGCATGGTCGAATAACAAGCCAGGGTCAGTTACAGAGCAAGCAGAGGTATAAGGGGTGTGAAGGCAGGAAGTGAGTGTTATGTTTACCATACTTCACTAATAATTTAGTGAAGTATGGTAACGGCGGAAACAGTCAACTATGCAGAGGCCTGGTTGGGAAGGACATTGGGCACAATGATAAGTGGTGTCTCTTCTCACCCCTCGTTTGGAGCACACCCGGCATTTTTTTTGTCGTTTTTGGCCTGTTGGTCTTGGAGGGATTTTATCGGGAAAGTGGCGTTCAGAGAGTCTACTAATTACATCGGATCTAATGTTTTCTGGTGGGCCGTTCGGGTATATAAGGGCAGTGGTGATTTCCTCCTGGTAGCCAAGGAAGGGTTTGGGTCTGTCGGTGGAGTTGCGATAAATTACATAAGTGTTGTAAATGGCCAAATTAAATAAATAAATCGAAACTTTTTTGTACCACTGGTATGTTCTTCTGGTGGAAAGGTAGGGCTCGAGCATCTGGTCGTTGAAGTCGACACCCCCCATATACATGTTGTATTCATAGATACACGTCGGCTTTTGAATTGGGCCATTCCTCCTGCTGATCTCAACAAATTTGTTGTTGTGGATTGAAGAAAGCATGTAGACGTCCTTTCTGTCCCTCCACTTCACAGCCAGAATTTCCTCATTCCGTAAGCTCGCCGCCTCCCCTCTTCTTAACTTTTTGTTGACGAGGCTTTGAGGAAAGCCCTTCCGATTCGTCCTCATGGTGCCGCATGCTGGAGTCTTCTTTCTATGAAGGTTTCGGAACAGGGGCAGACTAGAATAAAAATTGTCCACATATAGATGGTAGCCTTTCTCCAGAAGTGGGTTTATGAGTTGCCAAACAACTTTCCCACTCGATCCGATATATTCTGGGCAATTAGGGGGATGTAGCTGGGTGTCCTTCCCTTCGTATACCATGAAGGCATAGGTATACCCTGTAGCACGATCGCACAATTTGTAAATCTTCACCCCATAGCGGGCCCTTTTGGTGGGAATAAATTGTTTTAAGCCCAGCCTGCCAGAAAATTTGATAAGGGACTCATCCACACATATGTGTTGTCCTGGGGTAAACAACTGGGGGAAGATTTCTGAAAAATAATTTATTAGGGACCGAATTTTAAAAAGCTTGTCAAAATTTGGGTGATTTTGGGGAGGGCACTGGGTATTGTCGTTACAGTGAAGGAATCTCATAATCATGAGATATCTGGTCCTGGGCATTATTGAGGAAAAGATGGGCATGTGGTAGATGGGGAGGGCAGACCAATACGAACGTATTTGATTTTTTCTGTTTAGTCCCATACAGAACGTGAGGCCCCAAAAAATTTTAAACTCCTCCACTGTTAGGGCTCTCCATTCGTAGGGACGGGCATAAGAGGACGTTGGGTTGCTTGCAATAAATTGTTGGGCATATAGGTTGCACTGGGCAACAATAGATGCAAGCATGTCCTCAGTAAAAATAAGGTGGAAAACGTCTATCGGGGAAAAATTTTCTGTGTCCACCTGGACTCCTGGCTGGGCAGTGAAAGGGGGAACGTTAGCTTCCCCTGAATTGGGTGGCAGCCACAAGGGGTTTTGAAGGGAATAGGGAAGGCTGGCATGGGACCTAACCCTTTGGGCCTGAGGTGACACCCCACTGGTACGTGGCCTTTGCCGAGGTACTGCGGTGCTGGTGGATGGCACCGCGGTGCTGGTGGATGGCACTGCGGTGCTGGTGGATGGCACTGCCTGCTCACCAGTACGCCTTCATCTGGGGGGCGGACTCTCATCCTCCTCTGAGGCTGTCAGTGTACCACTGCTTAGGACAGGCTCATAGTCCACGTCAGACTCAGAGTCGGAAAATGAGGAGGAATCAGAAGCGGAGAGCTCCCCGTTGCTCTCGTCGCCCGCAAGAATACTGTACGCCTCCTCAGCTGAATATACTCTTCTAGCCATTGTTGGTGATGACAGAAGGCACTGATGATAGCTGGCACTCTTACGTGGCACTGGTGACACTGATAACAGATGGCACGTGCACTGACGGGTGGTACTGACAGATGGTATTGACAGGTAGCACTGACGGCAGGTAGCACTGACGGCAGGTGGAACTGACGGCAGGTGGAACTGACGGCAGGTGGTACTGGCAGATGGTACTGGCAGATGGCACTGGCAGATGGCACTGGCAGATCTGACTGACAGAGGCACTGGCACTGGCAGATGGCACTGACAGATGGCACTGGCAGATGGCTCAGGCAGGTGGCTCAGGCAGGTGGCACAGGCAGATGGCACAGGCAGATGGCACAGGCAGATGGCACTGGCAGATGGCACTGGCAGATCTGACTGACAGATGGGACTGACAGAGGCACTGGCAGATGGCAGATGGCAGATGGCACTGGCAGATGGCACGGGCAGATGGCACGGGCAGATGGCACTGGCAGATGGCACGGGCAGATGGCACGGGCAGATCTGACTGACAGATGGGACTGCCAGAGGCACTGGCACTGGCAGATGGCACTGGCACTGGCAGATGGCACTGGCACTGGCAGATGGCACGGGCAGATGGCACGGGCAGATGGCAGGAGCAGATCTGACTGACAGATGGGACTGACAGAGGTACTGGCACTGGCAGATGGCACTGGCACTGGCAGATGGCACTGGCAGATGGCACGGGCAGATGGCACGGGCAGATGGCACTGGCAGATGGCTGATATGTTGGCACAGTGTGTGTTTTTTCTCACAGTAACTCACAGTAACCCTCTCTCAGTAACACAGATCGCTCTCCCTCCTCACACGCTGTCTCTGTGTGAGGAGGGAGAGCCGGCAATGAGAGATGATCTCATATGTTTACATTTGAGATCATCTCTCATTGGCAGAGCGATCGCGCTGAAAACGGCCGCTATGATTGGCCGTTTTCAGCGATCTGTGACTGGCTGTGTCCAAGGGACACGGCCAGCACAAAACTTCCCCGATGCACGCCCACGGGAGCGCGCAACGCGGAAGTAAACAGGAGGACATCCAGGGACGCCCTCCCGGCAGATAGCGTCCGCGCTGCAGCCGTCTTTCGGCTATAGCGCGGGCGCGAAGTGGTTAAATGATTTATACCTACTATACATATTGTTTACAGGTAGAGTGTATATAGGTCAAATAAATTCTGATAATGAGCTTTAATCGTAAGGTGGAGAAAAGGAAAGAGAAAGAAGAAAAAGGGTAGAAAGGCAGAGGTATGGTCCACAAGGTTGTCCCGCTCGTCAGTTTATTATTCTTTTTAGTTCTCTTTGAAGCCTTAGAATGGGTGTCTCTGTAAGTCATTTAATCTGCTACCATGGCAACAGGACAGAGTCATTGAAATTTGACAGGAACTGTTGTTTTATCCAAGGATGCCAAAGTTTTTCAAATTTTGGAATTTGATTTTGATCGATGGCTACCATCTTAGCATGGGGCATCGTATTATTCATTCTGTGAATTGTTTCTGCTAGAACTATGTAGGAATGTAGGAGATTTCCATGCCTTGGCCACTGTTTGTTTTGCAGCCGTTATTAGTTGGATCATAAGTTTGAATTGAGAGAGTGTTAACCATTCCGGTTTTAGATTAAGTAAAGTTATATATGGATCTGGTTGTATTATTTTTTTTAATATTTTAGATGCAATCACGAAGACTTCCTTCCAGAAGGTTTGGATTACTGGGCACGTCCACCATATGTGTAAATATGTGCCTATTTCTGGGCATCCTCGAAAACAAAGAGCTGAGGTATTAGGTGAATATTTTGCCACACTAGCGGGTACAAGGTACCAGCGAGTTAGGACTTTATAATTTGTCTCCAGTGCTAAGATGTTGGGTGAAGATGACTTAGATGTGAGCCATATGTTAGACCAGTCCGTGTCTTCTAAAGTTCGTCCCAGGTCCTCCTCCCACCTCTGAACGTAAGAGGGTCTATTAAGATTTACTACTCCATATAATTGATTATAAAGTGATAAAATTGTACCTTTAGCAAATGGATCTTTTGTACAGATTGATTCAAAAATGGATAATTGGGATAATGGTGTATCCCCCTTTAGGAATGGTGTATAGAAATTTTTGATTTGGAGATATCTAAATATCTCAGAGTTTGGTAGATCATATTTTTCTCTAAGCGATGGGAATGAAAGGAATGATTTAGATGCTATGAAGTCATTTAGTGTCTGAATGCCTGATGTTGTCCAAGCTTTAAAAGAATTTGGGTAGATCCATGCCGGATAAAAGGCCGGATTTCTGATAAAAGAAAGGAGAGGATTGTGTGGAGATTGTAACTGATATTTTGTTTTTAGTTTATCCCAGAGAGATAAGAAGTGTTTAGTTATGGGATTATGAATTTTAAAGCGGTCTTTAGGATCAAGCCATAACAAGTTTGATATTAATAGAGGGTCATTTTCTGAAGCCTCTATAAATACCCATAATGGGATTTCCTGTTTTGCATGGTATTTGGACAGACTGGCCAAATGTGCTGCTCTGTAGTAGTTAGTAAAATTAGGGTATCCCAGGCCTCCTTTATTTTTGGGAAGATGTAGTGTGTGTATAGGTATACGTGGTTTAGAAGAGCCCCATATAAACGAAGTTGCTCTTTTTTGTACTATTCTCAAAAAATAGGAAGGAATTGGAATAGGGAGGACTCTGAATAGATAAAGCAATTTGGATAGAATAGTCATTTTGATTGCATTAATCTTCCCTATCCAGGATAAAGGAAGTTGCGACCATTGTTTTATTAGATTTGTGATCTGTCTTAATACAGGAGGATAATTGGTTGAGAATAAGTCAGAATGAGATGCTGTTAAATGAATTCCAAGATATGGGATTGATTTTTCTGCCCATGTGAATGGGAGTGCAGCCCTAGCCGGGATCAATTCCATGTTTGTGAGCGAAATATTAAGCACTAGGCATTTCTTAGGATTAATCATAAGGCCGGATAGGGCTGCAAATCCATCAAGAGCTGGTATTAAGTTAGGACCAGAGACCTGTGGTGATGATAGAAAAAGTAATATATCGTCTGCAAATATACATAATTTGTGTGTAATACCTCCTACTTCAATGCCAGTTATAGTTTGGTTTGTTCTGATGTATTGGGCCATGGGTTCGAGTATAAGGGCAAATAATAAGGGAGATAATGGGCAACCCTGTCGGGTACCTCTTTCGATATTAAAGGCATCAGATTTGTATCCAGCATATTTTATAAAGGCTTTGGGTTTATTATATAATGCTTTGATCCATGTTAAAAAGTGGGGTCCAAAACCCCATTTTTGTAATGAATATTGCATATATTGCCAGGATACTGTGTCAAATGCCCTCTTAATATCGAGAGATAGAAAACATAAAGGGATTTTCCGTTTTATAGCAATATGTGCCAATAACACTGCCCTGCGTATATTATCGCCTGCCTGTCTATTTGGCATGAAGCCTACTTGGTCTCTATGTATTAATTTTTCTATAATGCTATTGAGGCGTTTTGCTATTATTTTTGCTAATAATTTAATATCAAGGTTTAACAGAGAGATAGGCCGATAATTCACACAGGAAGTATCATCAGAAAGGGGTTTTGGGATCATACAAACAATTGCCATTAGTGTTTCTTGCCGAAAAGAATGTCCTTCTAGAAGTTTGTTAAAAGTTTCAGTGAGAATGGGAGAGAGTATTTCTGAGAATGTTTTATAGTATAACGCCGAGTAGCCGTCTGGGCCTGGTCTTTTGTTAAGTTTTAGGTCTTTTATGGTGTTAGCAACTTCATCTATAGTTATAGGCTCATCCAAACTGCTTTTTTGATTCTGAGACAACTCAGGTAAGGTTATTTTTGAGAAGAAGGATTCAGCCTCTGTAGGATTAAATTCATTGTTTGTCTTGTATAAAGTTGCGAGATGTGAGTGAAATTTATGGACTATTTTAACTGGATTACAAGTATAAACATTTTTTGATAATTTCAAACGTACTGGTTTGAAAGATTTGTTAGTTGAATTTAATGCCCGAGCCAAATATGTACCTGGTTTGTTTGTATTCATGTAGAAATTGTGTTTGGAGCGTTTGAGGGATTTATCAACGGACTCAGTGAGAAATAGATCGTATTCCAATCTAGATTTTTCCAGATGAGATTTTGTACTCTGAGATGGATTATCTTGGAATGATATGTAGGCTGCATTAAAATTGAGTTCTAGTTTTTTGCTAGATTTTTACGTTCCCGTTTAAATAGTGCCATTTGTCTTTGTATTGTACCACGCAAGACAGGCTTATGAGCTTCCCACAGTGTTATTGGGGAAATGTCTGTTGTATTATTAATTGATATGTATTCCTTTAAAGCTTGTTCAATGGCCATCTGATGTAGTGGGTGTTTGAGCATTATGTCCGGTAAGTACCACATTGGGTCATGCACTTTTGGTATGGCTGAGGCTATAGTAGTGTATACTGCATTATGGTCAGATATCTGATGCAATAATTTCTGGTATCATTCCTATTGTTAGAAAAATATGATCTATTCTGGTGAAGGTTTGATGAGGGTGCGAGAAATAAGTGAATTTCTTTTTCATTGGGTTACTTTCTCTCCACAAATCTACCAGATTGTATTTGGAAAGAAGTTGAGAAAAAGGTAATCTGGAGGTTATTTTGGATGGTCTAAAAGGTGATTTATCTAGAAATGGGAGGAGGACCTGGTTCGAATCCCCGCACATTAACACTGTTCCTATTTTGTGTGTATTACTTACTTGTAATATATGTGAGAGGAATGGTGTAGGTTGTTTGTTAGGAGCGTAGTAGGAAATCACCGTGATTGCTGTATCCATTATATAACCCATGAGTATCAGGTATCTACCTTCTGGGTCTTTAATTTCTGATGATAAGGTGAATGGTGTGGATCGGTGAAATGCAATTAGAGTTCCCCTTTGTTTGGTACAGGCAGAAGCCGTGTAAATTTCTTGATAAAAAGGAGAAATATATTTTGGAGTAGAATCTTTGGTGAAGTGTGTTTCTTGGAGGCATACTATGTGAGCCTTCTTGTTATGGAAAGTACGGAAGGTTTTGGTCCTTTTTTGAGGGACATTTATTCCCTGAACATTCGGGGAAAGTATATTCAGTGGTGCCATGGCAACAGATCAAACAGTTTTGACTTACTTTTTGTTATGCAGAGCTGACTGCGCAGATCAACCTGTGTGGACTGAAGAGATGAAAAGATAGAAAAGAAACCAGTGAATTCTGGAGTAAAGAGTAAACAAAAAACATATGAGATTAGATGATACATTGTATAAATTATTTTTTGCAAGTAATCACAATTTACCCGTGAAAGAGAATAAATATCTCTCTCAGGGGAATAAGTGCCTTCGTCACACTCCCACATAATATGGTTGGGAGAATGAGGAGGGCTAATGGGGGTACACGGATCTTCCGCTTACAGGAGAGAAGCGCTATGTCAAAAGACATCAAAATGATGATTCATTAATTGGAGTGCAGAATATAGTTTTTGTTGAAATTATTTATTCCAGGGTGGTTGTATATGGTTAGTCTTGCCCTAGGCTAAATAATTCAGTTAGAAAGGTACTGTTAATAACTTTGGTATTGATGAAGATAGTTTGAATTATTTTGGGATTTTAACCTTTTTAGAGTAAACAATTACATATTTTATTCATATGTAACTGTTTAGATATGTTAACTCATAAAATTGAGGCTGTATTGCTTCAGATTAGAATAAACAAAAACATAGTTCTAGGAACTAGTTAGGTAATAATATATTTGTTTTAAGAAAAGAAAGAAAAAGCTTCCATTACTTCTGGATTATTGAACATATTTGTCCTAAAAAGTAATAAATCTATTGTTATTACCTGAAAATATATAACTGAACAAGAATTTCCTTATTTCACTTATATATTCTAAGGCTATATGAATCAGAAGTAATAAGAAATATAACTGGAATGTAACATGATCCCACACAGTGTGTAACTATCAGAATGCAGTTACATTCAGTTATAAATACAGGTTTTTTATAGAGAACCATCTCTTAGTATAATAAATGAAGAGATATCAGGAATTAGGATGTCAGTCCATTGAATCTTCTTGGTCCATGGATGATGTGGCATAACGGCCTCTTTTGTGAGAATGATGATTCCCATTTTGTTCTGAAATTTTCTGGGTGCTGCCTGAAGGTGAAGATGATGCCATTCTTCTGCGTGTGGGAGAGTTGCTGCTTGTGGGTTCTGTCAGATTTAATTTTAAAAGGGTTTGTTGTAGTTTATCTGCTGATCTGCTTCTGTAAATTGTACCTTGGTAGTTAAATCTGACTGAAAAGGGGAAGCCCCATTGATATATAATGTTGTGGCGTTGCAGTTCCATTAGTTGGGGTTTCATGGATCGTCTTTTAGTAATAGTAAGTTGGGATAGGTCAGCAAAAATTTGATAATTGTGTCCTTGAAAATTAAGTTCCTTTTTTTCTCTTGCAGCAATTAGTATTTGTTCTTTCGTTCTGTAATAATGAAATTTTGTGATTATATCACGTGGAGGTCCATCTTTCTTTTTGGCTGTGAGGGCTCTGTGTACTCTGTCCAGTTCTAAATGTTCAATAGGGATATCTGGCTTTAGTTCTTGTAATAGAGCAGTAATAGTAGATTGCAGGTCTGTCACAGTTTCAGGTATTCCCCTTATGCGCAAGTTTGAACGTCTGGCTCTATTTTCGTAATCTTCGAGCTTAGTTTGAAGTATTAAATTCTCTTCTTTTAATTGTTCCAATTCTGTTATATTTTCTTGGGTTGTAATTTCAATTTCATCCATTTTTATTTCTAAGGCTGCGGTGCGGTTTCCCAGCTCTCTTATTTCTTTGGTTAGGCTTTTTGTTATTTGGTCTGAGGTTTGTTTTAAAGCCTTATGAAGCATCTTTTCAAATTGTAATAATATTACTGGGGATGCTGAGGAGGCTTGTGGAGAAGATTGTGAGAGGATTTGTTCTGTATCTGACTCAAATGGAGAGTCTTGCTGTGACATTTTCTGTCTGTGAGAGCACCCTGATGCTGTATATTGTGAGGTGACTGGAGCTGCTTTAGTTGCAGTGAGTGCCTGTGAGCTCTTTGTGAGGTGATTTTTATTTCGGCCATGGCTTCCTCCCAGTACCATATTTCCTGCCCAAACTTTCACAGTTTGTTCCCTGGGGCAAAAAGGTTCAAATGGATACCTTTTGAGCCTGCAGGCTCCGCTTTGTCCTTCTCTTCTCTCCTCAGCGGTGCGGAGCTCTAACAATGCATGTCTGCTCCGCTAGACTCCGCCCCGCATGTCTGTCTCTTCAGAAGATTTCACCTCTTCCCTTTCTGTCCCAATGACAAATGTTTTTTGAAAATTTGGGGTTTTTAGTGAAACAAGGATTGGTGATAAAGCATCAGTGAAGAGGAGACATGCTTTTCCCATATTAACTCTTACAGGAGAGACTTTCCCTTCGTAGGGGTAGATTTCATCTCATTTCCTGTTGTCTCCTTCCACTTGCAAGTAGGAGTCGTTTGTAAGTTAGATGTTTGAAAGTAGGGGCCTGCCCTATATACTCTGTAGAAATTAGGGCCTTAGGTGTTGGTGTTGCCACAACACTGTAAGCCCTCACAGTTACTCTTGGTGGGTACAGGAACGGGCACTGCTGTGAAATATTAGATCAAGAATTGTAATTATATGCCATTGCTGAACAGGGGCAGAAAAATTGGGCCTTTGGTAGTGGTGGTGGTGGTGGTGGTGGTGCCACAACACTGAAAGTCCTCACAGTTACTCTTGGTGGGTGCTGGAACAGACCCTGCTGTGAAATATTATATCAAGAATTGTAATTACATGTCCCTGTTGAACAGGGGCAGAAAAATTGGGCCTTAGGCACTGGTACCACAACACGGCAACCCCTCACAGATGCTATAGTTGGAGCGCAGGAATGAGCCCTGCTGCAAATATTGCATCAAAAATTTTAATTATACACCCTTGTTAAACAGGGGCTGAAAATTTGGGCCTTGGGCACTGGTGCTGGTGCCACAACACTGCAATCCCTCACAGATACTATAGTTGAAGCGCAGGAATGAGCCCTGCTGCAAAGTATTGCATCAAAAATTGTAATTACACGTCCCTGTTAAACAGGGGCTGAAAAATTGGGCCTTGGGCACTGGTGCTGGTCCAACAACACTGCAACCCCTCACAGATACTCTAGTTGGAGCTAGGGATGAGCATCGGCTTTTCGCCAGTTCGCCGAACAACGAACAATTTGGGGTGTTCGCGGCAAATTCGAATGCCGCGGAACACCCTTTAAAAGTCTATGGGAGAAATCAAAAGTGCTAATTTTAAAGGCTTATATTCATGGTATTGTCATAAAAAGTGTTTGGGGACCTGGGTCCTGCCCCAGGGGACATGGATCAATGCAAAAGAAGTTTTAAAAACGGCTGTTTTTTCGAGAGCAGTGATTTTAATAATGCTTAAAGTGATAAATAATAAAATAAATAATAAATAATAAATAAAAGTGTAATATCCCTTTAAATTTTGTACCTGGGGGTGGCTATAGTATGCCTGTATGGGGCGCATGTTTCCCGTGTTTAGAACAGTCTGACAGCAAAATGACATTTCAAAGGAAATGTCAAATGTACTCGCGGCTATTAAGGAATTGCCGGTCCGACAATACATAAAAGTTCATTGATAAAAACGGCATGGGAATTCCCCACAGGGGAACCCCGAACCAAAATTTTAAAAGAAAATGACGTGGGGAGTCCCCCTAAATTCAATACCAGGCCCTTCAGGTCCGGTATAGATATTAAGGGGAACCCCGGCCAAAATTTTAAAAAAATGGCGTGGGGATTCCCATGCCGTTTAATTAACTTTTATGTGTATTGTCGGACCGGCAATTCATTAATAGCCGCGAGTAGTTTTAAATTACTTTTTTTCCTTTGAAATGTAATTTTGCTGTCAGACTGTTCTAAAAATGGGAAACATGCGCCCCTTTACAGGCATACCATAGACAAACCCAGGTACGAAATTTAAAGGGATATTACACTTTAATTGTTTCACTTTAAGCATTATTAAAATCACTGCTCCCGAAAAAACGGCCGTTTTTAAAACTTTTTTTGCATTGATCCATGTCCCCTGGGGCAGGACCCAGGTCCCCAAACACTTTTTATGACAATAACTTGCATATAAGACTTTAAAATTAGCACTTTTGATTATTCATGTTCGTGTCCCATAGACTTTAACGGTGTTCACATGTTCGAACAAATGTTTTGCCTGTTCGCAAATTCTGGTGCGAACCGAACAGGGGGAGTTCGGCTCATCCCTAGTTGGAGCGCAGGAATGAGCCCTGCTGCAAAGTATTGCATCAAAAATTGTAGTTACACGCCCCTGTTAAACAGGGGCTGAAAAATTGGGCCTTGGGCACTGGTACTGGTGCCACAACACTGCAACCCCTCACAGATACTATAGTTGGAGTGCAGGAATGAACCCTGCTGCAAAGTATTGCATCAAAAATTGTAATTACGCGCCCCTGTTAAACAGGGGCAGAAGAATTGGGCCTTTGCCACCGGTGGCGGTACCTCGAACCAAAAATGTTCTTTCAAGCTATCAGCATGAAAATTGAGGAGGAAGAGGATTGTCACTGAGCATAACAGGATAGTCACTCAGCTTCAGCATAGGCAGTCTTGAAGGGTTCTCACATAAAAATAAATCAATCGGTTACATCAGCATCAGGTGCTTGGTAGCTGGTGATCCAAGACTGATTCATTTTTATGAACATCAGCCGATCGACCGATTCAGTGGACAGGCGCACCCTGTGATCTGTTACAAAGCCTCCAGCAGCACTGAATGTGAGTTCCGAAAGAACGCTGGATGCAGGACAGGCCAGTAGCTCAATTGCATACTGTGCAAGCTCTGGCCAGTAACCCAGAGGATTTTCGGTTTGAAAGGTGTCCAAGTCTGCCCCTAGGTAATCCTGCACCATGTGAATCAGATGCTGGCGATAGTTGCTGGAACCGATCAGAACTTGGTGTTGCGAACAAAAAAATTGTCTGAAGCATCGGTCAGACGGCCACCTTCTCCACCGCTCCTTCTGTGACTGACCGAAGCCTCAGCAACACGTTGTCCAGGAGGACCAGGAAATTGTAACCTCCCAGGCTTTGGAAACGCATTGCACAAACCTTTCTGCAAGGCCTCCTGAAGATGTTTCATCCTCTGCTCCCTCTGCGACGGCAAGATAAGGTCCGCAACCTTACCCTTGTAACATGGATCAAGGAGGGTTGCCAGCCAGTAATTCTTCCGCAGGCTTTGCAGGATCACGGAGGCACTGTGGTGTAGGTTTGCTGAGGCATTCAGTCCAGAGTCCTCTGGGTCACTAAGGATGACATGATCTGCAGCCACCTCCTCCCAGCCACTTACAAGTCCATGGGTTTCTTCGGACTGTAAATGATCCCTTGAAGACTGCTGCTGCTGCTGAGTGCCAGGTTCAACCTCCATGCTGACACAATCCTCCTCCTCCTCCTCCTCTTCCTCTTCCTGTGTGATCGGTGGGCATGCAGGAACACTGTCTGGATAAAAGGGGTCTTGAGAGGTAAGGAAATCCTCCTCTTCCTCCCTCTGTTCTGCCTCAAGTGCCCTGTCCATTATTCCACGCAGTGTGTGCTCCAACAGGTGGACAAGAGGGACAGTGTCACTGATGCATGCGCTGTCACTGCTCACCATCCTCGTGGCCTCCTCAAATGGTGACAGGACAGTGCATGCATCCCTGATGATAGCCCACTGGTGTGGGGAAAAAAAAACAAGGTCCCCTGACCCTGTCCTGGTGCCATAGTCACATAGGTACTCATTGATGGCCCTCTGCTGCGTGTGCAGCCGCTACAGCATGGCCAAAATTGAGTTCCACCTGGTGTGCATTTTACAGATTAGGCAGTTCTTGGGCGGAAATGCACACAGACTTTCCTGGTCTGCCTCAGGACATCCTGTAAGCCCGGGTACCTGCCCAAGAACCGCTGCACCACCAAGTTAAGGACGTGAGCCAAACAGGGCACATGGGCCAGTTGTCCCTGTCGGAGGGCAGAGAAGAGGTTGGTGCCATTGTCGCAAACCACCATACCTGCCTTAAGCTGGTGTGGCGTCAACCCCCTCTGAACCTGCCCCTGCAGAGCTGTCAGAATCTCTGCCCCAGTGTGGCTCCTGTCCCCCAAGCACACCAGCTCAAGCTCCGCATGGCATCTTTTTGCCTGTGTGCTTGCGTATCCCCTTGAACGCCTACAGAGCACCGCTGGTTCCAAGGACAAATCAGCACAGGGAGAGGCCATGGAGGAAGAAGAAGAGGATGGGGTGGAGTAGAATTTTGGAGTCGTGGTGGCAGAACAACCTCCAACACTACTGCACCCTGTCCTGCATCCTTCTCAGCTGCCAGAAGAGTCACCCAGTGCACGGTGAAAGATAGGTAACGTCCCTGACCATGCCTGCTGGACCATGAGTCAGCGGTAATATGCACCTTACCGCTGACCGCCCTGTCCAGCGAGGCCCAATCATTGCCTTCCACATGCCGGAAGAGAGCCGGAATCGCCTTCCATGAGAAAAAGTGGCGTTTGGGAACCTGCCACTGAGGAACCGCACATTCCACAAACTCACGGAAAGGGGCAGAGTCTACTAACTGAAAAGGCAGCAGTTGAAGTGCTAGCATTTTAGCCAAGCTAGCATTCAACCGCTGGGCATGTGGATGGCTGGGAGCGAACTTCTTTCAACGGTGCAGCAGCTGGGGCAGGAAAATTTGCCTGGTACAATCTGACATCGGTGTACCGATAGCAGATTGCCCGCAAGTACTTGGCTGTGACACACCTAATTCTACACCTTCATTCCTCTCAGTGCAGGTTTCTGAGAGGACTGAAGGTATAGTGGGGTTGGAGATCCCAGCTGATGAGGAGCAAGGAGAGGTCTGCTTTGTTCTTTGGTGTGGGTCTTTTAGGTACGCTTGCCAACGAACTGCATGGCAGGTCGACATATGTCTGGTCAAGCATGTGGTGCCCAAGCGGGTGAAGTTTTGGCCACGCGAGATACGCTTGAGACATATGTTGCAAATAGCAGTGGTGGGATCTGAGGCACTCATCTCAAAAAAGGCCCACACCAAAGAAATTTTGGAATAACACTCAGAGACAGCAGCGCCCTGCACATATGGAGCTCTGTGGTGTGATGCAGTTGGTGTGCTGCCCTTAAGCTGGTCCCTGGAGGGCATCCTGCCTCGTTGGAGATGTGCCTCCTCCTCTTCCTTCTCCTCTCTCCTATCAGGCACCCACGTGGAGTCAATGACCTCATCATCCCCTCCCTCCTCATCACTGGAGCAAAGCTGGCAGTATGCTGCAGCTGGGGGAACATGACTGCCAGATTACTGTCCTTCTTGAGCACCCCCTCTCTCTGGGCTCATGTTACTGCCTTCCTCTAGCTGGGTACCATCATCGGAGCCTTCAAAACGCTGGGCATCCTCCTTGAGCATGTACCCAACACTGTGGTCAAACAGTTCGGGGGACTCCTCAGGAGGACATGGTGGGGCTAGGGAAGGAGTGACTGATGCCATTGAGCCGAGGGAAGAGGCCGCGTTGGCAGCTGCTTTGCCAGACAACGTACCCTGAGCCTGGGTGGGAGAGGATGAGAAGGATGAGGACGGCTTGGTCATCCACTCTACCAAGTCTTCAGCATGCGGTTCAACACGGCCAGCTGCCGGAAAAAAGGATAAGCGTGTCCCACGGCCACGTACTGATGAGGATGCACCGTCTCCATGACCAGCACTGTTGCCTCTAGACACAGAGCCTGCTTGCCCTCTTTTATTGGCTTGTGACTGTCTGCCTCTCTTTGTTAGCCTTCCAGACATACTAATGGCCTGCAGTGAGATGTAGCTGCACAAATCTGGGATGTATATATATACTGATACTGCAGCTAGCAGAATCAACTGCCGGCCTGTAGTATTATTAGTATGAGAATACCAGCAATTGTCTTCAGGTAGCTTTAGGTGCACGCTGTGCAGAGGACACAGTACACTAACTGTAAATACTGTAACTGCCTGCCTGTGATATTAATAGGATCAGAACAACAGCAATTGTCTTCAGGTAGCTTTAGGTGCACACTGTACAGAGGACGTAGTACACTAACTGTAAATACTGCAGCTGCCTGCCTGTGGTACTAATAGAATCAGAAGAATACCACAAATTTTCTTCAGGTAGCTTTAGGTGCACACTGTGCAGAGGACACAGTACACTAACTGTAAATTCTGTAGCTGCCTGCCTGTGGTATTAATAGGATCAGAAGAACACCACCAATTTTCTTCTGGTAGCTGTAGGTGCACACTGTGCAGAGGACACAGTACACTAACTGTAAATACTGTAGCTGCCTGCCTGTGGTATTAATAGGATCAGAACACCACTATTTGTCTTCAGGTAGCTTTAAGTGCACCCTGTGCAGAGGACGCAGTACACTAACTATAAATACTGCAGCTTCCTGCCTCTGGTACTAATAGGATCAGAAGAACACCACAAATTTTCTTCAGGTAGCTTTAGGTGCATACTGTGCAGAGGACGCACTACACTAACTGTAAATACTGCAGCTGCCTGCGGTATTAATAGTATCAAAAGAACACCACCTATTTTCTTCAGGTAGCTTTAGGTGCACACTGTGCAGAGAACGCACTACACTAACTGTAAATACCGTAGCTGCCTGCCTGTGGTACTAATAGAATCAGAAGAACACCAGCAATTTTCTTTAGGTAGCTGTAAATACTGTAAAAACACCTGCCTTCCTGTCAGTAGGAAGAGAATAACAGGAACGGATCTAGCTAAACTGAATACAGTGTATACACACATATATTTATATATATATATATATATATATAATACACTGTAAGTGCAGCTAACTGACTCGCCTGCCTACTCTATCTAACTTAAATCAAATGACACTGTCACTCTATCTATCTCTCTGCCGCCACCACAACATACTACACAAGGCCGCCATGCAGGCGGCCTTATATAGTGTGGGGCGTATACTAAACCCCCTGAGCCATAATTGGCCAAAGCTACCCTGGCTTTGGCCCATTACGGCTCTCTGTACAGACGCTGCTGTGATTGGCCAAGCATGCGGGTCATAGTGCATGCTTGGCCAATCATCAGCCAGCAATGCACTGCAATGCCGCAGTGAATTATGGGCCGTGACGCGCCACTCGAATTTGGCGCGAACGGCCCATAACGTTCGCAATTCGAAGAACGGTCGAACATGCAATGTTCAAGTCAAACATGGGTTCGACTCGAAGCTCATCCCGATCAGTGAGGCTAGAATTGTAAAAGACCTGGGGTAATAACAATCTGGTAGTCAAAGTATTAACAGTGAGGGGGGCTTAAGGGGAGTGGTTAAACAAACCCGAGCCTCCTTATACCCATAAAAAATGCTTTGATTGCTGCACCACAACTAAGAATTTGACATACACATATAAACCTCAGCACGATAATAAGAAAAAAAATCTTCAAAAACATATGACTTTTTAAACACTGAAAATAAAGAGCTGACACTAAAAAGAACTTCAATAAAATAGTCAGGTACTGCTTAGCAACCAGCAACTGTTGACATGATAAAAACTTTAACAGGTTAACTGGTAACAAATCTGTATTGTACGATATATTGTATATAGTGTAATGTAGAGCGCAGGGGTCAGGAGTGTACAATGCACAAAGTGAAAGGGTCAGGCGTACACAACTCACAGAGTGATACAATCAGTGTTGGGTTTAGGGATACAAAATACAGAGTGCAGGGGTTTGGGAAGGAGGGGTGTGATGCAAAGAGTTCAAGGGTCAGCAGTATGTAACCTACAGAGTATTTCAGTCAGTGCAGTGTCAGATTTAGGAGTACATGACACAAAGAGAACAGGTACATGCCCCTTCTGCCCGCCACTTTGTTGTTTCATGAAAGGCCATTAAAAAAAAAGGACTTTACTGTCCTAAAACAGATGCCTGTAAAAGAAGATTATCTCTGGTTGCAGCAGTCACAATGTGTAGCAGGATTTTCAGTCTGTGAAAGCTTGAGTGGACTTGAGGGAGATAGATGTGTACTATTGTGATGTGTGGGAGCAATTTATACTATGGGGGTGAAGGGGGAGAGTTATGCCCTGGGGGAGGAAGATAACATAGATGTTTACAGGGGTAAGGAGAAGTTATGTGCTTGTCATAAACATGGTGTGACCTAAATTTTTTGTGGACTGCAATAGGGAAGACCAAAACGCATTTAAAGTGAAAAAAATTATATTTATTAAAAGGATAAGTCATAAACAATAAAGCAAACCAACAAACAACCACAGTGACACACAAAAATAAACATAATCAAGCCAGGGTCATACATGAGAGATCAGTCAGATTGAACAGGGAACAGGACGGGACAGGGAGAGTGCAACAGGAGGAAGCGATGAGTCTGCAAGTCAGGGATCCAGGGATAGGTGCAGGGTTCAGGAACATGGGACATAAGGTACAGGATAACAGGTCACAGGAGAAACAGAAATATGTTCAGCATGACAGGATCACAGATTCAGGACTCAAGGACAATATCAGAGCAAATGTAAGAGTGTCTGCCGGGTAGAAATACACACCTCCTGCAATCAGTCTCAGGTGATGCCTGATTGGAGGAGATGATGTCAGCTCCAGACTGCTGGGAGACACCCGCTGGTGGACACCAGTATTGCAGCCCAAAGATCTGACAGTGCCACCAGCAGGTGAAACCTTTCCTGATAGTACCCCCCTCGAAGGAGCAACCTCCGGATGCTCCAACTAGCCACAGCTGTAAAAAGTCCATGGCACCAAGCTGGGCAGCGGGCACAGGCACATCAAGCTGGGCAGCAGGCACAGGCACATCAAGCTGGACAGCGGGTAGCGGCACATCAAGCTGGGCAGCGGGCAGAGGCACATCAAGCTGGGCAGCAGGCAGAGGCACATCAAGTTGATCAGCGGGCACAGGCACATCAAGCTTGGCAGGGGGCACAGGCACATCAAGCTGGGCCGCAGGCACAGGCACATCAAGCTGGGCAGCGAGTAGTGGCATATCAAGCTGGGCAGAGGGCAAGGCACATGAAGCTGGGCAGCGGGCACAGGCACATCAAGCTGGGCAGCGGGCACAGGCACATCAAGCTGGGCAGCAGGCACAGGTACTGGAACATCAGGCCAGACAGAGGTTACTGGAACATCAGGCCAGACAGACGGTACTGGAACATCAGGCCAGACAGAGGGTACTCGAACATCAGGCCGGGCATCAGGAACTGGATCATTGGGCTGGGTATCATGCATTGGTTCATCAGACTGGACAACAGACACTGGAACATCAGGCCAGGCAACGGGAACTGGAGCAACAGGCTGAACAGTTGGCACTGGAACAAAAGGCTGGGTAGCGGCAGCAGCAAGCTGGGCTTCAGGAACGATTCAGCAAGCACCGTATCAGCAGGCTGGGTAACGGGCGCCGGCTCAACAGGCTGGGTAACAGGCACTGGCCCAGTAGTCCGGGTGACGGGGACTGGCTCAGCAGGCCGATTGATGGGCACTGGCTCAGCAGACCGGATGACGGGCACCGGCTCAACAGGCTGGGTGAGGGTCACCGGCTCAACAGGCTGGGTGACGAACATTGGCTCAGCAGCCTGGGTGATGGGCACCGGTTCCACAGGCTTGATGACAGGCACCGACCCAGCAGGCTGGGAAACGGGCACCGGCACATCAGGCTGGGTCTTGGACACCAAAACTTCAGGTTGGGAAACAGGCACCAGCTCATCAGGCTGGACCGTGGGCACCAGAAATTCAGGCTGGACTGTGGGCACTGGAACTGCAGGCTGGACCGTGGGCACCGAAACTGCAGACTGGACTGTGGGCACTGGAACATCAAGCTGGAACATGGGCACCGGAACATCAGGCTGAACAGAAAATACTAGAGCATCAGGCCGGACAACAGGCAGTAGGTTGGCAGGGTTAGGTGGGTCATCAGGTTCAGGACCATCAGAGACTAGCCTGACCCCATTGGAAATCATGGAAGCAGACTGGAGTGGATCAGGTGGCATGGAAGCAGACTGGAGAGGATCGGCAGGTGTGGAAGTAGACTGAAGCAGATTGGCTGGTGTGGAAGCAGGCTGGAGCAGATCGGCTGGTGTGGAAGCAGGCTGGAGCAGATCGGCTGGTGTGGAAGCAGGCTGGAGCAGATTGGTAGGTGTGAAAGCAGACTGGAACAGATGGGTTGATGTGGAAGCAGGCTGGAGCAGATTGGCTGGTATAGAGGCAGGCTGGGATAATGGCAGGATTGTATGGGTTGGAAAAAACCTCTGTTTCTTCTTTGGTTCCTAAAAAGGTATATAGAACTGAATGGGACTTTAATTGTGCCTCTAAGAAGTATAAATCGATGAAAAACAATTAATGAAAAAATTCATTATTTTATTCAGTATAAAAACAGTTAATAATACATTACATTTATACTTCTTAGAGGTACAATTAAAGTCCCATTCAGTTCTATATACCTTTTTAGAAACACATTTGCATATATTTACGGGATGGTGCCTCTATAGAAGGGATGGTATTTTCACGCTCGCCCCACACCGATATATAATAATTAAAGAGAAGGGCTGGAATACAGTAAGGAAAAAAGAACAGTGGCTAGGGGAAATTCCTGTGGGATCGTTGCAAGCAGCAGAGAAGAGGCAGATGGATAAAAGGCAGGATAGGTGCAGCAAGTGGAAACAGGGTACTGATATTTAGTTGGTAGCAGGGTATATTGGGCTGAGACTGGGGTTGCCGTTGGTGATAGAGAGAGAGACATTTGAACAGGCAGGTGTCTGGTTGCAGGAATTGGTTGTTGTAAGCTGACTGTGGCTGAGTGCAATATATCTGACCATGCTTGAAGTAATGGCTGAACAAAATTCAGTTTACATGCTGCCTGTCTGACAAGAAATTGCACTGAGTTAACACACTCTGATAACACCTGCTCAGAACATGAGGAATAATGCTCAAATAAATAAACCGGGTCATCCTCTAATAATCACACCAGAGACTCAACCAGATCATAACTGAAGTGGGGAGAAAAATCATCACTGCCTCTTGGAGTACTGGACAAGGCTAGCTCTGTGCACACCTGAATCCGAGGCTGAAGATCCCCAAACAGCATATGGCCCTGATCAACTAGGGAATGAGCCAGTCGGATACACTCTAGTAGCTGGTCATTGGCCACTCTTTCAATATCTGGCGGCAGCATTCACCATCCTCTGTCACCAGCAGAGAATAATAAGTACCGTATTTATCGGCGTATAACACGCACCGACGTATAACACGCACCTTAACTTTAAGAGGGAAGTTTCAGGAAAAAAACTTTCCACAGACCCATGAGCCCCCTGCATGGTACACAGAGCCCCCTGCATAACACACAGACCCCCTGCATAACACACTGAGCCCCCTGCATGGTACACTGAGCCCCCTACATGGTACACTGAGCCCCCTGCACAACACACTAAGCCCCCTGCATGGTACACTAAGCCCCCTGCACAACACACCGAGCCCCCTGCACGGTACACTGAGCCCCCTGCACGGTACACTGAGCCCCCTGCACAACACACTGAGCCCCCTGCACAACACACTGAGCCCCCTGCACAACACACTGAGCCCCCTGCACAACACACTGAGCCCCCTGCACAACACACAGAGTCTCCTGCACAACACACTGAGCCCCCTGCACAACACACTGAGTCCCCGCATGGTACACAGATCCCTTTCTTTATAAAGCCCCCCTCCTCCTCTGCACTCCCAGGAGACCCCCAGTCTCCTGGGATGGCATTGCCAGCATGCTCTGGATCAGAGCTATTGAATACCTGCATTGCCATCACTGCCGGCCCCTTCTCGTGCGCCGCTCCTCCTGTCACTTGTGGATCTTTTGAACATCTCCATTGGCGCCGTGAACCCGGTCATGTGACATATCTCGGCTCTGAATCATTGACGGTCACATGACCGCTCTCCTCCTCCAATCACAAGCTACACTCGAGGAAGGGGGCGGAGCGGGAGGAGGAGAGCGGCATTGGTGGAGGAGTTTGAATTGCCATACAATGGCATCGGGGAGTGGTGTGTGGGAGGGGGCTTGCAGTATTGTCATCTGGAGTTGTCCTGGCAGCGCTGTCCCAGGGCAAAAAGAGGCAGACGGACCACCCGATCCCCGCCCCCCCTCCCCCGGTTAAAGAAACAGGGAGAGGGCAACAGGGGGAAGTGATGAGTCTGCAAGACAGGGATCCAGGGATGGATGTAGGGTTCAGATACAAGGTACAGGATTACAGGTCACAGGAGAAACAGGAAAAGGAACAGGAACAGGGTCAGGGTCAGGGTTAGGATCACAGGGTCAGGGTTCAAAGACAATACCAAGGCAAATGTAGGAGCGTCTGCCGGGTATAAATACACACCTCCTGCAATCATTCTCAGGTGATGCCTGATTGCAGGAGATGATGTCGGCTCCAGACTGCTGGGAGACATCCGCTGGTGGACACCAGCCAAAAGATCTGACAGAGCCCCAAGCAGGTGAAACCTTTCCTGACAGTGCTGTTATGTATTGTGGGGCGATGTATTTACTGGGGGGATTTGAGCCTTGCACCCTATGTAATGCAGGCATGTGCATTATGCATACACTCTGAGCCCTACACCCTGTGCGTTATCTACTCCTGACACCTCTAACCTGTGTGTTATGCACTCTTGATATAAACTACTGTATGTAATAGTACTGTACACATTTCTGACTAACCTTACAATATATATTTATGCTCTGAAGTTAAAAAAGATTTTTAAGCTTTGCCCAATCAGGGTGCAAAATGCACTGTGCTGCATGCAGTGCATTGCTGGGCCGTCTGCAAACTCGGGTGTTCCCCAAAAGGAGTGAAAAGCCAATGTTCTGCCCGAACTGATGCTCTGGCCGAACCGTTCACCCAATTGTACACAAAATTAGGGTAGATGTCTCCTTATAGAGCTCCAATGGATAAGGCACAGTAAAGGTGTCTGCAAAGAGGATGGACAAATACCCACTCACCAGTCTGAAAAATACCAAGCTTTAGGGATGATGTGGAGATCCTGCAGCAGCTCCCTGCTATCATTAGGGACAATGCTTGACCGCACGCTCCTCGAGGCAACACTCAGCAAGATCCGCAAGGCAGGTTCCAATGGTGATCCTCTGACTGTCACCATGCTGGCCAGACACTGCCGAACCACAGATGTCTGTACTCACCGGAAGCTCTTTCTCCCCTTGCTGCCTAGGCTGCAGCTCAGACTCCCTCTGCCTGACCCGCCCGGAACGCTGCCTCCAGGTGAACGCCGTAGTCCCAAGAGGCCGACTCCTCCTCTCCTCAGGCTATTTATCTCCTCTCCCAGCATTCTGTAATCTCCCTCCAGCCAGCTGGAACTTGTGGTCTGCAATGGTCTGGCTCCAATGGAAACTGGGATTTCTGGACTACATGTCCCAAGATCTCTTGCTATCCTGTAACTAATCCTCACTTGCTGTGCATTCAGGATGTGGTAAACAGGACCACTAGAGGAAACAGTCTCCTTGTGGCAATTAATGCAAGTGTCCCCTGTCACGGCAGGTAATTTAGCCAGTTCCTGGCTACATTAACAGTTTTTCCTTTCTAATGTTCACTGACACCATAACATTTTCTCCTCCCACTAACCACCAACATTCTGGCTATTTTCTCAAAAGGACAACCAATTCTTTCACAGCTGGCCTTAAGGATCTAAACATCTTCTTATGCCGCGTACACACGGTCGGACTTTTCGTCTACAAAAGTCCAACGGACGCTGATGGACTAAAGCTGGCTGGTAATCCGATCGTGTGTGGGCTTCTTCGGACTTTCAACGTACTTTTTTAGCCTCAAATCCGACGTACTTTAGATTTGAAACATGCTTCAAATCTTTACGTCGTAACTACGACGGACCCCGAAGTCCGCTCGTCTGTATGCTAGTCCTACGGACAAAAAAATGACGCATGCTCATAAGCAAAAACTAAACGGAAGCACTCGGTCTAGTAAAACTAGTGTTCGTATTGTAGGTAGCACATTCATCACGCTGCAAAATCTGTGATCGTTGAATGCAGCGCATTTTATTTCTTCTTTACGAATGCTCTAAAGAACGAAGGTGTTTTGCTGTTCATAATCAGAGTTCTCCCAAACTGATTTCTGAATTCTTTTTCTCTTTGATCTCATGAATGATATAGTATGCTTTTTATAAACAATGTTTCCATACTAATAATACTTTTTCCCTTATTTTTTTTTTTTTTTTTTAGGTTTGTAAAGTTACCACAAAGAACCCATTATTATTTTTTTTTTTTCTAGTGATTATTTTTTAGTTTTTAGATAAAGTTAACCCAAAGCACCGTTTTTGTTTATGTATATTTTTTTATTTTCAAGACTTACCACTTGAACATTATTAACATTAGTAATGTATTTTTGGTGTGTTTTTTTAAAACTCAATGAGATTGTTGTCCCTTGTTAATTTAACATTGTGTGTAAAATCAATGATTTAAAAGAAAACACATAAAGTCTTTTGCTAAACTCAAAAAAGATCCATTTATTCATGGTCAAAATAAAATAAAGAGGAAGTCAACGCTGGAAAAAGTCGGTGTACAAGAAAATTGGGATCTTGAGGAGTCCATATAAGAGGGAGCACAATCTGGTCCAAGAATCCCAGAGATCAACAGCACCAGCAGATGATCTAGATGTCCCCAGACTGTGGTCCTACAACAGCCTGCGTCTTCTGTCAGACCAGACTGAACCCAGGTCATCACTTTCTTCTCTTCCCTGCAGCCTTTCCTCCACGCTGCCCTGCAGCCTTCCCTGCAGCCTTCCCTGCAGCCTTCCCTGTAGCCTTCCCTGTAGCCTTCTTTTGAGGCTGTGGCTCTGGTGTTTCAGTTGTGGCAGGAGGAGGAGGAGGAGGAGGAGGAGGAGGAGGAGGAGGAGGGGGGGGGGCTGCCTCATGTAGTTGGGTGTTTTTGGTTAGCGTGCCCTGCAGCCCCTTATGGATTGTTTCCCCAAATAGGCGCTCACAAATGAGGCGCTGCTCCCAATCCATCTGAAGAAGCCTGCTGGCTAAGTAGCAGCCATAGGCTTCTTCCGCTTCGGGGGGGCTTGTTAAAAAACGGGTGGCCTGTTGCATGAGGCGCAGGGACGCGTCCTGTGTGACCATCCCCTTCCTGGCCCTTTTTTTGGGAAGGTGGAGGGGAGGCACTTGGGATTGGGTGAGGCTCCTACTGGGCCCAGCCACCTCACTTGGCCCAGCCACCTCACTTGGCCCAGCCACCTCACTTGGCCCAGCCACCTCACTGGGAGCAGCCACCTCCTGCCTGACACTGGGCCCAGCCTCCTCCAGGATGATGGTGAATCCGGCCTCCTCCAGGCTGTCCATGGGCCCGGTCTCCTCCTGCCTGCCACTTTCCCCACATTCCTCCTGGATGGACTCATCCTGTGTATAAAAAAAGGACAATAGTTTTAGTTTCTTTTTTTGGGTTCATCAATGACACACAGTTTGCTTCTCATGACTAGCAAATTCAATGTGAATACATCTCTTTAATAAAAGAGTCTAATCAGACACCCTAATTATTTCAAGCAGGTGCCAAACATATTTAGTCACTACTATCATTTGATATGTATACACAATTTGGAGTGCTAAATTATTTGAGACAATTATAACATCCAGTTAACATCATTAATATTAGTACAGTAAATATTTGTTAAAATAATTTACCTGACTCCAGATGGTCATATCCGGTTCATCCAGGATGGAAGACCCAGCTTGCTCCTCATCAGCCTCTGCTGGGGTGGAGGGAAGGGTGGAGGGAAGGGTGGAGGGAAGGGTTGAAAGTGATGCCCTGGCTTCATTCTGGTCATCAAGAAAACGGAGTTGATTGTAGTACCACAGCCTGGGTACATAAACATCATCTGCTGATGCTCCTGATCTCCTTGATTCCTGGATCTTCCTATGCTCCCTTTTATACATGTTCCTCAAGACCCCAATTTTCTTGAGCACTGTCTCCATTGTTGCTCCCGGGATGGTCTCCTGGACAAAGGACAGAAGTCTCTCCAGCGTTGACTTCCTCACATGCTTGGCATAATACTGAGGGTGTTTCACCTCCCACAAATTCCTCATCTCTCGATACTTTGAAATAAAAGAAGTAAGGAACTCTGGATCCTTCAATAGGGGATTCATTATATCTGGAAAAGAGAAAGTCACAAGACCAAAAAAACTTATTATATGTTTCTGCTAACCCCTCATCATCTTCTCCCTATGTAGGCCTCATCAATCTATCAAGCCATATAGGCCGCTTGCTACAAAGTCATGACCATAAACCCCCCCCAAAAAAAATATATATATCTCAAATTACCTTCGTTTTGGAACGTCCTGGTCCACTATCACCTACGCACAGAACGTACGTACGACACGCGCGAAAGGCCCTCCTTTATACACTACGCATGTGTGAAACTCCGCCTGCGTCGCCCGCTCCTGACGTTCGAAATGAACTCATGTTCTCCGCCCCCTAATTTGACGCACAGAACGTACGTACGACACGCGCGAAAGGCCCTCCTTTATACACTACGCATGTGTGAAACTCCGCCTGCGTCGCCCGCCCCTGACGTTCGAAATGAACTCATGTTCTCCGCCCCCTAATTTGATGCACAGAACGTACGTACGACACGCGCGAAAGGCCCTCCTTTATACACTACGCATGTGTGAAACTCCGCCTGCGTCGCCCGCCCCTGACGTTCGAAATGAACTCATGTTCTCCGCCCCTTTTTTGTTACGGCGCGTAGTGGAGTTAAAGAATGGCGGAGACACCTGAAATGTTGACGACCTCAGGTAGTGGAGACAGCCCGGAAGGTGGAACGTCTGGAACGTCAACCAAATCTATGAGGCCTAGATTTAAAGCCTCTAATATGAGTTTCAAAGAGATGGTGGAGATGGTGGCCATTCTTCACAAAGACGACTATGATGGCAATTATGGGCCGTACGCACGGCCAAATTTGCGCAAGGCCAAAATAATGGCGAAGGTCGTGGAGACTTTGCAGGCATCATTTGGGGTCCAGCGCTCCAAAGATCAATTGCGCAAAAGATGGTCTGACCTGAAACTCAGGGAGCCGGATCAATACCGACGTATCCGGAAAGTTCTTAAAAAAAGTAAGTACTTGTCGTGTTTTTCTCTTGTGTTTATTACCTTGTATACTGCTCCATGTGCTTTTCCTTCCTATACGATTTTTGTTCATCGTTTTAAACGATCTTTTAATAAACCTCGTTACATATCTCTATCTATCTATCTATCTAATATATATATATATATATATAAATATAAATATATATATAAATATATATATATATATATAAATATATATATATATATATATATATATATATATATATATAAATATATATATATATATATATATAATATATATATATATATATATATATATATAAATATATATATATATATATATATATAAATATATATATATATATATATAAATATATATATATATATATATATATATATATATAAATATATATATATAAATATATATATAAATATATAAATATATATATATATATATAAATATATATATATAAATATATATATATATATATATAAATATAGAAATATATATATAAATATAGAAATATATATATAAATATAGAAATATATATATAAATATAGATATATATAGATAGATATATATATATATATATATAGATATATATATATAGATCTATATATATATATATATAGATATATATATATATATATATATATAGATATATAGATATATATATCTATATATATATATATCTATATATATATATCTATATATATATATATATCTATATATATATATCTATATCTATATATATATATATATATATATATATATATATATATATATATATATATATATATATATATATCTCTATATATCTATATATATATATCTATTTGAAGTTCTCTTAATTTTTTGGATTTACATTTAGTTAGATATTTAGAGATTTTGTTCCAGATATAGAGAGAGATCAAAAGATTATTAACTATATTTTGAGATATTGATATCTATCTATCCGGTATGTCTTTATAATTTTAAATATTGAACTAAAATAGGAACTCTACACAAACCACTTCACTACAAATGTGGGAAAATTATTATGTCCTAAAATATCTGTGTGCTAATTAGATTACTAATTTTTTGTTTCACATAGGGGAAAAATCACTCAGCCAACCACAAGAACACAGTCCACCCCAAGCAAAACAGGATTGGGCAATCAGCCCAAGTCCCATTGAGGATGTGGAGGAAGGAGAGGTGGGCGACATGGGCACCCCACCAGGTGAGTGTCTGACACACCAGCTTACGTTAATCTATGCATGGCTGCCTTTTGTTTAATTGAATTTGGCTACTCTATTTTAGGGGATCTGGTTGTGCTTCATTCAAGCAACAGTGACACCCCCGAGGATGTGGAGGAATTAGGCTACATGGCCACCCCACCAGGTCAGTGTCTGAGACAACAGCTTTATTTCTGGTAAGGTAAACTATGTATGTGTGCATATTTCTAAAGACATTTTTTGGTTTCATTCCACTTTAGGAACAACAAGAAGTGACTATTTCACCTCTGAAAGTGCCCAACGTCTAATTGGTCAAATAATGGCCTGGAATCAAGACATGGATCAAATACGTAATCGGCTGGATCGTATGCAGCAGGAAATGAAGGACATGATTGATGTTTTGGGTCGAATCTAAATGCCCTTTTTTAAACCCCAAAACATCAATCATGTCCTTCATTTCCTGTTTTGCTGACCCCATTCTGGGCCTTCTCTTTCTTTTTTTGGCATAACATAAATGGCTGTTTAACCTAATGTCAAAAAGGAGGGCTGTCAAAAATCCACAAAAAAATAAAAATTGATTTTCTAAAAAAGACCAAAAAAAAAAAAAAAATTGATTTTAAAAAACACAAAAAAAAAAAAAGTGATTTTAAAAAACCCAAAAAAAAAAAAAAAAAAAGTGATTTTAAAAAACCCAAAAAAAAAAAAAAATTGATTTTCAAAAACCCCAAAAAAAAAAAAAATTGATTTTAAAAAACCCAAAAAAAAAAAAAAATTGATTTTAAAACACCAAAAAATCGCAAAAATAATTAATGTTAAAAAACCAAAAAAAGTAAAAAAATTGATTTTAAAACACCAAAAAAATAAAAAATAATTAATGTTAAAAAACCAAAAAAAATTAAAAAATTGATTTTAAAACACCAAAAAATCAAAAAAATAATTAATGTTAAAAAACCAAAAAAAGTAAAAAAATTGATTTTAAAACACCAAAAAAATAAAAAATAATTAATGTTAAAAAACCAAAAAAATTTAAAAAATTGATTTTAAAACACCAAAAAAAAAATAAAAAACTTGCTTTTAAAAAAAAAAAAAACTTGATTTTCCAAAAAAAAAGCCTGTTTTCGAAAATCCAAAAGCCCAAAATATTTTTTTGTGGATTAGGTAGAAATATTTAAATATAATTATATTTTGCTACATCATTAAGATACCATTATATTTTTGTCTATGAACATTTTATACTAAATGCAGAACTGAATGCATAACAACCATTAATAAAAACATCTCCTTTTATAGGATTTTAACAAATGTGTGGTTTGTTATTTCAAGGCTCAGTATCAGTTTGGTTATAATTGTCAAAAAGTTGTTTACAGTGGCAATGGAGCTTATTTAGACATTTTTAAAATTCTAATACAGTTGGCACTACAACTGCTCGACCATAACCTAGGAGACAGCCCAAAAGAAAGGCAAGCAATAAATATAATGCCAGATTTCAGCAATATTTTTTTTTATTGTCAAAAAATTATATATCCTGGCCCATTGCAATGGCCCCCCTACCCATAAAATAATCAACATATTGCTGTCTAACCTGACGGGAACTTTGGGGGGCCAAGCCAGTACGGACAGTATCCAGGCCTGTAAGGTTGGCTTCTATTTGTCCGGCCTCAGGCCCAACTGTGCCTATATAATTGGCAGAATGCTTATTTAAAAAGTTGTGCAGAATTCAGCATGATAAAATTATAAAATTAAGTTTGTATTCCGCCAAATTAATGGCTGTTTGAAACAGGCGGAACCGGCTGGCCAGAATTCCAAACGCATTCTCAACCACTCTTCTAGCTCTGGCCAGCCGGTAATTAAAAACCCTCCTCTCCGGGGTGAGGGTTCTTTGGGGGAATGGCCTCATGAGGTGCTTGCTCAGAGCGAAGGCTTCATCGGCAATGAAGACAAAGGGGAGTCCTTCCACGTTATCCTCATCAGGTGGCAATCCCAGGCCACCACTCTGGAGACGCTGGCAGAACTCCGTCTGGGCAAATACTCCTCCATCCGACATCCGGCCATTCTTCCCCACGTCCACATATAAAAAATCATAGTGTGCCGACACCACCGCCATTAAAACAATACTGTGGAACCCCTTATAATTAAAATAATATGACCCCGAATGGGGTGGTGGCACAATGTGGACATGTTTCCCATCTATAGCCCCTCCACAATTGGGAAAGTCCCAACGGCTGGCAAAATGGGATGCCACAGTCTGCCATTCCTGTGGCGTTGAAGGAAACTGGGGAATCAAACAAGAAAACCAAAATCAATTAATTTGGAAGCTAACATTGCAAGAAAATTAGACAATTAAAAACATTATTCCCCAGCATCAGTATAACATTCAATAATTTAATTCTTCTGGAATAACTAATATGGAAAAAGGCACACTTATCAGATTGCTCACCCCCTCTGATAGAACATTGATTACATTTTAGGGGGTTGTGAAATCCCAAATAAAAATTACTTTAACAACACGCAGGAATTTAGGGATAACAAAGGCTACAAGACTGCAGTTGTCGCACTCTGCAGGTGCAGTTGCTAACCAGCTTACAGTAAATGAGGTAATGTCAAAAGGCATTCATGTTGCAAAGAGTACACAATCACATGCAAGGGCAATTAATGAAAACACTTTGAGGCTTGCATATGATTTGATGATGGAAATCAGCAGAGCTTCTGCTCATTTACTAAAGCACTGGAACAAATGCACTTGTAGAGTGCACATGCATTTTGCAAAGTGCAACATAGATTTGCTTTAGACAAATCAACACCACAGAACATTCAAGCAAATTTTAACGAGGGTGGGGGTGGGGGGGTTGTGAAATCTAGCTAATTGCTAATTAGCAGCACACTATTTGGAGTGAGTTCAGGTGGGGGGGGGGGTTGTGAAATCTAGCTAATTGCTAATTAGCAGCACACTATTTGGAGTGAGTTCAGGTGGGGGGGGGGGTTGTGAAATCTAGCTAATTGCTAATTAGCAGCACACTATTTGGAGTGAGTTCAGGTGGGGGGGGGGGGTTGTGAAATCTAGCTAATTGCTAATTATAAGCACACTAAATACACTCCAACAAAATACATTCAAAATGAGTAGACTAGGTGGATATGTTCCCATCACTTCATGCTGGGAAGGTTATTGAAGGAAACTATACATGCATGACAAAAAATAACAGGAAAAAATCCCAGCATGTGTGAGGATAAAAAGGGGACATTCACACTATATTGCAATGATGGGAAGTAGTGTTTGAAGCAAGAAATACATTACATTATCAAAGATTACATAAAAGAACATGTGATGCTAATAAAATAAAAATAGCTTACCTTAATATAGTCCTTCTGCAGGACCTGTATGATGGCAGAACAGGTCTCTGGGATAATGATCCCCAGAGCCTGGGGGGAGATGCCTGTCGAGAACTTAAGGTCCTGCAGGCTTCTCCCTGTGGCCAAATACCGCAAGGTAGCGACCAGCCTCTGCTCCGGAGTGATGGCTTGCCTCATGCAGGTATCCTGCCTGCTGATATAGGGGGTCAGCAAAGCCACCAAACGATCAAAAACGGGGTCCGTCATCCGGAGAAAGTTCCTGAAATCCTCAGGATTATTCTCACGGATCTCACGGAGCAAAGGCATGTGACAGAACTGGTCACGCTGAAGCAACCAATTCTTGGTCCATGAACTCCTCCTCGCCCTGTTCATGGACTGGTCTTGGGCTGAAGAATAAACTACAGCACCAAGCACATACAATGCACGAGCTCTACGACGAGTACGTACAGGTAACATGGCTTCAAAACGGTCGGCTGGTCAGAACGCACTAAACAGAACGCACTGAAGAACAGCAAGGCCTGTGAAGAACGACCTGAAAATCAGGAACGAGCGGCCAATAAAACAAAGATTTCTCAATGCCAACTGACCAAACGCACTGAAAAGCAGATACAAACCTCACAAGCACAGACTGAACAACAGTTAAAACGAACTGAAAAATACGAGTCTCACAAGCGCGAATCGTCTCTCACCAAACTTCTACTAACACGAGATAAACACGAGATTAGCAGAAGGAGCCCAAAGGGTGTCGTACGGGCTATTGAACTTCCGTTTTATAGTCTCGTCGGACTTGGTGTACGTCACAGCGTACTAAGCTGGCGTACTTTTGTGTGGTCGTGTGTGGGCAAGTCCGTTCGTAAGAAAGTCTGCGCCAAGTCCGCCGAAAGTACGCCGGAAGTATGTCGGACAGGCTGTCCGACTTTTGTAGCTGCAAAGTCCGACCGTGTGTACGCGGCATTAGACAAGTAATATTGTACACAGCGGAGAGGTTCTGAATTTGGGAGTACTATGCTGATTATTGCTGAACCCGTTTTTTGTAAACCATCCAGTTTGTTTTCATCTAATGCAGTACTGTCTATGGTGAATATATCTGTGTAATGCTTCTGATCATGTAGGGTGTTCTACCACTGTTTTAGAGGTTTGGTATGTGTTTAGCATGTGAAGGCTGAAAGGTTTAGCATGATTTACTGTGCTTCTTGAAACCCCACCCACATGTGCCCCTACTGCTTTATGTATATGTAATGTGTATGTAATGTTTGCTCTTTTGAGAAGCTGCTGTCAGTACAGACTTTCAGCATATGGGGCCCCATTATTTTTGCCCAGGACCCCATTTTGTCTAAAATTGGTCCGGGGGAGAGGTATCTAAAAAGGAAAAATGCACTAAAAGGCACAACCTTTTAAAATATTGATGCTGAAGCCAAACATTTTAATTATAATATTTAAGCTTTCCTTATACCATAAAAAGAATGTTCAGCTGCAGTATATCCATTAACTTGAAATGACACCTCATTTTTTCATATAAAAATGAATGATTTAATGGAATGCAGTCTTTATAGTTAAAATGTACATTTATATGCATTCTGTAGCAGCTCAAGAATTTTATTCTGCAGAGCACAATAGCACCACTGTTTTTCATAAAGCTCCTCCACAGTTTACAGCCCTGCACTCTCAGCTGAAATAATCTTGTTTCATGAATTTGCACAACAGACTAGAAGTGATTTACCTTGAATAACCTCTGTATATGATCATAACATCAACAGAAAAACAGCTGGCACTGCATTTATATAGCAGTAAAATTACTGAATCCTATTAAAAGGTACTTACAAAGCGATGGCTGAAGTGTCTTATTCTGACGCCAGAATGTACAACTCATTTAATTTCATTTTTATGACACTAGTGTTATACTACAAATTTTTGACCCATGGTTGATGTGATAATTATAGTATTTTTAAAAGTGCATTTATCATGTACAATGACTGCTGCAGTGATTACAGTTTTCATAGTCCTACCCGACTCTAAACTTGTATGATACTCTGTTTCTAAGAGGATTTTCTCAATACTAGGTGTTATTTACTTCTTTTCTGACATACATTTGTAGAAAATGTATAGCTGCACATGAGTAAGGTTGAGTCTAACTGCTCTGGGTTTGGTGTAAACAATGTTCAACGAAGTTCAAAGTAGTTCAGATGCCAAACATGAGCCCCATTGAAATCAATGAGAGTCGAATTTGCCGAACCAAAAATGTCCATTTTCTGGGCAAATAGGCAAAGAGTTGTTAAAAGAATAGAAAAAAAAGAAGAAGGTGCGTTTCAAGTGGAAGTAAACCCATTGAGTAAGCAGTTTCAAAAAAAATTTATCAAGAGTATCAAAATTTTGTGTTGTCCCCTGAAAAGTTCCGGAAATCTTCCAATGTGGACACTAGTTCTTGTGACCTGAGGGTCCCCAAGGAAAGCCATCAGGCTGGGTTCACACTTCTGTGAATTAGATGTGGGTTTCCCAGCATCCAATTCGCATGACAGGAGAGAGTGCCTGGCTCTCAATGGAGCCCGTTCACACATCTCAGAAGGGTCCTGTGTGAGTCCTTGGCTCTGTTTCAGGTCCAAATTCACGCAAAAATTTGGACCTGATTCACCCCTGAAACGGTGAATGGCGATGCACCTGACCCCCTGCTGCGAGCCACTCTGCACATAGTGTGAAATCTCTGCAGTAGGACACAGATGGCGAAAAAAAATCTGACAGTGGTTATAACCCTCCCTTACTCTATTCAAAATGCGAAAAAAAAAACGTTTTGCCTATAGTTCTACTTTAAGTCTAAGCCCCGGTTCACACAGGGGGCGGCACGACTTGCAGGTCGCCTCACCGAGGTGACCTGCACACTACTTCCACGGCGACTTGCAAAATGACTTCTGTATAGAAGTCTATGCAAGTCGCCCCAAGTCGCCCCCAAAGTAGTGCAGGAACCTTTTTCTAAGTCGGAGTGACTTGCGTCGCTCCTATTAGAACGGTTCCATTGTACAGAACGGGAGGCGACTTGTCAGGCGGCTAGGTCGCCTGACAAGTCACCCCTGTGTGAACCGGCACTTAAGATATTACTAAGACCAGTAACAATCAAATGCAGAGGCAGTTATTTAATATGATAAAGAATAGATACATTTATATAGTCTTACAGATACAATTGGTCCTTTAAGGGCAACCATAATGCTTATGTGGCCCACGATGAAATGGAGTTTGACACCCCTAACATAGCCATTGCATAGGGTGGCAAATTTCAACTGGATGTCAGACTAGCAAAAATTTCCATTTTTTTTAGAACATACTTTGTGGATTTAGGCAATCTAGTTCTTTTATGTGACGGAAGAGAAGTGCTATCAAACAGCCAGACCTATAGTTTCTGAATTTTGCCAACTATAATAGAAGCACATAACAAAATGTCAACTGGTTGTTAACATTGCTCATTGTCACATTCACAATGGAACGTAAAGCAAGAGCACAGACCTTGACCCTGTGACTGCTAGAATAAAAAATACATGTATTGTTCTTTCAGGCTGAGAACCAACATAGATCACATGAGAAGAAAAAATAACTCAGACACACAATGTCTGCCTTTGGCATCCCTCAGATTCAGCATGTTTAAAATGCTTTATTTCACTGTCAATTTGCAGTTCTTCAGTATTGCTGTTTCATCCATGGATTGTTTGATCACTGAGCAAAACATTTGTTATCTTCTGAAAGAGCATGCTCTTAGCTTGCTATATCAATTCCCAGGCTGCCACCTGAGAGTCATGTTAAATGTTAGAGAACACTATTTAAGGCAGAAAAATTTCCACTTGTTACAATAAAATGTCATGTAAGAGTTCATAATATTGTGCAGTCAGATAAATATTGTACATGTGTGAACTATATGGTTATATGGCTGTCTCATCATAGAAAACATAATACTGCATATAAACATGTGAAAAAGGAAGTATACCCTCATAGAAAATTATTCTTTTTTCAATATATTTGACAGACAAAAATTAGGGGATCTTTTCATAAATTTTTTTAACCAATAGTCACACAATTTTCACCCAAGATTTAAACATGTTTCCAATAAAATCCAATTAGGAAAGTACAGTGCCTTGAAAAAGTATTCATACTCCTTGACATTTTCCACATTTTGTCATGTTACAACAAAAAAAGTAAATGTATTTTGTTAGGATTGTATGTGATAAACCAACACAAAGTAGCACATAATTGCAAAGTGGAAGGAAAATGATAAATGGTTTTCAGTTTCTTTTATAAATAAATATCTGAAAAGTGCGGCGTGCATTTGTATTCAGCCCCCCTTTACTCGGATACCCCTAACTAAAATCTAGTGGAACCAATTGCTTCAGAAATCATCTAATTAGTAAATAGAGTCCATCTGTGTGTAATTTAATCTCAGTATAAATACATCTGTTCTATGAAGCCCTCAGAGGTTTGTTAGAGAACTTTAATGAACAAACAGCATCATGAAGGCTAATGAACACACCAGGCAGGTCAGGGATAAAGTTGTGGAGAAGTTTAAAGCAGGATTAGGTTTAAAAAAATATCTAAAGCTTTGAATATCTCACGAAGCACTGTTCAATCCATCATCCAAAAATGGAAAGAGTATGGCACAACTGCAAACCTACCAAGACATGGTCGTCCACCTAAACTGACAGGCTAGGCAAGGAGAACATTAATCAGGCAAGCAACCAAGAGGCCCATGGTAACTCTGCAGGAGCTGCAGAGATCCACAGCTCAGGTGGGGGTATCTGTCCACAGGACAACTATTAGTCATGCACTCCACAAATCTGGCCTTTATGGAAGAGTGGCAAGAAGGAAGCCATCGTCTCAGGCCTCGGACCAGAGTTTCGCTGCCACCACCGCCGACGCTCCTGGAGCCTCCACTACAGCTGGTACACTCAACTCACACCCCTCTCCCTTATTGTGCCTGGCAGACCTCCAACAGGTCGCCACAGACATTAAAAGCATGCTTTTTGCGGCCATATCTGGTCTTAAAACAGATATCAGAGCAGTGGCCTCTAGGCTGGAACATGTAGAAGCAGTGGCCATGACACATGGGGCAGCCACCGAGCAGGTACAAAAGGTCACCAGCATTCATGCCCAGGACCTGATGGATATGCACAGACACATGGAGGACCTTGACAATAGGGGCCGCAGGCGTAATTTACATGTAAGAGGCATACCGGAATCAGTGGAAGGGCCCCAGTTACAAGCCACTATCTGGCCCATCTTTAATACTCTGCTGGGTAGGCCACCAGGCACACCTGTGGAGATGGAAAAATGTCACAGGGCCCTCCGGCTGAGGGACAGAGACACTAATCCCCCTAGAGATGCAGTGTGCTGTCTGGTTAACTTCACTCAGAAGGAAGAGCAACCATGCACGCAAGCATGACCAACTGGAACATGAAGGGGCACGTATTCAGCTATTTCAGGACTTGTCGGCTATTACTTTGCAACACAGGAGAGATCTTCGTCCCTTGCTGCAAGCCTTGCGTGACAGGCACATCCCCTACCGGTGGAAATTCCCCTTCTGTCTACAAGCCACTGCAGGCAATCGCACGGCACACCTGAGAACCCCAGCCAACCTGCAGCCCTTTTGTAATACTCTGGGCATCCCTGTAGTGAATGTCCCGGATTGGTACAGTGCGTTTTTGCAACCAGACCCTTGGATATCCACACAGCGTGACGCCACTCCAAGATCGCAAAGACAAAGACAGAGGAGGTGCGGATTCTCAACTGCTTCACCATCACGGATTCAGGGTGATATGGAAACGGATGAGAGCCCACGAGTATCCCCATCGTCCGTCCGATGCAGAACTGACTGTTAACTTCACAACAGACTGACGGGTGAGTGGATCTACACCACCACTATGTTTCTACCCCTTGTTCCAGCACTTAACTCTTGTTATGGGTGACCATGTTGGCACCATTAAGCATCAACACGTGAGTAGCATCCGCCATATGGTGGCCAGCACATGATGACTATTTTTATGGAATGCGCTATATAGCCTTGTGACTCACAAACTCACTGGAACCGGACAACAGGTAATACCCCCAGGCTTGGGGATGGGATAGCTTATGTTTTCCGGCTCTGGTTAAATTACCCTACCACCATATGGGAACCCAATGAGCAGGCAGGTTTCCCGGATACAGGACTTGGTTTCACAAAAGTGGAGGGGCACGCTCCCTCTCTTTCAGGGAGTTGCAAATGACTCAGTGATGATGAGTTATAAGCTACATGTTACTGATGCTCCAAAGGAGTCTACAGTACATTGAGTAAAGACACAATGGGAGATATGGGAGCCGCAGTGCTCCCTCACTGGGCCCTCGGTGTAACCTGCAAACCAATGGCCATTTGCTATGTGAACTTTTTTTTTACAGCAATGTCACTTGGCCAAAATGCTATTTACTGGTATGCAAGACTCACTGCTCCCTCCTGTCAGCAGGAGAGCATATGCGGCTCTTGTGCTGACAGGAGGGAGCAGTGAGTCTCGCATACCAGCAAATATCGTTTCAGCCAAGTGACATTGCTGTAAAAAAAAAGTCATTGTTAGTGCCAAATACAGAGGTTCTGTTGTTTTATGCTTTCCTCTAATTCAAAATGTTCCTGGTTATATATTTTGTTCTTTGTCTAGTGGACTTTCTACTGTTGACCGCTTCCATCCTTGGATAGCGGGGGTTCGCAGCTGTCTTTTATCAGCTTTTGTTTAGAACCCTCGAAATCCAAGTCCAAAGGTTATAACGAAAGGGGATGTTCCCAGGACTAGAAGTTATGCTAGCCATGGGGAACCAAATCGGCACGTGTCGAGTGGGCAAAATTGGTCTTACCCAAGTCTAAGGGTGGAATTGGCCTCCCTGATCTACAGCATTATTATTGGGTGGTACACATGACTAGGATAGTAGACTGGAAGATTCATACCCATTGCAAGGACTGAGTGGATCTTGAACTACTGATCTCGGGATATGATCTCCGTTTACTCCCCTGGTTCTCCAAGAAACTCACAGGTCCACATCTCAACTCACACCCTCTCATAGGGGCAACCCTCCATGAATTCGATAGGGCCTGTAAAGCACATGCACTTTCGACCATGGAGTGCTCGATTACCCCATCAGAGGTAACCCGGAATTTCCCCCAGGGTTAGCTATAACCTACTTAGCACAAGAATGGCCATATGCAGAGATGCATGCGAAGCATTTCTTTCATAGGGGCAAGTTTGTGTGACAGCAAGACCTTGCAGCAATATCTAACACCAAATCCTTTCCTTTCTGGTCCTACATTCAGTTGAAACATTTTCTAGATCACCCGGGGAGAAGGGAAGGATATACAAAAGTACCAATGGTGTTCAAATCCCTATGCTCGAGCTCGACTCCCCAGAATCATGTGATCTCCGCACTATACGCCTGCATGTTTGGGAAGCCTTGCTCCCTGCTACACTCGGACCATGCATTCTGGGGATCCGTGCTGGACAAGGAGATTGAGAATGCTGGCTGGGATCGCGTTCACCTATTCATACGCAAGGGGTCTCTCAATGTAAATGCTCAGGAAAATGGATATAAAATTAAAACAAGATGGTACAAAATTGCTTCATAGGATATTTCCGCCAGTATTGGATCAATGTTGGAGATGTGAAAAGGAAATAGGTACTTTCCTTCATGTATGGTGCACATTGATCCAGCCATACTGGAAGAAAGTACATGAGGTGACGACTACCATTTCCTCACATCTCTGGAGTTCACTCCAGCGCAATATCTCCTTAATCCCTCTTAAATCCCCCAAAAGAAATACTTTAAGTTGGTAGCCATGCATATGATTAACGCTGCTAGGCTGTGTGTTCCGGTACATTGGAGGTCCAAATTTCCTCCCTCTATAAAAAATTGAATATATTGTATTGACCACATAGCGATGATGGAGGAGCGGAGTTACACTTCACAGGATAGAATCTCTAGCTTCCCAGCTATCTGGGAGGCTTGATTCACCTTTAAAAAAATCAAAACAATATCAAGCGTTGATACAGAATAGCGACTGACCCTTGGTCTAACGACACTGTCACTACGACTGATCCTTGGTCTGGAGGCAGTGTCACCTGCTTCCTTATACCTAGAGAATCTGGTAGATCTGGTCTACTATAGTACTATGCTGAATGTAGACGGAGAGGGTAGCTGGTGGGAGTTTCCACCCCCTCTCTGTGCTGGTATCTTGTCTCTACGTCATGCCCCCCACCCACCATACCCCCCACCCCCCTCCTTTTTTTTTCTCTCTCTCTCTCTCTCTCCTCTCTTCCTCTACCTCCTGTGCTCTTTTTCATCTTCCTCCTTCTATCTTTTTGTCTTTTCTCTTTACCTCCCGGAGCACTAATATAAGATAGAAATTAAGCAGAAAGAGGAACGGAACTGCTAATATTGACTGTCGGTATCAGCGAGACTCACAAAACAAATATATCTAGATTAGCTCTTGTTATCCAGTATTTTCTAGTATTTATTCTAGTACTTTTCGAGTATAGTCTTGGCAGACTTCCAAACAGACGCTTTACCATAATGAAGAATAGAATCAGTTACATTCCCTAGCAATAAGGCTGCTATAACCATCCAAGCTGACTCAGAGAAAGTGACTTATTCTTTATATACCATTTAGTATGTTTACATCTGTATGTTTTTTACCCTATATGGTCTGTTCTACTCAGCGAATGTCACATTTGTGCTTAACTGTACAGCTACATGACATGTTGATCACTGAATGATATTCTTTCCTGTTTTTTTTTTTTTTGCATTTCTACTCTGTATGCTGTTTAAAACATACAGTGGGGACAGAAAGTATTCAGACCCCCTTAAATTTTTCACTCTTTGTTATATTGCAACCATTTGCTAAAATCATTTACGTTCATTTTTTTTCCTCATTAATGTACACACTGCACCCCATATTGACAGAAAAACACAGAATTGTTGACATTTTTGCAGATTTATTAAAAAAGAAAAACTGAAATATCACATGGTCCTAAGTATTCACAGCCATGAGTCTTTTCGGGAAAGATGCAACAAGTTTTTCACACCTGGATTTGGGGATCCTCTGCCATTCCTCCTTGCAGATCCTCTCCAGTATTGTCAGGTTGGATGGTAAACATTGGTGGACAGCCATTTTAAGGTCTCTCCAGAGATGCTCAATTCGGTTTAAGTCAGGGCTCTGGCTGGGCCATTCAAGAACAGTCACGGAGTTATTGTGAAGCCACTCCTTCGTTATTTTAGCTGTGTGCTTAGGGTCATTGTCTTGTTGGAAGGTAACCCTTCGGCCCAGTCTGAGGTCCTGAGCACTCTGGAGAAGGTTTTCGTCCGGGATATCCCTGTACTTTGCTGCATTCATCTTTCCCTCGATTGCAACCAGTCATCCTGTCCCTGCAGCTGAAAAACAGCTGATGCTGCCACCACCGTGCTTCACTGTTGGGACTGTATTGGACAGGTTATGAGCAGTGCCTGGTTTTCTCCACACATACCGCTTATGCCCTGTACACACGGTCGGATTTTCCAAAGGAAAAAGTGCGATTGGATTGTGTTGTCGCAAATTCCGATCATGTGTGGGCTCCATCTGACTTTTTCCGTCGGAATTTAAGACACACAAAGTTTGAGAGCAGGCTATAAAATTTTCCGCCAACAAAATCCAATCGGTTAAGATCCCATCGTGTGTACACAAATCCAATGCACAAAGTGCCACGCATGCTCAGAATAAATTAAGAGACGAAAGCTATTGGTTACTGCCCCATTTATAGTCCCGACGTACGTATTTTACGTCACCGCATTCAGAACGATCGGATTTTCCGACAACTTTGTGCGACCGTGTGTATGCAAGACAAGTTTGAGCCAACATCCGTCTGAAAAAATCCATGGATTTTGTTGTCGGAATGTCCGATCAATGTCCGATCGTGTGTACAGGGCATTAGAATTAAGGCCAAAAAGTTCTATCTTGGTCTCATCAGACCAGAATCTTACTTCTCACCATCTTGGAGTCCATCAGGTGTTTTTTTTAGCAAACTCCATGCGGGCTTTTATGTGTCTTCCACTGAAGAGAGGCTTCCGTCGGACCACTCTGCCATAAAGCCTTGACTGGTGGAGGGCTGCAGTGATGGTTGACTTTCTACAACTTTCTCCCATCTCCCGACTGCATCTCTGGAGCTCAGCCACAGTGATCTTTGGGTTCTTTTTTACCTCTCTCACCAAGGCTCTTCTCCCCCGATAGCTCAGTTTGGGTGGACGGCCAGCTCTAGGAAGGGTTCTGGTCGTCCGAAACGTCTTCCATTTAAGGATTATGGAGGCCACTGTGCTCTTAGGTACCTTAGGTGCAGCAGATTTTTTTGTAATCTTGGCCAGATCTGTGCCTTGCCACAATTCTGTCTCTGAGCTCTTCAGGCAGTTCCTTTGACCTCATGATTCTCATTTGCTCTGACATGCACTGTGAGCTGTAAGGTCTTATATAGACAGCTGTGTGGCTTTCCTAATCAAGTCCAATCAGTATAATCAAACACAGCTGGACTCAAATTAAGGTGTAGAACCATCTCAAGGATGATCAGAAGAAATGGACAGCACCTGAGTTAAATATATGAGTGTCACAGCAAAGGGTCTGAATACTTAGGACCATGAGGAAAAAAAAAGAACTTAAAGCGGGGTTCCACCCAAATTTTGAACAATATCTGTATGTATTCTCTTCCTTGCCTAGATGCTGACATGCCGTTTAAAAAAATTTAAATCGCCGTAATTACCTTTTATTTTTCTATTCTTCTTTGCACTTCCTGGTTCTCCTCCCGTGGGAGTAGGCGTGTTTCTAGCCTCTCCCAGACTCCGCACAGTCTCCTGGGAGCTAGTCTCAGGCTTCCCAGGATGCCACTGAGCATGTGCGGGAAGGAGCGGTGAATGCTGGGAGCACAGCATTCACCGCATCCAGGAAATAAATGCTTGTGGGCTTCAAATGCCCACAATGAAGATGGAAACTGTCTGCAGTGAATAATATAAGTTATTCTTTCCGACGAAATCTGACACAGGCGGACATATTACACACAATATGTGAGTATGTAATGCTGAGAAGAAAAGTTTGTGAATGAACTAAAAAAAAAAAAAACGATAGATAGGTGGACCCCCGCTTTAAATGATTTTAGCAAATGGCTGCAATATAACAAAGAGTGAAAAATTTAAGGGGGTCTGAATACTTTCCGTCCCCACTATACAATAAAAATGTTAGTTAAAAAAAAAAAAAAAGGAAAGAGGATGTCACAACTGCAAAGCTACCAACAAGACTAACTGACAGGCCGGGCAAGGAGAGCATTCGTTAGTGAAGCAGCCAAGAGGCCCATGGTAACTCTGGAGGAGCTGCAGAGATGCACAGCTCAGGTGTAAGAATCTGTCTACAGGACAACTATAATTCAAACACTCGACAAATCTGGCCTTTATGTAAGAGTGGCAAGAAGAAAGCCATTGTTAAAAGAAAGCCATAAGAAGTCCTATTTGCAGTTTGTGAGAAGCCATGTGGGGGACACAGCAAACAGGAAGAAGGTGCTCTGGCCAAATGAGACCAAAATTGAACTTTTTGGCCTAAAAGCAAAATGCTATGTGTGATGGAAAACTAACACTGCACATCACCCTGAACACATTATCACCGTGAAACATGGTGGTTGCAGCATCATGTTGTGGGGATGGTTTCAGACATGTGAGCATAATGTACTACATTATCATATAAAGGCAGGTAAGAACAAATGAAATTAGTATAGAAAACAATAAAACATAAGAAAACGATAGAACTAGCACCATGGTGTCAGGAAATGTTCCATCCGCTGGTAATATCTTGTCAACCCTGCTACTACTACTGAGGTTGCTAAACTTTTATCTAGCACTCATCTAAACACTTGCCCTCTGGATCCTGTTCCCTCGCAAATGCTACGCTCACCCTCTGACTCGATTCTACGCTCTCTAACTCACATTTTCAACCTCTCCCTCTTTAGTGGCATCTTCCCAAACTCTATAAAAAACATGCGCTAGTCACATCCATACTAAAAAAGCCCTCACTGGATCCCACCAATCTCAACAACTTACGTCCCATCTCCTTACTCTCCTTCTCCTCCAAACTTCTTGAAAGACTGGTCTACAGCCGACTAAGCGACCATCTGACCATGAATAAACTTCTTGATCTCCTTCAGTCCGGTTTTCGCCCTCAACACTCCACGGAAACTGCTCTCCTTAAACTCTCAAATGACCTACTAATGGCTAAAGCCAATGGACACTATTCTGTACTACTTCTCCTGGATCTCTCTGCTGCCTTTGACACAGTGGACCACCCCCTCCTCCTCAAAAAACTCCACTCCTTTGGTCTCCGTGACTGTACTCTTCGCTGGTTCTCATCCTACCTATCCCACCGCTCCTTCAGTGTCACTTACAACTCTACTTCCTCCTCTCCTCTTCCTTTTTCTGTTGGGGTCCCCCAAGGTTCTGTTCTCGGACCTCTCTTTTTCTCAATCTACACCACCTCCTTGGGTCAGTTGATTGCCTCCCACGGCTTTAAATATCATCTCTACGCTGATGACACCCAAATCTATCTCTCCACCCCCCAGCTCTCTCCATCTGTCTCCTCACGCATTACCAACTTACTAGCAGACATATCAGCCTGGATGTCACATCACTTTCTCAAACTCAACCTATCCAAAACCGAGCTCATGATATTTCCTCCCTCAGGTGCCACTTCCCCTGATCTCCCTGTCAAGATCAATGGCTCAACTATCAACCCATCTCCCCACGCCAAGGTCCTAGGTGTAATCCTGGACTCTGAACTAACCTTTCGACCCCACATTCTATCACTATCCAAAGCTTGCCGCCTCTGTCTTCGCAACATCTCCAAGATACGCCCCTTCCTAACCAATGACACCACAAAGCTTCTAATCCACTCCCTGGTCATCTCCCGCCTTGACTACTGCAACTCCCTCCTCATTGGTTTACCTCTAAGTAGGCTATCCCCACTTCAGTCCATCATGAACGCTGCGGCCAGGCTCATCCACCACACAAACCACTCAGCGTCTGCTACACCCCTCTGCCAATCCCTCCACTGGCTGCCACTCAGTCACCGAATTAAATTCAAGATACTAACTATAACTTACAAAGCCATCCACAACCTGGCCCCTAGCTACATCTCTAACCTAGTCACAAAATACCAACCTAATCGTTCTCTTCGCTCCTCCCAAGACCTCCTGCTCTCAAACTCCCTTGTCACCTCATCCCATCTCATCCTTCAGGACTTCTCCAGAGCCTCCCCCATCCTCTGGAATGCTCTACCCCAATCCGTCCGATTTTCTCCTACTTTATCCATTTTCAGACGACCCCTGAAAACTCATCTCTTCAGAGAAGCCTATCTGGCCCCCACCTAACAACTGTACATTTATCTTCTCAATCAGCACATCACCCACAGTTATTACCTCTTGTATCTCTCGACCTTCCCTCTTAGATTGTAAGCTCTAAGGAGCAGGGCCCTCTGATTCCTACTGTATCAAATTGTATTGTATTTGTACTGTCTACCCTCAAGTTGTAAAGCGCTACGTAAACTGTTGGCGCTATATAAATACTGTATAATAATAATAATAATAATATCGGTTATTTGGCATGCAGTACTGAGGTCCACCAGCAGGTGTCTCCTGGCAGTTTGGAACTGTCAGGACAGCTTTTCACTGTTAATGTTATGTCATCTTTGGGCCGCAGTACTGGCGTCCACCAGCGGATGGATCCTGGCAGACAGTACCTCCTACAATCAGGTGTCACTTGAGGCCAATCACAGGCCTATAAATACCCGGCAAGCACTCACATGTTTGCCTTGGTTTCAGCATTGCCTCCTGAGTGATCTGATCCTGTGCCCTGAACCTGATCCTGTGCCCTGAACCTGATCCTGTGCCCTGAACCTGATCCTGTCTCCCTGTCCAGATCCCTATCCTGTCCCACCTGTTACCTTGCATCCCTGCCTGCAGTCTGACCCATCCATCCTCTCCCTGTCCTGTGTTCCATACCCCATCTGCTGATCTCCCTGTGTATGACCTTGGCCTGGCTTACGTTTATGTCTCTGGAACATCCCCTGTCCTTCTGCTGATCTGCTGTGTATGACCCTGGCCTGGCTATTGTTTATGATCCTGGTATTTCCCATTTATTGTACTTATCTGTCTGTTGTTATTTGTGGGTCTCTGTCTGTGGTTGGTTATTGCACCGTGTCATATTGGAGTTGGTTGTACTATATTACTCACTCACTTTAATAAATTATTATATGTTCACTTATATACGTTTTGGTGTCTTCTGTCACAGATCACACGGTTCTGGTCACACCTGTTCATGACAGTAAACCAAGGCCATCTCTGACCAGAAGTGACTGCGCAGAGGAACCATTGTAGTGCTGTTACTGCTACTAAAATGCAATCAGAAACAGTTGTTCTCCTTGCTTCACTGGTGTTGGAGGATAACAATTACTATCGCCTGGTATTGAAAGAGTGGGCCAGGGATCAGCTCCTGGAGTGTATCCGTCTGGCCCATTCTCTGGTTGATCAGGGTAGATTACTGTTTGAAAACGTTCAGCCCCTGATACAGGTGTGTGCTGAGCTAGTCTTGTCTAGCAGTCCTAAAGGAAGTGATGATTTTTCTCCCCCCTTCAGTAGTGATCAGGTGGAGTCTCTGGTATGGCTGTTGGAGGATGATGCTGTATACTTTCTGGAGCATTATTCAGCTTGTCCTAAACAGGTGCCAGTGGATTGTATAGATTCGGTGCAGTCCCTGGTTAGACAGGCAGTATGTGAACCCACGTTTGTTCAACCTGTACTACAGGCATGGTCAGACTTATTATTTCCAGCCTCGGTCAGCTCTTCACAACCCAGACCTGCTATTAGACACCTGCCTGCCCAGGAGTCTTTTTCCCCTTCACCCACGGCAACCTCCATTTCAGCCCAATATACCCTGCTTCCCACCAAATATCAATACCCTGTCTCTACCCGCTGCACCTATCCTGCATTCAACCCACCTGCCTCTTCTCAGCTGCCCACAAACCCACAGGAACTTCCTCCAGCTACTGTTACCTCTTCTCTGCCATATCCCAATCCTCCTTTCCAGTCTGCTGCACCCCTCACCTACAGAGCTTCAGTGGCTAAGCCAAAGAAAAAACAAAAGTTTTTTCCAACCAAGAAGATCCTGCCAGTAACCCAACCTGCCTCCGCACCAGCTAATCCAACTCAGTCTGACATCCCAGTGCCTGCCTTCCAGCCTGATGTCTTGGTGCCTGCCTTCCAGCCTGATGTTTTGGTGCCTGCCTTCCAGCCTGATGTCTCCGTGCCTGCCTTCCAGCCTGATGTCTCCGTGCCTGCCTTCCAGCCTGATGTCTCCGTGCCTGCCTTCCAGCCTGATGTCTCTGTGCCTGCCTTCCAGCCTGATGTCTCCTTGCCTGCCTTCCAGCCTGATGTCTCTGTGCCTACCTTCCAGCCTGATGTCTCGGTGCCTGCCTTCCAGCCTGATGTCTCGGTGCCTGCCTTCCAGCCTGATGTCTCCACTTTCCAGTCTGATGTCTCGGTGCCTGCCTTCCAGCCTGATGTATCTGCCTTCCAGCCTGACGTGCCTACCTTCCAGTCAGATGTGTCCGCCTTCCAGCTTGATGTCTCGGTGTCTGCCTTCCAGCCTGATGTCTCGGTGCCAGTGTTCCAACCTGAGGTGCCAGTGTTCCAGCCGGAAGTACCAGTGCCTGCTCTCCAGCTTGATGAGCCCGCTCTCCAGCCTGATGTGCCCGCTCTCCAGCCTGATAAACCCGCTGCCCAGCTTGATGAGCCAGCTACCCAGCTTGATGAGCCCGCTGCCCAGCCTGATGAGCCCGCTGCCCAGCTGGAAGTGCCCATGCCTGCTGCCCAGCTTGAAGTACCCATGCCTGCTGCCCAGCTTGAAGTGCCCATGCCTGCTGCCCAGCTTAAAGTGCCCATGCCTGCTGCCCAGCTTGAAGTGCCCATGCCTGCTGCCCAGCTTGAAGTGCCCGCTGCCCAGCCTGATGCGCCACCATTTGCTGCCCAGCCTGATGCACCACCGTCTGCTGCCCAGCCTGATGTGCCACCGTCTGCTGCCAAGCCTGATGTGCCACCTTCTGCCAAGCCTGATGTGCCACCGTCTGCTGCCCAGCCTGATGTGCCACCGTCTGCTGCCCAGTCTGATGTGCCACCTTCTGTCAAGCCTGATGTGCCACCGTCTGCTGCCCAGCCTGATGTGCCACCGTCTGCTGCCCAGCCTGAGGTGATCCTGTCCGCTGCCCGGCCTGAGGTGCTCCTGTCCGCTGCCCAGCCTGAGGTGCTCCTGTCTGCTGCCCAGCCTGAGGTGCTCCTGTCTGCTGCCCAGTCTGATGTGCCACCTTCTGTCAAGCCTGATGTGCCACCGTCTGCTGCCCAGCCTGATGTGCCACCGTCTGCTGCCCAGCCTGATGTGCCACCGTCTGCTGCCCAGCCTGAGGTGATCCTGTCCGCTGCCCAGCCTGAGGTGCTCCTGTCCGCTGCCCAGCCTGAGGTGCTCCTGTCCGCTGCCCAGCCTGAGGTGCTGCTGTCCGCTGCCCAGCCTGTTGTACCAATGCCTGTGCCCACTGTCCAGTTTGAAGGTCCAGTACCTGCTGCCTGTTCTGATGTTTCGGTACCTGCTGTCCAGTCTGATGAGCCTGCTGCCCAGCTCAAGGACCCAGATCCTGCTGCCCAGCTCGAGGGCCCAGAGCCCACTGTCTGCCCTGATGTGCCCTCTGCCTGCCCTGAGGTGCCTGATGCCCAGCCTGAAGTGCCTGTTGCCCAGCCTGACATACCCCCATCTGTTGTTCTGCTTGATGCCATAGACTATGGACAATTACAACCAGTTGGAGCGTCTGGAGGCCGCTCCTTTGAGGGGGGGTACTGTCAGGAAATGTTCCATCCGCTGGTAATATCTGTTATTTGGCATGCAGTACTGAGGTCCACCAGCAGGTGTCTCCTGGCAGTTTGGAACTGTCAGGAGAGCTTTTCCCTGTTAATGTTATGTCATCTTTGGGCCGCAGTACTGGCGTCCACCAGCGGATGGATCCTGGCAGTGTGGAGCAGACAGTACCTCCTACAATCAGGTGTCACTTGAGGCCAATCACAGGCCTATAAATACCTGGCAAGAACTCACATGTTTGCCTTGGTTTCTTCATTGCCTCCTGACCTGCTAGCGATCTGAACCTGTGCCCTGAACCTGATCCTGTGCCCTGAACCTGATCCTGTCTCCCTGTCTAGATCCCTATCCTGTCCCACCTGTTACCTTGCATCCCTGCCTGCAGTCTGATCCATCTATCCTCTCCCTGTCCTGTGTTCCATACCCCATCTGCTGATCTCCCTGTGTATGACCTTGGCCTGGCTTACGTTTATGTCTCTGGAACATCCCCTGTCCTTCTGCTGATCTGCTGTGTATGACCCTGGCCTGGCTATTGTTTATGATCCTGGTATTTCCCATTTATTGTACTTATCTGTCTGTTGTTATTTGTGGGTCTCTGTCTGTGGTTGGTTATTGCACCGTGTCATATTGGAGTTGGTTGTACTATATTACTTACTCACTTTAATACATTATTATATTTTCACTTATATACGTTTTGGTGTCCTCTGTCGCAGATCACACGGTTCTGGTCACACCTGTTCATGACACATGGATATTAAATATAGATTGCCTAGCATCTGAAGCTGAGATACACTATGCATAATGAGCATTTATCTAGAAGTCTGGACTTATTACCTCTAGACAATAATCAGATTCATCCCAAGCTTCCCATATTTTTTGTAAATGTTGGCAATGAGCCATCTATCATTGCAGTCAGGTGTTCCATCCTACGTATTTCAGCCATTGCTCAAGGGGAATGATTGTGATAAATGTGAGGAAAGTTGCACTTGAAAAGTAGGAGTTGAATATAATGCCTGTAAAACTGGAATAAAAGAGCCTGAGAAGCCATAATAGGACAAGACAGCGAACACAAATGACCAACTAAGGTGGTCAAAGGCTTTTTGGACATCTAAACTCAACACAAATGCAGTATGGTTAGTTTTAGTCAAAAGATCTATAAGATCTATTGTGTGTCTTGTGTTATCACCTGTATGTCTAGTTGGAACAAAGCCTACTTGATTTCTATGGATCAATGACGGTAACAAACAAGACATCTCGTTCTCGATCTGTTCGCTAACATTTTGGTAAATATTTTATAATCTGAATTTAAAAGTGCGATAGGTCTATAATTGTCGGGAACAGATGGGTCTTTGCCCGGTTTTGGGATAACTCTAATAAATGCATGTAGGAATTGAGAATAAGGGACGACACCTTTCATCAGGGAAGCAAAGAGATTTAGCATGTGCGGGGACAGAATCGGGAGAAAAGTCTTGTAAAAGGAGTTACATAGTTACATAGTAGGTGAGGTTGAAAAAAGACACACGTCCATCAAGTCCAACCTCTCTGTGTGTTTATATGTCAGTATTACATTGTATATACCCGTATGTTGCGGTCGTTCAGGTGCTTATCTAATAGTTTCTTGAAACTATCTATGCTCCCCGCTGAGACCACCACCTGTGGAAGGGAATTCCACATCCTTGCCGCTCTTACAGTAAAGAATCCTCTACGTAGTTTAAGGTTAAACCTCTTTTCTTCTAATTTTAACCTCCCTGACTGTATTCCCAAATCTGGCTCGGGTGGAATTTCAGTACCAAAAGCGGTAACCCTGAGCCAGACTCGGGATCGCATCGCAGGATCCAGGAAGAGCTTACTTACCTTGTCCCCTGGATCCTGCGATGTCTCCCCGCAGTGTGAGCGGCTCGTCCTCCGCTCAATTCATCATAGAGGCGGGCTCCATTCCCTGCGAGCGTTGCGAAGCACGGGGACGGAGAATGGCGCCAAATTCAAAAAGTGAAACACACATAACACTTACAGTATCATGTAATCTTACAGATTACATTACAGTATGAATTTATTTCACAACCCCTTTTTCCCTAGTGGTTTGTCCAGTGCCCTACATGCATTTTTATATTATAAAAACTGTTCTTTCTGCCTGGAAACTGGAGATTGTCCATAGCAACCAAAACCGTCCCTTTACATCAAAAGTGGTTTTAGACCAGCTAGAAAACAGCGATAATAAATTAGAATCACTCACAGAATTGATAGTGATTTGTGGGGAGATCCATCATCAAACACTGAAAAGTAATGACAGCGACAATTCTGCAACTGAGCAAATTTCAGTGTTTTTGATTTGATTACATTATTGAATAATTTTTATTATTATTATTATTATTATTATATTATTATTTGGTATAATTATTTATAGTTATTTATTATATTATAATTTATAATATATTATAATTTATGATTTTGTTTTTCAAACTTTATCATACCCGGGATGTCTACTAGACTCTGGTTTGAACAGATTTAAGTGAATTATTCCTAATGCCCTGTACACACAATCGGACATTGATCGGACATTCTGACAACAAAATCCATGGATTTTTTCCGACGGATTTTGGGCCAAACTTATCTTACATACACACGGTTGCACAAAGTTGTCGGAAAATCCGATCGTTCTGAACGCGGTGATGTAAGACACGTACGTCAGGACTATAAAGGGGGCCGTAGCCAATAGCTTTCGTCTCTTAATTTATTCTGAGCATGCGTAGCACTTTGTGCGTTGGATGTGTGTACACACGATCATTGAACCTCATTTCCCATGTAGTTGCCCACCCCAATTATTTGTTCAGATCTTTTTGCAAGGTTTCCACATCCTGCGGATAAATTATTGCTTAGCTTAGTATTGTCCGCAAATACAGAGATTGAACTGTTTACCCCATCCTCCAGGTCGTTTATGAACAAATTAAATAGGATTGGTCCCAGCACAGAACCCTGGTGGACCCCACTACCCACCCCTGACCATTCTGAGTACTCCCCATTTCAATCCATGTACTCACCCAATGGTCCATGCCAAAGGACCTTATTTTGTACAGTAAAGGTTTATGGGGAAATGTGTCAAATGCTTCTGCAAAATTCAGATACACCACGTCTACGGGCCTTCCTTTATCTAGATGGCAACTCACCTCCTCATAGAAGGTTAATAGATTGGTTTGGCAAGAACGATTCTTCATGAATCCATGCTGACTACTGCTATTGATACCGTTTTTATTACTAAAATCTTGTATATAGTCCCTTATCGTCCACTCCAAGAGTTTACATACTATTGATGTTAGGCTAACTGGTCTGTAATTCCCAGGGATGTATTTTGGGCCCCTTTTAAATATTGGTTCTACATTGGCTTTTCTCCAATCAGCTGGTATCATTCCAGTGAGTAGACTGTCAGTAAAAATTAGGAACAATGGTCTGGCAATTACTTGACTGAGTTCCCTAAGTACCCTTGGGTGCAAGCCATCTGTTCCCGGTGATTTATCAATGTTAAGTTTCCCAAGTCTAACTTTAATTCTGTCCTCTGTTAACCATGGAGGTGCTTCCTGTGATCTGTAATGAGGATAAACACTGCCGTTTTGGTTACTGAAGCCCCCCAATTCCCTCATGAAGACTGAGGATTAGAAAAAATTCAATACCTTCGCCATCTCCCCATCTTTTGATCACTCTTTTAAATGTATTCCCCAATGGGATGCATTGGCTAATGCCCTTATTTAATATGCTCTTAAAGCAAACCCATCTCTCCTCCGTGTTCTTTGCCCCTAAGATTTTATCCCTATTTATGCCTTCTAGAAAGGCTCATAGTTTAGGGAAGTTGGCTCTTTTGAAATTCAGTGTCTTTGTATTCCCCTTATGTTTCCTATTTGTGTGATTTAAACAGAAGTCAATTGACCTGTGATTGCTGTTACCTAAATTCCCCCGTATTTCCACATCCGTGATCAGGTCTGTATTGTTGGTAATCAGTATATCCAGTAACGCTTTATTTCTAGTTGGTGTGTCTACCATCTGACTCATAAAATTGTCCTGTAAGACATTTAGGAACTAGCGAGCCTTAAAAGAATATGTGGTTCCCTCCGCCCAGTCTATGTCTGGATAGTTAAAATCCCCCATTATGATAACACTTCCCATGCTTGCTGCTAATCCAAATTTTGATAGGAGAGCTCTCCCCCTTCCTCCCTCAGGTTAGGGGGCCTATAGCATACTCCGAGTATTATTTTCCCCTTAGCTTCATCCCTTTGGAGCTCTACCCATAAGGATTACACCTCCTCCCTAGCTACCTTAGTGATGTCATCTCTCACATTGTACATTATTCTTGATATATAGGCATACCCCTCCCCCTTTTTTACCCTCTCTATCCTTGTGATAAAGGGTATACCCTTGAATGTTTGCCAGTCAATCATGAGAGCTGTTGAACCAGGTCTCTGAAATTCCCACAAAATCCAAATCCTCCTCGTACAACAGTAGCTGTAGTTCACCCATCTTGTCTGCCAGGCTCCTGGCATTGGTGAACATGCCACATAGTTTAGATCTGTTGCATATTATCCTCTTATTGGGTGTTCCGAGATTGCAACTAGGACTTGCTACTATACTTACCTTGGGTTTATGTGCTTTGGTCAACCTACCACTAAGGCCCCCAATACTACCCTTTGGAATATGTTCCGCGCTGACTATCTCTACCTCTGGACCCTCCCCCCCATCGTCTAGTTAAAAAACCCCTCTAACCTTTTGGCCATCTTCATTCCCAGCTGATCTGCACCCTCTTCATTTAGGTGCAGTCCGTCCCTTCTATAGTACCGGTTATTGACTGGAGAAAGGGAGGCCATCAGGTCCTGGGGATTTGTGCAGTGGTAAATGTTTTATAAATATTTTATAATTTCCGCTATTTCTTCTACAGTAATGGGCGTATTGAGTGTAGAGTGTTGGGCTGAAGAGATCTTAGGTAGTTGTAAAGAGGCACTAAAGGCATCACATTTTCTTTGCGTAAATTGGAAATAAGTGTCTGAACTCAAGAAATTATATAGTTTATGATACCAAAAACATAGCTTGAGACATAGCTTGAGGGGTTGGGTTGGGGTACCATGTGGCTGTAGTAGAAAATCAGGGATAGAAAGAAAGGGTCGTGGTTTACGCCTTCAGACTAACATTTTGTTTGGCTTGTTGTCATACTCATAAAACTTCTGTCTAGCCCATAGTAGTGACTTAGATATCTTACTCATATCTAATGACTTAAGATGATTGCGTACAGAGACCACAGTGCGTAGACAATCCACAGTGGGGGAAAGGAGTAGACGCGTTTCCGCTACCCATAGCTGAGAAAGGAATTCACGTTTCAGATGAGTTCCAGCAGATATGCATTCGCCCCTAAAAAAACATTATGAGCTTCCCACAAAGTAGAGGTCTCCGACACTGTGCCCTTGTTAAGTAGGAAAAATTCAGAAAATTTGTGTTGCAATTGGCCTTTGATCTCAGGGATTTGCAGAAGAATTTCATCAAGGCACCAATGGCAAGTTTTGGGTGTGGGAGCAGACAGGGTAAGATCAAGTACTATAGGTGCATGATCAGACCAAGTGATATGATTTATATCTGAAGTTACTATACTAGTCAGCAGAGGTGCAGTCGCAAAGAAATTATCCAATCTAGAATATAATTTGTGTGAAGGAGGGTAAAATGTATATTGTTTATGAGTTGGGTGCTTTACTCTCCATGTATCAAAAAGATTATATCACCGAACAAATTCGCAAAAAGAAGTAGATCGTTTTTGAGCTTGGATTGGTGGCATGGTCTGAAAAAGGGCATATCTATCCTTGGTCTGGGACATGCACATATTAAAGTCTCCTCCTATGATCATGAAGGGCTGTGAGAAAGACTGTATTTTTTCAAAAACCTTTGTTAGAAACCCAATCTGCCCTGAATTAGGAGCATATATGTTAGCCAATGTGAAAGGTGTGTTCATGTGGACACAGTTCAGGAGAATAAACCGCCCATGAGGGTCCAGAAATGAGGATTCAATATGTATCAAACTGGAACGTTTGATCAAGATTGCTACCCTGGCACTTCCGGAGGGATCAGAAGCTACAAAGGCAATGGGAAATTGCTTGGATGTGAACTTAAAAGAACCTTCAGTATGAAACTGAGTCTCCTGAACCATGACCACATCTGCCTTAGAGGTTTTGAATTCCTCCAAAGCCAACCATCGCTTATGAATGGTGTTCAAGACCTTCACATTACATAAAAACACTCTTAAGGCCATGATGTATCATTTAAATAGCTAACATCAGTGGAACATTAAAAATAGAGAAAAAGTCCATGGTGCATAAGGCAAAAAAACTGTGAAATGCAAACATTTAAAAGTTGAAAGATAGCATCAAATAGGCCATAATTGTGAACCAGGAACTGGTCAAAAAAGGACCTGAAAAAGAGAAAAGAAAAAAAAAAAAAAACATTGGTAGAAGGCCCAAAGGGGATGGAGCCTTCAGGACTCCAGAAAAAAATGTCTGGAATTGTGTTAAGGGACATGATGGCCTGCAAGATCCAATAGCTAAGCCCCATCTTCCTTCAAATTACGAATGGATGAAATAGAACGGAGGAGGCTGAATGTGTGTCAATAAAACACATAATCTTAATCTAAATCAAAAAGAAAAGTTCCATGGGTAAGGGTGCTGGACTCTCAAATTAGACACCATGGCGTACGGACTAAAACCAATTCTTCCATATGAATGCAGAACACCCAAGAGGACATCAGTAGCTCTTCAGGTGGGGGATCTCAAGGGGGTGGCCCTTTGAGGAGTGGCAGAAGCTCTCTACGATCATCGACGTACCAGGGTCCAAATCCTAAGAGCAGCCTTGAGGTCATAGTAGGAAGCTGTAGGTATACTTCAGGGATGGGTGGGAGGCCTTGATTCTGTATGAACGCCTCACTTTCATAGAGATCCCTCATGCAATATTGTATTCCATCTTTAGAAGCAGAAAGGCGAAAGGGGAATCCCCAGCGATATGTGATCTGATGGTTTTGCAGACGAACAGGGAGGAGACTGCGTCTCTTTGCCAGACTGATGGGAGACAGATCATTAAAGATTTGAATCTTGGCTCCTTTAAAATCTACCCAGGTTTTATTGCGTGTGGCCACAATGAGAGCTGTTTTACTCTTATAATAGTGAAAGCAGACAATAATGTCTCTTGGATTGGCCCTTGGAGGCGGTTTAGGAGCCAAGGATCTGTGGGCTCTGTCAAGGCACCAATCTATATTTGGAATGTGGGGGGCTAGGGTGACAAACAGGCCCAAAAGTTATGTCCGTATTTTTTGTCACTAATGGATTCAGGAACCCCACGTATCCTCAAGTTTTGGCGATGCTCCCTGTTTTCCAGGTCTTCTTGTTGTAGTTGGATTTGAGATACTGTATGTTTAAGGGCAGTATTGTCTTCTTCTAGGACATGTACATAATGAATCAGTTCATCAAACTTATTTTCCAGGGTGTCAATGCGTTCCCCTAATTTGTTAATTTCCCCTCTGAGCTCCTGTGTGAATTTCCACACTTCTTTGGTGATGTTCTGGGTTAAATTATGTAAAAGGGTGTGCAGCTTTAAGTCCAATACCCCCACTGTCACCATCGCGGTGGACTCTGGCAGCTGAGAGGATTGTTCTCCTTCAGATATACCCTCTGGGAATGAGAGCAGGCAGTCTGAGATACCCGAGGCCGGGGATTGTGGCCTAAGCAGCAAACGCTGGGAGGGAGGAGCAGGCCGAGATATATGTGATAGATATATGTGCTTCTGAAAGCCAATCTTACCCATAGGGTACAAGGGTGTCTCCGGAGTCTAATGGTGTGGCTCCTGAAGCAGTGGACATGGCTGTAGAGGTGTAGGAGCCTCGGGGGAAGAGACAGGAACCGGAGTTAAGGTCTCATGCATCCTCCATTTTACAAGCCACACATGTGCCCCCCCACATTCAGACCTCTTTTTGAACAGTTATGATGCTTTCTTTTATTCCAAAAGGTTGGAATTTAACTTTTTTAATGTTGAGTTGCTATTTGCCATTTTGCACACACAATAGTCTATCTATAGAAAAAAAAAATCACTTTACAATATGCATAGTAAGGCTGGGTTCACACTATTGCGAATTGGGTGCAGATTTCCCTGCATCCAATTCGCATGTCAGGAGAGTGTGCCTGGCTCTCAATGGAGCCGGTTCACACAGCTCCAGGACGGCTGTGGAGTGAATTGCCCAGGAGTCCTGTGCATCTTCTCTTCTGTTTCAGGTCCAATTTCAGCCAAAAATTTGGACCGAGAGCGAACCTGAAACAATGAAAAGGGACGCACTGAACCCCTGCTGTGAGACACTCTACATGGCAGTGTGAACCCAGCTTCAATGTTTGCTGGACATTTGTCCATCTGTATTTAGAACACCTAGCTACAGTATTTCAAGAGCATTAGCTCTATTTGTCAATCCTTTAAAAAAAAAAATCACCCTATTCACCTATCATTTTCAAAAAGGATTCACTGTAATCACATTTAAAATCAAACAAGAATCACCCATCAGCCACCCCATTACACACAGCAAGAATCTTTTTTGAAAATGATAGCCAAGGGGCTCATGCGCAAAGCCGTCTAAGCAAGACATGTCAAGAAATCATGGAATCCCAGTTCTGTAAGCAGAGACGCAAAAGCAGTCTTACCCACAGTGGGTCTAGTAGATCTGGGTGTCTAGGTGTGAGTCCAGAGTTTTGTTAAATTGAGAATAGGGGCAGAAGATCTAATCTGTGAATCCGTGGTATTCCTGAAGAAATAGAAGATCTACAATCGACAATTACAGCACTCTTTCAAGAACTTGCTCCATCAATCCCAATCAAATGTCTAGAAATGGACAGAATCCACAAAGCCCTAACTTTGCGCAAAGAAGATGGACCTCCTAGAGATATAATAATGAAAATGCACTGTTTTAGCACTAAAGAACAACTGATGGGCTACAAGAAACAAAGACTCCTTGATTTTTTAAGGACATAGATATCAAATCTTCCAAGATCTATCTCAATTTACACTTATTAAGCGCAAAGAAATGAAACCACATTTGAAAGTTGTTCAATACCACTGCATATTGTTTCTTTTTTCTATGCTTTTTTTTCTATAAAGGAACGTTATATACCTGTAAATCAACAGATAATCTTCTCACCACTATTAAAGACCTTCGCCTGTCAACTTCTACACCAACTACAGATGGACCCAAACGTCGAATGAACTCTTCACCCTCTCAATACCTCCAGAACCTCCAGGACTGCCAAGCACCTCAGGATCCACTTAGCCCCCATAAAAGAGGATGCTTTGCTTCACAGCCTGAAGAAGAAAACATTACAGACTGATGTATTCTAAATGGGTGATACCTATGTTTTCATTTCTTTTCTTATCAATACAATTTTCTTTCTCACACACATAACACATGTTATACCTTTGTGGTAACACAACATAGAATGCTATACTCCAAATTTGTCAACAGGGTAAATCTTCATGGTAAAATGTCTCTCATTCGGCATACTTGCTTTAATATTATCGGGTTAGATTGATTTTACCTTATCAGCTCCCCCTGTTGCATCTTTAACCAAAGCTATCTAGACATCTACGAGATACACCCTGCAATTGTAATCTTGACGTTCCAACGTCCTAATCTAATTATCTTACATACACCCTTAGTTATTTGTTGCTAAGTAGGCCTAATAGTTGGCCTTGCCAATTTTTAAACAGATACTATACAACAACTACAAAGGTTCGTTTTGCTTACTACATAGTTTAGTTTTTCCTTAGATCATTGTATACTATAACTATATTCAGAATTATCTTACATTATAATACCCTATAGAAATTAACAGTTACATTAAAATCTATTCTGCACTTTTGACTCGTTAGTTAAATAATGCCTATTATAAATGTTAATAGCCTGTCGTAGTCCCGGAGACAGTCCACTGCACCTCCATTTTTCCCTCGAGTGCCCAACATTGATTTGGACGCTCTTTGGAACACTTATATCCACTGGTTGGTGATCTATTTCACCATCCCTTGGATACTCGCTCCAATTAGGAGCACCTTTTCTTTTTGTATTCTGCTTCTTTTAAATGCCTATTGTACCAGTATATGTATAGGCTACACAGCCCCTGTTGAATTTCCCTTTCCCTTTTTTTATTCAACAGAATAAACTAAGCTTCCCTAACCTTCTCTCCTACAGAGAATAATGACCTGACTTCAAATTCAATAGCCCCTTTTTTGTCTGATTCTATTTGTTTCCAGCAATATCTTCCCTGAATATACATATGCCCTGTACACACGATCGGACATTGATCGGACATTCCGACAACAAAATCCATCGACTTTTTTCCGACGGACGTTGGCTCAAACTTGTCTTGCATACACACGGTCACACAAAGTTGTCGGAAAATTTGACCGCTCTGAACGCGGTGATGTAAAACACATACGTCGGGACTATAAACAGGGCAGTAGCCAATAGCTTTCGTCTCTTAATTTATTCTGAGCATGCGTGGCACTTTGTGCGTCGGATTTGTGTACACACGATCGGAATTTAAACGATCGGATTTTGTTGTCGGAAAATGTAATATCCTGCTCTCAAACTTTGTGTGTCGGAAATTCCAATGGAAAAAGTCCGATTGGAGCCCACACACGATCGGAATTTCCTACAACACAATCTGATCGCACTTTTTCCGTCGGAAAATCTGACCGTGTGTACAGGGCATAACACTTAACGTACAAGGTCTCAACTCTCCTCCGAAATGCACTAAAGCTTTTAATTTTTTCTACAAACTATTGGCACATGTGGTATGCCTGCAAGAGACACATTTTATCTTACAATCGTCACCAAAATATTTTAGTCGTAAATACCCCCAAGTTTATATGGCCTCGCCTAATACTAAACAAAGGGGAGTTCTAATTGCATTCCACCATACGACACCATTCACCCCTATAAAAGAACTTTAAGACCCCGAAGGAAGATACCTATCTGGATTACTGTTAGATAGTGAAGTTACGATCATCTCATACTATGCTCCTAACAAAAACCCACTATCATTCCTCTCCCATCTTTTTTCAGTGATTGAATCACATAAGCAAGGTGACCTTATTGTTGGTGGTGACTGAGATCAAACGCTATACCCATTCCTTGACAAATCTCCAACCCCAAATGCCACACCTAAACTTTCCTACCAGTGATTACTAAACCAATACTACTTCTTGACACCTGGTGAGAACATAATCCTGCAAAACGACAATACACACATTACTCACATCCTCATAAACAATTTTCCTGCATAGATCATCTTTTTCTTTCAGTTAGCACCTCAGCACTAATTTTTGACTCACATATTGTACCTTGTGCCTGGTCAGACCATAAAGCAGTTATGACAACTCTTTCCTCATTGGTTCCGAAACCCAACCATAGAACGTGGTACATTAGTGACAGTCTATTGGCAAATTCTACATTTAGACAAGACTTGGAAAAAGCCATAAAAGATTATCTTACCCATAACAAGGCCTCTGATAGGAATCCTTTGACCTGTTGGGAAGCTCTCAAACCTTATATCAGAGGGGTCTGTATCAGCCAAGCATCTTACCTCCGTAAACAAAAACAACAACTTCATAAAGGCCTAGAAGAAGCATTTTATAAAGCTTCTGAAAATTTTCAAACCTCACCATCCCCACTCAATAAACTTAATTATGATAAATCACTCCTAGAACTTGACCTTTTTCTGACAGATTTGGCTTAGAAAACTCTACGCAAATCTAAACACACTTTTTACATGCAAGCTAATAAACCAAACACTTTCCTGGCTTTAGCATTACGAAAGACAAATTATACCCCAAAACCTATCCGTTTAAAACTTACCAAAGATACCTATACTAGCAACCCACTGAAAATTCTTAACAAATTTCATAAAAAACTAACAGAATTATACAAAGAAACTAACATATTCAACCAATCTCATCTGACCAAATTTTTATCTACAATTCACTTACCCTCACTCTCCCAAACCCAACAAGAAACTCTTGAGAAACCTATTACTGGTATAGAAATACAAACCGCTATTTAATCACTTAAATTATGCAAATGCCCTGGTATCAATGGTTTATCAGTCACTTACTACAAACGATTTACATTGTTGCTATCTCCCCTCATGGTTGATGCCTTTAACTTCCTCCTTAATGATCACTATTTCCGTACGGAATCACTCACTGCCTCCATTTCCATGATTCCTAAACCCAATACAGATGACACATCTTGGTCTATTTATAGACCAATATCCATCCTTAACATTGATATCAAAATCCTAGCCAAAATTCTCTCTTCCAGACTTAATCCCATTATTGGCTCCCTAATAAATAAAGACCAAACTGGATTAATCCCCTTAAGAAAAGCAGGTGACAATATCCGCCGAGCTACACTCCTAGCTCATGTAGCCCATTCCCGCCGTATTCCTAATTGTTTCTGTGACGGGAGGGCCCGTGGAACTCAGAATCCCTTGGAAAGTAGGGGATGCCCATGTTTCAGCTCCCCATACACCTCTTTTGTCTAAGTCACCCTGTGCTATCCTGGCACAGGGTGAGTGAGAAAATATATCTTGGACTACTTAAAATGGGACAGTAATATTTGTCCACAATATCTCCCAGGATGTATGTAGAGACTATTATTGGTTTGATTCTGAACTCAACATGTTAATTGAGTGAGCTGATCACATTAGCCTCCAGGACTGGCTAGGAGACGAACAGTCTACTAATATAGTTGATGACTAGGCTGGGGGGGGGGGGGGACACTGTTTGTATTGTTAATTGTAATTAGCTCCTGCTATTGTGAAAATGTCCTGTGGTTGTACTTATGATAATGTATAATGTACTGTGTGAAGCTCGGTGACCACAAGTCTGGGCAAAAGGTCATGTTAGATAATTAGCTCATGTTAATTAGGTTAGGTTTAACTCATCCTGCTGTATATATTTGTGTGAGATCTCAAATAAAGAATAGTCCATGTTAGCAGTGAAACAAGTGTCGCCTTGTTTTATGCTTGGGAGAGGTTGGAATATCTGATATCTGTATCCAGACTACAAGGAAGTGGTATACTGACGGAAGTACTCAAGTGGAGTGTGACATTGGTGGCAAGCGGGAGAATGTGAGTGTTTTTGGCGCTGTTTTAGTGTGAATAAATATCATTTTAACGGTACTACACCATTGGAGCATTTCTTTCATTCCACATATGGAAACACCATCTTAAGGAGAGAGGACAGTTCTTAGGAGTGGAGATCTGGGTCGCATGCTAACCCCCATGTAAATGGGTTGAGACTCTGTCTGGCCAAACACGAGAGTGGGAGGCAGTATTAGCTGGTGAGTTTGAACTTTAGAAGGGAATCACGTCACTGAGGTGTGGTGAAATTTGTGGATCACAGCGGAGCGGTTTGAAGACACCTGCACTTTTTGGGATTTTGTCGCATATTTTCACAATTTATGTGGACTATTTTTTACATTTTATATATTTTTTCATTGGTTGCATTTTCATTTAAAAAGGATTTTTTTTCTTTTCTTCTTCTTTTCATCTCAGCTTTGAAGGCTGGTATCATCATATCAGTCACACACTATTGTCACGTGGTGGACTTTAATTCACTGTTATCACATTGCAGCTTTATTGCTGGTTGCATTATTTGTATATATTAGAGTGTTACATTTTACAAAGGTGTTTGTATACATTTTACTTAGGTGTTTGTATACTATATTTATAGGGGATGTTTATTGGTTTATGTATTTCATTTATTTGTTACCTTTGAGAATCAGTGCACCTCCAGCTCACTCTATAATAGGGAGGGTGGTAGTGCCTGACCCACTCTCACAACTGGTAGGAACAGCGCCACTATTCATCTTCACAATTAAAGGGTGGATTCAGCTTATACATAAGTATGTATGTTTGCAGACAATGTCCTAATATTCTTAACCTCATCCATAGTATCAGCCCCAACTTTTCTAGATATCCTCTCCAAATTTGAATGAGTATCAGGTCTCTCAATAAATCCACACAAATCAAAAGCCCTAAATATTTTGCTACCACCTGACTTTCTAACCCAATTGATTCATTCCTTACCATTTGTGTGGTCACCAATATCTATATCCTATTTGGGAATTAACTTCACGGCTAAGCCAATGGAACTTTATGCTACAAACTACCCACCAATGTTATCACAACTTAATAAACTCCTCACAAATTGGTCAACTTTACCTTCGGCATGGATGGGTAGGATTTTACTGATAAAAATGTCTATCCTTCCAAAAATTTCCTATCCTAGTCCTTCCTATCAGGATCCCATCGTATTTCTTATGCATCCTACAACGTAAAACCTTGCAATTCATTTGGGGAAAAACTAAACCCCAATTACCTAAACCTACCTTATATTCCCCCAGAATTCAAGGAGGTGTCGGCGTACCAGACTTCACCAAATACTACTTTGCAGCCCAATTGTCACAATTACTCAAATACCATGCTACGTCTGAAACCCCACTATGGGTTGCATTGGAGTCGGTTGACTGTGACCCTCTTTCCACTGCAAATCTTTTATGGCTCTCTCTAGCACAACATCGGACAATTACTAACCCCATTACCAATCATAGCCTTTCAATCTGGGACAGACTAAAAATCCGATTTGGCCTCCAATCTGAACACAATCCTCTTCTCTCTTTTCTCCATAACCCATCATTCTACCCAGCCTAGTCCTCCCCAACCTCCTTCTTAGCCTGGTCAAAAGCAGGATTGACATGTGCCCACCATTTCTATAAATCCATGGCCATCACACCATTTCCAACCCTACGTGAAACCTGTAATCTTTCAGCCTCAGAAACATTCAGATCCCTACAAATTAAAATCTTTTTGATCAATAACGCACCCTCAGACTCAACAACACCTAGTTTCACTATATTTGAACAAGCCTGTAAAACTGATCCTCATAGACGTGGACTCATTTCATATTTATATATCCAACTACTCTCGCACAACTCTTCTTCTCCACCAACCTATACCAAAAAATGAAAAAAATGACCTCTAACTACAACCAGAACAAATAGATTGGACTCAAATCTGGCAAACTACCAAATCGGCATCACCTAATATAGTAGTTCTCGAAACCAACAAAGTACTCACTAGGGGGCCTGGCTGGATGTAGAAGAGGAAAGACATGCAGAGACTGAGCTCTGCTCCTGCGATCATCCTGTCGGTTATTACCGTCTAAAAATTCCATATACCTACCTTCTCACTGTCACCCTGGGGTCTAGAAGGACACACGGCACTCCATGGGCTCCTCCGCTGTCTCCAGGAAAGCTCCGATCCTCCTCCACGAATACCACCTGCTCCACCATCTTGCCCACGAGGCTGCTCGTTCCCACAATGACAGTCAGCACTCAGACTCCACAGGCATCGGAGGTGGAACGCAAGTCGCGATTGCGGAAGTAACTTCCTCTGTACACTAGTCGGAGCATTGGATCTCCGTCTAGGTTTTTTGTTTTTTTTTTACTTATATTTTTACACTCAATAAAGACACTTTTGTTTATGGATTCACGCTATGAGGTCCTATATATTTTTTCCGAATTCTATGTGGAAATCTGCTGGTCCGTCCCACTGAGGTGAAGTGTAATCTGAGTCCCTGTCTGAGGATTAAAGACCCATCCTGGGACATCTGACCTATACACTGTCTGGTCGTCAGAGGAATCCTGGCAAGGGGGACATCGTCATTCGGATATTACTTCTATGCCTTTTACCCCTGCAGGGGTGAGGCGCTCTGGTGAGTGCGGACATAAGAGGGGCATATTGAAGAATTTTTGTTGCACTGCTTACAGACTGTCACTTTATTGGATGCACTGCCACAGAGAGTCACTTACCTGATTTTTTGCTTCACATTTTTTATGCATATATATATATTTTTCACATTTATATTTTTTACAAGTAGATTTTCAGGTGGACTGATTCACAGACTTGAGAACGTTGCTAATCACTTTAATATGAACATTATATATAACATTACTGTGTATGACCACAGATTTGTATTCATTATTCTTTGTATTATATTCTTTGGTTTATGTTTTTGATGCACTTATCACTTGGTTTATTCATACTCTACTCCTTGGTATACTCACTTTATTTTTACACATTTAATATATTTAGTTGATCTTTCATATCACCTGACTAGGGATTTTTATTATCTATTTTTTATGTTCCCTAATTATTCATCACCAGATTAATTATTTATTTTATTTTTTAATATAAGGCCCCTTTCACACTTATACGACTTCAAAGTCGCATGATTTTACCGCGATTTTGCGGCCGCGATTTTGCCGCTATTTTACCGCGATTTGGGAGCAGTACTACTTTGCCACGTTTTTGGCATTAACAAATTAAAACATACAGTAGTTGGTATGAATCATAAGGGGAAACTCCACGCCAAGTTTTAAATAAAAAAACTGGCGTGGGTTCCCCCCCAGGGACATACCAGGCCCTTAGGTCTGGTATGAATTGTAAGAGGAACCCCCTACGCCGAAAAATCGGCGTGGGGGTCCCCCCAAAATCCATACCAAACCCTTATCCGAGCACGCAGCCCGGCCGGTCAGGAATGGGGGTGGGGACGAGCTAGCGCCCCCCCCCCCTCCTGGACCGTACCAGGCCGCATGCCCTCAACATGGGGGGGGTGGGTGCTTTAGGGCATGGGGGGCACCCTGCGGGCCCCCCCACCCCAAAGCACCTTGTCCCCATGTTGATGAGGACAAGAGCCTCTTCCCGACAACCCTGGCCGTTGGTTGTCGGGGTCTGCGGGCGGGGGGCTTATCGGAATCTGGGAGCCCCCTTTAATAAGGGGGCCCCCAGATCCCGGCCCCCCACCCTATGTGAATGAGTATGGGGTACATGGTACCCCTACCCATTCACCTAGGGAAAAAAAGCATCAATAAAAAACACAGTACACAGGTTTTTAAAATAATTTATTAGGCAGCTCCGGGATCTTCTTCCGACTTCGGGGGTCCTCTTCTGACTTCGGGGGTCTCTCCGGCGTCCGCATCTTCTGCCGGCTCCACCGCTATCTTCTGGCGCTCTTTTGCCAGCGGTGGTCCGGACCTCTGGATCGTCTTCTTCCCTCTTCTCTTCCAGAGATGTTGACACGACGCTCTCTCCAGCCAGAATGGTCTCTGTGCGCTCCGCAACTGACTTATATAGGCGGTGACCCCGCCCCCTTATGCCGTCACAGTCCCTGGGCATGCTGGGACTGTGACGTTTTAGGAGGCGTGGTCACTGGGTGAGGACCACGCCCCCTTATGACGGCACAGTCCCAGCATGCCCCGGGACAGTGACCTCATAGGGGGGCGGGGCCACCGCCTATATAAGTCAGTTGCGGAGCGCACAGAGACCATTCTGGCTGGAGAGAGCGTCGTGTCAACATCTCTGGAAGAGAAGAGGGAAGAAGACGATCCAGAGGTCCGGACCACCGCTGGCAAAAGAGCGCCAGAAGATAGCGGTGAAGCCGGCAGAAGATGCGGACGCCGGAGAGACCCCCGAAGTCAGAAGAGGACCCCCGAAGTCGGAAGAAGATCCCGGAGCTGCCTAATAAATTATTTTAAAAACCTGTGTACTGTGTTTTTTATTGATGCTTTTTTTCCCATGTACCCCATACTCATTCACATAGGGTGGGGGGCCGGGATCTGGGGGCCCCCTTATTAAAGGGGGCTCCCAGATTCCGATAAGCCCCCCGCCCGCAGACCCCGACAACCAACGGCCAGGGTTGTCGGGAAGAGGCTCTTGTCCTCATCAACATGGGGACAAGGTGCTTTGGGGTGGGGGGGCCCGCAGGGTGCCCCCCATGCCCTAAAGCACCCACCCCCCCATGTTGAGGGCATGCGGCCTGGTACGGTCCAGGAGGGGGGGGGGCGCTAGCTCGTCCCCACCCCCATTCCTGACCGGCCGGGCTGCGTGCTCGGATGAGGGTCTGGTATGGATTTTGGGGGGGACCCCACGCCGATTTTTCGGCGTAGGGGGTTCCCTTAGATCCATACCAGACCTAAGGGCCTGGTATGCCCCTGGGGGGAACCCACGCCGGTTTTTTCATTTAAAACTTGGCGTGGAGTTCCCCCTCTGGATTCATACAGCACTGCCTGTCGCTCATCGGGAAAGGAAAAAAGTTTTCCTTTCCCGAATAGCGAGGCCAGGCTTGTGCTTACAAAGTCGTGCTGAAGTCATGTCTATATAATATTCAGGCACGACTTGCATGCTACTTGAGGGTTTAACATTGAGGTCTATGGAGTACAACTCGCATAGAAGTTGGACCAAAGTAGTGCAGGGACTACTTTCAAGTCGGCACGACTTAAAGTCGTGCCAATATGAATGGTAGTCATTGAAAATCATGGAGAATGACTTGTCATACGATTTTGCAGTACAAAATCGTGGGACAAGTCGTATAAGTGTGAAAGGGGCCTAAGTATTTTTGGGTTACCTTCATGTGTACCTCTTTTGAACAGTGCCATTTCCCTTTATTTTTGCGTTTTTAATTTTCTTTGGACCTCACCTTGGTGGAGTCCTTTTTTAGGGAGGCTGCAGTTCACTTACATTTTCCTAAGCACGGATATTTGTTATTTTATCGGAGACATCCTCTCACGCTGACATCCTGGCTGCCATTAAAGCAGGCAACGATTCCGTCATGGTGAAAATTGACCACCTGGTGATGGATGTCAGCTGAATCTGCCATGACATGGACAAATTTAGGTCCAGCTTTGCTGAAGCAGAAGGCCGCATCTCCCAACTGGAAGACAATACCCGGTCAGACTCAGGGGACATCTGCGCACTACAGATCCAAGTCAAGGCCCTGCAAGAAAAAGCCATAGACACTGAGAACCAGCTCAGGAGAAATAATGTCCGTATCCTAGGCCTCCCTGAATGGACGGAGGGGTCTAGGCCTGCGGAATTTGCAGAGTCCTTCCTTACCACACTGATAGATTTGCCTGACATGCTGCCCACCTTCGTTGTGGAAAGGGCACACAGAGTTCCCCCCACTCCTCCAATCCCTGGGAATCCACTGAGACCTTTCCTGCTAAAGCTGCTGAACTACAGGGACAGGGATGTTCTAGCGGCCGCTAGAAGCAGGCAAGACCTCTGCTTCAATAATGCAAAGATCCTTCTCTTCCCTGATTATTCTCTGGAGGTACAGCAGAGATGCCGCTCCTTCACAGAAGTGAGACGCCACCTGAGGGATAAAAACATCAAATTCAGCCTGCTATACCCCAGCAAACTTCTTGTGATAGATGGAGACCGCATGCGCTTCTTTGAAGAGCCAGAGGCCGCACTAACCTGGCTGGATGCCCACTGATGATCCTCTTACTACGGCGAGTATGAGACCTAGTATAAATATAAATTATATGGATGAAGTATAAATCACCTTTTGTGGCTGTACGCAATAAAGATTCACTTTAAATGGTATAAAAACAAAATTGAGGAATAATATTATAAAGTCCAAAAAAATGGTTCTGGATGGAAGATTATAAAGTTCTATGTGTATTAGACCGAGTGTAGGTGGTTGTTCCCAATATTCCTATTGTGGCTCCTTTAGCAGTCAGGTCTCACAGGACTCTTACCTCAATGCTGGCTATGATTTAAAGTGAATCTTTATTGAGTACAGCCACAGAAGGTGATTTATACTTCATCCATATAATTTATATTTATACTAGGTCACTTATTTATTCATCACTGTCACTAATTTATGAAGAACACTGTGATTTTACATAAGGTTATTATTACTGTAATATTTTCATTGTAATATTGTAGATAGACACTGGATGCATCACTTGTTTTAATTTTCACAATAATAATTTAATTACTCTCCTGAAATATTTAAACATATGAATTTGACACTATTATTATCATTATCTGCGCAAAATACTTTATTAATTTTCATTTTTTCTGATTAGTGATTTGTGGTAAACTATAGATTTTGCTGCATTTATATTCACATATACTTATTTATATATCACGTATTTTATTTACTTATCCATAGTAGCGCAAAAGCATCCTTTTCACTATTTTTGAGTATGAGACCTACCTGTTTCCCCATGTTTCGGTTGTACCCCCAATTCCCATGATTTCAATATGATTCCAGTTCATTTACATTATTTCATCTTATTGACATTTATTAACATTTACCCACCCATTCAGTGCGGATCAGAGATCCGCAGATGCCATATGTTTACCCCATTCCTGCATTTGTTCACATGTTCCAGCTGTACTCTGGTTTGAAAAAGATATAGGAACGGGTTTGCTCAATCGGAGCAATGACTGTTTAAACACCAAGCCTGAGACGCAGGCCCTGGGTTTTGGAACTTACCTGACCCCCTTATTCTCAAGACTGCCCCCCCTACTAAACCTCCCATCCCACACCATAGTGGTTGGAGAGACTTTGAATCTCCAGAACATTGAGCACTACATCCACCTCTGAACTTCTGGTTATACACCCCCCGCTATCCTAATTAGTGAGTTGGGTTGAGGTGTGATGAACGTTATGTCACACAGTGCCTAGACTGGTTCAGTCTGTGGAGACCCGAGCTCGGGCCTACTCACAATTACCAAATTTTTTTTGGGTATAAACTATTCCCATTCCCTTCCTCTGTTTAGTGAAAGTGACAGGACATAGTAGGATATGCACCTGGTGCTTGGGCTGTTCATGTTTGTTATGTGTACTAGTTTTCTTATTTTTAAGTGCTGGCAAGTGCAGATGTGATATAACTGATATTTTGCTGCTTGTGAGATACGCCCTCCCCAATATCCTGTTCTAATATTGCAGTTTCTGCCTCATGGCTAACCAGATAGCAGACTCCTTTACCATTCTCTCATGAAATGTTAAAGGTCTCAACTCCAAATTCAAAAAAGCCCTCTTATTCCAATATCTCAAATCTAGCTCTTCCCAACTCATTCTATTACAAGAGACCCACCTTATGGGCAGCAAAATCCTAACACTAAAAAAAACATGAGTACAAACGGCTATACATGCCACCTACTCCACATATGCAAGAGGTGTTACAATTCTCATACACAAAAGCTTTCCATGTGTAATAGAAGAGATCTGCACAGACACCCAGGGAAAATTTGCTCTGGTGGTCTTTACTCTCTGGGCTCAAAGGTATATTGTTGTGAATATTTACGTACCCCCACCATTTTCACCTGTGGTATTATATGCTATTCTGGAGAGGATCACCCCTTTTGCCTTGGGAAGATACAAATTATGGGAGATTTCAACGCCACCATGACACCTGATTTAGACAGACCCACCCCCTCTAAAAACCATTCCATGGAACTGTCCACCTGGGCTCAGGCAATGGGCCTGGCAGAAATCTGGAGATGGAAACACCCCACCACTAGGTCCTACTCTTGCTTCTCAGCTTCTCATAAAACAGTCTCATGCATCGACCTGGCTTTCTCCAACCTGTCGCTTATGGCAGATGTGTTGGAGGCATCTTATCTAACTATAACTATATAACTAAAAAAAAAGTCCCCACTGGGTCTCCCATCCAGACCTTGCAGATAAATTACTGCCTTTACTGATGGAATTCCGGGAACAGAACGCGGGGTCCTCCTCTCCAGAAATGACATGGGACGTATTTAAAGCCTATACCAGAGGGCAATACATTTCCTCCATTGCTGCTGTAAAAAAGCAGCAGTCGCTCGCATCCATTTCCTTGCAACAGTCGGTATCAGATCATGAGACCACATATAATTCAAACCCCACCTCCGAACATTTTGATCTCTTGATAGCGGCTCAAAGAGACTTACATCTCCACATGTCAGAGATCACTAAACTGGAGTCCTATGGGCACAGACAGAGACATTTTGAACAGGATGACAAAAAACGGCCATTTTTCAGCCATGATAGCTCAGCATGACCAACCACTCACGCTTATATCGACATTAACTACTCCTACAGGTGAAAAGGTTTCTTCCCGACCTGATATACTAAACACATTCAATAACTTCTATGAAACATTATATACCTCTGCTCTGCCCTCTGATTTCCGGCCTAAGGAGCTATGGGTCCTTCTGGACCCTTTGGCGCTTGGCTGGCTTTCGGACGCTGAACGGGAGACTCTGGTACAGCCCTTTACGACCCTGGAAGTACTAAATGCAATTCAATCCTTCCCTTCGGGGAAGGCCATGAGTCCTGATGGGCTGCCCATAGACTTTTATAAGACACATGGGGAACTGTTGGCACCCCGGCTGGCCTCGCTGTACACAACTAGCCTATCAGAAGGTAGATTACCGAGTTTTGTTTATCATGCTTACTTAACCTTAGTATATAAATCCCCGAAAGACCGTACCTCCTGCGCTTCTTACAGACCAATAGCGTTGCTAAATAATGACTTTAGAATATTAACTAAACTTCTTGCAATTAAACTATATTCCATGCTACCATCAGTGATAGATTCCGACCAAACCGGTTTCATGCCCCGCAGAGCCACTGATGTTAACCTCCGCAGATTGTTCGCTAATATTCATACCCATCACATTAATGAAGGAACACGTATGGTAGCCTCTTAAGACATAGAAAAAGCTTTCAACACAGTCGAGTGGCCCTTCTTGTGGGAAACATTGCGCAGAATGTGGTTCCCTTTGATACTTATTGAGTGGTTTCGGGTGATTTACAAGTGCCCCACTTCCTCGGTGAGTCTGGAGGGTCGACTGTCCGGTCCCTTCAGGCTCCTCAGAGGAACTAGGCAGGGCTGCCCTCTCTGACCGCCATTGATCGCACTAGCCAGTGAACCAGTTGCTGAGGCGCTCCCCCAACATCAAGGGTCTACTCATTGGTCTGCTGGAGGAGAGGGTAGCCCTGTACGCTGATGACATGTTGCTCTTTCTTGGTGATGTGGGCCCTTCATTGCAAGGGGCTCTATCTGTTCTAAACGCCTTCGCGACTGTCACTGGGCTGCGAGTCAACTGGACTAAATCCCTACTTTTCCCAATCGATCAGGCAACCAGGGCAATGGCCCCCCAGATATCCCCCTCCAATGGGTAGATACTTTCAAATATCTAGGTATAAACATCTCCTCTCAAGCTACAGATTACATCCCCCTCAATTTAGACCCAGTTAACCTAGAACTAAAGACCAAACTCAAGCCATGGGGTAATCTGCCACTGTCCCTATGGGGTAGAGTCAACCTTTTAAAAATGAAAATCATCCCTAAACTCACTTACCTTTTCCGACATTCCCCACAATGGATACCCAAATCCTTTTTTAAGAAACTTAATCAGTTATTTTCCCATTTTCCTATGGGGCCCCTCAACACCCAGATACAGATTGACTACTTTGATGAGGCCAAGAATGCAGGGCAGTATGGCATTCCCTGACTGCTACAAATATTTTCTGGTCAAGCAAATGGTAACTGCTGCCTGATGGCTGGACCCTCATGGAACAAACTCCTCTACGGTGCTAAAGGCAGCAATGATGGGATCATTAGAGGCACTTAAATTCCTGATCTACAGGGGACCTCGTGCCCCATATTCTCTGTCTCCTTCTATGCGCACCACCCTGCGGGCTTGGCAAGTGGGCCTGATGGTAGAGAAATACAGAAACAATGAAGTTTCGCCGAATGCCCTTACCCCTATTTTGCTAAACCCTAACCTCAACCATCTATACAAACTACCAGACCCATATGCTTGGACCAAATATGGCATTAAAGTCATATCAGAGATAGTGTCACAGAATGCCTTGGTCCCCTTAACGCCTCTCACCTTAGTAAATAAAATTCCACAACACTATATATTTCGCTATTTACAACTATCTCATGCCTTTGCGGCTCAATTCCTGCTTTCCTCCTGCATCATTGTCCAGTCGGGATTGTAGAAGACACTCCAATCTTGATGTACCGAAAAGCCTACCTCATGCTTATATGAACACCTGATGTATGTGTCTCTCCCACCCTTGGAAAAGATCTGGTCCTGCTGGCTACGGGACATCCCTACACTGGACAATGATGATTGGGATGATATCTGGCACTTTCCATTTACCTCCCTGGTTTCCTTATGAGACAGGCTTGTGCAGTTTAAAATAGCACATAGAGCATACTACACGACATATAGACTCCACAAAATAAAACCCGAGCATTCCACAAAATGCTGGAGATGCAACACCTCACTTCTCACATATCTTCTGGCACTGCCCCAAGATTCGTCAATACTGAACAGAGGTATTAGATCTGATTAATCTGGTTGCCTTGGTCACACTGTCGATAAAAATGTACATATGCTTACTAGGGCTCATTGAAACAATTATACCGACTGTTGCAAAAAGGACTCTGATTGGATTGTTACTTTTCTATGCCTGGAAAAATATTGCTATGCATTGGAAAAAACCCTCTGCGCCATCCTTGACTCAATGGAAGTGCCTGGTTAATGAAAGATTTCCACTATACAAGGATACCTATACTAATAGAGGGTGCTCCAAGAAGTATGACAAAATATGGCCTAAATGGCTAGCTGAACCAACAACAGCCTAACGGATAGGGGGAACAGAGTTATGATGTATCTTTACATTGCAAATACATGACTAGCCTTTTTTGAGTGATGGGGCGGACACTGTGACAGACTGCAAATAATGATTCCAGATAACTGTAGGGCAAAACTAATATCTCAGATCTTTCTCTGATATCTCACTCAACTTATACCTGTCATAAGTCTATGTAAGACTGCACGACGGTCCACAAATGCACTGCTATCCACTGAGCTGTTCATATTTTTTTTTTGTGTTCTGTTTGTCTGCTTTAAAATTCAATAAAAAGAATTAAAAAAACAAAACAAAGTACTCACTAGATGGTACTTGATCCCTGCCAGAATTTCTAAATTTTCCCCACAATATCCTTCCCACTGCTTCCAAGGATGCTCAACCCTGGGAACACAAATGCATATCTGGTGGGAATGCAAAATAGTCAAATATTTTTGATCAGAAGTATTTAAAATACTATCCACTATGTTCAATATAACAATGTCTCCTGATCCAATCACAGCACTCCTAAACAACAAACCACATACCTTATCCCACCGCCAGTTCAAACTCATGCTCTTCGTAACCACAGCGGAAAAACAGACCATTGAGAAAGCATGGAAATCTGACTCACTCTGTATTTTGTCAGTCAAAAATAGAGTTACTCAGTCCATAATTCACGCAAAAACTTGTAATTGCACTTTCCAAGGTGCGCGCTCTTTTGGCCTTTAGTAAATCAACCCCAATAGGCGTGATCAATAAAGATTTTTTGAATTGAGAACATAAATTGTAAAATATATTGCAAAATATATTGTGCATTGAGTATGAGACCTGGGGGCAATCGAGGACCGGCAGTCCTGCTTGCCTTATGGGAAAGGGGGCTACTATAGGTGGAGAACACAGTAGCCAGCTATAGTGTTTGACCACCTGCGTTGGGGTAGACTTGACAAGGATCTAATTATTGTTGCTAAAATACAATTTTCTCAGGCAGCCATTTCCGGTATGTATTTATTTTTAATATACACAGTATTAAAAAAAGATGTACTCATACTCTAATTCCTGACCCTATATTATTTTAAAAAAGTAATTCTTTAAATAAAATATTATTTTTCACTTAGATTATAGAAAATGGGGCTTCATGTGGCTAGTTACATCTATTTAACTAGTCGTCACAAAATAAAAAAAAAAAGCACTCACAAGTCTTGCTGTAGATCAAGGCAATTTGATCAGACAACACAGATATCTGATTCTGAGGAAACAAAATTAGCAAATATAGACAAACTCATTGACACATTTGCCAAGTGTGAAATAGGTATATTGATTTTTAGCTGTCAGCAATTGCAGTTACATGAGAGGATCAAAGGATTGCAATTGTGATATGTGTTCTCATACTGACCTCCTCAGAACCTTGAAAATGGATTGTTTGGAGGCTGTGAATCTAGGACTCCTGAAATAAATTAAAGATAGCATTGAAGGCAATCTCTAAAATGCACATTTAGCTGGGGTGGCCTTTGCAGTTTAGTTTTCTATTCGCATCCAGCAAGACTGTGAATTAAAATGTTTTACAAATCAGAATAATGCATTTAAAAGTATAGGGAAACTTACACGCCTCTAAATATTAGCATTATTGTAAAAATTGTAATGACAGCTTTATAGCTTTATAGATATTTTTTTTACAGGGCTGTTTGCCTAGAGTGTAAATGGCTATATTGCTTCCAATTAGGCTCTTTGCCTAAGTAGAAGCAAGAAAAGGGGAAAACTTTCCTTTGCAATCGTGCATAATCAAGGAAGCCCAAGGCATATTACAGCTGATAAAATCCAGGAGTCCAATGTCCTTTAATTAGTTCTGTTAATATTGTGGCTGCAAATGTCAATTTTCCAATAAAACAACACCAAAAAGTATTGCACAATAAAACCTTCTCCAAAATATGTTTGACAATATGAGGACCCCAAAAATTGCAAAGCGTTTTATTTGGGATAACTTCTTACATTTTCCTCATTTATAGATTAACTCATACACTTGAGTAATTTTTGCCTGTGTAAATTTAGAAAAACATTTGGCTAAAAGGATTTTAGGCCAAAACTGAGCATCACTAAGAGCTTGAGTAGATACTGTAGGCAGATGCAGCATGCTTTAGGGACTCAGTTTGCATTTGAGAGTACAGTAGTTTTAGATGCCCCTGAGTTCCTTTATTGGTGCTTTAAAACTGACCCGCATTTCACTTCCTCCAGTTTCAAGATGTTTTTGCAATCCCATTAACCCACAAGAAAAATAGTGCTGACGCAAACAAATGGCACTGTACACAAGCCCTTACAGTGATGGTGCGATTTTCTCAACCCATGGTTGCAGGAAAGAAAATCGCTTGATTCTCCCATCAACAAATGTGTTGATGGGGGAATCCCTCCCACGGAGCTATTGTGTTTTCCCAGTAGGAGGGTGCAGGCAGCTATCCCAGCTTGGAGAACACACAGTAATTATTGCTAGTGACTATAGCCACTGGCAATAATTGCATGAAAAGTCTGACATGCTGGTTGTACCCAAGTCGATCAATGGATCAATCAGCCTGCCCATAGATGGTACAAATCTCGGCCAGTCCCCACTGAACTATCTTCTAAGGCCAGGTTGATTGAGGCCTAGCGTCATTTATCACCATTCTGTAAAACTAGGCTGTCCATGACACACCCCTGAACTTAGAATCTTCACTCCTGGAACCACAATGCAATGCTGCATGGAACAGCAGTCATGTGTTGCAACATTAGTACCTTTCTGTGCAGCATAGCAGACTACCCAGTGTCAAATGTTGGAGAAGAGGATGACACTCATTATCTGACCATCTGGAATTCTCTTGAAATTAAGGTATGTATAGTGTAATTTTTTTAAATGGGAGAAGGGTTCAAGAAGAGGTGTGATATATTTTATAGAATACATTTCACCTGACTCTCACTCTGCAGAAACGTACAGACTCCCCCAGCAAGGAGTGCTGTCTCTTGAGTAGAACACCTCTGTCTCCTAATAGGAAAACACACCTGTCTTCAAATGGGAGCCCTGAGCTATGGCCAAGCCTATTATTATAAGGACTGTGCACACTCAACCTGCTTGTCTTCCCAAAGCACTTGGAAATCTCCAAACTACGTCATCTACAACCATTTTCACAGTAGTAAGGCCTCACATTGTCACACTAGGTAGAACAACTGTAAAGAAATATTATTAAAATATGGAAAATACATGTATTACATGTATTGCCAGTGTAGGGAGCAAATAATCACACATCTGGTTCCATCTGGTTTCATCTGGATATGCCAATATTATTCCATGCTTTCATATTATTCAGATGATATTACTGAAACTCTTTCTAAAAGAATGTCATGTATGTACCTGTGCCAAGTACCAACAAGGTTTCCATTCCTATTGTCCCAGGCAGGGCCGGATTAAGAACATCATGGGCCTGGTGCTGAGGGTTTTGGTGGGGCTTTTTATAAAAAAATAAAAATGAAAACGATTTTTTGGTATAATAAATTGAATTAAATAGAGAGAAAGAGGATGAGAGAGAGAGAGAAAGGGGATGGGTGAGGGGTAAGGGAGGGAGGATGAGAGAGAGAGAGAAAGAGAGAGAGAGAGAGAGAGAGAGAGAGAGAGAGAGAGAGAGAGAATGCGCATTAGAGTGCATGGGAGTGACAGCAACGCAGCCTGGCCAAGGCAAGTGACTGAAGGCACAGAACCTAGAAGGAAGACTGGGTAAAGATGGAAGCATTGGATTGATCACAGTGCAGCACTGGAGGGCATAGTCTGACAGGTAAGTGTACCCTTATGTGCTAATATGCTGTGCATACTAGTACATTATGGCATAACCTACCTGAGGGCCTCTAAAAAGTAGTAATGTTAGCAAAGTTTATTATCGCTTTAATATCACAGGATCCCAGGAGCCTCTCATGGGGCCCCCTACTGACTTGGTGGCCATTGGCCAGTGCCCAAATGCATAGTTGTAAACATTTCAAAAATATTTTCAGGGACACTTTTTTACCAGTGGTATATTTAGAGTAGCTGACATCCCCTATGTTCCTCTATACATCACAGTAGTAATCACAAAATTAAATGAGTACTAATAATGGACAGAACAAATATGAGGACTGAGAAGATTTCCTTTAGTTGAACTAACAAAAGTGTGCCCATTCTAGAGCTGGTAACATTGAGGATATTCAATATACATTTTAAAGAACTGTTTTTGTGGGTAAGAGGAATAGGGGAGGAGCATGAATGGTATAAAAGTGGGAAGTATGTGCAGGTGAGGGAGAAGAATCTGGAGGGTATACAGGAGAGGAGTGGGGGAGGGTATGGCTGTAGGCACTATGTACAGGAGAGGAGTGTGTGGGGTATGACAGTGGGCAGTATGCACAGCAGAGGAGTGTGGAGGGTTTACAGTGGGCACTATGTACAGGAGAGGAATATGCAGGGTATGCTAGTAGGCAGTATGTACAGGAGAGGAGTGTGGAGTGTGTAATAGAGGCAGCATGTACAGGAGAGGAGTGTGGAAGGTATTATGGGGGCAGAATTTACAGGAGAGGAGTGTGGAGAGAAAGACAGTTGGCAGTATGTACAGGAGAGGAGGGTGGAGGATATAACAGTTGGCAGTATGTACAGGAGAGGAGTGTGGAGGGTATGACAGTGGGCAGTATGTACAGGAGAGGTGTGTGGAGGGTATCACAGTGGGCGGTATGTGCCAGAGAGGAGTGTGGACAGTATGATAGTGGGCAGTATGCACAGGAGAGGAGTGTGGAGGGTATGACAGCTGGCACTATGTACAGTAGAGGAGTTTATGAAAGTGTGAAGGGTATGACAGTGGGCAGTATGTACAGGAGAGGAGTGTGGATGGTATGATAATGAGCAGTATGTACAGGAGACGAATGTGGAGGGTAAGACAGTGAGCAGTATGTACAGGAGACGAGTGTGGAGGGTAAGACAGTGGGAAGTATGTACAGGAGAGGAGTGTGGAGGGTATGATATTGGGCAGTATGTACAGGAGAAGAGTGTGGAGGATATGACAGTGATCAGTATGTACAGGAGAAGAGTGTGGAGGGTATGACAGTGGGCAGTATGTACAGGAGAGGAGTGTGGAGGGTATGACAGTGGGCAGTATGTACAGGAGAGGTGTGTGGGGGTATCACAGTGGGTGGTATGTACAGGAAAGGAGTGTGGACGGTATGATAGTGGGCAGTATGCACAGGAGAGGAATGTGGAGGGTAAGACAGCCGGCGCTATGTACAGTAGAGGAGTTTATGAAATTGGGCAGTATGTACAGGAGAGGAGTGTGAAGGGTATGACAATGGGCAGTATGTACAGGAGAGGAGTGTGGATGGTATGATACTGAGCAGTGTATGTACAGGAGATGAATGTGGGGGGTAAGACAGTGAGCAGTATGTACAGGAGACGTGTGTGGAGGGCAAGACAGTGGGCACTATGTGCAGAAGAGGAGTGTGGAGGGTATGACAGTGAGCAGTATGTACAGGAAAGTAGTGTGGAGGGTATGAAAGTGGGCAGTATGTACAGGAGAGGAATGTGGAGGGTATGACAGCGGGCACTATGTACTGGAGAGAAGTGTATGACAGCAGTATGTACAGGAGACAAGTGTGGAGGGTAAGACAGTTGGCAGTATGCACAGGAGAAGAGTGTAAAGGATATGACAGTGGGCAGTATGTACAGGAGAGGAGTGTGGGGGGTATGACAGAGGGTAGTATGTACAGGAGAGGAGTGTGGAGGGTATGACAGTGGGCAACATGTACAGGAGAGGAATGTGGAGGGTATGACAGTGGGCAGTATGTACAGGAGAGGAGTGTGGAGGGTTTGACAGTGGCACTATGTATAGGAGAGGAGTGTGGAGGGTATGACAGTGAGCAGTATGTACAGGAGAAGAGTGTGGAGGGTATGACAGTGGGCAGTATGTACAGGAGAGGAGTGTGGAGGGTATGACAGTGGGCAGTATGTAAAGGACAGAAGTGTATGATAGTGGGCAGTATGTACAGGAGAGGATTGTGGGGGTATGACAGAGGGCACTATGTATAGGAGAGAAGTGTGGAGGGTATGACAGTGGGCACTATGTATTTGTCAGGGCTGGTTCAGCCCTTCCTTCTCTGAGCTGGCCGCTCAGCTGTCGGCTAATTGCCAGCTCTCATCTCTCTCCAAAGTTAACCAGCTGTTGTGGATCTGCTCGTCAGTCCTGCCTACATAAAGATCTCCAGCTCACTTCATTCCTGCCTTCGCCTTGGTCACATCACTAGAAACCATCTCCTGCATTCCAGTTTAAAGAGACTGGCTTTGCTGACATCCCTTCTGGCTCCTTATCCTGCTTGCTGTTCCCGTACTTGGGTCCCTGACTTCTGGCCTGGCTGATTACCCGATCTGGTTACTGAACACTGGCTTGGCTGACTACCCGATCCGGTTACTGGACTCTGGCTATGCTTTGACTATGCTTACTCCATTTACCTTTTTATTTTTATTAATAAACAAGTGTGATTTTACTATACCTCTGTCTCGGTCTGGTTCATGGTTTCTGACAGTATAGGAGAGAAGTGTGGAGGGTATGACAGTGGGCACTATGTATAGGAGAGGAGTGTGGAGGGTATGACAGTGAGCAGTATGTACAGGAGAGGAGTGTGGAGGGTATGACAGCGGGCACTATGTACAGGTGTGGAGGATGAAGGAATCTGGGAACGAAAATGTAAAGGTTTGTGGAAGGATATTTAGGGACTGTGTAGTGGTTAAGCAGGCCATACATGGATTGAAATTAAGCCAATTAAGCAGAGACCAGCCATAGTGGGAAATTGGAAAGTGAAAAAAAAGGTAAAAAAAACTGCGCTAAGATGAAATTAAATTGGCTAGAAGAAATTACCTCCAACCATTCAATCACTCAGATACTCGACTCATAGTCAATCTATGTATGAGCTAGCTGGTTGTATACAAGTCAATCTATTAATCAACTTGAGTACAACCAGCCTGTCAGATTTTTCTCAAAGCAATCAGTACTGTCAGCTATAGTTAGCAACATTGATCATTGTATTCTGTGGGTAGGAAAGGCTCCCCACCTGCAGAACACAATTTACTATGGGAACGATTCCCCCATCCACAGGTAAGCAGGTGAGAGGATTGCGGGGACAGGCTGGGAAGAGAGGTTTGTCAGCAGGGGGTTGTGAGGTGGTCATGGAGGGATAACAATCAGTGGGTGGGGGAGTAACTGGGAGTGATATCTTTTGGAGTAGGGTCTGTCATCTGCAGGTTGAGAAATGGTCACCTGTGATATAGGCTGAAGGGAGGTGGCTAACATGGGAAGTGGCTGGGGAGTGACCTGGTTTGTGGGGAGTGTGAAATGAATGATGTGTTTCAAGTTTCTTTCACATTTGCGGTAATGCTTACTGCCCTCTGAAAAGTGATCTGTGGTGGATTGCTTTTTAACAAGTGATATAACAGCAGCTGACAGGAATTCATGAGGTGCTTCTGCCACCTCCTTGTTTTTTTTTTACAACGCTGAATAGTATTTTTACATTGTTCGACTATGCTGCTACTGCAAGCAAGTTTGGCTTGCAGTTGCAGAGTGGTCCCATTGAAACCAATAGGCGGTGCTGCCTGTCAAACTCTGCAGGCTCCAAGCTGTCCATTGAGCTCAGTGCCTCTGACAAGAAGTGAGGAGAGGCACTGTGAGCTCATCCTCTCAGTCTGCTGCAAAGAGAGTGTGCCAGCTTGTATTTAAACAAGCTGGTCAATCTGTATGTAGCTTCTGAGCCCCGTATCTCCGGAACCATAGATGATAGGAGCCCCAAATTTTGACCAGTGGTGGGGTAGGTCTTCAGATATAAATTTGGGGTCTCTGCGACCCCTGGTCACCGAGCCACGACCCTCGAAGTCAATCGTTTTGGGGGGGTTTTGGCAAATGGGCCTATCTTAAGGTAAGTGGCCTGGAGCTGCAGCTCCAATAGCCCCTTTGTTAGCCCAGCCCTGGTCCCAGGTACAGGTTTTTCTGCAACGGGGTACATGTTTTCCCCATCACTGCACCCTGCACCTGGAGATAATATGTAACTGAAAAAGGAAAACATTGTGTATTAAAAGGAACATCAGCAATTCTATCTAAAAAGAATGATGTAGAAAAATGTCACCTTCACCTAGAAAAAGCTACATAGGTGAAATTTCTTGTTCATGTGATATGAAAGAATACAAATCCCTCAAATCCAATGATACTAAAACTGCATCATCTGCATAAAAAGTCACACACATAAAATGACCCATTACTGAACCTAATTGTATCCAGTAATGAACCACTGACAGAAAACAATATCTCAACTTTAAAGTATTTTGTTATTTCAGCTATTATATATATATATATATATATATATATATATATATATATATATATATATATATGTTATCTTTTAATGCATCCCTACATGAGGTCATTAGATTATTATCTATTATAGTCGGAATCTACATTTTTTTATATCTTCCATGACTAAAGGTACTAAGGCCACAATGAGTGGGAATTAGTTAGACGTTTTTGAGATGTATACAGAGATCACATGCTCTTTTAAATGCAGTTCTTCTTTAAACGTATAAATAAAAATCACCTAAACACAAATATATAAAATTCAAATATAGGTGAACAGTGGTGCTCTATGAACATTAATAAGCATAATGTAGAATAATAAATCAACAGTCTTAACTGTACAAATATAACATAAGTGAATACACAGTGATAACCAAAAACACTAGTGATACTCATTGAATTCACCCAAGTGAAAAAAGAAAAAAGTAAAAAAAGCAACTAAATCCCCCCAAAAAAGTCCATATATTATTGAATGTGGTGTAATACATAGATAGAGTCTTTCATAGAAGTAGACATATTCACACCACACTGTTAGTGCTCCATATACCTCTCCCCATAAGATTTAAACTCAACAGAGCTAAATGCCTCACACTCTCCTGTTTGGCAGACAAGCAGTGTGGCCCAACAGGGTAATCAAATCCAGAAAAGTGGTCCCAGCCTCTGCAGTGGCAAATTAATGAACTCATGTATGGGGAGAAAGAAAGAAAACTCCACTAGTGAAGTATGTCTCAAAAAATCATATAGAATTTATTAAAACCTCAATCATTGCGCTTACATTAGGTAATAAAAAACAAGCATGTGATAAAATTTCCAATGAACAACCAGCGATGGGTCAAGCATAAGTAGGTAACATCCCACCATACTGTGGACCTCGCCAGAACGTCACTTTTTAATTCCAAACACACCACTTCCGGTTGCCGCACAGCCACGCACTGACGCATTTCATCATCACGACTTTGTCCTGATCCCAAACTCAATGATTGAAGGTTTTAATAAATTCTGTACGATTTTAGGAGACATACTTCACTAGTGGATTTTTCCTTCTTTCTCCCCATATTTGAGTTCATCAATTCGCCACTGCAGAGGCTGGGACCTCTTTGCTGGATTTCATTACCCTGCTGGGCCACACTGCTTGTCTGTCAAACACGAGAGTATGAGGCATTTAACTCTGGTGAGTTTAAATCTTATGGGGAGAGTTATAGGGAGCACTAATGGTGTAGTGTGAAGATCTCTACTTCTATGAAGGACTCTATCTGTGTATTACAGCACATTCCAAAATATATGGACTTTTTTTGGACTTTGATGTTTTTTCTCCCTTTTTTCCAATTGGGTGAATTCAATGAGTATCACTAGTGTTTTTGGTTATTACTGTGTATTCACTTATGTTATATATTACAGTTAACACCGGTGATTCATTGTTTTGCATTATGCTTATTAATGTTCATAGAGCGCCGCTGTTCACCTATATTTTAATTGTATATATTTGTGTTTAGGTGATTTTATATGTTTGTAATTTGAAAGTGGCAGCTGTTATCTACAGTATGTGGGTCTCATACCCTCACACTATTAATTACTGTTTAATTTTGCACATACTTTTCACTTGTTATATATTTCCGTGGCGCAGAGGTGAATGAGGGTGGTAAACACATTTTTTCTAATTACTCATTTATAGTTTGTCTCCTTTAAACATGCTCTACATTCTGTGCATTGACAAGAAATGTGATTTTCAATACACCACCTGAATTCTCCATCAGCTCTATTAGCAGCTCACCTTCATATGTGGACCTATATACCCACAGGTCAAAAGTGCTTTTGATCTATGGGTATATAGGTCAAAAGTGCTTTTGCCCTTTAGGTTGGGACCAACATAGGTAATGGCTGTCTTTCCTTATGGGATACACCTTTAAATGGTAACCACAATAGCTAGCACTGTTCCTGGGTCCATTCCTTGCAGTATGGAATGCAAAGTACTCAAAAGAACAAGAATGGAATCAGAGTCATGTAGATCGTATAAAATGACTTCAAATTACCGTATTTATCGGCGTATAACACGCACTTTTTTCCCCTTAAAATCAGGGGAAAATCGCGGGTGCGTGTTATACGCAGTTCCCCTGCGATCCTGACCTGTCAGATCTAAAAAATTGCCGACCGCGATTTGAAAATGGCGCCGCCGGTGCCGAAATACACAGTGCCGGTCCTCGGCTCTTCTCGGCCACTTTCGGCTTCACTCAAACGCCGCCCAAACCTAGCCGAGTGTACTCGGCTAGGTTCGGATAGCTCTGCTCACCGTCACGCCCATCTCGAGTGGAGCCGAAAGTGAACGAGAGCTGCCGAGAAGAGCCGAGGACTGGCTCTGTGTATTTCGGCGCCGGCGGCGCCATTTTCAAATCGCGGTCGGCGATTTTGAAGCTCAGCGAGCTGCAAGGCTGCACTGGGGCAAGGCTGGACTGGGGCAAGGCTGGACTGGGGCAAGGCTGCACTGGGGCAAGGCTGCAATGGACACTGGGGAAGGCTCCACTGACAAGGCTGCACTGACATGGCTGCACTGGGGCAAGGCTGCACTGAGAAGGCTGCAATGATGGGCATTTAAATGTAAGTTTTTTTCCCTTCAACTTCCCTCCTAAAAGTTTTTTTTTCCTTAAAATTCCCTCCTAAATTGGGGTGCGTGTTATACGCCGGTGCGTGTTATACGCCGATAAATACGGTACTTAAAAGACAAAAACAAATTAAATGCACTCACATTTGAATGTGTCCTGCCCAGGGGCAGAGTCAATGATGTCATCACATCACCAAAAGTGACATCAAGAAGGTGAAACCAATGTCTAATGCTTCTTAAGGGGCTAGTGTCCATTTTTTATGCTTTTATGTGTGTACAATAGACTTAGTGCACATTTAAATGTGAGTGCATTGATAGAAAATGTACTCAGGGTCCTAGCTTTCCCCTCTGACTCCATTGGCCTATTCTTTACCCTACCACATATCAGTTTATTATGAGAAAGACAGGAAAGTGGTTGCATACATAGGTATGTATATACAGTATCTATCTGGAAAGTATTCACAGCGCTTCACTTTTTCCACATTTTGTTATGTTACAGCCTTATTCCAAAATTGATTAAATTAATTATTTTCTTTAAAATTCTACAAACAAAACCCATAATGACAATGTGGAAGACATTTGAAATCTTTGCAAATTTATAAAAAAAAAAAGAAAAAAATCACACGTACATAAGTATTCGGAAGCCTTTGTCATGACACTCAAAATTGAGCTCAGCGGCATCTTGTTTCCATTGATCATCCTTGAGATGTTTCTACAACTTGATTGGAGTCCACCTGTGGTAAATTCAGTTGATTGGACATGATTTGGAAAGGCACACACCTGTATATATAAGGTCCCCTAGTTAATAGTGCATGTTAGAGCACAAACCAAGCAATGAAGTTCAAGGAATTGTCTGTAGACCCCAGAGACAGGATTGTATTGAGGCAGAGATCTGGGGAAGGGTACAGAAAAAGTTCTGTAGCATTGAAGGTCCCATTGAGCAGAGTGGCCTCCATCATCCATAAATGGAAGAAGTTTGGAACCACCAGGACTCTTCCTAGAGTGGGCTGACTGGCCAAACTGAGCGATCGGGGGAAAGGGGCCTTAGTCAGGGAGGAGACCAAGAACCCCATGGTCACTCTGACAGAGCTCCAGTGTTTCTCTGTGGAGAGAGTAGAACCTTCCAGAAGAACAATCATCTCTGCAGTACTCCACCAATCAGGTCTGTATGGTAGAGTGGCCAGACGGCAGCCACTTCTCAGTAAAAGGCACATGACAGCCCACCTGGAGTTTTCCAAAAGGCATCTGAAGGACTCTCAGACCATGAGAAATAAAATTCTCTGGTCTGATGAAACAACGATTGAAGTCTTTGGCCTGAATGGCAAGCATCATTTCTAGAGGAAACCAGGCACCACTCATCACCTGGCCCTTACCATCCCTACAGTGAAACATGGAAGTGGCAGCATCATGCTGTGGGGATGTTTTTCAGCAGCAGGAACTGGGAGACTAGTCAGGAAACATGAATGCTGTGATATACAGAGACATCCTTGATGAAAACTTGCTTCAAAGCGCTCTGGACCTCAGACTGAGGTGAAGGTTCATCTTCCAACAGGACAATGTACCTAAGCACATCCAAGATAACAAAGGAGTGGCTACGGGACAACTCAATGAATGTTCTTGAGTGGCCCAGACAGAGCCCAGACTTGAACCTGATTGAACATCTCTGGAGAGATCTGAAAATGGCTGTGCACCAACGCTCCCCATCCAACCTGATGGAGTTTGAGAGGTCCTGCAAAGAAGAATGGAAGAAACTATCCAAAAATTGGTGCGCCAAGCTTGTAGAATCATACTCAAAAAGACTTGAGGCTTTAATTGGTGCCAAAGGTGCTTCAACAAAGTATTGAGCAAAGTCTGTGAATACTTATGTACATGTAATTTTTTTTATTTTTTATTCTTAATAAATTTACAAAGATTTCAAACAAACCTTTTTCACATTGTCATTATGGGGTATTATTTGTAGAATTTTGAGGAAAATAATAAATTTAATCAATTTTGGAATAAGGCTGTAACAAAATAACAAAAAGGGGAAAAACTGAAGTGCTGTGAATACTTTCCAGATGCACTGTACCTATATGAGTATTTTGCTTCTTCCCTCACTCTTGCTTTTACCCTTTTCTGTAGGCTGCATTTCTTCGCTCTTTGTCTTCCACGATCCCTTAGGGTGGTGCTACTCCCTCTTCATTTACCCTAAGTTCATTTTCCCTGTTTTATACCCATTGGGTTTTCCCTGGTTATATAATTTAAAAATGTGAGCAGTTTTACCAAACATCATGTGTTAATGTATGCAGCTGTTTCCTGCTGTTTCACATACCACTGAGTCGATTATGACTAGACTAAGTAACTCTGTTAGAAGCTTTCTTGCTTTTTCATGTACTGCTGGGAATCTTGTTATGATTCTTTCTCTATGTAACGTGATTACTGACTGCTTTTTCTACTTCTGGGGTAAGTCTTAAATAAATAAATAAAATGATAACAAATATAGTTCAACACAAATTTCAATGTTTCCATTGCCTTAACACATTTATTTGTGCTTAACAAGAATTAACATGCCCACTTTATTTTCCATTTCCCTGAATACCAGTGAGATGTATCTTGACAGACCTTTTTAGTTTGGAGTGCACATACCCACAGACATTAGATATCAGGCTGAAGAAACAGCTGATTCTGAACTGAATGTATACATACGTACATATTAATAGAGATTAATGAATAGGTGTCCTCCTATACAGTACAGTGAACATCATAATGTAATGTATTACATTGCTATATTAGATCAATACTGCCTATTTATTTAAAGTAAATGAAACAAGTAAAAATTAAATGAGTTTTGCATTAAATTGCTAAATTTGAGGGAAATTGTTTTACACACAGTTGAATAAAAGCATACAAATTGGGAGATTCTTACATTAGGAGCTCTTGTTATGAAAAACGATCAGGGGGACACACACCTATACCAACTTACAGGCAGTTCATCATTGAATTCAGAATCTGAGAGCTTTCAGTTGATAAATTAAGCACAGCGGTCACTAAGAATAAAGACAGAAATAGAATAGAAATAAGCACATTGGACATTTGTGATGTTTAACACGGTCACAAACAGCAAATAATAGCACAACACAATGATTCAAACAGTCAGAAACCATGACAGGAGATATTCTTTTAAAATACACACAAGAAACAACCACGTTGCTTTAATAGGCAGATGTTTCATCCAAAGTTTCACTACGCCTTCCTCATCTGGCACTTCTTTCAAATCTTCCTTATTTTTGGATATGGAACCCACAGTGTTGGGCAAAATGGAGGCATGTTCTGCAACTGCTTCCCCAATACTTTTCTTTCCACCTGTGGGGACACAGGTAGTGCAGTGAAAAAAGAACAGTTAGTTTGGACTATTTAAAAAAAATAATTTTATATAAAAGGTTTTAGAAAACAAATATCAACTCATCTTCTCTTTTTGCTTCAAATGATACCAGCATTCTGAACTACATTTTAAAACTTCCTCTGGGGTAATAGACAACCCAGAGAGAAGTCTTGTATTCTTGCTAAACATAAACTACAGGGAAACACAGGCTTTCTGGTCCACTTGTGGGCCGGATCTACTCACCCTGCATGTGTAGTAATACTTTGCTCAGAGCACGATCATCAATGCACAGGACCAGGCAGGGATTGTCGTCATGTGAAAGATCAAACCTTTTGTAGAAATGTTACTCGTAACCCCATAGTGCTTTTACAGACCCATGTTCTTTGGGATACTCCAGAACCAAACATGCACCACTTTGAATAACTTCAGACCAAGCTCAAAGTGGTTGAAAAAACTTTACTGCAAACTTTGCATAACAGTTACAACAAAGAAATATGTCCTTTCCCTGACTAAACCTAGCTGTGGCTGCCCTAGCATACCTGCACAGGTAGACTCCTCAATTTTAGAGTCCATAAATGGAAGATCCAGAATGGTAATATCCATCATAACAGTATCCCAGTGAGTCAGCATCCCCTGGAGCAGACAACGGGTCTCAGCAACCCTCTTCTTCCTCTATACCTCTGGTCGCTAACTGTCACGTATTTTACAGCGGAGCCCGAAATGATTAGGGTGGCCTCTTGAATGGTTCCAGTCCAAGCTCCCCTGGTGGTGGGTACAGGGAGTGAGAGGGCAACAAAATGGTGCAGGTGCCTGCAGGCAGGAGGCTGGAACTTGGAGATACATGAAACTCTGCTGAGGAGATGTGGAAACTGATCACCACACTTGTTCAGCAGAAGCCAGATCAGGATCAACTGCAGAATCAGGAACAGGCAGGAGTCGGCAACAGGCTGACAGCGGGGTACAGAATAAGAAGGCAAAACCATAGTCAGGAACAGGCAGAGGTTGGCAACAGACTGGCAGCGGAGTACAGAATCAGAAGGCAGAGCCGTAATCATAAGTCCAAGCCAAGGTCAGTATTGCAGGTAGAGGCAGGTTCAGCAGGCAGGGGAAATCCAAGAGAATGGTCAGAAGATAGCCGGGTTCTCAGGAATGTAATGCAAATTTGTAAGTTCTATATATAATTGTATTTTATTTTGTATGTGTTGCACACTGCCCTCACTGTGCACATGGCACTAATAATGTTTTTCAGTACATGTTTGCATTCTTTCGAGTCTTGATTATAATTCATCTGCCTATGTAACGCCCCCTGTTACCATAAACGTACAATTGTAATATTAATGTGATACCTACGTAATCATGCGTATAAAAACCTTCAATTGCATCATAATAAAGCAGGACAGTTATTTGGAAAGATGCTGAGCGTATCTTTTGTGTCTGTTCCCTACTGCCGTAGTTATTCATTTGGAACGACTAATCAATATGAGGATAGGAGTTGCCTATTATCAAAATGTCCTGGTCAAGTGGCGAGCTTTGCCTAGGAGGGGCTTTACAGGTGACCCTGAGTATCCAAAACGAGGAGCTTGAGATAATCCGGAAATTTCTGATAATCAGACGGCTAAGGTAAGCCTTTTGCTTACATTTGAGTTATCAGACTTCCTTGATTGGTAAGGCAATTTCAGGACAAAGGGTACCTATTTTACTCCCCTTAATCGAACTGTATTGATTGGTGGTTATATGTTATGTTGTTACTGTTTACTGTCCATCGGAGTGTTATAGATAAGAAAGGGAAGACTAGTGCTGTTCACAGGTATATGTAGTACATCTGCTAGATAAAGTAGTTTAGAAGCAAGAGGATATAGGCACACATAGCGAAGACTGGCCAGTAATTATGGGCATTAAATTAAGTAAGGCAATTTCGGGACAAAGGGTACCTATTTTACTCCCCTTAATCGAACTGTATTGATTGGTGGTTATATGTTATGTTGTCACTGTCTACTGTCCATCAAAGTGTTATAGATAAGAAAGGGAAGAATAGTGCTGTTCACAGGTATATGTAGTACATCTGCTAGATAAAGTAGTTTAGAGGCAAGAGGGTATAGGCACACGTAGAGAAGACTGGCCAGTCATTATGGGCATTAAATTAAGGGAATGAAGGGTAAGAGACCCTCAAAAATGCCCAGCGCAAGAGGAGCGCTATATATGAACCAAAGGTGCAGTTCCGCCTATACTGAGCCCCTAGATTAATGGTTAAAGTGGACAGGGATTCACAATGGGTAACTGGGTTACCAAAGTCCACAGGGACTAAGAATCATGCAGAGTAAACAGCTAGACAAACAGCTATCTATGTGAGCAGGATAGATCAAGGGTGACAATTAACACTAGAAAGAAAGGGACATTTTCATGTTAAGTTGTGGGATGAATTTGGGATCAGGCACTGCAACTAGTTAAGTTAAAACAGAATAATGAGAGTTAAAACAGAATACTTTATATGTTGACAGAGTGGGAAGATGGGATGAGCACTATGGCTACCTGTCTGATCATAGAATCATAGAAGCTAGAGTATGTGAAGTATGGTATTAAGATACATTGGATGCAAAGGATATCAGAACAAAATAAGGAAAGCAGAAGTTAAGCAAGGAAATATTAAAAGAGTTAAAAGAAAGTGAGAGAATGATATGCATGTGTTGTGTACAAATGGGAAAAATGTAAGCAATTTTAGAGAGATATTTGTGTATGTGTGTGAATGCTGGAACCTTTAGTTCTATCGCTTGTGTGTGTCCTGTACACAGATGTGACCTCCTCCTTTGCGCTCTCATGAAAGAATGTGGCTGAGATGAGAGATCATTGATAAGCTGGAAGGACACCTTGCCAATTTCAGTTTTTTAGACAAAACATTTATAACAAAATGTGCCGGGTTAACGAATCTAATGATAAACAATGTGATCACAATTATTTTTTAATCTGTTTTCCAAATATGGTAAAATGAAGGTTACATTTAACCTTGTATTACACAAATTGAATATCCTTTGATAGTGGAAACAGTGCATTTAAAAAAAGGAAATTAAGTAAAATTAAGTAATATGTCCCCCTTTAAGGAAATTTGTCTCTGGATATATATTAGTGTGTGATACTGAAATTATCATTTGAGTATTAATTTCTAATATGAGTTTAACAATTTTATTAATAATATAGATATATTGAAACTGGTTTAGACAACCTTTGGTTGAAAATGAAGTCCAGGTTAATGGGGAAATTTGTAAAAATGGGATTAGTTTAGATTAAGATAATAATCTTGTAATTTTACATTTATTGAGTGGAAAAAAAAAGATTAAGATGAGGTTGTTAATTGGAATATAGCTGCCATAATGTTTAACAAAGCCAAGCTGGATGGGATACATAAGAAGTTTACCTACAAAAATGAAATCTTAAGGTTTGATAATAACTTGATGTGAGGTCCATGATGTGAGAGTAATGATAACTAAAATTTAAATATAACAAACCCATCACATCGAGTCCACACCCCCTGTTAGGATAGATGCCACCTGCAGCCAGTTGTTTTATAGTTTTTGATGTGGCTGAGTGCTTTCTGGTCCATCATACAGATTGTTGGTCCTTTTGTTTTTATTTATTTTTATTTTTGAAATCCAAAGCAGAATGTGTGGATTGTGAAATGATGTGCCCCTTTTCCTTGTAAGTGCAGTGGTACAAGGAGAAGAATATTTTGGATTTATGGACATCTCTGCATGACCGCAGGGTATTGTTATCATTTATTATAATATTGCCAGGAAAAGTTGTCTTTTTGAAACATGAAACGGGAGTTCTTACACAAACAGCATGATAGAAAACAAGCCATTGTAATATATTTATGCAAGCTGGACCCAGTAATGAAGGGTTCATCCTTATATATCAGAGCTGTAGCTTTATGAAAAGGTGCTAGACAAAGTTACAGACATTATTTTGGTCAAATATTTAATTTTTAATGGTCCCACATTCTGCGCAGCAAATATACAACTAAATGTTTGTCTAATGAAAGGTTTAAAATATGAGTTTGTTTATGTACAAATCTAACAATGAAAAATGCGTACATTTGAATCCAGCCACCTTATTGCCTCTATTGGAGGAGGCTGGAGACAAAGGAAAAACCACTTGTGTTAAATTGATGAGGAATCAGCTGCTGTGTGTCCAGTGCAGGACACACTCCCTGAAGATCCAGATATTTGAACTTTTGTAGAGTTATTCCCGGTTTTATACTGAGGATGCAGTTTATCACCCAGAAGGATACTCTGTATTCAGAGTCATTGGATCCTTTCCTCCAGCTCCAGAAGCAGAGCTCCATGTTTTAGCAAAGCCTCTGAGCTATAAAAGTGTATATTTATATAGATAGTCGAGATATAGAGAGCTTTTGGTTCCATTTGAAGGGCCAGACGTTTGTTTTTACATCAGCAGGTACACCAATCAAGCATGCTAAGTTAATTTGATCGGCTGTTTTCAGCCTTCCAGGTTCTTGCTGAGGTAACCATACTAACATTAAAACTCACACATGGAAGCAGACCAGGCGACTAAGGATACTGCATTTACAGCCCCGGACACTTGATGGGTCTGTGCAACTCACAGATTTCACCCTAGTTCTGGCCCAGTATAGCTGGGATTAACAATTCAACTTTAAGGACCCCAGAACGAGAAAAACAAGTGGTCCACAAGGGGCAACTTCTTATGAAACAGGACTTTGGAAAAGGTTATCATTTATGTCTGCCAGCCACTCTTTTCCCTCCAGCTTAACACATGGACCGTGTCATCAGTTATGGCTGCCTTAGTAAATGAGCATGGGATAGAGCCAGGGTTCACCACAGTTGTTTTTATAACATACCACTTCTTGTTTACCTGTTGCCAAAGGTGTTACCAAAAGCTGAACATCCCTTCCAGAGATTACAAAAAGATATATCCAGGTGCCCAAGTCAGGATCTTACGAGTATGCATTTTGTCTGTATGGACATGCTTTCTGAATGTCCAGTGGCAAATGCTACTGCAAAGGCCACAGTAAAAAATGTTATCAGAAGTAGTTTGTAAGCACAGAGTGCCAGAAATTACAGAGAGTAACAGAGGAAATGTCATGAAGATCCGGCCAGTAACAGGCAGATTAGACCCATTGGTGCACGATTGCGGGTGTCTATGCGCACGCGCACATGCACTCGTTAGTGTCTGGCGGGTTATTTAAACCTGTATGACGCTTGCATCATTGCTGTTTGCTCTGCAGCTCTGTGTATGTGTTCCCTGAAGACCTGATATCTGCTCCTGTTTTGACCCGGCTTGCTTTGAGACTGTTCCTGTTATCCGCCTGTACCCGACCCTTGGCTTGTTTGACGATCCCTCTGCCTGCTCCTTTTGTACCTCTGCTGCCAGCCTGCTTTCCGACCCGGCCTGTCTGATGTTCCTGGACTTCCATCCAGTCTGCTGAGCTTGTCTGCTGATCTATCCAGTCTGCTGGGCCTGTCTGCTGAGCCATCCAGGCTGCTTACCTGTTTGCTGATCCATCCAGTCTGCTGGGCCTGTTTGCTGAGCCGTCCAGGCTGCTCACATAATTGTTGATCCATCCAGTCTGCTGTCCTGTCTGCTGAGTTGTCCAGTCTGCAGTTCCTGTCTACTGATCCATCCTGTCAGCTGTGCCGGCCATCTGATCCTTCTGCTGTTGATCCTGCCAGGCACTCATACCACTCCGCACTCCTGCCCCCCTGTTGCCACTACCAGGGGCCCTCGAGTCTGAGGCGTAGGAGAGGCCATCCTCTGCAATTTGGGCTCACTCTTTAGGTACGTAACAGGAAATCATTTTTATAAGAGAGTCCTTACTAGAAGTTTTGAGGTTTTATTTTTACACCCCCTACTGTCTACAATGTAGCGGACAAAGTAGAGTAAGAAACTATAAAACTTTTGCCTGAATGTTTTCTTATATTTTATCAAACCCCTAAGGGGATGTTGGACTCTCTCCCTATGGGATTTGGTTTGGAAGTGTGTTACTTATATTTTGTCTCAGCAGCTGAAGTCCTCCATTCGGATCTCACAGAGAATGTTGCTGATCTTTTAAGGTTTTTGACAAACTCATTTATGTGTTTTCTCCCCAATTCAGATCCTAAAAGTTTGGAAGGATCTAAAACTAAAGCCAGATGACTTGTGGATTGTTAAGAGACATTTATATATAAGGAAATGTTTGGAGACTCAATACAGCATCTATTTCATGTACAAGTTGTGCAAAACTTGAAGGAAAAGTCACCTGGATCCACACCAGACACTGCAAAAATGACTAAATTAAAGAAATCTCTGTGTTTGATTTGTTTCCCTCTTGCGATCACAGTCTAGGATACTTTTTTGATTCAATTACTTTAATTGTAAGGGATATATATATTTGAAAAGTAGTTTAGCCATGTTGAAGTCACATTTGTCTTTCGTACGTCTTCCATTTTATGTAGAATTGTCTGTGTTTACATATGCTGATAAGTCAGCACTCAGCATGCCAACAATTCAGCTAGAAGGCCATTCTGGCCACAGGAGTGTACAGCCAGTACTCTGTAAATATGTCTTATCAATAATTTGTTTTTCACAATGAAAAGTCATTTTGTAATGAAAAAAACTGCTCATCTATTATGTTCTCCACAATGGAGTTTTTGCCTCTTTGGCCTGGACTACCTCCACCTAAGCGTGTGGAGGTTCCAGGTTAAAGGTGATAGCAGGTGTGGTTAGGGATCAAAATATTGTTCAAAAGAGGGGAGACTGTAATGGAAATTTGTAAGTTCTGTATATAATTGTATACTATTTTGTATGTATTGCACACTGCCCTCACTGTGCACACGGCACTAATAATATTTTCAGTACATGTTTACATTCTTTCGAGTCCTGATTAGAATTAGCCTGCCTATGTAAAGCCCCTTGTTACCATAAACGTACAATTGTAATATTAATGTGATACCCACGTAATCATGTGTATAAAAAACTTCAATTGCATCATAATAAAGCAGAACAGTTATTTGGAAAGTTGCTAAGCGTATCTTTTGTGTCTGTTCCCTACTGCAGTAGTTATTAATGTGGAACCACTAATCAATATGAGGATAGGAGTTGCCTATCATCAAAATGTCCTAGTCAGGAACAAGGTCAATCAGGCAGAGTAACAACAGGAACACAGGGACAAGCTGAAGATGATCCAGCACTGATGCTCTGTTTATATAAGGTGCCGTGTGCCAGGATTCACGGCAGCATGTGCGCGCATGTGTGTTATCGCATTATTGCTTTGGCGCTCGTGGGTGCGCGTTAGCACGTGTGTTCGCATGGAGGTGCCATTGTGCATGCTCACTCTGGATCTCATTTGTCTCTGGCTAAGGTTCCTTGCATGCACATTGGCATTAGCGAAACAAGGGTTGGTAGCTGCTGCATGGAGACGGGTGCTTGCTGTGTGAGTACTCTGACACTATCTCTTGGGACCTTGACCACTCTCCCTTTTATAATACACAGGATGGGAGTCCAGACCTCAGAAAAGCCTGCAAACTTAGCCCAGAGAAGGTGGCAAAATCATCAGCCCCTTCAACTGATTTAGGCAGCTGAAGCTAACTACCCACAGTAGGAAACCTGCCTATACACTTACTCTACAACAGTCCAGGGTCCTGGTCATATGTACTGATCTATAGTAAACATTCTGCTACCAAACTCTAGGTTCAAATGAAATGAGGCCAAATAGACCCACCTTTACAGGTCCCCCTCTGGCTCCCAAGCTCAATTGTACTTATGGTGAGACATTATGCAGGAATAACCCCCCCTAAGTGATAATACATTGGGGGTAATTTACTATAGCATCGCGGTGCTAATTAGTGCTAATTACTGTGAATTAGCACTAATTATCGCTAATCGCAGTAATTAACGCTAATTAGCACTGAAACGATATTCACTATAGTGCTGGTAAAAAAATACTCCCAAAATTGAATTTACTACAGTTCCCTGAAACCAAAGAGCGCCCAAACCCTTATGCTGCTAAAACCTGGAGAATTGCACATGAAAATATTGTTTAGAACATGATATAATTGCCTAAATGGTACTGAAATATGCAGTATATTATTTAAAGATAATCTGCTTTTAAACTGTGTGAAAAAGTGATTTCTACACTGAAATATCTTTAAAAGTCTGAGAAGAGATAAATTCCCCGTTTTTGTACAACTAGGTGCCAACACAACTGGGCATGCTCAGACCTGCAAATAGCTCTCATTTTAGCTCAAGTGTCTTTTTTACAAGGCGCTATAGTAAATACCAAACTGAGCGCTGTGTTAAAGAGCATGTTTAGGAAGTGAAAATCTGCGCTATTATAGTCCAATGCAAGTTTTAGCCATTGATTATAATGGTACAATTGTAACTTTCACAAATAAATCCTTTTAATGTTGAGATGAAATGTATCTTTATGTATAAAATTTCCTTTGCAACATTGTTGCTTCTACTTCAAATTGTTTTTAAGAATGCTAGAATGTAGAATGTTTTGAAGTTTTGGTAAAATATATTTTTCTCTGTCACTTTCACTTGTTATGCCCCGTACACACGGTCGGACTTTGTTCGGACATTCCGACAACAAAATCCTCGGATTTTTTCCGATGGATGTTGGCTCAAACTTGTTTTGCCTACACACGGTCGCACAAAGTTGTCGGAATTTCTGATCGCCAAGAACGCGGTGACGTCAAGCACGTACGACGAGACTAGAAAAGGCCAGTTCAGAACCAAGCGAGGCACCCTTTGGGCTCCTTTTGCTAATCTCGTGTTAGTAAAAGTTTGGTGAGAGACGATTCGCGCTTTTTCAGACTCGTGGCTTTCAGATCGTTTTCTGCGGTTCAGTTTGTGCTTGTGGGTTTGTATCTGCTCTTCAGTGCGTGCAGTCAGTTCGTATTGGAGTTTTCTGTGTGATCTTGTCCGCTCGTTGCTGTTTTTCAGGTCGCTCTTCACAGGCCTTGCTGTTCTTCAGTGCGTTCTGTTACTTCGTTCTGAGCAGCTGACCGTTTTCTAGCCATGTTTCGTATGTGTACTCCTCGTAGAGTTCGTGCTGTGCGGGGGCTTGGTGTTGGGGTCCTGACCTTGACACAAGTCCAGTCCATGAACAGGGTGGGGAGGAGTTCATGGACCAAGAATTGGTTGCTTCAGCGTGACCAGTTCTCTCATATGCCTTTGCTCCGTGAGATCCGTGAGAATAATCCTGATGATTTCAGGAACTTTCTCAGGATGACGGACCCCGTATTTCACCATTTGTTGGCTTCGCTGACCCCCTATATCAGCAGGCAGGATACCTGCATGAGGCAAGCCATCACCCCGGAACAGAGGGTTTTTAATTACCGGCTGGCCAGAGCCCGAAGAGTGGTGGAGAACACATTTGGAATCCTGGCCAGCCGGTTCCGATTATTTATGACACCCATCCATATGGCGGAGTATAAACTGAACCATATAATACTTGCCTGCTGTGTTCTCCATAATTTTCTACGAAAACATTCAGCCAACTATGCTGGCTCAGTTGGGCCTGAGGCCGGAATCCCAAATACATCAACAATGACGGCACTTGAAAGCGGCCGTCCTGGCTTGCCCTCCCTGAATGCCCGTGATGTCCGGTTACGATACCTGGAGTTCTTTGCGGGTAGGGGGGCTATCAATATGCCAGACAATATGTGACACCTTTTTCAAATAAAAAACAACCAAAAGAAATTCTTGGTGGATATTTACTGCTTGTGTTTGTTTTAGCTGACCCTGACAGAAATGTGTTGAGTGCAGAAAATGTCGTGATTGGGTAACCTTATAAAAAACAGTGTTGGCTGGTACTTCCTAAATGCAAAAACACATTTCACTACAAGTGCACTTGCAACTGCACTGAACCTGCACTTGTAGTGCAAAGAGGATTTGCCCTTAGGAAATAACCCCCATTTGTGCATAAAACAACAATTACATCTCCCCAAAAGTGTTGTAGTGTTGAGACAATAATCCACACATTCTTGAGTAAGGCACTTTTTTATACCTGCACAATCACATGCGCATTTACCAAAGGTTTTTAAAACAAACCAACATGTTTGTTGTATAAAATGTTTGCAGTAGCATTATGAAAAATCAAAATATCCATTTCAGATAAAACAGGCCTGTGTAAAACCAACAAGAAAGCCAAAAAACTTGAACTTACAAAGTTCACATTAGGTAAAACCTGAAGGCTATATCAGACATCAGTATTTAGGAACTGGGTTTGATATAGCGTTCAGATGGGGGGAAATCACCCCTGGAAAAGCCAAATTTGGAAGATGCACACCAATTTACGAATGTCAACATGTGCTATCTGCCATCATGGGGGATCAAGGGACGTGTTTGGGGGGAGCAAGCCCTTCCTCAACGCTACTTTATAATTGAGGAAGGGGTTGCCCCCCCAAAACGCGTCCATTGATCTCCCGTGATGGCAGATAGCACATGTTGGCACACTGTGTGCATCCTCCAAATTTGGCTTTTCTAAACATTGAAAAAAGTTTGGTACGATAAAACAGGTGATTTTGTGGGGTTTAAATTCGCCCCAAAACATCAATGATGTTATTATTTTTTTTAATAACATCACTGATTTGTTGCTGGATGTTTTGCAATTGGAGATTGCACCCCATGATCTCCCCTATCAGTATCTGGGCACTTTCAGATGTAAAGCATTCTGGATCCCTCACATCACGATCACCTAAAAAGAGATAAAGAACAAAAAAAAGGTCTCAAAAATCTGCCACCATCCATCTCTTTTACCTGAGTCTGTGGTCGCAGACACTCACCTGTTGTGGTGCCAATCTCCACCACGTCTTCTTCTGCCTCCTGCTCTTCTTCTTGGGTAGGTATTTCCCCTTCTTCCAGTGGGGGGGGTCTCTGGTCTCCTGGGATGAGGGGTGTCCGAGTCTTTTCTCCCCTATGTAAAACAAAAATGGTATACTTAGCACACAGATATTTGATGGCAGAACTATAGAAATAGGAAACATTGCTTGGAAGTGGGGTACAATTGTCTATTTTAGCAGAGTTCCAAGATGTATATTTTTTATTGCCCTTTGTCAAGCTGCAATACTTTACCTGTTTGGTACAAGCTTCACAGATGGAGACCCCCCTATAGTATACACTGGAGCACCTGTGTGGCCCCCTAATAAAAATGGTGTTCTTGTGTCCCACACTAGTGCTCCAGTGTCCAGATGTGAAAACAGCTGCTCAGTGTCCTCTCCTTACACACAATCTAGTTTGCATTTCATTCTAGTAACAAACCCATCTACACAAACAAATATTTGGCATCCAAGTAGGCCCCCAAAAATGTGTGAAAATGCATATGGCCTAAACAATGGTGTTCTAGGGGCCGAAAGAAAAATGTTTGATACGAACGAATAATGGGCCATGAACATTAAAGTTGACCTTTTTAAACGTTACAATTACTAAAAGCATATGGAGCATAGCGAACGGAATAAAAACAGAAAGAATAGGAACACAGCACAACTACTTACTTTTTTGCAGCACTCTCCGGATCTTTCGGTACTGCTCTGGCTCTCTCAACTTCAGGTCCGACCACCGCTTCCTGAGCTGATCTTTTGATCTTCGTACCCCGAAATTCCTCTCCAGACTCCGGACCACTTTACCAATGATCTTGGCCTTTCTGATATTGGGGTTGGGGTAAGGCCCATATTTTCCGTCATAGTCGGACTTCTTCATGATGTCGACCATCTCCAACATCTCCCCAAACGACATATTTGTGGCCTTAAAACGTCTCCTTCTGGATCGGGACGTGCCTGGATCCGCCCTTTCCTCCTCCTCCTCCTCCTCCTCCTCGTTGCTACAATTAGCCTGCACCTGCTGTATGTCCGCCATCATGCTCTTCCCCCACTGCGCCGAACGAAAAGGGGCGGGGAATACACTAGAAAGAACGTCAGGGGTGGGCGGAGTTACACGCATGCGCAGTGTATATAAAGCGTAACACGCGTGCGTATTACGTTTGATCTGTGAGCGGAGGAAGGAGCATTGAACGCGGCGATCGTAAGAACGAAGGTAAGAGACAAACTTGGGCCTATACTGCTTCTATAGATTGAGGCCTATATTGTAACAAGATTAGTAGAGTTTGGGGTGACATTAGGCTTTGTCTTGTGTTGTGTCTTGCAGTGAACATGGATATGGTACTGAAAGATCAGGACTTCATTTCAGTCTTCATAGAGATGCTAAGGGAGCTGCCCTGTCTGTGGGAGATTAAACACCCCCATTACAAGAACCAAGCAAAGAGGAAGGCAGCACTGGAGCAATTGTGTGAAATTGTGAAGCAGGTGATCCCCACGGCAGACATCACTTTTTTAAAGATTTTCATTGGTGGCCTGAGGAGCACATATCTGAGGGAGCGCAATAAAGTCCTGGATTTACAGAGATCCGGAGCAGCAGGTGACATCTATGTCCCCAGGATGTTGTACTACGACAGGCTGCACTTTCTGGCAGGCCAGACTGAACCCAGGCCATCCCTCTCAAGTCTTCCTTCCACGCTTCCTTCCCCCCTGGCTGAGGCTTCTGACACCCAACCTGGGCCTTCCAGGCCACATGTGGAGGAGCCCAGATTGAGCCAGGTATAGCATTCCTCTAAATATTTCTGCTTGTCCAATCAATGATGTTAACTAGATGTTAGTTGGGAGTACTAATTTATGATTGTGATTGATGATGCAAAAACTAAAACCATGTCCCTTTTTCATACACAGGGAAGTCTCAGCCAGGAGGTGGCTGATCTGCAGGTCCCTCCACCCCCCCTGAAAACAGAAAGTGGCAGGAGGAGGAGTACCCTAGAGGAGGCGGCTATCAGATTTTTTTGTAGGGCTACAGAGGTCCTGGGAGCACCACACACCAGGCAGGAGAACCTTGCTGCATTCATAGCCTATAAAATGCAGAGGATGGAGGAGGGCCAAAAAGCCATGTGTGAGGCCCTCATATCAGAGGCTCTGGCGAAAGGTGTGAGGGGCCAAATTACACCTCACACACAGCTTTGGGATGGTCCTCCTCCTCCTCCTGCAGGTCCTACTCCTCCTCCAGGTCCTACTCCTCCTCCTGCCACATCTCCAACTGCACAGCCACAGCCCGGAAGGAAGTGTGAAAGGAAGACCAGACAGTGAGGACCCTGGATCCAGTCTGGTCGGCCAAAAGATGCAGCCTCTTGTGGTACCACAGCCTGGGGACACTGATGTCATCTGCTGCTATCCGAGTCTCTGTGAATCCCGGACCAGACTGCCCTCCCTTACATATGGACTCCTCAGGCCACCAATTTTGAGGTTTAAGAATTGATGTCTGCCGTGGGGGTCCCAGGCTTCACTAATTTCTCCTGTTGATCCAGTGTTGCCTTCCTCTTTGTTTGGTTCTGAGCCCTTAATAAAGGACTTTTTTTTTAATTATACTCTCCTATGTGTTTTACTTCTTCAAAAATGACAGTTTGTTTGTGAGGATTCAGGTACATTTCTAATATACAATGTGAAATGAACAAGGGACACCAACAACAAAAAATCTCATGGAGATTAAATAATAAAAGATATCAATGGTGTTGGGGTAACTTGCCACACAAAACACACACAAAAGTATTCTGGAGTAAAAATAAAAATAACATTGAACAAAGATCAGCCTTGGAAAAAATCCAAACATTAAAGAAAAAAAAAGGCTTAAAAACAAAAAAAAAAAAACATAAAAAATATAAAACTGTCAGATGTGACAACTAATAACAATATATTGAGGGAATCCCACTAAAAAAACACAAATAAAACTTTGTGAGAAGTGTGTGTTAATATAAGCAGCAAAACTACTTAATTCTTGTCACATTATAAAGAAGAAGAGAGTGCGCTGTATTAAACCATTTTTTACATTGCAGTGTGACGAAAGTGCTGTATCCATTGCGAACGCTAAGTTTACCAGAACGAGCTGTCCCGTGTCGGAATTTCTACTGAGCATGCGTGGCACTTTGTGCGTCGGAACAGGCCACACACGGTCGGAATTGACGCGATCGGATTTTGTTGTCGGAAAATTTTATCTCCTGCTGTCCAACTTTGTGTGTCGGAAAATCCGATGGAAAATGTCCGATGGCGCCCACACACGGTTGGAATTTCCGACAACACGCTCCGATCGGACAATGTCCATCGGAAAATCCGATCGTGTGTACGGGGCATTACTCTCCATCTCACAAAAATCTTTACCCAAACTCACACAGGTGTCTTTACAAAGCACAAACAATACCATTGCTAATGCAAATTTAAAACGAGTCACAGTTTTTTGTGCTTTTTACTATTTCCAAAGAATCATAATTTGAGCCCAAAAAATGTGATATGTGTGCCAACATCAGAAATAAAAATGTAATTCCCTAAAATTTGAGGGTAATATCACTATTCTACACTCACCCACAAAGAACCACCAAATATCACAGAATGAATCAAGAAGAATAACTCTTGAGTAATGTAATTCCATCACCTGTATGTCCAAAGAAATGCAGTATTTATGTGTATTTATGTGTAGGAGGTTTTTCACACGTGGCAGCTCTGTGGCTTAGAGGTTAGAACTTCTGCTGAGCATCTGGGTTCAAATCCCAAAAATGCTGCTTTATGTAGAGAAGTTGTCTCATCTCCCATGTCCTAAAACTATGTATAAATGTAGTATTTTTGTGTAGGAGGGTTCCATCACCATTGTAAATCTTGCCAGATACACTATCTATTCAAAAGTATTGGGATACCTGCCTTTACACGCACATGAACTTTAATGGCAGCCCAGTCTTAGTCCGTAGGGTTAAAAATTGATTTGGCCCACCCTTTGCAGCTAGAAAAGCTTCTGGGAAGGCTAGGAAGGCTGTCCATAAGGTTTAGTGTGTCTATGGGAATGTTTGACCATTCTTCCAGAAGTGCATTTGTGAGGCCAAGCATTGATGTTGGATGAGAAGGCCTGGCTCACAGTCTCTGCTCTAATTCAGCCAAAAAGGTGTTCTATCGGGTTGAGGTCAGGATTCTGTGCAGCCAGCTAAGTTCCTCCACCCCAAACTTGCTCATCCATGTCTTTATGGACCTTGCTTTGTGCAGTCATGTTGGAACAGGAAGGGGCCATCCCCAAACTGTTCCCACAAAGTTGGGAGCATGAAATTGTCCAAAAAGTCTTTGTATGCTGATGCCTTGAGAGTTCCCTTCACTGGAACTAAGAAGCTGAGCCCATCCCCTGAAAAACAACCCCACATCATAATCCCCCCTCCACCAAATGATTTGGACCAGTGTACAAAGCCAGATCCATAAAGACCTGGATGAGTGAGTTTGGGGTGGAGGAACTTGACTGGCCTGGACAGAGTCCCGACCTCAACACAAAAGAACACCTTGGGGATGAATTTGAGCTGAGACTGTAAGTCAGGCCTTCTCATCCAACATCAGTGCCTGACCTCACAAATGTACAGCTGGAAGAATGGTCAAACATTCCCATAAACACACTCCTAAACCTTGTGGACAGCCTTCCCAGAAGAGTTGAAGCTGTTATAGCTGCAAAGGGTGGGCCAAATAAATTTTGAACCCTACTGATTAAGATGGGATGCCATTACAGTTCATGTGCATTTAAAGGCAGGCCCCAATACTTAGGCCAATATATTGTATATTGCTTGTGACACTGATCATGGCTATGGACTTAGGGCTTGTTCACACCACAGAGATGCAGAGAACATGTGTGAGGCTGTCTGCTGGCTAAGTGGGTAGCAATTCTGTCTAGCGGGGGGCGTGGCCGCGGCATGGAAGGGAGCAGACGCGTGTGTGAGGCTGTCTGCTGGCTAAGTGGGTAGCAATTCTGTCTAGCGGGGGGCGTGGCCGTGGCATGGAAGGGAGCAGACGCGTGTGAGCCGAGCTCCATCTGACCTGCTCCACACAGCGACACATGCAGCAGCATCCAGCCAAAAAACACAAGACAGCAGAGATGCCGATGCGGAGGAAGCAGTCCCCGCAGCCCCGGAGGACCCCCCCAGCTCAGATCCAGCTCTCTCGAGGCCTATTTACCTGGCGGAGGCTGGCAGCATGGGGCTGAATCCAAGATGGCGCCGGGTGAGTGTCTCCAGGCTGCACACACGGCATCCCTGATTCCCTCACAGTGCCATCCACCCGCATCACCACCTCTCCCCTCCTCACCAGACTCCCATGGGAGCCCCTTCAGCAGCCCAGGCCGGCATGATGACAGGGGGAACCGCAGCAATGCCTCCCACAGGTCGCCTCATGGCTCCCAGGTGAACTCTGCCATTCATCTCTCCTCCAGCCCCCAGATCCTCCCGCACGTGTCCTGAGTACAGCGGATTGCAAGTGGCCCTAGGGGATGGAGACCTGAGGTCCCATATCTTAGCCCTCCCCACCTGGGCTGATCTGGAGGGCTTCATGGCCCGGATGGAGAAGGCCTTCAGGAAGTACTATATTGAAGATTTGCAAGCAGACACAGCTCACATTGGGGGCAGAGAAGAGGCATTAGAAGCAACAGTAGAGGACATTAACCCTACCATACAGGCCCTACAGACATGATGTACGGTGCAAGATCAACGTACTGACTCTCTGCTTGATCAACTTGATGATATGGAGAACCGGAGCCGAAGGGTTAATATTTGCATACAAGGCCTACCGGAAGCTACGGGACCCACAGACATTATCCCTACCCTTCAAGGGATATTCACACAGATCCTGGGTAAGAAGGGAAACCTGACCGCATAGAGATAGATTGAGCCCATCGGGCCCCCAGACCCCTCTCTGATGGGGTCAGGGCCCTTAAACCACTGTTAGAAGTTCTGCAAGACGCCGCGCACCTCCCTAGATGTCCCAGTACCAGCCCGTTTGGAGCCTTGGTGACAGGTTCGTTGCGGACGCTGCAACAAACCATGTGAAGATCCCGCTATCACCGCTGAGCAGGGGCCTTCCTCTTCCTCAGCTACACATTGACTCTCTGTCCCAGTTTCAGATGACTCTGCTCTTCACTCCATTTTCCACTAAGAAATTTTTCTTCTATTTTTTATGAGACTGTTTTTGCTGCTGAAGATAATGTGAATGCACATCCGATTCGTGGTAGTACTTATGCACTGGAGAGGGACCCTTAGCAGGGCTCCTGCCTGATGTCTCCCCACTCACCCTCCATAGGTGAACTCCTGGGAGTTACACTCCTCGGCCGAGGATGTCCACGGTGCGAGGGACACATGAACCCTTTGGGGCTGGCTGGCCGGGAAGGTGACCCCTACATCGTTTGTGTTAGTGTTAATTACTTGCCCACTGGGCACTATGTTCTTTACTTGTTTTGTGTTATCCATGTGTTTCCTTTCTTTTTCTCCTTTTTACTATATGGGTTGTACTCACATGCTTTTTCTTTTCAGCACTCCAGGCTTATTGGGTCAATCTGCTGCAGGTCTCTCCTCATCCTCCATACGCCCATGGGGCGACGTTACCGTGACCAACCATGGCTGATCTGAAGATCATATCGTACAATGTCCGTGGCCTGAGCTCCCCATCCAAACGTAGTAAGTTGTGGCTAGAGACAAAAAAGACTGGGTGCACACATTTTACTCTTGCAGGAGACTCGTTTCAGGACTGACTCGGTTCCCCGCCTCCCCACACACCTATACAACCAATGGTAGCTCAGCAACTCACCCCGATCTAAATCTGGTGGGGTGGCGGTTGCGATACATAAAAATTGCCCTTTCATTCCCCTGGACCACTACGCAGACCCAGACGGCAGGTTTGTCCTTCGGAAAGGCACTCTGCTCAATCGCAGATTTACACTTGTGGCACTTTATGCTCCTAACTCCAGAAAACTAGAGTTTCTGGACAAACTGTTGGATACCCTTTCCACTTTCCGTGAGGGGCGACTGGTGGTGGGGGGGACTTTAATGTCTGCCCTGACCCGCAGTTGGACACCTCCTCCGGTCGTTCCACACACTCGTTCACCTTTCTCAAACGATTCCGTAAGACCCTACATGCTAATCATCTGGTCAATTGCTGGAGAGTGCTTCACCCCACCGTAAAAGACTTTAGCTACTTTTCTGCCCCACATAACGTGTATACGCGGATAGATCTCCTATTCGTGGACTAATGCTTGTTGGAGTCACTCTCCAGTGCATCGTTTTGGATCACTGACGATCTCAGACCATGCACCCATCTCCGTCTCTCTAGCTCCCTTATCTCCGGATGTCCATCAATGGACATGGCAGTTAAATGAAAACCTGCTAGATGATGCAGTGTCACAAAAGCAGGTCTCAGATACCATTTCTCTGTATTTTAAAGAGAACATGATGGGAGAGATGGGGATGGCATCTGTATGGGAGGGACATAAGGCCGTGATACGGGGTGAACTTTTATCCCAGGGTTCTAGACTCAAAAAGGCACGTAGTGGGGAACTTCAGTCCCTACTGTCCCAGCTACACACCGCGGAGTTTAAACACAAATGTTAAATGACACCACAGCTCTATGAGGAGCTTGTGTCTCTTAGGGAAAATCTTTCCAGTCTGTTAGAAACACGCACACAGGATAGACTGAGATATGTTTCTCATAAATTTTACATGTTTGGAAATAAATGCGGTAGACTATTGGCTAGGGCCCTTAAACGACAACGCACATCCGGCCACGTCCGTAAGCTGCAAACTGCATTGGGCTCCCACACAGTACTGTCCTCCAAAATAGCGGACACATTTCAGGAATACTATGCCCAACTTTACCAACTTCCTGTCACACTCGCGGGTCACAGGCCCTCACAGAAAACGGAATGTATTTTACAATACCTAGAAGAAGCACTAGCCCCCCAACTGTTGACACAACTTATCGAGCAGCTTGACAGGCCTATAGCTGTAATGGAGATTGAAGCAGTTATTAAAGACCTTCCGCAAGGAAAGAGTCCTGGCCCAGATGGGTTCACTAATGAATATTACCACAAATTTTCACCCCTTCTGTCTGATCGCATGTGCACATACTTTAACGCCCTGTCTTCAGGCACCTCCCTTCCGAAGGAGGCACTGTTAGCACACATTGCGGTCCTGCCGAAGGAGGATCTGCAAACTGATCTACAAACCGATTTGGGGGTGTCATATGGCAGTGTGAACTGCCTGCGAGTTGTATGCGATGTGGGAACCCGCACTGGATTCGCAGGGTTCCTGTAAAACTCCAGTATGAACTGGACCTGACCCTAGGTTCACACCTATACATTTTTCAGTGCATTTTGCAGTTTTCAGAAACACTCTAGGGTCCATTTAACATGGTTTCCTATGGTACTAGTTCACATCTCTGCGTTTATCGGCCAGTGCATTTTTGGAAATGGGCTTTTTTCACGTGATTTGCGGGTAATAGATTTTAATGGAACCACACCAGAAAAACAACTGTTGCATTTGTGATGTGATTTTTTATGTGTTTTGTGGTTATTATTTTAACACTGTATATAGCTGGTTGCCAACCGGGGGGCCGAGAAGCCAGCTGCCACGTAACAACCAATGAATCTTCCCCACTGAAAGTAAAAAAAAATGCCAGACAAAAAAATTAAAATTGCAAAAAAACTGCATGGGCCCCCCAGGTCTATACCAGGCCCTTCGGGTCTAGTATGGATTCGAAAAGGACCCCCCCACGGCAAAATTTAACAAAAATGGCGTGGGGTTCACCCCTAGTCCATTACCAGGCCCTTTGAGTCTGGTATGAATATTAAGGGGAACCCCGTATCAAAATAAAAAAATTGCATGGGGGTCCCCCCAAAATCCTTACCATGCCCTTCAGGTCTGGTAAGGATATTAATGGGAGCCCTATGCCAAGATTTGAAAAAAATTGGCGTGGGAGTCCCCCCAAAATCCATACCATAAGAGTTCCCCTTAATATTCATACCAGATCCTTCAGGTCTGGTATGGATTTTGGGGGGGGGGCCCTACGCCATTTTTAAAAAACATTGTCGCATAGTTCCCCTTAATATCCATACCAGACTCAAAGGACCTGGTATGGACTGGTGGGGGGAACCTACACGGTTTTTTTCTTTAATTTTAACTCTATATTGCGGGAACCGGCAATTCATTACAGCCGCAAGCAATTTTAAATGAAATGTTTTTCTTTAGAAATGTCATTTTGCTGCGGTACAATAATAAACATGGGAAAGGTGCGCTACTTTACAGGCATACTATAGACACCCCCCAGGCATGATATTTAAAGGAATTTTTAATTTTTATTGTTTCACTTTAAGCATTATTAAAATCACTGCTTTTGAAAAAACGTCCGTTTTAAAAGCATTTTTTCCAATTGATACATGTCCCCTGGGGCAGGACCCAGATCCCCATACACTTTTTATGGCAAAGAACTTGCATATAAGCCTTCAGTGAGAACTTTGGATTTTGCAGGTTCGAGTCCCATTGACTTCCACTGTTCCTGCATATGTGATCTGACAGGCATTTTTGCCGGCAATAGCGCTGCTTTCCATTTGCATTAGCACACAGTTTCTGAGAGTTGAAGTCTTAATTGGCCTTAATTGAACGCTATTTTCTGAGACTGCAGGATCATTTTTCGGCGCTATAGTTTGAGGGAGCATTTAAAGTGTTTGTTACCCCAAAACTTCACATTCCTGATATGTGCCTGCTGTACCATGTACTTGTATGAGAAAGTATCCTGTTCTCTTTGTATTGCTTCCTTTATGTGAAATCACATAGTGCCAGTCCCTCTGCTTTAAAACAGACCACACTAAGCAGGAGAACTCACCATGATCAGTTCTCTAGCTATGTTGGGAACTCAGTGTGCTCTCCTCCAATGATCAGACTTGTCCTGACACACCCCCACTGCACAGCTATTCACTGGAAAGCTCAGTGTGCTGTTGCTTCTCCTTCCCCCAGCTCTTTTGAAGCTGAGAATAGAGGGAATGTGATCACTTATAAAAAAGTGAAAAAAAACATTATTTATAATTGTATTTTTCTATCTATACAAAAATGTTTTGCCTTTCATTTCTATTTTAAGCTGAATGGGTTGTTTTACAAGGTGATCATTTACAATCTCTTTACATTCTTCCCAATAATACAATTTATAAAGCTGGGTACACACTGGCTGAATGTTGGGGAATAACGTCTGGTTTAAAAAAAACAGTCGACATTCGACCTGTGTGTATGTCGGTCTGTCGGACATATATGCTGAAAACCAGCAGCCAGCGGATTCCCGATTAGTGCTCTCAGCCAATGGCAGAACACAACAGCTCAGCAGGGAAGATCACTGGTCTAACCCTGCATGGTTAGTACAGCGGCTCCAACCTGTTAGTGTGTACCAGACTTTAGTTTGCTCTGCAGTCTTATCTTTGAGGGCCACAGTAAGATCTTTCATGTTCTAAATGTCATTCCCCCTGGCAAACCATTGGTTAAGTGTTGGTGGGTTTGATTGTTCCCTGGTACTAGGAAGGCATACCCTGGCTGTATGCAATAAATGGATTAGGAGTGATTTCTTATATCTTTTTGTGACATGGGGTGAGATTGAGAAGGAGATAGCAGCAGGCTTATCAGACAGAAAAACCCCCATTAGCTTTCAGTTATTATCTCTGTAACTTGCTGCCAGAAGTGTCTCAGTACAGGAAAGTCACAAAATACAAGTAAAAGTGAACCTATATATGTTCCACAGAGCCAGCAGGAGGCACTCGAAGAGTTGAAGAGTTTGGCAAAGACTGAGTCCTATACCATCTGGCCATGATTTTGTAGGAGATCTCTGAATGTGAATAAATGAAATGTACTCATTGTCCATCACATCATATCACATCTCATGTTGTAGGTAATCTCTGAATGTTAAGAAATTTATTATACTCATTGTTCATTGTAAGGTCACCACTGCTTCCTCTCCCACCTCCATACCTTAATCCAGCTTTTGAACTGGGCATTTCCACCAATTTCTTGAAATCAAGGATGTCCTAGCCCCCCACTTCTTTTGGTGTGGTAAACTTCTCTTATACTAGGCTTTCAATGCCCTCCTGGCACCACACTTGATGCCATTCTGGACCTACCTATAGATAAAGCATTTTTTAACATCCCGCAGCTCCTCGATCCCCTGATATGCTGGAGACACCCTGTAGTAGGTAAAACTCACAGAGACATCTTATCTCTGCACTATACTCCTTGTTGTTTGGGGACCTTTCTGATTAATCTTGCTCTACCAGTCTGGCATGGGAAAAGGATCTTGGTTTACAACTTTCAACCACTGACTGAAAATTCATCTGCACATTTATCCAAAAGGGCTACCTGTACGTAGCCACCCACAAGTGTGGATATAAGATTATATAGGACCCCTCCCTCCTTCACAAATTCTCACTGACAATTCTTAATCTCTGTTGGAGGTGTGAAAGGGAAGAGGGGACAATGATGCATATCTGGTGGGTGTGCTCCAAGCTCCAACCCTCCTGGAAGAAGGTACATGACATTATTGCAACTGTCACCACAGATATGCTTGATTACTCTCCAGTAGGGATGAGCTTCGTGTTCGAGTCAAACCCATGTTCAACTTGAACATTGACTGTTCGCCCATTTGCTGAATTGCGAACGATATAGGCCGTTCGCGCCAAATTCGTGTGGCGCGTCACGGCCCATAATTCACTGTGGCATCGCAGTGCATTGCTGGCTGATGATTGGCCAAGCATGCACTATGACCCGCATGCTTGGCCAATCACAGTGCCGTCAGTAGAGAGAGCTGTAATTGGTCAAAGCCATGGTGGCTTTGGCCAATTATGGCTCAGGGGGTTTAGAACACGCCCCACACTATATAAGGCTGCCTGCACGGCGGCCCTGTGTAGTGTGTTCCGGCATGCTTAGAGAGAGAGAGAGACAGTGTCATTTAATTTGCGTTAGCTAGATTAGGCAAGGCAGTCAGTGAGTTAACTGCACTTACAGTGTATTGTGTATATATATGCATCCCAGGTGTTGTTTATATATATATATATATATATATATATATATATATATATATATATATATATACACTGTATTCAGTTTAGCTAGATCCGTTCCTGTTATCTTCCTACTGACAAGCAGGTTTGTCTTGTTACAGTATTTATAGCTACCTGTAGAAAATTGCTGGTGTTCTTTTGATCCTATTAGTACCACAGTCAGGCAGCTAGACTATTTACAGTTAGTGTAGTGTTCCGCTAAAGCTACAAGTTAGTTTAGTGTGACCTCTGCACAGTGTTCAGCTAAAGCTACAAGTTAGGGTAGTGCGTCCTCCTCACAGTGTTCAGCTAGAGATACAAGTTAGTTTAGTGTGATCTCTGCACAGTGTTCAGCTAAAGCTACAAGTTAGGGTGGTGCGTCCTCCTCACAGTGTTCAGCTAAAGCTACAAGTTAGTTTAGTGTGACCTCTGCACAGTGTTCAGCTAAAGCTACAAATTAGGGTAGTGCATCCTCCTCACAGTGCTCAGCTAAAGCTACAAGTTAGTGTAGTGCGTCCTCCTCACAGTGTTCAGCTAAAACTACAAGTTAGTGTAGTGCGACCTCTGCACAGTGTTCAGCTAAAGCTACAAGTTAGTGTAGTGCATCCTCTGAACAGTGTTCAGCTAAAACTACAAGTTAGTGTAGTGCGATCTCTGCACAGTGTTCAGCTAAAGCACAAGTTAGTGTAGTGCATCCTCTGAACAGTGTTCAGCTAAAACTACAAGTTAGTGTAGTGCGACCTCTGCACAGTGATCAGCTAAAGCTACAAGTTAGTGTAGTGCATCCTCCTCACAGTGTTCAGCTAAAGCTACAAGTTAGGGTGGTGCGTCCTCCTCACAGTGTTCAGCTAAAGCTACAAGTTAGTTTAGTGTGACCTCTGCACAGTGTTCAGCTAAAGCTACAAATTAGGGTAGTGCGTCCTCCTCACAGTGTTCAGCTAAAACTACAAGTTAGTGTAGTGCGACCTCTGCACAGTGTTCAGCTAAAGCTACAAGTTAGTGTAGTGCATCCTCTGAACAGTGTTCAGCTAAAACTACAAGTTAGTGTAGTGCGATCTCTGCACAGTGTTCAGCTAAAGCACAAGTTAGTGTAGTGCATCCTCTGAACAGTGTTCAGCTAAAACTACAAGTTAGTGTAGTGCGACCTCTGCACAGTGATCAGCTAAAGCTACAAGTTAGTGTAGTGCATCCTCCTCACAGTGTTCAGCTAAAACCACAAGTTAGTGTAGTGCGACCTCTGCACAGTGTTCAGCTAGAGCTACAAGTTAGTGTAGTGCGTCCTCCTCACAGTGTTCAGCTAAAGCTACAAGTTAGTTTAGTGTGACCTCTGCACAGTGTTCAGCTAAAACTACAAGTTAGTGTAGTGCGTCCTCCTCACAGTGTTTAGCTAAAGCTACAAGTTAGTTTAGTGTGACCTCTTCACACTGTTCAGCTAAAGCTACAAATTAGGGTAGTGCGTCCTCCTCACAGTGTTCAGCTAAAGCTACAAGTTAGTGTAGTGCGTCCTCCTCACAGTGTTCAGCTAAAACTACAAGTTAGTGTAGTGCGACCTCTGCACAGTGTTCAGCTAAAGCTACCAGTTAGTGTAGTGCGTCCTCCTCACAGTGTTCAGCTAAAGCTACAAGTTAGTTTAGTGTGACCTCTGCACAGTGTTCAGCTAAAACTACAAGTTAGTGTAGTGCGTCCTCCTCACAGTGTTTAGCTAAAGCTACAAGTTAGTTTAGTGTGATCTCTGCACAGTGTTCAGCTAAAGCTACAAGTTAGTGTAGTGCGTCCTTCTCACAGTGTTCAGCTAAAGCTACAAGTTAGTTTAGTGTGACCTCTTCACACTGTTCAGCTAAAGCTACAAATTAGGGTAGTGCGTCCTCCTCACAGTGTTCAGCTAAAGCTACAAGTTAGTGTAGTGCGTCCTCCTCACAGTGTTCAGCTAAAACTACAAGTTAGTGTAGTGCGACCTCTGCACAGTGTTCAGCTAAAGCTACCAGTTAGTTTAGTGCATCCTCTGAACAGTGTTCAGCTAAAACTACAAGTTAGTGTAGTGCGACCTCTGCACAGTGTTCAGCTAAAGCTACAAGTTAGTGTAGTGCGTCCTCCTCACAGTGGTCAGCTAAAACTACAAGTTAGTGTAGTGCGACCTCTGCACAGTGTTCAGCTAAAGCTACAAGTTAGTGTAGTGCGTCCTTCTCACAGTGTTCAGCTAAAGCTACAAGTTAGTTTAGTGTGACCTCTGCACAGTGTTCAGCTAAAGCTACAAGTTAGGGTAGTGCGTCCTCTTCACAGCGTTCAGCTAAAGCTACAAGTTAGTGTAGTGCGTCCTCCTCACAGTGTTCAGCTAAAACTACAAGTTAGTGTAGTGCGACCTCTGCACAGTGTTCAGCTAAAGCTACAAGTTAGTGTAGTGCATCCTCTGAACAGTGTTCAGCTAAAACTACAAATTAGTGTAGTGCGACCTCTGCACAGTGTTCAGCTAAAGCTACAAGTTAGTGTAGTGTGTCCTCTGAACAGTGTTCAGCTAAAACTACAAGTTAGTGTAGTGCGACCTCTGCACAGTGTTCAGCTAAAGCTACAAGTTAGTGTAGTGCGTCCTCTGAACAGTGTTCAGCTAAAGCTACAAGTTAGCGTAGTACGTCCTCTGAACAGTGTTCAGCTAAAACTACAAGTTAGTTTTTTGCGAGCTCTGCACAGTGTTTAGCTAAAGCTACCTGTAGAAGGTTGGTGGTGTTTTCCTGATCTTATCACTACCGCAGGCAGCTAAATAAGCTACAAGTTAGTTTTTTGCGAGCTCTGCACAGTGTTCAGCTAAAGCTATCTGTAGAAGGTTGGTGGTGTTTTCCTGATCCTATCACTACCGCAGGCAGCTAAATAAGCTACAAGTTATTTTTTTGTGAGCTCTGCACAGTGTTCACCTAAAGCTACCTATAGAAGGTTGGTGGTGTTTTCCTGATCCTATCACTACCGCAGGCAGCTAAATAAGCTACAAGTTAGTTTTTTGCGAGCTCTGCACAGTGTTCAGCTAAAGCTACTTGTAGAAGGTTGGTGGTGTGCTAGATGAAGGCAGTAACGTGAGCACGGACAGAGGGGGTGCCCAAGAAGTACAACAATCTGGCAGTCATGCTCCCCCTGCTGCAGCATACTGCCAGGTTTGCTCCAGTGATGAGGAGGGAGGGGATGATGAAGTCACTGACTCAACGTGGGTGCCTGATAGGAGAGAGGAGGAGGAGGCACATCACCAACAAGGCAGGATGCCCTCCAGGGGCCAGCCTAAGGGCAGCACACTGACTGCATCACACCCCAAAGCTCCGCATGTGCAGGGCGCTGCTGTCTCTGCGCGTTATTCTAAAAGTTCTTTGGGGTGGGCCTTTTTTGAGATGAGTGCATCAGATCGCGCCGCTGCTATTTGCAACATATGTCTCAAGCGTATCTCGCGTGGCCAAAACATCTCCCGCTTGGGCACCACATGCTTGATCAGACATATGTTGACCTGCCATGCATTTCGTTGGCAAGCGTATCTAAAAGACCCACACCAAAGAACAAAGAGGACCTCTCCTTGCTCCTCATCAGCTGAGATCACCAACCCCACTATACCTTCAGTCCTCTCTGACACCTGCACTGAGAGGAATGAAGGTGTAGAATTAGGTGTGTCACAGCCAAGTACTTGTGGGCAATCTGCTTTTGCTAAAATGACGTCAAATTGTACCAGGCAAATTTCCCTGCCCCAGCTGCTGCACCGCCGAAAGAAGTTCACTCCCAGCCATCCACATGCCCAGCGGTTGAATGCTAGCTTGGCTAAATTGTTAGCGCTTCAACTGCTGCCTTTTCAGTTGGTAGTCTCTGCCCCTTCCGTGAGTTTGTGGAATGTGTGGTTCCTCAGTGGCAGGTACCCAAACGCCACTTTTTCTCACGGAAAGCTCTCTACCGGCATGTGGAAGGCAATGTTTATGCCTCGCTGGACAGTGCGGTCAGCGGTAAGGTGCATATTACCGCTGACTCATGGTCCAGCAGGCATGGACAGGGACGTTACCTAAGTTTCACTGCGCATTGTGTGACTCTGCTGGCAGCTGGGAAGGATGCAGGACAAGGTGCAGTAGTGTTGGAGGTTGTTCCGCCACCACGCCTCCAAAATGCCACTACTAATGATTGTGACACACCTCTCTCCTCCACCCCCTCCTCTTCTTCTTCCTCCATGGCCTCTTCCTGTGCTTTGTCCTCGGAACCAGCGGTGCTCCGTAGCCGTTCAAGGGGTTACGCAAGTATGCAGGCCAAAAGATGCCATGCGGTGCTTGAGCTGGTGTGCTTGGGAGACAGGAGCCACACTGGGGCAGAGGTTCTGTCATCTCTGCAGGGGTAGGTTCAGAGGTGGTTGACGCCAAGCCAACTTAAGGCAGGAATGGTGGTTTGCGATAATGGCACCAACCTCCTCTCTGCCCTCCGACAGGGACAAATGACCCATATGCCCTGTTTGGCTCACGCCCTTAACTTGGTGGTGCAGCAGTTCTTGGGCAGGTACCCGGGCTTACAGGATGTCCTGAGGCAGGCCAGGAAAGTCTGTGTGTATTTCTGCTGGTCATATAATGCCAGTGCTCGGCTGGCAGACCTCCAAAAGGAGTTTAACCTGCCCAAGAACCGCCTAATCTGTGACATGCCCACCAGGTGGAACTCAATGTTGGCCATGCTGCAGCAGCTGCACACACAGCAGTGGGCCATCAATGAGTACCTGTGTGACTATGGCACCAGGACAGGGTCAGGGGAGCTTGTTTTTTTTCCCCACGCCAGTGGGCCATGATCAGGGATGCTTGCACTGTCCTATCACCATTTGAGGAGGCCACGAGGATGGTGAGCAGTGACAGTGCATGCATCAGTGACACTGTCCCCCTTGTCCACCTGTTGGAGCACACGCTGCGTGGAATAATGGACAGGGCACTTGAGGCAGAACAGAGGCAGGAAGAGGAGGATTGCCTTAGCTCTCAAGACCTCCTTTATCCAGACAGTGTTCCTGCATGCCCGCCGATCACACAGGAAGAGGAGGAGGAGGAGGATTATGTCAGTATGGAGGTGGAGCCTGGCACTCAGCATCAGCAGCAGACTTTAAGGGATCAGTCCCAAGAAACACATAGACTTGTACGTGGCTGGGAGGAGGTGGCTGCGGACCATGTTGTCCTTAGTGACCCAGAGACCGAATGCCTCAGCAAACCTATGCTGCATGGCCTCCCTGATTCTGCAAAGCCTGCGTAAGGATCCTCGCATTCATGGTATCAAGGAGAAGGACCAATACTGGCTGGCAACCCTCCTTGATCCACGTTACAAGGGTAAGGTTGCGGACCTTATCTTGCCATCGCAGAGGGAGCAGAGGATGAAACATCTTCGGGAGGCCTTGCAGAAAGGTCTGTGCAACGCGTTCCCAGAGACTGGGAGGTTACAAACTCCTGTTTCTGGACAACGTGTCGCTGAGGCTTCGGTCAGTCAAAGAAGGAGCGGTGGAGAAGGTGGCCGTCTGACCGATGCGTTCAGACAATTTTTTAGTCCGCAGCCCCAAGGTATGATCGGTTCCAGCAACCATCGCCAGCGTCTGTTTTACATGGTGCAGGAATACCTAGGGGCAAGATCTGACTTGGACACCTTTCCCACCGAAAATCCTCTGGGTTACTGGGTCTTGAGGATGGATCACTGGCCAGAGCTTGTACAGTATGCAATTGAGCTACTGGCCTGTCCTGCATCCAGCGTTCTTTCGGAATGCACATTCAGTGCTGCTGGAGGTTTGTAACCGATCACAGGGTGCGTCTGTTCACTGACTCGGTCAATCGACTGACCTTCATAAAAATGAATCAGTCTTGGATCACCACCAGCTACCAAGCACCTGATGCTGATGTAACCGAATTTTTTTGAAATCTCAGATCCCTTCAAAGACTGCCTATGCTGATGCTGAGTGACTATCCTGAGTAATTATCCTCTTTCTCCTCAATGAGCACGCTGATAGCTTGTAAGAACATTTTTGGTTCTGGGCGCCGCCACCAGTGCCTAAGGCCCAATTTTTCAGCCCCTGTTTAACAGGGGCGTGTAATTACAATTTTTGATGCAATACTTTGCAGCAGGGCTCGTTCCTGCTTTCCAACTAGAGTATCTGTGAGGGGTTGCAGTGTTGTGGCAACAGTGCCTAAGGCCTAATTTTTCAGCCCCTGTTTAACAGGGGAGTGTAATTACAATTCTTGATCTAATATTTCACAGCAGGGCCCGTTTCTGCGCCCACCAAGAGCGAGTGAGGACTTACAGTGTTGTGGCACCAGCACCACCACCAAAGGCCCAATTTTTCTGCCCCTGTTCAACAGGGGCATGTAATTACAATTCTTGATCTAATATTTCACAGCAGGGCCCTGTGAGGGCTTACAGTGTTGTGGCCACAACAACACCTAAGGCCCAAATTTCTGCTAAGTATATACGGCAGGCCCCTACTTTCAAACATCCAACTTACAAATGACTCCTATTTGCAAACGGAAGGAGACAACAGGAAGTGAGATGAAATCTACCCCTAGGAAGGGAAATTCTCTCCTGTGAGTTAATATGGGAAAAACATTTCTCCTTTCCACTGATGCTTTATCACCAATCCTTGTTTCACAAAAAAAAACAAATTTTCAAAAAACATTTGTCATTGGGACAAAAAGTGAGGTGAAATCTTCTGAAGAGGAGTACAGAAAGCAAAACAAATGTCACGGGGGTGATAACCCTTCCCTATGTTTTCCAAAAAGCTTCAAATAGATTTTTTGCCTCGAGCTAAACACGTTAAAAATGTACCAGTACAAAATTACAAACAGATTCTACTTAACAACAAACCTACAGTCTCTGTCTTGTTAGCACCGCCTGTATACTGCTGTTCAGAGTACAGAGCCTGTATACTGCTGTTTCCTTTTTTAATTTGGGTGCGGGGTTCCCCTTAATATCCATACAAGACCCAAAGGGCCTGGTAATGGACTGGGGGGTACCCATGCCATTTATCTCACTGATTTTCATCCATATTGCCAGGTCCCGACATTACATTAAAGCCGCAAGCAGTTTTGAATGACTTTTTTTCCTTTAAAAATGACATTTTGTGCAGGGACTGTTCTAAGCACGGGAAACACGCGCCACTTTACAGGCATACTATAGACACCCCCAGGTATGATATTTAAAGGAATATTTCACTTTTTTTTTTTACTTTAAGCATAATTAAAATCACTGCTCCCAAAAAAAGTCCGTTTTTAAAAGTTTTTTTTGCATTGATACATGTCCCCTGAGGCAGGACCCGGGTCCCCAAACCCTTTTTAGGACAATACCATGCAAATTAGCCTTTAAAATGAGCACTTTTGATTTGGAATGTTCAAGTCCCATAGACGTCAATGGGGTTCTAATGTTAGTGCGAATTTTCGGTCCCTTCGCAGGTTCTGGTGCGAACCGAACCGGGGGGTGTTCGGCTCATCCCTACTATCCAGTGCTATACCTCCTCCACCACTCATCTATCCCTAAGAAAATATACTACAAATCCTTAGCGATGTTCATGATCAACATTGGTGACTGTACCAGTTACCTCTCCCCCTTTTCATAAGCCATATTTCTCTCGATAAACTAACCCTCTGCCTTTGTGCATTTAATGATTGGCTATCAGTAGGGTACAACTATTCAAGCTTCTTATGAGCCTTATTCAATGCTCATTTTTGTCACTAACTGTGTGTGTTATTAATCCAGATCACAAAATTACTGCAATCATATGTCCTTCCTGTTTATTGATTGGCCTGTGATTGTTTCTCATAACCTGTGGCCTGTATTGTTGATTTTCAACCTATGTATATTCAATAAAATACTTATGAGAAAAAAGTAATGAAATGTATCTGTCCAATTCACAACTGCGTTGTGTTGTGTGTAAAGATTTAGCACCATGTTGTCTTGCCCAGAATGCACAAAATAACAGGACAGAAGAATAAACTTGTTCTAACAAAACCCATGATTTGAACCTGCTGTGTCTGCACCAATCTATCATTTGCTCCATATGCACAGCAGTATGCTAATAGGCTGGGTCTGGAAACCCCACTCTCCCTTAAACTTTTGGTCTGATTAGAACAGCTATACTAATACAAGTTGCTTTAACTTGCCATATAAATCTGATGAATTCTGACCTTAGTAGAAGAAGGCACTGGGGACATGAATAGATAAATGCTGCAGCAGAGGCATCAAATTAATTTTTAAGACATTGCATTTCCTGAACCAGTAAAAGACAAGATTGTTACAATTGTCAAGGTCCTTTCGTAAAGAGTTTGAAAATGGGAGAAAGTTTCATTTAAATATTAAGCTAGGGTCTTCAGGGATTTACATACCCTGTTACTTTATGGATTGAAATGCTCATCTGAATGGAACGTTAGCATAGAGAGCCTTAAAGGTAGATTCTTCTAAAGATTAATTTTAAACCTATGGATTTTTGTAAATTAACTTTAAAGTTCAACAAAGAGTCATAAATATGGAGTTGTTGTTAGAAGGACAGTAAAGAAAGTCGGATTGCAATATAAAAGAAAAGGTCATTAGTGTACACTGTAACCTTGTGATGCTAGCCCCAAGAAGGCAGGCCAGAAATCGTGGGAGCAGAAGCATGGGACATTAAAAACACCTGGTTTTAGATATTGATCAGGGGAACTGATGTACTGGAGAATTGTGCTGGAGTCTATTGGAGATAATTTATTTAAAAAGTTTCAGGCCACAGTATAGTAAAGAATTTGTCCTATAGCAGGAGCAGGGAAGGGGGTTCTCATCCAGCATATGAATAACTAAAATTTGAGCCCTCAGCAAGTCTGGTGGGAAAAAAATGCTTCATAGTAATGTAGCGCTGGTAGATTTGTGATCTACCATCTGATAGGTAAATTTAGTAACTTGTTTGTTAGGAAGGTTAGATTTGCCTCTCTTCCAGCTTGACTGACGTTGCGTGTGTTTCCATACTGAGCCGTGGGTGTAGCTGTTACCGCTGGCTAGTGTTGGAAAGGCAACGTGTCTAAGCATATGGATGCTCTTCTGTCCCGGAGGTGGTCCTCCGAGTTGCACTCTGGGCGAAGGTATTTATGGGACAGACGCCATATTCTGGGGTTCGTTTTACAGCCACCTGCTGGCCCTCCTGGCCGACAGGTATGCATTAGAGAGCTATCTCGTGGTCGCTGCGGCGCAGGGGTGGGCCCAGAAGCTTGTCTGGGGTCTTCCACAGCGGCCGAGGAATGGTCCTGAGCTGTCTATCCAGAGTGAAGAAGCTGGACAACCGAGGAGATCCCAGGGGAGGACCCGTCATGGAAGGATCATGCAACGTGCTGGTCTGGAGAGGAGCCTGGTGACTCAGTTGGAGGACGTATCCTAAAGAGATTATACAGCATAGTGTTGCCAGGTTGGCTTAAAGGTTCAAGCACTATTAAAAGAATTTTGGATTCCGCTAATGGGGCTTTAAAGCAGCAAAGTACACCATTACAAAGGTCATTAATAAAACAATTTATTGACAAATTGTCCAATATCATATGTTCATGTGGAATCTAATCTAATGATGAATTCATATTCCATAAAACGGCAAAATGCATATCACATCATTACATTACATAGTGTAGTAAAATGCCGAAGCTCCGACGCGTTTCGACCTGTATGCGGTCTCTTCAGGGGGCATATCTGAATCTATAAAGCAATACAAATATTAAGAATTGTGGATAATTTTCTAAAAAGGATCACATTAGATAAATTATAATGATGGGTTTTACCGTTAAAATGAAGTAGACGTGTCTAATAAGGGCATTGGGGAGCCATTGAGGGGTCTGGGCGGTGCGCAGGCCATCCCCACCCCCCCATTGGGGGAAAGAGCCAGCCCCAAGGGCTTACAAGGAGCCACACTGATGCACGTCCCCCCGGGGGAGCGAAAGAGTGAACACCTGCAACAGACATCCATGAGCAGCCATTAAAGTAGTAATATATTAGTATATAAGTCATCGTTGTAAGTATTGATTTAGATTGTATATAGAGAGTGAAAATGTGTATATATTTTTAGGGATAGTAGTTGAATCATATGAATTAAACGAATAATCAAATTGAATTAATATTGCTAACAAACTCAATGCAATGTGCAAGTAGTGCCTGGTGTGTGAGTGAAAATATGTGCTGTGAGTGGAAAAAGAGAGTCCTTGGGAAAGTGCGTAGTAAGGGAAGTCATGGTGTGATAGTGTGATGGACCAAGTGTTGGCAAAAAAGTGAAGGGTAAAAAGCAAACCAACCAAATAAAGTGAAGAAAAGGAAAAATGAAGAGCCAACCAAAATGGCAGTGTGTGAAAGGAAGAGGGATGTGAAATGAGATAGTGTAACTAAAAAAACATACTAATTTACCTTGTACTATGTAGAATTGTATGAGGTATGTGAAGCTAGTTGGCTTGGCAGAAACCGAGCTGCAGTTACTGAGAGAACAGATACCGTCTGTCCTGGCCAGCATGGAAGTACTATTGACTGGTAAACATTTAGGTCTCCTATATATAGCTAGGCTGAGGCTAATGGGATAATCCCATGCAGGTGCCCAACTCCCCCACCCACCCAGGATCATGGCGTGTGGGCCGCCAGCTGCAGCCCACGTGTGGCTCCCTCGGCGTCCCGGAAGACCAGACTGTCCCGACCACCGTCGTCATCTCCTTTCCCACACTGCCATTTTGGTTGGCTCTTCATTTTTCCTTTTCTTCACTTTATTTGGTTGGTTTGCTTTTTACCCTTCACTTTTTTGCCAACACTTGGTCCATCACACTATCACACCATGACTTCCCTTACTACGCACTTTCCCAAGGACTCTCTTTTTCCACTCACAGCACATATTTTCACTCACACACCAGGCACTACTTGCACATTGCATTGGGTTTGTTAGCAATATTAATTCAATTTGATTATTCTTTTAATTCATGTGATTCAACTACTATCCCTAAAAATATATACACATTTTCAGTCTCTATATACAATCTAAATCAATACTTACAATGATGACTTATATACTAATATATTACTTCTTTAATGGCTGCTCATGGATGTCTGTTGCAGGTGTTCACTCTTTCACTCCCCTGGGGGGATGTGCATCAGTGTGGCTCCTTGTAAGCCCTTGGGGCTGGCTCTTTCCCCCAATGGGGGGGTGGGGATGGCCTGCGCACCGCCCGGACCCCTCAATGGCTCCCCAATGCCCTTATTAGACACTCTACTTCATTTTAACGGTAAAACCCATCATTATGATTTATCTAATGTGATTCTTTTTAGAAAATTATCCACAATTCTTAATATTTGTATTGCTTTATAGATTCAGATATGCCCCCTGAAGAGACCGCATACAGGTCGAAACGCGTCGGAGCTTCGGCATTTTACTACACTATGTAATGTAATGATGTGATATGCATTTTGCCGTTTTATGGAATATGAATTCATCATTGGATTAGATTCCACATAAACATATGATATTGGACAATTTGTCAATAAATTGTTTTATTAATGACCTTTGTACTGGTGTACTTTGCTGCTTTAAAGCCCCATTAGGGGAATCCAAAATTCTTTTATCAATTTCGGGGTGCGCAGCTCCCTTGTTCTCTCTTATGTATGTCTCCCCTTAGTTACAAGGTTCAAGCACTGTGACTGACTTTCCCCACAAAAAAACATTACGTTCTGTGGCAGAGGATGGTACGGGTTCATCCAAAACAAGTCTGTGGCAGAGACTTTTGTTTGTTCTGCGTACTGGCTGCTAGGCTAGTGAGAGAAGCCTATCAAGGCGTGCAAGGAGTGTGTCCCACCAAGGGAGTGCATTCTACTGAAATATCCAACCCCAAAGGACATTTGTCAAGAATCTTACTAAAAAGGTATTTGAGTTTTCCTCTGCGGTTTCCCTTCTGCCTCTTTCCTGCTACTTCCTTCTTTGATGGTTTAATAAAGCATTGAAAACGTACTCAAGTGTTGGTGCGTGTGTCGTCCAGAGGTAAACGCAACGGAACCCTAGACCCGGTGCCGGTGAAACATAGGGAAGGAGAGTGAAGGTAACAAGCCCGCTTGAACCAGCAGCTCCACCGAGAGTTATTGTGACAGTAATATACCATAAGACCATCTGGTCCAGATGCCTTGCTGCTTGGAGTTGTAGCCGAAAGGAGTTCCTCAGCAGTTATAGATTGGGCAAGTGAGTCCTTCTCTTCCATCGTAAGAGTAGGCCACTGAGGTTAAATATGAATCTATATAAGCCAATTTATGGCCTAGTTGGGCACCCTGTAAAGGGGGTTTCAAATTGTATTGACATGTGTAATAAGACCTAAATGTGTCTGCAACATCAGCGATGGCATGCAACTTAGCGCCCATAGTAGAAGATATAGGCAGGATGTAGGTCTGGGCTTTCTGAGATCTGAGAGCATGAGCAAGAGAGCAGCTACATTTATTACCGTACTCATAGAAAAAACGTCCCTTGTGCATCAAAAAGACATTTCGTCTTAAAAAGAGAAAGAGTATGTACTACATTTGATATTAAGTGAGCAAATCTTCTGGTGCTCTGCCAGAAGTCTAGCAGCAGGAAATAAAATAGCCACTGCACTTTTATGTACCTTTACAGACTGAAATAGTGCATAAATGTTGTGCATCTGGCAAGCTAGGCATTTTTGCCACCTAAAGCAGAGAATACAATATCCTAATAGTAAAATTTAACATAAACTATTAGGACTTTCTTGCATTTGTAAAATAATAAGACAGTATGATCTGTATTCATAATCTGCTTTGCAGAAATAGCCCAATTAACTTAGGTTTAATGTTTTAAAACAATAGGCAAGTTGAAGACCAATTACATAAACCAGTCGGAATAGAAACAGCAAACTGGGAAGAATTGTGCACTTTATATAAAAATTAGCTCAAAAGATAGAAGTACATATTGCTAGGGACTAAAACATCTGCAGTATGAGCCAAACAATACTGTGGATAATTGGACAATCACAGACTGCTAGGCATTTGTAAATGAAGCTACTGTAATTAGAGCCCAGAGATCTCAGTACAAAATTGTAAAGCAAGAGCATAAAGTAGGGTGAGGAATCCTTTTTTATACTATAAGAGACTTTGGATAACATTCAAATAAGAGTAAAGCCAAAACTCAATTAGCTCCAAACACTAGGCACCTTCAGGTTATATTACAAGTAAAACACCATCAAGTAAATCTGATTGCCTACTTTAAATGTAGTTTGCAATTCAATTAATGGGCCCTTTGCATTAATGATTTATGTAATCAACTGTTCAGATTAACCCCCTGCATATGTAAATCTCATAATGCAATATGAATGAACTGATTAAATTGTACAATTCCTCTTCAGTTACTGTCCTTGTTCACTACATCACTACAAATCCATAAGCATATTAGTGATTTGTCTTTTCTCTTCTCTCAGACAATAGCACTTGTTTTATTTTTATATGGAGATGATATAACTTTTTTTCTCAGGTAATCTAATAACGGAATAAAATATATTAAAAAACATGAAAAAAACCACGCTAAGAAATATTCTGAATGAAAAGTGTAAGCAGCAAACCTTCTGTGAGACTTATGCCCCGTACACACGGTCGGACATGGATCGGACATTCCGACCACAAAATCCTAGGATTTTTTCCGACGAATGTTGGCTCTAACTTGTCTTGCATACACACGGTCACACAAAGTTGTCGGAAAATCTGATCGTTCTGAACGTGGTGACGTAAAACACATACATCGGGACTATAAACGGGACAGTAGCCAATAGCTTTCGTTTCTTAATTTATTCTGAGCATGCGTGGCACTTTGTGTGTCGGATTTGTGTATACACAATCGGAATTTCCGACAATGGATTTTGTTGTCGGAAAATTTTATAGCAAGCTCTCAAACTTTGTGTGTCGTCAGAAATTCCTATGGAAATGTGTGATGGAGCCTACACACGGTCAGAATTTCCGACAACAAGGTCCTATCACACATTTTCCATCGGAAAATCCTATCGTGTGTACAGGGCAATATACACAGTGAGTAAACATAAAATAGATAAAGGTCACACTATTCAATCATGTATATACAAATGTAAAAATTTGATGATTAGAACACAAGTGATGTGAAAATAAATCCTGATGTCAATCTCCACCATCCACCACCATAATTATCTTAAATATCAATGCCTCCATCAACAGCTGAAAGGCTCGCTTACCAGCTCTTATTGATCCCTCCCGTCTGGAGGAAACACAAAGTTTTTGTGTTTCCTCCGGACGGAGGTGATGCATCACCTAGAACCTGACTGAGAAATCTTCACATCTTATACGGTGCCAAGGGGTGATCTTGTTGGGAGACCGTATGGACCTGGAGAAAGGCCTTGGCTGGACTAAAGCCACAAGCGCTAACAATCCCTTGTAATGAGGGATCAATAGAAGCGAGCCTTTCAGCTGTTGGTGGAGGCACTAATATTTAAGATAACTACGGTGGTGGATGGTGGAGATTGACATCAGGATTTATTTTCACATCACTTGTTGACTGTTCTAATCATCTAATTTTTACATTTGTATATTGTATCAACAAATCCAACCTTCTTGTTTTTCATGTCTTTTTGATTAAATGGTTCAGGGTTTCCAAGCTTAAACACAAAGTACTATGAAGTAGAAAGGGGGAGGGGTAAGTATGAATGATGATAGCCTGTTAATTAAGCCAGGGCCCTTTACACTTTGTCGTACTTGTCTATTGGAATAACACATGTACTTTAATGCTTGTTAATTCAGGTGATAACATGCGTTGCAGTAAGGCGGCCAATTCATTTGTAAGGGCTGCCAATGCTCCAGAAAGTATAACATTTTTTTTTTCAAATGCATTATAATGTGTTGTGGTGTGCTGCTCATGCATTAGAGCTGTGTCACCTAAGTGCTATTAAAATGACTGACACTGCAATTAACTAATGCATGTAACTGCATTAGTTTGTGTTGTAATACATGCCATATCAGAGAAGTGCAAATGGCTCCTTAACCACTTCCTCCGAAAGGGCATACATACTTTCTCTGGTTGAAGTAGTTATACTGTCACCATGGCTGTAGCTACAGTCATGACCCCAGTATTGTTTTTTCCTGCCGGCGATGCTCTTTCATGTAAAAGCAATCCTAGCAGCTAAAAAGTTGCTGGATCACGCTCTCCCATCCAATGGGAACCTGGCAATTCTTCCGGCTTACCATAGAGATATGTGAATGTCCCCAATAATCTCTATGGTGTAAGAAGTCACAAGGGACAAGCATTTTGTCACCCCCCAATTTCAGTCTAATGAAAACAGACCATTTTCGGCCTGTAAAAGATCTGATTAAACCGTACTTCGTGAGTACTTGTCAGGACCCGTGCTATCACAAGGGATGTTGTTAATCTATAAAGTTGATTAAAAAAATGTAAACAGACCATGTAAAAATAAAATATGTACAATGTAATAAAATAAATAATACATTTTTAAAACATCTAAAGAACCTATAGTAAGGCAAACACTTTGAGTCAAGCAAAAGTTCAGCCCGAACATCGCCTGTTCACCCCTTCAGCAAACACCCAAGTTTGCAGGGCGTTCGACGAGTGTTCGTCCCGCTGAACGTCCTGCAATGCACTGCGTGCTGCACAGTGTATTCTAAGCCCTGATTGGGCAAAGCTTTGCCCAATCAGGGCACAGTGAATATCTGGTTGTTAAGGAGTGGGCCGGGAAGCCAACTGCAGCGTGACAATCAATGAGTCATCAGCTGTCAATGGGCTTCCCCACTGACAACTGAATACAAAAAAAAATTACTGGCAATAAAAAAGGGGAAAAAAAACAGTGTGGGGTCCCCCTCAGTCCATACCAGACCCTTATCTGAGTGTGCTCCCCCATCCTGAACCATCCTGAGCCACAAGCCCTCAACATGGGGGGGTGGGTGCTTTTGGGCAGGGGGTGCCTCCCCACCCCAAAGCACCTTGTCCCCATGTTGATGGTGACAAGGGGCTCATCCCTACAACCCTGGGCTTTGGTTGTGGGGTCTGCAGGCAGGGGGCTTATCAGAATCTGGAAGCCCCCTTTAAGAAAGGGGCACCCAGATCCCCCCACCTAAGTGAATGAGTATGGGGTACATGGCACCCAAACAAATTCACTAAAAAAGTGTCAGAAAGTAATATAATCACAGAGACAGTTTTTGACAATTCCTTCATTCAAAAATAAAAAAACAGTGTCCCCTGATGCCATCATCAATTACGACACCGCCGCCACCGCCAGACTCGAAAAAGAAAAAAAAAAGATCCGAACTGTCAAACTGTCGAATACCTGGCTTGCCGTTTGACAGTTCTTATATAGGTTAAGGGCAGAACCACCTGGCGACATCACTTGGTTACACGTCCTCCTTTGTGACATCATTGACCGGTGCTAACGCATATGTAGGTCACTCATGCATATCCAAATGGTGTTCGCACCACAAATGAGATATCATCGCAAACGTTATAGTGAGAGCAATAATTCTAGCACCAGACCTCTTGTGCAACTCTAAACTGTTAACCTGTAAAGGCTTTTAAAGCAAGATTTCTAAGTACCATAGTTTGTCGTCATTCCACGAGCATGCACAATTTTAAACCATGATATGTTATGTATCTATTTACTCAGTATAACATCATCTTTTATATTTTAACCGCTTCAGCCCCGGAAGATTTTAGCCCCTTCCTGACCAGAGCGATTTTTGCGATTCGGCACTGCGTCGCTTTAACTGACAATTGCGCGGTTGTGCAACATTGCACCCAAACAAAATTGACGTCCTTTTTTTCCCACAAATAGAGCTTTCTTTTGGTGGTATTTGATCATCTCTGCGGTTTTTATTTTTTGCACTGTAAACAAAAAAAGAGCGACAATTTTGAAAAAAATGCATTATTTTTTACTTTTTGCTATAATAAATATCCCCCAAAAATATACAAAAAAAACTTTTTTTTTCCTCAGTTTAGGCTTATATGTATTTTTCTACATATTTTTGGTAAAAAAAAATCGCAATAAGCGTATATTGATTGGTTTGCGCAAAAGTTATAGTGTCTACAAAATAGGGGATAGTTTTATGGCATTTTCCTTTCTTTCAATATGTTTTTATTTTCAAAGCAGTTCAAAAGACAAGCATAACAATTTGACGGTCTGACATAAGGCCCGAAATACAATAATATAAACAGATTTGAACAAAAATTATAAGGAATCGGCATCTAGGATCTTACTAGTGATACAAAACCATACAGTGGGTTGAAGTAGGAAGTATTCAGACTTTACCCCTGGCTAGTGGGCAATATGGTGGTAGGCATGCTGGCTAAGAGGACTAGTGGGCTAGGGGGACACACCCGTCCCGGGCACCCCAAATGGGATCATCCTATGCCCCGGCCAGGCTCCCCCCCCACAGCCCCCCACCCTTAGTTGGTCCAGTAAGGCCATAGATGATGTCATAGGTGGTCCCTGCTCGTCAGTGTTGCTGATTTAGCTCTATAACAGTCAACAAGTGTAAGAACCCTTAAATCGAACCGTGCTAAAAAGGAAGATAGAAGAAGAGGGGGAAGAATAGGTGAGAAAGGGGGAATGGGGAGAGGGAAAGTATAGGGATCATGTGCCTGTCTTTAGCTGGATGTTAAAGGGATATCCAGGGAAACCCCAGCAACGAGCGGAATTCCACGATAAGCTGCCCAGGGTGTCCACACTGATTCAAATGTGTGGGTTGTGTCTGATAGGATAATGGCTAATTTTTCTTGGGTCATTATCCATGAGATCTTGTGCTGTATAGCTACAAAGGATATCTTTGGCTGTTTCCATGCTCTGGCGATGGTGAGTTTCACCCCAGGAGCATAAAGTGAATCAACTTTTGAGTAGGTTTGGAGATTTGCAGGATTTGGGCGTTGAGGAGGGCTACAGATGCAGACCTGGGGATCATGCACTCAGTGACCTTGTAAATGAGGTTAAAGATTCTCTTCCAGACTGGTCTGATTCTGGGGCATTTCCACCAGACGTGCACCATCGAGCCCAAAAGTTGGCAGCCCCTGAAGCAACTGGGATCTGCCATTGGGTAAATGGCTGTAAGCCTGGTGGGAGTCATATACCATCGCATTAGTACTTTTAAATTCGCTTCCATCAGGGATGTGTTTAGGACACCCCGGAAGTCTCTAGAGCAAGCCGCCTGCCAGGCCTCCAGGTCCCACTCATGTTGGAGGTCGGCCTCCCAAGCCGTCATATACATAGATTTCCCTGTTGGTTGGGTGAGCGACGAGTAGATGACTGAGATACCACCCCTCTGCCCCATGGCCTGCCCACACCAGAGCTCATAGTTCGTAATTTGGGGGGGAGTGTTTTTTCCACCTAGATTTTGCGTAAAAAGTGTGAGATCTGTCCGAATTTGAATTTTTCAGAATCTGGAAGATCCAGGTTGTTTATACATTGGCTCAGGATGAACGGGCCCCTAACTGTGAAATAATGTCCTATATGGTACAGGCCTTTGTCAAGCCACCATTTGAAGGCTTTAATGTCCATTCCAGGAAGGAAGTTTGGTTTGTGCAAAAATATGTGGGCTAGGAGTTGTTCCTTGGAAACAAGGGCTGGAAGATTTCGGATACTATCCCAAAGGGTGTAAGAATGAGAGAGGAAAGGTGACATAATTGGTGGTCTTTGTTTTTGGGGTCACCAGAGTAGGTAATCCAGGGTGTATTGGGGGGTAGCCTGCCTTTCTATATGGACCCAGTCTGGTTTTTCGAGTCTTGTGTATACTGTAAAGAATTGGGCCAGTCTGGCAGCTAAGTAATATTTGTATAGATGCGGCAAGCCCACCCCATCCTTTTTTCTGTGAAGATATAGAGTGTGTTGGGGAATTCTGTATCCTGAGTTGCCCCAGATAAATTTTAGTAATTTACTTTGTAAAGACCTCAGCTGGTCCTTTCGGATGGAAATGGGGAGAGATCGAAATAGATACAGGATTCTAGGTAATAAGGCCATTTTAAGAGAATTTATTCTGCCCATCCAGGACAGTTCATATCTTGCCCAGGTATTCAGGTCTGCTTCCAGTTTTTTGTATAGGGGAGGGTAGTTGTTTGCGTAGAGGGATTCTGTTTGTGCTGTGAGGGTGACCCCCAAATATTTGATAGAGGATAGGCTCCATTCAAACTTAAAGGATTGTTGGAGTAGGGAGATTTCGGATGGTGGGAGGGACACATTTAAGGCCTGTGATTTAGGGTAGTTCACTTTGCGCTCTGAGATTTTAGAGAATTCCGAGAGGTTAGGTAGGGAGGTAACGGGAGAGGTTAAGAACAGAAGTATATCATCTGCAAAGGGACCGCATTTGTGGGTCTGATCTCAACATGTTACCACTTGTATGTCCGGATTCCATCGGATAGCTATAGCTAGGGTCGCCATTGCTATGGCAAAAATTATTGGGGAAAGCGGGCATCCTTGTCTGGTACCTCTGGCTATTTTTATTGGGGAAGAGTAGTATCCCTGTAGGTGGATTTGGGCCTTGGGTTGGGAATTAAGGGCTTGTATCATCCCATGAAACAAGGGCCAAATCCCCATCCCCGTAGCAGGGAGAAGAGATATGACCAGGACACGGAGTCGAAGGCCTTCTGCAGATCAAGTGCTAGGAGAAAGCCTTGTTGTTTGGGACCCCCTTCCCAATTAGATTGCAGTATGAAGTTAATTTCCACTGCCCTTCTCACCTGATCCGGGCCTTGTCTGCCAGGTATAAACCCCACCTGGTCCTTGTGAATATATTTACTTATAAATGAGGAGAGGTGATCCGCTAAAATTTTAGTTAATATTTTTAGGTCATTATTGATAAGGGAAATGGGGCGGTAACTACCAACACCCTCTGGGTTTTTATCCGGTTTTGGTATGACCGTAATGTATGCAGTGTTAAGCTGTGTGCCCAAGAGGCTGCCCTGTGTTTTGGAGTTGAAAAATCTTGTCATATGTTGAACGAGGGTGTCTGAAAAGGCTTTATAATAGGGGGCCGACAGGCCACCAAGTCCAGGGGCAGAGCCTGTTCGAAGGCCCTTGATAGCTGCCGCCACCTTCTCCTCTAGAAAATGAGCCTCGAGAATGTCTTTATGCTCGGTTTCTAGGGATGGAATGGTCAGGCCATCCAGGAATTGGGATAGTGCATCCCCAGGAGGCTGTGGAGGGGCGCTATATAGTTCTGAATAAAATTTATGGAATGCCTCCAATGTCTAGGTTGGGTTAGCAGTGGGTTCCTGGTCCGCTACATGTATCTTGGGAAAGGAAGAAATCTGTGTTATAGAGGACAGTTTGGCTGCTAGCATCGGGCCAATCTTTTCTTTCTGGGTGTAAAATTTATTACGACTCCAGCGGATCGATCTCTCTGCTTTCATCGTGAGGGCAAGGTTTAGTTCCAGCCTCAAATTGTCTACCTAAGCAAGCAAGGCTGGGGATGGATTCTTTTTGTGTTGTGCCTTCAAGGTCCTGTATGACCTCTCCAGGCACTCAATATCCGCTCTGTGTTCTTTTTTAGTTTGCGTCGCAATCTGTATAATCTTACCTCTGATAAAGGCCTTGTGGGCTACCCACAGTGTCTCAGCAGAGGTGCCCTCCACATAATTGAGTGTGAAGTATTCTAGAAGCTCCTTATTAATCACTGTTTTTTGAATTGGGTTGGAGAGGATGGACTTGTTTAGTCGCCAGTGTCCCTGTTTTGCCATATTAGCATCCGAGCGGATAGACATGAGCACCAGAGAGTGGTCGGACAGGACTGTGTCTCTGATTTGAGACTTGAGAACTGCTGGGAGGATATTTGGGGGGATCAAAATATGATCAATCCTTGCATAGGTGTTATGCGGGTGGGAGAAATGGGTGAAGTCTCTTTTTGAAGGGTTATATTCTCGCCAGACATCTGTTAATCCCCTATCGTGGAGGAGCTTGGCAATTTTGAGGCTTACCCTAGTGGGTCTAGTAAGTTGGGCGGATGGGGGTTTAGATTTGTCCAACCCCTGGTCGAATGCCACATTGGAGTCCCCCGATATGACTGTGCATTCCAGCAGGGGAGTTAGGGTATCTAAGATGAGGTGGAAGATCTGTTCCTGCCCTTTATTGGGGGAGTAATATGAGACTAGGGAGTACAGGTGCCCCCCTATTTTACCCTTGATCAGGAGAAACCTGCCCTCCAGATCCCTAAACTCTGATAGAAATTCAAAGTCACAGGATTTGGAGAGGAGTATTGCGACCCCTCTAGTTTTATTGTCAGCATTAGCTAGATGGAAATGAGGGTATTAGGAGTGGATGAACTTTGGATCTCTTGGATCATGAGAATATCAAGTTTAAGAGACTTGTAATAGTCAAAGATTTTTCTTCTTTTGATGGGGGAATTTAGGCCTTGTACATCGTATGTGGCTATTTTGAGGGAGCTCTGTGTGGGGTCAGCCATGAGGTCCAGGAAAGGCTCTGTGTCTGTCTCTCTCATCACTCACCCTTCGACGTTTTCTGACCGCCTGGTCCCGTGGATCCTTTGTGCGTACCCCCGGCAGCTGGGAGGTCCCCCTTCTTGCAGTGGTGATGTGATCTGTAAAGTATAACCAGGTTAGGCACATGTGGAGTAAGTAGGGAACGGAGAAAGAAAGGACAGTAGAGAAAGGAAAAGAGATGGGGGAGAAGTCCCCCCAAGAACCTCTTCCTAGGTAGAGCAGGTAAGGCCTGTTCCAAACATGAATAGGCAACCTGTCCCCCAGAGACTGGCCGGAGTCTGAGGGAGAGGTGGAGGCACACCCCAGCCAGGGTGCCCCTGATGAAAATGGAAATCTTCTAAACAGCCAAAACCTGGAACAACATACTCAGGTTGTGGGCTAGGTTACTAGGACCTAGGCCCAGCACAGGTGGCCCTCCATCCTCCCCTCCAAAGGGAGCCAAGGAGGGAGGGTCCCTGGTTTGAAGGTGTGGGATGCCTCCCCAAAAGGGGGGAACCCCACCCTTGCTCAAGTAAATATGTACAAACATCTGACTAAAAATTTGGTCAATGTAGGAGGAGTATTCAAGTCCCCTGGCCCAGATCTAATCAGGGCTCATGATCAGGTGGATTGTAGTGGATAGTTCTTGTCGTCCCGGGTCCGGTCAGGGAGGTCCGTTATCTTTTACCTTCTTGGTCCTCGACCTGTTCCACAGGGGGGGATTGGGGGCTGGTGGGGGTCGGTCTCTTGGATGATCCAGGGTTGTTGTGGGAAGTATCCATAGCTGCTTCTGGTGAGATAAACTTGAGATGTAGCAGCAGTCTTTCACCCTCAGGAAAAGTGGAGAACGAGTAAATCTTGTCTGAAAACTTCACAGCGAATGGGAAGGCCCACTTGTATTTTATGCCCTTCCATGTCAGGGCTAGAAGTAGCGATTTCAGAGACTATCTGTGTTGCATTGTGGAGGGCGAGAGGTCTGCATATATCTGGACAGGGTGTCCTTGGCACATCACCTTGGGTACGGACCGAGTTTGTCTCATTACCTCCTCCTTCACTGCATAGAAGTGGGGTTTAGCAATAATGACTCTCGGCGATCCTTCTTTTCTGGGGGGCCCCAGAGCTCTATGGGCCCTATCCAGCTCCAGGCGGTGTTGTGGGATATTTGGGATCACGTTCTGGATCACATTTTGTACTGCTGCCGGGGGAACTCTGACGCAGGAACACTGTCTGGATAAAGGGGGCCTTGAGAGCTAAGGAATTCCTCCTCTTCCTGCCTCTGTTCTGCCTCAAGTGCCCTGTCCATTATTCCACGCAGTGTGCGCTCCAACAGGTGGACAAGGGGGACAGTGTCACTGATGCATGCACTGTCACTGCTCACCATCCTCGTGGCTTCCTCAAATGGTGACAGGACAGTGCATGCATCTCTGATCATGGCCCACTGGCGTGGGGAAAAAAAACAAGCTCCCCTGACCCTGTCCTTGTGCCATAGTTGCACGAGGACATTGATGGCACTCTGTTGCTTGTGCAGCCGCTGCAGCATGGCCAACGTTGAGTTCCACCTGGTGGGCATGTCACAGATTAGGCGGTTCTTGGGCAGGTTAAAATCCCTTTTGGAGGTCTGCCAGCCGAGCACTGGCATTATATGACCAGCGGAAATGCACACAGACTATCCTGGCCCTTCCCAAGGACATCCTGTAAGCCCGGGTACCTGACCAAAAACCCAAGTTAAGAACGTGAGCCAAACAGGGCACATGGGTCAGTTATCCATGTCGGAGGGTGGAGAGGAGGTTGGTGCCATTGTCGCAAACCACCATTCCTGCCTTAACCACCTCTGAACCTGCCCCTGCAGAGCTGACAGAATCTTTGCCCCAGTGTGGCCCCAGTCCCCCAAGCACACCAGCTCAAGCACCGCATGGCATCTTTTGGCCTGTGTACTTGCGTAGCCCCTTGAATGCCTACGGAGCACCACTATTTTCGAGGACAAAGCACAGGAAGAGGCCATGGAGGAAGAAGAAGAGGAGGGGGTGGAGGAGAGAGGTGTGTCAGAATCACCAGTACTGGCATTTTGGAGGCGTGGTGGTGGAACAACCTCCAACACTATTGCACCTTGTCCTGCATCCTTCCCAGCTGCCAGCAGAGTCACCCAATGTGCCGTGAAACTTAGGTAACGTCCCTGTCCTTGCCTGCTGGACCATGAGTCAGCGGTAATATGCACCTTACTGCTGACCACCCTGTCCAACAAGGCCAAGACATTGCCTTCCACATGCCGGTAGAGAGCTGGAATCGCCTTCCGTGAGAAAAAGTGGCGTTTGGGTACCTGCCACTGAGGAACCACACATTCCACAAACTCACGGAAGGGAGCAGAGTCTACCAACTGAAAATGTAGCAGTTGAAGTGCTAGCAATTTTGCCAAGCTAGCATTCAACCACTGGGCATGTGGATGGCTGGGAGCAAACTTCTTTCTGCGGTGCAGCAGCTGGGGCAGGGAAATTTGTCTGGTACAATCTGATGTCGGTGTACTGATTGCCCGCAAGTACTTGGCTGTGACACACCTAATTCTACACCTTCATTCCTCTCAGTGCAGGTCTCAGAGAGGACTGAAGGTATAGTGGGGTTGGAGATCCCAGCTGATGAGGAGAAAGGAGAGGTTCTCTTTGTTCTTTGGTGTGGGTCTTTTAGGTACGCTTGCCTATGAACTGCATGGCAGGTCAACATATGTCTGGTCAAGCATGTGGTGCCCAAGCGGGAGATGTTTTGGCCACGCGAGATACGCTTGAGACATATGTTGCAAATAGCAGCGGTGGAATCTGATGCACTCTTTTTAAAAAAGGCCCACACCAAAGAACTTTTGGAATAACTCGCAGAGACAGCAGCGTCCTGCAGATGCGGAGCTCTGCGGTGTGATGCAGTCAGTGTGCTGCCCTTAGGCTGGCCCCTGGAGGGCATTCTGCCTCGTTGGTGATGTGCCTCCTCCTCCTCTCGCCTATCAGGCACCCATGTGGAGTCAGTGATCTCATCATCCCCTCCCTCCTCATCACTGGAGCAAACCTGGTAGTATGCTGCAGCAGGGGGAACATGACTGCCATATTGCTATATTTCTTGGGCACCCCCTCTGTCTGGGCTCACATTACTGCCTTCCTCTAGCTGAGTATCATCATCAGAGCCTTCAAAATGCTGGGCATCCTCCTGGAGCATGTACCCAACACTGGGGTCAAACATTTCGAGGGACTCCTCAGGAGGACATGGTGGGGCTAGGGAAGGAGTCACTGATGCCATTGAGCCGAGGGAAGAGGCCGCGTTGGCAGCTGCTTTGCCAGATAAAGTACCCTGAGTCTGGGTGAGAGAGGAGGAGGACGGCTTAGTCATCGACTCAATCAAGTCTTCCGCATGTTGGCCGCAACATGGCCAGCTGCCGAAAAAAAGGCCGAGCATGTCCCACGGCCACGTGCTGATAAGGATGCACCGTGTCCACGACCAGCACTGTTGCCTCTAGACACAGAGCCTGCTTGCCCTCTTTTATTGGCTTGTGACTGTCTGCCTCTCCTTGTTGGCATTCCAGACATACTATTGGCCTGCTGTGAGCTGCACAAAACTGGGATGTATACATATATACCGATTATACTGCAGCTAGCAGAATCAACTGCCTGCCTGTAGTATTATTAGTATGATAACACCTGCACTTGTCTTTGGGTAGCTATACTGTAGGAGCAACTGTGCAGGGTACACAGTACAGTAACTGGAAATACTTCAAGAGTCTACACAAGCACCTGGCTGCAGGTAGCTATACTGTAGGTGCAACTGTGCGGGGTACACAGTACTGTAACTGGAAATACTTCAAAGAGCCTACACAAGCACCTCGCTGCAGGTAGCTATACTGTAGGTACAACTGTGTGGGGTACACAGTACAGTAACTGGAAATACTTCAAAGAGCCTGCACAAGCACCTGGCTGCAGGTAGCTATACTTTAGATGCAACTGTGCGGGGTACACAGTACAGTAACTGGAAATATTTCAAGAGCCTACGCAAGCACCTGGCTGCAGGTAGCTATACTGTAGGTGCAACTGTGCGGGGTACACAGTACAGTAACTGGAAATACTTCAAAGAGCCTATACAAGCACCTGGATGCAGGTAGCTATACTGTAGGTGCAACTGTGCGGGGTACACAGTACAGTAACTGGAAATACTTCAAAGAGCCTACACGAGCACCGGGCTGCAGGTAGCTATACTGTAGGTGCAACTGTGTGGGGTACAGTACAGTAAATGGAAATACTTCAAAGAGCCTACACAAGCACCTGGCTGCAGGTAGCTATACTGTAGGTGCAACTGTGTGGGGTACACAGTACAGTAACTGGATATACTTTAAAAACACCTGCCTGCCTGTCAGTATATTAGGAAGAGAAGAACAGGATCTAGCTAAACTGAACACAGTATATATATATATATATATATATATATATATATATATATATATATATATATATATATACACACACACACACACACAACACCTGGGATGCATATATATACACAATACACTATAAGTGCAGCTAACTGACTCGACCTGCCTACTCTAACTTAAATCAAATGACACTGTCTCTCTCTCTGTCTATCTCTCTCCCAAGCCGGAACACACTACACAGGGCCGACGTGCAGGCAGCCTTATATAGTGTGGGGCATGTACTATACCCCCTGAGCCATAATTGGCCAAAGCCTCCTTGTATTAGAAGAGGGGCGGGACCTCTGTGTTCCGTGATGTACATCGAAAAAAAAGGATTTTACAGGTAAGCTGTTATAAAAAAATCCTATTTTCTTTCTCATACATCACGGGACACAGAGCCTCAGTAATTACTGATGGGATGTCCCAGAGCAATGCTATCTGAGGGGAGGGGAACCACAACCAAGTAGGGTGCAATCAGACCTGAGGACCCTGTACCACTGCCTGCAGCACACTACGCCCAAAGGCGATATCCTCATGCCTTCTCACATCCACCTGATAAAATCTGGTGAATGTATGGACTGAAGACCAGGTTGCGGCCTTGTAGATTTGAGCCATAGAGGCCCGGTGATGCACTGCCCAAGAAGCACCAATAGCCCTTGTGGAATGTGCCTTGATCTGAAACGGAGGAATCTTCTATTTCAAACCGTAAGCATGAATAATCAATTGTCAAATCCATTTAGAAATGGTAGCTTTTGACGCTGCCTGTCCTCTTTTGGGACCCTCTGGCAGCACAAACAAAACATCCGTTTTGCGAATTTGAGCAGTTGCTTCCAGATTCCAGGTTTTGACTGCTCTTACTAAATCCAAAGAATGTAGTTACCTTTCTTCCAAAGAACAGGGATCTGGAAAAAAGGAAGGCAGAACAATGTCTTGGTTTAGATGAAAATCTGAAACCACCTTCGGTAAGAAACTAGGATGAGGGCGCAGTACCACTCTATCCTTGTGCACAATCAAATAAGGCTCTTTACAGGAAAGAGCTGCTAATTCTGATACTCTTCTAGCAGAAGAAATGGCTACCAGAAAAATTAACTTCCTTGTCAACAAGACCAAAGGAATCTGACGTATTGGTTCAAAAGGCTGTTTCTGTAAAACAGACAGAACCAAGTTCAAGTCCCAGGGGTTTAGGGGCGCCTTAACCGGAGGATTAAGATGCGTCACCCCCTGCATAAAGTTTCGGACCAAAGAATGCGAAGCAAGTGGTCGTTGAAACAATACTGATAAGGCCGAGACTTGGCCCTTGATGGTACTGAAGGCCAACTTCATCTTTAATCCCAATTGTAGAAAATCGAGGATTCTACCTATCACATATTTTCTGGGATGCCAACCCCTGGATTCACACCAGGATACATAAACTTTCCAGACTCTATGTTAAATTATTCTGGAAGCAGGCTTCCTTGCATTGATGAAGCTAGATATCACAGGACCTGAAAGCCCACGATTTTTCAGGATGTGGGTTTTAATAGCCAAACCGTCAAATTTAGCATTTGTAAGGCAGAATGGAACACTGGACCTTGAGATAACAGGTCTGGGCGTAACAGTAGGGTCCACGAGGAACCCACCGTCATCCTTACTATTTCTGCATACCAAGTCCTCCTGGGCCAAGCGGGGGCTACCAGAAGTACCGACTTCCTTTCCTGCCTGATCCTGCGAAGGAGTCATGGCAGTAGCAGAATAGGCAGTAATGAATAAATCAGTGAGAACCGATGCCATGGAATCACCAACTCATCTGTACCGCATGCAAGGGAATCCTTTGTCCTTGCCACAAATCTGTCTATCTTTTTGTTGAATCGAGATGCAAAGAGATCTACATCCAGAACCCCCCATCTTTGGCATATGGCCCAAAAGACGTCGGGATGCAGAGACCATTCCCCTGGGAGTAACTGCTAGCGACTTAAATAGTCCGCCTGCCAGTTCTCTATCCACTATCCACCATAATGACCTCTTGCGACAAAAGTCTCTCTAGCACTAGAAGGAGCGACTGCTTTTTCTCTGGATCTCTAGGGACACTTGATCTGAGGAAATGAGGAGAGGGAAATTCTTGGAACTCCAGCTTGTACCCTAAGGTTACCGTGGAGATTACCCATCTGTCCTGGAAGTCCTCCTGCCAGAGCTTTGAGAACCGTAGCAGTCTTCCCCCCACTCGAGCCCCTTCATAAAGAGGCCTTAGTGTCTTGTCTAGTATGCTTCTTCCCCCAGGACTTCTTTTGTCCCTGGGGTTGACTCTTGTTTCTTGACCCAGACGGAGGAGGCCATCGTGACTGCCTGGAGGCTCATGCCCCTGGCGCTGGGGAAAGAGTTCATTTGAAAGAGGGACGCTTACTCTTTTTCTTAACAGGTAAGAGAGTGCTTTTCCCACAAGAGATACTTTGGATATATTTATCCAAGTCTTCTCCAAACAACCTTGCACCATGAAATGGAAACCCAGACAGAAGCTTCTTACATGGTGCTTCAGCTGACCAATTTCTCAACCATAAGATTCACCATATATGCACCAACCCAAGTGAAAGATGAGAGGTTTGGATGATAGAATCTCTGATGGCGTCAACAACAAAACATAAGGCCGCTGGAAGGTTAGCCAACCCCTGGGCCTGCTGTTCAGGTAGAACTTTAATGACCTGTTTAACATGGTCTCTTAAGTATTGAGAGACTCCAATCGCTGCTACTGCAGGTTGAGCCACTGAACCTGCTAAGGAGAAAACATCCTTCAACAGGGACTCCATTTTTTTATCCACAGGATCCCTGAGCATCTGCGCATTGTCTACAGGACAAGTCAGATTTTTATTTATGGAGGAGATGGCGGCGTCAACAGCCGGTATTCCCCACATTTTTATAAACTTTTCTTCCATAGGATAAAGTGTTGAAAACTTTTTCGGTGAAAAAAAAACGTTTATCTGGGTGATCCCACTCAGAATAAAGGAGCTTTTCAAGTAAATTATGAACAGGAAAAGCATGTGCTGTTTGAGGAGGTTTCAGTGACCCCAAAGAAGAAGAGGGTTCTTTAACTGATTCAGATAAGGGCAACTTAAATGTGGAGCGGACCAATCCAGCAAGGATCTGTGCTAAGACCTTCTCCTCCTGGGAAGCCGAAGAGGGTCCCTCTCCACCTGATTCCTCCGAAGAGGAATCATCCGCCCCATCCCGATCCTCTGAAAGGGATTCTTCTCCTCTATCCCAGAGCTCCTCTGCCTGAGGGTCCTGGGAAACAGAGGAAGGCCTAGTGCGTTTTCTTCCACTGAGTGAAGATGTGGTCACGGCCATTAATCTTTCCTCTAATCCATTAATGGTTGAGGAAACAAAACTCCTGTGTAATGTATACAGGGGCTGAAGTGCCAGAAGCAGGTGTAGCCCCTGACCCCAATGGCTCTCCCTGGCTAGCCGTCCCTGGTCCCTCAGGGGGGAAGGATGCTGCAGAATGGGGGTCCTCTGAACCTGAAGGAGATCCCCTAGAGCCTCTGGTTTATGGGGTATTTGAACCTCTTCTACCCATAGTGCAAAGCAACAAGGTGGAGGTATCACAAAATGAACACTGACTGCTGAGCAATGTAGTCCGTAAAAAGCCCTGCTACCAAATGCCCAGTCTAGTGTTACCTTAGTAATTGCTGCCTAGGAGAATGCCTGTGTGCCACCTTACATGCGACCGTCAGTTCTGTGTCCCTCCAAAGGCTGTGTGCACCTATAAAGTGTGCCTCTTATAGCCATGCAGCCGGCAATGAATGTGAGCGTCTGAGCACGCTGAGGCCATGCTGACGCTCCGCCCCCCCACTCTACCGCCCCCCCCCTAGTTTTTTCAAAAACGTGCGCTTCCCGCGCGAGCCGACCCTCCTGTTTTGACAAGCATGGAGGAAAAGACTGGGGGTGGGGAAGGAAGGAGAGAGGCCGGCAGTGATGGGGCCTGCATGTAGCAATGGCGGCGGCATTGACAGTGCGGTATACTACCGCCTCACAGACCAACTTCGGCCCCCCCTATTCTTGGTAATCACCGGGAGGAGAGCCCCCCATCCCATCCTACCTGGAGCTCGGCTGGAGGAGCTGTGAAGTGTGAAACACTGAGACAGACATTAGCATGAGAAGGTATGTGCTCTTGGCAGCCCCAGGTGGCGACAATAGGCATAGCATGCATTTACTTCAAAGGAGAAACCTACTAGAACTAAAAAATTCTGTGGAATCTCCCTTACCTTATCCAGCCGCAGGGTTCTGTTATACAGACCCAATCTTCATCTCTCACAATGGGCTCTGTTTGGAAAAATCTTCAGAGACTGGGGCCCCCTACAGATAGGAGGATCCACAGTTCTGGGCCTGTCAAACACCCGGCCAGAAATAAGGCTAGAAAAACCATTTTCTGAAATGCGGGGTCCAGCTCTCTAAAAAGAGGAAGCGTTACAGGTAAAACCTCGTTTCTTCGGACACGAGGCCCGGGTACCATCCAATTCAGCCTAGAAAGGACACTTTGAAATGGATCCAGTTCGCCTGGCTTGCCCCAGTATAGGATATAGGATATTCCCTTTGGAGCTCAGCACAGGACATCTTTACACGTCCAACACCTAAGACACTGACGTAAAAACTGAGGTATCCCTGTAAGGGGAGGGATTATATAGGGGGTTGAACTTCCCGGTTAGGGTGTGCCAGTGTCCAATCACCTAGTAATACCTATATAACCCATCAGTAATTACTGAGGCTCTGTGTCCCGTGATGTATGAGAAAGAAAAATATATCATGTTTGGGGGTTCTAAGTAATTTTCCAGCTGATTTTTACACATTTATGTGAGAAATGTCAGAATAAACTTGGGAAGCAAGCAGATCTAAACCTAAAGGGCTAATTTTTACTGGTGTGTTGGCAAAAACACACAGTAAAAGGCTCCTTTTTATCAACCCTTACAATGCTATGTTAATGAATGAATAATGGTGCATTATGGAGTTTGTGTGTTTCCTAATGCATTAAAGTGTGTTGTCAACCCAAGGGTGGGCTGTCTTAACACAGATAATGAGTTGCATTAATGCATATGTGCTGAGATAAAGCTGTCTATCATAAACAATTGCCATGTAGCCTTCTGTTATAAAATCATGTTTTCACCCTTCTTTTCATCCTTTTTTGCCTTTTCATACTGCTGATTTCCTGCAGTTTCATTATGGTACATCCTCTAATGCCGCGTACACACGACTGGACTTCCCGACAGAAAAAGTCCAATGGGAGCTTTCGGTCGGATATTCCGACCGTGTGTATGCCCCTTCTGAATTTTTCTGTCGGCATTTCCGACGGACTCAGATATAGAATGAAAAAAAGAGGAAAGAAATAAAACTGGGCTCACTTATCTCCTTCCAACCCAGCGCAATGAGTTTCCAAACAGATTAATACATGTTGGCACTGTGATTAATCACAATAAGAGAGAAATATATTATCTGGCTGCCACTTAAACTAAAAAATAAATGAATATGAAATACAACAGTCTGTCACATTAAACAAACAAATGTGAAAAGACACATAATATCAACAGAACATGTTCTAAATCTCTCTGTTGGAAATGCTACTTTTCGCCAAAACCTTGATGTGACCATTATTGCCTATTTAGGTACGACAGATACATGTGCTGAAAGGATAGTCAGTTTACTATACAAAACCAGTTCCATGTTTTCATAGGATCTTTTTATAGAATGTAGAAGAAGCATACAGATTGGCATCTTCTATCTAATCTATAATATGTAAACATTAATTAATTGAACATTAATTGAACTAATTTCTGGCCATTAGGCAGAAGATGATGAGCTTAAAAGCCAACTACATCGAAGGTGTATGTTTATTTTTCATTCAGTCAGCTAGAAGATCCTGCCTTCTCAGCTGCAGTATGGAGAGCCAGCTGTCTAGCATTTACATTGCTAATTCATTAAAACCAGTTATTCATCCTCCCTGGAAATCACTACAGTCCTGCATACTGGAAGACAATAATGTGCTAGTGTTTTCTGCTGCCATTGCTGACAATATCAATTATTTCGTTTTCTGTCAATTCTCATTAGACATTTCTAACCAGAGAATTTACACAGTTATTGAATTACAAACAGCTAAAAGCTTTAGGGAATCTAAACTAATTAGCAAGCGTTTGTAAACCCCTTTGTTCATGGTAATTTGTTTACAAGAGTAACTCAACCTTTTAATTAAGGGTGAATGCTAGGCCACATACCATTACAATCATTTCAGTTTTATTAAATAGAGGTGCACTATATGGCATGGACGCAGGCACACTTTGCTTTTAATGAGCTGTGATGACCCTACATGCTTTATTATGACCGAAAATAAAAGATTGTCTGTAACTGTACTTGAGAAAAGGAGAAAATCTCCTGCTGCTGTAGGTTGGCATACATGCAACATTCAGCTTATACTTAAATGCCTGGGCTAGAGATCAATTGGATAACATAAATTTTACATAAAAAGTAATTGCTAACAGCTACCATTTGCCAATTAGAATTTTCATTTTGTTCATAAATGCAGAAATGATTTTAGTATCACCCCACCCTGGTTAGATATAGACACTATGATCTAATTAGTCTGAAAAATGTGAATGCACAGAGATCATTGAAACTTAATGATATTATGTCTTCTTCATGAGATCCTCTATAGGCTATAGGCATTTTCAGTACTTGGTGATTCTGGCAGTGACTGCAAATTCAGTTATAAAGAAAAAAAAAACAGAACTGCTACTAAAAATATAATTGAATTAAAGTGTATCCAAATCCAAAAAAGGTGTAATATATTTTGGCTTACAAATCCTTAGAAAGTTGGTTGCATTAGCCTTCTGGGCTTTTTTTCCTTTTTTTTTCATCCGGTGATTTACAAATAGCAAACTTTCTATCCTAGGGAGAATACACTCACTTCTGCGCTACATCAACAGAGGAAGCCACGGTTATCACCCAGTCTATAGTTCATAGGTTTACATAGGTAAGATAACATTGTTTTTCCTTTCCCTTCAGCTCACAGAAAACGACAAGGACACTGCATTTCTGACGAGATGAACAGGTATTTTTTGTACTTGCTGAAAATGTACCTAACCTGAAAAATCCATTGCTACCACATCTAAGGAATGGTAAGCTGAAATAAATTTTGTTCTTAGATATCACTTAAGTGCACCATTCATTCTGCATAGGGTGTATCACACCCCCCAAAAATTATTTTCTTGGAACATGCTATGGAGATGCCTGAAAAAAATTTGATATTGGACAGTGATATTCCAAAAACTGTCTGATCTATCTTAGATACAAATTTCCAATGATCCTAAACTTGCTCTTTTTGGGTATACTCCCAGATGATTGTCCAACTCCTACACAAAAAAATTTACTCACCTGATTGTTGTTTCTAGCTCGTAAACTGATCTCACGCTGCCTCTCCCCAACCCTCCAACTTATACACAATGGTGTACTGCAGGGAACACTATTCTAGATAGGGAAAAACTTGCCTAGCAGCACAGGGGCTGCCCAGAAAAATGTAAGAATACTTGGTCTCCATGGCTCTCTACCCCAGGTCTAGCCACCTCCACAAACTCATCTCCTTTTAGCCTGTTTGCCAATGCTAATAATTCATCCATAATCACCAAAGCAATACACTTTTTTCATTACCAAGCTCATATAAGCTATATAAGAACCTACTTACTCCCTTTGATATTTTCTTGGGGAAGCACACCGCATGCTTATACCACTTTCCATACTCATCAGGAGTTTGTTATGCCTCTGTATAGGATGTAGTACTGAACTGAGAACTACATGTGGAACAAAATCTGCCTTTGGAACTGTATTTATCCATATTCTTGCATAGGTTTTACTTTCTCTTTTCCTTTTTTTTATTTGTTGTTTCTTTATGTTTCTTTGTAACTGGATGTTAAACTACATAAAAGGTGAATAAAAATTATATGGAAAAAAAGCTACAGTAAAGTGCTGATAATATATTTCTTGTGTGGAATGTGGTCATTCCTTTGTTCTTAAATATTAAGGCATTGGGCCAGGGATGTTGTGAGCAGACCTACGGGCAGGAGTTTGACACAAAGTGGTGAAGGCTACAACTATCAGCAGTTCAGTAATTCCTCTTACAAGATGATTATCAACCAGTAAGGACAGAATGCATGATTTACTTGAATGCAGGGTAACATGTAAACTGCAGTATGTATCATTAAAGACTGCAACCTCTTAGATAGTGAGAGAGCGCATTACTATGTGAGATGAGCACATTTCTGTGGGGCAGCAGCCAATAGAAACTACTGATTGTAATACCTGACATTCACACTAGTAGGAAAACCCTGTATCCCACTTGAAGTGTCATTCATTGTTAATGGCACTCCAAACACGTCAAGCAAGGCATGTGGTTTTACATGTAGGGAAATTTGTGGCAAATGCAGGAAGATGTGTGGCTAAAAAATAGGCAAAGCTCAAAAGGATAGTTGAGCTTCTTTTCCACATTAGCCTAAAAAAATAATTGGCTGCCCTATGCGCAAAGCATGACAATGTGTGAAAAATGCACAAAAACACAAGTAAAAGCAATAGGGGCTAGATTTCAGATGCCATGGAAATTAGAAATAGAAAGGTCTTACATACTAGGGACTTTTAATGTTTTTATAACTGCTAGTTAAAAACGCTCCTCCATGTTAGCCTATGTGTCCATGCACACATAAACTGTCAGAGGCATTTGGAGGCTTAAGCGCTTAGGGACAGTAGAAAAAAAAGCCTGTGTGTTCAGGAGCAGAGGCTGTTGAGCTGTAAAAACGCCTGATGCTGCTAAAAGCTGCTAAACACAAGTGTTTATTTTTTTACATTTCACAATTCATGGTTCCCTATGAGAGCCCATTGATTTGAATAGAAGTAGCACCATAAGTCAGATCATGATGATCTGACTTGCAGTGCAACTTGTGCGCTGAGGATCTTAAAGAAGAACCCTGCACCAAAATGAAAAAAAAATGGTGCGGGGTCCCCCCCAATATCCATACCGGACTCTTCAGTCTGGTATGGGTTTTAAGGGGAATCCCCACACTAAAAAATGGCATGGGGGTCCCCCAAAATCCATGCCAGACCCTTATCTGAGCATACAGCTCAGCAGGTCAGCAAAGGTCAGGAAAGGGGGCCTCCCTCCTGGACTATACCAGGCCACATGGCGTCAACATGGGGGGGATAGATGCTTTGATGGGGCAGTGATGTTACAAACGGTGGAGCCTCTGGATGATGTTGCCTAGTGGCCCTGCCCCTTGCCTATATAAGTATTGGCACACGGTGGCCCTAGCATTACACAGGGAGAGAGCGTCAAGAGAACGCCAGAGGAAGAACAGAGGGAGAAACCAGTGGAAGAAGATAGGGGAGAGAGGAGAACTGGCAGAGGGAGAAGACAGCGGTAAGAGAAGAAGAACCGGAGGATAAAGACATCGCCGGAAACCTGTGTGCTGTTTTTATTTTTGACAATTTTTGGGGGGTGAATGGGTAGGGGTAAGATGCCCCCTTTTTCCTGATCTGCCGAGCTGCATGCTTGGATATGGATCTGGTAAGAATTTTGGGGGGACCCCCACGCTGTTTTTTTTTTTTTTTGCATGGGGTTTCTCTTCAAGATCCTCAGTGCACAAGTCGCACTGTAAGTCAGATCATCATGATCTGATTTCTAGTGCGACTTCTATATAAATCAATGGGCTCTCATAGGGAACCATTGACTTTGAATAGACAGAGGCAGAGAAGTGCCTTAATATAGGCTTACCTGTAGGTAAAAGTGGTTGTTCAGAGTTTACAACCACTTTAACATGTTTACAAAGGTGTTTGCTGGCCCTCTGCCACCAGTGAGATCTTAATTTGGGATGTGCTCAAGGTCTTGTCCAAATACAAGATTCACTAAGAATTTGAAGTTTAACACCGCATGTAGTATTTGTTCAATTTAGCGGTAATTACCGCATTAGTTAATGCGGTAATTTACCATATGGAGCTCGCCGGGAAGCTGGACGCTGTGTCCTTAACAACTGATGACTTATCAGCTGTCAGCAGGCTTCCGACAATTAAAGCCGACAATTAAAAAATATGGAAAGAAAAGAGCGTGGGGTCCCCCCCAGTCCATACCAGGCCTTTCGGGTCACCAAAATTTAAAAAAAAAAAGCGTGGGGTCCGCCCAAAAATCATATCAGGCCCTTATCCAGGCAAGCAGCCCAGCAGGTAAGGAAAGCCCCCCCACCCCAAAACACCTTGCCCCAATGTTGATGGGCACAAGGGCCCTATCCCCACAACCGTGCCAATGGTTGTGGGGGTCTGCCGGCAGGAGGCTAATCGGAATCTGGAAACTCCCTTTAAGAAGGGGACCCCCAGATCTCAGCCCCCGCCCTGTGTGAATGAGTAGGGGTACATAGTACCCCTACCCATTCAACAAAAAAGTGTCAGAAGGTAATAAAAGCACACATTTTTTGACAATTCTTTTATTAAAAAATAGTGTCTCATGATGTAAATCCTCCATTAATCACGTCACCTGCCGACCCAAAAAAGAAAAAAATAACAAAGGTGTTCCCGCCATCGGTGAAAGCTGGCTGCCTAATACAGCCTCCACGTCTGACATTTTTTATATAGGTAAGGGGAGTGGTCACCTGACTATGTCACCTGGTGACCCCGCCCCTTGTGACATCACCGACCCGGCATGCACTGGTCAGTGACTTCATAGGGGGCCAGCCCTCACCGTCAGCAGGAGCATCTTTGTTATTTTTTCTTTTTGGGTCTAGCAGGCGGCATGATTGATGGAGGATTTACATCGTGGGACACTTTTTTATTTTATTTTTTTTATCTTTCATTAAATTTTTTTGCAAACAATAAAGTTATCATAAAATTTCCGTGTCAAGTGATTAACAAGGGAGTAACAGTAATCAGCATTAACTTCAGAGGTCTATGACCCGTATAAAGGGTATAATGCCACGTACACGCAATCAGAAATGCCGCCAGCAAAACTCCGATGAGAGCTTTTTGTCAGAAAATGTGTATGCTCCATCAGTCTTTTGCTGGCAGAATTCCAGCCAGCAAAAGATTGGGAGCATGTTCTCTATTCTTCGGTTGGGAAAAGTTCCTATCCGAAAATGCGTTCGTCTGTATACAATTCAGACGCGCAAAAAATCACACATGCTCGGAAACAATTTGAGGCATGCTCGGAAGCATTGAACTTTATTTTCTCGGCTCATCGTAGTGTTGTACGGCACCGCGTTCTTGACGGTTGAAAGTTCAGAGAACTTTTGTGTGACCATGTGTATGCAAGGAAAGCTTGAGCGGAGTTCCGTCTGAAAAACCATCCAAGTTTTTTCTGATGGAAATTCTGATCGTGTGTACGCGGCATAAGAGTGTCATAGGGAAATAGTCATACAGCATCACTGATACAAAAAGAAAAATTCAAAAGTATGGTATTAAGAGATTTTTTATTTTTAAATAAAATTGTCAAAAACTGTCTGTGTGTTTTTATTGCCTTGTGACACTTTTTTGGTGAATGGGTAGGGGCACAATGTACCCGATACTCACTCACATGGGGGGGCGGATTCTGCGGGCTTCCAAGTTCTGATTAGCCCTCTGCCCACAGACCCCCACAACCACTGGGCATATTTGTGGTGATGAGGCCCTTGTCCCCATCAACATGGGGACAGGGTGCTTTGGCGTGGGGCCTGGTATGGACTGGGGGAGCCCCCATTTTTTTCATACTTTTTATTTCTCTGCTTTTTTTTACAAATATCTGTGATCTGGGAAGCCCGCTGACAGCTAATGAGTTATCGGTTGTTAAGGACGAGGCAGCCGACTTCCCGGCCCGCTGCTTAGAAACCAGGGGACCCCCAGGCTGTTTTTTGACAAATACCACATGTGATACCACCAGCTAAACCCTGGTGGTAATTATTGCATGCTTTTTAACACTCTGGTCCGTTTCTGAATTGGACTTAAGAGCTTTTTATGCAGTATTTACCGGCATATTTTTTGATAAATACTGCATAAGAGTTATTTTTTATTTGTGAATTGGACTTAGTTTACCGTATGCAATAATTTATGCAAATGAGTAGCATGATACCCTTTTTGAGTGCGGTAAACATTATTTGACTCTTTGGCTGTTTGGGCATTTGGCCAAAAACCCAAACATTTACCCATTAGTGGAAGCCAAACGTCCTGTATAATACCGGTATTAGTTCTGTTATTACATATGACAGCTTCTCGCTGTTATAATTGTTAAGGTTGTGGACAGGTGCAGGCACCACAAAGTCCTAAACAACCAGTGATGTCACCAGCCCCATTTACTTACATGTCCAGGAATCCCTTGCCATGTATTAAAATGGGCGGAGATAGTCAGGCCACATGTTCTCAATATGAAGGGGGCCTTACAAGGTGGAGCCCCACCAACAAAGCACCTTGTCCCCATGTTGATCAAGACAAGGGCCTTATTCTCACAGCCCTGTCTGGTGATTGTGGGGGTCTGTGGGCAGGGAGCTTATCAATCTCAAGAAGCCCCTTTAATAACAAAGGGGTACCCAGATAACCCCTTTTGTGAATAAGTGTGGGGTACATGGTACCCTACTTATTTATAAAAAAAAGTTGTAACCTAAAAATATAGACACCCAAACATTTGACAAGTCCTTTATTAAAATAATAAAATCCTTAAAAAAGGAATTCACCCTAAATCTGTCATTAATCACGTTGGACAGTGATGCAGATCCACATCAATCATCATGCCCGAATATTGCCATCCTGAAAAAAGAGTGCCACCACTGGCTCAGTCTGTGATCTTTGCCAAATTTTGTTGTGTAAGTTTGAACGCTTGTTTGCAATTGGTATGCAGTTCCTTTACTAAGGTTTCTGTGCATTGTTACAGTGGACTGTACTCATGTATCTCCTCTTACTGAGGATTAAACATTATATGCTGCATTGTTACTGTTTTTTTGTAATTTTCAATAAAAATTTCTTACCTGTAAAAAATGTACATTTTTCACAGGGCTAGTGTCAAAAACAGCAATTGAGGGGTGGGCACTGCCCTGCGAAACATGTACCAATGCAAAAACAAGTTTTAAATTCCATCAGCCTGTTGCAATGATTCTTGCTTAAAGTAAAATATTAAAGATACCCAATTTCTTTTAATTACATGTCTGGGAGGTGCCCTAATTATGTTTGTGAAGGGGCGCATCTCTGTACAGAAGATGCAGCAGCAGCTCTGACATTTACAAAGGAAAAAATTATTTAAAAATGCTGGTAAATGGCTCACCACCACAAGGGCCACTGATTTGTGTCCCAGGTTCTTCCCGACTAGTGCAGAGACAGCCAGACAAATTGCAGCATTCCAGTGGTGGCTGGTGCTCAAATTTTTTGGGGGGCGCAAAAAAATTTGAAAAAAAATCATCAATTGCAGCCACTGTGCCATCAAACGCTGCCACTATGCCCATCAAACGCTGCCATTGTGCCATCAAATGCTGGCACTGTGCCCTCAAATGCTGCCACTGTGCCATCAATTGCAGCCACTATGCCATCAAACACTGCCACTGTGCCTATCAAATGCTGCCACTGTGCCATCAAACTCTGGCACTGTGCCCTCAAATGCTGCCACTGTACCATCAATTTCAGCCACTGTGCCCATTAAACGCTGCCACTGTGCCATCAAACGCTGCCACTGTGCCCATCAAACGCTGCCATTGTGCCATCAAATGCTGCCACTGTGCCCTTAAATTCTGCCATTGTGAAAGGGAAGCGAAAAGGGGCCGGGCGCCTGAATTGGGGGTGGCAGCGGCGGCCATAGATAGATTCATGCAATGCATGGATCTATCTATTGGTTCTAGAGGGGGTGGCAGGAGAGAGGGGGTGGCAGGAGAGAGGGGGTGGCGCCCGTGCGTCCTTAATGCCTGGGCTGCCACTGCAGCACTTCTCTGGCTCAGTAACAGTCTCAGGGCTGCCTTTTTAAAGTTTATTGCAGAATAACTTCAATGGGACTTGAAATGGAAGCTTCGGTATACTCTGGAACACTTGACAAGACTGTGAAGACACTTTTCCCTTTGCAGCTACTTCTTAGAACAGTTCCTTAAGCAGTAGGACATAAAATAGCCAGCACTGTGACACAGCAAGTAATGTTCCAGGCCAGGCAAGCCTTAATGTTAGTGCACCAGTGGTGCAATAGTCTCTAGCATCCTTCATTTAAGTCTGTACTCACAGTTTCTCTGGGACTTGGATGTCTCCCTCCAGACTCAGGCAGACAGTCTCCTCAGTGAAACATCCAGATGGGATCCCCATTGAAACCCCTCTTGTAACTCAAAGAATTCACAGCAGAATAGGCCCCCCAGCTATACACAGCAGGGACCTCATTAATACTAGCAGAATCTCAATTTCAACATGTGGCATGGTTGGCCAGGAAAGGAGGTAGATGAGCATGCAGTCCTCCTGAGCCATACAAGGCCATATGTCCATGACATGGGGACCCTCTTGGCAAAACACCTTGTCACTACATTGATGAGAACAAGGGCCTCTTCCCCACAACTCTGGCCAAAGGTTATGGGGGCTGCAGTCAGGGACCTTTAATAATAAGTGGGCTCCGAGTTTCTGCTACCACCCATGTGAATTAATATGGGTTACATAGTAAATCTACTCATTCGCAAAAATAATAAAGATGCAACCCAGCATTAAAGACACCCAAGCGTCCTTTATTAAATTATTAAAAAATAAAAAGTCTTAATTGTAATCATTGTAAATCCATCATCTATCACACCTGTCCCCCATCGACTTGCTTAAAACAATAGTAATAAAACACCTGGTGCACAAGACCAATCCAGCTCCCTGAGTTGTCATCAGCCATATAAGAGAAGGGGTCAGGATAGTTGTGACGTCATTGTCCAAGCAGCTATATTTGGGCAGTGACTTCATTCCTATCCCTGCCCCTTTGCTTACTTAGCAGAGGAATCTTGGCCATGTAAAGCAATGTACTGTGACATCAGCAGTTCCTATAGTCATGCAGGGTGCAACCACCTGCTGCTTCTTTGGGAACCAGCGACAGCAGGAAACTGTTATATGTACAGTAGCAGTCATAGGAATACTGTTTCTTTATATGATGCTTGACAACAGGGGTCTGGATGGGCAAAAGTTCAGACCAAACTGTTAGCTCATTCCAACTCTCATTAACTCTGAAGTGCCTGCAGGGCTACAGTAATCCCCTCACCAACCTCCTACTCTCTTTAGAATTATTTGTTCTATGCTGTGCTAGTTTGCCCTTTCATCCACTACACTCACTTCTACTTCCAGTGCTTCCTGTCTTTCGAATCACAGAGCTGCAGATATATTGTGAAGGCCACAGGACAGACATAGTGCGTAGCAGCCAAGCGACTAGAGCGCACAGCCACAGCCAGTCCTTCATTCACACCCACTATTGTCTACCAAGGAGGTTAGAACAGCAGAGTGGATTATGTCACAGTTTCTGGCTTCTACAACTTCTCTCCTCATCACCTCTCAAATATCATGTCGAGCATACCTGTGTCATTCCTCTCCTATATACTGCCCCCTGTCATGTTATTCACACTCCTCTTCTGCCACACTGCCAACTGTGATTGCTGTCACACTGCACATATTGCCTTATGTCAAATCCCTCAGCACTCCTCTCTTACACATGTACCCCCTCAGGAGCCGCTAAGTATTTTTGATTCCCCTGTTTACTTCTGAGTCCTGGCTGGAGCACAACCCCTGCTGACACCACCGTAATATCTTGGCCAGAGATCACCCTGGCTATTACACACACAATAATCACACAGCATTTGTCTGTATTAAAGTCAGATTATAAACACAAAGAATCAATGGCTGATGTACATAAAAGAGAATCACACATAAAAAAAATAAACAGTAGAGTACAGCACAGAGCCACTTTAAATAAGACCCAACCATCCTGCAGGACCAAGAGTTAGGCATTAGCTCTCACACTGAGAAGTGTTCCCCAAGTGAGCAAAGGAGTAGAGAACAAGAAATGATGGTCTAGCTCACTTGCGGGCTGCCAGTGACTAAAGGCAGGGTCTAACTCTATGATAATTCTGGGAATACAATGTCTGATAGAGAACCAGTCATTAGACATGAACAGTACTTGAAATAACAAGGCGGGTTTTTGCCACTTTAGATGAGGCAAATGACAGGACTTCTTCTGCCGGTTTGCTGAGTTTCTTACGTTGATGCACAATAATGCTGTTGTCTCTTTGGAAGAGGATGATATTTCCCAGAGATATATTCCAACAGCAAGCAGAGTTCCCCTTTAGAATATGGCAGCAAACTGAGGACGTCGCTTTAATTGCATGAAATGATTGCAGAGATTGTGTAATTCGGAAAGAAGTGGGAACAGAATTTAACTGATGTATGTTCCTTTAAATGGAGAACTGGGCTGGTAAAGCTAGTTTCTTCTTTAAGCAAGGTGGGCCTGAAGTGGAATGCATGTAAAGTTCCCAACTGGTAAAGAAACGGAACATTCTACTGGAGGTTCTGCACACAGTGTAGCAAGCAGAGGCGTCACTAGGGGGTGGCTATTGAGGCTATAGCCCCCAATCTGGGGCCCATAGCCCCGAGTCTCTAGGGCAGGGGTCGCCACCTGGCCCGCCATTGCTGAATGCAGGCACCCGGCCCGCGGACATTATCACAGGGCTGGATGGGGGCAGGAACCGCAGGAGTTAACTTTTTTCATTAAACAGCAGGTAATTGGTTGCAATCCTAGCAACCAATTACCAGCCTGTTCATGTGAAAAGTTAACTTCAGTAGTTCCCGCCCCCATCCAGGCATGTGATGCCGATCTCAGATGCTCTGCTTGCTGTACACCTGTCTAAGGTAGAAGAATTCTACCTACACAGTGTCTGTTTGTGTGGTGGGGTGCAGGGGATAGAGGACACTACAGTGAGGTACAGGGGACAGAGGACACTGCAGTGGGGTGGGGTGCAGGAGACAGAGGACACTACAGTGGAGGGAGCAGTGCTGGGCACAGGTGAGGCTGCATTGCTAGGCACTGGTGAGGCTGCATTACTGGGCACTGGTGAGGCTGCATAGATGGGCACAGCTGAGCTCTGCATTCTTTATGTAGCCAACTCCTGAGTCCTGGGGCTCTCTGGGGACCCTGATTTAAGGGGAGGCTCTCTGGGGACTCTGATGTAAGGATGGGGGGCTCTCTGGGGACCCTGATGTAATGAGGAGGGCTCTCTAATCCACGTCCAAGAAGGGGATCGCCAGAGGAATCCTCATAAGAAAAGATGCCACCTCATAGTGTAGTATGATTAAAATTTTGTGCATTTTTTATTTAATTTACTCTATTATAAATATTTATTATTTTCACCTAAAAATATTTTTTCCTTTATTAATTTATCGATTGGCAATATCTGTCATTCACGATTGGAACACATTTGTACTCATCACACAAGTTGCATAGTAGTAGCACCTAGTGGTCACTACCTGATATTGACCACTATTTACACCTGTTATTATATGTGAACGTATTATAGGGGTGTTTTCATCACATGTTTTTTGGTCTCACTATTTAAAAATATTTTTTAGAGTTTAATCCATTTATGAGGTTTGCACCTTTTGCGTATGGCATATATTGATTAATATATTATATCCATATCAGCACTTACTGTATCACTTATATACCACCCCATAAGGGAGCGCCATACCCCCATATACATTTTGATACATACGTTAGCCCTCTTTCTTCTCCCCCCCCTCCCCCCGCCCGACCTCTTCCATCTTCTTCTTTCTCCCCTCTGTCCTCTGTCCTAAGCGCAGAGACTTTGTGGCTTTGATATGGAGTAGATAGGCCACAGCACTGGAAGGGTTATGGAGTCTATATCTTAGTGTAGCAATCAGTACTGAACAGAGTCTTGAGCTTAGGTAGCTGGCAGGAACAAACACTTGAACATGTGGTGTGATATGAGTTAAAAACTCTCTCACCCAATCCATTGTGAAAATGTCGATGTGATGGGGCTTCCCGTTCTCTCTGTTCTCCTGTCCTGGATGCGGTACAGATGGCGATAACTGGGGCATCTGTATGCAGGGTCCGCATTCCTGCTTCTCAGGGCAATCAGCGATTCGGGCTCTCTCTTTCTCCCTCGGCTCTCTGGCACAGCTTGGTCCAGATTGTATACTCCCGGAATCACACTTCTATCCTCTTCACGTCCTCACTCTCTCACAGTCTCTTTCTCCCCTACCTCTCCTTCCTAGACTTTTCCTTGTTAAAGGCCCCTGCCCCTTCCCTAGCTCTCTGTGAAGTGTAGTTCAGTTCAGCTAACCTGAATGGAAGAATCCTGCTTACAGCACACAAGATCCAGCATTCCTGTAAAGCTGTGTGATAAGTGAGTTGCGGAGCACTGCCACCTTGTAGCCAAATACAATTCTGCACAGTAGTAACAATACACAGTGTTACACACACATTGCTTGCTTTTATACATTCACACACTGTACTCAGTCATATCCTGCACATTCTTCTTCTATAATAAACTGTTCACTTTATTGCGTAGCTTCTGACACTCCTCTCCTTCACATACTGTCCAACTCATATCCTCCATATTGGTGTCTTGCTCATACAGCCACTGTACTCTCTTCTCCTCCACAAACTGGACATACTCCATGCTTTTATACCCTCTACACTCTTCTTGTGTACATTCTGCCCTCTATCATACTCTCCAACACCCCTTCCCTGGTACGTATTGCCCATTGTAGTACACTCTGCACTCTATTCCCATATATACTACTTGATTTCATAATCTCTGTACCTCTTTCCTGTATACACTAGCTACTGTCTACACTCCACAGTTATATTCTGCACAAACTACTGGAAATAATACCCTTCACAGTCCTCTTCTGGACAAGAATTAAGATCTTACACATTCATTGTTGTTTGTTTGCCTTTAAATCATTTTGTCCCTTCCCCACTCCATAGCTAGGAGATTGTCTGAAAAGCCAGTCCCACCCTCTTTGCACTTTGTCTTTTATTTATGTTCTGTGCACATGTAATTGCTGTAGCTAGACATACTATGATTTTTTGCTCATCTGTGAAGATCCGCACAAGCTTTGGATTAAAGCTTTCAATAACCCGCAAGATGTAGTTTGGATAGAACCACTGCCTGCCGATTCTACTGAGACTGTAAGTTATGGCTATTTTGTCACAACTGGATCAGTTATAGAGATCACACTAATGCCCTGTACACACAGTTAGATTTTCTGACGGAAAAAGTGCGATCGGATTGTGTTGTCGGAAATTCCGATCGTGTGTGGGCTCCATCTGACTTTTTCCGTTGGAATTTCCGACACACAAAGTTTGAGAGCAGGCTATAAAATTTTCCGACAACAAATTCCAATCGTGTGTACAGAAATCCGACGCACAAAGTGCCACGCATGCTCAGAATAAATTAAAAGACAAAAGCTATTGGCTACTGCCTCGTTTATAGTCCCGACGTACGTGTTTTACGTCACCACGTTCAGAACGATCGGTTTTTCCGACAACTTTGTGCGACCGTGTGTATGCAAGACAAGTTTGAGCCAACATCCGTCGGAAAAAATCCTCGGATTTTGTTGTCGGAATGTCCGATCAATGTCCGATCGTGTGTACAGGGCATTACAGTGCTTAGATTGGAGAGGCAGACCAAGAATACTATATTGAATTATTTGACTTTCACCTTTGCAAAAAAATGGCAAAAATGAGTAAAGCAGCCATTAAATAGCCAAATCTGTTAAAATTAAAAATGGAAAATTAATAATTCAGCCTTTTTTTAGTAGGTGCCAAATTCACACGGTATGAAACATACTAAATACAGTATATTATATATAGAATGTAAAGTATTAATTTCTTTTAGAATTTTTATGCAGAGCTTTATACCCATTATGTGACCTACTGATATGACTATTTGTTCTACAGTTACCATGAATTATTTTATAAGAGTTCTAATTAATGTAGCACACTGTAAAGGTTAAACCACTTTCTCTCTTTATGGCAATAGTGAATGTGTAACTCAACATAATTAAGTTAAATAATGCCTGCAGTAATCAAGTTATTAAAACTAATTACTGCTACATATAACATTAAACATGTTGCTAAGTGATAACCAAGAAAGCCTTTTAAAAAAAAAGCATCTCAAAGAAACAAAGTACAAGTGGCCTTCCATATTTCAGTTTAGGAGCTAAGAGTGTTTTATCAAATTAAAATCTCAGGGTTACCTTATGCTGTTGATATGAACATTTGTGACAACCAGGTGAGGATTTGGCTGGTACAAAGTTCCTTAGACTGTAATAATGAGCATTTATGGTATTTTGGAAGTGTTCATTATTAATTGGATCATTTCCAACTTGTTTACAAATTGGTCTGCAATTTGATGTTGATGGTTTCTTTTCCTAAGATCACTGCTTGTCCTAGTGGCAAAACAGAGTAATCATGGACAGGTAAATATCTCCCAACCCATTGCTCTTGGGAAAAAATTTCCTATCCACAACCACCTTTAGCCACTTGATATCCCGCCCATAGTCAAATGACGTCCACAGGAAGGATCTCCCAACTTGGGCGGGCATCATATGAAGTCCTGGGCTTCCCGGCCGTCCAGGGGGCGTCACCCGGGAGCCGATGCGTGTGCCTGGCGGCCGCAATGTCTGCCGGGCACCCGCAATTGCCCGATAACAGAGCAGGACCGTGGATCTGTGTGTGTAAACACACAGATCCACGTCCTGTCAGGTGAGTGGAGACCGATCGTGTGTTCCCAGTACAGAGGAACACTGATTGGTCTCCTCCCCTTGTGAGTCCCCTCCCCCTACAGTTAGGATCACTCCCTAGGTAACACATTTAACCCCTTGATCGCCCCCTAGTGTTAACCCCTTCCCTGAAAGTGACATTTATACAGTAATCAGTGCATTTTTAGAGCACTGATCGCTGTATAAACGTGAATGGTCCCAAAATAGTGTCAAAAGTGTCCGATGTCGCAGTCACGATAAAAGTCACAGATCACCACCGTTACTAGTAAAAAAAAATAAAAATAATAAAAATGCCATAAAACTATCCCCTATTTTGTAGATGCTATGACTTTTGCGCAAATCAATCCATATACGCTTATTGCGATTTTATTTACCAAAAATATATAGAAGAATACATATCGACCTAAACTGAGGAAGAAATTGTTTGTTTTTGTTTTTTTTAAATTGGGATATTTATTATAGCAAAAAGTAAAAAAAATTGGGGGTTATTTACTAAAGGAAAATCCACTTTGCACTGCAAGTGCACTTGAAAGGGCACTAAAAGTGCACTTGGAAGTAAAGGTGCTGTAGATCTGAGGGGGACATGCAAGGAAAATAAAAAACAGCATTTTAGCTTGCACATGATTGAATGATAAAATCAGCAGAGCTTCCACTCATTTCAGATCTACCCCTTAGATTTAGAGCGACTACACTTCCAAGTGCACTTTCAGTGCACTTTCAAGTGCACTTGCAGTTCAAAGTGGGTTTGCCTTTCGTAAATAACCCTGATTGTGTTTTTTTCAAACTTGTCACTCTTCTTTTGTTTATAGCACAAAAAATAAAAAACGCAGAGGTGATCAAATACCACCAAAAGAAAGCTCTATTTGTGGGGGGAAAAAAGATAGAAATTGATTTTGGTGCGGTGTTGCATGACCGCGCAATTGTCATTCAAAATGCGACAGTGTTGAAAACTGAAAATTGGCCTGGGCAGGAAGGGGGTATAAATGCCCTGTATTGAAGTGGTTAAAGTGCATGTATAGCCAAAATGTTTTGTTTTTGCTTTGGATACAGTAGTGAAGGGCTAAAGCCCTATCAGGATATTTTTTACTGTCCGTGTCCTGCTGGTGAGATTTCCCTTAACCTCCCTGGCGGTATGATTATTTTGGATTTTAGGTGCTGAAAGTGGTACAATTATTTTGCATGGAAATTTGGCGTTTTATATTGTAGGCCTGTAATTCTTAACAATAACACACTTAAATCTGTCCACCAAGAGTCTGGTACATATCCCGGGTATGATGAAGTTTGAAACATGTTAGAATATTATTCCAAATTCATAATTCGGCACTTATAGGTGTTATATTATATTCATGGCAAGCTTGCAAAACATATTTGGTTTTATGATTAATCATAATAAATAGAGTATGTGTGAATGACCTTGATCAATTGATTTGACATGATTCTTCATCTAAAGCTGAGCATTGCTGCATTTTTCTGGTGTAGCCAATTTGAGTATGAGATTTAAAGTATCTTGGTATAGAATGTCATGAGAAGACAAAAATAGACACGTGTCCACGAAGCTAAAAGAATATACATTGTGAATTAAATACTGTTAAGTTAATTTAGTTTGTAGTTCCAGTCATATTAATAGGTACTAGTATATAGTTACTTAATGTAAAGTTGGTAAAATGTGTTCATATTATGTAGATGTTTGGTTATATGACATTACATGATCAGCCCATTACTTCAAGTATGGAGTGTTACATATGGGCTTGTCAATCGTATGCCATATATGATTCTGAGTTAGAATCTTTTCTTGTATAGAATATTGCTGAAGTTAGCAGAAATGAATGTGTGCCATACAAGGTTCTAAGTTGGTGTGAGGTTATGACGTTCACACGTTCAGATGTAACATATAAAGTCAATGCTTCCATATTGAAGGTCACACAGACAGACACACACACAGACACACACACACAGCCACTAGGATAGATGACATTGACAAGATCACAAGACAGCATGGAGACAGACAGCAGCCATGAAGCACACATGCTTTCATAAGCTTATTACAGCTTTATAACTTTTATTCTATTTCATATATTTTTACCTACATTGAACTGAACTATTATAATTTTTACATTGTATTTATGATGCCAATTGTGTGACAATAAACTCACACTTTGTTTTAAGTCAGTTTGGCTATCAATGCTATTCATCCGGAAGCGCCTCTGAGATACAAGAATATTAGATATTAATAATATTCTTCAAAACACAAAAACCTAAATTATAATATAAAAAATAAATATAAATAATTAAAAAAATAATAATATAATAATAATAAAATAAATATCCCCACGATTTACTATCGCTCAATGCTGCAAGTGTTCTAATTTACTATCGCTGTTTTCTAGCTGGTCTAAAGCCACTTTTGACGTAAAGGGACACTTTTTGGTTGCTATGGACAATCTCAAGTTTCCAGGCAAAAAGAACAGTATATATAATATAAAACTGCATGCAGGGCATGGGCCAAAGCACTGGGAACAAAAGGGAAGTGAAATGATTTCATACAGTACTGTAATCTGTAAGATTACAGTACTGTATGTGTTATGATTTTTACTTTTTTTTTAATTTGCCGCCAGGCTCCGCCCTATGCGTCGGGACGCTCACAGGGAACAGAGCCTGGCACAGAGAGGCTTCGGAGGAGGACAGAGCCCGCAGACAGAGCGGAGGGACATCGCAGGATCCTGGGGACAAGGTAAGTAACACCGCACCAGGATCCTGCAATGTAATCCCGAGTGTGGCTCGGGGTTACCGCTAATGGTGCTGAAATTTAACCCCGAGCCACACTCGGGAAAACCGTCAGGGAGGCATTCTTGCCTTGGACAGTTGTCACCAGAACATGTTTTCTCATTGGAAGATTTTCCTTCCCCTTTTGCTCAATGACAATGGTCTCCAGTACAAATAGAGTGGTGAATCTTACCAGACACATCAGAAAGTAAGAAAATATCTCCTCACATTTAGAGGAATTCTTGCCTTAAGCTGTCCTGCTGAACCGGCCGAGATTCAAACCATGAATGGGCAGGCTGAATGTACCCAAGTTGATTGATCTGATTGATCAAGCCTGTTGAATGCGTCATGTGATTATTATAGCCGTTAGCAATAATCACTGTGTTTTCCCGGCTGGGACAGTTAGCAAATGAGGTTAAGCTCTTTTGACTGCCATCCTCCAATCAGGTGCAAGCTAAAATATATATTTTTTTATTATTTTCCTTGCTTGTGAAGGGGTATTCTTTGCAAAGTGAATTTTCACCATATTTATTAAGCTAAGTGAAAATTCTTTTGAAATATTTGTCTATTTGCCTTTAGTAAACCAACCTCATTGTCTCCTTCCTGGACTGATCTCTAGAAGAATGCAGGGCTCAGGAGTGCGCTACATAAAGAATGCATGGCTCAGCAGTGTGCTACATAAAGAATGCAGGGCTCAGCAGTGCCCATCAATGCAACCTGACCAGCGCCATCAATACAGCCTGACCAGTGCCCATCTATGCAGCCTGACCAGTGCTTATCTATGCAGCCTCACAAGTGCCCATCTATGCAGCCTCACAAGTGCCCATCTATGCAATCTGACCAGTGCCCATCTATGCAGCCTAATCAGTGCACATCTATGCAGCCTCAACAGTGCCCATCCAATGTAGCCTAACCAGTGCCCAGCAATGCAGCCTCACCCGTGCCCATCAATGCAGCCTCACAAGGGCCCATCTATGCAGCCTCACAAGTGCCCATCTATGCAGTCTTACCAGTGCCCATCTATTCAGCCTGATCAGTGCCCATCTATGCAGCCTCAACAGTGCCCATCTATGCAGCCTCACCAGTGCCCATCCAATGCAGTCTCACCAGTGCCCAGCAATGCAGCCTAACCAGTGCCCATCTATGCAGCTTGACCAGTGCCCAGCAATGCAAGACTAAAATTGGGCACCCCCCATCTAAATTTGTCTCACCACTCCCTTTTATGTGAGCAGTCCAATTGGATCTTCCTGTCTGTTTTTCAGGCTGACCCAGTAAGAACCTCCACTCTTATCTATGGAGCAGCCGATGTAATCGCTAATCCAATCCGGTCCACTAAAAACATTCGAAAAGGGCTCTCTTCCCCTCCATCTGGATGGATCGGATCAGATTACAGTCAGGTGTAAACGAACCACAGTTTGTTCAAATCTGATCGCACATAGAGCAATGTGGGCTCTGCAGAGGGCATGCACAGTGCACCGTACAGCAACGGACAGGCAGGTAAGTAACTTTAATGCAGAAAGCATGTCTCTTCTGCATTAAAATTCCTGCCTGTTCACCCATTTTAAAACTCAGGACTAAATTTTCAATATATGTAGGTCTATAATACAATATATACAGTGCCTTGCAAAAGTATTCAGCCCCCTTGGCATTTTTAGTGTTTTATTGCCATATAACCTGGAATTAACATGGATTGTTTGAGGATTTGCATCATTTAATTTACAGAACATGCCCACAACTTTGAAGATGTTTTTTTTTTATTGTGAAGCAAACAACAAATAGGACAACATAACAGAAAAAGTCAATGTGCGTAACTATTCACCCTCCTAAAGTCAATACTTTGTAGAGCCACCTTTTGCAGCTATCACAGCTCTCTATGAGCTTGCCACATCTTACCACTGGGATTTTTGCCAATTCCTCCTTGAAAAACTACTGCAGCTCCTTCAAGTTGGATGGTTTGCGCTAATAAACAGCAATCTTTAAGTCTGACCACAGATTTTATATTGGATTGAGGTCTGGGCTTTGAGTAGGCCATTCCAACACATTTACATGTTTCCCCTTAAACCACTCAAGTGTTGCTTTAGCAGTGTGTTTGGGGTCATTGTCCTTCTGGAAGGTGAACCTCCATCCTAGCCTCAAATCTCACACAGAGTGGTGCAGGTTTAGCTCAAGAATATCCCTGTATTTAGCACCATCCATCTTTCCCTCAACCCTGACCAGTTTCCTAGTCCCGACTGCTGAAAAACATCCCCACGGCATGATGCTGCCACCACCATGTTTCACTGTGGGGATGGTGTTCTTTGGGTGATGTGATGTGTTGGGTTTGTGCCAGACAGAGTTTTCTTTGATGGTCAAAAAGTTAAAGTTTTGTATCATCAGACCAGAGCACCTTCCTCCATACATTTTTGGAGTCTCCCACATGCCTTTTCGCAAACTTAAAATGTGCCATTTTGTTTTTTGCTGAAAGTAATGGCTTTCTTCTGGCCACTCTGCCATAAAGCCCAAATCTATGGAGCATATGGCTTATTGTTGTCCTATGTACAGATAGTCCAGTCTCTGCTGTGGAACTGTGCAGCTCCTCCAGGATTACCTTAGGTCTCTGTGCTGCCTCTCTGATTAATGCCCTCCTTGCCTGGTCCGTGAGTTTTGGTGTGTGGCTGTCTCTTGTAGGGATGAGCCGAACACCCCCCCCCCGTTCGGTTTGCATCCAGAACATGCGTACAGGCAAAAACTTCGAACACGCGAACACCGTTAAAGTCTATGGGACAAGAACATGAAAAATCAAAAGTGCTAATTATAAAGGCTTATATGCATGGTATTGTCATAAAAATTGTTTGGGGACCTGGATCCTGCCCCAGGGGACATGTATCAATGCAAAAAAAAGTTTTTAAAACGGCCGTTTTTTCGGGAGCAGCGTTTTTAATAATGCTTAAAGTGAAACAATAAAAGTATATATATTCCTTTAAGATTCATACCTGGGTGGTGTCTATAGTATGCCTGTAAAGTGGCGCATGTTTCCCGTGTTTAGAACAGTCTGACAGCAAATGACATTTCTAAAGGAAAAAAAGTAATTTAAAAGTGCTAGCGCTAGTGCCGGCTATAATGAATTGTCGGTCCGCCAATACACATAAAAGTTAATTGATAAAAACGGCATGGAATTTCCCAACAGGGGAACCCCAAATCAAAATAAAAAAAATGTGTGGGGGCCCCCCTAAATTCCATACCAGGCCCTTCAGGTCTGGTATGGATATTAAGGGGAACCCCGCGCCAAAATTTTTAAAAAATGGCATGGGCCCCCCCAAAAATCCATACCAGATCCTTATCCGAGCACGCAACCTGGCAGGCCGCAGAAAAAAAAGGGGGGCAAGAGAGCGCCCCCCCCTCCTGAACCGTACCAAGCCACATGCCCTCAACATTGGGAGGGTGCTTTGGGGTAGCTGCCCCCCAAAGCACCTTGTCCCCATGTTGATGGGGAGAAGGGCCTCATCCCCACAACCCTTGCCCGGTGGTTGTGGGGGTCTGCGGGCAGGGGGCTTATCAGAATCTGGAAGCCAACTTTAACAAGGGGACCCCCAGATCCCTGCCCCCCTGTGTGACTTGGTAATGGGGTACAAATGTACCCTTACCATTTCACAAAAAAAGTGTCAAAAATGTTAAAAAAGACAAGACACAGTTTTTGACAATTCCTTTATTAATTTCTTCTTCTTTCCCCGTTACTTCTTTCTTCTGGTCTTCCTTCGGTGTTCTTCTTCTTCCTCCATCTTCTTCTTCCCCCGCTTCATCATCCGCTTCCTTCTCCGGTCTTCTTGTCCAGCATCTTCATCCGGCTTCTTCTCCGCTCCGTCCGCTGCACGATCCACCTCAGTGGGAGTGTTCCGCTGTGTGATGCTTCTGATCAGGTGACAGTTCTTATACAATGGAGGGAGGGGCCACCTGGTGACCCCGCCCCCCTCTGACGCACGGGGATATCCCTATGGCTTTCCCCGTGTTGTCAGAGGGGGGCAGGGTCACCCTGTTTACGTAAACGGATGACCCTGCCCCCCACTACCCCAAAGCACCCTCCCAATGTTGAGGCCATGTGGCCTGATACGGTTCAGGTTGCGTGCTCGCATGAGGGGCTGGTATGGATTTTGGGGGGACCCCACGCCATTTTTTTAAAAATTTTGGCACGGGGTACCCCTTAATATCCATACCAGACCTGAAGGGCCTGGTATGGAATTTAGGGGGGACCCCCACGCATTTTCTTTTTTAAATTTTGGTTTGGGGTTCCACTGTGGGGAAATTCAATGCCATTTTTATCAATGAACTTTTATGTGTATTGTCGGGACTCACAATTCATTAATAGCCGGCACTAGCGCTAGCACTTTTAAAATTCTTTTTTTTCCTTTAGAAATGTCATTTTGCTGTCAGACTGTTCTAAACACGGGAAAGATGCGCCACTTTACAGGCATACTATAGACACCCCCCAGGTACGAAATTTAAAGGAATATTATACTTTTATTGTTTCACTTTAAGCATTATTAAAATCACTGCTCCCGGAAAAATTGCCATTTTTAAAACTTTTTTTTGCATTGATACATGTCCCTTGGGGCAGGACCCAGGAGCCCAAACACTTTTTATGACAATAGCTTGCATATAAGCCTTTAAAATTAGCACTTTTGATTTCTCCCATAGACTTTTAAAGGATTTTCCGCTGCTTTCAAATTTGCCGCGAACACCCCAAATTATTATTATTATGTTCGACCTGAACATAAAGCCCATCCCTGGTCTCTGGGTAGGTTTGCTGTTGTGCCATAATCTTTCCATTTGGTTATGATAGATTTGATGGTGCTCCTAGAGATCATCAAAGATTTAGATTTTTTTTACAACCTAACCCTGATTCGTACAACTCAACAACAATGTCCCTTACTTGTTTGGAGAGTTCATTGGGCTTCATGGCAGTGTTTGGTTAGTGATGCCTCTTGCTTAGGTGTTCTGGGGCCTTTCAAAAAGGTGTGTATATGTAATGACAGATCATGTGACGCTTAGATTGCACACAGGTGGACATCATTTCACTAATTATGTGACTTCTGAGGCTGGGTTCACACTGGTCCGACAAACGCTCCAACATTGGGAGCTCATGTCGCATGACGTGTGAAATTCAATGTTTCCCTATGGGAGCCATCCTAACTGGTCCGACACAAGTCGTTCCGACTTTAGAAATGCTCCCTGTACTACTTTGGTCCGACTTTGATCCTACTTCAGCCCATTGACTATCATTTAAGTCGGATCAAAGTCGGATCGCCGTCTCGCATGATCCGACTTCGGCATGCGACTTGTGCTCAGATGATCTTGAGGGGGAACTCTGTGCCAAATTTTAAATAAAAAACTGGCATGGGTTCCCCCTCCAAGAGCATACCAGGCCCTTGGGTCTGGTATGGATCTTAAGGGGAACCCCCTACGCTGAAAAAACGGCATAGGGGTCCCCCCAAATCCATACCAGACCCTTATCCGAGCATGCAGCCCGGCCGGTCAGGAAAGGGGGTGGGGACGAGCGGACGGCCCCCCTCCTGAACCATACCAGGCCGCATGCCCTCAACATGGGGGGTGGGTGCTTTGGGAACGTGCCGTCATAAGGGGGCGTGGTCAACATCACCCAGTGACCACGCCCCCTTATGACGGCACGTTCCCAGCATGCCCAGAGACTGTGACCTCATAAGGGGGCGAGGTCACCGCCTATATAAGTCCATTGCGGAGCTGGAGAGAGCGTTGTGTCAACATCGGAAGAAGACAAGAAGGCAGAAGTCCGGGCCACCGCTAGCAAAAGAGCTGCAGAAGATAGCGGAGGAGTCGGCAGAAGACCAGGACACCGGGAGGAGATGCCGGAGAGACCACCGAAGTCGGAAGAAGACCCCCGAAGTCAGAAGAAAACCCCGGAGCTGCCTAATAAATTACTTTAAAAACCTGTATACTGTGTTTTTTCATTGCCACTTTTTTCCCTAGGTGAATGGATAGGGGTACGATGTACCCCATACTCATTCACAAAGGGTGGGGTGCCAGGATCTGGGGGCCCCCTTATTAAAGGGGGCTCCAGGATTCCGATAAGCCCCCGCCCGCAGACCCCGACAACCAACGGCCAGGGTTGTCGGGAAGAGGCCCTTTTCCTCATCAACATGGGGACAAGGTGCTTTGGGGTGGGGGGGCTGCAGGGTGCCCCCCTGCCCCAAAGCACCCACCCCCCCATGTTGAGGGCATGCGGCCTGGTACGGTTCAGGAGGGGGGGCGCTCGCTCGTCCCCACCCCCATTCCTACCTGGCGGGGCTGCGTGCTCGGATAAGGGTCCGGTATGGATTTGGGGGGACCCCCACACCGTTTTTTCAGCGTAGGGGGTTTCCTTTAAGATCCATACCAGACCCAAGGGCCTGGTATGCTCTTGGAGGGGGGAACCCATGACGGTTTTTCATTTAAAATTTGTCGCTGAGTTCCCCCTCAAGATTCATACCAAACACAGTACCGGGCATTGGCGGGGATCCAAGTCGGATCCCCGTTCATTGAAAGTCGGATGCATGCCGGCTTCATGTCGCAGGGCAAATTTGGATCCAAAATAGGACGGCTGTCATGTCGCACCAGTGTGAACCCAGCCTGAAGGTAATTGGTTGCACCGGAGCTTTTTATGGGCTTCATAACAAAGGGGGTGAATACATACGCATATGCCAATTATCAGTTTTTTATTTCTGAAAAATAGTTTTATGTATATATTTTTCTAATTTTACTTCACCAACTTACACTATTGTGTTCTGATCCATCACATATAATTCAGATTAAAAAAACATTGAACTAAAGGCTGTAATGTAATAAAATAGGTAAAAAGCCAAGGGGGGCGAATACTTTTGCATAATATATAGTAGGTCTAATGCCCCATACACACGATCAGAAATTCTGCCAGCAAAAGTCAGATGTGAGCTTTTGGTCAGAAAGTCCGACCATGTGTATGCTCCATTGGACTTTTGCTGGCAGAATTCCAGCCAGCAAAAGACTGAGAGCAGGTTCTCTATTTTTCGGTCGGAAAAAGTTCCTATCCGAAAATGCGTTCGTCTGTATGCAATTCAGACGCGGAAAAAATCATGCATGCTCGGAAACAATTCGACGCATGCTCGGAAGCATTGAACTTCATTTTCTCGGCTCATCGTAGTGTTGTACGTCACCGCATTCTTGACGGTCAAAAGTTCAGAGAACTTTTGTGTGTCTGTGTGTATGCAAGTCAAGCTTGAGCAGAATTCCGTCGGAAAAACCATCCAAGTTTTTTCTGACAGAATTTCATGGGGCATTACAGTTTCAGGCAGGTTTTTCCCTTTAAATTTGTGCTGTACTTTCTACGTGAGAATGTGAACAGCAGCATGATGCTATGCGGGCAGGACCTCTGCAGGAGTGTGACCTCACAGCATACTAGCGCTAAACCAGTCCACTCCTCCTGCCCACCCCATAGAAAAGCATTATTAGTGACACTGCAACTACTGTTGCTAAATAGCTAAGCAACAGTAGTTGCAGTGTCACTAAGAATGCTTTTCCCTGCCCCTCATTCTCCCTCCCAGTACTCCCCTCACCCCCATGTCCCCCATGTGCTTGTGCTGCTGTAGCAGTGTGTTGCTGGCTGCTGTGTCCACTGGAAACTGTGTGACTCTATGAGACTGCATGCTGTGTGCTGTACTACCATTCCGGGCTACTGGGTTACTAATCCAGTGCTGAGGCCTATCTTTCACCTGATTCCACTTACGAGCTGTGGCTTAGTTTCTTTCTTCATCCAATCAGATTGTGGAGTGGCCATCACTGAAAGGGACTGCATTTGGGAGGCCTACACCACATTACCGGAGTGGTGAGAGACCTTGATGAGAAAGGGAGGACACAATTGAACCCTATAAATACATCAAAAGGGTGAAACCTTTAAAAATATCAATGGGGTGAATAAGGTTCAGGAGGGCAATGTTTTTTAATATGAAGCCAAGATCAAGGACACGGGAACATGACCTCAAACATGCAGGAGGAAAGTTTAAAACTAGTCTTAGAAAGATTATTTTACCAAAAGGGTAGTTGATGCTTGGAATAGACTTCCAGCAGAGGTAGGGAGTCAGTCAACAGTAGGTGGATTCAAACATGATTCAAACATTCTGCGAGGAAGTGAGTTGCCATCTAGATAAAGGTAGGCCTGTGGATGTGGTGTATCTGGATTTTGTAAGTATTTGATACAGTGCCCCATAGACTATTACTCTATAAACTGAGGTCTGTAGGTATAGACCGTAGGGTTTGTTCTTGGATAAAAAACTGGCTACAGGGGCGCGTCCAAAGGGTGGTGATATATAATGTGTACTCAGAATGGTCTGGAGTGGTAAGTGGGGCACCCCAAGGCTTTGTCTTGGGACCAATTCTGTTTAATTTATTTAGAAATGATATAGAAGATGGGATAAATACCGTATTTATTGGCGTATAACACGCGCCGGCGTATAACACGCACCCCAAGTTTAGGAGGGAATTTTAAGGAAAAAAACTTTTAGGATGGAAGTTTAAGGAAAAAAAAACTTACATTTAAATGCCCATCAATGCAGCGTTATCGGTGTCCATCTGCAGCCTTGTCAGTGCATCCTTGCCCCAGTGTCCAGTGCAGCCTTGTCAGTGCAGCTTTGCCCCAGTGCAGAATTGTCAGTGCAGCCTTGTCAGTGCAGCTTTGCCCCAGTGCAGCCATGTCCCCAGTGGTCAGTGCAGCTTTGCCCCAGTGCAGCCATGTCCCCAGTGGTCACTGCAGCCTTGTCCCCAGTGCAGCCATGTCCCCAGTGGTCAGTGCAGCCTTGTCCCCAGTGCAGCCATGTCCCCAGTGGTCAGTGCGGCCTTGTCCCCAGTGCAGCCATGTCCCCAGTGGTCAGTGCAGCCTTGTCCCCAGTGCAGCCATGTCCCCAGTGGTCAGTGCAGCCATGTCCCCAGTGGTCAGTGCAGCCTTGTCCCCAGTGGTCAGTGCAGCCTTGTCCCCAGTGCAGCCATGTCCCCAGTGGTCAGTGCAGCCTTGTCCCCAGTGCAGCCATGTCCCCAGTGGTCAGTGCAGCCTTGTCCCCAACATACACTGCCTCCGACATACACAAGTTACACTGTGTATTTTTAAATATGGCACCGCGGAGTTCGGAGGGACTCGGGGGTGCTCGTTCAGCTGAACGAGCGCCGCCGAGAACACAGTGACTGGGCGGAGCCGAGATACACATAGCCGAGGGTTCTCGGCTCTTCTCGGCGCCGTTCACAGTCACGCCCAGTCCCTATGATGGATATAACAGAGGTCCAATGGCGGGACTGGGCGGGACTGTGAACGGCGCCGAAAAGAGCCGAGAACCCTCGGCTATGTGTATCTCGGCTCCGCCCAGTCACTGTGTTCTCGAGCGCCCCCGAGTCCCTCCGAACTCCGCGGCGCCATATTTAAAAATACACGCTATGTGAATGTCGGCGGCGATCGCGGCGATCGCTCCGATAGTTCACAAAATAGCGGGGATCGACGTATAACACGCACCCACGATTTTCCCCTGATTTTAAGGGGAAAAAAGTGCGTGTTATACGCCGATAAATACGGTAACTCAATCTCAGTGTTCGCTGGCAATACAAAAATAAGTAGGGCAATGACATCACAGTAGGATATAGAAACTTTACAGGAAGACCTCAATAAATTAATGGGGTCGGCAACTACATGACAAATGAGGTTTAATATTGAAAAATGTAAAGTAACGGACCTAGAGGTTAAAAATATAAACACAAGTTATTCACTAGGGGAGAATCTCTGTGAGAATCCAGGATGGAGAAAGATCTGAGGTCCTAGTAGAGGACAAACTGAGCAATAGCATGCAATGTCAAGCTGCAGCAAGCAAAGCCAGCAGACTATTAGCATGCATTTACACTTTCGCTGCCAGGCCCTGTGCTCCATTTTGTACACTCAGGTGGCCATACCATTTTTGCAATTTTTCCTTGGCTTTTTTATTTTTCACTTATAGCTTTCAGAGTTTATAAAAGACCCCCCAAATCATATATTTTCTGAAAGCACATGATCAGTAGAATAAAAACACGGTGCTACTGATTGTTTAGACCCTGCGGCATTTGTGAAAATGTTTATCAAACCAATATATTTTCAAAAATACACTAAAACCATTATTAGCAGATAAAAACAGTTAATTTTACAAAATTGCTACTAAATGGGAAAGCTTACCCAATATTAAGTTAATAAATAACAATTATTTGTAACTTTTAAATTGCACCTTTTTGAGAAATGGTGAAAAGTGAACAGACGCAAAAGTGTAAATATCCAAATTTCTCAAAAAATCTGAAGGTTTTCATCTTTTCCTTACAGCTTTCAGAATTTGTGAAAGACCCCCAAAACCATATATTTGCTGAAAGCATATGACCTCTGGACTAAAAAGAAGGTGCTGATTCTTTAGACCCCACGGTATTTGCGCAAATCTTTATCAAAACAATATATTCCCAAAAAATACACTAAAATCATTATTAGCAGATAAAAACACAGCTAATTTTATGAAATTCCTGCTAAAAAAATCGAACGTACTCAAAAATGTAAATATCCAAATTTCTCTATAAATCTAAAGGTTTTCATTTTTCCCTTACAGCTTTAAGAATTTGTGAAAGACCCCCAAAACCATATATTTTCTGAAAGCATATGACCTCTACAATGTCTAAAAAGAAGGTAATACAGATTTTTTAGGCCCAACGGTATTTGCGCAATTGTTTATCAAAACAAAATTTTTGCTAAAATACACTAAAACAATTATTAGCAGATAAAAACACAGCTAATTTTACAAAATTCCTGCTAAATTCCAACTAAATGTAAAAACTTTACCTGTATGGAGTTAATATACAACAATTTTTGTAATTTTTACATTGCACCTTTTTGCTAAATTGTTAAAATCGAACGTATGCAATAATGTAAATATACAAATTTCTCAAAAAATTGAAAGAGTTTAATTTTTCCCTTACAGTATTCAGAATTTGTGAAAGATTTCCCAAACCATATATTTTCTGAAAGCATAGGACCAGTAGAATAAAAAGAAGATGCTATTGATTTTTAAGGCCCCACAATATTTACGCAAATGTTTACCAAAGCAATATTTTCACTAAACATACTCTAAAATCATTATTAGCAGATACAAACACAGCAAATATTACAAAATTCCTGCTAAATTCCTACTAAATATAAAAGCTTAACCTGTATTGAATGAATAAATAAAAATTATTTGTAAATTTTAAATTGCGCCTTTTTGAGAAATAGTGAAAATCATATGTGCACAAAAGTTTTAGAAAATCTGGAGGTTTTCCTTTTTCTCTTACAGCTTTCAGAATTCGTAAAAGACCTCCCAAATAATACATTTTCTGAAAGCACATGGCCAGCACAAAAAAAGAAGGTGATACTGATTTTTTAGGCTCTGCGATATTTGCACAAATGTTTATCGCAAAAAATATTTTCGCTAAAAATACACTAACATCATTAATAGTGCGCATAAACACAACATAACTTACAAAATTCCTGCCAAATTGCTACTAAAGCCTTGTTCACATATGTTATACTAAATTGTATGCCCACGGAGGGCCATGTTTACCTGCACAGGAATGCACAGGTTTTCCATGCAGTCCCATTTATGTCAATTGGGATGCAACGGCTGCACAGGCATAGCTGCTGTTCCCAATCTGACATCCGTGTGGGTACATGACCCCAAATGCAGACAGTATGAGCTCAGGGACATGCATGCAGACCTACATGGATGTAAAATTGAGAGCAACAGCTCTGTTCGTGCAGTTGCTGCATTCCAAATTATGTCAATGGGACTGCCTGCACAGAGATGCACTGAACACCTATGCATCCCTGTAAAGGTACGCTGTGTATACCCTGTGTGAACAAGGCCTTAGGCCCCTTTCACACAAGCACACCGATCGATCTATGGATGGAAGGCGCGTGATCAGACACTGGCATCACATCATACAGTTTATTCATAAGCAATAAAATACATACATGTAAGGAGTATAAACATACTACGTTTTGTGAAGGGGGGGTTACAAAAGGTACATTCGTAGTGTTACAAGTGGGACATGCCCAGACAGGGGCAAGTGCTAAAAGAATTGCTGATGCGTTTCGAGGATAACCTCTTTATCAGAGGTTTAAAAGGGGAAACAGTCAGTACAAACACATATGCACATGGAAAGTGGTGGCTAAGGATAAGCTCCGGCGCGTTCGCATGCTGAACGTGCCGAGCCCGCCACTTGCCCCTGTCTGGGCATGTCCCACTTGTAACACTATGTATGTACATTTTGTAACCCCCCCTTCACAAAACGTAGTATGTTTATACTCCTTACATGTATGTATTTTATTGCTTATGAATAAACTGTATGATGTGATGCCAGTGTCTGATCACGCGCCTTCCATCCATTCCTCCCACACTGTCTTCTTCAGACCACCCTGGGTCAGTCCAGGCAGCGGGACATACATAATCATTTTCTCCAGTTTGGTCATCATAACAGCACTACGTACCCATACCAACAACGCCCCCACGAGAGCAGGAATTAATCTTTTTTGTTTACATTTTGAACCGATCGGATCTGCCTGTACGTTTTTGAGGCGGGCCCAATCAGACCACCCTTTGTTCTCTATGGGACAAACATAGATCTATACAAAAAAAGTTAAAGAAAAACAGCATAAAAATAAATTAAAAAAATGAAGCAGACTCGATGGAACACTTGGTCTTTTTTTCTGCCATCACTCTTCTATCATGTCAAGTCAAGCATTATTGTCATTCTACTACACGTGAGGACATACGGTAGAACAAAATGTCGTATCTCACAGGGCCACAGCGCTACATACAAATTAAACATAATTATAAATATACAAAGAATAAAAACACAGCGAAGAACTAATAAAAACCTATACACATCTGGGAACTATGCAACTGTACATACACTGTATATTTCTAAAAGTCTTTGTAGTAGCAAGTGTTTACAAAAGTGTCTAGTGCATATTCAAGAGTAAAAAGGAGAGGAAGTGAGATGTTCCTGGTCACAATATATAGGTTGTAGAAGAGGTTTCAAAGAGGATTGGAGTTGAGGGCTCTCACAGCCTGGGGGAGAAAAACTGTTGAGCAGTCTGACAGGGCAGGTTTTGATACTCCGGTACCTTCTAACTGATGGCAAGAGCTGGAAGAGACTGTGGGAGGGATGGGTAGGATCCTTCACGATACTAATAGCTTTGCTGAAGCATTTTGTATGGAAAATGTTCAGGATGGAGGGGAGAGAAACACCAATAATTTTTTCAGCCATCTTCAATAGGGATGAGCTTCGAGTTCGAGTCAAACTCATGTTCGACTCGAACATCGGCTGTTCGCAAGTTCGCCGAACAGTGAACAATTTGGGGTGTTTGCGGCAAATTCGAATGCCGCGGGACACCCTTTAAAAGTTTATGGGAGAATTCAAAAGTGCTAATTTTAAAGGCTTATATGCATGGTATTGTCATAAAAAGTGTTTGGGGACCTGGGTCTTGCCCCAGGGGACATGTATCAATGCAAAAAAAAGTTTTAAAAACGGCCGTTTTTTCGGGAGCAGTGATTTTAATAATGCTTAAAGTGAAACAATAAAAGTGCAATATTCCTTTAAATTTCGTACCTGGGGGGTGTCTATAGTATGCCTGTAAAGGGGCGCATATTTCCCGTGTTTAGAACAGTCTGACAGCAAAATGACATTTCAAAGAAAAAAAGTCATTTAAAACTACTTGCGGCTATTAATGAATTGCCGGTCCGACAATACACATAAAAATTCATTGATAAAAACTGCATGGGATTTCCCCACAGGGGAACCCCGTACCAACATTTTTTTTTAAATGGCATGGGGGTCCCCTTAAATTCCATACAAGGCCCTTCAGGTCTGGTATGTATATTGAGGGGAACCCCGCGCCAAATTTTTTTTAAAAAATGGCGTGGGGTCCCCCCAAAAATCCTTACCAGACCCTTATCCTAGCACGAAAACTGGCAGGCCGCAGGAAAAGAGGGGGAACGAGAGAGCGACCCCCTCCTGATCCGTACCAGGCCACATGCCCTCAACATTGGGAGGGTGCTTTGAGGAGCCCCCCAAAGCACCTTGTCCCCATGTTGATTAGGACAAGGGCCTCATCCACACAACCACACAACCCTTGGCCGGTGGATGTGGGGGTCTGCGGGTGGGGGGCTTATCAGAATCTGGAAGCCCCCTTTAACAAGGGGACCCCCAGATCCCACCTCCCCATGTGAAATGGTAATGAGGTACAAAAGTACCCCTACCATTTCACAAAAAATTGTCAAAAACATAAAAAATGACAAGAGACAGTTTTTGACCATTCCTTTATTTAAAGTCTTCTTCTTTCCATCTTCTTTCTTCTATCTTCTTTCTTCTATCTTCCTTTGGTTTCTTCCTCCATCTTTTTCTTCCTCCGATCCTCTGCTTCTTGCTCTGGTGTTCTCGCCTGGCATCTTCCTCCGCAGCGTCTTTTTCCCTTCTTCATTCTTGGGCCGCTCCGCATCCATGATGGGTGGCTCCCACTGTGTGACGCTTCTCGTCTTCTGACACTTCTTAAATAACAGAGGGTGGGGCCACCCGGTGACCCCCCCTCTGACGCACGGGGACTTGACGGGGACTTCCCTGTGGCATTCCCTGTGACGTCAGAGGGGGTGGGGTCACCCGTTATGTAGTTACGTAGTTTTAAATGCCTTTTTTTCCTTTGAAATGTCATTTTGCTGTCAGACTGTTCTAAACACAGGAAACATGCGCCCCTTTACAGGCATACTATAGACACCCCCCCCCAGGTACGAAATTTAAAGGAATATTACACTTTTATTGTTTCACTTTAAGCCTTATTAAAATCACTGCTCCTGAAAAAATGGCAGTTTTTAAAACTTTTTTTTGCATTGATACATGTCCCCTGGGGCAGGACCCGGGTCACCAAACCCTTTTTAGGACAATACCATGCAAATTAGCTTTTAAAATTAGCACCTTTGATTTTGAACGTTCGAGTCCCATAGACTTTAATGGGGTTCTAACGTTCGTGCGAAGTTTTGGTCCATTCGCAAGTTCTGGTGCGAACCAAACCGGGGGTGTTCATCTCATCCCTAATCTTCAATAGCCGTTGCAGGGTCTTGCGGCCAGCAGATCTGCAGTTCCCATAAAAGACAATGATGCAGCTGGTCGGCACGCTTTCAATGGTTCTCCTATAGAATGTAGTAAGGATGGGTGGAGGCAGACTGGCTTTTTTAAGGCGGCAAAGGAAATATAGGAGCTCTTGTGTCTTCTTGGTTATTGACGTGATGTTGGTTGTCCAGGTAAGATCCTCTAAGATGTACTCTCCCAGGAATGTAATACTGCTTACTCTCTCCACAGTCAAGCTGTCGATGGTCAGTGAGGGGGTGATTAACAGAATTTCTCCTGAAATCCATCACAACCCTCTTTTGTTTTGCTTACATTAAGGGACAGGATGTTTGTACTACATCATTTACTCAGTTGTGCCACTTCCTATCTGTAGAGTTTTTCATCATTGTTGCTCATGAGACCCACCACAGTTGTGTCATATGCAGACTTGATGATTTGGTTGGAGGTCTTCCAGTTAAAAAGTCCAGGATCCAATTACAGAGGGGCAGGTTGAGGCCCAGCAAATTCAATTTAGTGATAAGTTGCTGAGGAATTATTGTATTAAATGCTGAGCTAAAGTCAATGAACAGCATTCTAACATAAGAGCCTTTCTGTTCTAAGTGGGTAAGGGCCAAGTGGAGGGTAGAGTATACTGCATCGTCCGTTGAACGGTTTGGACAGTATGCAAACTGATATGGGTCCAGCATGTTTGGAAGGCTGGACTTAATGTAATGCATAACTAACCTCTCAAAGCACTTCAACATTATTGGAGTTATGGGACGATAGTCATTCAAACAGGACACAGGTGTCTTCTGTGGCACTGGAATTATGGTGGTGGATTTAACCTCCCTGGCGGTATGATTATTTCGAAATTTTAGGTGCTGAAAGCGGTACCATTATTTTGCATGGAAATTTGGCGTTTTATATTGTAGGTCTGTAAATCTTAACAATAACACACTTAAATCTGTCCAAACCAGAGTCTAGTAGATATCCTGGGTATGATAAAGTTTGAAACACAAAAACATAAATTATAATATAATAAATAAAAATAAATAATAAAAAAAAATAAAAAAAAATAGTAATAAAATAAATTTCCCCACAATTCACTATCGCTCAATTCTGCAAGTGTTCTAATTTACTATCGCTGTTTTCTAGCTGGTCTAAAGCCACTTTTGACGTAAAGGGACACTTTTTGGTTGCTATGGACAATCTCCAGTTTCCAGGCAGAAAGAACAGTGTATATCATGTAAAACTGCATGCAGGGCATGGGCCAAAGCACTGGGGACAAAAGGGATGTGAAATCATTTCATGCAGTACTGTAATCTGTAAGATTACAGTACTGTATGTGTTATGATTTTTACTTTTTTTTTAATTTGCCGCCAGGCTCCGCCCCCGTGCGTCGCGCCGCTCGCAGGGAACGGAGCCTGGCACAGAGAGGCTTCGGAGGAGGACGGAGCCCTCGGACACTGCGGGGGACATCGCAGGATCCCGGGGACAAGGTAAGTAACGCTGCCCCAGGATCCTGCAATGCGATCCCGAGTGTGACTCGGGGTTACCGCTAATGGTACTGAATTTTAACCCCGAGCCACACTCGGGAAAATCGCCAGGGAGGCTACGACACGTAGGGACAACCGCCTGGCTCAGCAAATTGTTAAAGATATCTGTAAGGACATCTGTCCTGTCTGCTGACCAGCACAGTCTCTCAGTACACATCCAAGTATGTCATCAGGGCCAGTATCCTTCCATCGGTTGATCCTGAACAGGGTTTTCCTTACTTAGGCTGGAGAAAAGCAGAGCGCCCAGTGTTTTTGGGATATGGGTAGTTTTTGTGAAGGTGTTTGGTTCTGCATCTCAAACCGTGCATCCGGTTGAGTGCATCCGGGAGGGATGTGTCATTGTCACTGGCCTGTGTCAGGGGCTTGTAGTCAGTGATGGTCTGGATGGCTTGCCACAGGGTCCGTATATCTTTGCTGTTGCTAAAGTGTTTAATGATTTTTTGAGCATATTGTTGTTTTGCCTTCTAGATGCCATGAGACAGATTGGTTCTTGCTGTTTTGAGAGCTGCTTTATCTCCTGTTCTGAATACTGATCTTTAGCAGGCCATGAACCTCTGCTGTCATCCATGGCTTCTGGTTGGCACGTGTGGTGATAATCTTGGTGACTGTCACATCATCTATGCACTTATTGATGTAAGCAGTCACTGTTTCAGTGTACTCTTGTATGTCTGTATGATTGTTGTAAGTGGCTGCCTCTTTAAACATGTTACAGTCTGTGTGCTGAAAGCAATCCTGCAGTACTAGGATAGCATTGTCTGGCCATACTGTGATTTGTTTTTGAACCAGTTTCACAAGTGTAGGCAATGGTTTGTATGCTGGAATTAGCATAACAGACATGTGATCTGAATACCCAAGAAGGGGGCGGGGTTCAGCCTTGTATACATTTTTCTCTGTTGTATAAACAAACTCCAGTATGTTGTTTCCCCTTGTTGCAAAATTCATATGTTGGTAGAACTTCAGCAAAACTGTCTTTAAGTTTGCGTGGTTGAAGTCACCAGCAATAATGAAAAAGCCATCAGGGTTGTTTGTTTGATGTTCGCTGACAGAGCTGTAAAGTTTGTGAAGCTCGTACTTAGCGTTTGCACACAGGGGAATGTAAACCGCGACAATAATAATGGCAGTGAACTCCGTCAGCAGATAGAATGGTTGACAATTCAATTTGAGCAGTGTTTTGTTACTACCACAGCATCGTTACACCATTCTTTGTTGATGTACACACACAGACCACCTCTACGAGTCTTACCGGACAGTGATGAATCTCTATCCCCTTGGTAGCAGGTTAGCCAGTGTAGCTAAATGGCGGAATCCGGAATGTTGTTATTTAGCCATGTTTCAGTGAAAATAAACACACAACAATCCCTTGTCTCATGCTGTGTAGACCGACTGAGTTTAATTAAGTCCAGTCTATTTTCCAGTGAGCGAACATTAGAGAGCATAAGTGTTGGAAGAGCTGGCCTTGTGGGGTTAGCCCTTAGCCTAGCTTGTACAACTCCACGATTACCGCGTTTCTATCTCCTCTCACACCGCTTGCATCCCTGTCTTGTGCGGGTAGCTCCAGTAGGCGAAACCGCAGTCTCAGGGCCAGGTTTCAGCATACAGAGGTCTCATAGCTTCTCAATAGCCGTCGGTGAAAGTTGATGTTTGTGTATACTGCCGATATCCAAAAGACTTTGGCAATCATAGTTATGTTTTAAAGTAGTTTTCCGATGACTTTGTGATAAGGTAAGACTAAGGAGACAACATTAAAAGACATAAAAGCTCTGCTTTCGGACCTGGAGTAGCCGCTGCATCTAATTGCACAGCCATCTGTCGTTGGAGGTGATACACACACACTGCAGATCCTGTATGTGCAACCAACGCCATTTTGCGCAATGTTGTTGCCTAATGTTATGTACATCATAATATAATATGTTGTCTTCTATAATCATTAGCCTAGTATTCTAGCTCAACATTGTTTTAATTATATTTTGTCATTTCTACATGTACCTACAATTTTTGATGCTATTAAAATCATTTTTTTATAAAATGTCACCACTAGGGTCACAATGCTGGAAGGACTAAGTAATAAACATTATCAACTGGCAGTGCCTAATGGCTTAAGTCTCGTACACACGGTCTGATTGTTGGATGATCAAGCGCCTGATTTTTGTCAAAAGGGAGTGTGCAGGATTTTGTCTTGCATATTAACTATCGGCAAATTGTTGTTTGACAAACACGAATGTAGTGACATACTATGAGTGTATAAAAATAAGTTTATTTCTCAAGCGCTACCCAATGGGCCCCTTAAGCTAATTTCGTGTTATTAGAAATTAGTAGAATTTTGGTGAGCGTTGATTCGTGGTTTTCAGATCGTACAAAACAAATGCCTTTTAAAATACATTTGGCAAAACTACATGCAAAGCAGCTTCATTATTATCCCATTAAAGAAGATGAGAATTTTGACATTTCATCAATTGCAGAGTCACAAATGTTAATTCTAGACTACGAATGGTAGTTTACAAGACTGGACTCTTCCCAGTCATTCCTTGATTCTGAGCATGCGTGGTTGTACTTTCGACTTTTGCGTGATAGATTTGTGTACGGACCATCTGAAAATCAGATGTGGAGCCATCATTCGCCAAAAATTTACTAGCCTGTCATCCAACATTTGTTGTTCGAAAATTGGAAAACAATTGTCAAAAGGAGCGTACTAACGGTATGAATTTTGGACAACAGCCTGTCAAACCACAATCCCCTTCTGATATTTGTACAGTTTAACGCCATATAGTTTTGTGCGTTACTGCCAGTTAAATGCCATTTACTTCTCTGTGCGTTACTGCCAGTTTAACACCATATAGTTTTGAGTGCGTTACTGCCAGTTTAACGCCATATAGTTCTGTGTGAGTTACTGCCAGTTTAACGCCATATAGTTCTGTGTGCGTTACTGCCAGTTTAACGCCATATAGTTCTGTACGTCACTGTATATTTGGCACATTATATTGCAGTATATACTCAAATTAAAGTGCACCAAACACCTTTTTACATTGATTAAAGTACATCTACGTACAGATTTCCACTTCTTTACATTTGCTTATAAGCACCGCCCCTCCCTCCCAATAATGTCTGGGAGGACAAGGAGAAGTAGACATTCCCTTGGCACTGTAAGGGGGCCAGCAACAAATGTGTCCACAGTAGGGATGACCCGAACACCCCCCCTGTTCAGTTCGCACCAGAACATGCAACCAGGCAAAAAATTTGAACACGCGAACACCGTTAAAGTCTATGGGACTCGAACATGAATAATCAAAATTGCTAATTTTAAAGGCTTATATGCAACTTATTGTCATAAAAAGTGTTTGGAGACCTGGGTCCTGCCCCAGGGGACATGGATCAATGCAAAAAAAAAGTTTTAAAAACGGCCATTTTTTCAGGAGCAGTGATTTTAATAATGCTTAAAATCAAACAATAAAAGTGTAATATCCCTTTAAATTTCATACCTGGGGGGTGTCTATAGTATGCCTGTAAAGGGGTGCATGTTTTCCGTGTTTAGAACAGTCTAACAGCAAAATGACATTTCAAAGGAAAAAAAGTCATTTAAAACTACTTGCAGCTATTAATGAATTGTCGGTCCTGACATTACACATAAAAGTTCAATGTTGAGGGCATCTGGCCTGGTATGGTTCAGGAGGGGGGGCTCTCTCATCCCCCCCTCTTTTCCTGTGGCCTGCCAGGTTCCGTGCTTGGATAAGCATCTGGTATAGATTTTTGGGGGAACCCCACCATTTTTTTTTACATTTTGGTGTGGGGTTCCCCTTAACATCCATACCAGACCTGAAGGGCCTGGTATGGAATTTAGGGGGACCCCCACGCCATTTTTTAAAAAAATTTGGTTTGGGGTTCCCCTGTAGCCGCAAGTAGTTTTAAATTACTTTTTTTCCTTTGAAATGTCATTTTGCTGTCAGACTGTTCTAAACACGGGAAACATGTGCCCCTTCATAGGCATACTATAGACACCCCCAGGTACGAAATTTAAAGGAATATTACACTTTTATTGTTTCACTTTAAGCATTATTAAAATCACTGCTCCCGAAAAAACGGTCGTTTTTAAAACTTTTTTGCATTGATCCATGTCCCCTGGGGCAGGACCCAGGTCCCCAAACACTTTTTATGACAATAACTTGCATATAAGCCTTTAAAATTAGCACTTGATTTCTCCCATAGACTTTTAAAGGGTGTTGCATGGCTTTCGAATTTGCTGCGAACACCCCCAATTGTTCGCTGTTCGGCGAACTGGCGAACAGCCAATGTTCGAGTCAAACATGAGTTCGACTCAAACTCAAAGCTCATCCCTAGTCCACAGGCAAAGGTGGACGTATTGGTCAGTCCTCAGGCAGGGCATCATTTACTCTGTTTAGTGAGGTAAGTTTGCCTGTGCTATCCAGTCACAGCATGCAGAGGAGGTTGTGGACTGGCTTACTAAACCTTCCTCATCCTCCTCATCCTCCGTCATGCAAGCAGAGACAAGTGCGCAGTCCTCTGCAGTTGCCAGAGTGGATAAATGTGCCTCCTTGTCTACATCTATTCCTGCCATATTCCCAACATCAGCCACTGAGGAGTCGGCTGAGTTATTTGACCACAGCTTCAGTCACTTGCTACTTGATGATGCCCAACCATTACTGGATTAAGATGTTGGTTCTGAGGTTGAGGATGACAGGAACATGAGCCTAGAGAGAGGGAGGAACACTGGTAGACAAATTGGCATTTATGTTCCAAAAGCCGCAGCGTATTGGCAGATTGTCTCCAGTGGTAATGATGAAGATTGAGGAGATGGAGATGATGATGATGAGGTTACTGATGCAACTTGGGTGCCAGATAGAGCAGAGGATGAAACTGAAGGTGAGGCGACACAACCCCAAGGAGGCCGACATCAAGAAAGAGTAGGGAGCAGTCACCCTATTCTATCACATTCTGCAGCTCCCCAAAGCTCAGCTGTCTGGGCCTTTTTCAGCACATTTGCAGCAGATCGCACTGTTGCTATCTGCAAACTGTGTCTCAGGCACATCAAATGTGGCAGAAAAACCAACCATTTGGGTACCACATGCCTAACAAGGCATTTAACGTCCAACCACACAGCCCGTTGGCAAGAGCACCTAAAAGCTACACAAAAGGGGCAAAAATCTGTCCATCCTCCTCCTCCTTACCCACTTCAGTCTGCTCAATACTGAGTCATTACATCTCAGAAGCCTCCACTGACAGGGATGATGGTATAGCACAGGGTGTCCCAGGTCCTATTGTGAAGGAATGTGATGTAGATAATAATAATAGTAATCTGAAAATGTCTATTTTCTTATGTGCATACATACTTTTCTCCTTACTCATTATATAAGTATACAGATTAGCTCTGTTCCTATATTTTCTCAAGATGGCGGGTACCCCCTACATCCCACACATCAGAAGAACGCAGAACTGGAGATAAAACCAAAGAGAGCCAAACCTCGTTATGAAAATTCTCCATCTTCTTTACTATCTTAACCAATGAGATGTACCTATTAGACTAACATAGCAATGACGTATTTGTGTGTATAAAACATTAACACCGCCTTGAATAAATTAGAAGTGTAACAGTAACGGTGCTGAGCGTGTCTCAGAGTGTTTACTTTTATATGCATGCATATCAACACTTTTCAAATTAGAGACAGCAGCAGATAACCTTGGGCTCGATTGGAGCTCTTAATCATTTCCATAACACTAGCAGCGCATCTGCCAGCAACACACCACCAGCTGTAGACTGTAGCCATCAAATTTCTCTGCCCCATCTGCTGCAGTGGAAAAAAAATACAGTCCCTGCCAACCACATGCCCAGTGTCTGAATGTAAGTTTTTCAAAGCTGTTGGCTCTCCAACTTCTGCCTTTCAGCCTGGTGGATTCTGCCCCCTTCCGTAAATTCGCACAATGTGCTGTACCACAATGGCAGGTTCCCAGTTGCTACTACTTTTCATGTAAGGCCGTTCCATCTCTCTACCATCACATGGAAGAGAATGTTCTGGCATCATTGGGCAAGGTAGTCAGCCGTAAAATTCACCTTACTGCTGACACGTGGTCCAGCAAGCATGGGCAGGGATGATATATTTCGTTCACAGCACACTGGGTAATGCTGCTTGCAACTCGAAAGGATGCAGGACAGGGCTCAGTGCTGCAGCTTGTTGTGCCCCCATGTCTCCATACAGCTGGTTTTGATGATGTCAGACCTGTGAGCTCTACTCCCTCCTCCTCCTCCTTCTCTGCCATCTCTATGCCCTCCTCTGCAGAATTGTCCTATGAACATCAGGTACCACCTAAGCGTTCAAAGGGCTATTCTTAGAGTCAGGCTAAAAGGTGCCATGCAGTGCTTTAGCTGGTGTGTTTAGGGGACAGGAACCACACTGGAGCAGAGATTCTTGCAGCTCTGCAGGGACAGGCCCAGAGGTGGTTCACACCACACCAGCTGGAGCCAGGAATGGTGGTGTCCGATAATGGCTCAAACCTCCTAGCTGCCCTCAGACAGGGAAAGTTGACACGTGTGCCATGCCTGACACATGTCCTCAAGTTGGTGGCGCAGCATTTTCTAAGTACGTACCTGGGGTTGCAAGATGTACTAAAGCAGGCCAGAAGAGTCTGTAGCCATTTCAGGCAGTCATACACAGCCAGTGCTCTGTTGGCTGAAATTCAGCGGGAATTCCACCTGTCCGTAAACCACCTGATTTGTGACATGCCCACCAGGTGGAACTCAACTTTGGGAATGCTGCATTGGCTATACATACAACAGAGGGCCGTCAACGAGTACCTGTGACAGTATGGCACAATGACAGGATTAGGCAGCCTCAGCTTTTTTTCCCCACACCAATGGCTGATCATTAAGGATGCATGCAATATATTGTCACCATTTGAGGAGGCCACAAGGATGGTGAGCCATGACAGTGCATGCATCAGTGACACAAGCTCTGTTGTGTTCCTGCTGGAGCAGACTCTGTGTGGCATTATAGATAGGGCACTGGAGGCAGAGCAGCAGGAGGAAGAGGAGGACTTCCTTTCCTCTCAAGGCCCACTTTATCCAGACACCATCATTCCTATGTCACAGAACACACAGGAGGATAGAGGGGAGGAGGATGAGAAGGAGGATTCTGGCACTTTCATAGGCTTCGAAGAAGAGGAGGACATGCGTCAATCTGTAAGTGGTTGCTTTCCAACCCCAGGACCCTTGGGAGTAGTACGTGGTTGGGAGGAGGAAGTTCCAGATGCTGTCATCCTGAGTGACCCTGAGGAGTCTGCTTCTCAAGCCTCAGCAAATTTGAGGCTCATGGCCACTCTCATGCTTCAAAGCCTGTGAAAGAACCCAAGAATACGTGGCATAAAGGAGAAGGATGATTACTGGTTGGCAACCCTCCTTGACCACCGTTATAAGAGGAAGGTCTCAGAACTCATCCTGTCCCCACAGAGAGTGCAGAGATAAAATCCTTTGAGGACACGTTAAAGAGGATTTTATTGAACATTTTTCCTGACTCCAGTAGGTTACAGTGTCGTGGAAAACGTAGTTTTGAGTCTTCTGTTGGTCAAGAGAGGAGCGTTGGAAAAGGCGCCCGCCTAAGTGAGGCATTTTGGAATTTTTTTAGTCCTCCCCGCCCAGGACTGTCAGTTTCCACATCTCGGCAGCGTCTGCATCACATGGTGATTGATTGCCTCAGGGCCAAAACAGAGATGGAGAGCTTTCCAGCTGACGATCCACTGACTTACTGGGTCATGAGAATAGACCACTGGCCAGAACTTGCCCAGTATGCTATTGAGTTGTTGGGCAGCCCTGCATCCAGCGTGCTTTCAGAATGGGCATTCAGTGCTGCAGGAGGTTTTGTTACTGATCATAGAACACGTCTGTCCACAGACTATGTGGACTGTTTGACTTTTATAAAAATTAATCAGTCCTGGATTGCCAGCTATGAAACCCCTGATGCCGATGTCACTGATTAAGTCTTTTTGGGATGGGGAATATCTGCAGGACTTCGAGGCTGCCTAGCTTTGAGAGTGTTCAATCATTTCATCTGCAAGAATGTTTTTGGTATAGGTTTCATGGGCACAATTAACACCCAAAGACCAATTTTTATGCACCTATTTGACTCGTGCATATCATTGCAATTTTTTACAGCAATGCCAATTCTTGCTTTAATCAAGGATACCTTTATAAGGTTATGGTGGGAAGGCACCACAGACACCCAAATAATTTTTCTGCACCTGTTTGACAGGTGCATATTATTGCAATTTTTACAGGTGCATAGATATCATTGCAATTTTTACAGCAAGGCCAATTCTTGCTTTCATTAAGATTACCTCTGTACGGTTACGGTGGGAAGGTGCCACCGACACCCAAAGACCAATTTTTACGCACCCGTTACTTCTATCCAAAGTCAAAGTGACACCAGAATGTATCCAAAAAAATCTCTAATCTTGTTCCCAGTGTACTACATTGTGGCCCCATCATACACACTGGCTTCCCAGATGTTCCTGAGAAAAATAAAGGCAGCTTGCAGGGAAAATGTCTTTTTTTCACAAACTTTTTTTTATTGATACATGTCCCCCTGAGCAGGACCCGGGCCCCTATAACCATTGTATGCCCAATTACTTGCATTTAAGCCTTCAAAATGGGCACTTTTGATTTTTGACGTTCGGGTCCCATTGACTTTAATGGGGTTCGTTATTCAGGTCCGTACTTTCGCGGTGTTCGAAAGTTCTGGTGCGAACCAAACAGGGGTCCATTTGGCCCATCCCTAATTATAAGCTTACCCGCAGGTACAAGTTTTAAAAAATGACTTTACTACTGCTTTAAAATTTACATGCATGTCACTGGAAAGAAGAAATGAAAGCCCATTTTTTATAACTAGCTCACAGTGAAATACAAACCGGGACTACAGCTTCTATGCTAGAAAGAACATCATGTTTTAGAGTCATGGCAGCCTTCAACAAAAAAGATCTAGGCATAAAAATAGTAGGCTTCATGTACACGGACGTTTAGGAGCAATTGGGCTTATTTTTCAGCTGCCCCTGTACTCTCCTTTTTGTTATCTTATCAGTACATATACACAGGGTTGTTTATAGTCATTTCTAGGAAGTTGAGTTTATAAACATTATTTGGAAAGCAAAAAAATGCGTTCAGGATGGATGTTCAGAGACATTTGAAACGCCAAATGCCTGTAACAGCTTGTAAACGAGGTAACTTGCGTTCAGCCGCATTTTGTTAACAGGCGTTTTTAACTGATCAAATGACGGTGGGGCGGTGCAGCTCTCGTTCTGGGAAGACATCATATGACGGTGTCCCAGAGCGGCTGCTCCCACGCGCCTGTGGGGGCGAACAGCACGGGGATCGTGGCCGCGCCGTGTTGCTAGGACACGGAGCGACCCCAATCTCTGTAAAGAGCCGTGTCCGTGGCTCTTTAACCATGTGATTGGCTGTGTCCAATCACAGCCGGCCACATGTAAACAAGGAGTTGCCGGTAATCGGCTCTCCTCGCCTCACACTGACAGAGTGTAAGGAGAGGAGAGCCGATCAGTGGCATCTCCTCACAGGGGGACATCTAGGGATGTAATCAGGGCACTGATCATCAGTGCCCTGATTACAATAAATAAATACAGTGTCACAAAACAGTGCCCACCATTGCCCATCAATGCCAGCATATAGTGCCCGCCAATGGCAACAATCAGTGCCCACCACTGCCCACAAGTGCCACCAATCAGTGCCCATTAGCATTGCCAGTCAGTGCTGGCAATCAGTGCCGCCTATCAGTGCTGCCCATTAATGCCCATCACTGCTGCTGAGCAATGCCCATCAGTGTCACCCATCAGTGCCACCCATCAATGCCCATCAGTGCCCATCTGTACTGCCTATCCGTGCTGCCTATCTGTGCCGCCTATCAGTGCCCGCCAGTGTCGCCTATTAGTGCCCATCAGTGCCGCCTATCAGTGCTCATCAGTGCCACCTATCAATGCCCATAAGTGCAGCATATTAGTGCCTCCTCATTAGGGATGGGCTTTATGTTCGGGTCGAACATGAGTTCAACTCAAACATTGGCTGTTCGCCCGTTCGCCAAACAGCGAACAATTTGAGGTGTTTGCGGCAAATTCAAAAGCCGTGGAACGCCCTTTAAAAGTCAATGGGAGAAATCAAAAGTGCTCATTTTAAAGGCTTATATGCATGGTATTGTCATAAAAAGTGTTTGGGGACCTGGGTCCTGCCCCAGGGGACATGGATCACTGCAAAAAAAGTTTTTAAAACGGCTGTTTTTTTCGGGAGCAGTGATTTTAATAATGCTTAAAGTGAAACAATAAAAGTGTAATATTCCTTTAAATTTCCTACTTGGGGGTGTCTATAGTATGCCTGTAAAGGGGCGCATGTTTCCCATGTTTAGAACAGTCTGACAGCAAAATGGCATTTCTAAAGGAAAAAAAGTCATGTAAAACTACTATCATTACTATCACTACTACCCGGGGGGTGTCTATAGTATGCATGTAAAGGGGCGCATGTTTCCCATGTTTAGAACAGTCTGACAGCAAAATTACATTTCTAAAGGAAAAAAGTCATTTAAAACTACTATCGCTACTATCACTACTAACTACTGTAAAACTACTATCGCTAGCGCCGGCTATAATGAATTGTTGGTGCGGCAATACACATAAAAGTTAATTGATAAAAACAGCATGGGATTCCCCCACAGGGGAACCCGGAACCTTCAGGTCTGGTATAGATATTAAGGGGAACCCTGCGCCAAAATTTTTTTTAAAAATGGCGTGGGGGTCCCCCTCAAAATCCATGCCAGACCCTTCAGGGTCCCCAAACAAGAGACGGTTTTTGACAAGTCCTTTATTAATTTCTTCTTCTTCTATCTTCTTTCTTCTGGTCTTCCTTCAGTGTTCTTCTTCTTCCTCCATCTTCTTCTTCTCCATCTTCTTCTTCCTCCACTCTTCTTGTCCCGCATCTTCCTCCGGCTTCTTCTTTGCTCCGTCCACATGATCTGCCTCAGTGGGAGTCTTCCACCGTGTGATGCTTCAGTTCTTTTGACACTTCTTATATAGCAGACCTCCTCTGACACACGGGGACTTCATGGGGACTTCCCTGTGGCTTTCCCCGTGTTGTCAGAGGGGGGCGGGGTCACCTGGTTACGTAAACGAGGACCATTTGTACCTTTTTTTTAAATTTTGGCGCGGGGTTCCCCTTAATATTCATACCAGACCTGAATCCTCACTCTGATGACCTGCCTTGAAGATTCTTGGAGGTTCGGTTGATGACCCCTTGAGGTTCGGTTGAAGTCCATCTAGCCAGCTCTACCATCCTGAAATTCTGTCTTCTGCCTGGCTGGGCTTATTGCCTGACTCCATGTCGCTGACAGGGGAGTCCACCATATCTGGTAAGAGTACCCATCTTTTCTCATCCATCGATGTTGAGTATTATTGATGTTGGTTCCATCTATGGATCTCACCACCTCTGTCAGCCCATGCCTGCTACCCACCATCCAGGAATGGCCCCTTCCATGTTCTGACACAATTGGACACTTTATTATTTCACAGTTTTCCACTTTGAGACACTATGATTTATTTATCTTAAGACACACCATCGAGTTTAAAGATTTGTGGACTTGATGTTATTTTGTCAATTTTTCACCTAACGCTGCATTTTTACACTTTTCTTTCCTTGTTTTTTGTCACAACGTATGTAGCCGCTTTCTTCTTTTGTCATTATAGTAAGCGCAGTGTTTTTTGTTTATTTTCACTCTATAGTTACTCTCAAAATCACACGCTCCCCCACTTGAGTGGGCCCACCTTAATGGCGCCTTTAGGAATCCCTTCTCACCAATCCAGTACATTGCACCATTTTAGAAAATGACTTGAAGGAATATTTCCTCCTTAATGACAATACTGACTGTACACCCAATTCCTTATGGGGAGCTCATAAAGAGGTCATGAGAGGAAAAATCATTCAACTATCCTCACATCTTAAACATGAATCCCAACTGGATATTCTAAATCTTGAGAAGGAATTCCGGTTCCTATGCAGACTACACAAGAAAAATCTGACACCTAGTTCTCTCTCCAAACTTGACGCAGCTAGAGTAGCCTTGAATCTAGCCCTGACCTCTGGTGCTAAAAAACACCTTGACTGGGTAAGTGGCAAGTTTTACCTTCTTGCGGACAAATTTAGCCCCCAACTAGCAGCAAAACTCTCCCCCAAACAAAAAATTTGCGCTCTCCCCAAAATAAAATCGCTTTTGGGCTCGTTAACCCAAAACCCAAAGCAGATTGTAGAGGCTTTCCACGCGTTCTATTCTAACCTCTATGCGGATTCCAATCCCGGCTCCCCTCCTAAACTCCTTCCTAGACAATACCCCTCTTCCTAAATTAACTGATTCTGAAGGAGAGGTTAGGGAGGTCATCAGAGGACTTAAAAAAGGTTCAGCCCCGGACGGTTTTTCGACCCAGTATTACAAAACCTTCATAGATGTCCTCTCGCCTTATCTGGTCCGGCTCTTTAATTCCCTTTGAAAGGCACAGTCTCTAGACACAACAGCCAACCTTGCTTACATTTCTGTCATCCCTAAACCAGGCAAGGACCCCAGCCAAATCAGCAACTACAGGCCAATTTCCCTAATCAACAACGATCCTAAGAACATGACAAAAATTCTCTCCAACAGACTGGGGTCTTTCATAAGGTCTTACGTACACAAAGACCAAGTCGGCTTTATACCGGGGAGGCAGGGACCGGGCCAGATTAGGAGAGCGGTGGACATCATTTCCCTACTTAGGTCAGGATGGGATGGGGGCCCATCACAGGAGGGATTCCTCCTCTCATTGGACCTTCAGAAGGCCTTTGATACGGTCACTTGGCATTACCTCTTCACAACCCTTCAAAAATGGGATTTTGGCTAACACTTCCTCTCCTCAGTAAAGGCCCTTTATTCCATCCTAAGCTTCAAGGATCCCTATCTGACCCATTCCCTATCTCTAAAGGAACTCGACAGGGGTGCCCCCTTTCCCCCCTCCTCTTCGCCATAGCAATTGAGACCTTGGCCATTGCTATAAGAGAACACCCAGACATACACAGAGTTAATTGTGGCCCTTCAACACACAAATGTGCACTCTTCGCGGACGATATCCTCCTCTTCGTCACTTCCCCCCTCATTTCGACCCCTAATTTAATGCAGCTACTAAACAATTTTGGCCTGGCCTCAGGACTTAAGATTAACATGTCCAAATCCACCGCACTTAATATCTCTATCCCGTCACCCCTGCTAGATAAACTTAAAGAACACTTCCCGTTCACTTGGAGTTCATCCTCTATCCCTTACCTAGGTGTCCATCTCTCAGCCTCCATAGACCAGCTATACAAATCTAATTACCCACCCATGTTTAGGAAACTCAAGTCCGACATGGACCAATGGTCACTCTACAATCTGTCCTGGCTAGGCAGGATAAATGCCGTTAAAATGACCCTCCTCCCCAGGATCCTTTATCTTTTTCGCTCCCTTCCCATTTCAGTCCCCAAACTACATATAACAAACCTCCTATTGGCGATTATCCGCTTCACTTGGGGCAAGCTAAATCACCGCCTTCCCAAACAAACACTGTTTAGACCCAGAAAGAAAGGAGGCCTAGGACTACCTAATCTCTGGTGGTACTACCAGAAGGACCAATTAACCCAATTTTCCACCATTTACTCCAGGGGCCCTAAACCAGACTGGGTGGGAATAGAAAAACAAGCTGTCCCTAACTTCACTTTAGATTTCCTTTTGTGGTGGCCCCCTAAATCTATGCCCCCTATCATCTCTCCTACCCTGTCCCACTCGTTCACCTTATGTGACTCTCTTCATTAATTGAATTCTATAACATCTTGGTGGTGCCCCCTCGCCCATATCTTTCACAATCCTCAATTCTCCCCTGGAATGGATATTAAGCCCTTTCATTGGTGGCTGGATAAAGGCCTTTATCGTATTGGACCCTTTTTCACTCCAACGGCCCCCTAACACTTAGATACTACACCTCTAAACTAGATATGCCCTCATCCAAAAAATTCCACTTTCATCAAATATCACACTTCTTACTTTCTCTTAAACCAAAGGACAATACCCCCCTCACGGTCACCCCGTATAAACAGTGGTGCTCCAAGGCCATGGGTGTGCGGGGAGGTATCTCCCTAATATACTCAGCGCATGCTGACCCTTCGGAGAAAGCGCCTTACATGCTTAACTGGGAGAGCAACCTTGATATCGAGTGGGATTTGGACACTTGGAACTTTCAAGTAGCAAAAGCCTTTAAAGGAATCCCTAGTCGAAGCGAACCTTAAGGTCGTAACCCGCTGGCACCTGGTCCCAACTCGACTAATCAAATTTTTCCCTCAATCATCGCCCCTTTGTTTCAGAGGATGCAATCTCCTGGGCTCCCACCTCCATATCCTTTGGTAGTGCCCCAAGATCAGGAGCTTTCGGAACAAAGTTTTTAACCTAATTCGTACAGTCACTGGGGCAGTCCCTAGCCAGGACCCAACAATAGCCCTTCTGAACAAGAAGATTCCCAATATCACGAAATACAAACAGAGGCTGATACACTTCATGCTCCTTGGTGCTAAAATAATGATAGGGCGGGCCTGGAAGTCCCCCTCAGTATCCTTTCATTTAGCCAAGCAAAAAATCACTTGGATTATGATTCAGGAGAAAACCTCCAGCATTATTCTTGATAAATCCGAATCCTTTAAATGCATTTGGGAACCCTGGGCCCAACACATCGGCACCTCTATATAAATTACGGCTTTACTACCCCTACCGTAGCCCTTTTGATTTACATTTCCCATTCAGCATCTAGCCATTAATGAAGTTGCACCTGGACTCCCTCTTCCTCCTTTCTGTCTGTATCTACCTTTCTCTCTTAACTGGTCTTTCCTCTCCCCTCTTGTCCTTCGTCTTCCTCATACACCCCATTGGACCTATCTAATGGGGAACTTTGAATGAGATAGTAACATTCCTCCAACGTATCCTTCTATATACGCCCCTTTATTTACTGGGCGTTTTATATGCTAAAGTCCTTCTAATAGGACACCTTGCCCTTCTTTGTTTTCCTATTAGCACTTCTAATATTTACTCCTAATCAGTTTTAAGTAACTTGTGTTTTTACCTAGTGGGGTTGGAGGTTGGCCTCTGGGGGCCTATGCGGGGTTGGCCTAATGTCCAATGGCACAGATTGCTCCCAGTTGGGGTGTCAGGGGGCATGGGCGGACCTCGTGTGACCCCCCGTGGTCTACGGTGTACTCCAGTTACGCATTTTTCCATTTTGTATTTTGTATACCTTATCCTTCATTATACGGATTGATCAAGCTCGATTGTTTTGGACAAGAGTCTATATTTTGTCATCCCTATTATTTGTATGCCTCCCTCACCCCTGCGTGGGTGAATTTTGCCCTAATGTTACTTTCTTTATTTACAATAAAGCTCTTTTGAAAACTAAAAAATAAATAAATAAATAAAAAATCCAGCAGTGATTAAATACCACCAAAAGAAAGCTCTATTTGTGTGAAGAAAATTATAAAAAATTTGTTTGGATACAGTGTAGCATGACCGCGCAATTGTCATTCAAAGTGCGACAGCGCTGAAAGCTGAAAAATGGCTTGGGCAGGAAGGGGGTGTAAGTGTCTGGTAGGCAAGTGGTTAACGGAGATACATTTTGTATAACTATTTGAAAAAAAAAAACGCTTCTAGAAGCAACCGCGGCTAAACGCGGCTAAACGCGGCTAAACGCGGCATAAAAACATGACAAAATAGTCGGTTACTACCAGTCAAGTTAAATCGTTCAGGAGAGGTTTCAAAATGTTCCGTGTACATTAACTACTTCAATACAGGGCACTTATACACCTTCCTGCCCAGACCAATTTTCAGCTTTCAGCGCTGTCGCAGTTTGAATGACAATTGCGCGGTCATGCTACACTGTATTATTATATGTAGGCAATAATGAGCCAATTAAGTCAATAACGTTCCTTCAGTATTGCAGCAGCGCTGTGTGCCCCAAATAAATAGGGTCCTTTTTCCAATCAAGTTCATAAAGTGCAAAGAGCACGCCCTCAGAAGAAGTCCGGGAAAGGACGAAACGTCAGGGACGTGACGCACCGGAAGTGACGCATGCGCTCCATCGACCGAGGAATCAGGAAGCGCACAGCTGTAACTACACACAGTGAGCGCTCCTGTCATCCCTGTCAGATTGAAGGACGCAACAGGCACAGTGCACTTTGTTTTCTTTGCTCTTATCTAATGATTATCTGGTACGCATGTTTTTAAAGGGAAATGTTTGGACGTTTTAATAAAAGTGTTTAGCAGTATCACACTATGTGGACATTTATTTTTCCCACATATTGCATTGGAACTACCGAGAGTTAGACTGACATCTGGTGGTCGTTTGGAAAGTGGTGCAGACCAACTAATACTAATCAAGGCTCATATTGGTTGAATTTCTGGTGAGTGAGTTTTTCATTGGGGATCCCAGCACGTGGTGTATCGCTTGGTGAATGGATTAACTGCCCTCACAGAACACGATAATATTGACTAGTGGGATTCCTATCATCTGTTTTCCCTCTTTGCACTTTATGAACTTGATTGGAAAAAGGACCCTATTTATTTGGGGCACACAGCGCTGCTGCAATACTGAAGGAACGTTATTGACTTAATTGACTCATTATTGCCTACATATATATATTACCTATTATTTAAGCAGCTGCTATTTATTTATTTATGTGCTTACTTATATATATGCTATATATACTGTTGGGTATATCGTTCTAAGCGCGGAGCATTGTTGTGGATAGGGCGGGTACATACAACATTATCTTGACATGCTACACTGTACCCAAACTAAATTTTTATCATTTTTTTCCCACAAATAGAGCTTTCTTTTGGTGGTATTTGATCACCTCTGCGTTTTTTATTTTTTGCTAAACAAATAAAAAAAGACCGAAAATTTTGAAAAAAATAAAAGTTTTGCTTTTGTTTCTGTTAAAAAAAATTGTAAATAAGTACGTTTTCTCTTTCACTGATGGGCACTGATAAGGCGGCACTGACAGGCACTGATACGGCGGCACCGATGAGGTGGCACCTATGAGCAGGCACTGAAGATGGGCATTGATATGCGGCACTGATGGGCACTGGTAGGCAGCACTGATGGATGGCACTGATATGCAGCACTGATGGGCATTGATAGGCGGCACTGATGGGCACTCATGGGTGGCACTGGGTGGCACTGGGTGGCACTGGGTGGCACTGATGGGCACTGATGGACACTGAAAGGCGGCACTGATGGACACTGATAGGGTGGCACTGATAGGTGGCACTGCTGGGCACTGATGGGCACTGATAGGCGGCACTGATGGGCACTGATAGGAGGCACTGCTGGGCACTGATAGGCACTGATAGGCAGCACTGATGGGCACTGATATGTGGCACTGATACGCGGCACTGATAGGCATCCCTGGTGGCACTGGCAGTGGTAGGCATTGGAGTGGGCACTGATTGGCAGCTGCCTGGGCACAGATTGGCAGCTGCCTGGGCACATAGTGGTATTTCCCTTCCCAGGGGGTCTAGGGGCATACCTGGTGGTCCAGTGTGGATGGCTTCCCTGGTGGTCCTGGGCGGCTTCCCTGGTGGTCCTGAGTGGGATCCGAGGGGTGGCTGTGCTGATAAACAATCAGCACAGACCCCCCTGTCAGGAGAGCAGCCGATCGGCTCTCCTCTACTCGCGTCTGTCAGGCGCGAGTGAGGAAAAGCTGATCACCGACTCTTCCTATTTACATCGTGATCAGCCGTGATTGGAGATGGCTGATCACATGGTAAAGAGTCTCCGTCAGAGACTCTTTACCTAGATCGGTGTTGCAGGGTGTCAGACTGACACCCCGTAACAACGATCACCGCGTTGCGCGCCCCTGGGGGCGCGCAGCGGCTCGATATCCTGATCACGTCATATGAAGTCCGGTCAGGAATATCAAACCACTTTGCCGCCGTCATTTGGTAATAGGGAGGGCGGCAAGTGGTTAAGCTAAGTCTTCTTTTATAAATTACAGAATATTCCTATTGATAATCCAGCACAGGGCAAGTAACAGTGCTTCCCTTTAGGAATACATGAAAAGTAGAACAAACAGAATGATATTGCCTGTCAGTAGAGATGGGTAAAACAGGGGTAAAGTTCTAACCCGAACAGAAAACCCCATTGAAGTCTATGGGAGCTCCAAGTCCCAATTTTGAAGGCTTATATTCAAGTAATTGGCCATAAAAAGGGTATGGGGTTCCGAGTACTGCCCTGGGGGACATATATCAATGCAATTTTTTTTTTTTAAATGATCATTTTTTTTAGGACCAGTGATTTTAATGATGCTTAAAGTGCAACAATCCAAAAATGTAGTTTTATACCACGCCAAAATAGACTGAATAAATAACATCTATAAGGCTGCAGCGAATAATCCAAGTGATATAAACAAGGCAAACATGTGTAATAACAAAAAATAATCTAGTCATACATTATTAAGTGCAGTGCATGGATCTAAAACGTGAAAATACATAAATATGAATATGTGCAGAAAAAAAGTCTTTATAGTAGGAACAAATGAAAGTCCAAAATTCCATCAAAACAGGTAATCCACCACCTAGTAGTCATGCAGAACTTATAATGACACTGCACACCCAGTTAGCAGGAACACTTTCCAGATGGTAGAGACCACCTATCCATAGGATGGTCAAACAGGCAGGCAGAAACAACCTCTGCAAGGTATATGGGACCAGGACTCCTCTGAGACACTCCAATGATAAACCAGATCCTCTATGGTAGTCACACTCACAGCGGAATCAATACGACCAGATGTGGATCATACAAAGAAAACTCCAATAGTGTAATACCGTTTAAATTATTTATTGAAAAAAATGGGGCCAATAGGCTACTTACAATAAGTAAAATGTAATCTCGCATAGATAAAACAGATCTGCTGGCAAATTCTAAAAGAAATCTGCCGCGCGATGGTGTCAGCGCGTGGCTTCGCCTGACATGTTTCGTAAAACGTGACATCTTCCTGAGGCACAGGCGACGCACTGAGCCATCGCTATAAATAATGCAACCAAGCCTCGTTCTCACATGGCGGCCATATTGTGTTCAAGTCACCTTCCCATTCTTCTCAGAATTAACCACATCGTGATTAGGGAGAACTATGCGTATACCAAGTCTTGGTTACAGTATACTAATACTAATAAAAGGCATAAGTATAACAATACGCCATCAGGAACATATTACAAAATGAAGTTAAAACAAAACTAAAATGAATTCAGTAAAAAGAATAAGGAAAGGACCAAAGGGCCCTTTCTTCTATGAACACTGTTCCTCCTCCACAGGAAGCCGGTGGTCATTTTAGCCAGACAATTTTCGCTAACTACTAATACCCCAATCAACGTCCTCTGGTTCTGAGCAGGCCGTCATATAGGTCTCCTGATAGGAACCAGAGACCACCCCCACCGAGACCTCATCCATCAGGACCCCCCCAAAGGTGCTCAATATAGATCTCCCTATCAGGGACAAAGAAATCAAAAACCCAATACCTGGAAACATAACCAGCCATATCAACAAGATAACTTTGGTTATGGGGGCCCCCCTAAATGAGCGCATAATGAGGACCAATATTCCAATTATGCAGTTCCTACTCACAGCAGATTCTATCCACTACAGGGTAGGGACTATCCCTATAAAGAAGAATCCCATGATTGCTATCCATCTAATTATCATACCCCACAAAGAGGAACCCGAGGGGATAAACCAGCTTGGTATCCTCCTCCACAACAACATAGGGGTGGGAGACCCCCCTAGAATTCCCCACATCAACAATGTGGGAATCAAGGCTATCCCCAACATTGGGGTTTTCCCAGGTCAGGGCAAGGAAAATCATGCCCCATAGAAGAAAGAGAAGAACTAGAGGGGGAAGGGGATCAAAGATCCAAAGGGAAAAGAGAATAACATGTGAGGGTATTTACAATCTCAGTAAAACTGTCCTTACCCAGGCTGAAACATCAATTTTAGACAAAGGCCCCTCCGAAGAAATTAAATAAATTTGAAACTTATATGGATATACATAAGTATACCAGAAAACTCAACTTCAAATGGTATCTACTGTCTAACCCTATAAAAAATAATAGTAGTGTCCCTAATGACATCCAGCATTCTCAATTAGCGAAAGCTTCTCTTTTTAATCCACCTGGGGGATTGGCTCCCTCTTTGAGAGTATTCAGGGATGTTCTCCTTAGAGATCTAGAAAAATTAAGGGTCAAAAATGTAAAAATTACTAAGGACTTACAAGAAGGTTTAAATCAATTGTGCCAGCAGAAAGATTTGGTTATTAGACCAGCAGATAAAAGGGGAGGGATCGTTATCCTAGATAAATGTGATTATTTAACAGAACAGGATAGTGGGTGATCAAGATACCTATACACCTCTTCGTTCTGATCCCCGTCATAAGTATAAAATTGAGCTGGAAAAAATTATTGATAGAAGGTTTGTTTCAGGCATACTAAACAAAAAGGAAAAGGCCTATTGGTACCCCTAGCTCCACGTACTCCGATTATCTACTTTCTTCCTAATGTTTATAAAGACCCAGTTCATCTACCAGGTCGCCCCCGTTGTTAGTGGGATAGATTCAATAACATCTAGAGTGGGCAAGTACATTGATCACTATCTCCAACCACTAGTCAAACTATGCCCCTCTTACATTAAGGACAGTAGACACACTATTAATATATTGAAAAATTGTACTTTTAAAGAAGGCTTTTGGCTGGTCACAGCAGATGTCACGTCTCTTTATACCATCATTCCACATCAATGGGGGATTACATTAGTAGAACACTTTCTAGATAGGGACTCCTCTATATCTGCTCAACAGAGAACATTTATTATGGATCTTTTGAAATTTGCCACCACGCATAATTATTTCTGGTTTAAAAAACTGTTTTTTCTTCAAAATAGAGGCATAGCAATGGGGGCAAAATTTGCCCTAGCCAAGCCAATCTATTTATGGTGAAGTGGGAGGAGGACATCATCTATGTCCAACATATACCAGAATGGGTCTTGTGGGCAAGGTATATTGATGACGTCGTCCTCCTATGGAATGGCTCCCGTGAGGCTTTGGGAATTTTCATGGAGTCCCTAAATACTAACTATAGAGGGATTAAATTCAAATATGAGGCAGATCAACATACTATACATTTCTTAGACCTAAAAATTTGGGCGGAGGGAGACCAACTTCTGACCTCCACTTATTTCAAACCAACTGCTAGGAATTCCTTTATCCCCCATGACAGTTGCCATCATCAGTTGTGGTTAGACTCTGTCCCCAAAAGTCAATATATGCATTTACAACGCAATTGTAGCAGAATTATTGATTTTAAAATACAAGCAGATGTTTTGACTAAAATATTCACTGACAAGGGTTATACAATGGATACTTTGAATCAGGCTGTGCTAACTACACAAGGAATGGATAGAGAGTCTCTCCTGGTGGAAAATCCAAGGATGAAAGAGGAAGATAATAAGTTCCTTTTACCTTTTATTACATTATATTCTCAGTAACACTTGAACCACGAAATATGTCGAGCTACCAGCCATCTTTTATTCACTAATTTCATCGTACACATGAATTATTCCTTGTAATATGAGTTTTGAGGCCAAAAATCAGGCAGGCATTACCGTGCAATAATTGTTTACCCATTCTGACATTGGTGGTCCCTTGGTTTTACCCAGCAATGATGTTTGTACCAGTGTTATTATCTGTTTTACCTGTCTTGCCAATTGATGTTAGCAATCTGTATGCTGACCACTGTTTATCAGTGCTATTACTCATCTCAGATATCTTGCTAAGTGTTAACCACTTCAGCCCCGGAAGGATTTACCCCCTTCCTGACCAGAGCACTTTTTACAATTCGGCACTGCGTCGCTTTAACTGCTAATTGCGCGGTCATGCAATGCTGTACCCAAACGAAATTTGCGTCCTTTTCTTCCCACAAATAGAGCTTTCTTTTGATGGTATTTGATCACCTCTGCCGTTTTTATTTTTTGCGCTATACACGTAAAAAGACCGAAAATTTTAAAAAAAAATGATATTTTCTACTTTTTGTTCTAAAAAAAATCCAATAAACTCAATTTTAGTCATACATTTAGGCCAAAATGTATTCGGCCACATGTCTTTGGTAAAAAAAATGTCAATAAGTGTATATTTATTGGTTTGCGCAAAAGTTATAGCGTCTACAAACTAGGGTACATTTTCTGGAATTTACACAGCCTTTAATTTATGACTGCCTATGTCGTTTCTTGAGGTGCTAAAATGGCAGGGCAGTACAAAACCCCCACAAATGACCCCATTTTGGAAAGTAGACACCCCAAGGAATTTGCTGAGAGGCATGTTGAGCCCATTGAATATTCATTTTTTTTGTCCCAAGTGATTGAATAATGACAAAAAAAAAAAAAAAAAATTACAAAAAGTTGTCACTAAATGATATATTGCTCACACAGGCCATGGGCATATGTGGAATTGCACCCCAAAATACATTTAGCTGCTTCTCCTGAGTACGGGGATACCACATGTGTGGGACTTTTTGGGAGCCTAGCCGCGTACGGGGCCCCGAAATCCAAGCACCGCCTTCAGGATTTCTAAGGGCGTACATTTTTGATTTTACTCCTCACTACCTATCACGGTTTTGAAGGCCATAAAATGCCCAGATGACATAAACCCCCCCCAAATGACCCCATTTTGGAAAGTAGACACCCCAAGCTATTTGCTTTGAGGCATGTTGAGTCCATGGAATGTTTTATATTTTGACACAAGTTGCGGGAAAGTGACAATTTTTTTTTTTTTTTTTTGCACAAAGTTGTCACTAAATGATATATTGCTCACACAGGCCATGGGCATATGTGGAATTGCACCCCAAAATACATTTAGCTGCTTCTCCTGAGTACGGGGATACCACATGTGTGGGACTTTTTAGGAGCCTAGCCGCGTACGGGACACCGAAAACCAAGCACCGCCTTCAGGATTTCTAAGGGCGTACATTTTTGATTTTACTCCTCACTGCCTATCACAGTTTCGGAGGCCATGGAATGCCCAGGTGGCACAAACCCCCCCCCAAATGACCCCATTTTGGAAAGTAGACACCCCAAGCTATTTGCTGAGAGGCATGGTGAGTATTTTGCAGCTCTCATTTGTTTTTGAAAATAAAGAAAGACGAGAAAAAAAATTTTTTTTTTTCTTTTTTCAATTTTCAAAACTTTGTGACAAAAAGTGAGGTCTGCAAAATACTCACTATACCTCTCATCAAATAGCTTGGGGTGTCTACTTTCCAAAATGGGGTCATTTGGGGTTTTTTTTTGCCACCTGGGCATTCCATGGCCCCCGAAACTGTGATAGGCGGTGAAGAGTGAAATCAAAAATTTACGGCCTTAGAAAGCCTGAAGGCGGTGCTTGGTTTTCGGGGTCCCGTACGCGGCTAGGCTCCCAAAAAGTCTCACACATGTGGTATCCCCGTACTCAGGAGAAGCAGCAGAATGTATTTTGGGGTGTAATTTCACATATTCCCATGGCATGTTTGAGCAATATATCATTTAGTGACAACTTTGCGCAAAAAAAAATAAAAAAAATAAAAAATTGTCTCTTTCCCGCAACTTGTGTCACAATATAAATTATTCCATGGACTCAACATGACTCTCAGCAAATAGCTTGGGGTGTCTACTTTCCAAAATGGGGTCATTTGGGGGGGGGTTTGAACTGTCCTGGCATTTTATGCACAACATCTAGAAGCTTATGTCACACATCACCCACTCTTCTAACCACTTGAAGACAAAGCCCTTTCTGACACTTATTGTTTACATAAAAAAATAATTTTTTTTTGCAAGAAAATTACTTTGAACCCCCAAACATTATATATTTTTTTTAAAGCAAATGCCCTACAGATTAAAATGGTGGGTGTTTCATTTTTTTTTTTCACACAGTATTTGCGCAGCGATTTTTCAAACGCATTTTTTGGGGAAAAAACACACTTTTTTACATTTTAATGCACTAAAACACACTATATTGCCCAAATGTTTGATGAGATAAAAAAGATGATCTTAGGCCGAGTACATAGATACCAAACATGACATGCTTTAAAATTGCGCACAAACGTGCAGTGGCGACAAACTAAATACATTTTTAAAAGCCTTTAAAAGCCTTTACAGGTTACCACTTTAGATTTACAGAGGAGGTCTACTGCTAAAATTACTGCCCTCGATCTGACCTTCGCGGCGATACCTCACATGCATGGTGCAATTGCTGTTTACATTTGACGCCAGACCAACGCTTGCGTTCACCTTAGCGCGAGAGCAGGGGGGACAGGGGTGCTTTTTTTTTTTTTTTTTTTTTCTTTATTATTATTATTTTTTTATCTTATTTTTAAACTGTTCCTTTCATTTTTTTTTTTTTTTAAATCATTTTTATTGTTATCTCAGGGAATGTAAATATCCCCTATGATAGCAATAGGTAGTGACAGGTACTCTTTTTTGCAAAAATTGGGGTCTATTAGACCCTAGATTTCTCCTCTGCCCTCAAAGCATCTGATCACACCAAGATCGGTGTGATAAAATGCTTTCCCAATTTCCCAATGGCGCTGTTTACATCCGGCGAAATCTACGTCATAAAATGCTCGTAGCTTCCGGTTTCTTAGGTCATAGAGATGTTTGGAGCCACTCTGGTCTCTGATCAGCTCTATGGTCAGCTGGCTGAATCACCGGCTGCATTTTCAGGTTCCCTGTTGAGACAGGAGAGCCAGAGAAAAACACGGAAGATGTTGGGGGGGGGGGGCATTCCCTCCCACTGCTTGTAAAAGCAGTCTAGAGGCTAATTAGCCACTAGGATTGCTTTTACATGAAAGCCGACCGCTGGCTGAAAAGAATGATACCAAGATGATACCTAAACCTGCAGGCATCATTCTGGTATAACCACTCAAAGTCGTGAATGGCATACCTGAAGACAAAAAAATGGTTAACAATAAAGCACAGTAAACGGTAAGGTATAAAAAATTGCATACCTGAAAAGCAAACATGATAAAACATAATAACAATAAAACATTGCAGAATAGAATACAGTAAAAAAGAGCAGAACAATAGAGAGAGAATAGAGAGAGAGAGAACAATAAAACGACAACTATTTTTATTTTATATTTTTGTTTGTGTTTTTTTTTTTTTACACTTTTTTTTGTAACTAACTATAATAACTGTAACCGGTTCCAGGTTCGGGTCTCTCAAAATGCGATGGCATCTCGGGAGACCCTGTGAAAGTGTGCCTAGTCTGTGCAATGCTGTACCCTACGCTAATACTCAACTAGTGCATGGTAGCGTTCAAAACATTCACCAATGCAAAGACCAGGATTGTCAGGACAGGAGGGACAGAAATAGCGGGTGTCACGGCTATATCCGCGCTTGCTGCAGACACAACATATTTTTTGGGGGGTTCGCTGGGTAGGGGTACTCGGGAGGACATAAAGAAAATGCCTCTCATGCAGCCGACTGCATTTGGTTGGGGATGTGAATGGGGGAAGTACGGGCGCTGCAGAAGCGGTGGGTTCCCAATTAGGATTGGCGAATGCAGCAGGAAGGGCACTATGGGCATGACGGGCCTGTGTTTGTCTTTTTAGTGGCAGCGGGACACTACTTGTGCTTGCCACCTCACCAGCTTGAACTGCACTTATGGGACTCGCCACGTCACCAAGTGTTACTGCAGTGCTGGTTTGACTACGACCGGGGTGTACTAGGCCTCTGGTGCTTGCCAGTTCACCAAGACGCTACAAAAAAAACTGTTAGCGATCGCAGGGATCAGGCCTGACTCTGCGAACGCTGCAGTTATGCGTTTAGAGTTTTGTAAGTGACAGTGATCGATCGATACTGCACTTGGGTGGGCTGGGCCGGGCCGGGCGGAGGGGCAAAACGCAGGTGCTAGCAGGTATCTGGGCTAATCCCGCTAACACTGCGTTTTTGGGAACCCTAAACTGCTGGGGACGCTAGTATAGATCTGATCGGATCAGATATTGATCTGTTCAGATACTATACCACTAAGGGAGGCGTATGCTGCGTGCGTGGGTGTTAGCGGTACTGGCGCTAATCTGACGCTGCCTGGGGCTGGTGCTTGCCAGTTCACCAAAATGCTACCAAAAAAACTGTTAGCGATCGCAGGGATCAGGCCTGACTCTGCGAACGCTGCAGTTATGCGTTTAGTGTTTTGTAAGTGACAGTGATCGATCGATACTGCACTTGGGTGGGCTCGCCTGGGCGGAGGGGCAAAACGCAGGTGCTAGCAGGTATCTGGGCTGATCCCGCTAACACTGCGTTTTTGGGAACCCTAAACTGCTGGGGACGCTAGTATAGATCTGATCGGATCAGATATTGATCCGATCAGATACTATACCACTAAGGGAGGTGTATGGTGCGTGTACGGTGCGTGCGTGGGTGTTCGCGGTACTGGCGCTAATCTGACGCTGCCTGGGGCAACGCATATCACCGCCGGGCGATCAGGGGGCTAAACCTTTATTCGGTAATAAACGGCGGGTGCCCTGACACTATAAAAAATAAACTAACTAACCAGCGTCACCCGTAACAGTTATACGGTGATCAGTGGTGAAAGGGTTAACTAGGGGGCAATCAAGGGGTTAAAACATTTATTAGATAGTATATGGGGGTCCCTGTCGCTATAAAACACTGACGGCGAACCTAAATATTTACGTCCCTAACTAGCGTCACCAGTGACACTAATACAGCGATCAGAAAAATGATCGCTTAGCGACACTGGCGACAGGGGGTGATCAAGGGGTTAAAACTTTATTAGGGGGGGTACTGGCGCTAATCTGACGCTGCCTGGGGCGACGCATATCACCGCCGGGCGATTAGGGGGCTAAACCTTTATTCGGTAATAAACGGCGGGTGCCCTGACACTATAAAAAATAAACGAACTAACCAGCGTCACCCGTAACGGTTATACGGTGATCAGTGGTGAAAGGGTTAACTAGGGGGCAATCAAGGGGTTAAAACATTTATTAGATAGTATATGGGGGTCCCTGTCGCTATAAAACACTGACGGCAAACCTAAATATTTACGTCCCTAACTACTGTCACCAGCGACACTAATACAGCGATCAGAAAAATGATCGCTTAGCGACACTGGTGAGGGGGGGTGATCAAGGGGTTAAAACTTTATTAGGGGGGGTAAGGGGGGTACCCTAGACCTACAGGGGGGTTACAGTAACTGTCCTAACACTGCTAACTGTCACAAACTGACACTATGCAGTAATCAGAAATAAAAAAAAAAAAAAAAAAAAAACCTGCTTGGTGTCAGTTTGTGACAGGGGGGGGGGGGTGATTGGGGGGGGATCGGGGGGCGATCGGGGGGGGATCGGGGGTGTAATATATGCCTGGCATGTTCTACTGTGTGTGTTTGTGTTGTGTACTTACTTACATGTCATCTCTCCTCGGCGCTGGAACGGAAACTGACAGCCGAGGAGAGATGACATCACATCCTCTGCCTCTGTGTACTATACAGAGGCAGGGGATGTTTGTCAGTGGCTGGGAACGATCGCGAGGGGGGGGCCACGATCGGATGGTCTCCCCCTCGTCTCTCATCGCTCCCAACCAAATGCCGACCGCAGCTGGCACCGGGGGGGGGTCCGATCGGACCCCCCACCCGCGGGAAGGCAATCACGTTTCAGGTACGTGATTTTGCCTGCCTGTGCCGCTCTGCTCACGTATATAGGCGTGAGGCGGTCGGCAAGTGGTTAATAAGACATTGTTTGATACCATTGTTTGTATGTAAACCATTAAACAGCTTATTCACCCACCAGTTATATGTTGGCTTGCAAACCATTGGCTTCATTTAAAGTCCCAACTTTTCCTCCTTTACTCGCTAGCGACTCGCTTGCGGGGTTTTTTTAAATAAATGTATAGTCATAATGACAGGGATGGAAATATGCGACCTTACCAGGCCATAATTTCAATTAAAGTCCCAATTTCCCCTTCCCCTCATGTCTTATATCAGTAACACTATATGATAAAAAAATGTATGCGTAAACACTGGCATAGCCTTAAAAATGACAATATCCTGGGTGAGACTCTCCCTGAACAACCACAGGTGGTGTTCAGGGGAGTTTTATCCCTTAGAGATATAGTGGCCCCTAATGTGTGTAATCCGCCAAATACCAAATTGATGTTCTTTCAGAATATGGATTTTACAAATGTAAGGGATGTCCTGTGTGTTGTGTTAATAATATTAGCAATTAAAAAACAGTTCACATCTTACAGTACATCTCCAGTTTTTCAAATTAGGACCTCTATTACACGTTCCACCCCGAATGTAGTATATCTCCTCACTTGTCCATGCGGGTTACAGTATGTGGGGCGCACAATACACCCCTTACAAGTTAGGCTCAATGAACATATTTTTAATATCTAAAGAGGTTTTAACCCCTTACCAACCAGTGCACGATGATATACGTCAGCACAATGGCACGGCTGGGCAAATGGGTGTACAGGTAAATCCCCCTACGTGGGTACGTCTCACATACTCCATGAGGGTGCCCGCGGGTCCCGCAGACTCGATGTCTGCCAGGGGCCTGCGATCATGTCACGGAGCGGCAGAATAGGGAGATGCCTCTTCTGCCTAGCAACATGACTTAGATCTACTGCTCCCTATCATCGGGAGCAGTGATCTCTGTCATGTTCTAGTGAGACAATCCCCCCTACAGTTAGAATCACTCCCTAGGACACACTTAACCCCTTGATCGCCCCCTAGTGTTTAACCCCTTTCCTGCCGGTGTCATTTACACAGTAATCAGTGCATTTTTATAGCACTGATAGCTGTATAAATGACAATGGTGTCAAAAGTGTCCGATCTGTCCGTCATAATGTCGCAGTCACAATAAAAATCGCAGATCGCCGCCATTACTAATAAAAAAAAAAATCAATAATAAAAATACCATAAATCTATCCCCTATTTTGTAGACGCTATAACTTTTGCGCAAACCAATCAATATACGCTTTTTGCAATTTTTTTTACCAAAAATATGTATAAAAATACACTGAGAAATAAATTATTTTTTCTCCTGCAATCCTGTGCAAGACTTGCTTTACTGACATCCCTTCTGGCTCTAGATTCTGCTTGCTTCCACTACACTGATCCCTGACTTCTGGCTTGGCTGACTATCACTTTCGGTTACTGAAATTTGTCTATGTTTTGACTATGTTTGTTCTTTTTACTTTTATTATTAAACAGGTGTGATTTAACTGTACTTCTGTCTTGGCCTGATTTCATGGTTTCTGACGCTTTTATTAGCATTAGTATACTGTAACCAAGACTTGATCATTTGGTCTGGTGTACGCATCATTCTCCCTAATCACGATGTGGTTAATTCTGAGAAGAATGGGAAGGAGACTTGAACACAATATGGCCACCATGTGAGAACGAGGCTTGGTTGCTCTATTTATAGCGAAGGTTCAGTGCATCGCCCGTGCCCCAGGAAGATGTCACGTGTGACGAAACATGTCAGGCGGAGCTAAGCTTTGACACCATCGCGCGACACTTGACCCAGAGGTGCGGGAGATTGCTTTTAGAATTTGCCGGCAGATCTGTTTTATTTATGCAAGATTACATTTTACTTATTGTAAGTAGCCAATTGGCCTCATTTTTTTCAATAAATAATTTAAACGGTATTACACTATTGGAGTTTTCTTTGTATGAACCATATCTGGTCGTATTGATTCCGCTGTGATCCTGCTGTGAGTGTGACTACTAGGGATGAGCTTCGAGTTCGAGTCGAACTCATGTTCGACTCGAACATTGGCTGTTCGCAAGTTCGCCGAACAGCGAACAATTTGGGGTGTTCGTGGCAAATTCGAATGCCGCAGAACACCCTTTAAAAGTCTATGGGAGAAATCAAAAGTGCTAATTTTAAAGGCTTATATGCAAGTTATTGTCATAAAAAGTGTTTGGGGACCCGGGTCCTGCCCCAGGGGGCATGGATCAATGCAAAAAAAAGTTTTAAAAACGCCCGTTTTTTCAGGAGCAGTGATTTAATAATGCTTAAAGTCAAACAATAAAAGTGTAATATCCCTTTAAATTTTGTACCTGGGGGGTGTCTATAGTATGCCTGTAAACGGGCGCATGTTTCCCGTGTTTAGAACAGTCTGACAGCAAAATGACATTTCGAAGGAAAAAACCCATTTAAAACTACCCGCGGCTATTGCATTGCCGATAATACACATAGAAGTTCATTGATAAAAACGGCATGGGAATTCAACACAGGGAAACCCTGAACCAAAAGGGGAACCCCGGCCAAAAAATAAATAAATGGCGTGGGGTCCCCCCAAAAATCCATACCAGACCCTTATCCGAGCACGCAACCTGGCAGGCCGCAGGAAAAGAGGGGGGGACGAGAGTGCGCCCCCCCTCCTGAACCGTACCAGGCCACATGCCCTCAACATTGGGAGGGTGCTTTGGGGTAGCCCCCCAAAACACCTTGTCCCCATGTTGATGAGGACAAGGGCCTCATCCCCACAACCCTGGCCGGTGGTTGTGGGGGTCTGCGGGCGGGGGGCTTATCGGAATCTGGAAGCCCCCTTTAACAAGGGAACCCCCAGATCCCGACCCTCCCCTGTGTAAAATGGTAAGGGGGTACTTACCCCTATCATTTCACTAAAAAACTGTCAAAAATGTTAAAAATGACAAGAGACAGTTTTTGACAATTACTTTATTTAAATGCTTCTTCTTTCTGCTATCTTCCTTCATCTTTTTCTGGTTCTTCTGGCTCTTCTGGTTCTTCCTCCGGCGTTCTCGTCCAGCATCTCCTCCACGGCGTCTTCTATCTTCTTCTCCTCGGGCCGCTCCGCACCCATGGCATGGGGGGAGGCTCCCACTCTTCTCTTCATCTTCTTCTTCATCCTCTTCTCTTCTTCCTTCATCTCTTCTTCTCTTCTTCATTTTCTTCTCCGGGCCTCTCCGCATCCATGCTGGCATGGAGGGAGGCTCCCACTGTGTGACGGCGTCTCCTCGTCTGACGGTTCTTAAATAACGGAGGGCTGGTCCACCCGGTGACCCCGCCCCATCTGACGCACGGGACATGACGGGACTTCCCTGTGGCATTCCCCGTGATGTCACAGGGAAGTCCCGTCAAGTCACCGTGCGTCAGAGGGGGCGGGGTCACCAGGTGGCCCCGCCCCCCATTATTTAACAACCGTCAGACGAGGAGACGCCGTCACACAGCGGGAGCCTCTCTCCATGCTATCAAGAAGGTTGGAAAGGGGAAAGGGGTTGGGGGAATTGGAAACAAAGGAAAACGTGAGTTTCACCTGTACTGGGTCACGATATTCGCGATTACCCGTACGTTGTGCTTAACCCGTTAGGGTATTGTTGCTGTAACCATATAGATCACTATAACAAATAAGGGAATGATGGGGGAAGGGGTAAACCCAGTAGAGATGGGTTTTAAAGGGGTTACTCTGTGCAACAATATAGTCAAAGGTTTTAGTTATTAAAATAATTCTGTTTTATTCAGTCAACTTAACATTTAAAATCACATGTAAAGATCATTACTGCAAATGAACACAACAATAATGTGCGGCCGCTAGTAACAAGACAAACAGGACAAACATTGCAAAAGACAACATATAAAGCTACCCGGTCAGGGCGTGTTGCATTATGCCTCGGTGACCATTAAGAGCCGTCTAATTAGCCAAATAATGGTGTATAATAACCCCTAGGTCAATGGTTCTATATCATTTGGATCCTAACTTTTACGGTCATACGTGGTATAATGCAAATGAGGGAGGAGGGTGCAATGAGGAGGAAGCACCTGCGGTGAACCTGGGTAATAATAGTGCTAAGCCTATTCACATCTGTTGGATCGGGGTTGGGTTTAAATAGTATTCCAAAATCAAGTTATGGAGGGTAAAGACAATTCCTCTTATGTGTGAATGGTGGCTGTATAGAAAATTAGTAAGTCATTTGTCAATCCTTGTTTAAGTTATGCAGGTTCCTGATTCAGACAAATACCAAGCATAAAATAGGATCATTGATTTTCAGTCAACACATCTTAACGAGTGTTATTGGAGACAGTTACGCTATGCAGTATGGTATTGTAACTTGCAAATAGAGTTGCTAAGACAATCAATCCTATTGAAGTGGTTGTACGTTACCATCTACATCATTACTGCAAAACTCCTGGGCGGTGCGGTCATATAAGCTTGGATGTCCGTGCTTCCCCTGTCCCACATTGGGAGTCCTTCAGGTGGCTGCTGGGCGAGACAGTCAGTGCTAGTATGATGGCTCCTCAGAAGCTTCGGCTGCGGTAATCCCGGTACTGAAAAGTTCCTTAGTCAGTGTGATGTCCGTCTGGTATCCGCCGCTCTTGGAGCCCACTGCGATCAGGAAATCCCAGCTACGGTAAGCTGCCGTGCACTCTCCTCTCAGCCCGTAACGCATGGACCGGGCAGCGTTGTGACGTCAACGCATTTCGCCGTGGTTCATTGACGTAGCTTCATCTGGGACGTTCATTGGACGGTTACCCACACTCCCTTCTTATTGTATATTTTTCGGTGGTTGCCGCCAATGAAAAATCTTAAAAGGCACTTGAAGGGATATTGTCCAATCATGAATAGTTGATTGTTCCTTGCGGCCTATCAACTGGTATTAGCATTATTGTTGTCTTAATTTTAACAAAAAATGCAGAGATATTACTCATTAAAGTGCATCCTAGCGTGTAGAGGACGCTGATAAATGGTAAATATCAGGACTAGGGAAATAAATGGCAAAGGTAGGTGAGGAAATGATAGACAGAGATAAGATGGACCAACGCACCGTGGGAAAAGTCTTCAGTGACAAAATGATGTGCTTGATCATCAGTGTTACATGCAAGATGGTGACATGTACAAATTAGCATACAATTTAGCTAACTTAAAAATAGTTGGTATTGCTTCTAAGTAGGTATATCTGTTCTTAAGTTAAATCAAAGTAACAGTGCAAATATTTTAGGGGGAGCATGAGGATTGATTGTATCATATCATACCTATTAATTTGTTCTATAGGCTAATCCTCATTCCCGCTTGACCTAGCCATGCCACCCCCCATATCTCTTCTAAAGCTGGCATAGGCCAAGCACCAAACGGAAAATAGCACAGGTAGCACCAATGTTTGCAGATTGAGGGACTAATAATACTGCTTGAATTCTAAGTATTATATTTAGGGTTCCAAGAACACTTGTAGATTCAACTCAGTATTTAACCCTACCGGCACGAGGGACTTTAACTTATAGACCCACCACTTCTCCTTTTGGAGAAGTATGCGGTCAAAGTCACCTCGTCTGGTGGGTAATTTCAGTGCATAGATCCCTTTAACTGTTAGTCCCTCTGAAGAGCCTCGGTGGCACAGGGCAAAGTGTTTAGCAAGGGGTTTTTCCAGTATCTTTCCTTTTGTGTTGATTTCACGTAGGTGCTCGCAAATGCATATTTTAAGTGGTCTTTTAGTTTTGCCTATGTATATCTTGGGACATGGGCACGTTATTAGATAGATTACTCGTGACGTTGAACAGTTAATGAGGTCACGTATCTCATAAGTTTTCTCGTTTAATGCATCAGTGAAAGTGGAGGTTCTGTGGACAAAGGGGCACACATGACACTTATTGCAGGGGTACATTCCCTTTGTACGCAGATATTGGGATAGCCGAGTGGGGTCAGGTTCTTTAACAAATTCAGACTGAATCAGCATGTTGCCCAAGCTTGGAGCTTGACGAGCAACCATCTTTGGCGAGGTGCTGACTATTTTGGCGAGTTCCGGAGCATTGGTCAGGATCCCCCAATGTTTTTGAAGGATGGAATATACTTTGTTCCACTGGGACCCAAAGGCAGTTATAACCCGCACGGGTTCATTTGTTTGGGCCGGTAGCACGTCAGTCATTTTATTTCCATATAACAAACTTTCCCTACTTCTAATGGCTGCCTTCTTCCTTGCTCTTCTGAGTTGCCTATGGAAATATCCCCGTTCTCGAAATCTCAAATAGAGTTCGCTGCTCTCCCGTCTATAATCAGCTGCATTACTGCAGTTCCTTTTGATTCGGAGGAATTGCCCCACTGGTATCCCATTTTTTAGCCAATGGGGATGGTGACTTGTTGCTTGCAGCAGCGTATTGGCGGCCGTTTCCTTACGGAATGTACAGGTGCCAAGTTGGCCTTCCTCAATTGTGATCTGTAAATCAAGGAAAGACAGTCTCTTCAAATCATAGTTGTAAGTCAACCGTATGTTTCGATCATTGGTGTTTAGTTCATTCATGAACATGTGTAGATCGTCAAGACTGCCCCCCCAGATCATTAAGACATCATCAATGTACCGCAGCCACGTATGTACGTGGCTGCGGTACATCATCGAGGGATAGACGTCCTCCTCTTCACAAAGACCCAAGTGGAGGCACGCGTAGGCCGGTGCCCACGCGGCTCCCATGGAGGTGCCTCGTATTTGGTGATAGTATGAGCTCAAAAATTGGAAAAAGTTATTGTGCAGAGTGAACTCCAAGAGCTCAACCAAAAACTCATTCTGTGGTTCGGACTCTGGGTAAGTTCTGTTACTAGCGGCCGCACATTATTGTTGTGTTCATTTGCAGTAATGATCTTTTTGTTGACTGAATAAAACAGAATTATTTTAATAACTAAAACCTTTGAATATATTGTTGCACAGAGTAACCCCTTTAAAACCCATCTCTACTGGGTTTACCCCCTCCCTCCATGCTAGCATGGGTGCGGAGCGGCCCAGAGAAGAAAATGAAGAAGAGAAGAAGAGAAGAAGGAAGAAGAGAAGAGGATGAAGAAGAAGATGAAGAGAAGAGCGGGAGCCTCCCCCCATGCCATGGGTGCAGAGCAGCCCGAGGAGAAGAAGATAGAAGACGCCGCGGAGGAGATGCTGGACGAGAACGCCGGAGGAAGAACCAGAAGAGCCAGAAGAACCAGAAAAAGATGAAGGAAGATAGAAGAAAGAAGAAGCATTTAAATAAAGTAATTGTCAAAAACTGTCTCTTGTCATTTTTAACATTTTTGACAGTTTTTTGTGAAATGGTAGGTGTAAGTACCCCCTTACCATTTCACACGGGGGGGTCGGGATATGGGGGTCCCCTTGTTAAAGGGGGCTTCCAGATTCCGATAAGCCCCCCACCCGCAGACCCCCACAACCACTGGCCAGGGTTGTGGGGATGAGGCCCTTGTCCTCATCAACATGGGGACAAGGTGTTTTGGGGGGCTACCCCAAAGCACCCTCCCAATGTTGAGGGCATGTGGCCTGGTACGGTTCAGGAGGGGGGGCCGCACTCTCATCCCCCCCTCTTTTCCTGCGGCCTGCCAGGTTGCGTGCTCGGATAAGGGTCTGGTATGGATTCTTGGGGGGGACCCCACGCCGTTTTTTTTTTTTTTTTTGGCACGGGGTTCCCCTTAAAATCCATACCAGACCTAAAGGGTCTGGTATGGAATTTAGGGGGAACCCCACGTCATTTTCTTTTTTAATTTTGGCCGGGGTTCCCCTTAATATCCATACCAGACCTGAAGGGCCTGGTATGGAATTTAGGGGGATTCCCACGTCATTTTTTTTTAAATTTTGGTTCAGGGTTTCCCTGTGTTGAATTCCCATGCCGTTTTTATCAATGAACTTCTATGTGTATTATCGGCAATGCAATAGCCGCGGGTAGTTTTAAATGGGTTTTTTCCTTCGAAATGTCATTTTGCTGTCAGACTGTTCTAAACACGGGAAACATGCGCACGTTTACAGGCATACTATAGACACCCCCCTAGGTACAAAATTTAAAGGGATATTACACTTTTATTGTTTGACTTTAAGCATTATTAAAATCACTGCTCCTGAAAAAACGGCCGTTTTTAAAACTTTTTTTTGCATTGATCCATGTCCCCTGGGGCAGGATCCGGGTCCCCAAACACTTTTTATGACAATAACTTGCATATAAGCCTTTAAAATTAGCACTTTTGATTATTCATGTTCGTGTCCCTTAGACTTTAACGGTGTTCGCGTGTTCGAGCGAACTTTTTTCCTGTTCGCATGTTCTGGTGCGAACCGAACAGAGGGGTGTTCGGCTCATCCCTAGTGACTACCATAGAGGATCTGGTTTATCATTGGAGTGTCTCAGAGGAGTCCTGGTCCCATATACCCTGCAGAGGTTGTTTCTGACTGCCTGTTTGACCATCCTAGCGATAGGTGGTCCTTACCATCTGGTGAGCGTTCCTCCTCACTGGGTGTGGGGTGTCATTATACATTCTGCATGACTACTTGGTGGTGGATTACCGGTTTTGATGGAATTTCGGACTTTTATTTGTTTCTACTGTAAGGACTTTTTTTCTGCACATATTCATATTCATGTATTTTCACATTTTAGATCTATAAAGTGCAACAATAAATACGAAAAAATCCCTTTAAATATAGTGCCTAGGGATCCCCTTAGTCTGCCTGTAAAGTGGCACATCTGTAGCATGCATAGAATATGCTACAGCAAGAATGACATTATTAAAGAAAAAAAAATGAGTCAAATCACATTTAAATTGACTAGCGGTTGCAATTTCCAGCACCCAGCTATTGAAAAAAAATCCAAAATGTAAAAAAAAAACAGTGTGGGGTCCCCCAAAATCTATACCAGACCTTTATCCGAGCAAGCAGCCTGGCAAGCGCCCCCCCCCCTCTCCTGAACCATGCCAGGCCACATGCCCTCAACATTGGGGGGTGCTTTGTGGCAGGGGAGTTTTTTGGGTTTTCTTCGGGACCGGCGGTAGCAGCGGCGGTGTGACTGATAATGAATTTAACACTTGTTAAAGGGGGTTTCCAGATACCGATAAGCCCCCTGCCCACATACTCCCACAACCACTGGCCAGGGTTGTGGGGAAGAGACCCTTGTCCCCATGTTGATGGGGACATGGTGCTTTGGGGTGGGTGGCACCCACACCCTCATGTTGAGGGCATGTGGCCTGGTATGGTTCTATTTTTTTTTGTTTTTTATTCAACTGTCAGCGGGGAAGCCCATTGACAGCTGATGACTCATCTTTTGTTAAGGACGCTCCATTCGGCTTCCCAGGGCCACTCCTTAACAATCAGCTTTTACTGCACCCTGATTGGGTAAAGCTTTGCCCAATCAGGGTGCAAAATGCACTGTGCAGTGTGCAGTGCATTGCAAGGCATTCAGCGGGGCGAGCACTCACCAAACACTCTGCAAATGTTCCCCAAACAGGGCGGACAGCCAATGTTCGGCCTGGACTAATGCTGAACCGTTCACCCAACTCTACCTCTCAGCATAACAGTGTTTGTCATACCTTCACATAGTTTTATCACACTATAGTGACTTTCTTAAAAAAAAATTACCAATAATGCACAATGAAATTTAAAAAGAATAACTCTTTCAGAGCAGGTTTGCATCTGATTGAAAGCTATGACAAATGTTTTAGCACTGACATTTTAATATGCCGGACTGTAAAGGAACACATTCAGAACTTATCAACCTTTGCAACATTCTGCCTCTGATAGGTGTCAGATCAATAGAAGATCTAGGGGAATGTGGAAGTAATAAGCTAAAGGGGGAAGGGCAACAGGAAGAAAGGTAAACATTTTAGGTCTGTTGACCATAGGAATGTGCAACTTGAGGCTGAATTATTGATTTGGGCTATGATATGATTAGGCTTCAGTGGCGGAACTATAGGGGTCATTGCAGTCGCACTTGCAACTGGGCCCTGCCCTTCTGCCGCTGTGGGGGGGGCCCAAGACCTGGCATTTCTCCCTGCACCTTTGGCTTGCCGTTTGGAATGCAGTGGGGGGAGGTGGGAGGCAGCGATCGGCAGCTCTATTGTTCCTGTGGGCGGTGGGATCTCCCTGGAGCTTGTAGTTCTCTCTTCCCGAGTGTCAGTGTAAACAGTGGAGAGAAGAGGGGAGGGGCCCCAGGTATCAGTTTCACTTTCAGTGAGTCGGCTCTGCTTGTGCTGCTGATACATACCCGGGTCAGAGGCCCCTCCCCTCTCCACTGTATACACTCAGGAGAAGAACTACAAGCCACATGGAGATTCCCCTGCCTCTGGACACCATAGAGCTGCTGATCACCGCCGCCTCCCACCTCCACCAGCCAGGTACATGGGGAACCTCTTGAAGGAGGGGGGGCAGCAGTCTGGGGACCCTGATGTAAGGGGGGGACTTTCTGGGGACATTAATGTAAGAAGGGGCTCTCTGGGGACCCTGATGTCTTGGGGGGCTCTCTGGGTACCCTGATGTAAGGGGGGATCCCTGGGGACCCTGATGTAAGGAGGGAGGCTCTCTAGGGACCCTAATGTAGGGGGGGCTCTCTGGGGACCCTGATGTAAGGGGGGTTCTCTGGGGACCCTGATGTAGGGGGCTTTCTGGGGACATTATTGTAAGGAAGGGGCCCTCTGAGGACACTAATGTAAGGGGAGGCTCTCTGGGGACACTGATGTAAGGGAGGCTCTCTGGGGACCCTAATGTAAGGGGGAAGCTCTCTGGGGACCCTAATGTAAGGGGGGGGGCTCTCTGGGGACCCTGATGTAAGGGGGAGGCTCTCTGGGGACCCTGATGTAAAGGGGGGCTCCCTGGGGACCCTGATGTAAGGGAGAGGATCTCTGGTTACCCTGATGTAAGGGGAGGCTCCCTGGGGACCCTAATGTAAGGAGGGGCTCTCTGGGGACTATGTAAAGTGTATTATTCCCGCGCTACCATGTAGTCAGTATAGTACTAAGGGGAGAAGCTGCTTGCACCGGATGGGGTCCAACCTGGTGCCTAATAGAGACGTAAGCTAGCAAGTGGGTGTGATGCTGCGCTAATCCTGGTAACTAAACAAATGCATGAGTGCAACCGTGCTACAATGTTGATGAGTCAGAGGCTAGTCGCCTAACGTGAACGTGGGGTGTGAATAATCATCAAACACCATTGTAAAGAGAATAAAAATATAAATATACTCCGCCCAGTGTAAAAAGTGACTAAATTGGGTAAAAGTGTCCGGATTATGAAAATTGCAATAATAGCATCAACATAAGCAGTTAAAGGCATGCAGTGTCGGACTAAACATATAGTGCATATGTAGGCAAGTGGGTGACTAAAACATTAATAGCACAATATACAACTTCCAGAAAAATAAAAATAAAACAAAAAAGTGCAATGTTACACTGTACGTCCGGAGAGATCACAATGCCTGGGGAAATGCAAAAAAGTGTCCAGTGCAAATAATAAGTGCTTAAAAATTGTCTAAAGACATAAATACAGTCCAAAGAAAGGTGGCTTGTGTAACAGCAAAATCTCCAATGACTCATCAATCCTCAAAGTGCCAAACAGTGAGATGCAAGCAGCAAACTTGATTCTAAAATCAGTCACTTTGAATAGGTGAAAAGTGTGAAGTGTATAGACCAGTACTCTTCATGCAGCAATCCTACACTGGTGGATAATGGCCCTTTACCTCATTATACTGAGGTTACAGTATAAGTCAGTCACCGTTTATGGCAGCTCCTTTGGAGGTTGGTCCTGGGTCCCGGACTATGTCTCTATATGCCTCAGGTCCACAGGGGGCATGGCGGCTGAAAGGGGAAAAAGGATGCCATATAGTGTAGTAATTTTTAAAACATCTAAACTTTATTCAAAGGTAAAAGAAGGTACTCACACAGTGAAAATGGCAGAGGGCGCATATAACCAAACGAGCCGCGAGCTCGTACACTGCTGACAGTGGAAGGTGCCTGTCCCTGGGACAGGCACCTTCCACTGTCAGCAGTGTACGAGCTTACTGTGTGAGTACCTTCTTTTACCTTTGAATAAAGTTTAGATGTTTTTCATATTTAGATGTTGTTCATTTTCATAGTCCGGACACTTTTACCCAATTTAGTCACTTTTTACACTGGGCAGAGTATATTTATATTTTTATTCTCTTACAATGGTGTTTGATGATTATTCACACCCCACGTTCACGTTAGGCGACTAGCCTCTGGCTCATCAACATTGTAACACGGTTGCACTCATGCATTTGTTTAGTTACCAGGATTAGCGCAGCACCACACCCACTTGCTAGCTTACGTCTCCGGGGACCCTGATGTTAGGGGGGCTCTCTGGGGACCCTGATGTAAGGAAAGAGGTCTCTGGAGACCCTGATGTAAGGAAAGGGGTCTCTGGGGACCCTGACATAAGGAGGGGACTCTCTGGGGACCCTGATGTAAGGGAGGCTCTCTGGGGACCCTGATGTAGGGGGGCTCTCTGGGAACCCTGATGTATGTGGGGCTCTCTGGGGACCCTAATGTAGGGGAGCTCTCTGGGTACCCTGATGTAAGAGGGGATCCCTGGGGACCCTGATGTAAGGGGAGGCTCTCTGGGGACCCTGATGTAAGGGGGATCCCTGGGGACCCTGATGTAAGGGGGGTTCTCTGGGGACCCTGATGTAAGGGGATAATCTCTGGGGACCCTAATGTAGGGGGAGGCTCTCTGGGGACGCTTATGCAAGGGTAAGCTTTCTAGGGACCCTTATGTAGGGGGAGGTTCTCTGGGGACCCTGATGTAAGGAGGGGCTCTCTGGGGACCTTGATGTTAAGGGGAGCTCTCTGGGGACCCTGATGTAATGAGGGGGGCTCTGAGGACCCTAATATAAGTAGGGAGGCTCTCTTGGGACCCTGATGTAAGGGGAGGCTCTCTAGGGACCCTAATGTAGGGGGGGGGCTCCCTGGGGACCCTGATGTAAGGAGGGCTCCCTGGGGACCCTGATGTAAGGGGAGAATCTCTGGGGACCATAATATAGGTGAGGCTCTCTAAGGACCCTGATGTAAGGGGAGGCTCTCTGGGGACCCTGATGTAAGGGGGGGGCTCTCTGGGGACCCTGATGTAAGGAGGGGCTCCCTGGGAACTCTAATGTAAGTGGGGCTCTCTGGGTACCCTGATGTAAGGGGGGATCCCTGGGGACCCTTATGTAAGGAGGGAGGCTCTCTGGGGACCCTAATATAGGGGGAGGCTCTCTAAGGACTCTGATGTAAGGGGGGCTCTCTGGGGACCCTGATGTAGGTGGTGGATCTGCATTCAGATATGTAACGATATATATATATATATATATATATATATATATATATATACACATACATACACATATATATTATATATATGTGTATGCCCGCCAAAGTGTATGACTTTCCTTACCTAGCCGCTATGGGCTCTAGCCCGAGATCTTTTGTAGACCTAGCAACGCCACTGGTGGGGGCCCTTCATGGTTTCTTGCACCGGGGCCCTGACGATTCTAGTTACGCCTCTGCTAGGCTTGGCTTTAAATAACAGTGTTACCCATGGAAAAACATATTAAAACTGAACTCTAAGTGAACAGTTAAATACACTGGAGCTGTTTTACTTGCTGAAAGATTCGTATTTTTGTGTATCCTGTCCTAAAATGTATGCAGCTCCAAAAAACAAGCACAGCCCTGTCTACCAGGGGAAGGGACCTCTATTTTCACTTACATGTCCCCTCCTCTCCTCCAGCTTTTCACTGTAGAGTGAAAGGAGAAGCAGTAGGCTGGTGAGCTCATCTCTTTGTCACGTTGCTCTTAGCTCATATCAGCATATTCATTGTACTGCAACACTCTTGATTATCTCCCTGTGCTGGTTTTCCTTTCTCTTTCTGAGTTTTTCTGTACAGTATAAGGCTGATACCAAATCAAGTTTCAATATGTATATTAAATACATACACATAAAAATGCATTTAAAGTGGTTGTAAAGGCAGAAGTTTTTTTTTTTTTTTAATGCACTCTATGCATTAAGATAAAAAGCCTTCTGTGTGCAGCAGCCCCCCTCAGCCTCCCCTAATACTTACCTGAGCCCCATCTCGATCCAGCAATGTTGCATGAAAGATTCGGCTGTCCGGGATGCTCCCTCCTCATTGGCTGAGACAGCAGCGAAGAGCCATTGGCTCCCTCTGCTGTCAATAATAGTCAGTGGGCCAATGAGGAGAGAAAGGGGGTGGGGTCGGGGCTGCGACTCTGAGTCTGAAAGGACACAGGAAGCTGCAGCTCGGCTCGGGTGCCCCCATAGCAAGCTGCTTGCTGTGGGGGTACTCAAGAGGAAGGAGGAGCCAGGAGCACCAAAGAGGGACCCGAGAAAAGGAGGATCCAGGCTGCTCTGTGCAAAACCACTTCACAGAGGAGGTAAGTATACAAACAAAAACGAGAATTTTGTATCACATTAATGATCTATTAATTAATACAGAGCTGTAATAATGTGTTTTTTTAATCTGCTTGGAATTCAGCTTTATCCTGAAAACTGAACTATTCAAGAAAGAGATATGCAGCTGCAAATAGGAACACTCGTTGCAACTAGGAATATTATTCCACATATTGTAAATCGTGTTTTTTGGTTTTATTTGGCGGGGGGGCATCTTTTAGTTCTTATTTTGTGACATCTAGATGTTCTTCGATTACTGTTCTTTGATTACCTTCTTTAATGTACAAAAAACTGATGAATTTTTTAACATCTACAAAACACATTGTTTGCTATCACATTATGCTTTCAAAGACGTCTGTAAAAAAAAAAAAAAAGAAAAAAGAAAACAAATCTGACAAATGCTATACTACTTTCTTGTCTCTCTGTTTGACTCTAGTAACTTATCTCAATAAATCCCCAGTAGAATGCATCTTATGTTTTTCAAGTCCTCTGAAGATGAGACAGGAATGCTGGAGGAATTACAAGACAGAGGATCTTCATTGCAAAAGTGAACAAGCTGCAAATTACAAGGTAATGGAATCTCAGCAGGAGTCGGGCCTCTAAACCCTGCCATTAGCTAAATCCTACAATGATTGCTGTTGAAATCACTGGGGCTGTGTAAGTACAATGTTTTACTCTCTGCACTTGATGTCTCCAGCAAGCTACTAAGCTGTTGTAATTACATAAAGTGGGATATATATACGTGTGAAAGCTCATAACGTATTAACATTAAAGCCCCAGGTCTTATACAGGTTATAATTTTAACGAACTTGCCATTAATATCTCTCAGTTCTGTAATATGGATTCTTGAAAAAGCTGAAATTAATTATATGGAAAATGAATAATTTACGCTACAGTATAATCTGAAAATAAATGTTATGTTTTAGTATGTTGTACAGAAAAACTGCTTTCAAAAGCTATTATTTTAAAGACGTATCACATTCAATTCTATTTAGAATATTGAAACAAATCATTCTGCTATATTGGAAGTTTCAAACTGAAATATCTGCTTGAAAGAAAGTACCATAAAGTGCCTATCATTACCGTTAGGTGTAATCTGTTACTAAAGTCTTCTCTGATTTTAGGAATAGCATAACTTTAGACACATTGACTCATGGTGGAAAAAATGTAGATCTTAGTAATTAAGTGCATCCAGAACAGGAATGAAAAGCTCACTTTAAAATAAATAATCTAGGCAAAACAGAAAATTCCATATTTAATTGAAAAGTCCAACATATGTTCTCATTGAACATTTAATCATATGCAGGAAATGTAAAAAAAAAACAAAAAAAACAGGAGCCCTTGTAGATTTGATTTCTGAAGTAAATGTTTACTTAATTTTAGTAAGCTCCCAGCCCCCATTTTTCTTAGGCATCAGAGGTTTCTCTTTTCGTTTCCACACAGTGCATTGAATTTATAAGTTCACCTGCTGAATATAAAAGCTTCACTGTAGCTACTGCTGTCGCTCCTCACAGTAAATAGAAAGACCAACCTGACATTATGAAAGCCTACTGATCATGTTTATTCCAATAAGTGTTCTATTTTGCTTTATATCTATTCAAACAATTGTGCTTTTGACTTGAGATGAAAATAATAACTTTGTCAGTAACTAACATGAATTTAGAATGTGATTTTAGTCTTTTTAGATTTAGGATTACTTTTCTTGCTTTAAACTTAAATTCACGGTAGATTTGTCTAAAATGATTTTAACCTGTTTTAGTATAATTAGGTTACATTTTTTTTTCATTTTTATAATATATAATGCAGTGGTCATTGCTTTCATATGAATGGAGCATGTTAAAAAAAGAGAGAAGATCCACTTGACCTGTCAAAGTCACACGATCGGCTCTCCTCAGATCACAGAACTCTTCCTGCTGCATTAAAGTATAACTAAAGGCAAAACTTTTTTTTAGCTTTGCATAGAGTGGAGAGTGATTAGAACACTTTCCTGTTTTTGTTGCTGCTGTGCCCCTGTTAATGAGATTCACCCTCTCTATTAGTCCTGTTTACCATATCATTGAAATTGAAAGTAAAAGAAATTACCCAGAAAAGTAATAGAGGGGAAATCTTCCAATAGGTACACTAGTTCTGGTGACCTGGGGGGTCCCCAAGAAATACTCTTGATTTACAGGGATTTCCTCTCACTTTTTGTTTGGCTATGGGACAGGAAGTGAAGAGAAATTTTTGCAATGGGATACAGATGGCAAAGAAAAAAACTGCTCTATCCAAAATTAAAAAAAAGTTTTGCCTACTTTAAGTGGACTTAGTGGGGCACTGTAGCATCCACAGTCTGCATTTTATCAATAAAAAGGAGAGTGGGCTTATAGTCACTAGGGATAGGCTGTTTGTTCGAGTCGAACATGAGTTCGACTCGAACAACGGCTGTTCGATCATTCGATGAAGATTGAACATTATGGGCTGATGATTGGCCAAGCATGCACTATGACCTGCAAGCTTTGGCCAATCACAGCGCCGTCAGCGAAGAGAGCCATAATTGGCCAAAGGCAGGGTGCTTTTGACCAATTATGGCTCAGGGGGTTAAGTCCACACCCCACACTATACTATACACACAGAGAGAGGCAGAGAGACGCAGAGAGAGTGTCATTTCATTTGGTTTGAGCAGGCAGTTGATTCAGTTAGCTGCAGTGTATTTCATATATATATATATATCTCCACTGCATACAGTTTAGCTAGATCTCACTGCAGACCGTTCCTGCTGTACTGTTTCTAATATACTTTGGCAGGCAGTTGATTCAGTTAGCTGCAGTGTATTTTATTTATATATACAGTCAGTCTAGCATATATATCCACTGCATACAATTTAGCTAGATCTCACTACAGACCGTTCCTGCTATACTGTTTCTAATATACTTTAGGCAGGCAGTTGATTCAGTTAGCTGCAGTGTATTATATATATATACAGTATATATATCCACTGCATACGGTTTAGCTAGATCTCATCGCAGACCATTCCTGCTGTACTGTTTCTAATATACTTTGGGCAGGCAGTTGATTCAGTTAGCTGCAGTATATTTCATTTATATATATATATATATAAATATATATATATATACAGTCAGTCTAATATATATATATATATATATATATATATATATATATATATATATATATATATATATATATATATATATATATATATATATATATATATATATATATATATATATATATATATATATATATATACTGTATACAGTTTAGCTAGGTCTCACTGCAGACCATTCCTGGTGTACTGTTGCTAATACACTTCAGGCAGTCAGGCGATACAGTTAGCTGTAGTGTATTTAGTATATATATATATATATATATATATACAAAGCCGGGATGTATATATATATATGTATATATATATATATATATATATACATATATATATACATCCCGGCTTTGTATATATATATATATATATATATATATATATATATATATATATATATATATATACACACACTGTATACAGTTTAGCTGCAGTTCATAAAATATATATCCACTGCATTGTAGTCCAGCCAAGCCTATACCTGACTGTAGGCCATTCCTGGAGTACGTGTTCAAAGACACTTTCAGGCAGGTGACTCAGTGAGCTGCAGTGCATTATATATATATATATATATATATATATATATATATATATATATATATATATATATATATACACAGCCTTGTATATATATATATAGTCTGAAAATGGAGGAGGATCCCCCTAGGGGTGGGACTTTAAAGGAGGCACTACCAAAGCGTGAAACATATATATCAAAAATATAAAGTTTATTAGAAATATGAAAAACAAATAATGAAAATATGATAAAAGCAAGGATGCATCATGTGGTACAAACGTTTTAGCAAAGTGACAAAATATATATAATCCCAAACCCAACGACGTTTCAGAGATGAATTGTAGTCTCCTTCATCAGGGGTTTTCACAGGGAGTACAATATATCAAAATCGCTAAAGAAGTACATAAGTGCATCCAAATAAACTAATAAAAGCAGATGAGGCATGGAGTTTCCCACAGATCCCGTCCAGTAAATGGTAATCAAAAATAAAGACAAGTTCCTGGAGTACGTGTCAAAAGACACTTTCAGGCAGGTGACTCAGTGAGCTGCAGTGCATTTAAATTATATATAGATAGATAGATAGATAGATAGATAGATAGATAGATAGATAGATAGATAGATAGATAGATAGATAGATAGATATAGATATCTATATCTATATCTATATCTATATATAGATATATAGATCTATATATAGATATCTATATATAGATATATATATCTATATATATAGATATAGATATATACAGGCTTGTATATATATATATAGTCTAGCCAAGCCTATACCTGGCTGTAGGTCATTCCTGGAGTGCGTGTTCAAAGACACTTTCAGTCAGGCAGGCAGGCAGGTGACTCAGTGAACTTCAGTTCATGATATATATATATATATATATATATATATATATATATATATATATATATATATATATACGCATACAAGCCATGCCTATACGTGACCGTAGGCCATTCCTGGTGTACTGTTTTTAGTAAACTTCAGGTGTTGTTTTGCTAATCTAATTGTACAGTATGTCTGGAAGGCCACCAAGGAGAGGCAGACACCACAGGCCACAAAAAGAGGGCAAGCAGGCTCTGTGTCTATAGCCAACAGTGCTGGTCGTGGACACGGTGCATCCTCAGCACGTGTCCGTGGGGCACACTTGTCCTTTTTTTCGGCAGTTGGCCGTGTTGAGCCACAACATGCAGAAGAGTTGGTAAAGTGGATGACCAAGCCATCCTCATCCTCCTCATCCTCTGTCACCCAGGCTCAGATTACTTTGTCTGCCAATGCAGCTGCCAAAGCAGCCTCTTCCATCGGCTCAATGTCATCAGCCACCCTAGCCCCATCATCATGCCCTGAGGAGTCCCCCAAACTGTTTGACCACAGTGTAGGGTACATGCTGCAGGAGGATGTGCAGCGTTTTGAAGGCTCTGATGATGGTACCCAGGTTGAGGATGAAAGCAGTAATGTGAGAGAGAGGGGGTTCCCAAGAAGGACAAGAAACTGACAGCCATGTTCCCCCAGCTGCAGCATACTGCCAGGTTTGCTCCAGTGGTGAGGAGGGAGGGGATGATGAGGTCACTGACTCTACGTGGGTGCCAGATAGAAGAGAGGAGGAGGCACATCTCCAACGAGGCAGGATGCCCTCCAGGGGCCAGCTTAAGGGCAGGCAACCGACTGCATCACACCGCAGAGCTCCGCATGTGCAGGGCACTGCTAACTCTGCGTGTTTTTCCAAAAGTTCTTTGGTGTGGGCCTTTTTTTGAGACGTGTGCAGCAGATCGCACTGTTGCTGTTTGCAACATATGTCTGAAGTGTATCAAGCGTGGCCCAAACAGCAGCCGCTTGGGCACCACATGCTTGACCAGACATATGTCGAGCTCCCATGCAGTCCGTTTGCAACAGTACTTAAAAGACCCACACCAAAGAACAAGGCAGGCCTCTCCTTGCTCCTCATCAGCTGGGCTCTCCAACCCCACTATAACTTCAGTGCTCTCAGAGACCTGCACTGAGAGGAATGAAGGTGTAGAATTAGGTGTCCCAAGCACTTGCGGGCAATCTGTTAGCGGTACACCAACATCCGATTGTAGCAGGCAAATTTTCCTACCCCAGTTGCTCAACTGGCGAAAGAAATTCGGTCCCAGCCACCCACATGCTCAGCGGCTGAATGCAAGTTTGGCTAAATTGCTAGCACTCCAACTGTTGCCTTTTCAGCTGGTAGACTCTGCCCCCTTTCAAGAATTTGTGGAATATGCGGTACCTCAGTGGCAGGTTCCCAAACGCCAATTTTTTTCTCGGAAGGCCATTCCGGCTCTCCACTGACATGTGGAAGGCAATCTCTTGGCCTCGTTGGACAGGGCGGTCAGTGGTAAAGTGCATATTACCGCTGACTCATGGTCCAGCAGGCATAGACAGGGAAGTTACCTTTCTTTCACAGCGCACTGGGTAACCCTGCTGGCAGCTGGGAAGGATGCAGAACAGGATGCAGTATTGTTGGAGCCTCCAAAATGCTGGTAGTGGTGATTCTGCCACACCTCTTTCCCCCACCCCCTCCTCTTCTTCTTCCTCTATGGCCTCTTCCTGTGCAGATCTGTCCTCTGAATCAGCGGGGCTCTGTAGGCATTCTAGGGGCTACGCAAGCACTCAGGCAAAAATATGCCATGTGGTGCTTGAGTTGGTCTGCTTAGGGGACAGGAGCCACACTGGGGCAGAGATTTTGTCAGCTCTGCAGGGGCAGGCTCAGAGGTGGTTGATGCCACGCCAGTTTCAGCCAGGAATGGTGGTTTTGCTACAATGGCACCAACCTCCTCTCCGCCCTCTAACAGGGACACTTCACCCATGTTCCCTGGTTGGCTCACATCCTTAACTTAACTCCTGAGGCAGGCCAGGAAAGTCTGTGGGCATTTCCGCCGGTCATATAATGCCAGTGCTCGGCTGGCTGACCTCCAAAAGGAATGCAACCTGCTCAAGGACCGCCTCATCTGTGACATGCCCTCTAGGGGAAACTAAACGTTGGCAATGCTGCAGCAGCTGCACACACAGCAGAGGGCCATCAATGACTACCTGTGCGAGTATGGCACCAGTACAGGGTCAGGGGAGCTTGGCTTTTTTTTGCCACGCCAGTGGCTCATAATCAAGGATGCATGCACTGTCCTGTCACCATTTGATGAGGCCACGAGGATGGTGAGCAGTAGGGATGAGCTTCAAGTTCGAGTCGAACTCATGTTCGACTAGAACGTCGGCTGTTCGCCAGTTCGCCGAACAGCAAACAATTTGGGTTGTTCGCGCAAATTCGAAAGCCGCGGAACACCCTTTAAAAGTCTATGGGAGAAATCAAAAGTGCTAATTTTAAAGGCTTATATGCATGGTATTGTCATAAAAAGTGTTTGGGGACCTGAGTCCTGCCCTAGGGGACATAGATCAATCAAAAAAGTTTTAAAAACGGACGTTTTTTCAGGAGCAGTGATTTTAATAATGCTTAAAGTGAAACAATAAAAGTGTAATATTCCTTTAAATTTTGTACCTGGGGGGTTTCTATAGTATGCCTGTAAAGGGGCGCATGTTTCCCGTGTTTAGAACAGTCTGACAGCAAAATGACATTTCAAAGGAAAAAAAGGCATTTAAAACTACTCGCGGCTATTAATGAATTGCCGGTCCGACAATACACATAAAAGTTCATTGATAAAAAGGGCATGGGAATTCTCCACAGGGGAGCCCCGAACCAAAATAAAATTAAAAAATGACGTGGGGGGCCCCCCTAAATTCCATATCAGGCCCTTCAGGTCTGGTATGGATATTAAGGGGAACCCCAGCCAATTTTTATTTTGTTTTAATGGCGTGGGGTCGCCCCAAAAATCCATACCAGACCCTTAACCGAGCATGCAACCTAGCAGGCCACAGGAAAAGAGGTGGGACGACAGAGCACCCCCCTCCTGAACCATACCAGGCCACATGCCCTCAACATTGGCAGGGTGTTTTGGGGTAGCCCCCTAAAACACCTTGGCCCCATGTTGATGGGGAGAAGGGCCTCATCCCCACAACCCTTGCCCGGTGGTTGTGGGGGTCTTTAACAAGGGGACCCCCAGATCCCAGCCCTCCCTCTGTGTGAATTGGTAAGAGGGTACCCCTACCATTTCACAAAAAACTGTCAAAAATGTTAAAAATGACAAGAGACAGTTTTTGACAATTCCTTTATTTAAATGCTTCTTCTTTCTTCTTCCGATAAGCCTTCCGCCCGCAGACCCCCACAACCACCGGGCAAGGGTTGTGGGGATGAGGCCCTTGTCCCCATCAACATGGGAACAAGGTGTTTTGGGGGGCTACCCCAAAGCACCCTCCCAATGTTGTGGGCATGTTGCCTGGTACGGTTCAGGAGGGGGGGGCGCTCTCTCGTCCCCCCCTCTTTTCCTGCGGCCTGCCAGGTTGCGTGCTCGGATAAGGGTCTGGTATGGATTTTTGGGGGGACCCCACTGCATTTTTTTTTTAAATTTTGGCACGGGGTTCCCCTTAATATCCATACCAGACCTGAAGGGCCTGTTTAGGGGGACCAGACCTGAAGGGAAATTTAGGGGGACCCCCACGTCATTTTTTTTTTAAATTTTGGTTCGGGGTTCCCCTGTGGGGAAATCCCATGCTGTTTTTATCAATGTAATTTGTAATTAGTTCAAACTAATTTTTTGCCTGTTCGCAAGTTCTGGTGTGAACCGAACAGGGGGGTGTTCGGCTCATCCCTAGTGAGCAGTGACAGTGCATGCATCAGTGATACTGTCCTTCTTGTCTACCTGTTGGAGCACATGCTGCATGGAATAATGGACAGGGCACTTGAGGCAAAACAGAGGGAGGAAGAGGAGGACTTCCTTACCTCTCAAGGCCCCTTTTATCCAGACAGTATTCCTGCAGGCCCGCCTATCACACAAGAAGAGGAGGAGGAGGATTGTGTCAGAATTGAGGTGGAGCCTGGCACTTAGCATCAGCAGCAGTCTTCAAGGGATTTTTTCCAGTCCCCAGAAACCCATGGACTTGTATGTGGCTGGCAGGAGGTGGCTGCGGGATCAGGTCGTCCTGAGTGACCCAGAGGACTACGGACCGAATGCCTCAGCAAACCTACGCTGCATGGCCTCCCTGATCCTGTTGCTATTCTGGGGAGTCGGATAGTGTAATACAAATTTGAAATCAGTTTTTGAGGTTCAGTACCCATAATTATATCTAGGACCTGTGGGTGAGCAATAGCATTAGCAATGTCCCTAAGTTGGAAGCGCAGAGCATGGCGAAGTTGCAAGTATTTGAATAACAGATGGTGCGGTACTGAGTATTCATCTTTGAGGGATTGAAAAGTCTTGAGCCATGAATCAGTCAAGACCTAATGAAGATATATTATTCCATACCTAGCCCTTATATGCGGATCTGGGAGATTTTTAAGTTCTGGCATGTGGTTATTGAGCCAAAGGGGGGTGTGGGAGTGTATATGCCCCAGTTTAAGCCTCTTTAGGGTTGCTCCCCATATTTTCCGGTGATGTGTTAGCATGCCCTCATTATATCGGGGAAGTCTTTTACTCGTTAGTCCCCCTCGAAAAATAGCTTGCAGTGGGGATGACAGTGGATTTCTTGGGTCATCGCATATTAACATTTTGTATCGCTGCATTTCATTCTTATTGAAGTAATACATGTGAGATAGTTGGGCGGCTATGTAGTATTCCTGTAGGTCAGGCAGTGCCACCCCCCCCCCATGGAAGTGGGGTTTTTGAGAATATGCCAGGCCAGTTTATGCCTTCCGTGTCCCCATACGAATGAGTTGTGAATAGCCTCCATCTTTTTAAAGAACTTGAGGGGAATGTATAATGGTGCGTGCCAGACCATGTAAAAAATTTTAGGGAGTAAAATCATTTTGATGATGTTTATTCGACCCGTTACCCCTAGGGGCAATCTGGACCAGGCCTGCGTTTTGGTTTTTATCAGTTGGAATAGTAGCTCTACATTATTAGTAATGTAGTCTCCCAACTCCCGCGTGACCTTCACCCCAAGATATTTGATAGTGTTTACTCTGGCTAGGGGTAATTCTGGATAAGTGACTGGAGGAGGGAAATGGTCTATGGGGAGAATTTGGGATTTATCCCAATTTATGCGCAGTCCTGAGAAGCAGGTTTGATATTTAAAGAAATATTTCTATTTTATTTTTTCACTTAAAGCATCATTAAAATCACTGCTCCCGAAAAAACGTTCAGTTTTTAAAACTTTTTTTTCCATTGATACATGTCCCCTGGGGCAGCACCCGGGTTCCCAAACAATAACTTGCATATTAGTTCAAATTCACACTTGATTTGTCACGCTCGAGTCCCATAGACTTTAACAGTCTTCGAATATTCGCACAAATAGTCACCAAGTCTGCATTATAAAGCTTTCCACTTTGTAGCTGATGTGGGTGGTTAAAAATCTAAAGGTCCGCAACATGGTATTAATATTTCTATGTATAATTAGAGGTGATACATAGAATAGAAATAAGGTTCTTAAACATTAGCACACGCTAATTAGACATACATTTTTTAGAAAAAGCCTAAAAACATTTTTTAACCTATGAAATGATGAAATAGCATCATATGTCTATCTGAATAAAGATTTTTTTCCTGATTGGTGGTGTTAATTTTCTGTTATTCTTATTTTCCTGTTTCTTTATTAAGGGCTATATACAGCCTCAGTTAACTTGGATTACATACAGCATAATTTCAGTTTGAAAAGAAATGCTTTTTGAATTAGGTTTAGCAGTGATGCATGCTTTTTCTTCAAATGAGAATAAATCTGTTCTTTGATTGGTAGATAGAAACTGGTCAGTAGTTCACTGTAGCTATTCTTGTCCTTGCTGATGTAAAACGGTCCTGGCGCTGGTCAAATTATATCAAGCTCTCAATGAGATTGATTTGTAATGATAAATATAATAAGATACTTGTAACGAGGGAGAACTAGCTGAAATGTGCTAAAGAGAAAAAGAGTACAGGCAGGTGGTTTACTAAATGAAAAGGCAAGAATTACAAGAATTAAGAAACAACCATTCACACGTAAAATTGCCAGAATGAGGATAACTGTAAATAGAAAAGCTAGATCCAAATTTCCTAGAGACAAGGCTCACACAGGGGCTTTACTACAAGAATTAGGATACTATAGCCACTTGAGCCCCGGACCATTATGCTGCCTAAGGACCAGAGGTCTTTTTCCAATTTGGCACTGCGTCGCTTTAACTTTTAATTGCGCGGTCATGCAATGCTGTACCCAAACGAAATTTGCGTCCTTTTCTTCCCACAAATAGAGCTTTCTTTTGATGGTATTTGATCACCTCTGCAGTTTTTATTTTTTGCGCTATAAATGGAAAAAGACCGAAAATTTTGAAAAAAAATGATATTTTCTACTTTTTGTTATAAAAAAAATCCAATAAACTCAATTTTAGTCATACATTTAGGCCAAAATGTATTCGGCCACATGTCTTTGGTAAAAAAAATGTCAATAAGCGTATATTTATTGGTTTGCGCAAAAGTTATAGCGTCTACAAACTAGGGTACATTTTCTGGAATTTACACAGCTTTTAGTTTATGACTGCCTATGTCATTTCTTGAGGTGCTAAAATGGCAGGGCAGTACAAAACCCCCACAAATGACCCCATTTTGGAAAGTAGACACCCCAAGGAAATTGCTAAGAGGCATGTTGAACCCATTGAATATTTATTTTTTTTGTCCCAAGTGATTGAATAATGACAAAAAAAAAAAAAATATTTACAAAAAGTTGTCACTAAATGATATATTGCTCACACAGGCCATGGGCCTATGTGGAATTGCACCCAAAATACATTCAGCTGCTTCTCCTGAGTACGGGGATACCACATGTGTGGGACTTTTTGGGAGCCTAGCCGCGTACGGGACCCCGAAAACCAATCACCGCCTTCAGGATTTCTAAGGGTGTAAATTTTTGATTTCACTCTTCACTGCCTATCACAGTTTCGGAGGCCATAAAATGCCCAGGTGGCACAAACCCCCCCCAAATGACCCCATTTTGGAAAGTAGACACCCCAAGCTATTTGCTGAGAGGCATATTGAGTCCATGGAATATTTTATATTTTGACACAAGTTGCGGGAATGTGACACTTTTTTTTTTTTTTTTTTTTGCACAAAGTTGTCACTAAATGATATATTGCTCACACAGGCCATGGGCATATGTGGAATTGTCCCCAAAATACATTTAGCTGCTTCTCCTGAGTATGGGGATACCACATGTGTGGGACTTTTTGGGAGCCTAGCCGCGTACGGGGCCCCGAAATCCAATCACCGCCTTTAGCGTTTTTAAGGGCGTGAATTTTTGATTTTACTCTTCACTGCCTATCACCGTTTCGGAGGCCATGGAATGCCCAGGTGGCACAAAACCCCCCCAAATGACCCCATTTTGAAAAGTAGACACCCCAAGCTATTTGCTGAGAGGCATGGTGAGTATTTTGCAGCTCTCATTTGTTTTTGAAAATGAAGAAAGACAAGAAAAAACATTTTTTTTTTCTTTTTTCAAATTTCAAAACTTTGTGACAAAAAGTGAGGTCTGCAAAATACTCACTATACCTCTCAGCAAATAGCTTGGGGTGTGATAGGCAGTGAAGAGTGAAATCAAAAATTCACGCCCTTAGAAAGCCTGAAGGCGGTGCTTGGTTTTCGGGGTCCCGTACGCGGCTAGGCTCCCAAAAAGTCTCACACATGTGGTATCTCCGTACTCAGGAGAAGCAGCAGAATGTATTTTGGGGTGTAATTTCACATATTCCCATGGCATGTTTGAGAAATATATCATTTAGTGACAACTTTGTGCAAAAAAAAAAAAATTTGTCTCTTTCCCGCAACTTGTGTCGCAATATAAAATATTCCATGGACTCAACATGCCTCTCAGCAAATAGCTTGGGGTGTCTACTTTCCAAAATGGGGTCATTTGGGGGGGTTTTGAACTGTCCTGGCATTTTATGCACAACATTTAGAAGCTTATGTCACACATCACCCACTCTTCTAACCACTTGAAGACAAAGCCCTTTCTGACACTTATTGTTTACATGAAAAAGTTATTTTTTTTTTGCAAGAAAATTACTTTGAACCCCCAAACATTATATATTTTTTTAAAGCAAATGCCCTACAGATTAAAATGGTGGGTGTTTCATTTTTTTTTTTCACACAGTATTTGCGCAGCGATTTTTCAAACGCATTTTTTGGGGAAAAAACACACTTTTTTAAATTTTAATGCACTAAAACACACTATAGTGCCCAAATGTTTGATGAAATAAAAAAGATGATCTTAGGCCGAGTACATGGATACCAAACATGACATGCTTTACAATTGCGCACAAACGTGCAGTGGCAACAAAATAAATACATTTTTAAAAGCCTTTAAAAGCCTTTACAGGTTACCACTTTAGATTTACAGAGGAGGTCTACTGCTAAAATTACTGCCCTCGATCTGACCTTCGCGGTAAAACCTCACATGCATGGTGCAATTGCTGTTTACGTTTGACGACAGACCGCCGCTTGCGTTCGCCTTAGCGCAAGAGCAGGGGGCGACAGGGGTGCTTTTTTTTTTTTTTTTTTTTTTTTCTTTATTATTTTTTTGCTTTCTTATCTTATTTTTAAACTGTTCCTTTCATTTTTTTTTTTTTTTTTTTATCATTTTTATTGTTATCTCGGGGAATGTAAATATCCCCTATGATAGCAATAGGTAGTGACAGGTACTCTTTTTTGAAAAAATTGGGGTCTATTAGACCCTAGATCTCTCCTCTGCCCTCAAAGCATCTGACCACACCAAGATCGGTGTGATAAAATGCTTCCCCAATTTCCCAATGGCGCTATTTACATCTGGCGAAATCTAAGTCATAAAATGCTCGTAGCTTCCGGTTTCTTAGGCCATAGAGATGTTTGGAGCCACTCTGGTCTCTGATCAGCTCTATGGTCAGCTGGCTGAATCACCGGCTGCATTCTCAGGTTCCCTGTTGAGACAGGAGAGCCAGAGAAAAACACGGAAGACGGTGGGGGGGGGGGCATTCCCTCCCACGGCTTGTAAAAGCAGTCTAGAGGCTAATTAGCCGCTAGGATTGCTTTTACATGAAAGCCGACCGCTGGCTGAAAAGAATGATACCAAGATGATACCTAAACCTGCAGGCATCATTCTGGTATAACCACTCAAAGTTGTGAATGGCGTACCTGAAGACAAAAAAATGGTTAACAATAAAGCACAGTAAACGGTAAAGTATAAATAATTACATACCTGAAAAACAAACATGATAAAACAAAATAACAATAACAATAACAATAAAACATTGCAGAATAGAATACAGTAAAAAAGAGCAGAACAATAGAGAGAGAGAATAGAGAGAGAGAACAATAAAACGACAACAATTTTTTTTTATTTTATATATATATTTTTTTTTTTTACACTTTTTTTGTAACTAACTTTTATAACGGTAACCGGTTCCAGGTTCGGGTCTCTCAAAATGCGATGGCATCTTGGGAGACCCTGTGAAAGTGTGCCTAGTCTGTGGAATGCTGTACCCTACGCTAATACTCAACTAGTGCATGGTAGCGTTCAAAACATTCACCAATGCAAAGACCAGGATTGTCAGGACAGGAGGGACAATAATAGCGGGTGTCACGCCTATATCCGCGCTTGCTGCAGAAACGACATCTTTTTTGGGGGGGTTTGTTGGGTAGGGGTACTCGGGAGGACATAAAGAAAATGCCTCTCATGCAGCCGACTGCATTTAGTTGGGGATGTGAATGGGGGAAGTACGGGCGCTGCAGAAGCGGTGGGTTCCCAATTAGGATTGGCGAATGCAGCAGGAAGGGCATCATGGGCACGACGGGCCTGTGTTTGTCTTCTTGGTGGCAGCGGGACACTACTTGTGCTTGCCACCTCACCAGCTTGAACTGCACTTATGGGACTCGCCACGTCACCAAGTGTTACTGCAGTGCTGGTTTGACTACGACCGGGGTGTACTAGGCCGCTGGTGCTTGCCAGTTCACCAAAACGCTACAAAAAAAACTGTTAGCGATCGCAGGGATCAGGCCTGACTCTGCGAACGCTGCAGTTATGCGTTTAGTCTTTTGTAAGTGACAGTGATCGATCGATACTGCACTTGGGTGGGCTGGGCCGGGCGGAGGGGCAAAACGCAGGTGCTAGCAGGTATCTGTGCTGATCCCACTAACACTGCGTTTTTGGGAACCCTAAACTGCTGGGGACGCTAGTATAGATCTGATCGGATCAGATATTGATCCGTACAGATACTATACCACTAAGGGAGGTGTACGGTGCGTGCGTGGGTGTTAGTGGTACTGGCGCTAACCTGACGCTGCCTGGGGCTGTTGCTTGCCAGTTCACCAAAACGCTACCAAAAAAACTGTTAGCGATCGCAGGGATCAGGCCTGACTCTGTGAACGCTGCAGTTATGCGTTTAGTGTTTTGTAAGTGACAGTGATCGATCGATACTGCACTTGGGTGGGCTGGGCTGGGCTGGGCCGGGCGGAGGGGCAAAACGCAGGTGCTAGCAGGTATCTGGGCTGATCCCGCTAACACTGCGTTTTTGGGAACCCTAAACTGCTGGGGACACTAGTATAGATCTGATCGGATCAGATATTGATCTGATCAGATACTATACCACTAAGGGAGGTGTACGGTGCGTGCGTGGGTGTTAGCGGTACTGGCGCTAACCTGACGCTGCCTGGGGCTGGTGCTTGCCAGTTCACCAAAATGCTACCAAAAAAACTGTTAGCGATCGCAGGGATCAGGCCTGACTCTGCGAACGCTGCAGTTATGCGTTTAGTGCCTTGTAAGTGACAGTGATCGATCGATACTGCACTTGGGCCGGGCCGGGCGGAGGGACAAAACGCAGGTGCTAGCAGGTATCTGGGCTGATCCCGCTAACGCTGCATTTTTGGGAACCCTAAACTGCTGGGGACGCTAGTATAGATCTGATCGGATCAGATATTGATCCGTACAGATACTATACCACTAAGGGAGGTGTACGGTGCGTGCGTGGGTGTTAGCGGTACTGGCGCTAATTTGACGCTGCCTGGGGCGACGCATATCACCGCCGGGCGATCAGGGGGCTAAACCTAACGGTAATAAACGGCGGGTTCCCTGACACTATAAAAAATAAACGAACTAACCAGCGTCACCCGTAACGGTTATACGGTGATCAGTGGTGAAAGGGTTAACTAGGGGGCAATCAAGGGGTTAAAACATTTATTAGGTAGTATATGGGGGTCCCTGTCGCTATAAAACGCTGACGGCGAACCTAAATATTTACCTCACTAACTAGCGTCACCAGTGACACTAATACAGCGATCAGAAAAATGATCGCTTAGCGACACTGGTGACAGGGGGTGATCAAGGGGTTAAAACTTTATTAGGGAGGGTTAGGGGGGTACCCTAGACCTAAAGGGGGGTAATACTCACTGTCCCAACACTGTAACTGTCACAAACTGACACTATGCAGTAATCAGAAAAAAAAAAAAAACTGCTGGTGTCAGTTTGTGACAGGGAGGGGGGGGGGGTGATTGGGGGGGGATCGGGGGGCGATCGGGGGGGGGATCGGGGTGATTTGTGTGCCTGGCATGTTCTACTGTGTTGTGTAGTGTTTGTGCACTCACAGTTCAGTCTTCTCTCCTCGGCGCTGCAACGGAATACCGAGCCGAGGAGAGATGACATCATTTCCTTTGCTGCATACAGCAGCAAAGGAAGTGATCTGATTGGCCGGCGGCGATCGCGAGGGGGGGGCCACGAACGGATGGCCTCCCCCTCGTCTCCGATCGCCGGGGGACCAAACGGGACCGCCTCGGGCAGCGGGGGGGGTCCGATCGGACCCCCCACCCGCGGGAGGCAAATCACGTACATGTACGTGATTTTGCCTGCCCGTGCCGCCTTGCCGACGTACATCGGCGTGAGGCGGTCGTCAAGTGGATAGAGGATACCACAGTGCAAAAGTGCTAGTAGCAGGTCAGTTCAATTAGGGATAATAGGTCTAAGTGATCTATGCTTAACTTATATTTTACCTATAGGAATAAGGATGAGGTGTGGTGAATGTGAGTAATATAACGTGGAGTGGTTTAGATACACACTGCTATTGCACTTAGTTATTCTTCCTTAAGACCATGTAGTTGCATGCTGCAAACAAAAAGCATCTTAAAGTGGTTATAAAGGCAGAACGTTTTTGACCTTAATGCATTTTCTGCATTAAGGTAAATACCTTTCTGTGTGCAGCATCCCAAACCCCCCGCCTGCTCCCCTTATACTTAGCTGAGCCCGATCTTAATCCAGCGATTTGCCCAAAGCAGCTGCACTCTCCACTCTCTCCCTCCTTACAGGGCAGATTGATAGCAGTGGGAGCCATTCATAGTCACAGTCAATCAAATCCTGTGGCAAGGGAGTTGGGGGGGAGGGGGGGCAGGGCCGAGCCATGCTATCTGTATCTATGGAGGATCAGGACTGCTTTGTGCAAAACCATTGCACAAAGCAGGTAAATGTAACATGTTTATCATAAAAAAAGACTACCCTTTACAATCACTTTAAAGAACAAATTGTCAGTAACAAATGAATGCTTTGCTTAGACACTTCAAACTTAAAAAAGGTCATATCAGCATAAAATAAAAATGAAAGAAAAATTCAAACAGAAGAAAAGACAACCTTAAAATGCCACGCCTGAAACACAAGTCCTCTTTATAAATTCAAGATGTCCATGAAAGAGCAGCTTAACCTAAAATAAAAGGCCCTATCATCATAAACTAAAAGCCAACATACCCCTAAAATAAATAAAAACCTAAAATACCATCCCTAGAGCCAAAGGCTATATACCTAAAGGGGTATCTTTGCAGTAAAAAAAAATGTTTGCCATTGACAGGATAGCAGTACTGATCTCAAATCAACCACAAAGACAAAAACCCTCCAATAATAAGTAAAGAAAGCAGCAAAGAGGTTGACTACCTGAGCTAGCAAACACAATTAAAGCACAGCTTCCTAACTAACCCTAATCTTGCCATGCAGTTTGTAAGCTTTCTCTGTGCATTCCCAAAAACAGCTTCTAATTGGCTCAGTGGTTGCCCTGTTCCCTGCTTCCTTTTTTAATGAAGGGGTAGCTTTTCCTAAGGCCTTCTTATTAGCCCTTCTAAGCCTGCCATAATTCAACACCCATGCAGTGCAGCAAACTATGGTTTAAAAAAAAAAAAAAAAGCTTCTGGAGAAGAACTCACAGGACTCATCTCAAACATGGTAGCAGTGAACCCGAACCTCATCCCTACATATAAAGTAACAAAATACAGTTGATTACAGTAAAAAAATTGTATCAAAGGGTCATTGTAGATATTGTATTATGTGCCTTGTCTGATAGAGAAAAAAAGATGCAATATGCATAAATTATTGCTGTTCACAAACACACATTAATATTTTACAACGCTTTCAAACCTAATAGATGAATGTGTTTTGCAATTCCTTAATGTGATTTATGGACTGAGTTTTATTGTATACCCTATGCCATTTGATTACTTGCTAGGGTGCCTAAAATACAGCATTCATTATTAAGAGAAAATGATTATACTCATTGTAGCAAATTCAGAGTAATTATCTTTTTGTTGGCATATGCTAAAGAAACTAAGAGCTTTCATAGTCAAGATTTATTTGTTTAGACATTCATAATTACATCTGAGCTAAATATGGAGATTAATATAGTCTAACTAATTATAAAATTCTCCAGGGGTGCTGCTGATGTTATTGATAGGTATTATAATTCCAAGTAGGCACATACTTTGAAAATGTTGGAAAACATTACTTATGACCCATTTACTTTATTATTTTTCTATCCTAAAGACTTAAATGGTTATATCAGTACAGAAAGGCATCACATCTATTATGCTGATCACACACATGGCAAATTTCTTTCACTTTCAACCTACTTTTAAATGCAAAAAAGACAATAGGGATGAGTACAGTTTGTACTGATACAACCCCCGGGCCGTGGCCCCTCTGCAGCCAGGCCACGGGCCGCTGTCATGAAAAACCTGGGTGGGTGGCATGAGAGAGTCGGGTGGGCGGCATAAGAGAGCCGGGCGGGTGGCATATGAGAGCCAAGTGGATGAGAGAAGCGAGCGAGTGGGCAAGCAGAAGGCATCGTCTCTCCGCCCCCCATCACTGCTCTTTCGCCTTCACAGCCAGTGGTCTGTCAGCCTCAATGTTGGAGGTGCGGCAGGAAGCAGAAAAATGACATCATCCCTCACTGCCCACCCCGCATCGCCGCTCTCCTGCCTTCACTCAGAACCCACCACTGCACAGAGGCCTGCCTCTGTGCTAAATGGACCAGTGCTGCCACCAATGCAGTGACAATTCACATCTGGTGGCAGGCAGCGTGGCAAGTGACATTCCGCATCTGGTCACAGGCAATGTGGCAGGTCATGTGGCAAGTGACATTCCACATCTGGTGACAGGCAACGTGGCAGGTGACGTGGTAAGTGACATTCCGCATTTGGTGATGGACAACGTGGCAGGTGACATGACGAGTGACAATCCACATCTGGTGGCAGGCAGCATGGCAAGTGACAATCCACATCTGGTGGCAGGCAGCATGGCAAGTGACAATCCACATCTTGTGGCAGGCAGCATGACAAGTGACATTCCGCATCTGGTGGAAAGTGACAATCCACATCTGGTGGCAGGCAGCGTGGCAAGTGACAATTCCCATTTGGTGGCAGGCAGCGTGGCAAGTGACAATCCACATCTGGTGGCAGGCAGTGTGGCAAGTGACATTCCGCATCTGGTGGCAGGCAGCATGGCAAGTGACGTTCTGCATCTGGTGGCAGGCAGCAAGGCAAATGACATTCCGCATCTGGTGGCAGGTAGCGTGGCATATGCCAATTCACATCTGGTAGCAGGCAGCGTGGCAAGTTACAATTCACATCTCGTGGCAAGTGACAATCCACATCTGGTGGCAGGTAGTGTGGCAAATGACATTCCACATCTGGTGGCAGCCAGCGAGGCAAGTGACATTCCGCATCTGGTGGCAGGCTACAGTGGCAAGTGACACGTTCAGGGCTCTCACTGATTCTGCATTACGGTGAGTTGAACTGTTTTATTTATTACTACAATGTAGAAATAATGTGCTTCAATCACCCTGACACCATATCACGCATGGTGCCATGATGATTGAAGCGCTAACACCAACCATTGCCTTACAAATTGCCCATGAAAAATCGCATATCCCCCGCGTACAATTAATGTTTTATGTTAGCAGAAGAATCAGTCAATCTGCACCACGGATTACAAAACAAACCTAAGTAAATATAATGGTGCAGCTGCTTTGGGTAAGGTGTAAATAACACCCCAAGGTGAAGTAATACATATCTGGACAGCGCTGTCATCATAAAGTGCAAATAGTACAATATCAAAATTAATAATAATTCATAAAAAATATGCCAATTCATCAAAAATATACTTATCAGGAAGGGGTTCACCTGCTGGTGGCACTGTGGCTCCCAAACCTATAGGCTGCAGTTCCGGTGTCTCTTAGCATCCAAAAGCTCATGGTAATCAGTTATCACCTGATGCTCATTGCAGGAAGTGTATTTAAACCCTGCCTGTGCTTCTCCTCTTTGCCTTGGTGCCTTGGTTGGCATGTGCCTGTGACCCTGCACCCTGACGATCCAGCCTGATCCCTTACCTGCCTGCTTGTTCCTTCTGTTTACCCTCTCCCTGTCCTGACTTGCTCTCTGCTCCTTCTGCCGTGATCTCCCATGTATAACCTTGGCTCTGATACCAACTATTCTTCTCATATCCTGCTATCTGTATACAGTAGGTATAGAAAAGAATAACTCCCCTTTAAACACAACACAGGAAGCACCTACATGGTTAACAGAGGACGGAATTAAGATTAGACTTGATAAACTTAATAAATCACAGGGACCAGATGGCTTGCACCCGAGGGTACTTAGGGAACTCAGTCAGGTGATTGCCAGACCGTTGTTCCTAATTTTTACAGACAGTCTATTGACTGGAATGGTACCAGCTGATTGGAGAAAAGCCAATGTAGCACCAATATTTAAAAAGGGCCCAAAAAACATCCCTGGGAATTACAGACCAGTTAGCCTAACATCAATAGTATGTAAACTCTTGGAGGGGATGATAAGGGACTATATACAAGATTTTAGTAATAAGAATGATATCATTAGCAGTAATCAGCATGGATTCATGAAGAATCGTTCTTGCCAAACCAATCTATTAACCTTCTATGAGGAGGTGAGTTGCCATCTAGATAAAGGAAGGCCCGTAGACGTGGTGTATCTGGATTTTGCAAAAGCATTTGACACAGTTCCCCATAAACGTTTACTGTACAAAATAAGGTGCATTGGCATGGACCATAGGGTGAGTACATGGATTGAAAACTGGCTACAAGGGCATGTTCAGAGGGTGGTGATAAATGGGGAGTACTCAGAATGGTCAGGGGTGGGTAGTGGGGTTCCCCAGGGTTCTGTGCTGGGACCCATCCTATTTAATTTGTTCATAAATGACCTGGAGGATGGGATAAACAGTTCAATCTCTGTATTTGCAGACGATACTAAGCTAAGCAGGACAATAACTTCTCCGCAGGATGTGGAAATCTTGCAAAAAGACCTGAACAAATTAATGGGGTGGGCGACTACATGGCAAATGAGGTTCAATGTAGAAAAATGCAAAATAATGCATTTGGGTGGCAAAAATATGAATGCAATCTATACACTGGGGGGAGAACCTCTGGGGGAATCTAGGATGGAAAAGGACCTGGGGGTCCTAGTAGATGATAGGCTCAGCAATGGCATGCAATGCCAAGCTGCTGCTAATAAAGCAAACAGAATATTGGCATGCATTAAAAGGGGGATCAACTCCAGAGATAAAACAATAATTCTCCCGCTCTACAAAACTCTGGTCCGGCCGCACCTGGAGTATGCTGTCCAGTTCTGGGCACCAGTCCTCAGGAGGGATGTACTGGAAATGGAGCGAGTACAAAGAAGGGCAACAAAGCTAATAAAGGGTCTGGAGGATCTTAGTTATGAGGAAAGGTTGCGAGCACTGAACTTATTCTCTCTGGAGAAGAGACGCTTGAGAGGGGATATGATTTCAATTTACAAATACTGTACTGGTGACCCCACAATAGGGATAAAACTTTTTCACAGAAGAGAGTTCAATAAGACTCGTGGCCACTCATTACAATTAGAAGAAAAGAGGTTTAACCTTAAACTAAGTAGAGGGTTCTTTACTGTAAGAGCGGCAAGGATGTGGAATTCCCTTCTACAGGCGGTGGTCTCAGCGGGGAGCATTGATAGCTTCAAGAAACTATTAGATAATCACCTGAATGACCGCAACATACAGGGATATGTAATGTAATACTGACACATAATCACACACATAGGTTGGACTTGATGGACTTGGGTCTTTTTTCAACCTCACCTACTATGTAACTATGTAAAATAATCACATTTTGTTAATTTGCAGCCTGAAATGAAGACAGAAACAGTTTTTGATTTTATCAAGCTGTGTTTACTAGTGCAACTTATTACAGTCAAGTGAAAGATATAACACCAACATGTCAGAAAAAAAATCAAAAACAAAAGCACTGAGTTGGAAAAGGATCACCCTCTTGTGTCAGTATTTTGTTGGACCACATTTTGCTTTAATTACAGCCCTTAGTCTGTTGGGAGATGTCCCTACCAACTTTGCACATTTAGACTTTGCAATATTCACCCACTCTTCTTTGCAGAACTGCTGAAGTTCAGTTACATTTGATAGTGACCATTTGTAGACAGCAGTCTTCAAGTCATACCACAGATTTTCAATGTGGTTTAAGTCAGGGCTCTGACTAGGCCATGCAAGGACATTCACCTTTTTCTCCTTCAACCACTGTGGGGTCATTTTTTCTGTGTGTTTTGGGTTTTTGTCATGTTGGAAGGCAAACCTTCTCCCCATTGACAACTTATTGGCAGAGGGCAGCAGATGTTCCTCAAGAATTTGACTGTATTTTGCCCCATCCATTTTTCTTCTATCCTGACAAGTGCTCCAGTCCCTGCTGCTGCTACAAGTGCACCAGTCCCTGCACCAGTCCCTGCTCCATTTCCTGCTCCAGTGCAACACCCCTATAACAGGATATTAACACTTCCATGCTAGGAATGGTGTTATTTGGATGGTGAGCTGTATTGGATTTCTGCTAGGCATGTGTGGTTTGTTTCATTCCGAATTAAAATTCGGATGAATTTCAGACGAATGTATCAGAATTTCCAAATTACAATAGTACCGAATTTAAACGAATCGGAAATAATGAAAAAAAATTCTGACGAAATTCGAATTTGAATTGTTTTCAAATCATTTTCAAATATTTTTCTAATTCAAATAGCCTTCAAATTTGAATAGTTTTCCAATTTCCAAAGAGAATAGAATAGAAAATAAAGGAATAGAATAGAAAAAAATAATAGACTAGAAAAAATATAACATAACATAAAAGAATAGAATAGAGTAAAACAGAAGAAAATAGAATAGAAAATAAAAGAACAGAATAGACTAGAATATAATAAAATCAAATAGAATAGAATAACATAGAAAGATAATAAATTTGAATACATAAGAAAAGAATAGAGTAGAAAAAAGGAATAGAATAGTATAGAAAATAATAGAACTAAAAAAACAATAGCATAAAAATAATATAACCATTTCCCAAAATTCAAATAGAATATATTCAAATTTGAATACAATACAAAAGAATAGATTGTTTAGAATAGAATAGAAAATAACATAGTATAGAAAAAAGAATAGAATAGAAAGAATACAACCATCTTTCAAAATTCAAATTTTGAATAGAATATAATAGAATAGAAAATAAAATATTAGAATAGGAAAAAATAAACAAATAAAAAAAGAATATAATAAAAAAACAATAGAATAGAATAGATTAGAATAGAAAGAATATAACCATTTCCCAAAATTCAAATAGAATCAATTCTACTTTGATTACAATAGAAAAAGAATAGATTAGAATAGAAAAGAAAATAACAGAATAGTATAGAAAAAAACAGAAAATAATAGAATAGAATAGAAAATAATAGAACAGAAAATAAAAGAATAGAATAAAATAGAAAGTATAAACAAATAAAAAAAGAATATAATTAAAAAAAACAATAGAATTGATTAGAATAGAAAGAATATAACCATTTCCCAAAATTCAAATTTCAAAGATGGTTATAAACCTTCTATTTCATTCTATTTTTTTATTCTATTGTATTCTATTCTATTCCATTCTATTTTGTTCTTATATTTTCTAACCTATTTTGTTCTGTTTTATTCTATTCTATTATATTCTTTTATTTTCTGTTATATTCTTTTCTATGTTATTCAATTTTTTTCTATTCTATTCCTTTATTTTCTATTTTATTCTCTTTATCAATTGGAAAATGATTTGAATTAGAAAACTGTTCGAATTTCGAAACCTTTCGAATTTGAAAACGGTTCAAATTTGATTAGAAAATTTTTCGCATCGATCCGAAAATGAATAAATGAAACAAATTCCACAAACGAATTACACAAATTTAACGAAACAAATTTATGTAAATAACAAATCGAAACGAAACAAATTTTTCAATCTGCACATGTCTAATTTCCACCAGACATATCATTTTATCATCCAGAAAGCTGAAATTGATTCTCTGAGGTGCAGATACCAGTGGAATTACAACCTGCTTAAAGTGCATTTGACCATTTATTATGTGAAGGTAATAACTCAATTATGTGAAGTGCACTCAAACACCAAATATGGACTTACTTCACAAGAACTTAAAAAAAACTGAACATATTGACAAAAACTGACATAGTATTTTTACAGGAAGCACACCCCAAAAAAATTTGAACTGTTTACAAAAATGTTTCTTGATTGCTCACCCTGCAACTGCGGACACAAGAAAAAAAAAAAATCAGGAGAAACCATTCTAATGAAGGGTCTTCCCCCTAGCTACTTGTACTATCCTTGACAACATTGGAAGATATATAATTTGGCATGTAAAAATGTGGTCCTGATCCTATGCTACATACATGCACTTACCATGTCTCAAATAAAGTTCTTGAGAATGAACTTCACTAAACTCTTTCATCTGTAGTTACTTAGTAATTGGTAGAGATTTTAATCTACCCCTTTCTCTAATCTTAGATACATTTTCTAAGGCTGGTACTGAAAGCCTCCAACTAGAGGTGGGACTCGTTAGTCACAAAAGTTACAACTTCTCCTTAAACCTTTTTTTATTTTTCACATGTGGGGGGTATTTATTCCTTCAGAAAAAAGGTATATGTTCTACTCTCTACCCTCATACCCATATTAATTTAAAAAAAGAATCACTTTACATTCACTTTAGGTCTGTGATCCTGCTTGAATCCATGAACCCCACTGAAGAATGTTATCTCTTCTATCCGCACTAACAACTTTGTTCTTCTGGTCCTCACCAAAAGCTCAATCTCAGAAGTAGGAACAGGAAGTAAGCTGCCTGTAACTGGATCTTTTTTTCTCTTTTTTTTGATCAACAACAGGCTGATCAAAAGCAGATTCCCTACATCCACACATTCAAGCTGGATGAAGGAATCCTCCACATTGCACTATTGTATTCTGGCAGTGGGACTCCTCTGCTGTCAGAATAGTCTGCAAGCATTGATTGAATGAAATTATACCAACAGTCTCATCCAACAGGAGTTGATCTTTAGATTGACTCCTCTAGAAAGGGAATGGCCACAGATGGATTGAAATTTGGCGAGTCCCTGCTGAAACGGTCATATTTTGAACTTAAGATTTGTATATGGTGAATAGACCCAAATAAGGGCAAAAGGGCTAAATATTATGTGAATACCATGTCTGCTCTCTCCTATGTTTAAGTTCTAAGTCTTGATTCATGAATGAAATACATGCATTTTTTCAGTGCTATGAATTTGTCAGAGTAGTTGAAGTTTTGATTTTTAGATTTGCCTTAAACATGTCAAGAACATCTTTTGGCTTAAAGCCTAGTTTAACATCTTTGTTTAAATTACTATAATATAAGGATAAAAAATGTTTCAGGCTATTTGTCATTCTCATCTATTTTAGAGATTTAGAGGTTTACAAAATGTTTGAATTACATTAGAAACATACTGTAGGATACAGTGATAAAGCAGTGCTGAACAGCAAAAGAGCCTACGACATTTTTTGCTTGACATCATGTCATCAAAGCTGCCATACGAAATGCTTGTGAATTATATTAGCCTGCTGTGCATTTGATTCTGCCCAGCTGCTATTACAGTAGCCTCTTTCCTGAAAATGAAATGGGTTTCATCTGCATTCATATGCCATGCTTTTACGTACAGGAATCTACTGTATATCAGATTTTCCTCTTTTTATATTTGCCTTCACAACACAACATTTATTATTCAGGTTATCTTACAACTGCTTATTTTAGGAAGGGTTAAAGAAGGTTTTGCCAAGTATCTCTTCTCCCCTGGCAGAGACAAGCATTTTTCTCTTAAAGTGATAATATCACAACAGTAGATCAAAACCTCTGAATTTTGACACTGACAGCTACCTACCGCTGTAGTAGTGTTTTTGAATCTTAACACCAGTTAAATAAAAAATTACATTTATTGTACAGGGCTGATGATAGGTAGAGCGCATAGCAGGCTACAAAGTCCACTGAAGTAACTAAAGAAAGCTGCAACAAAACTTTTTCCTTTCTGGCTGTTCTCTTCATTGTTTAGTCAGCTCCCATTCTCAGGATGTTACTAGCACAGACCAAATCACTTCTCTTAGCATCTAACTACTACCCTTTAATTCTACTGCTAAACAGCCACATTGAAAATAGCCTTTCAATCTACCTGATAAAATACAAAGGTCTGGGTGACACATGCTCCATCCCAGACTATGCCCTTCACCAGCTGGGGTTGTCTGCCACATAACCCCCCTCCTGTTGGAACTGTCCTGTTATAACACCAGTTGCCCAGAAAGAGTGTGCTCTCGAGAGGTATCCTTTTTTTTAATGACAAAATTATGTTTACCATAATGCAGCCAGAAAGCTCTGAAAACAACGTATTATTCTACTGCATAAATTATTTTACTTCCTGTTTTTGCACAAGGGAAAGGAACACTGCTACTTCAATTAATTCTCTTAATGTCACCACAGGCTTGTTGATCATGATTGAGAGAGCCTCACTATCTTTACAGGCCCTATTCAGATTTACATGGTAAATTGCCTCTTTTTCAACTTGTTGGTATACCTCTCCTACTCATTCCACTAACTCACCTGATAAATCATCTGATCTGTTGCTTAGCAGCAGTATCTTCCAGTAATACTTTTATCGTGCTGTTCATACTGCAAAATCACTTATTTTCATGGTTTTCACCACTCCCAAAAACAGCATATAATCTCTTTAAATGGTTCCACACAAAGTAGATTGTATTAACACTGCAGGACAATGAGTCCTCTGTCAGCAGGATCATTGTGCTTACAAAGGTTCACCAGTGGATATACACAGCAGATTTTCAGGCCCCACAAACAGTGCATTGTCCCTGTAAAGTCTGCAGGTCAACAACTTCTGCCACATTTAAAGAGCTCTGCCTTGCATCTTCAAGCAGAGTGAGATTCACTTTTGTGCCATTCACAATCTTCCACTAAGCATAGGGGCCAGTTCAAAAGTATGAGCTCACAAAGAGGTAGTGCAGATGCCAAAGTGCATTTAAGGAGTGTAGGGCCATCTTTTCGCATGGGCATGCTGGGCAGTTTCCCAGGGGCCCCACTTGCCTGGGGGCCCACCTGCCCAGGGACCCCAGCAAGGGCCGGACTTGCCTACCGGGATACCGGGAAATTTCTCGGTAGACCGCCTGCCCTGGGGCCGCTTTGAGTTGCGGCTGCAGCGCTCTGCTCTTTCCCTCTCTCCTGTGTATCACGGAGCTGGCTGGGTCTGTGTTTGGCGGTCGCGCTGTAACAAGGTCCCACCCCCCTAGACCAGCTCGTGTAATAGTAGATTGAACCAGTGTTCTGCCTATCACACGAGCCGGTCTAGGGGGGCAGGGCCTTGTTACAGCATGCCGCCGAACACAGCCCCAGTCAGCTCCATGATACACAGGAGGAGATGCCTGCTGTGTGTGTGTTACCAGGTGATGGTGAGTCTGTATTAACTGGCACAGTGATGCTGCATTCATGGGCACAGTGATGGTGCAATTGTGGGCACAGTGAGACTGCATTCATGGGCACAGTGAGGCTGTAATGGTGGGCACAGTGAGGGTGTAATGGTGGGCACAGTGAAGTTGCAATGGTGGGCACAGTGAGGCTGCAATGGTGGGCACAGTGAGGCTGCATTCATGGGCACAGTGAGGCTGCAACGGTGGGCACAGTGAGGCTGCATTCACAGGCACAGTGAGGCTGCAATGGTGGGCACAGTGAGGCTGCATTCACGGGCACAGTGAGGCTGCAATGGTGGGCACAGTGAGGCTGCAATGGTGGGCACAGTGAGGCTGCAATGGTGGGCACAGTGAGGCTGCAATGGTGGGTACAGTGAGGCTGCATTCATGGGCACAGTGAGGCTGCAATGGTGGGTACAGTGAGGCTGCATTCACGGGCACAGTGAGGCTGCAATGGTGGGCACAGTGAGGCTGCATTTATGGACACAATGAGGCTGCAATTGATGGACACAGTGAGGCTGCATTAAACGGGCACAGTGAGGCTGCATTCACGGGCACAGTAAAGCTGCATTTGATGGGCAATCGTTCGTTATTGTGTAGACAGGGCCTCAGTGCACTGTATTGCCCGGGGGCCTATAATGCTCTTAAGATGGCACTGAAGGAGTGCATATAAGGGCTTCTTGTTCAACTTTTTCCACAGAACAAAACAAGCTTTAAAGTTAACAGAAATACAAAATTGTCAAAAAATCTTTAGCTTTCTGGTTGTTGACTGTACTGTTTGGTTAACTACCAGCTTCAGCCTTTTTCTAACACAGACTGAATCACACCCTCAGCCTTTCATTACTACATATTAATAAAGGGGGTCTCAGTGTGTTCAGATTTTGAGCCCTGTTTACTGATAAACAGCCAGATTGCAAGCAGTTAAGCAGTGTACCTGATAAAATGCAAACGTCTGTGTGAAGCAGACACTGTATCCCGGGCAATGACCTTGACCAGTTGGGGCTGTCTGTCACAAAATATATGCAAAGTGATAAATACCCATATAACTATAGATCCAATTGTAGTGCTGATCAAATGTGTGTAGTGACACACTAAACAATAAATGTAAATGCACCAAAGTACACCACTGTGTCATGAACAATAAATGATACTGTTCCAAATTGATTCAGCAGCCATTGATCTTATTTAACAAAAACGAAACACAATAGGTGGAATTCAATAAAGCAGCTACGCCACTTTTCTGTTTACTTGTTAATGTGTTGTGCTTAATTCAAAAAACATCTGCGACAGTTTCAGTTCTGACAGTGACTCATGCACCAAATTCAGGTAGAACATAAAAAGGATAAGGAGCACCAGCATAGTGAATTACTGTATTGTCAGGTCTGCCAGGAGACTCTAAGCGTCCCTCCGGTTTCCTGACCGGTAGTCTTCTTATCCCAGTATCAGGTGGAAGGACAATTGAGATCCTACAGCCAGAAATGTGGGACCACAATAGAAATAGGCTATATCAAGGAACAACAAACAAGCAACTCACAGTTAGTAGTGGGTGAAATTAAAAGCCAGGCAGAAAGAAGGGCAATCAAAAAACGGTCCCAGTCAGCAAATCAAGGCAGCAGTTTATGGGGTATACCAGGAGGCAAAGTTGGGAACAAGCAGAAGTGAAGCAACTAGAAATACATTATGTTAAACACCAACAATCAGAAAAAATAACCTCCTAGGGCAAGGACAGGAAAGGGAAGTGATGATTTATAGGTCACTAGATCAGGTGACTGCCTACAGCTGGTCACTGGATCAGTGCCCACCTCCAAATAGGGGGTGGTGTCAAAAGTGTAACACGCCCATCAAGGAGAATAACCCTTCATGGGGGAACCATCTTGGACCTAGGCACACCACTGAGGACAACAAGAAAGAAAGGTGCAAGACAATTGCACACCATCATCAAAAAGCCAAACAAAATGTAATAGCCTACTGTTGAAGATGCCCAACACTTAATGGCCTTGGAGATATTGGAAGAGTTATGGGTTGAGGTAGATGTTCCTTTTGGCTCTTCTCTACCCTCATAAATTCCTTCAGAATTCCCTATGGACTTGAGAGCACAGTACTATCCATTACATGTCCTACAAACCCAAGTCCATATTTTATCCACATTGGGCCAATAGTCATTTGTGAAATGGCCAAGAACGACCATTGATTGTTTCTATCCAAAATGTATTGTGACACCATCCAGTGTCTCAAACATAATTTAGGGATAGTCATTAGACAAGTGGATAAGAGAGGGGGTCTAGTCATTCAGACTAGGGAGGCTTATCTAAATAAAGCCAATACATTACTGGAAGAAAGTGATACTTCCCCAATACCCCTTTCTTTTACCATACCCCCAAGATTCACAAGATCCCTGTGAATCCTCCCAGGAGACCTATTGTGGCTGGAATTGATAGTCTTACCAGCAACCTGTGCTGTTACAGTAACCATTTTCTCCAAAATATGGTCACCCAGTTGCCCTCCTATGTGAGGAATTCCAACCATATGTTGGAGATACTTTCCAATTATAGGTGGCAACCTGATTACAAGTGGGTTTCTCTAGATGTCTCATCCTTGCATACTTACATCCAACATCTATATGGACTCCAGGCAGTCCAGTTTTTCCTCAGTCAGGATCCCAACATGCACTTGCTACAGGGCAAGTTCTTATTGGATTGTATCCAATTCACTCTAGAACACAACTACTTCAGTTTTATGGGTTCCTTTTACAGATAGATTGGAGGTGCTGCCATGGGGCCAAGTTTGCCCCTAATTACACTAACTTATTTGTGGGTTTATGTGAACATTTTCACATTTGGGACAATGATCCATTTGGGGTGAACCTGGCCTTATTTGCTTGCTACGTCGATGATATTCTCATCATTTAGGATGGGCCCGATGAGGCCCTATATGACTTCATCCAACACTACTAATCTAACCCATAGGCTATTGAGTTCATGTATGTTGTTGATACTCTTCGGTTGGTCTTTTTGGACCTTGAGCTTATGATTGACATAGATTTCAATATCATTTCTAAAACCAATTTTAAGAGCACAGCGGGCAACTCTTATCTGCACGCTCAAAGTAACCACTATCCTAACTTGATACAAAATGTGCATGTGGGCCAATTCTGTAGATTATGGTGCACATGCACCAAATTGGAAGATTTTGAGGAGCAGGCTGGGATAACTAAGGAGGAGGTTTTTGGAGGGTATAGTTCAGATAAGATTGAAGAAGTCTATTCCAGTTGCAGACAGAAATATTTCTCTGCCAATACAGACAATAAGCAGGGTCTCGATGGAAAGGAGCCCTTGGAGGATAGTTGTGTCTTTTTTTCTACTGGTACACCAATGGAGCATTTGATACCAAGAAGGTGATCCTCAGAAATTGGAACATTTTGCATTTCTGACCATATACTTTCTGACCATCTACCTAAAAAAACCTTATGTGGTGTTTATAAAGCCCCGGGATTTGCATTTTTTTGCCCCCAGTTGTCTCATACCTCTTAAAGGAGACAACAAATCTAGTAAGTGGAGGTCTGTGTTTGACCAAGTGGGCAGTTACAGGTGTAACGTCAGCAACTGTGGAGCATGTGAGTATATGTGGCATCGCAAAAAAGAGGCCACTGGATCAGATGGGAAATCAAATTGATTAGGCAATTTAAAAATTGGGGTTCAGAATTTGCTATTTATGGCCTACTATGCCCATGAGGGCTGTTATATGCAAGCTGGATCTCAAGATACCTTAGAACCAAATGAAATATCCTAAAGGCAAGAGGGAAACATTCCCTCCCTCGACATTTCCAAGAACGTCATGGACAAAACCCCATGGGCCTAAGGTTATTTGCAGTGGAAGCAGTGGAAGAGGACTCCAGTGGCAACCTGTGAAACTCTGGTGAACTCCATGCCCAAGAAGGTTAAGGCAGTGCTGGAAAATAATGGTGGCCACACAAAATATTGACACTTTGGGCCCAATTTGGACATTTTCACTTAGGAGTGTAGTCACTTTTGTTGCCAGTGGTTTAGACATTAATGGCTATATATTGAGTTACCTTGAGGGGACAGCAAATTTACCCTGTTATACAAGCTGTACACTCACTACTTTACACTGTAGCAAAGTACCTTTTATTCAGTGTTGTCCCATGAAAAGCTATAATAAAATATTTACAAAAATGTGATGGTGTACTCATGTTTGTGAGATACTGTATATATATATATATATATATATATATATATATATATATATATATATACATACAGTATATATACAGTATATACACACACACACACACACATATATATATGTGTATATACACACACACAGTATACACACACACACACACACACACACACACATACATATATATATATATATATATATATATATATATATATATATATATATATATATATATATATATATATATATATATATATATATCCACACACATATCCACGTTTGCCTACATTTTATAAAAATGTATCTGCATGTCTAGCACCTTTACCTTATTATGCATGGGTGTTGATATAAGCTGAGTCATCTTTATCTTCCTGGCAATGGTTCGAATGGCTGAGGTTCCATTGGGGTGCATCCTATATGTTAATTTTGTAAGCTCTTATAGCCCATTATTATTATCTAATTTGTTTAGTATTACTCTTGTTAATTTACACTTTTTATTATTAGAGATTCAGCCCCTCATTTTCTGCCATTTGACCATTATTATTTATTATTATTATTATATTTTCTTTTACTGTTATTATATATCTATCTATCTATAGATATGTATATCTATCTATCTATATATATATATATATATATATATATATATATATATATATATATATATAGATCTATCTATCTATCTATCTATCTATCTATCTATCTATCTATCTATCTATCTATCTATCTATCTATCTATCTATATATAAAGGCTAAAGGCTACGTTCACCATGTGACTGAGGATAGCAGTATACAGTATACATCCAATCAAGAAAATCTGTCAAGATACAAATATGGAGCTTAAAGTGGAACTAAACGCCAAAATGCTTACATTTGCATCAACAGTCAGACACCTGCAAGCACCCTCACTGGTGCCAGCATTTTCTCTCTGGTTTCTTCTGGGTGTCCATCTTCTGATATGTTGATTGCCCAATGCAGGATAACGCCCCTGCATGCACAGAAGTGCTCGAGTGCAGTCATCCCAGCACACAGGATCCATGATGGAATTTAAACGGAACTGCACATGCACAGCTCAGTGTACATTTTACAGAGGACTGTAAGCAGGCTGATAAGTTTATATTATTGCAGAAGAGACATTGCATGTCTCTTCTGAAATAAAGAACTTGCCATCTTACATCTTTTATATTACGTTTAGTAATACCCCAAAGCACCCTCCCAATGTTGAGGGCATGTGGCCTGGTACAGTTCAGGAGGGGGGGCGCTCTCTCGTCCCCCCTCTTTTCCTGCGGCCTGCCAGGTTGCATGCTCGGATAAGGGTCTGGTATAGATCTTGAGGGGGACCTCACGCCATTTTTTCTTAAAATTTTGTCCGGGGTTCCCCTTAATATCCATACCAGACCTGAAGGGCCTGGTATGAAATTTAGGGGGACCCCCCACGTCATTTTTTTTTTTAATTTTGGTTCAGGGTTCCCCTGCGGGGAATTCCCATGCCGTTTTTATCAATGAACTTCTATGTGTATTGTCGGACCGGCAATGCATTAATAGCCGCGAGTAGTTTTAAATGACTTTTTTTCCTTTGAAATGTCATTTTGCTGTCAGACTGTTCTAAACATGGGAAACATGCGCCCCTTTACAGGCATAGTATAGACACCCCCCAGGTACAAAATTTAAAGGGATATTACACTTTTATTGTTTCACTTTAAGCATTATTAAAATCACTGCTCCCGAAAAAAACGTCTGTTTTTAAAACTTTTTTGCATTGATGCAGGACCCAGGTCCCCAAACACTTTTTATGACAACACCGTGAATATAAGCCTTTAAAATTAGCACTTTTGATTTCTTCCATAGACTTTTAAAGGGTGTTCCATGGCATTCGAATTTGCCGCGAACACCCCAAATTGTTTGCTGTTCGGCGAAATTGCGAACAGCCGATGTTTGAGTCGAACATGAGTTTGACTCGAACTCGAAGCTCATCCCTAGTCTTGACCCTGCATCTCTCCATAAAAAGGACCTGTCACATAGATTCCTATTACAAGGGATGTTTACATTCCTTGTAATAGGAATAAAAGTGATAAAAAAAAAAAGTAAAATAAAAAAAAAAATTAAAACGCCCCTGTCCCAGGTAGCTCGCTCTCAGAAACGAACGCACACGTAAGTCCCGCCCACATATGTAAATGCCGCTCAAACCACACATGTGAGGTATCACCGCGTGCGTTAGAGCATGTGCAACAATTCTAGCACTAGACCTCCTCTGTAACGCTAAACTGGTAACCTGTTAAAAATGTTAAAGTGTCGCCTATGGAGATTTTTAAGTTATGAAGTTTGGCGCTTTTCCATGATTGTGCGCAATTTAAAGCGTGACTTGTTAGGCATCTATTTACTCACGTAACATCATCTTTTACATTATACGAAAAAATTGGGCTAACTTTACTGTTTTGTTATTTTTTAATTCATGAAAAAAAAAAGGCATTTGAAAAATTATTGCGCAAATACTGTGCGAGATAAAAAGTTGCAATGAGCACCATTTTATTCCCTAGGGTGTCTGCTAAAAAAATATATAATTTTTGGGGGTTCTGAGTAATTTTCTAGCAAAAAAATGATGATTTTTACATGTAGGAGAGAAGTGCCAAAATAGGCCCGGTATTGAGGTGGTTAAACTCAAGGACACAAATGAGTTAATTTTAGTTAGCACATTCAATAAAATCTCTCCAATGTAATAATACACATACACAGCTATAAATTGTCATGCTGGATTATACATTGATAACTGTAGTGAAAACCTTTATTATTATTTACTATTTTACAAGTAGCTGTATTCAAATGTGGTATGCAAACTATGACAAATAAAAACAGAGATTCCATCTTTTCAAGAGAGAGTGGCATTGTGCTAAGTTTCAGTACAACCTTTATTAAATTACCAAGATACTGTAAAAGCACAAAATATAATATTCACATGTTGTAATACGCGCTCAAGCTGGTCAACTGTGCAAACTGATCCCTACATCAAACTAGAATTTATTTCATGTCAAGCTGAGTCTGTTTTACCCATATTGGCACTAAATATTTATACTCTCAAGAGTATGCTATTTTACCAAATAAAAGGTTGGCAAGTGTGCAAGAAAGAGTAGGGACTGGCCAGAGAGGGATCACTTTGACGCAGTTGGCCAGCTTTAACATACTGTATATTACAATATATGCAAACTAAGAATCCCCATTTGATCAGCAAGAGTTTGCTATATGTAAGGGTTAATAAGTGGTTACACTTTTTTTAGTATCTCATGTGTAATATATATTGAAGCTGTTAAGGACCTGAACACTCATACCTCCATTTCTACTGCATGGTGAAGGTTAGTAATTAAAAGGGCAGGCCTGAAGTCGCTATAATATTTTTTGATGAAGCTATAAGTTTATGCTCACTGTGCTGAAACGATACTGTATACAGTATATATATATATATATATATATATATATATATATATATATATATATATATATATATATATATATATATATATATATATATATAATGAAGCCCCATATCTGATCTACTGTAACAAGCCGTTTATACAAAGCTGTATTTTTAGAGTGCTAAAGTGGATTAGCAGTTTCCCTAGAGAAACAAATCTTTGCTAAAAGAAAACTGCTGGGCATAATAAAAGGCTTTTTCTAAATCCATATGAAGATTTTAGAGATTTACACCTAAGTATGTTTGAAGCATAATAAAACAAAGCCTTCATAATGATTTACTGCATAGAAATCAGAAGAGGATCTGTAACCTAATGCTTGCTTATAGTTATTCATTAGTAGTCATAGGTTAAAATATATTAATTTATTTATTAGACTAAATTTTATATACAATACTGTAAGTAAATGATTTATAAACGCAACTCTGATAGTCATAACAATATAGGAGTGCGGTAATGCAACACAAATGTCTTTATGGTTCAGTTTGGTTTCGAACTCCTGCTTTTCATAACAAATTTAAAAATGGATTACAGCTAAGCATTACAGTACATGTCATTTATGCAAGCAAGATTTTGAAAGACAGAGCCCTGCTAGGAATTTGTGTGTTCTCATATATAAAACAGTACTCCAAGCTAACAGCTTAAAGTGTTACTAAACCCAAGACCCCGCATTCACTATATCTGGTCTCCCACAGTACACAGAACATGGAAATGCTATTATTTTATTAAATATAAACAACTAAATATCTTTTCAAATTATTAGTATATAGCAGTCTTGTGACTTCTATCAGTTCTTGGTAAAGCTTGTAGGATGAGTTTTCATACTGTAACAAACAAATAGAGTTTTTATACTGCACTGCGCTGTCCTATCAGGAATCAGGACCCCTGACCCTCTGTCTGGACAGTGCTGATTGGCCCTGTGCTAATCACATGCACTCTCACAAGAAAAAAAAGCTTCTCTAGCAATACACACTGAGCATGTGCAGCCAGAGCCATAGGCTCTGTGTTATCAGGAAACAGTGGGAGGAGGGGAAGATCAGAGAAGACAGAATCAAACAGCCTTTTTACACAATGTGGAGGATTAACCCCTAGGGTTCCAAGGTCAGTATAAAAAGCATGCTTTACTGCAATTATGTGAACTATTTTGCTCTGTAGCCAGGCATCATAGGCACAGCTGTGACCTCTACAACAAGCAAGTTAGGCTGACAGCTCTGTACAAAGCAAAAAAGCTGGATTGGCTCATTTCACAGACCCTCCATTTCCCAATCTGAGTGCTCCTATGCACGCAACCACAGAATGCTATCAAGACAATTTCAGGGTGCATAGGTTGAGTAAGGACGATAAAATAGTACATTTAATAAATGTTTTTTAAAGTTGGCTTTACAAAGGTAGAGTTTAGGCACTTTCCCTCCTGTACTGCATACATGCACCTTTCCCCTGTACTGCAATTCAAATCCTGCATTCTTCTGGAGTTTACATGAAATCATCTAACTTACCCTATGCATCCATGCACACATAGGCTTTTAGTAGCATTTAGTGGCAGAAACTTTTAGAGGCAGGAAAAAAACCCACGGCCAGTGCGTCTAGGAGCAGCAGAGTTTAGGCAAAAAAAAACGCTTGACACTACTAAAAGCTTCTAGCTTCTAGCACAAAAGTTATAGCATCTACAAAATAGGGGATGTACTGTATTTATGGAATTTTTATTATTATTATTTTTTTTACTACTAATGGCCGTGATCTGTGATTTTTAGTGATACTGCAACATTGGGGTGGGCAGATCAGACACTTTTGACACTTTTTTTGGACCATTGACATTTATACAGCGATCAGAGCTAACAATAGCCACTGATTACTGTATAAATGTCATCCCCCTGATGAAGACACGTGACTCCCTGTGTCGAAGACGCGTAGGGGAGGGGCCAGGACGGAGCGATCAGCACAGAGCTGGGTTGTGGAGCTCTCACACCCCGCAGCACGCCGCACAACCATTTCTTTTCCATTGTTATGTTTTGCACATGAGCACCTTATAAATGTGAGTACCCCACTGTGGGGATTGGATGTGATTTTAATAAAAGTATCCTACGGTATTACACTATATTAGCCTTTCTCTTTTATATGGTCTGATGTGAGTGGAGCCATAAAGAATCTATTTTGGGAATCAGCTGTACCAATTACTGAGCCCAGGGGTGGCTCCAAAAGCGTGTATTGACACAATTAAAAACTGTGTCACATGCTCCAAGGTGAGCGCAATCACATTGGGGGTCACCAAGGCACTTCACAGCATGTTTTCTTTGGGCACGTTTGATTCAGAACTGGAACTTTTTCTTTGAACCATCACTAATATATTGACTTTTGCTTGAACTTGGTCACTTTACATTGTTGGATTTGAAGATTTTTTCACGATTGTGATTTCAACACCATAATTAGGACGATTATAGTTTTAATTTTTCTACGCATGTGACTGATTTACTTTATATGTGTTTTTTACTATTTTTTATTAATATTTTTTTACTTTTTCACTTTTCACTTTAATCACAGTGGATTTATATGTGTTATAAGTATAAAGTTTTTTCAGCATATACACCCCATCAGAGATTATTTTTTTTATATTTAATCACTGATGATTTTATATTTACCGCATCATGATTATATTGTAGGATATAGGTACGTTTTATATGCACATTACACTGTGTGATTTATTGTACTAGACACTTTGGTGCGTATGGTTATAGGATTTATACAGCAAGTGATTTCAGCAAGTGATTTTAGTTTTAAACTCTCTGTGATTTGCATGCTATATTATTTGTGATTTACACTCAGGATTGCAGTTATTCAGGTACACCCCTAGGCGCAGCGCATTTTTCATCTATACTGTATAAATGTCCCTGGCAGGGAAGGGGTTAAAACTAGGGGGCGATCAAGGGGTTACGTGTGTCCTAGGGAGGTTTCTCTAACTGTGGGGGGGAGTAGACTGACTCTACTTCCCTGACAGAAAGGGGATCTCTCTGTTTACATTGACAGATCCCTGTTTAGTCTCTGTGAGGAGCGACCGCGGGTGGCCAGCGGACATCGCGACTGCTGGCCACGAGCACGGGCTCCGTGGGCGTGGGCCCCGTAGAGTTCTTAAAGCGGCTGACGTACACCTACGGTGATTTGCCAAGAGAGCCAACCTGCCCCAGTATATTGAAGGCGGCTGGTCGGCAAGCAGTTAAAGTGAAAGCTGATTTTTTTATTTTCACTACTGCAGGGCAATTAATAATAAAATAAAATCAAAATTAAGCTGTGCTGTCCAACCTTAATTTGGATGGGTGTTATTATTACAGAAGATTTAGCAAAAATTGCTATCAGAATGAATATATGCCACATCTCTGATTAGATTTTTGAGGTAGAAAGATTTCATTTTCTGCAAATTGTTACCATATTATGGTGAAATGTCTATGCAGTTACAAAGTGTCTGGAACTTATAGATATGTGCAAAAAAAGTGAGATCACTTAAACCCAATGTGGGTGAGGATTAAAGGAAATTGGAACCAATATATCAGACAGTGCTCCAGGACCCAGAGGCCTTAAACTGGCTGAGATGTATGTATTTGTAAGCAAAGTAAATTAAGATAAGAGTCTGTTAAGGGTTTGCAAGTTCTCTCACCAGATATATATCAGTTCAAATAGCTGATTCGGTAACCTCGATTTTGCATATAGCATTTTTATATTAATATTTAAACATAAGCTTTTAAGGGTCTTAATACATTTTACAACATTTTACAAAGTGCTTTTGGTCATGATAGTTCACCCTTCTTATATTTTATGACAAATTTATTAAGACTAATTAAAGCTTCCTGGCAGTTTATCAAACATAAATACTTCTGATGAATGTATCACACAGTTTTAATTGAATGTAGTGAAAGGCATGTTAATAAAGATCAGCATTTAAAAACAATAACTAACCTGCTTGCATATGTCTGAACAGTACAAATATTTTTTTATGGGAATAAATAAAATGTAAGAACTAATAAATTTAGTTCTTCAGTAGTAAAGCAGTATCTATGATTGAAGAGATGTTGGGGGCTAAGGGTTAATTAGGTACGCAATTATATCATATTTCTTTGGTGTCATCCCACCAGTAAGGCAGTCTAATTGCAATTTACTTTGTGTACCATTTTCCTGCAGCCGTCCAGTACTAATGGTCAAATGGACTGATTTGTTCTGTGCATCTTTTAAAGCGGCTTTAAAAAGTCATGTGCACTGCAGAAAAATGTGTTTGTTTTGGTTTTCGTTTCATTTGTTTCTTTTTTTTTTTTTTTCCTTTTTGGGTCATTCGTTATGATCGAAACTCATTATTTTGAATAAATTCATAACTTTGGAGAAATTTTGAATTTGTTATGTTCCATTCAATTAGATGTGGTATTCGTTATTTCGATAATTCGGAAAAATTTGAAATGTGAAAATCCGAAATGATTGCATTAAAAATCAAGTGGTTTTATTGAGCTAATGTTTTAGCGTTACCATTGTTTGCTTTTCAGGTACTCCATTCAGCTGCAGCACTGATTTATTTATCTTGACAGCAACAGTGTTTGCTCTCACGATACGTAACTGAATGACTCCAGCGATGTAGGAGGTGATTTCACCACCACAGTTAAAAAAAATGGTGCATGTATGCCCATCAATAGAAGTGGGTGGATGAAGGACAATATTCGAATGGTGGGCATACCCACTGATCAATCTCTTTTCTTCGTTCAGCCCACAGGCTGCATGGAAAAAAGAACATTACAATATATGCCCAACAAGGACCAGCAATGAGTACCTGTCACTACCTATTGCTATCATGGGGATATTTACATCCCCTGAGATAACAATAAAAATGATAAAAGAAAAATAAAAGGAACAGTTTAAAAATAAAATTCTAATTTTGTGCATAAAATGCCAGGACAGTTCAACCCCCCGCCCCCCAAATGACCCCTTTTTGGAAAGTAGACACCCCAAGCTATTTGCTGATAGGCATGTTGAATTCATGGAATATTTTATATTTTTCCATACGTTTCGGGAAAATTACAAACTTTTTTTGTCATTTTTCAATCACTTGTGACAAAAAAAAATCAATATTCAATGGGCTCAACATGCCTCTCAGCAATTTCCTTGGGGTGTCTACTTTCTAAAAATGGGGTCATTTGTGAGGGAGGGTTGTACTGCCCTGCCATTTCACCCCCTTTAAGGAATGAGATAGGCAGTCATAAACTAAAAGCTGCAGAAGTTCCAGAAAATGTATCCTAGTTTGTAGACGCTATAACTTTTGCGCAAACCAGTAAATATACGCCTTTTGACATTTTTTACCAAAGACATGTGGCTGAGCACATTTCATTTTGGCCTAAATGTATGACTAAAATTGAGTTTATTGTATTTTTTTATAACAAAACATTTTCTGTCTTTTTCCATTTATAGAGCAAAAAAATAAAAATCGCAGAGGCAATCAAATACCATCAAGGAAATCTCTATTTGTGGGAAAAAAAGGACGTAAATTTTGTTTGGATACAGCATTGCATGACCGTGCAATTACCAGTTAAAGCAGCGCAGTGCCAAATTGTAAAAAGTGCTCTGGTCATTGAGCAGCCAAATCTTCCAGGGTTGAAGTGGTTCAAATTATCTACGGATTTTAGACTACCACACATATTGAAAACTTTGTAGGTAAACACATGCCAAGCTTTCATAAGCTAATGCAGATGCTGTGGGGACCTTTTTGAGGTTGGCACTTTAAACTATTGAGTCCCCAGTGCTCTTTCCGTCTGTTATACACCAAGTATATGTAATGAATGTTATTCATCTGTAGACACAAGCTTCAGGTGCTGTATCTAACCAGCCATTTGTGTCTGTTCTGTTTCCTTGGCATATTCATAAGGCAGATGCTGCAGGAAGATCTTCAAATGTCCATGCCTCCGAGTTAGCTCTTGCACACTACTTTAACACGTCCAGGAGACTTACATACATATCATGATTTACATATTGTATGTCATCATTAAATTCTAAAAATAATTTGCTTAGTCCCAGTGTTGCTTTAATAATCATTGCACAGTTGATTTTCAATTTGCATTCAATACATTTCAATAATAGCTGTGGTAGGAAACATTTACTTTGAAAAACATATATTCAATGATTCATTTAAAAAATAACTAATACAATCAAACATTGTAGCTTAAACATAAACAAAACTAGTTGCAGCCAAAATGTTGCAGGATAACCTATAAAAGGTAAAAGGTAAAAGGTAAACATATCAATGTTTTTATCTTTTATTTTATCTTTTATTTGTATGCAATTAATTCTTAAAGCAGAGTTCCACACAAAAATGGAACTTCCGCTTTTCGGAACCCTCCCCCCCTCCTGTGTCACATTTGGCACCTTTCAGGGGGGAGGGGGGTGCAGATACCTGTCTAAGACAGGTATTTGCACCCACTTCCGGCATAGACTCCCATGGGAGTCTATGCCTCTTCCCGTCCCGACCGCGCTGTCTGCTGGGAACACACAGCTCCCAGGAGAGAGTGGGGACCACTAGGGAAGCGCAGCATGACTCGCGCATGCGCAGTAGGGAACCAGGAAGTGAAGCCGCAACGCTTCACTTCCTGATTCCCCCACCTAGGATGGTGGCGGCAGCTGCCGAGAACCGAGCGGGTTCTCGGCGTCCCCTGCCGACATCGCTGGACCCTGGGACAGGTGAGTGGGCATGTATTAAAAGTCAGCAGCTGCAGTATTTGTAGCTGCTGGCTTTTAAGATTTTTTTTTTTTGGCGGTGTGGGTGAACCCCCGCTTTAAGAAAATGTTTTTACTCAATGAGTGAAATGCCAAGAGTTAATGGTCGGCTTCCCAGTAATGTACAAATATGAAATTTTCCCCAAATTTTTTCGAACAATAGTTATGTGATCAAAATATAAATGCACGTCAAGCATGGACATGCATGGTGATGTAATACTTGTTTTCATCTTAACAGGACAGTAATTAGCTCTTCTCCACTGACTCCCGTGAAAAAAAAGAATTTTAAAGTGAAAACTGCCCGACTCACAGCAAACAACCTTATGAAGGATCATGTGTTATCATCTTCCCCATGTCTCTAAAATAGTTTCCTCATGCTCACTGTAATTTCTTAGATTTATTTTCACCCTCACCACCACCAGACACAGAGTTGGGATGAGCTACAGGTTTGGACCAAAGTAGAATTTGGTCTGAACTTTGTTTGGTGTTCAGCAAACAGGCAAACTAAATGTGGTGTTAGCCCATCCACTGAACTGAAACTCTAGCTGCAGTGGAAAGTGCAAAATATAACAACTTCTTGCACAGGCTAATTGTTAAGAAGATAGCAATTGCTGGCTTCCTAGCAACCAGTGATGCATCCCTGCCTGCCCATTCAGCTGTCAGCCAGAGACTCCCAGCTGACAGATTAATGTAAACATGAGGATGGAGATGTCCATATTTGGGCAATTACATCAGCGGAAATCCCTGTCCCTTTGTTTACAAATCAGCTGTCAGCCAGGAACTTTCAGAGAATGTGTCAGTGAGTGGACATGTATTTTTTCCTGGTGAGTCACAGACTTTGCTCATGACTGATGGGGATCTGCATCACTGGAGAATGCGATTGACAATAAATTTACACCTTGGAACATAAGTCCCACACACTGACCCCCACAATGAGCTTCCAGAGTTGTGGAGAAGAGGCCCTTGTCTTCATCAACCAGGAGACAAGGTAGATTTCCAGAGGGCCCCCCCCCTGCTGAGGCCATCTGGCCTGTTATAGTTCAGGAAAGGGGGGCTTCTTTCCACCATCCCTGCCCAGCTAGGCTGCAAGCTCAGATGAGGGTCTGATATTGATTTTGGGGGGACCCCACACATTTTTTTTTCACCTTCTGTAGAGGGCTCTCTTAAAATTCATAACAGACCGTCATCAAGGATAATGGGTTCTGGTATCCAAATAGAACGAAAGTTATGATTCTTTCAAAGAAAATGGGATTTTTATAGGGAGATAATACGTCTATATTCCAGTAGGCATAAATGAGTGAAATAGTTAATGAAATAATTTTTGATTTAAATTGTAATAAAAATATACAGAACAAATATATAGGTATACAAAGGTATGACCATCCAGTATTGTGTTTTACCGTCTTTACTGGCAGGAGGAGACACCTTGTAGTGAGGAACCACGATTCGTCGGCCTCTGCAGGTATTTACTTGTTGGCTATCTGGGAGAGCACTTGGTTGCTTCTGGGACCTTATGCACTGTATGTTTCCCCGTTTAGGGGAGGGAATATATGCTTATCATGGAGTAATATATAGTGGCCGTTTATCTGTTTATCTCTTGGTGCTTGCCAGCCACGTTACAATATAGGATCTGGGGACCCTTGTTAGTCATATACAGCGCTACACAAGCGCTGCATGGCCCTATTATTCTTGTCAGCCCTATTCAGTGCTTAACTTAATACCAATACTCCCCACACAGTTGCTTGCAGCTTGTAAGGCACTATCTATAGATAGCCAGAAGCGGTCCAATTGAAACCTCTTCTATACATCAAATATAATCCTATATATGGATATAGTTATCTGCCTCCCACATTGAGAGGTGTATGTTTGATCTCCTAATATATATGACCATGACCATATCTCACTCATTTATCTTATTTTATGCTTTGGCATAGTTTGAGTGATAAGTGCCATATTGTACAGATTAATCACAATTTCCCTTGGGACTAGGAACTTATTGGCTTTATTTTTCTTTTTATACTTTATTAGACCCTTTGTCCTGCTATTGTGTGGTCCAGTTCCTCTGTTGCCATTATCCAGTTGGGATCTGGCACCCTTGGATTTTTTGCACCAGTCGGTACAGTGGATGACGCCTGGCAATGGTGGTGTGTGCTTTGATTTTAGACTTATACCAGTAGATGAGATTACTAGATTGAAAGTTTTGATTATGTATTTTATGTGGTTATATAAGTATGTATGACCATCATATAACCATAGTCCATTTATCTGTTGTTTATATAGTTCAAATGAACCAGTGATGTCGATTTATGCCCTGATGAAGCAAATAGTTCTTTGCGAAACATGTTAGCTGACAGACACGAATGAATTTTGAACACAATACTGGATGGTCATACCTTTGTATATCTATATATTTGTTCTGTATATTTTTATTACAATTTAAATAAAAAATTATTTTTTAACTATTTCACTCATTTATGCCTACTGGAATATAGACGTATTATCTCCCTATAAAAATCCCATTTTCTTAGAATCATAACTTTCATTCTATTTGGTTACAATTAGGGATTGGGAGAAAGCAATGGACAATATAAAGACAATTTGTTGTGCTTAGTGTTAATTAAGTTCATATACACACATATACATCTAATACAATCCCAATAGGTGAATAAAAAGTGCTCCTGCTTTGGATGGCGTATCTATTAGCGGATGTGCTCAGACTGGGTGCCGCACATGGATGTGCACTCACCCCTAGATGTTGACTAACTATCTCTAGTATGGTCTCTTAAGCATGTGGGGATACCCCAGTAGAAGTCTGTTGACTGACGTCTCAGACAGAGAGAAACATTTCAAAGTGCCTATAGTCCTGGAACCCGGCGTGTTTAGCAGGTGATTAAATTATTGGGTAATCGGCCCATTCATGGAAGATACCGCTCACGGCGCTCGGCTCGATTCCTGGGTATTTCGTATGGGTGGAAATATGTTGCAATGACGCGGTAAAACCTCAACGCATTTCGGCCAATCACAGAGCACATCAGTGATGATGAATTAGCATTGTTCAAAAACATACTGCAAGCAGATATAAAAGCAAAAAACCAAAGACCCAAACCAGGAATGGGGCCAGATCACAAAAGGTAAGTGATCACATGAGATGTTTCGATCAACCAGATGTAAAGTCCTCCAGAAAGGGCTTGAAACTAGTAATTTTGTTTAAACCAGGAGGTTGGGTGGCCCTAAGCCTATTGATCCACCGGATTTCCTTTAGCAAAAGGATATTGTTTCAATCACCCCACTGGGATCTGGGGGGTGATGGTCAAGAGCCCAAAAAGACACAGGTGGAACACTGTAGTTGTGAACAGGGATAAGTAAATATAATCTGAATTTGCAGAGCTTTTATTCAGTTCTTTTATTCTACACCAAAAATGGCGTTTGGTTTTGCCTACATAAAAAGCCTCACAGGTACAGTCTGCAATATACACCACCCCCTGAGTGTTACAGGTGACTGAGTGTCACAGGTGACCGAGTGTCTCGGTCATAGTTTTTGCACATTGGTTAGTGTACGGGTGCCGTTCTATAGTGACAACATCATTGGCAGGAACAACATGCTTTTGTTCCCCAGAAGCTGGTGGACTTGGTAGAAGAAGATTTGTAATTATTAGAAACCTTATAGAGAGAGCCCTTCTGTACGTGAAAAGGGGGGCAGGGGAGATGATCCTGGCTATGATAGGATCTGCTTGCAGTAGATGCCAGTACTTGTATACGAAGATCATATTGGGAGTTACAGTAAATGTTGTGATTATTCTCAAAGGTTGCCCTGTAGTTTCTTTTTGTTTCTTATGGTCGTTAAATAGGAGTTGTGTGCGAGACTGCTTAAACGCCCTATTGTAGGCCTTACAAAGACACGATTTGGAGTATCCCCTATCAAGAAGGAGGTCCCTGAGATTGGACGCTGCCCTCTTGAATTTGGGATCATCACCACAGTTGCACCCATTGCCGGACTGGCCAACCGGGATACCGGGAAATCTCCCGGTGGGCCGGTTGTCTGACTACTCCTGCGGCCGCTGTGAGGGCAGCGGCACCTGAAAGAAAGATGGCTGCGGGGCCGGGCCGACGTCCAACTGCGCAGGCGCCAGCGATGTTCCGAAGTTAGCCGTGCTCGGGAAAACCCGTAGACGCTCGGCAATTTTCGGAAATGCGGGCGCATGCGCAGTGACACGATGGCGCCGAGCGGCGCCAGTTTTAAAGGTAAACCTGTTACAGCGCTCAGTGAGGACACGTCTGGTGGCATGTGCCTCTTCCTGCGTCCCCCCACAGCCTCTGACTTCCTGCCCCCCCCTGCAGCCTCTGATCACCTGTCCCCCCTGCAGCTTCTGACCTCCTGTCCCCCCCCCACAGCCTCTGACCACCTGTCCCCCCCTGCAGCCTCTGACCACCTGTCCCCCCCTGCAGCCTGTGATCACCTGTCCCCCCTGCAGCCTGTGATCACCTGTCCCCCCCTGCAGCCTCTGACCTCCTGCCCCCCCTGCAGCCTCTGACCACCTGTCCCCCCCCTGCAGCCTCTGACCTCCTGCCCCCCCCTGCAGCCTCTGACCACCTGTCCCCCCCGCAGCCTCTGACCTCCTACCCCCCCTGAAGCCTCTGACTTCCTGTTCGCACCCCCCTGCAGCCTCTGACCTCCTGTTTGCACCCCCCGCAGCCTCTGACCTCTCCTGTACCATCTGGAGCCTCTGACCTCTCCTGTACCATCCGCAGCCTCTGACCTCCCCTGTACCATCCGCAGCCTCTGACCTCCCCTGTACCATCCGCAGCCTCTGACCTCTCCTGTACCATTCGCAGCCTCTGACCTCCCCTGTACCATCCGCAGCCTCTGACCTCCCCTGTACCATCCGCAGCCTCTGACCTCCCCTGTACCATCCGCAGCCTCTGACCTCTCCTGTACCATCCGCAGCCTCTGACCTCTCCTGTATCATCCGCAGCCTCTGACCTCCCCTGTACCATCCGCAGCCTCTGACCTCTCCTGTATCATCCGCAGCCTCTGACCTCTCCTGTATCATCCGCAGCCTCTGACCTCCCCTGTACCATCCGCAGCCTCTGACATCTCCTGTACCATCTGCAGCCTCTGACCTCCCCTGTACCATGCGCAGCCTCTGACATCTCCTGTACCATCCGCAGCCTCTGACCTCTCCTGTACCATCCGCAGCCTCTGACCTCTCCTGTATCATCTGCAGCCTCTGACCTCCCCTGTACCATCCGCAGCCTCTGACCTCTCCTGTACCATCCGCAGCCTCTGACCTCCCCTGTACCATCCGCAGCCTCTGACCTCTCCTGTACCATCCGCAGCCTCTGACCTCTCCTGTACCATCCGCAGCCTCTGACCTCTCCTGTACCATCCGCAGCCTCTGACCTCTCCTGTACCATCCGCAGCCTCTGACCTCTCCTGTACCATCCGCAGCCTCTGACATCTCCTGTACCATCCGCAGCCTCTGACCTCTCCTGTACCATCCGCAGCCTCTGACATCTCCTGTACCATCCGCAGCCTCTGACATCACCTGTACCATCCGCAGCCTCTGACCTCCCCTGTACCATCCGCAGCCTCTGACCTCTCCTGTACCATCCGCAGCCTCTGACCTCCCCTGTACCATCCGCAGCCTCTGACCTCTCCTGTACCATCCGCAGCCTCTGACCATCTCTTGTCTTATATCACGTCTGCAGTCTGGAGTGGAGTCAACAGTGGGAGTGGCGCAGGGATGGAGGTGATGGGAGAAGTCAGACATGTATGGACTGTGGAGAGGAAACTATGGGATAAAAGCAGAGCCACCGAGCTGAAGCCGACTGACTGAGCCCTGCAAGGTGCACCCGAGAGGAGGTCAGTGACAGCGCCGCCAGGCCTACCTGAGAGGGGGGGGGTCAATACAATATTGTAAGGGGGTACTGATATATAGGTTTCCCCCTTATATCAGTAAACCCCCTTACTTTAGTGTTTTCTTTCTGCAGAAAGTGGTCTCTGGTCACCAGAGTCCTCCCCACATTCCCAGAGTTCCTGTTTACATCATAGTCTGCAGGATTCCACCTTACAGTGCAAGGGGGAACTCTGATGTAAAGGGCAATTCTGCAGACCCTGATGTAAGTGAGAACTTTGATGTAAAGGGGAAAGCAATGGACTCTGATATAAGTGGGGTCTCTGGTCATGGTCACCAGTGCCCCCCTTTTATATCAGAGTTCCTGCTTAGATAATGATCTGCAATGTTCCCCTTTATGTCAGAGTTCCCTTGCACTGTAAAGGGGAATCCTCCTGATATATGGGGGAACTCTGTGTTGGGTTATATGAATCTGACTTTCATGTAAGAGGAGAAATATGGTGTTTGACTTTTGTTTAACTTAACACATTGCTAATAGCAGTTTATAGCTTAAATATTGATATTTGCACTGAAACCTGCCATTTACGGCACCTTTTTTTTGCAGTGTCAGTAAAAAATGTGCCAGTAAATGCCATGATTTTTGCCAGTAAAAAAAAAAATTGCTGCTGTTTGTAAATTCCATGTCTCTCTTATCTATATATAATACACTCTTCAAATGTGCTTTAAAATGCACGGTTTTCCCTTTTGTGAACAAGAAAATAACGACGTTATGCAGTTGGGCTGGTATAATAATGCTATGGGGCTGGTATGAAATTATTTCCAGGGCTGGTTTTTATTCCCAGTCCGGCCCTGGTTGCGCCTCAATCTAAGATATTGGTAATAGGGAATTAAGCATAGCAGAGGTTGGGGGTGAAAACTGTCAGCTCCCAAAATGATGTTGCACGCCGATGGTTTGCGGTATAGATCGCTTGTCAGCACACCATTAGGGGCAATCTCCACTGTGACATCCAAAAAGGTCACCCTTTGATTGAGATTATAGTAATTCAGATTTGTGGCAGAAAGACATTCATCTTGTAGCTCTGAAGGGGCATCCCGCAACAGAAAAACATCATCAACATAACGGAACAATAAAAGGATGTATTTAGAAAACTCAGAAAGGTTGTCACCCACCATTGGCAAATCTTTGGCTGTATGTGGGATATTCATATATAGTTAGAATTTTAAGTTAACTAACATTCACTGTAATGAATTTTAGATTTTATTGAATGAAATAGAACACATTTAGAATTTTTAGTAATGATTCATTATGTATACAAGCCCAATGTTATCAATGTAGGCAAATTAATGCTGTTGGTGCCAACCAACAGGTGACATAGGATTGATGAAAAAATGTATCTTTAATAAAAGTGTACTGCATCTCTGTTTATCTAAAACCATGCCGTAATTTCAAAATTACAAATGGGTTCTGCAGAAAAAGAGGACTAAACCTTCAGTATAAGATTTGTTTTTTGTTTTTTTAATTTTCTGGCACTTGCTCGGTGTTGTTAGAGTAAGATATGTGAATTTAAGATACTTGGTGCACAAGTTTTTGGCATTCTGATCAGCTAAAAATATAAACACATTAGTCATTTTTAAAAGCATTTAGCACTGCCTCAGTGGTGTTAGAAAAAGGGGTGACAAACAGGTGAGCATGGGCAAGATATCAAATTATAGTCAACTACAGGTCAAAACTTAGGTTGAGTAGGTGATAGACAGATGTGTGGCAGAAGGTCGGACAGAAAGCACATACCAGTCGATAAGCCAAGTTGTAACTAAAGTCAGGTTAAAGCGGGGTTCCACTCAAATTTTTAACTTAATCTTACCCCCTTCAGTTAATTGCATAGATGTTCAAATGCCACATGAAATGTTTTTTTATCGCTGTAATTACCTTTACATTGTACTTTATTGTGGCACTTCCTGTCTCTCCTCCCATGGGAATAGGGTGTGTTTATTGCCTTTCCCCGGCGCTGCACTATCTCCTGGGAGCTTAGTGTCAGGCTTCCCAAGATTCAGTGCGGAAACAATGATCATGCGCGTGAACAAGCTGTGAATGAACAGCATTCACCGCATCCAGGAAATCAATGCTTGTGGGCTTCACATGCCCACAAGCAAGATGGAAACAGCCAGCATCACATTTTTAAGTTTCTCTTCAGTACGAAAACAGACAGAGGTGGAAATATTACACCCAAACTGTGAGTATTATTTTGGGATTAGCAAAGTGTCTCAATGACCTTAAAAAAACGCCGGACTCCCGCTTTAAGTCAGCATCCCTATTGCCAATAATGAATGATTTAACTCATATTGGCTTATTTCACATTAAAAACAACCTGGCTGGAGAGCATATTTGGTCACTGACATAAGCGAGCACCCCAACTGGTTTGTCTACAATCAGAAGATAAACAAGGAGATGTTTTATTTGACAAAGTTTCAATGGTAAAATATCATCTTGGGACAATTACCTAGTGGGGCAATATTTTTGGACATTGAGTGGCATTATTTTTTGGATACTCTGGGACTAGATACTTATTAATTAAAATGATAGGTGGTAAATAGACATGCACACACCATACATTTAAAAAAGTGTATTTGTCTGTGTATTTACTATGTATCAGGTCTAATTTAGATGTTGAGAGGAATACTGTGTTTACTAACAAAATGAAACCAGCCAGGAAATGTCATTTAGTTATAGTTTATTTTATAATTTTTTACACTTTTTTAAAATGTTGCTTTTTCTGTAGTACCTCTTATAGGTGCACTATTTCACTTGCAAGTTTAAGACACTCCCCCAAGCATATTATTTAAAGGAATTGTGTATTTGTAATGTTGCCCTTTACGCCTTTTTAAAAGACTCCCATCGAACAGTATAAAAAAATTGCATTGATAAATTTTCTCATGGCAGTGCTCAGCTGCTTATGCCCTTATTCAGCAAAAAATTGGTCTGGAAAAAAATATCAAGATTCACTCATTCTCATGTACCTATATGTGTTCATGAAAGCGGCCTCTTGCACAATTCCCATCCAGGTAACTCTGAAAGTTGAGATAGGGTCTGCAAGGGTAATGAAGGGGCACAAGTTCCAGTAGGCTGAAAATGATGACTGGAACTTGGGAGCACTGGTGTCAGACCAGTAGAAGTACAGAGGGTAGGGCACCCAGGATACACCAAGTTGAGATATGAGTGGAGTTGGGTCACCAGTTCAATAACAGACAAGCAGGAAGGGACCAAATTAAATGCAAAATCAAGGTCAGGAACAAGCAAAGGTTGGCAACATGCAGGCAGCAAGGTACCTTGTCAACAGAAGAAATCTTTCTCCAGGCTGAGGTCCATAACAGAGATGAGCAGCAAAGATAGGCAGACAAGGATAATCCAGAGGAAGAAAGCCAAGTCATTAACAGGATCAAACATAAGGTACAGGATCAGGAACTGCATGAACTCAGATTGAAGGATCATTCAGCAAGGATAGTGTTGGGCGAACGGTTCAGCCCGAGCATGAATTTGGGCCAGACATTGGCTGTTCACCCATTCAGCGAATGCCCCGAATTGTCACGGGCGTTCAACCATTTGTTTGGCCCACCGAGCACCCCACAATGCACTGCGCACCACATAGTGCATTGAAAGCCTTGATTGGCTAAAGCAATGAAGGATTTGCCCAATCGGGGCACAGAACACTGTCAGAGCTATGATTGGAGAAGGTAATAATGACTGTGCCTAATCATGGCTCAATGCTTATAGACCCCCCCACTATAAAAGGATCCTTCCCAGAGCAGCCATTTGCAGTGTGATATTGGAGTGGAGATAGAAAAGGGCTCTGTGCATTGCTACTAGCAAGTTGGTGTGCTATAGTGTGCTATTGTGATTCTATTGTGAGTGTAGAGTGTAAGTGTAGTGTGAACATAGTGATAGTGCAGCGTGAGTGTAGTGTGGCCATTTATTTTTACTTTAGTGTCAGTTTAGTGTGAATATAGTGATAGTGCAGTGTGAGTTTAGTGTTTCAGGGCAGGTTTACTGCAGCATATTGAGGTGCATTAGTGCATGTTTACTGCAGTATATTAAAATGCATTAGTGCACATTTACTGCAGTATATTGAACTGTGTTAGTGCACGTTTACTGCAGTATATTGACGTTTGTTAGTGCACGTTTATTGCAGTATATTGAACTGCATTAGTGCACTTTTACTGCAGTAAATTGAAGTGCGTAAGTGCATTTTCACTGCAGTATATTGAAATGCATTAGTTCATGTTTACTGTAGTACCGTATATACTCGAGTATAAGTCGAATTTTTTAGCCCTTTTTTTTGGGCTGAAAGTGTCCCTTCGACTTTTACTCGAGTCCCTGCCGTCTGTCTGCATGATCAGCGTGTCATGCAGGCAGACGGCGGCCGGCGTGTAATGATACTGTGCGCCGGCTATTGCAGTTTTCAAAAGCCGCGCCTCCTGCTCATCTGTGATAGGCTGAACAGCTGTCAGTGTACAGCCTATCACGGACATTCTCTCATCCTCGTCCATGGTATGAGAATGAGAGAATGTCCGTGATAGGCAGTCAGCGGTCAGCCTATCACAGATGAGGAGGAGGCGCAGCTTTTGAACTGTGGAATGGCCGCCGAACACTATCATCACACGCCGGCCGCCGTTTGAGAATGGAGATCGCCACAGGGAGGATGGAGATCGCCACAGGGAGGCTGCACAGGACACAGGTAGGCTGCACATGCACACAGGACACATGCACACAGGACATGCACAGGACACGTGCACACAGGACATACACAGGACATGTACAGGACACACATGTACAGGACACACACACATGTACAGGACACATGCACAGGGTACAGGTAGGCTGCACAGGACACAGGGAGGCATGCAGCTGCAGATGGGCATTGTTGACCCTCTGCCATTTCTCACCCTCGACTTATACTCGGGTCAATAAATTTTTCCCAGTTTTTTGTGGTAAATTAGGGGCCTCGACTTATACTCGGGACGACTTATACTCGAGTATATACGGTATATTGAAGTGTGTTAGTGCATGTTTACTGCAGTATATTGACGTTCATTAGTGCATGTTTACTGAAATATATTGAAGTGCGTTAGTGTACTTTTACGTCAGTATATTGAAGTGTGTTAGTGTACTTTTAGGGAAGTATATTGAGGTGTGTTAGTGCACGTTTACTGCAGTATATTGACATGCATTAGTGCATGTTTACTGCAGTATATTGAACTGCATTAGTGCACATTTACTGCAGTATATTGAGATGCATTAGTGCATGTTTACTGCAGTATATTGCAGTGCATTAGTACAAGTTTACTGCAGTATATTAAAGTGCGTTAGTGCACTGTTATGGCAGTTTATTAATGTGCATTAGTGCACTTTTACTGCAGGATATTGAATTGCATTAGTGCAAGTTTACTCCAGTATATTAAAGTGCGTTAGTGCACTGTTACGGCAGTTTATTAATGTGCATTAGTGCACTTTTACTGCAGGATATTGAATTGCATTAGTGCACTTTTACTGCAGTATATTGAAGTGTGTCAGTGCAGTTTTACTGCAGTATATTGAAGTGTGTCAGTGGAGTGTGTCTGTGTAGTGAGTACTCAAATTAAAGTCCACTTTCCATTGATTAAAGTGCATCCAAATACACATTTCCCCTTCTCTATTACATTTTGGTAATAAGCCCCCCCCCATTATGTCTGGGAGGCCAACAAGAAGAGGCAGACGTTCCCATGGCACTGTGAGGGGGCCAGCAGCTTCTGCATCCACAGGCAAAGGTGGATGCGGTCTGTCCATAGGCAGGGCACCATTTCCTCTGTTTAGTGATGTTGCCCATGCTATTCAGCCACAGAATGCAGAGGAAGTGGTGTACTTATGCTCTGTCACCCAAGCAGAGACTAATGCGCAGTCCACTGCAGCTGCCAAAGTGGCTTATTCTGCCTCCTTGTCATAGCCCCAGAATCATGTATGGAGGATTCAGTTATTTAACCACTTGCCCACTGGGCACCTAAACCCCCTTCCTAATCAGACCAATTTTCAGCTTTCAGTGCTCTCACATTTTGAATGACAATTACTTAGTCTTGCAACACTGTACCAATATGACATTTTTGCCCTTTTATCACACAAATAGAGCTTTCTTTTGGTGGTATTTAATCCCCACTGAGTTTTTAATTTTTTGCGTTATAAATGAAAAAAGACCAACAATTTTTGTAAAAAAAATGCATTTTTCTTTGTTTTGATAATAAAATTTTGCAAATTAGTAATTTTGCGTCATAAATTTTGGCCAAAATTTATACGGCTACATATCTTTCATAAAAATAACCCACATAAGTGCATATTATTTGGTGTTTGTGAAAGTTATAGAGTCCACAAGCTATGGTGTCACTGTCAATCACTGAAAATTGATCACACCTGATGTACTGGCAGCCTATCTCATTTCTTGAGGCCGTAAAATCTCAGGAAAGTACAAATACCCCCCCATATGACCCATTTTTGGAAAGTAGACATTTCAATGTATTTAGTAAGAGGCACGGTGAGTTTTTTTAATTTGTATTTTTTCCACAATTCTTTGCAAAATTAAGATTTTTTTTTCTTTTTCACAAAATTGTTATAATAACAAGTTACTTCTCATACACAGCATATGCATACTTGCAACTACACCCCAAAATACATTCTGCTACTTCTTCTGAGTATGGTGATACCACATGTGTGAGACTTTTTCACAGCCTGGACACATACAGAGGCCCAATATGCAGGGAGCACCATCAGACGTTCTATGAGCATAAATTACACATATAATTTCCTGGCTACCTCTTAGAAATTTTGAAGACCCTGGAGCACCAGGACAGTGGAAGCACCCACAAAATGACCCCATTTTAAAAAGCAAACACCCCAACATATATACTATGAGGCATAATGAGTCTTTTGAACATTTCATTTTTTTCCGCAAGTTTTTGGAAAATGTGAAGACAAAATGAAAACGCATCTTTTTTTGCACAAAGTTATCAATTTATAGATATTTCTAACACATAGCATGTACATAGCAAAAATTACACCCCACAATATATTCTGTTACTCCTCCTGAGTATGGGGATACCACATTTGTGCAAATTTTACACAGCCTGGCCACATACAGAGGCCCAACATGCAGGGGGCACCATCAGGTGTTCTAGGGATTTACATTTCAAATCTAATTTGGCTACACTTTTGCACTGTAGTGGCACTGTAGTGGCATGGATGAGCACTGATGTGACATGGATGAGAACTGATGTGGCATGGATGAGCACTGATTTGACATGGATGAGTACTGATGTGGCTTGGATGTGGCATAGATGAGCACTGATGTGGCATGGATCAATACTGATGTGGCATGGATGAGTACTGATGTGGCATAGATGTGGCACAGATGCAGCACAGATGAGTACTGATGTGGCATGGATGAGCACCAATGTGGCATAGATGAGGCATGGACGAGTACTGATGTGGCATGGATGAGTACTAATGAGGCATGGATGATCAATGATGTGGCATGGATATGGCACGGATGATCACTGATGTGGCATGGATGAGCCATGAATGGGGATGGATGAGCCCATGGATCGATGAGACATGTATGAGCAGAGATCAGCACTGTGGGCTCCTTGCACACTGTACCGATCTGTGCGAGGGAGGTGGAGGAGCTGAACCGGACAAGCTCCGGTTTATTGACATTGGATGAAGCGATCACTTAACACGCCACGGACGGTCACGGACATTCCCGGGTGTGCGTCCCAAGGTACACAATTCTGGGAGGACATTATAGTACACCCTCCCAGAGTTATATGATCGAGTTGTAGCCGTTTTTCGGCTATGGCCCGGTCAGCAAGTGGTTAAACACATCGTCAGCCATTTTCTCCTTGACGATGCACAGGCTTGATTCATCAACAGTGGGGGTACAACCCATCAATCGTAGACTACCTGTTGACCACGGGCAGTGGACAGGTAGACTGGGAACATTTATGTAAGGTACTTATATAGTACTGCCAATTTACACTGCGCTTTTCCATATACAGTCAGGTCCATAAATATTGGGACATCAACACAATTCTAATCTTTTTGGCTCTATACACAATCACAATGGATTTGAAATGAAATGAACAAAATGTGCTTTAACTGCAGACTTTCAGCTTTATTTGAGGGTATTTACATCCAAATCAGGTGAACGGTGTAGGAATTACAACAGTTTGTATATGTGCCTCCCACTTTTTAAGGGACCAAAAGTAATCGGACAGATTAACAATCATCCATCAATCTTTCACTTTTTAATACTTGGTTGCAAATCTTTTGTAGTCAACTACAGCCTGAAGTCTGAAACACATAGACATCACCAGACGCTGGGTTTCATCCCTGGTGATGCTCTGCCAGGCATCTACTGCAACTGTCTTCAGTTCCTGCTTGTTCTTGGGGCATTTTCCCTTCAGTTTTGTCTTCAGCAAGTGAAATGCATGCTCAATCAGATTCAGGTCAGGTGATTGACTTGGCCATTGCATAACATTCCACTTCTTTGCCTTAAAAACCCTTTGATTGCTTTTGCAGTATGCTTCGGGTTATTGTCCATCTGCACTGTGAAGCGCCGTCCAATGAGTTCTGAAGCATTTTGCTGAATATGAGCAATAATATTGCCCGAAACAGCAGTCACATCATCAATAAATGCAAGAGAACCAGTTCCATTGGGAGCCATACATGCATACACCATGACACTACCACCACAATGCTTCACTGATGAGGCGGTATGCTTTGGATCATGAGCAGTTCCTTTCCTTCTCCATACTGTTCTCTTCTGTCGCTCTGGCACAAGTTGATTTTGGTCTCATCTGTCCATGTGATGTTGTTCCAGAACTGTGAAGGCTTTTTTAGATGTTGTTTGGCAAACTCTAATCTGGCTTTGCTGTTTTTGAGGCTCACCAATGGTTTACATCTTGTGGTGAACCCTCTGTATTCACTCTGGTGAAGTCTTCTCTTGATTGTTCACTTTGACACACATACACCTACCTCCTGGAGAGTGTTCTTGATCTGGCCAACTGTTGTGAAGGGTGTTTTCTTCACCAGGGAAAGAATTCTTCGGTCATCTACCACAGTTGTATTCGGTGGTCTTCCGGGTCTTTTGGTGTTGCTGACCTCACCAGTGCATTCTTTCTTTTTAAGGATGTTCCAAACAGTTGATTTGGACACACCTAATGTTTTTGCTATGTCTCTGATGGGTTTGTTTTGTTTTTTCAGCTTAATGATTGCTTGCTTCACTGATAGTGACAGCTCTTTGGATCTCATATTGACAGTTGACAGCAACAGATTCCAAATGCAAATAGCACACTTGAAATGAACTTTGGACCTTTTATCTGCCCCTTGTAAATGGGATAATGAGGCAATAACACACACCAGCTGATAAGCCAATTGTCCTATTACTTTTGGTCCCTTAAAAAGTGGGAGGCACATATACAAACTGTTGTAATTCCTACACCGTTCACCTGATTTGGATGTAAATGCCCTCAAATTAAAGCTGAAAGTCTGCACTTAAAGCACATCTTGTTCGTTTCATTTCAAATCCATTGTGGTGGTGTATAGAGCCAAAAAGATTAGAATTGTGTCGATGTCCCAATATTTATGGACCTGACTGTACATTGTGCATTCACATCAGTCCCTACCCTCAAGGAGCTTACAATCTAAGGTCCCTAACTCACATTTATACATACACATACTAGGGCCAATTTAGTCAGTATCCAATTAACCTACCGGCATGTCTTTGGAGTGTGTCAAATTCTCACGTACCTGACTGATGAGCCCGATAGTGCAGAGGAAGGCCTCCCTTACGTATCTGACTCGCGGCCCCTGGTAGAGCAGACAGGTGGCACGGGAGTGCAGAATGGTATGAGTGCCTGGCAGGATCAACAGCAGATGGGTTAGATGGCCGGCACAGCAGACAAGATCAGCAGGCTGGATGGATCAGCAGACAGGTGAGCAGACTGGATGGATCAGCAGACAGGTAAGCAGACTGGATGGATCAGCAAGCAGGTGAGCAGACTGGATGGATGAGCCGACAGGTGAGCAGACTGGATCGATCAGCAGACAGGTGAGCACACTGGATTGATCTGAGGACAGGTAAGCAGACTGGGACTGAAGCTGGATGGCTGCAGTAGGTAAGTATAGCAGACTGGAGGAGAGTCTTGGAACGTCAGGCAGGCCGGGTTGATAATCAGGCTGGCAACAAAGGTACAAGAGGAGCAGGCAGAAGGAATTGTCAAACAAGCCAAGGGTCAGGTGCAGGCGGATAACAGGAACAGTCTCAAAACAATCCGGGTCAAACAGGAGCAGATATCAGATCTTCAGATAACACATACACAGAGCTGCAGATCAAACAGCAAGGACACAGAGCTGCTGAGGTGTTTAAATAAGGCAGCCTGTTGCCAATCACTGAAATCAGCCTGGACTAAATTAACCCTTAGGTGGCAGATCCATGACAGAGTGTGGGAGGAAACCCACGCAGGCACAGGGAGAACATGCAAACTCCAGGCAGGTAGTGTCATGGTTGGGATTCAAATCAGTGACCCTTTTGCTGCTAGTCGAAAGAACTAATCACTACACCACTGTGCCCAAAGCCTCCTCCACTGAACCTTCGGTCTTCTCGCTCCCTCCCCTCCTGCCTCCTCCACCGCTGTCATCAGTAAACAGCTGAGGCAGCACAGCTCAGGACAGAGGGCAGGTGAAGGAGCTCGCCAAATTAACTTTTCTAGTTAACCTGCAGGCGATTGGTAGCTAGGTAAAACCAATCACCAGCTTGTTAATATGAAAAGTCACTCTACCAGCTTCTGCTACCGAACCCTGTACAGAACTGTGCTGCTGTCCCATGTGTCTAAAAAATAAATAAAGAACTGCGCTAGGTAAATAAATAATGAAAAAATACAAAGATCATTAGTGAACAGAAAAGCGTGATATGAGTCCTGCTGCTAAACACTATAACCCCGATATAAGCCAAAAATTGTATAGATAATGATCAGTGTAGCGCTGGACATAAATTTAAGTGAATAAATTAACAATATAGTGATAATGATTAAAATAATTATAAACAATCAATAAATCACCAGTGAATATACTTCATCTTCATCAAAAAAATGATGTGCTCAAAAACTTAAAAAGTCCAAGCAATAATAATGTGCTCAAAAACTTATAAACAGTCCAAGCAATAATGACAAATATGAAAAAATATGAATATGAAAAATATTTTTTTCAAAATATAAAGTGCAAAAAAAATGCAAAAAAAGGGAGTCCCATAGACCACTCAATAGTGCTGCCCACCACCGGAGAGATTGAAGGCTTACCAGAAAGCCCGCGAGCGCCCTTACTCAGGGGGGTCAGAACAGGCACAGCAGATCAATGTTGAAATCCTATTGAAACCACAACCGATGTCCCTCTGGTCACCTTTGATGTCAGCTTCCAAACCATAGCAGAAGACACTCAGGGGCAAATCCTTGATTCCAAGAAAAACTCCAATGGCCAGTGCTGTGTCTCAACCATGGCAGATAAACTCTTCTATATGGGAGAACTGTCTGTCCCATGTGTGCACAGGTAGGATGCTATGGAACATTGCATTAGGAGGGAAGGGAGGGAAGAGGACCCTACCGTGTGTGGGAGGAGTGCATTCTGAGCGTAATGCACTCCTGATCCCTGCATTCTGAGCGTAACGCACTCTTGATTCCTGCATTCTGGTCTCTAGATTCAACAAAAAACTAAACAGGTTTGTGACCAGGTCTTTGGTCCAAGTTCAGACCTTCTTTGTGCATTCTCTCCAGTGAAGATCCTTCCTCAACTTCTCCACAAGATAGAGGAAGAATGGATTCCAGTGATTCCAGGCTTGAATTGGCTGAGAAGAATATGGCACACAGACATGTAAAGGCTCCTGGCAGACGAGCTTTGGCCTCTTACAAATAGTCCAGACCTCCTATCACAAGGTCTTCTTTTCCATCCTGTTTCTCAGTCACTGGATTTAGCAGCATGGTTTTTGAAAACCAGGTCCCAAAAGGTAAGGGCATTTCCGACACTGTCATTTACACCTTATTTAAGGTAAGACTATCATAGGATCTACCATTGCAACTGAAAGGCATACTTTGGCTACTTCAAGACCAGGCATCTCAGCCATCAAATATATTCTATTCCTCACACCCTAGCCTTCCTCCTATCTGGTCTTGAACAGCACCTGGATGTCCAGGCCTCTGCTGATGCAAGCTTAGGCTTCAAGGTGCTTTAAGCTTCCATCTGTGTTTTATGGGTCTATTAACCCTTGGTTTCTATGGGCCTGTTTTCTGCTGTTTTGCTACCCCTCAGTTTATTGCTTTGGGGTATCCCATGGTCTATGAATATAAGTTCTGTGTCCTGTACTGTACAATTATGATAATAGGATTTTTTACTTACCTGATAATTTCATAGTTTGGATTACAGTACAGAGCACGGGCCCATCCCATCTGTCTTCTGTTTCTCTGGTTCTCCTTATTGCTTGCTACAAACCCATATAAGAGTGTACAGGTAATGCAGCCAAAAAAGCTTTTACTAGTGTCCAATTACCTCAAGGTAGCCTGCATATAACCCATGGTCTACGAATATAAATGTACATAGAAGAGCCAGCACCACTGGCAACAAAGGTGCCGGCTCTTCTATGTACATTTGTGGGTCATTTCTGGATGTGGGAGGGACATCCTGAGCCAGAGCACCTGGACTAGGTGTGCCACCATCCATCTCATAATTTGGCTTTTCTGTCCAGAGCAGTGTGATTTTGTGTTGCATTCTATGAATACAAATCCCATATCCTGTACTGTACTTCAAAGATATGAAATTTACCGGTAAGTCAAAATTCCCATTAATTTTTTATTTTTAAGGATGTATCCTTAAAGTGGGGTTCCACCCAAAAAAAAAAACTACATGAAAAATCCTAAAAAAAAATACAAAAAAAAAATTGGATATTTTTTTTTTTTCTACTTACCTCTAAATGCCTGTTGCTAGGGGGTCCCTCGTAGTCTGCCTCTTCCAGTGCCTGGGCTGGTGACATCACTTCCCCCTCAGCACAGGAAGGGCTCAGCTCTGCTCCCTCCCTCCTGTCAATCATCTGGGACCCATTATAGGTCCCAGGTGACTGAGCGGCCAATCACGGTGCACGGCGCCGCTCGCGCATGCGCAGTGGGTGCCAGGCTGTGAAGCCACAGCCCGGCGCCCACAGTTGCAATGCCGGCACCGCTGAACGGAGGGGGAGACGAGCAGGGCTTCGATCCCCCACATCGCTGGACCCTGGGACAGGTAAGTGTCCAATTAAAAGTCAGCAGCTGCAGTAATTGTAGCTGCTGACTTCTAATTTTTTTTTTTTTTTTTTTGACTGGACCTCGGGTGGAACTTCTTTTTAATGTGCTTACCATTTGAAGCTAGTTCCCACAGTGAACAAGGTTCTAGTATGTCAGTACAGTACTGAATATGTCTACGTGGACATATTTGTATTTGTACCAATATAAAAAATGATTGTGTCTGTGGACATGCTTATAGTAGTTGTTATAGTTTTGATTCACTTCCTGGGAACAGGTTTCTAGTTGCGTCAGTTATTTTTTTTAGGTATTTTTCACTTGGAAGGAGATTTAAAAGGGGTGCAAGGATACAGGGTCCTTGGCATTTGTTAGCATGTACAAAGGGAATGTGCTCAAGTTTTAAACCCCTGCCACAGTTAGCACCCTTGTGCCACACCCGCAATTCTCTGGGGCACATTGCACACCTAATCATTCTGCTCTAGGTGCCCAAAGCTGATACCACCCCCAAAAAACGAAAATTATGGTCCTGGATGAGTAAGGGAGAAGATGTTTTTATTGCTTTAGATATACAAGTTATTAAGAATATCTATTTTAATACTATACATTCTAATTTTATTTCCTATTGTTTGTTTGTGATCTTGAAAAAAAAAAACTTATTTTGTTTCTTTAATTAGAGCTTTTCCCAACACCCACCAACATATATTCTTGCTAACATGTCACCGAAAGTGTATGTCTGTTATTCTAGTAAACAGGAGCCTCATATTTTCAAATTAGGCTGCAAAGCAGTTCATGCTGAGTGATCAAATAATTTGTCGCTTGCACAAATTTCTAAGGTCTGCAGGCAAATTGCATTCAAAGATATGAGTGCAGCATGAAACAGGTATATTTTAACGAAAGGCATTAGAGCAATTTTTATTTGAAGTTGGTGTGCACAGATTTGCTTTTTAATAAATGCAAATGAGAGATGATAAAAAGTCTGAGTTATTTCCAAAAATGAAATGTGTTTTGTCGAACATGCATGTAGAGAAATTACAGAATCACACAGACCCAGAGATACATGCTAATCATTATAGTCTTGTAGCAGAGTTCCCCTTTACCTGTCTGACCCAGCAGCAGGTGAAGGGCCATTTAACTCCATTACCCACAATCTCCTGGGCTCCCATGAGCTCCTGGATAAGCCCAGGGGATACACATTGCAACCCCTCCCTCCTTCCTGAGCTCAGTGGAACTGTGGCTGATGAAGCTAGTCCACTGACAAGAAAGGGAGACATCTGGCTACTTTGTCCAATGAACTGGAAGTATTTGATTATGGTACAGATTGTCTTGCACTGTTCCAGAGCTTTGTTCAGAATCAGAAAAGTAGATTGTGCTTGTAACACTGTTATTTTTTGCTACACCCTTGTAGACAGTTGTTTATTGAGCTAGCTCACTATAGCTCTGATCCAATTAGACTCTTTATCTTTATTTTCTGTAGTCATTGCACCCCTTCTTGTACTATATTGTATCCCTTTTTGCAATCGCTTAGTAAAGCTAGTTTAACGTGCCACTGGCCTGATCCTTGGCTAATACACTTACATCGCAGTCTCACTGGTTTGGTATTTATATTTGAACAGTTACACATTCAAATAGACATGATGGGAGCAACACAGCACTCCCCTCCCATCTAAGTGTAGCGCTAACTATACTATATATGAAAGAGATCTAAGATGCATAGACTAGGTAACTCTGGACCTAGCAAATATAAGTTAGTTACACACAGGTACCTATCTACTATGCTGGCTTCCTTGATGGTTACAGACCTCTGATAGTGAGATACTGTGCACATATGTTTTTAAATGCCTACTGACACAGGCGTTTGTCTCCTTATACTACCAGGGTGTCCCTGTGCTTTTTGCAGTTTAAAGAATGTCAGACACCACTCAAATACACTTTCCCTTTCCCCCTCCAATGACACAATAATCTGGAGGCTGAACTAGACCTCCATATACGCCATCCACTGACAGTGACAACTCTATTCTTGCCATAATATTTTGTGTACTTGAGTGCTGCATCATTCACCATATCTCGGTAGGTTGCCTTTGAACCTGAGATGCACCCTGTGGAGGTCTGACATGGCGACGAATTCCCATCTCCACAGGGGTGTTCACTCCATGCGCTGAACTTCTCCGTTGAGGGCTAGCACTCACCCACCTCACTCAGGTATACTCATTTACTCCCTTACGTTTTTACTCTTAGCACTCAACTTTGAGTCTGTTATTGGACTCTCACAGATCTTTATATATCTGTCATCCATTTTCCCATTTTTTCCCTTACTTTCTTAGATTGCCCTCACTGACACTCTTGCTTTACTTTGTATCTCTTCATCTATCTCTTCCTTGGTCTCCATGTCCATACCATTTTTGGATTAGGCTCTCTTATTTATATATATATATATATATATATATATATATATATATATATATATATGTATATCATTACACTCATTTATGTTCACTTTGCCACTACAGCAACCTTTCATATACATATTTATGTGTACACCTGATTTTCACAATGGACATAATTAGGGTTGTGCCTATACCGAGTATTTGCACAAGTATCGGTACTCACACGAGATAACAGCAGCTGAAAATTTGTGTTTGGGTGCTTAGAGGGAGATAAGCAGAGAGCTTGTCTATTCAGAGTACAGCTCTGCATGTTCATTCGTTCCTCTGCCTTTGTGGTGTGTAGGAGGGGGGTCTTTCCTCTGATGAGTTCTCACACAGTGTGAGCCCAGACTCCACACCAACTGCTGGAAAAGTAAGAAAGATTTCTAACATTCCGCACTTTCAAAAGAGTGTAGAAAGGCAAAGATAGCAGATATACAAGTAAAATGTATGTAGGAGTATTTGTTTCACCTCTGTGTATCATCTGAGGCTATTCACTTCACTGGGTATATGTGAGGGTTTACATCCACTTTATGGACTTGATGGGCACTTTGTGGCATCATCAATTTACTTCACATGTTTGGATTGTCATTAAGAAATATTGTACGCTTTACATTCATAATGTATAGTTTTTATTGTCATTAGGGTGGGATTTCTGTGTATAATATTGTTTTTCACTTTTTTGACAGTGTATTTAGATGTTTGTCATATATAGTTATCACTGCACAATGCTGCTCTGTCTGTGTGTGTCTGAGCAGGAAATTACTAAACCAAAACACTGTCACATGGGTCTGGAAGAAGGTCAAGTAGATAAATTCAGTATGATTATATGATTAAGGTATCACAAAAAGGAAGTAAACAGGGTCACTTTTCCAGTGCTTAGGTGTAAAAATAGTCCCAATGGAACTAAGCAGCTGCTATATTAGTACAAAACATTATAAAGGGTTATACATTATATACATTAACATTATAAAGGGTAAGCAAAAAAGAGCAAATGAATAGTCCTTCACGCTTAAGGAGTGCTAAACATTTAAAACACAATAAAGCTAATGATAGTATGTAAATCCAGGTGAGCAAAAAATTCAGAATATCCGTGTGACAGTTCATATAAAAGACATCGGCTGTATGGACGTTCGACCATCACCGCACCAAGTGATTCCGCTCCCTTTAGGAGTCGCACTCACTGAATTCCCAATAAATAATCGCCTTTGCATATATGTTAAGCTTTTGTGATCACTGCCAAAAGGACATTAGCCCTGAACTCCAATATCGAGCAACCAAAAGGATATCCTTTCATACAGCTCGGGCACAAGGAAGGAAAAGAATTCTCATAGTGTAAAACTGTTAAAATTTTATTCAAAAGAAAACCGCTTCCCTTATGCCAATGCACTTACAAACATAATATCAAAAAAGACGTTCAGTATAAATATTGCACTGTGTATTCCGTTCCGATATTCTCACCACCCCTCGTGGAGATATGATCGTCCGTGATGGTTCCCAGGAGGAGGTCGGAGCCAGTGACAGATGCAGCAAGCCGTGACCACCAAGGGAACCATCACGGACAATAGGACCGGAACGTTTGATATCCTTTTGGTTGATTGATATTGGAGTTCTGGGTTGATGTCCTTTTGAACGTGATCGCAAAGGCTTAACATATATGCAAAGATGATTGTTTATTGGAATTTTGGTGAATGATTAAGGTATCAGTGGGTAATGCGAACAATGATATTATGCTCTAAATAAGAACCGTGATGGATTCTCTTTAAGACATTTTGATGTTAGATTTAGAAAAATGGCATGTTTGTTCTGCCCTCAGGTCTTAAGGCCTAAGTGTAACCAAAGGAAAAAAAACAAAAACGGAAAGATCGGCACAAGGGATATAAGTTATAATCAGTAGGATGTGTACCTTGCGCTGATGCCTCTTCTTTTAGTTGAAATTCTCCTCCATCCATGCCCCCAGTGTGGTGGGAGTTAATACAACTAACGGGCTGTCATAGGCTCTCATCAAGAGATCCAGACTATGCCCACCCTTTCTGCCCAGTTACACCATACTTAGCATAGGCGTGCGCACAGGGTGTGTCAGGTGTGCCTGGGCACACCCTAATCACCCCGTATGGTGCATTTTTCCAATATTTAGTCCCCTAATATTTCACCAAATAAAAAAAAATCTATTTTTTTCTCCTAAAAAAAAGTAAAAAATGTAAAAAATTATTAAAATAATATTGTAACTGCCCTACTGCTACCACCAATATCTGCCCTTATGACACTATTTACTGCTCTACTGACACCTTTCATATATATACACATGCACACACATATATGTTTGAGCTTTGGGGTGCACACGCTAATGCAATAGGCTGCACATACCTATGATACTTAGAATCCATACTATAGCTTTTAGGTTTGAAATAGGATGTATAAATGGAGGTGTTAGACCTAAGATCATCCATTGATCCTCCATTCATAGATCTTATTTCATTCATAGAGGCTATAGGAAACCTACTATAAATAGAGATACATTATAGTTAAAATTGCTTGTAGCCTCATGAATGGAGCTACTTTCTAGTTGAAATTGCTTGTTGCCTCACAGTATAGTAAGACACATAGTGGAGTCCCGGTGAATGGTGGAGTTGAACCACTAAGTTCTGAACACAAAAGCATATGTGTGTCCTGTCATGGCTAAAGCAGACCTTACACCCCAATAGCTCAGTTCAAGTTTTGAAGTCTTTTCTTGGAAAGGGGGAGGGTTAAGCAGCCCATACACAGAGCAAATTTCTTTCCTGCAACCACAGGTTGTGTCAATGTTGACAGCGGAATCCCTCCCGCCGAGCCATTGTATTCTCCTGACGGGAGGGCCAGGGAAGCCATTCCCACCAGGAGAAGACTATTGATTATTGTTAGCAGCTATACCAGCCGCTAGCAATAATCACTTGTGCATTCCAGCAGGCTGGTTGTACCCAAGTTGATCGATCAATCAACTTGGTACATTCAGCCTGCCCATACATGGTTCGAATCACTGCCGGTTCCTGGAAAACCATCTATGGCTGGCCTTAGATAATGTACTCATCTTTCCCCTAGCTCCTGCCTACAAAGCCTAGGCACAGCTGACGTCTTCCTCCTTCCAACAAGAGAATGTTGAGTAACCCAAATCTCTCTGAGATTGTGCTGAAACATTTTCTCACAAGATTTGGCATACTGAGCATTCCTCTAGTTCTCATCGACAAAATGATGATGGTACCGCCTTCACTATAAAAAACACTTCAGTCAATCCAGAAACCAAATGCAGCTACTTATTCTTATGACATTAACATCTCTATGCATCAATAAATAAAGTGTAACTGTACATCTGAGTAAAAGTGCACTAATCCTCACGTGCAGATTACCCATTTTTTGCGATACGGCACTGCGCCGCTTTAACTGACAATTGCGCGGTCGTGCGCCATTGTACCCAAACAAAATTGATGTCCTTTTTTCCCACAAATAGAGCTTTCTTTTGGTGGTATTTGATCATCTCTGCAGTTTTTTTTTTTTTTGCGCTATAAACAAAAAAAGACCAACAATTTTGGAAAAAACACAATATTTTGTTCTTTTTGCTATAATAAATATATATATATATATATATATATATATATATATAAAATATATATTAATAATAATATTTTTTTTTTTTTGAAAAGCTAATTTTTTCCTCAGTTTAGGCTGATATTAATAATAAGCGTATATTGATTGGTTTGCGCAAAAATTATAGCGTCTACAAAATAGGGGATAGATTTATGGCATTTTTATTTATTTATTTATTTTACTAGTAATGGCAGTGATCAGCAATTTTTATCGGGACTGTAACATTATGGCGAACAGATCAGACACTTTAGACACATTTTTGGGACCACTGGCATTTATACACCGATCAGTGCTATAAAAATGCATTCATTACTGTGTAAATGTCACTGACAGGGAAGGGGTTAACAGTGGGGGGCGATCAAGGGGTTAAATGTGTGTCCTAGGGAGTGATTCTAACTGTGGGGGGATGGGATTGCCTGGTGAAGAGACTGATCATTGTTCATACTTAGTATGAACAACAGATCGCTCTCCTCACTCCTGACAGCACAGAGATCTGTCTGTTTACATTGACAGATCTCCATTCTGTCTCTGTGTGAAGCGATTGCGGGTGCCCGGTGGTCATCGCAACCGCCGGGCATGCGCATCGCATCACACCGCAGGCGTGTGTGCCTCCAGCGACGCGCACGCGCCCCCTTGTGGTCAAAAGGCAACCCAACGTACAGCTAGGACGCTTTACCCAGGGGAGCCAACCTGCCGCGGTAAAACTGCGGCTGCTGGTTGGAAAGGGGTTAAGTGCCATGACCTTTCTAGATTCCGGTAGTAGTTTTGTAGGTAGCAGATATCATTATTCTCTATTACTAGGTAGACACATGACTGATTTATTAACAACGTAAACACTGTTATCATATTGTGGCCCCCTTTTTTTTGGGTAGGGAGTTATGAGTAATTACACTCCCCAAAGAGGATATTGCACTAATCCTGTAGGTAAATAAGAGAACCAGAACCTTAGCCATGTAAACGAGTGGGTTTGATAATAGAGTTGACAGTGTCTCCACCCAGAACAGGACCTCTGTGAGGAGAGAGAGTTCCCTTCCTGGGAACTCCTGGGAAGTAGATGACATACTGTATACAGCATTACCCATTTGCAAACCAGTATGGAAATAATATGAGCTTTATATAATAAAAGAATAATAATAGTACATACTGTAAATTCAGTGTACAAAGCGGTATTGTCAGTAAGGGTCCCAGCAAGTCCTGGTGGAATTGTGCACATATAATCTGGTAAATATAGGTATTAATCGCTTCAGCCCCGGAAGAATTTACCCCCTTCCTGACCAGAGCACTTTTTGCGATTCGGTACTGCGTCGCTTTAACTGACAATTGCTCGGTCGTGCGACATGGTTCCCAAACAAAATTGACGTCCTTTTTTTCCCACAAATAGAGCCTTCATTTGGTGGTATTTAATCACCTCTGCGATTTTTTTTTTTTGCGCTATAAACAAAATAAGAGCGACAATTTTGAAAAAACGCATTATTTTTTACATTTTGCTATAATAAATATCCCCCAAAAATATATAAAAAAACATTTTTTTCCTCAGTTTAGGCCGATACGTATTCTACATATTTTTGGTAAAAAAAAATCGCAATAAGCATTTATTGATTGGTTTGCTCAAAAGTTATAGTGTTTACTAAATAGGGGATAGTTTTATGGCATTATTATTAATATTTTTTTTTACTAGTAATGGCGGCGATCAGTGATTTTTTTTGTGACTGCGACGTTATGGCGGACATGTCGGACATTTTTGACACATTTTTGGGACCATTGTCATTTATACAGTGATCAGTGCGATTACAAATGCACTGATTACTGTGTAAATGACACTGGCAGTGACGGGGTTAACCACTAGGGGGCGGGGAGGGGTTAATCAGTACTGGGGGAGTGTTTTCTAACTGTAGGGGGATGGGCTAGCAGTGTCACTAGACTGATCACTGCTCCTGATGACAGGGAGCTGTGATCAGTGACACTTGTCACTAGGCAGAACGGGGAGATGCTGTTTACATCAGCATCTCCCCATTCGTCCTCTCTGTGAGGCGATCGCGGGTATCCCCATGGCGATCGAGTCCGCGGGACCCGCAACCCCACTTACGGAGCCCCCGGCCGGCGCGCGCCCATTTGCCCAGCCGTGCCATTCTGCCGACGTACATCGTCGTGCGACGGTTGGGAATCGGTTAATAGAGATAACTCTGGGGCACCTAAGGATTATTGAAATGTGGTGTCTGTCTTGGTGTCAGAAACCTGAAGACAAGATCTGGATATGGATAATAGGGAGGTCATCCAGCCATTGTCTAACCAGCCTGGAATGCAGCTTTTCACCAACAGAAACCATGTAGTGGCACTGGAACTCAAAGTAAGCCTATCTGTGTCCCTAGTAGCTTTTAATCTGTCATAAAATGGAATTTCAAACTACCAAGTGGCTGTGAGATGCTTAGCCTGGCTTTATGTATCTATGCTGGTTATTGAGCCCTGAGCTAAAACTAGCTATAGAATCCAATACCAGAAGGGACAGAGTTAACCATAAAAACAAGAGCTGCATATAAACTATATTGCAATAAACTGATTCCCTTACCAACATACAGTAAAGTGATCACTACACACACACACTGTATCACAGACTTAGCAATCTAGTTTAGTGTGTGTAAGATAACAACAAGGGGACAGATATACTTATGTCACCAGAATGTAGATATATACAGTATATACCATATATTTATATAAATTGAAGCCAAGGGGCAAGCTATTAAACATAGGAGCATATTAAACATGTCTAATAATCCCTGCTTCTGGTCTGGATTCAGTAACAGTTCTTCCATGGACAGGAAATGTGTCTCAGACTTTCTCCCTCTGTTCACTTCCACCTTCTTAGGTTTCCAACCCAACTACTCAGAGACAGCAAGTGCTTTACATAATTAATTCTGTGAAAGTCAACACGGCTATTTATAAATACAGATAGTAGAGGGCAGAAGATTCCTACATAATCATACATTTTTTCCCATCATCTGTAGAATCATCTAGTCATCTACTTGTCATCTCTGTCACAATATAGTAAGCCAGGTCAAGATCAGTAAAACCTCTGACACATAAACAATAATAGAATGTCACGTGACACTTCATCCATATATTTTCAATTGCACAGTTTCTCTGCAACAGCCATTTACAGTAGATGATCTACATTCCTAAATAAGGCTAAGTAATTCCTAAGCACAGCTAGGTTTACATATGTGTGGCTGAGCAATGTGTGCAATTTGCAAACCCACAGAAAAATGTGCTGCACTTTAGCAGACCACAGGGGTACTATTAATTCTTAATGGCACTCCCACATATTGGTATCAACACCCACGTCATGTTTTCCATCATGCCAAACTGCATGGTACTGCGCTATTTAAAAAAAAAAAAGGATCAGGGACTTCTTTTCCTGCGTTTCTGCTGATAGAGTAGCCCATTGAAATGAATAGTCTGCCCACACACATAACGCAGGTCACAATAGCGTGAAACTAGTGTAATATGAAAATACAAGTCTGTTATAAGTGCAGATTTATTAACAGAGGTGTCACAGTGGAGCCTCACTGTTTGTCTGTGGAATATGTGTGTGCTGCCAACTTGATGTGAGAATGACAGTTTATACATGTGGCCAACCGAGAACAACCATTTGCCTCAAAACAAAAGAGATGAATACAGTAATAAAGTTTAAACAGACTATATAAAATGTTTATGCCTTGGAATGCTGACCGTGAGGCTGCTCTTTGTTAAAACCCTTGACAGGGATTTCTATTTGTGAACAGCTGCAAATAACCACTTTTTGTATAGTATGCTGTGTTAAGGTAATACACAAGGACATATTATGGTGGTCTATTAAAACCAGTATAGATCTTGATTTTGATCTTATACTAGCAATAACAACTTCATTTCATATGATGGCATGAAATACAGTCCTTTACTAATGAAAAACCATCATTGCTTTTTTTGGCACCTGCAATGCCTTCACTGAATGTTCATAGTCAATCAGAGTTCAGGTGCAAAATGGACTCATTTATTTTAATCAAAACAGGTACAAATCTGATCCTGGTCAATTAATCTTTACATGCTCTTATCATTCTATAATAACTTAGAATGCCTTTTCTTAACCTAAACTCACACCAGCCAAAAAATACTGTCTATTGATTCAGAAAAAATATATTAACTCGTGTAACACATCACTGTGCCCAGTATTGATTTTAAAAACATGCTGATGTACAGAATAGCTCCAACACATACTTTTTTTTGCCCATAAACTTTTACTGGTAGAAAGCCAAAGCACTTAGGTTTACTGTTTGTCATAAAACAGAAGAAAACACACAAGCAAATTGCAAGAGAATGAATATAGCTGCATCACTTTACTGCAGACAAGGGCAAACTGTTTTACATATTATTCTGAAGCTAGAATTGGTCAGTGAGATGGGTGTATAAAGGATATTAAAGAGCGTTTAGATAAATGACTTTTGAAGTTGCATCTATTAATTCTGCTTTTAGCATTTACAGCATGCCATATGTGAAAGTGAGTTAATTTATAACTGTCCTTTGTAGATAATTGGAGTACAACCAATACAAGAGACAACATCTACAGTAATGATATGCCAAGCAGCACATTGACCACAACACTCAACAGAGTCCTGTTAATTACATTGTGCCACATCATCTCATATATTCAGAAGCAAATAAGAAAACTGGCAGGCACATTTTTCTTCCCTTTATATCAGCCTAACGATATCTCACCCAAATGCCCTTTACAAAGGCCTTCAGAGATGGGAGAAGAAAAGCTGCTATAAAACAAAATGATGAATGGCTCTTCTCATTCTAATAGACACTGCCAAATGCAATTACAGCAGGTAACGGAATATTCAATAGGGCAGTGCAAAAAGTAATGGTGATGGGCAAAGTGCGTATCTCATAGCAACCAATTAGATTTCTGGATGGTCACCAAGGATTACTGCACTTTGCACATTACATAAGGCCTTTGGAACCTACCAGCTAGAAATTCAGTTCAGTCTTCAGGCCATCAGAAGTGCAGTTGCTACTCACATATTATCATACTCATCATACATTAATGACCGCATTACATCTCTCTAGTGCATTGAAACAGTCACACAGAGGCTTAATGATCTGTTAATTGGAATTTATGTCATGTTAAATTGGTAAAATGTATATATATATATGTATATGTATATATATTATATATATATGTGTATATATATATCTATATATCTATATATATATATATATATATATATATATATATATATATATATATGTATATGTGTATATATATATATATATATATATATATATATATATATATATATATATATATATATATATATATATATATATATATATATTATAATACAGGTCATATTCCATGATGAATATATAGATGGGAAGAGCATACATGACCACATTTTAAAGATGTGTACTGTATCATCAAAAAATGTTACACATTTGTTATTAATGTGCACATTAATGTTGTCACAGGGAAAATAAAATAAAGCCAAGCAAGCCTGTAAAAGAAAAAAATGTAATACTTACCTATCCAGCTGGCAGTATGTCAATCTTCATGCTCTTGAACAACTACATGCACTGCTGCTATCTGATATTTCTTGGTGTGTGGGAAAGTGTGTCTCACACTGGGCTCAGTGGTTCCTTCCAAAGACTTTATGTGAGATTATAAACCACACCCCCAAATAAAGCAATGTTCCCCAGATACAACCAATGAGAAATAAAAAGCCATGACCAAGTATTGGCAAAAAAGTGTCCACAGCGCTGTTATTAGTTTTTACATATAAAACAACAATTCATAAGACTTTATTATCATCATAAATAACAGAATGAATTTTGATAAACAAAACAAAATTTGCTCAGTTGTCAGAACTCGAGCAGCAGTAACACATACTAACATTGAAATATTACGTCCCCCCTAGGGTTCTAGGGTGACCCAACCACATAACAGTGCTCACGACTGAGGCAGGAGTGAGGGAGCTTTTTTGCTGAATGTTCTGGGCACAGGAAAAGGAAATTCCCATCTCCAGTGGCCCTTTTATAGCTTATCCACACATTCCAGACTATTCCCTGCTTCCTAATTGGTCTATTCTAAATCCCATATTCTGCATATTTAAAGTGACCGTACATGCCAAAGCCAGCTATACTTTAAACATTCAATGAGTTTAATTAATACTGATTGGACTGGAGTGGCCACAATCTGAAGCAAGTTGGTCCATATTAGGCCCCCTTTTTTCATTATTACAGGACACTGGTGGCCACAGGGGCAGTAGGAGGAACCACAGCACCTTTCAACACTATACAAGCAAATGCTCCTGGAGCTCTTCAAAGGGGAAAAACATCTATTACACCATCCACCAGAAAGATGAAAATACAGTTTCTTTTTTACAAGCCGGCTTTGTTTTTTACCCCTTGGTAACAGGTTGCTTTAGGGAAAATACTAATATGCATTTCTTTACATGAATATGAAAGTTTTTTTTTTAAAAAGGCCTGAAGAAGATCTGGAAGAAATTATTTTTTGTCTTTTTATAAGGTGTAACCCGATGGCTTCTATACAGAGCACTTTCAAAGAAAGTGGGACACATTGAAAGATTTTTAAAAAGGATTTCTGCAAACAGATGTACAGAAGGTTTTTATGATTTTTGTCTGAAAATCTGTATACAGCACGTGAAATCACAACACCCACTTTTTTAAAATTTTTTCCCCTCATTAACCACTTGCCTACTGGGCACTTTCACCCCCTTCCTGCCCAGGCCGATTTTCAGCTTTCAGCGCTGTTACTTCTAGAATGGCAATTGAGCGGTCATGTAATACTGTACCCAAACAAAATTTCTATCTTTTTTTAGACAGATAGAGCTTTATTTTAGTGGTATTTAATCACCACCGTGTTTTTTTATCTTTTTTGAAACAAATAAAAAGAGACCGAAAATTTTGAAAAAAAAACCTTTTTCATAGTTTCTGTTATACATTTTTCTAAATAAGTAATTTTTCTCCTTCACTGATGTGTGCTGATAAGGTTGCACTGATAGGGCCCCGATAGGCTGCACAAATGGGCACTGAGGTCACACTGATGGGTACTGATGCGGAGGCACTGATGAGGCTACACCGATATGTGGCACTGATGGGCACTGATAGGCGGCCCTGATAGGCTGCATTGATGGACACTGATGGACGGCACTGATAGGTGGCACCAATAGGCACTGATAGGTGGCACTAATAGGCATCACTAATGGGCACTGACAGGCAGCCATGATGGGCACTGACAGACAGCACTGATGGGCACCAATTGGCAGCACTTGTGGGCACAGATTGGCAACACTTGTAGGCATTATTGGGGCTGTACTGATAAGCAGGACACTGATGACCAGTGCCCTGATTATCAGTGTAGATGTCCCCTGTGTGGATTTGCCAGTTATCAGCTTTCCTCTAACAAGCAAATTGTGTTTACACTGTGATCAGCTGTGATTGGACACAGCTGGTCACATGGTAAAGAGCTCTGTGTTTGGCTATTTACCCCGATCTGTGATCAGCTGTGTCTGAAGGGCACAGAGATCACAGATTTGTGCCAATGCGCACTGCAGGGGGTGCAAGGGAAGCGCTATCTCAGGAAGATGTCCATAGACATCCTCCAGGCAATGGGAGTCCACACTGTAGCCATCTAACAGCTATAGCGTGGGCAGAAAATGGTTAAACAGGAGACTATTTTAAAGTTCACCTTTTTTTTCTAAATGGCACCTTCCCTATGTGCCAAGGTACTATCAATGTATCTTGTTGCAAAAAATGAAAAAGATTTCTTTATATTCTAAGACAGGAATTATCTCAGTCTCCCGCATATCAAAAAGAAAACCCCTCCACTACTTCCTGCTACCCATCCCTTAGGTTGGGAAAACTGTCAAGACACAGGAAGCAGTTCATCAGTTGACCTCATTAACAGACACCCTCAATCTGCCCCCCCCCCCTCATTCCCCACTCCAGGAAATTGCTCCCACACACTTCTGCACTCATACAGTCAATGTCAACAAACACAATTTTCACTGAATACACAGCTGAATACACAGCCAGGGTCCTCCTCGTTTTGTGCCTTAGTGTCGGTTCACACTAGACGCGGCACGACTTGCAGGTCGCCTCACCGACCTGCACACGACTGCCGGGGCGACTTGCAAGACGACTTCTGTATAGAAGTCTATGCAAGTCGCCCCCAAAGTAGTATAGGAACCTTTCTTCTAAGTCGGAGCGACTTGCGTCGCTCCGATTAGAACGGTTCCATTGTACAGAACGGGAGGCGACTTGTCAGGCGGCCCCCGTGTGAACCGGCTCTTACCTTTTTCCTGCTTCAATCGCTAATTTGGTAGGGTGTACAGGAGCTGATTGATCACCTAACAGCCTGTGTGGAGCAGATCTGTAGTACTGAATACAGGATAAATGTGTCCCTGGAAGTGCACAATACTATCTGATTGTTCAATCTCCTTTAGCTCTACCGTTAACTATGTAGTGCAAGGGTTTGCCTGATTGGATACAAAATTATTGGATAGATAGGTGTGTTCTCGTATTATAAAGTATTGGTGCATCTAAAGGAGATTGTACAGAAATTGTACAATCAGATTGTATAGTGTAAGGTCACCTTTATACAACTAAAATGAACTAGTCACACTTTTGGTGGCATTAATTGTAACGGCACCCCAAACACACAAGCAAACACACATTTTGCCGTGTAAAGAAACAAGTGTCAAACGCAGCAAAACACCCAGTTAAAGATGTGCAAATGGAAACATGTCAAAATGTTCCATGTGCTAATTTGCCATGTGTGCGATCCTACTACACTAGGTGTGAATGGACTCCGAATGTGAAATTGGTGTGTTAACACAAGAACAATGAGGCTTCATTCACATCTGCATTTCTGAATGCATAGCAACCCGCACAGAAAAGGTGTATCTTGCCGCGTGTTTGATGTGTGACAAATGAGCTACAAATGCACCAAAAAAAAGCATTAAAAAAAATGCCATGCTCTGTTCTAAAAAAAGTTCTGGTGCTTTTTTGAGGCCTTTGTCATGTGTAGGGCAGCCCATTTAAGTGAATGGGCTGCCCTGTGCACGATGAGCAGAAACGTTTCCAAACGCCCAAAAAGAGGCATGCAAAAAAGTAAGTTCCCATTTTACAGAGATGGAAATGGGGCCTGAAAGCTGAGTGTCTTCATCCACACCGTACTGGTATAAATCTGGCCATACACTATGCTATATGATTGGACAATCTCTGTACAAATACTTTGGATTTACCAAAACTATGGAATAGGAGGACTCACCTGAGCAATCAATTCAATATGTATCAGTATGTATCAAATCAAGCAGGCTATTGCACTACATAGTTGATTGTAGATCTAAAGAAGATTGTACATTCAGATTGTACAGTGTATTGCCACCTTATAGGAAGAAGTTGGAAAGTGAGTGGAAATAAAACAAGAGGTGGTGTAGTAGTGAGGGAGGTGTGGTCCAGATAGATAAACATGTCCTATTCTGTGATGCATAAGGCAGTGCACGATGAGATATGAAGCTTCCCAGAATGTCACATGAAAGCAGAAAGCATGTTTTAAAATTCCAGAGAGGTGAATTCAAAGCTGCTGTGGACAAGGTAAGTGAGTAATACGCACACTGGGATGGCTGGGGTAGAAAAGACTTTAGAAGAGGCTTTTATTTCTTATTAAAAGTGAAATTCTGCCTGAAACGGTGAACCTAAAACAAACAAAGGACTTTCTTTATCATTCATTGAAGTACACAGGAATTCGGAAATTCTGGGTTATATCCACCCACCTGCAGGAGGTTTGGTCAATGGCAAGAAGAAAAAACATTGAAAAACAGCCCCCATAATCACCTCTGCAGAAAATAAAATTCTAACTGTAGGTTTTACTAGCCTTTTACTTTATTTTTAATTTTCTTTAATCAAGATTCCTGGTAAACAATTGATATTTTTTTTCTTCTGTGGCTTCTTTAAAAGACTTCCACCCTGCTGTTTAAGCTAATCTCTACATAGCAGTTATATGGATTGGTGTATCCTCAGCACTAGCTTTGGAGGCCATACCTGAACCCTGATGTAGAACTAGATGCAGACTAGAAGATTGCAGGGCTTGCTTGCAATAAAACGTTTGAGCACAGGGCTCTATATTGTGGAGCTTTCCATACCTGTACTGTGTTAGTTAGCCGCAGAGCTCTTTCTGGGTCCAGAGCTGTGGCACAGTTTCTGTTCGAATTGAAGCACTGGCAGTTACCGCACAGTTGGTACAATTGGGAGCATTTTTACAATTGAGTACTGATGTCATCTAGGTGCTAGGTGGAGTGTGCTTTCTTTCCCACCATTTCACCTAGAGGAAACATTATCCCACTACTGCCTGCACTCCCTAAGTACCAAATGGATCTACAGTGTTCGGTTCCGTTCCACTGCTCCCTTACAGTGATCACCTCCAGCTGTCTAAAAGCCTCATCAGTACCAGCTGTCTGAGTTTATGAGGCTGCTGGGAACTTTCCTATCACTTCCGGTCATACGGGTGTGAGGCTTGGAATGCACGCCGCTGTGAGGAGACATTGGAACAGAGTGCGAGATAGACTGAGACTCCGCTCTCCACACACACTGCTGGTTTAGCTTGGTGCCAGCTTAGGGGCACCTTAACATGTGAGTTTGACTATGTTTTTAATTTTTAAATAAAATGAGAGTTACATACTACACCATGATGGCTATGTATATGTCTTTATGAGCACTAAACAGAGCAAGAGGCATTAATATACTGCTTGGACAGGCTGCTATTGGATCCATCATAAATGGAGTGGTTATCCTAAATGAAACAAAGGTGCATATCCTTATGGTATCTGGTGAGTGGCCATTGCACTAGGTGGTGGTGAAGTCACGATAAGTGGTGAATTAGGAGCACTTTATATTGAAGAGGAACGTTATTACTGCACAGAAGTTATCAATCACTGAGGACATCCAGTGTACTGTGGTTTATACGTACATGTCGGGGATATATTTTTGCACTGTGCAGCACACACATAGATAATGATATGTGAATTCTATGATCACTAAGTAATATTGGCACATTGTACGATTTCAGTTTTCATTTATTTAACAGTTTCCATTTTTATTTTTGATATATATTTTATATATATATATATATATATATATATATATATATATATATATATTTCTGTTCTCATTTCTTAATATTTTGTTAGCACTAGCACTTTAAACAGTGATTGGTAACACTATCAGGAAAATGCAGCTCTGCAAAGAAATCAGCTTCCAGTTTTTTTTTTTCATCAAAGTTTAATTGAACAAGCTAAAGTTAGAAGCTTATTGGCTACCATGAACAGCTGCACCAGATTTTGTACTCTCCGAGTTTATTAAATCACCCCATAGAGTCTCCCTGTTATGGGTGTCCTCAGCTCATTGTCTGCTAATGGTTCTCTACCACCAGATGTATAGGACACCTCCAATATGGAACCTGGGACATATATCATTATAGGGTTTTCATCTGAGGAGCCTATTTCAGCTCTGTTGGTAAAATCAAGCCTGAAATTCACTTTATTATTTTTTTTTTTGTTTAAACTTTCTTTATTGTAGTCAGTCACAGCTTAACAAACACTTTCAATATAAGCATATTGGTGACAGATATTTTCTCATTTCAACAGTAGCAATAAATTGCATATATATTGGTAACATAAATAATAAATGGTAAGGAATAACAAAAGAAAGGAAGAAAAAGAGGGAGGGTAAGTAGACTATTGCTGTACTGAAACATCCGTTGCGACATCGAGAATGTGTACTTTTTTAGTGGTACATATAGATAGAATACAAAAAATGTGTAGCGCTAAAACAGCAAGATACCTTAAAACTAATAAGTTTAAAAGGCCTTAACTTATTAGTTTTAAGGTATCTTTCTGTTTTAGCGCTACACATTTTTTTATTTTATCTATCTGTTGGGCAACGATTCTAGTTGTGGTGTTAGCTGCTTATATGATTTTTTGATTATTTAGAGTAAGCGCAAATCTATTATTGGTGTGAATTTTAGTGGTACATATACAAGTTGCTTTAAAGCCTTAGAATCCACAGAGGTGGAGACTGGCTGTGGTCTCCATTAACCGTGGACCATATAACCTGAACCATGTTGGTCTCCTAGGCCAAGGAAATGTAAGTCGCAGCATCCCGGGGACGCCACCGCTCAGGGCCCACACCGGCAGAGGGGGGCTCAAGGCCTCCGTCTGTTCTCCACCGGCATGCCCCCTGGACCGCAGGCGCACCCCCGCCCCCATGACCCTCTCGGCCTGGAGAGCATCTTTACTTCACATCCATCTGGTAATAATGTAATAATTGCTAACATTCTGTTCATGCATCAAACGACTCTAGAAATGACAGTTCTTATTAGATTAGAAAAGAGCAGGGAAAAAGAGGAGGAAAAAAGAGAGATGGGGGAGAGGGTAGAGGGTAAGAGGGGTAGGGAGGGGTGAACAGGATCCCACCTTGGTTCCGTGTATTTCTCCGAGCATCCGCTCCGGACTTTCCGCCACCAGGGAGCCACCTTGTCCTATCTAGGACACATATGTTTTGTATGCGGTCCATGTTTCGGTCTTTGGAAAAATTGTGGTGGTTACTATTAAGGATGGCCACGATGACCCAATGTGGGGTCTGCTAATTTTAGTAAGGATACGTCCAGACTGGAGGACACGTGTGAAGTGTCATGGAAGTGTTCTATCCACGTTGACCATATGGCTGTGTGTTTGTCTGTAGTGACTTTGCCTTTTGCCACCCATTCCTCAGCTTCCCTTATTTCGTTTACCCTGCGTATCCACTCCTCTTTGCTCGGTATCTGCTCCTTCTTCCAAAAGATGGGCAGAAGACGCTTAGCAGCGTTTAGTAAGTGAGGTAGTGCGCTTTTTTTGTAGCGACTAACAGGTATGGGAGGGATATGCAGGAGGAAATGTTCCAGGGAGAGGGGGATCTCTATCCCAAGGGTATCTTTAATCTGGTCTCTAATAATCTGCCAGTATATCTTTATTCGTGGGCACTCCCACCACAGGTGCAAGAGGGTGCCTCGGCCTCCGCATCCTCGCCAGCATAGGTCTGAACTAGCCAGGTATATCCGTGCCATGTTAGAGGGGACTCTGTACCAACGTGTTAGTAATTTGTAATTTGTCTCCTGCATCTTGGAGTCCACTGAGCTGGAATGCGTGAGTTGGTATAAGTGTGTTAGCTGAGTTCCAGAGAACTCTTTTCCAAGTTCTCTCTCCCAGGCACGTACATAAGTAGGTTTAGAGACCGAGGCCGAGGACCCCAGCAGTTGATAAATTTCGGAAATCATGCGGGGGACCGGTTCCTCCGCTATAAACATCCCCTCAAAAGGTGTGAGCGTTGAGATATCTCTTATAGAGCTACCGTGTACTTCAAAGAAGTGGTGCAACTGTCTATACTTCCAGAAATTAAGCTGCGGTCTGCCAGGTTTGTTTCCTAGGGACTCAAAGGGCAGAATTTTCCCATCTCTCAATAATTTACCACAGCTGGCATTCTTGTCGTCTACCCAGGCTCCAAAGAAGCCCGCGTGTTCCCCTGGTGGGAACCAGAGAAGTCCACCCAGAGGCGTCAGCGGAGACATGGGGGGGCCAAATTCAGCAGTCGGTTGACTCTGTCCCATGTGTTAAGCGTAGATATCATCAATGGGGACGTAAAGTCGGATAGTCCCCTGTGTTCCCGTGAAAGCCACGGGGCATAGGCCAGGTTTCTGCCTGCCATATATTTTTCCATAGTCACCCATAGTTTGAACTGTCCATGGAAATGCCAATTTAGAATCCTCTGCAGGGCAATGACCTGGCAGTACCGCTTCAAATCCGGGACTCCCAGCCCTCCATAGTGTTTCCGTGAATCCCATATGAAGGTGGTAATCAAGTTAGACATTTGTTTGAAAAAAGTTTTGGGTAGGGGTATGGGGAGCATCTGCATATAAAACAGAATTCTAGGGAGAACGTTCATTTTTATTATGTTCGTCCTACCTATCCACGTGAAGGCTATTTTTGTCCATCATGCTAAGTCTTGCCTGATTTCAGTCAAAAGTCTGGGATAGTTTGTAGTATATAAAGTGTCAAAGCAGTCTGTCAGTTGTATGCCTAGGTAGCGTAGGGAAGTGTTGGTCCACGTGAAGGGGAAAGCAGCCTTTAAGCTATTTGTTACGGGAGTAGATAGGTTTATGGGTAGAATTTCTGATTTATTGTAATTAATCTTAAAGTTAGAAAGTGTTCAGAAATTTTGGAGTTCCCGCATCAGGACCGGCAACGAGACCAGGGATTAGTTAAGTGAAACAATACGTCATCTGTGTAAGCTGAGAGTTTGTGTTCCACAGCTCCTACAGTCAGGCCTTTGATATTGGTATTTGCTCTCACTCTTTGTAACAGTGGCTCCAAGGCCAGAGCGAAGAGGAGGGGGGAGAGTGGGCACACCTGTCTCGTGCCGTTCCCGATCGGGAACCTAGTTGATAAGACTCCATTAACCTTGACCTGTGCACTAGGTTCTGAATAAAGGGCTAGTATCCAAGTTAACATATTTGGACCCAGCCCCATTGAGATTACCACTTCCCTGAGGTATGATCAGTCAATGCGATCGAATGCCTTCTCGGCGTCGGTAGAAAGTATTAGATAGGGGAGAAGAACCTCTCTATTTTTGGCCCAATATATTAGTTGAATCGCTTGTACTGAGTGGTCTCGGGCTTCACGTCCCGCGATAAAGCTGGTCTGGTCTAGGTGTATTATAAGGGGGATAAGGTGCTTCAGTCGGTTTGCTAGGATTTTTGCCAGAATTTTCACATCCGTATTCAGGAGAGAAATGGGGCAGTAGCTCTGTGGGACAGTCGGGTCTTTGCCCTCTTTCGGTATAACTGATATGTGTGCTAAAAGATATAAAATCAAAAGAAAAGTCGCGCTAAAATGAGGATGACATAAAAAATGCCAAAAAAAATATAGAAAAGTGAGTAGTATTACTGGATGGATGAAATAAATGAATTTGTGTGGATCAATGCGATTGAGCGCTAAAAGTTAAACAAGCAAAAGTGCAAATGACAATTGATTAATGGTACGCAGGTATTGAAAGCTGTGTCCAAAATAATCAACAATATGTAACACAATAACTCACACATGAAATCTCAGTTGTCAGAAATAATGATACTGTGACAAATCTATAAAGGTGAAAAGTAAGGTGTAAAAAAGTCCAAACTTATAAAAGAATAATGGTTACAGTCCTTTCATGCCAGATGATATGCATGAAACAAAATAAATCTCCAGGTGCTCGGTGAATAATGACACAAAAAAAACTTGTTGTGATGATGTTAGAGTGCGCAGAGAAACCACCACCTCCTGATAAAAATGCTGCCTCTTACCAGATGGGATGGTCTCTTAGTTACAGGAGACCTAAAAAGCGAGTGGCTGCAACCCCAGCCAGGGATCTTTAGACAGGCACTTAGCGTCCAATTCCAGGGGCTCTCTCCAGCTCACGTCAATAAAGATGCAAATATCCCCATGTAAAAAACAAAGTGCTCCACATAGTGTAAAACCAACGTTTTATTAGATAAAAAAGCAGAAGTTGCACTTACAAGACCATTGAAGTAATAAGCGTGAATACAAATGCCGGCCGGCTCCAAGGTACCCGCGTCTTCCGGGTATGTGAATAGCGGTGTTTGTCGGGACGTAGCTCCTCCTCCCAGGGAGGAGGAGCTACGTCCCGACAAACACCGCTATTCACATACCCGGAAGACGCGGGTACCTTGGAGCCGGCCGGCATTTGTATTCACGCTTATTACTTCAATGGTCTTGTAAGTGCAACTTCTGCTTTTTTATCTAATAAAACGTTGGTTTTACACTATGTGGAGCACTTTGTTTTTTACATGGGGATATTTGCATCTTTATTGACGTGAGCTGGAGAGAGCCCCTGGAATTGGACGCTAAGTGCCTGTCTAAAGATCCCTGGCTGGGGTTGCAGCCACTCGCTTTTTAGGTCTCCTGTAACTAAGAGACCATCCCATCTGGTAAGAGGCAGCATTTTTATCAGGAGGTGGTGGTTTCTCTGCGCACTCTAACATCATCACAACAAGTTTTTTTGTGTCATTATTCACCGAGCACCTGGAGATTTATTTTGTTTCATGCATATCATCTGGCATGAAAGGACTGTAACCATTATTCTTTTATAAGTTTGGACTTTTTTACACCTTACTTTTCACCTTTATAGATTTGTCACAGTATCATTATTTCTGACAACTGAGATTTCATGTGTGAGTTATTGTGTTACATATTGTTGATTATTTTGGACACAGCTTTCAATACCTGCGTACCATTAATCAATTGTCATTTGCACTTTTGCTTGTTTAACTTTTAGCGCTCAATCGCATTGATCCACACAAATTCATTTATTTCATCCATCCAGTAATACTACTCACTTTTCTATATTTTTTTTGGCATTTTTTATGTCATCCTCATTTTAGCGCGACTTTTCTTTTGATTTTATATGATTTATGGTTTACTACTTTTTAGTCGCAGCTTCTAGCTTATGTGTGTAAGCGCAATATTTATTTTTCTCATGTGTGCTAAAAGAGCCTCAGGGGGAATACAGAATCTCTTTGCTAAAGAATTAAAGTACTTACACATATGGTTTGCGAGTAACGGGGAGAATTTAGCGTAGTATGCTTTGGTAAACCCATCAGGGCCTGGGCTTTTCCCATTGGGTAGCAATTTGATGGTGGACTCAAGTTCTGCGGTAGTGATAGGGGATTCTAAGTCAGCTAGTTGGTCTTCAGTCAGGGGAGGCAGTCCATTAATATATAGGTAGTCACGGATTTTTGTCAATCTGGTTTCCTTAGCATCTGAGGTTGTGTTCGCATCTAGATTGTAGAGGTCGACGTAATAGTCGCGGAACCCTGACGCTATTTTGAAGGAGTGGAACGTCATGTCACCCGTGGATGTGCAGAGTTTGTGCACTTGCATTTGGGCCCGTTTTGTGCGTAGTGCTCTTGCCAACATGCGTCCGCACTTGTTACTATGTTCATAGTATCGGTGGGATAGATGCCGCAATTGCTTACGCACCTGTCGTTCTAACAGCCGTGAGAATATATCTCTGAGTTCCATTAGTTCTCGTAGGGCTTCTGGGGCACCCCCCACTTTGTGTTTAGGTTCTGCTTGCTGAAGTGCATTAAAAACTCTATTGTAGTCTGCTAGTCATTCTCTCTTTAGTCTAGTGCCTTGTGCAATAAGCTCACCTCTTACTACGGCCTTGTGACATTCCCATATTGTACCCTCGCTCAAGTTTTCTAATGTGTTCTCTCAAAAGTAGTTCTTTATCGTTCTGAGATCTGACTTTCCACTACGGGGTCATCTAATAAGTTTTCATTAAGACGCCAGTTCCACGTTCTACGAGTGCCTGCTGGGATGATAAAAGTAGCCGCAGTTGGAGCGTGGTCTGAAATGGTAATGTTTCCTATGGAAGAGCTTTGGAGGAGGCGATCAATATAGATCAAATCTATACATGTATAGACGTTGTGTACTGCTGAATAGTAGCTGTAGTCCCCTTCTGAGGGGTGCAGGACCCGCCAGCTGTCGACTAAGCCACTGTCTGGAGGGACTTTCGGAAGTGCCTAGGGAATGCATGTGAATGTGAAGGGCGGCTGTGTGAAGTGTCTAGGGATGGATCTGGGCTCACATTGAAGTCACCTCCTAAAACTAGGGACCCCTCCCTGAACCCCTCTAGATGCTCTATGATTGAGTCAAGGAAGGTCAATTGATTTGAGTTAGGGGAGTATATATTGGCAAAGGTGTATTTAGTACCCGCAATGGTCCCCTTCAGGAAAACGTATCTTCCCAGGGGGTCAACCATGTCGTCTGTATGTTGAAAGGGGCAGTTTTTGTGGATAGCTATTGCAGTACCTCTGGACTTGTTGACCGGGGAGGTACTATGATACCACTGACTATAAATGTGTGTCGGTAGTTTGGGTATAGAATGGTGAGTAAAGTGCGTTTCCTGCAGGAAAACTATCTGTGCTTTTAATTTTTTCAGTTCCCACCACAATTTACTCCGCTTACAGGGGGAGCAAAGACCGCGGACATTATAAGAAATTACCTTAACAGTTGTCATTGAAGAGTGGTGTTGTAGGTCGGCTTCGGTCCCGGCGGCGGAGCACGGAGCGGGTATCGTCAGTCTGATAAATCCTTTTAGTGAAGGGGAGAGGGGAGCAGAGACCAGGAAGGGAAAGGAGAGTAAGGAAGGAGAGTAGAGAGACGAGAGAAAGACAATCATTAACATTAGCATAAACATAGGCAACGTTTGAACTCAAAAAGAACAGTGGTTCTGAATAGGTGCAGACTGGGCCCAATGAGCCCCCCTTTCTCAGGGGGCCCACTCTGTCCAGATCTGACATCCCAAATGGGATTAGTACCCGTATGTGGGCGGCCTACTGGGGGGTCGTGGGCCAACATGAAGGAGGGAAGGAAGAAAGGGTCCGCTCCGCCCCCACCTCATAGAAGCTTCTTTGTGACCCTATGGATCGAGGGGGGAAGGGGCATGGCAGGGGCTCTGGAGGTTGCATAATCTGGGATAAGCCCTGGGGAGGGTAGGACTAGAAAGTAAAGAGATCTGGAAGCAACCCCAAACCATGTCTATCTGAGTTGCAGGGCAAGGCCTTGTCCATCGTTGTGCTGTCAAAGTTCGCCATCGAAGCCAAGTCAGGGCGAGCACAGTAATGACTAGGTTAGGTGGGGAGCTTCAGATCTTCTGATGGTCTGGCAATAAGGGGTGCTTCCATAGTAGGGGATAAGGATGAAATTCGGGATCAGGCATTACCATCAGTCTCTTAGTATAGAGGGGAAGTATCCGATTCCTGCTGGTGGCGACTGCGTCTACGACCTCGGCGTTGAGGCATCTGCATCCAGGGCTGGTGGAGTTCAATGTTTGGGAAGTTTGCCATCGCAGGATCCCTGCGCCAGTCCGGAAAGTCAACTTTACCTAGGCCCATGGCAGAGAGAAAGTAAGGCAGGTCATCTCTGGTGCGTAATGTGGCTGAGCGGCCATCTTTAGTAGCTTGTAAATAGAAGGGAAAGCCCCAGCGGTACGTAAGGCCCGCTTCTTGGCGGGCCAACAAAACAGGTTTTAGGGCCCGACGTTGCTATAACGTGCGTCTGGAGATGCCCTGAAAGAAACAGAGGTGGGCGCCATCAAAATCAAAGAAAGGCCTGTTGCGCATCTTTTGCATTAATCGCTCTTTGAGGGTGTATTTATGCAGCTTGCATATTATGTACCTTGGGTTTTCAACATCTTGGGATGGTGGTCTCAGGGCCCGGTGGGCACGGTCAATCTCGATGGGCACTGTGTCCGGTAGTTCCAGGATCTCCCTGAATATGCCTTGCAAGGAGGGGATAATATCTTTGGGGGCTGTTGCTTCTGGCATACCTCGGATGCGGATATTAGCCCTCCTGCTACGGTTCTCAAAATCGTCAAGTTGTGACAGCAATAAGTCCAGATTTTGATCTTGTGCTACACATCTCAGTTGCAGTGCTGACATGGTGGGGAGAGCCTCATCCAGCCTTTGCTCTAATGTTTCCACTCTTGTGCCCAGATGTGTGGTGTCCTCCTTTAAGCTGTGCTATATCCTCTGTGAACGCCTTTTCCACCCTTGCAGTGAATTTTTCCAGGTCCTCTCTATTGGGGAGGGACCAGATATGCCTCTTTATGTCCCCATCCTCCATAAGATCAACAATGTCCGATCCCCCCGCCCTGAATACGGAGGACCCCGGGGAAGCCGGGGGTGCAGAGTCACTCACCGATCCGGGTGATGGTTGTGGAGATATAGCAGGTGGCGTGGGCTGCTTCTGTGTCGGCACATGCTGTTTTGCCATTTTGCTGACCGGCGCCATCTTGGATTTTTCCTGGGCCTTGCCGCGGGTCCCGGAAAAATATGAATCCAGCTGCCCCTGCTGTGTGTTGTCTGTCCCGGAGTTGTGGGCCGTATTCCGCCGCCTCTGTGACATGTCCTGGGCCGTGTCAGGGCCCAGGATCGCAGGTATGCTGCTGATGAAGTAGCGGCGGGAGCGGAGCACGGACCAAGCACGTCCTCACAGCTCCATGTCCAGGACACGCCCCACTTTATTATTTTTTATTCCAATTCAAAATCCCAACAGCTGGAAGAGGCTGTTTTTGGTCACTGCAGTCTACTGCAATTGACTCAAATGTACAAGGGGTTGTTTCAGGCCTTATTGATGCAGTTCATAGCACCCTGCATTTGGAGGATCAGCTTGCTGTTATAAGCCTGTAGGAAGGTGCATTCTATTTTCTCCACTGTAGGTGCCGCTTAACCACAGCAGCATTGCAGTTGGAGGAGAGGTCAAGAGGAACATGGTTAGTTGGGTCACTGGGAAAGCTATCTGATTGTATGCTGCCACCCCATGTGGCTTTGGCTCCCAGGCTTGGCGTGCATTTCACGTGCGGGTAATGTAGGGACAGGTCACCCATCTGACAGGGACAGTGATTAGCAGCAGGGAGGGGTTCCAGATGACGAGTAAGGAAAGAATAGGGACACACCATCTTACCTGGACACCTTACTATTTTGGCACAGACCAGCCAGGGTGCATTCTGCCCCTTAAGACACTGGCACACTCAAGACCTGCTCTGCTACACATGGTTGTTACATTCCGTGAGTGTTCCTGTCGGGCGTCTCCCTGCCAGGTTTGTTGTGTATTACTGAACTTTAAGATGGTTTCACACTGGGGCATTGGGGGCGACGCTGCCCCTTGATTTCAATAGGCAGAGGCGCTTTTGGAGTGGAGTATACACCGCTCCTACAGCGCTACAAAGATGCTGCTTGCAGCACTTTTTTTACCATCCTGCAAGCGCACCACTCCAGTGTGAAAGCACTCGGGCTTTCACACTGGAGTGAGAGGAGAGGTGCTTTACAGGCGCTATTTTTAATGCTATAGGACCTGTAAAGCGACTCAGTGTGAAAGCAGCCTAACAATAACCTCTTATAGGGCGTACACACGGTCGGACTTTGTTCGGACATTCCGACAACAAAATCCTAGGATTTTTTCCGACGGATGTTGGCTCAAACTTGTTTTGTCTACACACGGTCGCACAAAGTTGTCGGAAAATCCGATCGTTCTAAACGCGGTGACGTAAAACACGTACGTCGGGACTATAAACGGGGCAGTGGCCAATAGCTTTCATCTCTTTATTTATTCTGAGCATGCGTGGCACTTTGTCCGTCGGATTTGTGTACACACGATCAGAATTTCCGACAACGGATTTTGTTGTCGGAAAATTTTATCTCCTGCTCTCCAACTTTGTGTGTCGGAAAATCCGATGGAAAATGTCAGATGGAGCCCACACACGGTCGGAATTTCCGACAACACGCTCCGATCAGACATTTTCCATCGGAAAATCCGACCGTGTGTACGGGGCATTAGGGACTAAGGGTAAAACAAATCTTAATATCTAAACACAATTTTGCAACTTTGTGTTAGTAAAACCGTACATATCACTACTTTGTGTATCCAGGTGGATTATAACAAATTGTGCTTTCTTTTGGTTGTAGATTCTAATAGATATCTTGTGATTTTTTTTTTTTTATTATCAAGGGAAATCTGGCCCAAAATAGTAAAAAAAAAAAAAAAAAAAAAAAAATATTTTTCCCCCCTTCTGACAGGCCATTTTTTGCAATACAGCACTGCATTACTTTAACCACATGCCGACCAGCGCACGACAAAATACTTTGGCACAATGGCACAGCTGGGCAAATGGGCATACAGGTACATGCCCTTTAAGATGCAGCATTGTGGGAGCGTGCGCGCGTGCCCGCCGTGTGCTCCATAACCATGACCGCGGGTCCTGCTGACTGGATGTCCGCCGGGTGCCCACGATAGTGTCATGCAGCGGAAGAATGAGGAGATGCTTTTGTAAACAAGCCATTTCCCCATTCTGTCTAGTGACATTTCCCCGTTCTGCCATGAGACATGACAGAGATCACTGTCATCGGGAGCAGTGATTGATGTCATGTGAGTAGTAGCCCATCCCCCCCACAGTTAGAATCACTCCCTAGGACACGCTTAACCCCTTGATCTCACCCAAGTGTTTCACCCCTTCTCTGCCAGTGTCATTTACACAGTAATCAGTGCATTTTTATAGCACTGATCTCTGTATAAATGACAATTGTCCCAAATTAGTGTCAAAGTGTCCGATGTGTCCTCCATAATGTCGCAGTCACGATAAAAATCGCAGATCGCCGCCATTACTAATTAAAAAAAATAATAATAAAATGCCATAAAACTACCCCCTATTTTGTAGATGCTATAACTTTTGCGCAAACCAATCAATACGCTTATTGCAATTTTTTTTACCAAAATTATGTAGAAAAATACATATCGGCCTAAACTGAGGAAAAAATTTGTTACTTTATATATTTTTGGAGGATATTTATTATAGCAAAAAGTAAAAAATATTGCTTTTTTTTTCAAAATCGTCGCTCTTTTTTTGTTTATAGCACAAAAAATAAAAACCGCAGAGGTGATCAAATACCACCAAAAGAAAGCTCTATTTGTGGGGAAAAAAGGACATCAATTTTGTTTGGGTGCAATGTCGCACGACTGCGCAATTGTCAGTTAAAACGACGCAGTGCCGAATCGCAAAAAGTGCTGTTTTCAGGATAGGGGTAAGTTCTTCCAGGGCTGAAGTGGTTACTGATAATTGTGCGGTCGTGTGTCACTGTACCCACATAAAATGTATGTCCTATTTGATCACTTCTAAGATTGTATTTTTTGCGCAATAAACAAAAAAACAACCGTCAATTTTGAAAAAAAAACTATTTTTTTTACTTTCTGTTCTAAAACACATCCAATAAAAAAATGTAAAACAATCTAAATTTATTCATCAATTTAGGCCAATATGTATTCTGCTACATATTTTTGGTAAAAAAATCCCAATAAGCATATATTGATTGGTTTGCGCAAAAGTTATAGCATCTACAATCTATGAGATATATTTATGAAATCTATTTTTATTTTTACTAGTAATGGTGGTGATCAGTGACTTGTAGCGGGACTGTGATATTGGGGTGGACAAATCGGACACATAATTGACACTTTTGACCCTTTTTTTGGGGACCAGTGACATTTACTAATGTCACTGGCAGGGAAGGGGTTAACGTCAGGGGTGATCAAAGGGTCAAAAGTGTGCCTAGCTGGTGTAGTGGGGGAGGTGCTTTGCTAGTGGAAAGCATCATGGGTGCCTGCATGTGAGTGCAAGGGGGGCCCCCTAAAGCAAGGTGTCCATACATGGGCAGGCAGTGGCATCGCTATGGGGGGCACCCGCCAGAGGTTTGACACCAGTGAAGTGGTGACAGCTGGCTCTTTTCCGCACTCAGTCCGCCAGTGAACACAAGAGGCTGCGCTGTGACAGGAGAGAGGTGAGCTGTGGGATTTCAGTGTATCTCCCCCGCTCGCCCCCCCCTTCTCCTGTCAGCAGTGGAGTAGAGAGAGTGGCTCTCATCTCGTTCGCTTCTCAGCTTGGTGCCGGTTTCCTCTCCTCCCTATTGGCCACAGCAGAGGGCCAATCAGAAGAGGCAAGAGGAGCATCTAGGGACATGTAGTCCCGGAAGCTTGGCAGCCCCATTGTTGTCCATCGGTAGCAGACTTCAGCCCCCAGCATGCACTCTGCTGGGGGAAAAGATTGAGAGCCTGGAACCCAGAAAGAAGCTGAGTGACTGCTACAGGAAAAAGAGAAGAGCCACGCTGCTGCCAGCAACACCAGAGAGAGAGCCACGCTTCTGCCAGCACCTCCAGAGAGAGAGCCACGCTTCTGCCAGCACCTCCAGAGAGAGAGCCACACTGCTGCCAGCACCCCCAGAGAGAGAGTCACACTGCTGCCAGCACCTCCAGAGAGAGAGACACACTGCTGCTAGCACCTCCAGAGAGAGAACCACACTGCTGCCATCACCTCCAGAGAGAGAGCCACGTTGCTGCCAGTACCTCCAGAAAGAGAGCCACGCTGCTGCCCAGCACCACCAGGGAGAGGGCCATGAGGCTGCCAGCACCATGAAAGAGAGAGCCACACTGCTGCCAGCACCACGAGAGAGGGAGCCACACTGCTGCCCAACACCACCAGAGAGAGGGCCACGCTGCTGCCAGCACCACCAGAGAGAGAAAGACTGAGCCACTGCCAGGGTACAGACATGCTACAGTACTGAGCAGAGTCAACCTGGGCAACCCAGAGTGAGCGAACATCCAGCCAGAGGGATCACTGCTGCTGTTCCAATGGGTCTGGTAAGAGGGCCTCTCAACCATTATCCATTACTGCTCCTAGGGAAATATCATTACTAACCTTCTATAAATGCTCTTTACCTGGCTGTAATGCTGACCAGGTGGTCTGAATGCTTCCTAAGCCAGAGCCTGCATGCACATCAGAAAAGTTTAGGGAAAGTTAAAAATTCTTATCTGCATACCTCCGGGTTAATGAACATAAATATTGGAACAACAGAGCCATGGTGCTGGCATTTTCAGAAAGAAAATTCAATAGTGGAAACCTCTGTAAACATAAAAACAGATTAGAAATTGCTAATCAGACAATGGCAGCTTGATCCTTCTATTAAGCTTTTGCATCAGGTTTCTCAAACCTTTGCATGCCTGCACTTTAGGTGATAATGACTAAGCCCCTCCCCTTCATGACATTGTTGAAAAGGAGCGGAGCACAGATGACCTCAAAAGTATGCCCCCCCTGAAAAAAGTTCTGTGAATGCCCATGGAAGGCATGTATCAGTGTTCCTGCTTTACAGGAACACAGGATTCATGCCTTCTGTACTGACAGAATGGCAATCTGCCTTGCTTACATAGGCAGATCACCATTCTGCCTGTGTACCCAACTATCAGCGACCGCCCTGTAGCAGTAAATGTGCTACAGGGTAGTCGACAAGTGGTTAATTTAGCTGTATATTATCATAATGGGGGATTTTATCTATCCAGACATAAACTGGGTGGAGGGAACCGCACATTTATCTAAGGCTCGCCAGTTCCTAAATGTCTTGCAGGACAATATTATGGGTCAGATGGTAGACGCACCAACTAGAAATAAAGCATTACTGGATCTACTGATTACAACCAATACAGACCTGATCACGGATGTGGAAATACGGGGCAATTTAGGTAACAGCGATCACAGGTCAATTGGCTTCAGTATAAATCACACAAATAGGAAACATAAGGGGAATGCAAAGACACTGACACTGAAAAGAGCCAACTTCCCTAAACTACGAACCTTGATAGGAGGCATAAATTGGGATAAAATCTAAGGAACAAAGAACCGAAGGAGAGATGGGTTTGCTTTAAGAGCATATTAAATAAGGGCATTAGCCAAGGCATCCCATTGGGTAATAAATTTAAAAGAGCAAACAAAAGTCTTGGATGGCTTAACTCCAATGTAAAAATGCATATAAAATCAAAGGAGAAGTCCTTCAAAAAATACAAGGTTGAGGGATCATCATCAGCATTCAGTGAACTGGTGGCCTTGGGAAAAAATAGGACTTGGGAATATCATGGAATAAGTAGATTAGCGCAGTTATACAATGATAATAAAATGCTAAAACCCTTTACTGGGCTTAGGAGCGAATATGGAATCCCAAAAGTAACATTTTATTGCTACCTACAGGTTAGGCATGCCTTGGGCAGTTAATGTAAGAACTGCCTGCCTGTATGGTGTAAGATCCCTCTTCTTGAAAGTATTGTCAGAACAAACAGTACCAAAGGCCTAATAGCAAAGATATATGGGCGATTGACTGAAAAACTACTTGCCCCACAGACGACCATGGGAGTTAGGGCGAGCTGGGAGGCAGATGCGGGGGAGATTGCAGATCACCAGTGGAGGAAGATTTTGGAGTTTGCTCCGCTGGTGTCTGTCTCTCCGTCGCAGCAAGCTTCGCACCTCCTCCTGCTGCATAGAGCCTACTATACCCCAAAAAGATTACATAAATTTGGTAATAGACTAGATGATAAATGCCCCAGGTGTCTGGATACAGGTGACCTTATACACATGATGTGGCGGTGCCCAAAACTAACAAGATACTGGGGAGTGATAGTAAAGATTATAGAAACTAGGTGAAAAATTAATTTAGCCCTGGAGGTATGTATTCTTGGCCTGACATGGGGAGAATATAGGGAGCAATGATATTAAGACCGCTGTAGGGAGGTGCCTCTACCAGGCAAGGAAATTGATAGCCCAGGCTTGGCTCTCTGCCACACCTCCAACTCCGGAGGCATGGATCGAAGTGATGAATAAGTTGGTGTGGATGGAAAAAACAACGTATATTAGAAGGGGTAGTTATGGTAAATTTGTAAAGATTTGGAGACCATGGCTAGCTTGGATGGGTGTCTCCCTTTGAGATACAGAGGAATTTAAATATTGTCTTATGTAGGTGAGAACATGGAATATAGAGGTATGGTGTCGTGAGGAAATGGTTTTGGGAAAAAATACTAATCAGACAGAAAACATTTCCTGCTAAGCTCCCTGCCTGGGTGGGGTAGAGGGAGGGTATTTTTTGGGCGGGGTGAGAGTGGGCGGGGGGTGGGTAGTCGTAATATAAGGGAGGGATGGGATGGGGAATAAAATAAAAAGGGGGTGAAAAGGTAATGAAAACTCTTTTTATAACTACCCACTGCAGTATCTACTAGTTATTAATTTATATGTTGTTGTAAACGAGCTTGCATTGGTATAAGTGTATTGTATTATATTTTGTTAATAAAAAACATTAAAGAGGAGAAATAAAGCGTTACTGGATCTACTGATTACAACCAATACAGACCTGATCACAGATGTGGAAATACGGGGCAATTTAGGTAACAGCGATCACAGGTCAATTGGCTTCAGTATAAATCACACAAATAGGAAACATAAGGGGAATGCAAAGACACTGAATTTCAAAAGAGCCAACTTCCCTAAACTACGAACCTTGCTAGGAGGCATAAATTGGGATAAAATGTAAGGAACAAAGAACCGAAGGAGAGATGGGTTTGCTTTAAGAGCATATTAAATAAGGGCATTAGCCAAGGCATCCCATTGGGTAATACATTTAAAAGAGCAAACAAAAGTCTTGGATGGCTTAACTCCAATGTAAAAATGCATATAAAAGCAAAGGAGAAGTCCTTCAAAAAATACAAGGTTGAGGGATCATCATCAGCTTTCAGACTTTATAAAGAATGCAACAATAAATGTAAGGGTGCAATAAGGACGGCTAAGATAGAACATGAAAGACACATAGCGAAGGAGAGCAAAAAAAAAAATCCCAAGAAATTCTTTAAGTATGTAAACAGTAAAAAAGGGAGGACAGATCATATTGGCCCCATAAAGAATGAGGAAGGACATCTGGTTACAAAGGATGGGGAGATGGCGAAGGTATTGAATTTATTCTTCTCCTCAGTCTTCACGATGGAATCAGGGAGCTTCAGTAACCAAAACTGCAGTGTTTATCCTCATGACACATCACAGGAAGCACCTCCATGGTTAACAGAGGACAGAATTAAAATTAGACTTGGGAAACTTAACATTAATAAATCACCTGGACCAGATGGCTTGCACCCGAGGGTACTTAGGGAACTCAGTCAAGTAATTGCCAGACCATTGTTCCTATCTTTTTACTGACAGTCCATTGACTGGAATGGTACCAGCTGATTGGAGAAAAGCCAATGTAGCACCAATATTTAAAAGGGGCCAAAAATACATCCTTGGGAATTACAGACCAGTTAGCCTAACATCAATAGTATGTAAACTCTTGGAGGGGATGATAAGGGACTATATACAAGTTTTTAGTAATGAGAACGGTATCATTAGCAGTAATCAGCATGGATTTATAAAGAATCGTTCTTGCCAAACCAATCTATTAACCTTCTATGAGGAGGTGAGTTGCCATCTAGATAAAGGATGGCCCGTAGACGTGGTGTATATGGATTTTGCAGTTGACACAGTTCCCCATAAATGTTTACTGTACAAAATAAGGTCTGTTGGCATGGACCATAGGGTGAGTACATGGATTGAAAACTGGCTACAAGGGCGAGTTCAGAGGGTGGTGATAAATGGGGAGTACTCGGAATGGTCAGGGGTGGGTAGTGGGGTCCCCCAGGGTTCTGTGCTGGGACCAATCCTGTTTAATTTGTTCATAAATGACCTGGAGGATGGGGTAAAAAGTTTAATCTCTGTATTTGCGGACGATACTAAGCTAAGCAGGCAATAACTTCTCCGTAGGATGTGGAAACCTTGTAAAAAGATCTGAACAAATTAATGGGGTGGGCAACTACATGGCAAATGAGGTTCAATGTAGAAAAATGTAAAATAATGCATTTGGGTGGCAAAAATCTGAATGCAATCTATACACTGGGGGGAGAACCTCTGGGGGAATCTAGGATGGAAAAGCACCTGGGGGTCCTAGTAGATGATAGGCTCAGCAATGGCATGCAATGCCAAGCTGCTGATAGCAAAGCAAACTGAATATTGGCATGCATTAAAAAGGGGATCAACTCCAGAGATAAAACGATAATTCTCCCGCTCTACAAGACTCTGGTCCACCGCACCTAGAGTATGCTGTCCAGTTCTGGGCACCAGTTCTCAGGAAGGGTGTACTGGAAATGCAGCCAGTACAAAGAAGGGCAACAAAGCTAATAAAGGGTCTGGAGGATATTAGTTATGAGGAAAGGTTGCAAGCACTGAACTTATTCTCTCTGGAGAAGAGACACTTGAGAGGGGATATGATTTCAATATACAAATACCATACTGGTGACCCCACAATAGAGATAAAACTTTTTCACAGAAGGGAGTTTAACAAGACTCGTGGCCACTCATTAAAATTAGAAGAAAAGAGGTTTAACCTTAAACTACCTAGAGGGTTCTTTACTGTAAGAGCGGCAAGGATGTGGAATTCCCTTCCACAGACAGTGGTCTCAGCATGGATAGTTTCAAGAAACTATTAGATAAGCACCTGAATGACCAGAACATACAAGGATATACAAGGTAATATGGACATATAATCACACACATAGGTTGGACTTGATGGACTTGTGTCCTTTTTTGACCTCACCTACTATGTAACTATATAACCTACCACCAAAGAACAACTCAAAATAAGTTCTTCACATACCACATATGTGTATGTTGTTTGTACCCGTAAGTAAGTATTTTGCTGTTTTTTTTTGTTTTTTTTGTTATCCTACCTAAAACACACTGACACTAGCTGATACTGTTTCTACTTTTAAAAATGTTTTTTTTTTTTCTTACTGAGCACGACCTTTGACATTGACCTTGGACCCTGACATTGACTTTTGACCTTTACTTGACCCTAACACCAACCCTTGAACTACCCTAGATCTATCTAGGTATTGTTTCTTTATTTCTTCCTTTTTTTTTTTTATTACACACTTTTGTTTACATTCTCCCTGCATGAGAGAGAGAAAGCCCCCATTCAGAGAGAAAAAAAAAAAACACGGGTGGGCTGCACAGTGACTGATCATTGTGATAGCCAAACAGAGGTTATCACAGCAATCGGGGGACTCGAAAACCAAGGGTCCTGAATCACAATCATTAGTACGGGACCCGGGCATCCCCATAACAGCCCAATATCACACAAACAACAATATGCATATATGCAGCCCCACAGAAAAAATGCCCAGTTTTGAAGGGCTGCATATAAGCGTATGGTTGGCATGAAGGGGTTAATACAAAGTTCTGTTCACTGCACCCAGACTCTGAGTGATTACTGATGCCGCACCACTCTGCACCTCCCCACAAGCCTATAAAAATCTTTTAGTACTCCAATAGCTGTAAAGACCTTTCCACTACACCTGCTGTTTGAGAACTTCCCCTATGCAGATTAAAGCCATGCTGTAAGAAAAGGGGGGTCCACCTATGTCTGTGCCAGAGCAGTTACTCTGGTCCATGTCCAGTGTAAATCCTCCAGCAATCCATGTTCACAAAGATACCACTAGATGGGTCAAAGGTATATTTACCTTTGGGGACTTCACTGTTGCTGTTGTGGCCCTTTGTCCTGTGTTGGTGGTTATTTTGATCTGTCAAACCAGGTCAGGTTGGTTTACAGTTCCTAGAGAGGATCTTTTCACTGCTTTCCACTGCTGGGATCTATGGAGTAGGAGCCTTGTGGCTAGGCAAAATGTATTACAAGCCTCTAAACTTGTAATAATTCTACTGCTCAGTCATCTGGAGGATGTTGAGGGTGACGGGTATGATAAACTGTGTCTAACCTTCGCACTGTACTACGCTAGGCGGGAAATTCTACTGCGATGGAAACTGGAGGAGCCTCCTACTCTGGCCTCGTGGATAAGGTCGGTGAACAAGGTACTTCCCCTCTATAGACTGATGTACGAAAGCAGGCAATGTCCAGGGAAGTTTGACAAAATTTGGTCGTCCTGGATGGACGCTTCTGGGGACCCCGAACCCCCTACCCCATAAGTAAGACACGAAACATAGGAGAGGACATCCTGCATCTCAAGCCTATTCTTCTTATACCCGTCTCTCTTCACCCCCTTCCTTTTTTCTCCCTTTTCCCTCCCCCCCCTCTTCCTTCATATTCCCTCCCCTTCCTCCCCCCCTCCCACCTTCTTCTCTCCCCGCTCCCCTCCCTCCCCCAGACGCCCCTGTCAGGAATGATTGAATACTGGGTTATTTACTTCATATTATCCAATAATTTTCCAAGATGACACAAGCCATGAGAACTATGGTTAGGTGAAAATTCTGTTGAGTACGCATTTGGAACAACTGATAAAAAGTAGTTATTGTTTTAGGGTAAATCCCACTGTAATTATTCTTACCATAATGACTGTACTAAATTCTTGTACTGTAATGCTGATTTGTTTAATAAAAATTTTTCTGTTAAAAAAAAAACTTGTAATAAAATGTTTTATTTCACGACTTTGATGTCTGTACAAAGGTATAGCTCATCTTGCTGGTTAGATATCCACATAGTAAAGGCTTTGTCTTTCTTAGGCGAGATGTCCTTTCTTTTGTACTGGATGTCTCTAGCAATGGCTTGGGTAGCCACAGTATGCTCTTTCCAGCTCAAATGAAAAACCTCAGAGGTGCCCAGTCTTTTACCTTAGCTGCCTTAGCAGTGCATATTTGCAGATCCTGCTCAGACCATACATCCAGAAAGCCTGAAACCTCTTAATGCCTCCAGCAAGTTTTTTTTCATCTCTAATTCTACAGGTGGGGGCTGTTCACACAACTGGATGGGTCCCAGGGTATCAGGTCTTCTAGCTTTAAATGCTAATAATAAGCCTGTTATATCACAGAATAATTACTTGGAGACCACAAAAACTTCAGCTCCCTGTAGCATGTTTCCTGTGCTTTGTTCCCATCCTTGTTTCCATCTTGTAGGAATTTGCCCTTGCATTAATTCCCTACAATTACATTCCAACTACTGTTCAGGGAAACTCTGCATGCTCAAAAAAAGCTGATCATTTCCCCAAAGGACTCCTGCCTCAGTGCTCTTCCCATGTCATTGTATCAATTTCAGTTTCATGGAGCAGTCCGTGTCAGCTTCTTCCGGAAGTCCCACTGTTAGTAACTACCTCAACCTGAACTTCATTGGACTTTGGTGCTGTAAGACCTTCACCTCCCTGAAGACTTGGTACTTCATATGGTTCATATGGAGGAACATTGTCTGAGATATCAGTTGAGTGCACGTGACAATTCTGAATTTTTGACAATTAATAGCTATTTTTTGCACTTTATGAACAGATCTAATAAAGCAAATCCATTGATATATTTAACAAACCAAAAGAAAGCAAACAGAAGAACTTTATTGTTAGGGTTTGCACATAATTTAAGCAATGGTGTCACCAGGATCATGCATAATTTATCTGATACCTGATTTGTTACGCTATTGTTAGGTTGTATAGTAACTTTATCAGTAACAATCTACATGAACTATTTTTTCTTTTATTATAAATACAAAAAGAACCAGAAGCAGTTAGCTCAGTCAAACTTCTGCCTTAACATTTCATTTTGATTTTGATACATAAATGTCTTACATTCCTTACAAAATACAATTATGACAATGTTTATTGCCCTCTGATATTATGATATTTTTATTAAAGAAAAGTATTTCTGCTATCTGCCTCGGTACAGTAATTATCGATGTAAGCACTTGTGATATTTTACAGAACACACAAAACATTTAAAGGTCAAATTTGAAAAGGTCCCCTAAGAATTTAGATTGTTATATTATTTGTGAATGCAATGACCTGGAAGTCTTTCAGCATAAAGACACGTTGCTTTCATTAGTAAAATGATATACAGTTGTTTAAAACAAGTAATACCAATTTTAATAGAATTCCTTAGAATTTATTGTATTTTAACCACTTCCAGCTGCCGTCGCTCATATATGGGCCTTAATGCCGAGCTGTCGCACATATGCCTTCTAGGCAATCTGAGGTTCTGTGCTGAAAACATGTTCACTGTGTGCTCACAGCACACTGACCAAGAATTCTCCAACAGCTACCAGGCAAAACTTGTGGACAAGTTATATACATGTGACCTCGGTGGTGTGGATGTGTCACTGCCATCATTCCATGTCAATTCATAGAAAAAAGTATATAAACCTCTGAAGGGATTTTTAAGGCAACAGAAATTTTCAATTTGAGTAAAAATCAATTTTATTATTATCGATAAGAGTTAATAAAAAGTGCACTAGCCAATGCACTTTTTTAATCACTTGCAATGTGATATCCTTACCTTTTGTGTATATATAGTTTTTCTTGAATTTTGTAGTTCAATTTATTATTTCTATTTTTTTTAATTTTGGTACTTTTGTATTTATTAACTCTTATCGATAATAATAAAATTGATTTTTACTCAAATTGAAAATTTCCATTGCCTTAAAAATCCCTTCAGAGGTTTATATACTTTTTTCTAAACTTGTGGACAAGAACAATCAGGACAGGCCCCACTGTGAGAGCCAATCACATTGATTACGTGAATGGGAAGATGCTCTGTCTCCTGGCCTTGCAGCGGAACTTTACCCATAACAGCTAGATAAACAATAATGTTCTTTAGCAAGGAACATACATTCCACATTAATAATGATGCTACCAAAATTAGTGTGTGCTGTAAATTGCCTCCAGTAATTTTCCTGTTCCTTCTTGCCAGAGGCTGCCATTTTGCTGAAGCCCAGAGCATCTAAATAGCAGTAAATTTTAAGCTGTCAGCAGGACGGTCTCTAGTGGCTTTGATTTTCAGGATAATACTGAAAATGAAGAGCAGCCGAGCATGTGCAGAGCAGGATGAGACAGTGTATTACTGGATTTTAAATATAGGCACTTTTTGTTAATGTTTTAAATAGCTATAGCGGGGCTGAGCCATGCTCTGTGTGTCTTATGGACACACAGCAGGGCTTGGCAGTGAGAGGAGCCAGGAGTGCCAGCGTGGGACCTGAGAGGAGGAGGATCAGGACTGCTCTGTGCAAAACCATTGCACAAAGCAGGTAAGTATTACATGTTTGTTATTAAAAAAAAATAATAAAAATGTTACCCTAATGCCGCGTACACATGGCCGGACTTGCCAATGGGCTAAACTCCGTCGGCATTTCCGATGGAAAGATTTAGAACATTTTCTATATCTGAGTGGCGACAGAAAAAGTCCGATGGGTCATACACACGGTCGGTATGTCCGACCAAAAGCTCCCATCAGACTTTTTCTGTCGGGAAGTCCGGCCGTGTGTACGCGGCATTAGTATCACTTTAAACTTTACTTTGTACTTTTTGTACATTGTTTCTTTCTTTTCTTTGGTCGGGATTAGGGATGAGCAAATCTCAATGGTGTGAGGTTCAACAAATCCTACTTGAACTCTACAAACCCCGAACTTTGCAGCAAACCCAATGGACCTATAGGGACCAAATCTTGATACTAAAGTCTAACCATTTTTACAACTGATGAGCAAAGTATTGTCAAAAAAAACTACATAGGGAGCTGGGCACTGCCATGGGGACATTTATCAAGGAAAAAAAGTTTTTATTTTAAATGACATACAACAAGGAAAAGGTAATTTTAATGCAACTTCAAGGGTGGCATGAGAAAAATGCAATTGCTTTACATTACACACTTGGGAGATGCCTTTAGGCTGTATGTGGTGTTACAAAATAGTACAATTTTCACAGAGAGTTTAAGGCTGGGTTCACACTGCAGATGGATGCGGCTGACAGCAGGGGGTCCTGTGCGTCCCTGTTCTCTGTTTCATGGATGAATCAGGCCCAAATTTTTGCCTGAATTCGGAACTGAATCGGAGCCAAAGACACACAGAACTCCTGTGCAATTCGCTCCGCAGCCGCTCCTGAGATGTGTGAACTTTCTCCATTTCGAGCAGGTCACAATTAGGGATGAGCCGAACACCCCCCGGTTTGGTTTGTGGCAAAACGTGCGAACAGACCAAAAATTTGTGCGAACATGCGAACCCCGTTAAGGTCCATGGGACTCGAAAGTGAAAAATCAAAAGTGCTAATTTTAGAGGCTAATAATAATAATAATAATAATAAGTTATTGTCATAAAAAGTGTTTGGGGACCTTGGTCTTGCCCCAGGGGACATGCATCAATGCAAAAAAAAATTTAAAAAACGTCCGTTTTTTCGGGAGCAGTGGTTTTAATAATGCTTAAAGTGAAACAATAAAAATGTAATATTCCTTTAAATATTGTGCCTGGGGGGTGTCTATAGTATGCCTGTAAAGTGGCACATTTTTCCCGTGTTTAGAACAGTCCCTGCACAAAATGACATTTCTAAAGGAAAAAAAGTCATTTAAACTGCTTAATGTAATGTTGCCCCTCCAGGCCCTATATACTCTGAACAGCAGTATACAGGTGGTCCCCGGGTTACAAACAAGAAAGGGACTGTAGGTTTGTTGTTAAGTTGAATCTGTTTTTTTAATTTGGAACAGGTACATTTTTTAAGTGTAGCTCCAGCCCAAAAATCTATTTTTAAGCTTTTTGGATAATATAGGGCAGGGTTATCATTTTGAAAATTTTGGGTTATTAGGGAAACAAGGATTGGTGATAAAGCATCAGTGGAGACACCTTTTTCCCATATTAACTCTTACAGGAGAGAATTTCCCTTCCTAGGGGTAGATTTCCTCTCACTTTCTGTTGCCTCCCTCCATTTGTAAGTAGGAGTGGTTTGAAAGTTGGATGTTTGAAAATAGGGGACCGTCTGTATATACTATACGGCCTGCCCTATACACTCTGTGGAAAATTGGGCCTTAGGTGTTGGTGGTACCAGAACCCTGTAAGCCCTCACAGTTACTCTTGGTGGACGCTGGAATGGGCCCTGCTGTGAAATATTATATCAAGAATTGTAATTACATGCCCCTGCCAGGGGCAGAAAAATTGTGCCTTGTGGTGGCGTGGTGGTGGTACAACACTGTAAAGTCTCACAGATACTTTTGTTGAGTGCAGGAACAGGCCCTGCTGTGAAATATTAGATCAAAAATTGTAATTATGCGCCCCTGTTAAACAGGGGCAGAAAAATTGGGCCTTAGGCGGTGGTGGTGGTACAACACTGTAAAGCCTCACAGATACTCTTGTTGAGCGCAGGAATGGGCCCTGTTGTGAAATATTAGATCAAAAATTGTAATTACGCGCCCCTGTTAAACAGGGGCAGAAAAATTTGGCCTTAGGTGGTGGTGGTGGTACAACACTGTAAAGCCTCACAGATACTCTTGTTGAGCACAGGAACGGGCCCTGCTGTGAAATATTAGATCAAAATTGTAATTACAATACAGTGCAGCCGTAGTGCAGTTGCTACTACTTTTGCGGTGGTGTACACAGTACACAATACAGTGTAGTGCGGTGTTGCAAAACATGGTGCATCCTCTGCCGGTGGCCGTGGGGCACACTTGTCCTTTTTTCTGCTGCTGGCTTTGTTATTGAGCCAGAACATGCAGAAGAGTTGGTGGAGTGGATAACAAAGCCTTCCTCATCCTTTTCATCCTCTGTCACCCAGGCTCAGAGTAGTTTTCCTTCCTCCACAGTATCGGGTACATGCTGCTGGAGGATGTGCAGCGATTTGAAGGCTTCAATGTTTGTTCCCAGGTTGAGGAAGGGAGTAACGTGAGCCTAGAGAGAGGGGATGCCCAAGAAGGACAAGAAACTGGCAGTCATGTTCCCCCAGCTGCAGCATAGTGCCAAGTTTTCTCCAGTGATGAGGAGGGAGGGGATGATGAGGTCACTGACTCTACTCGGGCGCCTGATAGAATAGAGGAGGAGGAGGATGCACAACTCCAACGAGGCAGGGTGTCCCCTAGGGGGCAGCTTAAGGGCAGCCACCCTACTGCATCACACCCCAGAGCTCTGCAGGTGCAGGGCGCTGCTGACTCCCCGCTGATTTTGAAAAGTTCCTTGGTGTGGGCCTTTTTGGACATGTGTGCAGAAGATTGCACTGTTGCTGTTTGCAACCTATGTCTGAAGCGGATCAAGCGTTGCCACAACAGCAGCCACTTGGGCACCACATGCTTGACCAGACATATGACGACCTCCCATGCAGTCTTTCTCCCGTATACTAAATTTGAGTTTTAATATCGCTCAGATTGATTTGGGTTAAATCAGAGTTCTTTGACCATGAGTGAAAGCTTTAACACAATAACAACATTTATTGGTGATTAGTTGAAAGTCTATCTAATACACAACCATCTATCTATAGTCTACACCAAGGAAGTAAATATTAGGTTATAATAAGAGAATTACCATATTTATCAGCTTATAACACACGCCGGCGTATAACACGCACCCTAAGTTTAGGAGGAAATTTTAAGGAAAAAAACTTTTAGGAGGGAAGTTTAAGGAAAAAACTTATATTTAAATGCCCATCAATGCAGCCTTATCAGTGTCTATCTGCAGCCTTGTCCAGTGTCATTTGCAGCCTTGTCATTTCAGCCTTGTCATTTCAGCCTTGTCATTGCAGCCTTGTCAGTGCAGTCTTGTCAGTGCAGCCTTTTCATTGCAGTCTTCCAGTTAAAAATTGCGCCGCCGAGATACAGAGCCGGATGTCCTGTGTATCTCGGTGGCTCTCGGGTCCTCTCGGCGGCTCTCAGGTCCTCTTGCAGTCCCGAGCAGGGCCAAGAGTAGCTGAGTGTACTTGGCTCGGCTCCGCTCCGCTCACAGTCATGCCCAGTCCCTGTGTTATGTCCATCATAGGGCGGGACTGGGCGGGACTGTGAGCGGAGTGGAGCCGCGCCGAGTACAATCGGCTATGTATCTCGGCGGCTCGATCCTCCGCTCACAATCAGCGGGGGATCTGCGTATAACACGCACCCATGATTTTCCCCTGATTTCAAGGGGAAAAAACTGTGTATTATATGCCGATAAATACGGTACATGAAGGAATACAGAGTACATTCCTGAAAACATTAATCTGCAAACATATTTGGTTACAAGTAAAATGCAGACCTTTCCCATAATTACCCTTTGCACCAAGGTTCCATTCTGATGGTTGCACTCCCATAAAAGTGTGTGTTTCCCTCCCATCTAGTCTGTGTATATCATTACATGCTGATGCCTCATTGGTTGGCATAGCGTGGCTCTAATTGGTGAGCTTCCCTATTCCTGGTTAAGGACTGGCTACATCTTCAATCCCTATACTTTGCATAAGTCAGCCCCCTTTAATGCAAATCCTTGTGACTATTCTGAGCAGGAGCTTAACTTGGATTTTCCCGGGAAGTTAAGTATTGATTACGGATTGGCCTCCCTCCATTGCATATCCCAGCATGGGATCCTTTGAAGTGAGTATGTGTAAAACATTGAGGTTTGGATCCCATTGTTTGTATACACAAGCCCAGGCACCGAGGGTGGCCTCTTGCACAGTTCCGGTCCAAGCACCCCTGGTTGTGGGTACAGGGAGTGCGAGGGCAACGAAAGGGTGCAGGTGCCTGCAAGCAGGAGGCTGATACTTGGAGATACAGGAACCTCTGCTGAGGAGATGTGGAAACAGATCACCAGACTTGTTCAGCGGGAGACAGATCAGGATCAACTACAGAATCAGAAACAGGTAGGAGTCGGCAACAGGCTGGCAGCAGGGTACCGAAGCAGAAGGCAAAGCCGTAATCAGAAACAGGCAGAGGTTGGCAACAGATGGGCAGCGGGGTACAATCATAAGTCCAAGCCAAGGTCAGTATTGCAGGTAGAGGCAGGTTCAGCAGGCAGGGGAGATCCAAGAGAATGGTCAGAAGATAGCCGGGTTCTCAGGAACAAGGCCAATTAGATAGAGTAACAACAGGAACACAGGAACAAGCTGAAGACAATCCAGCACTGATGCTAGGCAGACTCTCTGTTTATATAGGGTGCTGTGTGCCAGGATTCGCGCCAGCGTACGTGCGTGCATGCGCACTAGCACCTTAGTGCATTGGCGCATGCATGTTAGCACATTAGCACCTTAGCACATTAGCGCTTCGGCACCCGCGGGTGCACATTAGTGCACGCGCGTTTGCATAGAGGTGCCATTGTGCAGGCCCACCCTGGATCTCATTTGTCTCTGGCTATGGTTCCGTGCATGCACATTGGCATTAGCAGAACGAGCTGCTGCACGGAGACGGGTGCTTGCTGTGTGAGTTCTCTGACACCTGTTTAAACGAAAGTGGAAAATTTCCCATGGGGTTTTTTAGCAGCAAATAGAAGTCAAAATAGTTTTTCATAAAAATTATTAATTTTATTCATCAAGAGACAATTGGACATCAATGTGATACAAAAGTCAAAATATATATTTTGACTCCTATTTGCTGCTAAAAAGCCCCATGGGGAATTTTCCACTTTCGTTTAAACATTTGTACCGGGGTGTGCAGCCATATCAGACTCCTATACATGTGTAATTCGTTGATATAGTTCTCTGACACCTTTCCTTCACGGCGCACTGGGTAACTCTGCTGGCAGCTGGGAAGGATGTAGGACAGGGTTCAGTATTATTGGAGCTTGTTCTGCCACCATGCCTCCAAAATGCTAGCGGTAATTCTGCCACAGCTCTCTCCTCCAACCCCTCCTCTTCTTCTTCCTCTATGGCCTCTTCTGCAAATTTGTTCTCTGAACCAGTGGTGCTCCGTAAGCATTCAAGGGGCTACACAAGCACTCAGGCAAAAAAAATTCCATGCGGTGCATGAGTTACATAGTTACATAGTAGGTGAGGTTGAAAAAAGTCCATCAAGTCCAACCTATGTGTGTGATTATATGTCAGTATTACATTGTATATATGTTGTGATCGTTCAGGTGCTTATCTAATAGTTTCTTGAAACTATCTACGCCCCCGCTGAGACCACTGCCTGTGGAAAGGAATTCCACATCCTTGCTGCTCTTACAGTAAAGAACCCTCTACGTAAATTAATGTTAAGCCACTGCTCAGGGGACAGGAGCCACACTGGGGCAGAGATTCTGTCAGCTCTGCCGGGGCAGGCTCAGAGGTGGTTGATGCCACGCCAGCTTCAGCCAGGAATGGTTGTATGCGACTATGGCACCAACCTTCTCTCTGCCCTCCGACAGGGACACTTGACCCATGTTCCATGTTTGGCACACATCCTGTATTTGGTGCAGCAGTTCTTGAGCAGGTACCCTGACTTACAAGATATCCTGAGGCAGGCCATTGTGGTCATTTCCAACGGTCATACAATGCCAGTGCTCAGCTGGCTGACATTCAAAGGGAATCCAACCTGCCCACCAACTGCCTCATTTGTGACATGTCCACCAGGTGGAAGTCAAAGTTGGCAATGCTGCAGTGGCTGTACATGCAGCAGAGGGCCATCAATGAGTACCTGTGTGCGTATGGCACCAGGACAGTGTCAGGGGAGCTTGGCTTCTTTTCGCCACACCAGTGGCTACTGATCAAGGATGCATGCACTGTCCTGTCTCCATTTGATGAGGCCACGAGGATGGTGAGCAGCGACAATGCATGCATCAGTGATACTGTTCCCCTTGTCTTCCTGTTGGAGCACACGCTTCATCGAATAATGGACAGGGCACTTGAGGCAGAACAGTGTGAGGAAGAGGAGGACTTCCTTACCTCTCAAGGCCCCCTTTATTCAGATATAATTTCTGCAGGCCTGCCAATCACACAGGAAGAAGAGGAGGAGGAGGATTGTGTCAGCATGGACGTGGAGGATAACACTCAGCAGCAGTCTTCAAGGGATGGTTTTCAGTCCCCAGAAACCCAAGGAGTTGTACGTGGCTAGGAGGAGGTTGTTACGGATCATGTGAACCTTAGTCACCCAGAGGACTCAGAATCAAATGCCTCTGCAAAGTTTTGCAGGCTTTGCAGAATCAAGGAGGCCATGCAGCGTAAGGACCCTTGGATTTTTGGTATCAAAGAGAAGGTATCATTACTGGCTGGCAACCCTTCTTGATCCACGTTACAAGGGTAAGGTTGCAGAACTCATCCTGCTTTCAGAGAGGGGGCAGAGGATGAAACATCTTCAGGAGGCCTTGAAGAAATGTTTGTGCAATGCATTTCCAGACCCTGTGAGGTTACAATTTCCTGGTGCTGGACAAGGTGTTGCTGAGGCTTCTGTCAGGTCACCTGAAGCCAGGTGACAGATGCACACCGTTGGGGTCAGGAGTGCACTGCAAAGGTAGTGGACCCTACGGCTGACTGCTGCAGTTGGGAGTCTAGGTGGAATTTCCGCCAGCAAAAGATTGAGAGCAGGTTCTCTATTTTTCCGTCGGAAAAAGTTCCTATCGGAAATTCCATTCGTCTGTATGCAATTCCGACTGGCAAAAAAAATGCATGCTTGGAAACAATTTGACGCATGCTCGGAAGCATTGAACTTCATTTTCTCAGCTCGTCATGTTGTACGTCACCGCGTTCCTGACGGTCGAAAGTTCAGAGAACTTTTGTGTGACCGTGTGTGTGCAAGCCAAGCTTGAGTGGAATTCCGTCGGAAAAACCATCCAAGATTTTTCCGACAGAAACTCCGCTCGTGTGTACAGGGCATAAGATCCCCCAGGGCATGGAGTCTAAGAGCCAGCAGGTGTTCACCAAAGCCTCTAGTAGTGAGGATGGACTGGGCTGCAACTGGCTCCAGGTCGCGACCCCCAGGGTCTCCCAGCTCACGCCCACAGTAGGCTACAGGAGGACAGAGATAGTAAGGGAATAAGCCAAAGGTTGGGGCGACTAGCAGATGGATAAACCTAGGACACGCCAAAGGTCAGGGTCACAAGCAGCCAGGAATAGTCGAGAACAAGCCAAGATTGGTAACTTGAATCAGATGTAGAAGGCACAGCAAGATGCACACGGAAGCTAAACACACAAAGGTTGATCAGCAAGGCCAGCTTGCAGTGCACAGGTTAAAATAGAGTTCCCTGATAGGGGCTGGGGTGGAGCCATGCTTTGAGGAGAGATTATTTAAGTAGCCAGGTGAGAGTGACTGGCCTCTAAAGGTGAACACATGGAGGAGAGGTAAGCTGACAGACAAAGATTACTGCATAACCATGACAGCTTTGTTCAGTCAGAGGAAGAGCAGTGGGGAAGGTGGCCGGCTGACCAATGCCTTTAGACAATTTTTCAGTCCTCAGCGCCAAGGTTTGATCAGTTCAAGCAACCATCGCCAGCCTCTGCATTACATGGTGCAGGAATATCAAGAGGCAAGAGCAGACTTGGAGATCTTTCCAACAGAGCATCCACTGGGTTACTGGGTCTTGAGGATGGACCACTCACCAGAACTTGCTCAATATGCAATTGATCTACTGACCTGTCCTGCATCCAGCGTTCTTTCTAAACGCACATTCAGTGCTGCTGGAGGGTTTGTAATGGATCATAGAGTGCACCTGTCCACAGACTCCCTTGATAGGCTCACATTCATAAAAATGAATCAGTCTTGGATCAGCAGCAGCTATCAAGCACCTGATGCTGATGTAACTGATTGATTTTTCTATGGATGTGAGATCCCTTGAAGACTGCCTATGCTGAGTGACTATCCTATTCCTCCTCAATCTTGATGATGTTACCTTCCAACAATATTTTTGGTTTATGGCACCACCACCACTGCCTAAGGCCCAATTTTTCTGTCCCTGTTTAACAGGGGCATGTAATTACAATTTGTGATCTAATATTTCACAGCAGGGCCCGTTCCTGCGTCCAACAAGAGTATCTGTGAGGGGTTACAGTGTTGTTGCACTACCACCACCAAAGGCCCAATTTTGCTGCCCCTGTCCCAGCAGCAGAAAAAAAGGACAAGCGTGCCCCACGGCCACCTGTAGAAGATGCACCATGTCCATGACCAGCACTGTGGACTGTAGACACAGAGCCTGCTTGCTCTCTTTTAGTGGCCTGTAAGCGTCTGCCTCTCCTTGGTGGCCTTCCAGACATGATGAGGATTTTGTTTTGCAACACCACACTACACTGTATTGTGTACTGTGTACACCACCAGAAAAGTAGTAGCAAATGCACTATGGGTGCACGGTATTGTGTACACCACCAGAAGTATAATAGCAACTATGGGTGCACTGTATGTACTGTGTACACCACCAGAAAAGTAGTAGCAACTGCACTATGGGTGCACGGTACTGTGTACACCAACAGAACTGTAATAACAACTATAGGTGTACTGTATTGTGTACACCACCAGAAAAGTAGTAGCAACTGCACTATGGGTGCACGGCATTGTGTACACCACCAGAAGTCTAATAGCAACCATGGGTGCACTGTATGTATTGTGTACTTTGTACACTACCAGAAAAGTAATAGCAACTGCACTAGGGGTACTAGCGGTACTGTGCACGGTGTACACCGCCTGAAGTATATTGGAAACAGTACACCAGGAACGGCCTGCAGTGAGATATAGCTAAACTGTAAGCAATGGATATATATATATATATATATATATATATATATATTAGGGATGCACCGAAATTTCAGCCGCCGAAACATATCGGCCGAAAATGGCCTTTTCGGCACAATGCCGAAAGAGAATTCTTGCCGATAATGGCCCCGAAAATCAAGCATTCGCAGTAGCGGTGCGCGTTGTGCACGTTCCTCGCAGTTAAGACGCCGCACTCGTAAGCACGTTCCCTACACGTTCCCTGCTGAGTCGCTGGACCCTCCCCCCGGACGCTCTTTGTGCTTGAGAGACGCTGCTGGGACCCGAGAGGCGCTGCTGGGACCCGAGAGACGGCTTCATAGAGGGCTGCACATAGAATACTCAAGTATAAGAGTGGGCACTGTCCCTCCTGCATGGCTACCATTACTACTATTCGCCGGTGAGCATTTTGCCTTATTTAAACTGACAGAAACAATCCAACTAGTAGAATTATTTTATTTTATTATAGTACTGAAACTGAAATGATTATCTTTCTGTCTATAGCAGTCAAACAACATGTATTACTTACTACTTGGCCTTTGTTAAACAACAAGCCAGCACGCTTGCCATGCAATACTAGTATTTAAAATTTCTGTCTGTCTGCACTGCAGTAGATCTGACTTGTAGCAAAAAGATTTTATATAATTGAACTGATTAAATATGATTTGAAATGGAATGGATTGCAATTGCATGCTATTTATTTTTTGAGCTATTCTGCAGCTATAAAATGTATGCGCTTGTTGTCATTGAGTATAGTTATACTACACATGACAGCAAACGCATTCATTTTTTAAACATGACATGACAGTATGCAATAAATATAATATAGTTATTTAGTATAACTTATAATACTAGTATACTACGCTGACAAAGTGTCAAATTCAATGACAACAAGCACAAGTTTATAGTATACTACAGAATAGCTCAAAAAAATAAAATAGCATGCAATTGCAAACTGCAAGAAATCCATTCCATTTCAAATCAAATTTAATCAGTTCAATTACATGGCAAGACCTGCACCATAAAAAAAAAAAAAAAAGATTGGTTATTTTTGTATTTTTTAAAGCTGCCTTCTGGGGTTTAGCTTTTAAATTGATTTTGTCCTTTTTTTCCCCCCTCAGATTTCACTCCCACTATAAAAAATCATTCTATGCTATTATTCTGCGCTACTAGCAAAGGTGGACCATGTCTGTAGTGTGGAAATATTACACCACCTGAAAACACGTCATCCAGTTCAGCATGCAGATTATAAGAAAACAGCGCCAGTTTCAAAAAGTGCCTCAGGCTTAACACCATCTGTGGCCACAGGCTTTGAAAAGGTTAAAAAATTTACAAGTGACAGTCCCAAAGCTTGTGCCATTACAGATAAAATTATGGAATTTATTGCATTAGACGACCAGCCATTCTTGTTGTGGAGGACGTTGGATTCCGTAGGCTCATGCAACATATTGAGCCACGTTACTCACTACCAAGCAGACGCTACTTTGCAGATACCTGTCTACCTGAATTGTTTTGCAGTGTTAGAAAACCACGTTCATGAGCTCATGACTACCGACATCATAGCAATCAGTTTTACTACCTACATTTGGAGTTCAGACGTCAGTCCAACGAGCATGCTTAGCCTGACAGCGCAGTGGATAGATGAAAAGTTTCAATTGATAAAACATCCTACTTAACGCAGGTGAGTTTGTTGGATCACATACAAGTGAAGAGGAACACACTCCCTCCATATCTGATATGTTTGAAGAAATTTTACACGAATGCACCCCAATCCATAGTGGTGCCACAACCAGTGCAGCTACCCAACAGCTGGACATTTATTTAGCTGAACAGCCTATTGCCAGAAGTGACAATCCCCTTGAGTACTGGCGCTTCAACAAAGAACGTTTTCCCTTGCTTGCACAGATTGCACGCAGATATTTATCTGCCCCAAGCACCAGTACAGAGAGTGAGAGACTATTTAGTCTAACATCTCATATTCTTGATGAGAAGAGAAACCGTCTCTCCTGTGAGAAAGCTGAACAGATTTGCTCTTAAAGCGAAATCTGCCACTTTTTCTGAAATAGATTTAAAAATCCGTAGCATAGACTAATTCATTTACCATGTTGAACATAGTAAATGAATTGGTATTGGACTGTGCTGTTGGACAATTGGAACATACAACATAGTATGACTGACTACCTAGTATGTTCCAATTGTCTAGTTGTGCCATTTGTTGGTTGTTCATTGTAGTTCTTCTACAGTTTTTAGCACTTCAATTTAAAGGAGAACTCCAGCTTTTGAACTACTTTACCATAGTTTTGTTGCTGTTGGGCTAAACTATGGGGTTGATTTACTAAAGGGAAAAAGACTGTGCACTTTGCAAAGTGCAGTTGCCCTCTTCAAGAGCAGTTGCTCCAGAGCTTGGTAAATGAGCAGAAGCTCTGCTGACTTCTATCATCCAATCATGTGCAAGCAAAAATGCAGTTTTTTTTTTAATTTTCCTTGCAGGGGATTGGGTACTCTTTGCAAAGTGAAGCCTTACCTCATTTAGTAAGCTCTGGAGCAATTGCACTTGCAGAGGGCAACTGCACTCTGCAAAGTGCACAGTTTTTTGCCTTTAGTAAATCAACCCCTATGTCTCTCCCTAAGCTGTCAGCCCGCTGCATATGCAAAACTGTATGTTCTGTATCTGTGGCTGTCTAAATACTACAGTACTATACCCCACTGTGTTCCGGGTATGGGCAGTGACTTCCATAAACAAAGACTAAACTAGTCTACATTGCTTGCTGTGATTGCCTGAGCACTGCTGCTGTAAACTAGTCTGTGTTCCACTTCCAGGATGTTCCCGCCCATACCCGGGGCCAGAACACAGTGCGGTCTACTGTATGACTAGTATGTATCTAACCTGCAGCTACATACATACACTTTTATATGGCACATCCAGCCGCTGACAGCCGCTGACACCTTAGGGAGAGAACTTGGGGAAAAAACTACTAGTATTCATTTAAGTTGAAAGAAAATAATAAAATAAAAATGTTATTATAGCATAGCAGATAGCACTTTACTATGTTATATTTACAGAAACTGTGAAACAGAATAACGGCCTTCTGCCATATTTCTGTTATGGTTAATTGAGAGTTGTTCTTTAAAGTATTACTTACTTATACATAGTTTGTTCTGTTGTTGGGCCAAACTATGTCATTGTCTCTCCCTAAGCTGTCAGCATGTGCAAAACTGTATGTTCTGTATCTGTGGCTGTCTACATACTACAGTATCGCACTGTGTGCCAGGTATGGGCGGTGACTTCCATAAACACAGACTAGTCTACATTGCTTGCTGGGATAGGCAGGATGTCTCCGCCTATACCCGGGGCCGAAACACAGTGCGGTCTACTGTATGACTATGTATGTAACATAACATAAGACAAGAACTGAATTACTAGTTCTGATGTAAGTTGGAAATTAATAAAATATAAAAAAGTCAGTCTTTGGCATTTTTATATTATTATATTATTATTAATTAATATTATTATTTATTTTATTTTTTTATGCCTGTTTTATTTGGTATGGTGGTGCAATGTGCACCGACTGCAGTGTTATTTTATTTTTATCTTCTGTGTCCACTGTCCAATTTTATGTGGGTTACTTTTTATTAAAGTACTTTTTGACATTACTGGATTGTAGTATTCTTTTCTTCATAAAATGAATGATTAAGTTGAATATAAATAATATAACGAATACTAATGTAACCCATCCGGTGCATCACTAATATAGATAGATAGATAGATAGATAGATAGATAGATAGATAGATAGATAGATAGATAGATAGATAGATAGATAGATAGATAGATAGATATACTCTATATATATATATATATATATATATATATATATATATATATATATATATATATAGATAGATAGATAGATATACTATCTATCTATATATATATATATATATATATATATATATATATATATATATATATATATATATATATATATATATATATATATATGACTATCTTTGTATATATATATATATATGTATATATATTAAATACACTGCAGCTAACTGAATCACCTGCCTGCCAGAAGTATATTAGAAACAATACTCCAGGAACGGCCTGCAGTGAGATATAGCTAATAGACATGTACATTCGTTTTCGTCCGAATTTCAGGTATTTTCGTTATCGTTTGTTGCAGGATACAAAAACTGGAAGAGCTGACATAAACAAATGCTTTTTTTTTGTTTTCGTTTAACAGTTCGATATAGATAGGAGATTCGACATGACGCTGACAATAACAATCTGTGTCTATCGAACCTGTGGTCGAATGTGCCTAACCTTAGCTCTATTAGTCCAAGATTATTCTACATAGAGAGAAAAGATTTGACATAGAGAGAAAAAATTTGAAACAGAGAGAAAAGATTGCTGCTGGAATTGGGTGGGGGAAATAAAATAAAATTAATGATGATGATGAATGTTATTGGCCGATTGGAACCAAGGAGGAGGGGCAGTAAAATAGCTAGAACTAAGTACACACGTACAGCTAACTTACTTTCACTTGCGATTTGCTAGCAGAGAGAGACACACACACTGAATCATTTCAGAAGACAGTCAATCTTAGCTGGTCCGTTTGTCAGAGAACCTGAATTATTTAGCAATTAAGCATAAGCACAGCAGCAGAACAATAGTGAAGCAAGCTACAGTTCAACTTAACTTTTTCATAATAATCTGCTGCTATTGTGTTAGTGTTGTGAAGTTGATAGTGATACTAGTGTTGTGATAGCCTCAGAGGCTGCCCGTGTTGTGGGGGGGATTTATTATTATAGATTCTATATTATAATGCCATATCAATATCTGACACAACGTCGGATGCCGAGCCCGCCATTGCACTTGGAGATTGAGTAATGAATTTGAAAGTTGGCTGCCTGTTGGGGTAGAGTAGACCATTCAACATTAATGATGAAGATTCGACAAAGCAACGAAAAACATACAAACGTCAAATCTTTGGCTTATGGTGTCTGTCGAAAGTTCTAAGAAGATTCGACGGAGCAGCTAAACTGTACGATGCTGCAATCGTACATTTCTGGTCAAATGCATCCGTCCATAGGCTATAGAAAAATTCTAATGTTGGTTGACTAGTAAAATAATGAATAAATATAATTATTACTAGTCATACAAGATTAGAATTCTACTACAGCTAGCTTGTAGGCAGAAAATTCGACCGGAAATGTACACGTACAGTAGCTTCTAATCTTCTTTGAACATTCGACAGACACCATAAGCCTTCAATGACAGATTCAACCTTAATTAATTTGGATTTTCAGATGAATGCAATTTTTAACGAAAATCAAAAAATAAATAAAAACGAATTTCGGAAGTTACTAAATAAATTTACTTTTCTTACGAAAACGAAATTCCGAAACAAAATATTTCAGTGTGCACATGTCTAATAGCTAAACTGTATGCAGTGGATATATATATATATATATATATATATATATATATATATATATATATATATATATATATTAAATAAACTGCAGCTAACTGAATCTAAATAATCTGCCTGCCTGCTCAATCTAAATGACACTCTCTCTCCGTCCACGCCAACAACACACTACACGAGGCCGACGTGCAGGCGTCCTTATATAGTGTGGTGCATGGACTTGGTCCCCCTGAGCCATGATTGGCCAAAAGCACCCTGCCTTTAGCCAATTATGGCTCTTTTAGCTGAGGGCACTGTGATTGGCCAAAGCATGCAGGTCATGGTGCATGCTCTGGCAAATCATCATACAGTAATGCACTGCCCTCCCACAGTGCATTATTGGCCCTTATGCACCACTCGAATTTGGCACCAACAGCCCATAATGTTCAGTTTTCGAGGAACGGGCGAATAGCCAATGTTCGAGTCGAACTCATGTTCGATCCGAACAGAATGTTCATCCCTAGTCACAATCTCCTGTCATGCGAATTGGATGAGGGGAAACCCACATCCAATATGCACTAGTGTGAACCCAGCCTAAGAGACATCATATTATGGTGTTATATATTTTTGGTGTGTAATTGAGGTTTTACCTTTTACATTTAGCTAAACTAAAATACAACAGCCCCCAATCTTATTTATTTAAACTTGGATTGTTTTATCCAGCAGCAATAGGCCTACCTAGCTTGGTGGAAGTAACAGCCACAACAGATCTAAAAGTTATAGAAAGTTTAGTTTTAGAAAAATAAAGCTAAATTTCTCCACTTGACACAAACTGTCCAGTGTCAAAACAGTTTAATATTACAATTTGCGACCTTTTTTTTCCAGTATCACTTTGCATTGTCTTAACCGCTTGCTGACCACCGCACGAACATTTACGTCGGCAGAATGGCACGGACAGGTAAATGGGCCTACAGGTAAGTCCCTTTAAATTTGCCGCCTGCCACGAGCTCCGTGAGTGTGATTGCGGGTCATGCGGACTCAATGTCCGTGGGGATACCCACGATCGTCTCACGGAGAGGAAGAATGGGGAAATGCTGATGTAAACAAGCATTTCCCTGTTCTGCCTAGTGACACCAACACTGATCACAGCTCCCTATGATCAGGAGCGGTGATCAGTGTCATGTCATACGTAGCCCCTCACCCCCACAGTTAGAATCACTCCCTAGGACACACTTAACCCCTGCAGCGCCCCCTAGTGATTAACCCCTTTACTGCCAGTCACATTTACACAGTAATCAGTGCATTTTTAATCGCACTGATTGCTGTATAAATGTGAATGGTCCCAAAATAGCGCCAAAAGTGTCTGCCATAATGTCACAGTCATGATAAAAATTGCAGATCGCCGCCATTACTAATAAAAAAAACATTAATAAAAAAAATGCCATAAAACTATCCCCTATTTTGTAGATGCTATAACTTTTGCACAAACCAATCAATAAACGCTTATTGAGATTTTTTTTTTTACCAAAAATATGTAGAAGAATACGTATCGCCCTAACCTGAGAAAAAAAATGTTTTTTTATATATTTTTGGGGATATTTATTATAGCAAAAAGTAAAAAATATTGCGTTTTTTTCAAAATTGTTGCTCATTTTTTGTTTATAGCTCAAAAAATAAAAACCGCAGAGGTGATCAAATACCACCCAAGAAAGCTCTATTTGTGGGGAAAAAAGGACATCTATTTTTTTTGGGAGCCATGTCGTACAACTGCGCACTTGTCAATTAAAGAGTCGCAGTGCCAAACCGCAAAAAACACTCTGGTCTTTGGGCAGCAAAATGGTCTGGGGCTGAAGTGGTTAAAAGGTTAATAAAATGTCAAAACAGAGTGCACAAAAACACTTCAAAATCACAACCTCACATTCTCCCCACCCCCCCACCCCCTACATTCAGAAGAGGGATGGCTAGAACAGGACAGTTGGTGAACACTTGAATAGGCAGAAATTAGAAAGAGGCAAGGCCGTTTTTTTCTTACAATTAAAATTAGAATACCTTACTTGATAGACAATAGTCACAAATATTATATTTTGTCTCTACAGTATTTAGGTAACTTTATTAGGCCACAGTATAGGAGCAAGAAATTGAAATCTTGAAACAGAAATTAGAGTGTATTATGTGGGAGACAATAGACAAAAATATTGCACAGTTGCTGAACAGTGCAGCTCCAAGGGGCATCAGCTGCCGTCTGGATCTGCAAAAAAAGCTACCCTTTATCCAATCACAAGTTTAGTGGTCCAAGCCCCATTTAGCGCAAACTGTTTGCACTACAACCTATATACATATATATACTGTATATATTTATTTTATTATAGTCCTGGTACTGGAGGCATAACTGCAGAGGGGAATCATATGCCTTTTCACAATTCAAGGAGAAAGGCGAGAAGAAGCAAATAGAGTGAGAAAACCCTACAGTCTGGACGAAGGGCAGGCAGCAACAAAACCTACAAACAACAAAAATGTAGAATCCATAAGCTGTCTGTCCTTTTCTTAGATTAATTCCAGAAATAGTATGTTTTACATTGGTCCAACTGAGCTATTTACATACCATATGAATCTCCCATACTCAATAAGCTGTATATCCCAATTACATTCTTTTTTTATTTTGACATTTATAGGCCACAATGTCTACCACTATGACTATTCGCGTATATGCTTTTTGTTTAACCCAATCTGCTTATACTGGATGAAATGTTCTGTTTTATTTGGATGTACAATTTTTTTCTAATTCTGTCGATAAACTCTTTTGTAAAAGAAACTATTTACATACCATACCTGATTGATGCCCCTGTCAACACAGGAGGTTGGCTGCAGACCATTTAGAGGATTCTTTGAACTTTCTGAAATAATGCAAAGCACCCTCTGATTGAGGTGAAGAGCAAGACTTAATGGCCCTGCCTCTCCACCTCGTCCAATCAGAGAATGCTTTGCATCCATTCAGAAAATGCCATGCTAATGCAGTGCGCTCAATGTTTTTGTCCTATGTTGACCATGTTTTGATATTCATTTAGGAGTGTATTGTACTCTTTGTTTTCAATAAACAGTTTGAACAAGAAAAAGCAAAAAAAAAGTCCCTGAATGGCTTTCATGCTGAGCTGCTAACCTCCTGTGTTCACAATGCTTCTACTGCATGGGTGTCAGTGCTGGATTCAGCCCTTCCTTCCCTGAGCTGGCCACTCAGCTGTCGGCTAATTGCCAGCTCCTATATCTCCACAGGTACTCAGTTGTTGATGATTTCTTGCTCGTTAGTCCTGCCTACTTAAGCTGTCCAGCCCAGAGGATCTCTGCCTTCGCCTTAGTCAACATCACAGAGATGCTCTCCTGCATTCCTGTTAAAAGACTTGCTTGATTGACATCCCTTATGGCTACAGATCCTGCTAGCTGTTTTACTACGCTCATCCCCGGCTCCCTGACGTTTGGCTTGTCTGACTATCCGTTCCGGTTCCTGAACTCTGGCAATGTTTTGACTACGTTTGTTCTATTGATTTTTATTATTAAACAAGTGTGATTTACCTGTACTTCTGTCTCGGTCTGATTTCATGGTTTCTGACAGTAGGCAAAGGCCATGAATTCAGAAGATACAGTCAATCCACTTGTTGGTAATATTTTTTCCAGATTGGATGAGCAAGATCACCGCATGGATCAGTTTGCCATGGCGTTACAAATGCTCCTGAGTCGCATGGCTCACCTGGAATCTCCCACTGTGGCTGCTCCGGTACAACCTGAGTTGCAGGCCATCCCTGCTGCTGCGCCAGTCTCTGTGTAGGCACCCGCCTCGAGTATTACCTCTATAAGAGGTATGTCTGGTTTTGCCCCGCATCCCCAGCGATTTGGGGGTGACCCAGTTCAATGCAGAGGGTTTCTCAACCAGGTTGAGATGCTGCCCCAGGCATTTCCCACGAACAGAAGCAAAGTAGGTTTTGTGATATCTTTTCTTTCTGAGAGAGCCTTGGCCTGGGCAAACCCTCTATGGGAGACGTAAAAACCTGTTGTCTTGAGTTACCCTGAGTTTGTGGCCTCCTTTAAAAGGGTATTTGACGTTCCCACATGCTCCGCTTCTGCTGCCAAGTGTCTCATACCCATCAAACCGAGTACAAGAACTGTTGCCGACTACGCCATTGAATTCCATACTCTGGCAGCAGAGGTTGCTTGGAACAATGAGGCCCTCGTGGCTGCTTTTTCTCATGGTCTCTTGGATTCCATCAAGGATGAGATAGCAGCCCGAGATATACCCACTGAGCTGGAGAAGTTGATCACATTTGCCATCCTCATTGACTGCAGGCTCAGAGAAAGACTCTCTTTTAAGGAGCACTAGCGGAAGACTCCTGTACGTTTGCCTCCGAGCTTTGCAGTCCCACCCGTGCCTCCCTCACTTCCCATGCCTCCTGGTACCAAGTGAACATCAGACACACAACTACCATCTATTTATGTGTACTGTATGATTTTGGAGTATATAAGATAAGCATGACACCTGCAATCCAAATATTGTAGGACAAAAGTTTATAGTAATCTATGACCTGCCATAAGTACTCACGGTGGGCCAACTGTATGGCTTTTGTATGAAGCCCTGTTTGAGGGTTGCTGAATATATTTCTTAGGCTGATGCTCCATACGACACTGTACTGTAGCTAACCCACTCATTTAAAGTGAAACTTAAAGCATTTGTTACCCCAATACTTAATATCCTTGATATATAGTTTTATGATAAAGTCTCCTGTTCTCTTTGTATTGCTTCCTTTGTGTGAAATGCCGGGTGATCTTGCCAGTCCCTCTGCTTTCCTATTAAAAACTGACCACACTAAGCAGGACCGCCATGGTCAGTTCTATAGCTGTGCTGGGAACTCAGTGTACTCTCCTCCAATGATCAGACTTGTCCTGACACACCTCCCCTGCACAGCCATTCACTGGTTAGCTCAGTGTGCTGTTGCTTCTCTATCCCCTCAGCTCTTATGCAGTTGAGAACAGAGATTATGTGATCACTTATAAAAAAGGGAAAAAGGTATTTATAATGTTTTTTTTATATCTACACAAAAATGTTTTGCCTTTCATTTCTATTTTAAACTGAATGGGTTGTTTTACAAGGTGACCGTTTACAATCACTTTAACCAACACCTTTTTCTTTAGTTTTAGATAGGATGTTGAATGGTTAAAACCTTTGTCAGGTATTTTTTTGCTGGAAATGGAAGTGTCTACCCTCTGAATACCCAATGATCTGCCAAAAAAAAAGTAATAAATATAGATTTTTTTGAAGGATACCCTACATTTAAATATAATATTAGTTTGGGACCACAACAATATTTACAAAAATCTTTATTTCTTTACCAAATAGTGCTTGCTATAGTAGTCCAAATGACCACATTAGTAAAAAATGAAACATTTATAAAATAGCCCCTTATATTATTGTAATAGTTCACATGAACTTGCAAATTGTTTATTATATCAAGTATCTCTGATGTCTTTCTCTCAAGGTTGCCCTTAAAAGGTTTGCTATATGTTTGCCACATTAGGCAATTTTAGTATCTGAATGTATGTGTCAGAGAAGTACTTACCGAGGCCGAGATGCCGAGAGCGGTTCACCCTTGCGACTAAGCGCAGTCCGCCCCCTGGAGGTGATATAGGGAGTGAATGGCACAAAGAGGCACAGGCTACCCGGTAGGCAGGAGTGGACTTGCGTGGTGATCCTTGTAGGGATGAGCAGCTGTGCAGAGACTGGCAGATGGGATGACTTGTTGGAGGTGAACAAACAGAAAGTCCAGAACCAGGCTGAGGGTGAAACACAGAAGATCAGTTAATCTAATCACAGACTGAGGGACGGTGTCTGGAAGACACAAGGCAAGTCCAGGTCACAAGCAGAGGGTCAAGGCAAGGAGACAGGAGGCAGGTCCGGGTCACAGGCAGAGGGTCAAACACAGAAGACTAGGCGGAATCCGTTAAACAAGCCAAGGGTCAGGTCCAGGAGAAGAGCAGAAGAGTCAGGAACAATCCGGGTCACAACAGGTAATCAGGCACAGGAAACAGGAGTTTAACAGGAAGCTGAAGACAAACCAGCAGTTTGTCTGAGCACAAGAGCAACTTTTATAGTCCAGCCCAAGGGTCACGTTGGGCGTGCGCCAGTGCACATGTGCGTGCACCGTAGCACCGTGCCACGAATGCGTGTGAGGTGGAGCGCTGTTCCGCCGCGCATGCACAGAGGGACACGGCTGATGCGGCTGGAAGGATTATTCCTCTGACAGTGCCCCCCCCGAGGGGTGGCCTCTAGACACCCAAACTGGACATCAATTCTGGATGCTCCTGGTGAAAGGCCTGGATCAAGCGTGGGGCATGTAAATTTATAGAGGGTTCCCAGGAGTTGTCCTCAGAGGGATACCCCTTCCACCTCATTAAGTACTGGAGCTGTCTACCCCTCTTCCTTTAACTCAAATTTTTTTCCACTTCAAATTCACTTTCCCCGTCTACCATGACTGGTAGAGGAGGTGGTTCTTCTCTACCAGGAAAAGGGCTGGGAACAACAGGCTTCAGAAGAGATACATGAAATACTGATTGTATTTTAGAAGAGTTGGGTAGGGCTAGTTCAAAGGCTACAGGGTTGATCATAATTTTGATTTTGAAGGGACCAATGGACCTTGGCCCTAATTTCCGTGAATGAATTGGCAATCTAAGGTTAATGGCTGATAGCCAACCTTCTTCGCCCACCTAAAAGGCTGGGTTCTCCTTCCTTCCCTTGTTATAGTATTTTTGATAGTCCTCCTGGGCTTTTTGCATAGCTTCCTGAATTCTCCAAAAGTTCAGCTGAATTGAAGCTACCCGGTCTTGTACAGCAGGGACAGAGATCTCAGGAATGGAATTTGGAAGAAAAGAGGGATGAAAACCAAAGGTGTTTTCTTAGAGGCAGTATGGATGGAGTTGTTATACGCAAATTCAGCATACGGCAGGAGAGTGGACCAGTCATCTTGAGAATCAGAAAAAAAACAGTGGAGATACTGCTCCAGGGTTTGGTTTGTTCTCTCCATTTGGCCATTGCTCTGAGGATGGTATGCAGAGGAGAGACAAATTTTTATTTCCAGGGATTTACAGAGCTCTCTCCAAAACTTAAAAGCAAACTGGACACCTCTATCCGAGGTGATGCTCTCAGGTACACCATGAAGCCTAATAATTTAAGCCGATCAACGATGACAGGGATAGTGGTGAATCCCCCCCCCCCCCCAGGGAGTTAGGTCCAATGAAATCCATGGCAATTTCTGCCCATGGTCGTTCAGGGATGGACAAAGGTTTTAGTAGACCCCAAGATTTAGTATTTGATCCCTTACTGCGCTGGCATGGGATGCAGGAGGAGACATAGTCCTTACAGTCCTTTCTCCAACTTGGCCACCAAAAGGAACAGGAAATCAATTCAGCAGTTTTTAGTGTCCCGAAGTGGCCTGCCAGTTTGTGGTTGTGGAAGGTCCTTAAGGTCAGGGGTTTTACTTCCAACGGGACAAAAATTTTCCCCCGGGCCCAGAGTAAGTCATCGTGTTTCTCCAAAGAGGACATTTCAGGGTCAGAACAATGACTGGATACTGATTTAATGGCGGTCATTAGGTCAGCTTGGGTGATCAAAAAAAAATTTTGTGGAGACAAAATGGTACTGGGTTCAACTACTGAGAGGTTCTGTGGAACATCCGGGAGAGTGCATCTGCTTTTCCATTTTTTTGAGCCGGGTCTGTATGCAATATGAAAATTGAATCTGGAAAAGAAGAGAGCCCACTGGGCCTGTTTGGGTTTTAAATGTTTTGCTGTCCTGAGATACTCCAGATTTTTATCTTCAGTGAAGATCATGACAGGATGGGATGCACCCTCTAGTAGGTACCTCCACTCTTCCAGAGCAAACTTGATGGCCAACAACTCCCTATCGCCTATATCATAATTCTTCTGGGGTGGACTTAATTTCCAGATGCGAAGGCTACGGGGTGCAGGAGGGACTTGGGACCCTGTCTTTGAGAGAGGATGGCCCCAGTGGCTGTTTCAGAGGCATCAACTTCCAGTACAAATGGCAGGGCTGGATCTGGGTGCTGTAAGATTGGTGCAGATGAAAATAGGGCCTTTAGTTTGATAAAAGCTTCCTGGGCTTCCGAGGACCACTGAAAATGATTATGTTGGCGTGTGAGTTGGGTGATGGGTGCTACAATAAATGAGAAGCCAGCTTTAAATCTCTGGTTGAAATTGGAGAATCCTATGAATCGCTGTACCCCTTTTTTTATTTCCAAAATCATTTTTATTACATTTTTTCATATACAAGGAAGGAAACATATTACTGTAGAACACATAACATGTGTACATGTATACATCTAGAAGTAAACAGTGGGGTACAGTCTGTTAGTCCAAGCAAGGTAGAACTCCAGAGAAACCAAGAAAGGAAGTACATTACTTACGCTTAGGATTTCAACCAAAACTTCCAGGCGTTGACAAATTTAGCAAGAGTGTTGTGTTTTAAGGCAGAAGTGTATTCATAATCTTTGATCAAGTTTATTTGGTGTTTAACATCAGAAACATTTGGAATTAAAGAGCTTCTCCATTTGCGCATTATGAATAACCTAACCGCAAAAAAAATATGTATCGTTATGGTTCTGAATTCGTACGGGAAGGATTCTAGTCATATGCTGAGAATAGCTAGGGATGGAGTAGGTTTAGTGATAATCCCAGTGATATCTGAGATTAAAGAGAATACTTTTCTCCAAAATGTGTGAATGTGTGGACAATCCTAGAGAACGTGTATTAGCGAAACCTTGGAGGAGCATCCTCTCCAACAACCATCGTCATCAAGATTTGCGAATGTATACATTTGTACAGGAGTAAGATACCATCTATGGTGGATTTTTTGTGATTGTTCCCAATAATTAATACAGGTGGATGCTTTGTGGTTGTAATGTATGGCTGAGCGCCATTAGGAATCTGAGAAAGAGGCCTGTAGATCCCTTTCCCATCTTTTGTAAGTTGATGTCTTAGTGAACTTGTCTTTGCTTTGTAAGAGATTGTACATTAGGGTTATTCCTTTTGCTTTGGGGGAGTTTGAAGTCCAGAAGGACCATGCCTTCGTAGGAATTATGACTGATGGGGCAAATTTTTTTTTCAGGTAGGAGGCTATACGTTTATATGTGTATGCACCTTGCAATGGTATTAGGTATCTAGTTTTAAGGGTTTGGAATGGAAGGAGTTTGTCATTATTTATTAGTTCTTTCAGTGGGAGGCTTTTAATGTTTGACCAGTGTTTAAGAGACAGATCAGGAAGTAAGAAGTTGAATACCTCCACAGGGGGATATATTGATTGGGAGTGTTCTGTTAGGGATGTGTTTTGGAATAGGAAATGCCATGCCTCAACTGCAGCCGCTATCATTGGGTGATCGTTTTTTTGGGGGTTTTATGTGAGTTTTCTGAGCTAGCAGAAGAGAACTTAAATTACCTTCAGGTACAAATGACTGCTCGATAAATTGCCATTGTTTGTGAAACAGAGGCGTAAACCAATGTCTGATTTGATCCAGTATTACAGCCATGTAGTAATCTTTTGTGTCTGGGAAGCTCATACCTCCTGCAATTTTGTGTTTTTATAATAGTGGCATAAGAACAACAAGGTTTCTTACCTTGCCATATAGACGTGCTCAGTAATCTTTTAATAGCTTGGAAAAAAGATTTGGGGACCTGTATTGGTAGAGTTCTATATAGGTACAAGAGTTTCGGAAGGGTTATCATTTTAAAAGCTGCTGCTCTACCAGCCCAGGAGAGATAATGTTTGCTTAGTTCTTGAAGATCTTTCCTGCAAGTGTGGAGGTAGTTGCAGCTATATAAGTTTGAGGATGGAGATGTCAAGGATATGCCTAAATAAGGCATTGAGGAGGATACGCATTGAAAAGGAACTGTAGATTGTAGATGCAATTTGGTAGATTTAGCAATATGAACGTCAAGCACATTGGATTTGCAATCATTTACCTTGTAAAAAGAACATGCATTGAAGGTATTTAAGATTTCCCATACCTTTACCAAGGAAGAGGCCGGATCAGTCAAATTGAGAATTATGTCATCCGCAAATAGTGTGGTTTTAAATTCTTGACCTTTAATTTTGATTCCTGAAATGGAGTTTGAGGATCAGATATTTTGAGCCAGGGGTTCCATCATTAGTGTGAAAATCAATGGAGACAGGGGGAATTCCTGTCTTGTTCCATTGTTGATGATAAAAGGGTCTGAAAAGACCCCATCTGAGAGTACTCGAGCATTTGGGTTAGAATACAAGGCTAGAAGGGCTGATAATATGTTGCCTTGAAATCCATATTTGGTGAGAGTGTATTTCAAATAACCCCAGTCAATCCTTTCAAATGCCTTTTCGGCGTCTAAGGTAATGAATAGAGTTGATATATTATGTTTTTCAGTAAAATGTAGGAGATTTTGTATTTTTCGTGTGGCATCTGGGGCTTGTCTGCCTAGCGTGAACCCTACTTGGTTGGGGTGTATGATGTTGGGCATAATGGGGGTTAATCTCTGAGCTATTAATCTGGCATACAATTTGAGGTCAGTGTTTAATAGAGAGAGAGGGCGGAAATTTGAGGGGGTATCCGGCTCCTTCCCTGGTTTGGGCAAGGTAACAATATTGGCAGAGAGCATTTCATTTAGGAATTGACCAGAGGACACAGCAGCGCTGAACATATCACAGATATGGAAGGGTTAAGGTTTTGTTGAATAATTTATAATATTCGTCAAAGAAGCCGTCCGGGCCCGGGGCTTTACCGTTGGGAAGTGTGGAAATAGCTTGGGAGATTTCTTGTATGGAGAATGGAGCGTTGAGTAATATTAGTTGTTCAGAGGAAAGTTTGGGAAGATTCATTGATTATATAAAGTCTGATATGTCAGAATCCATGGGTTGTATTATGTTGGGGTCAACTTTTAAGTGTTATGCCCCGTACACACGGTCGGACTTTGTTCGGACATTCCGACAACAAAATCCTAGGATTTTTTCCGACGGATGTTGGCTCAAACTTGTCTTGCATACACACGGTCACACAAAGTTGTCGGAAAATCCGATCGTTCTGAACGCGGTGACGTAAAACACGTACGTCGGGACTATAAACGGGGCAGTGGCCAATAGCTTTCATCTCTTTATTTATTTATTGGCACTTTGTCCGTCGGCTGTGTGTACACACGATCGGAATTTCCGACAATTTTTGTTGTCGGAAAATTTTATCTCCTGCTCTCCAACTTTGTGTGTCGGAAAATCCGATGGAAAATGTCCGATGGAGCCCACACACGGTCGGAATTTCCGACAACACGCTCCGATCTGACATTTTCCATCGGAAAATCCGACCGTGTGTACGGGGCATTATAGCGTGCGATAATACGCACCAAAGGCATTAGCTATATCTTTGGGGTGATACACTTTTTGTCTCCAGTAGAGGGATGTAGGAAATGCGGAATTTTATTTTTGTTCCGCCTTAGTTTAATTTGGTTTGCTAACAGTTTACCAGCTTTATTACCGGCTGTGTAGAAAGAAGATCGTTATTTTAATAGTGACTTGGCGTGTTTGGCATTTCATTACGTTTTAAGATCATTTCTGGCCATAAAAATTTTATCGCTATTGAAGTCTGAGGGGGATACTTTATTTATCTTTTCTAAGTGTTCAATTTTATTGAGTAGTTCTGTCAGCTGCAGTGTCCTTTGGTGCTAGTTGAATTAGAACACCGCGAACAAACGCTTTGTGGGCTGTCCACAATGTAGCAGGATTGCTAATGAGTGAGATGACTTGTCTCCTATACATATGGAGATGGGTGCATGAGTTGACCATGTTATGGTGTGAATTTTTGTCTCAATGGTGTCTTGTAGGAGTTGTCTGTCTCCGACAAACAGGTCGATTCTTGAAAAAATGCAATGTGGTTTTGAAAAGAAGGCAAAGTCCTCTTATATGGAGTGTTGGCATCTCCATATGTCAAATAAGGCATTGGCTTGTAGTAGCGAAGTCAGAGTAGATTTCTGGCATTGTATAGGAGAGGGTCGCTTAACATCAATGGAAGGGTCAGGGACTTAATTGAAGTCCCCACAAAAGAGCGTACGGCCTTGCTGGGTTTTATGTACTTTTTTCAGTAGTTTCCACAGGAAGCGTAATTGGCCCGTATTTGGAGCGTATAAATTTACGATAGTGAAGGTGGCATTATTCATTTTGCATATTAGGATAAGGTATCTCCCCTGGGGATCTGCAATTGTAGATATCAAATTAAATGCTACCGTGTCTCTGATTGCTATCAATACTCCTTTTGTTTTTGTTCTGAGAATTAGCACAGAAGATATGTGGGAAGTTTTTGTGAGACATTTTTGGCGCCTTATCGTGACAAAAATGGGTCTCTTGGAGGCACAGTACGTCACTATGAAGTTTACGGGCTTCGGACCAGAAGGAATATCTTTTTCCCGGGTGGTTTAAACCCTATACATTAAGTGACGTTATTTCGATCAGCATATTGGATAGTAGATTTATCACTGAATTAGTTGTAGGTATATGTGTGGGTTCAGCTATATGGTTTAGAATGAAAGTAAGTTAGTGGTGATATCTTGTGTATTAAAAAGGGTATGCAGGTGCTGGTAGATTGTGGACTCACTGTTTGTGGAGAAGTTCTTATAGGAACCTTGTAGATCCAGGGGTTGTCAAACGCTGTAGGAAGAAGCTTGGCTGGTGGAGAAAGGGATTTGGACTAAAGATTGTAAAAAATAAGAACAAATCAGAATTTAAACAGTTAACTTTTGTATAATGTTTCCAGGGGGTGAGTGAAATATAAAAAGAGAAAAAGCAGAACTCTGCTTGAGCGGTCTGTGCCGCGACTAAAACTGGGGGATTTAGGCTGACGAGCTGGGCTCGGGCAAGCAATCTAGGGCTTACACGTAAGCTAGAAATAGCTTTAGAGACTCAGGTGGTCATATCATCCGATGGATCAAAATCATCCCAGTCACCGGTGGTGCAGGAGCCTTGGCTGCGATTATACTGCCTCTGTTCAAGTGGTTCCAGGATGTGCCATTGTCGCAGCAGAGCAAGACCTTCGTCCAGGGTATGGACATAGTGGGCTTTGTTGTCCTTAGTGATGATCAGCTTAACTGGATGACCCCACTTGTATGATATCTTATGGTTTCCCAGGGGTTTCATAATATTGGAGTTTTTTTGTTGCATCATGGTATATTTAGATAGATCGGAGTAGAATGCCAGATTGGCATATTGCTGGGGGTATTCAGCTTGGTTGCGTACGGCACGCATCAGATTTTCCTTGACGTGGAAAAAATGAATTCTAATAGCGTCTCTTGGGACATTTTGTGGCAGATAGGACGGTTTTGGCAACTGGTGTATGCGATAAATTATTAATTCACCCGAGTATGCGTCAGGGAGAAAAGCAGGCATCAACTGTGTGAAATAATCTTTTAGTGCTGAGGGTTGGACTGTCTCTGGTATGCCTCTTATTTTTAAGTTGTCCCTTCTGGAACGGTCTTTTAAGTCAGAGATCTTAGCTTTCATCCACTCTATATCTTCAGCCCCTTCACTATGAGCACCCACTAAGGTATTGAAGGAGGAGGTAACTTCCCCCATTTTGTTTTCAATGATAGTGACTCTCTCTCCCATACATGTCATTTCTGAGGTAAAATGATGCATCGTTTTGGAGATATCAGAGTGGATGGAGGTTTGCAGTGTGAGAAGCATGTCTCTCAATGTAGTGTCCAGCACAGGCTGATTAGTAGCGGGATATGCAGCGATGGAGTTATCTATAGCTGGGCACATAGGGGGAGCTAATGAACTATGGCTCACCTCAGTGTCTTGTGCTGTGTCCTGTGAGAGCTTCAATTTAGATTTGGCTGGGCTCGTGGACTGTGTGGAGGCGAGGGAACCATTACAATGCAGGTGAGGAGTGGCTATTGCTGTGTGTGCAGCATTCTGTTGTTCTTGTGAGAAGTTCGGGCCGCTGCAGGATGCAGCCGCAAGTCCGCTGGTGCCATTTAGAAAGCTGTTTTCCCCCGGGTAGAATTCTGTGAGTTTCCGTGGAGCGGATCTCTCATTTCTTCATTTCGACATAGTCCTGGTGTCCTGGCGAATCAGTTGATCCGGTTGTTGTGTATTTTTGAGGTGATCACTCGTCGCTTAGAGCCCCAGAAAGCCGCTGTCCCTCAGAGCTGTTTCAGCAAGCAGCCATCTTGGTCATCTTCCGGACACGCCACCGGGTCTTTAAATCTTATTGAAGGCTCCGGGCAATGCTAAAAATGGCGGCGGGCAGTGGATGTGTGGAGCCGATCTCGGCCTGGATATCCACACAATCGCCCGTCCAGGCTTGGAAATTTAGGCTGGGGAAGAGGCAGAAGATGTCCAGGGACAAGTAGGGTTGTGAGGCAGACTCACCAAGGTGCGCTGGAGGAAGGATGGCTGAAGGATGACCGTTCTCTGTAGGCCTCAAGATGGCATTGTGCCATGGATGTGTTGAGTCGGCCGCGGCCTGGATATCTGTACAATCTGCCATCTGGGCTCGGAAATTTAGGCTGGGACAGAGGCAGGAGATGTTCAGGGACAAGTAGGTTTGCAAGGCAGACTCACCAAGGTGTGCTGGAGGAAGGATGGCGATGGATGACAGTTCTCTGTGGGCCTCAAGATGGCGGCAGCCGCGGCCTGGATATCTGCACGATCTGCCATCCGGGCTCGGAAATTTAAGCAGGGGCAGAGGCAGGAGATGTCCAGGGACAAGTAGGATTGCGAGGCAGACTCACCAAGGTGCGCTGAAGGAAGGATGGCTTTGGATGGCTGAAGGATGATCGTTCTCCGTAGGCCTCAAGATGGCAGATGTGTGGATCCAGCCACGGCCTGGATATCTGCATGATCTGCAGTCTGGGCTCGTAAATTTAGGCTGGGGCAGAGGCAGGAGATGTCCAGGGACAAGCACGGTTGTGAGGCAAGCTCACCAAGGTGCGCTGGAGGAAGGATGGCGGTGGATTGCTTTAGGATAACCGGAGCTCCTGTTTAGTGCGTCCTCCTTGGCTCAAGTCTGGACACGCCCTTGCTGTACCCCTTTTTTATCCACAGGAGCCGGCCACTCCTGGATTGCCTTGACCTTCTGAGGGTCCATTGCGACCCCGTTGGTGGAGATGATGAATCCCAGGAACTGCACCATTGTCTTTTCAAATTCGCACTTTTACGCTTTGAGATACAATTTGTGTCTTCTAAGGATTGCAAGGACCTGTTTGACATGTACTTGGTGAAGTTCAATAGTGGCAGAATAAATGAGGATGTTGTCCAGGTAAACGACTAGAAAGTTATCAAGGTATTCCTGGAAAATGTCGTTTACCAGGTGCTGGAAAGTGTCCGGGGCGTTGCAGAGCTGAAACGGCATCACCAGGTACTCGTAATGCCCAAATCTAGACCTGAAGGCAGTTTTCCATTCTTCGCCAGGCTGAATTCGAATAAGGTTGTAGGCATCACTAAGGTCGAACTTGGAAAAGATTCGGGCGGATAGGAAACGTTGGAATAACTCCGGGATAAGGGGAAGCGGATACCGATTTTTAATGGTGATTTTGTTTAGCTCCCTGTAATCAATGCAGGGTCTCAGAGAGCCGTCTTTTTTTTCTACAAAGAAGATGCCGGTTCCAGCCGGCGATGAGGAAGGACAGATAAACCCTTTTTCTAGGTTTTCGTCAATGTAAGACTTGAGAGCCTTTAATTCAGTTTTAGACAGTGGAAAGATGCGGCCAAAAGGAACTTCAGAGCCGGGCAAAAGATCTATAGGGCAGTCATAAAACCGATAAGGTGGTAGACGGTCAGCCTGTTGTTTGTCAAAAACTTCCTTAAACTCCAGGTAGACTGGAGGTACATGTTGGAGACTGTCAGGTATTGGTACTATAGTTAAGTAAGAGGCTGGACCTGGGAGGAGGCAGTGTTGAGAACAGTATTGGGAGGAAAAGGAGACTTCTTTCTTATTCCAATTGATTTGAGGTTCATGTGCCTGTAGCCAGGGGAGCCCCAAGATAATGGGAAACCTAGGAGAAGGGAATATGTCGAAGCGCAGGAACTCCTGATGGCCAGAGTCTGTGGTGGTAAGGATGGGTCTGGTTTCCTGAGTGATAAGTCCAGAGCAGGGAAGAGACCCATCAGCCAGGTGTACCTGGAGGCTTTGTTTTTTAGTCAAAAGAGGGATATGTAGATTTGCAGCTAGTGAAGCATCCAAGAAGCAGCTGCACACTCCGGATACAACTATGGCTGGCAGGCGGATTTCCTTTTCCGTTAGCTGTAAGGAGACAAAGAGGGTGACATAAGTCTGTGAAATACCAGAGACTTGATAGTTCATGGCAAATTGAGGGTAGGACTTACTAGATCTCACAGGGCAGGTGCGGAGAAAATGTCCTGAACCCCCACAGTAAAGGCACAGGTTGGCCTGACGCCTACGTAGTCTTTCCTCCGGGGTGAGAGGAGCACGGACCAATCCTAACTGCATGGGCTCAACCTCAGGAGTGGAGGAGGTTGGAGGAGTCGGGAAAGACAGATGGATGGGAGTCAGCTTGTGGAGCATCCAGCTGGGACGAAGAACCTGAAAGCGCTCTGAGCGTCGCTCCCGCATATGCCTGTTCAATTTGGTAGCTGCTTGGATCAAATCCTCCAGCGTAGCAGGGGTCTTCACCCTGGCCAGCTCATCTTTAAGAGCTTCAGACAGCCCCTGATGGAACTGATACTTAAGGGCAGGTTCGTTCCAGCTGGTATCAGCCGACCACTTCCGGAACTCAGCGGTATAGTCCTCAACTGGCCTTCGCCCTTGAGATAAGTTGTGTAAAGTTGCCTCAGCCGTGGCCATGCGTTGGGGGTCATCATACAGTTGTGCCATACTTTCAAAAAAGGTATCCGCTGAATTCAACACAGGGCTCCTCTGTTCCATCAGGCTGTGGGCCCAAGCTTGCGGTTCATCGGCCAGGAGAGAGATGATAAAATCCACTTTTACTACTTCGGAGGAAAAAGTCCTGGGTTGCAGAGCTGAGTACAAAGAGCAGGCATTTTTGAAGGATCTGAATTTTTTGCGATCGCCAGAAAATCACTCTGGTGTGGGGACCCTGGGTTCAGGGGAAGCCATGATCACCGTAGGGTTAGATGAAACTTGAGAAGAGGAGGCCCCTCTGGTGGGTGCAGAGGCTGCGGCTGCTGATGTGGGCGGCCCAGAAAGTTGCTATTGTCTATTTGGGTGTAGCCTTCTTGCAACTTTTGAACTGCATTGGTGAATGCCGAAACCTGCTGACACAGGATCTAAAGAGGGGAATGCGCTCTGTCGCTCTGTACTTACCAAGGCCGAGATGCCGAGAGCGGTTCACCCTTGCAACTAAGCTCAGTCCACCCCCTGGAGGTGATACAGGGAGTGAATGGCACAAAGAGGCACAGGCTACCCCGCAGACAGGAGTGGACTTGCGTGGTGATCCTTGTAGGGATGAGCAGCTGTGCAGAGACTGGCGGAGAACAAACAGAAAGTCCAGAACCAGGCTGAGGATGCACGCAGGGATACGGCTGATGCAGCTGGAAGGATTATTTCTCTGACACTATGTGACTAATGGTTATGGAGAGACAGCCTTATAACATTGACAATCAGAGATTATAAGGTAAGCAATCATTAAGTTTTTATTATATGGAGGGACATGTTAAGGGGGACAACCTAGAAATTAACCCATATGATTTTTATTTATCATCTACATGGAATCTGTGTTCTTTGATCTGATTATGCCATTTTGTTTGACCTGTATTTGTGCACAACTGAGGATGTGGGGATATATAATTTAATTGAAAGTGTATGAGAAGCTTGTGAAGATCATTCCATGCTATGTTAGATATATCCAGTCTTGTGGCAAATTCACAAAGTGTAGAACTATCTGTCTGTTCTCTATTTCTGGATAATGATCGAAGTTCTTTGAGATTTAAAGTGGTTGTAAACCCTCACATGTACCCAGTAAAGTTACTAGCTTTAGGTGATACACAGAGATGAAACAAATTCTTTTACATAAGTTGTACCTGTGTTTCTGCAACCATTTCTTCTGTAGATTACTTTGAAAATACACACAGGAAAGGATTTCTTCTTCAATATAGGAGCAGGGGGCAGGGATCTGAGGTCTTCACAAAGCCAAAAGCTCTGAGCCCTGATTAATGGGAAAGGGACACACCCCGTCGCACAATATGGGGAACAGGCACAGCTGCAGCTCCCTTCAACATCAGCTTTTTAACTCTTGGTGTCGGGAAAAGCTGCCAAAAATGACTCATGTTGATAACAGAGGAACCAGGCAGCAGAGAGAAATGACACTCAGAGCTTTGGAGAGAGACAAGTACACAATATTTGTTTTTTTCATATTTCATCAATTAGGATAATCTTAAAATGTATATATACAGTATCTCACAAGTGAGTACACCTTTCACATTTTTGTAAATATTGTATTATATCTTTTCATGTGGCAACACAAGAAATTACACTTTGCTACAATGTAAAGTAGTGAGTGTACAGCTTGGATAACAGTGTAAATTTACTGTCCCCTCAAAATAACTCAACACACAGCCATTAATGTCTAAACCGCTGGCAACAAAGTGAGTACACCCCTAAGTGAAAATGTCCAAATTGGGCCCAAAGTGTCAATGTTTTGTGTGGCCACCACTATTTTCCAGCACTGCCTTAACCATCTTGGGTATGGAGTCCACCAGAGCTTCACAGGTTGCCACTGGAGTGCTCTTTCACTCCTCCATGATGACATCACATAGCTGGTGGATGTTAGAGACCTTGCACTCCTCCACCTTCCATTTGAGGATGCCCCACAGGTGCTCAATAGGGTTTAGATCTGGAGAAATGCTTAGCCAGTCCATCACCTTTACCCTCAGCTTCTTTAGCAAGGCAGTGTTCATCTTGGAGGTGTGTTTGGGGTCATTGTCATGTTGGAATACTGCCCTGCGGCCCAGTCTCAAGAGGGAGGGGATCATGCTCTGCTGCAATATGTCACAGTACAGGTTGGCATTCATGGTTCCCTCAATGAACTGTAGCTCCCCAGTTCCGGCAGCACTCATGAAGCCCCAGACCATGACACTCCCACCACCATGCTTGATTGTTGATTTAGTGCTGTGAATGCTGTTGGTGACCCATAGAGATTTAGTGCTGTGGAGCCTGTCGGTGACCCTCTGAGGTACCCCCTAGTCGGGGGGTGACTTTGGAAGGATCCTGCCACAACACATGGGGGAATTGGAGGACAGTGTGAGTAGAGAAGCAGTACTAGAGACTTACAACTGCCATACTTAACCAGTTCTCCCTGAAGACAGCAGAGTGCAGAAAGAGTGTCAATGAGACTGTATATATACTGTATAAAGACTGTGCATATGAAGATGTCCCTGAAGATGTTGTTAAAGTGTTGTTCCTGATGTCAAGTGGGCATCCCATAACTTCCCATCCCCATCTAAGTTAATGACCCTCAATAAACCACAAAAAGAAAGCCACGGACTGTTCTTTGTCTCTGAAGTGCCTGTGAAAATTTGGTGTGCCAGGCTGTGCAGGGCGGGGGATCCCAGTTCAACTGCAGCTCCTTAGGGGGTGCACTACATTATCTAAGAGGCCCTAAAAATGTAATTAATTTGGGCTACTATAACAAGGATTTTTAAAACAAGGAAAAACAAGAATTTTTAAAAATAAAAATGTGTGTTCTTCTTTTTTTTTTTTTGCAAAAGTTGTGATATTTTAACTTTTTTTAAAGGTTCCAGGTTGATAACATTTTTATTGCTGTCTGGTTTGCTGCTGGGGAGATTTGCTCTCTCTGTTTGTCATTTTGACCATTGTCACAGGGACATTAAATTATGGGAAATACTAGTCTGTAGTATTTTGCTTCCTTCTTTGTTTATAGGACAGGAAGTGAAAGAAAGTCTCTCAAACAGGACACAAGCAGCAAAAAAAAAAAAAAAAAAGACAAGAGTCTTAACCATACCATCTACTGTAAAAACGATAGAGAAAGTTTAGGCTTTACATATCATTGACTCAAAGTGAAATCATTGTTTGTATTTTGAGTGCCTGCTGAAACATAGTTTTTATACTTGCTGATCCTGGCCATAGTTTCCACATCCTTTGACAAGTCAAGCGGCACATCAAAAGTGGCAGTTACAGGGGCTGGAACAAACCATATACCACTGGAAGAGTGGTTACCATGATCATCTTTAAGGTTACATATGGTTTAAAACTTTTTTTTCAAAACAACAAGCTAATGTAGTAACTGCTAAATTGCAGTTGCTGGAGTTAGGCTTTAATTTTTGGTTTCTTTTAGGCTTCATTCACAGGGACGCATAGACCCTTACCCCCCTGAAGAGGGTCATGATTATGCAGCCAGTCTGTTAAAATCAATGACAGCCTGAGAAAGGCAGCAGTTATACAGAACTGTTTATGATTCATAGTTCATTAGTAAACTAAATATTGCTCATTTACGTGTTTACATGTACTTTAAATAGGAAAAAAAAAACTTTTTTTTATCCAACAATAGGGATGATTCATTTTAAGGTTAGGCATAAGTTTACAGACCAACTGAACTAATGCACAACTTCCATTAATGCCATTAATGTACTTGCTAGTCTTTGATCTTTGTCAGATGGCTTAGAACAGTCACTATGACAGAATTTAAATAAATCACCCCCTTACTATAAAAATTGTTACCAGATTTTCAGTGGGGGTGATCAGCAACTTTGATACTTGGGGGGGTTGAGCAGTAACTGGTGTTCAGCAGAGACTGGAGGGAATAGTTGTGCTGAGCAGGTGTTGGGAAACATTAGAGCCCAGTAGGGTGTGAGGAGAACAGTGCCCAGTGACTGGAGAACAATAGTGACCAGTACAATTGGGAAGGGTTAAAAAAAGTGCCCAGCCAGAGTGTGGGGAGGAACAATGGTGCCCAGGGGGAAATTATTGGAGAACAGTTGTGCCCAGCACGATGTGGGGGAACAATAGTATATGAAGGATAATAGTGCCCAGGCAGGGATTGGTGATAATGATATTGAACAGCCAGGAGTGAGGGAGTACAATAGTGGCCACTGGCCAGCTAGGGATCTGGGGAGAAAAAACAGTGTCCAGTGGGGAGAGGGGAGAAAAGTAGTGCCAAGCAGGTGGTGGGGGTAAGCATTAGTGTCAATTGACATATCTGGCACAGAGGTCTGTGTCCCACATTGTTGCTCATGTCTTCTTTGCCTCATCCCCCTACATGTGCAGCCTGAAACCCCTTACCCAGCTCTACACTGATTATATTATTGTGTTCCGTCTAAGAGGGAACAGCAGCAGCCTCTAGTGATCAATCTGGGAAACTGCACATAGCTAGCCCCAAACAAAAAAACGAGTATCAAGGCCAGCTCAGGGACAATGATGGGAATGTTGTTCATGGGAGAAAGAAGTTGGTGGTCATTGGGGTGGGGGGGAGATGCATTTGTGTCAGTCAGGTGTGGTAGGGGTCATTGGTGCTCAGTAGGGGTGAGGGGTGTTAGGGAATGCCTGAACGATTAATTTAGTTAGCTATGTCGATCGTTTAATTATTCAATGGACAACATAGCTTCCAATACAAAAAATGTATTCAATGGAAAACGTCAGCGTGTGACGAAACGCGCCTGGGAGGGACGTGCTGACGTCACCACGTTTGCCCTGTGAGGACAGGAGTATTGTTTGAGTGCCGGCCGGCTCCGATTTCTCGCTGTTTTAACTTCTTCTTATGTAAGTGTAACTCTTTATTTGAATAAACCGGATCATACAGTATTATACTATTGGGTATTTTTACTTCTTATGCACTGCTGAGCTTGGGCTTGACTGGCCAGGACGCATCTACGCCGCTCCAGATAGGAGCCTGTTTGCGCTCCATCCCATCTGCCTACTCTATGAGGATGTCTGGTAAGCAGAATATCCCCTAGGTTCGCTGGTGTAATCCTATCCTATTTACACGTTGGGTTGTGTGACACTTTGCCTATTTGAATTTGTCATCTGGTAAGCAGCTTGTGCATGCGATGTGCTATCTGTAAAGGGTTCTGCTTTTTTCTTTTTTTCTCGTTTATTTTTGTAAATTTTTTCTTTTGCGTATGTTTATTTTTGGGTGATTTGGTACAGTCTTACCATTACCTGAATCTGTAAATAGATATTGGGTGTTGCAAATTCCATTTACCTATTTCACCCTATTTCACTTTTTTGCATGATTGCATGACACTCACTTACCATCCCTAGTTGCTGCGTCAACTTTGGATGATATATGATACACATGATTAGTTTTCTGTTGAGTGTTGCACTTTCTTTCACATTTTGAGTGTTTTTATAAATATCAGTATTACGCTATGTTTGTGTTATATATTTTTGTATAAATACCTTTATGGACTGGACATATGAGACGAGTGTGATCATCCTGATTCGGCTAGATCATCTGTTTAAAGGCCCAGGCTGGATTTAAGCCATCTGTTCCTATTTGGCTTATGTCTGGTAAGCGCAACATTTTGGTGTTCTCCAGTTCCACTGTCATTTATCATTTTATCACATTGGATGAACTTTCATGTTATTCACGTATAACAGCTCCACTTCCCTCATTTGTTGTGGACATTTGTATGGGATTGCACGGATTATACTAAGATTACACATTTTTAGTAATCCATTATTATCTTAGCGCGGTTTTTGTTTATTATCTTGTTATTGGTGTGCCACACTTATAAAGGCAGCTTTATTTTTCTTTTCCAAGCGCAGTTTTTTCTTTTTGATTAAATATATAATGAGATTATAATTTCCTTTTTAGAAAATATTATGTTTTGTCCTGGATATACATACTACGTAATTCCACTTTTGTTGAGAAAAAATATTCCCCCCCCCCCACTATTGTTATCCCGGTTCCTGGTGTCCTCAGATGTCCCGATTCTCTTCTCCCCTATGTGAATACAAAAAAGGTATACTTAGCAGACAGATATTTGAGGTGAGAAATAGTAATATGAAACATTGCTTGGAAGTGTCATCCAATTGTCTGTTTTGGCAGAGTTCCAAGCTGAAGACATGATTTTTTTCCCTTTCAAACCTGGAATTCTTACCTGTTTTGTGCAAGTTTCACACATGGAGAGACCCCTAGTATCCACTGGAGCACCTGTGTGGGACACCATAAAATGGTTGTACTGGTGTCCCACACTAGTGCTCCTGCGTCCAGATGTGTAAACAGCTGCTGAGTGTCCTCTCCTTACACTAAATCTAGTTTGCATCTCATTATAGTTACAAACACATCTAGACAACAATGTATTAAACTTCTTTTCATACAAATAGGCATGAACAAATGTAGTTAATGTAGTTAAGTACTAATAATAATAGGAACACATGACAAACACTTACTTTTTAGAAGCACTTTCCTGATCTTTCTATACTGATCGTGCTCCGTCAATTTCAGGTCTGACCAGCATTTCCTCAATTTCTCCTTGGATTGTCGTACCCCAAAATTCCTGTGCAGACTTTTCACAACTTTAGTCATGATCTTGGCCTTTCTCACATTTGGGTTTGTGTACGGTCCATGCTTCCCATCATAGTCTGCCCTCTTCAAGATGTCCACCATCTCCACCATCTCTACAAAAGACATATTTGAGGCCTTATATCTCATCCTGGATCGGGAACTGCCTTGCTGCTGGCTTTCTTCGTCCTCATCTTTGCTGCTCTCTGCAGGCACCTGCTGTGTCTCCGCCATGTGCTCTCCCAATACACCACGAAAGACAAAAGGCAGGGAAAACACTAGAAAGAAGGACAGGGGCAGAGTTTCAGGCATGCGCAGTGTATATAAAGCATAACACGCGGGCATCAAACATACGATCTGTGAGTGGAGGACGGAGGATCGTAAGCACCAATCATGCAAACGAAGGTACAATTTTAACTTGGGGCATCAGTGGTTAGTGGCCTATACTGCTCTAGAGCTTGAGGCCTATATTGGGACAAGATTAGGAGAGTTTAGCCTGACATTAGGGTTTGTTTTGTGTTGTGTCTTGCAGAGAAAATGGTTGATAAATTTACTGACCCTTGCTTCCTGCCCAGATTCCTGGACATGTACAGGGACCGGCCATGTCTCTGGCCAGTCAAAAACAGTGACCACTCCAACAAGCTAAAGAGGAAGGCAGTGCTAGAGAAACTGATGGATTTGGTGAAGCCTGTGTATCCCACGGCAGACATCACCTATTTGAAGGCCAAAATTGGTAGCCTGAGGAGCACATATACTAGGGAGCGTAAAAAGGTGCAGGATTCCATGAGATCAGGAGCAGCAGCAGATGACATATATGTACCCAGGCTGTGGTACTACGACAGACTGTGTTTTTTGTCAGACCAGAGTGAACCCAGGCCATCACTATCTACACTTCCTTCCACACTTCCTTCAACATCAGATGAGGCTCCTGAAGTCCAACCTGGGCCTTCCACCCAGGAAGAAGATGTGGAGGAGCCCAACTTGAGCCAGGTGTAGCATTGTTGAACATATTTCTTGTCAAAAATTGAATGATGTTAACCAGATGTTATTGATCACTATTTTCTGATTTAACAAAGTGGTTTACATATCAATGGAAAGTAGTGGCCAAAAATGATTGGGACAAGAATGAAAAATGCTGGGGTCAGATTGATAGTCTTTTCTATTTGTTAACATTCAATTTGCAACAGCCATGAGCTCAAAATTGTGTGTGATTGATGACCAAAAAACTAAAACTATGTACCATTTTAATACACAGGAAAGTCTCAGCCAGGAGGAGGCCATGGCAAGCAGCCTGACCGAATCCCAGGTTTCTCCCCTCCACCTTCCAACCAAAAGGACCAGGAAAGCGAGGAACCTGGAGGAGTCAGCGAATGTTTTAATTCGCCAGGCTACTGTGGTACTAACAATGAACCCTGGTGGCCCCAAGACATTTGGCTGTGTGACAGCCAGTAAACTGGAACACATGGAGGAGGGCCAACCCCTCATCTGTGAGGAGATCATTCTTCAGGCCCTAAACAAGGGGATGAAGGGCCAATTCACAAATAATAGCCACCTGTGTGAGTTGGACCATACTCCTCCACCACCTCCAGCAACACCACTACCACCTCCAGCAACACCACCAACAACACAGCCACCCAACCCTCCACAGCAGCATGGAAGGAAGCGTGGAAGGAAGTGTTCAGAGTGATGGCCTGGGTTTAGTGCGGTCTGGCAAAAGGCGCAGGCTGTTGTAAGACCACAGCCTCGGGACATATATGTCATCTGCTGCTGCTCCCAATCACTCGGAGTCCTGGACCGTATTGTGCTCCCTATTAAATTTACCTCTCAGGTTACTAATTTTGCCAGTCAAATAATTGATGTCTGCCCTGGGGTACAAAAGCTTCCCCAATTCCAACTGTTTCTCCAGTGTTGCCTTCCTCTTTATTTTGTTAGGACCCCTATTAAATGTCTAATTTTTTTGACAAATACTTGGCTATGTGTTTTACTTCAAAAAGGACAGATTGTATGTGAGTAGGCAGGTACATTTCAAAAATACAATGTCAAATGAACAAGGGACATCAACGTAGTTGTATCGCTTTGAAGTTAAAATATACAAGATAATAATAGTATCATGGTAACTTGACACACAAAATGACAAAAAATATTATGGAGATCACTAGAAAAAAAAAACAAAGATTATTCATGAGATCACAAGAAAGAATAAAAAATCTGTTTGTCAGAATGTGAATATCAGCAGCAACACAAAAAAAATATTATTATTCTAGTATTATAAAGAAAAAGAGAATGCGCTGCATTGAGAGATTTCAAAATTTGCAGCGTGAAGAATGTGCTATCGCTAGTTTACAAGACCGAGCGCTTCCGGCTCGTACTTGATTCCGAACATGCGTGAATTTTGTGCGCGGACTTGTGTACACACGATTGGACTTTTCAACTAAAAAGTTTTGTTGGCGGAAAATTTGAGAACCTGCTAACATTTGTTGGCGGAAATTCCGACAGCAAATGTTCGATGAAGCATACACATGGTCGGACTTTCTGACAACAAGCTCACGTCAAACATTTCCCGTAGGAAAATCTGATCGTGTGTACGTGGCATTAGTAATTCAAATTGTCCTGCCGCTGGTAAATTAAAAAAATTAAAAACTGTCATTTGCAGCCTTTTAATTCCTGTAGTAAATGTGTGTCCTGTTATAAATTTGGACCTAAATTGCTATTTATAATTGATATTCTTCTGGTAAATTTTACAATGCTGTGTCTTCTGTAGTCTTTTAATTTGTGCAGTAAAACCTCTACCTGTGCTTTTTGTGTGTAGCAAATTTGGGTTTAAAATTGCTATTCAAAATTGTACTGCTGTTGTCCAATATTACACTGCTGTGTCACATGTTGTTTCCTAATTATTGTAAGAGAACACTTGCCTTTTGTCTCTTGTATATTCTGTAAATTTCTACCTAATTAAAAAAATGTCCTGCTGCTGTCCAATTTTTTTTTTAGATTATAACTTATAGCTTGAGATGATTAAAGTGCATCAGGCAGTTGTGGCTCACAGTATGTTCAAGAGCTGCCTGTTTTTTGCAGCACCTCACTAAATTCTTTGAAAAAAAAATGTAGAAACACTGTGCACCCCATTAACTGCATACCTTCATCCCAAGTGAATAAAACTCTGCTTCTCAGTCAAACACTTTCCCCTCTTTGACTTTACACATGCAACAAGGTTAATCTGTAAATAATGTAAAAAAAAATGAAAGTAATGGTCTCAGGTGTGAAAATGACTGGGTCTCGAATATCTGTAATATCTTGTATACCAAGTTGGACCTTGGTCTACTATTACATACAAAGACTGGTCTGAAAGTCAATTTTTTTGGGACTATTGAATGAAATATTTATATTTTACATATACAGAACCCAGAGTTTATTAGGAGGGGTTTTTGTTTTATATGTATTTTGGCCAAAACATTTTTAAATTGTCTGTGTATTATGTTTAATAAAGTATAGAAGGTTTCAGATTATATGAGTAGCTGCGCTGGTTTGGGGTAATTTTTAAACAAAATTTTTGGTACACATTTATAGTATAGAGAGTAGAGTCTTAAACCAAGTTTTTTTTTTTCGAGAAAGAGTATATATAAGAGGAGTATACATATTGTCCAGACAGTGGCCAATTTCTACCAGTCAAATACCTCAGATCTATATTGTAAATAGGGATGAGCCGAACACCCCCCGGTTCGGTTCGCACCAGAACCCGCGAACGGACCGCAAGTTCGCACGAACGTTAGAACCCCATTGACGTCTATGGGACTCGAACGTTCGAAATCAAAAGTGCTCATTTTAAAGGCTAATTTGCATGGTATTGTCCTAAAAAGGGTGTGGGGACCCGGGTCCTACCCCAGGGGACATGTATCAATGCAAAAAAAACTTTTAAAAACGGCCGTTTTTTCGGGAGCAGTGATTTTAATGATGCTTAAAGTAAAAAAAAAAAAGTGAAATATTCCTTTAAATATCGTACCTGGGGGGTGTCTATAGTATGCCTGTAAAGTGACGCGTGTTTCCCATGTTTAGAACAGTCCCTGCACCAAATGTCATTTTTAAAGGAAAAAATCTCATTTAAAACTGCTTGCGGGTTTAATGTCATGTCGGGTCATGGCAATATGGATGAAAATCAGTGAGACAAACGGCATGGGTACCCCCCAGTCCATTACCAGGCCCTTTGGGTCTTGTATGGATATTAAGGGGAACCCCGCACCCAAATTAAAATAAGGAAAGGTCCCTATATACTCTGAACAGCAGTATACAGGCGGTGCAAACAAGACAGGGACTGTAGGTTTGTTGTTAAGTAGAATCTGTTTGTAATTTTGAACATTTTTAACGTGTTTAGCTCCAGCCAAAAAATCTTTTCTAAGCTTTTTGGAAAACATAGGGAAGGGTTATCACCCCTGTGACATTTGTTTTGCGTCTTTCCTCCTCTTCAGAAGATTTCACCTCACTTTTTTGTCCCAATGAAAAATGTTTTTTGAAAATTTGGGTTTTTTTGTGGAACAAGGATTGGAAAGCATCAGTGGAAAGGAGAAATTGTTTTCCCATATTAACTCTTACAGGAGAGAATTTCCCTTCCTAGGGGTAGATTTCATCTCACTTCCTGTTGTCTCCTTCCGTTTGCAAGTAGGAGTCGTTTGTAAGTTAGATGTTTGAAAGTAGGGTCCTGCCCTATATACTCAGCAGAAATTTGGGCCTTAGGTGTTGCTGTGGCCAAAACACTGTAAGCCCTCACAGGGCCCTGCTGTGAAATATTAGATCAAGAATTGTAATTACATGCCCCTGTTGAACAGGAGCTGAAAAATTAGGCCTTAGGCACTGGTGCTGGTGCCACAACACTGCAACCCCTCACAGACACTCTAGTTGGAACGCAGGAACGAGCCCTGCTGCAAAGTATTGCATCAAAAATTGTAATTACACGCCCCTGTTAGACAGGGGCAGAAAAATTGGGCCTTAGGCACTGGTGCTGGTGCCACAACACTGCAACCCCTCACAGACACTCTAGTTGGAACGCAGGAACGAGCCCTGCTGCAAAGTATTGCATCAAAAATTGTAATTACACGCCCCTGTTAGACAGGGGCAGAAAAATTGGGTCTTAGGCACTGGTGCTGGTGCCACAACACTGCAACCCCTCACAGACACTCTAGTTGGAACGCAGGAACGAGCCCTGCTGCAAAGTATTGCATCAAAAATTGTAATTACACGCCCCTGTTAGACAGGGGCAGAAAAATTGGGCCTTAGGCACTGGTGCTGGTGCCACAACACTGCAACCCCTCACAGACACTCTAGTTGGAATGCAGGAACGAGCCCTGCTGCAAAGTATTACATCAAAAATTGTAATTACACGCCCCTGTTAAACAGGGGCTGAAAAATTGTGCCTTAGGCACTGGTGGTGGCGCCCAGAACCAAAAATGTTCTTACAAGCTATCAGCGTGATGATTGAGGAGGAAGAGGATAATTACTCAGGGATAGTCACTCAGCATCAGCATAGGCAGTCTTTGAAGGGATCTGAAAAAAATTAATCAGTTACATCAGCATCAGGTGCTTGGTAGCTGGTGGTGATCCAAGACTGATTCATTTTTATGAAGGTCAGCCGATCGACCGAGTCAGTGGACAGACGCACCCTGTGATCGGTTACCACGCCTCCAGCAGCACTGAATGTGCGTTCCGAAAGAACGCTGGATGCAGGACAGGCCAGTAGCTCAATTGCATACTGTGCAAGCTCTGGCCAGTGATCCATCCTCAAGACCCAGTAACCCAGAGGATTTTCGGTGGGAAAGGTGTCCAAGTCTGATCTTGCCCCTAGGTATTCCTGCACCATGTAAAACAGACGCTGGCGATGGTTGCTGGAACCGATCATACCTTGGGGCTGCGGACCAAAAAATTGTCTGAACGCATCGGTCAGACGGCCACCTTCTCCACCGCTCCTTCTTTGACTGACCGAAGCCTCAGCAACACGTTGTCCAGAAACAGGAGTTTGTAACCTCCCAGTCTCTGGGAACGCGTTGCACAGACCTTTCTGCAAGGCCTCCCGAAGATGTTTCATCCTCTGCTCCCTCTGCGATGGCAAGATAAGGTCCGCAACCTTACCCTTGTAACGTGGATCAAGGAGGGTTGCCAGCCAGTATTGGTCCTTCTCCTTGATACCACGAATACGAGGATCCTTACGCAGGCTTTGCAGGATCAGGGAGGCCATGCAGCGTAGGTTTGCTGAGGCATTCGGTCCGGAGTCCTCTGGGTCACTAAGGACAACAACGTCCGCAGCCACCTCCTCCCAGCCACGTACAAGTCCATGTGTTCCTTGGGACTGATCCCTTAAAGACTGCTGATGCTGAGTGCCAGGCTCCACCTCCATACTGACACAATCTTCCTCCTCCTCCTCCTCGTCCTCTTCCTGTGTGATCGGCGGGCACGCAGGAACACTGTCTGGATAAAGGGGGCCTTGAGAGCTAAGGAAGTCCTCCTCTTCCTGCCTCTGTTCTGCCTCAAGTGCCCTGTCCATTATTCCACGCAGCGTGTGCTCCAACAGGTGGACAAGGGGGACAGTGTCACTGATGCATGCACTGTCAGTGCTCACCATCCTCGTGGCCTCCTCGAATGGTGACAGGACAGTGCATGCATCCCTGATCATGGCCCACTGGCGTGGGGAAAAAAAACCAAGGTCCCCTGACCCTGTCCTGGTGCCATAGTCGCACAGGTACTCATTGATGGCCCTCTGCTGCGTGTGCAGCCGCTGCAGCATGGCCAATGTCGAGTTCCACCTGGTGGGCATGTCACAGATTAGGCGGTTCTTGGGCAGGTTAAACTCCTTTTGGAGGTCCGTCAGCCGAGCACTGGCATTATATGACCGGCGGAAATGCACACAGACTTTCCTGGCCTGCCTCAGGACATCCTGTAAGCCCGGGTACCTGCCCAAGAACCGCTGCACCACCAAGTTAAGGACGTGAGCCAAACAGGGCACATGGGTCAGTTGTCCCTGTCGGAGGGCAGAGAGGAGGTTGGTGCCATTGTCGCAAACCACCATTCCTGCCTTAAGTTGGCGTGGCGTCAACCACCTCTGAACCTGCCCCTGCAGAGCTGACAGAACCTCTGCCCCAGTGTGGCTCCTGTCCCCCAAGCACACCAGCTCAAGCACCGCATGGCATCTTTTGGCCTGCGTACTTGCGTAGCCCCTTGAACGCCTACGGAGCACCGCTGGTTCCGAGGAAGAGGCCATGGAGGAAGAAGAAGAGGAGGGGGTGGAGGAGAGAGGTGTGTCACAATCAGCATTTTGGAGGCGTGGTGGCGGAACAACCTCCAACACTACTGCACCTTGTCCTGCATCCTTCCCAGCTGCCAGCAGAGTCACCCAATGCGCCGTGAAACTTAAGTAACGTCCCTGTCCATGCCTGCTGGACCATGAGTCAGCGGTAATATGCACCTTACCGCTGACCGCCCTGTCCAGCGAGGCATGGACATTGCCTTCCACATGCCGGTAGAGAGCCGGAATCGCCTTCCGTGAGAAAAAGTGGCGTTTGGGTACCTGCCACTGAGGAACCGCACATTCCACAAACTCACGGAAGGGGGCAGAGTCTACCAACTGAAAAGGCAGCAGTTGAAGTGCTAGCAATTTTGCCAAGCTAGCATTCAACCGCTGGGCATGTGGATGGCTGGGAGCAAACTTCTTTCGGCGGTGCAGCAGCTGGGGCAGGGAAATTTGCCTGGTACAATCTGACGTCGGTGTACCAAAAGCAGATTGCCCACAAGTACTTGGCTGTGACACACCTAATTCTACACCTTCATTCCTCTCACTGCAGGTCTCAGAGAGGACTGAAGGTCTAGTGGGGTTGGAAATCTCAGCTGATGAGGAGCAAGGAGAGATCCTCTTTGTTCTTTGGTGTGGGTCTTTTAGATATGCTTGCCAACGAACTGCATGGCAGGTCAACATATGTCTGGTCAAGCATGTGGTACCCAAGCGGGAGATGTTTTGGCCACGCGAGATACGCTTGAGACATATGTTGCAAATAGCAGCGGTGCGATCTGATGCACTCATCTCAAAAAAGGCCCACACCAAAGAACTTTTTGAATAACGCGCAGAGACTGCAGCGCCCTGCACATGTGGAGCTTTGGGGTGTGATGCAGTCAATGTGCTGCCCTTAGGCTGGCCCCTGGAGGGCATCCTGCCTCGTTGGTGATGTGCCGCCTCCTCCTCCTCCTCCTCTCTCCTATCAGGCACCCACGTTGAGTCAGTGACCTCATCATCCCCTCCCTCCTCATCACTGGAGCAAACCTGGCAGTATGCTGCAGCAGGGGGAGCATGACTGCCAGATTGCTGTCCTTCTTGGGCACCCCCTCTGTCCGTGCTCATGTTACTGCCTTCATCGAGCTCAGTATCATCATCAGAGCCTTCCAAACGCTGGGCATCCTCCTGGAGCATGTACCCAACACTGTGGTCAAACAGTTCGAGGGAATCCTCAGGAGGACATGGTGGAGCTAGGGAAGGAGTCACTGATGACATTGAGCTGAGGGAAGAGGCCGCTGCTTTGCCAGACAAAGCACCCTGGGCATGGGTGAGAGAGGATGAGGAGGATGAGGACGGCTTGGTCATCCACTCGACCAAGTTTTCTGCATGTTGCGGCTCAACACGGCCAGCTGCCGAAAAAAAGGCCAAGCGTGTCCCATGGCCACGGGCTGATGAGGATGCACCGTCTCCACGACCAGCACTAGACACAGAGCCTGCTTGCCCTCTCTTATTGGCTTGTGACTGTCTGCCTCTCCTTCTTGGCCTTCCAGACATACTAATGGCCTGTAGCTGCACTAAGCTGGGATAGAACACCTGTAATTTTCTTCAGGTAGCTTTATATACTGTAACCAGACAAGCCTGCCTGTCAGTAGGAAGATAACAGGAAGGGATCTTGCTGAACACTGTGAGCAGGACGCACTGACTGCACTAAATGTAAATAGCAGGAACAGATCTAGCTGAACACTGTGAGCAGGACGCACTGACTGCACTAAATGTAAATAGCAGGAACGGATCTAGCTGAACACTGTGAGCAGGACGCACTGACTGCACTAAATGTAAATAGCAGGAACGGATCTAGCTGAACACTGTGAGCAGGACGCACTGCACTAAATGTAAATAGCAGGAACAGATCTAGCTGAACACTGTGAGCAGGACGCACTGCACTAAATGTAAATAGCAGGAACGGATCTAGCTGAACACTGTGAGCAGGACGCACTGCACTAAATGTAAATAGCAGGAACAGATCTAGCTGAACACTGTGAGCAGGACGCACTGCACTAAATGTAAATAGCAGGAACGGATCTAGCTGAACACTGTGAGCAGGACGCATTGCACTAAATGTAAATAGCAGGAACGGATCTAGCTGAACACTGTGAGCAGGACGAACTGCACTAAATGTAAATAGCAGGAACAGATCTAGCTGAACACTGTGAGCAGGACGCACTGACTGCACTAAATGTAAATAGCAGGAACGGATCTAGCTGAACACTGTGAGCAGGACGCACTGCACTAAATGTAAATAGCAGGAACAGATCTAGCTGAACACTGTGAGCAGGACGCACTGACTGCACTAAATGTAAATAGCAGGAACAGATCTAGCTGAACACTGTGAGCAGGACGCACTGCACTAAATGTAAATAGCAGGAACAGATCTAGCTGAACACTGTGAGCAGGACGCACTGCACTAAATGTAAATAGCAGGAACGGATCTAGCTGAACACTGTGAGCAGGACGCACTGCACTAAATGTAAATAGCAGGAACGGATCTAGCTGAACACTGTGAGCAGGACGAACTGCACTAAATGTAAATAGCAGGAACAGATCTAGCTGAACACTGTGAGCAGGACGCACTGCACTAAATGTAAATAGCAGGAACGGATCTAGCTGAACACTGTGAGCAGGACGCACTGCACTAAATGTAAATAGCAGGAACAGATCTAGCTGAACACTGTGAGCAGGACGCACTGCACTAAATGTAAATAGCAGGAACGGATCTAGCTGAACACTGTGAGCAGGACGCACTGCACTAAATGTAAATAGCAGGAACGGATCTAGCTGAACACTGTGAGCAGGACGCACTGCACTAAATGTAAATAGCAGGAACGGATCTAGCTGAACACTGTGAGCAGGACGCACTGCACTAAATGTAAATAGCAGGAACGGATCTAGCTGAACACTGTGAGCAGGACGCACTGCACTAAATGTAAATAGCAGGAACGGATCTAGCTGAACACTGTGAGCAGGACGCACTGACTGCACTAAATGTAAATAGCAGGAACAGATCTAGCTGAACACTGTGAGCAGGACGCACTGACTGCACTAAATGTAAATAGCAGGAACGGATCTAGCTGAACACTGTGAGCAGGACGCACTGACTGCACTAAATGTAAATAGCAGGAACGGATCTAGCTGAACACTGTGAGCAGGACGCACTGACTGCACTAAATGTAAATAGCAGGAACGGATCTAGCTGAACACTGTGAGCAGGACGCACTGACTGCACTAAATGTAAATAGCAGGAACGGATCTAGCTGAACACTGTGAGCAGGACGCACTGCACTAAATGTAAATAGCAGGAACAGATCTAGCTGAACACTGTGAGCAGGACGCACTGCACTAAATGTAAATAGCAGGAACAGATCTAGCTGAACACTGTGAGCAGGACGCACTGCACTAAATGTAAATAGCAGGAACAGATCTAGCTGAACACTGTGAGCAGGACGCACTGCACTAAATGTAAATAGCAGGAACAGATCTAGCTGAACACTGTGAGCAGGACGCACTGACTGCACTAAATGTAAATAGCAGGAACAGATCTAGCTGAACACTGTGAGCAGGACGCACTGCACTCAATGTAAATAGCAGGAACGGATCTAGCTGAACACTGTGAGCAGGACAAACTGCACTAAATGTAAATAGCAGGAACAGATCTAGCTGGACACTGTGAGCAGGACGCACTGCACTAAATGTAAATAGCAGGAACGGATCTAGCTGAACACTGTGAGCAGGACGCACTGCATTAAATGTAAATAGCAGGAACAGATCTAGCCTAATCTAGCTAACTCAAATCAAATGACACTGTCTGTCTCTCTCTCTATCAGCACACCGGAACACACTACACAGGGCCGCCGTGCAGGCAGCCTTATATAGTGTGGGGCGTGTACTAAATCCCCTGAGCCATAATTGGCCAAAGCCACCCTGGCTTTGGCCAATTACAGCTCTCTCTACTGACGGCGCTGTGATTGGCCAAGCATGCGGGTCATAGTGCATGCTTGGCCAATCATCAGCCAGCAATGCACTGCGATGCCGCAGTGAATTATGGGCCGTGACGCGCCACACGAATTTGGCGCGAACGGCCCATAACGTTCGCAATTCGACGGACGGTCGAACAGCCGATGTTCGAGTCGAACATGGGTTCGACTCGAACACGAAGCTCATCCCTAATTGTAAATAATAGGGGACACTAGGATAGGAGGGGGTGTGAGGTTGTTGCTTTGAAGTGTTTTCTGCACTTTTTTTTTACATTTTATTAAACTTTTACGATAAAGCAGTGTAGTGCTGTTAAAAAAGAAGCTCGCAAAATGTACTATTAAACTGTTGTGCCGCTGACCAACTCATGCAAAGATCTGCCCTGGCTCCTATTTCCACCTTTTTTTAATTCAGACCTATCACCACTGGATTAAAAATCAGATGTTGCAGCCAAAACAAAGAAAAGCCTTTATTTGCAAGTAGAAATAAATCATATTGTATTGTTGCTGCTGCTATTTAGGCCAAGATAAATGTAAAGTTAAAAAATCAATTAGATATCCAAAACATATGAAGCCATGCAGTTTAAAATCATTGCATTTCCCACGCTGCCTTCAAATTTGCTTTAACAGCTTGACCCTCTCCCTTACTATAAGGTGTTTTTCTTTCTGCTATGGTACATGTTCCCTATTGCAGTTTTACATAATCTTTTGCTTAATAGCCTTAAAAATCGCAAAAATTAATTAATAAGTATCCTCCTATAGACCTTATTTTTGGATCTCACACAGGATTTTACAACCCCCCAAGAAAGGGCACATTTACTCATCTCTATCCAAGATCATAATATCTATAATGGCTATTTGAAAAATTGTAATACACCGTAATTTTCTTTGCAAAATATTATTTTTTTAATGTTATATTTTCACTTGAACACCTTTAAGCAAATGCCTTTAAAATCAAACAACAGAACATGTGTAGGAATTCACAAAGAAAAATATAATCCCTTAAAAAAACCCATAAAATTTGATGAAATAATATCGAATTTTCTAATATTTTTTCTGCAAAAAAAAAAAACAGGAGCAGATTGTTGGTGATGCTTTTAAGAGGTTTAAGCACTCATAATTATTTATTTTTCAATAACCTTTATTAGGTACTATTTTTTTTTACTAATCTATAGATTTTTTTTTTAACTCAATTTTATTGTGAGTATACATATTGAAAAAGTTACAAGCGAACAGTAATTATACATATGAACATACAGGTAGTAATCATTTCAGCTTAGAAGTAGACGGTCTATTTAGGGTAAGGGGGAAGTGGCGAAGTACATCTGTGAGTTTTAATAAGTAACAGTGTCCCACCCACTGTATCAGGTCTATATACCTGCGGGTGCTGTGCAAGGCTTGTCTGCCAGCCACAAAACCCACTTGGTCAATATGAAGTGCTATAAATTCGGATAGTCGCGTGGCCAAGAGTTTGGCACTTAACTTGGTGTCAGTGTTTAGTAGAGAGATGGGTCTGTAGCTGGCAGGCTGGTCAGCCCGTTTGCCCGGTTTTGGGATAGTAGTAATAGTGCCTTGGAGGGATTCTGGTGGGATGGAGCCTGTGTTTGCAGTGAAGTTGAATGAGTGGCATAGGTATGCATGATGGCATCTCCAAGGGTCGTAGAGGTCTTCCGAGTGGAGCAGGGAGGAGAGAGAGGTGGAGCGTTTACGGGCAGGATTAGAAGTGTCCAGTGCGGGATCAACAATTTGGTTGAAGTCCCCGCAGATAATCAAAGGGCCTTGTTTGAAGGGTTCCAGCTTCTTCAACAAAATTTTGTAGAAGCGGTGTTGATTGGTATTGGGCGAATAGATGTTAGCAATGGTAATGGTTTGGTTGTTGATAGTGGCATTCAAGATTATGAAATCTGCCATCAGGGTCTATATCAGTGTGGAGTGGTTGGAATGAGACTGTGGAGCGTATGGCAAGCATAACACCTGCTTTTTTCTTGGTGGAGTTGGCAAAGTAGCAGTGTGGGTATTGCTTGTGGGAACAGGAGGGGGAAATGCTAGAAGCAAAATGAGTTTCCTGTACACATAGGATGTCAGAGGTGTGAGTTAAAGCTTCTTTCCATAGTAAATTTCTTTTGTAATTGTAAGGGGAGTTTAAGCCCTTTGCGTTAATGGATGTGAAGGTGATTGACATTTTGAAAGGCGGATAGTCGGTGGGAGTGGGGGAGGGTGTGGGTTGCATGCTGTCAGTGGTTTTGTAGAGGGGTGTGTGTGAGGGGGTAGACCTGTAATAGAGGGTCACAGTAGTCAAAACTTAGCCAATAGTCTAAAGGCAACCAAAGATACAATACTGCAATAGATAAAACCTGTAAGGAACAGTGGTAAGCTATGAACTTGGTATACAACAAAAGAAAGAACAGAAAAAAAACACGTAACAGAGGCTCTTTCAAGTTCTTGGTACTTTTCTTTCTCTGGGGGAAAGAGTGAGGAGTGTATGTATATTACGCTCATCAGGGACAATATTGAGGAGTAATAGTGCTAGTTCAGTGCTCATAAAATTTCCAGGGGGCACCCTGGAGTGGAGACATAGGTTGTCTTTACCTGCGGGGGGGTAGTAGGAGTATGACGCCTGATATCTTGGGCTGATGTTGGGGGCTGCTGAAGTAGTGGTTCAGGCAGCGGTGTGGTGATTAGGTCCCAGTTGAGCATTCAAGATGTGGGAGTGAAGATGTTGGTGTTCTGATTCTGGTATGTGACCACCAGTTTAGTAGGGAAGCTCCACTTGTATGGGATGTTGTTCTTCCTGAGGACTGCGGTGGTCTGGGAAAATTCTCTTCGCTTTTGAGCTGTGGCAACAGAGATGTCAGTGTACAGGGTCACCACAGAGGAATAAGGATCAGGTAGCAGAGAGGTGGATCTGGCGGCTGCCATGATCTTTTCTTTCACTTGAGAGAAATGGATACGTGCAAGCACGTCTCTAGACACAGACGCAGGGAGGTGGTTGGGTTTGACAAGGTGGTGTGCCCGATCAATAACCATGTCAGTTTGTCGCAGTTGAGGTATGAGTGTGAGGAATAATTGTTGAATGTAGGGGATCAATTCTGGAGGTTTAACAGATTCTGGTACCCCCCTAAATTCAATTTATTCCTCCTCGAGCGATCTTCTAAATCTGCGACTTAGATATTGAATCTCCTCAGCATAGTGATCATGGGCATCCGCCATTTCGTTATAGGCCGCAGTGTGCTCAGTAAGCTGTTTTTCAATATCTTCAGTGCGGTCTTCTACCTTATCCATTCTAAAGTGAAGTATGGAAATTGAGGATTGTAATTAATTGCGGATATCATGCTGTAGTGATAGCAGCATGAGCTTAAGTGTATGCTCAGAGGCTGGCTGGTCAGAGGCAGGCAGTGTGGCTAGTGAGTCAGAGCGTGGCAGTTCAGGGCCTGCAGTTGCAGGGGGATCCCAATGCTGCTTCTTAAGAAGGGGAGCTTTGGCAGGTAAGAGGGCTGGAGATTGTGCGGCTCTCTTACCTCTATCAGCGGGCGAGGGCTGAGAGGATTCCTCTGCTGGGGCTGTGCTGTCCATCTCTTCAGAGAGGTGTTCCAGTGAGCTCCTGGCTTCAGGCATTGAGGTGTGCGACGCTGTGACAGGGCCATCTTTGCTTGTCAGCATGTCAGCTCTGCTGAAGTAATCTGTGAGGCAGCGCGGCTTGTGGAGGCTGGTGTGTCCGCATCTGGACATGCTGATCAGGTGCCTGATGATTCCGCTCCCCTCCGGTGAGACAGAGAGGGGGGATAAGCCTGTATCGAGTGCTGTGTGTTGCTTCTTGTCCCACGGCTGAGCGGAGCTGAGGGATGAAGCGGTCATCTTGCTCCGCGGCTAGTTACGCCCACTAATCTATAGATTTTATTGATTGGGCAACCTTATAAGTTAGTAGTTAAATGCTGAATAGTTCCATTTTTACAGTGAGAGTTTTATTTCCCTCAAAATCGAATCTCTCAATATGGTTTTGAACTGTTGAATGGAAATAAAAATATAATACTTGTGACAGGTTTCCTTAATTGGACTTTATCCATATGACCCTGATAAGCATGCATCCTTGTTGCTATGACAAGTTTCTACTCTAAATGCATTGTTCTTGAAACAGCCCAAGCACTGATCAATATGATTATCCCCAGAGTCTCTAAATTGATTCAACAGTGTGATAACTTACTAAGGAATCAATGAAGTGTATAGGTTAATGGGGCCAATAGTAACTTAACAAATTCATAACCTGCTTAATAACCATTATTATACACAGCTATAGGACAAAGCTGGATTGACTTTAATGTATTGATACTCACTGATGATAATAAATCTCCTGCATCCTAAGGAAGATTAAAATCCTTTCGGAAAAATTATGTTAACGTAATGTCAATGTTTCCAATTATTGCCCAAGGAAGCAATAATCCGTCAACAAACAGAACATAAAATCACTGTAAAAACAGTGAAACAGGAAGTCATAACCCAGACTTAAAACCTGTTTAGAGGAATAGGAGTCCTGTTCAGTGTTATTTGAGAATATGTAATGGACAAGATGTCTCCTCTCTCACCACATCCAAGTAGTCTGTGTTTCATCAACATTTTCAAACAATCATGATATCTAGATAAACGACATAGCTAGTTGTTTAGCAGCTCTCTTCTGCCATCATTTGTTACTTAGATGTCTATACAACAAACAATACAGAACACTCATTTTTATGTATCTGTACTTGTCAAGATTTCAGAATCTAGGAGAAGAAGTGTGCAAATGTAAATAATATTTTATTTATTGGGCTGCTGGAATTAAACCTGCAGGAAATAAAAATGTCAGTGCTTTCAGATGTGTTTTATAGTGGAGTTTTGCATGGATTGTGTCAGATTTGGCTTTTTGTTTCTCCACTTATTTGTGTCATACCAATACAAACAAAAGAAATAAACATGAGAATGCAGTGCAGGAACTACCAGGGTCGCAGCAGTTGCACTTGTGACTTGCAACTGGGCCCTGGAGTTCTGCCACTGTGGGGGGGCACAAAAGCCTCCAGGGTTGCTGGCTGCAACTATGAGCAGAGACCCTACACTGACAGCCTGACCCCCCTCCTCGCATGGATAGGAGATGAAAGAGATAGAGAGAGCAGGATTTTCTCCTCCTACTCCCGCCCCCTTACTCCTGTGTGTTACACGCGGCCCCTCCCACATTCCAATCCCCGACAGCTCCATGCCTTGCAAAGTCCAACAGCCAGCAGCTATATAGTGGTGGAAAAGGCCAGCATGTACCATGGATGCTGCAACCCCCCACAGGGTATCAACAGCTCTCCAGGATAGCATACCTTCCTAAACAAACATCTCAGTGATTTAAATCAAAGCAGCACACAGGTGGGTCTGTCATTGAGGGGACTGAAGAGAGAGTGTGTTGTCACCTCCAGAGCCCCTCTAGCAATACAGCAGCCTGCTGGGGTTTCCCTGGTCTGGTGCACTACAAGCTCCAGCATGCTCTGCCAGCCTATGTGTATGTATAACACAGAGCAGGAGGCCTTGCTGTATGGACCCAAGCCTCCATCTATGGCGAGTGAAGCATCTCTACCTTCCTCTCCTATCTCACCAGCCTCTGAGCACACTAATGTAAGGGAGAGCTCTGTGGACTGTAATGTAAAGGGGGACTCTGATGTAAGGGGGGGCTTTGGTGAGCAGAGACCCCCTTACATCAGGATTCCCGGGCACCCCTTGCATCAGAGTTTACATTACAATCCACAGACCCCCCCCTTAGGGTCCTTTCACATGGGTGGACTCTGCCAAGCGGATCCAACTGCTCAGCAGGGAATCTTTCCACTGATCCCCACTAAGCAGGCAGATGACATGTTTGTGTCTGCTCCACGTGTGCAGAGCGGACAAAGCCCACTATTCTCTATGAGCCAGTCTGACTGTCATCCAGTCTGCTAGACAGATGGTGAATGGATACCCATCCACCTGTTTTCATTGGATCAGATGCAGGCAGGTGTAAATGGACACATGTCTGTTTAAATTCCGCTTCCCCATACAGAACAATTGGTGGTCCAATCGGTTCGCACATGTTCTCCCTTGTATCAGAGTCTGCACTGTCCCCCCTTACAGTGTAAGGGAACTCTACAAGTTCAGATGTAAAGGGGAACTCTGTGGACTCTGATATAAGGAGGGACTCTTGTGATTAAATATATACAATTAGAATTCTTATTTAATCACAAATGATATGTATAGTGTATACTAAAAAAAATAATTTGCTGTGCACTGCTAAAGTCTTTGGGTTTGGTTTGAAGAAAAAGTAGCAACCCTACCCAAGATGTCAGGAAGGAGTCCTGCTGCAGGACTATAATCATGAGCCCTGCAATGGAAGAAAAGGACCCCAGGATCATTGGAAGGGCCCCGGGACCAGAAGTCAGGGGGACCCTTCATGGTTCCTTTCCCCGGGACCCTGAAATTACGCCTCTGTGAGAATGCCTAAACATTTGTAATTGCAACAATTTTCTGGGTGAAGTGGTGCATTATCTGTCAGAAATGCAGGGGTGCCAGTATTTTTGACTGTATATTTCCAGATGATAAAAGATTAAATCTATGGGCAATTTAGCATGTACTGTAAAACTCCACTATCTCAGCAGCCACAGCCTGGCACGCCACTAGGTGGCTTTTTCTAATACCTCAAGGCCACAAAATAATTACACCCGGTCACCATAAAAGAAAAGAAACACAAACGCCATGGCCCAATAGCATCAAAGCACAAGGTTTATTATATATATTTGTACTCACAAATAGGGATGAGCTCAATTATTGGCTCGAACATCGGGTGTTTGCCCGTTCGCTGAAGAACGAACATTATGGGGCATTCACGACAAATTCAAGCGCCGCGGAATGCCCCATATTGCACTGCGAGATTGCAGTGCATTGCTGTATAATGATTGGCCAAAGCATGCACCTGACCTGCAAGTTTTGGCCAATCCCAGCGCCCTCTGCTAAGAGAGCCATGATTGGCCAAAGGGAGGGTGTCTTTGGCCAATCATGGCTCAGGGGGACTAAGTCCACGCTCCACACTATATAAGGCTGCCTATACGACGGCCTTGTGTAGTCTTGTTGGTGTGGATGGAGAGAAAGCTTGATTTAGATTAAGCAGGCAGGTTATTCAGTTAGTGGCAGTGTATTTGATATATATATATATATATATATATATATATATATATATATACATACAATGTGTATATATGTATGTGTACATATATATATATATATATATGTATATATACTCTGCGGTACATAACATTTCTTCTGTTTCATTAAGTGATATTGAATTGCAGGTCTTAAACAAAGGGCTCAATTTCAGTCCTAATGCTAAGATGGACACATATGTTCATCTTAGGGTCACAACGTGAACTCGCATCGCGCATGCGCGTTTTTAACTTCAACGGCGGTGGAGATTTCTGTTTCGCTGGTTGTGACAGTCTCTCTGCTGATGCCTAGAGGCATCTTTTTGTGCACATATGGTTTGATCTTGTGCAACCTACAGTGCATTGACCATTTATATGCACCTATATGCTATATGCTATTGATATTCACATGCATTTCATGCGCAATCTGGCACAATGTATTTTTAATTTAAATTTTTATTAAAACGTCCCTGGTTATCTGCACTACTGGAGTCCCCTCTCTCTTTTTTATGGTTTATCCTGGCCTGAATTTTTGGTCACCTGGTCCTTTCTGGAATTTCTCTTGGGTATCTCCTACTGTTGATGAGAAGCCAACATTGAGGGCAATCCATGGGACATCGGTTGCGGTTTCAACAAGATACCAACGTTGATCTACTGAGCCTGTTTTGACCCCCCTGAATAAGGGCGGTCGCAGGCTTTCTGGTAAGCCTTTATTTCCCTCCGGTGGTGGGTGTCACTATCGATTACATCGCTGGATTGTTTCTGCACTTATCTTTCTGCACTTATCACATATTTGGACTTTTTTTCACTATTTATTTGTCAATTTTTTTGGACATTTTTTTCACCCCCTTTTTTTTACCCCTTTTTTTCACCATTTAATTGTTATCAATATAATGGACTTTTAAGCACGGTTATGTACTGATGAATATCTACACATTGGTTTGTTTATAGCACTTATACCATCACTTATATTTGCTGTCATCATTTTTTAGTAATATTAATTTTATTGCTATTCACTTTGTTTTTTGTCCAGCGCTGCACTGATCATTATCCACTGCTGACTTTTAATACATGGCCACTTACCTGTCCCGGGGTCCAGCGATGTCAGCAGGGGACGCCGAGAACCCGCGCGGTTCTCGGCAGCTGCCGCCGCCATCCTAGGTGAGGGAATCAGGAAGTGAAGCATTGAGGCTTCACTTCCTGGTTCCCTACTGCGCATGCGCGAGTCACGCTGCGCGTCCCTAGTGGTCTCCGCTCTCTCCTGGGAGCTGTGTGTTCCCAGCAGACAGAGCGGTCGGGGCGGGAAGAGGCATAGACTCCCATGGGAGTCTATGCCGGAAGTGGGTGCAAATACCTGTCTTAGACAGGTATCTGCACCCCCCTCCCCCCTGAAAGGTGCCAAATGTGACACCGGAGGGGGGGGAGGGTTCCGAGAAGCGGAAGTTCCATTTTTGTGTGGAACTCCGCTTTAATAATATTATTAGGAAACACTGGTCCATTTTACACAATGGCTATCCTGCTCCTGCGGTTACTGAATTTAGTAGTCCCCCTTTACCGTCATATCGACGGGGGAGAACCATTCAGGATAAATTGGTAAAAACAGATCAATATTCCACACCAAGTCCCCGGGTAACATTCTTAGGTCCTAAAAATACAGGTTAATTTCAGTGTCTCAGTTGTATTCAATGCTCCAATATGATCAAAGGAAAAAGTTTCTCTCATCCCCTTAGAGGTTACAATATCCCAATTAGAAAACATTATACTTGTCAATCGTCTTACGTTGTGTACATTATTAAATGTCCTTGCGGTCTTCTTCATGTAGGGGAGACCACACAGAAAGTTAAAGACCGTATTGCTAGGCACAAGTATTCGATTAGAGATAAGCTTGTTAAACTCCCTTTAGCTAGACATTTTATTGAACAAGGACATACTTTATCACAACTAAGATTTATGATAATAGATGGTATTGCTAAAAACAGACGTGGGGGTGATAGAGAATTGGCTGTTAGGAAGAGAGAGGTCAGCAGGATACATCGGCTGGATACTCTCCAGCCGAAAGGGTTGAACTCTGATTTCGACTTGTACTTATTCCTTTGAACACTTGATGATGCATTATATCTATGAAATTGTTTGTATTGCTTATTGGTTTGTGTGAAGCCGCATATGCAGCTTCATGCATATTATAGGCAGGAGTTGCAGAGGCGTGCCAGCACACACAGATGAACATTGGAACAATGATTAGGTGATTTTAATATTTTTTATTACCACTTTGTCATTGAGTTTATTTATTCTATTTTTTGAGTTTTGGATAACTTATTATTTGTTAATTTATTTTTAGGATTTCTGATTAATGATATCCTAGAAGGTGTGAGCATAATTTACGTTCCAGCATGAGACTTATTGATTCCAAGGATCATAGTGAATTCTAGTCTGATGACACATATGGATAATCCAAATGATTGAATGATTAGTTCCAGATAAATTGTTCATTTTTTCTAATTGATCACTAGTGAGCTATATATACTATTGTGTTTATGATCATTGTATAGGCATGATACTCTGAGGAAGGGCGTGATCTACAATAGCCCGAAATGTCAATATCATGTTTGCCTTATTGTGAAGATGTTGTGTTGATGTCTTTTTTGATGTTTTTTTTTACTAATAAATACATTTTGTGGAGAAATGCCATTTTGAAATTTTCTCTATATCGCAGCCTGTGGGAAGGCTTGATTGCTAAGCACGAACAACTGTGATTGAAGCCGATCCGTCCGTCGGCTCTCGGCTGCTGCCGCCACCATCCTCGGTAAGAAAATAAGGAAGTGAAACCATGCAGCTTTACTTCCTGGTTCCCTACTGCGCATGCGCAAGTTGCGCTGCGCGTCCTCTCTGGTCCCTGCTGTGTTCTGTGTCTCACAGAATACAGCGGTGGAGAACATTGTAGGCGCCGGAAGTGGCGTAGGTCACCGCAAGCGCCGCGGTGATCTATGCCAGGAAGTGGGAGCAAATACCTGTATTAGACAGGTATCTGCTCCCTCTTCCCCCCTGAAAGGTGCCAAATGTGAAACCGGAGGGGGGGAGGAATCCAAAAAGTGGAAGTTCCATTTTTGGGTGGAACTCCACTTTAAAATCTATATTTATATATGTATATGTGTATATGTGTGTGTGTGTGTGTGTGTGTGTATATATATATATATATATATATATATATATAGATAGATAGATAGTCTAGTACATATATACTCTGCATCCAGTGTAGCCTATATCTACAGTGCATTCCGTGGTATACTGTTTCTACTACACTTCTGGTGATGTACACAGTACAGTGCAGCCGTAGTACAGTTGCTACTACTGTTCTGGTGGTGTACACAATACACAATACAGTGCAGCCATAGTGCAGTTGATACTACCTTTCTGGTGGTGTACACAGTACACACTATAGTACAACCGTAGTGCAGTTGCTACTACTTTTCTGGTGGTGTACACAGTACACAATACAGGGCAGATGTAGTGCAGTTGCTACTACTTTTCTGGTGGTGTACACAGTACACAATACAGTGCAGCCATAATACAGTTGCTACTACTGTTCTGGTGGTGTACATAGTACACAATACAGTGCAGCCTTAGTACAGTTGCTACTACTTTACTGGTGGTGTACACAGTACACAATTAAGTACAGCCGTAGTGCAGTTGCTACTACTTTTCTGGTGGTGTATACAGTACACAATACAGTGCAGCTGTAGTACAGTTGCTACTACAGTTCTGGTGGTGTTCACAGTACACAATACAGCGCAGTTGTAGTGCAGTTGCTACTACTGCTCTGGTGGTGTACACAGTACACAATACAGTGCAGCTGTAGTGCAGTTGCTACTTCCTTCCTGGTGGTGTACACAGTACACAATACAATGCAACCGTAGTGCAGTTGCTCCTACTTTTCTGGTGGTGTACACAGTACACAATACAGTGCAGCCATAGTATAGTTGCTACTACTGTTCTGGTGGTGTACACAATACACAATACAGTGCAGCCATATTGCAGTTGATACTACCTTTCTGGTGGTGTGCACAGTACACAATACAGTACAACCGTAGTGCAGTTGCTACTACTTTTCTGGTGGTGTACACAGTACACAATACAGGGCAGATGTAGTGCAGTTGCTACTACTTTTCTGGTGGTGTACACAGTACACAATACAGTGCAGCCATAATACAGTTGCTACTACTGTTCTGGTGGTGTACATAGTAAACAATACAGTGCAGCCTTAGTGCAGTTGCTACTACTTTACTGGTGGTGTACACAGTACACAATGAAGTGCAGCCGTAGTGCAGTTGCTACTACTTTTCTGGTGGTGTATACAGTACACAATACAGTGCAGCTGTAGTACAGTTGCTACTACAGTTCTGGTGGTGTACACAGTACACAATACAGCGCAGTTGTAGCGCAGTTGCTACTACTGCTCTGGTGGTGTACATAGTACACAATACAGTGCAGCCTTAGTACAGTTGCTACTACTTTACTGGTGGTGTACACAGTACACAATTAAGTACAGCCGTAGTGCAGTTGCTACTACTTTTCTGGTGGTGTATACAGTACACAATACAGTGCAGCTATAGTACAGTTGCTACTACAGTTCTGGTGGTGTTCACAGTACACAATACAGCGCAGTTGTAGTGCAGTTGCTACTACTGCTCTGGTGGTGTACACAGTACACAATACAGTGCAGCTGTAGTGCAGTTGCTACTTCCTTCCTGGTGGTGTACACAGTACACAATACAATGCAACCGTAGTGCAGTTGCTCCTACTTTTCTGGTGGTGTACACAGTACACAATACAGTGCAGCCATAGTATAGTTGCTACTACTGTTCTGGTGGTGTACACAATACACAATACAGTGCAGCCATATTGCAGTTGATACTACCTTTCTGGTGGTGTGCACAGTACACAATACAGTACAACTGTAGTGCAGTTGCTACTACTTTTCTGGTGGTGTACACAGTACACAATACAGGGCAGATGTAGTGCAGTTGCTACTACTTTTCTGGTGGTGTACACAGTACACAATACAGTGCAGCCATAATACAGTTGCTACTACTGTTCTGGTGGTGTACATAGTACAGAATACAGTGCAGCCTTAGTGCAGTTGCTACTACTTTACTGGTGGTGTACACAGTACACAATGAAGTGCAGCCGTAGTGCAGTTGCTACTACTTTTCTGGTGGTGTATACAATACACAATACAGTGCAGCTGTAGTACAGTTGCTACTACAGTTCTGGTGGTGTACACAGTACACAATACAGTGCAGCTGTAGTGCAGTTGCTACTACCTTCCTGGTGGTGTACACAGTACACAATACAATGCAACCGTAGTGCAGTTGCTCCTACTTTTCTGGTAGTGTACACAGTACACAATATAGTGCAGCCGTAGTATAGTTGCTACTACTTTTCTGGTGGTGTACACAGTACACAATACAGTGCAGCCGTAGTATAGTTGCTACTACTTTTCTGGTGGTGTACACAGTACATAATACAGTGCATCCATAGTGCAGTTGCTACTACTTTTCTGGTGGTGTACACAGTACACAATACAGTGCAGCCGTAGTGCAGTTGCTACTACTTTTTTGGTGGTGTACACAATACAGTGCAACCGTAGTGCAGTTGCTACTACTTTTCTGGTGGTGTACGCAGTGCACAATACAGTGCAGCCATAGTGCAGTTGCTACTACTTTTCTGGTGGTGTATAGAGTACACAATACAGTGCAGCTGTAGTACAGTTGCTACTACAGTTCTAGTGGTGTACACAGTACACAATACAGTGCAGTTGTAGTGCAGTTGCTACTACTGCTCTGGTGGTGTACACAGTACACAATTCAGTGCAGCTGTAGTGCAGTTGCTACTACCTTCCTGGTGGTGTACACAGTACACAATACAATGCAACCATAGTGCAGTTGCTCCTACTTTTCTGGTGGTGTACACAGTACACAATATAGTGCAGCCGTAGTAGAGTTGCTACTACTTTTCTGGTGGTGTATACAGTACACAATACAGTGCAGCCATAGTATAGTTGCTACTACTTTTCTGGTGGTGTACACAGTACATAATACAGTGCAGCCATAGTGCAGTTGCTACTACTTTTCTGGTGGTGTACACAGTACACAATACAGTGCAGCCGTAGTGCAGTTGCTACTACTTTTTTGGTGGTGTACACAGTACACAATACAGTGCAACCATAGTGCAGTTGCTACTACTTTTCTGGTGGTGTACGCAGTGCACAATACAGTGCAGCCGTAGTGCAGTCACTACTACTTTTCTGGTGGTGTACACAGTACACAATACAGTGCAGCTGTAGTGCAATTGCTACTACTTTTCTGGTGGTGTACACGGTACACAATACAGTGCAGCCGTAGTACAGTTGCTACTATTTTTCTGGTGGTGTACACAGTACACAATACAGTGCAACCGTAGTGCAGTTGCTACTACTTTTCTGGTGGTGTACACAGTACACAATACAGTGCAGCTGTAGTACAGTTGCTACTACTGTTCTGGCGGTGTACACAATACAGTGCAGCCGTAGTGCAGTTGCTACTACTTTTTTGTTGGTGTACACAGTACACAATACAGTGCAGCCGTAGTGCAGTTGCTACTACTTTTCTGTTGGTTTTCATAGTACACAATACAGTGCAGCCGTAGTACAGTTGCTACTACTTTTCTGGTGTTGTACACAGTACACAATACAGTGTAGTGTGGTGTTGCAAAACAAAATATACATCATGTCCGGAAAGCCACCAAGGAGAGGCAGGTGCTCACATGCCACTAAAAGAGGGCAAGCAGCCTCTGTGTCTACAGTCAACAGTGCTGGTCGTGGACATGGTGCATCCTCTGCAAGAGGCCGTGGGGCACACTTGTCCTTTTTTTCTGCTGCTGCTGCCCATGTTATTGAGCAAGAACATGCAGAAGAGTTGGCGTAGTGGATAACAAAGCCGTCCTCATCCTCCTCATCCTCTGTCACCCAGGCTCAGAGTAGTTTTTCCTATGCAGCTGCAAAAGCGGCATATTCCACCGGCTCCTTGTCCACAGTCACTCCTTCTGTAGCCCCACCATCATGCAGGAGGAGTCCCCTGAACTATTCGACCACAGTGTCGGGTACATGCTGCTGGAGGATACGCAGCGATTTGAAGGCTCCGATGTTGGTTCCCAGGTTGAGGAAGGGAGTAACGTGAGCCTAGAGAGAGGGGGTGCCCAAGAAGGACAAGAAACTGGCAGTCATGTTCCACCAGCTGCAGCATACTGCCATGCTTGCTCCAGTGACGAGGAGGGAGGGGATGATGAGGTCACTGACTCTACTTGAGTGCCTGATAGAAGAAAGGAGGAGGCACAACTCCAATGAGGCAGGATGTCCTCTAGGGGGCAGCTTAAGGGCAGCCACCCTACTGCATCAGACTGCAGAGCTCTGCAGGTGCAGGGCGCTTCTGACTCCCCGCTGATTTTGAAAAGTTCCTTGGTGTGGGCATTTTTTGACATGTGTGCAGCAGATCACATCGTTACTGTTTAGGGATGAGCTTTCTGTTTGGGTAAAAAATGAGTTTGATTTGAACATTGGCTGTTCGCCCATTCGTCGAAAACCCAACATTATGGGCCATTCACGCCAAATTCGAGCGGTAGTGCAGTGCATTGCTGTATGATGATTGGCCAAAGCATGCACCATGACCTGCATGCTTTGGCTTATCCCAGCACCCTCAGCTAAGAAAGCCATAATTGGCAAAAGGCAGGTTGCCTTTTGCCAATCATGGCTCAGGGGGACTAAGTCCACGCCCCATACTATATAAGGCTGCCTGCACGTCGGCACCACATAGTGTGTTGTTGGCATGGACGGAGAGAGAGTGTCATTTAGATTGAGCAGGCAGGCAGGTTATTCAGTTAGCTGCAGTGTATTTAACATATATATACAGACAGTCTCGCGTGTGTGTGTGTATATATATATATATATATATATATATATATATATATGTATGTATCCAGTGTAGCTATATCTGACTGCAGGCCATTCCTGGTGTACTTTTTCTAATATATTTCAGGCAGGCAGGTTATTCAGTAGGGATGAGCTGAACACCCCCCCCCCCCCTGGTTCGGTTTGCATCAGAACATGCGAACAGGCAAAACATTTGTTCGAACACGCGAACACCGTTAAAGTCTATGGGACACAAACATGAATAATCGAAAGTGGTTATTTTAAAGGCTTATATGCAAGTTATTGTCATAAAAAGTGTTTGGGGACCTGGGTCCTGCCCCAGGGGACATGTATCAAAGCAAAGACAAGTTTTAAAAACGCCCATTTTTTCGGGAGCAGTGATTTTAATAATGCTTAAAGTGAAACAATAAAAGTGTAATATTCCTTTAAATTTCGTACCTGGGGGGTGTCTATACTATGCCTGTAAAGGGGCGCATGTTTTCCGTGTTTAGAACAGTCTGACAGCAAAATTACATTTCAAAGGAAAAAAAGTCATTTAAAACTACAGTACTCGCGGCTATAATGAGTCGTCGGTCCGACAATACACATAAAAGTTCATTGATAAAAACGGCATGGGATTTCCCCACAGAGGAACCCCGAATCAAAATGAAAAAAAATATGTGTGGGGGTCCCCCTAAATTCCATACCAGGCCCTTCAGGTCTGGTATGGATATTAAGGGGAACCCCATGCCAAAATAAAAAAAAATGGCATTGGGGTCCCCCTAAATTCCATACCAGGCCCTTCAGGTCTGGTATGGATATTAAGGGGAACCCCATGCCAAAATTAAAAAAAATGGCATGGGAGTCCCCCTCAAAATCCATACCAGACCCTTCTGGTCTGGTATGGATTTTAAGGCGAACCCCGTGCCAATTTTTTTTTAAAAATGGCGTGGGGTCCCCCAAAAAATCCATACCAGACCCTTATCCGAGCACATAACCTGGCAGGCCGCAGGAAAAGAGGGAGGATGAGAGAGTGCCCCCCCCCGAACCGTACCAGGCCACATGCCCTCAACATTGGAAGGGTGCTTTGAGGTAGCCCCCCAAAGCACCTTGTCTCCATGTTGATGGGGATAAGGGCCTCATCCCCATAACCCTTGCCCGGTGGTTATGGGGGTCTGCGGGCGGGGGGCTTATCTGAATCTGGGGACCCCCAGATCCCACCCCCCCTGTGTGAATTGGTAATGGGGTACAAATGTACCCCTACCATTTCACAAAAAAGTGTCAAAAAGGTTAAAAAAATACAAGAGACGGTTTTTGACAAGTCCTTTATTAATTTCCTCTTTTTTCGGCTTCTTCCATCTTCTTTCTTCTGGTGTTCTTTCGGTGTTCTTCTTCTTCCTCCATCTTCTTCTTCATCTTCTTCTTCTCCATCTTCTTCTTCCTCCGCTCTTCTCCTCCCGCATCTTCCTCCAGGCTGCTTCTCCGCTCTGTGAATTCCCAGTGCGTCAGAGGAGGGTGGGGTCATCGGGTGGCCCAGCCCTCCGTTATATAAGAAATGTCAGAGGAAGCGAAGCGTCACATGGCTGAAGACTCCCACTGAGGCGAAACTTTTTGACACTTTTTTTGTGAAATGGTAGGGGTACATTTGTACCCCATTACCAATCCACACAGGGGGGGACCAGGATCTGGGGGTCCCCTTGTTAAAGAGGGCTTCCAGATTCTGATAAGCCCCCCACCCACAGACCCCCACAACCACCGGGCAAGGGTTGTGGGGATGAGGCCCTTCTCCCCATCAACATGGGGACAAGGTGCTTTGGGGGGCTACCTCAAAGCACCCTCCCAATGTTGAGGACATGTGGCCTGGTACGGTTCAAGAAGGGGGGGGCGCTCTCTCGTCCCCCCTCTTTTCCTGTGGCCTGCCAGGTTGCGTGCTCGGATAAGGGTCTGGTATGGATTTTGAGGGGGACTCCCACGCCATTTTTTTTTAAATTTTGACGCGGGGTTCCCCTTAATATCCATACCAGACCTGAAGGGCCTGGTATGGAATTTAGGGGGACCCCCCTGCATTTTTTTAAATTTTGGTTTGGGGTTCCCCTGTGGGGAAATCCAATGCCGTTTTTATCAATGAACTTTATTGTGTATTGTCGGACCGACAATTCATTATAGCCGCGAGCAGTTTTAAATTGCTTTTTTTCCTTAGGAAATGTCATTTTGCTGTCAGACTGTTCTAAACACGGGAAACATGCAGCCCTTTACAGGCATACTATAGACACCCCCCAGGTAAGAAATTTAAAGGAATATTACACTTTTATTGTTTCCCATTAAGCATTATTAAAATCACTGCTCCCGAAAAAACGGCCGTTTTTAAAACTTCTTTTTGCATTGATCCATGTCCCCTGGGGCAGGACCCAGGTCCCCAAACACTTTTTAACAATATCATGCATATAAGCCTTTAAAATTAGCACTTTTGATTTCTCCCATAGACTTTTAAAGGGTGTTCAGTGGCTTTCGAATTTGCCTCGAACACCCCAAATTGTTTGCTGTTCGGCGAACTGGCGAACAGCCGATGTTCGAGTCAAACATGAGTTTGACTGGAACTCGAAGCTCATCCCTATTATTCAGTTAGCTGCAGTGTATTTAATATATATATATATATATTATTTATATATACGGTATATATAAAAAAAATAATCTAAAAGGGGAATGGCGCTGTTCGCAAATATTAAAAAATTAACAAATGTAATACACAACCCAAAAAATTTTTTGTGATTGAAAAGAGAAAAAAAAATATATATATATATAAAGAACAATAAATGTGCAGAGTGCACCAAGGTCTCAGCAACATGTGTAAGAAAACTCTAACTGAAATAATGTAAATTAAACCAATACGTAATGGCATAGGGTGTGAATAGTGGGTCACAACCATAAGTAAAAAATTGCAAAATCATACATGGTACAGAAATATATCATAAAAAGTGATGTCGTTGTTTAAAAATCCTACTCAAGTGTCCAATATCATAAGTAATACATAAAAAATGCATAAAGTGTACCAAATGAACTATTGTGTTCTTCCTGATGTGAATAGTGAATGAAAAAATGTGTTATGAAAGTAAAAAATAAAACATAAAAAAGTGTTAAATAAAATATAAATAAATTAGCATATGTGATGCAATCAAAATCGTCCAATATAAATTGTCCAATGGAGGTATGTCTGACAGGTGTGTTATCCCCAACGAATATTGCTGTTTGGTGTATCCGTGACTGGCAGGCCCCCTCTTGTGCCCCCACTCACCAGAAAGCCCAACCCCTGCAGGGGTGAAGGGCAAGAGTAGATCCTGTGGCCGGAATCCTGGAGACCCGAAATCCCCCTCTCAGGTTCAGCGAGCCCCCTCCTCCTGGATCCGCGTTGTTCTTCACATAAGTATCCACCGGAACAAAATATGTATGGAGAAACAAGGAATCCTCATAGTGTGAATCCGTTTTGAAATGAAAGTTTATTATCAAAAGAATGCTGAATAAAAGTTTAAAAACGGGAGCTGACAGTGCTCTCCTAGTAAAACAGAGGCGGATGGTGTATAGGTAGCGAGGTGACGGCGTGCGTTCCAGCAGCTAGGCTACCATCTGAGGACGCCTCAGATGACGTCTTGATGACGAAACGCGTAAGGCGTGGTCATACGGTACGCACACGTCGCTTCTACGTTCTTACTCTGCACTTCCGGTTTCGGTAGCCTAGCTGCTGGAACGCACGCCATCACCTCGCTACCTATACACCATCCGCCTCTGTTTTACTAGGAGAGCACTGTCAGCTCCCGTTTTTAAACTTTTATTCAGCATTCTTTTGATAATAAACTTTCATTTCAAAACGGATTCACACTATGAGGATTCCTTGTTTCTCCATACATATTTTGTTCCGGTGGATACTTATGTGAAGAACAACGCGGATCCAGGAGGAGGGGGCTCGCTGAACCTGAGAGGGGGATTTCGGGTCTCCAGGTTTCCGGCCACAGGATCTACTCTTGCCCTTCACCCCTGCAGGGGTTGGGCTTTCTGGTGAGTGGGGGCACAAGAGGGGGCCTGCCAGTCACGGATACACCAAACAGCAATATTCGTTGGGGATAACACACCTGTCAGACATACCTCCATTGGACAATTTATATTGGACGATTTTGATTGCATCACATATGCTAATTTATTTATATTTTATTTAACACTTTTTTATGTTTTATTTTTTACTTTCATAACACATTTTTTCATTCACTATTCACATCAGGAAGAACACAATAGTTCATTTGGTACACTTTATGCATTTTTTATGTATTACTTATGATATTGGACACTTGAGTAGGATTTTTAAACAACGACATCACTTTTTATGATATATTTCTGTACCATGTATGATTTTGCAATTTTTTGCTTATGGTTGTGACCCACTATTCACACCCTATGCCATTACGTATTGGTTTAATTTACATTATTTCAGTTAGAGTTTTCTTACACATGTTGCTGTGACCTTGGTGCACTCTGCACATTTATTGTTCTTTATATATATATATATATATATATATATATATATATATATATTTTTTTTTTTTTTTTTTTTTTCTCTTTTCCATCACAAAAATTTTTTTGGGTTGTACATTACATTTGTTGATTTTTTAATATTTGCGAACAGCGCCATTCCCCTTTTAGATTATTTTGGTTATGTGGATTTCACTTCGGTGTCTCCATTTTGCTTGGGGGGCTGCAGTTCCTTGTTATCACTGATCCTAAGCGTGGAATATCTGTTTTCCTTCTATATATATATATATATATATATATATATATATATATATATATATATATATATATATGACAGTCTCGTGTGTATATATATATATATATATATATATATATATATATATATATATATATATATATATATATATACATATATATATATATACACATACAGTGGATATTTTTTAATATATATATATATATATATATATATATATATATATATATATATATATATATATATATATATACAGTGGATACATATATCTATATATATATATCTAACTGCAGACTGTTCCTGGAGTACTTTTGCTAATATACATCAGGTGGTGTACACAGTACACAGTACTTTGCACCCATAGTGCAGTTGCTACTACTTTTCTGGTGGTGTACACAGTACACCCATAGTTGTTATTACACTTCTGTCGGTGTACACAGTACCGTGCACCCATAGTGCAGTTGCTATTACTTTTCTGGGGGTGTACACAATACAGTACACCCATAGTTGTTATTACACTTCTGTTGGTGCACGGTACACAGTACCGTGCACCTCTAGTGCAGTTGCTACTATTTTCTGGTGGTGTGCACAGTACACAATACATTCAGTGCACCCATAGTTGATATTAGACTTCTGGTGGTGTACACAATACCGTTCACCCCCAGTGCAGTTGCTACTACTTTTCTGGTGGTGTACACAATACAGTACACCCATAGTTGTTATTACACTTCTGTTAGTGTAAACTGTACTGTGCACCCCTAGTGCAGTTGCTACTACTTTTCTGGTGGTGTACAAAATACAGTACACCCATATTTGTTATTACACTTTTGTTGGTATACACTTTACCGTGCACCCCTAGTGCAGTTGTTACTACTTTTCTGGTGGTGTACACAATACAGTACACCCATAGTTGTTATTACACTTCTGTTGGTATACACAGTACTGTGCACTCCTAGCGCAGTTGCTACTACTTTTCTGATGGTGTACACAGTACACCCATAGTTATTACACTTCTGTTGGTGTACACAGTACCGTGCACCCATAGTGCAGTTGCTACTACTTTTAAGGTGGTGTGCACAATACAGTACACCCAGAGTTGTTATTACACTTCTGTTGGTTTACTGTACACAGTGCCGTGCACCCCTAGTGCAGTTGCTACTAAATTTCTGGTGGTGTGCACAGTACACAATACATACTGTGCACCCATAGTTGCTATTAGACTTCTAGTGGTGTACACAATACCGTTCACCCCTAGTGCAGTTGCTACTACTTTTCTGGTGGTGTACACAATACAGTACACCCATAGTTGTTTTTACACTTCTGTTGGTATACACAGTACCGTGCACCCCTAGTGCAGTTGCTAATACTTTTCTGGTGGTGAACACAGTACACCCATAGTTGTTATTACACTTCTGTCGGTGTACACAGTACCATGCACCCATAGTGCAGTTGCTACTACTTTTCTGGTGGTGTGCACAGTACACCCATAGTTGTTATTACACTTCTGTTGGTTTACACAGTACCGTGCACCCATGGTGAAGTTTCTACTACTTTTCTGGTGGTGTACACAATACAGTACACCCATAGTTGTTATTATACTTCTGTTGGTGCACGGTACACAGTACCGTGGTGGTGTGCACAGTACACAATACATATAGTGCACCCATAGTTGCTATTAGACTTCTGGTTTTGTACACAATACCGTTCACCTCTAGTGCATTTGCTACTACTTTTCTGGTGGTGTACACAATACAGTACACCCATAGTTGTTATTACACTTCTGTCGGTGTACACAGTACCATGCACCCATAGTGCAGTTGCTACTACTTTTCTGGGGGTGTACACAATACAGTACACCCATAGTTGTTATTACACTTCTGTTGGTGTACACAGTACCGTGCACCCGTAGTGCAGTTGCCAGTGCTACTACTTTTCTGGTGGTGTACACAGTACACAATACATACAGTTCACCCATAGTTGTTATTAAACTTCTGTTGGTGTACACAGTACCATGCACCTCTAGTGCAGTTGCTACTACTTTCCTGATGGTGTACACATTACACAATACATGCAGTGCACACAGAGTTGTTATTACACTTCTGTCGGTGTACACAGTACCGCGCACCCCTAGTGCAGTTGCTACTACTTTTCTGGTGGTGTGCACAGTACACAATACATACAGTGCACCCATAGTTGCTATTAGACTTCTGGTGGTGTACACAATACCGTTCACCCCTAGTGCAGTTGCTACTGCTTTTCTGGTGCTGTACACAATACAGTACACCCATAGATGTTATTACACTTCTGTTGATATACACTGTACCGTGCACCCCTAGTGCAGTTGCTACTACTTTTCTGGTGGTGTACACAATACAGTACACCCATAGTTATTACACTTCTGTTGGTATACACAGTACTGTGCACTCCTAGTGCAGTTGCTACTACTTTTCTGGTGGTGTACACAGTACACCAATAGTTGTTATCACACTTCTGTCTGTGTACACAGTACCGTGCACCCATAGTGCAGTTGCTACTACTTTTCTGGTGGTGTGCACAATACAGTACACCCATAGTTTTTATTACACTTCTGTTGCTTCACTGTACACAGTGCCGTGCACCCCTAGTGCAGTTGCTACTACTTTTCTGGTGGTGTGCACAGTACACAATATATACAGTGCACCCATAGTTGCTATTAGACTTTTGGTGGTGTACAAAATACCGTTCACCCCTAGTTCAGTTGCTACTAATTTTCTGGTGGTGTGCACAGAACACAATACATACAATGCACCCATAGTTGCTAATAGACTTCTGGTGGTGTACAAATACCGTTCACCCCTAGTGCAGTTGCTACTACTTTTCTGGTGGTGTACACAATACAGTACACCCATAGTTGTTATTACACTTCTGTTAGTGTACACTGTACTATGCACCCCTAATGCAGTTGCTACTGCTTTTCTGGTGGTGTACACAATACAGTACACCCATAGTTGTTATTACACTTCTGTTGGTATACACAGTACCGTGCACCCATAGTGAGGTTGCTACTACTTTTCTGGTGGTGTACACAGTACCGTGCACCCCTAGTGCAGTTGCTACTACTTTTATGGTGGTGTGCACAGTACACAATACATACAGTGCACCCATAGTTGTTATTAGACTTCTGGTAGTGTACACAAAACCGTTCACCTCTAGTGCATTTGCTACTACTTTTCTGGCGGTGTACACAATACAGTACACCCATAGTTGTTATTACACTTCTGTTAGTGTACACTGTACCGTGCATCCCTAGTGCAGTTGCTAATACTTTTCTGGTGGTGTACACAGTGCACAATACATACAGTACACCCATAGTTATTATACTTCTGTTGGTGTACACAGTACCGTGCACCCGTAGTGCAGTTGCTAGTGCTACAACTTTTCTGGTGGTGTACACAGTACACAATACATACAGTTCACCCATAGTTGTTATTACACTTCTGTCGGTGTACACAGTACCGCGCACCCCTAGTGCAGTTGCTACTAATTTTCTGGTGGTGTGCACAGTACACAATGCATACAGTGCACCCATAGTTGCTAATAGACTTCTGGTGGTGTACACAATACCGTTCACCCCTAGTGCAGTTGCTACTACTCTTCTGGTGGTGTACACAGTACACCCATAGTTGTTATTACACTTCTGTTGGCGTACACAGTACCGTGCACCCATAGTGAAGTTGCTACTACTTTTCTGGTGGTGTACACAATACAGTACACCCATAGTTGTTATTACACTTCTGTTGGTGCATGGTACACAGTACTGCGCACCCATGGTGCAGTTGCTACTACTTTTCTGGTGGTGTGCACAGTACACAATACATACAGTGCACCCATAGTTGCTAATAGCCTTCTAGTGGTGTACACAATACCATTCACCTCTAGTGCAGTTGCTACTACTTTTCTGGTGGTGTACACAATACAGTACACCCATAGTTGTTATTACACTTCTGTTAGTGCACGGTACACAGTACCTTGCATCCCTAGTGCAGTTGCTACTACTTTTCTGGTGGTGTGCACAGTACACCCATAGTTGTTATTACACTTCTGTTGGTTTACACAGTACCGTGCACCCATGGTGAAGTTTCTACTACTTTTCTGGTGGTGTACACAATACAGTACACCCATAGTTGTTATTACACTTCTGTTGGTGCACGGTACACAGTACCGTGGTGGTGTGCACAGTACACAATACATATAGTGCACCCATAGTTGCTATTAGACTTCTGGTTTTGTACACAATACCGTTCACCTCTAGTGCATTTGCTACTACTTTTCTGGTGGTGTACACAATACAGTACACCCATAGTTGTTATTACACTTCTGTTAGTGTACACTGTACCATGCACGCCTAGTGCAGTTGCTACTACTTTTCTGGTGGTGTACACAATAAAGTACACCCATAGTTGTTATTACACTTCTGTTGGTGCACACAGTACCGTGCACCCCTAGTGCAGTTGCTAGTGCTACTACTTTTCTGGTGGTGTACACAGTACACAATACATACATTGCGCTGATAGTTGTTAAACTTCTGTTGTTGTACACAGTACCGTACACCCCTAGTGCAGTTGCTGCTACTTTTCTGTTGGTGTACACAGTACACAATACATACAGTGAATCCATAGTTGTTGTTAAACTTCTATTGGTGTACGCAGTACCGTACACCCCTAGTGCAGTTGCTGCTACTTTTCTGGTGGTGTACACAGTACACAATACATACAGTGAATCCATAGTTGTTGTTAAACTTCTGTTGGTGTACACAGTACCGTACACCCCTAGTGCAGTTGCTATTAAACGGTGCATCCTCAGCACATTGTCCTTTTTTTCTGCAGCTGCAATGTTATTGAGCCACAACAAGCAGAAGAGTTGGTTGAATGGATAACAAAGCCCTCCTCCTCATCCTCCTCATCCTCTGTCTCCCATGCTCAGAGTTGTTTGCCTGCCAATGCAGCTGCCAAAGTGGCCTATTTCATCTGCTCCATGTCAACAGTCACTCCTTCCCTAGCCCCACCATCATGCATGGAGGAGTCCCCCGAACTATTCGACCACAGTACATGCTGCAGGAGGATGCGCAGCGATTTGAAGGCTCTGATGATGGTACCCAGGTTGAGGAAGGGAGTAATGTGAGCCTTAAAAGAGGGGGTTCCCAAGAATGTCAAGAAACTGGCAGTGATGTTCCCTGAGCTGTAGCATACTGCCAAGTTTGCTCCAGTGACGAGGAGGGAGGGGATTATGAGGTCACTGACTCTACTTGGGTGCCTGATAGAAGAGAGGAGGAGGAAAAGGAGGAGGAGGCACATCTCCAATGAGGCAGGATGTCCTCCGTGGGGGCCAGCTTAAGGGCAGCCACCCTATTGCATCACACCGCAGAGCTAAGCAGGTGCAGGTCACTACTGACTCCCCACATATTTTGAAAAGTTCTTTGGTGTGGGCCTTTTTTGACACGTGTGCAGCAGATCACACCATTGCTGTTTGCAACACATGTCTGAAGCATATCAGACCCAGGGCACATTACTGTCTGGCAATCCTTCTTGATCCACGTTACAAGGGTAAGGTTGCAGAACTCATCCTGCCTTCGTAGAGGGAGCAGAGGATTAAACATCTTCAGGAGGCCTTGAAGAAAGGTTTGTGCAATGCATTTCTAGACCATGGGAGGTTGCAATTTCCTGGTGCTGGACAACGTGTTGCTGAGGCTTCGTTCAGTCAGAGGATGAGCGTTGGAGAAGGTGGCTGGCTGACCGATGCCTTTAGACAATTTTTCAGTCCTCAGCGCCAAGGTCTGATCGGTTCAAGCAACCATCGCCAGCATCTGCATTACATGGTGCAGGAATATCTAAGGGGCAAGAGCAGACTTGGAGACCTTTCCAACAGACCATCTACTGGGTAACTGGGTCTTGAGGATGGACTACCAGCCAGAACTTGCTCAATATGCAATTGAGCTACTGGCCTGTCCTGCATCCAGCGTTCTTTCTGAATGCACATTCAGTTCTGCTGGAGGGTTTGTAAGAGATCATAGAGTGCTCCTGTCCACAGACTCCATTGGCTCACATTCATAAAAATTAATCAGTCTTGGATCAGCAGCTATGAAGCACCTTATGCTTGATTTATCTATGGATGTGGGATCCCTTGAAGACTATGCTGAGTAACTATCCTATTCCTGATGATACTAGCTTCCAACAAAATTTTTGGTTTAGGGCACCACCACCACTGCCTAGGGCCCAATTTTCTGCCCCTGTTTAACAGGGGTATGTAATTAGAATTTTTGATCTAATATTTCAAAGCAGGGCCCGTTCCTGTGCCCACCAAGAGTAACTGTGAGGACTTACAGTGTTGTGTCACCACCACAACCAAAGGCCCAATTTTTCTGCCCCTGTTTAACAGGGGCATGTATTTACAATTCTTGATCTAATATTTCACAGCAGGGCCCGTTCCTGCACCCATAAAGAGTAACTGTGAGGGCTTACAGTGTTGTGGCACCACAACCACCTAAGGCGCAATTTTCTGCGGAGGGGGAGCTGACAATACATTACAGTCGCAAGTAGGGGTGAGCCAAAGAACCTGCGAACAGAACGAAAGTTTGAGTGAACTTTAGAACCCCATTAAAGTCTATGGGACTCGAACGTTCGAAATCAAAAGTGCTAATTTTAAAGGCTAATATGCAAGTTATTGTCCTAAAAAGGTTTTGGGGACCCGGGTCCTGCCCCAGGGGACATGTATCAATGCAAAAAAAGTTTTAAACATGGCCATTTTTTCGGGAGCAGTGATTTTAATGATGCTTAAAGTGAAAAAAAAAGTGAAATATTCCTTTAAATATCGTACCTGGGGGTATCTATAGTATGCCTGTTAAGTGGCGCGTGTTTCCCGTGCTTAGAACAGTCCCTGCACAAAATGAAATTTTTAAAGGAATAAAAGTCATTTAAAACTGCTTGTGGCTTTAATGTAATGTCGGGTCCCGGCAATATGGATGAAATTTGTCTCAATGAGACAAATGGCATGGGTACCCCCCACCCCCCAGTCCATTACCAGGCCCTTTGGGTCTTGTACGGGTATTAAGGGGAACCCCACGCCCAAATTAAATAAAGGAAAGACGTGGGGTCCCAAGGCCCTATATACTCTGAACAGCAGTATACAGGCGGTGCAAACAAGACAGGGACTGTAGGTTTGTTGTTAAGTAGAATATGTTTGTAATTTTGAACTGGTACATTTTTAAAGTGTAGCTTCAGCCAAAAAATCTATTTTTAAGCTTTTTGGAAAACATAAGGAAGGGTTATCACCCCTGTAACATTTGTTTTGCTGTCTGTGCACCTCTTCAGAAGATTTCACCTCACTTTCTGTCCCAATGACAAATGTTTTTTGAAAATTTGGTGTTTTTAGTGAAACAAGGATTGGTGAAGAGGAGACACGTTTTTCCCATATTAACCCTTCCTAGGGGTAGATTTCATCTCACTTCCTGTTGTCTCCTTCCGTTTGCAATTAGGAGCTGTTTGTAAGTTGGATGTTTGAAAATAGGGGCCTGCCCTATATACTCTGCAGAAATTGGGGCCTTAGGTGTTGGTGTTGCCTTTGGTGGTGGTGGTGGTGGTGCTGGTGCCACAACACTGTAAGTCCTCGCAGTTGCTCTTGGTGGGCGCTGGAACGGGCCCTGCTGTGAAATATTATATCAAGAATTGTAATTACGTGTCCCTGTTGAACAGGGGCAGAAAAATTGGGCCTTAGGCACTGGTGCCACAACACTGCAACCCCTCACAGATGGGCCCTGCTGTGAAATATTAGATCAAGAATTGTAATTATATGCCCCTGTTTAACAAGGGCTGAAACATTGGGCCTTGGGCACTGGTGCTGGTGCCACAACACTGCAACCCCTCACAGATACTCTAGTTGGAGCACAGGAATGAACCCTGCTGCAAAGTATTGCATCAAAAACTGTAATTATACGCCCCTGTTAAACAGGGGCTGAAAAATTGGACCTTGGGCACTGGTGCTGGTGCCACAACACTGCAACCCCTCACAGATACTCTAGTTGGAGTGCAGGAATGAGCCCTGCTGCAAAGTATTGCATCAAAAATTGTAATTACACGCCCCTGTCAAATAGGGGCAGAAAAATTGGGCCTTGGCCACTGGTGGCGGTGCCCAGAACCAAAAATGTTCTTACAAGCTATCAGCATGAAAATTGAGGAGGAAGAGGATTGTGACTAAGCATAACAGGATAGTCACTCAGCATCAGCATAGGCAGTCTTGAAGGGATCTCACATAAAAAAAAAATGGTTACATCAGCATCAGGTGCTTGGTAGCTGGTGATCCATGACTGATTCATTTTTATGGAGATCAGCCGATCGACCGATTTGGTGGACAGGCGCACCCTGTGATCGGTTACAAAGCCTCCAGCAGCACTGAATGCGCGTTCCGAAAGAATGCTGGATGCAGGACAGGCCAGTAGCTCAATTGCATATTGTGCAACCTCTGGCCAGTGATCCGTCCTCAAGACCCAGTAACCCAGAGGATTTTCGGTGGGAAAGGTGTCCAAGTCTGATTTTGCCCCTAGGTAATCCTGCACCATGTGAATCAGACACTGGCGATGGTTGCTGGAACCGATCAGACCTTGTGGCTGCGGACCAAAAAATTGTCTGAACGCATCAGTCAGATGGCCACCTTCTCCATCGCTCCTTCTGTGACTGACCGAAGCCTCAGCAACACGTTGTCCAGGAGGACCAGTAAATTGTAACCTCCTAGGCTCTGGAAACGAGTTGCACAAACCTTTCTGCAAGGCCTCTCGAAGATGTTTCATCCCCTGCTCCCTCTGTGACGGCAAGATAAGGTCCGCAACCTTACCCTTGTAATGTGGATCAAGGAGGGTTGCCAGCTAGTAATCATCCCTCCCCTTGATGCCACAAATATGAGGATCCTTCCGCAGGCTTTGCAGGATCAGGGTCAGGGAGGGAGGCAGGATCAGGGAGGCCATGCAGCGTAGGTTTGCTGAGGCATTCGGTCCAAAGTCCTCTGGGTCACTAAGGACGACATAATCCACAGCCACCTCCTCCCAGCCACGTACAAGTCCATGGGTTTCTTTGCCAGGCTCCACCTCCATGCTGACACAATCCTCCTCCTCTTCCTGTGTGATCGGCGGGCACGCAGGAACACTGTCTGGGGGCCTTGAGAGGTAAGGAAGTCCTCCTCTTCCTCCCTCTGTTCTGCCTCAAGTGCCCTGTCCATTATTCCACACAGCGTGTGCGCCACGGACGGACAAGAGGGACATTGTCACTGATAAATGCACTGTCACTGCTCACCATCCTTGTGGCCTCCTCAAATGGTGACAGGACAGTGCATGCATCCCATGGCCCACTGGCATGGGGAAAAAAAAACAAGGTCCCCTGACCCTGTCCTGGTGCCATAGTTGCATAGGTACTCATTGATGGCCCTCTGCTGCATGTGCAGCCACTGCAGCATGGCAAACGTTGAGTTCCACCTGGTGGGCATGTCACAGATTAGGCGGTTCTTGGGCAGGTTAAATTCCTTTTGGAGGTCAGCCAGCCAAGCACTGGCATTATATGACCTGCGGAAATGCACACAGACTTTCCTGGCCTGCCTCAGCACATCCTGTAAGCCCGGGTACCTGCCCAAGAACCACTGCACCACCAAGTTAAGGACATGAGCCAAACAGGGAGCATGTGTCAGTTGTCCCTGTCAAAGGGCAGAGAGGAGGTTGGTGCTATTGTCGCAAACCACCATACCTGCCTTAAGCTGGCGTGGCCTCAACTACCTCTGAACCTGCCCCAGCAGAGCTGACAGAATCTCTGCCCCAGTGTGGCTCCTGTCCCCCAAGCACACCAGCTCAAGCACAGCATGGCATCTTTTTGCCTGCATGCTTGCGTAGCCTCTTGAACGCCTACGGAGCACCTCTGGTTCCGAGGACAAATCAGCGCAGGAAGAGGCCATGGAGGAAGAAGAAGAGGAGGGGGTGGAGGAGAGAGGTGTGGCAGAGAAGTGGTGGTGGAACTTCCTCCAACACTACTGCACCCTGTCCTGCATCCTCCCCAGCTGCCAGAAGAGTCACCCAGTGTGCAGTGAAAGATAGGTAACGTCCCTGTTCTTGCCCACTGGATCATTATTCAGTTGTAATATGCACCTTACCACTGACCGCCTTGTCCAGCAAGGCCAAGACATTGCCTTCCAAATGCTGGTAGAGAGCCGGAATCACCTTCCATGAGAAAAAGTGGAGTTTGGGAACCTGCCACTGAGGAACCGCACATTCCACAAACTCACGGAAGGGGGCAGAGTCTACCAACTGAAAAGGCAGCAGTGGAAGTGCTAGCAATTTAGCCAAGCTAGCATTCAACCACTGGGCATGTGGATGGCTGGGAGCGAACTTCTTTCGGCGGTGCAGCAGCTGGGGCAGGGAAATTTGCCTGGTACAATCTGACGTCAGTGTACCGATAGCAGATTGCCCGAAAGTACTTGGCTGTGACACACCTAATTCTACACCTTCATTCCTCTCAGTGCAGGTTTCAGAGAGGACTGAAGGTATAGTGGGGTTGGAGATCCCAGCTGATGAGAAGCAAGGAGAGGTCCACTTTGTGCTTTGGTGGGGGTCTTTTAGGTATGCTTGCCAACGAACTGCATGGCAGGTCGACATATGTCTGGTCAAGCATGTGGTGCCCAAGCGGGTGATTTTTGGCCAAGCGAGATACGCTTGAGACATATGTTGCAAATAGCAGTGGTGGGATCTGATGCACTCATCTCAAAAAAGACCCACACCAAAGAACTTTTGGAATAACGTGCAGAGACAGCAGCGCCCTGCACATGCGAAGCTCTGCAGTGTGATGCAGTCAGTGTGCTGCCCTTAAGCTGGCCCCTGGAGGGCATCCTGCCTCGTTTGGAGATGTGCCTCCTCCTCTCTCCTATCAAGCACCCACGTGGAGTCAGTGACCTCATCCCTTCCCTCCTCATCACTGGAGCAAAGCTGGCAGTATGCTGCAGCTGGGGGAACATGACTGCCAGACTGCTGTCCTTCTTGGGCACCCCCTCTCTCTGGGCTCACGTTACTACCTTCCTCTAGCTGGGTACCATCATCGGAGCCTTCAAAATGCTGGGCATCCTCCTGGAGCATGTACCCAACACTGTGGTCAAACATGCCATTGAGCTGAGGGAAGAGGCTGCGTTGGCAGCTGTTTTGCCAGACAAAGTACCCTGAGCCTGGGTGAGAGAGGATGAGGAGGATGAGGACAGCTTGGTCATCCACTCTACCAAGTCTTCTGCATGTTGCAGCTCAACAGGGCCAGCTGTCGAAAAAAAGGACAAGCGTGACCCATGGCCATGTGCTGATGAGGATGCACCGTCTCCTTGACCAGCACTGTTGCCTCTAGACACAGAGCCTGCTTGCCCTCTTTTATTGGCTTGTGACTGTATGTCTCTCCTTGTTGGCCTTCCAGGCATACTAATGGCCTGCAGTGTGATGTAGCTGCACAAAGCTGGGATGTATATATATATACTGATACTGCAGCTAGCAGAATTAAATGCCTGCCTGTAGTACCAATAGGATCAGAAGAACACCACCAATTTTCTTCAGGTAGCTTTAGGTGCACACTGTGCAGAGGACACAGTACACTAACTGTAAATACTGTAGCTGCCTGCCTGTGGTATTAATAGGAGCAGAACAAGAGCAATTGTCTTCAGGTAGCTTTAGGTGCACACTGTGCAGAGGACGCAGTACACTAACTGTAAATACTGCAGCTGCCTGTGGTACTAATAGGATCAGAAGAACACCACCAATTTTCTTCAGGTAGCTTTAGGTGCACACTGTGCAGATGACACAATACACTAAATGTAAATACTGTAGCTGCCTGCCTGTGGTATTAATAGGAGCAGAACAACAGCAATTGTCTTCAGGTAGCTTTAGGTGCACACTGTGCAGAGGACGCAGTACACTAACTGTAAATACTGCAGCTGCCTGCCTGTGGTACTAATAGGATCAGAAGAATACCACCAATTTTCTTCAGGTAGCTTTAGGTGCACACTGTGCAGAGGACGCAGTACACTAACTGTAAATAATGCAGCTGCCTGCCTGTGGTATTAATAGGATCAGAACAACAGCAATTGTCTTCAGGTAGCTTTAGGTGCACACTGTGCAGAGGATGCAGTACACTAACTGTAAATACTGCAGCTGCCTGCCTGTGGTACTAATAGGATCAGAAGAACACCACCAATTTTCTTCAGGTAGCTTTAGGTGCACACTATGCAGAGGACACAGTACACTAACTGTACATACTGCATCTGCCTGCCTGTGGTACTAATGGGATCAGAAGAACACCACCAATTGTCTTCAGGTAGCTTTAGGTGCACAGTGTGCAGAGGATGCAGTACACTAACTGTAAATACTGTAGCTGCCTGCCTGTAGAATTAATAGGATCAGAACAACAGCAATTGTCTTCAGGTAGCTTTAGGTGCACACTGTGCAGAGGACGCACTACACTAACTTGTAAATACTGCAGCTGCCTGCGGTGCTAATAGGATCAGAAGAACACCACCAATTTTCTTCAGGTAGCTTTAGGTGCACACTGTGCAGGGGACGCACTATACTAACTTTAAATACTGCAGCTGCCTGCGGTACTAATAGGATCAGAAGAACACCACCAATTTTATTCAGGTAGCTTTAGGTGCACACTGTGCAGAGGACACAGTACACTAACTGTAAATACTGCAGCTGCCTGCCTGTGGTACTAATAGGATCAGAAGAATACCACCAATTTTCTTCAGGTAGCTTAAGGTTCACACTGTGCAGAGGACACAGTACACTAACCGTAAATACTGCAGCTGCCTGCCTGTGGTACTAATAGGATGAGAAGAACACCACTAATTTTCATCAGGTAGCTTTAGGTGCACACTGTGCAGAGGACACAGTACACTAACTGTAAATACTGTAGCTGCCTGCCTGTGGTATTAATAGGATCAGAACAACAGCAATTGTCTTCAGGTAGCTTTAGATGCAGACTGTGCAGAGGAAACAGTACACTAACTGTAAATACTGCAGCTGCCTACCTGTGGTATTAATAGGATCAGAATAACAGCAATTGTCTTCAGGTAGCTTTAGGTGCACACTGTGCAGATGACGCACTACACTAACTTGTAAATACTGCAGCTGCCTGCGGTGCTAATAGGATCAGAAGAACACCACCAATTTTCTTCAGGTAGCTTTAGGTGCACACTGTGCAGAGGACGCACTACACTAACTTGTAAATACTGCAGCTGCCTGCGGTACTAATAGGATCAGAAGAACACCACCAAATTTTCTTCAGGTAGCTTTAGGTGCACACTGTGCAGAGGATGCACTACACTAACTTGTAAATACTGTAGCTGCCTGCGGTACTAATAGGATCAGAAGAATACCACCAATTATCTTCAGGTAGCTTTAGGTGCACACTGTGCAGAGGACGCACTACACTAACTGTAAATACTGTAGCTAATAGGACTAATAGGATCAGAAGAACACCAGCAATTTTCTTCAGGTAGCTTTAAATACTGTAAAAACACCTGCCTGCCTGTCAGTAGGAAGATAAAATACTGCAGCTGCCTGCCTGTAAGTATATTAGGAAGAGAATAACAGGAACGGATCTAGCTAAACTAAATACATTGTGTATAAATATATACATATATACAACACCTAGGATGCACTGTAAGTGCAGCTAACTGACTCGCCTGCCTACTCTATCTAACTTAAATCAAATGACACTGTCTCTCTCTCTCTCTCTTTATCTCTCTCTCAATGCTGGAACACACTACACAGGGCCAACGTGCAGGCTGCCTTATATAGTGTGGGGCATGTACTAAACCCCCTGAGCCATAATTGGTCAAAGTCACCCTGGCTTTGGCCAATTACGGCTCTCTGTACAGATGGCGCTGTGATTGGCCAAGCATGCGGGTCCTAGTGCATGCTTGGCCAATCATTAGCCAGCAATGCACTGCGATGCCGCAATGAATTATGGGCCGTGACGCACCACTCGAATTTGGCACGAATGGCCCATATCGTTCGCAATTCAACGAACGGTCAAACATGCGATGTTCGAGTCGAACATGGGTTCAACTCAAACTCGAAGCTCATCCCTAGTCGCAAGCAGTGTTTGAATGACTTTTTTTCCTTTAGAAATTTAGTTTTGCTGTGGTATTGTTCTAAACAAGGGGAAACTGTGCCACTTTACAGGCATACTATAGACACCCCCCAGGCATGATATTAAAAGGAATATTTAATTTTTATTGTTTCACTTTAAGCATATTTAAAATCACTGCTCCTGAAAAAATGTCCGTTTTTAAAACATTTTTTTGCATTGATACATGTCCCCTGGGGCAGGACCCAGGTGCCCAAACACTTTTTATGGCAATAACTTGCATATAAGCCATTAAAATTAGCACTTTTGATTTTGCACACACGTGTCCCATAGACTTTAACAGTGTTTGCGCGTTCAAACAAACTTTTTGCATGTTCGCATGTTCTGCTGTGAACCAAACCGTGGGGTGTTCGGCTCATCCCTACTCACAAACATAAAAGAACATCGCTGTCCGACCAAACTATTGTTGGTTATAATTTGTGTTATAGGTTGTAATCACATATTTGGGTTGGTGCAATCTTTACTATTGATTTGACACAGAGTGCAGGTAGATTCGTGACAGTGAAAACTTGATGGGGCACTGTTGGGCACTGATTGGCAGCACTGGTGGGCATTGATAGGTGGCACTGGTAGGTGGCACTGATTGGCAGCACTGATATGCACTGGCAGGTGGCACTGGTGGGCACTGAAAGGTGGCACTTGTGGGCACAGATGAGGCGGTGGCGGCTCTCCATGTCCGGAACCGATGTCCCTCTGACAGAAGCTGGTGAACTGCTTTTATTTCTCCTCACGCTTCTAGTGTGAGGGGGAAAAAAGCCGATTACCGATCTTCTGTTTACATCACGTGATCAGCTGCCATCAGCTGACAGCAGATCACGTGGTAAGGGGCCAGGATCTGTGATCAGCCGAATCTCATGGACTCAGTGATCACAGAGCGTGATGAGTGCACCCTGCAGGGGGCACCTGAGTAGTGCATGCTCAGGAGGACGTACATGGACGCCCTCCCAGCAATTAAGGCCCATGCTGTAGCCGTCTTTTGGCAATAGCGCAGGCAGGAGGAGGTTGATATAATTTTTGAGACAGCATTTAATAACCATTTTTTATCATTTTTGTACCATATAAATAAAAAATAAAAATATAAAATAAAATAAATATTTTCCTTTCTTTCTGTTAAAATAAAAATGCTTTGAAAGTGAATAAAATTACATATTTTTGAAAGTAAATGGTGATCTCACTTTTTGCCACAATTTTTGGAAACTGAAGATGCTGATATCAAATGGGTTAAAATATGGAGATTGCTAGATACAGTGCATACAGGTCATTCACATAGGGAGGAGATGAATAGGATAATATACAGGTCACATACAGTGGGACAATAGAGATGATAGGGTTACATACAGATGTGCAGGGTTATGTACAAATGTGCAGGATAAGGGACCAGAGCTTGCGAACAGGCAAAAAAATTGTACAAACACGCGAACACCGTTAAAGTCTATGGGACACGAACATGAAAAATCAAAAGTGTTAATTTTAAAGGCTTATATGCAATTGTCATAAAAAGTGTTTGGGGACCTGAGTCCTGCCCCAGGGGACATGTACTGTATCAATGCAAATTTTTTTAAAAAAAACAGCAGTTTTCCATTCATCTTCGATCACAGCGTCCGAAGACCCGATAAAAACCCTGCACACAAATTTTAAAAAACAATTGCGTGGGGTCCCCCCAAAATCCATACCAGGCCCTCCAGGTCTGATATGGATTTTAAGGGGAACACCAAGCCAAAATGTATAAAAGAAAAAAAATAGCGTAGGGGTCCCCGTAGGTTTTTTTTGCATTGATACATGTCCCCTGGGGCAGTACCCGGGTCCCCAAACACTTTTTATGGCAATTACTTGCATATAAGCCTTTAAAATTAGCACTTTTGGTTTTTCATGTTCGTGTCCTATAGACTTTAACGGCGTTCCAAGGCTTTTGAATTTAGCGCGAACGCTGCATATTGTTCGCTGTTCGGCGAACGGGTGAACACTCGATGTTCGAGTCAAACTTACATTCGACTTGAACATCGGGCTCATCCCTATGTAGGAGAAGAGATGGGGTACAGTATAACCAAAGGCAACATTTTTTTTAGTTTTGGATAGCGTGGAGAGGGATCAAAACAGCTGTCAATTTTAATTTTATACTTTATCTCTTTATTAAGTTTGGAAAAAATTTATAAATCAGAACAACAACAAAAATAAATAAATAAAAAGATAAAAAGACAGCGGTAAATCAGTATGATTCAATGGAAAGACATTGGTCTGGTACAATAATAAAACATTTGTTTTAGGAGTGCATAAATGATATACGAGAATGTGTTGTACGATGGTGCCACGGTGGGCACTAAACCAGCATGGGCCTCACCGTGGCTCCACTGGGCATACTAGTAAGGAAGTAATACAGTTAAAGTTGCAAACTATAGAAGTATAGTAGCCCAAGATGTATGAATAGCAGAACCAATAGATGTCCCCATATTTCCTAATGTAAGTAGCAGCAGGAGTGAGTAAAATTTTGAGGATAAATTGGAGATGAGACAAGAGCATTACATTACAAACTAAAGGTATGCATCTAGAGCAGCCTTTTTCAACCAGGGTGCCCAGGCACTCAGGGGTGCCTTGAGGTTTCCTCAGGGATGCCTTGTATACAAGCAGGTGGATCAAAGCTGCCTTTTAATTAACACAAAGCCACAGGTTTTCATTATGCACCATTACGACTTTCTAGACACTGGCATCATAACAACCAATGTCATCATCAATTAATAAGGAGGATGTCTGTTTCCTCCACAGCATCCTTGTTTGACCTCCTGTGCCCCTCTCCCTCCACACTGGGGTGACATTAGCTGACTGATGGAGAGAAATTGAGGGAGAAGTGAAACATTGGCATACTAGTCAGTACCAGTGTGCAAAAGTGTATTTGCTTTGGAACAATAAATCACCTCTGGATGTCCTACTCGTGAATGTTGCTGCATTATGTAGAGCTATTAGAATAGTTTTTTTACATTTTAGAATGGGGTGTCTCAAGACTGTCCATAATTTTAAAGGGTGCCTTGAAATTGTCTATAATTTTAAAGGGTGCCTTGACTGAAAAAAGGTTGAGAAGCACTGATCTAGAGTCTTAAAGCCAGGGAACCCAGATTTGGAGAAATTTAGAAGGGATCAGTTGAGCTTTTACAAACAAGAATTTATACCGAAGATGATCACTTAAGACCTGTGTCAGCCACATGGCTGACACTGCTCACCTTATGTTGGAGGGTTGTGCAGCTGGATCGGTCTCCTACATGAATTGTAACAGGTAGGTTTTTCTCCCTTTGTTTGTTTGCAAAAAAACAAGTTTGCTTGGTTGTGTTTTTTCTTTTTTTTCTTTTTGTCATTTGATTTCTGTTGCTGATGATATTGTTTGCTACCGCAGCTCCAGTAGATCTCTATTGGCATCGTCTGACCCTGCCTGTCAGTCCTTCCTCATTGTTGGCCTGATTGAGCACATACGTATCACACAATACGTGTTTTTTAGAATTTCTCACAGGCTTTATCCTTAAAGTATATGTGATACTTTACCATTTATATAGCACCAACAGTTTACACAGTGCTTTACAAAATAAAGGGAGACAGCATGATTAACCACTTCAATACAGGGCACTTTCCCTCCCTTCCTGCCCAAGCCAATTTTCAGCTTTTAGCGCTGTCACTTTCTAAATGACAATTGCTACACTGTACCCAAAAATTTTTTTTATCATTTTGTTCCCACAAATAAAGCTTTATTTTGGTGGCATTTGATCAGCTCTGGGGTTTTTATTTGTTGCTAAACAAATAAAAAAGACCGAAAATTTTGAAAAAAACGTTTCTCTTGTTTCTGTTATAAAATTTTGTAAATAAGTAAGTTTTCTCCTTCACCGATGGGCACTGATAAGGCGGCACTGATGGGCACTGATGAGGTGGCACCAATGAGGTGGCACTGATGAGGTGGCACTGATGGGCACTGATGATGGGCACTAATATGAAGCATTGATGGATGGGCACTGATATGCTGAACTGATGGGCACTGATAGGTGGCACTGATATGCAGCACTGATGGGCATTGATGGGCAGTACTGATGGGCACTCATAGGTGGGACTGATAGGTGACACTGATGGGCACTGAAAGGCTGCACTGATGGGTACTTATGGGTGGCACTGATGGCCATAAATGGGCACTGATGGACACTGATGGGTGGCACTGATGGACACTGATAGGTGGCAAAGATGGGCATCACTGATAAGGAGGCATTACTGATAGGCACTGATTGGCATCATTTGTGGGCAGAGATTGGCATCATTTGTGGGCAGAGATTGGGATCCCTGGTGGCCAAGGATAGCATACCTGGTAGTCATCCGTGGTGGGCATCCCTGGTGGTTCTGGTTGGCACCTTGGTGGTCCTATGTAGGCATTCTCGGGGGGCTGCGCTGATAATCAATCAGCGCAGACCTCCCCTGTCAGGAGAGCAGCCGATCGGTTCTCCTCTAGTCACGTCTGTCAGACACGATAGAGGAAAAGTCGATACATGGCTCTTCCTGTTTACACTGTGATCAGCTGTGATTGGACTCCTTTTTACTCAGTCTGACACACCGCACCACCGATCCCCACGCTGCGCGCACCCACGGGCACGCACCGCCTCGTTATCCTGAATATGATGTCCAGTCAAGATAACAGAACCAACGCCGGGCCGTCATTTTGCTATAGGCCGGGAGGGAAGTGGTTAAAATACAGTTCAGTACAAAAGGAATAGGAGGGCCCTGCTCATGGAGCTTGCAATCTAAATCTTCAATCTGTAAGTCATGAACATAATGTTTCATGTTTCATATTGATATCTGTATCATTAATTAATATTGGTGAGTGTCCTCTTTTGAATGCCAGAGTTCCGGGACTGGCCCTGAAGAAGAGCTTCAGTCTTGAAATGCATTGGACATTGGAACCACACTATCTGGATCATAATCAATTCCCCAGCCTATGCTATATCAAGGGGTTCTGTATTACATCATATAGTCAACTGGCTCTGTTTGAGCCTCTGGTTATTGTTCACATCTTATTTATGAACCTGTGTTTTCTATGAGTTTTTAGCTTAATATATGTTTAATAAAGTAGTTCTTTTTTATTATTATGTGTGTGTTTTTGCCCTTTAACATTCCTGCCACCCTATATTTTACGATGGTCATTACTATCTGGTAAGCAGCTTCTGTATTTTCTCTGCATAATCTGTTTCTTGGATGTTCTTCTCATATACATTTGAGGATATCTTTTTTGAACTTTGCAACATTTGGGTATTATATTGGATATCACAGTTTGTATTAAACATTATATTGTGCTTAATGGTGCAGTGTTTTATTTGCACGTTTGGATGTTTATACATTCACATAGGATTTTTTCACTGAAGAGATTATTAGTTATTTGCATTTATGTATATAACGTTTTGAGATAAATAGTGGGTATCCCAGCATTCCACCTTTTCATTGATTACAGCAACAATAACAGTGACTTTACTGGAACCCAAGGAATGAGTGTGCAAGCCTGAATAGTTATCCTTCACGATTCCTACAATTTTACCAATCCAGTGCATACTTCATTCAAAAGCACCAAGTCCTAAAGACCCTTTAAAATCCCCAAAACACATGGAGTTTTTATGATACAAAAGTCTGAATAAAATTAAATTGAGACTTTAAATGTTCTGCTCTTGATTCTTTCCTCCTTGCACACCGAGTCTCTACTCCAAGAGCTAATAATCATTTCTTCTACATTGATTAAAACCTGACTGAAAACACCCACTGCTGAGAGGGAGTGAGACACTCCAGACCTAATTAGTTTTTTTTTTATCCAGTATTTTGTTTATACATAGAGGCATACACTTTATGTTCCAGAGATAAACTTACCTATTTTCTTGGTATAGATAATATTGCATGCTTAAAAGGTTATCTGACTGGAACTTGTTGTTTTAATTGAGTTCTATTTTCCTTCTGTGTCTTCGAACTATAGCGCAGCACACTATCTTCTTTTTGACCATGTGAAATTTCAATCCTCTTGTAAAGCTCACCTTCATGGTGATTGGGGTTTGTCCATTTGATGACTGTTTGGATGTATGCTTTGTGCAACTGATATGCCGTATCTGCTGCATTTTGTCTTTTTGTCAAAAATGTTCAATAAAAATCAGTATAAAAAAAACACACACTGCTTTAAGAGATCCAGCTCCCCACACCTTTCTTCTACTTTCCAAATTACTAGAGCCCAGACTGTTTCCCCTACTCTTGCCTTTACTCTAGGCTTCAAGCAGCATACAGCATATCCATCTCCCTCTGGCCACAGGGAGCTGAAGCAGGAGAGAGTACAATCTCTGCATATCTGCACACCTCCCTCCTCCTCTCCACTAAAGAACTCATTACACCAGCTAGTGGCTAATACTCATTTTATTACTCCTACCATCCTATTGTTGGCAGAGCAATAGGGAACTCCTGTCAGCCACCCAGAATAATTAAATTGAGCACCAAGATTCTCTAGACTAAATCTGCAGAGTTTTCAGCTATGGTTCCCTAGTAGACCCAGGGATGAAAAGATGTAAAGGGGGCCCACCTAAAAAATTGGTTGCCCTGGGCCCCATGGTACTTTAAAATTGCCCTGAAGTTAGAGAATAGTTAGAATCACTAAAAGGTTTTTGTTGTTGTCTATGTCCTGTTGGAAAGATTTCCCCTTAATTTCATATCCCAGAAGCACAATAGGAAGTGATTGTTTTTGTCTCCTTTTTCATCACTTTCTGTCGCAAAAACAATAAAAAAAAATATATAAACAAAAATTCACTGACAATTTTCCATATGGAGTCTCTGGAAAAAAAAAACTTTGCAATGGTTTCAATGCTTCCCTATTAAAAAAAAGTTTTCGTGTTAGATATACTTTCATTGTTTTTCAGCCCAAAACTAGCCACAGTGGTGGTCTACTACAAACATAGATTTAAAGCCCATAATTAGATTCTTTATCAAGTTTCTTCAGGGGTCTCCAGTAACTGACAAAGCAAATTGGAAGAAAAATAAAAAAAGCAATTTTTTTTTTAAATTTACCTAAATGCACAAGTTTAAAGGAGAATATGTGACTTTAAATGCTACAATGCTGTAATGTAACCAGCTACACTTATTATAATAATTATAAATAGTAACTAGGTTATGAAGGATTCCACAGTAAAGAAAAAAATCGACTAATTAATGAAAATAATTCCCAGGGTAAAGGAAACATCATTAGGCTTCCCTTACATTTTGTTCCTTTTCATAGAAATTAAACGGTTGTATAATGAATTCGAATTCATACAATTATAACAGTCTAAGAATTATGTTAACCACTTCACTACTAGCACCTCTATAAAACAAACCTTTGGTAGGGCCCCGAAAAAGGCAGTAGGGTCTTTCTGCTGGAACTTTCTGAAACCTACATGTAACTTCCAGAGCTGCCTGGTTTTCCTTTAACCAATGGCTGCTAGAGTTGCCCTGTGACTTCCCTTTTATGTTCCCTTCTCCTTGATATTGACCACCAATTACATATCATGTTGTTACAGGTAGGGAAGCAAGGAAAGCAGGGAAGGGCAACCATAGCGAGACCATAGCAGGTTTGTGCACTTTTTTGTATTATAGAGTGACCAGGGTAACAGGACTCCAATTCACTTTAGACATTAACAAACTACATGTGCAAGCAATGGGAGGCGCCTTTAGTGAAATTCCACTGCCTCTTCAGAACTCTACCAAAAGCTGCAGGTTACCTTTTTTGCACCGCTTAAGTGAATATTGTGGCCCTAGAGGTTTACTGAGAAATATACTCAACAAATCGTTCAGTGTACAAGAATACTGTCATGATCAGGGGTCAGGCTTGAAGACCAGTTGCTATAGCAGTAGTGGAACTACCACTAACCAACAGGCAGTCACTGTGGTGAATGATGCAAGCTCACCTGAGGCGGGGAGTCTAACTGGTGTTCACCAGAGCTCCTTAAGGTGGCTGCAGGTTAGTACCAGGTTGTGGTCCTCAGGATCGCTCCACCAGTAGGTGAGCAAGCCGGGGTTCAGTGGCAGGTATGCAGGTAGGGATCAAACAGAAGCTTAGTTGAGGAATAAGCCAAGGGTCGATAGTAAGTAGTTGCAAGTTGGGATCAGGCAGAAGCATATTCGAGGAACAAGCAAAGGGTCAATAACGAGTGGTAGCAAAATATGGACGCCAGCAGGGAAGACAGGAGCGAGATTCTGGCTTGAGAAAGCACAATAATCTGGCAAACACGAAATGCAGAGACATGGCTTAAATCAGGAAGTTCATGGGAGGAGCAAAGAGTTCAGGGTTCAAGACAAACAAGGTTAAAGACAGGATCATTTAAGGAATTGTCCCTGGAACAGTCCAGCTTTCCAGGTAGATACAGAAAGGAGGTTTATGGAAGGGACTTTTGGAAAGGCATCACTATGACAAATATATAAAAATACAAATATAATTTTATTAAATAAAATCTTAAGATACTAATAAAATACATGTAACAGTAAATGCAAAATTTGCACTGGATGATAGGACTTTCTTCATCCAAAAAAAGCTCTAGATTCCAAAAAATAGTGGGTACCCCTTTTTTGGGATCTAGAGCTTTTTCTTGTATGAAGAAAGTCCTATCATTCTGTGCAAATTTTGCATTTACTGTTGCATGTATTTTATTAGTGTCTTAAGATTGTTTTTAATAAAATTGTATTTGTATTTTTATATACTTGACATAATGGTGCCTTTCCAAAAGTTCTTTCCATAAATCTGCTTTCTATATCTACTTACCGGGATGTGGCACCATCATAGCTACCAAACTGGGCATTCAGATAAGAATTTTTGATTTCAGCATTCCAGGTAGCTCAACAAGAAGAGACATTGCCTGACACACCCAAGCATGACAGAGCGGTAACTCCAAATCAAAGTTCATAATTCGTTTAGGAGAGCTTTTCCCCCATTTTTAACAAATTGAGCTGACAGAACAAATGGGAAATGATACCATGTGACTGCTTCCACAGGTTTATAATAGGTTGTTAACTGGGACCTGAATGTTACTGGGCAAAAAGAGTACCTTTTTTTATTTAATTTTTTTTTTTTTTCTTCAAGGTGCCACCTCACCTAAACTAGCACCCACTCCATGAACCTCTGCTACAACACATCACCTATAATAGTAAGCAGCTCCTTATTGTTAAAAGCAAGCTGTAGATCATTATTGCAGTGATCTGTTGATACAGAGCAGGACAAGGCAGAGTGCCTAAGCTCAGACCTGCTCCAACAGATGAGAACTCTAGTGATTTCAGAAATTATGTTACAGGATGATGCCTAAGGGTAGTGATTACATTATGCTACTGAGCGCATACTGTATATAGAGGCCTCTATAATAGGTTTAGAAGTCTAATAGGTAATATGTTTAGCTACTAGCTTGCAGCCCCCCTGATATGTTGATACCAATCCACATCTGCTATGGGAGAAATATTCACAAATAAACATGTTCCCCTCCTATAGCCTCAGTGCCCAATACTAATGGGACCCTGGTGTGTTTATGTTCCACCTACCTGCCTCCCTTGAAAAACAAGTAGGTAGTTCACCCCCAAGTTGGTTTGTAAATGATGTGTGAAGTAGGAAGTGAAGCAAGGATAGCCACAGATACTATAATAAATCTTTTTTTATTTAGTAATATTTACATTCTAGGTTTCAGCAACATTCAAAGATGTCACGCAGTATCTCATCCAGAAGTATAAGTTCAGAGGATGGTGGAGCACAGGTTCCTTTCTTCACTGCCTAAACCGTTTGAGCACTGAGAAACAGGGATGGGCTAATTTTTCCAGGATTAATTTACCGGGGGTTCTGCAAATCCTGCCTCAAATCCAAAAAACACAAACGTAGCATTGAATCCCATTGAATTATGTGGAGGGTAAATCTTGTTAGTAAGCTCTGACCTTTTTTAGGCTAATAGGCATATTACTGTAGAAAAAAATGCATGGGAAGTTGGGCACTGCCATGGGGGATATGTATCAAAGCAAAACATATTATGAAAAATACGACCACAAAGACCCCATTATTGGCCCTTCTGAACTAGCTGATCCAAGTTCAAAGACCCCGGTTGTGCATTTTAGTTAAAAAGAATCAGCCCAACAAATTCACCATAATTTGCGAGAACCAGGAATCTGAAACCCACAGGATTTAACTTGAACCCATGGAAGCTTAGACTTCAAATCTCATTCCTACTCAGGAAGCGTTTGCACTGCCATGATTTTTTCCTGGGAACTCTGGGTAAAAAGTTTTTAGTTATATGAATGCACATATTAAATATTAATTCAGGCATACATTCTGTCTCAACATCACATGGATAAATAAGAGTATAATAAATAAATAAATAATAAATAATAACAAGGGGAACAAGATATATAGGCCTTGGATAAAGGCTGGTACGCCAATGCTAACCACAGATTACAAGGTAGAATTAAAACTTACATATTTTATTAATTCATAATCCAAAATACATGTACACACTATATTGCTAAAACACTAAAAAAAACAATTAAAATATGTATAGTAGCAGGGCCATATAACCTGGATATATTGCACAGAAGTTATACCAATCCGACCCCCTAATCTATGATCTACATACAGTACACCCCTCAAATTTTTGTAAATATTTTATTATATCTTTTCATGTGACGACATTGAAGAAATTACAATTTTCTACAATGTAAAGTAGTGACTGTACAGCTTGTATAAGGCCCCTTTCACATGGGCAGATAGAATTCAGCTTTTAACTGCAGATAGATGAAGTTATCTACCGCAGCTAAACTCACACAATGCTTTTTTTACGGTCCCATTCACACACTGTGTTTAGCGACGGTTTCATTACATGGGGTTTTGTGCAGTTAGAAAAAATCAATTTGACTGCGTCCAGGACCGATTTAGTGAAGCTATTTGTACATAACCACAGGTACAACAGGTACTATTTCACCTGCGGACAGCAGCGTCAACAAGGAAAGAAAAACAACAGGAAGCACATCAGAAATGGCAAGAATGTTCCACTGCAGCTAAACACAGCCGCATGTATACACATATAAACACTGCTAATTGCACTGTACAATTGCAAGTGATCACTGTGCCTGGAGTCTTGGAATTTCAAAATAACAAAACATACTTTTAACAGGGGCAGAACAGCCATCCGTGTGAAAGAGGCCTAACAGTGTAAATTTTCTGTCCCCTCAAAATAACTCAACACACAGCCATTAATGTCTAAACTGCTGGCAACAAAAGTGAGTACACCCCTAAGTGAAAATGTCCAAATCGGGCCCAAAGTGTCAATATTTTGTGTGGCCCCCATTATTTTTCAGCACTGCCTTAACCCTCTTGGGCATGGAGTTCACTAGCGCTTCACAGATTGCCACTGGAGTCCTCTTGTACTCCTCCATGATGACATCACGGAGCTGGTGGATGTTAGACACCTTTCTCGCCTCCATCTTCTGTTTTAGGATGCCCCACAGATGCTCAATAGGGTTTAGGTCTGGAGACATGCTTGGCCAGTCCATCACCTTTACCCTCAGCTTCTTTAGCAAGGCAGTGGTCGTCTTGGAGGTGTGTTTGGGGTCGTTATGTTGGAAAACTGCCCTGTGGGATTCTCAAACACCCTTATGTTTCAGTGGTAAATCTGAGGAATATGAACAGAAGTTGAAAAATTACCAAGAAGTATTTAATAAACAAATTTTGACTAAAAAGGATAAAAACAAATGTTTGGCGGGATAAAAGGGCTTTTCTGAACGGAAGGGCCTATCTGTGGGTCACAAGGAGAGGAAGGTACACCTCCAAAATATCACATCCAGCAGAGGGACATTTTGGTAATGTTGTGCATTCAAAGCTTACAGACAGCAGTCAGGAGTATGTACAGTACAGCACAGCTTAGGCTACTTTTACACCGAGGCGCTTTTCAGGCACTTTAGCGCTAAAAATAGCGCTTGTAAAGCGCCTGAAAACTGCCTCCCATTCATCTCAATGGATGCTTTCACACTGGGGCGTTGTGTTGGCGGGGCGTGGGGAAAAGTCCTGCAAGCAGCATCTTTGGCGCTTGTTTAAAGCGCTAAAAAAAGCGTTACAAAAATGCCCAAGTCCAGTGAAATGAATGGGAAGCGCTTTAAAAGTGCCTTAAAAGCACCTGAAAACCACCCTGAAGCTGTGGGAAGGTCACATGACCGCAGTGCAGTGTAGGATGCTGGGATCCAGGAAATCCTGTTGAGAGGTGTTGAGGAGAGACAAGAGAGCATGGATGCTGCAGATAACCGGATGCAAGACAGTGGACAAAATGTGGCAAGACCATTCAGATTCAATTCAGCAGCAGCAATAGAACCAGAGAAGTTTATTCAATCAGTGCGGGACCACCCTGAACTTTGGGACACCAAAAATCCCTGGTATGCCAATCGCAGCAAAAAGTCTAGGATGGTATGCCATTGCTGAACATCATATTGAGGACTGGAGTGAGCTTACAAGAAAACAAAAAGCCTCCAAAAATGAGTACCAATCCCATAATCCTTGTCAGATAAGCGGGAGTGCGATTCTCACTGCCACTCCCGCTAATCCCAAACCCCATAACTAACCCTAATTCCAGTCAGAATAGTGCCAAAACACAAAAGTTTATCCCTAATTCCAGTCAGAATAGTGCCAAAACACAAAAGTTTATCCCTAATTCCAGTCAGAATAGTGCCAAAACACAAAGGTTTAACCATAATCCCACTTCTACTAGTCCAAAATCCCTAACTCTAATCCCACTTCTACTAGTCCCTAATCCCTAACCCTAGCCATAATCCCACTTCTACTAGTCCCTAATCTCTAACCCCACTTCTACTAGTCCCAAATCCCTAACCCCAACCCTAATCCCACTTCTACTAGTCCCTAATCCCTAACCCTAATCCCAGTCCTGGTAGTGCCAAATCTGCAAACAAAAGTCATTGTAAGTTCATGTATATTATTGTTATTATTGAACTCCTTAAGAAAGTAGAAACAACATCAAAGTAAACATGTTTTTATTGTCTTTAATCAATACAGCACTAAACAAATATTTAGAATCAATAACAATATGCAATTATTTTTGTAAGTATATACTTGCCAACAAGAGAATATATTCAATGAAACATAGTAATGATCATTTTATTTGATACATCAAAGTTTTAAATCATTTTTCCTTGCCAATTTACTGCTCCAGCAGGACTCATAAAAAAAATCCGCCAATTCATCCCTAATTCTGAAACCCATTGTTAGACCATGAATATGAGGGAAATCAGCAGGTTACAAATTGTGAGACAATGTGTTCTCAAAATTGATGCCATCTCTATTCCTTACCACATTGTGCAACACACATGCCTGTCTTTATTAATTTGCATGCATTTTTGACCTTGAGATTGATAGGTTTATGGAATATTTGCCATTTGTTGGCAAGAATGCCAAAGGAACATTCAACCAGCCTATGTGCCTGACAGATACAATAATTGAAGATTCTCTTCCGGGTGTCAAGATTCCTCCGTGAGTAGGGCTTCATTGATAGCGAATGCCTCATCAGCCACGAAAACAAATGGCATATCTGGATTTTCTGTAGCAGGTAATGGTCAGTTTTCAGGCAAATCAAGTCGATTAGATTGAAGACGCGTCCCAAATTTAGTAAAACAGAAGAATCTGCAGAACTCCCAAATGCTCCTACATCAAAAAATAGGAATTTATAGTCTGCATCAACCACAGCCATTAGCACAACAGAAAATTATTTTTGGTAATTATATCGGCTACCACTGTGACAGGGTTTTATTAGCCGAATGTGTTTTCCATCAATTGCTCCCAGGCAGTTTGGAAAGTTTATTTTGCTTGAGAACTGATTAGCAACATCATTCCATTTCTCTTTATTTGGAATAGGCAAAGTCCAAATAGCATCACATGTTAGCTTCACAATTTCTATAATTGTCGACATTCCTGTTCTGAATTCATAGTGTAATGATGTATAGTTATTTCCTATGGCAAGATATCTGTAATAAAAACAAAAAATCATATTTTTTTCTGTACGACTAATAAAGAAAAGGTGGAAGACTATGAGGGATAACTATAGGAGAGAACACAATCTACAAACTAAGATACGGAGTGGTTCTGGTGGGAAGCCCGTCATAGAGATGAGACCGTAAGTATAACAACATTTAGGTAAATTTGATTATTTAGATAGAATTGTCTAATATTACATTTTTATTTTTAGGAGTGCACGGTATAATAACATTTTTACCAAGTTTTACAAATTGTCAATTTTTCTATTTTCAGTACAGAAAGTAACATGGAGTCTGAAAGTAAAGAGGACCCTAAGGATTCAGAGGAGATAGACGAATTAGATGCCGAAGACAATTCGCAAATAAATGAAACTAAAGCTGAAACACCAGAAGCAACATTGCCCACCAACAGAAATAAACTAAGGAAACTAACAAAACAACTACTCTCTGAGGACTTCCTAGATGTTGTTAAACAATTGTTTAACAAACAACAAAAAGATGGATCAGAATTAGAGTCCTTTGCCAGAAGCCTGGTTCCTCAAATGGCCAAAGTATCATCCAATTATCAATGTGAGATGTGCTCTGAAGTAATGCTTCTCATTCAGTACTACCAGCAGCAATCTGCACAAAACCGAGATGCACCATATGAGGGCAACATTGCTAATCAGTTTTAAGGGATGTACGATGATTCAGGTACCTCATGCTCACACACATACCCATCTGCTGCAGCTTCCAGATTTCAAATCACATCCCAAAGGTTTAACCAACCTCGTTTTCATGGAGGAGCTTACGAAATGCAGCAATATGTTCAACCTCCCCCTCCCACCCCTCTAGAGGAGACACACGTTCCTCCTCCCACCTATCATAATCTGTGACAGTTTTTGTTTGATATCTTTTTTTGTAACGTTTTACATTGGTTAATAGAATGTTTTCGTAAAAATGCACATGTTGATGGTATATCATAAAATGTTTTGTGTTTTGCAAATGTTGTGCATTTTTGTTAATATATATACAATAATAAATATATAATTTTTGACAAATATTTTGATGGCCGTTTTATTACTTGTTTAAATGTGCACTTATTAATTATTCATATATACATACCTTAGCATTATAAGTAAACGTTCACATGGTGATATTGCCACCCTGAAATTGGTACCCTGTCTTAACAAGTCAGGGGTTAAGATGTCAAGCAGAAAGTAAATCTGGTAAAGGAAATAGGAAAATTGATTTTAAAACTTTAGAAAATCCACTGCTAACCATAATCCAAACACAACACTGTGTTAACATGAACATTATGCTAATCCCACAGATAACCCTATACTAACTTAACAAAACCTAACCTTATGCTTACTCTATGACAATCCTAACTCAAATTGGATTAGAGTTAGGGTTAGGGATTTGGGACTAGTGGGGGCGGGATTAGGGTTAGGGTTAAGGATTTGGGACTAGTGGGGGTGGGATTAGGATTAGGGTTAGGGATTTGGGATTAGTGGGGGCGGGATTAGGGTTAGGGATTCGGGACCAGTGGGGCGGGATTAGGGTTAGGGATTCGGGACTAGTGGGGGCGAATTAGGGTTAGGGATTTGGGACTAGTAGAAGTGGGAGCAAATTAGGGATTTGGGACTAGTGGGGGTGGGATTAGGGTTAGGGATTTGGGACTAGTGGGGGTGGTATTAGGGTTAGGATTAGGGCTTTGGGACAAGTGGGGGTGGGATTAGGGTTAGGGATTTAGGACTGGTAGAAGTGATATTAGGGATTAGGGATTTGGGTATAGTCTCAATGAGATGGGATATTATCACTTACATTGCCATGCTCATCCGTGTGTAATTTCTGAACTTTACTGGGTGCTCTCTCAAGTCCTGATAAAGCAGCACAAATTGTCCTCTTGAGGAGTGCGTTTGTAGGATGGGATGGATCCAATAGCAACATTCCTGCCTCTGTTTCAAGATATGTTCTCAAAACATTAGCACAAAAAGTAAGAGCAGCTCAGTAAACTCGATTTTCTCTTTGTTCAGTCTCTTCACCCACGAAATACCAGGAAGTGTACAGGATGTGCTGTAATGGGGTGGGATTGTAAGCTAATGCTAACGCTTCAAAAGTGCATCAAAAACGCATCTAACACACTAGCATTAATTTTAGCACTAACGTGGCAAAAGCACGTCTGAAACGTGACAGTAGCGCTAGATGTTTTATGGGCATTTTTTAAACTCCTCAGTGTGAGCCTTACAGAGTGCAGTGGTCAGGAATATGTAATTTACAACACTGTGAGAATAGCGAGATCTGGCCAAAGCCAAACTGTGTGGAGAGAATGGAAAAGAACAGAATAGGGTTGAATGTATAGCTAGTAATGGCGATTGAGAAAGATTGAAAACTTAAAAAATGACTGGCACCCAAAGGATATATTGCTTTGACAACTCTCAGAGAGAGTGGGCTAGGGGTACAGATATATTGTCTATACCAACACTTACAGATACCAATACATTTCCAGCTAGTACAGTGTTAAGGACTTTCACACTGACACCGGAAACACTGTGGAATAGCTCAATCCAGCTGGATAACAGACTTCTCTGTGCTTTCATCCAGGATTCCCTGCAGCTCGATCACGCTCTTCTCTCCAGCAGAGATTCCATCCCAGGCTTCTGGCTCTCAAGATGACTAGGCATCTTCCCCCTTCTTCCAGGCAGGACAGCTTGTATCCCAAATCCAGGCCTCCATTAGCAAGAACATGTAAGACCGAATACAGTCTACAGGCCTAACCCCCAGGGGAAGTGACAAACATTAAGTCAGTCCCAAATTTTTTTTTTGTTGTTGTTCTCTCCTAGCATGCACCACTGGCAATAAAACTCCTAGTGGATGGCCAGAGAGAACATAAATATTCATAAGTATTACTGTGGCTTATCACTCTATTGTCAGAAATAGCTGTGACACCCACTGGCAGCAGGGAGAAGCAACAGTGACACTTAGTTTAGGGGAAGGCCAGATGAGCACTGTCACGGAACGTCCCACACTCCGCTTGAGTGCTTCCGTCAGTATACCGCTTCCTAAGTTCTGGAACACGAGTCCAATGGATCTGGCTATAGGAACCCCCAAGAACTAGACAACACCAGTCTTGGAGTACATCAGGACTAACTCTTTATTTGAGATCTCACACACATTTATACAGCAGGTTGACCCAAAGCTAACCTAATTAACATGAGCTAATTTACTATAAAAGACCAGATGACAGACTTGTGGACACCGAGCTTCACACAGTAGTATAAACACAATAGCTGGAGCTAATTACAATTAACAATACAAACAATAATCTCCCCCCTCCTCAGCCTAGACCAGGGGTCTCAAACTGGTGGCCCTCCAGCTGTTGCGAAACTACAAGTCCCATGAGGCATTGCAAGGCACAAACGTGACTCCTACAGGCAGAGGCATGATGGGACTTGTAGTTTCGCAACAGCTGGAGGGCCACCAGTTTGAGACCCCTGGCCTAGACTGTTCGTCTCCTAGCCAGTGGTGGTGGCTAATGTGATCAGCTCATTCAATTAACACACATTACCATAAACATCAACACAGGGTCAATTAGAACAAACAACAATGAGTTGAATACCCTTAGAACCTAGACTAAACTTATTTACACATTATAGCTGACATCAGACAGGTGAGTGGAGTTGATGACATCAGCATCTTCTCACAGTATGAGCCCCAACAGTATGGCTCAGTCACTATTGCTACTATGGCAAATACAGGGTCCCCAGAGTCTGTGTGTTTTGGGGGGACATGGAGCTGAATCCAAAGTAACACCAACCCCAGGGTCCCCAGGCATACAGCTCACAGAGAGCAAAATTTCCCCAAATGCCAGGGCCCATAATCTGTTGGCAAGAGGCTAGCGTTCAGTCCCCTCCAATAGCCTCTGTCTCGGGTGAGTCTGTCACAAGCACTGAATACAAATCAGCTTGGGCTGTTTTTACCTCCCAGCAGACTAAATTTTGACAATCACTCCTGCTTAGAGCAGGGTGGCTATATTAATTATTTTCATTGATATCCCACTGCCAAATCTTTGTGTTTAAATTTCCATGGCAGCTATGACAAATAAAATGAGGTGCTTCTTTCCATGTGGATATTTTTTTTATTCCGTTTTTTTAAAAACGTTTTTAGAACTAATAAACAATAACACAAAAAAAGACAGGCAAAAACAGCCAATAACAAAAAAAATCACCACACCAAGCAGTATGAGCATCAGTACATTTAATACACTATCATCTAATTTTCCCAAGATATTCAAACAAATATTCAGTAATACTCCGGTACAGATAGTATATAAGGAAACATTTCTGCGACAGTCTTTATTATGGATTTAAACTGAAATTAGAATTTAATCCATCTATCCATTTTTGCCATATCCTTTCAAACTTCTGAAAGGTATTGCATTGAAAGAAGTGTATTTTTCAAACATTACATATTTATCCATTTCCCGAATCCAATCCCCAAAAGTAGGATTGAGTAAAACCCAGTGGTGGCGCGTCCATTAAGGGCGCACAGGTGCCGCCCCTCTCTCCAGGCACCCCCGCTATGTAAAATGGATAGATTTATGCATTGCATGAATCTATCCATGTCCGCTGTAGCCACCCCCTATTCAGGCATCCGGCCCCTTGCCGACCAGCTCACGCAGATATACTGCAGTAGGTCGGCTCTGCTGCGTGAACCGACGTACCTGTATGTTGGTCCCTGCAAGGAGGATAGTGGGCATGCCGCCGGAGCATGCTTGCAGGTCCCGCAGACTCAATGTCCGCCGGTGACCAGCGATTGTGGTGGGGAGAGGCAGAACGGGGAACAGCCTATGTAAATAAGACAATTCCCCTGCTAGATTATCTGCCAGTGATCTCTGTCATGTTCCAGTAAGCCCATCCCCCCTACAGTTAGAACACACCCAGGAAACACACTTAACCCCTTGATCGCCCCCTAGTGTTAACCCCTTTCCTGCCAGTGTCATTTTTACATTGATCAGTACATCTTTATAGCACTGATCAATGTAATAATGTCACTGGTCCCCAAAAAGTGTCATTTGGGGTCATATTTGTCTGCTGCAATGTTGTAGTCCCGCTAAAAATTGCAGATTACCATCATTACCAGTAAAAACAATAAAAAAGAAAATCCCTAAATCTATCTCTTAGTTTGTAGACTAAATGTATCTCTTAGTTTGTTTTACTCTATTTGTGAGTAAAAAAGGACGATAACTTTTGCGAAAACCAATCCATATATGCCTATTGCAATTTTTTTTACCAAAAAATATGAAGAATAATATATATCGGCCTAAACTGATGAATAAATTTGTTTTTTTATATATGTTTTGGCATATGTATTACAGCAGAAAGTAAAATATTTTTTTTTTTAATTGTTGATCTTTTTTTGTTTACAGTGCAAAAAAACGCAGAGGTGATTAAATACCACCAAAAGAAAGCTCTATTTGTGAGGAGTAAAAAAAGACGTTAATTTTGTTTGGGTACAGCGGCGCACGTGCTATATCACAAAAAATGGCCTGGTAATTAAGGGGCGCAAATCCTTCCGGGGCTGAAGTGGTTAAGGAGGCTTGCCCCCTGCCAATCCAGATTGGGGATTGGTCAGGGCTCCTTAGAACACCCCAGACAGCACCACCTCCCCTCTCCTCCTTCCTTTACAGAAAACACTAGAACATTTTGGAAAGAACTGGGAGGTCTTGGTGATTCTGCCTGTGAGTCACCCAGCTCTACTCTGAGCCACTCCCAACCAAGATCAAAACACACCCAAGCCTGGAAATGTACCTACTCTCACAAAAAAACATACACTATCCTTCTAGCACACCAGAGGGTGCTACAGTAATATAGACTTATTCCAGTTTATTGTGAGACTAGACACAGTACCAAACTTCTCTATAACAGACATTGCAGTAGATAATGATACCTGGGTGTCAGCTAAGTATAACAGTATATCATCTGTATACAGAGCTGTTTTTTTTCCTATTTTCCTCTATAGAACCCCTTCACCCTTGCAGTTTGTCACAGCAGGGCCACAAGGGGCTCTACAGCTTATAAAAACGGAAGAGGTGATAATGGACACCCTTAGCTGGTTCCACAAAACAATGGAAAGGAACCTGACATTCTCCTATCGACTTGAACAGAGGCTCTAGGGCACATATATAAAAGCTTAACCCAGTCACAAACGATGTTACCAAAGCCAAAACACTTAAGCATCTCCCATATATACAGTATCTCACAAAAGTACAAAGGGGTCCTGCGTGACTCCAAAACGTTGCACTGCTCTGTGATGTGATCATGCAATAAAAAAAAAATTTGGGAAGCTTTCTTGTCAATGCATGGTGTGCCGGCAAATATTTCCAATGTGACTTTAACCCCTTCAGCCCCGGAAGATTTGGCTGATGAATGACCGGGCCATTTTTTTTGCAATTTGGCATTGCGTCGCTTTAACTGACAATAGCACGGTCGTGCGACGTTGCACCCAAACAAAATTGACGTCCTTTTTTCCCACAAATAGAGATTACTTTTGGTGGAATTTGGTCACCTCTGCAATTTTAATTTTTTGCTCCAAAAACAGAAAAAAAGCGACAATTTTGAAAAAAAAAACGCAATATGTTGTACTTTTTCTATAATAAATATCCCCATTTTTTTTTTTTAAAAATGCGATTTTTTTCTCAGTTTATAGCGTCTACAAAATAGGGGATACATTTATAGCATTTTTATTATTTTTTTTTCTAGTAATGGCAGTGATCTGTAATTTTTATCGGGACTGCGACATTATGGCGGACACATCGGACACATTTTTGTAACCATTGGCCTTTATACAGCAATCAGTGCTATAAAAATGCAATGATTACTGTAAAAATGGCACTGACAGGGAAGGGGTTAACACTAGGGGTGACCTAGGTGTGTTTCTAACTGTAGAGGGAGGGAACTGACCTAGAGGAAGTGACGGATCACGGTTCCTAGCTAATAGGAACTCACGATCTGTCGCGCCTCACAGAACAGGGATGTGTGTGTGTTTACACACACACTTCCCTGTTCTGCCTCTAGTGCCCGCGATCGCTCGTGGCTGGCGGTCATCGCAACCATTGGCCACAAGCATCGGCACACCTGCTGTGCAGCGGGCACGTGCCTGCTATCCTGATCCCGCGAGCCGACGTATAGTTACGGCGATTTGCGGAACCGTGCTGACCTACCACAGTAAAATGATGGCTCGTCGGCAAGGGGTTAAACCAGTTTCTAGCTGGTTGTTGCTGCAGCACCCAAACCTTTGAGAGCTTATACCAGGAACGTATGCGATCGAAATATGGAGTATCACAAAAGTAAGTACACCCCGCACATTTTTGTAAAAATTTTATTATATCTTTTCATGTGACAACACTGAAGAAATTACACTTTGCTACAATGTAAAGTAGTGAGTGTACAAATTGTATAACAGTGTAAATTTGCTGTCCCCTTAAAATAACTCAACACGCAGCCATTAATGTCTAAACCGCTGGCAACAAAAGTGAGTACACCCCTAAGTAAAAATGTTCAAATTGGGCCCAATTAGCCATTTTCCCTCCCCGGTATCATGTGACTTGTTAGTGCTACAAGGTCTCAGGTGTGAATCGGGAGCAGGTGTGTTAAATTTGGTGTTAACACTCTCACTCTCTCATACTGGTCACTGGAAGTTCAACATAGCACCTCATAGCAAAGAACTCTCTGAGGATCTGAAAAAAAGAATTGCTGATCTACATGAAGATGGCCTAGGCCAGTGATGGTGAAAAATTTGGTACCCCAGATGTTTTGTAACTACATTTCCTATGATGCTCAACTACACTGCAGAGTGCATGAGCATCATGGGAAATATAGTTCTAAAACATCTGAGGTGCCAAGGTTCGTCATCACTTGCCTAGGTTATAAGAAGATTACCAAGACCCTGAAAATGAGCTGCAGAACGGTGGCCAAGACTAGGGATGAGCTTTGAGTTTGAGTCGAACGTGAGTTCGACTCGAACATTGGCTGTTCGATCGTTCGACGAAGATCGAACATTATGGACCGTTCGTACCAAATTTGAGCGGTGCGTCACGGCCCATAATGCACTGCATCTTTGCAGTGGTTTGCTGGCTGATGATTGGCCAAGCATGCACTATGACCTGCATGCTTTGGCCAATCACAGCACCGTAAGCAAACAGAGCCATAATTGGCCAAAGGCACGGTGCCTTTGCCCAATTATGGCTCAGGGGGTTAAGTACACGCCCCACACTATATAAGGCCGCCTGCACAGCGGCCCTGTGTAGTGTGTTGCTGGCGTTATAGAGAGATAGATAGAGAGAGAGAGAGTGTGTCATTTCATTTACTTTGAGCAGGCAGTTTATTCAGTTAGGTAGATCTCACTGCAGACCCTTCCTGCTGTACTATTTCTAATCTACTTCAGGCAGGCATTTGATCCAGTTTAGCTAGATCTCACTGTAGACCATTCATGCTGTACTATTTGTAATCTACTTCAGGCAGGCAGTTGATCCAGTTTAGCTAGATCTCACTGCAGACTGTTCCTGCTGTACTATTTCTAATCTACTTCAGGCAGGCATTTGATCCAGTTTAGCTAGATCCCACTGCAGACCGTTCATGCTGTACTGTTTCTAATCTACTTCAGGCAGGCAGTTGATCCAGTTTAGCTAAATCTCATTGCAGACCATTCCTGCTGTAATATTTGTAATCTACTTCAGGCAGGCAGTTGATCCAGTTTAGCTAGATCTCACTGCAGACCGTTCCTGTTGTTCTGTTACTAATATACTACAGGCAGGCAGTTTATTCTGTTAGCTGCAGTATATTCAGTACTGTATCCTGTGCAGCTAGATCTCCCTGCAGACCGTTCCTGTTCTGTTCCCAATATACTACAATCAGGTAGTTCATTCAGTTAGCTGCAGTATATTCAGTACTGTATCCTGAGCAGCTAGATCTCGCTGCAGACCATTCCTGTTGTTCTGTTCCTAATATACTACAGGCAGGCAGTTCATTCAGTTAGCTGCAGTATATTCAGTATTGTATCCTGTGCAGCTAGGTCTCGCTGCAGACCGTTCCTGTTGTTCTGTTCCTAATACACTACAGGCAGGCAGTTCATTCATTTAGCTGCAGTATATATTGAGTACTGTATCCTGTGCAGCTAGATCTCACTGCAGACCGTTCCTGTTGTTCTGTTCCTAATATACTACAGGCAGGCAGTTCATTCAGTTAGCTGCAGTATATTCAGTATAATGTATCCAGTTTAGCTAGATCTCGCTGCAGACCATTCCTGTTGTTCTGTTCCTAAAATACTACAGGCAGGCAGTTCATTCAGTTAGCTGCAGTATATTCAGTACTGTATCCTGTGCAGCTAGATCTCGCTGCAGACCGTTCCTGTTCTGTTCCTAATATACTACAGACAGGCAGTTCATTCAGTTAGCTGCAGTATATATTGAGTACTGTATCCTGTGCAGCTAGATCTCACTGTGGACCGTTCCTGTTGTTCTGTTCCTAATATACTACAGGCAGGCAGTTCATTCAGTTAGCTGCAGTATGTTAAGTACTGTATCCTATGCAGCTAGATCTCGCTGCAGACCGTTCCTGTTCTGTTCCTAATATACTACAGGCAGGCAGTTGATTTAGTTAGCTGCAGTATATTCAGAATCAGTATAAATATACATCCCAGCTTTGTGCAGCTACATCTCACTGCAGGCCATTCCTGGTGTACCTATTCAAATACATTACAAATAAATCAGGCCAACAAGGAGAGGCAGATGCTCACAGGCCACTAAAAGAGGGCAAGCAGGCTCTGTGTCTGCAGCCAACATTGCTGGTCGTGGACACGGTGCATCCTCAGCACATGGCCGTGGGGCACGCTTGTCCTTTTTTTGGAAGCTGGCCGTGTTGAGCCACAACATGCAGAAGAGTTGGTAGAGTGAATGACCAAGCCGTCCTCATCTTCCTCATTCTCTGTCACCCAGGCTCAGAGTACTTTGGCTGCCAATGCAGCTGCCAAAGCGGCCTCTTCCATTGGCGCAATGTCATCAGTCACTCCTTGCCTAGCCCCACCATCATGCCCTGAGGAGTCCCCCGAACTGTTCGACCACAGTGTTGGGTTCATGCTGCAGGAGGATGCGCAGCATTTTGAAGGCTCCGATGATGGTACCCAGATTGAGGAAGGCAGTAACGTGAGCCCAAAGAGAGGGGGTGCCTAAGAAGGACAACAAACTGGCAGTCATGTTCCCTCAGCTGCAGCATACTGCCAGGTTTGCTCCAGTGACAAGGAGGGAGGGGATGATGAGGTCACTGACTCTATGTGGGTGCCTGATAGGAGAGAGGAGGAGGAGGAGAAGGATGAGGAGGAGGCACATCTCCAATGAGGCAGGATACCCTCCAGGGGTCAGCTTAAGGGCAGCCAACCGACTCCATCACACCGCAAAGCTCCGCATGTGCAGGGCGCTGCTGACTACACACGTTTTTCCAAAAGTTCTTTGGTGTGGGCCTTTTTTGAGACATGTGCAGCAGATCGCACCATTGCTGTTTGCAAAATATGTCTGAAGCATATCAAGCGTGACCAAAACAGCAGCCACTTGGGCACCACATGCTTGACCAGACATATGTCGAACTCCCATGCAGTCTGTTGGCAAACGTACTTAAAAGACCCACACCAAAGAACAAGGCGGACCTCTCCTTGCTCCTCATCAGCTGGGATCTCCAACCCCACTATACCTTCAGTTCTCTCAGAAACCTGCACTGAGAGGAATGAAGGTGTAGAATTAAGTGTGCCAAGTACTTGCGGGCAATCTGCTATCGCTACACCAACGTCCGATTGTAGCAGGCAAATTTCCCTACCCCAGTTGCTAAACCGGCAAAAGAAATTCGGTCCCAGCCATCCACATGCCCAGCGGCTGAATGCTAGCTTGGCTAAATTGCTAGCACTCCAACTGCTGCCTTTTCAGCTGGTAGTCTCTGCCCCCTTTCGAGAATTTGTGGAATATGTGGTACCTCAGTGGCAGGTTCCCAAATGGCTATTCTTTACTCGGAAGGCCATTCCGGCTCTCTACCGACATGTGGAAGGAAACTCTTGGCCTCGTTGGACAGGGCGGTCAGTGGTAAGGTGCATATTACCACTGACTCATGGTCCAGCAGGCATGGACAGGGACATTACCTATCTTTCATGGCGCACTGGGTGACCCTGCTGGCAGCTGGGAAGGGTGCAGGACAGGGTGCAGTATTGTTGGAGCTTGTTCCGCCACAACACCTCCAAAATGCTAGTAGTGGTGATTCTGCCACGCCTCTCTCCTCCACCCCCTCATCTTCTTCTTCCTCTATGGCCTCTTCCTGTGCAGATTTGTCCTCGGAACCAGCGGTGCTCTGTAGGCATTCTAGGGGCTACGCAAGCACTCAGGCAAAAAGATGCCATGCGGTGCTTGAGTTGGTCTGCTTAGGGGACAGGAGCCACACTGGGGCAGAGATTCTGTCAGCTCTGCAGGGGCAGGCTCAGAGGTGGCTGATGACACGCCAGCTTCAGCCAGGAATGGTGGTTTGCAACAATGGCACCAACCTCCTCTCCGCCCTCTGACAAGGACACTTTACCCATGTTTCCTGTTTGGCTCACGTACTTAATTTGGTGGTGCAGCAGTTCTTATGCAGGTACCCGGGCTTACAGGATCTCCTGAGGTAGGCCAGGAAAGTCTGTGTGCATTTGCGCAGGTCATATAATGTCAGTGCTCGGCTGGCTGACCTCCAAAAGGAATACAACCTGCCCAAGAACCGCCTAATCTGTGACATGCCCACCAGGTGGAACTCAACGTTTGCCATGCTGCAGCGGCTGCACATGCAGCAGAGGACCATCAATGAGTACCTGTGCGACTATGGCACCAGTACTGGGTCAGGGGAGCTTGGCTTTTTTTCGCCAAGCCAGTGGCTCATGATCAAGGATGCATGCACTGTCCTGTCACCATTTGAGGAGGCCACAAGGATGGTGAGCAGTGACAGTGCATGCATCAGTAATACTGTCCCTCTTGTCTACCTGTTGGAGCACACGCTGCATGGAATAATGGACAGGGTACAGAGGGAGGGAGAGGAGGACTTCCTTACCTCTCAAGGCCCCCTTTATCCAGACAGTGTTCCTGCGGTCCCACCGATCACACAGGAAGAGGAGGAGAAGAAGGAGGAAGATTGTGTCAGCATGGAGGTGGAGCCTAGCACTCAGCATCAGCAGCAGTCTTCAAGGGATCGTTTATAGTCCCCAGAAACCCTGCTGCTGGAGGCTTTGTAACCGATCACAGAGTGTGCCTGTCCACCGACTCGGTTGATTGGCTCACCTTCATAAAAATGAATCAGTCTTGGATCACCAGCTACCAAGCACCTGATGCTGATGTAACCGAATAATTTTTTATGAATTTGAGATCCCTTCAAGACTGCCCATGCTGATGCTGAGTGACTATCCTATTACTCCTCAATGTTCATGTTGATAGCTTGTAAGAACATTTTTGGTTCTGGGCACCACCACCAGTGGCTAAGGCCCAATTTTTCTACCCCTGTTGAACAGGGGCGTGTAATTACAATTTTTGCTGTAATAATTTGCAGCAGGGCTTGTTCCTATGCTCAACTAGAGTATCTGTGAGGGGTTGCAGTGTTGTGGCACCAGCACCAGTGCCTAAAGCCCAATTTTTCAGCCCCTGTTCAACAGAGGCGTGTAATTACAATTTTTGCTGTAATATTTTGCAGCAGGGCTTGTTCCTGCGCTCAACTAGAGTATCTGTGAGAGGTTGCAGTGTTGTGGCACCAGTACATAAAGCCCAATTTTTCTGCCCCTGTTCAACAGGGGCGTGTAAATACAATTTTTGCTGTAATATTTTGCAGCAAGGCTTGTTCCTGCGCTCAACTAGAGTATCTGTGAGGGTTGCAGTGTTGTGGCACCAGCACCAGTCCCTAAAGCCCAATTTTTCTGCCCCTGTTCAATAGGGGCGTGTAATTACAATTTTTGATCTAATATTTCACAGCAGAGCCCGTTCCTGCGCCCACCAAGAGTAACTGTGAGGGCTTACAGTGTTCTGGTACCACCAACACCTAAGGCAAAAATTTCTACAGAGTATATAGGGCAGGCCCCTACTTTCAAATATCCGACTTACAAATGACTCCTACTTACAAACGGAGGGAGACAACAGGAAGTGAGAGGAAATCTACCCCTAGGAAGGGAAATTCTCTCCTGTAAGAGTTAATATGGGAAAAGGGTGTCTCCTCCACTGATGCTTTATCACCAATCCTTGTTTCCCTAAAAATCCCAAATTTTCAAAATCCAATTGTCATTGGGACAGAAAGTGAGGTGAAATTGTCTGAATAGGGGCACAGACAGCAAAACAAATGTTACAGGGGTGATGATAACCCTTCCCTATGTTTTCCAAAAAGCCTAAAAATACATTTTTTGGCTGGAGCTACACTTACAAAATGTACCTGTTCCAAATTACAAACAGATTCAACAAACCTACAGTCCCTGTCTTTCTTGGGACCGCCTGTATACTGCTGTTCAGAGTAGATAGGGCCTGGGGGCCCCACGCCTTTTCTTTTTTAATTTGGGTGCTGGGTTCCCCTTAATATCCATACAAGACCCAAAGGGCCTGGTAATGGGCTGGGGGGTGACCCATGCTGTTTTTCTCAATAATTTTCATCCATATTGCCGGGACCCAACATTACATTACAGCCGCAAGCAGTTTTGAATGAATTACTTTTATTCCTTTAGAAATGTCATTTTGTGCAGGGACTGTTCTAAACACGGGAAACATGCACCACTTTACAGTCATACTATAGACACCCCCCAGGTACGATATTTAAAGGAATATTTTACTTTTATTTTTTCACTTTAAGCATCATTAAAATCACTGCTCCCCAAAAAACTTCCATTTTTAAAACTTTTTTTGCATTGATACATGTCCCCTGGGGCAGGACCCGGGTCCCCAAACCCTTTTTAGGACAATAACTTGCATATTAGCCTTTAAAATTCGCACTTTTGATTTCTCACATTCGAGTCCCATAGACTTTAACGGTGTCCGAAAGTTTGCGCAAACTTTCGGTCTGTTCGCATGTTCTGGATGCAAACCGAACCGGGGGGGTATTTAGCTCATCCCTAGCTAAGACCATACAGCAGTTTAACATGACAGGTTACATTTAGAACAGGCTCACCATGGTCGACCAAAGAAGCTGAGTGCACGTGCTCAGTGTCATATCCAGAGGTTATCTTTGGGAAATAGACGTATTTGTGCTGCCAGCATTGTTGCAGAGGTTGAAGGGGTGGGGGGTCAGCCTGTCAGTGCTCAGATCATACACACTGCATCAAATTGTCTGCCTGGCTGTTGTCCCAGAAGGAAGCCTCTTCTAAAGATACTGCACAAGAAAGCCCGCAAATAGTTTGCTGAAGACAAGCAGACTAAGGACATGGATTACTGGAGCCATGTCCTGTGATCTGATGAGACCAAGATAAGCATATTTGGTTCAGATGGTCTCAAGTGTATGTGGAGTCAACCAAGTCCCCATAATCAAGCATGATCTCCTACTTCAGAGACTAGGCCACAGGGCAGTATTCCAACATGACAATGACCCCAAACACACCTCCTAGACGATCACTGCCTTGCTAAAGAAGCTGAGGGTAAAGGTAATGGACTGGCCAAGCAATGTCTCCAGAGCTAAACCCTATTGAGCACCTGTGGGGCATCCTCAAACAAAAGGTGGAGGAGCGCTAGGTCTCTAACATCCGCCAGATGAGTGATGTCGTCATGGAGGAGTGGAAGAGGACTCCAGTGGCAACCTAGGAAGCTCTGGTGAACTCCATGTCCAAGAGGGTTAAGGCAGTGCTGGAAAATAATGGTGGCCACACAAAATATTGACACTTTGGGCCCAATTTTGACATTTTCATTTAGGGGTGTACTCACTTTTGTTGCCAGTGGTTTAGACATTAATTGGCTGTGTGTTGAGTTATTTTAAAGGGACAGCAATTGTACACTGTTATACAAGCTATACACTCACTACTTTACACTGTAGCAAAGTGTAATTTCTTTAGTGTTGTCACTGAAAAGATATAATAAAATATTTTAAAAAAATGTGAGCGGTGTACGCACTTTTGTGAGATACTGTAACTCCACTCTATGCTGTCAAACACTTTGGCAGCATCTAAAGACAGCAGTGCTCTATTTGTCAGTTATCAACCGGTGTTTGGATATTTAAGAAAGTGTGTTTTATATTCACAGCAGTTGAAGAGTTGGGCATAAAACCAGTTCGGTCTGAATGAGTAATAGATGCAATAACTTTATTTAACCTACTGGCCAAGATTTTAGCTAAAATTTGAATATCTGAAGTAAGCAATGAGATTGGTCTGTAGGATGCCAGAGATAATAGAGCCTTTCCTTTCTTAGGTAAAACCACAATAATAGCTTCCGCCATAGACAAAGGGAGGCAACCTGTCATCAAGGCCCCCCCAAAGCCACCCCCCCACACTTCACAAACATGCACACTGTTTTAGCAAGGGGTCGCTGGTAGTGGGATCTTAGCTCTGTATTTTATAGGATTGCATTAACCTAGTTGATGGCCAAGTCTGACAAACTATACTTTTAGTAAGAACATAACTTTTTACTGTATAGACCTTATGAGTATGCATATTATTTAAAGAGTGGTTTCTGAACCTGCCTGGTGCATCTAAACCCTGGATTATACTAGAGACAGATGAAGTCTACAGTATGTCTCTTATCAGTGCTGGATTACCAAATAGAGTAGGCACAGGTGAATGGGCCCCACACCATTTAGGAGCCCCACAATAAAGGAACAAAGTAGTATTGATTTAATCTTCCAAGAAAAGTACAGTGAAACTTTCTTAAATTATTTACAAAAGATAGAAATAATGAATCAACTAAAAGAAAATAAAACTTTACATTAAAGACTTTATATAGAAGAAGCCTATCCCACACCCATCTAACAACTGTCCCCGAGCCACCCCCATCAAATCATTCTCTGCAGCTATTACCTTTTGTACCACCATCCCCTCCATTTAGAATGTAAGCTCTACGAGCAGGGCCCTCCTGTAACTTTTGTATTGAACTGTACTGTAATTGTGTTGTCCCCCCCTCTACATTGTAAAGCCCTGCGTAAACTGTTGGCGCTATATAAATCGTGAATGATAATAATAATATTAATAATATAGAAAATCCTGTATTAATGTAATGTACCCAATAACAAGTTAAAGTATATAAACCATAGACATCAGGTTTACATTTCAGTTTGTCTTTTAAAAGCATCTTCTTTCAGCTGTCAATTTGTAAAAAAATTTGGTACGACCTACGTATGTGTAATGTACAGTAGTGATGGTCACCTCCATCTAGCGGCTGACATGCACACTATTTACTTTAACCACTAGCTGACCAGCCGCCGCAGTTATACTGCGGCAGGTTGGCTTGGCTGGGCAAATCACTGTAGCTGTACGTCGCTCCTTTAACCACTTGCCTATCAGGCCAATTCTGACATTTCTCTCCTACATGTAAAAATCATCATTTTTTTGCTAGAAAATTACATAGAACCCCCAAACATTATATATGTTTTTTTAGTTAGTCCAATGTTTTTGCATATTGTGAAAGATGAAGTTACGCCGAGTAAATAGATACCTAACATGTCACGCTTCAAAATTGCACACGCTCGTGGAATGGCGCCAATGTTCGGTACGATCGTAACGGTGAGTCGGAACAAGCACCGGAGGGCGGCGGGAGGAGGGGACGTCCCCTCTCGCCTCCCGTAAGAACAATAAAGTGGTGGAACGGCCGCTATGATCGTTCCTATGGTGTAGAGATTCGCCGGCTGAAACCGGCAATATCTGAATGATGTCTGTAACTACAGGCATCATTCAGATATACCCGCTCAAAGTCCACGACGTCATATGACGTGGGCGGTAGGGAGGTGGTTAAGATGTGATAGCAGGCCCAGCGCATGTCCCAATGCACGTGCCCGGAAGGCATGATGACCCGCGATCTCTCTCCTCCCCTAGTCAGTCCCATCCCCCCTACAGTTAGAACACACCCAGGGAACACGGTTAACCCCTTGATCGCCCCTATTTTTAACCCCTTCCCCACCAATGACATTTATACAGTAATCAATTGCTATGTTTAGCTCTGATCACTGTATAAATGTCAATGGTCCCAAAATAGTGTCAAAAGTGTCCGATCTGACCGCCGCAATATCAAAGTCCTGATAAAAAACGCAGATCGCCGCCATTACTAGAAAAAAAATAAAATAATAAAAATTACATAAATCTATCCCCTATTTTGTAGATGCTATAACTTTTGCGCAAACCAATCAATATACGCTTATTGTAATTTTTTTTTACCAAAAATATGTAGAAGAATACATATCGGCCTAAACTGAGGGGAAAAATATATATTTTTTTTAAATTGGGATTTTTTTATAGCAAAAACATCAAAATATTGTGTTTTTTTTTTTTTCAAAATTGTCGCTCTTCTTTTGTTTATAGCGCAAGAAATAAAAAACGCAGAGGTGATCAAATACCACCAAAATAAAGCTATATTTGTGGGGAAAAAAGGACATAAATTTTGTTTGGGTACAACGTGCAATTGTCAGTTAAAGCGACGCAATGCCGAATCGCAAAAAATGGCCTGGTCAGGAAGGGGGCAAACCCTTTCGGGGGCTGAAGTGGTTAATGTTATCCCACTAGAGCAAGTGTATGAGAAACCTCCAGAAACCTGTGAGGGGGGGCCCCAAGGTTTTAACTGCCCAGAGGCCTCTACATAATTTAATCTGACAGTGTCTCCTATCTCCATTAGTCAGTAAGTTTAGTGAGATATGAATGTTGAAAATGAAGCTGACTTTCAAAATTCCTTATGTAAATAGTGATGAATGTTTGTCAAGTAAAAACAGCTTCGTCTGAGGGTCTGATATTTTCATCTGAAACTTTAAAAACTTAGTAAAAACAAATTTCTATAAATTGTCTAAAATTTGGACAAATGCAGCTAAAGTTACAGTACAGCAGTGACACTCTCATCTATAGGTAGTGTAAAATTAAGCTTGTGAAGCTCCACATTGTGAACACAAAGAGAGGAATTTATCAAAACTAGTGCAGACAGAATCTGGAGAAGCTGTGCATGGCAACCAATCCGCTTCTACCTTTCATTTTCAAAGCTTAACTAAACAAACTTAGGATAGAAGCTAAATGGTTGCCTTGCACAGATGTTCCAGATTCTGACTGCTCCAGCTCTGATAAATTCTTCTCAATGTGTTTCAGTTTGATTATGGCTTTTTATCTAGCGAGTCATTGACAGCAGGGCTGATTTCATTAAAAAAACCAATTAAATGTATTTTTAAAAGCAACTAGTAAATAGGCAAATATTTGTCCTGGCATCAGCCTCTTTTAGTCCCCTATAGAACTCAGACTAGGAGAGAGAGAAGCAGCCCAAAGTGTTGAAGTGCTCATATGGTCACAAAGAATTTACTGATAGAAGAAGAGAGCAGAATCATATGCTAGCCATACACTATACGAAAAATCATCCGAACCCATTTTTGAAAAACGAACATTCGGTCATGAGAGCGATGTAATGACCGATAAATCATTCAGTGGACATAAATTAATCAATTTTTTTGTTTGTTTTTTACATATACCTAGTGCAAACAGTTCAGACGGGAAACACAGTAGCCTCCCTCACGGTTTTCCCGAGTGTGGTTCGGGGTTAAATTTCAGCACCATTAGCGGTAACCCCGAGCCACACTCGGGATTACATCTCAGGATCCTGGTGCGGTATACCTACCTTGTCCCCAGGATCCTGCGATGTCCCCCCACTGTATCTGTGGGCTCTGTCCTCCTCCTGAAGCCTCTCTGTGCCGGGCTCCATTTTCTGCGAGCGTCGCGACGCACGGGGGCGGAGCCTGGGGGCAAATTCAAAAGAGTGAAAATTCATAACACATACAGTACACTCTAATCTTACAGATTACAGTACTGTATGAAATCATTTCACATCCCTTTTGTCCCCAGTGCTTTGTCCAGTGCCCTGCATGCAGTTTTATATAATATATACTGTTCTTTCTGCCTGAAAACTGGAGATTGTCCATAGCAACCAAAAAGTGTCCCTTTACGTCAAAAGTGGTTTTAGACCAGCTAGAAAACAGCGATAGTAAATTAGAACACTTGCAGAATTGAGCGATAGTGAATCGTGGGGAAATTAATTTTATTATTATTTTATTATTTTTTATAATTATTTATATTTATTTATTATATTATAATTTATGATTTTGTGTTTCAAACTTAATCATACCCAGGATATCTACTAGACTCTTGGTGGACAGATTTAAGTGTGTTATTACTAAGAATTACAGGCCTACAATATAAAACGCCAATTTTTTTATGCAAAATAATTGTATTGCTTTGAGACGCAAAAATCTGAAATAATCAGGGAGGTTAACATTTCAATTTATCTTTCGATCGCCATAAATTTCCAAACTTGTCTTTCGTTTTTGTGGCTCAGAAATATCGCAACGATTACCGATTTTGTTCCCATTAACTGGCCGAAAATTTAACAACCTGGCCAAATGAACGAATTTCGGCCGATCTTTCGTATGGTGTATGGCCAGCATTAGAGAGATGAACTCAACAAACTACTGCTTTTCTTCATTAATTCTACATGATCGAATCAGAGGCTGAGAGCAGTGTCAAGTTGTATTACTTAATAGCAGTAGAGAAAGGTTAGGCCTCCAGTCTGCCTGCCCAGCCTGGCAGTGCTGTGTAAAACACAGGAATAAATGTGCAGAAATAAAAATCATTTGGAAGGTAAAACAGCTCTCAAAAAATGAGATACACATAATTGTGATTTCTCAGTGTTATTAATCTCATTGCTCAAGTATATCCTTAAAAATAGGGTTGTCCCGATACCACTTTTTTAAGACCGAGTACAAGTACCGATACTTTTTTTCAAGTACTCGCTGATACCGATTACCAATACTTTATTTAATGCCATGCGACAGTTTATTTTTTTACTATTTCATTTTTTACAATTTATATTCATATATATATATATATTTTTTTTACCATGCTTTCTTTTTTTTGGGGAGGAGCGGACAGTCAGCGTCAGTGTTTGTTTTATTTTTTATTATTTTTACAATTTTACTTTAGAATATTTATTTATTACAATTTTTCCTATTTTTATTCAACCCTATTGGGGAGTATGGGGGCTTTGGTGAGATGTCAGGGGTCTAAACAGACCCCTGATATTTCCCCTTTGAGACATGGAAAGGGACCGGGGACAGAGATTCCCCAGTCCCTTTCTCTGCAGTGCAGCTGCACTGAAGACGAATGGAGAGGAGACAGAGACTCCTCTCCATTCATAAACTGAGACATCGTAAACACAGTTTACTATGCTCAGTTATGAATGGACAGAGTCAGGAATCACTGACTCTGTTCATTCGGACAAGGAAGGAGCCAGTAAATTACATATTTACAAGCTCCTTCCTCCACTCTCCATCCTGGCAGATCTGGGATGGGGGGGCCGGAGGAGATGGGGGGACTGAAGGAGCACATGGAGGGGGAGTGGAGGAGGAAGACCAGAGAAGCACATAGAAGGGGACCAGAGGAAGACAGGGGAGATCGGAGGAGGACGGGGGGCGGAGGAGCGCACGGAGAGGGAGTGAAGGAGGAGGACCGGAGGAGCACACAGAAGGGGACCGGAGGAGGACAGGGGGGAAGAGCGCACGGAGGGTGGAGCGGAGGAGGAGCACTGGAGGAGCACACAGAAGGGGACTGGAGGAGGACACAGAGGGGAGGAGGAGGATACAGGGGACACTCAGGAACAATCGATGCGGCGACGGGGGAAGTTATAATCACCGATCTCCCTGTGTGGATTTCAATAAAGCAGCTGAAAGCCACAGAGGGGAGGAGGAGGAGAAGCAGCTGTCATGATTATAACTTCTCCCCGCTGCCGCACCGATTGTACCTGAGTGTCCAGGTATCAGACTAGGCATCGGGAGCATTTGCAAGTACTCGGTATCAGGACCGATACCAATACTAGCATCGGTATCGAGACAACTCTACTTAAAAATATTTAACATTTATTTAGATAGGCATTAGTCATAAAGATATTGTCAAGTTAACCTATGCATGCTGATGCTACAAAATTTGGGCAGTGTATCTAGGTATCCATGGCCTCCGGTTATAAAAAGGTAAAACCAAAACTGCTATGCAATATATTACTGGGTCCTAGTCCATCTGACACAACCCTTTCCATATAATTCTGCTATCCAAGTATGTCTCAGTTGCTCCTCCACTGATAGAGGAGCCCCCCCAAGACAGACATGGGTTATTGGTCAGATCACCTGGTGAAAATAAAGAAAACGATGGAGGATGTACAAGAGGGGTTGACAGGGATGCAAAGAAAGGGTGAAACACCAGAGGGCATTTATTGCTATTGAGTAAAATACCCCTATCACAGGTAACCAGTACCCTAATATCACTTGTAAATACATTTTCCATATTAAGGCATTTTATGATAATATATCTTAATTCCTAAAAGCTGAGGTGCATGGAGTGTAATTCAAGTGGCTGAATATGTTCATTTTCCCTATAATATTGGATCTGCACACGTTAGAACAAGAAAAACACTTTCTTTTTGGAGGTCAGTGAAAATAAATCTAAAATAGATGCTTGGCAATATGTGCGAAATATTATATTATACATTATATCTCTAAACTAGATGAGTGCTTGAAAATTCAATTTTGAAGACTGTAGTAATCTTGTCTTTGACTGCATTAAAATTTAGCACTTCTTCATAATCTTCCTTGACATTAATATTCATAAAATAGCAATAAGTTCACAGGCTTGTCATTGTACTTTGCATTTCTGCCAAATTTGCTGGCTCTCTGTACACTAGGAGAGATCACACAACAAGACCCACTGAATGAAGATTAGTGCATAGAGATGATCCATATTGATTTCCAATTCCCTTCCAAGATGTCTCTGTCTTTGCCTTGAAGTCATGCAATTTGCCTTGCTTTTTTTTCCTTGAGCCTAGAGACCTCAGATCATACTGTCAGAGTTAATCCTATGGGGAATGTTCAATTAGAAATGAAATGGAAAGAATTACTGTAAATCAGCATGTAGTTAGCAATACTGGAAATACTATGAAGCTCTCTAAATCTCATGCGAGTGCAGAGAAGCTAATTTATTCTCCCCTCCTGGGATGTGCACCAGGTTCTTAGACAATCAAATATTGTAGGATTCTGCATGTGGAATATTATCACTGGAAGACATTTAAGGGAAATTATCAGAGTAAAGAGAACTGTAAGATGACATTTCACCAGGGACAAATGAAGTTAAAGTAATATCTCTTATTATAAACAGAGTGTATAGCTACACAGTGAGAATTCAGATGGAGGGCTGGGCTTCGAGCACAATCAGATAGATGGATGAAAGATAGATCAATAGATCGATAGATTGATAGATAGATAGATAGATAGATAGATAGATAGATAGATAGATAGATAGATAGATAGATAGATAGATAGATAGATAGATAGATAGATAGATAGATAGATAGATATGCCTGCTCCAGTGCTGTCACAAAAAAGTAAACTGCTGTGATAAAAGAAAGTAGGGGATATAGATGTACCCGTTTCTTCCAGGTGAATGAGTAGGCCTTGCCTTATTCCGGGTGCCTCTACATTCATGATAGCGCTAACAAGTTAGCCTATGAATGAGGCAGGTGTAATAGGCTTAACTGTCTTTTGGCACCTGAACAACACTGTGAGTTACACCAGACCTGTTCAAACTCCAACATCCTTCCTTACCATTCTAAAAACACAAAAACAAGATGCCCTGGTCATAGTTAGTCATGAGAAGTACATCCAAGAAAGATGACATTTTGTGGGCTTGCAAGCCTAAGGCTGATAAGTGATTTTTGCATAAACTGTAGAATTGCATTTATATCACAGTTTTTATATATTTTTGGAGATGTATTTTAAATGCATTCTTCTGAGGGCTATTCCTTAACCACATCAGAACAGTGAAAAAAATTTCAGTTTGCAATATACAATACAAGCGTTCAGCCAGTTGTGACCTGTAAGCCTTCCTGTCGACCAGCACAAGTGAGTGGAGTGATTTGCAGGTGATTCAAAAGCTGGCTATTTACCATATTCTAGCGAGGCTAAGGGTTCATTCACATGGGTGTCTAAAATGCCACACTTAGATGCATGCAGTATATAGACTTGTATGAGTCTAAATGCAGCAATACAAGAATGTATGTGGCCATATGCACAGCTGTGTCTACAAATAAAAGCGGGCGCAACATTCAGCAGCATACATAAGAAGTAGGAAGCTACATATGGGCCTGTACATATCTGCAGATTTTATGTACATAAAGATGTCAGGGCCTGGCCTTGAGCCTGGGACCTCTGCTGTGCCTGGCAAAGACTCTTCTCGCTGAGCTACTTGAGATGATGGACAACACCCTGTCTGATCCAATGGACAACCCTGTCTTGTGCCTTGACTTCTGCTGATCCTTGAACTATTTGCTCCTCCCATGAACTTCCTGATTTAAAACCTGCCTCTGCACTTTCTTTTGCCAGATTATTGTGCACTTTCCGGCCAGTATCTTGCTCTTGTCTTCCCTGTTGCCTTCCATATTTTGCTACCACTTGTTATTGAACCTTGGCTTGTTCCTTGACTATACTTCTGCCTGATCCCAATCTGCAACTACTCATTACTGTCCTTTGGCTTGTTTACTGACTACTTTTCTGTTTGATCCTTACCTACTTATTTGCCGCTGAACCTCTGCTGGCTCACCTCCTGGTAGGGTGATCCCGAGGACCGCAACCTGGTATTAACACACAGCAAAATCCATCTCCAATATCGGGAGCTTTGGCGAACACCAGTTAGTACTTAGACTCTGCACCTCAGGTGAGCCCACGTCATCTGCTAGGTTGACTGACTGTGTATCTATCCTGATGGTCAGTGGTAGTCCCGCTACTGCTATAGCAACTGGTCTTCAAGCCTGACCCCAGATCACGACAGAATGATTGTATACATCTAAATGCATTTAAACACTTCTAAATGTAAGTATTTTAGGGGCGTATTTTAAGCAAGATATTCTTTCAGCTCTACCAACAAGAACCTGTTTTCCATCAGAAAATATGCATATGCCGGTGTGGTGAGACCTAATCTAATAGATTTCACTGAACTAGTAGAAACTTGAAGATATTGGGAATGGAGTTTTTACTATAAGATGAAGCAGAATTCATTGTAATGCAATGTGGAAATTATCTAATTTCACAAATTATGCTGGTCTGTTTAAAAAAATGTGTGACTCTGGGAGTTCCTGTAAATCATACACTAATGCCCTGTACATATGGTCGGATTTTCCAACGGAAAAAGTGCGATCAGATTGTGTTGTCGGAGATTCCGATCGTGTGTGGGCTCCATCTGACTTTTTCCGTCGGAATTTCCAACACACAACGTTTGAGAGCAGGCTATAAAATTTTCTGACAACAAAATCTGATCGGTTAAATTCCCATCGTGTGTACACAAATCCGACGCACAAAGTGCCACGCATGCTCAGAATAAATTAAGAGACAAAAGCTATTGGCTACTGCCCCGTTTATAGTCCCGACGTACATGTTTTACGTCACCGCGTTCAGAATGATCCGATTTTCCGACAACTTTGTGCGACCGTGTGTATGCAAGACAATTTTGAGCCAACATCCGTTGGAAAAAATCCATGGATTTTGTTATCAGAATGTCCGATCAATGTCCGATCGTGTGTACAGGGCATAAAAGTGCAAGCTGACCAAAAAAAACTATAAAGCTGAAAAAAATGACCAGGGATGCTTATGTTAAAAATTCTCAGACTGACATAAGAAGAAGAAACTGAGGTCACTGCAATTTCATTAGCAACCAGAATAGAAGAGAAATATGGTAGCGCTTGTTTGATATTCATCTGACCCAGTTCTATAATTGTAGTTTTCTGGTCATGCAGTTAACATAATTTCTCAAAACATTACATTTTTTTCTCTTTAGAATAACACTTCACCAACAGTTCCTCTACATATATGTAAAGCAGAAGTACTAAACATCCTACTATAACAGTGAAGAATTCCAAGAAAGGCTTACTCTCTCCACAGAGCTGACTGAACCTAGGCAGAACATTTGTACCTTAACATACCTAAAGTAGGTAATTTTAAAGTAAACAAAAAATCAATGTAATTCAGCTGTACATGGCTGAATTATTTATTATTTTATTGTAATTATTTTTTTTAAAGGCCCCAATTAAGACCATGACCCAAAATTAGAGCTGACTAATATAGTTGTACAAATACCATGTTGAAGTTCCAATGATTTAATTCATGCTTACTTATTATGGCCACAGAAAACACATTTTTCATGGGAGATAATGAGGTGTAATAGGGATTAACACATAAGCAGTAACTAGAAGTTGTTTGCAATAAATGTTGTTCACAATAATGTATAAAAAGCCTTTATATTTGTGGTCCCAAATGCACACAGAAATGTTGCTACTGATTTAATAAGCCCCATTGAACTGATTTCTGATTGTCACATACCTGGGGGGATGGAGGGGTGCTTTTCTGTACCCCTCTTTTCCAACACCCTTTTAAGTGGTAACAGGAGGGAGATGTGAGGGCACAGAGTGGCACAAGGGTTGATGTTGCAGGCAGTGCCAGTTGTTGGGTGTGAGGCATAGATGACAGTGGACAAACACTTAACAACCAAAGGCAGATACACAGTACCGCCCGATCAGTAGATGGGAACAAATCCAGGGCACAAGCTGAAGGCAGTCAACAGCCAGGCAATGAAATAAAGAATCAGCAGGAAGGATGCCAACTTCAGCTGGTGTTGTATTGGCTGGAAACCAAAAAGCTTGAATGATGCAAGTAACCGGTAAGAAGGATTTCCCCTTCTGCAGATTCTTGGATATCCTCCACCAACTGAGGCTCTGGCGCAACTTTGGCGACAAACGCATTGGAAAATCTAGTGCCTAAATCTTCTTGATCCAGGCCGATAAGATACTGTTTTGCAGCAGTCTCCAATGAAACTGAGCATAGGGAACTGCTTTGAATGAAGCCACCATCTTCCCCAACAACCTCATACAAAGGTGAATGAAAGCACCCTTCTTTGCCCTGACCCCCTGAACCAGCTCCTTTATGGCGCTGATCTTTGCCTGGGGTAAAAACACCTTCTTCTGGGCTGTATCTATGACCAGACCCAAGTATTCTAATCTTCTTACTGGCTTTAAAGAAGATTTCTCTAGGTTGAGGACCCAACCTAGGTATTCCAGGTGGATGACTGTGGTGACCATGCTTTGGATCAAGCGGACTACTGACTGGTCTATTAAGAGCAGGTCGCCCAGGTATGCTATTATTGTTAAACCTTGAGTCCTTAATCTGGCCAGAGGAAGGGCCAGAAGTTTTGTAAACACCCAAGGTGCAGTAGCCAGACCGAACGGCAAGACTACAAACTGAAAATTATTTTTTTTTTGCTTCGAAACGCAGATACTTCTGGTGAGCAGGGAAAATAGGGACATGCAGGTATGCATCCTGTGACGGATCCTATCCCACACTCCGCTGAGTGCTTCTGTCAGTAATACTGCTTCCTCCAGTCTGACCATCAGAGAGATATATTATTATAGCTGCATTGAATACAAGTCTAGCCGAAAATAGCTTGTAGAATCTTGAATGCTTTATTGGACAGAACACAGCCTTTTTTTACACATTTAACACAAGGGGTTAGATAACGAGGTAAGGCTGACTCATGGATACTCCCCGCCTCCCCTCTAGCAAAAACTTAAAAGACAATTATATAATTAACATGTTAATTAACACTTAAGACAGCCCTGGTGACCAGACAGTTCGTCTCCGAACTGTCAATGTGATCAGCTCTTTCAAGAATCATGTATTGCTCAGAATTAACAACCAAGACTAGTCTTTGGGCAAGTCCCAGAAAATAGTCTCTCAAAAATGTAACAAAAAAAAGATTAATATAGCAATACCAAATAACAGGGTGAATGTGGACAGAAAAAGGTCCTTGCAGCCAGTGCCCGTGACACATCCTTGATGTCGATTGATGCCAGAAGCTCTCCCTCTTGTAGGATAGAGACTACTGATCGAATTGATTCCATGCGAAAAGAGCGAATCTTCAGGAACCGGTTTAGATCTTTGAGATCTAGAATAGGTCTGACATCCGGATTTGGTTTTGGTACCGTGAAAAGGTTTGAATAAAACTCCGACCCCTGCTCTTCCACGGGGACCACCATGATCACTTTTTGCGACAAAAGTCGGTCTAACGCTAGAAAGAGAGACTTCTTTTTCTCTGGATCTTTGGGGACATTTGACCTGAGGAAACAAGGAGATGGGAATGCTCGGAACTCTAGTTTGTAACCTAGAGCTATTGTGGAGACCACCCATCTGTCCCGAAATTCTTCCTGCCAGACCTTTGAGAACTGCAGAAGTCTTCCCCCCACTCGACCGAGTGGGGGCACCCCTTCATAAAGAGGCTTTAGCGTTCTGTCTTGTAGGTTTCCTCCCCCAGGACTTCTTTTGTCCCTGAGGTTTACCTCTTGAACCTGATGTTGGAAGCCATCATGACTGCCTGGAGGCTGATGCCCCTGGCACTGGAGAAAGAGCCCGTTTAAAAGAGGGACGTTTACTCTTTTTCTTAACTGGCAAAAGGGTACTTTTCCCACTTGATATTTTTTGGATATATTTGTCCAAATCCTCCCCAAACAGCTTTTCACCGTGGAAAGGAAACCCAGCCAGGAGCTTTTTGCATGGCGCTTCGCTGACCAACTTTTCAACCATAAGATTCTACGCATATGTACCAAACCAAGCGTAAGGCGAGAGGTTTGAAGAATAGAATCTCTAATTGTGTCAACTGCAAAACGCAAAGCCGCTGGCAGCTCAGCTAATTCCTGGGCCTGCTGTTCAGGGAACACCTTGAGTACCTGTTTCAAATAGTCTCTCAAGGACTGACATACCCCAATTGCCGTTACTGCAGGTTGAGCCACTGAACCTGCCAAGGAGAAAATGTTTTTTAACAGGAATTCCAACTTTTTACCAGTTGGATCCCTAAGCATTTGCGCATTGTCAAACAAGTCAAACTTTTATTTACAAAGGATATCGCAGCATCAATTGCTGGTATATTCCACATCTTAGTACATTTTTCCTCCAAAGGATAAAGTGTTTAAAACTTTTTAGGAGGGAAAAAGTGTTTATCTGGGTGATCCCACTCAGAATACATAAGATTTTCTAGTAATGAATGGACAGGAAAGGCATGCAAGGTTTGCGGAGGCTTTAGTGAACCCAAACAGGAAGTGGCCTCTTCAACTGACTCCGTTAAGGGGAGCTTAAATGTGGAGTAGACCATTTCAGTAAAAGAATGCACCAGCAACTTCTCAGCATGTGAAGCTGAAGAAGGTCCTTCCCCACTTGATACCTTGGAAGAGGAATCATCGGCCTCTTCACGGTCCCCTGAGGGGGATTCATCTTCCCCCTCCCACAGTTCCTCTTTTTGAGGACCCTGGGTGGTAGAAGGGGACCTAATGCGTTTTCTTCCACTTTGTGAAGATGTGATTAAAGCCACTAATCTTTCCTCTAAACCACTCATAGCTGAGGAGAAAGCCTGCTCAGTTATATAGACAGGGGCTGAAGTGTCGGAAGCAATTGCAGCCCCTGATGACCCTGATGGCTCACTCTGACCAGCCTCCTTAGATCGGGATGGTGTTGCAGAGGAAGGGTCCTTAGGGCCTGAGGGCGACCCCTTTGTGTCCTTGGTTTTTGTGGCATTTGTACCACCTCCTCTGGTCATAGTGCTGAGCACAAATGCAGAGGTACTGCCAAAAGTATGCACCCACTGCTGAGCAATAGTCCAGCAACTGCCGCTGCTTTTAAGCTCAGCCTGATGCTTAAGTGTGCCTGGGAATGCCTGTGTCTCCCACACTCACATGCCTCTCTGTGTCCTTCCTTTAGCTGTATGCATCTGAAAAAAGGTGCATTTTATAGCTATACAGCCCTCGTTGTGGGCGCTGAAGCACGCCAATGCCACTAAGCCCCGCCCCCTTCCTTTGACCACCCACCGTGCCCCCTCATCTATTTCAAAATAGATTGTTTCCCCACGCGAGCGGGCTCCGATCCTGACCGGATCGCTTGGAGGAAGACTGGGGTGGAGGAGAGCTGCCGAAGGGAACCACTGTAGTTGCGGTGGGAGCGGTGCAGCATTCCGTCGTTTGACGCCATGCTCCCTCTGCCTGGAGTAAAGCTATCCAGGTGGGGGGACATTCCTAGGAGAAAAAAAAACCCTTTCCCGCTACCTGGAGCTTGGGCCGAAGGAAGCATGCAGCTTGTTACACAGAGCGAGACTGACAAGCTTGGAACAGGTACACGCTCTTGACAGCCCCCGGTGGTGGCTATAGGCATGACAACATTTACTTAAAGGAGAAAAACCCACAAGAATTAGAAAAATTCCTTAGGAATCTCCCTTACCTTATCCAGCTGCAGGGTTCTGTGGTAACAGACCCAATCTTCACCTTCAGGGACTGGGGCCCCCTTTTTATCGGGGGATCCACAGCCCTAGGCCTGTAAAAAGCACCCCGCCAGGAATATGGCTGAAAAAAACAAATACTGAATCCCGGGGTCCAGCTCTCCAAAAAGAGAAGAATTACAGGTAAAACCTTGTTTCTTCGGACACAAGGCCGGGGTACCATTCAATTCGGTCTGGAAAAGACACTTTGAATGGATCCGGCTGCATGGCTTGCCCCAGCAAGGAATATTCCAGCGGAGCTCAGCACAGCACATCTTTACTCGTGACCAACACCTAAGACACTGGCGAAAAAACTGAGGTACTCCCGGTAAGGGGAGGGATTATATGGGGAATTGAACTTCCTGTTTAGGGTGTGCCAGTGTCCATCACCTGAAGGTGCCATATAACCCATACAGTTATTACTGCGGCTCTGTGTCCTGTGATGTACAATAAAGAAATAACATTTTGCCTATACATACACTTTAATGTCAAAGCTTTAAAGAGTACAGTTGTGATATCTGTTGACAGCCCACATCCTAATTTCTTGTAGGCTACAAATGAGACATCTTACCTGTTCAGAGTCCAATCTCTCCTCAGAACCTATGACTCACGGTTATAGGTGGAAAATATTAAACTAAATTATTCTCTGACTTCTTATATGCTGCAGGGTATTTCAGCCAAGAGCTGAGCTTTAATTTAGGTGATGTTGCTACTAGAATTTTGCATTGCAGGTCACAATCCTGTTGTCCTGTTGTGCCCCCTTTTCTCCTTCACCCAGAGTGGGGGTACTCTAATATAAGAAGGTGTGTTACTGACCAGATCACCAGGTGAAAACAGAGGGGAAAAAGCGTAAAAAAAGAAAATGAATGCCGCAAAAACATCCAACGACCGATAAGCTGGAATATATTGCATTTTGGGTTATGGGTTTAATAGCACTTTAATACAGTTTCAAAGGAAATCCTTTTTGTGATTTTTATATCATTAGGACCTTATGTTCTTTAACCAGTTTAGAGGAAAAATGCCCTTAGCCGAGTCCCTAAAAAGAAGCCAGACTATTGCTAATTTGTATATATTCACATATTTATGTATTGATATTTAATACAACAGAATTGTGAAAATAAATCATCATTTTGTCTCATTTGTATTTTTGATTAAACGTTAAGCTTAGGAGAAAATTGTTATGCCCAGGATCATCTTGCATCCGGCATGACTGTAAAGTCCTGTGAAGTTTTTCACTGCTCAGTATCATGTAAGCATTCTGTATCAGCATTGAGGATTTCTGATCTTTCAAAGGGTTGAACGCTAGGCCTTCTAGTGCTGACACTGTTGTCATCAGTCACATTATCAGGTGTACTAATGTAATTAAAGTCTTGTTCGTTATTTTTTTCATTGTACTGTTCATTAATAAAGACAGTTTGATATTCACCTGCTTCATATTCGCTATTGTCCTGCAGACTTTTGTTAAGGCTGTCTTGCCACTTTGTATCCAATCCTTCTTTGTATTCTCGATTTTTTGACTCATCAAAGTTGCCATCATTATCTTCATGGTCATGCTCATTACCGGTAACCTCATGATCAGTATTCCTTGTGTGCACCATTAAGTGCTCTCTAATGGATGGCTCATTTACTGTCTCTGCAGCTCCATCAAACTGAAACTCAAGGAAACCGCTTCCCTCTGCCAAGTTTTCTTTCATTTCATTGCCATCTTCATTTTTATCAGGTATAGATGGCAGCTGATGTCCATTGTTTACAGTTTCTCTCTTAAACTTATCAGAATCCAGATTTGATACTAAATTGTTACCAGAAACTGTATCCATTGTTGCGCTTTGCTGGAGTGATTCAGAGCCATTTGCTATCTCCATTATTAAACTGTCAGCAATTATACCCTTTGATGAAAAGCTTTCAATATCTGCAATTAAAACAGAAGTTGTAAGCAAATTAATGGAAGATGACATATGAAATATTATTTTTATTATACAAAATTTATGAAGTGGAGCAGTTTGCACGGTGTTTTGCAAAGGAAATTAAGATGGAATAGTAACATTATATTTCAAAACAATAGGGTAAAGGGACTTACAATCTAAAAAGGAAGGGCAAGTGACATAAGAAGAATCAACTGCAAGTAATGAGCAGATCAAGACAGTAAAAGTCCAGACGTTAGTTAGAGGTGGGTTAGACCTTTCTGAAGTGATGAGCCAAACAGGTTGAGGTAGGCAGTTCCAAAGAAAACAAGAAGAGGTTTGCCTAGATCACCGTAACAAAATTAATTATTGAAAACAATTTATAAATCACCAGTTTATATACCACTCTCATCCACATGGATAACCATGGGATGCAGTTCTAATCGCCCTATTGGCATATAAGAAAAAATAAGAGAATAAAGTTCTCTTAAGAGGGCAAAATCAAAATACTATAGATGGTACAAACACGCTTTATTAATTGTAAATAAACACAACAGATAATTTAGAAAAAAAGAGGCAGATTGACTGTTTTACACAGACTGGTTTTAAAATAAGACAACGTTGTCAAATAATTTAAAAACAAGGGGAACCGCAGCTGCGCATGGGACATACACACCCCAATCACCACTTTCAAACGCTAGTGATAGTACAGCATATTAGTTTAGCAACATGATCAGAGTCAAACTAAAGGTTTCTTATTCGCATCAGATAAAGCAGACTTTTACCAAAGAGCTCCTATTCATGAATATGCTCTATCAAAGGGCATGCATGGAGTATAATGGGTGGATGTAAGAGTGAATTGCTGTCTTGGTTTAGCTGAGGTAGTTAAGTCAAAAAATAGAAGTCCATAGTAAAGTAGTATCAAAGACCCTCAGAGTGTCCAGTTAGTGACCAGAAAGGATTGTACTAAATAAACTGAGTAATATATTAAAGCATGGTTTAGTAATTTCCGGATGTCAGGTTACCTTGAGGCTAGGTGACAGATGCACACCGCTGGGATCAGGAGTGCACTGCAAGGTAGTGGACCCTACGGCTGACTGCTGCGGATGAGAGTCAGGGTGGTAAGGAAGGCAGGGCCGCTGGAACACCAGCACGGATCCCACCGGGGTTAGAGCGTAAGATTCCCTGGGGGGCGGAGTCTCAGAGCCAGCAGGTGTTCACCAGAGCCTCTAGTGGTGAAGATGGACTGGGCTACAACTGGCTCCAGGTCGCAACCCCCAGGGTCCCCCAGCTCACACCCACAGTAGGCAACAGGAGGATACAGATAGTAAGGGAATAAGCCAAGGTTGGGGCCACAAGCAGACAAGGACAACAGAGTCCACGCCAAGGTTCAGGGTCACAGGCAAACAGGGATAGTCGGGGACACGCCAAAGGTCAGGGTCACGAGCAGACAGGAATAGTCGAGAACAGGCCAAAGTCGGTAACTGGAATCAGATGTAGGAAACACAGCAAGTACACACGAAAGCTAACACACAATGGTTGATCAGCACTGCTGGCTTGCAGAGCACAGGTTAATATAAGGTTCCCTGATAGGGCCTGGGGTGGGGCCATGCTTAGAGAAGAGGTTATAAAACCAGCCAGGTGTGAGTGGCTGGCCTCTTAGTCTGAACACATGAGGAGAAGGTAAGCTGACAGAGAAAGATTACTGCATAACCATGACTCCGGATCATAAACATTTAGCAGTGCAGGTATGTCTCCTGGGAGTGTCTGCAGGGGAGGTAATACAGGAATATGCTGGGCGCATCCATATAAATGTATAACAGGTGGATTAAAGATACTCTCACTGCAGTTGCGGTCGTCCTTCTAATTACTCTCTACCCCAGATATCTTCGGCTAAGAGACTGGCTTAGTATTAGCCATGGCACTGTGGATCAGAATAAAGCTCCACGCTTGTGTAGTTGCTAATTTGCAGTTCCAAAGGATGGGAGAGGCTCTGAAGAGGTCTTGGAGGTAAGCCTGGGAGGAAGGGATGAAATAGCTAGAGAGTATATAGAGCTGTGAATGACTTTGTATGTTATTGTTGGGATTTTGAATTGTATTTGTTAGGTGGTCGAAAGCCAGAGGGGTCTGCCATTCTGCCAGCTCTCCCAGGGATGCTGGACACTAAGTTGTTGGTAAGGTTGATAAATCTTTCAGTAGCATTCATAATAGACTGAAGTGGGGATAGCCATGGAAGACCCCATGAAAAGATAGAGAGAAGAGGAAGAGGTAGAGTTGTAGATGACACTGAAGGGGTGCTTAAATAGGTAGTAGGAAAACCAAGAAAGAGCAAAGTCCTAGAAGCCAAGGGATGAGTGGCTGGTCAACTGTGTCAAAGACAGCAAATAAGTACTGAGTAGTGGCCATTGGTTTTATCCAATAATAAGTTGCTTTAGGGGTCAAGTAGATATTTAAGTTCTAGAAAGACAGTTTCTGTGGAGTGTTGCAGACAAAAGCCAGCCTGTCAGGGGTCAAGAGGGTTGTTATCGGTGAGGCAGCAGCTTAGATGGTTGTAGACTAGGCGTTCGTGAAGTTTGGATGAAAACAGGAGCCATGAGATAGATCTCAGGTTGTCCAGATTGGTGGGGTCCAGTGAAGGCTTTTTAAGTATGGGGGTGATCAGTGTATGTTTTAGGGTGGATGGGAAGATGCCAGTAGAGAGAGAGAGATTGAAGATGTGAGTAAGAGAGTATCAAATGGAGTAAGAGGGTGATCATAGTTATGGGAGGAATCCAGGGGTCAGATGGTGAAGAGGGCATCAGAGAAAGATTTGTGACCTGGTCAAAAGGGGTGGATATTGAATGTGGTGGTATACATGGTATGTTAGCTGGGGGAGATAACAGGACAGTGAAGATTCCATCATGATTTGCATCTCTATTTGAAGTGATTGGCAATGTAATGTGCAGTAAATGAGTTAATGGGTGGCAGCAGTGGCAAAGTAAAGTAGGAAAAGAGGTAATGAAAATTGAATGAGAGGGTGTTAATAAGAATGATGAATAGGTCTGCTTGGCTGCACAGAGGGAGGAATTATATTTCATGAGGGCAGCCTTATACAGAGGGAAATCCTGCAGTGACCTAGGTAATGTCATACTCACTCAAGAGCGCAGCTATATCTTTTGAGACTTCTGGTGTTGTCTGTTCACAAGAGTTTTAGCAGTTGGGTTAAAATTCATTGTGTTGTGAGGGGAGCATGTGTATTCGGGGAGCAAGGGAGTGAATTGTTGTAGCCAGAAGTGACCAGGTCAAAGCAAGATAGGGGTTACACATTGTTGTAGAGGTAGCCAGTACCAAAATAGAGAAGTTTTCAACTGGAGAAAGTTTCTGTAGGTAGCTGTTTGCTGGTTGGAGGGATGGGGGGTTGAAGACAGGGCGAGCCTAAAACAGATAGAGTTGTTATTAGACAGAGGAAAATGGGTGTTTCAGAGGCTGGAAGAAGAGTGGAAGTGGGATAATACATGGTCAAGGGTGTTGCCATTAGAGTAAATAGGAGTATGTGTTTGTTGTGTTAGTGTCACGTCTGGAGTCAGGCTCAGAGGCCAGTAGCTAAAGCAGTGGAGCAGATATTCACACAGATCACAATGGCTGATGGCACCTAAGGTGTGGGGTCTAAGCACTAACCGATATTCACCAGAGCTCCTGATGGTGGAGATGGGCTTTGCTGCATGTTAGTATCAGGTCCCCCTCCTCAGGATAGCCCCACCAGGAGGTGAGCAAGCCAGGGTCCAGTAGCAGATATAGCAGGTAGGGATTAAGCAGAAGCATAGTCGAGAAACAAGCCAAAAGTCGGCAACAAATAGTTGCACTTTGGGATTCAGCAGAAGCGTAGTCGAGGAACAACCCAAAAGTCGGTAACAAATAGTTGCAGGTTGGGATTCAGCAGAAGCATAGTCGAGAAACAAACCAAATGCTAGCGAAGATACGGTCAGCAGCAGGAGAGATAGGAGCAAGATATTGGCTGGTGAAGGCACAATATTCTGGCGACCAGGAAGTGCAGAGACATGGCTTAAATCAGGAAGTTCATGGGAGGAGCAAAGAGTTTAAGGTTCAAGGCAAACAAGATTCAAGACAAGATCATTCAAGGATTAGCAAGCAGAGGTCCCAGGTTCAAGCCCAGGTCCTAACAGTTAGGTCAAAATATGAGATTAGGGGGGCGTGGCTTGGCAATGGCGCTGTGAGGCTGCTTTCTCCGGGAGCTCCGTGCTTCGCCTGAGCTGAGAACCGGACCTAGCGCACGTACCGGCTTAAAAACTACATGTCCATGACGGACAGACCTTCGGGATCACCCGCAACCAACAGAACCGTGGACATTGCTGCCTATTTCTTTCGGAATTCGGTAACTCCGTCGCAGGCCCCGGAATCCAAGATGGCGCCGCCACGCACAGGCAATGCAGGCACAGCATCGCTTAAGAAGACAGGCAAGGGGCTCCCTAATGCCCCACAAGGTAACAGGTCTCTTTCTAACAGACCAGACTCCCCGATCCTGTCCCCATAATTCCCAGGGACCGATAACTGCTCATCCATTCAGTCTGCTAACACTCAGGTGCAATCACTCCCTGAGTGTTGGAAAGAGATAATCGCCCTCCTCCCCACTAAACAGGACATCACTGAATCTGCAGCTTCTATTGTGAATACCCTGTCTAAAGAAATTCATGATCTGCAGCAGAGAATAGATACTGTGGACTCCAGGGTATCAGAGGTAGAAACATCTGCCTCCCTGCTGGAGTCAAGAATGTCAGTAATGGAAAAGGCCCATGTGGATTATAAAAGGCGCTTGATCCTGATGCAACTTTCAATAGATGATGGCGAAAATCGCAGCAGGAGAAACAACATCAGAGTACGCGGACTACCTGAAGCCACTTCAGGTGGTGACCTCAGAGCAACGATTGTGGCCATATTTAATCGACTGCTGGACAAGCCCCCTACAGCGGAATTAGAACTGGACCGTGTGCACCGCGTGCAGGGCCCTAGGGGAGGAGATGATCTCGCTCCAAGAGATATATTGGCGAGGGTTCACTATTACACAATCAAGGAAGAAATATTGAGAAAGGCATGGTCCCAGGGCCCCTTGGACTTCGATGGTGCATCGGTGCAACTTTTCCCGGATCTATCGCGGCTCACCCTACGCATGAGAGGCCAAATGCGAACACTGCTGGAAGCAATCAGATCGACAGGAGCCACCTACAGATGGGGCCACCCTTTCCACTTGATCGTACTGAAAGGAAACAACTCCTTTGTGCTGCGTTGGCCAGACCAACTTCCGGACTTGTTCAGGTTCCTGGAGATCCCCGGGTTCTCGGTACCCAACTGGTTGGACTTCCCGATCACTTTCAACAGCTCACGATCTACATCACCAAGACCTCAACGAGCCAGCAGACGACAATGGCGCTCAAGATCCAGGATAGCTTCAAGAGACAACCCTACCTCGCCGGAGTCTTAATCGATCACACTGGCACGGAAGGCTACTTACTGAGAAGCAAGAAGGGGACCCCTGAAGACCCCAGAATCCTAGACCACTCTGATATCCTTTTTGGAACTCATAAAAAAAACATTAAGTTTTATGATTAGGTCATGAAGTGCCTAAGGGGTATAATAAGTATACGTTGGAGGGATTTTTAACTCCTCCGTGAAAAGATGAAGTGCCTTGAAATAGTGTTTTGATTTAGATGTAGTGGAGGCGTCTCGCCGCACCTCCCCCTCATTGCTCCACAGTTTGTTAAGGGCATTCTTGTCACCCTTTGTTATTTTTCCCCTTTTTTCCTGTTGTATGTGGGACATGAGGTGGAGGGGTAGGGGGGAGCCCTAATTTAAAAAAGGCATGGAATAGTGCTTAGTATACTACCCTCTGGCAGCAGGCCAAAAACGATAGTTGCAATACTCATACTGTATTAGGAATGTTGGTCCACATAGATTTCGTAGTTGATATACATTTCATTGTAGGCGGTTGCATACACACAACCCGAGGATCTTACAACGTAGAATCAAAGTTGTTTATGGTTTTTTATATAATTATTTTTATTTTTTTTGTTTATGACGGTAACAGTCTGGTATTACTCATCATGCCGGTTCTCTCCTGATGACACGTCTCCCGCTGTGTCGCAGAGTCTACTCTTCCACACCCACTAATAGGAAGCGCAAATTTGCGCAAGGCTTAATATAAGCAACAGTTGGATAACTAAATTATCCTTCCTAGTCTTTTCCTTCATCTTTGTTCAACTCTACTTCCTCCCTTCTTTTCCTATTTGCTGCCCTTCCCTTCATATCTAGTCTTCCCCTTCCTTTCCACCCGCCCTTTTCACCCCTTCTCTGTCTCTTCATACCCCCCCCCCCTTTTACCCTTTTCCTTTTCCTCTCTGATTTTTTTTTTCTTTTTTTATCCTCCCCGATTTGTTATTGGTGCGCGACATGGCCCCCCCAAGAGGGCCTCTGGGCCCACACACTAGAGGGGAGATAAAATTTACCTCCCTCAATGTCAGGGGCTTAGCTACACCTGAGAAGCGCTCTACACTACTCTCAGATCTCAAAAAAACACGCACACAGGTGGCGTTCATCCAGGAAACGCATTTCAAGCAAACGGCAGTCCCCAGACTCCGTAACAGGGACTTCCCCAATGTGTACCATGCTCCCTCCCCTCTATCGAAATCAAAGGGGGTCAGCATATTGATAGCCAGATCACTGCCGTGGACGCTGTTAGAAGAAAGAGCCGATCCACTTGGCCGATACTTGCTCCTAAAAGGCAAAATCAGAAATACCACAGTGACCCTAGTAAATGTTTATTTCCCTAATTCAGACCACCTGTCTTTTCTGCGATCTTCTGCGATTCCCTTAATTTTGGATTTCCGGGAGGGTTTGTTCCTGATGGGTGGTGATTTCAATTTTGCTCCAGAACCACTGTTAGACACATCGAGAGGGGCATCTCATTTATCTTTTTCATACCTTAAAAAACTCAAGGTAGAACTGACCAACTTACAGTTGGTTGACCCCTGGAGGATCATGCACCCTGGAGAGAGGGATTTTACCTACTTTTCTGCGGTGCATGGTACATACTCCAGAATAGATTTCTTTCAGATCCAACATAAAGACCTACCATACGTCACCGCATCCCAGATTGACTACATCTCCCTCTCTGACCATGCCCCCACGCATGTGACCCTATGCTGGGATACGGAACTCAGGTCCCCTCCAACCTGGAAACTGAACGAGTCACTACTACAAATCCCCGAGGTACGGGAACAGATAAGCAGGGCACTGACCAATTACTTCTCAGAAAACATAGACCCCTCGTTGTCTCCAATGACAGTGTGGGAGGCCCATAAATGTGTGATAAGGGGGGAATTAATTAGAATTGGGGCAGCAAAAAAAAGAGAAAGGACTAAACAGATTGACAGTTTGATTTCCCAGGTGCGGTCTCTCAAGCTGCTTCACAAGAAGTCCTTAGCTGAAACACACCTCCAGGCTTTATTAAAGGCCAGGGGTGAACTGAAAGACCTTTTGTACCATAAAATGGTACAAAATCTGGCTTGGGCTAGAAGGTCCATGTTCGAATTCTCCAACAAGCCAGGCACCATGCTGGCCAGACTCCTTCGTGGCCCGAGTCTACGCACCTACATCCCCTCTATAGTGACCACGCAGGGATCTACAGTTCATACATCCAGGGATATTGCTAATGAATTTGCTGCATATTATCAACAATTATATAATTTACACAGGGGGGAACATGCTGAGCTTAGGACAGAGAGGGAGGCGGCAGCAGGTGAATACATCAGGAATTCGGGTATGCCTACTTTGCCAGCTGATGTAGGAGACTCCTTTAAGGCGGACATCACCCCTGAAGAACTCTCACTAGCCTTGGCTCAAATGAAGCCTAGGAAGGCTTCACCCTGACTTATTACCAGACCTTTGGGTCTAACTTATCGACACACTTCCTGAAAGCCTACAACGCACTAAAAGAGGGTAACTCCAACATGGTAGATCCCCTTCGGGCATTTATCTCTTTGATCCCAAAAGAGGGGAAAGATTCTAGCCATTGCAGTAATTATCACCCGATTGCCTTACTAAACGTCGATCTTAAATTGTTCTCCAAAATTCTAGCTAACAGAATATTGCCGCATATCCCACATTTGATCCACTTTGACCAGGCAGGGTTCGTGCCGCTGAGGGAGACGAGGGACAATACCATCAGAGTCCTCAACCTCATACACGAAGCGAGGTCCGTCAAGAAGCCTTTTCTGCTCCTTTCTACGGATGCAGAAAAGGCCTTCGACAGGGTGGCCTGGCATTTCATGCGGGCCACTCTGGAACATATTGGTCTTGGTCCAAACATGAGAGGCTGGATGTCGTCTCTGTACTCGTCTCCCTCGGCGGCGGTACGGGTCAATGAGTGGAGGTCGGACTTTTTTGACATTTCTAACGGGATGAGACAAGGGTGTCCCCTGTCTCCACTGGTTTTTATTTTGACCCTTGAGCCGTTCTTGTGTAGCGTTCGTAGGAATCCCAATATAACTGGGATCACGAAGTCCTCTGGACATCACAAAATCGCGGCCTTCGCTGACGATCTGATTTTTTTCGTCTCCAATCCACAGATTTCATTGCCTAACATCTTGTCAGCTCTAAGGTTGTATGGCGAAGTATCAAATTTCAAGGTCAACTGTGCCAAGTCCGCAGTGTTGAATATCACATTACCAGTTTCGGTAGCAGTAGGGATGAGCAAATCTTTCCCGTTTCGATGGGCAGAGAAATCTATCCGCTACCTGGGGGTGGACATCACTCCGGACTTGGCACATCTGTACACAAGTAACTTCCAACCCTTTCTCCAGAGACTTAAGATAGACCTTCAGACCTGGCACAAACTTACTTTGACCTGGTTTGGGCGTTGTAATGCCCTGAAAATGACGGCCCTACCCCGAGTTTTATATTTACTCCAAACATTACCGATAAAGTTACCAACGACCTTCTTTAAGCAAATACAGTCTATCGTGAGGGAGTTTATCTGGTCTCATAAATCCCCCAGAATAAACATGCAAACACTGTCTAGACCCAAGGAGAAGGGGGGCATCGGTCTACCAGACATCTCCCGGTACTACCGAGCGGTACACCTTGCCAGGATAGTTGATTGGCATTGCAATAAAGATTCAAAACAATGGGTGGGAATGGAAATTGAAGACTCCTCTATCCCCCTGCTCCCATCACCGTGGCTCTTGTCCCCTTTCCCAGAGGACCAGAAAACCCATCCGCTAATAGGAGCTACCCTCCAGGTAGCGAGGAAAATATTCCGTACTACAGACATATCACCGTTGCCTTCCCCCCTGACACCTATCATAGGCAACCCAGATTTTGCTCCTGGACTTACAAGCCGTAGACTGAGACAATTATTTACTTCTGAGAAACAGTTTTTAGGTGAGGTTTGGCCCCAGGGGGAGCTCCCATCTTCTTCCACCATCTCTAGACTCACTGAACCACCATTAGACAATCTCAGTATCATCCAGCTTAGACACTTTCTGCAGACTCTTCAGAAGGCTCCTTATGTCCCTCGGGGCCACACCCCTCTGGAATCCCTTTGTAAATCTGGGGAACCGATAAGACACGCACTCTCATTTTTATATAGCCTCCTCACTATTCAGGGGGAGGACAAGACTCCAGAGTTCCTATTGAAGTGGGAAAGAGACCTGGGGACTCAGTTTACCACACAACAAAGGGAGAAGGTCTTGGCTTTGGCACACAAGTCCTCGATCGCGAGCCATTACCAAGAATCAGGATACAAAATCCTGACCAGGTGGTATAGAGTCCCATATATGTTGCACAAAATGAATCCTTCGCTGTCGGATAGGTGTTGGAGGTGTGGCACAGAGGTGGGAAATATGCTACATGTTTTTTGGTCGTGTCCGGTCCTGAGACCCTTTTGGGAGGAGGTGACTTCGACTATTCAAAGTATGACCTCGGTCGAACTAAAAGATAACCCAGCCGCATGCCTACTACACCTAACCACCAGACCTACTCGCAAATACAAGAAAACCTTGACAATGCAACTCCTGAACGCTGCGAGAGCCTGTATCCCCGTGTTATGGCGAGATCCCCTTCCACCTACCAGGGTCCTGTGGTATTCAAAAGTGAACTGTATCCTACGTATGGAGGAACTGACTGCAACTCTACAAAACAAGGAGGAGCAATTTATTGACAAGTGGAGACCCTGGAGATATTTTGTGGGTACTAACGCATATCTACAGGAGTTGGCACAAGCACAAACCCAGCCTACCTGAGATGGCAACCCCGCAGATAGTAATAAAACAGGCGCCTGTACTTACCCTATTGGGGTTCGGCAAGTGGGTATGACGGGGGGGCGGTGTCGCAGCCATTCCTTTCCATCCCTTTTTTTTTTTTTTTTTGATCTCTCCCCCCGTCTCCCTAAGGCCTTTTTGTCTTTCCCCCCCCCCCCCCGCCTCCCTTCTTACTCTTTTCTCTATCCTCCCTTTTCTGTTCTTTTGTACTGATAAGCTCACCAGGTAGCCGTGGTGACGGCGTTAACGAATTAATGAGAATATGCTATTCACGTCGAGCAGGAAATACATACTCACATGGTATTAGACCCATTTGTCTTAAAATGATTTAAATATTGCATTATATCTCAATACTGTTTAAGATTTGTTCAAGACTTATGCAAGGAGGCCCTTATGTAGGCTACCTTGCTTTATTATGTTTAGGAATGATGCATAGTTGGCTGGTACACACATGTATTACCCCATTTGTTTGGAGGACAACTAGATCTTGGTCTACAGTCTCAATCTACCTGATCCAAAATGTGTTAATGTATGGAAATGTATGACCTGCTATACACTATACTATGTATCTATGCCTGCTTTATAATAAAATAAAGGAATTTAAAAAAAATATGAGATTAGGTTTAAAAGTTGAGATGTTCCTAGGGTGTTAGTATGGTTGTTAAAATCACCAAGAATGATAGTAAGCATCTAAGAGGAGAGGATTTGCAGGCAGAAAAATCATCAAGGAAGCATGCTACCCATCCAAGGGGGCAATGAATCACAGCAATCCTCAGAGAAAATGAAGAAAAAATATGTATTTTGTGAACTTCAAAAGAGGAGAGGGATAGAGTCAAACGTGTAAGAGGAATTGAGAAGTGCTTTGTGGAAATAGGATTCCAAACCCACCTCAGATTTTTTCACCAGAACTGGGTAAGTGAGTCAAGTGAAAACGTAGCTGGAAAAGTAGAGTCTGATTCCTGAAACAAGGTTTCAGTAACGGAAAGTAGGTTAAAGGAATTGGAGATAATAAGGTCATAAACAGAGATGAGCTTGTTATAGACTAAGCAGGCGTTCTAGAGGACATGTGGGAAGGTGTGGGAGGGGGCAGGTTTTTGAAAGCAATGAAATGGAAATTAGTGTGTTGTGTAATTTTATCCTGAGGTTGGGCTTAAACTAAGTTTTCTATAAAAGCAGTCCAAATTCATTGTTTTTTATTACTTCTAATTTCAGGGAAGTCAGTGAGCATTGCTACCCCAGGAGGAAATGTTTTTGGCAGAATTACCTAGGGAAAATAAAGAAAAAAGCCTGAAAAAATACAAGTTGTTCAAATAAACTTTAATCACTAATGCCCTGTACACACGGTCGGATTTTCCGATGGAAAAAGTACGATCTGATTGTGTTGTCGGAAATTCCGATCGTGCGTGGGCTCCATCTGACTTTTTCCGTCGGAATTTCCGACACACAAAGTTTGAGAGCAGGATATAAATTTTTCCGACAACAAAATCTGGTCATTTAAATACCGATCGTTTGTGTACACAAATCCGACGCACAAAGTGCCACGCATGCTCAGAATAACTTAAGAGACGAAAGCTATTGGCTACTGCCCCGTTTATAGTCCAGATGAACGTGTTTTACGTCATCGCGTTCAGAACGATCGGATTTTCCGACAACTTTGTGCCAAGTTTGAGCCAACATCCGTCGGAAAAAATACGATGGATTTTGTTGTCGGAATGTCCGATCAATGTCTGATCGTGTGTACAGGGCATTACAGTGTATAGGATTATAAAACTGAGATTTGGAATTGCAAAAAACAGATCGCCATTTAGAAATAATAGATATAGCTCTGTCTACAGAATATCCTTACAGCTACTAAAAGGGTCACCTCTTGGCTTTTGGAATGCATAGATCTAGGGATTAATAGGATTACCCATATTGTCGGGATTCAGTGGCAGAGATGGCCAGATCTGTGTAGCTACACCTAGAAACTGAAACCACTTTACATATAGAGAAATACATTTATTAATAGGCATCCACACACCAGTGAACAGCGAACATAAAAATACAAGTGAACCACAACCATTGAACCCAAAATGCCTAACTAAGTAGCAGAAACCTAACAAACTGTCAGGTCACCTGAGTCCAGGTGACAGGTGGACCGCATTGGGATCAGGAGTGCACCGTAAGGTAGTGGACCCTATGGTTGACTGCTGCAGATGGAGCTCTAGGTGATTCAGGAGAGCAGGTATTCCGGAGCACCAACACAGATCACACTGGGAACTAGAGCATGAGATTTCCCAGAACGCAGAATCTAAGAGCCAGCGGGTGCTCACCAGAGGCCCCTAGTAGTGTGGGTGGATTTAGCTGCAGTCTGGCTCCAGGTCGAAACCCCCAGGGCCTTCCAGCTCATGCTCACGGTTGACTACAGGAAGGTAGAGAGGAAGCAGCAGACTGCGACAACAAAGAATAGTCAGGATATAGCCAAAGGTCGGGGCGACAAGCAGGTAAGGATAGTCAAGGAACATGCCAAGATCGGTAACTAGAATCAGATGTAGAACACACAGCAAGGAGCACATGGAAGCCAAACACACAATATTGATCAGCAGGTCTGGCTTGCAGTGCACAGGTTAATATAGCGTTCCCCTTATAAGGGCTGGGATGGAGCCATGCTTTGAGAAGAGATTACTTAAGTAGCCAGGTGAAGGGCGGCTGGTCTTTCAAGCTGAGCACATGGAGAGGTAAGCTGACAGACAAACATTACTGCGGATCCATGACACAAACTAACTACATACAATATGTATACAAGATGGGGAACATGGGTAACAGAGAATACCAGTTGCAAGAAAGGGGGGATTCAAGACTGGGTTCAGGAACGAGGGAAGCAGATACAGTATAAGGCAGCTGGGTGCCGGCAACAGGATGACAAAGCATCCCAGAAACAGGACCTCAGAACATTCAAAAGAACATTTCTCCAGCTTGGCATACACATTATTCTCTCTAAGGCGCTGAAGTACAGTGCGGACATGGTTTCTGTGGACAAGCAGATTTTCCGAAAAGATGAGAATGTCATCCAGATAGATGACAACAAAGTGATACAGCAGATCCCTAAAGATTTCATTGCCAAAGTTTTGGAATACAGCTGGGGCATTACACAAACCAAAAGGCATACCAAGTATTTGTAATGCCCGTCTCTAGTGTTAAACGTGTTTTTTTTCAATCGTCACCTTCTCGTATCTGAATCAAATTGTATGCAGATCCAACTTGGTAAAAATGGAGGCACCTTTCAACCTGTCGAATAGCTCAAATATTAAGAGTAAGGAGCATTGATTTTTGATAGTCACCGCGTTTAAACCTCGATAGTCGATGCAGGGTCTCAAGGTACCATCCTCTTTGGCAACAAAAAAGAACCCTGCTCCTGCAAGCGATGAGGATTTCCAGATAAAACCTCTCTCTAGATTCTCGGTGACATACACTGACATGGCCTGAGTCTCTGGGATGGACAGAGGGTAGGTACGACCCCTGGGCAGAGTTGCTACGGGAACAAGGTCAATAGCACAGTCAAAGAACCTGTGAGGAGGAAGCACCTCAGCTGATTTCTTGCAGAACACATCCCGGAAATCGCTGTATGCAGGAAGATCAAAAGATACAGATGTGGTAGCAACCAGAAGTCTCTCCTTGGGGGCCACCTTGAGAAGGCAGGATGAGAAACATGAGGGACCCCAAGGCAGGATCTGCCCAGAAGCCCTGTCCACATGTAGAGAGTGGAGCTGTAGCCAAGGAAGGCCTAATACAAGGGGGGTTGAGTCCTTGGGTAGAATAAGGAAGGTTATCCACACCTGGTGGAGTATCCCTACAGACATCTTAATAGGGAGAGTCTGGAAGCGGATAGGGCCCCCTGGGAGAAGAGTGCCATCAATTGCCAAGACTACCAGTGGCGTAGTGAGGGGTGAAAGGGTAAGCTTCATGAAAGAAGCAATTCTCCAGTCCATAAAATTGCCAGCAGCCCTGGAATCCAGGTATGTAAAGATAGATTGAGGGGAAGAGCCTACATGAAGGAACACTGGAAGAAGAAGACGAGAAGGTGATGTTTCACAGATTACACTGGGAGCTAGAGCATGAGATTTCCCAGAACGCGGAATCTAAGAGCCAGCGGGTGCTCCCCAGAGGCCCCTAGTAGTGTGGGTGGATTTAGCTGCAGTCTGGCTCCAGGTCCAAACCCCCAGGGCCTTCCAGCTCATGCTCACAGTTGACTACAGGAAGATAGAGAGGAAGCAGCAGACTGCGACAACAAAGAATAGTCAGGATATAGCCAAAGGTCGGGGCGACAAGCAGGTAAGGATAGTCAAGGAACATGCCAAGATCGGTAACTAGAATCAGATGTAGAACACACAGCAAGGAGCACATGGAAGAGCCTACATGAAGGAACACTGGAAGAAGAAGACGAGAAGGTGATGTTTCTGGGTTCAATACTCCACCTTCAAGATGTATTAGACCCAAGCGTTTCCTGGATGAAGCAAGCAGGAGTCACGAAAATGATCCTTGCCCCCACAATAGAGACACAAGCCCAAAGTTCTGCACCTAGCACGTTCTTCGGGGGTTAGCCTGGTCCTACCCAGCCGCATAGGTTTCTCAGCAGGCAGAAGATGCTCCTTGGGATGAAGGGAGTGGAGCTCAGACTGGCCAGGGCCCAGGGAGTGCTGGTGTCTATTTTCTAGGGACCTCTCCTGAAAACGAATATCGATCCGGTTACACAAGGAAATGGTATCAGCCAGACGGGCGGGGATGGCTCTTCCCGCTAATTCATCTTCATCAGAGAGGCTATGTAAAAAGGTTGCAACTAGGGCCTCATTGTTCCAGCTCAACTCAACTGTGAGTATACGAAACTGAAGAGCATGTTGTCCCACTGGAGAAGATTCTTGGCAAAGACATAAAAGGGCACTGGCGACTGAAGAACCCTCGAGCCGGTTCTTTGAAGATGTTTCAAAAGAGCTTCAAGAAGTTCGGACAGCCTGGAAACCACAGGATCATCCTTCTCCCACAGGTGAGCAGCCCAGAGAGGAGGGAAATAACATAGGCTACCTTTGCCCGATCAGACAGGAAGTTTTGAGGCTGGAGTTCAAAGTGAATGGTGCATTGGCTGAGGAACCCCCTGCAGGCATTGGAGTCCCCAGAGAAAGGGGACGGAGCTGGCAGTTGTAGTCAATGTGTGGCTGCGACTGCGACCAGAATAGGTACAGCCGCCGATTGTAATTGAGGTTGCTGACTCTGGGTTTCCAAGGAGGCCTGAAGCTGCTCGAAGCGGGAAGCCAGATCCTGGAGGAATCGCATCACCTGAGACTGATTCGATTCCTGGGTCTGAAGTCTGCGGACTATGCCCTGCAATGAATTATCTGCGGGTAGCGGCATGTCACCCGGGTCCATGGCTGATCAAACTGTCAGGTCACCTGAGTCCAGGTGACAGATGCACCCCATTGGGGTCAGAAGTGCACCACAAGGTAGTGGACCCTATGGTTGACTGCTGCAGATGGAGCTCTAGGTGATTCAGGAGAGCAGGTATTCTGGAGCATCAACATGGATCACACTGGGAGCTAGAGCATGAAATTTCCCAGGGCGCAAAAGCTAAGAGTCAGCGGGTGTTCATCAGAGGTCCCTAGTGGTGGGGATGGATTTAGCTGCAGTCTGGCTCCAGGTTGCGACTCCCAGGGCCTCCCAGCTCACACTCATGGTAGACTACAGGAAGGTAGAGAGGAAGTAGCAGACTGCAACATCAAAGGATAGTCAGAATATAGCTAAAGGTCGGGACAACAAGCAGGTAAGGATAGTCAAGGAATAAGCCAAGTTGGGGATATGAAGCAGACAAGGGCAGTCAAAAACAAGCCAAGATCAGTAACTAGAATCAGACGTAGAACACACAGCAAGGAGCACATGGAAGCGAAACACACAATATTGATCAGCAGGGCTGGCTTGCAGTGCACAGGTTAATATAGAGTTTCCTGATAGGGGCTGGGGTAGAGCCATGCTTTGAGGAGAGATTACTCAAGCAGCCAGGTGAAGGGCAGCTGGTCTTTCAAGCTGAGCACATGGAGAGGTAAGCTGACAGACAAACATTACTGCTGATCCATGACACAAACTAACTACATACAGTATGTATACAAGATGGTGAACATGGGTAACAGGGAATACCAGAGATGCAAGAAAGGGGGGATTCAAGACTGGGTTCAGGAACAAGGGGAGAAGATACAGTAGGCAGCTGGGTGCCGGCAACAGGATGCAGGGCTAAAGCAAGAGCAAGATCGAGAGCAGAATAAATGGAACCAGAATCAGACTAACACAGCAAGCAAATCAAAACAATGAAGCAAGGTGAACTAGAAAGATATTTGAATACCTTCGCAGCAGCTGGGACCATGTGGAACTGATTACTGGAACCTGCTGGCAGACACCTGTTGGTAGACACTGGAACTATAGCTTTCCACCCAGGGAAACACAGTGACATCAGTCGATAGGGAAACAGTGACACCAGCCAATAAACCAATTCCTGACAGTTCCCCCATCTTTAGAAGCAGCCTCTGCATGCTTCACTGTGCCCCACCACCAGGGTCTAGAAGCTGACTGGGTACCCCGCCGCCGAGGTCCAAAAGCTGGCTGGACTCCCTGCTTGTCAGATCCCCGAGGAGGCACAACACTTGGAGCTTATGATGGCCAAATGAGCTTTTAAAAATGAGGAATAAGCAATGCTCATAACATACTACACTGGAGTGGCCAGTTAATTGTTTTCTGCAACTGAATTTGGGTTTTGATACACAAAAAATGTAAGTGTTTTGCATAGTTCTTTTATACTTTATACTTTTATAATTTATACTTCTATCATGCACGTAAAATTTTTGCTGAACACCCATATCATAGGAGGTAAAACTTTTGACAAATAGCCAGATACACAGGCTATTGTGAGCCTTTGATGCTTGTATTGTTTATTGCCCCAAATGCTATCCAAGTGGACAACTACTAGACAGGATGTTCAACAAGAGCTCATACTTTTGGCGAATGCGCAAAGAAGGTCAAAAAGCCTTTCTTATGTAAATCATCTGGGTAATGGCAAAACAGCAAACTTACATGTGTAAATGATTATAGTGATAACTGTAAATAAAGCACTTTAGAGAATCTTTTTGTATTATCTGTGTCATCAAACACATCAATGGAAGTAACTGTGATTATGGAACTAAGTTTATACAGACAGATATCAAGTATAAACCAATAGGTGAAAAAAACAGTATAAATATTGGAAGACAAGCACACCCACAGGCACACTCCGAGCTGAAAAAGCTTCAGCACTTATATCATCCATTTGATTTGGCTCATATAGCAGCAGATTAGTGGTGGAAAACTGGATTTATCTGCAGATAATCAAATAAGGATACAACGGTTTATATCATCTTTGTTCATTTAAATAGCAGGTCATGTCAAGGAAGCAATAAGGCCTGATGGTGCATAAAGCTGCCTAGGAAGACTAATTATTTGTTGCAAATCATATACTTAATAGTTTGCTTTATGGCAGCAGCCATTTGTTAAATCACATTTATCATTTTTATTTACTTTTGTGTTGATGTACAACACAATGCAACTGCAAATCCTCAATAAAAACATCACCTGCCCACTGGCATTGCATCTGTACTGGTGCAGACTGATAGCAATGTAGAATAGAAAATAATGACATTTCAGATTTGAACTGAAGTGATGACATAAAAAAGTGATTGAAAATGAAAAATATAGTTTGCCTACATCAGTCAATAAAAACAATCTTTTTTGCAGTGTTTCTTTAACAGTCTTAAAGTGGTTATAAACCCTGTTACACCACTTTTACCTACAGTTAAACCTATAATAAGGCTTACCTGTAGGTACTGTGAATATTTCCTAAACTTGCACAGTTTAGTAGATATTCACTGTATTCGCATGTGTTGACATCATCAGCACATGCGCACTGAAGAAACCGCCGACTCTTGCCGTTTCTTCAGGAGTCGTGCCATAACCGGCGGCGCGGGTGTGACATCATCACGGCTCCGACCAATCACAGCGCCGGAGCCCACAAACCTGCCCCTCCCCCCCTTATACTTACCTGAGCCTGCTCCAATCCAACGATGTGCACGAGAGCAGCGACTCTCACCTCTGTCTCCCTCCTCCCTGGGCATATTGATAGCAGTGGGAGACATCGGCTCCCGCTGTTATCATTCAAATGGTGTGCCGAGCAAGCAGGGGGCAGGGCCGAGCCATCTGCTCTGTGTCAATAGACGCAGACAGGGAAGCTGGGGAGTGAGGAAATGAGAAGAAGATTGGGGGCTGCTCTGTGCAATAGCATAGAGCAGGTAAGTATAACATGTTTTTCATTGTAATTTTAAGAAATTAAGGTACAATATAGATTTTTAATAAAAAAAATAAAAAAAAAGAGAAATTACCAATGCTAACAGCTGTGTGGGAAGGGGACATGAAAGTCAACAAAAAGGTATTGATGTTGTGGTATTTGCCTTTGCATCACCCATGCTAGACATTACAACTGGCATAGTTACTGAGACTGATGCTGTGGAGTTGATTTGGTAAAACTGGTGCACTCAGAACCTGGTGCAGCTGTACGTGGTAGCCAATCAGTATCTAACTTCAGCTCGTTCAATTAAGCTTTGACAATAAAACCTGAAAGCTGATTGGTTTCTATGCACAGCTGCACCGGATTTTGCACTTTCCAGTTTTAGTAAACCAATCCCTATGTGTTTTAAAAGCATCACTAATATTAAATGTAAACATGTCTGTTTTTAACTTATGATTCGTTTGTAAAAGTATACTTAGGAATGTAAATCACATTTCTCTTTTATTTTTACTTCTCCCAGGTCTTGCTGATTTATTAGCACTGAAACTTTATGACCTTAACACATTATACATACTATGCCAGCCAATATTCTCCTGCGCTCACAATAGTTAGCCCAGAGGTATACAGTGTAAATTCCTTTCTTATTGCTGATGGTCTTGCTGCCCTCTCAGGACAATGGGTATCCTCAGACTGGAAAACAACAATAAAAAGAGAAGGATGCACCGGCCTAGCGCATCACCTCAATAACATGTATTTTAAGATAAAAACAGCAATGTATATACTCACAAACAAATATTGTGTAAACGCATATCATAGCAATTGAATTTGAGTGCCCGAAGGTTTAATCAAGTCCATCAGTATTACCGGAAGACCAGATGGCTCCTGATCTTCTGATAGCACCCATGGACTTGATTAGACCTTCACGCAATCAAATTCACTTGCTATGATATGTGTTTATACAACATTTGATTGTGATTATATACATTGCTCTTTTTATCTTAAAATACATTTTATTGAGGTAATGCGCTAGGCCGGTGCATCCTTCTCTTTTTATTGTTGTTTTACATACTATTTAATATGGGTTTTGCTAACTCAGTTGTTCACTAATCTGTGCTAATTTTATCGCAGGGAAATTGATGAATAATGTACCTTAGAAAACTTTACTGACTTGTACTATTCTAAATGATTCCTATTACCGATGTTATTGTGTGTAAATAAAGGGATTTTAATTAATAATTGTATTTTTGCATATATTGCGTATATTTGCAAATTTACTCATATTAAAATATACATCTTGGCATTTGCGCTATATTTTTGATAGCATGTTGAAAGATTGAAATTTCCATTTATGCAGACAGATATAACATAGAATTGTAATATATTGTATGGCTGTAAAGATACCATTGCTCGCAGGTATCACATGCCGATGAGCCTTCACTAACAAGGAGTCATTACTTCTGCTTGGTCTGTTGAAAATTCTGGAGTGTGATGATTTATCCATTACTGTCTGTGAGCTGGAAAACAGAAAGCAAAGGTGACTCAAGGGAACTTTTCAGACATTCATTGTGTAGAGGTATACACAAAACCTATAAAGAACACATTTATATACTATAGCTCACACTTTCATTGGAGACTGCCATAAAAATGAGCAAGTGAACAGAACATTGACCTGGGTCTTCCAATCTGCTAATGTAAATGAAAAATATATAAGTAAAAGAAATGCTTAGATCAATGCTAAGCATGAGTATGCTTTACATTTTAAACAGGACTGTCTACAAATAATTTAGTAGTAATAATTTGTTTTCTGTGCATAGAAAGTAAATACTATTGATTCTGGCTATGTATTCCCACCATATTCAGCTTCACTACTGTACAATCACAAAAAGATGACAATCTGACAATTGTACTATAGAGGTGTTTGTTACCCAAATATGTATTTGGATATAGAATCCTCTTAATGGTGGGTTTTATATTTTGTATATATGTTAGTTTTGGGGTTTTTATACTATTAAATGCATACACCAAAATATTACATCTGTGAGGTTCAATAATCACATTACAATCATTTAATATATGTGAGGGGGTAACCTATGCCCAGGGAGGGGCTTTAAACTTACTTTTACACAAAACTAGTACACATTCTTAAATCTATTTAACAACAGCCTCTCCCATGTAGAGACTGGGGAGTGGGGCAGCACTGCGTTATCACAGTACTGGCATTCTAATATTGTGAATATGCTTTCTCCAAGATAGAGCACATGGATGACATCATCATTGTGGAGAGCTTCTTGGTTGTTCAGTCACAGTCTGGTTTGGCCCTGGACCAGGCTGTACTGCTAAAAGTAACCCTGTACTGAGGGAAAAATAGAGGCTTCCATTGCTAACTTTCTCTTCTGAATAACTACCGTATATCCCTGGCTGCTATCCTGAACCAATCGCTTCACTCATTGAGTCACTGACCTAAAAGAAGTGTGGACATCAAGACTTCTGACTTTATTGTAACACGGCCTCTGTGGAAGCCTCTGTATTACTCTCAGTACAGGCTTCCTTTCAAAGCAGCATAGCCTGCAAGGAGGCCTAGCTGTGTGTCAGGAATGCCTGAAACAACAGGCTTAATGAAAAAAATTAGGGCACATCACAAAGTGTATTTTGTTGTTTGCCTGAAGTTCAGGAATGACAACCATGTTAGACAGTCATCTATGAGCTTCTAGCAGTTTAACCACTTCCCGCCCAATCTCATATGACATTGTCGGCTTTGAGCGGTGGTATCTGAATGATGCCTGCAGTTACAGGTTGCGGTCGTACAGGTGCTTATCCAATAGTTTTTTTTAAACTATCGATGCCCCCCACTGAGACCACTGCCTGTGGAAGGGAATTACACATCCTTGTCGCTCTTACAGTAAAGAACCTTCTACGTAATTCAAGGTTAAACCTCTTTTCTTCTAATTTTAATGAGTGGCCACGTGTCTTTTTAAACTCCCTTACGCGAAAAAGTTTTATCCCTATTGTGGGGTCACCAGTATGGTATTTATAAATTGAAATCATATCCCCTCTCAAGCGTCTCTTCTCCAGAGAGAATAATGTGCTAGCAACCTTTCTTCATAACTAATGTCTTCCAGACCCTTTATTAGCTTTGTTGCCCTTCTTTGTACTCGCTCCATTTCAAGTACATCCTTCCTGAGGACTGGTGCCCAGAGCTGGATAGCACACTCCAGGTGCAGCTGGACCAGAGTCTTGTAGGGTGGGAGAATTATTTCTTTATCCCTAGAGTTAATCCTTTTTTAATGCATTCCGATATTCTGTTTACTTTGTTAGCAGCAGCTTGGCATTGCATGCCATTGCTGAGCCTATCATCTACTAGTACCCCCAGGTCCTTTTCCATCCCAGATTCCCCCAGAGGTTCTCCCCCTAGTGCAGAGATATTCAATTAGTGGACCTCCAGCTGTTGCAAAACTACAAGTCCCATGAGGCATCATGGGACTTGTAGTTTTGCAACAGCTGGAGGTCCGCTAATTGCATATCCCTGCCCTAGTGTATAGATTGCATTCATATTTTTGCCACCCAAATGCATTATTTTACATTTGTTTACATTAAACCTCATTTGCCATGTAGTTGCCCACCCCATTAATTTGTTCAGAGCTTCTTGCAAGATTTCCACATCCTGCAGAGAAGTTATTGCCCTGCTTAGCTTAGTATCGTCTGCAAATACAGAGATTGATCTGTTTACCCCATCCTCCAGGTCGTTTATGAACAAATTAAATAGGATTGGCCCCAGCACAGAACCCTGGGGGACCCCACTACACACCCCTGACCATTCCGAGTATTCCCCATTTATCACCACCCTCTGAAATCGCCCTTGTAGCCAGTTTTCAATCCATGTACTCACCCTATGGTCCATGCCAACGGACCTTATTTTGTACAGTAAACGTTTATGGGGAACTGTGTCAAATGCTTTTGCAAAATCCAGATACACCACCAAGGCAAGTGGTTAATGTAATTATAAATGATTATTAAGGTCTGGTTAATAAGGTAGCAACACATTTACCAATATCATTTACATAACTGTAACATTTAAATTATAGCTGAAATATAAAGTATTAGGAAAGTTTAAAATCAATTATTAACCTCTCAAACAGTGTGTTTCCCACAGGTGCAATGCAAGTCCTGCTTCAGCAGAGAACATATAAATAACTTTATCAAACAACACTTTTATCCATTATATCTATTTTATAGGAATGCAGCTCTCTCCGCCTTATCGTTACAAAGAAATCTATTCTGACAAAGAGACAGGAAATCAAAGTACTTGTAAAATGTTATCTTACAAACACAAGAATGTTCCATTAAGTGACATGAAGGAGACCATAAAAATGTTATTTTATGTACTACAGTGAACATCAAATAATATTCTGCTAAGTAGAACAAGGTGCCCTTGGATATGTTTTCTTAAATGGATATGAAAAGATCTATATATTACGCATAAGTAGAACATATTTGCTCTCAGATATACACTAATAACAGAGTGAATTATTGCGCATCAAATTTCTGTTTATTAATACAAATGTCTTACAGAGCATGATCAGCTGGAAAATAAATACACAATTCATCCTTGACCCAAATCACATTGACTGTAATGTTCTTAGTACCCACTGTTCTCTGTTCTAAAGCGTTCAATTAGTATTGCACTGTCTTGTGAATGTCACTTTTATCTGTTGGAAGAACTAAGAATAGGAGTATACAGTATATCTTATTTAATGGGGGGGCTCCTCATAAATGATTTGTAGCAACTGGAAGTCTCCTTACATACAACTCTTGGCAACTGGAGGTCTCCTCACACAGAACTTATGGCATCTGGTAGTCACCTCAGGCACAACTCTTGGCAACTGGAGGTCTCCTCACATAGAACTTATAGCAAATGGAAATTTCCTCACAAAATTCATGGCAATTGGAGGTCTCCTCACACATGACATGCTGCATCCAAAAGTCTCCCCACACACAATTGGCAATTGAATTTTCCCCACATGCAACTTATAATAACTAGAAGTCTTCTCACACACAATTAATGGCAATTGGAAATCTCCTCATACAGAATTTATGGCAAGTGGAAGCTTCCTTGTACACAGATAATGGTAACTGGAGTTCAACTCACACACAAGACATACCGATATCCTCATATGCAATAATATTATCACAGGCACAGCATAACAGAGTAAACAATAAAGATCATATTTGATCCTGGTTGGACCACATATGTTAACTAGACAATTTTGTACCAATCAGATGTGGATGGGACATAAAATGAATACAGCTTTCAAAAAGGTACACTGTTTAAAATAATGAAAGTGCATCCAAACAAAGGCAGTTATATTTTATATATATATCTATAATAAGGCTTACCTGTAGGTAGTGGAAATATATCCTAAACCTACACGGTTTAGGAGATATTTACCATAGACGCTTGTGCCAACATCATCAGCGCATGCACATAAAGAAAGGTCGTTTCTTTAGGGCCCATGCTGTAACCATCGGCTTCCGCGCGCATGTGTGGGAGTGACGTCAGGCCACTTCGGACCGTCACAGAGCTGGACTCCATGGGCCCGGAAGGAAGAGGGGTGAAGATGGACGTGGCCACCAGCAGGGACATTGCAAGCTTCATTTGCAGGTATGTGCAACATAATGGGCTAGTAATCGATGCATACTAGCCCATTATGCTTTTACTTTGCAGGATAATAAAGAGGAAGTAAAACCCACCAGGGTTTACTTCCTCTTTAATGTGGTACCAACTGTTTTAAAAAGTAGACTTACTATGGTTTGTGGATTATTGCCTAAAAAGGTTACAGGTAAACACAAATATATACCTTTAAATCCCTTCCTTTTAAATGAATCTGTTATGCTACTTACATAGAAGAGTAACTATATTAACCTAAGGGTTTAGAGATGGTAGTCAATATCTGCAAAATTACTTACTTTAAAAGTGGAAAGCTTCTTGGAGTTTTCTTTGCTGAATGTAAGAATGTTCCTGATGCATTAAAGCCAATTTCTGGATTTAAGATAACAGACACTTTCTTTAGCTGCCACTGTGTTATAGGTTTTGTGCCCAAGAAAGGGAGCCTCGTCACACAACTCTGAAAAAATTAGAAATAAAACAAAATGTATAAAATTCTCAACTTTTTCCTTGTTTGAAGGGTTATTAATGTATATTTATAATTAATGTGTTTGCCAGAAACATATATGCCAGCACACACATGTAAAAATATACTGGCTCACCTAATGGTTTTCTTTACCTATCAGTATATTTCTCTTGTCCAGCTTGGATATCTCTTAACATATAACTATGTTCTCTGCAAAAAAAAAAAACTATTTCCCTGATGTAGGTGTGTGTTTTTATTCTCCTTTGCTACTTTATAAAAATAAATAAAAATAAATAAATAAACAAAAAAAATATAAAAAAATAAAAAGCCAAACAAGTAAAGATGTTCTATGATGTACATGCTGTATATGGGAGACGTTTAATATTCTACACACAAAAGCACATGATCCATGTAATCTATGGATCACAATTTCAGATAAATCCCCGACTAGCTAAAATAGACAATCCTATGATTAGTACAAAAATAGATGACTTAGGGTGCTGATCTTAAGTCAACAATGTGAGTCTTCTGTCTGTTGCTTACCCTTCAACAATTCAAACATTAAATACAGACCACAGCTTTGCAATTGACATACATAATCACTTAATAAAATATAAAATATTGTAAAACACATATGTAGCTAATTTACCACTGGCGAAAAGCACATAAACTCAGTTTAGCATTTCACTTATTTTGTAGAACTGATCATTTCTTTTCTCAGAAACATATTTCCCAAAGGGTTCTGTTTGTGCTGCTTGGGGCACTAAAGGCCTAAAGGCAGTTGTTGCATGATTGAACATTATCCCTTAACAGCGCTGAACATAATCTCTCTGGAAGGCTATGATTACTTTAGATTTACACCAAAAACTTCTGTTCTTATTTCCTGTGTGTAAGGAAAAAAGACTAAAGATATAGGTAATGGTAAATAAGATAAAAAGACATTAATGGTAAATGTTTTCCTAGAATTATGTGGAATGTGGGAAGTTCAGAAAGTAATCCATTGGTTAGAACTGTTAATTATTTCTCATATTTTCAGTTATTTATCATACAGTCAAATTATTTTAGGTATCAAAACTTCATTGTCACAACAGTTTGCAATATACTAGCTTCCATTTAAGACGTAAAGACCCTTACTTTGGGGTTTTTATGTTACATAGAATATTCTCTGTAAATTAATTAACGCAGGTATTAAAGACTGGTTGGTAAGTTGAGCTTGGAAATTCTTTGGTTTTATTTTACATGCGTTTTCCCTTTTTTGTATTGTTGACATATTGGTCAGGCAAAGCACTGACACCTTTGCTGCCACTGTGCAATGTGCTGGGTGTTCAGTGTGCTCCTGCGCCTTTAAGGAGGGTTGGGCTCCCTCCAGTCATCTGCCCTTCACCTATCCATTAAAATACATGTGCTCCCACTGTGGAGACTCTTCAAAGTTAGAGTTAGGGTCTGCAGGATACAGGGTGCCTTGCTGTGGCCTGCAGCTTATGCATGTATTTGCAAATGTGTGCAACTAAACCCCTGTTTTTAAACGCATACTGTTAGGCAGGGTAATTTGGTTGGTCGCAGGCTGGTTGGTAAGTTGAACTTGGAAATTCTTTGGTTTTATTTTACATGCATTTGCCCTTCCAGTGCTCCTTGCTGTGAAGACCAGTTATAGGTGGGGGCAGTGACCCTTTTTTTGTATTAAAGACAATAAATCTCAAAAACAAAACTTAATACAAACGTAACCCCTAATCTAAGCCGTAGTATTAATTAATCCCTATTCTACTCGCATACCTCAGAAGTCAGAACACATCAATCTACTGGTCCCTCGCACATACAGGCCTCATCTTCTTCTGAACAGCCATTTTTGCAATGGGGGCTCGTGAAGCAAGGTGGAATTAGTCAACCAGACAGGTGAAAGACATTTGAAAGGACACATTTTAAAGCATTATGTTCACCTAGGCAGCTGCAGGAGGGCATTCTGCCATGATTGTCATGCTCTTATCCATGGACTTAAAGTGGTTGTAAACCTCAAACATGAAACAAGAAAAAAAAGCACATCCTTTTATAGTGTTTGCTTGTCACTCTCCAAAGAACGTAATTTCTCTGTTGCCTAATTCCTCTGTTAACAGCATGACTCAGTTCTGGCAGTTTTTCCTGACACCAAGAAATAAATGGTGATGGGAAGAGAGCTGTAGCATTCAGCCTGTTACTGTTATCCACAGCTGTGCTTGTTCTCCATACTGTGTAATTGGGGGGGTTCGGTCTGTCTCTTCCCTCCAATCAGGGAGCTGTCTGCTGTGTGAAGATTTCAGATCCCCGCCCCCTGCTGCTAGAACTAAAGAGAAATCCTTTCCTGTTTATGTTTTCAGAATAATCTACAGAAGAAATGGCTGCAGATACACAGCTACAACTCTGTAGGAAGATTTGTTTGATCACTGTGTATCACCTAATGCTACTCACTTTACTGGATACATGTGAGGGTTTGTGTCAGAAACCACGAATCAGACTGAGCCAGAATTACAGTTAAAGCACACTTATTTAATAATAATAAAAAAAAGGTAAACAGAGTAAACATATTCAAAACATAGCCAGAGTTTAGAAACTGGAATGGATAGTCAGACAAGCCAAAATGTCAGGGAGCCAGGAGGAATGTCAGCCAGACAAGTCTTTAACAGGAACACAGGAGAGCGTCTCTAGAGATGTGACCAAGGCAAAGGCAGAGATCATCTGGACTGGACGGCTTAAGTAGGCCAGGCCGACGAGCAGGATCATCAACACGTGAGTCACTGTGGAGAGATAGGAGCTGGCAATTAGCCGACAGCTGAGTGGCCAGCTCAGAGAAGAAAGGGCTGGGCCCAGCCCTGACAGAACCCCCTCCTCAGCGACCCCTCCCCCTTGGAGGACCACCAGGCTTGAGGGGAAAACATATATGGAAATCACGGAGGAGGACAGGAGCATGTATGTCGGAGGATGGAACCCAAGAGCGTTCCTCCGGACCGTACCCTTTCCAATGCACCAGGTACTGTATGCGCCCACGGAATCTACAGGAGTCAACAATGGACTGTACTTCATACTCCTCATGGTTCTCAACCTGAACAGGGTGAGGGCATGGCACAGAGGTGGTAAAGCGGTTGCAGACCCCAGGTTTTAACAAGAAAACATCAAATATATTTGAGATACGCATATTAGATGGAAGGTCTAATGCAGGGGTCTCAAACTGGTGGCCCTCCAGCTGTTGCAAAACTACAAGTCCCATCATGTCTCTGCCTGAGGGAGTCATGCTTGTAACTGTCAGCCTTGCAATGCCTCATGGGACTTGTAGTTTTGCAACAGCTGGAGGGCCGCCAGTTTGAGACCCCTGGTCTAATGAGTAAGCCACTGAGTTAATCCTGCGAAGAATACGGAAAGGCCCAATAAACAGAGGTGCGAACTTCAGAGAGGGAACACGATTTTGCGAGATGACAGCCAGACCCTGTCCCCAACCTGGCAGGAAGGCACAGGCAGGCATCTGCAGTCAGCATGCAGTCTGTACCTACCATTAGCATGTGGCAAAGACTCCTGTACTTGTGCCCAAGTGGAACGAAGACCATGGAGATGCTCCTCTAATGCAGGAATACTCTGAAGAAGAAAATAGTCAGGCAACATGGAAGGTGGGAAACCATAATTCGCCATAAACAGAGACAATTGGGAAGCAGCATTCAAGGCACTATTGAGAGCAAACTCTGCCCATGGTAAGAGGTCTGACCAGTTGTTATGATGGTCAGAAATATAGCAATGTAGGAATTGCTCCAAGGACTGATTGGCTCATTCTGTGGCCCCATTAGACTGCAGGTGATACGCAGAGAAGAAAGCAAGCGGAATTCCCAACTGTGCACAAAAGGCTTGCCAGAACTGAGACACAAACTGACTACCCCTGTCCGAGACAACCACCTTGGATAGCCCATGTAAGTGAAAGAGCTCCTGAGCACAAATGGAAGCCAGTTCCTTAGAAGTGGGCAACTTCTTAAGTGGAATACGATGAGACATTTTCGAGAACCGGTCAACCACCATAAGGATAACTGTGTTGCCCTGTGAGTTGGGTAACTCCACAATGAAATCCATAGACAGGTGGGTCCAGGGCCTCTCTCCATTGGGTATGGGTTTTAGGAGACCCACTGGAAGGTGTTGTGGAGTCTTACTCTGAGCACACACGGAACAGGCAGCTACGAATGCGGTTACATCAGCACATAGACTAGGCCACCAGAATTGTTGGGAAATAGCCCAAAAGAGTTGATTCTTCCCAGGGTGGCCAGCAGCCTTGGGAGAATGGTAAGTCTGGAGCACGGCAGTACGGAGACTCTGGGACAAAGCAGCGGTCACAAGGTTTCTCAGGAGGAGCATGGGCCTGAGCAGTAAGAATTTTTTTTACCCAAAGGAGAAGTGAGACTGGTGCGAACCGTAGCCAGAATACGATCAGGAGGAATCACAGGAACCGGAACCGACTTTCAGGAGGAAAATTGTTGTGACAAAACATCAGCCCTTACATTCTTAGTACCGGGTAAGAATGAGACAGTGTAATTGAAACTTGACAAAAAAAGAGCACATCGCGCCCTTCTGGGAGAGAGGCGTTTAGCCTCAGACAAGAATGTGAGATTCTTATGGTCAGTAAGAATGAGAACCGGCACAGTGGTACCTTCAAGGAGATGTCTCCATTCTTTCAGGGCTAAAATGATTGCTAACAGCTCTCACCAATCTCATAATTGTACTCCACAGGTGACAATTTCTTGGAAAAGTAGCCACAAGGATGCATAGCACTCTCAGGAGGTAGGACGTTGAGACAGAAGGGCGCCAACACCAGTCTCAGAAACATCAACCTCAAGGATAAAAGGAAATGTAGGATCAGGATTAGGATTAGCTTCGAGTTTGAGTCGAACTCATGTTCGACTCGAACATTGGCTGTTCGCAAGTTCGCCGAACAGCGAACAATTTGGGGTGTTTGCGGCAAATTCAAATGCCGCGGAACACCCTTTAAAAGTCTATGGGAGAAATCAAAAGTGCTAATTTTAAAGGCTTATATGCAAGTTATTGTCATAAAAAGTGTTTGGGGACCTGGGTCCTGCCCCAGGGGACATGGATCAATGCAAAAAAAAGTTTTAAAAACGGCCGTTTTTTCAGGAGCAGTGATATTAATAATGCTTAAAGTCAAACAATAAAAGTGTAATATCCCTTTAAATTTAGTAGCTGGGGGTGTCTATAGTATGCCTGTAAAGGGGCGCATGTTTCCTGTGTTTAGAACAGTCTGACAGCAAAATGACATTTCAAAGGAAAAAAGCCATTTAAAACTACTCGCGGATATTGCATTGCCGGTCCGAAAATACACATAGAAGTTCATTGACAAAAACGACATGGGAATTCCCCACAGGGGAACCCCGAATTAAAATTAAAAAAAAAAATGAAGTGGGGGTCCCCCTAAATTCCATACCAGGCCCTTCAGGTCTGGTATGGATAATAAGGGGAATCCCGGCCAAAATTTAAAAAAAAATGATGTGGGGGGTCCCCCTAAATTCCCCCTAAATTCAGGTCTGGTATGGATTTTAAGGGGAACCCCGCGCCAAAAAAAAAAACGCCATGGGGTCCCCCCAAAAATCCATACCAGACCCTTATCCGAGCACGCAACCTGGCAGGCCGCAAGAAAAGAGGGCGGGACGAGAGTGCACCCCTCCCACTGCTGAACCGTACCAGGCCACATGACCTCAACATTGGGAGCCCCCCAAAACACCTTGTCCCCATGTTGATGAGGACAAGGGCCTCATCCCCCTGGCTGGTGGTTGTGGGGGTCTGTGGGCGGGGGGCTTATCGGAATCTGGAAGCCCCCTTTAACAAGGGGACCCCCAGATCCCGGCCCCCCCCTGTTTGAAATGGTAAGGGGTACTTACCCCTACCATTTCACTAAAAAACTGTCAAAAATGTTAAAAATGACAAGAGACAGTTTTTGACAATTCCTTTATTTAAATGCTTCTTCTTTCTTCTATCTTCCGTCATCTTCTTCTTCTTCTGGTTCTTCTGGTTCTTCCTCCGGCGTTCTCATCCAGCATCTCCTCCGCGGCGTCTTCTATCTTCTTCTCCTCTGGCCGCTCCACACCCATGGCATGGGGGGAGGCTCCCGCTCTTCTCTTCATCTTCTTCATCTTCTTCTTCATCTTCTTCTCTTCTTCTTCTTTTCTTCTCTTCTTCATTTTCTTCTCCGGGCCGCTCAGCACCCATGCTGGCATGGAGGGAGGCTCCCGCTGTGTGACGGCGTCTCCTCGTCTGACGGTTCTTAAATAACAGGGAGCGGTGGCACCCGGTGACCCCGCCCCCCTCTGATGCATGGGACATGACGGGACTTCCCTGTGGAATTCCCCGTCACGTCACAGGGAAGTCCAGTCAAGTCACCGTGTGTCAGAGGGGGGCAGGGTCACTGGGTGGCCCCGCCCCCGTTATTTAAGAACTGTCAGACGAGGAGACGCCATCACACAGCGGGAGCCTCCCTCCATGCCAGCATGGATGCGGAGCGGCCCGGAGAAGAAAATGAAGAAGAGAAGAAGAGAAGAAAAGAAGAAAAGAAGAAGAGAAGAAGATGAAGAAGATGAAGAGAAGAGCGGGAGCCTCCCCCCATGCCATGGGTGCGGAGCGGCCCGAAGAGAAGAAGATAGAAGACGCAGCGGAGGAGATGCTGGACGAGAACGCCGGAGGAAGAACCAGAAGAGCCAGAAGAACCAGAAGAAGAAGGAAGATAGAAGAAAGAAGAAGCATTTAAATAAAGGAATTGTCAAAAACTGTCTCTTGTCATTTTTAACATTTTTGACACTTTTTTAGTGAAATGGTAGGGGTAAGTACCCCCTTACCATTTCACACAGGGGGGAGGGCCGGGATCTGGGGGTCCCCTTGTTAAAGGGAGCTTCCAGATTCTGATAAGCCCCCCACCCGCAGACCCCCACAACCACCGGCCAGGGTTGTGGGGATGAGGCCCTTGTCCTCATCAACATGGGGACAAGGTGTTTTGGGGGGCTAACCCAAAGCACCCTCCCAATGTTGAGGGTATGTGGCCTGGTACGGTTCAGGAGGGGGGGCGCTCTCTCGTCCACCCCTCTTTTCCTGCGGCCTGCCAGGTTGCGTGCTTGGATAAGGGTCTGGTATGGATTTTTGGGGGGCCCCACGCCATTTTTTTTTTTTGGTGCGGGGTTCCCCTTAAAATCCGTACCAGACCTGAAGGGTCTGGTATGGAATTAAGGGGGACCCCCACGTCATTTTTTTAAAAAATTTTGGCCGGGGTTCCCCTTAATATCCATACCAGACCTGAAGGGCCTGGTATGGAATTTAGGGGGACCCCACATCATTTTTTTTTTTTTTAATTTTGGTTCGGGGTTCCCCTGTGGGGAATTATCATGCCGTTTTTATCAATGAACTTCTATGTGTATTGTCGGACCGGCAATGCAATAGCCGCGAGTAGTTTTAAATGGGTTTTTTCCTTCGAAATGTCATTTTGCTGTCAGACTGTTCTAAACACAGGAAACATGCGCCCCTTTACAGGCATACTATAGACACCCCCCAGCTATGAAATTTAAAGGGATATTACACTTTTTTTTTTTTTACTTTAAGCATTATTAAAATCACTGCTCCTGAAAAAACGTCCGTTTTTAAAACTTTTTTTGCATTGATCCATGTCCCCTGGGGCAGGACCCAGGTCCCCAAACACTTTTTATGACAATAACTTGCATATAAGCCTTTAAAATTAGCACTTTTGATTATTCATGTTCGTGTCCCATAGACTTTAACGGTGTTCGCGTGTTCAAACAAACTTATTTCCTGTTCGCATGTTCTGGTGCGAACCGAACAGGGGGGTGTTCGGCTCATCCCTAATCAGGATGTGCCAACACAGGAGCAGAAACAAAGACAGCCTTGAGACTCTCAAAGGCCTTAATGGACTCCGGGGACCAACTCTGTGGGTTACCGTCTTTTCTGGTCATATCAGTCAGGGGGTTGACCAGAGACGAGAAGTTTACGAATAAACTTCTGATAGTAGTTGGCAAAGCCAAGTAAATGCTGCAGAGGATGTAAACCCACAGGTCGGGCCACTGTAGGACTGCTGAAAGTTTCTCTGGGTCCATCAAAAAACCAGCAGTGGAAATGACATAACCCGGGAATTTAACTTGTTCACGATGGAATTCGCACTTCTCCAAATTACAATAGAGATTGTTCTCTTAGTTTCTGAAGCACACGACAGACATCTGTGTGGTGGCTCTCTAGGGACTTGGAAAATATGAGGATATCATCGACATAAACCACCATACATAACTGCAACTGATCTCGGAGGACATCGTTAATAAATTCCTGTAGAACTGCTGGGGCGTTGCAAAGGCCAAAAGGCATTACAAGGTACTCATAATGGCCTGTTCTGGTATTAAACGCAGTTTTCCACTCGTCGCCCTCCTTAATCCTCACAAGATTGTATGCCCCTCTCAAATCAAGCTTCATGAAAACCATTGCTCCCTTGAGGCAGCCAAAAAACTCCGTTATCAAGGGAATCGGATAGGCATTCTTAATCATGAAACGATTGAGACCCCTATAATCAATACAAGGTCTCAGTTCACCACTCTTCTTCTTCACAAAGAAGAAACCAGCACCAGCAGGAGACAAGGATAAATCCTTGAGAAAGTGCATCTGCAACATGCTCCTCCATGGCCTTATCCTCCAAGACCCACAAAGGGTCAACCCAGCCAGGAGGGGGTATGGCATCATGTTGAAGGTCAATTGCGCATATGACTGGTGTGGAAAGGCAAACTACCGACTTGACCTTTGTCAAAGACATCGCTAAAATCGCTGTACTCCTCCAAAAGAGAGGAGAGTGAAGAGGTGCACAGGACCTTGGCTACATTCTGGAAGCATGTCTTGCTTGCATTGTAGCGACCAGGAGAGAACCTCAGCACAGAGCCGATCAAAAGAGGGGTTGTGCATCTGTAACCAAGGATAACCAATAACCAGCGGAAACTTAGATGAGGAAATAACTTGGAATTGGATTATCTCATGGTGAAGAGCCCCTACGGACATGGACAACAGAACAGTCTCATGAGTCACATGGGCAGGCTGTAGAGTTTTCCCGTCAAGAGCCTCAATGGCAAGTGGAGTGTCACGCAGCTGCAGTGGAATCAAGTGCTTCGATACAAAGGCAGTATTAATGAACAGGCCTGCAGCCCCAGAGTTGATTAGACCCTTTATCTCGATGGACAACTCAGCCCAAGAAAGGGTAACTGAAACCAGGGGCTTATCCTTCTGGATAACTGGGTACAAAACAACACCACCTAAGGTCTGTCCATGACAGAACCTCAAGGTTTGGGCGTTCCCTGGACGGGTAGGACAAGACTTCAAAAAGTGACCTGACTGGCCACAATAAAAGGCACAATCTCTCCCTCCTCCTAAAGGTTCTCTCATCCACAGAGAGACACGTGAAGCCCGAGTGCGTGGGTTCATCTGCATAGTCCGGCTCGGTACCAGGAGTTATAGGAGGTGAGGGAGGCAACGGTGGGACTGCAAAGCTTGGAGACAAATGTACAGAAGGCTTCCTCAAGCGCTCCTTAAGAGAGAGTCTTTCTCTGAGTGGCAAACGTGGCAAACGTGATCAATTTCTCCAGCTCAGTGGGTATATCTTGGGCTGCTATCTCATCAGTGATGGATTTCAAGAGACCATGAGAAAAAGCAGCCACGAGGGCCTCACTGTTCGAAGCAACCTCTGCTGCCAGAGAATTCAATGGTGTAATCGGCAACAGTTCTGGTACTCTGTTTGATGGACATGAGGCACTTGGCAGCAGAAGTGGAGTGTGTGGGAACGTCAAATACCCTTTTAAAAGAAGCCACAAACTCAGGGTAACTCAAGGCAACAGGTTTTTGCATCTCCAATAGAGGGTTTGCTCAGGCCAAGGCTCTCGCAGAAAGCAAAGATATCAGGAAACCTACTTTGCTTCTGTCCGTGGGAAACGCCTGGGGCAGCATCTCAAAGTATATCTCAACCTGGTTGAGAAACCCTCTGCATTGGACTGGATCACCCCCAAATCGGAGCGGAAAGAGACATACCTCTTATATTATTATTTTTATTATACAGGATTTATATAGCGCCAACAGTTTGCGCAGCGCTTAACAAAATGAAAGCAGACATTACAGTTACATTACAATTTGGTACAAGAGGAATCAGAGGGACCTGCTTGCTAGAGTTTACAATCTAGGAGGGAGGGTCAATTGATATGAGGTAGGAGGTTCTAAAGGATAGGAGAAGCTCTGGAGAAATCCTGTAGGAAAGCATGGGAGGAGGTGACAAGGGAGCTAGAGACCAGAGGGTCTTGGGAGGACCAAAGAGAGCAGCTTGGTGGGTATTTTGAGTCTAGGTTAGTGGTGTAGCTGGGGGCAGAGTTGTGGACGGCTTTGTAAATTATTGTTAGTACTTTGAATTTTATTCGTTGGGTGAGTGGAAGCCAGTGTAGGGATTTCAGAGAGGGGTGGACACTGAACGGTTGGTAAGGTGGATGAGTCTTGCAGCAGCCTTATAGAGTCTTATAGAGGTAATACTCGAGGCAGGTGCCTGAACAGAGACTGGAGCAGCAGCAGGGATGGCATGCAACACAGGTTGTACCGGAGCAGCCACAGTGGGAGATTCCAGGTGAGCCGCGTGACTCAGAAGCGTTTATAACGCCATGGCAAAACTGATCCATGCAGTGATCCTGCTCTGGAAAAAATATTACCAACAAGTGGATTGACAGCATCTTCTGAATTCATGGCCTTCGCCTACTATCAGAAACCATGAATCAGACTGAGACAAAAGTACAGTTAAATCACACTTGTTTTATTAATAATAATAAAGAAAAAAGTTAACAGAGTAAACGTAGACAAAACATAGCCAGAGTTCAGGAACCGGAACGGATAGTCAGGCAAGCCAAAACATCAGGGAGCCAGAAGGAATGTCAGCCAAGCAAGTCTTTAACAGGAACACAGGAGAGCGTCTCTAGAGATGTGACCAAGGTGAAGGCTGAGATCATCTGGACTGGATGGCTTAAGTAGGCAGGACCGACGAGCAGGATATCATCAACAGGTGAGTCACTATGGAGAGATAGGAGCTGGCAATTAGCCGACAGCTGAGCAGCCAGCTCAGAGAAGGAAGGGCTAGGCCCAGCCCTGACAGTTTACAACCACTTTAAAGACACTAATTCAGCTTCATTAAGTTAAGCTATGGGTGTGGGCAAGTGTAAGCAAGTGTGACTGGGACTGGTTGTAAATTTTTATTGAAATTACATACAATATACAAATATAAAACATTGTGATCAGAAGCAGGGAAAAAATTGTATACGGCTATTGAATGTGTATTAAGCAATCATCAAAATACACAGATAAAATATAAACACGAGTGATCTTTTACCTGCCAATAGGATTTGCATTTATGTCCATCCAGCCCTCAGATTTAAACAGCACTGCCAAAGAGAAAAGTCCTACCTGGCAGGGAGGGGATCTGACCTCAGTTTCACTTTCAAATTTTCTCCAGATCCTGCCCTGTGACTTAACAGTGAAAGGAAAAGCATCACACAAACCTCATTGTCACTCTACTCTCTCTCCCCATAAGCATGCTTCTTGCACTGCAACACACCTGATTGACTCTGTGTACTGCATAATTCTCCTATTCTCTGAGCTCTGTTGTACAGGGGCTGTAAGAGGTCGATTGCAAGTCAAACTTACACTATTGTCTACTATGTAAGAATGTATTAATGATTATAGCAGTGCATTAATTTGTGTCTTTAATATCTGACTGATGTTGAACTTTAAGTTAGCACTGAGTTAAGGTATTCTCCTGTATATATCAGAAATCTGCTAATAAAGGGGCATTCCACTCAGATTCAATATGTTAGTTGTGGTTGGACCCTGGTGAGCTGTATTATTCATTGGTAGGGATGAGCCAAACACCCCCCGGTTTGGTTCGCATCAGAACCTGCGAACGGACCGAAAATTTGCACGAACGTTAGAATCCGTTGAAGTCTGTGAGACTCGAACGTTCGAAAGCAAAATTGCTAATTTTTAAGGCTAATTTTCATGGTATTGTCCTAAAAAGGGTTTGGGGACCCGGGTCCTGCCCCAGGGGACATGTATAAATGCAAAAAAAAGTTTTAAAAACGGCCGTTTTTTCGGGAGAAGTGATTTTAATGATGCTTAAAGTGAAAAAAAAAGTGAACTATTCCTTTAAATATCGTACCTGGGGGGTGTATATAGTATGCCTGTAAAGTGGCGCATGTTTCCCGTGCTTAGAACAGTCCCTGCACAAAATGACATTTTTAAAGTAATAAAAGTCATTTAAAACTGCTTACGGCTTTAATGTAATGTCCGGTCAGAAACGCAGGAACGGGCTCTGCTGTGAAATATTAGATCAAGAATTGTGATTACATGTCCCTGTTGAACAGGGGCAGAAAAATTGGGCCTTTGGTGGTGGTGGTGCTAGTGCCACAACACTGTAAGTCCTCACAGTTACTCTTGGTGGGTGCAGAAACGGCCCTGCTGTGAAATATTAGATCAAGAATTGTAATTACATGTCCCTGTTGAACAGGGGCAGAAAAATTGGGCCTTAGGCACTGGTGCCACAACACCTCACAGATACTCTAGTTGGAGCGCAGGAATGAGCCCTCCTGCAAAATATTGAATCAAAAATTGTAATTACACGCCCCTGTTAAACAGGGGCTGAAAAATTGGGCCTTAGGCACTGGTGCCACAACACTGCAACCCCTCACAAATACTCTAGTTGAGTGCAGCAAGGAACCCTCCTTGCAAAATATTGCATCAAAAATTGTAATTACACGCCCCTGTTAAACAGGGGCTGAAAAATTGGGCCTTAGCCACTGGTGGCGGCACCCAGAACCAAAAATATTCTTACAAGCTATCAGCCTGATCATTGAGGAGGAAGAGGATATTCACTCAACATAACAGGATAGTCGCTCAGCATCAGCATACTGTAGGCAGTCTTGAAGGGATCTGAGATTTCAAAAAAAATTATTCAGTTACATCAGCATCGAGTGCTTGGTAGCTGGTGGTGATCCAAGACTGATTCATTTTTATGAAGGTCAGTCTGTCGACCGAGTCGGTGGACAGGCGCACCCTGTGATCGGCTACAAAACCTCCAGCAGCACTGAATGTGCGTTCCGAAAGAACGCTGAATGCAGGACAGGCCAGTAGCTCAATTGCATACTGTGCAAGCTCTGGCCAGTGATACATCCACAAGACCCAGTAACCCAGAGGATTTTCGGTGGGAAAGGTGTCCAAGTCAGATCTTGCCCCTAGGTATTCCTGCTCCATGTAAAACAGACGCTGGCGATGGTTGCTGGAACCGATCATACCTTGGGGCTGTGGACTAAAAAATTGTCTGAACGCATTGGTCAGACAGCCACCTTCTCCACCGCTCCTTCTTTGACTGACTGAAGCCTCAGCAACACGTTGTCCAGGAACAGGGGTTTGTAACCTCCCAGTCTCTGGAAACGTGTTGCACAGACCTTTCTGCAAGGCCTCCCGAAGATGTTTCATCCTCTGCTGCCTCTGCAATGGGAAGATAAGGTCCGCAACCTTACCCTTGTAACGTGGATCAAGGAGGGTTGCCAGCCAGTATTGATTCCTCTCCCTGATACCATGAATACGAGGATCCTTCCGCAGGCTTTGCAGGATCAGGGAGGCCATGCAGCGTAGGTTTACTCAGGCCTTCGGTCTGGAGTCCTCTGGGTCACTAAGGACGACATGATTCGCAGCCACCACCTCCCAGCCACATACAAGTCCATGGGTTTCTTGGGACTGTAAATGATCCCTTAAAGACTGCTGCTGATGCTGAGTGCCAGGCTCCACCTCCATTCTGACACAATCCTCCTCTTCCTCCTCCTTCTCCTCCTCATCCTCTTCCTGTGTGATCGGCGGGCACACAGGAACACTGTCTGGATAAAGGGGGCCTTGAGAGCTAAGGAAGTCCTCCTTTTCCTGCCTCTGTTCTGCCTCAAGTGCCCTGTCCATTATTCCACACAGCGTGTGTTCCAACAGGTGGACAAGAGGGACAGTGTCACTGATGCATGCACTGTCACTGCTCACCATCCTCGTGGCCTCCTCAAATGGTGACAGGACAGTGCATGCATCCCTAATCATGGCCCTCTGGCGTGGGGAAAAAAAACAAGCTCCCCTGACCCTGTCCTGGTGTCATAGTCGCACAGGTACTCATTTATGGCCCTCTGCTGCGTGTGCAGCCGCTGCAGCATGGCCAACGTTGAGTTCCACCTTGGTCACATATTAGGCGACTCTTGGGCAGGTTAAATTCCTTTTGGAGGTCAGCCAGCCGAGCACTGGCATTATATGACCTGTGGAAATGCACACAGACTTTCCTGGCCTGCCTCAGGACATCCTGTAAGCCCGGGTACCTGCCAAAGAACCGCTGCACCACCAAGTTAAGGACATCAAGGAGAGGTCCTCTTTGTTCTTTGGTGTGGGTCTTTTAGGTACGCTTGCCAATGAACTGCATGGCAGGTCAACATATGTCTGGTCAAGCGTGTGGTGCCCAAGCGGGAGATGTTTTGGCCACGCGAGATACGCTTGAGACATATGTTGCAAATAGCAGCGGTGGGATCTGATGCACTCATCTCAAAAAAGGCCCACACCAAAGAACTTTTGGAATAATGCGCAGAGACAGCAGCATCCTGCACATGAGGAGCTCTGCGGTGTGATGCAGTCGGTGTGCTGCCCTTAAGCTGGCCCCTGGAGGGTATCCTGCCTCGTTGGTGATGTGCACCCTCCTCCTCCTCCTCCCTTCTATCAGGCACCCATGTGGAGTCAGTGACCTCATTATCCCCTCCCTCCTCATCACTGGAGCAAAGCTGGCAGTATGCTGCAGCTGGGGGAACATGACTGCCAGATTGCTGTCCTTATTGGGCACCCCCTCTCTCTGGGCTCACGTTACTGCCTTCCTCTAGCTGGGTACTATCATCAGAGCCTTCAAAATGCTAGGCATCCTCCTGGAGCATGTATCCAACACTGTGGTCAAACAGTTCAGGGGACTCCTCAGGAGGACATGGTGGGGCTAGGGAAGGAGTGACTGATGCCATTGAGCCGAGGGAAGAGGCCGTGTTGGCAGCTGCTTTGCCAGACAAAGTACCCTGAGCCTGGGTGAGAGAGGATGAGGAGGATGAGGATGGCTTGGTCATCCACTCTACCAAGTCTTCCGCATGTTGCGGCTCAACGCGGCCAGCTGCCGAAAAAAAGGACAGACGTGTCCCACGGCCACATGCTGGTGAGGATGCACCGTCTCTTGGCTTGAGACTGTCTGCCTCTCCTTGTTGGCCTTCCAGACATACTAATGGCCTGCAGTGAGATGTAGTTGCAAAAAGCTGGGATGTATATATATACTGATACTGCAGCTAGCAGAATCAACTGCCTGCCTTTAGTATTATTAGTATGAGAACACCAGCAATTGTCTTTAGGTAGCTTGGACGCAGTACACTAACTGTAAATACTGTAACTGCCTGCCTGTGGTATTAATAGAAGCAGAACAACAGCAATTGTCTTCAGGTAGCTTTAGTTGCACACTGTGCAGAGGACACAGTACACTAACTGTAAATACTGTAGCTACCTGCCTGTGGTATTAATATAGGATCAGAAGAACACCACCAATTATATTCAGGTAGCTTTAGGTGCACACTGTGCAGAGGACACAGTACACTAGCTGTAAATACTGTAGCTGCCTGCCTGTGGTATTAATAGGTGCAGAATAACAGTAATTTTCTTCAGGTAGCTTTAGGTGCACACTGTGCAGAGGACACAGTACACTAACTGTAAATACTGTAGCTGCCTGCCTGTGGTATTAATATAGGATCAGAAGAACACCACCAATTTTATTCAGGTAGCTTTAGGTGCACACTGTGCAGAGGACACAGTACACTAACTGTAAATACTGTAGCTGCCTGCCTGTGGTATTAATATAGGATCAGAAGAACACCACCAATTTTCTTTGGGGCTTTAGGTGCACACTGTGCAGAGGACACAGTACACTAACTGTAAATACTGTAGCTGCCTGCCTCTGGTACTAATAGGATCAGAAGAACACCACAAATTTTCTTCATGTAGCTTTAGGTGCACACTGTGCAGAGGACACACTACACTAACTTGTAAATACTGCAGCTGCCTGCGATACTGTACTAATAGGATCAGAAGAACACCACTAATTTTCTTCAGGTAGCTTTAGGTGCACACTGTGCAGAGGACACACTACACTAACTTGTAAATAATGCAGCTGCCTGTGGTACTGTACTAATAGGATCAGAAGAACACCACTAATTGTCTTCAGGTAGCTTTAGGTGCACACTGTGCAGAGAAGGCACTACACTAACTTGTAAATACTGCAGCTGCCTGCAGTACTGTACTAATAGGATCAGAAGAATACCACTTATTTTCTTCAGGTAGTTTTAGGTGCACGCTATGCAGAGGACGCACTAAACTAATTTGTAAATACTGCAGCTGCCTGCGGTACTGTACTAATAGGATCAGAAGATCACCACTAATTTTATTCAGGTAGCTTTAGGTGCACACTGTGCAGAGGATGCACTACACTAACTTGTAAATACTGCAGCTGCCTGTGGTACTGTACTAATAGGATCAGAAGAACACCACAAATTTTCTTCAGGTAGCTTTAGGTGCACACTGCAGAGGACGCACTATACTAACTTGTAAATACTACAGCTGCCTGCGGTACTGTACTAATAGGATCAGAAGAACACCACTAATTTTCTTCAGGTACAGTAGCTTTAGGTGCACACTGTGCAGAGGAGGCACTACACTAACTTGTACATACTGCAGCTGCCTGCGGTACTGTACTAATAGGATCAGAAGAACACCACTCATTTTCTTCAGCTAGCTTTAGGTGCACACTGTGCAGAGGACGCACTACACTAACTTGTAAATACTGCAGATGCCTGCAGTACTGTACTAATAGGATCAGAAGAACACCACTAATTTTCTTCAGGTAGCTTTAGGTGCACACTGCAGAGGACGCACTACACTAACTTGTAAATACTGCAGCTGCCTGCGGTACTGTACTAATAGGATCAGAAGAACACCACTCATTTTCTTCAGCTAGCTTTAGGTGCACACTGTGCAGAGGACACACTACACTAACTGTAAATACTGTAGCTAATAGGACTAATAGGATCAGAAGAACACCAGCAATTTTCTTCAGGTAGCTTTAAATACTGTAAAAATACCTGCCTGTCAGTAGTAGGAAGAGAATAACAGGAACGGATCTAGCTAAACTGAATACAGTGTGTATATATATATATATACCCACAACACCTAGGATATATATATATATATATATATATACACAATACACTGTAAGTGCATCTAACTGACTTGCCTGCCTAATCTATCTAACTTAAATCAAATGACACTGTCTGTCTATCTATATCTCTCTCAACACCGGAACACACTACACAGGGCCGCCATGCAGGCGGCCTTATATAGTGTGGGGTGTGTACTAAACCCCCCGAGCCATAATTGGCCAAAGCCACCCTGGCTTTGGCCAATTACAGCTCTCTGTACAGACGGCGCTGTGATTGGCCAAGCATGCGGGTCATAGTGCATGCTTGGCCAATCATCAGCCAGTAATGCACTGCGATGCCGCAGTGAATTATGGGCCTTGACGTGCCACTCGAATTTGCCGCGAACGGCCCATATCATTCGTAATTCGGCGAACGACCGAACACATGATGTTCGAGTCGAACATGCATTTGATTCGAACACGAAGCTCATCCCTACTCATTGGCTGTATAAATCACCCCTTTTCTCCAGCTATAAGATGTGTCAGACACAGTTGAAGTGCTCAAAATAGATAAATAGTCTAGGATGAAGCATTAGACTGCAGTATATAGTGGACATAGAAACTTGGGTAGAATTATATTTGAGCCTAAGGCCAGGTTGCAGGAAATAAATCTGCTTGATTTCCCCATCAGCAAAGACAGTGTTGATGTGGAAATCCCTCCTGCCAGGTCATTAAATTCTCCCAGATAAAACTCAGCATGCTGGTTGTACCCAATTTGATCAATCAACTCAGTACACTCAGCCTGCCCATACATGGTTCCTGCTGAACTGGGCGAGATTCAAACTGTGTATGGCCTGCCTTAGTTTCTGATAGCAATAAGGAACTTGTAACATGCCATTAGCTACCCAAGACTTAAATATTAGTATTAAGTAGGTGGATCCCTTAACTTGCAACTAAAGACTCCTGTATAACAATCTAGCAAAGTACCAAACCCAAGAAACAAACCTCATAAAGTGAGCAGAAGACTGTCTTTACCTTCTCTGGCTGAGGCAAATCCTCCTTTATTTGTGTCTCTCATGCTCCCCCTCTCATTCACTGCAACTCACAATGAGAAGGTTTGAGCAACAGAGTCAGTACTGTCAATCCAGAAAGCAGTAGGCGGGACTAGGTGTGGCCAAGTGCTGATTGACAAGCTACAGCCTTGTGAATCTGCACTGATAATGCTGATAGCCATGTCCTCTGTAAGATCTCATCCATCTTTAGTGGAGACAGGCACAACCTACATGAGAATAACATTGCTTCTCCGAATTCAGGAGGAGTGCAGCATCATTGCCACATCCTCACAGGAAGCTACAGTGCATCCAGAAAGTATTCACATCGCTTAACCTTTTCCACATTTTGTTATGTTACAGCCTTATTCCGAAATGGATTAAATTCATTAGTTTCCTCAAAATTCTACAAACAACACCCCGTAATGACAACGTGAAAGAAGTTTGTTTGAAATCTTTGCAAATTTATGTAGCCATGGTGTTAGCACTACTGACAACAATCTGCCAAATCACCCTGCTGCCAGACCCCCATATATCACCTCTGAGACAATAAGCAGTCATTTGCGTAGTTTTGTTGTGTTTACTGAGGGATACAACTTGGTTGGGGTAAAGGAAGATATGGGATGCCCATAGCACTTATTGAATTGTCATCACATTTGTAGAACATTGATTAGCAGCTTTAGCCCTGAAAATGATGCACTTCTAACATTCACAGTCTGTTTTCCTGCATATCTCCACTGCAGACTATTGCTCCTCTTCCTCCTCTGCACTGACTCCTGCAGAGTCTCACTACCTCGATCTCCTCTTGCACAAATCCTTTACTGCAAAACTGTTAGACTCCTGTCTCCTCACTTCCAGTAGGACAAAAAGGGATCACTCTGAATAACCCCAGTTTGCTGGCTGTACTTTGTTACTGTGATAAAGTCTCTTGAATGGTGTTGCTTCTGCAAATCAATAAGCCAGAGGCATACAATACCTCTCCCCGGCAGCTCAGTGAATTTGGTAGCTACACAGTCTTTTGGATGGTATTACCAGAGTGCTTTACCAGGCCAGAGATACTCGATACCTCTCCCCGATGGCCTAACACATGATAATAAGCGGACTACTGCTCCCAGCCAGTCCATAACTGCAAACACTAATTTCCCCGGCCACAGCATTCTGCACTACTCTCAACAGTCCTCCTTTTGCTTCTTCCTCACTGACCTTCTCCATAGTGCAAGTCCTGTGTTCCCCGGTCACAGGACTTTGTTCTGCTCTTAACAATTCTCCTTTTGCTTCTTCCTCACTGACCTTCTCCATAGTGTAAGTCCTGTGTTCCCCGGTCACAGGACTTTGTTCTGCTCTTAACAATTCTCCTTTTGCTTCTTCCTCACTGACCTTCTCCATAGTGCAAGTTCTGTGTTCCCCGGTCACAGCAGCTTGACACCAACTCCATGGTGAATATCTTTATCCAGGAATACATCCCAGCAGCTCCTCCATCCCTCCTCCGTGCTCAGCGCACCCCCCACATGGGGACACCCTGCGGCAGCTACCTAAAACTCCATTCTCCTTTTTTCCTGGACCGTCAGAATCCCCTTGGCAGCATTTGACCCCAGATTATATGGGAGGCCTGCCCCCTGGAAATACCAAATGGGAATCGGCCAGAGCTCCCCACATGAGCTGCCTGCTACTCAAACTTCAGGCCCAACATCTGTTCCAGAACAATCTTCCTGAAATCAGGGGAGGCGCCTCTGAGTCAGAGCACAGGTGGTCACACCCACCACTATACTAAACACTCCCAGCCTCAAACCAAAACAAACAGGCCCAACCTAAAGCACAGGCCTGTCTAAATTTGCCTACACTGATATCTTAAACCCAGAAAAATCCTATTCTATCACCTACCTAAAGGTAGAGGGTGCTACATTTATTAAAAAATAAAACGAAAACAAATCACATGTACATAAGTATTCACAGCCTTTGCTCAATACTTTGTTGAAGCACCTTTGGCACCAATTACAGCCTCAAGTCTTTTTGAGTATGATGCTACAAGCTTGGCACACCTATTTTTGGGCAGTTTCTCCCATTCTTCTTTACAGGACCTCTCAAGCTCCATCAGGTTGGATGGGGAGCGTCAGTGCACAGCCATTTTCAGATCTCTCCAGAGATGTTCAATCTGGCTTAAGTCTGGGCTCTGGCTGGTCACGCAAGGACATTCACAGAGTTGTCCCATAGCCACTCCTTTGCTATCTTGGCTGTGTGCTTAGGGATGTTGTCCTGTTGGAAGATGAACCTTCACCCCAGTCTGAGGTTTCAGAGCACTGTGGAGCAAGTTTTCATCAAGAATGTCTCTGTGCATTGCTGCATTCATCTTTCCCTCTATCCTAAGTAGTCTCCCAGTTCCTGCTGCTGAAGCTCTGTCAGAGTGACCATTGGGTTCTTGGTCACCTCCCTGACTAAGGCTCTTCTCCCCAGATTGCTCAGTTTGGCTGGACGGCCCGCTCTAGGAAGAGTTCTGGTGGCTCCAAACGTCTTCCATTTGCGGATGATGGTGCCCACTGTGCTCATTGGGACCTTCAATGCTGCAGAAATTTTTCTGTACCCTTCCCCAGATTTGTGCCTCAATACAATCCTGTCTCCAAAGTCTACAGACAATTCTTTGGACTTCATGGCTTGGTTTGTGCTCTGACATGCACAGTTAACTGTGGGACCTCATATAGACAGGTGTGTGCCTTTCCCAATCATGTCCAATCAACTGAATTTACCACAGGTGAACTCCAATCAAGTTGTAGAAACATCTCAAGGATGATCAGTGGTAACAGGATGTTTAATTTTGAGTGTTATGGCAAAGTCTGTGAATACTTATGTACATGTGTTTTTTTCCTTTTTTTTTTATTTTTAATAAATTTGCAAAGATTTCAAGCAAACTTCTTTCATGTTGTCATTATGGGGTATTGTTTGTAGAATTTTGAGGAAAATAATTAATTTAATCAATTTTGGAATAAGGCTGTAACATAACAAAATGTGGAAAAAGTGAAGTGCTGTGAATACTTTCTGGATGCACTGTATATTGAGTGGACTTCACTGGCAGACTCACAAGTAAGGATGAGCCGAACACCCCCCGGGTTCGGTTCGCACCAGAACTTGCGAACAGACCAAAACTTCGCAAGAACTTTAGAACCCCATTGAAGTCTATGGGAACGTTTGAAATCAAAAGTGCTAATTGTAAAGGCTAATATGCATGGTATTGTCCTAAAAAGTGTTTGGGGACCCGGGTCCTGCCCCAGGGGACATGGATCAATGCAAAAAAAAGTTTTAAAAACGGCCGTTTTTTCGGGAGCAGTGATTTTAATAATGCTTAAAGTCGAACAATAAAAGTGTAATATTCCTTTAAATTTCGTACCTGGGCGGTGTCTGCCTGTATGCCTGTAAAGGGGCATGGGGGGTGTCTGCCTGTATGCTTGTAAAGGGGAGCATGTTTCCCGTGCTTAGAACAGTCTGACAGCAAAATGACATTTCAAAGGAAAAAAAGTAATTTAAAACTACTCGCGGCTATTAATGAATTGCCGGTCCCGAGTCTCCCGACAATACACAAAAAAGTTCATTGATAAAAATGGCATGGGAATTCCCCACAGAGGAACCCCGAACCAAAATTTTTAAAAAAATTACGTGGGGGTCCCCCTAAATTCAATACCAGGCCCTTCAGGTCTGTTATGGATATTAAGGGGAACCCCGTGCCAAAATTAAAAAAAAAATGACGTAGGGGTCCCCCTCAAAATTCATACCAGACCCTTCAGGTCTGGTATGGATTTTAAGGGTAACCCCGCTCCAAAATTTAAAAAAAAATTGGCATGGGGTCCCCCCAAAAATCCATACCAGACCCTTATCCGAACACGCAACCTGGCAGGCCGCAGGAAAAGAGGGGGGATGAAAGAGCGGCCCCCCTCCTAAACCACACCAGGCCACATGCCCTCAACATTGGGAGGGTGCTTTGGGGTCCCCCCTAAAGCACCTTGTCCCCATGTTGATGAGGACAAGGGCCTCATCCCCACTACCCTGGCCGGTGGTTGTGGGGGTCTGTGGGTGGGGGGCTTATCGGAATCTGGAAGCCCCCTTTAACAAGGGGACCCCCAGATCCCGGCCCTCCCCCCTGTGTGAAATGGTAAGGGCCTACCATTTCACAAGAAAACTGTCAAAAAGGTAGAAATGACAAGAGACAGTTTTTGACAAATCCCTTTATTTCTTCTATCTTCTTTCTTCCTTCATGCTTCGGTTTCTTCCTCCATCTTCTTCCTCTTCTGGTTGTTCTGGTTCTTCTGGTGTTCTCGTCCAGCATCTTCCTCTGTGGCGCCTCCTTGTCTTCATTTTCTTTTCTTCATCTTCTTCTCGGCCGCTTATGTAACGGGTGACCCCGCCCCCCTCTGACGTCACGGGGAATGCCGCAGAGAAGTCCCCGTGCCTCAGAGGGGGCGGGGTCACCAGGTGGCCCCACCCTCCGTTATATAAGAACCGTCAGAAGAGGAGAAGCGTCACACAGCGGGAGCCTTCCATCCAATCGTGGATGCGTAGTGGCCCGAGAAGAAGATAAAGAAAAGAAGATGAAGACAAGGAGGCGCCGCGGAGGAAGATGCTGGACGACAACACCAGAAGAACCAGAACAACCAGAAGAACCAGAAGAGGAAGAAGATGGAGGAAGAAACCGAAGCATGAAGGAAGAAAGAAGTTAGAATAAAGAAGATAGAAGAAACAAAGGATTGGTCAAAAACTGTCTCTTGTCATTTTTAACATTTTTGACAGTTTTCTTGTGAAATGGTAGGGGTACTTGTGTACCTCCTTACCATTTCACACAGGGGGGAGGGCCGGGATCTGGGGGTCCCCTTGTTAAAGGGGGCTTCCAGATTCCGATAAGCCCCCCGCCCACAGACCCCCACAACCACTGGCCAGGGTTGTGGGGATGAGGCCCTTATCCTCATCAACATGGGGACAAGGTGCTTTAGGGGGGACCCCAAAGCACCCTCCCAATGTTGAGGGCATGTGGCCTGGTATGGTTCAGGAGGGGGGGCACTCTCTCGTCCCCCCTCTTTTCCTGCGGCCTGCCAGGTTGCGTGCTCGAATAAGGGTCTGATATGAATTTTGAGGGGGGCCCCTACGTCATTTTTTTTTAAATTTTGGCACGGGGTTCCCCTTAATATCCATACCAGACCTGACGGGCCTGGTATTGAATATAGGGGGACCCCCCACGTCATTTTATTTTTAATTTTGGTTCGGGATTCCTCTGTGGGGAATTCCCATGCCGTTTTTATCAATGAACTTTTATGTGTATTGTCGGGACCGGCAATTCATTAATAGCCGCGAGTAGTTTGAAATTACTTTTTTCCTTTGAAATGTAATTTTGCTGTCAGACTGTTCTAAACATGGGAAAAATGCGCCCCTTTACAGGCATACTATAGACACCCCCCAGGTACGAAATTTAAAGGAATATTACACTTTTATTTTTTCACTTTAAGCATTATTAATATCACTGCTCCCAAAAAAACGTCAGTTTTTAAAACTTTTTTTTGCATTGATCCATGTCCCCTGGGGCAGGACCCGGGTCGCCAAACACTTTTTAGGACAATACCATGCATATAAGCCTTTAAAATTAGCACATTTGATTTCTCCCATAGACTTTTAAAGGGTGTTCCGCGGCTTTTGAATTTGCTGCAAACACCCCAAATTGTTCGCTGTTCGGCGAACTGGCGAACAGCCGATGTTCGAGTCGAACATGAGTTCGACTCGAACTCGAAGCTCATCCCTACTCACAAGGTATTTGTGGGACTTTGCGGGGGGGTACTAAGAAAAAGTCATAAGTGCATAAGCAATTATAATTAAGTTACATGCAACTTTTTAAAAAGTTACTGTCGTAACCAATCATAAGTCAGATTTATTTTGTGAAACTATGCCCCAAAAAAGACAGCTGAAATCAAATAGGTGACTGTACATAATATTTTCCCTCTACATTCCATTCGTTTTTACAGCTCAGCCACAATGTCTGTGCCAGTGATTTGAAATATTGATTCCAAATTTGTTCACTGCGTATGCTGTCAAACTCTGGCTAAAACATTTGAAATCACAAAATTGATTGTTCAGTAAAAAAAACAATAATGTTCTTTTTTATTAAGTCAATCTCTTTGCCTTGCATGAAATAACCTCTCTTGGCTAAAGAGCATGGCAAATTATCTTGCTCAAAGAGATAGCTGAGGCGTAATTTTCGATCTGTATTTAAAAGTAAGCACTTTATTTACACATGAAATACCGCTTATTTCCATATTTTCCCCAAATGCCTAATTACTTATAAATGTGTACTAACATGAGCATTATCTTTCGTTATACATTCACTACTTCTGCTTGTTTGCTGATAGAGGACCTAACAGATGGGTATTTTAGCAGAACGGTGACTGATGTGGAAAAGATTATACAGTTCTGCCGTCCCAGATATTTCTACGCATGATATGGAAAAGCTCAAAGAAAAAGAACAGACTGATAGGCTGAGCTCTGGCAGCAGAATAGGATGAAGAAGAAAGTATTTTTATGAATAAATCAGAAAAGAATTTCAACTGTTAAGTGAACTATTTTCTAAAAATGAAAATATAGACAAGCATAGCGTTCAAATCATCTAGTTTTCTTCCTTATAACATGCCATCTGATTTTGTTCTTTAAGAAGCATTATATCCTTTGGGTATTTGCTTTTGCCATATGTGTAGACTATAAGGTACACTGTTATGCCCCGTACACACGGTCAGATTTTCCGACGGAAAATGTGTGATAGGACCTTGTGTAGGCTCCATCACACATTTTCCATCCGATTTTCTGACACACAAAGTTTGAGAGCAGGCTATAAAATTTTCCGACAACAAAATCCGTTGTCGGAAATTCTGATCGTGTGTACACAAATCCGACGGACAAAGTGCCACGCATGCTCAGAATAAATAAAGAGATGAAAGCTATTGGCCACTGCCCCGTTTATAGTCCCGACGTACATGTTTTACGTCACCGCGTTTAGAACGATCGGATTTTCCGACAACTTTGTGTGACCGTGTGTATGGAAGACAAGTTTGAGCCAACATCCGTCGGAAAAAATCCTAGGATTTTGTTGTCGGAATGTCCGAACAAAGTCCGACCGTGTGTATGGGGCATTAGACTGTGAAAAGATGAACTTTTTGTATATCATACATGTGAAAAAAAAAAACAAACATCTAAATAATTTGATATATCACATACTTATACAATATAATTGACATGTGCCAGATATAAAAAAAAAAACACACTTGGAAGAATTCAATAAATACCTACTGACAGTTTTCTAACGGTATGGACCTTTAGAATGGCCTAAGCCAGATCCAAAAATCCTTGCTGCCTGTTTTATAAACATTGCCATCATTTGCGAAAGATTCAGGTAATGCTTAATGACACCAATTTTAGAAGGTGGATTAATGTACCAAATTTTAAAAATTAAATAACTCTAGTTTGTAGATAATGAACCTGGAGGTAATTAGGACAAAGTGTAAGTTGGTATACATAAACACGCCTGTCCTAGTACTCAGTGTAACAGAGCAGTAAAATTGCCTCTTCTACTCCCCGTCACTGGTTGTTAAAGTGGTTCTAAAGTCACACAGAATGCAGGAAGGTAAAAAAACCTTCTCTGAGCAGCAGCCCTCCTAATACTTACCAGAGCCCCATCGCGGTCCAGTGATGTGCCCAAAAGCCTCGGCTCTCCAAGGACTCTCTTTCCTCATTGGCTGAGACAGCAGCGGGAGCCATTGTCAATCACAGCCAGTGAGCCAATGAGGAGAGAGAGGGTGCGGGCCAAGCCATGGCTCTGTACGTGACTGGACACGGAGAGCAGTGGCTCCGGAGCAAGCCTGCATGGGTACTCACACAGCAAGTGGATTGGTCTGGGGGCACTCGGCAGGAGAGAAGGGCCAGGAGTGCCGGCGGGGGACCAGAAAGGAGGAGGAATCAGGTCTGCTCTGCGCAAAACCACTGTACAGAGCAGGTAAGTATGACATGTTTGTTATTTTAAAAACAAAATTCTCAAAATTTCCTTTAATATCACTTTAAGGATGCTATCTGCTATCGCTTAGCAACCAGTGGTGCTGCAATAAGTGGAGCTTGATGTTCCCTATCAAGTGTCCTCTGTCCTTGTGATTGACAACAGACAGCAGGCTGATTCTACAGCCAATAGCAGGCTCTCTATTGGCTAAGAATCTGACCTCTGCCTGCTGTCAATTACAAGGGGAACAGACCTGTGAATCCCCAACAGGCTTCACTCTCCCCCAGGTACAAAACTCCCTGCCACTGTGATCTTGGTGTGACAGATGCAGGCAGAAGGAAGCATGGCTGCACTGAGGGCAGAGGGTGAATATGGTCTATCTCCACATTCAGTGTGTGCCACAAATTCATGGACATGTTTACAACAGGTACATGAATCGGTCGCCTGCACCAATATTTGTCAGGTGAAGACATGTCAGAATTTTAAAAGGTGTTGTTAACACTCTTTATGAATTCCCCACATTATATCTTTCTTATATTTAATATTTCTATTGGTTCTGTCCTAAATATGATTTTATATTGTGTTTGTATACATTTGTTATCTAACATAAGGTTTGTAAAAAATCTGAAGAGCAATGTGTACATAAAGCATTTACACAGCATTTGGCAAACGTTCAGCTCCTTTAAACACCTTAAAGTGACACTAAAGGTTAGGTTTTTTTTTAAATAACAAACTTATCATACCTCCACAGAATGGCCCCGAACCTGCTCTTCTGGAGTCCCTCGGCAGCTCTCGCAGCTCCTCCCCACATCAGATAACCCCTGGGAGAAATGCCCTCCCGGGGTGTTATCTTGTGGGCCCATAGAGGCCGAATGCAGGACTCGGCCCCACCCCCGGCGCTCACGTCATTGGATTTGATTGACAGCAGCGGGAGCCAATGGCTGCCCTGCTATCAATCTATCCAATCAACAGCCGAGAACCCCGGGCAGAGAGACAGCACGTCCCCGTGGGTCAAGTAAGTAAAACAGGGGTGGCTGGGGGGCCAGTCACTGACAGGTGTTTTCTCACCTTAATGCATAGGATGCATTAAGGTGAAAAAACATGAACCTTTACAATCCCTTTAATCAGAAGTACTGGCTTTTACAGAAAAAATATATAGGCTGCCTTTTTCTACTTCTGAAAATGCTACTTGCCTGGCTGTCACTATGCTTTGTTTTCAGTGATTTCTGAATTATGACCAGAAACAAGTATAGAGATAAGGTATGTTTTGCTCTGATACTCATTTGCTGCATGCTGTTCAGTATATAGAGATATAACAAATGTAATGCTTAAATATTTGTTAAAATGAATGTATAGCTTTTTTTAACATATTAAATACAATATAATATTTTATTATGCCCAGCACAAAGTAATGCAACAAGCTTCAGGCTCATTTGCACATGTCAGCCAGGCGAACGTTAATGTCTTTGTTAAAACAGCTTGTTGCATACAAAGATCAACAGCTCAAGCTTAAAGTGGCAATAAACCCAAAAGCAAACATTCATTATAATGCAGCTTACCAATTCTTAGATGTTATGGCTGCATTTGTTTTCTTTTTTAGGCTTTCTTTCTTTTTTTTAATAAGGTGATCCAGCCAGTAGGTCAGTATTTGCAAAAGAACAAGCTCTCCTACAAATGTATCAGTTAGGATTAGGTAGAAAAAATAGATGCACACCAACATCCATCTAACAGGTTTTTTGAAAGACTGCCACCAGGACTATAACAACTAACCAAGGGGTGACGACGTTTCACACATACTTTGTGCTTCTTCAAAATCCAAAGGAAGACTGACCTACCAAACCTCTAAATAGAGGATATTCCCACCCCACACAGGTGTAGGGTGGTGTGATCAGCTCTCCCCATGTCTTGATAAGTAAAACTAGAGCTAAAAACATTCTGAAAAACAAAACAAGTGCATATGTAAAGCCAAAGTGACCAAATTAGAAAAATTACACCATAGAAAAAGTAAATACAAAAATAAATGAAAATATTTGAATGGAGGACACCATAACACATGCGTCTCATAAAGCGATAACAACAGATTGCAAAGAGACACATGTGATATTTAGTGTCCAGGAAACTTGAGTGGGGAGACACCATATAAAAAAATGGATGCTACTTTTTAGTTATAATAATGGCTTACATCCCACTCGAAATTTAAACCGGAGGGAATACGGGTCTGGAGCAAAAATATCCAAAATACCTCCCTGCAGCATAAAATACTAAAAATATACCCACCTCTCTTGTGTGTGCGGATCTTTTCAATGACCTGAACCTTCATGGCAGAGATATCACCAGCATGCAATTCCCTAAAATGTCTCGCTACATTGGTACTTTTATTTTTCTGAACACTGTACACATGTTACTAAAAACGGTCCCTCAACCATCTTGTGGTTCTACCCATATATTGTATGTGGCACAGATCACACGTGATCAGGTAAACCATATATTTGGTGTTACAGTTGTAGAAAGATGAGATGTCAAATGGTTTTGAGTAGCTGTGGTCAATCATGAGCTCCACATCTAAAATTTCCTTTAAAGTGCAGCCAAGTAAATGATTGCACTGGTTTGCAAGGATTGAAGAAGCTTAGAGATAATGACTGACCTATCATGGGTGCTCTTCTGAATATCATGTTGACCCCCTGTTTGAGTATATCTACACAAGTTGTATCAGTAGTTTATAATGGGCAAATACTTATTGATGATGTTCCTAGCTTGAGCAAATTCCACACTAAAGGTGGTAGAAAGGGTCAGTTTGCCATAACAAGGGTCCATCTTATTCTTCTTCTGACATAACAAATCTTCCCTCTTTTACATCTTGCTATTTGTAATGCCTTCTCCAGTATCCATCTGAGGTATCCCCTAGCCAGGAAATATTTAAAGAGTAGAGCAGCCTCCATCTCAAATTTCAATTCGCTACTGCAAATGCATTTAATGCGCAAAAACTGCCCTACGGGGGACACCCCTGATGGTATGCTTAGGATGACCTGATTGGGCTAGGAGCAATGCTCTAGCTTTGCTTATCAAGACATGGGGAGAACTGATCACACCACCCTACACCTGTGTGGGGTGGAAGTGTCCTTTATTTAGAGGTTCGGTAGGTCGGTCTTCCTTTGGGTTTTGAAGAAGCACAATGCATGTGTGAAACGTTGTCACCCCTTGGTCCATTGTTATAGTCCTGATGGCAGTCTTTCAATAAACCTGTTGGACGGATGTTGGTGTGCAGCTATTTTTTCTACTTGGTCTACATGTTCATGGTTGTGAGCCGGAGCTAGCACCCAGCCCTTCCTTTCTGGTGGATTATCATACTCACCTGGAGCATTGCAGCCTTGAAAATGGTTTGATTTTGATTTGAATTGTTATTTCAGTCTTATGTTTTGCCTGAATAACTCTCCCATCACTAGCGCAACAAAGATATAGAAGGACAAAGTGTAGAGCTTACAAATTTGCTAGTCCCTTTCTCATTAAGAATTACTACAATATGAGGCTCACATCCCTGCTTTAAACAACCTCACAGCTTAGGGCATATAATTATTCCATGCAATGTGTTACAGCACCCTTTCGGCTAGTGCGCCTCCTGTGATTTCCTCAGTATCACTCTATAAATGCATCTGCTCAGCAACATCTAATCTTGTTACAGAAGGATTCAAGAAAGTATTCCAATATGCATGGACAGTCGCTAAGTCTCATATGGGAAGGGATCCTAATTAAGATGCTAACTTTAACACATCTAATTAGATTACTGTTAATTTATAGTTCATAATAAATATTAAATCAATGTACTGTTTTCCATTTCTGTTCTTGCCAGCAGCTTTTAATATATATGCCTATTGATATGGCTTATTTCTGCCTACCAGCTGTTCTGTGTGTGAATGGTTTTCTTAATGCACTATTCTCGTTTTCCAATACTGTTCGTTGTTTGAAAGCATCTGGAAGTTAACAAGTTTATTAATAACATTAGTCACTTTCCTTGTGGAAGAGTTAGAATACATTAGTTAATTGTCCCATTTGCCAACTGATGAAAGTGATAAAAGCTGTTTAGATATCTAGTTTACAATGGCAATGTATCAATTTGGAACATTGTGAAAAAGGAGGATTGGACATTATCAAAGCATACATTTTTACTGGAATAAATGATTTTTAATAAATATAGGATCTTGTGTATGAAAGTACTTTCAGTATAGAATGTTACAATGCCCTGGGTTGATTTACTTAATGAATAAGTACTGGTAACTTAGCAATCTGACTGTTCATTGAGCTCAGCAGATAATCAACCAATCATGTAAAGAATAAATCCTGTTTTTTCCCCTTTGCATGAGTAGAGATTTATGACCGGATCTATGCCTAGTCATATGAGCCTTTGGCTTTCCACATCAAAAAAATAAAGAACAGATTTTAAAACATTTACTCATCATTATAATGACTGAATACACTTTGCAGGACATTCCAGAGGAAGCAAGATTTCCAGGTGCAATAGTAGCATGATTGCATGCAAGAGGTATATAATTTACCTCCATTGTGTAGTCCATGTACACTGGACACTGGTAGAAATCAATCCCATCTGCAGGTTGTTTGACATTCCCAAGAAGGGTAGGAATTATAATGACATATGGTAATGGATTAAATGTATCCCTGTAATAAAAATATAATAATAATAATTGTCAGCAGAATGCAACAATGTAATGTGTCAACCTCTAGAAAACTAAAAAGAGTATTGTAAAGGTCATAATTACACTTTTTTATAGATGAACTGTTAAAATATATTGCTAAGAGCTATAAAATCTGCTCAAACTCACCTACACCTACATTTATCAAATAAAATAAACATTTATATATAAGTGTGAATGTGCTAAAGAGTGCACGTTTGTGTCCAAATGCAAACTCTAAAAGTCAACAAACAAAAATAAGTACCTGGAATCTACCAAGTGATTTTTTTGGAAATCCCAATCTGCACCTTGTAATATGAGACCCTCGAGACAGAGCGGATAGACCTCATTGTCTGGTTTACAGTCTAGATATTCTTTTATATGACATTGGAGTACCACCTGCAGGCGAAATAAATACAGTAAAATAATTTATTATAAAGTATGCATTGCAGATTACATTTTTATTTTCATGACTAAATTATATAAAATAGCAATAAAAATAGAAATACATTATAAAGTAAAGTATAAATAAAATAATAAAATGCATATTATTAAAGTAGACACATTTTAAGATCAGACAAATCTTAATGTAGCCAAATTCAATTTTGGAAATGCAACTCTAGAAGTCTACTTTTACAGTTACGTTGTTACACATTAACCTTTAATTTCATAGTCTCTTGCTGAAAAAAGGCACAAATTTAATTTGTGCTATTTCCAGTAGATTACTGTATGCCCATGGGGAAACAATTTTTTTTCTAAAACTACAAAGGCAAATCAATTAAATTGACAAAAATATCCATACTTTATTTAGTAATCATAATAGTGGGTAGCATTTGTTTTAACAAAAACATTTAGTATATAAAATTTTCTTACTGATTTTGCCATTATAATGTAATGAAAAAGGAATTCCAATAGTAATCACACCTTCCAGTTCTGATAATAAAACTGACTTTCCCCACATGCAAATTTTATCCCTTTGTTCTTTGTGTTGCCCTTGTATTAAAAAGATCATTCTTGAAATATTTAGAATGGATACATTTATATGTATGCAGCATCTCACAAAAGTGAGTACACCCTTCACATTTTTGTGAATATTTTATTCTTTCTTTTCATGTGACAACACTTAAGAAATGACACAGTGTACATTTGCTGTCCCCTCAAAATAACTCAGCACACAGTCATTAATATCTAAACTGCTGGCAACAAAAGTGAATACACCCCTAAGTGAAAATGTCCAAATTGGGCCCCATTAGCCATTTTCCCTCCCCGCTGTCATGTGACCCATTAGTGTTACAAGGTATCAGGTGTGAATGGGGAGCAGGTGTGTTAAATTTGGTGTTATCGCTCTCACTTTCCCATACTGGTCACTGGAAGTGCAACATGGCACCTCATGGCAAAGAACTCTCTGAGAATCTGAAAAAAAGAATTGTTGCTTTACATAAAGACACTGCAACAAATTGGTCTGCATGGCTGTCGTCCCAGAAGGTTCAGATGGTGTCAAGCATGTGTGGCGGCAACCAGGTGAAGAGTACAAAGTCAAGTGTGTCTTGCCTACTGTCAAGCAAGGTGGTGGGAGTGTCACGGTCTGGGGCTGCATGAGTGCTGCCGGCACTGGGGAGCTACAGTTCATTGAAGGAACCATGAATGCCAACATGTGCTGTAACATACTGAAGTAGAGCATGATCCCCACCTTTGGGAGACTGCCTTGCTATAGAAGCTGAGGGTAAAGGTGATGGACTGGCCAAGAATGTCTTCATACCTAAACTGTATTGAGCATCTGTGGAGCATCTTCAAACGGAAGGTGAAGGAGCGCAATGTTTCTAAAATCCACCAGCAGTGATGGAAAATAATGGTGGTCACACAAAATATTGACAGTTTGGGCTGAATTTGGATATTTTCATTTAGGGGGTTTACTCAATTTTGTTTCCAGCAGTTTAGACATTAATGGCTGTGTGTTGAGTTATTTTGAGGGGACAGCAAATTTACACTGTTCTACAAGCTGTACACTCACTACCTTACATTGCAGCAAAGTGTCATTTCTTTAGTGTTGTCACATGAAAAGATATAATAAAATATTTACAAAAATGTGAGAAGGGTGTACTCACTTTTGTGACATACTGTAGGCTGTTAGAAGCTGTCAGCCGCAGGGATGAGTCATTGGTTGTTAAAAAGCCAATGCCAATCAGTGTGCAAACAATGATGATTCATCGCCGTTGTCATTAGCAGTGATGAATCATTGGTTGTTAAGGAGCAGGCACCCACCGGCTTCCTAACAACCATGATTCATTCCTGCTGTCAGCGGGGATTCCCCACTGACAGCAGAATGTAAACAAAAGAGCTGGCATAAAAAAAAAACCAAACAGTGTGAGGGTCCCCCCCATATAATATTAGGTCTGGTATGGATTTTGAAGGGGGCTCCATGCCAAAAAAAAAATACCTGGGTGCCCTCAAAATCCATACCACGCCCTTAGGTCTGGTATGGATTTTAGGGGGAATGAAAAAAAAGGGCTTTGGGTCCCCCCAAAATCCATACTAGACCCTTATCTGAGCATGCTTCCCAGCAGACCAGAATAGGAGGGGTGAGCGACTGCTCCTCCCTCCTGAACCATATCATGTCATATGTCCTCAACATGGGGGGGGGCTTTGCCAGGGGTAACCCCCAGCAAAGCACCTTGTCCTCATGTTGATGGGAAATTCCTGCTGACTGCAGGGATGAGTACGCTGGCGGGTACCAGCTTCTTTCCAACTGTTCCTGACAGCAGGGATGAGTCATTGGTTGTTAGGAGCTAGCACCCAATGGCATCCTAACAACCAAAGCCCAGAAAACTCTAGTAAAGAAAAAAAAACAAAAAAAACAAGAGGGGGAAAAAACACAGCGAAATGCTTAAAAATGTACCAAAATCACATGTAAATGCAAATGCTGAAATTCATCTGGACTGCTTTTCTGTGGTGTGAACCGGCCCTCACTGCAAATCTTTGTTTAACTAGGTATAATAAACAAAAATGTACAATATGGCAATACTATCTTGATTTGCAGTGCATGTACCATGCAAAATTGTTTATGTTTATATAGAAAATATGTATTTAAATAACACTGCGAACTATAAATAAGAAGCAATGCAGCAATATCTGCTTTGCTGAAATAAATGTAACTAATTAAATTACCATAGGGAATTTTTACATTATATAATTTGTTGCATTTTATGTATAACCACTATAGTTACCAAAGGTTTGAAAGCATACCTCATGCAATAAATATCCATGACGAACTGCAAACTCAGTTCTCAGTGCCAACAACAAGCCCTCTGGGTTAACCAAAACTCCAGCACTTATGGAAGTCAAAGCTTCCTTTTCACTCTTGGCAAACGGTATTAGACCTTTCCTCACCCACTGCTTGAGCTGTTTATGTTTCTTTTGCAGACCTAGGAGAAGTAAAATAGACAAAGTAATTGCCAAATGTTATGGAGTCACAACAATATAACTTTATGTGCTGCAGTTGCAACACTAGAAAGATTTATTGGTACATTAAGCTCTCAGGCAGCGACAAGAAGATGTTAAAATGGACACCAGACAGCTTTTTTACCATTCAGTGTTCACAGCAAGCCATTCTTACTGACTGCTATTTTCAGCCAACTTTAGTAACACACTCAAATAGGTGAGAGGCTAAGTAACCTCAATGCACAGCAGCTTTGTTGACTTTTTGGCACTGGAATTCAGCATTTTCAATATAGCAGGATACTCAGCCAAGCTAACAGTTTGACATTTAGATGGCCCATCTGTTTGAATTCTTGTCCATATCTGAAAAACTGGACCAAACTTGACAAAATTGATAACATTGATGTAAAAGGCATCACATAGTTACCTGGACTGAAGTGGTGACTAAACTGCTAAAAGAAATAATTTCTTCCAGCTTATTATAATGTGTTCTTGGCCTCGTTTTTAAATTCTGTAGCTTCTGCTATTTCGCTAATCTAGAGAATTTGCAGCAGTAACTTAGCACAGATGGTTCAGTCCCCTTCTCATATCAAAGACAATATTGCCTATTAAGCCTCGTACACACAATTTGATTTTTCGCAGACAAAACCTTGGACTTTTGTCCGAAAGGTATTGGCCCCAAACTTGTCTTGCATACAAACGGCACACAAACACAAATGTAGTGAGGTACTACGTGTTTTTTTTCTATTATTTGCCTTGGAGTTATTGCTTTGACCCAAGTCCAGTCCAGGAACAGGAGGAGGAGGATTTCTTGGACCAAAAATTGGTTGCTTTATTAATCGTGACCAATTATGTCGTATGCTTTTGCTGCGGGAGCTCCAGGAGAATAATCCAGATGATTTTCGGAATCATCTCCGGATGATGGACCCCTGCTTTCACCAACTCTTGGCATTGTTGACCCCCTATATTAAGCAGGACACATGCATGAGGCTTTTATTTTATTTTTTGGTTGAATAATGATTTGATTTGGTATATTTTCTATATTTTTGGATGCATAGAATGCACTTTTTGGTTAAAGTTCTATTGGCAGATAGCATGTCTAATTTTATTTGTTTTCTTTTTTTAATGCACAATAAAAAAATTGTGGAGAATAATACTTGGCTATGTGTTTTACTTTAAATGACAGTTTGGGAGTAGGCAGTTACATTTTAAAAATGTAAAATTAACAAGGAACACCAATATAGTTGTATCTTTGATCTTAAAAACTACAGGATAATGGTGTTGTGGTAACTTGCACCAAAAAAAAAAAAAAAACAAGCATAATAATATTATTCTTGATATCACTAGGAAAAAAAAGCCTTTGAAAATTAGTTTGCCATAACTCCATCAGTATCACCAGCAAAGCAGCTTCATTATTATCCCATTAAAGAAGAAGAGAATGTGCGCTGCATTTCAAGATTTCATAATTTTCCACGTCACGAATGTTAATTCTCCATTAAGAACGTCCTTGCTTCTGAGCATGCGTATTTGTACTTTGGACTTTTGTCCGACGGACTTGTGTACACACGCTCGGAAAATCCGACAACAGGCATTTGTCTGCGGAAAATTTTAAAGCCTGCCATCCAACATTTGTCCACGGAAAATCTGACAACAATTGTCCGACGGAGCATACAAACAGTCGATTTTTCCCCAACAGCCTGTCATCACACATTTCCCATCAGAAAATCCGATCGTGTGCATGAGGCTTTAGTGTAATATGTTATGCCCCGTACACATGATCAGAAAATCATACGAAAAAAACGCTTTTGAAGCAATCGTACGATAATCGGATCGTTAGTACAGAGCTTTTGAGAGCTGTTCATGGCAGTTCATCCAGTATTATTCTATCGGACATGAACGAAAAATGTTTCTGTCATTAGAAAATGCAATACAAATGCATTACAACACATGACATCACTTCCAAATTTTAATTGTCGTATGAGAATTTTTGTGACATTAGTAAACTCATCAGATTCGATCGGCGATTATCATGCAAAAGAAAAAACGGACGATCATTCGTCCGATAATCTTATCGTGTGTAGCGGGCATTAGTGACTGAAGCTATTCTATGTCTGCTTTCCATTTTAGAACAGAAACAAAACTAAAATGGCACTTTGTCATAGGATTAGTCAGTGTAAATAAATTACTGCAAGCACCATTTGATAAAAACAGTGTTCTAACGTTATGCATAAGCTACATTAAACAACAAAAAAATGTAAATGCAGTAGTTAACATATTTAGGAACGCTTGTGACATGTTAACAGTGTCACCCAGGACTGAATTTTAATCTATTTAATTTAATTTGCCTTAATTTAATCAATATAGGGCTTTATTGCTTTGCTTCCTCAAAGGCTAAAGATCAATGCTGCCACAAAGTTTAATGCATCGCAAATTAAATAAATACACTTAATATTTATGTAAGGATATATCAATTATTTACTATTTTGTGCTGGTTGGAAATGTACGATAAGAAAACAGGCAATCTACATATACATATGTGGACCAAGGCACACCTGTACTGTACAAAAGCCAAATAAAATATACATTGTTTCAGCCTATAATATTTTTCCAAGCATGTGGGTGGTAAAAAATAATAAGCGGCAAAAATGAAAACTACAAATTCATGACAGACACCATGTTAACTGGTTCATTCTTAGCTTTCACCCCAAACTACACAGGGCCTTACATGCAAACACACACAGAACAAATCTGGACGTCTGATACTTTAGCTTGATAAATAAATCATGATAAAAAGTGGAAGACATGCTCAGTCAGTATGAAGCCATGTAGGTAAGAGATGACCTATTTGGTCAGAATTTACAAAGCTGCCTGACCAAATATGAAAGTCTGTGATAAGCTACCTGTCACTGCATCGTGTCTATTCATTTTCCTCATTAACAACTACATACCACTTGTTAAACTGTATTATTTGTGTTTAATGTATTTTTTTTCCAACATTGTTTGGGGAATTTGTCTTTTTGTTTTATCTGTGTGTATATTAGTGGTTGCCAAAATTAACTACATGGCCTGTCTTCAGCTAAAACGTTGAAGGTAACACAATAAGAGAAATCACTTTTCTGTCGACTGTGAAAATGATTACTGCTCCATCCATTCAGCCAATAATCATGTCATACATCTTGCTGTCAGGAGTCACATCATTAGCAGCAGCTCACTGCAGTAAAATGATGGTGGGTACCTGGCATGCTGTACCGTAAATTGGAAATTTATGTATGAAATAGGAATAACTAGTTAATGAACCTATATGTTACATGACTTGCCTTCCAGCCAAGTGCTGATATTATGAGATGTTTGGCAGCTGTGTGAGGGAAGCCAAGATTTTGGGACCTCTGCTCTCTGTAAGAAATCTGCAACGTCTCTCAGATTTTTCGGTATTGCTGTCAGTCCACCCAGCAAACACCTTGACAATGAAGAAATGTTGTATTTAATTTGTTTAAGGGAATTGTTCATGCAGTTGCACTCCTGTAACAAAATAATAAATCATGACTGGTTAATAAAAAAAAATGTTAATTATGCATTAACAATTCATAGATCATACAATTCCTTATATCTTAAAATAGAACTGCAGTCCAAAAACAAGATAAAAATTAAGAGCTAGGTTTTTGCTGTAATATTCCAGTACTTTTATCTGCTGGTAAATGTCCTCAGTCTGATGGCTGGAATCATTCAACGGACTTCCTCCACACCTCACTTATCCTGGACCCACCCCAATCAATAAATGAGTCCTAAACAGAAAAGGGTGTGGCCTTGACAGGAAGGGGTGGGTCATATTTAAATTAGGGTGTGCACAAGTTTACTCAGGCCTAGGGCAGCACAAAACCTAATTACACCACTGGTGGTAGTATTGTGTTGTGTTAAAAATTAAGTAGCATGTCGCTTTCATGAGGCATTGGCGCTTGTCAGCTTGATTTCTATAGTAATGCTCTGTGACAGCATCTTAACAGCACCTAGAGCATTTATGGCGTGTTTGTGAAGCATTTATAAAGTGTTAGCTGGGCATTGGGAGAGAAACAGTGGAGCTTCCTTTATCCCAGAATGCACTAGGACAGTTCCAGCCACTTCCTGTTTGTACAGAACAGCCGTGTGGTAACACCGTTTACTTCTATGTGCAGGCAAAAGCACCGACCAGCCAGCAATACTAACAGTGCCAGACAGGAGCAGAGGCATTGAGCACTATTGCCAGGGATAAAGCTTTTTGTGTCAGCAAAGTTAAGCTGGACCAAGCCAAGGGTCAAAGAGATCAAAGTATACAAATCCATCTTGCGAAGAATTCACAAAATGTCTGCTATCACACCACAACCTAACCATGTCTCAAAGTAGATCATTTTCTCAAAATCACTTCCCCTTTAAGCATTTCCCGCTATTTCCCACGCTTTCAAAGCTTCATAGATACAACAAAAACATGTCATAAACACATCATAAATGCTGTAGGCTTATTTAGGAACATTGCTTTATTTTTCATAATTGACACGAGTGAACAAGCCTTAAAGCCTGGTACACATGGACCGAATATAGGCTAATATCGGCTGGTTCAACAGAAACCATTCGGCCTGTGTGTACAGCAGCTTGTCCAACAGAAGCCGGCGGAAGGTCCAACTTCTGTCGAAAGAGCATGCCAGAAAACATCTGCCAATGGCTTCAAGTGCTGACTGGTATGTTCTAGCGGGGGGGGAGTCCCCCTGTCAGAACACAATAGCCCAGCAGGGAGAACACTGTACTAACATGCTTAAACATGTGCTACTTTTACTGGCAATTGCTTAGCCATGCAACACTATACCCAAATAAAATTTAAGTTTTGTTTTTTTCACACAAATAGAGCTTTCTTTTGATGGTATTTGATCACTTATTTTTTATTACATGAATGAAAAAAGACCAACAATTTTCAAAAAAAAACTGTATTTTCTCAGTTTTGTTATAAAACATATGCAATAAAATCAAATTTCCTCATAAAGTTACGCTAAAATGTATTCTGCTACATGTCTTTGGTAAAAAAAACATTGTGTTTTTGGGGACACTATACTGTTGGGGCACTAGTATAGCTCTGATTGTGATCAAGATACTGATAGGTACAGACCATATACTAGTAATGGCGATGATCAGTGACTCACAGACAGTGTGACTGTGATGGTGTGGCAGGTAATCTGGCACTAACTGACTCTAGCTGGGGGGAACACTAACTGACACTGATGTTGCTAGTGTCACTAATACAGCGATCAATGATAATACTGTATTAATGACACTGGCTGGGTGACAGCAATCAAAGGGTAACTGTGAATGGCAATCAAGTGGTTAACTGTGTCTAACAAGTGAATGCAAGTGTATATGTGCTGCTTGTACACAGAATCCCCTCAGCTATCCATTTAATGCATGTGCTTCCATTGTGGAGACTCTTATAAATTCAGTAGCTTTAGGACTGCAAGCATACACAGGGTGCCGTGAAGAGGCCTTGCAGCTTATGCATGCGTTTACAAATGCGTGCTAACTAAACCCCTGTTTTTAACGCAGATTGTTGGACAGGTTAATTTGGTCAGTTGGCAGACTGGTTGGTGAGTTGAGCTATGGAATGTTCTGTTTTTGTCTTTCATGTACACAGAATCTATCTGGCTTCTCTCTCTCTGAATGAATAGATCTCAGGGAGAAAGAAACCAGCCAGATCCAGCGTGTTCTGTTTACAAATCAGGTGTGCTGGATGCAATTATCATGAGAAGGCTGACAGGACAAGAAAACAAAGGAATGACCCCATCAGCCTACTGTTGATCCTTTAGACCCCTTTCACACTGAGGCCCTTTTAAGGCACTTTCACGCTAAAAAAAAGCGCCTGAAAGGCTCACGAAAACCTATTTTCATTAAAATCAATGAATGCTTTCACACTGGGGTAGTGCGCTGGCAGGTGTGGTGAAAAAACGCTCCTCTCCATTGAAATGAATGGAAAGCTCTTCAAAAGTGCTTGAAAAGCTCTTCAAAAGTGCACAGTGTTTTACTGGCAGTTTACAAGCGTCTCAGTGTGAAAGGGGCCTTACTGTCAGTCTGTATGCTTGAAATAATGGATATGTGGCACTTGAACCATAGGTAGATAATGCCTTTGATGAATTTATGGAAACTATATTGATGGTATCCCAATGGACATCTGAGAGAGGTGGGTGTGGACTGATTCTGTAAACTGAGGAGCTGCCACAGAAACCGCAGAATGTGAGAGTAATACTTTCATTTGAAGAGTCCAAAATGTGGTTTTATTTTAAACACATAATGGATGCAAAAGCTGACACTTAATGGGGGCCACACATTGTCCCCTTCATTAAGGCTTATAAGATATAGAATCAGCTGGTATGGGTTTAAAGGGATATCAAAGCTTTGTGTTTTTTTTTATAACAAACATGTTATACTTACCTGGTCTGTACAGTGGTTTTGCACAGAGCTTTCCTGATCCTCTTCTTTTCGGATCCCCCGCTGCGTTCCTAGCTCGTCCCCCTTGAGCAGTGCTCCCAGAGAAAGCTGCTTGGCCTGGGGGCACTGCTGCATGCTCAATCCTGAGCCACTGCTCTATGAATCCTTAAAGGGGTTGTAAACCCTCATGTTTTTTCACCATAATGCATCCTATGTATTAAGGTGAAAAAAAACTTCTGGCAGTGACCGTCCCGCCAGCCCCCCCGTTTTACTTACCTGAGCCCCTTCATTCCCTCGGCAGAGACGTGCTCTCCCCCTCTGCATGGGGTCCCGACTCTTGATTGGATAGATTAATAGCAGCGCAGCCATTGGATCCTGCTGCTGCCAATCAAATTCAATGACGCGGGCGCTGGGGAGCGGGGCCGAGTCCGGCTATCGTGTCTATGGACGCAAATGCTGGACTTGGGAGCGCACCGGAAGGTAACCCCCTGGGAGAGCGCTTCTCCTAGGGGGTTATCTGATGCGAGGAGGAGCCGCTGAGGGACCACAGAAGAGGATGATCGGGCCCGATCACACACTTTAAGACACATAGAGCTGTGGCTCGCCTCGGCCCCGCTCTCTCCTCATTGGCTCACTGGCTGTGATTGACAGCAGCTGGGCTCCCGCTGCTGTCTCAGCCAATGAGAAGGGAGAGCCCCCATACAGCCAAGGCTATCATAAATATCGCTGGATAGGAGGGGGCTGAGGTAAGGATTAGGGGGCTGGGGGGACCACTGCACACAGAAGGTTTTTTACCTTCATGCGTGGAATACAGGAAGGTAAAAAACCTTCAGCCTTTAGAATCACTTTAAACTGTGTTTTGAAAAAGAAGCTGGTTTAGGCTGCCAATATAAATCACAGGCTGTAGGCAGGAGAAGTGACCTGGCTGTATTGCTTAATTGCAGTATAAAAATGTAAGGTCACCCACTTTGCTCCGTTGTCAGAGCTGTGATAATCTTGGCGTTAGAGGTACAGAAACACGAATCCTTTGACAGGTAAACCAGTTATGTGTGTATTTCAGTTTTCAAAATATTTTATTGAGTTTCCATTAGATCAAAAACAAATATACATAACCATAGCTTTAAATGCAGGCGTACATAGTAGAAAAAATGAAACCCCTTGGGGGCTACATGTATACCATATGACCGTAGATATGACACTAACAAAACAAACACAAAAAAAAAAAAAATTGCGACCTTGCATGTGAACCTATATATGACAAAGTTAGTTCGCATAGATCTAAAGACCCAGAGATAAGGATTAGTTTGGTGAGGGGGAAGCAGGAGAGACACTCTGCACCCCAACTGGGAACACACTGTGCCTGAGCGGAATTCTCCCACTTGCCCCTGACACCCCCTTAGTTAATGCTTCATGTCTCTGGATATCAAAACAGAAAGTAATGATCTACTATCTATGCTGCCCTTGGGAGCTGGGTTCCCTGAGATCTCTGCAATGGTCTTAATTAAGGCTGGAGAGCATCAACTTGATAGATCAACCTGCAAAGAAACAAGAGAAAGGAAATAAAGATAAGAGAGAGAGGTGAGAGTGGGGTGATAGAGAAGGAGGAGAAGGTAGACGGAAGCCAAACCACGGGAGGAGGTCCTCCAAACCCAGATACTGCTTGACGCTTAAGGGTTTAACCCCTGGGATCAAGGAGGTGCCCAAGAAATTAGCCCATGGTTCCCAGATAGCTTCAAATTTCTCTGTGGTATTATTCAGGGTACTGGCCACCTTCTCTTGGGCCATGATCCATTAAATTTTACGGGTAGCCGCTTTGAAGGACACCTTGGGTTGTTTCCATGCCTTGGCTATAGATAACTTAGCTCCCAGCAAAATAAAATGAATCAATTATGTGTGTATTTCAACCATGAACTAGCTGTTTGTCTGAAATTCAACTTTAACTACACAACGCAATATAAATTTTCTAACGGCAAATATGTTTACACCCTGTCATTTATAGCCAAAAACTCTTGCTTGGCTAGAAGGACCCATTTTCTCAGTTATCCAAATTACATAGGTCCTGTGGCTAATTTAATTTAGTTAGGCCTTTACCTTGTTTTAATCAGCCACATCTGTGTGATTTACAAATTTTGATAGAGAATGTAAGATTTTTCCTAATTTCTCACAAATTCCAAGCAGCCAATATATTTACAATTCCCCTGATTTATTTCTGTACACATGTTCTAGGAAAGGACTGTTAATTTCCTTTTGAGCAGAACAAAGCAGATTAATGAGTTTTTCCAGTTGATTTTAATGCCTTGCACATGGATTATTTCTATGTATGATTCATGAGTTAAAAAAATGATAGAATGTTACAACATACTAACCAAGTTTCCCCTTGTTTTGAAAGGTGACTTTATTGCTCTTAAACGAAAGGCAGAAAAGACTGCAATTTCCTAGACGTGTTCATGTAAAACTGTGGGAATAGTTCCCAATTAAGTGGTTAACCATAAATACCACTATGGTCAATTCAAGCTGAACATCACAATAAAGACATTCAGTGAGCTATATTCTTTCTATTATGCCTGCAATCTAAAGTGCATTGCTCTGCAACTTCCCCTGTTGCCAATGATTAATAGCCCATAAGCGGGAAGAGTCCACAAAGAAAAGTGCCAAGAGAAGCAGGTGCAGAAGGCTTTATATTATCATGACTGCCACAAGCTAATTCAGCAGTGTCAGCTTTAACTGTTATATTCTGATGATAAAATATGACAAAGGTTGAAATGGATGTTCTGTTCAGCCCTTGTAAAGAAAGCAAATCTCCCCAATGTCATAAGGAACACCAGGGACTGCGATAACGTTTTTTTACTCACTAAATATTAACACAAATAATCACTTTTTTATTATATTTTTTCAAATATCCGACAAACTGTAAACATTTCATATCAACTGGTATATTTTTGTCTATCAGATTATCTGCATACATTGAAGTTAGCATGTTCTCTTTTATGTGGACAATTTCAAGATCAAAATTTTGTCACCTATTTAAGTCAGTGTAATGCCCCGTACACACGATCGGATTTTCCGACGGAAAATGTGTGATAGGACCTTGTTGTCGGAAATTCCGACCGTGTGTAGGCTCCATCACACATTTTCCATCGGATTTTCCGACACACACAAAGTTTGAGAGCAGGCTATAAAATTCGTTGTCGGAAATTCCGATCGTGTGTACACAAATCCGACGGACAAAGTGCCACGCATGCTCAGAATAAATAAAGAGATGAAAGCTATTGGCCACTGCCCCGTTTATAGTCCCAACGTACGTGTTTTACGTCACCGCGTTCAGAACGATCGGATTTTCCAACAACTTTGTGTGACCGTGTGTATGCAAGACAAGTTTGAGCCAACATCCGTCGGAAAAAATCCTAGGATTTTGTTGTCGGAATGTCTGAACAAAGTCCAACCGTGTGTACGGGGCATAATTGTTAGATTTGCTAGAGGTTGATAGCATCATCTAAATTGTGGCCCTGTTTATATATTTGAGAAAAAAACACAAATGGTAGCTCATTACAGTTTATATTCATGATACCACAAGATTATTTCACCCTCTTTTTTGTGATAGATATATAGCTGTTAGTTTTCTAAAAGAGTAATTTTTACTTATTGGTAAAGTAAATACATGTTGCTTAAAGCAGTGTTCCAGCCTCCCCCTCCAAAAATCAAAAGTCAGCAGCTACACATGCTATAGCTGCTGATTTTTAATATTAGGACACTTACCTATCCTGGAATCCAGTGGTGTTGGCACCGCAGCTGATGTTTCCATCAGTTGTCGGGTGCTGCCGCTGCCATTGGTGGTAAGGGAGCCTTGCAGCTTCACTTCGGGTCCCTACTGCGCATGCGTGAAGCTCGCTGCGCTTTCTTACAGGCACGGCAACAGGAGAAGGAGGAGGGAGGAGGATGGCGGCCGGACTTGTGACGTACCTCGCCCCTGGCGAGGTCTGACAGAAGTGGGGACAGAGTACCTGTCAAAAACAGGTACCCGCTCCCCCTTCCCCCCTAGACAGATAAGCGGAAGTTCCACTTTTGGGTGGAACTCTGCTTTAAAATGCTCAATCATGTGCAAGAACAGATAAAAGTAGGGAGTACATTTTCAAAACGGTAAATTTAATATCAAAATCTTTTATAACACATAAGGATGCTAAAAGGTTAAAGCATATCTAAACCCAAAAATGTAATATATTGCAAATGACTAATATTTAGATGTGGTGACTGCATTCAATTTCTTTTTTCAAGCTAAATACATATTCAGCAAAGTACAAAAATAGACGTTGATCTCCATAAATGCAGCGTTTTTGTTACTTCTTAAAAAGAAAGCACAAACATCCTTACCCTTCTGCTGAACACTACTAATCCCATCAAAAAAAGCCTGGAAAAAGAAAAACGAATGCAGCCACTACTTCTAAGGATTGGTAAACTGGGATACAGTGCCTTGAACATTTTTCACATTTTGTCATGTTGCAACGGTGTTTCTCAATTTCAGTTCTCAAGGCGCACCAACAGGTCATCTTTTCAGGCTTACCATTATTTTACACAGGTGATTTGATCAGTTTCACTGCCTTAGTAATTACCACAGTTTCATTTGAGGGAATTCCTGAAAACATAAATTGTTGGTGCACCTTGAAGACTGGAATTGAGAAAACAGTGTGTTACAACCAAAATCGCAAATGCATTTTATTGGGATTTTATATGATAGACCAACACAAAGTGGCACATAATTGTGAAATGGAAGGAAAATGATAAATGATTCTTAAATTTTTTTACAAATGAATATCTGAAAGTGCGGCGAGTGTTTGTATTCAGGCCCATTTACTCTGATACCCCTACTTAAAATCTAGTGGAACCAATTGCCTTCAGAAGTCACCTTATTAGTAAATAGAGTCCACCTGTGTGTAATTTAATTTCAGTATAAATACAGCTGTTCTGTGAAGCTCACAGGTTTGTTAGAGACTCTATCTTAGTGAATAAACAGCATCATGAAAACCAAGGAACACATCAGACAGGTCAGGGATAAAGTTGTGGAGAAAAGCAGGGTTGGGTTATAAAGAAATATCCCAAGCTTTGAACAGCTCATGGAGCACTGTTCAATCCATCATCCGAACATGGAAAGAGTATGGCACAACTGCAAACCTAACAAGACATGACCGTCCACCTAAACTGACAGGCTAGGCAAGGAGAACATTAATCAGAGAACCAGCCAAAAGGCCCATGGTAACTCTGGAGGAGCTGCAAAGATCCACAGCTCAGGTGGGAGAATCTGTCCACAGGACAACTATTAGTCGTGCACTCCACAAATCTGGAAGAGTGGCAAGAAGAAAGCCATAGTTGAAAGAAAGCCATAAGAAGTCCTGTTTGCAGTTTGTGAGAAGCCAAGTGGGGGACACAGCAAACATGTGGAAGAAAGTGCTCTGGTCAGATGAGACCAAAATGTAACTTTTTGGTCTATAGGCAAAACGCTATGTGTGGCAGAAAACCAACACTGCACATCACCCTGAACACACCATCCCCATCGTGAAACATGGTGGTAACAGCATTATGTTGTGGGGATGCTTTTCTTCAGCAGGGACAGGGAAGCTGGTGTTGATGGGAATAGAGATGGAGCTAAATAGAAGGCAATTTTAGAAGAAAACCTGTTAGAGTCTGCAAAAGACTTGAGACTGGGGTTGAGGTTCACCATCCTGCAGGACAATGACCTTAAACATACAGCCAGAGCTACAATGGAATGGTTTAGATCAAAGCATATTCATGTGTTAGAATGGCCCAGTCAAACTTCAGACCTAAATCCAATTGAGGATCTGTGGCAAGACTTGAAAAGTGCTGTTCACAGATGTTCTCCATCCAATCTGACAGAGCTTGAGCTTTTTTGCAAAGAAGAATGGGCAAAAATGTCACTTACTAGATGTGCAAAGCTGGTATTGACATACCCAAAAAGACTTGCAGCTGTAATTGTAGCAAAAGGTGTTTCTACAAAGTATTGACTCAGGGGGGCTGAATACAAATGCACACCACACTTTTCAGATATTTAATTGTAAAAAATTTTGAAAACCATTTATCATTTTCCTTCCACTTCACAATTATGTACCACTTTGTGATGGTCTATCATATAAAATCCCAATAAAATACATTTACGTTTTTGGTTGTAACATGACAAAATGTGGAAAATTTCAAGGGGTGTGAATACTTTTTCAAGGTACTGTATATAACATTTTGGGTTTTGGCCTTAGATTCACTTTACATAAGACCATTACGTAGAGTGAATTATTACAACATTGTTTAGGGTTACAAAAGTAAAGACTGTTTAATTAATGAAATGATAGTTTTTACCTGTAGGAGAATGTATGTACTAGTTTGCTGTTCTGGTGCAGTCAAATTTTGAATGGAATAAGCCTCTTGAAGTGACTTATTAAGATCATCGACCTGCAGCAACAACAAGAAGAGGTGTCACTAAGTAAAACAGTTCAACTTATAGAATATTAAGGGACTGGATAATCGTTTCATATTTATTTTTATTTTTAAAGCCTGATTTATACGAGTGTGCAGTTAAGTGAAGTAAAAATTAAATTGTGTATTCTAAAAATAAAAAACACAACTTCTTATCCATTTATAGATGTTTAACTACTTCATCACTTTGGAGGTACTAAGAACACCCATAGATTGAAAGGTGTAACACAAGTTTGTGGCTGTAGTAGAAGCCATGTGCTTGTTTAATTTCTTCAGCCAGCTCCGGACTGTCATCTAAAAATATTCTGGGCAGCTGTGTAGCCACTGGCTCACTTTTACAGTGTTACAGCCAGGAATGCAGCTACTCAAGCATGATCTGTGTTTCAGTAGCTGCAGTGGAGGACAGGGGAGACACTTGGGGTCTAATAGACCCCTGATGTCTCCATAAAAAAGAACCTGTCACCTGCCCAACGCTATCACATGGGGGCTTCTTAACCCACTTGTGATAGCAATAAAAAAAAATAAAAAAAAAAAGTAGAAAAGAAATTATCATTAAATGTAATTATTGTTTTTTTTTAAGTAACTCTGTCACCCTACTTACACCTGTAAACGCAAATGCATGCACAGAGTGCATGTGTGTATGCATACCGCAATTGTACCATTGTTATATATCATGAATCTTGAAGCACCATACTTCTTGGGCCATTTTTTATGATTTACTCTAAAATGATTAGCTGTAAAGGCATTTTAAGCATTGCCTATTGATAATATTGGGTACCATCAGTTTTCACAAATTGTGCAGGTGCAGGTAGTTTTGAGGCTTTGACACTTGACATTTGGTATCTATTTACTCTATTTCTCCTCCTTTTTTATTGTGTGCAAAAACTGGGGAATAAATTGCATTTGTGTGCAGTAAAATGTATTTTAGTTGTAGCGTCCTTGCCCTGGGCTTGCTAAATTTAGTGTATGACTCTGCTGTATCCAGTTAAGCTTCTATTCATTTTTTGGGTCTGTTCAAGTTTTCCCTAAGCCTGGTGGTTGATTGTTCCTGTCTGTTGCTTGAAGAATGGTCCAGCAATAGTATGGAAGGATCATAGGGTTATGATTAGTTATCTGACCTTAGCCAATCGCTGGTAGGCTAACCCAGAAGGTGTGGCAAGGAAAAAGATAAATGTTTGGGACGATCTGAGTAGTCTTTTTCTTACCCCTAGGGATTCTACTTGGAGGGGAGGCATGTGTGTGTGTTCCAGAGAGTTACTGCTACTAGGCCCCATCGTGTGCTATGGACTGAGGGCCTAAAAAACACTTGTCTGAAGTAAACTGGCAAGCTTGGCTGTAGGGGTGGGTGCCTTTTGCCTGAAGCTCCAAGTGTCAAAGTACTTCTTGAAGATGAGAAGCCAGAAGTTGTTGCTAACTGTGACTGCTCTCATAGGATCTTAGATATTCTGACTGTCCCCTCTTTCTTTAGCTTTATTTTTGAGGCTGCTATTACAGGGTCTAATACTGGTGGGACAATTTTTTTCAGGAAGCTGTCCTCCAAGATCTGTAAATGCCTTTGGTTATCATGCACCCTCAACTCTTCTCCCTGTATTTTCTCAAGATCTACAATAAAAGTTAAAAAGACCCCTAAAATGAGCTTCATTTTGTTGGTGTGATTCTAGTAATGAAAATTGGGCAGGCAGCCTCTGAACAGGCAAGGGAGACCTACAGTAGTTTCTTCCCAGTGGATCTCCGAGTTTTAGCACTACATATTTTTTCCTAAAATTACAGATTTGATAAACAATTACACAAATATTGAGCAACATAAAAAAATTGCAACTACTAAATTTTGATGGTTCGAGGCCTCTGCTTTCAGAGAAAGTTTACTGTTCTGCGGGTTTTAAGTAATTTTATAGCAAAAATGCAGATTTTAACAAAAATGAAAAAGATTTTGCAAAATTTTGCAAAAAATGAAAGAAGTTTTAGAGGGGAACAGGTTAAAGTGACTAACCTCACTTCACATATACATATATATATATATATATATATATATATATATATATATATATATATATATATATATATATATATATATATATATATATATACATATATATATCTGTTGGGACCTTAGACTCTCACTTAATGAGTACAAATAAGCACAGCTATTCAAAAACAGCAATATTTAATCATTTAGATTAGGGGTTAACTTCTATAAAGGTACACAACATAAATGCATTCGTTTATAGAACATGTTTATGTTCTGCATATGTTTAGCAATGGGTAATAATAAATGTTGGTCTTTATACTTTAAGGGCATATCTAATAGATTTTGGTATTTAACACATACCTGTATCAATGGAGGGAGTTGTTCTAACACCTCTTCAATAACAGTACGCAAGTAGGCAAGCTGCTTTACAGTATTACAACTTTCAGTTGTGATCATCGGCACAGAACTTTGCATGGTGTCATATATTGTTGATATATTGTGCATAAATTCAGTGGCACTAAAATGAAAATCACAGTATGCAATCATTTCTCTACATTTCAAACATTTTAACGGTATAGACTCAAAATACCTTATTATTATTCAGTTAGCAAAAATGTTAGTTATGTACAGTATATTGCCATTTTGAAGATTTGTGGAGGTGTCTGCAGGAGATGAAACCTCAGATTAAATAAGCCTTAGCTGTCCAACAGTAGGAGTGGTCTATCTTAAATGTTTTTACTCATTACCCCATCAGCTCCAACAAAATAATATCATATACCCCAGTTTAACTAGACTTGATCTGAACTTGATCTGTGATGTTAAAAACATTTTGCTACTCACCTAAGTGGCTTCCTTAGTTCTAATGAGGGTCAGGAATATAACCCAACATTTACAGCCACACCGGTAATTCAGTCGCTGTAACTATAGTGTCATGTAATGTGTGAAGAAAGAGGTAGTATCAAGGCGCTGGAATCAAAATTTCATATGGTGAAAAAAGTAATTCCTTAAGTCTGATCACTTGAGTTTGGCAGCTCTCCACCAAAACAAGGAGTCCCTGGACAAGCCATGGTCACCAAGAATGAAAAATCTATGTGTAATTGAAGCAAAAGGAGTGCCAAACAAATGTCTTGGGATTGCAGCTTTTTTTAATAATTCAACCAGTGACAGTAAAGAACAAAAGACATTCAGCATGTTTTGGGATCCAGAATAACAGGCTTGCATAGTTTTTCCACAAATACTGGCACCGTCACTGACTAATCGTTCCCCTGGGGAATGCTTGCTATAGATTTGTCCACCAAGGAGCATTTTTAGTCCACTAAACACTCTAGTACATTGTTTTTAGGATTTTATACCCTTTGTTCTTTGCTGTCACTGGTTTGATTATTAAAAACAACTTTGTACTCCCAAGACATTTCTTTATCGCTCTCATTGATTTGACGTGAATGTAATGTAGGCAGATGCTGGATGTATATGAACATGAACAGATCCTGCAGTATACAATAATTGTGTGTCTACAAGCCTAAATATATCAAAATTGGCCCCAGTATATGTATGAGAGTGAGTTAGGGTCCTTATATTATAAGCTCCTTGAGGACTGATGTGAATGTACAATATATACATGTAAAGCGCTGCATAAATTAAGGGTGCTCTATAAGTACCTATAATACAAAAAAAAATTAAGAAAGAAGTATCTCTCAATAAACATAGGCATTCTGTTCACCCAGGCATAAAAGTTTATGGCTATGGAGGAGCTACTGATGAGAACAGGGTTTTACCTCTGCCCCCATCCTCATCTTGGGGAAAATAATAGCAATCTGTTAAATTATCTGAGCTGATAGCTCTTTCACCCTAGGCCAGGGGTCACCAAACTTAAAAAAAAAGGGCCAGTTTGCTGTCCTGCAGGCTTTAGGGGGGCCGAACTGTGGCCAGTATGAGTAGAAAATGTCCCAACATCAGTGGGAGTAAACACTTCCCCACCATTGGTTTTAACAGGAAGAATAATGCTCCATTGTTGGTTTTAGCCTATCTTGTCCATGTGGCCCTCTTTATGTATGCCACACCATTGGAACAGTTAGAGCAAGACTCTGTGAACATAGAAGGTTAATTGAGGATGGAGATAGTTGATCGCAGTGTCCCAAGACATCATACCCTCAAGCACAACAAATTCACTAAAGGGCTCAGAGTTTGGATGATTGAATCTATTCTCAATAACTCCTCTTTTGCGGAGAGATTCCAGAAACTCTGTAGGAATGAAACCTTCTGAATTTTCATGATGAATACCCTAGCTCCAATGGGGCTCAAAGGGGAACTAGAGATTCACACCAAATATAATAAGTGCTAGGATCTATCCATCTGCACACACCATGTTTATCGAAGCCTGCTTGTTTTATGAAAAACAATTATTAATTTTCAGTTATGTGGTTTAAATATTTTATCTTCTTTATAATTATATTTACTTGCAACCGTGTGTATAGTAGGAACTATCAATTCATATATTTTATTCAGTATTTACACATTACCTCCCATATATGGGTAGATTTTCGAGCTGAAAATGTATATTTATATGATTATGATTTTGAGATCACATCCCTCAAAAAGGCGTATCAGAAAACAATCAAGCTGTCTCGTTGAGAATTACTTTTTACCCCCCAAAAAACTTGAAAATGATGACACAACACACGTCATTACTACCTACTCTACACAATACAAGCAAATTCGACGTATCTTAAATACATATTGGCATCTGCTTGTTATGGATCCTTTGCTTGCTCCATTTGTGTAGGAGGCGCCAGCTGTCACCTACAGGAGGGCTCCCTCTGTGGGCGACAAGCTAGTATCAAGTGAATATAGGGCCTCAAGAGGTGACATGTGCAAAACTCTAGGCACGTTCCCCTGTGGGGGATGTGCCTACTGTCAATAAATGAACAGACGCAAAAATATTCAGTTACCCAATGGGTACACCTTTCATCCCAAACATTATGTAGATTTAATTGTAATTTAATATATCAACATATATTAAGTATACGCAAACGTGATCCTGATGTACCCATTGGTGGACACATGGCCTCAGTCCATGCTGCGTCTATCCCTAAGGTACATTTTCTGGCTCTGGATCGCCTACATCCTAGTCACAAAGGTGGCAACCTCAATAATCAATTATTACAATGTGAACTTAGATGGATCTTCAACCTCAAGGCCACCCTGCCACCAGGCTTGAATGAAGCATTTAACTTCAAGCCCCTCCTTCCTGGTTTTGTATCAGATGGATGTGAGTTAAATCTTTGATTTCTGGCATTGAGAGTCCTGAACTTTATAATAATTAATATGTTGCAACTTTGCTGTGTGTCCTTATGCCATGACATCATGGGACCCCTGTGCCAAATATAATATCATATACAGAACTCCTCAATAATTAATTTTAGACTTGCTCTTTCCTGGTATTTTATATCCGTGGCTATTTTCCCTTCCACCATATTACCTACATCCCCTTTCTAGCTTCCCTAGTATCATTGTATGTATTTTTTGTTTAATTAATTGTTGTTTTTTGTTTTTGAGGCTTTTGAATTACTATTTGCCCAATGTGACTGTCATGGTCCCCGGATCTGCTAGGTGGCGATGTGCGTGTCCCCTGTGGTGTCTTCTGCTTACACCACCTGGCGGGTAGGCTCCACCCACCTGTGGCCGGTGAGCGGCAATGGGGGTTTACATTTCCTGACACTGCTGGGAATTCTGTCAGGAAAAAGGCCGTAGGAGAACTGGCAATAGTTCCAGTTGTCAAGGAACCAACAGCAGGAGAAGAGCTCTAGGACCCAGCATCTCTACCAGCACTTATGGCAGGAGAAGGACTTTAGGACCCAGCATCTCTGGCAGGAGAAGGACTTTAGGACCCAGTATCTCTACCAGCAGGTCACATGGGCCTATATAAGGAAGTCTGCTAGTGTCTGCAGTTGCTGGTTTGTCAGTCTTCCTGTGTTCCTCTGTGCAATTACTATTTGGATTCCTGTTGTGACTCGTCTTGTTCCTGACCTGTCTGATCTGCTCTTCTGGTTTGACCCCCTGGCTTGATTTACCGACTTGTTGTCCTCTCCAGTACCTGAGCTTGTATCACGGACTTTGCTACAGTTACCTGTTCCTGCCTGCTTCCTGATACCAGACCTTTGGCTTGTCCCTGTTTCTGCAACCTGCCTCTTCCTCTTGCCGGATCTACTGTGTTTGACCCCTGGCCTGGCTTCCACTACTGTTCCTTGTGTACACCTTGCCAAGTATTACCGAGGATTCTTATAGACTTTAGCCCAGCTGTGTTTCCTGTATTACCCGGTGTCCTTTTGGTGCCCACCAGCTCTTCTCTCTGGAATCCATCTGGCGACCTGTGCTTCTCTGGGCACTACACCCTCTGTACCCAACTTCAGGGGTGTACTGCACTCAGCCTCAAGGAGAGCCCTCTCGGCATTTCGGCCTCCAACCAGGTACGTGACAAATTCTTTGCGCCAGTGACGCTCTGACACGTGACGTCACCCCCTTGATGGGCGGGGTTATGCCGCATGCCTCTGTGTCAGAGAACCGCCCTGTCCCTGTCTTGAGCCGCCCTGGTAGCTGTGCCTTTGATGTCAGAGTTCCAGCATCTCCTCCCCATGGCTTATTGGCTTTGCCTGAGGAATACTCTCTATATAAGCAGACACACCTGACAGGCATGTCTGTGATTGAGCATCGCTGCCGTGGTGTGTTCGTCTGCATTGGTGTGTTGAAAGGTTATGTACTTTATGATGGGGTGATAAGATACTTGATTCCCCTATCCAATTCCCATGTAACATTTATTTTGTTTGCTGACGATTAAGTTTAGGAAGTATGTGTTAATATGCTCTTCCATATGTTTTTCTTGCTTTGGAGCGTGGGATACACGCTCACCCACCGGCTGCTCTGCGGACTGCTTCAGTCACCTTGGGAGTCCCAATTGATTTTATCTCCTGTTTTTGTTCTTTGTTTATTGTATTGTGGATCATCACGTGAGTATCAGAATGGTTACACATATAGATATGCAAAATGTATACCCTAAATCCCTACTGACTGACCACAACTCGTCTCTGGCAGCACAGGGCATACTTGCCTCTTGTTGGGTTTGACAAATGTTTTGATGTACCACCATTCTTTCTAATTTTGTACTGTATGTTTTATATTACTTGCCTTGTTGGCTATGTCTATATATAAACAAGTTTTATGTTTTGTACTAATAAAAGTGGCATTCAGTGGTGGCTGGTGAAGTTTTAGGATGGGGGGGCGCCAGACCCCGCCCTTCCTTTTTGACCCCCACTTCTCATAAGCCCCACCCCTTATATAATCCACCCACTCCGTCCTCTGTATTGAACTTGCTTCCATGCATATTGTCAGGAGTATACAGCTAAAAAATTACAGGACAGAGTACACAGCTCAGCATCACAGATACTGTACGGTATGTAGATCAGCACCACATATAGTATATAGATCAGCATCGCAGATAGTATACAGATCAGCATCGCAGATAGTATACAGATCAGCACAACAGATAGTATATAGATCCTGACCACAGATAGTATACAGATCAGCACCGCAGATAGTATACAGATCAGCACCACCGATAGTATACAGATTAGCACCACAGATAGTATATATAGCAGCCAACACCACCGATAGTATATAGCAGCCAGCACCACCGATAGTATATAGCAGCCAGCACCACCGATAGTATATAGCAGCCAGCACCACAGATAGTATATAGTAGCCTGCCCCACAGATAGTATATAGTAGCCAGCACCACAGATAGTATATAGTAGCCAGCACCACAGATAGTATATAGCAGCCAGCACCACAGATAGTATATAGCAGCCAGCACCACAGATAGTATATAGCAGCCAGCACCACACATAGTATATAGTAGCCAGCACCACACATAGTATATAGTAGCCAGCACCACACATAGTATATAGTAGCCAGCACCACACATAGTATATAGTAGCCAGCACCACACATAGTATATATATTAGCCAGCACCACAGATAGTATATAGTAGCCAGAACCACAGATAGTATATAGTAGCCAGCACCACAGATAGTATATAGCAGCCAGCACCACAGATAGTATATAGATCAGCACCACAGATAGTATATAGCAGCCAGCACCACAGATAGTATATAGCAGCCAGCTTTTCAGAGGAGTGGCAGGTTTTATAGTAAGTAGTAAGAGACTCAGAGCATCAGAGGAGAGGGACATATGCATTTGTCAAGTTATGACAGTGGACTCACCAATTTTGCAGTCTTTTATGTCCTCTACTTGAAGTTTTGGCCTTCTGCAGCTTTACACACACACCTATCTAGCACCATGCTGTGTGTGTACATCAGGGGGTGGGGCTGCTAGTGTGGGCACAGCAGGGATTGGTCACTACAAGGGGTTTTCAGCAACCTGGGGGCCTGTGCTGTTCACTCTGAATCCTGCTGTATCCAAAATCTCAGTCACAGGTCTGAGATATTGAGTGACACTGCAGGATCAGCACAGGCAGCTCCACAGTTCACTGTACACCCATCCAGCTTCCAGTCACGGAGTTCTGGCTGGGCTGTGGGTGGACCGTGGAGGCGGAGCCGCTGAAATTCGGCAAAGGGCATTTCCATACACTCAGGGAGGTTCAGGACAGGTGACACCCTACAGTCCAGCTGGAAGGCAAAAGTAGAACTGGTGCCCGCTCAGCCCGACTCCCAAGCCCAGCTGCCCCGCTGCTAGTAGTCCATTGTCCGCCGTTCACCTTTGGGCAAAAGGTGTAAAGAGGGTTCATAAGACCACATACACCCCTATTTCCCATTTCTGTGGCTAGTATTCTTCTAGACATTAATGCACAGGTCTTGGTTTCCCAGTTAGGCTTACAGGTTTAACACAAAATCGTCCTTACTCTTTAATTGAATTATTACAGAATACTGATTTTGTTCTCTGTAAGTCACCCATGACTTACTATACCGTTCCCACAGGTGCTGCATACAAATAAACCTTGTCACCCGCCCACAGCCTCTCAGCAAGAACAGAGCTCAAGACGGCACTCATATCTCTGTGATTAAAATATAGAAATGTATTTGACCTATAGAACCACATGGCTGGAAATAATAGCCTCCCACAGATTGAATGACTCCCCATATGCTTCATTTGGCAATCTAATGCATATTTTAAGTAACATTCTAAGCACGACTGTATTTACATTTCAACAGAACCTTAAAGGGTTTTTTTCTCCTTTCCTTTTATGTCCTGACTAGCCATGTGTGATAGGCAAAGGTTTCTAATTTATACCTACCTGAGGCCCCAGTAGGTGTCCTTGTCCCTTATTCTATCTTTTCATGAGGCTAGTTGGAAGATGGGTACGTTTAAGGCAGCACTGAGATGCATGGTCATTCCGTGCAGTTTCTCACCTTACAGCAGCTCCGAAGAACGGAGCTGCCGACATCACTTCCGGCTTTCATCAGTTTCAGAAAACCCGGAAGTGACCTCGAGATCTTTAACAACAATGCTCCCGCCCGTAGAATCACAGTGATTTTACGGGCGGAAGCTACTCAGCGTTCTGTATTGCGCCCCAAGGCGGGTTAAAGGCCCGCAAATGAAGCGCCATGTCTGCAATCTCGTGATTGCATTGACGTGGCGCTTCCCATAGTGCACTGCGTCCAGCGCCACAGTGCACTATGTTAAAGGGTTTTTTTATTTTATTTTTTTATTTCTTAAAGGGGCCGTTTTTACTTTTTTTTTTTTGTTACTACAGGAGGGGGGGGGGGGTGGTGCCCGGGCACCCCCTATGGACAGGCCGCCACTGGACTGGCATTATATCGTATTTTACTATAAAACTATCTATGACCCTTTCTGCCTAAAAAGTCCAAGGGGGCTGCTCCAATCCTGCACTATGGTGTAGGTGTCCAAACCTTCTGTATGATTATGAGATCACATATGTTTTTATATATACCCTGGGTACTCTGGTTCCCTCCCACGCTCCAAAGACATGCTGGTTGGTTAATTGTCTCCTGTCTAAATTGGCTCTAGTATGTGTATGTAATGTATAAATGTGAGTTAGGGACCTTAGATTGCAAGCTCCTTGAAGGCAGGGACTGATGTGAATATATATATATATATATATATATATATATATATATATATATATATTTCCTGGACCTCCCCATGTCAGCCTACTATGGGTCAGCTCCGCCCCCTCTGACCCCTCCAGGACCACCTCTTTTCTAGCCCATAAAAGGGCGGCTGTCTGCCCACACCAGTGTTATTTTCGTCCTCGCTCCAGACGCCATTTAAAGTTTTTATTTATTTATTTTTTTCTTCTTCATCCATCCATCCTGTCGGGTTCAGCCTCTCCCGGTTCAGAAGACCCCGCCGTATAGGCTGTAAATCTCCTGAGGAGGTGGGTTCCCGTGGTGCTGGGATTGTATGGTACAGTATAAATAACTGTGTATTATTGGCAAAGGTCACTGGCAGTATAAATGACTGTATATACCTTTGTTAGGCAGGTGCTGGCATTCTCTCCTTCCATGTTTTTGTGTGTTCAGGCAGTGGTGTGGCTCGCTGGGACTTGTAGTTCACTGCCTCCACATGTACTCCTTTCAGGAAGCTCAGAGTTGAGCAGGTGAGGTCAGAGGTAGCTTCCTCTTTGGGTTGCCTAGCAAACACCAGAATGCTCACTGCTGATTTGCAGCAGCCTCTGTCCTCTAGGCTGATCTCAGTCTCCAGCTGGTCAATCTGCTACTCTACTCTGCTCTGGTCTGGTCTGGTCTGGTAAGCCTCCTTCCAGGTCTCTCATTACTTTCTGCTGTGTTACCTGTCTGTCAGAATATTTTTATTATCCTGTACCTTCTAGGACTGGGGAATTTTGCCTACCTGCCTAGCTGCCTTAGCACTGAAGATTTGGATGGAGAAGTTTATTTTAATTGTATTTATTTATTTTTGTTTAAAAAAAAAGAAAAGTTTTTTGTTTATTTATTTTGTAAAAGAGAGCACATCCTCTGTGTTTTACAGAGAGAAGGGCCCACAGCGGGATAAACTCCCGCAAAGAGGTTCCAAATCAGCATTCCAGCCTCAAAAGAGTAAAGAAGGGACTAGACATGACAAATTGCAGAGTTGCATGCAGCTGGATAGACGCCTGTCACAGCATTCCAGATCTCCCTCGCTCTTACCTCACTCTAGTCACTCGGACCCAAGCCAAGAGAGTTCAAGACATCAGACGGCTCAGGACAATGCTGCGAAAGCATGCCAGGTTAAATGCTACATTAAGCACGCACTCAAGGAAGGGTTAAAGAGTGTTTCAAGGAAGCCTGCTCATCCTGCTGTATCTCCACCATCTGCAGATTCAGATCATGTGTTTTCAGTGCGTTTCAACTCTGAAGTCGATAGCGATTCGGATCTATCTGAGGCTGAGGTGGTCTCAGAATCGTATATGTTTGATTTTTGCACTGGGTCCCCGCTTGGTGGAGGCTGTTAAGGATGCGATGAAGTGGCTGGAAGAATCGTCGCCTCCAAAGAAACAGCAAAGATACTATCCGTACTTAAAGAAATCGTTACTTTCCTTCCCATTTCATTTCTGAAATTAAAAATGTAATTGACGATGAGTGGGGGGGGGGGGCTGAGAAGAAGCTGAATGTGCATAATGGAATATCGAAGCTCTACCCCTTGGGACACTACGTCTAAGGTGGATGCTTCATTATGTGTATTACGTGTATTCGCCCGCCACATTACGCTTCCGCTGGAGGATTCGGTCTAAAAAGGTTGTATAGTTTGGCCGCAGCAGCCTGCAGACCGGCGGTAGCACTCACTCCTGTGGCAGCAGCACTTGGGCTGGGTTCGCACCTGTGCATTTTTTGGTGCTTGTTGCGTTTTGCGGATTTGCATTACCATCCATTTATCATGGTCTCCTATGGAACATGTTCTGTGGTGCAGTTCTGCGGAATGCGCTGGAAGTGCATGGGTGTGAATCCAGCCTTAGAATGTGGGTAGCAGAGCTGGTGGATGGATGTTTGGATGAAAGTCTGGGAAGTGGCAGTTCTTCTCCTTTGTAGTTTTTAAGACTGCTGTAGAGTTGTGGCTGTCGACCAGGTCAAGATGACAGCAAAGATAATGGCTCATTCCGTCACAGCCCGCAGTGCCTTATGGTTGAAGCATTGGTCGGCTGATAAGGCTTCTCAGCACAGTCTGTGTTTGGTTCCATTTGACAGGAAGCTACTCTTCGGGAAGAATTAGAATCAGCAATTCAGCGGGTTTCCGGCTGCAGATCTGGCCCAATCCCGCAGTGCCTTATGGTTGAAGCATTGGTCGGCCGATAAGGCTTCTCAGCACAGTCTGTGTTTGGTTCCATTTGACAGGAAGCTACTCTTCGGGGAGAATTAGAATCAGCAATTCAGCGGGTTTCCGGCGGCAGATCTGGCTCAATCCCACAGAAGAGAAAGACACAGCAGCTCTTTCGGTTTAACAAGGGATCCAAAGAAGGATTCAGAGAGGCCAGGGCTTACAGACAGTTTTTCAGACAGTGGAGGGGAGCTGGTTCAACCTTCCAGAAACCTTCCAAGCTCAGGGCCAACAAAGCTCCTGGGGCTGTGTTTCCACTGCTGCGTCCCCAAAGTTGTGCGGTGTACAATGCGACTTTGCTGTGCGATTTGTGATGCAATGTCATTCAACCTGTGAAAACCATGTGAGAACAAGTCGCACAGATGTCGGAACAAAGTAGTGCAAAAACCTTTTTTGGAGTCGCTGCGACTTAAGTCGTACCAATTAGAACGGGGACCATTGAAATACATGGGTTTTGACTTGTCATGCGACTTTGCATGTGTCGGGTCGCACAACAACTCGCAGTACTGGAAACAGAGCCTAAGGCTTCAAATAAGTCCTTCTGGCGCTGTCTCCGCTTAACCCTCTCAAGTAGGAGTGAGACTAGCCCAGTTCAGGGGGGGTTTGGGCGGACAAATTACTTGATGCCTGGATTATAGCCATCATCACGTTATCGTCTCGAGTTCAGAACAAGGCCCCCTCAGACCTTGTTCATAGAAACTGGACTTCCTACGGATCTGTAAAGGAGGCAATGTTTGCAAGGATATATAGGGGAGCTGTTGGCAGCAAGGGCCATCCTTCCAGTTCCAAGGCACGAATTGGGTCAAAAAATATGTTCCCCTCTGTTTTTGGTTCCAGAGGCTTCAGGGGGTTTCGGACCAGTTTTTGACCTCAAAGTCCTGAATTCTTACATGAAGGTTCCACCATTCAAAATGGAGTCATTGGAAACTGGATGGTTTCCATCGATCTGGCAGTTGCGTATCTTCATGTCTCCATAGACACATCTTACCATCGCTTTCTCAGGCCTTCCGTGGAAGGCTCTCATTTTCATTTTTAAACGCTCCCATTCGGTCTCTGCATGACTCAGAGAACGTATTTTAAAGCTACTGCCTGCTGTCGTTGCGACTCTCAGGGGCAAGGGAGTGCAAATATTCCATTATCTAGACGACATGCTAATTCTGGGTCCGCCAAATGAGCTCCTTCTAGTTCATGTGAATTCACCTGCAAAACACTAGCTCGTTTCGGTTGGTTGATCAACTTGCGGAAGAGCCAGATGCATCTGACCCAAATGCTTGAGTATTTAGGAGTACTATTCAACACCGATCTGGGTCGTGTTTCTCTTCCTTATAGGAAAGTCCAGGAGATCCAGTCTCAGACAAAGCAGTCATGGCCAGGCCTTCTATGATGCTGAAGGAATGCATGCAGTATCTTGGGGTTTTATTAGCCACAGTTCCAGAAGTCCTGTGGGTCAGGTGGCGCAAAAGGAGGTTTCAATGCAACTTTCTTCTTCAGTGGGATCGTATGCCAATTCCGATAATCTGGTCTCTGGTTGGTGGTCAGTAGCTCACAATCTTTCCCGCGGAGTTCCGTTGAAGGCCTCAGAACCAATAGTGGTTGATGCCAGTTTGGCAGGCTGCGGGGCACACTGCCCGGGACAGTAGGTTCAAGGCCAATGGAACCTTTGTGGGTCGAAGAGTTCAAATTTCCTGGGATTGGATGCTGTCAGACGCGCTCTTAGCATTCCAACCTATGTTGCAAGGTTGAGCTGTCAAGATTCTTTTGGACAACAAAACTACGGTGGCTTATGTGTCTCGGGTGCACAAAAAGTCACCCTCTCCTTCAGGTGGCATGTCAATCTTCCTATGCACAGAGAAGAATCTTGGCTCTCTTATAGCATCTTAACTCCCAGGGCCTGACAATGTTTTAGCAGATTGCTTGAGTCGAGGATTTGGGGATCACAACAAATGGGGCCTCAACCCCAAGTACCCATGCAAGATCTTCAGGGTCTGGGGGACGCCTTCGATAGATCTTATGGCATTGGAGAATTGTCAACTGCCTTGCTTCTTCTCCCAGACCTAGCATCCATAGGCATTGGGTCAGGGTGCTCTGTCCAGGTCTTGGAACTTCCCCTTGGTGTATGTGTTCCCGCCGCTTCCAATGACTCTAAAAATCCTGCTGAAGATTCAGTGAGAAAGGGTCACAGCAATAGTAGTCCTACCTTACTGGCTCAGGGAGCTGTGGTTCCCTCTGGCTTGGAAGATAAAGAGTGGGGCCTGACACCCGAACCGCAGGAGGATACATTTAATGACATTATTACAGGATCATCAGAACGAATATAACCTATCACCGGATCTGGAATACTACGGAAAGGGGTTGGAACCTTGGATCTCCTTCAGTATCTAACATTTTGGAGTTTCTGCAGAGTAGTCTCCAAGGGTTAGTTTATAATTCCCTGAAGGGTCTAATCCCTGCGTTGTCGGCTATGTCGTGTACAAGATATGCTCTACATCCGTTGGTGATCTGATTTTTAGGGGCAGCCATAGAAATCAGACCTCCATTGAAATCGTTTTTTCCAAAAGAGGACTTAACATTAGTCTTGGGAACATTTCTGGTTCCTCCGTTTTGATCAAGCTTTCTCTTGTTCATTATTTCTTTTAACAGTTTTTTGCTTTTGTTTTTGTTTTTTACTAGCCGTGGCCTCGGCCAGAAGAGACTCCGAGTTGTGCGCCTTCTCATCTAAAGAACCATATTGTTTGGTGCTCCCAGACAAGATAGTCCTTAGGTCGATACTAAGCTTTCTACCTAAGGTGGACACATAATTTCATATGAACTGGGAGGTCATTCTCCCAGCCTTTCCGGCGGATACAACTGATGATGTGTGGAGTAGGTTAGACCTGGTCTCTGCGGTTTCAACCTACCTGAAATGGACTAAAAGTTTTGGAAAACAAGATCAGCTTTAGGTTTTCCCAATGGGGCCTAAAAAGTGTATGCCAGCAACATCCAGAGTTGTGTCATCCTGGTTTGTCAAGACCATGCACATTGCATACAAAACGCTGGGCCTTCCTCCTCCTTCAGAGATCAAAGCACATTCAACGAGGGGTAGGGCGGCATACTGGGCATATGCGAAGGTCGCCCCTGAGGTAGTTTGCAGAGCAGCAAGCTGGAGCGTGCCCAACACCTTTTTATTAGGCATTACAGGCTTAATATGGCTTGTCCGCCTGAGAAAACATTTGGCTCTACGGTTATTATGGCGGCTGTTGCCCATTAAAATTTTGAGTAGCATTGCATTGAGGGCTTGGCTTATTTTTTATTTTTTGTCTTCCCTCCCTTCTTAATATTGCTTGGTACATCCCATGGTAGGCTGACATGGGGAGGTCCAGGAATAAGGAAAATTGTTGTCCATACTTATCGTAATTTTCCTTTCCTGGATCCTCCCCATGTCAGCCGGAGGATTCCCACCCAGTTTATCCGTCGCGAGGCGGGGGTTTTTTGGACACTGGTGTGGGCAGGCTGCCGCCCTTTTATGGGCTAGAAAAGAGGTGGTCCTGGAGGGGTCAGAGGGGGCGGAGCTGAGCCATAGTAGGTTGACATGGGGAGGATCCTGGAAATGAAAATTACGGACAACAATTTTCCTTAATATGTAAAGCACTGCATGAGGTAATAATTACTTATACTAAATAAAAATATATTTATATTTTCATTTATTTTATTCAATTTTTGATGTTGGCCTAGTTTTAATTTCATATCCATTGTATTAGCATTGTTGTTTCTTTTTTCATTAGTTTGTATTAATTATACACATGCTGGTCATTGTGTCCTGCTGCACCAATAATTTACAGCGCAGCATCTGTTTTTCTCGCAGTTTGCATTTTTTTTTTGCACCTGCCGGCCTTAAAGCTAGTTCTGTTTCCCATTGGGCAAACCTAACAAAGGGGGCAGGGCCTGTGAAATGTGTAGTTTGCCACCGATATCCCGGTACCAGGTGCAGTTTTCGAGTTGTAGAAGGATGGCTGTATAGTTCTGTGTTTGGTGGGTCCGGGTCCTTGCTTACAGGCTTACTGATACAGTAGTCCTGTGTTCCATTTACAGTGCTTGTACCATCCCCGTCTGCGCTCAGAGCTGCACACCTTCTGTCCTGATGTGTGTAATATTGTTTACAATAAATGTGGATACAATTTTACTAACAATTTTACTAACTTGCACCATGGAAACTTTTTTTCCCCTAGTGGTATTTTGACAAACACAATAGTAAATGGCAAAAGGACTGGTATAAACATAACAGGAGGCTCAAATGCCCATAAGTCAGGTGTGCTAGCCTAGTATTCACAGACATTGTATGTTTTTCTTTGTTCGCTCATCACTTCTGGAAAGAGCAAATATCTGCAGTGTAAAAAATATGCTGGGACATTGTTAACCACCTCACTAAATATTTGCAAACCTTACTTTAACATGTACCCATTTGAACCAGGTCTCATGCAAATTCCAAATACAGAAATACTTCTACTTGGAGAAAGAGGTGTGAAACGAGAAAATCATGAACCATTTGTATGTTATAGCAGGAGTACTGGGAATTGGCAAAAAACAAAAAAATCTATTTTAATAATTCTACTGTGGGCTCCTCAAACCCATTGTTATACATGGTAACAAAAATTACAGCCCTTTGCTGGCACTTCAGGCAGTTTGCCAATACCTACTTTACGGCAATAAAACACATAGAAATTAAAGCATCTCATGTGGAACATTCATTCAACAGCCTCAAAAGCCAAATGAATGGTAATTGCTTAGAACACAATGTGGTGGCAATCAAATCAGATTGAATCATGCTTTTAAATATACATCTACATTCTGAAGAGCCAAGATAATTATGAATTATGCAAATAAACACAATGGTTCCATGGCAGGGCTGTTGTTTAGGTAGCAAAAGGGACATTTATGCAAAACTCAAAAGGCTCTTTTATTTTACAAGTGACTAAGGCAATATGTAAGAAGATTTTTTTCCTCATACAGTATTAATTTCCATATATGAATATAAATATGTAATGCTCACAATTAGGGAAGAGCTGAACCTACCCAGATTCAGTTCAAGCAGGTTCACTACAGTTACAGTGCCAAATTAAAGCCCCACTGACTTCAGTGAGATTTAAATAATAAAATGATGGGGATTTTTTAATTCCATAATTTTTAAAATAAAAAATAAAAAATCCAAAATTGTGCTTAAGGAGAAATAAGGCCAAAGTTTATTTTGGGTCACAGGCGTGCCCTTACGTTTGCATTCCTGTGACCCAGAGTGGGCTTACAGCAGGTTATTGCCCACTGTCAGCTGATGTGACTGAGCCTAGGTTCTGGAAGGATCTGGATAATATCAGGGTCCACCCAGCTGCCTGATTGACAACTGGTTCTGTCTTTCAACACGAAGCTGAGAGTCAGAGTGTCAACTAAGCCCACCACCCTCCCTGTAACGGACATTTATGGACAGATGCAAATATTACGGATTTTACTAACTCTTTGTAAATTTACTAAAAGTTGGCAACCCTGCTCCCCAGATTGGCACTCCAGTGAGCAGAGTGGAGAGTGGTGACTGACAGTCACTGTTCTCTGCTCTAAGCAGACCGAGTACTGAGCAGTCAGTGGTCAATAGTCATGTAATCATTCAGTTCTCTGCTTTAAAGCCAATGTGGGACAGCTGCAGAATCACACCGATGCTGCAGAATAGAAGTATGTGTGTTTATTTTTATGTACCCCAAAGCTTCTCCTTTAAATAAGATGCTTGGGGAATGCCCTGACCCTGCCTGTAAAATGGCACATCTGTGTAATCTATACAACCTTTTGCAGCAAAACTGACACTTACAAAGAAAAAATGTGTTGCTGGCATAATGACATCATGTTCAGTTTGTAAACAGAGAAGCTGGGGATTCCATTCATTTTTACCAGATACTTATCCTACATGAGGATCTGATATAGATGTTAATGGGCAACCCCACAGAAAAAATAAACGGCAAGCCCCCCCAATCCATACCTGGCCCTTCAGATCAGGTATTAATTTTAGGGGGAAACAAGGAACCCATGCAAAACAAAAAATAGAGAGCTGTTCCCCCTACATTTGACATCAGACCCTTTGGTTAAAGGGGTATTTCAGATCTCAATAAGCCCCCTCACCCACACACACTTACAACCACTGGGTTAGGGTTAAGGAGAAGAGGCCCTTGTCCTCATCAATATGGGGTAAACATGCTTTGCCAAGTGTTGAGGGCATGTGGGCTTGGCAAGCTACCCCCCCTCCAATGTGGAGAGCATGTAGCCCGGTATGGTTTGGGAGGTAAGGTACACGCTTATCGCCCCCACTTTCCTGGCCTGCCATGTGGCCTGCTAGGTTAAAGGTCTGATGACAATTTTTGGGGGAAACCTCCCGGTTTTTTTTTTTTTTCGTTTTTTTTTTTGCATGAAATTAACCCTTAAATTCCATACCAGGCGTGAAGGGCCCGGTCTGAATAATGAGGTAACCCCCTACGCCATTTTCTTTTTTAAACTATCCTTGGATGCTTTTCTTACATGGCAGGGGATTCCCTGCCATAAAAGTACATGGGGCCAGTAACATCACTTATTGTTAAAGTGTATGTAACCCCAGCATTACTTATTCCTGATATGTGGTTTGTTTACCATGTACTTGTAGTTAAATGTATCCTGTTCTCTGTGCATTGCTTCCTTTGTGTGAAATACCTGACAGTCCTCCTGCTTTGCTGTTTCAAATGGACCACACTAGAAATAGAAGCACATCCATCCCAGCGTGGTTAGTTTTTCTTATTTGCATTCTACCTGGGAGCAAAGCCTGCCTGTAATCCAATTAGACACACCCCCTTGCACAGCTAAACACTGTGAGAATCATAGTCTTGTTGTTTCTCTGCCACCTGACACACTTTCCTGCATTCTCCACCCCCAGCTTTGTAAGCCCCCCTGCAGCTGAAAACAGAGATCATGTGATCACTTATAAAAAAGAAAAAAGGTAATTTTTTTTAAATACACACATTTTATTAAATTTTATAAATTAATACAAATATACACATTTCTGGCCATGCATTTATATTTTGAACTAAACAGGTTCTTTACAAGGTAAGGGTTCACATAAACTTTAGGAACTCAGCAGTGCCATCCAAAATGGATTATGGATGGATTATTGTACGGTTTCATTTCAGCCAGGCTGCAATGGAATTTTGGGAGCCTTCCCATAAGTTCACTAGATTGTGATAGATGAAACTGCTAAGCAGCAGTGCCACTTACCACCTATATATATTGTCCATATATTGTATTTATCTACTATGATGCTGTTAAAAATGGTAGTTCTAATTCTATTTCTTTTAAGGAGCCACATTGCCAAAAGTGTGTAAAACTGCACATACCAGATGAAAATTACATGCAATAACCTTCATTTCTTTAAAGTAAGTTGCCATGAGTTTCACGTGCAATGTGCTGCATTTTTTAAGGACCCAATCAGTTGAATGGAAAAAAATGTAGGTCATTGTACCAAGAATGCATCATGGTAGACATTTTTTCAAAGTACCTTAGTGTAACATAATGGAGGAAAGGGCCTGAACTAAAACTAAAACAAACAGCTTTCTTCTGTCCCTGTTTTTTTTCCAGTGTAGGAAAATGCAGAACAAGCATGACAGTGTCCCCAGTATGAAAGTGCTCCTGATAAGCTTACCTTCTATGGAGTTGTGTCATAAGCCTGCATTTATCTACAGAGTCTGCAAGGTGGCAACAGCAACATAGAGAAGATAGTAACAAAATATTCCAAACCAATATGAAATTTTTACACAGAATCACCATAATGGATTTTCCCAGCTAGATATATACACAAGTGCCAACTACTTATCTTTACTAAAGTAAAGGCTGTGAGTCTATATTCGCCTTCCTGACACGGCTTTAAATTGAACATACTGCCCGATGTTTGTTGCATCTATTACTGAATCTTGAAACCAATGTAATGCTCAGTGAGCCATGCATCACTCAGAATGGATAAGTATAAATGGGCTTTCGTCTCTAGAGAAATTCAAAGCAGCCGCTAAAACAATATGTACAAGATTTGTTTTTTATCACTGGGATTATGGGCAATGCGTATCCTGCGAACGCAAGGGACATGGGAAAACATATTCGCTGATTTTACAATATCATGGCCAAACAAAGGGTAGCTAGATAATAATGTGTGTGTGTATCTGTATATATATATATATATGTGTGTGTGTGTGTGTGTATCTCTGTATACTGTATATGCAGTATATGTATGTGTGTATATGTGTGTATAGATATATACATCTATATCTATATATACATCTATATACATATATATCTATATCTATACACACATACACACACATATATATATATATATATATATATATATACACACACACACACACACATATATATATATATGTATGTGTGTGTGTATATATATATATATATATATATATATATATATATATATATATATATATATATATATGTGTGTGTATGTGTGTATATATATATATATATATATATATATATATATATATAGTATCTCACAAAAGTGAGTACACCCCTCACATTTTTGTAAATATTTTATTATATCTTTTCATGTGACAACACTGAAGAAAAGACACTTCGCTACAATGTAAGGTAGTGAGTGTACAACCAGCCCTGTTGTACTGGGCCCAGCCAGCAGGGGGAGGCCCTGCAGCTTCAAAGACAGTTCAGTGGAGAAAAACAAAAAAATGCTTTCTAATTTACACCCCCGTTCAGCCGCTCCTACTGGCTTAAGGGGTGTTGTGTTAATACCATGGGCATAGCATAAAGGGGTGCAGGAGTTGCCATAGCAACCCTGTATTTAGCTTCAGGGGACCCGTGGCTCCCTGCTCTCATTGTGCATGCTGGATTTTTCAATTACAAAATCCTGGAAACAGAATCCAGGTCCGATCCGCCTTGTGTCTCCGAGTACCCCAGCCGAGCTCTGTAATCCAGTCCAGAGCTTCTAGTTTGCCTTCTCCCCAGACCCCAGACCACACCTCTTCCCTGCTCTCATTGGCTGGAGGAGAGAAGTCTGAGGATTAGCAGCCCGGGACAGGAGCTTCTGAGGTAAGAGACACCCTGCTATGCAGGAGAGTTCTCTCATGTGGGCACAGATTAGGACAGGCACACTGATACTGCATCTGGCCTGCCAGCACAGGCACAACACAAACAGTCAGAACAGTAATGTAATACAAACAATCCTAACACCCTGAGGGGCCCCCTCCCCCACTAACCTGAAATGGGGACTGATGTTGAGAAGTGCTCTGATGTGATGGAGGGGGCTCTGATGTGATGGAGGGGCTCTCTTTTGATGGAGGAAGCTCTGATGTGATGGAGGGGGTTCTGATGTGATGAAGGGGGCTCTGCTGTGATGGAGAGGGCTCTGCTGTGATGGAGGGGGCTCTGATGTGAAATGGGGGACTCTGTCCATTGTTCTACTGACTGACCCCTCCCCCCTGCATCTTCTGCCAGTTATACTGACTTTGCAAAAACAGAAAAAGAAGGAGGGCGCACTAACCTAGTGCATTACCACTATTAAACTTTATTGCAGCATAAAAACAGCAAAGATTATACTCACAAACGAGCTATCGAAACCAGCTTTAAAAAGGGTGCAAGTGCCCTTTTTAAAGCTGGTTTCGATAGCTCGTTTGTGAGTATAATCTTTGCTGTTTTTATGCTGCAATAAAGTTTAATAGTGGTAATGCACTAGGTTAGTGCGCCCTCCTTCTTTTTCTGTTTTTTCTAGCATGAATACCCATTGTTCAGAGGAGGGCTGCAAGACGCTAGGCAATACCTTGTTATAGGTGGTCGCACCACATGTTCAGTTCCTGGACACCTGAGCGCAGGAGAGATTTGTTTTGAGTTATACTGACTTTGCTGCATACTTTAATATAATGCACATAAATAAACAGATTGTAAGTTTACAAAGTAAGACATCGGCACCTCTTGGCATCATCCCACCCATCTCAGCCCTTTTACCGAATCTTAAGGCAGGGGGCGGGGCCAGGTGTGGGGTTGAGGGTGGGGCTGAAGGGGGCCCCATCAGGTAGGCTGTATGGGGCCCCATGGTTTCTATCAGTGGCCCTGTGTATAACAGTGTAAATTTGCTGTCCCCTTAAAATAACTCAATACACATCCATTAATGTATAAACAGCTGGCAACAGAAGTAAGTGAAAATGTCCAAATTGGGCCCAAGGTGTCAATATTTTGTGTGGCCACCATTATTTTCCAGCACTGCCTTAACCCTCTTGGGCATGGAGTTCACCAGAGCTTCATAGGTTGCCACTGGAGTCCTCTTCCACTCCTCCAATATGGTATCAAGGAGCTGGTGGATATTAGAGACCTTGCGCTCCTCCTTGAGGATGCCCCACAGATGCTCAAAATGATTTAGGTCTGGAAACATGCTTGGCCAGTCCATCACTTTTACCCTCAGCTTCTTTAACAAGGCCGTGGTTGTCTTGGAGGTGTGTTTGGGGTCGTTATCATGTTGGAATACTGCCCTGCGGACCAGTCTCCAAAGGGAGGGGATCATGCTCTGCTTCAGTATGTCACAGTACATGTTGGCATTCATGGTTCCCTCAATGAACTGTAGCTCCGGGTGTCGGCAGCACTCAGGCAACCCCAGACCATGACACTCCCACCACCATGCTTGACTGTGGGCAAGACACACTACTCCTCAACTGGTTGCTGCCACACACGCTTGACACCATCTGAACCAAATAAGTTTATCTTGGTCTCATCCCACCACAGGGCATGGTTCCAGTAATCCATGTCCTTAGTCTGCTTGTCTTCAGCAAACTTTCTTGTGCATCATCTTTAGAAGAGGCTTCCTTCTGGGACGCCATGCAGACCAATTTGATGCAGTGTGCGGCATATGGTCTGAGCACTGACAGGCTTACCCCCCCACCCCTTCAACCTCTGCAGCAATGCTGGCAGCACTCATGCATCTATTTCCCTAAGACAACCTCTGGATATGACGCTGTCAGGAAAGGTCTTCTCCACTGGTAATATCGATCATTTGGTGTGCAGTATTGAGGTCCACCAGCAGGTGTCTCCTGGCAGTTCGGAGCTGCTCTTTCCTGCAAGTATTCTGTCACCTTTGGGCTGCAGTACTGGCGTCCACCAGCGAAGGAATCCTGGCAGTATGGAGCAGGTATTCCCCTCTGCAGACAGGTATCACCTGACCTTAATTAGCAGAGCTGCAGTATAAATACCCAGCAATTGCAGACTTATGTTGCCCTGGTATTGTTCCTTGAGCCCTGACCTGCATCCTGTTACCCTGATTCCTGAACCTGTAGCCTGAACCTGAAGCCTGATTCCTGGAACCTGTTGATCCTGTTTCCTGTCCCTTACCTGAACCCTGGACCCTGGACTCTAAACCTTGTACCTGACCCTCCCTCCTGTGATCCATCCATCCTCTCTTGTCCTATTTATCTCCCTTCCCAGCTACTGATTCCCTGTTTATGACCCCAGCCTGGCTTGACTACGATTCTGGTATTCCCTCTTGCTACATATGCTGGTTGGTTTATTATCACTGTTTGTTTGGTTGTTCACTCTGTATTGGTGGTGTGTTAACATATGCATTTTCCTTAATAAACTTACTTTCACCTATTTATGTCTGGTTCACTCTTGCAGTCACACAGTTTTGGTCACATCTGGTTTATGACAGACACTGAGCACATGCACTCAACTTCTTTGGTCGACCATGGCAAGGCCTGTTCTGAGTGGAACCTTTCCTGTTAATCCGCTGTATGGTCTTGGCCATACAGCGTGCTGACACTCAGTTTCAGGGTCTTGGCAATCTTTTTAAAGCCTAGGCCATCTTTATGTAGAGCAACAAATCTTTTTTTCAGATCCTCAGAGAGTTCTTTGACATGAGGTGCCATGTTGAACTTCCAGTGACTAGTATGAGAGAGTGAGAGGGATAAGACCAAATTTAACACACCTGCTCCCGAATCACACCTGAGATCTTGTAACACTAATGAGTCACATGACACCGGGGAGGGAAAATGGCTAATTGGGTCCAATTTGGACATTTTCAGTTAGGGGTGTACTCACTTTTGTTGCCAGCGGTTTAGACATTAATATATATATATATATATATATATATATATATATATATATATATACAGTATAATGTACACCTATGTATTGCACAGGTGTTTCATGTATCCAACTGCCTTTTTCATTGTAAATTACAACTTTTTAACACCACCATTTAATAAATTTTGCTTTTGCAAAGTGAGAGGAGGAATCTAACATTTTCTCAGGTTTTTACTTATCTCTGTAAACTTATTGGAGATATTTTTTCCTCACTTTCTCATGTATTGGTGTATAATGTCACAAGAAGTCTGCTGTTTTCACCTGACCCATCATTTTAAATAACTGGTTCATTGCTAATCTCCAAGGAGGAGTCATTTCAACAGTCAAAAGCGATCATTACTGCACATCATTAATTATTGCCATCATCAGGCAAAACTATTCACACGAGCATCAAAAACTCATGCAAGCAGCTCATTCAAGGTGTTTGTGAGGGCAAACCAATGAAAATCCAACTACCATGCTAATTCCTGTTCATACAAATCCAACATAAGCCTAAACTTATGCAAACAGATTTTTGTTGGGTGCATTCTGTTGAAATACTATTTGAGAAAAAAGTTCTTGTAAATTGGTAATACAGACTGTACCACACTACTAAATTACGTAAAAATCACAGTGTGCAATCTTGTAGCCAAGACACTTTATCAGTTATATTTTAGGGTAAATATCCGGCAGAATATTTGTTACATAAGAGTTGTGCTGGGTAAAATTACATAAAAAGTATTTTTTCAGTTTTTTATCTTTTTTTCATCTTAAAGCTCATCTCCATACGATTGTGGCCACACACTCCCTCACTCATTCATATTTTCTAAACCCTAGGTCACCTATATCCAGACAGAGGACGTTAAAATATTTACAAATACTTAATAATTAGTAAATAGCTTTAAAACAAGCCCCTAATGACCTCCCTAGTTGTAGGTAATGTGAAGTAACTGGTGTAACAGCACAGAAACCTGTCATTTGGTTTCATCAGAAGGCCTGCTTTCCACAGAAAGTAAATGAGACATTAGGTCATATTCCAGTGCCTCTGTTATGAATTTAAAGATTAATTTCTCCAAAATACCTATAGCAGCATAGGTGAACAAGAGTGGAGACCAGTGATCCAAAGCTGCAGTCAGTGCCCACTCCTGCAGTTCACCCCATTGTGATGTCATCATGCCACTGCAATTCTGAAGCCTGAGAGGACCCTGCTGCTGGGCAGCCAATGGAAAATGTCCATATCACCCAGAAAGGGATGTGTCCACCCAAAAATGGACCTTCCCACTCTGCTCCAGAGAAAACGTAGGATCCAGGGAGTCACATGACCACAGATTTAGGTAAGGCTTTTAAATTAGGATTTTTTTATAAAATGCAGAGATGAGTTAGGCATTGATGGTAAATGTAGTAAAGACTGGAGGGTGGTGAGAGCATGTCCAGAGAGGAGCTTTGAAACCTTATAACACATCAAAGTCTTATCTGTAAAAAAAAAGTTAAAAAAAAAAAATATATATATATATCTATATAGATATCTCTATCTCTCTAGATAGATAGATAGATAGATAGATAGATAGATAGATAGATAGATAGATAGATAGATAGATAGATAGATAGATAGATTATATATATATATATATATATATATATATATATATATATATATATATATATATATATATATATATAGTATGTAGATATAATAATATGTAGAGATAAAAGTTAGGGGGCCAAACTGGGGAATTTCCAAAATATGAAAAAAAAAGTAAAAGTAAAAGCTATGTTAAAATAAAGGATAAATATATGCCATATACAACTTACTAGGCATTCTCTGCAGCTTTCTCAGCAGTACTTGGCAAGAAGGCATCTTTCTGAATATTCTTCAAGGACATGTTGTCAAACAACCAGCTAGAATAATGTTCAGGGTCCACATGAACAGGTGGAATAGGTATGCTAAGATGGCTGATGGCAATAAATTCTGTAAAGCAAGACAGCATACAAAACACAGTGATTACATTTTGTTTATTGCACTATAATGTACTATTAACAATTTCAGCTCTCACACCTGTCAAATTTTTACTTTGTCTGTGTTGAAGGATGATTATTGAGGTAAACACATGCACAATTATTGTAGGTCAGCACCACTTACCAACAGTTACCCCCTGCTTGGAAACAGGTGTCAGCCCTTCTAAACTTTTAAAGGGAAACCGTCCACAACAGACTGTGGATTCAGCTTTAACCCCCCCCCCCCCCCCAAGACTTTATATTAATTTGCTTTTATACAGACTAAAAATTATATGGCTGATTCAAATGGGTCCCAGTAACAAATTAAGTTTCTGTGTCTCTATCAATAAAGATGTAGAAGATGGACAAGAGTGGTATGTAGATGACCACTCACACTTTTACCTCATAAACCAGTCATTTAAAGAAGGAATCGTCCCGACCTCCCTCAAGCAAGGCACAATCAAATCCCTACTAAAGAAGCCTAACCTTGATCCCAAAGACCCAAACGACCGCAGGCCTGTCACAAGCCTCAACACCATCTCCAAAATTTTTGAGAAAGCAGTGGCTACAACTCCCTGGCCACGGGAAAGAAACTGCACTCCTGAAAATCTAGGATGACACCCTCGAAGCAGCAGATGAAGGAGAATTGTGTCTCCTGGTGCTGCTGGACCTCAGTGCAGCGTTCGACACAGTAGACCACAAAACCCTGCTCACTCATCTCACAGAAGTAGCTGGAGTTGCAGACTCAGACTTACCCTGGTTCGCATCCTTCCTAGAGAACCGATCTCAGAAAGTGAAACTAGGAGCTTTCACTTTGGAAGCACGAAAAATTACATGCAGAATCCCTCAAGTATCACCCCTGTCACCCATGCTCTTTAACATCTATCTCCGCCCACTCCTCAAAATTATCAGCAACCAGCACGTACTTTATCACTCCTATGCGGATGACATCCAACTCTACCTACGCATCACCAACAAAAAAGACCAATACCAGACACTGGAAAACTGCCTCTCATTGATCGACGATTGGATGAGGGAGAGCACCCTTAAACTCAACGGATTCAAAACAGAACTCCTCTTCCTCCACGCAAACTGAAACAAAAACCCTGGCATGATGTCCACACCACTCACCATCCTCGGACATTCCATCAACCCCAGCACTAAAACCAAAAGCCTCAGAGTCATCTTTGACTCAAACATGACGATGAATGCACAAATAGGATCAGTAGTAAGCGGATCCCACTACCTTCTTCGCCTATTGCGTAGACTCATCCCGTTCATCCTGGATGGAGATACAGCAGCAGTATTTGGAACAATCATCAATTCTTGACTCAACTACGCAAATTCCCTCTCCCTAGGATTTCCAAAATACTAAATTTTCTGACGCCAACATGGCAGCATACTAGTGATAGAGCTCCGCCTCTTGACTACTCCCTCAGGACCAGTGAATAGCATAAATGAAGGCATGGTTAGCCGCCACCCCATTCTTCTTTTTTTCCTCATACCTCCACGCACTAGTGATGAAGTAAGGAATTTTATGTCCCCCACCCTGCCGCTGAGCAGTAACCGGCTGGGTTCAAGCCTCTCCCAGTGCGTAGTCTCAGTGCTTGGGCTGCTAACATTGCGCTAATAAGCCTGAGAAACCCTCGTCTGTGTGGTCTTGATGGGTCCCTGCAGTGTTTCCTCTTTAGGAACGAAATCTGCCATGCAGCATGACTTGGTTCCAGGAACTTTGGGGGGCCAGACTGTCATTTCCTTTTCTATCAGCTTCCTTGTCCCTTAGGCTATGTCTTTACCTGTTTTATTCAGTTCCTGCTCTTCTCCTTTCTTATTTGGCTTTTAGTAGGTTCAGGGTGAGCGAGGAGCGGGTCGCATCGTACAGTGGGTACCGATCACGTGACTTCTTCAGGGGATCATATGATCCCCTGGGTGATCCCCTGAAGAAGTCACGTGATCGGTGATGACACGCGTAGGGACGGAATAGGCTGTTTCACATTGCTAGACACAGAACGAGTTCGCTGCTCGTAGGAGAGAGGTTTGCTCTGCATTGTTTTTATGTGAGTACATCTACTTAAAGTTTTTTAATAAAGCATTACCTGGTTAAGACATACTTCACTATCAAGTACCTTTGTCCTGCATATTCCTGTACATACATACCTGAGATGTGGAGGCTGAGCTAGGATCCGCGCTGGTCCAGGACCCCTGATAGGACCATAGCCACTTGTAATCAGTTGCCATTAGGATAACCCAACACCGGCAAGCGTGGATATAGGGACGCGATGGAGGCTCAGGACCTGGCGTTTTAGCTACAATTCATGCGGTTGACCTAGCACCGCTAGGTAAGGGGCCACTGCTTACATTAGTGTTTTATGCACGAAGAGGACACTGAGTGAATTGCATCCCAGACACCCCACTGTTGTGTTGTTGAATACACCAGAACTTGCTTTTGCACCTTCAATAACTTTTACACTGGCACTTTAAGTTTGCTGCACTTACTGGCATGTCATTGGTCATTTGTTTCGCAGGCCAGCACAATATATTTTATATCACTATTATTGGGACATTTATTTATATTATTTATTATCCATATTGCGTTGGATTGATGTGTTTTATTTGCGATATCTAGATCACCTTTAAGCACTGGCACTTTGTACGTTTTGCACCATTTATAAGGATATGTTTTTGATGGTTATTTCTGATTTATTCTATGTATTTTTATTTAGAATTATTCACATGAAGTAGTGTTTATGTCCCTTTGTGCACCTACACATGATTATCTAGATTTATATGTTTTTAGTGTCAACACTTATTTATGCGATTTTACATGCGATTTTTTTTGTCATTTAGTATATACCAACTGAAAAGGATTTTTTATGCACTTTTTTTCAAATACACATGATGCTGATTATTAAGACTTGAATGTTTTTAGTGTCAACACTTATTTATGCGATTTATGCGATTTATTATGCGATTTTATGTCATTTTATTAATTGACCACAGACAGAGATTTACAGCTTTCTTCTGGTTAGCGCAGCACCTCCCCCCCTATACCTCAGTTTGATTTTGGGCTTATGTCTGACCCTTGCTTTGGTCACATACGTGCGTTTTTACAATTTTTCTGAGTTCTTGTTTTCTTTTCTTTTTCCAATTGGGTAGCGCAGGAATATTCTTCTTACATTTTAAAAAAATATATTCCTTTCTTTCCAGAAAGAGTAGAGTTGGATCTTGTAGATCATCCTGCATCGATCGTAGCAACAGACTGCTATTTAACAGACAGCTGAACATTGCCTAACTTTCCAGAACATCACATAGGAAAGTCACACGTACTGTTCATTTTCAGAACTTTAAAGGAGTATCTCTCCACAATTGTCCCTTTCAGGTCATCTAAATAAACCTTTTGTCATTCCAGCTGGCAATCATCAAGGGAAAGAGGTTACTGCCTGGATCCTAGCAGGCTTGGGTTTTGTATATAAGACTATAGGTTGCGAGCCTCCGTCAGTGGCGGCGGAGCACTCTACCAGAGCGGTTAAAGCCTTATAGGCAACACATTCAAGAGAATCTATAGTGCCCATCTGTACAGGGGTATCATGGTTGCTCCAACATTCCTACTCAAACTTGACAAAATAGATGCGGGGGCCTTGTCATCAGGGGACTTTGTAGGAAGGACTTTTCAGTCCTCTGTCTCATCTTAATTAGAAGATTCTCAAAAGTACACCCAAGGGAGTGGAAAAATGGACTTTGTAGGCACCAATCATAAAATTCAATATAAGTATTTTATTATACAAAAAGTACAAAAAACCAAAAACATAAACATTTTAAAACATTGCAATACATTGCAAAGCAATAGCTGGTACTCTCTCAAACATAGGTCAAAGCATACAGAAGGGTATCCCTTAAACAGGGGGAGACAAAGCCCTCTGTTCAGCCTATGAGACATCAAACTAATGTAGCTTTTGAGAATTTGTAGATTTAGGACGTTGGCACTGCTCTACCTATGAAATCTCCACAGTCCATCCTGTGGTGATATTTGGTACTCCGTTTCCTGCTCTAATTAGAAGATTGGTTTGACAAATCGATCCCACCCTATCAGCTAGTTATTTATCACTAGTATGCTGCCATGTTGGCGTCAGGAAAACGGAAAATTGTATCAAATACTTACCGTAATTTTCCTTTCCTGACACCAAACCATGGCAGCATATGAGCCTACCCATATGCGTTCCGGTATGTGGCTTGTTACAAAGAATGGGGTGGCAGCTAACCATGCCTTCATTTATGCTATTCACTGGTCCTGAGGGAGTGGTCAAGAGGCGGAGCTCTATCACTAGTATGCTGCCATGGTTTGGCGTCAGGAAAGGAAAATTACGGTAAATATTTGATACAATTTTCAGTTTTCACGTCTACAAATTGTCCAAAACACAGCAGCCAGACTGATAACTGGAAAAAAAAACCCTGGGAATCAATCACCCTGTCCCTGAGGACCCTCCATTGGCTAGCCATGAAGGGCTGAGTTACATTTAAGACCCTCTGCCTCACTCACAAATGTACACAAGGAAAAGCCTTGCAATACCTCTGCGACAAAGTAAAGCACTACACCCCAGGTTGCCCTCTCCGGTCAACTAACCAGAACCTCCTCCACATCCCCAAGACCCGTTATAAATTAAAAGGTGAACGAAGGTTCGCAGTCCAAGGACCACGGCTATGGAACGCTCTACCCGCAGACATCTGCTCGGAAGAAAACCATCTGGCCTTCAGGAAGAAGCTCAAGACCCATCTCTTCTGAAGACCCAGATGGACACTGGTGGCAAAAGTGCCCTGTAGCGATTTAGTTCGCATATGTAGCGATATACAAGTTATTAATTCATTCACAAGTTATGCACAACAAATATGGTCACATCATAATAAAGCACATAGACTGTAGAGGAATTGTCCCAGCTGATTGGATTTTGCATGATGAAGTCACTTTTATCTGCAAATATACCAAACATCACCCCATAAATATTCATAAAAACATAATTAATTTGCACATGTACCATGCCCTGTATTTGCAGTAATTATCAACAAAACAAATGCTTGTATGCTCAATGTCTGCTTGTACGCTCAATGTATTCTAATGTCCCATTGGGCCACCAAACCACCAGCTGGATATTGCTGCTATAAACAATCCTTGAGTAAAATCCAAGAACACAATTGCCAGCTATTAGCGATTAGGGATGGCCCGAAGACCCCCCAGTTCGGTTCGCACCAGAAAACATCGAACAGGCAAAAAGTTCTAGCGAACATGCAAACCCTATTAAAGTCTGTGGGACATGAACATGAAAAAACGCCAAAATAAAAAAAATGGTGTGGGGCCCCCCAAAATCCATACCAGACCCTTATCCGAGCATGCAGCCTGGCAGACCAGGAAAGGGAGGGGACGAGCGATGGGGCCCTCCCTCCTGAATCATACCAGGCCCTCAACATGGAAAGGGTGCTTTGGGGTGCCCCTAAAGCACCTTTTCCCCATATTAATGGGTCAAGGGCCTCTTCCCGACAACCCTGGCTGGTGGTTGTTGGGGTCTGCGGGTGGGGAGGCTTATCTGAACCTGGAAGCCCCCTTCAACAAGGGGGGCCCCCAGATCCTGCCCTCCCTTATCTGAATGAATATCAGGTACATTGTACCCCTACCCATTCACCAAAAAAGTGTCAAAAAGTAAAAACTACAACAGACAGTTTTTGACAATTCCTTTATTAAAAAAAGAAAAAAAAAGTGTCCATCCATATTCAATCATGCTGCATGACGGACCCAAAAAATAGATTTAAAATTTGAAAAGCTCCGCCTCCATGAGAGGCCTCCCGTGGACTGTCTTTTGGCTATGACAGCTGTTATATAGGCCACCAGGTGATGTAACCGAGTGACCCTGCCCCCTTCTGACATCATGTGACGTAGCAGCAGGTGGCCCCGCCCTTGCCTATATAAGAGCTGTCAAAGTGAACATACAGCAGTCGGCGGGAGGCCTCCCATGGAGGCGGAGCTTTTTAAATTGTTTCTATTTTTCGGGTCCGTCGGGTGGCGCGATTGAAGATGGATGGACATCACCAAACGCTTTTTGTTTTTAATAAAGGAATTGCCAAATGTGGTTTTACTTTTTGACAATTTTTTTGGTGAATGGGTAGGGGTACAATGTATCCAATATTCATGTACACAGGGGGGGATCTGGGGGCAGACCCCAACAACCACAGCCCTGGGTTGTCGGGAAGAGGCCCTTGTCCCCATCAACATGGGGACAAGGTGCTTTGGGGTGGGGGGGTGCAGAGCAAAGCACCCACCCCCCCATGTTGAGGGCAACTTTAAATCTATGCCAGACCCAATGGGCCTGGTATGGATTTTGGGGGGACCCCATGCTTTTTTTTTCTTTATTTTGGCTTTGAGTTCCCCTTAAAATCTATACCAGACCCAAAGGGCCTGGTATGGATTTTGGGGGGGGGGACCCCGTGCAGTTTTTTTTCTTAATTCAGTCATGGAGTTCCCCTTAACCACTTCAATACACTGTATTATATACTCTGCACTGCACTATATACCCTGCACTGTATTATATATATTCTACACTGACTGCACTATATATTCTCCACTATATTATATTTGCTACACTGACTGCACTATATACTCTGTAATATATTATATATACTACACTGATGACACTATATACTCTGAACTGTATTAAATATACTACACTGACTGCACTATATACTCTGAACTGTATTATACATACTACACGGACTGCACTATATACTCTGAACTCTATCATATACTGTATGCTACACGGACTGCACTATATACTCTGAACTATATTATATATACTACACGGACTTCACTATATACTCTGAACTGTATTATATATACTACATTGACTGCACTATATACTCTGACATGTATTATATATACTACACGGACTGCACTATATACTCTGAACTGTATTATATTTACTACACTGACTGCACTATATACTCTGAACTGTATTATATATATATACTACACTGACTGACTGCACACTACACTACCTGCCTAATCTCCATTCATTCACTATATACTGCCGCCGTATAAGCAGCAGCCTTATATAATGTGGGGCGTGGTCTTCGCCCCTGAGCTATGATTGGCCAAAGACATCCTGCCTTTGGCCAATTATGGCTCTCACAGCACATTGCGCTGTGATTGGACAAAGCATTCAGGTCAGGTGCATGTTTTGGCCAATCAGCAGCTGTCAATGCACTGCGATCTCGGAGTGCATTATGGGGTGCTCCGCGGCGAGCAAACTTGCCGCGAGCACCCCATATGTTCGTTTGTTCTATGAACAAACCAACAGCTGATGTTCGAGTTAACCACTTGAGCCCCGGACCATTATGCTGCCTAAGGACCAGAGGTCTTTTTCCAATTTGGCACTGCGTCGCTTTAACTGCTAATTGCGCGGTCATGCAATGCTCTACCCAAACGAAATTTGCGTCCTTTTCTTCCTACAAATAGAGCTTTCTTTTGATGGTATTTGATCACCTCTGCCGTTTTTATTTTTTGCGCTATAAACGGAAAAAGATCGAAAATTTTGAAAAAAAATGATATTTTCTACTTTTTGTTATAAAAAAAATCCAATAAACTAAATTTTAGTCATACATTTAGGCCAAAATGTATTCGGCCACATGTCTTTGGTAAAAAAAATGTCAATAAGCGTATATTTATTGGTTTGCGCAAAAGTTATAGCGTCTACAAACTAGGGTACATTTTCTGTAATTTACACAGCTTTTAGTTTATGACTGCCTATGTCATTTCTTGAGGTGCTAAAATGGCAGGGCAGTACAAACCCCCCCCAAATGACCCAATTTTGGAAAGTAGACACCCCAAGGAAATTGCTGAGAGGCATGTTGAACCCATTGAATATTTTTTTTTTTTGTCCCAAGTGATTGAAAAATGACAAAAAAAAAAAAAAAATATTTACAAAAAGTTGTCACTAAATGATATATTGCTCACACAGGCCATGGGCCTATGTGGAATTGCACCCCAAAATACATTCAGCTGCTTCTCCTGAGTATGGGGATACCACATGTGTGGGACTTTTTGGGAGCCTAGCCGCGTACGGGGCCCCGAAAACCAATCACCGCCTTCAGGATTTCTAAGGGTGTAAATTTTTGATTTCACTCTTCACTGCCTATCACAGTTTCGGAGGCCATGGAATGCCCAGGTGGCACAAAACCCCCCAAAATGACCCCATTTTGGAAAGTAGACACCCTAAGCTATTTGCTGAGAGGCATATTGAGTCCATGGAATATTTTATATTTTGACACAAGTTGCGGGAAAGTGACACTTTTTTTTTTTTTTTTCATAAAGTTGTCACTAAATGATATATTGCTCACACAGGCCATGGGCATATGTGGAATTGCACCCCAAAATACATTTAGCTGCTTCTCCTGAGTATGGGGATACCACATGTGTGGGACTTTTTGGGAGCCTAGCCGCGTACGGGACCCCGAAAACCAATCACTGCCTTCAGGATTTCTAAGGGTGAAAATTTTTGATTTCACTCTTTACTGCCTATCACAGTTTCGGAGGCCATGGAATGCCCAGGTGGCACAAACCCCCCCCAAATGACCCCATTTTGGAAAGTAGACACCCCAAGCTATTTGCTGAGAGGCATGGTGAGTATTTTGCAGCTCTCATTTGTTTTTGAAAATGAAGAAAGACAAGAAAAAACATTTTTTTTTTTCTTTTTTCAATTTTCAAAACTTTGTGACAAAAAGTGAGGTCTGCAAAATACTCACTATACCTCTCAGCAAATAGCTTGGGGTGTCTACTTTCCAAAATGGGGTCATTTGGGGGGGGGTTTGTGCCACCTGGGCATTCCATGGCCTCCGAAACTGTGATAGGCAGTGAAGAGTGAAATCAAAAATTCACGCCCTTAGAAAGCCTGAAGGCGGTGCTTGGTTTTCGGGGTCCCGTACGCGGCTAGGCTCCCAAAAAGTCTCACACATGTGGTATCCCCGTACTCAGGAGAAGCAGCAAAATGTATTTTGGGGTGTAATTTCACATATTTCCATGGCATGTTTGAGCAATATATCATTTAGTGACAACTTTGTGCAAAAAAAAAAAATTTGTCTCTTTCCCGCAACTTGTGTCGCAATATAAAATATTCCATGGACTCGACATGCCTCTCAGCAAATAGCTTGGGGTGTCTACTTTCCAAAATGGGGTCATTTGGGGGGGTTTTGAACTGTCCTGGCATTTTATGCACAACATTTAGAAGCTTATGTCACACATCACCCACTCTTCTAACCACTTGAAGACAAAGCCCTTTCTGACACTTATTGTTTACATGAAAAAGTTATTTTTTTTTTGCAAAAAAATTACTTTGAACCCCCAAACATTATATATTTTTTTAAAGCAAATGCCCTACAGATTAAAATGGTGGGTGTTTCATTTTTTTTTTCACACAGTAATTGCGCAGTGATTTTTCAAACGCATTTTTTGGGGAAAAAACACACTTTTTTAAATTTTAATGCACTAAAACACACTATATTGCCCAAATGTTTGATGAAATAAAAAAGATGATCTTAGGCCGAGTACATGGATACCAAACATGACATGCTTTAAAATTGCGCACAAACGTGCAGTGGCAACAAAATAAATACATGTTTAAAAGCCTTTAAAAGCCTTTACAGGTTACCACTTTAGATTTACAGAGGAGGTCTACTGGAAAAATTACTGCACTCGATCTGGCCTTCGCGGTGATACCTCACATGCATGGTACAATTGCTGTTTACGTTTGACGACAGACCGCCGCTTGCGTTCGCCTTAGCGCGAGAGCAGGGGGCGACAGGGGTGCTTTTTTTTTTTTTTTTTTTTTTTTTCTTTATTATTTTTTTGCTTTTTTAATCTTACTTTTAAACTGTTCCTTTCATATATTTTTTTTTTTTAATCATTTTTATTGTTATCTCGGGGAATGTAAATATCCCCTATGATAGCAATAGGTAGTGACAGGTACTCTTTTTTGAAAAAATTGGGGTCTATTAGACCCTAGATCTCTCCTCTGCCCTCAAAGCATCTGACCACACCAAGATCGGTGTGATAAAATGCTTCCCCAATTTCCCAATGGCGCTATTTACATCCGGCGAAATCTAAGTCATGAAATGCTCGTAGCTTCCGGTTTCTTAGGCCATAGAGATGTTTGGAGCCACTCTGGTCTCTGATCAGCTCTATGGTCAGCTGGCTGAATCACCGGCTGCATTCTCAGGTTCCCTGTTGAGACAGGAGAGCCAAAGAAAAACACGAAAGACGGTGGGGGGGGAGCATTCCCTCCCACGGCTTGTAAAAGCAGTCTAGAGGCTAATTAGCCACTAGGATTGCTTTTACATGAAAGCCGACCGCTGGCTGAAAAGAATGATACCAAGATGATACCTAAACCTGCAGGCATCATTCTGGTATAACCACTCAAAGTCGTGAATGGCGTACCTGAAGACAAAAAAATGGTTAACAATGGTTAACAATAAAGCACAGTAAACAGTAAAGTATAAATAATTACATACCTGAAAAACAAACATGATAAAACATAATAACAATAACAATAACAATAAAACATTGCAGAATAGAATACAGTAAAAAAGAGCAGAACAATAGAGAGAGAGAATAGAGAGAGAGAGAACAATAAAACGACAACTATTTTTTTTTATTTTATATATTTTTTTTTTTTACACTTTTTTTGTAACTAACTTTTATAACTGTAACCGGTTCCAGGTTCGGGTTTCTCAAAATGCAATGGCATCTTGGGAGACCCTGTGAAAGTGTGCCTAGTATGTGCAATGCTGTACCCTACGCTAATACTCAACTAGTGAATGGTAGCGTTCAAAACATTCACCAATGCAAAGACCAGGATTGTCAGGACAGGAGGGACAATAATAGCGGGTGTCATGCCTATATCTGCACTTGCTGCAGACACAACATCTTTTTTGGGGGGGTTCGTTGGGTAGGGGTACTCGGGAGGACATAAAAATGCCTCTCATGCAGCCGACTGCATTTGGTTGGGGATGTGAATGGGGGAAGTACGGGCGCTGCAGAAGCGGTGGGTTCCCAATTAGGATTGGCGAATGCAGCAGGAAGGGCATTATGGGCACGACAGGTCTGTGTTTGTCTTCTTGGTGGCAGCGGGACACTACTTTTGCTTGCCACCTCATCAGCTTGAACTGCACTTATGGGACTCGCCACGTCACCAAGTGTTACTGCAGTGCTGGTTTGAGTATGACCGGGGTGTACTATGCCGCTGGTGCTTGCCAGTTCCCCAAAACGCTACCAAAAAAACTGTTAGCGATCGCAGGGATCAGGCCTGACTCTGCGAACGCTGCAGTTATGCGTTTAGAGTTTTGTAAGTGACAGTGATCGATCGATACTGCACTTGGGTGGGCTGGGCCGGGCCGGGCGGAGGGGCAAAACGCAGGTGCTAGCAGGTATCTGGGCTGATCCCGCTAACACTGCGTTTTTGGGAACCCTAAACTGCTGGTGACGCTAGTATAGATCTGATCGGATCAGATATTGATGCGATCAGATACTATACCACTAAGGGAGGTGTACGGTGCGTGCGTGGGTGTTAGCGGTACTGGCGCTAACCTGACGCTGCCTGGGGCTGGTGCTTGCCGGTTCACCAAAATGCTACCAAAAAAACTGTTAGCGATCGCAGGGATCAGGCCTGACTCTGTGAACGCTGCAGTTATGCGTTTAGTGTTCTGTAAGTGACAGTGATCGATCGATACTGCACTTGGGTGGGCTGGGCTGGGCGGAGGGGCAAAACGCAGGTGCTAGCAGGTATCTGGGCTGATCACGCTAACACTGCGTTTTTGGGAACCCTAAACTGCTGGTGACACTAGTATAGATCTGATCGGATCAGATATTGATCCGTTCAGATACTATACCACTAAGGGAGGTGTACGGTGCGTGCGTGGGTGTTAGCGGTACTGGCGCTAACCTGACGCTGCCTGGGGCTGGTGCTTGCCAGTTCACCAAAATGCTACCAAAAAAACTGTTAGCAATCGCAGGGATCAGGCCTGACTCTGCGAACGCTGCAGTTATGCGTTTAGTGTTTTGTAAGTGACAGTGATCGATCGATACTGCACTTGGGTGGGCTGGGCGGAGGCGCAAAACGCAGGTGCTAGCGGGTATCTGGGCTGATCCCGCTAACACTGCGTTTTTGGGAACCCTAAACTGCTGGGGACGCTAGTATAGATCTGATCGGATCAGATATTGATCCGATCAGATACTATACCAATAAGGGAGGCGCATGCTGCGTGCGTGGGTGTTAGCGGTACTGGCGCTAATCTGACGCTGCCTGGGGCGACGCATATCACCGCCGGGCGATTAGGGGGCTAAACCTTTATTCGGTAATAAACGGCGGGTGCCCTGACACTATAAAAAATAAACAAACTAACCAGCGTCAACCGTAACGGTTATACGGTGATCAGTGGTGAAAGGGTTAACTAGGGGGCAATCAAGGGGTTAAAACATTTATTAGATAGTATATGGGGGTCCCTGACGCTATAAAAACGCTGACGGCGAACCTAAATATTTACCTCACTAACTAGCGTCACCAGCGACACTAATACAGCGATTAGAAAAATGATCGCTTAGCGACACTGGTGACGGGGGGTGATCAAGGGGTTAAAACTTTATTAGGGGGGGTTAGGGGGGTACCCTAGACCTACAGGGGGGTAACAGTAACTGTGCTAACACAGTAACTGTCACAAACTGACACCTAGCAGTAATCAGAAAAAAAAAAAAAAAAAACTGCTGGTGTCAGTTTGTGACAGGGGGGGGTGATCGGGGGGGGGGATCGGGGGGGGGGATCGGGGTGTAATGTGTGCCTGGCATGTTCTACTGTGTGTGTGTGTGTTGGTGCACTCACATACCTGTCTTCTCTCCTCGGGCCGGAACGGAAATTACCGACCCGAGGGGAGATGACATCACTTCCTTTGCTGCTGTTTAGCATACAGCAGCAAAGGAGTGTTCCCATTGGCCGGCGGCGATCGCGAGGGGGTGGCCACGAACGGATGGCCTCCCCCTCGTCTCCGATCACCGGGGAACAAAACGGGACCGCCTCGGGCGGCGGGGGGGGGTCCGATCGGACCCCCCACCCGCGGGAGGCAAATCACGTACATGTACGCGATTTTGCCTGCCCGTGCCGCCTTGCCGACGTACATCGGCGTGAGGCGGTCCTTAAGTGGTTAAACTTACGTTCAACTCGAACATCGAGCCCATCCCTATTACTGATTCATTATTCTTCATCCTAAACTGTAGTACATTGAAAGCGTGAAGCCCCAGCATGGATGTAAATGGTAGTTAAATTCACAACAAAAAAACCTGCATAGCAATGTTGGTTTCAGTTTTTCCAACCAGTCCTTTAAAATGTGAATCAAATGCAGTACAGCTTTCATTTGATGGCTCTAAGGAAAAATAATGATAGCTTTTACAAGGACAATTTGTTATTTATTCCTTAAAAGCAAGATGCAATTGAAGGCTGAATGGATAGTAATGTTTAATTCCAGGCAGCTTTCCATTTCACAAAACCTATTTCAGAATTGATTTTGCACTACGTGTGCAGAAATGCTGACTGACGGTATCACACAGGACCAATAAATCTACTGTCTATTTTGTTAAGTTCTTATTCATCTTGAAGTATATCTATATTACAAGAATAACAATGGGATATTGCAAAGCAGGACAAATAAATCCTGCTAATGATACCAAGACATTCCAAAAAAACATTCAAACATTCTCTATATTTCTGGGAGGTCCTTAATACAACACCTTGAAATGAATTGTACTCTGAACTAAAATTAAAAGTAAGCAAATAGAAAATCGTAAACCTTTTTAATGATTTTTTTTAAGAGTGGGGTAAACCTCTGCGCGCATTTCTGACAAATACACAAATAGCAGAGCTTGTTTACCATAGAGCCAATTCTGGGTACAGGGGATTGTTAATCGAGTGCTGCAGATGTGTCCATGCTAGCTGGTCCCTACAGTGATGTCATCACTGCAGTCTCTCCTCTGGATCCTGAGAGGACCCTGCTGCTGGACAGCTAATAGGACATTCCCTATCTATTGTGCATGAAAGAGTGAAAACTCGGAACTGGAATGTCACATGGCACTCATTTGAGTGAGTAAAAGGGCACTTAGGTACCTTTTTTTTTCTATGCCAGCAATTTGTGTGGAGGTGCAGCATGGTGCGGCAGCAGTAAACACATAGAGTCTTGTTTCAGAGAACAGAATTTGTATTAATGTAGAAACAAGTAATGCATAACAAACCCGGCAAGGATGCACCAACTGGGAACACTCACAGTATGTAACAGAAATGTGTAGCAGGGCAGGTCTCAGCTGTACCACCAGCATCTTTCTTGAGGGGTAGAATGCAGCCTGGCCGGTCCAGACCCAATTGGAGAAGTCTCCAGAAGGATGGTGTGTCCCTACCCTTTCCTACTCATCTGGAACCTCTCTCTGCTGCCAATTACTATCCCTGACAGATGGGTGACCTGTCCCTACACTACCCACATGTGAAAATGTGCACTAAGCCTGGGAGCCAGGGTCATAAATAGGCTCTGCCTGACCCAAGATGACTCCTAGAGCCACATGGGGTGGCAGCATCGAATCAAGTAGCTTCTCCAGTGACCCTGGAAACCATGGAGGAACCATGTTCTTCTTGACTCCCTCTTGTTCTGCAATGCTGCTGCAGATGAGCGCCACCTGCAGTGGAGAAGGTAAACTACACCTGCCTACAAATTAGTTAGAGGAGTGTGAGTGGAGGGTTGTGTTGAAAGGCTGGTAGCCTGGAGAGTAGCCTAAAGAGGAATTATAGTTTTTTTTTAATATCTCTATAAGTACACATTAACAAGATACATTTAATGTAATCAATCTTATCAAATGTAATGAAAACATTGGAGTTGATTTACTAAAGGCAAATAGATTGTGTAAGTACGGTTGTACTCTGCAAGTGCAGTTGCACTAATTTTTCTTAGTAAAAGTAATGTGGTAAAGCTTCACTTTGTTAGGTATAACCAATCATTTGCAAGGGAAATTAAAAAAATGAACTTTTGCTTGCACATATTTGGATGATAGAAATCAGCAGAGTTTTGCCACATTGCAATTTGTTAATTCTGACACAACTGAAGGGCCTGGTTTGAATTTTGGGGGGGAACCCCATGCTGTTTTTTCCTAGTTTTTTTTAATGTATGCTGTCCTTTTATAAAAAGTTCCCCTAGGATTTCAAATCAGACAATTATTCAGGCATGCAGCCTGGGTGGCCGGAAAGGGGAGGGTACCTTACAATAGGCAGAGCGGTTAAATGACAGTCCAGATAGAAGGCAGGCAAGGTTCAGAGTAGTCAGAATGCAGTCCATCGTTAAAAGGCAGGCAGAATTCATTGAATAGTCGATATCCGATCCAAGGTCATAAACAGGGGAATCCAAATAGCAGAGCAGGGCAGACAGAAAGACAGCTTGAGCTTATATTACATACACTATATCACAAGCATGAGGCTGCAGGCTTGGCTGGCTTAAATCAGGTTTGATCTCCACCCAGAGACTGGCTACATCAATCACCTTGCAGGTGGATAGATAGTCAGGGAGAATGTATCACAGCCAATACCAGGATACTGGAATGAGGGGCAGGAGCACAACTTGCTCCTGACACATGATCAGTAAAATATCCCTAAATTGATTATTCAAGAAGGTCTGTATGCGTAGGACAATATTTGAATAGCTTTGCCACATGCAGTATTTCTATTGATTGTCCTAATATAGAGTGTCAAGACCTAAAGTGCACCGGTACTAAAAGAAATGTGGAGCCTGCTATTGCTTACATCCATTTGAAGATGCTATCTTACTGACACTGGCTTAATTATTTGCTGAGTCACTGACTTGGAACAAGCATGCTGATTATGAATTCAGAATAAAATCAGTACTCTTAATCTGTGCAATTGTTCCATTTTTTTTTACTTCGTAAGTGTTGAGCCCACTGGGTCATCATAACAGCCAAGGGACCAGCAATTTTAGAAAGCAAGGCCAGAAATGTCAGTCACGTTTTCTCAGTATATGTTTCTATTAAAGTGAAACTCCGCTTTTGGTGTAAAAAAAGTGATTCTGTCCTGGCCAATTATATACACTTCAGAGATTTTGGCAGTTCTCACTGCTGAAGGTTACCTGTTTTTGTTAGCCATCTCTTCCTTGCAGAGATGGCTAAGTGGGAGGATCTGTGTGCTATAGTCCAAATATTAGTCTCTGTGTTGTAAAAACAAAAAAACAAAAACCTGCACCCCTCTAAATTAGCAATATCTTTGGCCAGTATTTCTCCAACAATGAAAAGCTCCAGTGTTCCCCCTGGATGTCCTGCTTGAAATATCTGCTCAAGCCTGCACATGAATACAGTATATACCGTAAATATTTGTTCCTAGTCATCTAGATTTAAACAATTGCAGTTGATCAAAGATGTCACTTGCTAGTGATCGCAAGACTAAACATTGTTACAAATATACTGCTTTAGCATAAAAAACAGTGTCAGGGGGCAGAGAGAAACAAACTGCAACATGGAGGAACAAATTAGTGTCAAAATGAGATGCAGATCATGCTGTCTTCCAGTTAGTACATTTAATGCAACAGTATTTGTATTTGAACCCCTGCACCTTGAATTATGAGTATCCAACAGTTTTCTAACATCTCCACATTAGAACATGAAATATATGCATAAGAATGTTTTCTTTGGATTATCACTGTGTTTTTGCATATACTGTGACTTACCTTTTTCATTAAATGTAGATGAAATGATCTCATGCACTAGAGCTCCAATATAATTTGCATCCACAGATGTTAGCGAGAGTCCAGAATATACAGAGTTCACTCCCTCCACCACAGCATCATAAAAGTTGTTATTGCAGTCTTTCATTCTCTCATAGGTAGAAAGGATGGCATTAAGGGCCTAAATGCAAAACCATTGTTGTGAATCAATTTTATCAGAGCAAAAAGCACTCTTGACACACTGTAACTGTATGAATGCAATCTGTGTAATTACAAGCTGGTAGGGTGTAGTTTAGACAAAAAGAATAGTACAAAAACTAATAACAGTTCACATTAGCAGACAATCGCAACAACATTAATTAGTTCATTGCAGAGGGAGAAAACAAAATGTGCTTTGGGTAAACAGCATAAAAAGGTTACATATTCTGCTTGAAGTTAAATGTGATCTGGTTTGTAGTATTACTGAGGATGGCAGTGAATTATTATCGCCAATGGATTTCTCCTTTGCATCAGGTAAACTGTAGGCACATCATCTCATCTCACTTTCTATGTCTTTCAAGTTTAATGTAAGTACATGTGTATGACTTTGCTCTTATACCCTATTTGAAGGTTGATATTATGACAGTTACAGTACATGCACTTACAATAATTCTAATTAATGTTACATTCAGTGTTCTGCTAATGAAATCATAACTCAAATAATTGTTTTTTATATCTGTCTTAAATTATTATATGGGGAATTTTGGGACACCTAATTTTACACAAAATGGAAATGTAAAAGGCTAGGAATCGAATCATTCTTTTAGAGCATTTTAGACAACTGTCATTAACCGGTTCCCGAATGGCTCACTTAGATACACTGCTGCAGAATGGCTCTCCTAGGTGAAACCCCGTACAGATACGGCTTTCCCTTTAAGAGCCGCCAGAGGGTGCACCACTGGAGGCGCGTGCCCGCTGCATGGCGGGGGACCCGATGCGCATGGCTGGCGCTGCAAATGCTGCTGGCAATGTGCGATCGCGTGCACGACAGCCAGCACGGGGATTTGTGTGTGTAAACACACAAATCCCTGTTCTGTCAGGGGAGAAGTGACATATCATTTGTTCCTACTAAGTAGGAACAAATGATATGTCTCCTCCCCCAGTCAGTCCTATCCCCATACAATTAGAACACATATAGGGAGCACAAATTTAACCGCTTGATCTCCCCCTAGTGTTAACCCCTTTCCTACCGACATTTACACAGTAATCGGTGCATATTTATAGCACTGGTCGCTGTATTAATGTCATTGATCCCAAAAAAGGGTCCGATCTGTCCATCGCAATGTCGCAGTACCGCTAAAAATTGCAGATCACTGCCAAAATTAGTAAAAATAATTTAAAATGCCATAAAACTTTCCCATAGTTTGTAGACGCTATAACTTGCGAAAACCAATCAATATACGCTTATTGTGATTTTATTTACCAAAAATATGTAGAAGAATCTATATTGGCCTAAACTGATGAAGAAATTTGTTTTTTAAAAAAAAAATTGGACATTTTTTATAGCAATGTCAGAAACTATGAATCAGACTGAGACAGAAGTACAGTTAAATCACACTTGTTTAATAATAATAATAAAAAGTTAAACAGAGTAAACGTAGTCAAAACATAGCCAGAGTTCAGGAACCAGAACGTATAGTTAGAAAAGCCAAAATGCCAGGGAGCCAGAGATGAGTGTAGTAGAACAGCAAGCAGGATCTGGAGCCAGAAGGAATGTCAGCCAAGCAAGTCTTTAACAGGAACACAGGAGAGCGTCTCTAGAGATGTGACCAAGGCGAAGGCAGAGATCAGCTGGGCTGGACAGCTTAGGTAGGCAGGACTGACGAGCAGGATATCTTCAACAGGTTAGTCACTGTGGAGAGAAAGGAGCTGGCAATTAGCCGACAGCTGAGAGGCCAGCTTTGAGAAGGAAGGGCTGAGCCCAGCCCTGACATTACCCTTTCCTCAATGACCTCTCCCCCTCAGAGGACCACCAGGCTTGAGGGGAAAATGTCTATGGAATCAGAGGAGGACAATGGCATGTACGTCCGAGGATGAGACCCAGGAGCATTCCTCCGGACCCTTTCCAATGCACCAGGTACTGTATGCACCCACAAAACCTACAGGAGTCAACAATGGACTGTACTTCATACTCCTCATGGTTCTCAACCTGTACAGGGTGAGGACGAGGCACAGAGGTGGTAAAGTGGTTGCCGACCAAAGGTTTTCATAAGGAGACATGAAATACATTTGAGATATGCATGTTAGAAGGAAGGTCTAATGTGTAAGCCACTGGGTTAATCCTGCGAATAATATGGAAAGGCCCAAAAAACCGAGGTACGAACTTCAGAGAGGGAACACAAAGTTGGAGGTTGCGAGATGACAGCCAGACCCTGTCCCCAACCTGGTAGGAAGGTGCAGGCAGGCGTCTGCGCTCAGCATGGAGTTTGTACCTATCATTAGCATGTCACAAAGCCTACTGGACTTGTGCCCAAGTGGAACGAAGACCACGGAGATGCTCCTCTAACGCAGGAATACTCTGCGGAACAAACGAGTCAGGTAACATGGAAGGTTGGAAAACATAGTTTGCCATAAACGGGGACAATCGGGAAACAGAATTCAAGGCACTATTGTGAGCAAACTCCACCCACGGTAAGAGGTCTAACCAGTTGTTATGATGGTCAGAAATATAGCAATGTAGGAATTGCTCCAAGGACTGATCGGCTCGTTCTGCGGCCCCATTAGACTACGGGTGATACTCAGAGAAGGAAGCAAGCTGAATTCCCAACTGTGCACAAAAGGCTCGCCAGAACCAGAACACAAACTGACTACCCCTGTCCGAGACAATGACCTTGGGTAGCCCATGTAAGCAAAAGATCTCCCGAGCACAAATGGAAGCCAGTGCCTTAGAAGTGGGCAACTTCTTAAGTGGAATACAATGGGACATTTTCAAGAACCGGTCAACCACCATAAGGATAACTGTGTTGCCCTGGGAGTTGGGTAACTCCACAATGAAATCCATAGACAGATGGGTCCAGGGCTTCTCTTCATTGGGTATGGGTTTTAAGAGGCCTACTGGAAGGTGTCGTGGAGTCCTACTCTGAACACACACGGAACAGGCAGCTACGAAGGCGGTTACATCAGCACGTAGTCTAGGCCACCAGAATTGTTGGGAAATGGCCCAAAAGAGTTGATTCTTTCCAGGGTGGCCAGCAGCCTTGGTAAGTCTGGAGCATGGCAGTACAGAGACTCTCTGGGACACAGCAGCAGTCGCAAGGTTTCTCAGGAGGAGCATGGACCTGAGGGGCAAGAATTTTGTCACCCAAAGGACAAATGAGACTGGTGCAAACCGTAGCCAGATTACGATCAAGAGGAATCACAGGAACCGGAACCCACTCCATCTTGGCAGTGGAGGAAAATTTTTGTGACAAAGCGTCAGCCTTTACATTCTTAGTACCGGGTAAGAATGAGACAATGTAATTTAAAGAAAAGAGCCCATCTCACCCTTCTGGGAGAGAGGCGTTCTGCCTCAGACAAGAACCGGCACAGTGGTACCTTTGAGGAGATGTCTCCATTCTTTCAGGGCTAAAATGATCACTAACAGCTCTGTCACCAAGGATGCATAGCGCTCTCAGAGGTAGGACGTTGAAACAGAAGGGCGCCAACTCCAGTCTCAGGAGCATCAACCTCAAGGATAAAAGGTAACATAGGATGAGGATGTGCTAACACAGGAGCAGAAACAAAGGCAGCCTTGAGACTCTCAAGGGCCTTAATTGACTCCAGAGACCAACTCTGTGGGTTACCGTCCTTTCTGGTCATATCAGTCAGGGGCTTGACCAGAGACGAAAAGTTACGAATAAACTTCCGATAATAGTTGGCAAAGCTAAGAAAATGCTGCAGAGGACGTAAACCCACGGGTCGGGGCCACTGTAGGACTGCTGAAAGTTTCTCTGGGTCCATCGAAAAACCAGCAGTGGAAATGGCATAACCCAGGAATTTAACCTGTTCACGATGGAATTCGTGGTTCTCCAATTTACAATAGAGATTGTTCTCTTTTAGTTTCTGACGTACACGACAGACATCTGTGTGGTGGCTCTCCAGGGACTTGGAAAATATGAGGATATTGTCGAGATAAACCACCACACATAACTGCAACAAATCTCAGAGGACATCGTTAATAAATTCCTGGAAAACTGCCAGGGTGTTACAAAGGCCAAAAGGTATTGCACGGTACTCATAATGGCCTGTTCTGGTATTAAGCGCAGTTTTCCACTAGTCGCCCTCCTTAATTCTCACGAGATTGTATGCCCCTCTCAAATCAAGCTTAGTGGAAACCATTGCTCCCTTGAGGTGGTCAAATAATCGGAATCGGATAGGCATTCTTAATTGTGAAACGATTGAGACCCCTATAATCAATACAAGGTCTCAGTTAATCACTCTTCTTTTTCACAAAGAAGAAACCAGCACCAGCAGGAGACAAGGATTTGCGGATGAAACCTCGAGAAAGTGCATCTACAACATACTCCTCCATGGCCCTATCCTCCAAGATTGACAAAGGGTAAACCCGAACACAAGGGGGTATGGCACCAGGTTGAAGGTCAATTGCACAATCATACGACCGGTGTGGAGGCCAACTACCGGCTTGACCTTTGTCAAAGACATCGATAAAATAGCGGTACTCCTCTGGCAGGGAGGAGAGTGAAGAGGTGCACAGGACCTTGGCTACCTTCTGGAAGCATGTCTTACTGCATTGTGGCGACCAGAAGAGAAGAGAACCTCAGTACAGAGCCAATCAAAAGAGGGGTTGTGCCTCTGTAACCAAGGATAACCAATAACCAGCGCAAACTCAGATGAGGAAATAACTTGGAATTGGATTATCTCATGGTGAAGAGCCCCTACGGCCATGGACAATGAAACAGTCTCATGAGTCACATGGGCAGGCTGTAGAGGTCTCCCGTCAAGAGCCTCAAGGGCAAGTGTCACGCAGCTGCAGCAGAATTAAGTTCTTCGATATAAAGGCAGCATCAATGAACAGGCCTGCAGCCCCAGAGTTAATTAGAGCCTGTATCTCGACGGACAACTCAGCCCAGGAAAGGGTAACTAAAACCAGGGGCTTATCCTTCTGGATAACTGGGAACGAAACAACGCCACCTAAGGTCTGACTGTGACAGGACCTCAAGGTTCGGGCGTTCCCTGAACGGGTAGGACAAGACTTCAAAAAGTGACCTGCCTGGCCACAATAAAGGCACGATCTCTCCCTCCTCCTAAGAGTTCTCTCATCCACAGAGAGACGCGTGAACTCCGAGTGCATGGGTTCATCTTCACAGACCGACTCGGTACCAGGAGGCATGGGAAGTGAGGGAGGCAAGGGTGGGACTGCAAAGATCTGAGACAAATGTACAGGAGGCATTCGCAAGCGCTGCTAAAAAGGAAGTCTTTCTCTGAGTCCGGAGTCAATGAGGATGGCAAACATGATCAACATCTCCAGCTCAGTGGGTATATCCCGGGCTCCTATCTCATCCTTGATGGTATCCGGGAGACCATGAGAAAAAGCAGCCACAAGAGCCTCATTGTTCCAAGCAACCTCTGCTGCCAGAGTACGGAATTCAATGGTGTAATCGACAACAGTTCTCGTACTCTGTTTGATGGACATGAGGCACTTGGAAGCAGAAGCGGAGCGTGCATGAACGTCAAATACCCTTTTAAAAGAAGCCACAAACTCTGGGTAACTCAAGACAACAGGTATTTGCATCTCCCATAGAGGGTTTGCCCAGGCCAAGGCTCTCTCAGAAAGCAATAATATCACAAAACCTACTTTTGCTTCTGTTCGTGGGAAACGCCTGGAGCAGCATCTCAAAGTATATCTCAACCTGGTTAAGAAACCCTCTGCATTGGACTGGATCGCCCACAAATCACTGGGGAAGCGGAGCGGAACCAGACTTACCTCTTATAGAGGTAATACTCGAGGCGGGTGCCTTCACAGAGACTGGCGCAGCAGCAGGGACGGCCTACAACATAGGCTGTACCAGAGCAGCCACAGTGGGAGATTCCAGGTGAGCCATGCAATTCAGGAGTGTTTGTAATGCCATGGCAAACTGATCCATGCAGTGATCTTGCTCATTCAATCTGGAAAAAATATTACCAACAAGTGGATTGACTGTATCTTCTGAATTCATGGCCTTCGCCTACTGTCAGAAACCATGAAATCAGACTGAGACAGAAGTACAGTTAAATCACACTTGTTTAATAATTAAAGTAAAAAGAACAAACGTAATCAAAACATAGCCAAAGTTCAGTAACCAGAACGGATAGTAAGTCAAGCCAGGAGTCAGGGATCAAAGTAGTGGAACAGCAAGCAGGATCTGTAGCCAGAAGGGATGTCAGCAAAGCCAGTCTTTAAACCGGAATGCAGGAGACAGTTTCTAGTGATGTGACCAGGCTGAAGGCAGAGCTCTTCTGGACTGGATGGCTTAAGTAGGCAGGACTGACGAGCAGGATCAACAACAGCTGGGTAAATGTGGAGAGAGATGGGAGCTGTCAATTAGCCGACAGCTGAGCGGCCAGCTCAGAGAAGGAAGGGCTGAGCCTGCTCATCCAATCTGGAAAAAATATTACCAACAAGTGGATTGACTGCATCTCCTGAATTCACGTCCTTTGCCTACTGTCAGAAACCATGAATCAGACTGAGACAGAAGTACAGTTAAATCCCACTTGTTTATTATTAATAATAATAATAAAAAGGTAAACAGAGTAAACATAGTCAAAACATAGCCAGAGTTCAGGAACGGGAGACGGATAGTCAAACAAGCCAAAACGTCAGGGAGCCAGAAATGAGCGTAGTAGAACACAAGCAGGATCTGGAGCCAGAAGGAATGTCAGCCAAGCAAGTCTTTAACAGGAACACAGGAGAGCATCTCTAGAGATGTGACCAAGGTGAAGGCAGAGAATACTGGGCTGGACGGCTTAAGTAGGCAGGACTGACAAGAAGGATATCAACAGGTGAGTCACTGTGGAGAGAAAGGAGCTGGCAGCTGAGCGCCCAGCTTTGAGAAGGAAGGGCTGAGCCCAGCCCTGACAAGCAAAAAGTTAAAAATATTGTTTTTTTTTTCTTAAATTTATAGCGCAAAAAATAAAAACCGCAGAGGTGATCAAATACCACCAAAAGAAAGTTCTATTTGTGGGGGGGGGAAAAGGACACAAATTTAGTTTGGGTACAGCATTGCATGACTGCGCAATTGTTAGTTAAAGTGACGCAGTGCCAAATTGTAAAAAGTGCTTTGGTCAGGAAGGGGGTAAAATCTTCCGGGGCTGAAGTGGTTATATTTGTTAACTTATCTAGTTTACTACTGAAATTACTCTACTTCCTTAAGAGGTATATTTCTCTTTTTAGCATTGTCACATACTAAATGAACCACTTGCACTCTGGAAGATTCACCCCCCTTCATGACCAGGCCATTCTTTGTGATATGGCACTGCTTTATTTAAATTAACAATTGCGCGGTCATGCAATACTGTATCCAGATGAAATTTATGTATTTTTTACCCCACAAATAGAGCTTTCTTTTGGTGGTATTTGATCGCCACTGGATTTTTTATTTTTTGTGCTATAAACCAAAAAAGACTGACAATTTTGAAAAAAAAAAAATAAATACATAATATTTTTTACTTTCTGTTATAATACCTATCCAATAAGAAAAAATTACAAATCTAATTTCTTCATAAATTTAGGCCAATATGTATTCTGCTACATATTTTTGGTAAAAAATCCTAATAAACATATATTGATTGCTTTGCACAAAAGTTATAACATCTACAAACTATGGGATATATACTGGAATTTGTATTTATTTGTTTTTTATACTAGTAATTTCAGCGATCAGCGACCTATAATGGGACTGCGATATTGCGGTGGACAAATTTGAAAGGAAATTCCAATACCTATAATTTAATAGTTAGTAATAATTAAGTTATTATTAGTTAGTTATTTCAGATTTTCGAATTTTCAGGTGTTTGAATTTTCAGATTTTCGTTCTTATTTTCGGATTTTCGTTCTTATTTTCGGATTTTCATTCTTTTGAATCTTCGGATTTTTATTCCTATTTTTTGATTTCAGAATTTGCAAAATTTCAAATTTTCGAATTTTCAAATTTTCCAATTTCCGAATATTCGGAAAAATGTATATTTCTCATATTTTCCAAAATACCAAATTTGTCTAAATTTGTTAAAGAACTAATTCGGAACTAAACAAATTGCACATGTCTACAGTCAAGAAAATGATAGGTATTTCTTATCCTACTAGATACTCCCCTATATGGGATAACAATAGATTCCCTCAACTTTTGGCTGTCAGAGGTTTTTAGAGATGGGGAAAATCAGGAATAATAACCTTAATTCAGCTGTACGAGAACGGTCTACTTAAGTCCTTTGAAGAGCTAAGGGGAGAGTTCTCTTTACAATCGATTTTGTTTTTTTTTTCAATTTCTCCAATTGAGACATGCTTTACATGCTCAATTTTCTTCTGTTAAGATATTCTTTCCCCTTACCCCTATTTTTGACAAACAAGTACAAGCAAGGTTAACAAAAGGTCTTACCTCTGTTACATATAGGGTATTTGATGTTTGATGGGTTCTTATTGAATTTTCCCATTCGCTCTAGGGCTGGAGGGGAACAAGATACAGGCCCCATCTCTGACAATGTTTGGGATGTATTCTCTGGTCTATGCCTCGGGTGTCTTTCTTCATTACATAGACTGACCCAGATATTTATCCTTCTTAGGGTTTACAGAACTCCTCAATCTCTGCATACCATAGGCTTGAGATCTGAGCCAGCCTGTGCTAGGTGTGGCAACACAGGTACGCTAATACATCTTCTGTGGTGGTGTCCTAAACTCCAGAGATGCTGGGCGGGGGTAACTGGTACTTTAAATGGGATACTGGATATTAATATTTCGGTTGAACGAAATATGTGCCTATTGGGCTACTGCGATATGTCTATTTATACTTTTCCCATTGTTAATACTATTAGGCGTGCACTTTTTGTTGCCCGCAGACAGATTGCTCTTAAGTGGATCTCTCCCCATCCGCCAACTGTATCTGACTGGATCGTAGACCTTAATAGGATTATTTTATTTGAAAAATATACATACTTTCTAAGGAACTCTATAAGTAAGTTTGATGCTATTTGCAAAGTGGCTTGAGTCTATAGGGGGGATTTACTAAAACTGCTTGGTGCAAAATCAGCTTCCAGGTTTAATTGTCAAAGCTCAATTGAACAACCTGAAGTTAGAAGCTGATTGACTACTATTCACAGCTGCACCAGATTCTGAGTGCACCAGCTTTAGTAAATCCCCCCCCCCCCCCCATGTCCTTGGCATTGGTCTTTGTTTTTTCTATGTAGTCTTGGTTTTGTTTTATGTGATTTGGTTTGTTTTAATGTTGTTTGCATATAAAAATGAAAAAGAATCTGATTTAAAAAAACAAAGTGGTTGGAGGAAAACTTCAGAATGGCAAAGATGTTTTTATTACAAATTATGTAAGCAGACTGCAGTTCCTCTTTAAGTACCGTAGTTTGTCGCCATTCCACGACCGTGCACAATTTTAAAGCATGGCATCTATTTACTCGGCGTAACATCACCTTTCACGTTATTTTTTTTTTTTTAATTGCATTTGAAAGACCGCTGCGCAAATACAGTGTGACATAAAATATCGCGCGGTCGCCATTTCATTCTCTAGGGTCTCTGCTAAAGAAATATAGAATGTTTGTGGGTTCTGTGTAATTTCTAGCAAAAAATACTAATTTAAACTTGTAAACAAAAAGTTCCAGAAAAGAGCTGGTCTTAAAGTGGTTAAGGTAAACACTACAGTAATTACTTAAAAGATGTGCTCACTATACTTTCTCTAAAAAAAACTTCAAAATAGTCATATGCAAAAGCTCATATTATCCTACATTGTATTCATATGCAATATTTCATATTATTCAAAATAACCACTTGAGCCTCCAGCCCCATTTTGAAATGGTGCAGAGATAGCAGCCAATCAACCAAAAACTCAGTGCTGTTTTAAAATGTTGCCCTGTTTCTATGGCTTTTGTGGCCCTATATGGCATTTGTGGTAGAACTGCTGGCTGTCAGTAAAAGCCAGGTTCTAGCAATAAGCACACGCGTTCTCAGGCTTTCAGTCTGTGGACATGGTTCCCTGGCTTCTGTATTGTGTATACTTTGGATTGACATTACATCACGTCCACTGAGTACAGAGGATGGGACAGAGCTGCTTTTGGCTCCGTCCAGCATCTCCCTGAAGTGCTCTATTGCTTGCTAATGGCAGATTATATACAGAACATGAAAACGAAAATTAGAGAGAAGAGACGTACACAGATATGATGCAGTAAAACACAATTTATTACATTTAAAAACAGAAGCAAGGCACACATATGTATTTCCACAGCATAGGCCACTTTGTACACAGCTACAGCTATAGCAGCAGTGCTGCTGGATGACAGCTCAATCCTTTTTCCTTCACCACCGTTTGGTTAAAAACGAGTCTAGGAAGCTGGGGCACACCCGCCCCTGCATAACATTCCCTACTGAGGTTCTACACAGACGGCAGTTAGAGCCAGGCCAGCACATGTATCTACCAACCTCCTGTGATATGTACATTGGTACATAAGGTCAATGCATTTCAGGAGCATGTGACATGGGGCATTGCCCTGACAACCAGTGTACATATTGCAGAAAATGGCCCGATACACACATCAGCTCCTGATTGTAAATGCTTACTATTTATAAATGTAATAAAGTGTGTTTTACTGTGCCATATCTCTCCTTAAAGTGGTTGTAAAGGCAGAAGGTTTTTTTATCTTAATGCATTCTGTCTATCCAGAGATGTGCATGAGTACCTTGGCCGCTCAGAACTCTCCCTCCTGATTGGCTGAGACACAGCAGCGGCGCCATTGGCTCCCACTGCTGTCAATCAAAGTCAGTTAGCCAGGGCCATCTTTTCGCATGGGCACGCTGGGCAGTTGCCCGGAGGCCCCACTTGCCTGGGGGGCCCCACCTGCCCAGCAACCCCAGCCAGGGCCGGACTGGCCTACCGGGATACCGGAAAATTTCCCAGGAGGCCGCCTGCCCTGGGGCCACATTGAGTTGCAGCTGCAGCGATCCGTTCTTTCCCTCTCTACTCCGACTGTGTATCATGGAGCTGGCTGGGTCTGTGTTCGGCGGCCGCACTGTAACAAGGTCCCGTTCCCCTAGACCGGCTCCTGTAATAGTAGATTAAATCAGTGTTCCGCCTATCACACAAACTGGTCTAGGGGGGTGGGCCCTTGTTACAGTAAGGCTGCAATTGTGAGCACAGTGAGGCTGCAATGGTGCCCAACAGTGAGGCTGCATTCATGGGCACAGTGAGGCTGCATTCACGGGCACAGTGAGGCTGCAATGGTGGACACAGTGAGGCTGCATTTACGGGCACAGTGAGGCTGCAACGGTGGGCACAGTGAGGCTGCATTCTTGGACACATTGAGGCTGCATTTGATGGGCAGTGAGGCTGCATTCACGGCACAGTGAGGCTGGATTCACGGGCACAGTAAAGCTGCATTTGATGGTCAATCGAACGTGATTGTGTAGACAGGGCCCCAGTGCACTGTATTGCCCAGGGGCCTATAATGCTCTTAAGATGGTACTGCAGTTAGCCAGTCAGGAGAGAGAGGGGACAGGGCCAAACCTTGGCTCCATGGCTGAATGAATACACAGCAGCATCTCGGCTTAGGTGCCCCCATAGCAAGCTGCTTGCTGTGGGGGTACTCAACAGGAGGGAGGGGCCAGGATCACCAAAGAGGGACCCGAGAAGAGGAGGATCTGGGCTGCTCTGTGCAAAACCATTACACAGAGCAGGTCAGTATAACATGTTTGTTATTTTTAAAGAAAAAAAATGAGACTTTAGTATCACTTTAAAGACATAATAAAGATAGACCATTGAGTGTATGTATGACAGACAGTACATGTAACAATTCTACAATTTAAATATACATGTTACATATTCATATCTAGTGTACCTGGTGTAACTGTACAGGGCTCATATCCATTAGATGATTCAACCCAGTTTTGGGAAATATCCACTGTGTTTGGAGAACACCGTACAACACACAATTTCCAAAGTAGAGTCTTTGAATGGTAGTTGGCATCTTCTTCACCCTTGAACAAGTCTCTTCATTTATCTGATCCATTGCTGATGTGATGGCTAATTTAACAATTTACAGAACAATATAAACAATGTCATTTTTGAAGAACATAACATAGCAATTTGAATATATGAAAGCCTAAAAGCATTATTTGTCTTTCTAAATTAAGACACTGCAATTGCTAGAAAGGTTGGCCTTTATTTAGAAGCAATAAAAATACATGAAGGGTATTAAATCTGGCTAAAATGGAACACAATTGGGATAAATATGTTCTGGCTATCATCAAGTGGTGCAACGTAGTAAAAATATATATGAACCCAACAATCAAAGCTTGTCCTATAATGTTTTAGTAAAAAAACAAAACAGCTAGCCACTTTAGTTTTTAATCCTCATTTTGGTTTAGTTTATGCAGTTGGTTCAAAAACGACCCAAGAAGGAAAATTAAGAACATTTTATATGAGCATCAAAGTTGACATTTTTTAAGGCAATTTAAGTTTTTTAACTATTCTTTCCTAGAGCCGAACTAAAAAATAAATCATCCAATGTGATCCTAGTGCAGCAATTGCATTGCATTTTCTTTATGAATTACAGTGGGTATAGAAAATAATCACCCCCCCCCCATTAAAATAATCTTTTTTTTTTTGCTTTGCAGCCTGAAATGAAGACAGACATAGTCTATATTTACTAGTGCAACTTATAACATCTAAGTGAAAGCTATAACACCAACATGTCAGAAAAAAAGTTAAAAAAATTCAAAAAAAGAATAAATTGGAAAAAGGATCACCCCCTTGTGTCAGTATTTTGTTGAACCCCCTTTTGCTTTAATTACAGCCTTTAGTCTGTTGGGATATGTATTTAGTTACTTTGCACATCTAATTTGCAATATTTGCCTGCTCTTCTTTGCAAAACTGCTCAGTTAAATTTGATGGTGACTGTTTGTGGACCGCAGTCTTCAAGTCATTCCACAGATTTTCAATTGGGTTTAAGTCTGGGCTCTGACTAAGCTATGCAAGGGCATTCACCTTTTTTCTCCTTCAATCACTGTGTGGTCATTTTTGCTGTGTGCTTTGGGTCATTGTCATGTTGGAAGGTAGCCTTTCTTCCCATTGACCACTTTCTGGCACAGGGAAGCAGATTTTCCTCAAGAATTTGACAGTATTTTGCCACATACATTTTTCCTTCTATCCTGACAAGTGCTCCAGTCCCTGCTGCAGAGAAACACCCCATAACAGGATATTACCACCATACTTTACTGTAGGAATGGTGTTGTTTGGACGGATTTCCGCCAGACATATGGTTTGGTGTTGAGGTGCCAAATCATTCAAATTTAGCCTGATCTGACCATAACGCCTTTTTCCCCAGAATCTTAAAGGTGCGTTTTGGCAACGCTCAGTCATGACTGCATGTGGCGTTTCTTGAGGAGCGCCTTTTTTCTTGCAACCCCCCATAAAAGCCACATTTGTGGAGAATTTGTGATATTGTTGTCACATGCACATATTGACCACTCTTTGTCATAAGTTCCTGCTCTAGAGTTGCTATAGGTCTCTTGATAGCCTCTCTGACAAGTTTCCTCCTGGATCTTTCATCCAGTTTGGAGTGAAATCCTGATCTAGGGAGGGTCTGTGTTGTACCAAAAACCTTTGAGATTTTTATCTCCTGACTTGTGACTGTCCACAACATTTTCCCCGGAGATCCCGGTAACAGTGCCTTGCCACTTATAGTTATTTGTTTGCTTCAGTTGCACTACAGGGGACTGAAATGCTCCAGGAAAGATCTTTTCAAGCTGAGCTAATCAAAATGACCACAGCTGATCATAATTGAAAGTCAAATGGCTTTGTGTGCCTTTTGAGAAGGTGATTAGCTACACCTAATTTTTAGGAAGGGGGTGATCTTTTTTCCAACTCAGAGATTCTGTTTGTGAATTTTTGTTATTTTTTTCTGACTTGTTGGTGTTATAGCTTTCACTTGAATGTTATAAGTTAATACAGCTGGATAAAACAAAAACTGTCTGTCTTCAGTTCAAGCTGCAAAGCAACAAATTGTGATTATTTTAAAGATTGTTTTTTATACTCACTGTATATACAATATAACGTGTATATAATCATAGTCATGACTATAATCATTTGATTTATATGTAATTATTTATTTACTATTTAGAAAAAAAATATTTATTTCACAAATAAACTTTGTATAGAAGGTACACCCTTGGCACATGTTTCACTGAGCATTATGGGGTTTTTTTATGTTTAAAGACAAAGAACAGCAGAAGCATTTTTTTACTTGAAACTCTATCTCAGACTGAAATTTTGTATAGCTTGGCTGTTTTTTTCTGCACAAAGGTAAATGTAGCTTGAAAACATCTGAAAAGGAGCCTAGTGCTTCTACTGGGGTTTAAACTGAATTTTCCAAATATATAAAACAACAATAGTTTAAAAAAAAACCCATAGTACTAGTATATATTTCATTTTAAATGACTGGTCTCTAGCTTCAGCTATACATTAGCACATTGTAGTAGAACACAATAATGTTTATACATAAAGAAAAAATATACATATATATAAATCAGTATAGCGCAGCAAAATACAAATATTAAAATAAATAATGAATTCATAATAATTTATATAATACCCAAAAACTAAGTAAACAGTCCTCTGTAAATAAATTCCTGCCCGCCTACTGAGGAAGCCTATCACTTGGCGATACACGTGTAGGAGAGAGGTAGAATTCTGTGACATTTACCAGAGTCTCACTTGGCGTGGTGGTGAGCTGGGTCTGCTATTACATAAGATTTTTTCATTGAATTCTTGTAAGTGTATTTTAAAGTGGGGTTTTTCAAGAAACTTTTCCATACAAAGTACACTATGTTTGTCCTTCCCACTTCATTATGTATATAATCTGAGGAGAGCTGTGAGCACAGGATCATATATCAAAGAAGAGAGAAAGATACAAGTTTACGGTTTATCTACACGGAGGTGAGCAGGCACTTTGCTTGGTGGAGGATTTACACACTGTTTTAAAAGTTCAGTCGCTGGATACATTGAAACAGTATATTGAACTCACGGAGGAATATATTTACACAGGACTGTTCACATTGTTATTTATTTTTTCACTTATTGACTGTTTTTGGTTATATTGAAGCAATTCACAGAGGAATTTATTTACAGAGGACTGTTTACTTAGTTATTTATTCATTCACTCATTGATAGTTTTTGGGTATTATATAAATTATTATGAATTAATTATTTATTTTAATATTTTTATTTTATTGCGCTACACTGATTTATATATACCGTACATATTTCTTTTGAGGTGTTGTGAAATGTGGTTGGCAGGTCAGTATACACATTTATTCATCATATTTACTACTTTTAATTATTCATCATCCTTTGCGCTGATTGCTTTACCTTTTGGTTACATAAAGAAGATAGATTACCTTAAGTTAAGTTATAAAGGTTTACCTGAAAGCAACAGTTGTGGCAGATGGTCAATATATATCCAATCATTTAATGATGATTTCTTTCTGTCTTTATTCATCATTAGGAGGAAATGCCAGGATACCTATAATTAGGGGAAATTTACCAAGTAAGTTCACCAACAACTATGTAGTATAACTGTTATGATATTGATCCCTAGTTCATTATTGCAGTTAATTATTGCATATAGTATAAATATGTTTTGATTAATAATTGTGCACATGAATGTGAAGATATTCCTAACAAGAATCTTTTATCAGACTGGTGAAGATGAAGAATTTTATGTATCTAAATATTCATCCTTGCAAGATGATTCACTTAAAGATAAATGTGACAGACAATTATTCAATCAGTTTTTAAAGACCATTAACATTTAGTTACCCACAAATCTCTTTAAATTATAAGGGATGCTATATTACTTCAGTAGGGCAAAATACTCTGTCCCATAAATAATTTTATAAAATAATAACATAAACATGATTTGCTGAGATTGTTCAAAGTCATTGGAAGATACTATTAAAAGTCCCTATTGTGATAGTAAAGGCTCATCCTTTTTTTATAATAAACATGTCATACTTACCTGTTCTGTGCAATGATTTTGTACAGAGCAGGGTCAATTCTCGCCTTTGATCCCCTACCGGTGCAGCTGGCCCTTCGTCCTTGCCGAGTGCCCCTATAGCAAGCAATTTGCTATGGGGGCACTCATGTGTGCTCGCTCCTGAGCAGCCTGTGTGTGTCCATAAAACACACAGAGCCTGGCTCAACCCAACCCCCCTCCTCATTGCCTCTGATTGAAAGCAGCAGGAGCCAATGGCTGTGTCTCAGCCAATGAGAACGCAGAGACTGAGGAAAGCAGCTGCTCTCATACATATGCAGTATGACTGTAGGGAAAGATGCCCACAGAAGGTTTTTTAACTTAATGCATAGACTGCTTGAAAGTAAAAAAAAGCCTTCAGCCTTTAAATTTAGACTTTTTCAGATTTAAAATGATGATGTGAATTTATATTCAAATAAAAAAAGCTCTTTGTAAGGCACTCTACAAACGGGTATCTTAATTAGCATCTCCCTCTTTTTTTAGATCTAGAAAAATACAGGTTTTCCAATATATCCTTGAAAAAAAACACTGTATTGTAGATGAGAGGTCTTCCTAAAATCTGCTTTGCCACAACTCCCAAATTTAACTGACAAGGTTTCACTCCACTGTAAATATGTGGGTAGTGTTGCTCTCCCAAATTTGACCTGTGATAAGACTTTTGAGTGATTCACTGTAAGTATGGGTCAGGTGAAAAAAACATAGATGTCTTATATTTTTTTTTCAATTAAATCAATGAGGGAATTCATTTACTTTAGTTTGAATCAAGTTTTCCTTATATTTAGTGTCTTTGAATTCTGCACTGTAAATAACTTTACACAAAAATCACCAGTGAGTGCCATGATGCATTTTAACCGCTTGCCGAATGATGGCTGCAGCGCGATCGGATAACTCTGGGAGGGCGTACATTGACGTCTTCCCAGAATTGTGCTCCCCCTGGGGCACGCACCCAGGAATATCCGTGACCGCCGGGCATCACGGATCACGGTAAATGGCCGCTAACAGCAGCCGTTTACCACGTGATCGCTTTGTCAAATGACGGAGCGATCACTTGTAAATAAACCAGCGTCACGTCCAGTTTCTCTCTCCCCTCTGTATCGATCGGTACAGAGAGGAGAGAGATCAGATGCAACAGCGCTGTGGGCTGGATGTGCAGTGCCCACAGCGCTGATATGTGACAACTCCAGCCATCCATCCATGCTCAGCCATCCATCCTCATCAATACTCAGCCATCCATCCTCAGCAATACTCATCCAACCATCCATCCATCCTCAGCAATACTCATCCATCCATCCATCCTCAGCAATACTCATCCATCCATTCTCATCAATACTCATACATTCATCCATCCTAAGCAATACTCATCCATCCATCCTCAGCAATACTCATTCATCCATCCATCCTCAGCAATGCTCATCCATCCATACTCATCAATACTCATCCATCCATCCTCAGCAATACTCATCCATCCATCCATACTCATCCATGCTCAGCCATCCATCCATACTCAGCAATACTCATCCATCTATCCATGCTCAGCCATCCCATCCATACCCAGCCATACCCAGCCGCACTCAGGCACACTCAGCCGTACCCAGCGGTACTCAGCCATACTCAGCCATATTCAGCTGCACTCAGCCGCATTCAGCTGTACCCAGTCATACCCAGCCATACCCAGTCATACCCATCCATACCCAGCCGCACCCAGCCATACTCAGGCATATTCATTCATGCTCAGCCATCCCCATTCATGGCTCATCCATCCCCATTCATGCTCATCCATGCCACATCAGTTCTCATCCATGCTACATCCATGCCACATCCATGCCACATCCATGCCACTAGAGTGCCTCACAAAAGTGTAATAGGAAGTCAAATTAGATTTCACATTTATGCCCCTAAAACACTTGATGGTGCTCCCTGCATGTTGGGCCTCTCTATGTGGCCAGGCTGTGTAAAAGTCTCCCACATGTGGTATCGCCATACTCAGGAGTAGGAGAATCTATTTTGGGGTGTCATTTTTGGCATGTACATGCTATTTATTAGAAATATTGTATAAATGGACAACTTTGTGTAAAAAAAAATGTATTTTCATTTTCTTTACACATTTTCCAAACACTTGTAGAAAAAAATGTTCAAAAGACTCATTATGTCTCACAGATTATACATTGGGGTGTTTTCTTTCCAAAATGGGGTCATTTTTGGGGCGTTTCCATTGTCCTGGTGCTCCAAAACCTTCAAAATTGTAAGAGGTAGTCAAAAAATGATATGTATAATTTATGCTACAAGAACGCCTGGCAGTGCTCAATGCATGTTGGGCCTCTGTATGTGGCCATGATGTGTAATAGCCTTACACATGTGGTATCGCCATACTCAAGAGGAGTAGCAGAATGTGTTTTGGGGTGTAATTTGTGCTATGCATATGCTGTGTGTAAGAAATAACCTGCTAATAAAACAATTTTGTGGAAAAAAAAAAGAAAAAAATTTGATTTTGCAAAGAATTGTGGGAAAAAAATTACAACTTCAAAAAACTCACCATGCCTCTTACTAAATACCTTGGAACGTCTACTTTCCAAAAAGGGTAATTTGTGGGGTATTTGTACTTTTCTGGCTTGTTAGGGTCTCAAGAAATTAGAGGCCGTCAGTGCATCAGGTGTGATCAATTTTCTAGAGATTGGCACCATAGCTTGTGGATTCTATAACTTTCACAAAGACCAAATAATATTCACAGATTTGAGTTATTTTTACCAAAGATATGTAGCAGTATACATTTTGGCCAAAATTTATGAAAAAAAATTACTAATTTTCAAAATTTTATAACAGAAACCAAGAAAAATTTTCTGTCTTTTGTCTTTTATAGCGCAAAAAAAAATAAAATCAGCGGTGATTAAATACCACCAAGAGAAAGCTCTATTTGTGTGAAAAAAGGACAAAAAATTCATATAGGAACAGTGTTGCATGACATAATGTGAGAGCACCGAAAACTGAAAATTGGTCTGGTTAGGAAGGGGGTATAAGTGCCCAGTGGGTAAGAGGTTAAAATAAAATATTAAACACATTTAAATGAAACTAGAATAAATAGCTAACATTGATTTAGTATCGGTCTCCTGCAAATTCCCATACAGAAATACTCAGACAGGAATCGGGAGAGGCAAGACTGAGGGTTCATTATGTTAGTGGCATGCATTTGCGCTGACAGTGAACATGCTGGCAGCAAGTGAGAGCAAAAGCTCATTACCCAATCTGTATTATATAACTGGAGTACAAAAGTTAGGTCACCAACCTTGCTCTGCTGTTCCAGGCTTATATAGCATGGCATACTAAAGTTCAGTGTATCACTGATTGGTAAAAAATTTTTGGTCTTACTTCTCTTTTGCTCTATTTTAACTCCTGGACACAGATGATCTCCCAGTCAGGATATATTAGAATCAAGACTGCCATGGAAAAAAAAACTTTCTTCAGATATAAAGCACTGGCATCTAGAGGTGGCTACACATAGTGGCCAGCAGCCTTCAAATCTCTTATGCCCCGTACACACGGTCGGACTTTGTTCGGATATTCCAACAACAAAATCCTAGGATTTTTTCCGATGGATGTTGGCTCAAACTTGTCTTGCATACACACGGTCACACAAAGTTGTCGGAAAATCCGATCGTTCTGAACGTGGTGACGTAAAACACGTACGTCTGGACTATAAACAGGGCAGTGGCCAATAGCTTTCATCTCTTTATTTATTCTGAGCATGCTTGGCACTTTGTCCGTCGGATTTGTGTACACACGATCGGAATTTCCGACAACGGATTTTGTTGTCGGAAAATTTTATATCCTGCTCTCAAACTTTGTGTGTCGGAAAATCCGATGGAAAATGTGTGATGGAGTCTACACACGGTCGGAATTTCCGACAACAAGGTCCTATCACACATTTTCTGTCGGAAAATCCGACCGTGTGTATGGGGCATTAGGGTAGAAACCGTTAGTGTTTCAGCTGGGTAAGCTTCTACAGTTCCTACCTTTTGCACATTTCTATTGGTCAGTGAGGCAGCCCTGGTTACAGATCAATAGGAATGTGTGAGAAATATGTAGTAGTGACAAGCTCTGACATTCCCCAGAAATGCTGGTCCAGTATCCGGCTGTAACAGCAAGGTCTGAGAGGCTGCTGCAAGTATGTGTAGCCACCTATTGACACCTACGCTTTATATATGCTGTATATTCATGATACAATCTTCTTTAGTTTACAGCATCAAATACCCTCCATAGGGTGTTAAAAGTGTAGGATATTGTAATTCTTCTATGTATTCATTTTCAGGGATTATTGCATCACTAACCCTAATTGATATTTGAAAACTCCTCTTGAAAGACATCATTAAAATGTAATAAACAGCAATTAAACTTCACCCACTAGTAGTGATTCATGTTTAATTAACTGCAAGTTATTTCACAGATTAACACAAAGCATACATGATAAATAACCTGTATAAACTCATGAGCATAGCATTTATATATATGAAGCTCAATGTTGTTGTTATTAAAAGATTATAGAGTGTGCATTAGACCCCAATTACATGTTGAATGAAGCATTAAGAATAATAGCTTGAGTAGGCTTTAACCGCAATTAAGGAGATTGTCTGAATCCTTCAGCAATATCATTTCATTTCCAGAGATTCCCTAGATAAAATGTGTGGATAATTGTACAGTTTAGTGCTAAATTAATAACAAATACTGCGGACAAGCCAAAGTCTCATCATTTTTTTAAAAGACATAGAAGCTGAATAAAACATCGATAAAAAGTGACTAAACTTGAACTCACACCTATATACATAGAAAATATACCCAATGGATATTCCAATTTAAGAACAATACTGTATTTTTTCAAATATATTTAGCCTTTGGGCTCAAACTTACCAGTTTTATTCCATAAAAAAACAACTCTTTACGAACTTTTCAAAATATGTAATGCATTACTAGTTTAATAACACAATCTGCCCTATTAAAAGAAAATTATAGTGTGCTTTCTGTTTCTAAACATTTTATACATAGAACTTTATTCTCCCTTCACTTACTATCTGTACATGTAGGCCAGGGGTATCCAATGGTCTCAGACCAACCATTGCCCACTTAGGCTCTGAAGAAAGGGGTGCTCCCCCGAAACGCGTTAGCCATTGGCCATTTGCACCGGTCTGACCCTCTCGGCAACAGGTCCTGGTGTGTTGATCCACAGAACAGCGCTTTTGCGCCCTTTTTAAAGGTGGTTTTATAAGCTCGTTTGTGAGTATAATTTTTGCTGTTTTTATGCTGCATTAAAGTTTATCAGTGGTAATGCACTAGGTTGGTGGGCCCTCCTTCTTTTCTATGGGTCACACATAAAATACATTAACAATAAGTAGGGTTGTCCCGATACCACTTTTTTAGGACCGAGTACAAGTACCGATACTTTTTTTCAAGTACTCGCCGATACCGATTACCGATACTTTTTTTTTAATGTCACGTGACAGTTTTTTTGGGGGGCTTTGGTGAGATATCAGGGGTCTTAACAGACCTCTGATATCTCCCCCCTTGAGACAGAGAAAGAGACAGAGGATAGAGATTCCCCAGTCCCTTTCTCTGCAGCGTCAGCTGCACTGAGAATGAATGGAGAGAAGACAGCGGCTTCTCTCCATTCATAAACTGACACATTGTATTCACAGGAGATTACAATGTTTCAGTTATGTGAATGGACAGAGTCAGCTGACTCTATCCATACACAAAGGAAGGAGGGGGAGGACGGAGGAACTGAGGGGGAGAACGGAGGGGACAGATAAGGAGAGAGGAATGCAGGGGACAGATAAGGATAGAGGAACGGAGGGGGAGAGATAAGGAGAGAGGAACAGAGGGGGAGAACAGAGGGGGACAGATAAGGATAGAGGAACGAAGGGGGAGTACGGAGGGGGACAGATAAGGAGAGAGGAATGCAGGGGACAGCGGAGAGGCACAGAGGAAAGGAGGGGGCATGGAGGAGGATGCAGTGACAGTCAGCTGTGAGCGATCACCGCTGTATGTCACTAAAGCTGGTGAAAGCCGCTGGGGGAGAATCTTGTAACTCCCCCACGCGCCGATCAAAGCTGTCCTCTAGGTATCGGGGGAAGCATCGGGAGCATTTGCCCGAGTACAAGTACTTGGGCAAATGCTTGGTATCGGTGCCGATACCGATACTAGTATCGGTATCGGGACAACCCTAACAATAAGGATAGCTGATGAGCAGAAAAAGTTGGGTAGTTAACAAGTTCACGATCACTATATTATATATATATATATATATATATATATATAAAATGTATAAGTCCAATAAAAAAACAGTGTCAACATTTTCTTTGGTTGCATGTGTTTACTAAGTATAAATGCATTTTTACTAAAAATTCCCCCCAAAAAATCAAAATTTTTAAGAAGGTTTACAATTATGTGATAATAAGTGGGTTGAAAATGGCACCTAATGTATTAATTTAAAACATAGCTGCCCTTTTAAGAAAGTGTAAAAAATCAAATGTAAAGGTGTTGGCGCTAAAAACATACAAAATAAAAGTGAAAAGGCAAATGCGATTACAAAAGCAAATAAACATAGTCCAAAGTGACAATCCCAACACCATAAATAAATTAAATCTTCTAGTTTGATGTTCGTTCAAATAAAAGCTTCACCACGATTGCTCATGAGGTAGATGGCAACCCACCAAAAGTGTATGACCACTTTTACAGTAGGTCAAGATGCACTTCTTTTTTGTGTCCTTGAAGGAGTCTGTTCCCTTATCCTCATCTGCCATCTTGAGGGGGTCACATAGTGGAGAGATGCCTGACCTACTGTAAAAAGTGGTCAGACACCTTTGGAAACCCCTGATGTAGGCCAAGCAATGCAGTGAACACATTTGCTAAACAAGAGATTTAAAAAAACAAAACGATTTACATTATAGTTTTGAAACATTTTAAAGATTGTGCCTTCTCGATATCACACTACACCAGGAATGAATCAAAACTAAAGTGCGTTTTTAGTGAGGGCTGATGAAATAAGTGGAGTAAGGGCTGCTAACATATGTTTGATTAGCCATACAGGGGTTTTATATAATCAGACTTACAGTATACTAACAAATTACAATTGCTGTACTAAGCAGAAAGGAGAGCCGGCTTACTTAATGAGCAAAAAGTAATATATTTTTAAAGTTGCAAACTACTTATAACTTGCAAAATGTAAATTTCACCAGCTTTTAGGGCTTTTACTCTTTTATTTGTAAACTATTCATAAAGCTTTTACTGGTGTTGTTTTTTGCAGCCTTTATTCTCATTTCAGCCTACAGGATTTACCTGTTTTTTCCAGATTATAGCCCAGTGAGGCCATTACACTGCAAGCTAGATTTTTGGGTGGGATTTGGTATGTTGAAGAATAAGTGTACTTATCGTTATAAATTCCCCCCTCCTGCAATATTCTTGTAACATAACACACTTGCCTTAAAGTGTCCTTATCCACTAAATCATGCACTGTATTTTCATTTGCTTTTATGACAGAAATGATTAAATGTATATTTTAAGTTGCTGCTGCTACATTGTTTGTAGAAGAACAGGTCTGGGTTTTTACTGCAATGAAATTGTACAGAACATCTTCTGTTACTCACCTTTTTAAGATGTGCTAGGAAGTCTTTAGGAATAGATGCGCCATGTTCAGAAGTAAGCCACACACAGTACTGTCTTTCTTCTTTCTGTGATGCTGTAGACAACAGTTAGAAACATTTGCAAGCTTCTTTGTGCTCTGCTTATAACATGCTTATACATGTATAACAGATAGATGTACTAACTTTATATTATTGTTTTTGTTTTATCACATTTTGTTTTGTTTGTTATTGTTTTTTGTTTTATAACATTTTCTATATATTTTAAGGCAACATGCAGTACAAGGTAGACTTGTAAGTAGACAATTGGCCTGTGACCATTTTAAAAGAACAGGCATTTCTACAGCTATAATTTATTTTTTTGCCCTATTTATCATGATATTAAAAGTATGTTTTTGGTACAAAAAAAATAAAAAATTTAAGAAGTTAAAGTTTCTACAAAAACAAATAAAATAAATGAAAACACAAAAAAGTGCAAATATATAAAACAATAAATCTGACTAAATAGCTGAGGGGAGCAGACAGATAAATGTGTTAATTAGGGCTAGTTATGGATAGCTAGTTATGGATAAAAACCAATGGACACTATATTTGTACTCCTACAGTAATTCTGGACTTTTCGGCTGTCTTTGATACGATCGACCACCCCCTCCTCAAAAAAACTTTATTCCTTTGGTCTTCGTGACTGCGCTCTTCACTGGCTCTTATCCTACCTATCTCACCGCACCTTCAGTGTCACTTGCAATTCTACTTTCTCCACTCCTCTTTCTTTCTCCGTTGGGGTCCCCCCCAAGGTTCTGTTCTTGGAACTTTCCTATTTTCAATCTACATCTCCACCCTTGGTCAGCAGATAGCCTCCCATGGCTTTCAATATAATTTCTACACTGCCGACACCCAAATCTATCTCTCCACTCCTTGGCTCACTCCATCAGTCTCCTCACACATCACTAACTTACCAACAGACATATATGTCTGGATGTCACACCATTTCCTTAAACTCAACTTTGCCAAAACCGATCTCTTAATATTTCCTCTCCCACTTGCCTCTTCCACCCATCCCCGCATGCCAGGGTGCTAGGTGTTATCCTGGACTCTGAACTCTCCTTTCAGCCCCAGATCTAATCACTTTCCAAAGCTTGCCATCTCAACCTCCACAACATCTCCAAAATACATACCCTTCCTAACTAATGAAACCACAAAGCTCCTGAGTCACTTCCTGGTTATCTCTCGCCTCGATTACTACAACTCTCTCCTCATTGGCTTACTTTTAAATAGGTTATCCCCACTTCAGTCCATCATAAATGCAGCTGCCAGACTCATCCACCTTACTAACCGCTCAGCGTCTGTTACCTTTCTCTGCCAATCCTTCCATTGGTTGCCACTCACCCAACAAATTAAATTAAAAATACTAACAATAACTTATAAAGTCATCCACAACTCCGCCCCCAGCTACATCACTAACCTAGTCTCAAAATACCAACCAAATCATCCTCAATTGTTCCTCGAAGACCTCCTGCTCTCTAGCTCCCACATCACCTCCAGGACTTCTCCCAAGCCTCTCCCATCCTTTAGAATTCTCTACCCCAATTTGTCTGACTATCTCCAATCTATCTATTTTTAGGCGATCCCTGAAAACGTTTCTATTCAGAGAAGCCTATGCTGCCTCCACCTAACAACTGCACTTTCATTTTCTTCATCAGCTCATCCCCCACAGTTATTACCGTTTGTATCACTGTTAGATTGTAAGCTCTAATGAGCAGGGCCTCTGATTCCTCCTGTATTGAATTGTATTGTAACTGTACTGTCTGCTCTAGCATTGTAAAGTGCTGCGCAAACTGTGGGCGCTATATAAATCCTGTATAATAATAATAGCATCAGGTTAAGGAGGTGTAAAATAGGAAAAAAATGTTTTTTTTAAAAGTAAAGTTGTTTGCTATTTTAACATTTGCCAATGCAGGAACAACATAGATACACTGAAAGTAGTTGCTCTAGGAGGCCATCCTAGCTACAGTGCATCAATTTTTGTCTACATTTCAACATGGGGGAAAAGAACAAGGTGCACCAGACTAAGTGCAGCATTGATCAAACAGGGGTTTATTAAAAGTATCAGCCAAATGGCAACTCACAAGATGTAGGTAATAAAAAAGCATGTAATGCAAGGAAGGTCCGTGGTCAATCTGGGGGGTCCAGGAGTATCACGCAGAGGGCTCATTGATTTTCATGGCAGGATTGATGGAAGTGCCGGCCTGAATTGCAGCAGAAGAACCAGCATGGAACGCACCACGAGCCGCGCCCAAAGTGACATCAGAACATGACGCGCTTCAAAGCTTCTGCTTTTTCATCAGATCTGATGAAAAAGTGGAAGCTTTAAAACGCGCCCCTCCCTGATGTCACTTCTGGCACACCTCCTGGTACTATATTCTCTGGTGTAGGTACACAGTGGATTACAAATATCTCCAATAAATGTATGGTTTTGTGTCAGCGAATGGCTAGTCAGGATGAAATATACTAGAGTATACCTGCCACCATCTTTACAGAACATAATCCCTGTTGTGTGATATAAAGCTGAAATCCAGGCAAACTGCTAAATACACAAATACAATACTATAAAGGAACTTTTTTACTTGCTAAAGGATTTGCATTTTGCCCATTCAGTCCTCAGTTTTACACAGCCCTGACAAGCAGCACAGAAAGAGGAATGGCACTAATTACTCTGGTACAGCTAAAAATACAGTGGTGTCCTCTTTCCACCCCATCCCAAATCAGACAGCGAATAAGCAGCAGGTAATTCCTCTGCACACTCTGCTCTCTCCTCCTTTCATCATATTCCTTGTCAACATACTGTATTTGCTGGCAACATACATGATTGACTTCTTGTCCCGTTTCTCACCTTCTGAGTCAGAGTGCTATGATAAAGGGGTTTAAAAGAAACTCATATCAAATTAGATTTTTTTCTTTATTTTTTTCTGCCTGAATTTCAGCTTTAATTTTTCTTGTAATAAACAATCACTGACAGAAACTGCTAAACAAGGTTGGTTTATTAGAAAAAAGAAAGCAGTAAGAAACCTGCAAGTGTGATTTTACCTTGCATTTTTGCTGCATATTTCAAGATTTTGAATACGTTCTTTAGCATGGTCTTTGAGGCTAGGTGAAGATTTTGTATAATGAGCCAGCCATTCTGATTCATTGTATCATTTACTGCTGTTTCCAACTCTTCCTCATTGTCATTCTTAATGCTCACTAAAAGCAGTGGTATGTTTTTCTCCTAAAAAAAAAAAATCAAATTATATTTATCTACAGAGGTAAAAATAGTGGTTCATGTAGTATATATTAGGTACACATATACATTATGTGGTACTTTATTTCTGCAGTAATTCAAAAAGAACCGGTTGTTTGTTTCTGCCTTAAAACAACTCATTACAATGAAACCTTAGATTAAATCCTCTCCGCAAAAGTAAACATAAAATACTTGCCTCTCGTGCTGCCCACAGCACCAAAAAAATACCAGTGTCTGAAAATTCTGTAGAATGTGACATTTCCAAGATTGCTGATGTCCTGGTCCTTTGCTGTAGACTGTGATTCCTCCTATTGACCCCTACATCACTACAGGACACAGTAGTGATGTAGGGGTTTGCAGATGAAACCAATAAGTACATTGTCAGGACATTAAGGCTGCATTCACACCTGAGCGTTTCATTTTCAGGCATTTTCAGGGTGTTTTTTCTGGTATTTTTAGGGCAATTTTAGGGCTTTTTTGGAGCGTTTTTAGAGCGTTTTTAGGCAGGTGTTTTACATCTGACATCATCATAAAGTGGTCCTCCTCTTCCTGATTTTGTGGGTAGTTAAAGTGGTACTCCTCTTCCTGTTTTGTGGGTAGTGTTGGTGTGGTTGTGAAAGTCAAGTTTCTATGTGCTCTTTGTGTTCTCTCTGATTTTTGGAAGATGTCTGCGAAGAACGGTTTCCTCGCATGTGCAGCAGCTGCACTACTGATGCTGGAGGAAGAAGAGCAAGAAAACAAGCGCAGATTCTGGGCCCATCCTGTTATTGCCAATAGAGAACAGCATGGCCAGTTCTGGGCAATGTACGGTGATCTCCGAGTGCATGAAGAAAAACTCTTTGAGTACACACGAATGTCTGTAAAAAGGTAGGTTGATCTCCTCAACCACGCAAAAGTTTCTTACAATTTGAACAATGTATGATAGATTTTTTACCTACTAACTTTTCATATTCTATCCTATAGTTTTGATGAGTTGCTTGGGTTACTCTCTGCACATCTGCAGAGAGAAGACACCTATTTTCGGAACAGTATTCTGCCGGTGGAAAGGCTCATCATCACACTGAGGTAAGCAACATCATCACACTCCCTATACCCTCTCTCCAAACCCCCATCTCCCACTCCCTACCCCTCTCTTCTCTCTGGAACATGTCACACGTTCCACCTAGGGTTTCCACCTGTCCAGGATTCACCCAGACAGTCCGGGTTTTGAATCATGTGTCCAGGTTTCAGTCCACCTGAATCCCAGACACATTATGCTGACTGGCAATTTGGCCATACGCACTGTTCACCACTGTGCACTTCACGCGCTGCATTACTACTATTCTAGGACCATCCAAAGGTGTTCCAGGTCCGAGTAAGCGGATACACTGACATTGTGCCAGAGACCTGCATGGCATCAGTGATCTGGTGATCGCTATTCAATGATAAGCTCCTGCATGCAAAAAAAAGTAAAAGATGCCCTTTTTTTTACCTTTAAAAAAAAAAAAGATCATTTATTAATATCCCCCTAATCTACTCCCCTGCAACCCTAACCTCCTACTCCCAACCTCCTTCCCTACCCACTATAAAGAAGAGACACATATACACAGATGTTGCTTAAAGTGTACACATTTATTTATTTTTTAAACTGTATGCTTTATTAGTATATAACATAACATAAAATAACAATATAGTCAACTCCCTTCTCACCCTCCAGAGGAGAATGGTCAGACTGATAGAAAGGCAACAGTATAACCATTTGTTAGAACCAAGGCATGTAGAATACCAACTTTTATTATCACACAAAACATTGTACCTGAGGCAGATCTATTGATGGTGTTGAGAGTGGCAACCTCTGCCTGGACCAGGCCTGGTCCAGGCAGAGGCTGCCACTCTCAACACCATCAATAGGACCACATGGATGTGTGGCACCATCAACTCCCTTCTCACCCTCTAGCCACAGGAGAATGGGCAGACTGAGGGAAGGGCAACAGTAACTTAAATAACGATTTGTTTCGTTAGGACCTAGTTAGGCAGAATATCATCCTAAATGCACAAAACAATGTAATTACGGAGGATGGGCTTCAGCAGCAGAAGAATACACTAGATGCCACTCCTCCAAAAAGCTATATTAAAAAAAAAAACAACTTCAAAGATTCTCAAATCTGCAGGGTGAGGTTATTGGGCATTGTATTTCATTATTCATTCCCATGGCCGATCCAGTAGAAGGAGCAGAATAGGAGGATGTAGCCAGTGGGCAAGGAGAATATTCAGAGGGAGAAATGGATGATGACTGGATGATGGATGTGTGGACGTAGATGATTGTGAGGGATGCATGTAAGTAGATGAATGCGTGGAAGTCGGTTGAATTGATTGCATGGCAGAGTGAGTGTAAGAATGAAACGGACTTGAAAGGTGGGGGGTATCCTGGGAAACTGATTGAAATGTATTGGAGAAATAATGGTCTTGTTTGTATGAGGATGGAGGAGGGGATAAGAGCTGGGTGGGTAATGTGGGTAATTAGTGTAGGGAGCAGGTGGTGGTGTGAATGTGTATGATGATGATGGAGTATGGTGATGAGGTGTAGGATAAGGAGATCTTGTACTGTAATGATTTGTTGATGGGACAGGTGGGAGTTGGGAGGGTGTAGTTTTGGGAATGAACGATGAAACGGTGTTCAGCATTGCTCTATGCATTTCTACCTGGCTAGATTGGGGGACAAGCATTACAAACTCGTTCAAGCTTTTCAGAAATAGGATGCTTGTGCTATCCTTAGGTCTTTTAGAGAATTCATCCATTAGGTCTAAGAGACGGTTGGTGGGGTGACATCTTCAGCTGGAGGGGTTACAACATCAGCCCGAGGGGCACATTCCCCCTTCAAAGAAGAAGACGTCGATGTGGTTTCAAAATTTCTGGTGGCATGTGAGGCATTGACTGGCTGGCTTCTTCATCAGGGCTCTCATCATGGCATTCTGGATCAGGAGCGAGAGAAGCAGCAGCTGCCGTTTCCCATGAACTTTGGGTACTGTAAAAAAGAAAAGAAAAGAACCAAGCTTTAGAATGTCTATATACAGTACTTTATATGATATACTTTCAAAGGAGCATGACTTACCACCTCATTTCTAAAACCGGCCTCAAGAAATCCAAATCCTTTGGATGTAGAGAGGGGGATAAGTGGCCGCCTGTCCACTTTTAAATTCTCTCACTTGCCTCCTATATCGTGTGCAGGCATCCTTGAGGCTCTGACATTTTTTTTCATGATGAATACTGTAAAAAGAACAAAACAAAAATGATCATTTTTCTTTCTCTCACAGGTACTTAGCCACTGGACAATCATTGGCCAGTTTGCACTTTTCTTTCATGGTTGGAAAATTTACAGCGAGCTACATAATTTGTGACACGTGCAATATAATCTGGGATGTGATGCACAATATGGTGATGGCAAAGCCTACGAAAAGAGGAATGGGTATCAATATCAAATTTGTTTTGGGAGCGGTGAAATTTTCCTAACTGTGTTGGAGCCGTGGATGGAAAACATATTCGCATCGTCCAACCAATTTCAAGTGAAGGCAAATTTAACTATAAAAAATACTTCTCTTTTGTCCTACTGGCAGTTATGGATGCCAACTACTGCTTCCGATATGTGGACATTGGCTCCTATTGGAGTAGTTCAGACTCCAGGATCTTTGTCAATTCCACCTTCGGCCAGATGCTGCGTTCTAATGATCTGAACCTGCCTGCAAACTCTCCGCTACCAGGAACCAATCGTCCACCTGCACCCTATGTTTTCCTTGGGGATGAGGCATTTGTGTTAGGAGAGCACCTTCTAAGTCCCTACTCCAGTAGAAACCTAAACACTGAGAAGAGGGTATTCAATTATAGGCTGACCAGAGGAAGAAGAGTGGTGGAATATGCCTTTGGCTTGCTTTCCAACAAATGGCGTTTTTTGCACAGCGCCATCTATCTGAATATGCAGAACGCTGCAGTGAAGGCAGCATGCATCTTGCACAATTTTGTAAGGCAGCGGGATGGCGTTTGCTTTGAAGATGCCTTAATGCACCCTATTCAGAGGGCTGAATGGAGCGGGAGCCGTGGAAGTACAATTGGCGCCCATATCCGGGATGATTTTGCCAGATTTTTATGACAACTGGACAGGTTCCATGGCAAATGGAAGCCATTGAAAAAGCATAATATGCCAATTTCTACATTTAAAAATACTATTTTCCTGCATTGCTGTACACAATAAAGTATTTGAATTCATTTCATTTGTATGTGTCTTCAATTTTGCATCAGTCTTTTTGACCATGCTATTTCACTGCAGGTCACACACCCAAACTGTGATTATGCATGCATAGGGGGATGCCATTCATTCTGAATGGCACCCACACGCATGTAAACGTGCAGGTCTGGACCCACAGTGAAATTGCATGGTCTTTTTGACCATGCAATTTCTCTGCAGGTCACACACCTTAACTGCTATGTTGCATGCGTAGGGGGATGCGATGCATTCTGTATGGCACCCACACACATGTAAACGTGCAGGTATGGATCCACAGTGAAATTGCATGGTCTTTTTGATCATTGCGATTTCACTGCAGGTCACACACCCGAACTGCGATTTTGCATGCGTAGGGGGATGCCATGCATTCTGAATGGCAATTAAACACATGTGTAATCGTAGTGTCTAACACATTCACAGCATTAATTTTGGAGTGCTGTAGTGCATTTCTCTACCTCCACATGTTACACTACATGACTACAATGCTGAAACATGTCTGTATTTTCAGCTTCACAACTGTACAATACAAGCAGCAGAACAACAGGAAAGACATGACATGTGAGAAGAAAAGCAAAGGCAAAACATGGCTGCAGAACACATACCTTTATCATGCTTCTCTTGATTCGTGAACTTGGACCAATCCGACAATCATTTTTACTGAGATTTCCTCCCATATTCTTGTTTTGTAGTTGATCTTTTTGTATTTTGGGTGCTTGATGTCATAAATAAAGGCAATGAAGCCCTCAGCTTCATACAGACCATGTGCTTGATAAGGGGCATGTGTGATTACAAGGAGTGGAAACAACTGTTGGGCCTAAAAACGCAGTTGAAACACCGGTAAAGCGCCGGTAAAACGCCCCTGAAGCTCTTTTCAGGCGTTTCCATTCATTTCTATGGGACCTAAAGACACCTGTAATTAGCCCAAAAGAAGCTCATGTACTTGTTTGAGCAGCAGGTGTTTCGCTAAAGGAGACAAAACGCTCAGATGTGAACAGGGGCCATTGAAATGAATGGGATTTTGCTTGTTGGGCGCTTTTGAACTTTTGAGATGAGCGTTTTGCGAGCTGAAAACGCTCAGGTGTGAATGCAGCCTAAAGCTGAACTATACTCATCTTTGGTGTCCAGGAGCTCACTGCTGGACACTAACATCTTCATCAGGTTTTCTTTCAGGTACCAATCTGTGATCTCTTTGATTGGCTGGCTGGGCTGAGATGACATCCCTCCTGCGCATGCAAGGGAGTTCCTTCATTTTGGCAGATTTAGGCAGAAATTGTATACTAAGCTGCTCGTGCAGGTAGACTTTGATGTAAGGTTTAATTATTGAAAGAGTCCCTTTAAACAATCATGTGGCAGAAATTTCACAAGTGTGTTTGTTAAAGGACCATAAAGCAATGACACTATGCAATGAAGATTAACGCTAATTATTCTACATGATATGATTATCTCAATCAAGCTCACATTGTATGAAATAAAAGATACTATTACAGGAAGCAAAGCAAAAAATAAATGCTATAAGACACTGGAGATTTACAGGAAGTTTTCCTTCACACTGTTTCTCAGCAAGTTGCTATCTGAAGCACACATCTTTGTGATCTATTGCTTGCTACAATTCCCACAAAGAAAAGTCATCATCTGCGAATATTACAATGAATAATGAAGAAACAATAATCTAATAAACATAGTATGATCTATCATCATTATTCTTTGGTGTATGCAAATAGCCTGATGTTAGAATGTTTGGAAATAATTTAACACTTAGATATTTCCCAAAATGGCAAGTCACTTACTATTTGAATCACTTAAAGTTTATACACTGAATAAACATGTACTGGAGATCATCAAAGCATACCTGATTAGAAATTGCTGGACAGGGTTTTTGGACTAATGTATAAACAACAATCAACAGCTTATCTAATATATTTAATGTAACAGTAGTTATAATTAGCTGCCTGTTTAAATGTGCAACCTAGACTTTCAGTGCATAGAGCTGCAGAAACTACAGACATACAAATGAAGGGTCTTAAGGCACTTGTACACTCGTATCTGCCAGAGTACCATTCCCAATAAGCCTTAACATCTTGCAGGTTGTTTAGTGGATTCAAAAACATGTACCACCACTTTAAACATTAAGTGGAACTGTATCAACTGGTATTCTTACCTACTGGAGGGAAGAATGGCAGTTCATACATAGCTAAATATATCATGATGCTATTTATGGTACAGAGGGCTAGAGTTATCAAAACTGGAGCAAAGAAATGTATTTGTGTTATGGTAAAGGCTTTAGGGTTTGTGTTAGGGTAAAGCCTTTAAAATATTTTTTAGACAAATGTGTAAACGTGATTATCTTGATGTAAATAATCTTATCAGCGTATCCTAAAAAGACACTTTCATTAGACCACATGTCTCATTAAAATACATATATTATGCTTAACGGCATACCTCCCAACTTTTTGAGATGGGAACGAGGGACACCTATTAGCAACTGTATAAAGGCATAGGACACACCCTCTGCCATGCCCTCTTAATGGAAAATTATACAAAAAAATTATTAATTAACTGCTTCCCGACCAGCACACGTCGACATATGTCAGCAGAATGGCACTGGTGGGCAAAGGGCCGTACAGGTAGGCCCCCATTAAGAAGCGTCTCTGCGAGCGAGCGTGCCCGGCGCGCTCTCCGTGACCGCGGGTCCCGTGGACTCGATGTCCGCCGAGTGCCCGCGATTGTGTCATGGAGAGGTTGAACGAGATGCTTTTGTAAACAAAGCATTTCCCCGATCTGCCTAGTGACAGGACAGAGATCACTGCTCTCTGTCATCACGGACTCGATGTCCGCCGTGTGCCCGCAATCGTGTCACAGAGAGGTAGAATGAGGAGATGCTTTTGTAAACAAAGCATTTTCCCATTCTGCCTAGTGACAGGACAGAGATCACTGCTCTCTGTCATCAAGAGCAGTGATCACTGTCATGTGTGTTGTAGCCCCTCCCCTCTACAGTTAGAATCACTCCCTAGGACACACTTAACCCCTTTTATCACCCCCTGGTGGTTAACCCCTTCACTGCCAATGTAATTTACACAGTAATCAATGCATTTTTATAGAACTGATCGCTGTATAAATGACAATGGTCCCAAAATAGTGTCAAAAATGTCAATTTTTTTTACCAAAAATATGTAGAAGAATACATATCAGCCTAAACTGAGGAAAACTATTTTTTTTAAATCTATTTTTGGGGATAGTTATTATAGCAAAAAGTAAAAAATAATGCGTTTTTTTTTTCCAAAATTGTTGCTTTTTTTGTTTATAGCGCAAAAAATCAAAAGGGCAGAAGTGATCAAATACCACCAAAAGAAAGCTCCACTTGTGGGGAAAAAAAAGACGTCAATTTTGTTTAGCTACAACGTCGCATGACCGCGCAATTGTCCGTTAAAATGACGCAGTGCCGAATCGCAAAAAGTGCTCTGGTCAGGAAGGGGGTAAATCCTTTTGGGGCTGAAGTGGTTAAACCCACAAGTGTTTTTTTTACCACTACGATTCCTTTATACTGGCTTTTGAAATCTATGAATGCAGCAATTTAGAAATTGCATGAAAGGTTTAGCGCTGGAAAACACTTTTTGAAAGATAAAAAGTGCAATTTATATATAACTATATAGATCAGACCAAAATGAGGGACAAATGAGAAGGAAAGAAGGACAGAGGGGCTCCAAATCAGGGACAGTCCCTCAAAATCAGGGACAGTTGGGAGCTATCTTAACAGTATAACTTTGAATGGAATATTCATTCACTTTCAACGTTACAGGTGCCTACTGGGTTCTTCAGCATCTGACACTTCTGGCTGTGATAAATGCTTGCATCTCATTGCTTCCTGCTGCGGCTCATCCCCACCGCCCCAGGCAGTACAACACTAGTGTGCCCCTTCTTACTTGTAAAGTTATACTAGTAATATAGCAGTTGGTGGGTGTAATGTTAGCAAGCAGCTGGGAGACACAGACATCAGAAGTGTTAGATGCTGAAGATCCTAGTAGTGCCTTTATCTCTGCAGTGGAGTGAAGATTTCATTGATTCCGTTCAACAGAGGTGGTAAGGTAAGTATATTAAATATGTTTTAAAGAGGCAAAGTCATGATGATTAATACAGCCCAAAGTCTCTTGAAATGTTTTCTGTTATAATTGTATATGTACATGGAGATAGGCATATTTGCTCCTTACATACTGTATGTGCTAAAGGATAGCCTTGCTTTGCTGTTAATTTTGCTGTATTTAATAAATTAACAAAAATTAAGCTTGTTAGGATGTGAAAGAATATTTCAATAATAATTCAAACAATGGCTTTGCTTTAACCTTCCTGGCGGTATTCCGGAGTGTGGCTCGGGGTTAATTTTCATTACCTTGTTCCCAGGATCCTGCGATGTCCCCCGCTGTGTCTGCGGGCTATGTCTTCCGCCTGATACCTCTGTGTGTCGGGCTCCATTCCCTGCGAGCGTCGCAAATTCAAAAAGTACAAAATTCATAACACATACAGTACACTGTATTCTTATAGATTACATTACTGTATGAAATAATTTCACATCCCTTTTGTCCCTAGTGCTTGTCCAATGCCCTGCATGCAGTTTTATATTATATATACTGTTATTTCTGCCTTGAGATTGTCCATGACAACCAAAAAGTGTCCCTTTACATCAAAAGTGGTTTTAGACCAGCTAGAAAACAGCGATAGTAAATTAGAACACTTGCAGAATTGAGCAATAGTGATTTGTGGGGAAATTAATTTTATTATTATAATATTATTTTTTTATAATTATTTATAGTTATGTATTATATTATAATTTATGATTTCCTGTCCTCCAGAATAAAAACATCTAAGCAAGGTGATATGGGGGCGTGGCCAAGAGCGGCATGTGAGAGGGCATGTCTCACAGAGCTCCCTGCATTTACTCTGCAAAGATCCTTCTCCCGGCCGATCCATCGGCTCGATCTGGCACCAGAACCACCCGATCCCTCACCGAACACTGCAGGACCCTCCCAGACTCCTCGCCAGCCCTACAAAAAGCACGTTGACAGCAGAAAGGGGACGAGATGCCACACGACCTCCAAAATGGTGCCGCGACTGCACAGCGCTCACGTGGGGACAAAAAAGAATCGGGTAAGCCCTTACCAAAAACTCCCAGAGCCCAGGGCAAGGACATACCCAAGGACATGGTATACTACACCCAAAAACTACATGGTATTGCAGAGTGCCCCTCGGATGAGGAGCTAAACGCTACCCCAGATATTTTTCATGCCATGCAGGCAGGACAGCCATACACACAGCCCCTTCAGGCTGTATCAGACCAGCTCTCCCCTGAGATAGCAGAGGAGGATGACAGGGATGATGACACTGAACAGCCTACCCTGGTTGAAATATTGAGGGCAGTACATAAGTGCACAGCATCAGTACAGACATTACAGGAGCACTTTGGAGGCTTAAAGGAGGAGGTGGGGCTGATTCGTCATGACATACAAAAAATCAGGGAGCGCACCACAGCAGTGGAGGGCCGTGTCAGTGAAGTGGAGGATAAAATGACCCCCCTTCTCAGAGAGGTACAGATCACAGCCAGAACTGCATCAGCCAATGAATTTAAAAATGAGGACAATGAGAACCGCCTCAGGCGGAACATTATCTGCATTGTGGGGTTCCTGGAAAAGACAGAAGGCAGGGATCCCACAAAGTTTGTGGAAAACTGGCTGATTAAAGTGTTTGGCAAGGAGGCATTTACACCTTTTTACTCAGTGGAAAGAGTCCCACCCAGACCCCTTGCACCGGGTCAGCCTCCCCGCACTCTCCTGGCCAAACTCCTTAACTTTAAAGATAAACAGATTATACTCTGCCTAGCCAGGGAGAGGCGCAACATACAGTTCAATGGCGTATGGGTGTTTTTCTACCCCGACTTTTCAGCGCGCAGAGCCGAATTTGGGGAAGTAAAGAAAAGGCTCCAGCGCCTCCGGGCCAACTATGCCATGCTATACCCAGCCAGGCTCCGGGTAATAGCAGGGGCAGGGTCCAAATTTTTGATTCAGCAGCAGAGGCCTCTGCGTGGCTGGATGCGAATAATCACCTACTTCGCCAAGCCAGAAGGCCCGAGGCTGAGGAGGACTGATTTTCGGATCAGCAAATAGCTATCACTCCATTGATGTGAATCCTCGGATATCATTTTTTCTTTTTTTGCAACAAAACTGACCGTCTACACAACTGGAAGACACATACCCCTTTCTTTTCAGGAAAAGAACACAAGTATTTCCTATGCGATCAAGACTATCATTGGAGTACAAAGTATGTTTCAAGATACTGGTCACTGCCTGCCTGTTGCAGCAAAGACAGGAATGGGTTACTGTTTACACCCACCAGTTGTTGTTGTTACTGTTCCTGAGTTTTTTTTTCTCTTTTACTGGTGACCCTGAGTCTGTCTGGAGAGGGGAGGCACCAACACTGTCAGCCAAGCTCTTAGGGGTGACACTATCTGTCTGGCTTATCTCCTACTGTGCATGCAGTGTAATACCTATGGGGTCCCCCCTTTGCAATTTATTATTTCAGTTCCATTTGCTACTTTTTTTATTACCAGCATATTATTTGTCCTTGCATACCTTCACGGAAAAGTTGTGAGACTGTCCTCGGCAGCTGAGACCTGGCTAAGCACTGTAGAACCTGATGGACCCTGTGCACACTCTAGTTATGGTAGGCCACCGCATTCATTCCACTTCAACGTGGAGGGTGGCCTGGACTGAGCATTTACAGTACCACTATTATTATTGTAGGACATCATGATGACCTGTACTGCTATTGTTTAATGGAGCGTTAGAGGCCTGAATGATCCCCTTAAGCATACCATGGTGTTCTCCGCTATCAGATAACACCTCCCTGCGGTATGTGTTTTGCATGAAACTCGTTTGACGCCAGATACCTTGTCATGTATGGGCTTTATGTATCACTTCACCCATACCTCCTATTCTAGGGAGGTAAGTGTTCTGATGCACTGGTCCCTAGATTTTCAATTAACTGTCTCAGTGGTTGATCAGGAGGGAAGATATGTGTTTTTGATATGAGGAATTTCTCAATTGACGTTTATCCTAGCAGCTGTGTATATACCTCCTCCGTTCAATTCTATAGTCTTACGTGACCTGCTGTCGTACCAACTGGGCAACCCGGGTATTCCCTTAATATTGGTGGGGGACCTTAACGGAATATTAGATCCAAAACTGGATAGACACCCCCCACCTGCAGGGGGACTCCAGAGGGCAGGACCTGCCTTGGCCAAATTTATAGAGGAAGTGGGGTGGATTGATCTCTGGAGAATCAGAAACCTAAAAGAGAGGCAATTTCCATGCTTCTCCAAAATGCATCTATCTCTGTCCAGAATTGATATATGCCTATGCATGAAATCTACTTCCCCACATATTGAGGAGGTGCAGTACCTAGCTAGAAGTATCTCAGATCACTCCCCTTTGATAGTGCGCCTGACTTTTAGGCCGGCATCTAATCTACCAAGAGCGACATGGAAACTTAATACCTTTTGGCTAAATCTCTTTCCCTCCCATACCAAAATTGCAAATGAAATAACAGCCTACTGGCAGAGACACGCGGAGTATTCTGATCTGAATGCCGCTTAGGATGCATTCAAAGCATTCCTAAGGGGACTATTTATATCAGAAGTTAACGCTATTAAACGAAACACCTCTGCCCAAAGGGAGCAGGCTGACCAGCTGGTAAGACGCTTGAAAACAGAGTACATTGCCAATTCGGGAGAGGGCGCCCAGGAGGCCTGGATAGCAGCTCAGGATGCAGTTAATCCTTTATATGCTTCCAAAGCAGATAGGAAATGGTTTTTCAATAAAATGGCCTTTTATGAGGAGGGGGGACAGAAGGGAAGGTTGCTGGCAAAAATAGTAAACTCACAGCAGCTATCCCCTTCTATTGGGACCCTACATAATAAAATAGGTAAGGTGGTAAATACCCCGGATTTGATTATGCAGGAACTGGTAGACTTCTACTCGGATCTCTATCAATCCAAACAGACACATTCACCAGGGGAGGTACAGGAATTGTTACAAGGGATTGAGTTACCGTGCTTAACAGAGTCCCAGAACGGTTTGTTAGAAACCCCCATCACCATTGAGGAGATGCAAATAGCAACTAACTCCTTTACCAATGTTAAGGTACCCGGGGATGAGGGCATTCCGATTGAGGTATACAAACAATATGGGGATATCATACTACCACAACTGCTTAAGACCCTCAACTCAGCTAGGGTTCCCTGCACCTACCGGACTCCATGACACGGGCCAGTTTTATTGCTCAAAACAGGGAAGCACCCACTGGACCAGGGCTCATACAGGCCGATCTCACTCCTACAGAATGACATAAAAATCCTTGCAAAGGTACTGGCCCTGAGACTCAATAAGGTAATTTCTTCCATTATACACCCAGACCAGTCCAGCTTTATACCAGAAAGGTCCACGGCCATTAATCTACCCCACTATTCCTAGTCGGACAACTCGGGAGATAGGGCGTTGCTGTCATTGGATGCCCACAAGGCAAGCAACAGCATTGAGTGGCAATATCTCTGAGCTGTGCTGACCAAGTTTGGGTTCGGTCCAGTGTTCCTCTCCTGGGTACAACTGCTCTATAGTTCCCCCTCAGTGGTAATTAACCACTTGACGACCGCCTCACGCCGATGTACGTCGGCAAGGTGGCACGGACAGGCAAAATCACGTACATGTACGTGATTTGCCTTCTGCGGGTGGGGGGTCCGATCGGTCCCCCCCCCGGTGCCCGAGGCGGTCGCCATTTCTTCCCGGGCAATGAGAGGTGAGGGGGCGGCCATCCATTGTTGGCCACCCCCTCCCGATCGCTCCCGGCGAATGAAAATGCTTCCTTCCCTCTGTAATGTAAACAGAGGGAAAGGAAGTGATGTCATCTCTCCTTGAGCCGGTCTTTTCGTCGCCGCGCCGAGGAGAGAAGACATCCAAGTAAGTCTGCACAACACTACACATTCAGTAGAACACGCCAGGCACACTTGTCACCCCCCATCACCCCCCGATCACCCCCTGATCACCCCCCTGTACCCACTGTCACTCTGACACCAATAGCATTTTTTTTTTTTTTGCATTGGTGTCAGTTTGTGTCAGTTAAAAGTTTTAGGGCAGTTAGGTTAGCCCCCTTTAGGTCTAGGGTACCCCCCCTTAGGTCCAGGGTACCCCCCTAACCCCCCCTAATAAAAGTTAACCCCTTGATTACCCCCCGTCACCAGTGTCGCTAAGCGATCGTTTTTCTGATCGCTGTATTAGTGACACAGGTGACGCTAGTTAGGGAGGTAAGTATATAGGTTCGCTGTCAGTGTTTTATAGCGACAGGGACCCCCATATACTACCTGCTAAAGGTTTTAACCCCCTGATTGCCCCCTAGTTAACCCTTTCACCAGCGATCACCGTATAAGTGTTACGGGTGACGCTGGTTAGCTAGTTTGTTTTCTGTAGTTTATTACAGTTTATTACAGTTTATTATAGTTTATTATAGTTTTAGGGCACCCGCCGTTTATTACCCTATAAAGGTTTAACCCCCTAATTGCCCGGCGGTGATAGATTTATAGTTTTTAGGATCTGATAAGGTCTGCGTCGCCCCAGGCAGCGTCAGGTTAGCGCCAGTACAGCTAAAACCCACGCACGCAGCATACACCTCCCTTAGTGCTATAGTATCTGAACGGATCGATATCTGATCCGATCAGATCTATACTCCCCAGCAGTTTAGGGTTCCCTGAAACGCAGTGTTAGCGGGATCAGCCCAGATACCTGCTAGCACCTGCGTTTTGCTCCTCGGCCCAGCCCTGCCCAGCCCACCCAAGTGCAGTATCGATCGATCACTGACACTTACAAAACACTAAGCACACATAACTGCAGCGTTCGCAGAGTCAGGCCTGATCCCTGCGATCGCTAACAGTTTTTTGGTAGCGTTTTGATACAGTCGCCAACAGTCAGGAGCTTTTTTGCCTGTGAGTCTCACTAGTGTACCCCTAAATTTAGAGCCCAAAATGGCAAATAGAAGGTACACTAGTGAAGAGGCCTACACGTTTCTGAGTATGACAGATAGTGAAGAGGAAGTCACTCATCTGTCAAGTTCAGGCTCAGAATACGATCCTGTAGAGGACAGCGGCTCCATGACAGATAGCTCTGACGACAGAGTTGTGGTCCCTGCTAGGGTCAGGCGTACCAGACCCCAATCTTCTTCTGTCCTTGAAGTGCAAGAACCGCAGGGCTCTCGTATGGAGCAGAGCAGTACTAGCGCCGCTACTCCTTCTGGTGAACTGGCAAGCACCAGCGGCCTAGTACACCCTGGTCGTACATCCAGCACTGCAGTATCACGTGGTGACGTGGCGAGTCCCATAAGTGCAGTTCAAGCTGGCGAGGTGGCAAGCACTAGTAGTGTCCCGCTGCCACCAAGAAGACAAAGACAGGCCCGTCGTGCCCATAGTGCCCTTCCTGCTGCATTGGCCAATCCGAATTGGGAACCTTCCACTTCTGCAGCACCCGTACTTCCCCCTTTCACTGGCCAACCCGGAATTCAGGTGGAAACAGTTGACTTTATGCCACTGGATTTTTATTCACTGTTTTTCACCGAAGATCTCTATAGATCTATTGTGGACCAAAGCAATTTATACGCTGGTCAATACATCGCCACTATGCCCCAGTCCACCCTTGCCAGAGATTGGAGACCAATTACGGTCTCCGAATTTAAGACCTTTCTGGGCCTTTCCCTCCTCATGGGGTTGAATAAAAAGAGTAAGTTGCGGTCATATTGGTCCACTGACCCAATTTACCATTCACCCTTGTTCTCTGCTTCCATGGCCAGGGCACGATACGAGCAGATTTTGCGGTTCATGCACTTCAACGACAATGAACTCTGTCGTCCTCGTGGAGACCCTGCATACGATCGGCTCTACAAAATTCGGCCCCTCGTAAACCACTTCAACCAACGTTTTGCAGACTTGTTTACCCCCCATCAAGTTGTCTGCGTTGATGAGTCCCTGATTAAGTTTTCTGGCCGCTTGTCCTTCAAACAGTACCTTCCCAGCAAGCGTGCCAGATACGGGGTCAAGATGTATAAGCTCTGTGACAGGGCCACAGGCTATACATGTAGATTTATGGTTTACGAGGGAAAAGATAGTCACGTAGAGCCGACAAACTGCCCTGACTACATAGGAAGCGCTGGCAAGATAGTGTGGGACTTGGTGTCACCCTTATTCGGAAAGGGGTACCACTTGTACGTGGACAATTATTATACGAGCGTGCCACTTTTTAGTCACTTGTTTGATCAGCAGATTGGAGCATGTGGCACCGTGCGACCTAATCGCCGGGGCTTTCCCCAGCGGCTTGTAGATTCCCGTCTTAGGCTGGGGGAGAGAGCCTGCTTGAAGTATAATAATTTGCTCGCTATGAAGTGGAGGGATAAGAAGAATGTTTTCGTTCTCACCTCCCTTCATGCAGACACGACGACCCAAATTTCTACGGCGACTGGTGTTGTGGAGAAACCCCTCTGTGTCCACGAATACAACCTTAATATGGGAGGGGTGGACCTCAACGACCAGTTGTTGGCGCCGTACTTAGTTGCCCGTAAGGCCAGACGCTGGTACAAAAAAGTGTCTGTATACTTATTTCAATTGGCTTTGCTGAATGCTCATGTGCTATACAGAGCTTCAGGACAGACTGGATCCTTCCTTAAATTCCAGGAAGAGATCGTCAGAGCCCTTCTGTTTCCAGACGGTGCTCTACCTCACCTTCCCCAACCAAATGCAGTAAGCCGGCTGCATGAGCGGCATTTTCCTTATGCCATCCCGAGTACCCCTACCCAACGAGCCCCCCAAAAAAGATGTCGTGTCTGCAGCAAGCGCGGATTTAGGCGTGACACCCGGTCTTATTGTCCCTCCTGTCCTGGCAATCCTGGTCTTTGCATGGGTGAATGCTTTGAACGCTACCATACATTAGTTGAGTATTAGCGTAGGGTTCAGCACTGCACAGACTAGGCACACTAACACAGGGTCTCCCAAGATGCCATTGCATTTTGAGAGACCCAAACCTGGAACAAAAGTTACAAAAGTTAAAAGTTACTAAAAAAAAGTGTAAAAAAAAAAAAATAAAAAAAAAATTAAAAAAAATAAAAACACAAAAAAAAATATAAAATAAAAAAACCAAAAATAGTTGTTGTTTTATTGTTCTCTCTCTCTCTATTCTCTCTCTATTGTTCTTCTCTTTTTTACTCTATTCTATTCTGCAATGTTTTATTGTTATTATGTTTTACCATGTTTCCTTTTCAGATTTTTCATACTTTACCGTTTACTGTGTTTTGTTGGTAACCATTTTATTGTTTTCAGGTGCGCCATTCAGTTGCAGCGCAGATTTATTTATCTTGACAGCAACAGCGTTTGCTCCCACGATATATAAAGCCGTGACTCCAACGCTGTCGGAGGTGATTTCACCACCACAGTTACATACTTCAGCATATATGCCGAAGCGTGGGGGCAGAAGTGGGTGGAGGAGCGATTTGCTCCTGCCTTTTGCGGGAGGATGCCCCCATGCTTCGGCATATATATATTTTAGGCACAGGTTGCGTTAAATGTTTTATTTTTTACTATTTTTTTTTTTGTATTTGCTTTGCAGGTATGGTAAGTCTTACTGTTATACTGTAATGTTGCTTTGTTTTATTGTTAACCATCATTTGCTTAGCAGGTACGCCATTCAGTTGCAGCGCGGATTTATTTATCTTGACAGCAACAGCGTTTGCTCCCACGATATATAAAGCCGTGACTCCAACGCTGTCGGAGGTGATTTCACCACCACAGTTACATACTTCAGCATATATGCCGAAGCGTGGGGGCAGAAGTGGGTGGAGGAGCGATTTGCTCCTGCCTTTTGCGGGAGGATGCCCCCATGCTTCGGCATATATATATTTTAGGCACAGGTTGCGTTAAATGTTTTATTTTTTACTATTTTTTTTTTTGTATTTGCTTTGCAGGTATGGTAAGTCTTACTGTTATACTGTAATGTTGCTTTGTTTTATTGTTAACCATCATTTGCTTAGCAGGTACGCCATTCAGTTGCAGCGCGGATTTATTTATCTTGACAGCAACAGCGTTTGCTCCCACGATATATAAAGCCGTGACTCCAACGCTGTCGGAGGTGATTTCACCACCACAGGTACATACTTCAGCATATATGCCGAAGCGTGGGGGCAGTAGTGGGTGGAGGAGCGATTTGCTCCTGCCTTTTGCGGGAGGATGCCCCCATGCTTCGGCATATATAAATGGTGCATGTATGCCCATCATTAGAAGTGGGTGGATGAAGGGAGGTATTCTAATGGTGGGCATACCCACCGATCAATATCTTTTTTTCGTTCAGCCCACAGGCTGCATGAAAAAAAAGTTTACAATATATGCCTAACAAGGACCAGCAACGTACTGGTATGTTGCTGGACTTTGAGTGGTTATACCAGAATGATGCCTGCAGGTTTAGGTATCATCTTGGTATCATTCTTTTCAGCCAGCGGTCGGCTTTCATGTAAAAGCAATCCTAGCGGCTAATTAGCCTCTAGACTGCTTTTGCAAGCAGTGGGAGGGAATGCCCCCCCTCCCCCACCGTCTTCCATGTTTTTCTCTGGCTTTCCTGTCCCAACAGGGAACCTGAGAATGCAGCCGGTGATTCAGCCAGCTGACCATAGAGCTGATCAGAGACCAGAATGGCTCCAAACATCTCTATGGCCTAAGAAACCGGAAGCTACGAGCATTTCATGACTTAGATTTCGCCGAATGTAAACAGCGCCATTGGGAAATTGGGAAAGCATTTTATCACACCGATCTTGGTGTGGTCAGATGCTTTGAGGGCAGAGGAGAGATCTAGGGTCTAATAGAGCCCAATTTTTTAAAAAAAGAGTACCTGTCACTACCTATTGCTATCATAGGGGATATTTACATTCCCTGAGATAACAATAAAATTAATTAAAAAAAAATAAAAATGAAAGGAACAGTTTAAAAATAAGATAAAAAAGCAAAAAAATAATAAAGAAAAAAAAAAAAAAAGCACCCCTGTCCCCCCCTGCTCTCGCGCAAAGGCGAACGCAAGCGTCGGTCTGGCGTCAAATGTAAACAGCAATTGCACCATGCATGTGAGGTATCACCGCGAAGGACAGAACGAGGGCAGTAATTTTAGCAGTAGACCTCCTCTGTAAATCTAAAGTGGTAACCTGTAAAGGCTTTTAAAGGCTTTTAAAAATGTATTTATTTTGTCGCCGCTGCGCGTTTGTGCGCAATTTTAAAGCATGTCATGTTTGGTATCCATGTACTCGGCCTAAGATCATCTTTTTTATTTCATCAAACATTTGGGCAATATAGTGTGTTTTAGTGCATTAAAATTTTAAAAAGTGTGTTTTTTCCCCCAAAAATGCGTTTGAAAAATCGCTGCGCAAATACTGTGTGAAAAAAAAAATATGAAACACCCACCATTTTAATCTGTAGGGCATTTGCTTTAAAAAAAATATATAATGTTTGGGGGTTCAAAGTAATTTTCTTGCAAAAAAAAATTATTTTTTTCATGTAATCAAAAAGTGTCAGAAAGGGCTTTGTCTTCAAGTGGTTAGAAGAGTGGGTGATGTGTGACATAAGCTTCTAAATGTTGTGCATAAAATGCCAGGACAGTTCAAACCCCCCCCAAATGACCCCATTTTGGAAAGTAGACACCCCAAGCTATTTGCTGAGAGGCATGTCGAGTCCATGGAATATTTTATATTGTGACACAAGTTGCGGGAAAGAGACAAATCTTTTTTTTTTTTTTTTTTTTTTTTGCACAAAGATGTCACTAAATGATATATTGCTCAAACATGCCATGGGAATATGTGAAATTATACCCCAAAATACATTCTGTTGCTTCTCCTGAGTATGGGGATACCACATGTGTGGGACTTTTTGGGAGCCTAGCCGCGCACGGGACCCCGAAAACCAAGCCCCGCCTTCAGGCTTTCTAAGGGCGTAAATTTTTGATTTCACTCTTCACTGCCTAGCACAGTTTCGGAGGCCATGGAATGCCCAGATGGCACAACCCCCCCCCAAATGACCCCATTTTGGAAAATAGACACCCCAAGCTATTTGCTGAGAGGTATAGTGAGTATTTTGCAGACCTCACTTTTTGTCACAAACTTTCGAAAATTGAAAAAAGAAAAAAAAAATACATTTTTCTTGTCTTTCTTCATTTTCAAAAACAAATGAGAGCTGCAAAATACTCACCATGCCTCTCAGCAAATAGCTTGGGGTGTCTACTTTCCAAAATGGGGTCATTTGGGGGGGGTTTTTGCCATCTTGGCATTTTATGGCCTTCAAAACTGTGATAGGTAGTGAGGAGTGGAATCACAACTTAACGCCCTTAGAAATCCTGAAGCCGGTGCTTGGTTTTCGGGGCCCCGTATGCGGCTAGGCTCCCAAAAAGTCCCACACATGTGGTATCCCCATACTCAGGAGAAGCAGCAGAATATATTTTGGGGTGTAATTCCACATATGCCCATGGCATGTTTGAGCAATATATCATTTAGTGACAACTTTGTGCAAAAAAAAAAAAAAAAAAAAAAAAATTGTCACTTTCCCGCAACTTGTGTCAAAAAATAAAATATTCCATGGACTCAACATGCCTCTCAGCAAATAGCTTGGGGTGTCTACTTTCCAAAATGGGGTCATTTGGGGGGGTTTTGTGCCATCTTGGCATTTTATGGCCTTCAAAACTGTGATAGGTAGTGAGGAGTCAAATCACAACATTATGCCCTTGGAAATCCTGAAGGCGGTGCTTGGTTTTCGGGGCCCCGTATGCGGCTAGGCTCCCAAAAAGTCCCACACATGTGGTATCCCCATACTCAGGAGAAGCAGCTAAATGTATTTTGGGGTGCAATTCCACATATGCCCATGGCCTGTGTGAGAAATATATCATTTAGTGACAACTTTGTGCAAAAAAAAAAAAAATTGTCACTTTCCCGCAACTTGTGTCAAAAAAGAAAGTATTCCATGGACTCAACATGCCTCTCAGCAAATAGCTTGGAGTGTCTACTTTCCAAAATGGGGTCATTTGGGGGGGTTTTGTGCCATCTGGGCATTTTATGGCCTTCAAAACTGTGATAGGTAGTGAGGAATGAAATCAAAAATTTATGCCCTTAGAAATCCTGAAGGCGGTGATTGGTTTTCGGGGCCCCGTACGCGGCTAGGCTCCCAAAAAGTCCTAAACATGTGGTATCCCCATACTCAGGAGAAGCAGCAGAATGTATTTTGGGGTGTAATTCCACATATGCCCATGGCATGTTTGAGCAATATATCATTTAGTGACAACTTTGTGCAAAAAAAAAAAAAAAAAAAAAAAAGTGTTACTTTCCCGCAACTTGTGTCAAAATATAAAATATTCCATGGACTCAACATGCCTCTCAGCAAATAGTTTGGGGTGTCTACTTTCCAAAATGGGGTCATTTGGGGGGGTTTTGTGCCATCTTGGCATTTTATGGCCTTCAAAACTGTGATAGGTAGTGAGGAGTCAAATCACAACATTATGCCCTTAGAAATCCTGAAGGCGGTGCTTGGTTTTCGGGGCCCCGTATGCGGCTAGGCTCCCAAAAAGTCCCACACATGTGGTATCCCCATACTCAGGAGAAGCAGCTAAATGTATTTTGGGGTGCAATTCCACATATGCCCATGGCCTGTGTGAGAAATATATCATTTAGTGACAACTTTGTGCAAAAAAAAAAAAAATCGTCACTTTCCCGCAACTTGTGTCAAAAAAGAAAGTATTCCATGGACTCAACATGCCTCTCAGCAAATAGCTTGGAGTGTCTACTTTCCAAAATGGGGTCATTTGGGGGGGTTTTGTGCCATCTGGGCATTTTATGGCCTTCAAAACTGTGATAGGTAGTGAGGAATGAAATCAAAAATTTATGCCCTTAGAAATCCTGAAGGCGGTGATTGGTTTTCGGGGCCCCGTACGTGGCTAGGCTCCCAAAAAGTCCCACACATGTGGTATCCCCATACTCAGGAGAAGCAGCTGAATGTATTTTGGGGTGCAATTCCACATAGGCCCATGGCCTGTGTGAGCAATATATCATTTAGTGACAACTTTTTGTAAATATTTTTTTTTTTTTTTTTTTTTGTCATTATTCAATCACTTGGGACAAAAAAAATAAATATTCAATGGGTTCTACATGCCTCTCAGCAATTTCCTTGGGGTGTCTACTTTCCAAAATGGGGTCATTTGGGGGGGTTTTGTACTGCCCTGCCATTTTAGCACCTCATGAAATGACATAGGCAGTCATAAACTAAAAGCTGTGTAAATTCCAGAAAATGTACCCTAGTTTGTAGACGCTATAACTTTTGCGCAAACCAATAAATATACGCTTATTAACTTTTTTTTTACCAAAGACATGTGGCCGAATAAATTTTGGCCTAAATTTATGACTAAAATTGAGTTTATTGGATTTTTTTTATAACAAAAAGTAGAAAATATCATTTTTTTTCAAAATTTTCGGTCTTTTTCCGTTTATAGCGCAAAAAATAAAAACGGCAGAGGTGATCAAATACCATCAAAAGAAAGCTCTATTTGTGGGAAGAAAAGGACGCAAATTTCGTTTGGGTACAGCATTGCATGACTGCGCAATTAGCAGTTAAAGCGACGCAGTGCCAAATTGGAAAAAGACCTCTGGTCCTTAGGCAGCATAATGGTCCGGGGCTCAAGTGGTTAAAGAAGCAGGGCGTGTGTCTGCCCCTTTCACACTACATAGAGGGACTCGACAGGGCTGCCCTCTATCCCCCTTACTCTTTGTCATTGCCATAGAGCCTATGGCTGCCCTGATTCGTTCTAACCCTCTAAAAACTGACTTTAAATATGTTCAGATACATGAAAAATGAATGCTCTATGCAGACGACGCTATGTTGCTATTGGGAGATACATTGGGGTCCCTGGGAGAAGCCATGTTGGTTTTTAAGCAATTTGGGTCATTCTCAGGACTTGTGATCAATTGGAGCAAATCCATGATCATGAAGTTGGACTCTGCTCCTACGCAGGGCCCCACACTTCATGACATACCGGTATCACCAAAATGTAAATACTTGGGAGTTTGGGTCACTCCACAGCCTTGTGAATACGTATCCCTTAATCTTTCCCCATTATTAGGCCGGATCAGAGATAAAACTAAAATATGGTCCAAACTAAAAAATATCATTGGTAGGCAGAGTAAACCTCACCAAGATGATGGTAGTCTCACTTAAAATATTTAGGGTTATTAACTCCCTATTTTGGGCCTTTCTCTGGCTTAATAAACCCCCGAGGATTAGATTGGAACAGCTCCAGAAACCTAAGGAGGTGGGGAGTGGCCCTTCTTAATCCATGGCTCTACTATCTGGCTGCCCAGCTACAACATATTGCCTGACCTATACCTAGTGGGCCTGGTACAGGGGGAGGAGGTGAGGATCCAACTACAGCCCTCTTACAGCATACCACGGGTTCACACAGTGTGGTTACGGGGCTTGAGGCTCTGTCCTTTTGCCAAGTCGAACAGACTCTTCCCCGCGTATGCTCTAATCCAAAAAGAGTTTGGAATAAAGACCGACAGTTACAGGATATTAATGGCTTTACAGGGCATAGCCCTATATGGAACAATAAGTACTATGGGGAGTTGCTTCTTCTGACTTGTGCAGAGCGATGGAAATCGCACAGTGTTACATATCTGGTTCATATTTTGCCTAATGGCAGACTGCTCCCCTTTACAGAGTTGCAGGGAAAATTTGGGTTGCCCCAATCAATGTACTTCCCTTATTTACAGTTACGACTTGCAGTTCAGGCACAAGCAGGAAATAATCTATGGACACAATGCCCTGCCCCTGTCTTCCAGTATATGACTGGGGTGTCCCATTTTAAGGGTTTCATATCCTGATATGCTGTATAATAAATCACTCCCTCTATTTTTTGAAAGAGGCTGAGCAAATAGTAATGGCTTACAATAAGGTATAGATAGGTAACCAATTTCGAGAACTGGTGAGGTGATGTAAATATGGTTGACAAAAGGTTTTTTTTTTAATTGCATTAGCCTCTTGAGAGGCGGTGTATTTATATGTATGAAAAAGCATAAAAATTTAAAAAAAGGGTTTCATATCCAGGTCATACGCTATGTTATTATCAATATTTTTAACTAGCTTTCCTACCAAGGTGATATCCCCAAAGGATAGAGATGTGGGTACTTTCGAGGAGGACCAGTGGGAGGAGGTACTACAAGCAATACAGGGGTGCTTGCTTAATGCAGCACAACGTTATACATTGTGTTATACATTGTCACATTTATACATTGTGTTGAGGGTCCACCTCACACCTGCCAGGCTGCACAGAATGGGCATGGGTGATAGTGCCGCTGATTGTACAAGGTGTTATAGAGGTCACAGGGACCTCATTAATCTATTGTGGCGATGCCCAAAACTACACCTATATTGGAAGGGAGCTCTCACAACCACCAATAAAGTATTCCTGGTCAATGTCCCACAGGACCCCAAAGTATGTGTCCTTGGTATTCTTGATGATCCCCCAATTGAAGACAATCCAAAAAAGGCAATTGGTAGAGCTCTTTTCCAAGCCTGTAAGCTTATTCTCCAACATTGTAAGGTGACTGATCCTCCTAAGCTGCGGGATTGGATAGCTCAGATGGGAGCCACCTTAAGATAAGAAAAGTATATATTTCCACACTGGGGCCCACCAGGTAAATTTGACCTGCTGTGGGCTCCTTGGTTGAATACCCCAGGATTATCCCCGCTAGAATTAGTATTGGAAAGATTGCTTCTTTAATTTATATGGTAATGTGTTAAGAGAGAACCGTACCCTTGCATAGTAACGGATAACTGTACCTGATTTGTATAGGTGAAAGGTGTAGAGGCCTATCTGGCATTATATTTATTGAATGTCATGTTTCTGTATGTAAGAACACTTAGCCCATTTATTCCTTAACCTCCCTGGCGGTATGATTATTTCGGATTTTAGGTGCTGAAAGCGGTACCATTATTTTGCATGGAAATTTGGCGTTTTATATTGTAGGTCTGTAAATCTTAACAATAACACACTTTAACCACCTCAATACAGGGCACTTACACCCCCTTCCTGTCCAAGCCATTTTTCAGTTTTCAGCGCTGTCGCACTTTGAATGACAATTGCGCGGTCATGTTACACTGCACCTTAATTAAATTTTTTGCATTTTTTTCCCCACAAATAGAGCTTTCTTTTGGTGGTATTTGATCACCTCTGCGGTTTTTATTTATTGCGCTATAAACAAAAGAAGAGGGACAATTTTGAAAAAACACAATATTTTTTACTTTTTGCTATAATAAATATCCATTTTTTTTTTTTTTTTTAACAAATTTTTTCCTCAGTTTAGGCCGATACGTATTCTTCTACATATTTTTGGTAAAAAAAAATTGCGATAAGCGTTTATTGATTGGTTTGCGCAAAAGTTATAGCGTCTACAAAATACGGGATAGATTTATAGCATTTTTATTATTTATTTATTTTTTACTAGTAATGGCGGCGATCTGCAATTTTTATTGTGACTACGATATTGCGGCGGACACATCGGACACTTTTGACACATTTTTGGGACCATTCACATTTATACAGCGATCAATGCTATAAAATTGCATTGATTACTGTGTAAATGTGACTGGCAGGGAAGGGGTTAACACTAGGGGGCGCTCGAGGGGTTAATGTATGACCTAAGGAGGTGATTCTAACTGTGGGGGGAGGGGACTGACTGGGGGAGGTGACCGATCGCTGTCCCTATGTACAAGGGACACGCCATCGGTCTCCTCTCCTCTCTGACAGGACGTGGATCTGTGTTTACATTCACAGATCCACGCTCCTGCTCTGTTACCCGGCAATCGCGGGTGCCCGGCGGACATCGCGGCCGCCGGGCACGCGCACCGGGTCCCGAGTGACGCAGCGGGCGCGCGCGCGCGCCGCCGGCGGCGCGCGCGCGCCCCCTAGTGGCTCGGGAGGGCGAGGACGTCATATGACGCCCACTCAGAACAATAGGCTTACCGTCCGGCCGTCATATGACGGTGGGCGGTAGGCTAGTGGTTAATCTGTCCAAACCAGAGTCTAGTAGATATCCCGGGTATGATAAAGTTTGAAACACAAAAACATAAATTATAATATAATAAATAAAAATAAATAATAAAAAAAAATAGTAATAAAATAAATTTCCCCACAATTCACTATCGCTCAATTCTGCAAGTGTTCTAATTTACTATCGCTGTTTTCTAGCTGGTCTAAAGCCACTTTTGACGTAAAGGGACACTTTTTGGTTGCTATGGACAATCTCCAGTTTCCAGGCAGAAAGAACAGTGTATATCATGTAAAACTGCATGCAAGGCATGGGCCAAAGCACTGGGGAAAAAGGGGATGTGAAATAATTTCATACAGTACTGTAATCTGTAAGATTACAGTACTGTATGTGTTATGGTTTTTACTTTTTTTTTAATTTGCCGCCAGGCTCCGCCCCTGTGCGTCGCGCCGCTCGCAGGGAACGGAGCCTGGCACAGAGAGGCTTCGGAGGAGGACGGAGCCCTCGGACACTGCGGGTGACATCGCAGGATCCCGGGGACAAGGTAAGTAACGCCGCCCCAGGATCCTGCAATGTGATCCCGAGTGTGGCTCGGGGTTACCGCTAATGGTACTGAATTTTAACCCCGAGCCACACTCGGGAAAACCGCCAGGGGGGTTAATGTTATGCTGGAATGAATAGTTCTTTGAACAACGTATGTTACCTTTTATGCCAATAAAATCCTTTTTTGAGAAAAAAAAAGCAATGTGATATGAAGCCACTGCCTTATACATACAGTTGTACTCACAGCATGGCAGAATTTATAATTTCTTGGCCATTTTTCAGAGAATATGAATGATAACACAAAAACATTTCTTTCGCTCATGTGTTTGGTTGAAGCCATTTATTATCAATTAACTGTGTTTACTCTTTTTAAATCATAATGACAACAGAAGCTACCCAAATGACCCTGATCAAAAGTTTACATACCCTGGTGATTTTGGCCTGATAACATGCACGCAAATTGACACAAAGGGGTGTGAATGGCTATTAAAGGTAACCACCCTCACCTGTGATCTGTTTGCTTGTAATTAGTGTGTGTGTGTGTATAAAAGGTCAATGAGTTTCTGGACTCCTGACAGACCCTTGCATCTTTCATCCAGGGCTGCACTGACGTTTCTGGATTCTGAGTCATGGGGAAAGCAAAAGAATTGTCAAAGTATCTGCGGGAAAATGTAGTTGAACTGTATAAAACAGGAAAGGGATATAAAAAGATATCCAAGGAATTAAGAATGCCAATCAGCAGTGTTCAAACTCTAATCAAGAAGTGGAAAATGAGGGGTTCTGTTGAAACCAAACCATGGTCAGGTAGACCAACTAAAATTTCAGCCACAACTGCCAGGAAAATTGTTTGGGATGCAAAGAAAAACCCACATATAACTTTAGGTGAAGTACAGGACTCTCTAAAAACATGTGGTGTAGCTGTTTCAAGATGCACAATAAGGAGGCACTTGAAGAAAGGTGGGCTGCATGGTCGAGTCACCAGAAGAAAGCCATTACTATGCAAATGCCACAAAGTATCCCGCTTATAATACACCAAACAGCACAGAGACAAGCCTCAAACCTTCTGGCACAAAGTCATTTGGAGTGATAAGAACAAAATTTAGCTTTTTGGACACAACCATAAACGCTACATTTGGAGAGGAGTCAACAAGGCTACAAAGGCACAGGAAATTTGGTCAAAATTGATGGCAAGATGAATGCAGTATGTTATCAAAAAAATACTGGAGGAACATTTGCATTTATCAGCCAGGAAGCTGCATATGGGACATACTTGGGCATTCCAACATGACAATGATCCAAAACACAAGGCCAAGTTGACCTGTCATTGGCTACAGCAGAATAAAGTAAAGGTTCTGGAGTGGCCATCTCAGTCTCCTGAACGCAATATCATTGAGCCACTCTGGGGAGATCTCAAACGTGCAGTTCATGCAAGACAGCCCAAGAATTTACAGGAACTGGAGGCTTTTTGCCAAGAAGAATGGGCAGCTTTACCATCTGAGAAGATAAAGAGCCTCATCCACAACTACCACAAAAGACTTCAAGCTATCTTTGATGGTAAAGGGGGCAATACACGGTATTAAGAATTGGGGTATGTAAGCTTTTGTTTAGGGTCATTTGGGTAGTTTCTGTAGTCCATTATGATTTAAAAAGAGTAAACACAGTTGATTGATAATAAATGGCTTCAGCCAAACACTAACCATTAGTGAAAGAAAAGTTTTTGTGTTATCATTCATATTCTCTGAAAAATGGCCATGAAATCATAAATTCTGCCAGGGTATGTAATCTGAGGAGCACAAGTGTATATAACAACCAAGGAAACACTATTTTTGTATTTAGCACACCCCAATATACAGTTCCAAAAACACACTGAACATTACACCTTAAACAGATTCCACCTAGTTAAAAAAAAACAAAAGCTTGAATCTAAAGCCTCATACACACGATTGGATTGTTGGCCAACAAAACCGTGGACTTTTGTCTGAAGGGCGTTGGCCCAAACTTGTCTTGCATACACACGACACACAATTGTTGGCCAACAATCACGAACGTAGTGACATGCTACGTGGTTTTTCAGCTCTTTAGCGCCACCATTTGGGCTCCTTCTGCTAATTTTGTGTTAGTAGAAGTATGGTGAGTGTTGATTTGCACTTTTTATTTTGCGCTTTTTATTTAGCACTTTTCATTTTGCACTTTTCATTTCGTGCTTTTCAGTTCATTTCTGAACGGCTGTTCGTCAACCAGACATGTTGCGGAATCTGAGGAGATAACATGTTATTTATTATTGGCCTTGGAGTTATTGTTTTGACCAAAGTCCAGTCCAGGAACAGGAGGAGGAGAATTTCTTGGACCAAAAATTGGTTGCTTTATTAATCGTGACCAATTATGTCATATGCCATTGCTGCGGGAGCTCCAGGAGAATAAGCCGGATGATTTGCGGAATTATCTCTGGATGATGGACCCCTGCTTTCACCAACTCTTGGCATTGTTGACCCCCTATATTAAGAAGCAGGACACATGCATGAGGCTTTTATTTTATTTTTTGGTTGAATAATGATTTGATTTGTTATATTTTCTATATTTTTGGCTGCATAGAATGCACTTTTTGGTTAAGTTCTATTGGCAGATAGCATGTCTAATTTTATTTGTTTTCTTTTAATGCACAATAAAAAAAATTGTGGAGAATAATACTTGACTATGTGTTTTACTTCAAATGACAGTTTGAGAGTAGGCAGGTACATTTAAAAATACAATGTAAAATTAACAAGGGACACCAACATAGTTGGTGAAATAAAAAACTACGGGATAATGGTGTTGTGGTGAAATAAAAAAAAAATAATATTATTCTTGATATTAGGCTCGTGCAATCCGCTTTGTAACTAATCGAAATTCGGCCAAATTTTGTATCTTTCGGACATTCGGATGCATGAGAATGTCTGAATAAAAAAAATAACGAATTTCAACTAATACGAAAGAAATTATAGTAGATATAAAGAATGAATTTGACATGATTCTGTAATTCGTTAAAGATCTAATGAAACAAAAGGTCAACTCAAAGTAACTCTTACAGTCCAATCAGCTGATTAATTTTGTGCTGGAGGTTGGATTACTGGCAAAGTGCATTCCTGAGAACTGCGTGAGAAGGGTGTTGTATTGTATTTGAGCAGAGGAGAAGAGATATTGTCATTGTATGTGTTAATAGATTAAAAAAACAAACAACTTTCCAAACTACGAATCATTATCACAAATCAATATACATAAATATCAAATTTCAACTAATACAAAAGAAATTATAGTGGATACGAATGAATTCGACGTGATTCAGCAATTCGTTAAAGATCTAATGAAACAAAAGTTGTCATGGTTATGCAGTAATCTTTCTCTGTCAGTTGAGGAGGTTTCATCTGGAGTTTCCCTCTAAGCCAGGGCCCATGCGGGGGAGGGGGAGGCCTCATAAGAGGGGGGGGTGCTGTCATGGTTATTCAGTAATCCTTCTCTGTCAGCTTACCTTCTCCTCATGTGTTCAGACTAAGAGGCCAGCCACTCACACCTGGCTGGTTTTATAACCTCTCCTCTAACCATGGCCCCACCCCAGGCCCTATCGGGGAACCCTATATTAACCTGTGCACTGCAAGCCAGCAGGGCTGATCAACCATTGTGTGTTAGCTTTTGTGTGTACTTGCTGTGTTTCCTACGTCTGATTCCAGTTACTGACTTTGGCCTGTTCTCGACTTTCCCTGTCTGCTTGTGACCCTGACCTTTGGCATGTCCCCGACTATTCCTGTTTGCCTGTGACCCTGAACCTTGGCGTGAACTCTGTTGTCCTTGTCTGCTTGTGGCCCCGACCTTGGCTTATTCCCTTACTATCCCTATCCTCCTGTTGCCTATTGTGGGTGTGAGCTGGGAGACACTGGGGGTCGCGACCTGGAGCCAGTTGCAGCCCAGTCCATCTTCACCACTAGAGGCTCTGGTGAACACCTGCTGGCTCTTAGACTCCGTGCCCCAGGGAATCTTATGCTCTAACCCCGGTGGGATCCGTGTTGGCGTTCCAGCGGCCCTGCCTTCCTTACCACCCTGACTCCCATCCGCAGCAGTCAGCCGTAGGGTCCAGTACCTTGCGTTGCACTCCCGATCCCAACGGTGTGCATCTGTCACCTAGCCTCAAGGTGACCTGACAAAAGGTCAACTCAAAATAAATCTTACAGTCCAATCAGCTGATTAATTTTGTGCTGGAGGTTGGATTATTGGCAAAGTGCATTCCTGAGAACTGAGTGAGAAGGGTGTTGTATTGCATTTGAGCAGAGGAGAAGAGATATTGTCATCGTGTGTGTTAAAAGATTCAATAAACAAACGACTTTACAAACTATGGATCATTATCATGAATATATATACACATACATAAATATCGAATTTCAATGAATACGAACAACATTATAGTGCGTATAACAAATGAACTCGACATGATTTGCGATTCAGTATAACGAATATCGACACTCTACAGAAATAACGAATTATCCGAAAATGTATTAACGTAACATAACGAATATAACAGCGAAATTATGTATTTTACGAATGACAACGAACCGAAACTAAACAAAATTTTCCGTTGTGCAAAAGTCTACTTGATAACACTAGAAAAAAAAGCCTTTTTAAATACGTTTGGCAGAACTCCATCAGTATTACCAGCAAAGCAGCTTCATTATTATCCCTTTAAAGAAGAAAAGAATATGCGCTGCATTTTGACATTTCATAATTTGCCACATCACAAATCCATTACGAACGCTAGTTTACAAGACCGACCACTTCTGGCTCATCCTTGCTTCCGAGCATGCGTGTTTGTACTTTGGACTTTTGTGTACACACGCTCTGAAAATCCGACAACAGGCATTTGTCTGCGGAAAATTTTAAAGCCTGCTATCCAACATTTGTCCGCGGAAAATCCGACAACAATTGTCCGATTGAGCATACACATAGTCGGATTTTCCGCCAACAGCCTGTCATCACACATTTCCCGTCGGAAAATCCGATCGTGTGTAGGAGGCTAAACTTGGTACTTTAGAAGCAGTTTTCCGTTAATAAATCTCATTGCATTAACCAGCAAGGAATGTAAAAATTGTGTTACCTTTGCTGTACTGGTGATGGTTTGTTTGGCTTTATGGCTCAAGATTGTTCCACTGTATGACATTTTGCTGGTAGTAGAAGGTTCAATAACTAAAATACCAAATGTATTTTGATCCAGCACTAAAAAAAAAAATATTTAGGTTAGTGAAAGTGTAGATACATAGGCAGCTTCAGACACTTACCAAAGGGATACTATTGAAATAAAGAGACAACCTCATTAGAGAAATTAAACCGATGCAGTTTATGCTCTGTGAGATGAAGGCTGGCCATACATGTTCAGTTCTCTTATACAATTTTTCCTTAGATTTACCTTAAACTCTGTAGTGCAAGTACCTGCCTAATTTGATGCGATTGAAAGACTGCATGCATGCATCAAAAGAATGGCAAAGCTTGCATATAAACTGTATGAATAAAATTCCTTTAATTGGTGTGGGGGCATTTGGGGTATGTGTACTTACATTGTTATGCAAACCTCAGACCTGAAAGTGCGCAGCACAGACATGGGTAAATTGTGGCCCCAGGGCCACATTCAGTTCTTTGGTTGTCCTTATCCAGCCCTCAATGCCTCCACAGTGAGCATGCATCTCTATGCCTGTTACTTTCCTCACTGAGGAAGCTGACAGGCTTATAGTGTCACACTGACAGATGTTCATGTAGAGAGCTGTGAGAATTAAAAGGAGAGAGCCTGAGGAGCTGATCGGTACAGCGGCAGGCTCTGTTCTGGCGGGACAGCGTTGCCTAGGAGACATCCCAATGCTCTTCCACCACTCTGCTACCCGGCCAAGTTCTACCTGAGCCTACATGCGGAAAATCCAGGGGCTGTGCACCTGTTCCTCACTCAAAGTTAGGATCTGCAGTAATACCACTGTACTAGTCTCAGGTTCTATTCTTTCAGTCACAATGCTTTTCAGAGGGCATTGGAAAGCAATAGGGAGGTGTTATATTGCCTCCTCACACTAGCACTTAGAAATTTGTTATTGAAGTATTCTTGATAAATGTATTTGTCATTTAAGGAGAGCTTGTAAAGAGATTATTGCCCTAACCTGCACTGACCAAGTGAGCATACAGAGCCCTTTAAATTATAACACAGAGATAGCCTAGCTGCAGATTCACTTCTACAAATTACACACCCCTGTTTGTTATATATAGTAGATTGGTGCAATACATGGAAAACATGGCTTCTTTGGGGTAAGGCTTGCAGAGCAATGAGACAGTTTAACCATTCATGCTATGGTGAAGTAGACCGATAGACTGTGTGCTTCCTTCTGGCTCTCCCCTCCGTACTATGCACTGGAGTAAACCCATTTTTGTTCTTTTCGCCCCACCTATCCATAACCTCACTAGGTCATTCTGAAAAAAAACAGCAATGATCCTGAGTATACAAATGGGACTTTGAATCTTTGCCATTTGAATAAAAGCATATATCTAGCCCTTAGAAAAACTTTATTTTGGCTCTGTATTGACTGTTCTTCAATGTACTTTTTTTTTAAAAACAAAATTGACGTCCTTTCTTTCCCACAAATAGAGCTTTTGTTTGGTGGTATTTGATCATCTCTGCGGTTTTTATTTTTTGCGCTATAAACAAAGAGCGACAATTTTGAAAAAAAAAATTTAAATTTTAACTTTTTGCTACAATACATATCCAAGAAAAAATATATAAAAAAACTAATTTATTCATCAGTTTAGGCTGATATATATTCTTCTACATATTTTTGGTTAAAAAAATCGCAATAGGAGTATATTAATTGGTTTGCGCAAAAGTTAACGCGTTTACAAACTATGGGATAGATTTAGGGACTTTTATTTTTTTTTTTTGTTTTTACTAGTAATGGTGGTGATCTGTGATTTTTAGCAGGACTGTGACATTGCAGCAGACAAATCTGACCCCATAAGATATTTTTTGGGGACCAGTGACATTATTACATTGATATGCTATAAAAATGCATTGATCAATGTAAAAGTGACACTGGCAGGGAAGAGGTTAACACTAGGGGGCGATCAAGGAGTTAACTGTGTTCTAACTGTAGGGGGGATGGGCTTGCTGGGACATGACAGAGATCACTGTTCCCGATCACTGGGAACAGTAGATCTCTGACATGTCCCCTGTCAGAACAAGGATCCGCATTGTTTACACTGGCAGATTCTGCCTCTCTACTAGGCGATCACGGGTCGCCAGTAAACATTGAGTCTGCCCAACCCTCAGGCACATTCCCGCAGCATGCAGCCGGAGCGAGAGAGCGCCGCCTGCAACTACGTCTGCGCGAGCCACCGTACAGGTACGGCGATTCGCGCATGAGAGCAGACCTGCCGCAGTATATCTGCATGAGCTGGTCAGCTAGTGGTTAAAGATTGGCAAAGGATGAGGTATGCTTTTATATGTTATGATTATTGGATTTTAAAATCACATCATGAGCTGCATAGAAGTAGCAAAGGATAACTGAAATAGTCAAGGTCTCAAATCAATTTTTTGTATCCAAGTGTTCTTTTATTGGTTGTGACAGAAAGTATATCTGCATATTTCTTTTTAGCTTCTGAAGCAGTATGTGATTGGGATAAATCAGTAACTTATTTATTAGTTACTAATATACCACCATCAATTTATACAATAATTTACATATACAGTATATACTGTACAGTTTTCATATCCATAGAAAATATGGATATGATTTGAGATAATTCATGGGGGGGGGGGCAGAATCCCTGAAAATGATCCCTCTGTGGCTCCCCCTGCAGCGCAGCTGGCTTCTCTCTTATCCTCCTGCTTTCAGCTACTGCAGTAAAAGCCACAGGGCGATCATTTCCAGGTAAATGCCCCCCACATATTTATCAACCTCCCTGTCCAAGATCCAACTCCCCAGCCCCACTCTCCTTTCCTACAGCTGCCAGCTTCTCCTCCTCTTCCTTCCATGTGAAGGAGGGATTTGGGCTGGAGTCCACCTGTTACTCTATAGAAAAGCAGAGGCTGTATAAACATAGCAGCAGGTCCACGTTTGACAGGTGTGCAGGCTTGGATGAGTGAACCCTAAATTTCCACTGTCTGTGTCTGGGGACATACACCTACATCCATTTGCCTGTCAAATTAGGACCTGCAGCTATCATTGCACAGTCAATGTGTTCTAATAGCGTAGCCTGCCTGCACACAGCTCCAGGTGGCTCTACCACAAAACCAAACCATTTATTTACACTGTACAGGCCACAGCACCCATGTGAATGAGCTCCAAGACCTCATTCACACACAGAGCTTTATTTGTTAACTCAATACAGTTTTAGCTTGTAGATTTAGCAGGAATTTTGTAAATTATGTTGTGTTTGTGTTTACAAATAATTATGTTATTGTATTTTTAGCAAAATATCACCTTGATATTTTACCTGACAGGTAGTCTGTACAGGGCCCAGACAGGTAGTCTGTTTGGAGCCCCGTGATTTATATCAGCAGCCCTGACTTAGCCACTGTGTAACTTTGCTGTCTATGTAGTACACAGTAGTTTGGGGGTACTATTGTCACCTATTGTTACTTACCTGCCATACTTTCAATATTCAGGCAACAGTTCTGAAGGTCTAGGTCTCTGGAATGTTGTTTGACCCACTGACATACAGCATCAGGAAAGTATTCTGGATGTGCTGCACGAATAATCAATAAGCGCTGAAAGTCATCCAAATGGGATGCTGTATCTACACATAGAGGAAGCCTGAAAACACTTCTGCACACAATATCTTCATTTATTGGAGCATCTGCATATTTTAAACACAAAAAACATGACATTTTAGTTAAAGCATACTGCACTGTATATTAAATGTTTATGTTTTATAATGTGAAAATGCTTACACCTCTTAACTTTCAGTGAATTTGCAGCTTGCTATGTGATTCAGTGATTGGAAATCATGAAAATTATGACAGTCAGGTATGTCATGGACTCGTAGCATTCCAACTTGCTTGACGTGTAGCATTCCAGAGTGGTCAAATAAGTCATCTTTTATGCTAAATAAAACTAAAAGAAAAACCCTAGCCCAAAGCACAGGGGTGGACTGACCATTCGGTAAGGGGTCCCATCAGGATTGCCAGCCTCAATAAAGCCAGGGACAGTATGTAAAAATCTGTTTTTTTAAAAATCCCAAGATTATAGCTGCCCTGCCTCTCCAGTACCTTTTCAGTGTGTGTATGTGTATTCTGTGTGTATACTGTGTGTGTATATTATGTGTGTGTGTGTGTATATACTGTGTGGCCCCATAATCTATTGCCTGGGGGCCCCATAATCTCCTATTGCCCGGGGGCCCCATAATCTTCTCCTATTGCCCGGGGGCCCCATTAGTTGTCAGTCCGCCCCTGCCAAAGCAGCAAGGCTTTTGGCAAGTCAATATCTGCCAAATGGTTAGGCAGTCCCCTGCCCCCAACTAAGATGCCTTGGGCCTGGTGACATGGTGCTTAAGGCAGTGTGTACAGTATTGTAGGTAAAAGGAGGGAGAGTGTTCACACGATCACCATAACTAGACAAAATGCTTTCTTTTCTGTGGGTTCCAGCTTTGAATCATTGCTGTAGGCTTTAGAGGTAAGTTATAGCAGTAGGAGATGTCTGCTATTTGCTGGGGGTGGGATTTTAGTGAGGATGTTACTTTATAGAATAACATTCTGTATACAATGTCTGTCCATCCCTAGTTGGAAACCCATGCCATCTTTATACAATGAAGTCCCATCAAACAGTGCATCAATATCAAAACACACCCTAAGAAAGACCCAGCTTCCTCTGATATGCCACTAAATGCTATCCACCACCACTAAACATTGGATAGCCTTAAACCCTGGGCATAATATCAGGCAGTGCTTTAATATCCTGAGCAAAGTCTCTAACACTATGTTATATAGCGCTCCTAGTTGTAGGTGGTTTCTTTTTCTGTCCCTGCTTAAAAGATGCGCTACTTTTTTCATGTTATGTGGTCTTTTTTGGTAATATAATTTACCAATAAGAAGTTATATTATATAAACTTTAACCCAGATAAAACAAATGGGTTTGAGACCAGGTTTTTCTTGGTTCTGGACATTACTCTGGCATTATTGTCCAGACTTGTCACCTGACTCCCATGCTTATACTGAGGGAGAAAACAGTGAGGATGGAGTATGTGGAGACAATGTGGAAAACTGAAAACAAGCTATACCTCTCATATTGTACCAAACAAAAAGCTGATTTGTTAACAAAAAATAAATATGTTAGCAAGGAAGACTTCCAACTTTCTTCTTCTTTTGCCTTTTCTGTAGGAATAACTGGCACAGTACTGGTATTTCAAGTTTTTAAAACAAGAAGTCTTTGTAGAAGTGCTATTGGGCTACCTTTCTATGATTCCCTCTCTGGCTTTTCAACTTCTCATCCTTCTTTACACCTGTGGACCTAATAAAACCTATGGGATATGCAAATAATTTCAATATTCCTCGGTTTACCAAATTTTGTCCATATGGTTGGATAACTCCTACTGTGTTATTGACTCTTGACATTATACATTATCCGATGTAATCATCCATTGGCTGGATACCCGTAACTATCCCTATCTCTATTACATTTCTGGTGGATCGTAACCCCTGTTCCCCTCCCCTTTCTCCTGTCCTCTCCCTCTCTCCTCTGCCCCCCATTCTTTATCTTCCTCCTTCTTATTCAACAGTAGAAGACACTAAGGGGGTGACCCTGCCCCCCTCTGATGCACGGTGACTTGATGGGACTTCCCTGTGATGTCACGGGGAATGCCACAGGGAAGTCCCGTCATGTCCCGTGCGTCAGAGGGGGGCAGGGTCACCGGGTGGCCCCCCCGTTATTTAAGAACCGTCAGAAGAGGAGAAGCATCACACAGCGGGAGCCTCCCTCCATGCCATGGATGCGGAGTGGCCCGGAGAAGAAGATGAAGAAGAGAAGAAGATGAAGAGAAGAGCGGGAGCCTCCCTCCATGACTTGAATGCGGAGCGGCCCGAGGAGAAGAAGGGAAGAAGACGCCGCGGAGGAGATGCTGGACGAGAACACCGGAGGAAGAACCAGAAGAACTAGAAGAAGAAGATGAAGGCAGATAGAAGAAAGAAGAAAGAAGAAGCATTTAAATAAAGGAATTGTCAAAAACTGTCTCTTGTCATTTTTAACATTTTTGACACTTTTTTAGTGAAATGGTAGGGGTACTTTTGTACCCCCTTACCATTTCACACATTGGGGAGGGCCGGGATCTGGGGGGTCCCCTTGTTAAAGGGGGCTTCCAGATTCCGATAAGCCCCCCACTTGCAGACCCCCACAACCACCGGCCAGGGTTGTGGGGATGAGGTCCTTGTCCTCATCAACATGGGGACAAGGTGTTTTGGGGGGCTACCCCAAAGCACCCTCCCAATGTTGAGGGCATGTGGCCTGGTACGGTTCAGGAGGGGGGCGCTCTCTCATCCCCCCCTCTTTTCCTGCGGCCTGCCAGGTTGCGTGCTCGGATAAGGGGCTGGTATGGATTTTTGGGGGGACCCCACGCCGTTTTTTTTTTATTTTGACCGGGGTTCCCCTTAATATCCATACCAGACCTGAAGGGCCTGGTATGGAATTTAGGGGGACCCCCCACATCATTTTTTTTTAAATTTTGGTTCGGGGTTCCCCTGTGGGGAATTCCCATGCCTTTTTATCAATAAACTTCTATGTGTATTGTCGGACCGGCAATGCATTAATAGCCGCGAGTAGTTTTAAATGACTTTTTTTCCTTTGAAATGTCATTTTGCTGTCAGACTGTTCTAAACACGGGAAAGATGCGCCCCTTTACAGGCATACTATAGACACACCCCAGCTATGAAATTTAAAGGGATATTACACTTTTATTGTTTCACTTTAAGCATTATTAAAATCACTGCTCCCGAAAAAACGGCCATTTTTAAAACTTTTTTTTGCATTGATCGATGTCCCCTGGGGCAGGACCCAGGTCCCCAAACTCTTTTTATGACAATACCATGCATATAAGCCTTTAAAATTAGCACTTTTGATTTCTCCCATAGACCTTTAAAGGGTGTTCCGCTGCATTCGAATTTGCCGCGAACACCGCAAATTGTTCGCTGTTCGGGGAACTTGCGAACAGCCGATGTTCGAGTTGAACATGAGTTCGACTCGAACTCGAAGCTCATCCCTAGCTGTTAGCTCAGAAATGTAGAAAAACTGGTGGTAGAAAGGATGTAAGATATATAGTTTTTCTACATTTCTGAGCTAACAATGACATCCTGTCACTTAGCTACAACATTGGCAACTCGCAGCATAAAGCACAATGTTTCTCACTTGGGTACAGTACACTTATTTCTTCTTCCCACTAGTTCAGGTAATTTAACTTCCAGTGTGCTTTAATTCGGAGAATGATCTCCCTCTGATGCTGTTTGTTTACATTCCCACCACTCTGTCACTGTTACCATCAATGGCTTCAGAGATAGTAACTGGTGGCATATTAGAAAGATCATTCTCTAGAACATTTTTTATGTAGCTTTAGGGTTAGCTGAACATCAATTTTTACTAATATTTATTAAAAGTGATTAGGGAAAGTTTTACACTTTAGAAACCTAAATTCTGTCCCTTTTTTTCCTATTCCATATTCTTTATGCACAGCCACTTATTAAAATCAATGAAGCATTATATATGTAGACAATCTGCTATCACCACTAGCACAGTAACACATTTTTATCCAACAAGCACATCAAAGTCATCTCTAAATATATAAACTGAAGTCGAGACACTGCCAGCAATATGTACTACTGTTTAAACCAATACATTACGAGGTGGTATGAAAACATTTCAAGACTAGTTTTGTAACATACCAACAGATGGCAGCACAAGGCTGCATGCACAGTAACAGGGAGCACTGACCTTCATAAGTCAGTATGCCAAAAAACATCATCCTGTGTACATCGGGAGCTGTGCAACTGGTGCTATTCTGACCACATGCATCAACCAGTTCTGCTATTTCATCATGGACAGCAAGTTAGAACACAGAGCAAATGTGAAACTCTGCGTGAAACTGGGCAAATCTGCCACAGTGACGTTTGAAGTGATTCGGCAAGTTTACAGAGATGCTGCAATGAGTTGAAGATCCAGCGCAAAGGTCGCTGTTTTGACACCAGCCCGAATAGCAAAAGATTCTTGACGCATTTCGAAAGGAAGACTTTCAGGACACATTCCAGAAGTGTCAGGAACGCTGGGAGCACTGTATTGCTGTGCAAGGGGACTATTTAGAAGGTGATAGTGTGTAAATGTAGATATAAAAAGTACTTTCTTGTAAACAGAGCTAGTCTCAAAACTTTTTGATACCACCTCGTACATTGTCTGCATAGCATTTGACACACATTATGGATAGGTTTGATATAATAGGCTGCCAAAATATTAACTTTTGTTATCTAATTTACAATAAAAACGGTAAACATGACATTTAAAAAAAATAACTCTAAAATTATATAGTACATAAATCATATTCATTCTTTCCTAAACGGAAAATGTCCAAGAAATATAGATTATGTCAGCACTTAAATCAAACCAGTAGCTAAAATCCATTATTATGAATATGAGCATGCAGAAGCTGTCTACAAATGTACTATTCAAAGATATACAAATAATTTAAGTGAACTATTTTCATTACTATATAGATTTTTGGGATGCATGGTAATTCCACTTGTGGACTTCCACAACAGCAAATAATATGGTAAATCAATCTAGACAAGTAAAGAACATAACCTAACTTATGATGAAAAGATTTTGTCCTCCATTATTATCTCTATAGAAACAAAAGAGTTAATGATAACCAAACTGGCAAGTAAGCCGATGTTCATTTACGCCTGAAAGAGCAGGAAGACCTTCAAACAGTTTGACCCAGTCTCTCCCGCACTTTCAGTCTGAAGGATGCCACTTAACTATCTCCAGGGACACATGATAAATGAATCCATTAGGACTGTAAAGTGGACCAGAGGAGCTACAGTAATTCAGAGTCCTGGGGCCAACCTTTCCTTCATTGTGCTATTAACGCATGGCAGATCTATATAGAAGATGCACTATGGAAAAGCCATTTATAGATCATATTTTAAACTGCAAACACTTTGTTATTATGTTACTACTATGCATATACTGATATATGACCTTACATAATAGATTATTGTGCCGCATCAACACAGAAAGGTCATTTCATTTTATCTTTCAACTATGCTTTTTTATATCTTTTGCATTTAAAAAGCAGAATTGTTTGCACGGCTAATAACTGCTATGAATAAGCATTGAACAACAAGCAGTGAAAACCTGACAAATCATAAACATTATTTCCAAAATAAGAGTATAAACAAAATCAGTAAACCTAAAGCTCTGGAAGTGCAAACATGAATATAAATCATATGCCAGGAGAGAAAAAAAATGTAACCAAAAAACTACTGAAGCAAATAAAACATATTGTTTTTCCTTTAAATCATTGTATTCATTTATACCTGTACATTTTTTTTTAAATGTACACATGCAGTTATACAACACTTGGCGTCAATAGATGTGAGCCAAAACATTTTATCAAGCTTTTGTTGCTTTAAAGTTTATTAACCCTGCTAATACAGATTAATTTGCAATGTCTCATGATCAGTCATACAGTCTAGTAAATAAGGTGAAGTTGTGTTCAGTTCACTCACCAATCATCTGCCTGAAAACATCCTGTTTCAACTTTCCCTGCACATGACTGGGTATTCAAAGTGAACACAGCTTCACCTTATTACTAAGCTTAGTAAATATTCACAGTGAAAAGTGAACACTCTCTACTACGTTTATAAATCAAACCCCCCCCCCCCGTGTATGTGTATTTATGGCTGTGAAAGAAACAATAACATTTGGTCTCCTCTAAACCACAGACTGGTGACAATGATTTACCATACACTCAACCAGAGGTCAGCAACCCACTGATCATGACCTACCCATCGATCATGGCCAATGCGCCACATAGATTGTGTCCTGCAGTGCCAACCCACCATCGGAAATTATTCACAACCCAACTCCCCCCCCAAAAAAAATTAAGAGCAGCAAAGCCAAGCAGCGGAAAGTTATTGCTAGCTGTTATGCTGTGCAGGTCTCCATGATGCACACAGGAGTATGTACAGTATCTCACAAAAGTAAGTACACCCCTCACATTTTTGTAAATATTTTATTATATCTTTTTAATGTGACGACCCTGAAGATATTCACTTTGCTACAATGTAAAGTACTGAGTGTACAGCTTTTATAACAGTGTCAATTTGCTGTCCTCTCAAAATAACTCAACACACAGCCATTAATGTCTAAACGGCTGGCAACAAAAGTGAGTACACCCCTAGGTGAAAATGTCCAAATTGGGCCCAAAGTGTCAATATTTTGTGTGGCCACCATTATTTTCCAGAACTGCCTTAACCCTCTTGGGCATGGAGTTCACCAGAGCTTCACAGGTTGCCACTGCAGTCCTCTTCCACTGCTCCATGACAACATCACGGAGCTGGCGGATGTTAAAGACCTTCCTCTCCTCCACCTTCAGTTTGAGGATGCCCCATAGATGCTCAATAGGGTTTAGGTCTGGAGACATGCTTGGTCAGTCCATCACCTTTACCCTCAGCTTCTTTAGCAAGGCAGTGGTCGTCTTGGAGGTGTGTTTGTGGTAGGTATCATGTTGGAATACTGCTCTGCGGCCCAGTCTCCGGAGGGAGGGGATCATGCTCTGCTTCAGTATGTCACAGTACATGTTCGCATTCATGGTTCCCTCAATGAACTGTAGCTCCCCAGTTCCGGCAGCACTCATGCAGCCCCAGACCATGACACTCCTACCACCATGCTTGACTATAGGCAAGACACACTTGTCTTTGTCCTCCTCACCTGGTTGCCACCACACACGCTTGACACCATCTGAACCATATAGGTTTATCTTGGTCTCATCAGACCACAGGACACACGGTTCCAGTAATCCATGTCCTTAGTCTGCTTGTCTTCAGCAAACTGTTTGCGGGCTTTCTTGTGCATCATCTTTAGAAGAGGCTTCCTTCTGGGCCGACAGCCATGCAGACCAATTTGATGCAGTGTGCTGCGTATGGTCTGAGCACTGACAGGCTGACCCCTTAAACCTCTGTGTAATGTACCTGGTAGTTGAGCCTGACTGGTAGAAGGAGACCTCTCTTAAGCGCTGGTTCAGGAGCCGCTGGAAGTGGGAACAGTGGTCTCCTGAGCACAGTGGGTAGGAGGGCCTGATGCGGGTTCCAGCAGAAGCAGACACCGGAACTAGAATGAAGTCCCTCAGGGATGGCTGAGCTGTGGATGCAGGTAACTGGTGCAGGCCGGTAGGTAGGCTGGTAGCCGGATGCGTAGACAGCAGCTGGATGCAAACAGGCAGGCTGGAGCAGCGTGACAGGACACAGGCAAGCAAGGTCAGACAGTCCGTATTTGGCAGGAGATCAGGCAGGATATCAACAGGAGGGATGATCCAAGGGTAGTCAGACAGGCAGGAGTTCAGCAACGGGTAGCAGAAGAAACAAGGTCAGACAAGCCGGGTCGGATAGGAGACTGGAGAATGGTCAGACGTAGCCGGGTCAATATCAAACAACAAGCAGGCAGATTCAGGAACTTTCAGGTGCAGAGCTGCAGACGAACAGCAGCTAACATGAGCACCTGTCACCCTTTTAAAGGCCCTTTGGCACCAAACGGCGCTAGCGCGAACGGCGCGCGCACGGGCGCGCGCGCGTACCCGCGAACGCGCGAACGCGCGTACGGGCATTCGCGGGAGCGCTCCGGCGCCCCCTGGTGGGGATTTTGGCTGAATATGCTTGGAAATGATCCTTGAGGACCTACGTGCACGCAGATTCACCCGACGACTGCTGACATGCCCCTGACATTGCCCCCCCCCCAACGGGCAGCCTCCGGATGCCCAGATGCGCCTTTTTTTCAGGATGGGTAGAGAAGTATGCATGAATTAAACGTTTGGCATGAATATTACAGTCAGGTTCCCATGAGTTGTTCTCCGGACCATACCCTTTCCACTTAATTAAAAACTGTACTTGCCCAGACCTCTTCCTGCAGTCAAGGATGGATTCCACTTCATATTCTTCATTGCCGTCCACCAGAACTGGTTCAGGGACCCTGGTGCCCCTATCAGGAAAAGGATCATCTACAGCAGGCTTTAAGAGTGATACGTGAAATACAGGATGTATCTTAAGTGAATCAGGTAAGCATAATTCATACGATACTTTGTTAATTTTCCTTTTCACAGGGAAAGGTCCAATAAATTTTGGGGCAAGTTTCTTGGAAGGACATGACAATCTGATATTATTAGTGGACAGCCATACCTTGTCGCCTGGTTGGAGGTTTAGATCTCCCCTTCTTTTCTCATCAAAGAACCTCTTATTATCCGCTTGCGCTTTGGATACCGCCTCCTGCAAGATCCGATTATTACGACTGAAGAACTGCACTGTGTCCTGGACCGCTGGAACTGAAGATTCTGAAAGACAATCTGGTAAAAAAGATGCATGAAACCCATAATTGGCAAAGAAAGGAGATTGACCGGTGGCAGAGTGACTGGCGTTATTGTACGCAAATTCTGCAAGTGGCAGCAAGGATACCCAATCATCTTGCACAAAAGATGTAAAACACCTAATGTATTGCTCCAGAGTTTGATTTGTCCTTTCAGTTTGCCCATTTGTTTGGGGATGGTATGCTGAGGACAGGGCTAGTTCAATCTTCAAGCTTTCACAAAGGGCTCTCCAAAAACGTGAAGTAAACTGCACCCCCCTATCAGACACTATATTTGCGGGAATCCCGTGTAATCTAACGATTTCCTTAATGAACACACGGGCTGTCTCTACAGCAGAAGGTGTTCCTTTTAGGGGCACAAAGTGGGCCATTTTGGATAGCCGGTCGACGACCACAAAGATCGCCGAACACCCCTCCGAATGTGGCAGTTCGACTATAAAGTCCATTGCTATCATTCTCCAGGGCCTATCTGGTATAGGCAATGGTCTTAGTAGACCCCACGCTCTGTTCCTGGGGGTTTTGTTCTGGATGCAGACAGAGCAGGAGTTGACATATTTCTTGCAAAATTCCTTTAAGTTAGGCCACCAAAAGGTGCGCTGCACCAGCTCAAGGGTCTTACGGACCCCAAAATGTCCTGCAAGTGGATGGTCATGCAAAAGCGTCAGTACCTTGACTCTAACGTTCTCTGGCACGAAGATTTGACTTCCCCTCCATAATAGTCCATCTCGAGGTGTTAAGGAAGACTCCTGAAGACTTGAAGGTTCTGGGGATGCTTCTCTAATCATGGATAGCAAATCTGTCTGAAGGAGAAGAAAACTGTTTGCCGGCAAAATAGTGTCAGGGACAGAAGAGTCCTTAGGATTATCAAACATGCGTGACAAAGCGTCTGGTTTTGTATTCTTGGATCCTGGCCGGTAGGTGATGTGGAAGCAAAATCGTGTGAAAAATAGGGCCCAACGGGCCTGTCTGGGTTTTAGTCTTTTAGCAGATCTTAGATACTCCAGATTTTTGTGATCTGTATAAATCAGTACTGGATGGACTGCACCTTCAAGCAAGTATCTCCATTCTTCCAAGGCAGTCTTGATGGCAAGTAACTCCCGATCCCCCACATCATAGTTCCGCTCAGCTGGCGAAAGTTTTCTAGAGAAGTACCCAACAGGATGCATCAGATCTTTGTTGCCCTGACGTTGGGAAATAATAGCACCCACAGCTACTTCGGAAGCATCAACCTCTAGAATAAAAGGCAAAGATGGGTCTGGATGGCTAAGAATCGGAGCTAACGTGAAACGCCTTTTTAATTCTTCAAAGGCCTCCTGGGCCTCCTGGTTCCAGTGGAAACGAAGATTCTGCTTGGTTAGCTGTGTAATAGGGGAGATGATGGCAGAGAACCCCCTGATAAACTTCCTGTAAAAGTTTGCAAAGCCAACAAAGCGTTGTACACCTTTCTTGTCCATGGGTGCTGGCCATTCTAATACAGCAGACACTTTCTGGGGATCCATTTTAATACCGGTTGGGGAGATGACCAACCCCAGAAACTGGATCTCTTCTTGTTCAAATTCGCACTTCTCCGCTTTGGCGTACAATCTGTGCAAGCGGAGTCGTGCTAGGACTTTACGGACATGTTCCCTGTGTTGCTCAAGTGAGCTGGAGAAGATAAGGATATCGTCCAGGTAAACAATTAAGAAGATGTCCAGGAAGTCTTTAAACACATCGTTGACCAGATGCTGAAATGTGGCAGGAGCATTGCAAAGGCCGAAGGGCATGACCAAATATTCGTAGTGCCCGAAACGGGTCCGGAAAGCCGTCTTCCATTCATCCCCGGCCCGAATGCGGACCAGGTTATAGGCCCCTCTCAGGTCTAATTTGGTGAAGATAATGGCGGTCCGTAATTTTTGAAACAGTTCTGGTATTAGGGGCAACGGATAACGGTTCTTGACCGTAACCTTGTTTAATTCCCTATAATCCACGCAAGGGCGGAGCGTATGATCTTTCTTGGAGACAAAAAATATTCCCGCTCCTGCTGGTGAAGTGGACTGTCGAATGAAGCCTTTCTCTAGGTTTTCATTGATGTAAACCTTGAGCGCCTCTTGTTCCTTTTCGAACAGAGGAAAGATGCGCCCAAAAGGGATCTCAGCTCCAGGAAGCAATTCAATTGGACAGTCATAGAGGCGATGGGGTGGCAGGGAATCTGCTCCCTTCTTGCTGAAAACATCTGCAAAGTCCTGATAGACCTCTGGTACGTTTTGAAGCAGATCTGGGTCAGTGTCCATACATAGTAGGGTAGTAGCAGGATTAACAGGTTCAGGTAGGCAATGTCTTTGACAATAGGGTGACTGAAACTTGATCTCGCCCGTGGCCCAATTAACAAGAGGATTGTGGGCTTGAAGCCAGGGCATACCCAAAATGATTGGGAAAAGAGGTGATGAGATGACGTCCAAGATTAAGATCTCTCGGTGCTGGGATGAACAGATAGCAGATAGTGGAAGGGTTTCTTGAGAGACCTGCCCGGACTTTATACGGGACCCATCGGCCAGAAAAATTGAAAGTCTATGTGTCTTGTCTTTTAGCGGAAGTTCTTGCTGTGTGGCAAAGGTGGAGTCAACAAAACAGCTACATGCCCCGGAATCAACAATGGCGTTGACTGGAATTGTTCTTCCCTGGAGCTGTAATGAGAGAGGGAGCACAAGTTGAGTGGCATTGGCTGTTAAAGCAGACAAACTGGTTGGAGCTGAAGAAAAACACTTACGGATCTTCACTGGGCAGTTGTTCACGTAGTGGCCCGTTCCGCCACAATAAAGGCAAAGGTTTAGTTGGCGCCTGCGTGCCCGTTCTTCAGGGGTCAGAGTGGTACGCATAAGTCCAAGTTGCATGGGTTCAGGGACATCAGTTGCCTGGTTGATTGGACTTGGCCCGGCAGAAGGTAGATACCGAGAGGCAGGCAGCGGAGCTCTGGCAGTCATCCACATAGGCCGAGTTTGTTGGACAGATCGTTCAGAGCGGCGCTCACGAAGGCGTCGGTCAATCTGGATAGTGATGGTAATGAGCTCTTCTAAGGTGTCAGGCATTCCTACTCGGGCAAGCTCATCCTTAAGACCCTCAGATAACCCCATGCGGAACTGGTGGCGTAGGGCTGCATTATTCCATTGAGTATCCGCGCTCCAGCGTCGAAAGTCCATGACATAGTCCTCGGCCGGTCTACGGCCTTGCTGGAGCGCGATCAAAGCTGCCTCAGCGGTGGCAGCCCGCTGAGGATCCTCATAAAGCTGGGCCATGGCTTCAAAAAAGGCAGGTAGGGTCTGAACCTGTATGGCGTTGGATTCAATCAAGCGATGGGCCCAGGTCTGGGGTTCCCCCTGCAGGAGGGATACAACGAACCCCACTTTGGTGGCTTCCAAAGAAAAAGTCCGTGGCTGTAGTCCAAAGTAAAGTTGACAAGCGCTGCGGAAGGCCACAAACTTAGTTCGGTCACCGGAAAACTTATCAGGAACAGGTACTCTTGGTTCTGGTGGGAGCATGACCACTGAGGGTGATGCAGCAGCCTGTACTGGAGCAGCTGCGGGTGCAGCGGCCACACCACCGGAACCACTGAGGTTTAACACTTGCCCTTCCAGTCTGTTATAACTGTCTTGTAAAGTCTTTACTGCTTGGGTGAGGGCCGCCAAGTGTGTACAGATCTCCTGAATGGGAGAGGTCTCTCCTGCAGGCTCAGTCATGGCTGTTCGTACTGTAATGTACCTGGTAGTTGAGCCTGACTGGTAGAAGGAGACCTCTCTTAAGCGCTGGTTCAGGAGCCGCTGGAAGTGGGAACAGTGGTCTCCTGAGCACAGTGGGTAGGAGGGCCTGATGCGGGTTCCAGCAGAAGCAGACACCGGAACTAGAATGAAGTCCCTCAGGGATGGCTGAGCTGTGGATGCAGGTAACTGGTGCAGGCCGGTAGGTAGGCTGGTAGCCGGATGCGTAGACAGCAGCTGGATGCAAACAGGCAGGCTGGAGCAGCGTGACAGGACACAGGCAAGCAAGGTCAGACAGTCCGTATTTGGCAGGAGATCAGGCAGGATATCAACAGGAGGGATGATCCAAGGGTAGTCAGACAGGCAGGAGTTCAGCAACGGGTAGCAGAAGAAACAAGGTCAGACAAGCCGGGTCGGATAGGAGACTGGAGAATGGTCAGACGTAGCCGGGTCAATATCAAACAACAAGCAGGCAGATTCAGGAACTTTCAGGTGCAGAGCTGCAGACGAACAGCAGCTAACATGAGCACCTGTCACCCTTTTAAAGGCCCTTTGGCGCCAAACGGCGCTAGCGCGAACGGGCGCGCGCACGGGCGCGCGCGCGTACCCGCGAACGCGCGAACGCGCATACGGGCATTCGCGGGAGCGCTCCGGCGCCCCCTGGTGGGGATTTTGGCTGAATATGCTTGGAAATGATCCTTGAGGACCTACGTGCACGCAGATTCACCCGACGACTGCTGACATGCCCCTGACACTCTGCAGCAATGTTGGCAGCACTCATACGTCTATTTCCTAAAGACAACCTCTTGATATGACGCTGAGCATGTGCACTCAACTTCTTTGGTCGACCATTGTGAGGCCTGTTCTGAGTGGAATCTGTCCTGTTAAACTGCTGTATGGTCTTGGCCACCCTGCTGCAGCTCAGTTTCAGGGTCTTGGCAATCTTCTTATAGCCTAGACCATCTTTATGTGGAGCAACAATTCTTTTTTTCAGATCCTCAGAGAGTTCTTTGCCATGAGGTGTCATGTTGAACTTCCAGTGACCAGTATGAGAGTGAGAACGATAACACTGAATTTAACACACTTGCTCCCCATTCACACCTAAGACCTTGTAACACTAACGAGTCACATACACCGGGGAGGGAAAATGGCTAATTGGGCCCAATTTGGACATTTTCACTTAGGGGTGTACTCACTTTTGTTGCCAGCGGATTAGACATTAATGGCTGTGTGTTAAGTTATTTTGTGAGGACAGCAAATTTACACTGTTATACAAGCTGTACACTCACTACTTTTCATTGTAGCAAAGTGTAATTTATTCAGTGTTGTCACAGGAAAGGATGTAATAAAATATTTACAAAAATGTCAGGGGTGTACTCAATTTGTGAGATGAAGATTTTTTTTTTGGAGCTGGGAACTAGATGGAAATGTGCAGTTTTCACTCACACTATATTATTGTTAAGTCTGAAACAATAACATAGGACCATTCTTCAGAAGAAGGAAGATAAAGATAGCAGTGAGGGGATATATTGGTGGCAGTAGAGAAACATACGAGTATCACTGTGGAAAACCTACCTAGTGTAGAAGGATCATGCTGTATGTCATACCAGGATATACATGGTCTATTCTAGATCATACACATTAGTGACCACTGCATAAACTCTGTGTTACCTTCTACTGACCTCTGCACTGCGTGTTACTTACTGCTGACCTCTGAACTATGTGTTACTACTGTCCTCTGAACTTTGTGCTACTTACTATTGGTCCCTAAACTCTGCATTACTCACTCCTGCCCCTGCACTATATGTAACATTCTACTTGTCCTTGAACTATGCATTAATTACTCCTGACTAGCCGAACCCAACCCATTCAGCCATGCCAGAACTCAACCCAGTCAGCTCAGCCAAAACTCAGCCTAGGCAGCCAAGTCAGAATTCAGCCCAGCCAGGCCAGAACACCACCCAGCCAGGTCAGAACTCTGTCCACCCAGCCAGGTCAGAACTCTGTCCACCCAGCCAGGTCAGAACTCTGTCCACCCAGCCAGGGCAGAACTCTGTCCACCCAGCCAGGGCAGAACTCTGTCCACCCAGCCAGGGCAGAACTCTGTCAAGCCAGCCAGGGCAGAACTCTGTCAAGCCAGCCAGGGCAGAACTCTGTCAAGCCAGCCAGACCAGAACTCAATCCAGCCACCCAAGCCAGAACAGAAACCAGCCAGCCAGGCCACAACTCAGGCCAACTAGCCAAGCCAGAACTCAAACCACCCAGGCCTGAACTAAACTAGTCGGGCCACAAATTAAACCAGCCAGGACAAAATTCAAATCAGTCAGCCAAGCCAAGTTTAGGAGATAAGATAATGTTATAGTTTTACAGTGTCATATGTATTATTATAGTTTTCAAAGTTTTATTTCCTTTTTTCTTTTTATAAGCGTTGCTATGTTATCTCCCAAAAAAGAAGGATTGCTGCACCCTGGTGATCTTTAATCTGTTCCATGCTTTTCAGATAGATCTCCACCTCTCTATGGTTGCCTAACTTTGCCCTGAACACTGTGGCCTAATATTCTAGCTATGATATAGAATATACATCTCGGCATGGATATAGAGATAGCTGAGTTAACTACATATGCAGCTGATTTACATAATGACAAATGGCTGAATACTTGTGAGGATATTACCAAATTTGTAATTCTTTTTTTATTTTTTTTATTTCTAGAGGTAATAGCATAATAAATTAAATCTAAGTTGTATCTAAACAAAAACAAATGTAAATACATACCTGAACCATTTTGATAATCCAATTGATACCATTTTTCCCACTCTGAAGCATTCTCGGTTATCTGCAACAATAAATTGTTGAAAGTATTATTTTCAGTGGTTTAGAGTGAATTCAATAAATCATAAAGGAGCTAATTTCTTGCTATAAACTCTAAAAGTAAGGACTCGCTTGGAAATTTGTATTTTCTTTTTTACACGTGTAGTCCTACCCCAGTGGGTGCCACTGGTATTAACTTGTTCTTCCCTAAAAGTACAAAGGCTGCCTACCACCGCAAGCACCAGTCCATTCAAACAGGCTCCAATAGCACAGTCTAGGGGATGTCTTTTTAAGATTTATTGCTTGAAGAAACTTTAAACAGGAGAAGAGTTAGGACATGAGATACTCCAAAACGATTAGCACATAGCCATTAGAGAACAATTTTCTCCTTGAATAAACATGAATGCTGAGCAGTCTAGTCACCCCACAGCTGAACATCATGAGGTAACTTTCTGAACAGGCTAAGGCCTAGCAGACAGGGCCGCCATCAGAAATTTTGGGGCCCCTTACACAGTTTTAGGCCTGGGCCCCCCATCCCCGGACCTGACCATCAACATTCCCCAGGGCCCGCTTACTGACAGTCCCACGTAGTCCCGTCCCATGTCCTCCTCTTTCAGTCTCATCTCCCCAATCCCATATCCTTCTCCTCCTCCAGTCCCATCTCCTTCATCCCACATCCTCCTCCTCCAATCCCATCTCCTCCATCCCATGTCCTTATTCTCCTCCAGACACATCTCCTCCATCCCATCTCCTTCTCCTCCTCCAGTCCCATCTCCTCCTCCTCCAGTCCCTTCTCCTCATTCCTGGGGTTCTGGTGGCAACTGTCTACAAGGGCATTTCTCTTTCACTACCTGTTGTGCCTATGTGACCCCACAATGGGACACAGATGGTAATAAAAAGAAAGTGGTTTTAACTCTTCCATAATTTAGCCAAAGTGGGAAAAAAGTGCTTGCTTTATATATACTTTTTATACATAACTAGAACATCTAATAGGGTTATATCATTGCATGAGGTTTCCCCTGTCTTAGTGTCACCAGAACAGGAAGTGGGGGAATCTCACTGTGGGGAAATAGCTTGCAATTGTTGGCTTATAATGTCATTATATGTATATATATTTATATAATAATGTGTAAACAATTTCTGGCTGGGGATCCCCTCACTTCCCCTTCTGGTGACATCAAGACAGGAAGTGAGGGGAAACCTCATGCAATGACATAACCCTGTTAGATGTTCTAGTTCTGTATCATACTAAAGTATATATAAAGCAAGCACTTTTTTTCCCCATTTTGGCCAAATTATGATTTTTTTTCCCCATCTGTGTCCCACGGGTTGCAGGCAAAAAATTGCTTGATTCCCCCATTAACACAGACGGTGTTGATGGGGGAATCCCTGCTGTGGAGCCATTGTATTCTCCCAGTGGGGGGTGGGAAAAAAACGCCCCTGCCAGGAGAACACAGTAATTATTGCTAGTGGCTACAAGAGCTGCTAGCGATAATTGTATGTAAAATCTGACAGGCTGGTCGTACTCAAGTTGATTGATCGATTAACTTGGGTACATTCAGCCTGCCTACACATAGATTGAATCTTGGCCAGTCTCTGCTAAACAGACCGAGAGTCAAACTGTCTATGGCAGGCCTTATCTGCACTCTAGCTGCAATCTACACAGGGGCCAATCCAGTTTTTCTCAGCAGGGGATCTGTCCGCGGATCCCTTGCTGAGCTGAGCGGGCAACTGACGGGTCTGTGTACACTCATGCTGTCCGTTTACACCCAATTGCCCTCTGATCCAGCCAGATTGAGGGGAATGGAGGCCCTTCCATATTTTCTTTTTGCCAGATCAGATCAGAGACAGGCGGGTGTACACTGACACATTTCCATTTAAATCTGCCGCTCCATAGAGAACAATGGGCGGTCTGATCAGGTTGCCTCAAAAACGGACAGGAGGACCCGATCGGACCACTCATGTGAAAGGGGCCTAAAAAGCATTCTGCATGGATTGCTTTTCAGAGCATTGGCTAGTTTAGTGAACCTGGAGTAATAACAATCACTGTAATGCTACCCATATTGCTGTCCTTTTAACATGGTGACATCAGCTGACACCTATGCTGCACATGTGTAATGTTACTTTCACTATGCTAAAAGGACAGCAATAGGGCTGGTATTACAGTGATAGATATTAGGGGAGCACAGCCTGTGCATGTACAATGTCTTCTAAAAGCTTCAGGAAAACACTTTTTTTTTCACTTACCTCGATCTCTGCAGCAGCTTTCCTTCAGAGGAATTCTGTTCCTCCCACCAACACAGATAGCACGAGGCTCTGCAGTGATGGACAGTGCACTCTGTGTACCTATTGGCAGCAGGAGGTGGAGCAGCCCACCTCCTGCTGCCTCCACAGCCAATGAGCAACTGTAAGGCTGTTAGATCCCCCCCTCATACCATCTCCCGAGTCCTAGCCCTGCCAGTTTACTATGCTTAGCCTACGGCGTCTCTCCTGCAGACCAGCACTATTTCTCCTCCAGCTCCTCTCTCCTTGCCGCCGGGCCCCAGGCCCCTCCAGACACTCGGGCCCGGTACATGTGTATCGGCTGTACCCCCCTGATGGCGGCCCAGCTCGCAGATGGAGACCATAAGGCAAGTTTCCTTGGCATCTGGCTACCTTGCACTTATACCCAACTACTGGTAGCCAGTGCGATTTGCAGAACACAGCACTGTCACAGGGTTCAATTTAGGGTCTTTACTCACAAGTCCCCAGGACACCTGCCAACTTCCAGCTTCCTCTCAGGGCAACTGCAGCAAACAGTGCAGGCATTTCACAGCAGCAGAACATATACTTACTGTATGTGTGCTTATCCATGGAGAAGCTATATCTTCTAACAGTTTTAATATGAAATACAATTTGCTCTTCCAGTTGTTGAATCTTTTAACATTTAAGTGCTCAGGCGTTGTTTTCCTGTGTTTGACTTCAATAGAGTGGTGTAGATCAGTGTTTCTCAACCTTTTACAGTGAAGTACCCCTGCAGATCTTAAAAAATGTCCTAAGTACCCATCTCGAGAAAGTAATTTCTATTTTTTGGGCGTCATGGTTTATGTGTGTGTGTGTGTAATGTCAGTATGTGTTTGTGATGATTTCTGTGTGTGTTTGTAATGGTTTTTGTTCGTGTGCAAAATCATCATCAAATGCAGCCTCACCAGTGTCCATCAACGCAGCCTGATCAGTGCCCAACTGCAGCCTCACTATTGTCCACTAATGCAGCCTGATCAGATCAAGGTCTCTAGACCCGTGGTACGCGTACCCCTGGGGGTACATGCACCAAGGGCAGGGGGTACACCGCCTGTGTCGCTGTGTGGGCTGCTCTGATGCTGGTAAACTGAGGACACAGTCACCCCTGCTAACCAGTAACATTTTCCTACACTTCTGGAACTGGCTGCTAGGGCCAGCCCCACCTGGTGTCTAGCAACCAGTGACATCACAGACTCACTATCTCAGACAGTGAGACCAGGAGTGAAGCCCGCACCTAGTACTGCACTGTTCCCTCAGCACTTCCTCCTTCTCTGGTGCCCAGAGAGAACAGCAGGAACTGGTGTATGACTCTCCAGAGTCCAGACAGTGTCTCCTCTCCACCCACCTCCTTCTCCGGCGCCCACAGCCCGCCACCCACGGAGAGAGAGTGACAGTAGCCGGGACTGGTCGTCTGGTGTGCTTCTGCTGGATTAGATCAGCGGCTGCCAGACTTCTCCTCCTTCCGCCCACGGCCTGACTCACTGTCTGAGGGACCACTCACCACAGGGGATATTGGAACTTGGAAGGTGAGGGAAAAAAGTAATGAAGAAGAAGGTGACAGTCACACAGGTGGACCCTTGACATTAATAAAGGAGACAAGTGAATTCAGTGAGGGGAAGGTGACACAGGGGAACATGGGTGGCAAGTGACATGGCTGCAGGTGGCAGGCTGCTTGTGGCAAGTGACATGGCTGCAGGTGGCAGGTGACATGGCTGCGGGTGGCAAGTGACATGGTTGCGGGTGGCAAGTGACATGGCTGCGGGTGGCAAGTGACATGGCTGCGGGTGGCAGGCTGCATGTGACAAGTGACATGGCTGCGGGTGGCAGGCTGAATGTGGCAAGTGACATGGCTGCAGGTGGCAGGCTGCATTTGGCAAGTGCCATGGCTGCAGGTGAAAGTGACATGGCTGCGGGTGGCAAGTGACATGGATGCAGGTGGCAGGCTGGATGTGGCAAGTGACATGGCTGCAGGTGGCAAGTGACATGGCTGTGGGTGGCAAGTGACATTGCTGCAGGTGCCAGGCTGCGTGTGGCAAGTGACATGGCTGCAGGTGGCAGGCTGCGTGGTTGCAAGTGACATGGCTGCAGATTGCAAGTGACATGGCTATGGGTGGCAAGTGACATGACTGCAGGTGGTAGGCTGCATGTGGCAAGTCACATGGCTGCGGGTGGCAGGTTGCATGTGGCAAGTAACATGGCTGCGGGTGGCAAGTGACATGGCTGCAGGTGGCAGGCAGCAGTGGCAAGTGACATGGCTGCAGGTGGCAGGCAGCGGTGAGAAGTGATATGGCTGCAGTTGGCAGGAAGCGGTGGCAAGTGACATGGCTGCAGGTGGCAAGTGACATGGCTGCAGGTGGCATGCAGCAGTGGCAAGTGACATGGCTGCAGGTGGCAAGTGACATGGCTGCAGGTGGCAGGCAGCGGTGGCAAGTGACATGACTGCAGGTGGCAGGCAGCGGTGAGAAGTGATATAGCTGCAGGTGGCAGGCAGCGGTGGCGAGTGACATGGCTGCAGGTGGCATGCAGCGGTGACAAGTGACATGGCTGCAGGTGGCAAGTGATATGGCGGCAGGCAGCGGTGGCAAGTGACATGGCTGCAGGTGGTAGGCTGTGGGTGGCAAGGGACATGGCTGCAGCAGTGTTAATTTTGGTAGCAAATTTTGATTTAGTTTTAGTCTTAGGACTAAAATGGCATTTTAGTTTTAGTCCCATTTTAGTCTTCTGTAATTGTTTTAGTTTTAGTAGTATTAAGTCGACTAAATCTCCAGTACATTTTAGCCGACTAAAATGTCCTACCTTTTAGTCGACTAAAATCTCCAGTACATTTTAGTCGTCTAAAATCTAATGGGTGTAATTAAATTGAAATGCATTAGGTAACATTTCTCTACAATTTCCAAACTCATTATATACTGCACAAGTGAAACATCTCATATGTTATTATTTAGGGTATTGAGGTATGAACATGCACTACAGACCAGTGTTATTTTTTAAGTCAAATTTCAATGTAGTTTTAGTCTTTTGACTAAAATGCCATTTTAGTTTTAGTCCTATTTTAGTCTTTTGACTAAAATGCCATTTTAGTTTTAGTAGTATTTTAGTCATCTCAATTGTTTTAGTTTTAGTCGTATTTTAGTAGACTAAAATAGTATTCATTTAGTCGACTAAAATGTTTTAGTTGTTTTAGTCGACGAAATTAACACTGGGCTGCAGGTGGCAGGCTGCGTGTGACAAGTGGCACACTGCACCTGGTGGCAGTGGCAAGTAACAAGCTGCATTTGGTAGCAGGCAATGGTGGCAAACTGCATCTGATGGCAAGTGGCACGCTCAGGGTTCCCACTGATTCTGTATTATGGTGAGTTGACCTATTTCATTTTATATTACAATGTAGTAATACAAATAATGTGATTTGATCATCCTGACACCATATCAAGCATGGTGTCGGGATGATTTAAGTGCTAACACCAGCCATTCGCCCAAAAAAAACCACCCACCGCCAAATTCCCCGCCAATACTGAGACTACACCCCTCCATCTTTTATTGGGAAGGGGGGTGTCCCTGAATGGCAGTTTGGAAGTGTGGTCACCCTACGGCTTTATATTTGCAGAGCTGCCTGCAGCAGAGCGGTACAAGTGTGCCGAGTGCGTTCCTGCACCCGCCCAGTGTTACTCACACAGACACTCAGGAGAAGTGATCTCTGCTTGACAGGAGCTTCCTAGGCCCAGCCCAGTGTGATGGAAGAGGAGTGTTGCTGCTGTTACCTGCTTGGAGTGTCCACTGTCATGAACAAGTCACTGAGGAGAGGCTGATAACATTGCTGACTGTACTGCTGTGTCTTATCTGTGTGCTCCTGCAGTGCTTAATTTTTTTTTTTTTTTGTACAAAAGGTTTTATTGAAAATATATATCAACAAAAAAAGAATACAAACAGTGATGGATACATCGTGAATTAACTGGTATTCTGACGTAACGGTATGATATCAGTACGTAATAATATGATTGCAAACATACATGGATAACTAAAAGTTACAATGCGAAATGTTGTTGCAATACATAACTTTAGATGAAGAAATATATACATACATATATATATACATATACACACATATACATATACATATACATACATACATATACACACATACATACACATACATATATACACACACCCACATATACATACATACGCATACATACACACATACACATATACACATACACATCTACATACATACACACACATAAAAAAAGCAAAATAAAAATTTATAAAAAAACAGTATTAAATTCGGATTAAATGGAATAACCTGAGAGAGGATGAAATACCTCTGAATGCAATAAAATTGTTTGTTATGGTAATTTTCTGATCATTGTAGAGTTAAGCCCGAGGGCCTGAATAAAGAGAAGGAGAAAGAAATTGAAAGTAGAAAAGGAGGGGGGAAGAAAGAAGAGAAGGGAAGGGAAGGAAGGACCCTGGGGTGGGGGGAACGAAGGCTTATTATAAGGAGAGGAGTGTTAGGTCAAATCTTGATGGGCGACTGTAAGTCACCCAGGGTTGCCATATCCTGAGGAACTTATCGTGTTTGTCCAGCAATATGGCCGTAAGTTTCTCATTTACCATGATATCATTCACGGTATTTTTAACTGCTTCAAAACTAAGGTTCGGGGTTTTCCAGGCTCTTGCTATGGTAAGTTTAGTTGCAGTGAAGATCTGTGCTGCTAGCTGACGTTCAGGACGAAGAAGTTCTGCAATTGGTTTCCATAAAAGGGCTTCAAAAGGATCCCGCTTTATGTTAGTATTAAAAAGATTACGTAATAGTGCATACACTCTAACCCATAGTCTGCAGACCCTGGGACAGGTCCACCAAATATGCACCATCGTGCCCTCCTGTGAGCACCCGCGAAAACATAGGGGGGAGTAAGATGGGATGAAACTTGCTAATTTAGCCGGAGTATAATACCATCTGTAGAAGACTTTATACGCATTCTCTAAAAAGAGAACATTCTTGGAACACTTAGGTAGCGCAGTAGTCATACTATGCCAGTCCTCCGGGTCTAATTGTTTCCCAAACTCAGCCTCCCATTGGAGTTGGTAAGGTCTCAATGATGTTGTCTTAGAATTAATTATTGCGGTATATATTAGAGAAATTAAACCCGAGGTTTGGGGGCGTGATCTACACAGGCTTTCAAATGGTGTCATGACAAAGGGGGTAGAATGGGATGTTGTAAATTGTCTGAGAAAATGTCTAATTTGCAAATAACTGTAATGTTCCCTAAGGGGGATATCATGTGAAGAACGTAAGGCCGCGAAAGAGATAATCTTGGTTGGGGTAAAAAATGAATGGATATCTTTGAAGCCATTATCCAACCACCACTTAAATTGCAGCGGATTATCACAACCTGGTTGAAATAAAGGACAGTGGAGGAGACGGAGTAACGGGAGATGAGGGGAAATTAGGCCTGCTGAGTATTTAACCCCATCCCATAATTTGAGAGAATGAGCCAAACAGGGACCTATGGTAGGGGGGCGATGAGCTTTAGGAAGCCATGGAAGAGAAGCTAAAGGTGTTGGGTGTGCGTTGACCAGATCAATGGTGGCCCATAGTGGCATTTGTTGCTTTGCATGAAGGTGAGATAATGGGGCAATGCCCGCTGCTATATAGTATGCTTGCAAGTTAGGAACTGAAAGGCCACCATTGACTCTGCGCGCGTAAAGGATTTGTCTCTTAATCCTGGGCCTTTTGTGGCCCCAAATAAATTGCATAATTTTACGTTGGTGTATTCGAATAATGTGGGGAGGCACTTGAACTGGCAAAACTCTAAAATAATAGAGCAATTTAGGGAGGTATGTCATGCGTACCGACGCTATTCTGCCGAACCACGAAATCGGGAGTGTGGACCAAGAGGCCAGCATAGCATCCAGCTTTCGGAAAAGCGGAGGAAAATTCGCCTGAAATAATCCCGAATATTTTGGGGTAAGTTTAATACCCAAATAGGGTAAAGAGGATAACCACTGAAACGAAAATGCCGACTGCATGGCTTCTACTACCGGGGGCTGCAGATTAATAGACATTGCTTTAGATTTAGCCGGATTAACTGAAAGACCCGAAAACGAGGCAAAAGTGTCTAAGAGAGAGAATAAATTGGGAGGGAGATTCTGGGTTGAGTAATGGTTAATAAAATGTCGTCCGCAAACATGGACAACTTGTGTGCAGTGCCTGCTATTTCTACTCCTGAGATATCTGGGTGAGAACGTATGGCCTCCGCCAGAGGTTCAAGTGCTAGTACAAATAGGAGAGGGGAGAGTGGGCACCCTTGCCGTGTTCCCCTTTTAATCGGGAAAGTAGGCGACTCATAACCATAATACCGCACTTTAGCCTGAGGGGATTGATATATTGCTGAGACCCAACCCAAAAAGGAGGTGCCAAAACCATAATGTGTAAGGACCTGTGTCAAGTAGGGCCAGGATAAGGTGTCGAAAGCTTTGTTAACATCTAATGAGAGAAACATTGTACCCAGGGATCTTTCATGCACTATGTGTTGGATCTGGAGAAGTCGTCGAATGGCGTCACTTGCCTGTCTACGGGGAACAAATCCCACCTGATCTTTTTTTATTAGGCGTGGTAGGAAGGAATTCAAACGATTGGCCAGAATTTTCGTCAATATCTTCATGTCAATGTTGATTAAAGAGATTGGCCGAAAATTTGCCCAGGAAGAGTGATCTTTGTCTGGCTTAGGGATCATCACTATGTTGGCAGTTAGCAAGTCCGGCGAAAATGAATGACCTCCTTTGACCGAGTTATACATAGTCGCTAGGTGTGGGGCCAGGACCTCTGCAAATTTTTGATAGTACAAAGCAGTGAAGCCGTCTGGACCTGGCCTTTTGCCCTCTTTCAGTTCTTTAATGCACTGAAGAATCTCAGAGACCTGTATATCTCGGTCCATTAGGGAGATATGGGGATCCAATAAGGAAGGTAAAGATAAATTACTTAGAAAATTATTCAGGCCCTGTGTTGAAGAATGATTTGGGGGGGAGTAGAGTTTAGTAAGGCGGTAATGGAATTCTTCCAGAATCCGCTGAGGGTTTCCCGTAAGGATATTGTGGCGGGTGCGTAGGTATATGGGAGTAAATTTCGGTATATAGGTTCGCAGTCTGTTAGCCAGCTGCGCATTTGGTTTGTTTGCCTTAGAATACCATTTCTGGTGGGCCCAGCGTAAGGTACGGTCCGCCTCATCTGTCAGGCATAAATTCAAGTCGGTACGGGCTTTGTCTAAAGCTCTGCGGTTGACAGGGGTGGGGGATACTTTAAAGGCCGTCGAGCAGTCCTCTAATGTCTGTTCTAACTTACATCGGGACTGAACTCTATCTCTCTTGCGCTGGGACGCTATTCGAATAACGCGACCCCGGATGACTGCCTTATAAGCCTCCCATAATGTTGTTGGAGAAGAGACCGAACCTACATTAAGTCTAAAGTATTCCATAGTAGCTTCTTTAATCTCGCTGAGGATCGGTTTGAAAGATAAAAGTGAGTCGTTCATCACCCAGGGAGCTTGTTGTGAATTGTTGAGTAGAGTACGGCATACAGTCAAAACTGGATCATGATCAGACCAAGGGACTGCTAGAATCGATACCGACTCTATTAAGGGAAGGTGTTATCTAACATAAATGAATGGTCGATTCTAAAGTGAGAATGGTGGGGATGAGAGTAATGAGTGTAGTCCCTGCCCGTGGGATGAAACTCTCGCCATAGGTCTACTAGGTCCAAATTTTGTAGGGCGCACGAAAATTTTCTTGCCGCAGGAGGGGGGGCTTTATGATCCGCCGGGTATTTATCAAGGGCTGGATCGAGCGTCACATTTGAGTCACCCGCCAACAGAAGGGTGCCTCTTTGGTGGACCTGCAACAAGGAACAAACATGAGACAGAAATGGGCCCGGATTTTCGTTTGGGGCATAGTAGGTCGTAATGGTTACTTCATTGTCCTGAACAGAGCCCTGTAAGATAAGATATCTGCCATTAGGGTCAGCTATCTGTTTATTACAAATAAATGGGACAGATTTTGATATGGCTATAAGAACCCCCCTCTGCTTAGTAGGACCATTCGCTAAATATACTTGGGGATAATTTGCTGCAAAATATTTGGGGCAGGAAGAAGAGGAAAAATGAGTTTCCTGTAAACAGGCTATATCTATCCTTTGTTGCTTAAGATATTTAAAAACTTTAACTCTTTTTTGTGGGGAATTCATGCCTTGAACATTCAGGGATAGCCAATGAAGAGTCATTGGGATTGAGTTACAACGCTATGGACTACTCCATCCACGCACCCCAGGGGCCAAGGGAAAAGGGAAAGAGAGGGGGAAAGAAAAGAGAAAAAAAGGGTTAGAGCAGAGAAGAACATGAGATATGAGAAAACCGAGATAAATTCTAATTAGAATATGTAGTGGATACAGTGACGTATCACGCCGTGGGCTGCAAGGCCCACAATATGGTGGGAGCATGGCCAAGACAAAAATCCTAGCCATGTGCCAACCGCTGACAGGAGCAGTGGTCCGTCGGAACCACCGGCCTATAATGTAGATAGATCAAGTAAACTTGACATAAAATTTTTAACAATACTTAGAGATAGCAACTAGACTAACAACATTGGAAGAAGTACAGTACGAGAACCTCAGAGCACTATTGGCCACTTGAGGGTGTGGATGTAGGGGCCCCCCCGCCCCCCAGGGACGACAGCCACAAGACTGCCCCCCCAGAGGACGGGGCGGGACCCCACACCCAACTCCAAACGCCGTCCCCGTCGCCCCACTGAACAGGAGCAAGGGGACTTAGCGAGTGAAGAAAACTTACATTCAACCTAAATAACCGGATCAATGGGGGTTTTGACCCCAACCAAAAACCACCTGCCCTTTACCCCCCACCCCACGAGGACTTAAAAGTAATTTGGTCGTGTCTGATTAATCCTCTTCTCCATGAGGACCATCAGCAATGTAGAGGTGGTACAGGGGGCAAACTGTTATCAGTGACCCCTCAGGGAGGTACACGTGGGGTGGTCCACGCCCGAGACCGCCATCTCACAGGTGGGGCAGTCTACCATAGGGCTATGATCCACCCTGCAAATCTCCAGTCAATTCAAGTGGGCAGAGGTATGGCAGGGGGACGTCCCTCAAAGGAAACAGCTGAAATTTTCCAGTTAGGTTGGAAAGTAGAAAACAGAACACTAACTGTCGATGACACCCCGAACCAAGCGGCCAAGAAAAATGAACTGCACATCATGAAGAAATGGAACTTATCATCCGTTGTTAGCTTGGTGGAATCTTTGGGCCTGCAGATCACGCAGCGCCTGGGATCCAGATTGTGAGCGTTGTGATGCTTGAGGAGGTTTACGAGGGGGCCTAGAGGGGCCTGGCTGGGAGTTGGAAACCTGGGGATCAGGTTGAGACTGAGGAATGTCCAATTGCAGATCCTGGAGATGTTGCTTTAGGCCTGATGGAGAGGTGGCATGAAACTGACGACCCTGGTGGGAGAAAGAAAGCTTAAAGGGGAATCCCCATCTGTATTTGATCTGATTAGATTGTAGAACTTGTAGATAAGGCTTGAGACCTCGTCTCCTGGCGATGGTGACCGGCGAGAGGTCCGCAAATATTTGAAGGTGATTGCCTTGAAAAAAGATATCTCTTTGTTCTCGAGCAGCTTGTAATAGCTTCTCCTTGGTTCTATAATAGTGGAATTTGATAATAACGTCCCTTGGGGGGCCTTCGCAAGGTTTAGGGGCCAATGACCGGTGTATGCGGTCGAATTCTAACCTTTCCACCGGGATCTCAGGAGCCAGTTCTTGGAAAAAAGCGGTGGCTGTTCCTTGCAGGTCCATGATCGTTTCAGGAAGACCGCGGATACGAAGATTATCCCTGCGGGCCCTGTTTTCCGCATCTTCTAATTTATCTCTGAGTGCGTCCAGTTCTGCGGACATTTTGTCCACCTCTTCTTCATGACCCTCCAACACGGTGGTAGCCAGGTCCATGCGGTGTTCTAATTGATTGGTACGGTGGCCTATCTCTTTAAGGCCTCGAACCAAGTCCGAGGAAAGCTTACGGGAGGCGGCCGTTATCTCATCCCTTACAATGCTACGGAATTTGGCTAGCATAGCATCAGGATCAGCAGGATGAGGGCTTGCGCGCTCCGTGGGGAACAGATGAAGGCTTTCAGCAGGGGATCCTTGTCCCAATTCAGAAAGTTGCGTGTCATCGTCAGGTTCTGGAGGTTCGGGCTCCATTTTAGATCTGCCTTTGCCTGGGGCCGGGGATTTATTGCTGCTCTGTTTGTTTTTTAGCTTACTTTTTGTAGAGCGGTACATTACCGCTTGCAACACCAGGAATTCCTCTGACTTTTGTGGTAAAGTAACCTCCCCCTATTGATTTCTATGTCAGATTAGGCCGGGTATTTGCTTCCGACGGCGCGGAGCGGGGGAATTAAATATCCATATCCTTCGCTCACGCGTATGCCCCCCTCTCGGACAGTGTCTTACATATTTAAAAAAAAAAAAAAAAGGCTCCTTAATTAATTTACTTAATTAATGTAAGTTGTTGTTCAGTGGTTCTGTGAGCCTATGTAGTGATTGCAGGGGGGTGGTTAATTATAGCAAATGATGTTTAAAGGCTCATGCTAAAAGTGGGCAGCCAAGTCACAGTAACAGAAAGTGGTTTTGAGAGTCCCCGGAGTACCAAGATGGCCGCCACCCTCCAGGAGTAGGCCGAAGCCAGGGACTTTCCTAAGGAGTGGCCGCCGGATGTGTAAAGGCCGCTCTGTTGAGGCCCAAAACCCCCAGCCAGGGGCAGATGCCAGTACTTAGAGGGACAGGTGCCCTCAGGCTTGACTCAGGAGAGGCGATGGTACTCACTGCGGACCGGAGGGGAGGCCTGTAGGACCGATGCTGAGGCCTGTGGGAAACAGCCGGCCGCGGAACGGAGCGGTTTCTCACTCCTTTTTCGTTTTTTTTGTTGCTGCTACCCTCCGGTGGTGGGGTATTCTCCCGCAGAGGTCCGGGTACACTCGCCCTGGGTGGATGGCTGCTGGAAGTAAAGGGACGCCGGACGGATCCTAGGCCCCAAGATGGCGGGGGCCGCCACACTATCAACGCCACCGGCGCCTCTCCCGACCCAGATGGGCAAAAACTATCCCCCTGTAGCAGGCTGGGGAGAGTCCAAGGGTGTCAGGGTGCAAGCCAGGGGCTTCCCAGGGCAAAGATGGGCTGTGGATGGCGATGGATTGGCCTCGGGCCTGCTTAATTTTTTTTTTAAAGGGGGAGGGGGGTTTAATTAATCTACAATGCTATTTGTAATAGGCAGCATGGAGGGGGTTAATGGATTACCATTGGTCACTGATGCATTAGTGACCAATGGTAATAAATTAACCCCTTTGTGCTGCATTAGTGGCAGTGCTAATTAACCCCTTTATGATGCAGCATGAAGGGGTTAATAAACACTGACATGGGTGTCACTAATGCAGCACAAAGGGGTTCATTAATTGCCACTGGTCACTAATGCATCAGTGACCAATGGCAATACATTAACCCCTTTGTGCTGCATATTACAAATAGCATTGTAGATTAATTAACCCCTCTCTCACCCCCCCAAATAGTTAAAGTGGTTGTAAAGGAGGTTTTTCACCTTCATGCATTCTATGGACACTGATAGTCTGCACTGATGGGCAGTGAGCAGGCTGAGCTGATGGACACTAATCAGGCTGCATTGATGGGCACTCGCGAGGCTGCAATGATGGACACTGGTGAGACTGTATTGATGGACACTGGTGAGACTGCATTGATGGACACTGGTGAGACTGCATTGATGGACACTGGTGAGACTGCATTGATGGACACTGGTGAGACTGCATTGATGGACACTGGTGAGACTGCATTGATGGACACTGATGAGGCTGCATTGATGGAAACTGATGAGGCTGCATTGGTGGGCAATGGTGAGGCTGCATTGCTGGACACTGGTGAGGCTGCATTGCTGGACACTGGTGAGGCTGCATTGCTGGACACTGGTGAGGCTGCATTGCTGGACACTGGTGAGGCTGCATTGCTGGACACTGGTGGGGCTGCATTGGTGGGCAATGGTGAGGCTGCAGTTGGGCACTGATGAGGCTGCATTGATGGACACTGATGAAGCTGCATTGATGGACACTGATGAGGCTGCATTGATGGACACTGATGAGGCTGCACTGATGGACACTGATGAGGCTGCATTGATGGACACTGATGAGGCTGCATTGATGGACACTGATGAGGCTGCATTGATGGACACTGATCAGGCTACATTGATGAACACTGATCAGGCTGCATTGATGGATACTGATCAGGCTGCTTTGGTGGGCAATGGTGAGGCTACATTGATGAACACTGATGAGGCTGCATTGATGGACACTGATGAGGCTGCATTGATGGACACTGATGAGGCTGCATTGATGGACACTGATGAGGCTGCATTGATGGACACTGATGAGGCTGCATTGATGGACACTGATGAGGCTGCATTGATGGACACTGATGAGGCTACATTGATGAACACTGATCAGGCTGCATTGATGGATACTGATCAGGCTGCTTTGGTGGGCAATGGTGAGGCTGCAGTTGGGCACTGATCAGGCTGCGTTGATGGACACTGGTGAGGCTGCATTTGATGATGATTTTGCACACAGACAAAAACCATCAAAAAAAACATACAGAAATCATCACAAACACATACTGACATTACACACACACATAAACCATGACACCCAAACAATAGAAATTACTTTCTCGAGACAGGGGTACTTAGGAATTTTTTTTTAGATCTGCAGGGGTACTTCACTGTAAAAAGTTGAGAAACACTGGTGTAGATGACAGTTCAAAAGTTGCTTTGCGTTTTTTGGCCACAGCATGTCCTATTAAGGTGCGTTTAAACTGCAGGCAAAATAGATCAAAAGCAGCCTTTTCTTGTCAAATGTTGCATTTTCCATTCAAACACTTGTGATTGATCATTACTTTGTTCAGTATCTTAGGACTCATCTAGGTGGGCATTTTTGTCAAATGCAACATTTCCATCCAAACAAAGTCTTATTTAAACCACACTCCCTCTATTCAAAATTGTAGCTTGATTCAGCCACTATGCTGTTTCATGTCTCTCTCGTTAAATGCATACAGTATCTATCGAAAATCTAAGCTAGCAGATGTTATAACTCTTCCACTCACAATCCCTAATTCTTTACCTGGTGACACAACTGCCTGAGTTGTACTGAAGTGCCTGACAAAAACATTAATTCTTCCCACTTGTCATAAGGCAACCATGACGGTGGATTTAGGGTGTAGTTACAACCATTTAGATTTTCTTTGTTGAATGTGTAGCTGCCTGTAAAATTCAAGGACAAGTAAAATTGTATTCATTATTGTATTTTCAAAATATATTAATATTATATCTAATGCAAAACTGCCCATCAAGGTCCCAAACTTCAGTGGGTTCATTAAAGGATCACTAAAGATATATATTATTTTTTTAAATAACAAACATGTTATACTTACCTCCACTGTGCAGCTCGTTTTGCACAGATTGGCCCTGAACCTGGTCTTCTGGGGTCCCTGGGCGACTGTCTCGGCTCCCCCCCCCCCCCCGCAAGGACTCAACACCTTCATGCAAGCTCCCTCGCATGGTGTTGAGTGCTTGCGGGCACGCTCCCGTGATACAGCTGGCAGCCATAGCCGCTCACTGTATCACTCGGCCCCGCCCCCCGGCGTGGCATGTCATTGGATGTGATTGACAGCAGCGTGAGCCAATGGCTGCACTGCTTTCAATCCATCCACTCTAGCCAATCAAGGGCCAGGCTGAGCGGCGAAGAGGATGTCGGGGGCGAGCGCGGGACTTTTGAGGGGTCAGGTAAGTAAAATGGGGGGGGGCTGGGAGGGGGGGCGTAATTGTTGGATGTTTTTTCACCTTAATGCATTTACCTTTACAACCCCTTTAAACTGAATAGAAAATGTATAAACCTATATAGAAGAGACAAAATGAAATTCAAAAGCCACTTTTGGAATACAAAATAATAACAGGGTTCACTATGAGTATTGTACCATATTTACTATGCTGACATTTTTGTTCTCAAAGTCTATGTATGGCAATGGCTACCATTGAGGAATGCACATCATATGTTCATAATGAATATAACAATTTTAGAAGGTTTATTAAAATAAAGTTTTCCAATTGTTTGCTATGGGCTATTCTTTACCACTGTACTTCGGTAGTCAATATTTCCATATCTTTTATTTGTAAAACATTTTCCATAAGATAATGCTGATTAGTTACATTATTTACTTTAAAGTTTTGCAATAGAAATGTCAAATCACACTATTTAATTTGTGCAGTCTAGATCTGACAGCAGTTTGTGACTGCTGATCGCCGTTGGTGAAGGCTTGCAGGATTTTCTTTATTATTCATTATCAAAAAAATAAGCAAATGGCACTGGTTGAAAGATACTGCCAGGGAAAGTGGATTTTTGTGTCTTCACACATGATTTAATACACGAGTAAAACTATAATGCCTTCTCATCAAGGAATACAAATGAAACACTTTTAACATATTACCCCTTCATGCTATGATACGGAATGAGCAAGACGCTTGAGAGGCAGCCTGTAAAGAATAATTAAATTTTTTCTAATAAGTGCAACAGCAAGGTGCAGTTTCTCAGTAAACGCAAAGCATTTGTGTAGAGAAGAGTTGACTTATTTTCTGATTTGCTAGACCCACAAACAAGAATTTTAAATTGTTCTCTTCTGGAGTAAAACTGGAATTTTTTTCAAGCAACAACAATTATTTATTACTTATTTTCTCCCACAAGACTCATAATGCAGAATGCTAGGTTCTTATTATTTCAGAAATAGCAGATAAAACAACCACTTTCTCATACTAAAAGCAAAGTGCCAGCCTGGCCAATAATGGGTAATTGCAACCTTAATATGTCCAGGCAAATGAAGAAAGCTTGTTAGGTGGTGTAACAGGGTCTTTAAGAGAAATCACCATACATCCCTTACTATAGTATGGTAGCAAAAATTCTGTTCCCTGACTGGTGAAAAGTTTTCCACAATCACAAAAGGGACATCTGTTGCTGAGAAGTGAAGGCAATGAAAGATATTTCATGTGAACTTCAAGGGGAGAAAAATACTTTGTCTGAGATTCAGAGAGAGAACCTTGCTGAATATTAAAGAAAAACTGGGACCAGATATTGATGTGTATTAAGCTAAGCTTTCTGAAGAAAAAAAACCTGTTAAATGGGTTGCGAAAAGTACAGCTGCAACTCTGTCACCTTACAAATAAAAAGTAAAAGGAGTGTAGGCTGTAGTGGCATAGAGTAGTTTCTTGAAATAAATAGTCTGCCTATACGATTATGATCAGGGAATATTTAAAAATGTATGTATGAATCTACCTTTCTTCCTATATTACTAAAACAAAATATTCTAAGCTCATGGAACAGTGGGCTGTGTCTCAAAGAGATATCATTTGCACTGAATTGGTCCTAAACCCCTCCCCTAAGAAGCTGCTTACCTGAAACAAGGGCATTTAACATATACACTACGTCACGGCTAAGTCCTGGCCTACAAGCGTTTTACCTGGTGCAATAAATCAATCCCCTAAAGATGTCTATTGCACCACGTAGAGTGAGGTCAGTTGCATACAGGGCTGTACAGAGCTGTGTTGGGAGGGTGGGGACCCCAGAGCTGTACAGAGCTGTGTTGGGAGGGTGGGGACTCCAGGGCTGTACAGAGCTGTGCTGGGAGGGTGGGGACCCCAGGGCTGTACAGAGCTGTGTTGGGAGGGTGGGGACTCCAGGGCTGTACAGAGCTGTGCTGGGAGGGTGGGGACCCCAGGGCTGTACAGAGCTGTGTTGGGAGGGTGGGGACTCCAGGGCTGTACAGAGCTGTGCTGGGAAGGTGGGGACCCCAGGGCTGTACAGAGCTGTGTTGGGAGGGTGGGGACCCCAGGGCTGTACAGAGCTGTGTTGGGACGGTGGGGACCCCAGGGCTGTACAGAGCTGTGTTGGGAGGGTGGGGACCCCAGGGCTGTACAGAGCTGTGTTGGGAGGGTGGGGACCCCAGGGCTGTACAGAGCTGTGTTGGGAGGGTGGGGACCCCAGGGCTGTACAGAGCTGTGTTGGGAGGGTGCGGACCCCAGGGCTGTACAGAGCTGTGTTGGGAGGGTGGGGACCCCAGGGCTGTACAGAGCTGTGTTGGGAGGGTGGGGACCCCAGGGCTGTACAGAGCTGGTTGCATACGACGTTGTAAACCTGTTGTTGATCCCTGGTGTGGGGTGTTTTGCCTGTGTTACGCTATCTTTTGTGAGTATATCTACTTTCAATAAATCATGTGGTTTTAGCATACTACTCTACATTCTTTTTGTTTTTTCTCCTACCCATTATTACTTTAAGGTGCTGGCTTTGGATAACCAGTGAATGAAGGGCCATGGAGGTGATTTTTGCACTGTCGATCTCTTATCATTTGGAGATCATTACTGTTTGGTAAGGGAACTGGCACATTTGTCTGTGATATGGTTTGGGATTCTTACACATGGACTTTCATCATTTTAAAGATTTCACATTTGGACTTTTATATATTTGTCTTTGAAGTTTACTTCTTTGTTATGCATACATGAATTATATGTTATGGGACTGCTATTTCATCATTTATTTAGTACACATTGTTTATTATGGTTTAACATTAGGGAACCTTATTTCTTTTTACAAACATATTTTTGTATTGATTACTACAGAGATTTTGGTTTTGTGCACCTTTTAGAGCAATTATTCCATTCCCTGATTGGCACACAGCAGCCAGACACATGGTAATTCACGGTCACTTAAGTCAGAGAACAGGCTGCATGTGTGTTTTTGTGGTTTTTATTTTGTTAAAGTGGAGTTCCGACCCCCCCCCCTTCTCAAAAAAATTTAAAGTCGGCAGCTACACATACTGTAGATGCTGACTTTTAATATTAGGACATTTATCTGTCCTGGAATCCAGTGATGTCGGCACCCCAGTTTCCATCGGCTTTCGGGTGCTGCCACCACCATTCGTGGTAAGGAAAACCGGCAGTGAAGCCTTTCAGCTCCACAGCCAGCTCCCTACTGCACATGTACTTTCTGAATGGCCCGGCGGCAGGGAAAGGAGGAGGGGGGTCGAACTTCCGAGTAATCTCACCGCGTCAAAAACAGGTACCCGCTCCCCCCTCCCTCCAAAAAGGTGCCAAATGTGGGGGGGGGGAGGCAGATAAGCGAAGCTTCCAATTTTGGGTGGAACTCTGCATTAAGAACTGGGATAGGGTGAGGGTGAGCCTTGGGAAACAAACTTCAAGCAAACTGTAGTAGAAGTCACTAAAACGGATCTATTCCTTCAGGGTGAGGGCACCCCCTTAACTGTTGACGGTAAACTGGTACTAAATAGGGACTTCTCAATAGAAGTATAGTCCTGAATGGACAGAGAAAAAGCTCTCCAAATGAGGCCAAAGAAAGTCCAGAAGGCTGATACTCACTGAATGTGTCCTGAATACTGTGTTGCCGCCTGCAGTATCCGTCAGTTTCTGTAATTGCCTGTGTCCTGAATCCTTAGATGAGCTCTTTGCAGAAATTCAGGAGGCTTGGCTAGAGGCCCCCAGCCAAAGCAGGAGCCAGGACCCCAAAAAGGGTTCTTTCAGCTGCATGTAATGTCCCAGTCCTCAGGGTCTTACTCCCCCAGGAACAAGATACCTCTCTTCTGTGTCTCAGCCTATTTATACCCCTTTCAGCCCCCTGTTGGTCACTATATCCCATAACTGAATGGGATGCAGGGGAAAGTAACCAAGCCTGCACATGCAGAACCCAGAACAGACACTTCCAAATGATTGTTGCTCTCTCTGGCTACAGGGAGACCAAAAATTAAATGTAACACTAGTAGCCTACTGGGGCGCTACATTTGTTTTGCTCCTTTTTAATGCTGTTGCCAGACAGGGCTGCACTGTAATGCAGAGATGTGTAAATCTGAGGACAGGATGGACAGAATTACAAATCTTTTGGCAGGCAATACAGCTCCCTTATAAATGTTTTATTTGGAGTCCAGCTTTAACAGATTTTAAATTGTTAATTAATTTAGTATGATGTTTCTCATATCTGCTTGATAGCTTTTTTTTTTTTAATATATATTAATGTACATTGCTGCATAAATATTGTTTCTGTGAGCCCCTATTAAATGTATGTATTGATAGGCCTGCAACCCCTGCTAACATTATACAGACATTGCAGTTTGAATTGCTTTGAGAACACATGATGTAATATTTATGCTTCTTTCAAAACCAGGAATAAGTAACAATTTACCTAGAGAAAACTTTGAAGAGAGCATGGTGGATCTAAACAGCCATTACCCTTCTATCAAGGTTACAGGGTCTCATCTGGCTTATGTGCTAGCCATCATTAGCATTAGCAGGGTTTGCCTAGCATTAATATGACTGAAAGCATGCTGAGACATTTTTTACTGCATAAACCATAGCACTGTGGGAGCCTTGACTTGAGAACAATTTGTGCCCTTATTTACTCAGATGTGTCAGTTTTATATATTCCTTTTAGATAGCCTAGTCATTTTATAGGTCTGTCTATATTTAAAACTCAACTGCAGAGGGTAAAAAGTATTAATCGAAGCACTGCTTTAGATAAGGCATTATAAAGTTTAACACCATAGCTTTCTTAAAACAACAATCCTCTAGGCAGCACCAGTTGTATCCCTCAGGATATCATGACTTCAGGGAATGGGGAAAGTATGTACAACCACTTCACCATCCTACGATTCAGAGTAGGGTGTCTCAGCAACATAACTCCAGTCCCAAACACTGTCATGTTAAGGGGGGAAATGCCTTAACTCAATCCAATATGAAGCATCAGAATATCAAAATTTGTGTGGGAAAATAAAGAGCCTTTATTAAAGCTGTTAAAAGACTTGCTGTAGTAAACAAAGGTATGATATGGCATCTTATGGTGCCTAATATCCAAGCTTAGTAAGGATTTCAACTATTACAGGCATAGTTTAAAGGGGTTGTAAACCCTCACCATTTTTCACTGTAATGCATTCTATGCATTACAGTGAAAAACATTTTTTAATGCAGCAGTGCCCCCCTTATACTTACCTGAGCCCAGAAATTTGCACGACGGGAACAAGCACACCAGCTCCGTCCGTTGTCTCATGTCCTGATTGGATAGATTGATTGCAGCACAACAATTGGCCCCCCGCTGCTGTCACTCAAATCCAATGATGTGGGCACCGGGGAGTGGGGCCGAGTCTGGCATTCGTGTCTATGGACGCAAATGCTGGACTCGGGAGCGCGCCCGCAAGGTAAACTCCTCGGGGGAGCGCTTCTCCTAGGGGGTTATCTGATGTGGGAAGGAGCTGCGAGAGCCGCCGGGGACCCCAGAAGACAAGGTTCTGGGCTACTCTGTGCAAAACGAGCTGCACAGTGAAGGTAAGTATGATGTTTGTTATTAAAAAAAAAAAACGAACCCTTACAATCACTTTAAAATCTGGGACTGAACATGCTATAAACTCTGCATGTTCTTAGATGTCTAGCGCCCCTTTGTTTCTTGCACACCTAGGCCTTAATACCTGATGACAGCCATCGCCTTACCTGTAAACCAAGCCGCAGCATCTCTCCTCTCTTATGCAGTTCTACTTGTATAACCCCCCCCCCCCAAATTGTTGGAAAGACAGCTACATTCTTGCCTGGTGTGTCTTTGTTTATTGCATATCTGGTTTTCATTTATCCAGGTCAGCATACCTCCCAAATGTCACAGATTCGCCAGGACAGTCCCGGAATTTCAAATCCTGCTGTCCTACTAATCCGAGTCCCACAGTGGAGCCCAGTACTAGAACAAGTTCCGGTACTGGACTCCACTAATCCCCCTGTCCGGTGCATGTGGAGTGGCAGCGCCATGCTGCAACAATCCCCGCCCACATGGTACCCCTGAATGATACCACCTGCAGCCTGTTCCTAACCAAAGTATGCTCAGTGTGAAATGCTCCCAGAGGTCTAAACGTAAAGCTTTGCACCCTTTAGCCGCAATGGGCGAATGTAGTAGCCTGACCCGTTATGACTATTCCTGGGAGACAAATCACTAAGGGATGACCGCCTCCTTATTATTCCCTCTCTCCTCTTCTTTCTCTCTAAATCCTTCACCTTCTTTAGGTTAGGACCATACATGACAATAAGTTAGATTGGTGGATTAAACGCCAAAAAATATGTTATTTCTCTCCATCATATCAGAAATGATGATGGGTTGATATAAAATATGTATAGATATGCACCTTACCTCTATAACTAATGTATTTATTTATATGTACCCTCTGGATTCCCATGCTCTTTTTAACCTCAAAGGACACAGTTATGTCCCTCTGACTGACCAATGGCCAGACTTGATCAAGCAAGATCTTAAATTCGGATATGTGTGTGTGTGGATGATACCATGACCATGCTTTTTTAAATCACATTATCTAGCTATTTACTTGGTTGAACACTTTTTGGTGTATGCACAGTATGTGATGGGGTTACTATAGAGTGATGCCTTTTTGTAGATAGCATATAGGTATTTACACCCAGCAATAGGATAGGAGCCCTTATGTCCTGACAAAGTTCCGGGAGAAACGAAACATATGTAGACAGATCTATCAAAGGAGTGGACCCCCACCCACCCCCTGAATCGCCTCATGCCCGGCCATTTGAAAGAAACCAAGGGAGATGCCCAGTATGTCTAATATGGGAATCATTATTACTTGATGACCTGGATGGTCTGCTGCAATCAGTATCACCACTATCACCATTACCTGGCTGGAACAATCGAGCTGACTTGCTCTTTACTCACAGCACAGGGGAATCGGCTAACTGGATACAGAGGAATCAACCATAGGAACGGTGAGCTTGCAGGACTGATAGGAGATCATCACCTGTATCGGATTACCTGCCCGATACATAGCAAGGCCAATTCAACTCTACCTGCTCATGATCCAACAGCTATGGTGATTTGGATATCTGGAGGACTGGCATCAAACTAATAATACCAAGCTGTCACTAGAGGAAGCAAGAGAATGAGTACTTCTACATTGTTGCATGACTGATCACATCGGCATGGATACCCGGTGTGCTGGGATCCACACATATTCTGGCCAGATCGGATGCTATTAGACATGCTCCTTGTGAAACAATGTGAGCAATTCTAACAATAAGCACAGTCTGTCATTGACTGGATTCCCACTGAGCATACTTTGGTTACGAACAGGCTGCAGGTGGTATCATTCAGGGGTACCATCTTTTTTTTTCAGGGGTGATCCTATGGTCTCCTGGTTTTAGCTCCCAGAGAGGGGGGGGGGGTCCCGTGTGGTCCCATCATGTGTAGGGGGAGGATGAGAATGTCATTGGCATCCTGATTTTGCAGTGTATTTTTGTCGCTGTAGGGTCGGGTGGAATTATTAGTTCGTTGTGTGGTGGGGAGGAGCTCAGCTTTCCTGAATATTTTTTTAGTGATGCTGTTCATCTTTTTATCTTAATAAATCAGACATAAGGAGTTAACCCTTGGGTGTGTACTTCTATTTTTATTTTATTTTTGTGATAGTATGCTCTGAGGGACACCTGCTGTGTGGGGGACTCTGATGGGGACACCTGCTGTGGGAGGGAATCTGATAGGGACACCTGCTGTGGGGGGACTCTGATAGGGACACCTGCTGTGGGGGGAACTTTGATGGGGACACCTGCTGTGGGGGGGACTCTGATGAGGACACCTGCTGTGGGGGGGACTCTGATGAGGACACCTGCTGTGGGGGGGACTCTGATGAGGACACCTGCTGTGGGGGAACTTTGATGGGGACACCTGCTGTGGGGGGGGGACTCTGATGGAGACAACTGCTGTGGGGGGGACTCTGATGGGAACACCTGCTGTGGGGGAGACTCTGATGGGGACATCTGCTGGGGGGGGGGACTCTGATGGGGACACCGCATTGGGGGTGGGCTCTGATGGGGACAGCTGCTGTGGGGGGGACCCTGATGGGGACTGTAATATAAGGGGGTCCTCTGATGGGGACACCTGCTGTAGGGGGGACTCTAATGGGGACTGTAATAAAAGGGGGTCCTTAGATGGGGACCCTGATGTAAGGAGGGACTCGGATGGGGACATCTGCTGTGGGGGGGGACTTTGATGGGGTCTTTGATATAAGAGAGTCCTCAGATGGGGACCCTGATGTGAGAGAGAGGGAACCCTGATGGGTACTGTGATATAAGGGGGTTCCCTTGATAGGGACCTTGATGTAAGGAGGGATTCTGATGGGGACACCTGATGTGAAAGGGGAACTCTGATGGGGACTGTGATATGAGGGGGTTCTCTGATAGGAGGATGGGGACCCCTGCTGTGCCATAGCATTCCTGCCTTTCATGTACCATAGTGATCCTGCCTTACATGATTATTCCTCCCTTTCTTCCATGTGCCATAGTGATCCCTCTATCCTTTCTTTCGTATAACATAGTGATCCTTCCCTCTCTCTCTCTCTCTCCCTAAGGGTTCATTCACACTGAAACACAGTGCAGGAAGGGGGCATTCCATGTGAATTTCCCACACTGAATGCAACCGTGCTGCCCTTGTGAGATGCACGTGGGTGCCATTAATTGTTAATGGCAGCGTGTTTGCAGCCATAATACAACATGGTACTGCAGTGTTATGCAGTTTAGTGTGGTACGATTTGAAAAAGTAGTGCTCTTCAGAGCATCCCAATTCACTTGAATGGGTTAGGCTCAGAGGGCAGTAATGTCCACCAATGTATCACCCCCTGTTGTTGCCTCTGCAGCTAAAGAGGGAGCACTTGGCGAGGTGGTAAAACCTTGTGGTTGAGCCATGGTTTTACCACCCCTACAACCACTAGTGTGAATGAGCCCTTAGTGTTATATTGCGTATTTCTGACATTTAAGATTGCACTGTATACAGCAACTAGGCCCAGCTTCTGCTTAATTATCCCTCTTTAAGTCACTCCCACTGTTAGGGGGAACTTGACCATGGCCATCATTTGCTACTATGTGCTACACGTACTGCAGTGCGTATTTTATGGCTCCATCCCGGGTTTCTCAGGTCCTTCCTAATCCAATTTCAGTTTATACAAAACCAGATGTATCGGTTGGATTTTTCTAAATGATTGTGTTGCGATTTAAATATATCCCTAAGACTCCAGCTTGTGGCACAGCAATCAAAACATACTTTATAGGTACAAGGAAGCCCAGGTTTTGGTTAACCACTGCCCTTAAGCCCCTCCCACTATCATATTTGCCCACAAACACACTACCTCCCCGAAATGTCCCTCATTCTCAAGTTGAAAAGTTGGAAGGCATGGGTCAGTAGTACTAGTAGTGGTTACTCACATTCAAATGGACTTGTTTTGAAATGTAAAAGTGGAACTTTAGTGAGAAAATTAAGTCCTGCTAGATCCTTTCAGACTGGCCCCCTTTGCAGGTATAGCCATGTATAACATTAAAAACTAGTTACCTATACTGCTTAAAATCCAGCAATACACTGTCTCGCCTTGCTCAAATTTGTAGAAGCCAAGCTGCTGACAGCCTAGGTTTACTGCTGCTCAGGGGCTCTGGTCTTTAGCAAATCGCAGACTCCAGTAAGAAGAAACAGCAACAATAATAGAGGAAGTTTATAGCAGACACTAATTTTGGTAGCATAATTATTAATGTGGAATGTATGTTACTTGCTAAAGAACTTTTTTTTTTTTTATCAAGTTGTTATGGGTAAAGTACCACTTTACGTTTCATTGCTTATTTGAGTGGCATCCCTTATCTCAAATGAGAGTTGGGAACATACATTAGAATTTAAAGCCATGTAGATAACTCATTCACCTTGATCCAATCACCATAGTGTCATGCAATGTGTCAGGGCAGATGTTGATTGTCGAAGACAGGATGGGAGGTATGAAAGTTGTGAAAGCACTCTGGTGTTTTCAGTGCTGTATCACTCCTCCCACAACTCTACTGCTGTATATAAATAAATAGTGCACAGCAATATAAAGTAAAACCCTGTGCAATAAAAGATTTTCAATAGACTAATAGATAATTCCTAATTTAGCCCCTGTTTCTCCAATCAATATTAATCCCTTCAGCAAGTACTGTATATGAAACATATGCGAACCATAAATATGTAAAAGTAAATAAACAAAAGGGTCACTGACCTTTCCCAACATGTTTCATCACAGTGGATTTCATCAGGAGCTCTTCCTGATGAAGTCCACTTTGACAAAACACATTGAGCAAAGTCAGTGATATCAGCATGCATGGGGATTATGCTCCTCCTTCTCAGAAAGGATGAGGAGGACTGGACACATTAGCTGGTGTTGGTACAGCACCAGAAGATTTTCAGCACTTTTCACTTGATTAAATTTAAGAAAAAGAAAAACGTTTCCACTTTGGAGAATTCTGTTTTCTCTCTGTTTAATGCATTAATGTGGATTGCTGGTTAAAGCCACCCGACAATAGCAGATTGGCTGAAAAAAAATGTGTTTATTGCCCCTTAGGGAATGTACTATAAGACCTTTTATGATTTAAAGGTTATCTGTACTTGGTGAATCAATCCAAACTAAGGATACATGGATGGGTTAAAAGAGCGCATGTAATACCCTAGTTACTGCACATTTTCTTTTCAAATTGATTTTGATTGGTGTCTGTTATTAGATACTAAATATTTATATGTGTATAGCCAATTTTAGAGTAGAGATGATCCAACCAAGTGATACTAGAGATAGGGAAAGAAGCAGCAAACATCTGCAGACCACAAGTGACAGCAATACGCTCTGTTGCTATGCCACTGCCACTACTAACAAAAAAAACATACTGAAATGCAGGCGAAAGTGGCTGCCAGTGACAAATGTAAAGAAATATATATTTTTGAACAGTACCTTTTAAGAAAAAATCAATTTCCTCCACTGTGATAGCATTTTTATTTTCCAATTGTTGCATACAGAGAAACAAGAGAGCACAGGCTTGTGTTCTGTGTTCCGGAAGCAGGCTCCTAAAATTGAAAGGATAAAAAGGTAATTTGGATCTGTTCAAGATTATATAAATATATGTAATTGCTCAGCCAACTTTTTTAACAAACAAAGGTGCTTTATTGTCATAAAAGGGTAATTTACAGTATACCAGTGGACACAGTACATAACACTTCATATGAAGTAGACATTATCACCTACAGAAATCAGGTGCAGGCAGGGTACAGATCACATTTATATAAACATCATGTCTTTGACACCCTGATCCAAAACCACACTTGGGAGCACATACCTTAGTCATCTATTTTAAACACTGGGTTCCAATATATAATTGTGTAAGGTTAAGTATTTTTATTAAAATTAAATAATTATAGTCAGGTCAACATCTGACTGGCAGATGGCCTAGGAGGAGTTTGGATTTCAGGGCCCCTTGGGGTCCCATTACCACTTTAACTGAATTGACACTAAAGCCTAGTACACACAATGATCATCCGTTTTTTTGGATGCTAATCTCCATAACGAAAAAGAATAGGTTACTAAAGTACGAAAATTCTTGTACGACAGAATAAAAATTCGAAAGTGATGTCATGTGTTGTAGTGCATTTGTACTGTACTTTTGGACAAAAACTGTGCTGATTAAGCAAAGATCGTACCATCTGGTATTGCACAAGAACATTTTTCATGTTTGTCCCTTCGGAAAATTTTGGATGACAACTGTGCACTAACGATCAGATTATCGTATGATCCCTTCAAAAGCGGTATTTTTTGTACGATATTCTGATCGTGTGTACTGGGCTTAAGGTTTTTGTGTGTATCAACTTGTGTCCTTACAAGGCATTTAAAACAGAACAGAGAAAAAAAACCCTGCATAATTTAACTAAATTTTCTGTGAGCCCAGAATGGTAAGAAAAGCCTTGGGGAAAATTTAGGTATATGCTTATTGTATGCCTCAGGGGGAAAGGGGTCAGTCATGAGGGTTTTAATACTTATATACTGGAATTCAGGTTTGGATAGATAATTACTTTTGTTTCAGAGCAATCAGATTCAACAACTAACAATGAATGCTTTGGAGCACTGAAGTCATTCTTTCAGGCAACATAGTTTAGCCCTCCCAAGCAGTGACTTTCAATCTTCTGATCCCACCTGTAAACAGTGAGCAGTAGCTCTGGGAGCAGGGTGAATTAAGTTGATAAGAGAAAAACTTGAATGTCTTCAGTTATTCTGTTGTCAGATGAATTGCTCCACAGTGCCTACGCCAAACAACATGAGATATTGAGAGAAAATCAAACTGGAAGTTTTTTCTCAGAAAGTTGAGGATCCATTACTCCAAGGTGCTTGCAGCTACAAAGGTCAGCGGAGGCTTGTTATAAAGCACTTTTACTGGTTGTTAAAGCGGAGTTCCACACAAAAATGGAACTTCCGCTTTTCGGAACCCTCCCCCCCTCCAGTGTCACATTTGGCACCTTTCAGGGGGGAGGGGGGTGCATATACCTGTCTAAGACAAGTATTTGCACCCACTTCCAGCATAGACTCCCATGGGAGTCTACGCCTCTTCCTGTCCCCACCGCGCTGTCTGCTGGGAGCACACAGCTCCCAGCAGAGAGCAGGGACCACTTGGGACGCGCAGCGCGACTCCGGCATGTGCAGTAGGGAACCGGGAAGTGAAGCCGCAACGCTTCACTTCCTTATTCCCTCACCTAGGATGGTGGCGGCAGCTACCGAGAACCGAGCGGGTTCTCGGCGTCCCCTGCCGACATCACTGGACCCTGGGACAGGTAAGTGGCCATGTATTAAAAGTCAGCAGCTGCAGTATTTGTAGCTGCTGGCTTTTAATATTTTTTTTTTTTTTGGCGGTGTGGGTGAACCCCCGCTTTAAGAGTATGATAAGAATTGAAAATCCATAGCTTGGCCATAGTTCTACTTTAAACACTTGAGTTCCAACAGGAACTAACAGGAAGTGAATGCTGATACAAGCTACAGGAAGTGACGGAATCTGAAAATCCATTAAAAAATGCAAATAAACTGACAAGATTTTAACCACTTCAGCCCCGGAAGATGTGGCTGCTGAATGACCAGGCCATTTTTTGCGATTCAGCACTGTGTCGCTTTAACTGACAATTGCGCGGTCATGCATTTATGTCCTTTACGTCAAATAGAGCTTTCTTTTGGTGGTATTTGATCATCTCTGCACTATATTAAAAAAAAGAGAGACAATTTTAAAGGAGCCGACGTATAGCTATGACGGTTAAACATCCTGCGGACAAGGTAAGTGAAAGAAAAGCACATTCAGATGGCTGGGCCAGAAATGGCATTGAAAAATGCTTCCATTTATTATGAAAACTGAAATTCTGCCCAAAAAGGTGAACTTATGCCATGTACACACGACCGAATATTTCACCGGACTGAACTCCGAAGGACTTTTCGACAGAGTTCTGACAGAGTTCCAATGAAATGGACTTGCCTACGCACGATTGCACCAAAGTCCGATTGTTTCGAACGTGATGACGTACGACAGGACTAAAATAAGGAAGTTCATAGCCAGTAGCCAATAGCTGCCCTTGCGTCCTTTTTTGTCTGTCGGACTAGCATACAGATGAACGGATTTTTCGATCGGACTCGAGTCCGTCGGAAAGATTTGAAACATGTTCTTTTTCTAAGGTCCGACAGATTTTTCGACAGAAAAGGTCCGATGAAGCCCACATACGGTCGAATTGTCTGACGGATTAGTTCCGTCGGACCAGTTCAGTCGAAAAGTCCGGTCGTGTGTACATGGCATTATCCTTTAAAGTCACAAGAAACCTGAAATGTAGGCTTTAAATAATCAGGTAGGCAAACCTTTCTATGAAAAGCAGAACTACACTGTATTTGAGCACCACAAACCAAAATTTCTATTCAATTTATTTTTAATATTCAAAGCAAGCTCGCCCATCCATCCATGTCTCCATGTTTTATTTTGCTGAGAAATCACTTTGAAAAACACCCCCTAGCATTTCTGGCTGTGGCCATCTTGAGTAGGGGAGATGATTCATGTAGCATTTACTTCATCAAATCCATCTGCCCTTAGCTCAGGCATGAAGGCAGGAGGGTGTGCTTAACTGAGAAAGCCCCTCCCCTCCTGAAGACTCATGAGATGTATGACATCATTTACCTAGGTCTGAAAACCAGAAAGTGAAGAAATTGAAAACAAAACGTTTAAATCAAGTAAATATGATATAGTTTCCTATCTATTTACTAACACTAGCGGCATAAGGACTAAACATAGTCAATGTTGATTGAGAGAGTGAAGTTCCACTTTAAGACGCCCCATTAAGGGTCACTGACATTTTTTACCGCAATGCCTGTGTTGTTTGTTTCAATGGGTGTGATGTCCCTAACACAAAGTCAAGGTGTGCTTCTTTGCAAGCCTTTTTGTTGTTTTTTTTCCATATCAGCAGTGTACGATAAGCAGCTGGCAATATTTCATGATCACTTGGGGGCCTCCTGCTAGCTGTAGGGCCCCAGGCAGCTGTTTGCTGCTAGTGCCATAGATTGGTAACTAGTAACTGTCAGGGATACTACTGTTTTCATCGACTTTTACAAATGAAACTCTTAAGCATACTTTATAATGACAGGTACGGTAAGGAACATGTCAGGTGTAAATGTGACTGCAGTACATTTATTGGTGGTTTCTGAAATAATTTTTCTTGAATGCAGCATTTACGTCTGCCATATCACATGGTTTGGATGACTGAAAACCTTTTTTTATACATTTCCTTGAAGAGCTTCATGTTATTCAGACAGTTGTGTCAACTTATCATGCATTGTTTGGTATTTTACCTAGCTCTGTAACTTCCAATGTATTTTGTGAATAAAAGAGGCCGCAAGCTTCTCTATATACTGCATGTTGAGACAATGACAGGATCAGAGGATATCCAATATTGAAAATGGAAACTCTAATGCATGATTATTCTCATCAAACGGCTTTGCCAAATTTTACACAGAATTTACTTAAGACTTTAAAGCGGAGTTCCACCCAAAAGTGGAACTTCCGCTCATCTGATTCCTCCCCCTCTTCGGTGCCACAATTGGCACCTTTCAGGTTGGAGGGCGGTGCAGATACTTGTCTAATACAGGTATTTTCACCCACTTCCAGGAATAGACTCCCGCGGGAGTCACGCCCCTTCCTGCACCCCCCCACTGTCTCCTGGGAAACACACAGGTCCCAGGAGATAGCGTGGACCAGTTAGGAAGCGCAGCGCGACTCGCGCATGCGCAGTAGGGAACCGGGAAGTGAAGCCGCAACGCTTCACTTCCTGATTCCCTCACCGAGGATGGTGGCAGCAGCTGCCGAGACCCGAGCGATTGATCGCTGGACCCTGGGACAAGTAAGTGTCCACTTATTAAAAGTCAGCAGCTGCAGTATTTGTAGCTGCTGGCTTTTATTTTATTTTTTTTAGGTGGACCCCTGCTTTAATTGCAAAAGTACTCCAGCTATAAAATCTACCCTTCAGGCAAAACAGAAGGCCTGGAGCCTTTCTACACAAAATTATATAAAAAAAAGAGTGGTATCTGCTTAGTTCCAGGTTTTATGCGGCTCCCGTGCGCATGCGCGGGAGTGACGTCATCACGGTTTCGGCCAATCACAGTGCCGGAGCCACGATACCCAGAAAGAAGATGGACGCTCCATAGCAGAGGGGACAGTGGTGACATCGCAGGCTCCTGTGTCAGGTAAGTGAAACATAATGGGCTACTATGCGATGCATAGTAGCCCATTATGCTTTACCTTTGCAGGGAAACAAAGAGGAAGTAAACCCATCAGGGTTTACTTCCTCTTTAATCAATGTGGACATACAGTCTTTTATCAAAATATAATTAATTCAAATATTAAGATGAAAAAGACTTATCTCTGCTTGATATTATCCCATGTACAGTACATACATAGTAGATACTAATTTCTGGCCTCTAAAAAAGGTTTTCTACCGCTTAACTTTTTTTTTTCTTGTCTTAGTTGCAATCATTTTTAAAATCTCTATTTCACACCACCTAGGTCCTTTGACCATCCAAATTTGAACACAGAAGTCCATTCCCATCAGTTTGTAATCTTGAAAAGTGTGAATGCTCCCTCCAAGAGAAAGAGATATGTTGAAAGTAAACAGCTACTGCTAACAGCAAATAATGTTATCATGTTATCATAGGTATGCTCTGTATTTATATTTTATTTGTAAAAAAAAAAAAAAGAAGAGGAAAGAAATGTAATAAAAGAACACAATAAACACTAAAAAAAGACCCAAAGCCTTTAGACTATCCTACAAACTATAACAGGAAGGGATCATTGTTTTTTATATAATTGTTTAAAGTTTACTTCTAAGTTATATTATACTTATTGTTATATCTATCTGTCTCTATATACACAATTTTGCTTTACAATAACCTTTTATCATGGACGTGCCCTGTATTATCTGTTGGCTTCAACTACAGAGGTCTTAAAACCACACAGGAGAGGAGGCTAAAAAAGTTATTTGTTAACACTGATCATAATAAATAAATACGTAAACCATATACAAAACTACAATGCATTTTCTCAAATGAATAGATGAGAATTTGCAGCACAGTGCCTGTAGTGTAGAGCAATAGATTTGATAGTAAAGGTTGTAGTCTTTTGGTGACAATGTTTAAAAGAAATGTGAAGTGAGAATAAACTGACTTTTCTAAAAATGTTTGTTATCTAGCTGCTTTGTAACTCAGGTCTTCAATATAGACCCAGCACACATATGCTGATCAGAGTTCTGATTTTCCCTGCTGCACACTTGTGACTGGTAAAAATATATTGAGGTAAGAAACAGCCAAGCAAATTGCTATTTTGAAACTTGGGTGCAACAAGTCATCTCATTTTTACTTTATTCTTACTAAAATACTAAATGTAAAATTTAACAGAAAAAGTAAGATTCCCCCATTAATGACCATAATAAGTGGCTGAACTTGAGTTCAGAGATTTCTATACATTAAAATTCAATGGGGAATTCAAGGGGAACTTCATCTTTTCAATCAACATTGTCTATTTGTAACCCTTATGCGGCTAGCATTAGTAAATTGGAAGGTATATCATATTTACTGTAACATTTGTTCAGTTGGTTAATTGCCTTCTTGTACTGGCTTTCATTAGCTGAGCTTTCAAGGATTCTTTAATCATTTATACATAAACTAGTGTAAAGTATTGGACCCGCGATCTGTGGATTGCAGATGCAATGCCAGGTTCCTGCAAACACTGTTGACAGGAGAGTTCAGGAAGTGTCGGTAAACTACGAGGGTGCTGATCAGCTCCCTGGTAGTTCATTAAGAACTACAAGCCATTTGCTGCAGTGGAAGATGGGACTTATAGTTCATTCATTCACAGATTCCTGCTGTCACAGAGAAAGGGGGGATGAGGGGGGTGAGGAGGAGGATGCTGAATATGTTACACCCTAAATACAGGTATAATATGCAACATGTTCAGAAGGTGAACAAACCTTTAAGTAACATAATATTTTGCTTATAAAAGTTGTCATCCTGTCGTGACATTAGTCTCATCTATATTTCCACAATCTACTACAACAATACTATACATACAGTATTTATGGCAAAAATAAATTTAAGAGCATTTGGGAGATAGCTCAGAGAAAAGAGGCTCATAGGAAAAAAAAAAGAGCAGAATGAAGGGATATTAGGGAAAGACAGCTATGACAGTAAGGTATGGAAAGCACATCTGTAGTCTAGCTTTAATGCCCCGTACACACGGTCGGATTTTCCGATGGAAAATGTCCGATCGGAGCGTGTTGTCGGAAATTCCGACCGTGTGTGGGCTCCATCGGACATTTCCCATAGGAATTTTCTGACACACAAAGTTGGAGAGCAGGAGATAAGATTTTCCGACAACAAAATCCGTTGTCGGAAATTCCGATCGTGTGTACACAAATCCGACGGACAAAGTTCCACGCATGCTCAGAATAAATAAAGAGATGAAAGCTATTGGCCACTGCCCCGTTTATAGTCCCGACGTACGTGTTTTAGGTCACCGCGTTCAGAATGATCGGATTTTCCGACAACTTTGTGTGACCGTGTGTATGCAAGACAAGTTTGAGCCAACATCCGTCGGAAAAAATCCTAGGATTTTGTTGTCGGAATGTCCGAACAAAGTCCGACCGTGTGTACGCCCTATAATACTGTATGCTCTGTGCTAACCATGCAGAGTTCATTTCAGTGTTATTACTGTTTTACATGCTACTGTATACAAATGTATTTTGCAGGTGATGTGTGTTTATTTTAAAGGGCAATTCTCCTCTTGAGCACTATGTAAATGAGCGCAGTATTAAGGATAATGCTCATTTTATCCTCTCGGTGTCGTAGGTATAATATGCCTTAGCCTTTTATTAATATAATGTGTTCCATAAATGAGAATTAAGAGAGAAGATAACATTCATTAACTAGTTTTACAGGACTTTACTGCTCATATGATTTGATGTACATAATATAAACATGCAATACAGTAAGAAAGAGGGAAGGATAAAATAATACCATAAATTTAGTATAAAATCCTAACATGAGTATGAAGTCTTGCTAGGTTTGCTTATCTAACTTTTTATGCTTCATTTTCTCACGTCCAAGTAGGTGCTAATTTGCTTAGCACTAGGCATCAAGTAGTAAACAAGTGAAAAAAGTTAATAAAATACAATTTTCACTTTTTTTCACATCAGCAGTTATGACCTTCTAAATGCTCTTTCCAGTCACTTCACTGCCTACATGCCTGCAGTAGAGAAACTGCCACGTGTCATTTCTCTCGCTGGATTGAGATCTGGCTCAGGTATGTATGGGGGGGGGGGGGGTAGTGCACACAGAAGGTTTTTTACCGTAATGCCTTTAGAACCACCTTAAAAGCATAACTAATCCCACCTATCCTTTACAGACAAGGAAGCTGCCACCATAGCCTTTGTTTGGTCTATAGGTGCCATGGTGCCGCACAAGTGATCAGCTATGATAAAAGCCGTTTGATGGCATGACAATTCAACTGAGAGCCAACATAAGCACAACAGTATTTGTAACAGTTATCATCCAAGACATGTATTGCTTTAAGCATTGCCCCTTTCATTCAACAAGTGGTCCTTAACCACGTCCGGACCAGCCGCTGCAGTTTTACTGCGGCAGGTTGGCTCGGCTGGGCAAATCGATGCTAGCTTACGTCGCTTTTCCTTTTGGCCACTAGGGACGGCGCGCGCGTACTCTCAGCGTGTGCCCGGAGCTGCTGCGAGTGCCCGTTGGGCACGATGACCGCCGGGCACCCGCGATCGCTCGTGACAGAGTGAGAACCGGGATCTGTGTGTTTAAACACATAAATCCCAGTTCTTTCAGGGAAGTACTAAGTATAAACAATGATCTCTCGCCTCACAGACAGTCCCATCCCCCCTACAGTTAGAACACAGTTAGGGAACATATTTAACCCCTTGATCGCCCCATAGTGTTAACCCCTTCTCTACCAGTGACATTTATACAGTATTCAGTGCATTTTTATAGCACTGATTGCTGTATAATTGTCAATGATCCCAAAAATGTGTCAAAAGTGTCAAATTTGTCTGCCACAATATCGCAGTCTCGATAAAAATCGCAGATCGCCGCGATTACTAGTAAAAAAAAAAAAAAATAATAAAAATGCCATAAATCTATCCCCTATTTTGCAGATGCTATAACTTTTGCGCAAACCAATCAATATACGCTTATTGCGATTTTTTTACCAAAAATATGTAGAAGAATACATATCAGCCTAAACTGAGGAAAAAATTAGTTTTTTTGAAAATAAAAATATGGGATATTTATTATAGCAAAAAGTAAAAGATATTGTGAATTTTTCAAAATTGGCGCTCTTCTTTTGTTTATAGCGCAAAAAATAAAAACCAATTGTCAGTTAAAGCAACGCAGTACCGTATCGCAAAAAATGGCCTGGTCATTGAGCAGCCAAATCTTCCAGGGCTGAAGTGGTTAAACTTCTAACATAGCCAGACAGAAATCAAGGGCCAGTATACAGCCTGGACACAGAATCCTATGATACTTAGCACAATCTAGTGGTCAAATACAGTATTTTCTGTTTTTAATAAATGAAAAACATTCATTCAGCACAGGAAATAGCCTAATAACATTTGTGTTTTGCCCAATTCACTCGGAACATTTTTGCACTTTCACTGGGCAAATTGCTAGGTAATTTTTTTTTTTTTTTTAAGATTATACCCCTTTGTATGGTGTATATATTCCTTCTCATACACAGGAGTACTAAACTGTTCCTGCACAGACAATCCTACCATATATTTAGTGGGAGTTTATATGCAGGATAGTTTAGGCAGCTGCCTAGGGCCCATAACTTCCAGCAGGAGAGATTTCAGACTGTGCTGGAAACCATAGTCTTTATTACTAAAAGTGAAGTGCAAAATTACCCAAGTCAAGAGGTCTCCTCTCAAGTGGAGTACTTCCTAACTCATCACCAATCTAAGAGGCATCTTCTTCACTCATTTATAATGGGGCACTCCTTCACTAGGTACCAATGTAAAGGGTACTTCTCCACTGACCACCAACGTAAGGGTACATTTCTCCACTGACCACCAATGATAAAAGGCACCTCTCTACTAACTAGAGAAGAGCTACTAAATAGAGATGAGTTTAAGGCTTGTGAACCCTTGTGAACCTTGACCATTCAAGTCTTCAGATGAGAGTCCAAACAGTTACACATTTGGCAGCAGCTGAACATTAGGCATTACTAGCGCTTATATCCATGACAGCTTTCTGCTGTCAATGGCTGTTAAAGTTATATGTGAATCATTACCTTGTAAGACAACCCAGTTGTTCAGTTTTAAATAGTACTAAAAAGCAAATGTTATATATATATATATATATATATATATATATATATATATATATATATATATATATTCTTTTTTTTTTTTTACATAGGAGTTGATTTACTAAAATTAGTGAAAAATCTGGTGGAGCTCTGCATACAAAAAAAAAAAATCAGCTTCCAGTTTTTTGGGGTTTTTTTTTGTTTTTGTAAATGTCCCTTTCACTATGCTACGTTACGTGGTAAAGATGTGCTCCAATGCACTTTTTTGCCAATGCCTTGGCTATTAGCCATAAAAATAGAGAAAATTGATTTGACAGATTCGCCTTTCATTGACTTCAAAGGGGTTCAGATTCAGCATCCAAAGGTTTGGTATGTTTGGCTGAACCTCTGCAAACCAAACCCAGGTATGTTTAACTCATCTCTACTGACCAAAGATATATGGGTGCATTTCTCCACTGGCCACCAAAGTAAAATATAGTCTCTCCTCTAAACACCTGTGTAAAAGAGGATTTAAAAATTGATGATTAATGTATGACATCACTACTTATGAGGCTTTATCCTTTTCACTAGCTATGAAATGTACTGGAAGCTTTTATTATGAGGCTGCTCATTGACTATCAATGTAGATGGGGTAGATATAGGAGGGGTACACAGATCACCATAAGCACCAGTAGGTAGGAGGCATAAATAACAATCCAGGCCTCTAAAGTAGCCTACTAGCCTCCACTAGTAGTAATGTAAATATTTATTAGGACACCAAGCTCCAGGTTTCAGAGGAATGTCAAATAAATGTGTGCTCCTATTATGCTAGAGGAAGGGGGAAGGGGTATAAATTAAACGCAGCTCTGGCCCAAAGGTGGTTGAAACTGTTAGTGCACCTATTATTAATTTGCACTCTGCAAGATAATTGAAACTGTTAGTGCACCTAATATTAATTTGCTCTCTGCTTTTTTTAATGAGAAAACTCAACTGAGAATATTTCATAGTCATACTGGGTACCTACCCTGTTCTATGTATAAAATATATATCTATTTATAAAATGAAGAGAATACTCACTCAATCATAAGCTGGTACACAGCTTGGGTTAACTGATCCATTATCTTTCTCATCTGAACTGAAGATAGAAAGGAGGCACTTGGGTCAGTCTGGTTGGTGAGTAATTGGGTTTCAGAATCTGCCATGAGACCTGAGAAAAGCACAGCAAAAAGAGGGGTTAGTTTGACCAGATTGTATTTCACTAAATAGAACAAAAAGCCTTTATTGTCATCTTTTAAAAAAGTACAATGACATTTGAATGCCACTTCTGAAACAATGCTGTAAACACATAAACATAACACAACACCCCACAATGGTCCTCCCCCAACCCACACCTTAATAGATAAGATAAATGAATACCCAAAATAATAAATATAATTAAAATATTAATTACCACTTTAAAATGTAACACTAGGCCATAAGTCTATTTATCATTATTATAGATGCACACTGTTGTACTAATCCCAATTATTAATTACTAAAAGACAAAAAAAGGGTTATCCACTAATTGTTTGCATTATATTACTTGGAAAGAAATCTCTACATCTGTTTGTCCCTATTTTAATATACCTGCACCTACCAGAGGGCATCAATTCAAATAGATATGGCCTAAATGTAGAGGATCTTTTGCAATAATTTGCTCTACAAAAACAGCAGGAGTAACTGAACATATCATCCAAAGGGAGTTAACAGCAAATCATTTTCTGCGTGGTGCTTTTAATTTTCTGAAGAACCTGTCTGCCATTGAGCAATGGAATATCACACCAAAATATAGTACGCCAGTATGTCCTCAATAGTAGAGCAGTAAAATGTCACCAGCAGCTTAGGTCACCAGCACTTAGGAGGAAAGTTATTGTATAAATATGACAATTCTGCACTTTATAACATAATTAATAAGATGTCCTAGATGCTATGGAGGTTTATCAAGTGACTGATTGAGAATCTATTTTAACTTGTATAAGGACCCACTCATACCATATGCATTGGGATGGGTTGGGCAGTGTTGCCCAGCACAGCCCCAAAGAATTAACAAGGCGCTTTCCCTTATATCCTATTGTTTCTGTTCACAGTGGTTTATTTTCAGTCTGTCTTTCTGGAAGTGACAAGGACACTGCATTTCTGGCAAGATCATCAGGTATTTTCTGTACCTGTTGACAATGTTCTTAGCCTGAAAAATGAAACCTAATGCAACCACATCATCAACCATATATATTTTTTTTCTAGTCAGCATCCAACAAGAGAACCCTCTGACAATCCTGCTGTGTATCCTTTGCATATAAGGAGGATGTTGTTTGTTAGCAGAGGTCACGCAAGGCATCAACAACAAGTAGTGAGCTATAATGGCTATTACTTGAGAATGCAAAAACATCCTCCATGTTTGTGAAGTTTATTTGGCCCTATAGCCTAAGATTGTATGACTAGTGTTGTACTATCCCTAACCATGTTTTCAAAGCCTTGCTGAAAATATGCAGACTGATGAATCATTAATATTCAGTATGGTAATTGTTCATGACAATCACCAGCCTATTTTGCACATTTAGTAATATAAAAACAGTACACTCTCCTATTAACTGCCTATGTTATTAAAAAAAATATATAAAAGTAATGAAAAGTATATTAATTTATTAAACAATGCAATGAGCAGTATCTCTCTCCAGCAGTGCAAAGGTCAATAGTATTCCATTCAGCAATAATAAAACAATTGGTAAATTATAGGTGTGCAGTCTGCTATTATTAATCCAGGAAACGCTAAATGAATTAATAAATAACTGTGAAGTCGCACACAAGAAAAGAGATGGAATGAGATGCATCCAAATTTATATCAGCAAAACACAAACTTACTATAGCAGTAAAGAAGCAGAAAAGATGCTATGTTAAGCAATAGTTACAGCATATCATTAGTTACAAATCAATCCAGTATCAAATAAGAAAATTACAAAAGTCAACAAATCAAATAATAGAGAGTCAAGCTGAAATTCATATTGCATTCATTAAGGGACCAAAGGCTGCTCGACTGTACTTTAACCCCCTTCTGTCAAGCATACAAACATATGCATCCTCCCCGAAGTGGGTATTTTTCCGTAGGGACACATATGTGCGCACCTGGGTATGTGCTGGGAGCACCCAGCACAGAGACTGACCTGTCACCTACAGCTCCGCATCACCTACTAATGATCAGGAGCTGGGAGGAATGACTCTCAATCACATGATCTCTGTGATTGCCAGTAATTGGCTATCACATTGATCAGTTACGTTACAGCTCAATCCTGTACACTTTTGCTCTTGGAAGGAGAAAATGATACATAGTAACTTTTTCTACTTGCTAGAGGAGAAGTTTGTAAACAAAAACAAAAAAAGATGTGGGGGAAAAAAATTAAATAAAGATAAAATAGCTAGATTTTTTTAATCTCGGTCAGTTTCATGGTCTGCGTTAGGGTCAAAGACCATTGTCCAGGTCAAAGGTCAGGGCCAATCATCATGGTCAGTGTGTTTTAAGTAGGATTAAAACTAAAGCCATTTTTGTCAGCATTGAGTTTTAAGTAGGATTAAAAAAAGCAAAATGAGCAATATTTTTACCATTTTGTGCCAGTTTTCCTAATAATCTAAAAAAAAAAAAATCAGGAAATGTCTATTACCATCTCCTCCGAATTACACAGGTTTACTAACACATGCCAACATTGGCAAAACTAGTTTAAGATAATTAGAATTGGGCTTTAACTAGAATTTAAAAGTAATGGCAATGGGGTTAATTTACTAAACCTGGAGAGTGCAAAATCTGGTGCAGCTCTGCATAGAAACCAGCAATTGAACAAGCTGAAGTTAGAAGCTGATTGCCTATCATGAACAGCTGCCCCATATTTTGCACTCTCCAGTTTTAGTAAATCAACCACAATGTGTTAAGAGCATGCTGGAAACTCTCTGTATGTTTTGATTGCCATTTGAAATTATCATGTACTCGACATGCACTGTCTCTATTTGCCATGCATGAAAAAGGAAAATCATTGACAGCTTGCTTCTAATACATGATAAAACAGATGTATTTTACATTTTTGCAAGTGTTAATAAGTGGAAGCTCAAGATTAGTCATATGTAGACAGATTTCTCTCTGCGTTTACTCCCAATTAATATTCTATATATATATATCCCACTGTATGTGATCGGACTGTGTGTACTCTGCCTGTATGTGCCATTTTAAGGATTATTCTGACTGGGTGTTCCTTCTGTGCATGTTCCCTATCTGCTATGAATGTGAGTGATCTGTCTAAGTGTGCTCCAAAACCAATATTTACTTTATTAAAATACATAACGTCAACTTATTCCACAGTGTGTAAAATGAAATGTGAATTTGTATTTACTTCATTCACTCAATAACATGGAAGGAAGATTGCTCGTTTTTAAAATTCCCCGGTAAATGTCTAGGTGCAAAAAGAAAGTAAAAGTTTAATTGGCTAAGCATAAAATGTAGTAATTTAGGTAGGCCTTTTGGCTGTCTATACACCTCTTTTCTACAAAGTTCTGTTTATTATCTCTGTTGTGCACATACCCAACCTGAGAGGTGGTAGGAATAATTAAAAGAGGGAACCAAAGTCTAAATTTTAAAGTTTCCCTCTCTCGAGGGGCACTCGGCAGGGGTGTCCACTTTCTCCCCTTCTGTATGCCTTAGCGGTGGAGCCTCTCGCTGCATCCCTTAGAGCCCACCCAGGTGTTATAGGACTCACTCGCGGTACCCTGATGGAAAAAATTAGTTTATACGCTGACGACATGCTACTATATCTTGCAGACTCAGGCATGTCTTTACAACTGGCCCTAGAAACAATTCAAACCTTCGGCAATTACTCAGGACTGAAAATTAACTGGGATAAATCCCAGATCCTCCCCATAGATGTTAGTGTACCTACCAGAGAACAGTCCAACTCCCCACTTCTTAGAGTCAGCGAGATGACTTACCTGGGGATAGTGATAACCCGATCACCAGAAGACTACGTTCGCCTCAACTTAGAACCCCTAATAGCAGTACTAAAACGCAAAACACAGATATGGGCCAAATTACCCCTAGGGGTGATGGGTCGAGTTAACCTAATTAAAATGGTCCTTCTTCCCAAATTTTTATACGTACTATGGCACGCCCCGATCTACTTACCCCTGCGAATATTTAAATCCATTGAGTCTATTCTCAACTCATTTGTATGGGGATCGGGCCGTCACAAACTATCCTGGCAAACGTTGAAAAACCCGACAGAATTGGGGGGTGCGGCTCTACCGGATTTCAACCTCTATTACCTGGCGGCGCAAATGTCCCAGTTTTTCCACCTAGATAAACATGACAAAAAGCGTTGCTTGTCCCTGATCTGTGCTCCACGGGGACCCCGAACTTCACACCCCTTTCAAATTCTTTTCTTAGGCCCTAACAAAATAGATAACAAGAAAGGAATGCTATACCATTACTGCAGGGTGTGGGAAGTAGTAAAACACAAACTCAAATTGCCGCCTACACACTCCCACACGCCACTATGGGACAATCCTGAACTGGGAGAACTCCACAAGGTACCGAATCCCGAATTATGGCTTCAATACGGCATTGGATTTTTGTCAGATGTCCAGCATGACAATGTTTTATAATCATTCCAATGCCTTAAAACAAAATTTGACCTCCCAAACAATATGTTCTTCTGTTATCTCCAGCTCCGTCACGCCCTCCAAGCCCAGTTTGGTAGGACCCCTCCTGAGGTGGAACGTGCAGATGTCTTGCATATTATATTGGGCACCGAACACCGCAAGCTTATTTCAGAATTCTATAACTTGCTGCTAAGACCCACTGCAGTCTCCATTGCATATAGGTTAAAAGATGTCTGGTCGGGGGACGTGGGGGAGCTGGAGGACGACGAATGAGAGGATGCCCTGGGGACTTGTAAAAAGGTCTCCACCAAGCTGTCGGACCGCCTCACACACCTGTACATTCTTCACAGGTCGTATTTGACACCCCATCGTATAGCCAAATACAAACCAACTCAAAACCCTAACTGCCCCCACTGTGACAGCCCATCCAGTACTTTCTTTCAACTTCTGTGGCAATGCCCAGTGATACAAGACTACTGGTCCCAGATAGTTAGATTTATCCACGATGAAATGGGATCCCCACTCACACTATGCCCCAAACAATGCCTATTAGGTATATTTCCAGACCCAGACTCGGATAAATATCACAAGATATTCCTCCAAGAAGTGCTTTTTACAGCTAGACTACTAATAGCCAGAAAATGGCTACAAGCTGCCCCTCCCACGCGTCAAGAATGGATATCCAACATTAACAAGGTCCTTCCTTATAAAAAGGAAATATATGCCCACAGGGGATGCCCAAGAAAATATGGCAAAGTATGGGATGCTTGGCTTGAAAGCGCCTCTACCTGTAACACAACCGCAGAATAACTTATCTTACAATAAAATCTCCCGCTGAAGTATTAAAGTGTGGACATACTAACCATGTGTTATAGATGTGATGTGGCACACCAATAATTGATACATGTTTCGTAACTCTTTTACATGTTTATTTTCTTTTATTTGCCTGTATGTTTATCGGCGAGACTATTCTCAAATGTAACCTGCATAATACTCTGCTGTATTATTGATGAATATGACCTGTATGTACAACATTTTTTTTTGATCTTTCAATAAAAACACCACGTTAACTGGAAAAAAAAAAAAAAATTTAAAGTTTGCAAGCAGGTAGACTCTATATTACAGAAGAGACATACAATGCCTCTTCTGCAATAAAATAAACCTACCTGCCTGCTTGCAGTCTTTTCAGAATGTACACTCAGTGAAGCTCAGTTTACTATCTGGCACAGACCTTGAGCACTAGGATGACCTAACACCTGTACATACGCAGGAGTGACATAGTTCTGCACCAGCAGCCCGGTACTAGGAACAAGCCAGGTAGAATATGCTAGTGCTGGTGAGGGATGTCTAATCATTGAAGGAAAATGAACTATTTTGGACATTAGTTCCCCTTTAAACCTTAGTTCACTTTAAATATCTAATCATGTACAAAGGAGTTAAATATGAATTTCCAATTCAAATGATTTGATGATTGAAATCAACACAATTTCAGTGGACTAAGCGAAATTTCTACTGCTTTAATAAATCAACCCATGTGCATGACAGGGCAGTACCAGTTAGATTCCAGGTGACCTCTGATCCCCGACACTTAAGCTGAAGTGACAGCAGACCCAAGCAAAGAGTATAAATTTAAATCGAGGGTCTAATATTAATTTTTCATGAGTAATGCTACAATATTACAATCATTTAGTACTGCATATCCAGATTCTTGCAGCGCAGGATATTAAGATTCAGCAAGCTATGTTTGCATAAATTAACATAACTAAAAGCAGACATTTTCATTTATTCAAATGTTAATAACAACGAAAATCTAAATTTTCGATATACTGCTTTGCCGTCAGTTCAGTGGCTTGTAATGTTATTTACCTTTACAGTGATATAGGCAACTTTTCATGAAAAATACTTTGCAGTCTTTATTTAATTCAACTAATTTATGATTGTATCCTGTTCAACAATTGCCAATCACAAGCAGTATGTGAGTGTTTCACATACAGACATTTTTTCTAAGCTCTCCACTGAACATTATTAGTAGTTCTGCAGCACACCCTGAAGTTTGCTAGCGGCTGCACTTTTCAGATAAATTCTCAATGATTACACAATTACGGTCAAATTTCTTTTACCTTCCTCTTATTCTACTGTTTCAAAAAAGCAATAAAAGTGGAAATCACTCCTCAGTCCTTCGTGGTACATTGAGTCTCATCAAGAAAACTCTGGGTACTTTAATCAACTGTACTACTTGTTATATACTGTAGTTCATCTATTCATGTGAAAGTTATGCATTTACTGCTCAAAAGTGTTTTGTTTTTCTGAAGAATATCATTCTAGCTTATGTGTTTACTTTTCATAGCTCAATACTGGAATCTGGTGCATCTACAAAAATGAGAACATTTTCAAATAGTAAGGTGTTGCATTTGCCTAGGACATTTTTTACATATAAAACCACCAAATTAATGAGAAAACAATCCCTTTTATTTCCATAAAGCATTTCCACTATAAAAATGTAAACTATTATTTGAAGTGTAATAAACAAAATTTTAATTCAGTAAAGCTTTCCAGTCCTTGGTTAAGGCTGCTCTATTAGTTTTCTTTTCAGGTTTTCTGTTTTCTTGCTTTATTTTCACTTCGTAATCCTGTGAGTAACACTTCCTGCCCCTGGGGGCAGAGGCGTAACTACAATCTTCAGGGCCCCCGATGTAAGAAACCATGGAGGGCCCCCCTGACAGGGCTCTTTTCTCCGAGCCCGATGGCGGAACACCAGGGCCCGGTCGCAAGTGGGTGGCTGCATGTAAAGGAATCGTTCCCCCCCCCCCCTTCTCCTCCTCTCCCTCCCACAGGCATTCAGGGGCTGCAGGAGGAAAATGGAGAGATGGGTTCCTCTATGTCAGTGTTTCTCAATCTTTTTCCAGTCAGAGCACCCTTGAAGTGGCTGCACTGCAACCACCCTGCAACTGTGTGCATTGCATGCAGTTGCAGCATAGTGATGATGCATTTAAGGGGTTAAAACAGGCGGTCAGGAGGCAACATATTGCCTCTTTACCGGCTGTCAAATGCCTCTGAAAAGCGATTTGAGCATGGATCACTTTTCAGAGGAACAGCATTTTTTTTTTTGCTGGTGCTATGAACAAGCAAAAAAAAAAAAAAAATCGGATCTAATGGGACACATATAGGGGGTCAGGATTAAAAGCGCATACATAAAATGTGCATATATACATGTAAACACACATACATACACACACACACACACACACACACATACATAAATACACACACACACACACATACATAAATACACATATATATATATATATATATATATATATATATATATATATACATACATACATATACACATACTGTGTATATATATATATATATATACATAAATGCACACACACACATAAACCAGTGGCAGATGGTGCTCAAATTTTTTGGGGGGGCGTAAGCAAACTGAAAAATTCTTTAAAAAAAAACGCATCAATTGCAGCCTCACTGTGCACATCAATTGCCACCACTGTACCCATCATATGCAGCCACTGTGCCCATCAAACGCAGCCACTGTGCACATCAATTGCCACCACTGTACCCATCATATGCAGCCACTGTGCCCATCAAACGCAGCCACTGTGCACATCAATTGCCACCACTGTACCCATCATATGCAGCCACTGTGCCCATCAAACGCAGCCACTGTGCACATCAATTGCCACCACTGTACCCATCATATGCAGCCACTGTGCCCATCAAACGCAGCCACTTTGCCCATCAAATGCAGCCACTGTGACCATCAATTGCAACTCCTGTGCCCCCAAACGCAGCCACTGTGCCCATCAAATGCAGCCACTGTGCCCATCAAACACAGCCACTGTGCCCATCAATTGCAACCCCTGTGCCCTCAAACGCAGCCACTATGCCCATCAAACGCAGCCACTATGCCCATCAAACGCAGCCACTGTGCCCATCAAACGCAGCCACTGTGCCCATCAATTGCAACCCCTGTGCCCATCAAATGCAGCCACTGTGCCCATCAATTGTCACCCCTGTGCCCTGAAACGCAGCCACTGTGCCCATCAAACGCAGTCACTGTGCCCATCAATTGCTGCCACTGTGACCCCCCTGCCCGCTCGCAGTCCGCCCGGCACTTACCCTGTCTCGGTGGGGCAGCGGGTGACGGCGACGAGCAGGGTCCTCCATGCGTTTCCTCCCATCCTCTCCTCCTGATAGGCATCCAATAGCGGCACCTGTCGTTTCAGCCAATCAGGTGACGGGTAACAGACCTGAGCACCTGATTGGTGGAGAGGCAGTTCAGTGTTAGGAAAGCAAATATTTATTCGCTTTTCTAACATACCTGGGTGGACTGTGAGCGCCAAGCATGGCACTCGCAGTTCACCTATTTTGAAGCCTATTTAGTGCTTTAAAAACACCCCTGCTGATGTAATTCTGGCACCCGGCGTCCAAAAAGGGGCCAGGCGTCTGAATAGGGGGGACAGGGGTGGCCATAGATAGATTCACACTATGCATGAATCTATCTATTTGTGATAGAGGGGTGCCTGGAGAGAGGGGGCAGTGCCCATGCGCCTCTATGGACGCACCGCCACTGAATACACATACATACACACATATACATACATGCTCACACACACACACACATATACATACATGCTCACACACACGCACATATACATACATGCTCACACACACACACACACACACACACACACATGCACATATACATACATGCTCACACACACACACATACATGCACATATACATACATGCTCACACACACACACACACACACACACACACACACACATACATACATGCACATATACATACATGCTCACTGTAGGGGGAGACAAAGAGCACAGCACTGTGCTTTCACTTTGTAATCAATGTGAGCAGCTCCCTGTACAGTGCCGAATACAGTTCGGCTTAGGACGGGGAGCTTGTCTCCGCTCCCCTATCAAAGTAGTGTATACAGGGGGCCCTCAAGGGCCCCTCAAGGGCCCCCTGCAGCAAGGGGCCCGGTCGCCATGGCAACCTCAGCGACCCCTATAATTCCGTCACTGCCTGGGGGATTATACTTACTCACTGCATCTGGCATGATGTCATCTTTATGCCTCTCTACCTCAGCCAATCAGAGGAAGCCTTGTACTCATTCATAAAATACAAGGCTTCCTGTGAATGGCTGAGCAGTGCTTAGCTCAACTTGTATTGGTTTAGGGACTTCCTGTCCTGCCGATGCTACTATACATAAAAGTTATACAGCACACAAGGCCACTGAAAATGTTACTGAATAAATTAGTTCATTTGGACAAGTTTGAACCAAAAGAACTATTTAAAGTTCACTAAAACATGGAGTTAGGCTTTAAATGGAAGTGACATAAAAGGAGTGAATGTTCTGCCATCCATGATCTCCTTACAAAAATCTAGTTGTCACAATGATCCTACTATCAGTACAGAGCCCAAAAAAGTTGGTAAAGTCAGATTCTCAAACTGCATAGTTGTAATAGGATAGGAGTTCACTAAATAGTAATCTTGGAGGACTGGTATGATACTCTAGTAAATAGTATGTTCAGAAAGGGGGTAGCAGTTGAAGCCATGGTATTTCTTTCATTGTAGGTTCCATTTAAGGGGCAAATGTCACAACCTTTATTTATAGTATAATTGCACAACTTATAAAAAATGTTTAACCAAGGCTTGTGCTTAGTAAGACCCCTACAGATTCCTTTATAGTGTAAACACCAACTGTGACTTAAAGTGATTGTAAAGCTTTGTTTTTTGTTTTTTTTTAAATAACAAACATGTCATACTTACCTCCACTGTGCAGTTAGTTTTGCACAGAGTGGCCCTAATCATCCTCTTCTGGGGTCCCCCGGCGGCGCTATCAGCTCCTCCCCTCATCGTATAACCCCCTAGGAGAAGCACTCTCCTGGGGGGTTACCAAGCGGGGCTCCCTACATGTTTTGCCAAGTCATTGGCTTCATCAGGGGGATGAGGCGTGACCAATTTATTAGAAAATTAGCTCTATAGAAAGAAAAAAGGAATTAATGCAAAAACAAAAACATCATCAAAATTTTATAAAATGTTATAAAGAATAAGAGAAGAGACATGCTGCATGGCATGGGATGACATCCCATGCCATGCAGTGTGTCTCTTTTCTTATTCTTTATAAAATTTTGATGATGTTTTTGTTTTTGCATTAATTCCTTTTTTGATTGAATCATTTGGCACCGTAATAATCCCCATCCTCCCTACCTCCTTTTTTTATGTTATAATATATATATATATATACAGAGTCACAGTTGAACTTTGAGTGTTCAATGCTAAGAATTTAGGGATTACCTAATGGTTATGCATTGGGTAGGAGATTAAAAGTTAAAGTTTGTGTAAACCCTGAAAAATTAAAGGTGTTGTAAAGGCATTCTATGCATTAAGATAAAAAGCTTCTATGTGCAGCAGCCCCCCTCGGCCCCCCTAATACTTACCTGAGGTCCCTCTCTGTCCACGAGTGTCTCAGCCGTCCGATATTCTCCTTCCCGATTGCTGAGACACAGCAGCAGTGCCATTGCCTCCCACTACTGTCAATCAAAGTCAGCTAGCTAATCAGGGGAGAGAGGGGGCAAGGCCAGGTCAGGGCTCCGTGTCTGATTCTACACAGGGAGCTATGACTCAGCTCAGGTGCCCCCATAGCAAGCCACTTGCTGTTGGGGCACTAAACAAGAGGGATTGACCAGGAGCACATAAGAGGCACCCGAGAAAAGGAGGATCTGGGCAGCCCTGTGCAAATCCACTTCAACAGAGCAGGTAAGTATAACATGTTTAATATTTTATAGGAAAAAATAGCCTTTTTCAATCACTTTAACCACTTTAGCCCCAGAAGCATTTACCTCTTAATGACCAGGCCATTTTTTGCGATACGGCGCTGCGTTGCTTTAACTGACAATTGCGCGGTTGTATGATGCTGTACCCAAACAAAATTGATGTCCTTTTTTACCCACAAATAGAGATTTCTGTTGATGGTATTTGATCACCTCTGCAGTTTTTATTTTTTGTGCTACAAACATTTTTTTTTTTACTTTTTGCTATAATACATATCCAAAAAAAAATAAAATATAAAAAAAAAGTATTTATCAGTTTATGCCGAAATATATTGTCATGAACAGGTGTGACCAGATTGTGTGGACTGCAAAGAGGAAACCAAAACGCATGTAAAGTGAATAAGAATAATGTTTATTTAAGATAAGTGATATAAATAAGTAAACTCCTCAAATACAAATAGTGCTCAACCAACCAACAGAAACCCACAGACAACAGATAACATATAACATATACAGCCAAAGGGAAGTACCAAAATCATACACGTTAGCCAGGCCAGGGTCATACACAGGGGATCAGCAACTGAACAAGGACAGGATGGGAGAGGGAGATAAAGGAATGGAATCAGGCTACAAGGGAATAGGCTGGAGCAGGTTGGTTGGTGTAGAGGCAGGTTGGGTTACTGGCAGGATGGTGTGGCTCGGGAAGAACTTCCATTTCTTCTTTGGCTTAACTGCTGGAGATCTGTAGGTGGCTGTAGGACAGTAGACAGGAGGTGAGGCATACTGAAACGAAGGGCTGGGATATGGCAAGGAAGGGGGAACAGCGGCCAGAGGAAGTTCTTGTGGGGAAGTTGCAGGTATTAGAGAAGAGGCAGGTGGGTTAAAGGCAGGATAGGTGCTGGAAGTAGAAACAGGGTATTGATAGTTGGTGGGTAGCAGGGTATATTGGACTGTAGCTGAGGTTGCCAGGGGTGATGGGAGAAAGGACATCTGAGCAGGCAGGTGTTTAGTAGCAGGTCTGGGTTGTGGAGAGCTGACAGAAGCTGGGCATAACCGGTCTGACTATGCCTGAAGTACAGGTAGCACAAAAGTGGGCTCACATACCCTCTGTCTGACCAGGGACTGCACTTCATCTATACAATCTTTCAACAACTGTTTTGGACAAACCGAATAATGCTCCAAAAAGGATGCAGAGTCATCCTCCAACAGCCATACTAAGGATGCAACCTGGTTAATGCTGAAGGGGGGAGAAAAGTCATCATGGCCCTTTGGGATACAAGGCAGAGCCAGCTCTGTACACATCCCAATCAAAGGCTGAACATCCTCAAACAGTATACTGCCCTGATCGACCACAGAGTGAGCTAAACGGATAATCTCCAGCAGCTGATCACTGGACCACCCTTTCAATGTCTGGCGGAGATATTCAGAACTCTCTGTTGCAGGCAGAGCATAGTAAACAATTATATCTGAATCATCCCAGCAACGTGAAACAGAACCAAGATGGTTCCCCTGTGCAGCCACTTCTGGTCAGAGATGGCCTTGGTATACTGTCATGAACAGGTGTGACCAGATTGTGTGGACTGCTAAGAGGAAACCAAAACGCATGTAAAGTGAATAAGAATAATGTTTATTTAAGATAAGTGATATAAATAAGTAAACACCCCAAATACAAATAGTGCTCAACCAACCAACAGAAACCCACAGACAACAGATAATATATACAGCCAAAGGGAAGTACCAAAATCAAACACGTTAGCCAGGCCAGGGTCATACACAGGGGATCAGCAACTGAACAAGGGCAGGATGGGAGAGGGAGATAACGGAATGGAATCAGGCTACAAGAGAATAGGAACACAGGAGGGACAGGATCAGGATGAGATTGGGTACAGGCTCAGGTGCAGGCTCAGGTTCAGATACAGGTTGCAGGTCAGGGCGCAAGACAGAAAGATACCAAGGCAAGCATGTGAGGGCTTGCCGGGTATTTATAAGGCTGCAGTAATTGACCTCACGTTACACCTCAGCGCAGAGGGTGCTGTCTGCTCCACACTGCCGGAGTACACCCGCTGGTGGACACCGGTACTATGGCCCAAGAATGCAACAGTACCACCAGCAGGTGAGTCCTCTTATTACAGGTCCTAGGTGTTGGAAGACACCCGCTGGTGGACACTGGTACTGCGATCCAAAAGACTGATAGCGCCACCAACGGGTAAACCTTTTCATGACATATATTCTTCTACATATTTTTGGTAAAAAAAATCACAATAGGCATATATTGATTGGTTTGGGCAAAAGTTATTGCGTCTACAAACTATGTGATAGATTTAGGCAACCTAGAACTAATGTCCCTAGATGAGGGCAGGGAAGATAATAGACTAGTAAAGCCATTTAATAATAACCTAGAAAAGTAGTTCTGCATGTATAATGAGTTTTATTAGCAAACTTGATTGTAATAATTCTTTTTAGCAATTAAATCATTCTCACAGAATTGTTGTAGCCATCGGATACATTGCTCCAAAATCATGGTAGCCATTTTTTTTATCTGTTAACTGTTTTGAAATGGTCAGGTGAGTAAAGGACAGCCTGTGTGACCGCAAATTGATTCAGTGATCAGAAGGAGCAGTCTTATGTACTCCCTGATCATTTTACTTGATGTCCCCACTGTGGTGTAAGATAAACATAGCATACAGTATTGAATGCTGTAGACACTGCAGAATAGACAGTTACCACTGTTTAAAAACACTTTGAAATTGCCAAAGTTTCCAGGCAGTGAGCAATAATAACTGGGTTACAAATAGAGAGGGTGAATTGCCCACAAACAACAATATAAACTTGTGAAGCCTTCTATCCCCTCGCCACTGTATCCCACCTAAAAAAATATGTTTTGCCTATAAATACACTTTCATAATTTGTAGTATTACGATATGACTATCAAAGCCCTTCACAGTTCTCTAGTTCATGCCTTGCATTGGGGCACTAATAGCCATGTATCTAATGAAAGTATACAGAATCTAGAAAGCAAAAGCATGCAGGTAAAATTCAGGGAAGGAAAGTAATACACAATATATACGGTAACTTAAGTGCTAAATCACTATGCATGGAAACATTACTCTCACAGTTATTTCCATATATCCAGAGTAAGAACTCCAAAGCAAGTACTACTTAAAGTCAATGGGACAATCTGTATTTCCTCTTTTCGCCTTAGTATACTATATAAGCAATTTGTGACCCTCTTAAATAGCTCTCTGTTGGGTCAAGTTGACATTTAAGAGCGTCACAAATTTCTTTTATACAATGCAAGCTGCAGAACAAGAAACTACGATTTTTACTGTTCTTGTGGCATGAGTTGTGCATTTCTTATCCCACTGAGAGATATGTAACTATTTCTATGGCTTTATTCCCCGAGCACAGGGAGTAATTGTGGCTGGAGTGGAAGTAGAGATTCATAAAAACCTCTCCTACAATAGAACAGCTCTGTTTCTGTTTAAGTGTTTTATTACTGAAGTGAAAGCATTATGAAAGAATTGTATAAAAAGAATGTGCTATGAACAGTGTTCAGTAAGGGCTTTGCAAAATAAATAAAAGAACAGCTACCTTAAAAATGCAAGAGTCAAATAATACTGCATATATATATATATATATATATATATATATATATATATATATATATATATATATATATATATATATATATATATATATATATATATATACTTAATGGTAAATCCATGTGCATTACAGGGAATGATTCACTACCTGTGAATATTTGGCGAATGTCACATTCACTGCTTTAACAATATACTCTTTGGTAATCTCAATCAACTCAAAAAATAATAATAAATCTGTCACTAAAAAAAATTATTATTATATTTTAATTGTTTATCAAAGTCATGTTGCATTACTCATCAACACTCACTGAACACACTCTCAAGCAAACCCTATCAGAAAGTATCTACAACTGAATAGTCTATGAAATGGTCACATGGTCCTACAACGACCACAAGAAAAGCAAATCCAGGAAGATCACATTTCTTTTCTTTCTATAGACATAGGCAAATATCTTAAAAAATACTTTTCATTCTTTCTGGGGTTTTTTTTTTTACACAATGAATTAAACAGACGTTTAAACCTGATTAATAGTACCTCCCTTCCAAAACTGACCACATTTAGACAGACTACACCACATCCTTTTTTGAACACAAAATTAGGTAACTCCCAGGTAGCTCATGCTAAAAAGTATATCAAAACAAGTTCGGTACATTAGGCTTCATCATCACAGATTGAAAATATAGGTTTAATATTTTAACTTTGTTACTGATTTAGCTGTAATAATATGCTTTGCAGAGTCTGTTGTTTTACATATTACTATCACAGTAAGGTCTATATCATGTGAGCTATTGTTCTGTGTCATCTGGAGTCCATTTTTAATGAAATTTTTATGCATACGATTCAAATTTCCTTGCATCAATATGACTAATTATGCTTGTCCTGATGAACATCAAATGCTGATTTCTCATCAAATGCTGATTTCTTACACAGGCAGTCACGATTATTTTTTTTCTACATAACATAAAACAATGTGTTAAATACTTTTGAACTACAGTTTCTCCACATTGCTAACATGTATGCGCACAGAATAGGATGAGGTATAAACTTGATGTACTAAATGGATGGACGACTTGGCCTAATTCTCCACCTTTTTGTTAAATTTTTTCTGAACTGACATAAAACATCGTGCTTGATGAAAAACACGTAATTCGTATTATCATAATATCACTGTCCAACCCTGTAGGTACATACACTGATACTATAATACTAGAGAGAACCCTTGTTCTACCTCTAATTAGATCATCCCCAGAAGAAGCTTGGGTGCTACTAAAACTACCACCATCTTTATACATTTTGCTGGCTTTTGATTTGGGAAAACAGACAAGCATGTAAACATACAGTATGTCCAATATGGACCCATATAAGTATTCCTATCTTAAACCTAATGGACTGCTGGAGAAGCTGACAATCAATGTAGTAGTCAGCCCTACTACAGTGTTAGCTGTGATCTTCCAGGTCCTGTGCAAGCCGCTTCCTCTCTTCAACTGAACACAGCAGGGTGCTCCATTGGCACTGCTGCCACTAACAGAATTACATTTTTAATGAATACAATGCCTTCTCTGACTAGACGAGGTGGCAGAGGGGCAGTGAGGTCAAGGCTGAGCAATCAACCCTCTGTGTTCAGTGTGCAGAGGAGAAGCCACTCACACAGGACATAGAAGATCATGGCTATCACTGTAGTAGCACTGACTACTACACTGATTGTCATCTTTTCTAGCAATCCATCAGGTATGAAATATGCTTTTTTACAGTATAGAATTCCAATGGCTTGTGTTTTCAATACAGTGTAGCCTAGTAAATTCATAAAAATGTAGGTAGGTGTAATCCTCAATGAGCCTGTATGTTACTCAGAGAGTTCATATATGGGTGTTTATATTATATGTTGCCCATTAGCTTTTGAGTGTACTGCAGTCATCATTTGGAAAAATCAACAGAGTGTGGAATAATATAACTCCACTGAATCCAACTGAATCCAATTAGCTTCAGCTGACCACAATATTGCAAACCTTAGTAGATGGCTAAAGGCATCATAAACATTCCTATCTGCACCTTGTGTGTTTCACCTGCATTGATCATGTAGTTTCATGGTGCCATTTGTTGCCCTGTATGCACAGCCTATAGTAGAATAAATGTTCACATTCCTGTGTTTGCAGTTTCTGTTTGTGTTTAAACATGAGATAATCAGCATGGCACTGCATAGGTTAATGCATGACCTCTGTCTGTAGTGTGAGACCAGACACTTCCTGTGAAGAAACTATGTACTATGTATTCCGCAATCTCTGGGTCTCTCAGTCTAGTGTTGATGTAGGAGAGAGGTAGACAGTAATTAGATTTGACACAAACACAAGCAGGCAGAGCATAGTCGAGATTACTCACAATGCAACTGAAAGATGTTTTTGTCCCATTATTACTCCCAAATTTGTAATATGACACAGAGCAGATCGCAAAGCATGCAAAGAAAATTGTGTGAACTGAAAAAGGAATTTGTCTTGTCCCCTTGACGCATAGGGAAATTTTCACATCACATCTTCTGTAGCTTTTCACAGAGGTGTGACTGTTCGGTCCTGCTAAGCAGAGTTGTATTTACACATCATGCACTAGGCATACATAATATTTAAGCCCTTTATTAGACTCCACCTCTATTAATATATGCTAATTTTAGTAAAAAATATTGCAAGAATGTCTGCTTTCTTTGCTAAGTTACTTTTTAAATGTACAGACCACCAAAAAGAAGAGATAGTTTCATGATTTATGAACTATAAAAAGCCATCTGACTGATCTCAACATCCCCTTCTTACACTTTCCTTTCTACAATTCTCTTGCTGAATTCGGCCACAAATGTCCAGAGGTCGCCATATAAAGTAAACAAGATAAGGAATGAGTTATCACAACTTGTAAAATGTCAGGCTATCTGCCCTTGGCCCCCCTCTAACTCTGCTTCCTGAAGCCATAGATGGATCAAATCTCATCTGATTCAACAGGAACTGGATTCAGCAGGATCTATGGGCAGGCTGGTGGTACTGAAGTCAATCCATCGATCAGCCTCAGTATAACCAGCCTGTCAGATTTGCATGTGATTATTGCTGGTGGCTACAGCCACTAGCAGTTATCATTGTGTTCTGCTGGCAGGGAAAGCTCCCCGCTGGCAAAACACAATAGCGCTGAAGGGGGGATTGATTGTGTTGATGGGGGAATCCATGGTTGCAGGAAAGAAAATGACATCATATATAGCTTGCTTTAGGCAGCCCAGAATGTTAAATGAAAAAAAATAACTGCATTCCCCCATTCACACATTCGATGTGGATGAGGAATCCTCTCCACTGTGCCTTTGTATTCTGACAGCGAGGAGACTTCAGAATACACTGATCAGTGCTGCCTACTATAGCTATAGTTGTTTACTAGCAGTGAGATTCCCCTTCATTAGTACAAAGCCATTTTTTATAACCAAGGTTTTATTTTTAGGTCTACACTACTGCACACTTTAATACTCCTCCTACAAGCTTAAACCAGACACTGATAGAAGTCACAAGGCTGCTATATACTGCTGATGAGAAAAGATATTTAGCAGTTTATATTTACTAAAATGATTGCATTTCCATGTTCTGTGTACTGTGGGATATCAGATATAGTGAATGCAGGCTCCTGGGTTTAGTAACACTTTAACATAGCCACATATATTTTCAGGGCAGAAAAACATGACTTTTGTTGTCCTTATCTAGCAAAAGCTCTCATCTTGTTGTGCGTTTTACAGTTTTTGCTTTAAAAAGAAAACACCAGAAACTAGTGAAGTACATTAGATGGATGTTGTTTAGTTGACAATTATAGTACAGCTAATTACCCAATGTCACTTTATATTCATATGGTAATTAAAACAGCAAATACAGAAAGCCCATAAATCATTTATGATGTAAATCGAAAAAAAAAACATTAGACTCCATTGTGTTTGCCCAGCCATAAACAAATAGCCTTATTGTCTTTTGAATAAATAATACTGTGATATAGTTAATCATTTTCACAAGATATATTGTTATTCTGCTAGTAAGACAAATTCCGGTTCAATCTGAAGGAGAAAGTAAAAATTACACTACAACATTAAAAACACACGTATTCCTTGTTTTGAAAATGTTTCCTGCTTTGAATGTTAGTGATGCAATAAAAGAAGCAGAATAGCCATTTGATGCTGGTTCCTAAATATCGGGTGTTAAAGAGGAAGTAAAGTGCTGCCTTTTTTTTCCCCTGACCTCCAAAGTAAAGGAATAATGTGCTAGTATGCATCTCATACTAGCACATTATGTGGAACTTACCTGCAAACGAAGCCCTCGTTATCACAGCTGGAGGCCACATCCATCTTTACCCGTTTTCCTTCCGGGTCCGTGGACTCTGGCTGTGTGACTGGCCAGAGCCACGTGACGTCACTCCCACATGCGTGAGGGAGCCGCCAGTCCCACATGCGTGAAGGAGCCGCCAGTCACGTGCCCGGGTGGCCGTTCCTTTAGACCGCATGCGCCGATGATGTCATCAGCTGCCTATGCAGAATTATCTCCTAAAAGGTGCATGTTTCAGAGAGGTTTACAGTACCTATAGGTAAGCCTTATTATGGGCTTACCTATAGGTACAAACAATCAATTAAAGTTTATTTCCACTTTGTGTTGATTCTGTAACTCACAAAAATTTGTCTAAAGCTGATTGTACACTAGTAGATTTTCATTCTCAGTACATTTGATGATGTGAGGAATGTCAATCAAAACTACTTCAAAATTTGTCTGGTTTAACATAGAGTTTTGGAACAAATAGACTTTCCCCAATGAAAACGACATTCACTGTTTCACTGAATTTCGTCATGAAACGTTTTCCATTCTGCTACTTCAAATTTTCTCAGTACTGCAGTGCAGAACGAACCTCAATTTGACCCCACTAAGAATTAGAAAAGCAAAAAAACGTTTCTAAAGACATCCTATCACAACATGATATAAGAAATCTCCCCTTGAACAGGTTTCCATTAAAGGATTTACCCTCACCTCGCTGTTCCAGTGAGAACCATAAAATTGCAAATTTCCCATCACTTTCTGCCTAGTAGTAATGGTCCCCAGGACAAATAGAGAAATGTATCTTGCCAGGGGAGACACAGACAGCAATAAAAACAAGACGGTTCTAGCCCCTAACAACTTTCTAGAAAAAGGTTTGGTTATACATACATTTAAGAAAGAGAAGCAATATGGGTACTCATTAACCACTTCCCATCTGGCCTATTGTAAAATGACAGCCGGGCAGGAGCTTCCTTATCCTGGGTGCACATCATATGACGTCCTTCAGATGCACACCTCTTGCACAACCTAGGGGCCACACAGCGGTGCGATCTGTCACCTGCTGTGTTCACCAGGCTGGCCCTGGTACCATGTGATCATTGTGACCAATCACAGCGATCACATGTCAATAGTACACAATGGCTTTCATTCATTCCTTTTTGTACTACTGTGATCCCTATCATTGGTCACAGTGATCGCCTGGTACAGGGGCTAATCACAGCGGATAGCTGTAATTTTTTACTTGAATTGGTTTCCTACCAGTGCCAGGCCATTTTTTTTTTTTTTACACCATTCATATGATGACACTGTACTGCTCTAGTGATAGTATGTAAGAAAAGTGCATAAAATGTCCTTAATTTTTAAATTTCCAAAAAAATGTAAAAAAAAAAATTACAACTTCAAAAACTCACCATGCCTCTTACAAAATACCAAAAAAATGTAGCAGAGCAAATTTTGGCCTACATTTGTAATGAAAGATTATTTAGTTGCAAATTTTAATAACAGAAACAAAGAAAACATTTTTTTTTTTTAATTTTCTGTATTTTTAAGTTTATATAGGAAAAAAAAACCTGTGGTAATTAACCCATTTGCACCGGCCACATGCAAATATGCGGCCTCTTGGCACCTGGCCCTTGCCGCAGAGGGGCCGCATATTTGCATGAATTGCTATCCATACAGCTGTGCTGAGAGCGCCTGCGAGCTCCCGACACAGTTACCGGTGCCTAACCAAAAGCTTTTGGATCACATGAACGCCGTGAAAGCCAATCATGGTGGTCACGTGCTTTAAAGCCCTGCCCTGCCTCCGGCATCATAAACCTCTTAAAGAGGCACCGGTGTTAAGAGGTTAACCACTTCACGCAAATCGCCGTAGCCATATGTCGGTACTTTGCCGCTAAATACTGGGGTTATGGCAGCAGCTAGCTGCCATAACCCTGGTATTTTCAGGAACGGCGTGAATCTCTCTTTAGGATGAAAGAGGTCTCCGCGGTAGATTCGCCGCAAGATCACTTTTATTGGCAGCAGGAGAGGTGCCCCCCTCCTCCCGCCTCACTCCGGTCGTCTTTGCCGATTACCGGACCCGCCGGTAGCGGCCGAGAAGATTGCGTCCTTCCCCTGTGGATGCCTGGCTTCCGAGGGGAAGATGGTCTCTGCTCGGCTCCATGGCATGGGAGGGCGGAAGTGACGTTTGACTTCCTTAAGGGAGAATTTTTTTTTTTTCAATTATTATTATTTATTTTTTTTATTGCATTTTAGTGTAAATATGAGATCTAACATCTTTTTGACCCCAGATCTCACATTTAATAGGTCCTGTCATGCTTTTTTTCTATTACAAGGGATGTTTACATTCCTTGTAATAGGAATAAAAGTGACCCAATTTATTTTTTTTAAACTGTTTCAAAATAAAAAAACTAAAAGTAAAATAAATAATAATTTTTTTTTTTTTAAAGCGCCCCGTCCCGACGAGCTCGCACGCAGAAGCGAATGCATACGTGAGTAGCGCCCGCATATGAAAACGGTATTCAAACCACACATGTGAGGTATCAAAGTGATCGTTAGAGCAAGAGAAATAATTCTAGCCCTAGACCTCCTCTGCAACTCAAAACTGGTAACCTGTAGAAATTTTTAAACATCGCCTATGGAGATTTTTAAGGGTAAAAGTTTGTCGCCATTCCATGAACGGGCGCAATTTTGAAGCGTGACATATTGGGTATCAATTTACTCAGTGTAACATTATCTTTCACAATATTAAAACAATTGGTCTAACTTTACTGTTGTCTTATTTTTTAATTCAAAAAAGTGTATTTTTTCCAAAAAAAGTGCGCTTGTAAGACCACTGCTCAAATACGGTGTGACAGAAAGTATTGCAATGATCACCATTTTATTCTCTAGGGTGTCAGAAAAGGTTCACTTTAATGTTTGCACCACCAGCTGCACAAACTAATCTTCCCTGCTGCTCTGTTCAGTGGCCCCACCAGAAGCATATACTCACCTTATCTTTGCTTTCCTCTTGTTCTATTTGGTGGTCCCTCCAGAAGCACATACTCATCTTCCCTTTGCTATTCTCGTACTCTGATTGGTGGCCCCTCTAAGATGACATACTCATCTTCCCTTCCCTCACTTCCTTCTCTGTATGTTATCCCCACCAGTAGCACATACTCAATTTGTCTTTGCTTCCCTGCTGTTCTATTCGGTGACCCCACCGGAAGCACATACTAACCTTCCCTTCCCTCTCCACCTACCCTGTTCTGAGGTCTCACTGGTAGTACAAATTTGCCTTCCCTTCCTTTCCCTGCTTCTCTGTTCTGTGGTCCCACCATGAGCACATACTCACCTTCACTTCCATCTCCTCCTTCTGTGTTCTGAGATCTCACCAACAACACATACTAACCTTCACTTTGTTTCCCTTTTGCTCTGTTCTGTGGTCTCGCCATGAACACATACCTTCCTTTCACTTCCTTGTTGCTCTGTTTGGTGGCCCCCAGGAGCACCTACTCAAATTGCTATCCTTCTCCTCCTGCTCTGTTCTGAGGTCCCACCAGCAGCACATACTGACCTTCCCTTCACTTCCCTACTGCTCTATTCAGTGGCCCCACCAGAAGCACCTACTCACCTTGCTATCCCTCTTCTCCTACTCTGTTCTGAGGTCCCATCAGCAGCACATAATCACTTTACCTTAAGCTGCTCTGTTCGGTAGCCCCACCAACAGCACATACTGATCTTCCCTTTGCTCCCCTGCTGCTCCCTTTAGTCACCCAGAGCAAAGAAAGCTACATGGTAATTTCTGGTATGGGGGAGGGAGAATATAACTCTATACCTCATTCCTCTTCTTCTTGTATGTACCCACTCTTGTCTTATGTGGGCAGAAACAGTGTCCTTAGCTCTCTGTAGGTTCCAAGTTGTGACTTAAAGCTCACATAGTGATTCCTTTCTTTGCTCCCAGTGGCCAAACAGAGCAAAGAGAAATCGTTATCTCTCATTCAAATCAGTGCATACATCTATTTATTCACATATTGTACAACAGAAAATAGCTATAGCATTATGCTAATATTGAATTAAATGTGTTTGTATTGTTAGTTTCCCTTTGCTTAAGTTTTTCTCATGAATTTATAATGCTGTAAATTTAGTACAGTAAAGAAAGCCATTTATATTGTTGAATCTCTGAATAATAATAAACATGAACACAAAGCAGAGTAATCAGGGTTAGAACAAAGCAAAAGCCAACAATAACTAAAATTGGTACCTATTGTTTTTTGGACAGATTTTTTTTATTGTTTTTACCTGAAACTGTATTTAAATAATTAGTAAAAAAAAGAGAGTATTTCAGAAAAAAGGCCTCCTTTATACAAAAAGATGCATTTTCTCCCCACTGTATTTTCCATGAAGTAATTATCTTTGGCAGAACATAAAAAAAACTAACATTTTAAGACAACTTGAAATTATCTCCTATTGTATCGTGTAGTGGCAGAAACAATGGCTGTGATTACTAAACTACATTATGCTCTTACTGTGTGGCAATCAAAACGAGTACAGCCTAACATTAAGCTAAAATGTTAATAGCATATCCAAGCATAAAAAGCAATACATTAGATAAGCACAAAGGAAACACTACATATGTTCAAACCTATTAATCTATTTCAGTCTTTGTGATTGTTAGTAATGCACTGTCAATCGGTGTCAAATGTGGGATTTTACTAATGGGAAGCAATCTACAGCCATTAATCTAGTTGTGTTTCTTGAAGCATAAACATGAGCATAGTGTGCTACTGCCCTCTAGTGTACTATCTCTTTAAGAAAAGGAGAGAAGCTTTTCTTTTCGGCTTATTTGTGTGATGTAAACAATTCCAGTTTCGCGGTGCAGATAATTGAATCATGTCTTCCCTTATAATTAGACTAGGCATAGTGTTACACACATAAAGTACAACACTAGGTAACTGCCAGCACGAATGCTGAAAATAATTACAAACACAGAGAGGAACAACTGATTTTTTTTAATGAGGCCGTGGTTTAGTGAGTAACAAATATGATGTTGTGTGGATTTAGTAAAGAAGCATATTTTTCATTTAGCCAAGTGAACCTGTATTCAGTGAATCACATGCAGAGGATTTAAAAGGATGGTCATTTCCCGAAGTATGATGGGATTATTGAAATTAAAGTTGTATCACTGATCTAAGTAAACAATTTTCTTTTTTAGTAAATCAACTCTATTGCTGCAGAATGTGAAAAATTTGGGCACAAGAGTTCTATGTTCCATTTTAGCTTTATTTAACAAGACATTGGAGTGGATTTACTAAAGGCAAATAGACTGTGCACTTTGCAAGTGCAGTTGCATTTAACAAGTAGTTGCTCCAGAGCTTAGTAAATAAGGGGAAGCTTTACTTTGCAAAGAATACTCAATAACATGCAAGGAAAATTTAAAAAAAAACAGCATTTTTGCTTGCACGATTGGATGATGGAAGTCAGAAGGGCTTCTGCTCATTTACTATGCTTTGAAGCAACTGTACTTAGAGAGCGCACAGTCTATTTGCCTTTAGTAAATCAACCCCAGCTTAAGATGTAAAAAAATTGCAAAAAAAAAAAATTCTGCTGAAGGCAGCTTTTGGGCAGAAGCTCCTGCAAACTGAGGACCTCCTTCCAGGTCCAGGAAGTGTAGTGTCACTTCTCTATTTTCATTTCCTGTGTGCACAGTAGAAGGTGGAAGCTGGAGAAAGAGGGTACGGATCTCACTCTAATGCCGCGTACAGACGATCAGAATTTCCGACATCCAAACCGTGGATTTATTTCCGACGGTTGTTGTCTCAAATTTGTCTTGCATACACACGGTCGCACAAACGTTGTCGGAAATGCCGAACGTCAAGAACGCGGTGACATACAACACGTACGGCAAGCTGAGAAAAATGAAGTTCAATAGCCAGTGCGGCTCTTCTGCTTGATTCCGAGCATGCGTGGAATTTTGTGCGTCGGAATTGTGTACACATGATCGGAGTTTACGACAACGGATTTTGTTGTCGGAAAATTTGAGAACCAGCTCTCAAATTTTGTAAGTCAGAAATTCTGACAAAAAATGTCCAATGGAGCCTACACACAGTTGGAATTTCCGACAACAAGCTCACATCGAACATTTGTTGTTGGAAATTCCGATCGTCTGTACGCGGCATAACTGTATGTAAGTCTGACATTAGATATACAGTACCTCATTCTGTACATTGCACTATCCAGTCTCTAATCCACACTGCCTCATTCTATACTCTGCGCTGTGCCTTTCTGATTCCATACACCCTCATTCTGTAATACACTATATAGCCAAAAGTATTGGGACGCCTGCCTTTGCATGCACATGAACTTTAATGGCATCCCAGTCTTATTCTGTAGGGTTCAACGTTGAGTTGGCCCACCATTTGCAGCTATAACAGCTTCAGTTCTTCTGTGAAGCCTGTCCACAAGGTTTAGGAGAGTCTCTATGGGAATGTTTGACCATTCTTCCAGAAGCACATTGGTGAGGTCAGGCACTGATGTAGGATGAGAAGGCCTGGCTCGCAGTCTTCCTCCCAGTCTTATTCTGTAGGGTTCAACGTTGAGTTGGCCCACCATTTGCAGCTATAACAGCTTCAGTTCTTCTGTGAAGCCTGTCCACAAGGTTTAGGAGAGTCTCTATGGGAATGTTTGACCATTCTTCCAGAAGCACATTGGTGAGGTCAGGCACTGATGTAGGATGAGAAGGCCTGGCTCACAGTCTTCGCTCTAATTCATCCCAAAGGTGAGGTCAGCACTCTATGCAGGCCAGTCAAGTTCCTCCAACGCAAACTCGCTCATCCATGTCTTTATGGAACCTGCTTTGTGCACTGGTGCGCAGTCATGTTGGAACAGTAAGGGGCCATCCCCAAACTGTTCCCACAAAGTCGGGAGCATGAAATTGTCCAAAATGTCTTGGTATGCTGATGCCTTAAGAGTTCATTTCACTGGAATTAAGGGGCCAAGCCCAACCCCTGCAAAACAACCCCACACCATAACCCCCCCTCCACCAAATGATTTGGACCAGTGCACAAAGCAAGGTCAATAAAGACATGGATGAGCGAGTTTAGGGTGGAGGAACTTGACTGGCATGCACAGAGTCCTGATCTCAACCCAATAGAACATCTTTGGGCTTCTGGAAGAATGGTTCCCATAGACACACTCCTAAACCTTGTGGACAGCCTTCCTAGAAGCGTTGAAGCTGTTATACCCTGTTTCCCCGAAAATAAGACCTAGCGTAATTGTCGGTGATGACTGCAATATAAGCCCTACCCCCCAAATAATCCCTAGCTAAAGTTCTTGTAGGTCTTATTTTCAGGGTAGGGCTTATTTTCGGGGAAACAGGGTAGGGCTTATTTGGGGGGTAGTTCTTATATTGCAGCCATCACTGACAATCACGCTAGGTCTTATTTTCGGGAAAACAGGGTAGCTGCAAAGGGTGGGCCAACTCAATATTGAACCCTACGAACTAAGACTGGGATGCCATTAAAGTTCATGTGCATGTAAAGGCAGGTGTCCCAATACTTTTGGTAATGTAGGGTGTATATGTTGTGCATTTTCTATTCCATACCTCCTCATTCTGTACACTGCTCTGTGCATTCCCTATTCCACACTTCCTCATTCTGTGTCACTCTGCGCTGTGTCCACCAACCCTCATTCTGTACTCTGTGCTATACCTTCCCTATTCCACACGCCCTCATTCCGTATCCTGCATTGTGCATTCCGTATTCCACACCTCATTTTGTACTTTGTGCTGTGCGTTCATTATTCAACTTTGCCTCATTGTGTACTCTGTGCTGTGCATTCCCTGTTCCACACACCTTCTTTCTGTACTCTTCGCCATGCAATACCTATTCCACACCTCCTCATTTTATACTCTGTGCCAGGCCCAGACTGACCATAGGGCTAATGCTCTTGGGCCACTTCCACCGAAGCTGCATGTCCTAACAAGCAGGGCCGTCTTTAAAGTGGGGCAACTGTCCCAGGCCCTGTCATTGTTATGGGGTCCAAAGCAGCTGTCCCTTAAGCCTGTGCTGCCCATAATATGCTTTCCCATCCAGGGCAGGCAGTGCCCAAGTGCCTGGGGTTAGTATGTGGCCCCATATCCTCCCATCTCCCGGGTCCTCCCCCTCTCCACTTCACCTCAAATCTGCCGGGTCGTTGGGAAGAACCCATCCGAATGATGCCTGCTGTGGCTCCCTTATCTCCTCTTCAGTGTGTACTCAGTGCCTATGGCAGAGCAGAATCATGCACATAGCCAGCACACTGCAGACATGACTGGGGAAACAAGAAACAAGGGACCCTAGCAGGAGAAAAAAGTTAGTGTGAGTCCTGCCTGTCACTTCCCTGTCTCCCTGTCTGCTCAGGAACTACATCCCAGCAGGCCCAGCAAGACACAGGCTGCTGGGGCATCATGGGACTTGTAGTTGTAGACTTGCTGCTGAGTGTAAGAATGAATGGGGGATCAGGGCACATTTCTTCTGACCTGTCAGTGGGCCCAAGACCAGTAGCTGAATGTGAATAACCACCCAATACTTACTGCTGTAAGTTCTCCTTCATCAGGAGATAATTGCTCCAATCTGATTTCATCCAGGACACAGTATCCCCTTACTAAGTCTGGCAACCAATCAGATTCCAGCTTTTCATTTTGAAAGTTTAACTGAGCTGTGTAAAACCAGCTCCTACAGCTTTGATGCTCAACCTGCAGCCCAAGGGCCACATGCGGCCCTTTGGCATATGATGTGTGACCCTCAGACTTCAGCACTCTGTAGTGGAATCATTGATCAGGGTAACAGCATTGATCCCTACTAGCTCCATGTAACCCATATGCAAGTGCCGATAAAGTCCACCTAGGGGAACCCTTTTCTTTGTGTTCATGTAACCCATATTGACCAATCAGTGAGCAGTAATATTGTGCAGTAACCTCTAGCGACCAATCAGTGAGTGACGATGATGTGCAGAAACCTCTAGCAACCAGAGAGCGGTAACATGATGTCGGCGATCAGTGGTTGCAGCCTGTAAAAAAACGACAGAGGAAGACAAAAAACAGAATCTACATGATGCGCATAGCCAGATTGCGTTGTCTACTTCCATATTGGGTCTGGTGCGGGCATCCAAGAAGGGGCTGTGACACGGGCAGGAACATACTCTGCTCAAGTAATCCTCTCGCTGCAGTGTATCACCTCTCGTGGCACTCAATAGAGATGCCGGTGCACAGTGAGATAGATTACAGTGACTGAAGCAGGCTAAATATAACTAAAAGACATAGATAATCCAGTAGTTGTCATTATTTGTAATTTGGTTGGGCTGCTCAGGCCAGGCCTATTTTTTATCCCAGTCCAGGTCTGCTCTGTGCTGCATGTTCCCTATTAGGGATGGGCCGAACTGACCCCTGTTTGGTTCGCACCAGAACTTTTGAACACTGTGAAAGTTCGGACCTGAATAACGAACCCCATTAAAGTCAATGGGACCCAAATGTCAAAACTCAAAAGTGCCCATTTTGAAGCCTTATATGCAAGTAATTGGGCATACAATGGTTATAGGGGTCCGGGTCCTGCCCTGGGGGACATGTATCAATAAAAAAAAAAGTTTGTGAAAAACGTCATTTTTAAATGAGCAGTGATTTTTTGATTTTTAAAGTGAAAGCACAAAAATTAAAAAATCCTTCCAGTGCCTGGGGGTCCCCTTAGTCTACCTGTAAAGTGGCAGATCTGTACCATGTCTAGAATCTGCTGGAGCAATAATTGCATTCATAAAGCCCAAAAAAATGACATTTTGCCTGCAAACTGCCTTTATTTTGCTCAGCAACAGCTGGGGAGCCAGTGTGTATGATGAGGCCACAATGTAGTGCACTGGGAACAAGATTAGAGATTTTTTAGATACATTCTGGTGTCACTTTGATTTTGTATAGAAGTAACAAGTGCATAAAAATTGGTCTCTGGGTGTCGGTGGCGCCTTCCCTCATAACCCTATAGAGGTAATCTTGATGAAAGAAAGAATTGACCTTGCTGTAAAAAATTGCAATAATATGCACCTGTCAAAAAGGTGCAGAAAAATTGGTCTTAGGGTGACGGTTGCGTCTTCCCACCGTAACCCTATAGAGGTGTTCTTGATGAAAGCAAGAATTGGCCTTGCTGTAAAAAATTGCAATGATATGCACCTGTCAAATGGGTACAGAAAAATTACTCTTTGGGTGTCGGGGCGCCTTCCCACCGTAACCCTATAGAGGTGCTCTTGATGAAGGCAAAAAAAATTGCAATGATATGCACCTGTCAAACAGGTACTGAAAAATCAGTCTTTGGGTGTTAATTGTGCCCATGAAACCTATACCAAAAACATTCTTCCAGATGAAATGATTAAACACCCTCAAAGCTAGGCAGCCTCAAAGTCTTGCAGAGATTCCACATCCCAAAAAGACTTAATCAGTGACATCGGCATCAGGGGCTTCATAGCTGGTAAGGCATGACTTTTTTTTTTTTATAAAAATCAAACGGTCCACGGAGTCTGTGGACAAACACTGCCGATGGGATGTGGAAGCTGACAGCCTTGACCCTGGATACCTCACTTAGGCGGATGCCTTCTCCAATGCTCCTCTCTTGACCAACAGAAGACTCAAAACTAAAACTACTCTAAACTGTAACCTACTGGAGTCAGGAAAAAAGTTCAATAAAATCCTCTTTAATGTGTCCTCAAGAGATTTTATCTTCTGCACTCTCTGTAGGGACAGGATGAGTTCTGAGACCTTCCCCTTATAACGGTGGTGAAAGAGGGTTGTCAACCAGTAATCATCCTTCTCCTTTTTGCCACGTATTCTTGTGTCCTTTCACAGGCTTTGAAGCATGAGGTTGCCCATGCGCCTCAAATTTGCCAGGGCTTGAGAAGCAGAGTCCTCAGGGTCACTCAGGATGACAGCATCTGGAACTTCCTCCTCCCAGACACATACTACTCCCAAGGGTCCTGGGGTTAGAAAACCATCACTTACAGATTGATGCATCTTTGAAGCCTATGAAAGTTCCAGAATCCTCCTCCTCCTCCCCTCTCTCCTCCTGTGTGTTCTGTGACATAGGAATGATGGTGTCTGGATAAAGTGGGCCTTGAGAGGAAAGGAAGTCCTCTTCTTCCTCCTGCTGCTCTGCCTCCAGTGCCCTGTCCATAATGCCACGCAGAGTCTGCTCGAGCAGGAACACAACAGGCATTGTGTCACTGATGCATGCACTGTCACAGCTCACCATGCTTGTGGCCTCCTCAAATGGTGAAAATGCAGTGCATGCATCTTTAATGATCAGCCATTGGCATGGAGGAAAAAATCCGAGGTGGCCTGAGCCTGTCGTTGTGCCATATTCGCACAGGTACTAGTTGACAGCCCTCTGCTGCATGTATAGCCGCTGCAGCATTGACAAAGTTGAGTTCCACCTGGTGGGCACGTCAAAAATCAGGCGGCTTATGGGCAGGTGGATTTCCCGCTGAATTTCAGCCAACCGAGCACTGGCTTTGTATGATTGCCTGAAATGGCTACAGACTGGCCAGCTTTAGCACATCTTGCAACACTGGGTATGTATTTAGGAAACGCTGCACCCCCAAATTGAGGACATGTGCCAGGCATGGCACATGTCTCAACTTTCCCTAAGGGTTGACAGGAGGTTTGAGCCATTATCGCACACCACCATTCCTGGCTCCAGCTGGCGTGGTGTGGACCACCTTTGGGCCTGTCCCTGCAGAGCTGCAAGAATCTCTGCTCCGGTGTGGTTCCTGTCCCCTAAACACACCAGCTGAATTACTGAATGGCACCTTTTAGCCTGACTCTGGTAATAGCCCTTTGAACGCTTAAGGGGTACCTGATGTTCATAGGACAATTCTGCAGAGGAGGGCATGGAGGTGGCAGAGGAGGAGGAGGGGGTAGAGCTCACAGGTCTGGCATCGTCACCACCAGCTGTATGGAGACGTGGGGGCACAACAAGCTGCAGCACCAAGCCCTGTCCTGCATCCTTTCGAGTTGCAAGCAGCATTATCCAGTGTGCTGTGAATGAAATATATCTGCACATGCTTGCTGGACCATGTGCCAGTAGTAAGGTGGATTTTATGACTGACTGCCTTGCCCAACGATGCCAGAACATTCCTTCCACTTGATGGTAGAGAGATGGAACGACCTTTACGTGAAAAGTAGTAGTGACTAGGAACCTGCCATTGTGGTACAGCAAATTGAGCGAATTCACGGAAGGGGGCAGAATCCACCAGGCTGAAAGACAGAAGTTGGAGAGCCAACAGCTTTGAAAAGCTTGCATTTAGATGCTGGGAATGTGGGTGGCAAAGACTGTATTTTTTTTCCGCTGCAGCAGATGGGGCAGAGAAATTTGCCGGCTACAGTCTACAGCTGGTGGTGTGCTGCTGACAGATGTGCTGCTAGGACCTGGGACACCCTCTGCTATACCATCCCTTTCAGTGGAGGCTGCTGAGAGGTAATGACTCGGTATAGCGGAGGCAGACTGAAGTGGGAAAGGAGGAGGAGGGACAGATTTGTGCCCCTTTTGTGTGGCTTTTAGGTGCTCTTGCCAATGGTGCTGAGTGGTTCGACATTAAATGCCTTGTTAAGCATGTGGTACCTAAATGGCTGGTGTTTTTGCCACGTTTGATGTGCCTGAGACACAGTTTGCAGATAGCAACAGTGCGACCTGCTGCAGATGTGCTGAAAAAGGCCCAGACAGCTGAGCTTTGGGGAGTGGGCAGATAACAGCTGCAGAATGTGATGGAACTCTCTTGTTGTCAGCCTCCTTGGGGCTGTGCCCCCAGTAACGCACACAGAATTATATGGCATTAAATTGGCAGTAACACACACAGAACTATATGGCATTAAACTGGCAGTAATGCACACACAGAACTATATGGCGTTAAACTGGCAGTTAAACTGGCAGTAACGCACACAAAACTATATGGCGTTAAACTGGCAGTAACGCACACAGAACTAAATGGCGTTAAACTGGCAGTAACGCACACAAAACTTTATGGCATTAAACTGGCAGTAACTCACACAAAACTATATGGCATCAAACTGGCAGTAACGCACACAGAACTAAATGGCATTAACCACTAGGCGTCTGCGCTATAGCCGAAAGACGGCTACAGCGCGGACTCCAATTGCCGGGAGGGCGTCCCTGGACGTCCTCCTGTTCACTTCCGCAATGCGCGCTCCCGGGAGCGCGCATCGGGGAAATTCTGCTCTGGCCGTGTCCCTTGGATACAGCCAGTCACGGATCGCCGTAAACGGCCAATCACAGCGGCCGTTTACAGCGCGATCCGAGCTTCCAATGACAGATGATCTCAAATGTAAACATATGAGACCGTGTGTGAGGAGAGAGAGCGATCTGTGATAACTGTGAGTGCCAAGCATTTAGTGAAACACCCTACAGTGCCCATACAGTGCCCATACAGTGCCACATCAGTGCCACAGTGCTTCCATCTGTCATCAGTGCCATCTGTCAGTGCCATCTGTCGTTAGTGCCACCTGTCAGTGTCACCTGCCACATCAGTGCCACCTGTCAGTGTCACCTGCCACATCAGTGCCACCTGTCAGTGTCACCTGCCACATCAGTGCCACCTGTCAGTGTCATCTGCCACATCAGTGCCACCTGTCAGTGTCACCTGCCACATCAGTGTCACCTGTCAGTGTCACCTGCCACATCAGTGTCACCTGCCACATCAGTGCCACCTGTCAGTGTCACCTGCCACGTATCAGTGCCACGTATCAGTGAAATCTGTCAGCGCCATCTGTCGTCAGTGCCACCTGTCTGTCACCTGCCACATCAGTGTCATCAGTGTCACCAGTGTCACCTGCCACATCAGTGTCATCAGTGTCACCTGCCACATCAGTGCCACCTGTCAGTGTCACCTGCCACATCAGTGCCACCTGTCAGTGTCACCTGCCACATCAGTGTCACCTGTCAGTGTCACCTGCCACATCAGTGTCACCTGTCAGTGTCACCTGCCACATCAGTGCCACCTGCCACATCAGTGCCACCTGTCAGTGTCACCTGCCACGTATCAGTGCAATCTGTCAGTGCCATCTGTCGTCAGTGCCACCTGTCTGTCACCTGCCACATCAGTGTCACCAGTGTCACCTACCACATCAGTGTCACGTATCAGTGCCATCTATCACCAGTGCAATCTGCCAGTGTCACGTGTCATCAGTGCCACATATCTGCCATTCTTCATCACTATGTCACAAAGAGTATATTCAGCCGAGGAGGCATATAATATTCTTGCGGCCGACGAGAGCAACGGGGAGCTCTCCGCTTCAGATTCCTATTCAGATTCTGAGTCTGACGTGGACTACGAGCCTGTCCCCAGCAGTGGTACACTGACAGCCTCAGAGGAGGATGAGAGTCCGCCCGCCAAACGAAGACGTACTGGTGAGGATGCAGTGCCATCCACCAGCACCGCAATGCCATCCACTATCACCACAATGCCATCCACTATCACCGCAATGCCATCCACCAGCACCGCAGTGCCATCCACCAGCACCGCAGTGCCTCGACAAAGTCCACGTACCAGTGGGGTGTCACCTCAGGCCCAAAGGGTTAGGTCCCATGCCAGCCTTCCCTACTCCCTTGAGAACCCCTTATGGCTGCCACCCAATTCAGGAGAAGCTATCATTCCCCCTTTTACTGCCCAGCCAGGAGTCCAGGTGGATACGGAAAATTTTTCACCATTAGATTTTTTCAACCTTATATTTACTGAGGACATGCTTGCATCGATTGTGGCCCAGTGCAATCTATATGCCCAACAATACATAGCAAGTAACCCAACGTCCTATTATGCCCGTCCCTACGAATGGAGAGCCCTAACAGTGGAGGAGTTTAGAATTTTTTTGGGCCTCACATTCTGTATGGGACTAACCAAAAAAAATGTATTACGTTCCTATTGGTCTACCCTCCCCATCCACCACATGCCCATCTTTTCCTCTGTAATGCCCAGAACCAGGTATCTCATGATTATGAGATTCCTACACTTCAATGACAATACCCAGTGCCCTCCCCGAAATGACCCACATTTTGACAAGCTATATAAAATTCGCCCACTACTAAAATATTTTTCTGATATCTTCCCCCAGTTATTTACCCCAGACCAGCACATATGTGTGGATGAGTCCCTGGTCAAATTTAGTGGCAGATTGGGCATAAAACAATTTATTCCCACCAAAAGGGCCCGCTATGGGGTTAAAATGTATAAATTATGCGACCGAGCTACAGGATATACCTATGCCTTCATGGTATACGAAGGGAAGGACACCCAGCTACATCCCCCTAATTGCCCAGAATACATCGGATCGAGTGGGAAAGTCGTGTGGGAACTCATAAACCCACTCCTAGAAAAAGGCTACCATCTATATGTGGACAATTTTTATTCTAGTCTGCCCCTGTTCCGAAATCTTCACAGACAGAAGACTCCAGCATGTGGCACCATAAGGAAGAACCGGAAGGGCTTTCCTCAAAGCCTCGTGAACAAAAAGCTAAGAAGAGGGGAAATGGCGAGCTTGAGGAATGAGGAAATTCTGGCTGTGAAGTGGAGGGACAGAAGGGACGTCTACGTGCTTTCATCAATCCACAATAACACCGTCGTGGAGATAACCAGGAGGAATGGGGTAATCCAAAAGCCCACATGCATCTTTGAATACAACAAGTATATGGGGGGTGTCGACTTCAACGACCAGATGCTCGAACCCTATCTTGCCACGAGAAGAACATACCAGTGGTATAAAAAAGTTTCAATATATTTGTTCAATTTGGCCATATATAACAGCTATGTTATTTATCATAAATCCACTGCAAGCCCCAAATCCTTCCTTGGATACCAGGAGGAAATCATCACTGCCCTGATATACCCCAACGGCCCACCAGAAACCATTCGATCCGATGTGATTAGTAGACTGTCCGAACGCCACTTTCCCGAAAAAATCCCCCCCAAACCAACAGGCCAAAAACGGCAGAAAAAATGCCGGGTGTGCTCCAAAGGAGGAGTGAGAAGAGACACTACTTTTTATTGTCCCGAATGTCCTTCCCAACCAGGCCTCTGTATAGTTAACTGTTTCCGCCGTTACCATACTTCACTAAATTATTAGTGAAGTATGGTAAACATAACCCTCACTTCCTGCCATTTACCTTCACACCCCTTATGCCTCTGCTTGCTCTGTAACTGACCCTGGCTTGTTTTTTGACCACGCTTCTGCCTACCGATTCTGTTTATATCTCTGCCTGACCTGGAACTGACCCTGGCTTGTTTTTCGACCACGCTTCTGCCTACCGATTCTGTTTATATCTCTGCCTGATCTGGAACTGACCCTGGCTTGTTTTTCGACCACGCTTCTGCCTACCGATTCTGTTCATACCTCTGCCTGATCTGGAACTGACCCTGGACTGTTTGACCATCCTTTTTGCCTGCCTCTTGGACTGATCTTGTACCCTGCTACTGGACTAGTGGGATTCATAACACAGGGGTCTCACATATGTGAGGGGCTCCAGAATTGTTTTTCTGGATGAAGAAAACGTTTTTTTTGTTTTCTCATTCCTAGATTAGGGTCTGGAGACTCGGAGGCTTCAAAGAGATTTGGGTGGGAGAAGCCTCTACCCCTGTCCCCATTCTGTCCTGAACGAGGCCCTACTTCTGCCTGCTGCCTGTAGGACCTATGCCATCATGCCTCTGCCTGTTGCATGAACTGACCACACCACATGGATGGACCATGTTCCTGCCTACTACCAGGATCAATATTTTGGCACTGCTGACAATCTCTGCCTGCACTGACCCTGGACTGTATATGGACAGTATCCCTGCCTGCTGCCTGTACTGACTATGGACAGTGTTCCTGTCTGTTGCCTGGATCAATTGCGTTCGCTTTTGCTGACCAAGTCCCTGCCTGCTGCCTGGACCAGTGCTATCCTCCTGTGGACAACTGTGCTACTAAAACCACAGGTAATCTTTTTTTTTTACCCTTTGCTCAGCAGAATGTATTTTTAGGGTGTAATTCTTGCTATGTGCATGCTATGTGTCCCTAGAACACCTGACGGTGTTCCTTGTATGTGGCCAGGCTGTGTAAAAGTCTTACACATGTGGTATCGCTATACTCAGGAGGAGTAGCAGAATGTATTTTGAGGTGTCATTTTTGCTATGTACATGCTATGTGTTGGAAATAGCTTATAAATGGACAACTTTGTGTAAAAAAAAATGCGTTTTCATTTTTTTCCACATTTTCCAAAAACTTCTGGAAAAAAATGAACCGTTCAAAAGACTCATTATGCCTCATAGATTATACGTTGGGGTGTTAGCTTTCCAAAATGGGGTCATTTTGTGGGCGTTTCCATTGTCCTGGTGCTCCAGGGCCTTCAAAAGTGTAATAGGTGGGTGAGAAATGAGATGTGTAATTTATGCTCCTAAAACCCTTGAAGGTGCTATTTCAGTATTGTGCCCCTGTATGTGGCCAGGCTGTGTAAAAGTCTTACACATGTGGTATCGCTATACTCAGGAGGAGTAGCAGAATGTATTTTGAGGTGTTATTTTTGCTATGTACATGCTATGTGTTGGAAATAGCTTATAAATGGACAACTTTGTGTAAAAAAAAATGCGTTTTCATTTTTTTCCACATTTTCCAAAAACTTCTGGAAAAAAATGAACCGTTCAAAAGACTCATTATGCCTCATAGATTATACGTTGGGGTGTTAGCTTTCCAAAATGGGGTCATTTTGTGGGCGTTTCCATTGTCCTGGTGCTCCAGGGCCTTCAAAAGTGTAATAGGTGGGTGAGAAATGAGATGTGTAATTTATGCTCCTAAAACCCTTGAAGGTGCTATTTCAGTATTGTGCCCCTGTATGTGGCCAGGCTGTGTAAAAGTCTTACACATGTGGTATCGCTATACTCAGGAGGAGTAGCAGAATGTATTTTGAGGTGTTATTTTTGCTATGTACATGCTATGTGTTGGAAATAGCTTATAAATGGACAACTTTGTGTAAAAAAAAAATGCGTTTTCATTTTTTTCCACATTTTCCAAAAACTTCTGGAAAAAAATGAACCGTTCAAAAGACTCATTATGCCTCATAGATTATACATTGGGGTGTTAGCTTTCCAAAATGGGGTCATTTTGTGGGCGTTTCCATTGTCCTGGTGCTCCAGGGCCTTCAAAAGTGTAATAGGTGGGTGAGAAATGAGATGTGTAATTTATGCTCCTAAAACCCTTGAAGGTGCTATTTCAGTATTGTGCCCCTGTATGTGGCCAGGCTGTGTAAAAGTCTTACACATGTGGTATCGCTATACTCAGGAGGAGTAGCAGAATGTATTTTGAGGTGTTATTTTTGCTATGTACATGCTATGTGTTGGAAATAGCTTATAAATGGACAACTTTGTGTAAAAAAAAAATGCGTTTTCATTTTTTTCCACATTTTCCAAAAACTTCTGGAAAAAAATGAACCGTTCAAAAGACTCATTATGTCTCATAGATTATACGTTGGGGTGTTAGCTTTCCAAAATGGGGTCATTTTGTGGGCGTTTCCATTGTCCTGGTGCTCCAGGGCCTTTAAAAGTGTAATAGGTGGGTGAGAAATGAGATGTGTAATTTATGCTCCTAAAACCCTTGAAGGTGCTATTTCAGTATTGTGCCCCTGTATGTGGCCAGGCTGTGTAAAAGTCTTACACATGTGGTATCGCTATACTCAGGAGGAGTAGCAGAATGTATTTTGAGGTGTCATTTTTGCTATGTACATGCTATGTGTTGGAAATAGCTTATAAATGGACAACTTTGTGTAAAAAAAAATGCGTTTTCATTTTTTTCCACATTTTCCAAAAACTTCTGGAAAAAAATGAACCGTTCAAAAAACTCATTATGCCTCATAGATTATACGTTGGGGTGTTAGCTTTCCAAAATGGGGTCATTTTGTGGGCGTTTCCATTGTCCTGGTGCTCCAGGGCCTTCAAAAATGTAATGGGTAGTTAACAAGTTAGATGTGTCATTTATGCTCATAGAACACTTGATGGTGCTCCCTGCATGTTGGGCCTCTCTATGTGGCTAGGCTGTGAAAAAGTCCCACACATGTGGTATCGCCATACTTAGAAGGAGTAGCAGAATGTATTTTGGGGCGTCATTTGTGGTATACACATGCCATGTGAGAGAAATAACCAATTACAATGACAATTTTATGGGAGGAAAAAAAAAAAAAAAAAATCTTCATTTTGCAAAGAATTGTGGGAAAAAATGACAACATCAAAAACCTCACCATGCATCTTACTGAATACCTTGGAATGTCTACTTTCAAAAAAGGGGTCATTTGGGGGGTATTTGTACTGTCCTGACTTGTTCGGGTCACAAGAAATGAGATAGGCCACCAGTACATCAGGTGTGATCAATTTTTTATGTTTTGCACCACAATTTGTAGACTCTATAACTTTCATACAGACCAAATAATATCCACTAATTTTGGTTATTTTTACCAAAGATATGTAGCAGTATAAATTGTGGCCAAAATTTATGAAGAAAAATTAATAATTTGCAAAATTTTATCACAGAAACGAAGAAAAATGCGTTTTTTTTTTAAATTTTTGGTCTTTTTTCATTTATAGCGCAAAAAATAAAAAGCCCAGAGGTGATCAAATACCACCAAAAGAAAGCTCTATTTGTATGAAAAAAAGGACACAAAATTCATTTGGGTACAGTATTACATGACTGAGTAATTGTCATTCAAAGTGTGAGAGCACTGAAAGCTGAAAATTGGTCTGGTCACGAAGGGGGTTTAAGTGCCCAGTTGTCAGGTGGTTAAACTGGCAGTAACGCACACAGAACTATATGGCGTTAAACTGGCAATAATGCACACAGAACTATATGGTGTTAAACTGGCAATAACACACACAAAACTATATGGCAATAAACTGGCAGTAATGCACACAAAACTATATGGCATTAAACTGGCAGTAACGCACACAAAACTATATGGCATTAAACTGGCAGTAACGCACACAAAACTATATGGCGTGAAACTTGCAGTAACGCACACAAAAGTAAATGGCATTAAACTGGCAGTAACGCAATCAAATAGACGGTTTTCAAACGTCACTACACTGACGCTATCTGAACTGTCCCTACTCTAGCTATACACTAATGTCAAGATTTCTGACACGGTCTCACTACACTACCGTGAAACTATCTGAGCTGTCCCTACTCTAGCTGCACACTATGCAAAGCTGAATGATGGTCCTCCTCACTACACTCACACTGTCCCTAGACTGACACTAAACTAAGATTCTACCCTGACAATTGAAGCAAAATAGCACAGTATAGCACACTAATAGCACTGAACAGAGCCCTGTTCTATCTCTCTCCATGCCGAAATCACACTGAAAATGGCTGCCATTGAAAGAATACTTTTATACTGTGGGGCAGGAATGAGCCATGATTGGATAAAGTCATGATGACAATGTCCAATCATGACTCTGACGGTGCTCTGTGCCCTGATTGGCTGAAGCTTTTACTGCTTCAGCCAATCAGGGCTTGCAATGCACTGTTCAGCGCCACAATGCATTGTGGTCGGTTCGGGGGGGCGAAGAAATGGTTGAACGACCCGTTTGTTCAGCTGTTCTCCAAATGTCCGAACAACGAAAGTTTGGCCCAAACTTATGCTCGGGCTGAACCGTTCGCTCATCCCTATTTCCTATTCCACATCTCATCATTCTGTACTCTGTGCTGTGCAGTCCCTATTCCACACACCTTCGTTTTCTACACTGTGCTGTGCAGTCCCTATTTCTTGCTCCCTCCTTTTATACCCTACCCTGTGTATTCCCTATTCCACACCTTGTCTTTCTGGACTCTGGTCTGTGTGTTTCCAATGCCACACTAAATCATTCTATACTCTGCACTGTACAATACTTATTCCATGCCATCTCAATATGTAATCTGTGCTGTAGGTTCCTTATTTCATACCTATAATAGATTTTGAACCTTGAATCAACTGCACATAGTGCAAATACCTTGGAGAGTTTATTTTACCTTTGTGTTATATCCTTATTTCATACTGCCTCATTCTGTACTCTTTAATGTGCATTCTCTATTACCTACCCCCTTATTCTATACTCTATTTCGTACATTTCTTATTCCACACCATCTTATTCTTTACTCTGTGCTGTATGTTCCCTATTCCACACCGCTTCATTCTGTACTCTGCACTGTACATTTCTTACTCCACACCGCCTCATTCTGTGCTCTGCGCTGTACATTTCTTATTCCACACAATCTCATTTTATACACTGTACTGTGTGTTTCCTATTTCACACTTCCTCAAACAGTGCGCTGTACATTCCCTCCTCCACACCATTTTATTCTGTACTCTGTGCTGTGTATTCCTTTTTCCACACCGCCTCATTCTGTTTTCTGTGCCGTGGGTTGTCTGTTCCACATCACCTTATTCTGTACTCTGTTCCGTACATTCACTATTCTATACCACCTCATTCTGTATTCTGTGTGGTGTGTTTCCTTTTCCTCATCTCCTCATTCTATTCTCTTCACTATGAATAAACTATCCCACACTTTTTCATTCTGTACTCTGCACTGTGAATTAACTGTTCCACACCTTCTCATTCTGTACTCAGTGCAGTGCGTTCCATATTCCATACTTCCTCATTCTGTACTCTGCACTGTGAATACCCTATTATATGCCTTCTCATTCTTCCATACTCCATACTTCCTCATTCTGTATTCTGCACTGCGAATACCCTATTCCACACCTTCTCATTCTGTACTCTGCACTGTAAATACCCTATTCCGCACCTTCACATTCTGTACTCTGCACTACAAATTCCCTATTCCACACCACCTCATTCAGTACTCTGCACTGTGCGCTTCTTATTCCACACCTCCTCATTTGGAACACTGCACTATATGTTTCCTATTCCACACCACCTCATTCTGTACACTGTACTGTGTATTCCTTATTTCACATTTTCTTGGTCTGTACACTGTACTGTACTTTCCCTCTTCTACACCACTTTATTCTGTATTTTGTGTTGTGTGTTGTGTGTTCTCTATTCCACACCACCTTAATCTCCTTATTCTGTGCTGTACATTCCCTATTCCACACTGCCTTTTTTCTGTATTCTGCTCTGTACATCTCCTATTCCATACAACCTCATTCTGTACTCTGTGTTCTCTATTTCACCCTCTATCTTTCCTCTGTGCTGTGCATTCACCATTCCACAACTCCTCATTCTATACTCTGCGTTGTGCATTCTCTATTCCAAAAAAAAAAAAAAAAAAAAACAGCTGTGGCTGTAATATTCGTGTTCTCTCTGGCTCCTCCCATTTGGTTGAAAAGATGTTGAGGGTTGCTCACTGCCCTGGACTTGCAGAAGATTGCTTTTTATACATAGAAGCACTCTTTGTTGTATTTAGGATCTGCCCACCATTACTGGAAGAAGAGGATGAAGAGGACCTGTCATATCATGACATCATCAGTTTAAAGACACATTAAATAAAATTATGTATACTGTTTCTTTTTTTTGTTGGGGTGTTCTACTGGGGATAGGGGAAAATATAGGTGGAAGATCCCAAGCCCAGAGCCTAAAAAAAAGTTGTCTTCTAAAGTGGCTACTGGTTTTTGTGGACATTAGGAACTCTTTTGAATGCAATTAAAAATATGAGTAAAACCTGAATTTAATTGTATAGTTACCCACAGACAATTTACTCTACACAATATTCTACACCTCTACACCTCCTCTGGGTCTACCAGTCCTTAAACATGAGCTTTCTCTCAATTTACCTGTGGATGACAGCAGACAGAGAAAGCAATATCATATTAAATTGCAAGTACAAGTGCATCACTAGATTCACTCAAGCGGATTAATTTCATATGCAAAAATTGCTCCAAATTGCTGTCACATGGTGACATCTGTAAGATGCCCAAAATGCAAATAGATACTATTGCAAATCACAGCATATTTCATACAAATGCTCCCTTAGGAACAAATGTGGTAAATACATGCTGCCCAGCTAACTGCGACGGGAACATTATCTCCTGTTTGTAATATTGCCTGTGAATTATGTATTGATGAAACCGTTTAAGGTGCTAATCTCTTTCATCCTCCAACATGTTTACAGTCAGCTGTACAACTAATGTTCAATTAGAAACAGAATTTTATTACTGAAAAATGCAGGTTTAAAATATGCATGCGAGATAGGAGGGGGAATGTGAACCTTGTCCTGAAATAACAGATTTTTACTTATAAAACAGCCATTTGCCAGGATTTCAAAGCCATCTGCTTTCAAAGACTACCTTCCTAGTTGTTTACCACAGGCTGTCTTGTCTGTTTTAACAACCTCCCGTGGGATTCTGCACACCTCATTATGCAAAATCACTGGATGTACATTCAATCCGACACTTCCATCTAATCTGCACACATAGCACCTTTTCTGTTATATGCAACATCCTTACGAGGCTGCACTTTACAGCCGCTAACCATGTGCAGACATCTTTGTGTTATTGTTGGTGTTCCAGGTCCAAATGTTCTACACAGGGCTCATTTCCAATTTTCGCTTTTGTGATCCGGCCATGTAAAATGTAGAAATCTCATAGCAGAGGTTGTCACTTGCTGCACAAAGCACTCAAAACCACATAAAACCTTTAAATAAGTCCCAGATGTTTGTAGTGCATAAAGAAAGGATACCTAATCATTCGATCTGTAACTGAAAACAGTTACTGTTTCTTCAAGCACATTACTGGAACATTGCAATATAGAAACTGACAAGCTGGTCCAATCAAGAACACATTAAAGAAAAGCAAGCCATAACACTACAGATTACTATATTTCTATGGGTGCTCTCTGCGTACGCACCTGCACAAGTTAAGGACCAGAATGAGCTATAAACATAGGGGTGAAAGCTAGGCTATGCTTATTTAAAACGTAACCACGTTCGTTAGATATACCCACGAGGTTTGTTAAAAATAAAATATAAAATAAAAAATTGGAATGTTGATGCAACCACAGCCCACAATCACCAAATAAAATTCAAACCATTACAAAAATTCTGTAGTGAGTTCAAGATATTAGAATAATTACAGTAAGATGTATAATCCTGTATTTATTTTAATGCATATATATGCTTCTGCAATGAGGGTCAATAGATCTTAAAGAATGCCTTATTTGACACTTGGCTGAACCCTTGCATAAGTGAAGTTTTAAAGGCATCACTGTCCCACGTTTCATTTCAATATTAGTTTAAATCTCCAAGAACCATGCCTGTTTTAAATTAAAGTACCTGTTCTTCTAACATTAATGCATGTTAAAGAGAACCACCCTGGAATGGGGACATGTAAGACTCTGAACATTCATTCTTAGGCTACTATAATGGAGAAGCCTTGTTTCTCAGTGAGAGGTATATGTGTGCTGTTATGTACTACCATTCTCTCCTTGTCAGAGCAGAAGTGTCAGCTCAGTATTAAGTTGCAAGATTCCCATGTAGGCTGACCACTCTGCTGCTTGAGCTAAAGTCTAATAACTGACACTTTGTCTTTGCTGCCAGAAAAGGATACAACTCTCAATGTCCTTAGTTTTCTTTATTGTCCACTAGAAACTGCTTCTTATTACGCTAGTTTATAAACATATCAACAGGTTTAAGTTGAGGAGGTGAGTGTAACATAACTTATCTCCATCCCCCAGTAGCACAAACTCTCTGTTGTAGAGTCCAGCACATGTATTTAGAGATCTTGATGTACTTTAACCACTTCAGCCCCGGAAGACTTTACCCCCTTCCTGACCAGAGCTTTTTTTGTGATTCGGCACTGCGTCGCTTTAACTGATAATTGCGTGGTCGTGCAACGTGGCTCCCAAACAAAATTGACGTCCTTTTTTTCCCCACAAATAGAGCTTTCTTTTGGTGGTATTTGATTACCTCTGCGATTTTTATTTTTTGCGCTATAAACAAAATAAGAGCGACAATTTTGAAAAAAACGCATTATTTTTTACATTTTGCTATAATAAATATCCCCCAAAAATATATAAAAAAACATTTTTTTTCCTCAGTTTAGGCCAATCGTATTCTTCTACATATTTTTGGTAAAAAAAAATCGCAATAAGCGTTTAATAATTGGTTTGTGCAAACGTTATAGCGTTTACTAAATAGGGGATAGTTTTATGGCATTTTTATTAATAATTTTTTTTTTACTAGTAATGGCGGCGATCAGCGATTTTTATTGTGACTGTGACATTATGGCGGACATGTCGGACATTTTTGACACATTTTTGGGACCATTGTCATTTGTACAGCGATCAGTGCAATTAAAAATGCACTGATTACTGTGCAAATGGCACTGGCAGTGAAGGGGTTAACCACTAGGGGGCGGGGAGGGGTTAAGTGTGTCCTAGGGAGTGATTACTAACTGTAGGGGGATGGGCTGTATGTGTGACGTCAATGATCTCTGCTCCGATGACAGGGAGCAGAGATCGAGTGACACTTGTCACTAGGCAGAACGGGGAGATGCTGTTTACAATGGCATCTCCCCGTCCGTCCTCTCCGTGAGGCGATCGCGGGTATCCCTGCGGCGATCGAGTCCGAGGGACCCACCACCCGACTCACGGAGCTCCCGGTCGGCGCGCACGCAATGACACGGCGGGGAATTCAAATGGACGTACAGGTACGCCCATTTGCCCAGCCATGCCATTCTGCCGACGTACATCGGCGTGCGCCGGTCGGGAACCGGTTAAGGAACAGTATTCTACGCTTTCCGAAACTTCAAAGAGTCAGACACTAAAAAAACACATACTCTCAATTTTTTTTTAAGTATACGTGAAAGAGATTAGTTGATGTAAATATTCTTACCAGTATATCTGTTAATGTTTTCAAAACCTTATTTCTATGTATAGTTTGTAAACATACAGTATCTCACAATAGTGAGTACACCCCTCACATTTTTGTAAATATTTTATTATATCTTTTCATGTGACAACACTAAAGAAATTACACTTTCCTACAATGTAAAGTGGTGAGTGTACAGCTTGTATAACAGTGTATATTTATTGTCCCCTCAAAATAACTCAACACACAGCCTTTAATGTCTAAACCGCTGGCAACAAAAGTGAGTACACCCCTAAGTGAAAATGTCCAAATTGGGCCCAATTAGCCATTTTTCCTCTCCGGTGTCATGTGACTCAGTGTTACAAGGTCTCAGGTCTGAATGGGGAGCAGGTGTGTTAAATTTGGTCTTATCACTCTCACTCTCTCATACTGGTCACTGGAAGTTCAACATGGCACCTCATGGCAAAAAACTCTCTGAGGATCTGAAAAAAAGAATTATTGCTCTACATAAAGATGGCCTAGGCTATAAGGAGATTGCCAGGGCTCTGAAACTGAGCTGCAGCACGGTGGCCAAGGCCATACAGTGGTTAAACAGGACAGGTTCCACTCAGAACAGGCCTCACCATTGTCAATCAAAGAAGTTGAGTGCACTTGCTGAGCGTCATATCCAGAGGTTTTCTTTGGGAAATAGACGTATGAGTGCTGCCAGCATTGCTGCAGAGGTTGAAGGGGTGGGGGGGTCAGCCTGTCAGTGCTCAGACCATATGCCGCACACTGCATTAAATTGGTCTGCATGGCTGTCGTCCCAGAAGGAAGCCTCTTCTAAAGATGATGCACAAGAAAGCCCGCAGACAGTTTGGTGAAGACAAGCAGACTAAGGACATGGATTACTGGAACCAGGTGTGTCTTGCCTACAATCAAGCATGGTAGTGGGAGTGTCATGGTCTGAGGCTGCACTAGTGCTGCCGGCACTGGGGAGCTACAGTTCATTGAGGGAACCATGAATACCAACATGTACTGTGACATACTGAATTAGAGCATGATCCCCTCCCTTCGGAGACTGGGCCGCAGGGTAGTATTCCAACATGATAATGACCCCAAACACACCTCCAAGATGATCACTGCCTTGCTAAAGAAGCTGAGGGTAAAGGTGATGGCCTGGCCAAGCATGTCTCCAGACCTAAACCTTATTGTGCATCTGTGGGGCATCCTCAAACGGAAGGTGGAGGAGTGCAAGGTCTCTAACATCCAACAGCTCCGTGATGTCCTCATGGAGGAGTGGAAGAGGATTCCAGTGGCAACCCGTGAAGCTCTGGTGAACTCCATGCCCAAGAGGGTTAAGGCAGCGCTGGAAAATAATGGTGGCCACACAATATTGACACTTTGGGCCCAATTTGGACATTTTTACTTAGGGGTGTACTCACTTTTGTTGCCAGCCATTTAGACATTAATGGCTGTGTGTTGAGTTATTTTGACGGGACAGCAAATTTACACTGTTATACAAGCTGTACAATAACTAATTTACGTTGTAGCAAAGTGTCATTTCTTCAGTGTTGTCACATGAAAAGATATAATAAAATATTTACAAAAATGTGAGGTGTGAACTCACTTGTGTGAGATACTGTATATTTATATGGAGAGAGCCATATTTGCGAGCTACGTATTTTTTCTTTGCGGTTCTACATGATAGTTCTGCTTAGCTCTTATTTCTCATGATTCAAGTATATAAGAAGTAATGTAGAATAATTGTAAATTTAGCGTTTTCTCACTCTTGTGGGCAATCTAAAAATCCCTGTATTTATTATAATAGAAATATGGAAGACCGACCACGCAAAAAGTAATTATAAATCTTTTTTTTTAAATAACAAACATGCCATACTTATCTGCTCTGTGTCGTGGTATGGCACAGAGCTGCCCAATCCTCCTCTTCTCAGATTCCCCTGGCTGTGCTCCTGGCTCCTCCCACCTGCCCATTGCCCACCACAGCAAGCCACTTTGGCAGACAGAGCAAGGCTTGACCCTGCCCCCTGCTCCCTCCTCACTAGCTGTGATTGACAGCAGCTGGAGCCAATGCAATTTCTGAGCCTATGAGGAGGGAGAGAGTGAAGAGAGACGTTGATCTCGTGCACAGTGCTGCATTGAGATCAGGCTCAGATAAGTATGAGGGGGGAGCTGTACTCAGATTTTTTACCTTAATTGTGGAAACAGCTTCCTACTGAAATTTAAAAAACCTTCCAAAAATTTTTTTAAGTTTGTCCACACATAAACAAAGGACCTAGAAGCACAGCATGGCAATCATTAACTAATGGCGTTTGAACATCTCCAAACCATTAGTGCTTCATGTGTACTGCATCCAACTCATAAATCTTGTCTACCAAACAGCATGATCCATATGAGGTATTTTAATGAACACAACTAAGGCACTACAAAGTTGTTTATAAAATAATTTCAATCAATTTCAAGCTGAATATCTCCTGTTTCCATAAAAAAAACAGGGATGAAACATAATTGCCTAAGAGCTTAATATAATGTTGCAAAAACATTGGTGCTGGGAGCTAGTTTACATATTTCAGCGATATATTCTCCTATATGCAATTAGTATTATCATATTAGTATGTAAAAGATTACTAGATAGTGGTCTGGGAGGCAGCCTAGCACAATTTTTTCTATGCTCTGTTTTGAACTGAATTCTCATGGCTTGGTTAAGAAGGAGGATAGTGTGAATAGTACTATTGCTCTGAAAAACTAACATGAAAAATATAAAAGGCTCTAGACAGATAACTAGAGGGAGAATCATTAAAGGTATTAACAAAATGGTAAGTCCCATCCCTCCTCTTATTTTCTCTTTGCAGGTTAACTATATGAGGGGTATTCAAAAAGTGCCTGCACATTCATTTTTATATTTATTAGAGTTTAAAAAAAAGTGCGGCAACTTTTTGAAGAACCCTCGTATATATATGAGAAAAGAAAGAAAGAATGGTTACATTTTTAAGGCACTTAGAGCTCGGCCACACATGTGTCAATACCCTGTGTTTATGCAGTATTTATTCAGCATTTTTAAAGCCTCATAACTGCCCTTCAACACCTGCCATGAATATTACAATGGCACCACACAGAGCTATTCACATAGGAGCCTTAACAGCACCTATAGTATTTATGGTGTGTAATGAAGAATTTATAAAGTGTTAGCTGGATGCTGAGGGCGGGGGTAGTGGAGGTCCCTGTATCCCTGCATGCACTGGTAAATAATAGAGAACTAGAACAGAGCAGCTGTACTGACATTGCCAGGCAGGAGCAGAGACACTGAGCATTATTACCAGTGACAAAGCTTTTTGTTTCAGTGAAGTTTATATGGACCAAGCATAGTGTCAAGGAGATCAAACTACACGAATCCATCTTGTAGAAAGATCAAAAAAATGTTTACTATCACACCATAACCTAACCACTTCTCAAAGTAGTTCATTTCCTCTACATCACTTCCCCTTTAGGAACTTCCCACTAGAAAAGCTACACTTTCATGGACATTTATGAAGCATTTTTTAAGTTTTTTTAACGCTTCATAAACACAACAAAAACACATCATAAATGCTAAAGGGTTGTTAATGAGCATTGCTTCAATCTACACATGTGTGAATGGGTCCTTAAGGCAGAACTAAACTCACCAATTTAACTGTTTCCCAAAACAGTTATGCCACGTACACATGATCGGACATTCCGACAACAAAATCCTGTATTTATTTCCGACCGATGTTGGCTCAAACTTGTCTTGCATACACACGGTCACACAAATGTTGTCGGAAATTCTGAACGTCAAGAACGCGGTGACGTACAACACATACGACGAGCTGAGAAAAATGAAGTTCAATAGCCAGTGCGGTTCTTCTGCTTGATTCCGAGCATGCATGGATCTTTGTGCGTCGGAATTGTGTACACACGATCGGAATTTCTGACAACAGATTTTGTTGTCAGAAAATTTGAGAACCAGCTCTCAAATTTTTGTTGTCGGAAATTCCGACAAAAAATGTCCGATGGAGCCTACACATGGTCGGAATTTCCAACAACAAGCTCCCATTGAACATTTGTTGTCGGAAATTCCGATCGTGTGTATGCGGCATTACTTTCAAGCCTTCCTTGAATGATAACTGTAGGGATCCTTTCACAAGGGCATTCCGTATGTCCATTTTTTCTCCATCCGTTAATGGATGAAAAAGAGATACATGTATTTTCCTATGGGAGGCGGACGTTAGCAGATGATCATCTGCTGACATCCGCTGACATCCGTCTCCGCTAAGCTCCATTTTTTAAGACAGAAGAAAACCCTATTTTCCTTCCTTTAAAAAAAAACGGAACAGACTAAAAACAGATGTTAGCAGACGATCTGCTTACATCCGATCCGCCAACTTCTGTTTTTTAAACCCTTTTTTTCCCCTCATTAAACACACTGTATATAGTTGGTTGCTAAGGAGGGGGTCAGGAAGCCAGACGCCGCATCCTTAACAACCAATGAGTCATCAGCTGTCAGCGGGGTTCCCCGCTGACAGCTGCATATAAAAAAAAATAATAATAATTGCCAGCAAAAAAAAAATTGCAAAAAAAAGTCATGGGTTCCCCCCCAGGTCCATACCAGGCCCTTCTGGTCTAGTATGGGTTCAGAGAGGACCCCCCACGGCAAAATTATAAAAGAAAATGGCGTAGGGTCTCCCCAAACTCCATACCAGACCCTTATCCGAGCATACAGCCCAGCTGGTCAGGAAAGGGATTAGACGAGCGAACGCCCCCCTCCTGAACCATACCAGTCCGCATGCCCTCAACATGGGGGGGTGGTTGCTTTGGGGCAGGGGGGCTCTGCGCCCCCCACCACAAAGCACCTTGCCCCATGTTGATGGGGACAAGGTCCTCTTCCTGACAACCCCGGCCGGTGGTTGTCGGGGTCTGTGGTTGGGGGGCTTATCAAAATCTGGAAGCCCACTTTAACAAGGGGGCCCCCAGATCCCGGCACCCCCCCATGTGAATGGGTTACCATTCACCAAAAAAGCAGTTAAGAAAAAGAAGAGACGGTTTTTGGTAAGTCCTTTATTAATAGGTCTGAGCTGTCTTCGCCCACTGCCGTCTCTTCCCGAACCTTCTTCTCCCGCCACCGTCTCTCCACGAGCTTGTCTTCTTCCACCGCCGTCTCTCTCTTTGCTGTCTTCTCCCACTGCCATCTCTCCCGTTACTGTCTTCTCCCACTGCTGTCTCTCCCGCCGCCATCTCTCCCGCCGCCACCTTCTCCCGCTTCCGTCTTCTTCCTCGCCGCTGGTTACCCGCTAAAAAAAAAGCTGCTGTTGTTCTGTGGCTGTCTTCCACCGTTGTGTTGTTGCCCGCTGTCTGGCATCTGTTATATAGCCATGGAGCATGGCTATCCAATGGAATCACAGGGGGCAGGCTCTCCGGGTGACATCATCAGATGGCCATGCCCCATGGCTACATAAAAGATGCCAGACAGCGGGTGACAATACAACAGAGGAAGACAGCCACAGAACAACAGCGCCTTTTTTTTGCAGGTAAGCGGCAGTGAGGAAGAAGACAGCAGCGGGAGAAGACGGCGATGGGAGAGACGGCACCATAGGGAGAAATGGCGGCAGGAGAAGACAGCACCGGGAGAGATGGCGGCGGGAGAGATGGTACGGGAAAGACAGTGGCATAAGAAGAAGGCTCGGGGAGAGACGGCGGTGAGAGAAGACAGTTTAGAGCTATTAATAAAGGACTTGTCAAAAACCAACTCTTGTTTTTTTTCACTATTCACTGCTTTCTTGGTGAATGGGTAGGGGTACGATGTATCCGATACCCATTTACATGGGGGGCGGGATCTGGGGGCCCCCTTGTTAAGGAAGCTTACAGATTCTGATAAGCCCCCCACCTGCAGACCCTGACAACCACCAGCCAGGGTTGTCAGGAAGAGCCCCCCGCCCCAAAGCACCCATCCCCCCATGTTGAGGGCATGCGGACTGGTATGGTTCAGGAGGGGGGGGCGCTCGCTCGTCCCCTGCCTTTCCTGACCTGCCGGACTGCGTGCTCAGATAAGGGTCTGGTATGAATTTTGGGAGGGGCCCCACACCATTTTTTTAAAAATCCTGAAGGGCCTGGTATGGACCTGGGGAGGGGTCCCATGCTGTTTTTTTGGGATTTTTTTTCTTGTCTGCAATTTTTTTTTCACATTACAGCTGATTACTCATTAGTTGTTAAGGACGCGGTGGCCAGCTTCCCAGGCTCCTCCTCACCAACCAGCTATATACAGTGTTTGAAGTTCAGTTCAGTAACTTTTTTTTTTTTGGTAAAAAATGGATGTCACGGGACATGAAAACAGATGCAAAAATTCACATCCGTATCCGTCTTTGATCCATTTTTTTACAAAAAAAAATGACTGAACTAAACTAAAAAATGGAATGCCCGTGTGAAACCAGCCTGAAGCCGCGTACACACGGGCGGACTTTTCGACCTGACTGGTCCGATGGACCGAGTCCGGCGGACAATCCGGTCATGTGTGGGCTTCATCGGACCTTCAGCGGACTTTTCCAGTCAAAAATCTGACAGACTTTAGATTTGGAACATGCTTCAAATCTTTACATCGTAACTCCGCCGGACCCAGAAATCCGCTCGTCTGTATGCTAGTCCGACGGACAAAAACCGACGCTGCCTTTGTTGTTTTAACTTTGGATAGTAAAACTTTCTTTTTTTTTCTGTCAGTAAATACCTTATACAGCCCACTTCCTGTTTATTGTCTGGTAAAAAGCCTAGGCTTATGACAGCATGCACAGTTTTCTCTATCACTCTCGTGCGAATTTGCCAGAAAGGGAGGAGGGATGAGTCATAAGCGGGCCAACGAAAGCTGCAGGGCTGCAGAGCTGCAGGTGTGCCTCTGTGTGTCTGTGTAAATCCAAGAAGTGAACAGGCAGCAGCTTCAGCTGCCCACAGTTAAAATGGCTGCAGCCAGACTTAGTGGAGGGAGATTTCTGCAGCATATTTGGAAAGTACAGAATCACAGTATATATAAAATCATATGCAAAGTGGTTGGAGGGAAGCTTCAGAATAGCAAAGATGTTTTTATTACAAATTATGTGAGTGGACTGCAGTTCCTTATTAAGGCACAAAGCATATTTCCAATTTATTTTCGATATAGTAAGTAAGTAGCTCAGGGACGGGACTCAGGAGGGCAATACATTAGAATGGGTGATGCACACATGAAATTGACTGAAAAAGATTGGTAGGGCAGGGAGCTCTAGAACGAGAAGGATGCAAGGTCACATGACCCATTAACCTGCCATGTGTCCAGTCTCTCCTCCTATTAGGGTTGTTCTTTTCAGAGTTATGCAGATAACGCTCTTAGGCTACATTCCCATGGGCAGCTGGTGGTGAACTAAATGTTGCCTCTGGATGCAACTGCACTCTGTGCTATGGAAACATATAAACTGGTTAATTAGCTGAGGCCAGTTTGTGTGCTGCCAGCAGAAACGCTGTCCCTGGCTGCACACTGCCTGCGTCCTACGTCAGGAGCTGTATTTGCATGTAACCACTTGGTTGAATGGCTACATGTGAAAAGCAGCGGTACTGGTCATTGATTTGTACAGAGTACAAAACTGACAGCTTCCTATAGCTGCTGCTTTTTGCACACACTGGGGTTGATTTACTAAAATTGGAGAGTGCAAAAATCTGGTGCAGCTGTACATAGCAGCCAATAAGCTTCTAACTTCAGCTTGTTTAATTAAGGTTTAACACACAATCCTGGAAGATGATTGGTTTCTATGCAAAGCTGCATAAGATGCTGTACTTCCCAGTTTTAGTAAATCAACCCTACTGTGTCCATGTAGCTTGTAGCTCCTCCAGCAAGAATCTACTGATTCTCACCGTCAGCTAACACCGGTCACTCGTGTGAACGTAGTCTTAAAGTTACCACATACTCCACAGAGACCCCATCATTTTATAGATGACATGTAAAATGCAGGCACAGTATATAAAAAACACTGCAGCATCCTGCACAGAATAGATAGCAGCATTCATTCTCCATTGTGTAACAGAATGCAACAATCAGTTTACTGTAAATGACAATTAGAAATAGGTTTCTTTAAAACAAATACGCTTGTTGCTTTTTTTCAAGTAATCTAATCATCTATAACATCTAATCTAATCATCTAATCTATAACCAGTTACGGTAATTAATACAACATTACTGCTCTTTTTCCTGTACAGCAATAGTATGCGTTTTTATGTGATGAAGTTCAAGATATGCATGCACTGGTACTTATAGATCATCTACTGTATATTTGAACAGACATTTGGATATAAAAAATATGAGAGTCTGCCATGGAAGAAATTTAGGCTTTAGTCAGTTAATGATTATTATTTAAATTACAAGAACATTGTTTCCAGAAATGGCCCATGCTCAGAATATCGGACATAGTCCATCAGATACATGGATTTAACACTCTGGTGGACACATGTCTGACAGTACCAGCCTTTATTATCTGCCAGAGCAGTTTTGTTCAGTCAATGCCCTAGCATTTTTTCTGCTAGCTTATTCCTAAACACTGGGTAGTGTGTCTCTAGGGCACATACAATGGCTCATTACATGGAATCGAGAAGTGGTCAGCAGCTGCACACCATTAACTCAGCTTGAGTCTGGTCTTCTAGCAGCATTTTCTATCATGTGTATAATTATATCCAAGATGTTCCTTTGAGTGACTGTATATCAGAACTAATTTTCTGTTTAAACACTCTATGTGATGAATCTCCTGGACAATTATTTATTTGGATGTTACTGCTGCAATGTAAATTTGCCAAATATCTGTTCTGTGTTTTGTTGGTAACTAAGACATTAAAAAAAATACATGCATTTTATAAATAAACACATTGACGGCTTTAGAAGATGAATTTATTTTTATAGTTATTGAAATCTTTTATCAGTCTTTAGAAAAGCAAAATACGGTATGTATTCAACAAGTAAACTCTATGGATAATTTATGACAACCAGAGTACTGGAGCAAATGGAACAAGGAATCCAAAACTATAACATGCTATACTACACTGTATTTATGTTATGATATGCTATGTACTGTATGAACAACAGCTCCATATTTGCACCCAGTTTTATACAGTGCCTCGCAAAAATATTCACGCCCTTGGAGTTTTTCGTGTTTTGTTTCCTCACAATCTGGATTGTTTGAGGATTTGCATCATTTAATTTACAGAACATGCCCACAACTTTGAAGATGTTTTTTTTTTATTGTGAAGCAAACAACAGAACAAGTCAATGTGCAATGTGTGTAGAGCCACTTTTTGCGGCTAGCACAGCTCCAAGTCACTTTGGATAAGTCTCTATCAGCTTGCCACATCTTACCACTGGGATTTTTTGCCCATTCCTCCTTGCAAAACTGCTCCAGCTCCCTCAAGTTGGATGGTTTGCGCTTGTGAACAGCAATCTTTAAGTCTGACCGCAGATTTTCTATTGGATTGAGGTCTGGATATTGACTAGGCCATTCCAACACATTTACATGTTTCCTCTTAAACTACTCAAGTGTTGCTTTAGCGGTGTGTTTGGGGTCATTGTCCTGCTGGAAGGTGAATCCGTCCTAACCTCAAATCATACCAGAGTGGTACAGGTTTTGCTCAAGAATATCCCTATATTTATCACCATCCATCTTCTCCGCAACTCTGACTAGTTTCCCAGTCCCGACTGCTGAAAAACATCCCCACAGCACGATGCTGACATCACCATGTTTCACTGTGGGGATGGTGTTCTTTGGGTGATGTGATGTGATGTGTTGGGTTTGCGCCAGACATAGCATTTTCTTCGATGGCCAAAAAGTTCAATTTTAGTCGCATCAGACCAGAGCACCTTCCTCCATACATTTTGGGAGTCTCCCACATGCCTTTTTGCAAACTCAAAATGCGCCATGTGCTGAAATTAATGGCTTTCTTCTGGCCATTCTGCCATAAAGCCCAAATCTATGGAGCGTGCGGCCTATTGTCATCCTATGTACAAATACTCCAGTCTCTGCTGTGGAACTTTGCAGCTCCTGCAGGGTTAACTTAGGTCTCTTTGCTGCCTCTCTGATTAATGCCCTCCTTGCCCGGTCCGTGAGTTTTGGTGTGCGGCCGTCTGTTGGCAGGTTTGCTGTCGTGCCATGTTCTTTCCATTTGGTTATGATAGATTTGATGGCTCTTCTAGGTATCATCAAAGATTTGGATATTTTCTTATAACCTAACCCTGACTTGTACTTCTCAACAACATTGTCCCTTACTTGTTTGGAGAGTTCCTTGGTCTTCATGGCAGTGTTTGGTTAGTGGTGCCTCTTGCTTAGGTATTGCAGCCTCTGGGGCCTTTAAAAAAGGTATGTATGTGTAATGACAGATCATGTGACACTTAGATTGCACACAGGTGGACATTATTTCACTAATTATGTGACTTCTGAAGTTAATTAGTTCCACCAGAGCTTTTTATGGGCTTCAAAACAAAGGGGGTGAATACATACGCACATGCCAATTATCAGTTTTTTAATTCTGAAAAATAGTTTTACGTATATATTTTTCTAATTTTACTTCACCAACTTAGACTATTGTCCATCACATATAATTCAGATTAAAAAAACATTGAACTAAAGGCTGTAATGCAGTGGTTCTCAACTCCTGTCCTCGGGACCCACTAACAGGCCAGGTTTGCAGGATAACTGAAATACATCACAGGTGATCTCATTTGCTGCTCAGTGATTGCAGTATTCTAGTCTGCATCTCCCCAAGGTAATACTTAAATTCTGGCCTGTTAGTGGGTCCTGAGGACTGGAGTTGAGAACCACTGCTGTAATGTAACAAAATAGCTAAAAAGCCAAGGGGGGTGAATAGTTTTGCAAGGCACTGTAGCTTAACCCTACTATTAAACTGTTGTGTCGAGCCAAAACTTTTTTTTTTAATTAGTTTTGGACAGAGTGTGAAAAGGTTAGAATACATACATATTTAAATATTTTTTTACAGAATCCATAGGATACAGCACCCACTGTTACTTTTTCTATTAACAATGCTTTTTACTTTGATACAATGTGGTACAATAAGAATGAAATTCTGTTGACTGTAACTTGCTTTGTATGTCACCTAAGGCAATTGAACTGTAAATGGTGTAGATTGTTGAGCAAATCTCTGGTTGCTTTTGCACACGTACTACAAGACACTGGATGACCTCCTTGGTAAATATGTAAATATACTATTGTACTTCCTTAAAGGCTTACATAAGTTGAATGTAACATGTAAGGGAAACAAAGAGCAGACTACTAGGCTACCTTAGGCTCCAGCTTATATGAATTTTCCATCAACCCAGCCTGCTGGCCTCTCATACTCTCATAAATATTCCTGAATATTTATGTCTGCCCATATATGCAGCTTCATGAACACATAGTAAAATATACCTAGTAGCAGAATGCCCATGCAGGAAGTGTCAAATGAATTTGCCATCCTTTGTCTCATTCCAGGCAACAGAATCTGAACCTATTGCTTCACTTTAAGTGAAGTTACTTCCCCAGAACAGTATGGAACATAGAAAAACTGAAGGGTGAGGCAGAAAAAGACCAACTGGTCAATATAATATGTTCCTTTTTAAAAAAAAATTGGAGGAGGGGGGTTATTGGTTTGATGACTTTTTTTTTGTTTGTATTTTTATCCCAAACATGTTTAAATTCACTTACTGTTGATTGACTCGCCACCTCTACTAGAAATATGTACTTTTGGTTCTTTAGAGAATTGTATCCCTTTTCTGAAGATTCTTAGGGCTCATTCACACGTGTGTTGATTGTGAAGAAGGAAGCAATGCTCATTATGCTCCTATGGCATTTATGATGTATTTATAACGTGTTTTCTTTGTGTTTATGAAGCGAAAATACTTCAAGAATGCTCAATATATGGCCATGGAAGCGTTGATTTTCTAGTGGGAAGTGTTTAAGGGGGAAGTGATGTAGAGGAAATGATCTAATTTGTTATGTTGGTTTAGGATATATTAGCAGTAATTATATAAAATGAAAAACAGTAGCCATGTTTTTCCCAGCCTAATAATAATACCTACTGGGTGACTTGTTGCAAGATCTGTTTTTTGGTATGCGTCACAATAGCTCAACATAAGCAAAAGAGAAGAGCATGCAGGCTTTGGTGCAAAACCTTTTTTTGGGGTCATTGTGGATGACCTAGCCTCACCTACATTTGTGAGTACATTGATTTTATTGATTTCTTCTTATTTAATACAAAAGGTTTTGCACCAGAGCCTGTGTGTGCTTTTCTTTTGCTCATGTTTACAGTGTTCAGTACTCGCTGATCCAGGTAGCAGCTGGGTGATGTACAGTGGGAAGAACAAGTATTTGATATAGTGCCGATTTTGCAGGTTTTCCTACTTACAAAGCACATAGAGGTCTGTAATTTTTATCATAGGTACTCTTCAACTGTGAGAGACGGAATCTAAAAGTACACGGCAGGACCTGGTCAATGACCTGAAGAGAGCTGGGACCACAGTCTGAACTTCTTACATTTTCTAATAATTGCAGTTACAGTTGTTTCCTTCTCACCAAGCTGCTTGCCTATTGTCCTGTAGCCCATCCCAGCCCTGTGCAGGTCTACAATTTTATCCCTGATGTCCTTACACAGCTCTCTGGTCTTGGCCATTTTGGAGAGGTTGGAGTCTGTTTGTGTGGACAGGTGTCTTTTATACAGGTAATGATTTCAAACAGGTGCAGTTAATACAGGTAATGAGTGGAGAACAGGAGGGCTTCTTAACCACTTAAAGGTCCGGAGATAGGCAAAGTGATCTGGATAGCAGCACACCGGACTGGATAACAAGTGCCTTGATTTGATAAAAAACTGGATCATAGAATGTACAAGACATTACAGCAGGGACGTTCAGGGATCATCTGACGCGTTTCGCACTTATGGTGAGTGCTTACTCATAGCTTGAATGATGGCCACAGCACGGACCTCAATTTCCGGGATGCCATCATGGGACGTCCTCCCCTGTGCATGCGCACCACACTCACCCTGCAGGGCGCACTGTGCGTGCGCTGTGATCTCCGAGCCACGAAGACTTGGATGATCACAGATCCGTGTAAGGGGCTGATCCCGGTCCCTTACCATGTGATCAGCTGTCAGCCACCTATCAATGCCCACCAGTGGTGCCAATCAGTGCCACCTAGCAATGCTGCCATCAGTGTAAGCAATCAGTGCCCATCACTGCTACCCATCAGTGCCCATCAGTGCCACCTCATCAGCGTACATTAATGAAGGAGAAAAATTACCTGTTTGCAAAATTTTTTAACAAAATATAAAAAAAAATATAATTTTTTTTTAAACTTCGGTCTTTTTCAATTTTTTTTAACAAAAACTAAAAACCGCAGAGGTGATCAAATACCACCAAAAGAAAGCTCTATTTGTGGGAAAAAAATGATAAAAATTTCATTTGAGTACAGTGTTGACTGCGCAATTGTCATTCAAAGTGCGACAGTGCTAAAAGATGAAAATTGGTCTGGACAGGAGGGGGGTTTAAGTGCCCAGTAAGCAAGTGGTTAAAGAATAAATAACAGGTCTGTGAGAGCCGGAATTCTTACTGGTTGGTAGGTGATGAAATACTTATGTCATGCAATAAAATGCAAATACATTTTTAAAAAATCATACCATGTGATTTTCTGGATTTTAGTTGTAGATTCTGTCTCTCACAGTTGAAGAGTACCTATGATAAAAATTACAGGCCTCTACATGCTTTGTAAGTAGGAAGACCTGCAAAATCGGCAGTGTATCAAATACTCCCACTGTTCTCCCCACTGTATTTGGTGCATTTATTGTTATTACAGTCTTCAGTGCCCGCTGATCCAGAGAGCAGCAAGGTGGTGGATTTGGAATGTTATTAATCCTTTCTAGGAAAGACAACAATTTGGGACTTCCTCTCACTATATACCCTCGGCATGAGCGCAAGTACTGAGTATTATGTGTACATGTCACAATAGCTCAGGATACTTTGGTTGTATGATTCTGGGTGCTGTGCCACCTCTTCTATGAGTACTGACACAATAATATCAGCCTTCATGACACTTTCTGACAGTGTACCTTCCATGTACCGACACTTGTTGATAAAGTCTTTTGCTGACACAAAAAGCTTTACCACTGAAAATAATGCTCACTGCCTCTGCTCCTACCTTTCACTGTCGGTATTGCTGGCTGGCTCAAAGTTTTTGCCTGCACACAGAAGCAAATGATGTTACCACACATCTGTTCTGTACAAACAGGAATTGACTGGAGCCGCTCTGTTCTCTATTATTTCTCAGTGCATTCTGGGATATAGGAGCCTCCCCAATGCCTAGCTAACACTTCATAAGTGCTTCACTAACACACCATAAATGATTTATCTGCTGTTAAGGTGCCAGTGTTGCCAACCGTCAGTATTTTTACTGGCAACCAATAAAAGATGGGCACTTTTCTACTGCCAGTAAGAGGAAAAGGTTGCCAGTAAAAAATATGTCTGTGACACTTGGCTCGGAACTGCGCATGCCCAACTCGGGCCTGGAGTCGGCCTAGACCATCCAAGTGCCTGCTACAGTGTGTTCGGGCGGTGCCGGCGGGGGGGCTGGTGGAGGCTGTATCTGAGCGTGTCGTGTGATGTCATAGTGCAAGGGAGCTGAGCAGAGCGGCCAGAACCTTGTGTACAGGACTGCAGGACAGAATTAAGGCAAGCCAGGAGCAAGACTGTCAGTGCTATTTGGACTGGAGGGGACGGAGGGGACCACCTGGCATTTAGGGAGTCACTGTGACTCAGGAGGGGGTGTGTCGTGTCAGTGATCTGTGCAGCTGCACACTGCTGTCAGTATAACTGTGAGAGTCAATTTCATTTGTGCATCACCCATTCTAATGTATTGCCCTCCTGAGTCCTGTCCCTGAGCACATACTTACTACAGTGAAAATAAAATAGGAAATATGCTTTTTGCCTTAAAGAGCAACTGCAGTCTGCTCACATAATTTGTAATAAAAACATCTTTGCTATTCTGAATAGATTCTGTACTTGCCAAATATGCTGCAGAATTCTCCCTCCACTAAGTCTGGCTGCAGCCATTTTACCTGTGGGCAGCTGAAGCTGCTGCCTGTTCACCTCCTGGATTTACACAGCTCTGCAGCTTTCATTTGCCCTCTTATGACTCATCCCCTCACCCTTCCTGGCAAACTCACACGAGAGTGAGAGAGAGAGCTGTGCATGATGTCATACGCCTAGGCTTTTACCAGACAAGAAACAGGAAGTGGGCTGTATAAGATATTTACTGGCAGAAAAAAAATGTTTTACTATCCAAAGTTAAAACAACAAGGGCAGAAGATTTAATAGATGGAAAGTTGAAAAAATGACTGAAGAGCCGCTTTAATATCTACCTTAAATCACATTGCTAATCGCATATTGTACTTATTTGTAGCCTAAACACTGGAATTTGCACTTAAAACTGTAATTCTGAAACTTTTAGAACTGCCAGTAAAAACTTGGCGGTGCCTGTAAATTTTGGGTGTCATGTCAGTAAATTTCAGTCTGGTAGGTTGGCAACACTGTAAGGTGCGGTTATAGAGCATCACTATTGAAATCAATGGAAGCAGTTGACAAGCATCAATGTCTTATGAAGAAAGCAACATGCTGCTTAATTTTTAACAGGACACAACACAACACTACCGCTCCTGAGTGAACAGCACTGTGTGGTACTATTGTAAAATTCATGGCAGGCATTGACGAGCAGTTACCATATAAGCACATGGTATTGGCACACGTGTGAACAAGCCCTTACACAGATATTGTGCTTTAAGTGACTCTAAATGCTTATTCTCCAAAAATAATTCCTACACATCCACTATTTAATGGCCTTGCCATCTATTTTCTTGAAATAATTTCCTACTGTGTTTTCTTGCCTCCTAGTAATGTCCTTCATTAGCTTCCACATGTTTGAAATGATTAGTGCATGTTAGTTTATGTCATGTGAACTATTCTATGCGCACCACACATCCCATAGTCCACAGTCCATATCTTCTAGTCAATCTAAGAAGCAAGCAAGAGAGGGTGGCTATGTTCCTTCATACAGTAGAACCATGGAGAATGAACATAGCCCCCCTGAAATGAAATCAGATCACATCAATGTGAATGTAGAGATTTTGGGGTGGCTGAGAGCAATAGAAGGTACTTTTTTGAGTTAAATAGAATTTGTTTGTTTGTTTTTTTTTAAACCAGCATTTAGTGTTACTTTAAAGAGGTTGTAAACCCCGCTTTGCGATTTTTACCTATAGGTAAGCCTATAATAAAGCTTACATGTAGGTAAAATGAATATCTCCTATACGTGCACTGGAGATATTCATCCTGCATGCAGCCACTGACATCAATGGCACATGCGCTCTGAAGGTCCGGCGTATCGTTCTGGACCTTCGGAGCTTCTTGTCGGAACCAAGGGCTACTGTGTGCATGCACGGGAGCTACGTCGTTGCTGCTCCGGCCACTGACAGCGCCGGAGCCCACGAACCCGGAAGAAAGGCCGGGGGTACATGTCAGCCCTCTCAGCGGTGACCGGGCACCCCTGGAAGGGGTTCGTTCTAAGGTAAGTGCATACTAGCACATTATGCCATTGTCTTGCAGGGGTTTTTTTTCCGCAGTTTACTACCACTTTAAGTAGCTTGAATAAGTATCATTGGGCACTTTGTTATACTATCACTTGTTACGGTACCTCCAGTTTCGTCTGTGTCCTTGTCGTTTAATACCGATTCATCCATCTGCTTGTCAGGTTTAGAGGGAGGAACTATTAGGGAAGGGTCTTCAGTAGATGTTTCCTTCATCTAAAGCCACATAATTAAAGAAAACACAAATCGTATTACACTAAACTAGTTTTGTCAAGGAAAGAAATATACTAAACTTTTTATGGTTTAGCACTGCATGCAACACATATTTAGATCACAGCACCTACTGCAACAAGGTACTGAAATCACTGTTTTAGGTATGATTACATTATTTGGCAATTCTTTGTAAATGTTCTGGTTTGTTGAATTACCCGCAGCAAAACTGCCGTGCAAATTGTAGTAACACACATGTACATAATAACTTTTTTAAAAACAGGAGTTTCCATTTTTTTAAGGCCCCTTTTTGAAGCACCTATCTAGGGAAGGGTATACAGACTAGTATTGGATCAGTAGCTGGTCCACCTGCTCTAAGCAAAACAACCTATAGGCTCAACACAGGTAAACCCGAAGTACAGCTCACGTCACACTGGCAATTTTGTAGCACTGATTTTTAACAGCTAAGGAATCTCTTTCCTTGGTGTTTCTGTTGCTAGGAGAAAAAAAAATGAATTGCAGTCAATTAAAGATCTGTGCAACTGAAATTCCAAGTGGTATGTAGACAGTGATTGATTGATTTTTTGTAGCGCTTTGAACTAGCAAAATAATTGTCAGCTTCAGTAGTTACTCATGTTATTCAATTCAGCTGCTAATGACCATGGCAAAACCTAGCCTGTAACCAGCTATATCATCAACTTTGTATCCAGCAACAATTGGCCAGAGAGGATAAACAGAAAGATATGTAGTTGTCACAAATTGCTGCTACAAAGTAGCTAGTGTGAGATAGTCCAGCTACTTTTTATTGTTCATTAAAAAAATGAGAACTGATATTAATTAATGGCAAAATAAAACATATTAATTTTGCTTAGTTTTGTAGGTAAATTTTCCTTACTGATTTGTAACCACACAAGACTAAATAATAGATGCAGCAGGTTTATAGACAGTTGACCAGCATTTCATCCCTTAAGTCCTTTGTATGTAGCATTATTGCTTTTTGAAATAAATCTGTAATCATTAGGCTTGCTGTGCAAAAAAACAAGCTGTTCATATGATCAATAATTCTCCAGCACGGAAGGTGCAATGCAGGGAATATAGATGCTTCTCTGGAGTGTAAGCACCCTTTGCTTAACCACTTAAGGATCAGGCCTATTTTTCAGACTCGTGGATTACAAGTTAAAATCATTTTGTTTTGCTAGAAAATTACTTAGAACCCCCAAACATTATATATTTTTTTCTAACACCCTAGAGAATAAAATGGCGGTCACTGCAATACTTTCTGTCACACCGTCTTTGCACAGCGGTCTTACAAGTACACTTTTTTGGAAAAAATACACTTTTTTTTAAAACAAATAAGACAACAGTAAAATTGACCCAATTTTTTTTTTATATTGTGAAAGATAATGTTATGCCGAGTAAATTGATACCCAACATGTCACGCTTCTAAATTGCGCCCGCTCGTGGAATGGCGACAAACTTTTACCCTTAAAATTCTCCATAGGCAATGTTTAAAAATTTCTACAGGTTACCAGTTTTGAGTTACAGAGGAGGTCTAGGGCTAGAATTATTGTTCTCACTTTAACAATCATGGCAATACCTCACATGTGTGATTTGAACACCATTTTCATGTGCGGGCACTACTCACGTATGCGTTCGCTTCTGCACACGAGTTTGTCGGAACGGGGGGGGCATTACATTTTAATTTTTTTTCTTATTTATTTTACTTTTATTTTTTATTTTGATACTGTCCTTTAAAAAAAAAAACAAAATGTAACAGAAAAAAAGCATGACAAGACCTCTTAAGTATGAGATCTGGGGTCAAAAAGACCCCAGATCTCATATTTACACTAAAATGCAATCAAAAAAATGTAATTTGAAAAAAAAAAATCTCCTTTAAGAGCATTGGGCAGAAGTGACGTTTGACATTGCTTCCGTCAGTCAATGCTATGGAGCCGAGTGGGGGCCATCTTCCCCTCACTCGGCAGCTAGCCAAACAGGGGCAAAGGATGTGATTGTCTCCGCTACTACCAGCGGTTCCGGTAAGCGGCAGAGACCACAGGAGAGCGGAGGGAGGGGGGTGGGCCTCTTCCGCCACCAATAAAAGTGATCTTGCAGCGCATCTGCCACAGAGACCACTTTTATCTGAAAGCAGACTGCCCGCTGAAGAAGAGGATACCAGGTTTATGGCAGCTATCTGCTGCCATGACAATGGTATTCCTCTTCAAACAGCCGAAGTACTGTATATCCACGGTGGGCGGTCAGTAAGTTGTTAGAGTATATTTCCACATTTGCAGCCCAGTTTGAGAAAACTCCACTATATATTTGTGTTCCTTATCACATGGAATACCTAAAAGAAAAAAAAAAACATGTTTCTTACCTTTTAAAGTGTTTCTTAATAGAAGATTTTATGATAGACTGCAAGCGTCTCTGAACGAGTTCAGCATGAGTATGTCCCAAAAGAAAGATTTAGGACATACTCATACCTCTGTAGAAGGTAGCATCTAAATCTTTAACCCTTTGTATGGACAGACAGTGTCCGAGTCTAGTTTACAACTTATAATGCAATCTTCCAGCACAGCACAGATACGGTTTAATTATGGCAAACACAAGTTCCAAGCCCCCTTATAAATAAAAAGAACCACCGCAAGTCTTATTTTTCAGTGCTGGAGTTAGCGAAAAAAAAGTGCTTAAAATGCTAAGTAGTGATTTTTAAATTGCATATGCTAAGTTAATGAGAACATGCAACCAATACAAAGTAGGTGTTTTCACAATATGGCTGCAAAAGTGAAAATATACTTTAAAGGCTGGTGTGTGGTGCGATCTGAGCTCTGCGGATCCCACTGTTTCGTTTTTTTTTTTAAACAAACTTTATTGCATAATGCATATCATAAAGTTCAATTGCCAGCTGTGTGGTGAGAGGCACTCACACTGCACTATGCTGAAAAAGTACTGAATGCAGTATTTTTTTTCAGTGCATTATACCCACACAAAACTGCAACGCAGTGGTGTGAACTGGGCACATAGGAGACAAGGCATTTTGCCTTGTCCATGCTGTGGAACTGTGCTGGAATAGCTGCCCAACGTAGTCCCACCACATCTGGTGTTAACCAGCTCTAATTCTCACCTGTGTTCTTGAGATTTGAATAGTAGCAATGGGGGGTACTTCTAGATGTAATTGAAGCATATATATTGTGGAGAATACCTTTATGAGGTGTGCTCTGTAAATATATTCAAGCTTCTGCACTCATGTGAACATCTTCAGAGATGCTGAGACACATTACCATGTGCCAGACTACCCACTTTCATCTTTATGCTGACCACAGGTTCTCAGGCATACAACAAGCAGATCAACACTGCAGTACATTTTGATGGAACCAAGGAAGACTATGCCAAACACGAACTATTATAAACAGTTACTTATTCACAGTTCTATGAGGAGACCTGGGAGACACAGATTGCAGTGGTCTTATTTCACTATACAGGATGTGTTAACTTACTCTATTATTTTATTTAGGCATACATTTCTCTTAAAAATGTTTAATTTAAACACTTTTTAGGCACATCATTTTGTCATAAGGAAAGGAGTTGTTTGTTGAAAGTCTTATGCCGTGTACACACGAGCGGACTTTTCGACAGCAAAGGTCCGACGAAACGCATCCCCTGGACAATTCGATCGTGTGTGGGCTTCATCGGACCTTTGCTGTCGAAAAATCAGACGGACTTTAGATTTAGAACATGTTTCAAATCTTTCCGACCGACTCGAGTCCGGTCGAAAAATCAGTTAGTCTGTATACTAGTCCGACGGACAAAAACCGATGCAAGGGCAGCTTTTGGCTACTGGCTATGAACTTTCTTATTCTAGTCCCTTCATACGTCATCACGTTCAAACCAACGGACTTTCGAACAGACTTTAGTCCGTTCGTGTGTGGGCAAGTCCGGTCGTTCGAAGGTCCGTAGCAACTCCGTCGAAAGTCCGTCGGAAAGACCAACGGACCTTTGATGCTGAAAAGTCCGCTTGTGTGTACGCGGCATTAATTTTTCATGAATAGGGATGTTGGGGTTAATTACTAAAGGCAAACAGGTTGTTCACTCTATAAAAAAAAAAGAGGTAGAAGTAATGTGGAAGCAAAAACACAGGTTTTTTTCCCTTGCATGTGATTGGGCTTTCTACGTAAATTGAATGTTCACCACATTCACTAACCTAAGGGAAAATTCCTTTGCAAAGTTAAAAAAAAGCCCTATGCCTGTTTGCCTTTAGTAAATCAACCCCATTATCTTACAAAATGTTTTTCCTGTTTCCCTTAATAGTCCTTAATAGACATCTTCACTGAAATTCACAATTGTTTACAGCCTGAAGCTAGTGTTGGATCAAAGTGTCTCTGGCACCGTTGTTCAAGAAAATCCATCCTGAAAAAGGAAGTATACTCACCTGTCTTCTTTTGAGCCACCTCTGTAGAAGAATCTTCTGCATCCAACCCAAACATTTTGCCAGAGGCTGTAACTAATTAACAGAGCAAAGAACCGATAGCGAGATATGTACGCATAACCATTTTTATTACTGTTTTTTTTTTAATCTTTAAAATTAAGATAATATTGTTTTAAGAAGCAATAACCCATACAATATTATTTGATAGCTATTGTATGTTATTCCTTGGTATTAGAAATGAATATCTGACAGATGGATGGAAATGAACTTATGAATGAATGTGTTTCTGCAATTGCAGTTTTCTTCAAAGTGATATCTGTATTTTTATTTGAATTGTGGTACATATAGTAAGCCCTGAGTCTGTGCAAATGGGGCCTATTTGAAAAAAAAATGAGAAAGGCATTTTCTCAGTTTTAGAACAAAAACTTGTGCTAAGAATTGTGAAGCAAAAGGATAGTGTGAAAAATGTTGAAAAGGCAAAATGACTCAAAGCAAAGCTGGCAAAATGCAGCAGAACTGAAATGAGACATTTCCTTAAGGAAATTTATATTCATAGCTTTCCTCTGTTGGAAACAATTTTAGGTTTAGCATGGCGTAATTTCTTCACAAAATTTTTTGCAAAAAAAAAAAGTGGAACATTTTTATAGATAGGTGAAATATATCTACAACACATTTTCCTTTGTCAAGCTTTGCTAAAAGTGAGTGCAAAACTCATTTTAAAGCAGTTTTAACACAGGGAAAATGGTAAAAACTGAACATTTCCAATTTTCAAGATATCAATTTCAACCTTTTACAAATAGGTACAAATACATTGACTGCAACATACCTGGAAAACATATTCCTTGGTCTTGTTCTTTGTATCAATGGCTGAGTCAAATAGTTTCAAGAAAAAATCAAAGGTGAAATAATATTCCTGAGCCAAAGATCTCAGAGACTTTAAGACTGAATATAAGACAGTCCCTTGATGAGCTATGGGGTACAAAGTTCCTCTCACTTGCAACAGGTCATTTAGGTGTAATCTGGCTTTCTCCAACTCATTTGAAATCTTCAAAAGGAAAATAAAAATATCAAAGTAAAATTTCTGTCTTAAAAGGTGTTTTTATGTTCACTGACAGTAGAAATAAAAATTGTCTACATCTTATAAGGGGTGAATTTAATAAAGGCAAATTGACTGCTCACTTTGCAACTTGCAAGGGAAGTTTCACTTTGCAAGAGAATTTTCTCTAGCTTAGGGAATGAGATGAAGCACTGCTAACTTTCATTATCCCATTACGTGCAAGCAAAACAGCTGTTTTTTTTTTGTTTTTTTTATATCATTTTCCTTGTATGTGAGTGGGTATTCTTTGCAAAGTGACATTTTACCACATTCACTAAGCTCTGGGGAAAATTCCCTTGCAAAGTGCAACTTCCTTTGCAAAGTAAACCACCTCTTTGCCTTTTTAAATCAACCCCTATGTTTCAAAGAAAGAAGTCAACATTCCTCACTTGAATCTTCTGGCATTGAACTGATTGGCACCCTTCATGTGCTTGTTAACAATACTTGAGGTGTATGGAAGTGTTTGGCTACAAAGATCTGTGACTGCAATTAGTTAAAAATACAAATGTCTTGTATGGGAAGGGTACAAGCTCTCACTGAATGCTCCACATTTTCTTAATGTTACTGCCACCAAGCACTTATTTTCATATAGTTGTATTGTGGTCTTTGGGATTAAGCTCATAATCTTACAGCATTGGAGTTCAAATCTTGATTCCATCTTGTTGCACTGCATACCTTTGTGTCTCTTCATGGGCCTCTATCCTCCTGAAGTCCAATAACACTCTAAATACTAGAATGTGTCTGGCTTGTTTAGTAAGACAATAGAGAACAATAAGGATGTGCTAACTTATCAACCAAATTTTAGATTACCATCACAATCACTAGAGATTTTGCATTTAATATATATGGGCTATGGAAATGTGTGCATCTACATTACTTCTTGACAGGCTTCATTTCATACATCTGTTTGTGTTTGTAGTAGTTAGAAGGGATTTCAGTTTTAATACTTTTTTAAGACAAATTGGGACTAATGAAGAGGTTAATCTTTTCTATAAATCACTACCAGTATGTCCAGTGCTATACAAATGAGTTAAATTATTATATAACAATGCTGGATTTGTTATGCACACCACTTACTTTTTTCTTTTCCTGTGAAATAGCAATAATGTTAATGTCACTGGTCAGATTGTTTAACTGCATAGAAAAAAAACATTCTCTACTTTTTTTTTCCAGTTCCTTTATGCTCTTTTGATAGTCTAGGATAATGTTGACCATTTCCTGAAAAGCAAATCAGGTGCATGCATTATTAGCTATCATAGATATAAAATTCAAAAAATGTTTAACATTATAATGATGCAAAGAAAGCATTTTCTGTATAACTGGTATATACAGTGGAATTAAACATGGGAAACATAGGTAAGGAACAATAACAAAAATGCATGCATTGGGAAAACACAAATTTTAAATTTACAGAAAAGTATCAACTTTTACTACTGTGGCACTTTTTTCCATTAACCAAACCAATTTTTGACTTGCTTTGGACATTTAGTACTTTGTCAGTTTGAAGCTCTTAGCTACTACCAGAAGCATGTAAAAATTGAAGATAAATGTCTACACTTGGCCGAGTAAAATATCACAGCTTTATTAAGAATTATTGCACACTACAAAAACTACAAAAACAAAACCAAGATAATTGCCTTCACCCAAGCAAGAGTTAAAAACAAGACAACTTTATCTATGATCAGGAACTTTAATTCCCAATGGCCTTAACAATGAATGTAGTTTACAACCTTTTCTGGAGGCATGATTATTAATACCTAATTTTTAACTGTACTCAATTGGAGAAAAACACCCGCCGGTTGCCCCCAGTAGAGTATATCTTTAAGATTGGTCTCTTCTCTTTTTTTTTTTTTTTTTCAACTTGACGTTCAAAACCTGTCCCTTCTCAAGTTCACATCATTGTGGTAGCGTTAAACAAAGAGAGAAGATAGAGAACAAATCAAAACGAAAAATAACAACAGAAGTAAAGTCCCTTTCTTTTATTTAAGCAAACAGCTTTAAAAGAAGATTTTTCCCAATCTACGCCACCCCCCCCCCCCCCAACAACCCTCCCTCTCTAATTTCCCCCTAACCCCCCCCCCCCCGCCTCACTGCTATATTTTCCTTCCTTTCTTTCCCTGGTGCTTTTTTTCCTCTTATGATCTTATACCTTCTGCCATCTTCTGCCTATAACTGTCCGATGTTTTGTATTTTATCCAATTATTCCAGACAAAAATATATTTATCTAGTTGCTCTTTATCTTTGTACCAAAGTAATTCCATTTTGTGATAATGCTCCACTTGTTTATACCATTCTCTTATGTCTGGACTTTCACTCTTTAAACACTTTTTTGGGACCAATCCCTTTGCAGCGTTTAGTATTTTTGACGTTACTTTTTTCATGTATTGCTTTTTGGGAGAGTTGGTATCATGAAACAGACAAGCCAGTCTATTATTATCTATCTTCTCTCCCGTTATCTCCTTTACACCTGTGATTACTTCTTGCCAGAATACACTGATTTTTGGACAGTCCCACCATATGTGTATCATTGTACCTTTTTTTCCACAATTTCTCCAACATAATTGTGACCTTTCCTGGTTAATTCTATGAAGCCTCTCCGGAGTCATGTACCACCTAACTAGAAATTTATAATTCATCTCGATGGTGTTTACATCCCATGCTTGATTATATCCTCCTGCAATCATTTTCTCAATTTGTTGCTCATCCAAATTTGTTTCTAATTCTTTTTCCCATTTTTCTATGAAGGAAGGCCTTTTTTGTCCTTCAAGGTCCGACAGGAACTCATAGACTCTTCTCTTTTTGACCCTTTTTACCCTACCTCTTTTGTTAATTGGGGTTTTCTCAGTCCACTTCCCGTTGCTGTAATTTACCTGAACTCTCCCTAGCTAGAACTGTCGTAACCTCTGATTTGTAAGCACTCAGTAGAATTTTAGCTATAATAGCATGATGAATGTGGAGTAGAAGTGGTAATGCAGGACATCTAGTGGTAAAAAGTTATTACTACACTAAGAAAATTATATTTAACCACTTACCGAAGGCCTACTGCATATTTACTGTGGCAAGTCAGCTCTATTGCGGGAAATCACGTAACTGCATGTAATTTCATGCAATAGTTACTGAGTGGCACGTTGCCGCAGGTGCAATCGGGTGCTGATACACAGGGGACACAGGGGATGCCAGTCAGCGGGTCCGGCGGACCTGATGTCGGCTGGCCATCCACAATCGTTCCCCAGAGAGGCAGAATGGCATTCTGCCTAAGTAAACAAGGCAGATCACCATAATGACAGAGAAGAAGATGGAGATCTTGTGTTTCTGCTAAGCAGAAACACCAATCTCTGTCTTCATCCAGTCAGAGCAACCCCCACACAGTCAGAAAGCACTCCCTAGGACCACACCTAACCCTTTGATCACCCCTTTTGTTAATCCTTTCCCAGCCAGTGTTATTAGTACAGTAACAGTGCATATTTTTAGCACTTAACACTGTATTAGTGTCACTTTTCCACAAAAAAGTGTCAAAAGTGTCAGTTAGTGTCCGATTTGTCCGCCACAATATTGCAGTCCCACTAAAAATCGCTGATCGCCACCATTACTAGTAAAAAAAAAAAAAAATCCATAAAAATATCCCATCGTTTGTAGACACTATAACTTTTGTTCAAACCAATATATGCTTATTGGGATTTTTTTTTACCAAAAGTATGTAGCTGAATACATATTGGCCTAAATTGATGAAGAAATTAGATTCTTTACAAAAATATTGTTTTTTGTTTATAGCGCAAAAAAAATAAAAACTGCAGAGGTGATCAAATACCACAAAAAAGCTGTATTTGTGGGAAAAAAAGACATAAATTTTATTTGGGTACAGCGTTGCACAACCGCTCAATTGTCAGTTAAGGTAAAGCAGTGTCATTTTGCAAAAAATGGTCTGGTCATTAAGGGGGAAAAACCTTCTGGGGCTGAAGTGGTTAAAGATGGTGCAGGTAAACCCCTCCCGGCTCTGAGGAAGTTAGCGGTCATTGGCTACCGAAACTCATCACCGTGGAATTATCATGCACATGACGTATCCCCAAGGACGGCAGCTATGGACATGAGCAGATGACCCAATGGATGCTGAATCCATGACAGAAGTTTGGATAGTTTGAGGCTGGTGCTGTTTGGGTGATCCTGGATCTGGTGTGTTACAATGCAGTGAAGCGGGATGCGGTCAACATGATCATGGTGGTGAGATATGTTGTTATCCCATGTATGGCTATATCTTAGACCCATTACTCTATCAAGCAGTTACCTGGACATTTCCCCACTATCCATGCACCTGGGCTCATATCTTGATATATATCCTATATCAGCATACTTCCACCGTTCAGTAGCAGCAGCTTTACTCAACATCTGCAGTTTGAAGAAATTGCCTGTGTTACAGAAACTGAGAACCATTACTTACCCTACTACCCCCAATAGGGTGCACTTAGGCATTTCTTAACAACCATCTGCTGATATCATCTGCCACACAGCCACACTCTAATTTGCTCATAGACAATGTTGTCTTGTTTTTAACTCTTGTTTGGGTGAAGGCAATCATCTTGGTTTTGTTTTTGTAGTGTGCAATAATTCTTAATAAAGCTGTGATTTTTTACTCAACCGAGTGTTCCACAATGTGACTTTCTTGGTAGACATATAGTCTTCAGTTTTTACATGTATGCTTTGGTCACGTGGACTGTACCAGATGCTGCCCTGTATAACCCTATATTGATTGGTGTTATGGTTGACATAGCTTAGACAACAAACGTCACGCTGTCTGTTGTCTGAACTTCACCATTGCATGTGATGATCCAGGAAATTTCTTTTATCCCCCATGTCATTTAAATAGAAACATGTCTGCTCATTACTCAAATATGACAATATCTAAACATGGGAATCAGAATGGCAATTTGGAAGTAATGGTGCAGGAGTAAGACACCCCCCCCCCCCCTCCCAGTATGCCACTTCCTGTTTCTGAGTTTGGCTAATCTTTTACAGAAATTATTTCACATCTCTTAAATAAATAAATATAAGAACCCCAGCCATTACCAGACCAGCTCAAAGACCTGAACAAAGTGAAAGCCAAAATCCAAGCAAAATAACAAAAAGCAAAACAAATCTCAGAAATTTCAACCACTCCTAACAATATTCAAATTAAAAAAAAAATTAGGCTGGAGTAGGGGCTTAAGTTGTGCAACTGACAGATTTTGCAGGTCCTATGTGACATTGATATTTATTATTATATGTGTGTGAAGGAAACTTTTCTTCATGGTACCTTGAAGACTTACCATTAGCTTGCTATAGAGATTTGGCTGAAGTTTTGCAAAAACTCTTCTCAGCAAAAATTCCAGCAAACTTCCTTCAGAAAAACTGTAATTAATAATAGTTGTACCACAACTTATTTCAGTGTTAAGACTGGGTTCTAACTCATCAGCTGCAAGATATAGTCTGAAGTGGTCTGCACAGAGGAGCCTGTGACCATTGAAGGATATAATTGAGGAAGTATCTGAAACAAACAATAAACATTTTAATGTAAAATAAAACAAATAAACTTGTTAAATAAGGAGCATAGTCATATGTGTGTCTTTGTAATTGTAATAGCTGCTGATTTGTATTGTAATTGTAATTGCTGCTGATTTGTTTAATATATTTTTAGTGAAAGAAAGAAATTGCATTGTAATAAGAATAACAGCACTTAATGGCAGTACTATAGCCATCCATATGGTGAGTTTCATCATACTCTCCTGCCATACAGCATCTAATACATTTGAAATTACACAAATATGCAGTAAAGAAGAATTTACTATCAATGCCAACAATAGCTGCTCTTATATGTAGTGATTGCAGTTGTTGCTGTCAAAACAACACTTCTGATCAGTGTTTTTAAACATTGTCCAGTAGCATCATTCAAGAATACGGTGTAATGCTAGTGTTATACTGTATTTTGGTGGCAATAAAGGGGTGGACTTTGATTTGAATATGATGTCAGTGAAAGCAACCCTACCAGTAAGAAAATAAATAAATATACAATGCAATGTGTTCCTACCCAACCCCTTAATAATACTTAGCCAAACACTTATCAGCCTTAATTAATTGCTTTTTCCCCTTGTCTCCTTAGCTTTTATCTGTCTACTGATTTTTTATTAATATTTCAGTTTTTTTCATTTTCATTCATTTTGTTTGTTGCCATTTTTGTACTGCACTAAAAAATGAGAAGAATTTAAAAAAATGCCTTTATTAAATTTGTAAATAACTTTGCAATGCTTTCAGAATTTTGTAAGTTTTCCCACTTACAAAGAAATGAAGGGTCTATAATTTTAATCATAGATGTATTTTAAATGATAGAGACAGAATATCAACCAAAAATCCAGAAAAAAACATAATAAATTGAGTTGCAGTTCAGTGAGTAAAATAAATATTTGATCCCCAAGCAAAACATGACTTAGTACTTGGTGGAGAAACCCTTGTTGGCAAACACAGAGGTAAGACGTTTCTTATAGTTGGTTACCAGGTTTGCACACATCTCAGGAGGGATTTTGGTCCGCTCTTCTTTACAGATCTTCTCTAAATCCTTAAAGTGGTTGTAAAGCCACTATAATAAATGTATGCCATCCCCTCTGTTAAATAACAATATGTGTCCCAGTGTCTGTGCTATATAAGAAAGATGCAGATTTCTACCTTATATCAGAGCGTCTCCTGGTGCTCACATGACTCCTCACCTCTTACCTCTCCCAGGCTGACAGCTACAGTGGGAGGGGCTAAGAACTCCCACTGACATCAGCTGGGGAGGAGGGGAGGAGAGAGGAGAGAGAGCCGAGCAGTCACGTGAGCACCGGGAGATGCTCTGATGTAGGGTAGAAATTTGCTTCTTTTTTTATATAGCACAGACACTGGGACACATATTGTCATTTAACAGAGGGGATGGCATGAATATACTATAGTTATTATTGCAGCAGGGGAGGAGCAGAGCGGCACTGTTACAAGCTGACAGGCAGGGAAGGAGGGGCAGAGGAGGACAGAGGAGAGCTGCGGATGACAGAGGCATGTAAACTGACCACAGTGACAGGGCTCAGCATCCATGATAAATCGTTGTCAGTTTACAGGGGGGAGGGCAGGACAAGGATCAGCTAGGTATTTTAGGTTATACAGGGGGCCAAATTACACAGCACAGGCACTGTGCTGTATAACATTGCTTTAAGGGAACAGGTTTTTTTTTTCTCAGCTCCCGCCATAAATTTTTTATACTATTAAGGTCTGGAGACTGGTCAGGCCACTCCATTATCATAATATGCTTCTTTGTGAGCCACTACTTTGTTGCCTTGGTGGTATGTTTTGCGTCATTGCCATGCTGTAAGACCAATCAAAGACTCATCTTCAGTGTTCTGACTGAGGGAAAAAAGTTCTCATCCAAGATTTTACATTACATGGCCCTGTCCACTGGCCCCTCAATGCGGCAAAGTCGGCCTGTACCTTTAGCAGAGAAACAGCCCCAAATCGTAATGTTTCCATCCCCGTGTTTGAATGTAGGCATCGTGTTCTTAGGGTCATAGTCAGCATTTTTCTTCCTCAAAACACGGCAAATCAAGTTAATGCCAAAGAGTTCAGTTTTGGTCTCATCTGACCAAAGCACTTTCTCCCAATCCTTCTCTGAATCATTTAGATGTTCATTGGCAAACTTCAGACAGGCCTGTACATGTGCCTTCCTGAGGCGTGGGACCTTACGGGTGCTACAGAATTTCAATCCATGGCGACGTATTGTGTTACCAATGGGGGTTTTTTTTGGTGACTGTGGTCCCAACAGCCTTGAGATTATTCACAAGCTCCTCCCATGTAGTTCTAGGCCGATCCCTCATATTTCCCATGATCATTTTTACCCCATAAGGCAAAACCTTGCATGGAACTCCAAACTGAGGGCAATTGATGGTTATTTTGTATTTTTTCTATTTGCAAATAATCGCTCCAACAGTTGTCTCCTTCTCACCAAACTTCTTGCTAATGGTCTTGTAGCCCATTCCAGCTTTATGCAGGTCTACAATCTTGTCCCTGACGTCCTTTGACAGCTCTTTGGTCTTGCCAATGATGGTGAGGTTTGAATGGAAGAAAGATTCTGTGGACAGGTGACTTTTATACACATAACAAGTTGTCATTAGGAGCACCTTCTTAAATTGACAGGACTAATCTGTGTACTGCATGAGCACATACTGTATCCAGTCTGTGGGAGCCCCGAATTATTGTTGGTTGGTAGGGGATCAAGTGCTTATTTTACTCACTGAATTGCAACTCAATATATAACATTTGTATCATGTGTTTTTTTCTGGATTTGTGGTTGATATTCTGTCTCTATCATTTAAATGCACCTTTAATAACATTTATAGACCATTCATTTATTTGTAAGTGGGCAAACTTACAAAATCTGCAGTAATTACATTGCATCTTACAATATTTATTTTTGCCACTGTACATCCCAGGAGTCTTCAGTAGGGGAGGAGAGGCTTTCTCAGCCAAGCACACCCTCTTCTGCTTGCATGCCTGAGCTAAGGGCAGATGGATTACAGGAAGTAAATGCCACATGAATCATCTGCCCTTACTCAAGATGACCAGGGCCAAAAATGCTAGGGGGTGTTTTTCAAAGTGATTTCTCAACAAAATAAAGCATGAAGACATGGATGGATGGGCAAGTTTGCTCAGAATATTAAAAATGAATTAAACAGCATTTTTGGTTTGTGGTGCTCAGATGAACTGTAGTTCCACTTTAAGTAATGTATTGCTGAATCAATAGTCTCATAGCAGAAAAGTAAAAACTGCTCTGGCTCATAGGGGGTGTGCAGGTGTGAGAGCTGAACTGGCTAAAAATACTGCAAGTTTAATATCACTAGCAGGGCAAAGAAAAAATAAAATTTTGCAAATCCACCAAATTAATATCAGGAATGTGAATTATCAAGGAAGAAAATATCACACCTATAAAAAGAAATACAGCTGAACATTATAAACTCTTCATAAGTACACAGCATAGCTCGAGGAAAATTAAATGTGATGAAGTTGTAATACTGAATTCATTATGTTACTATGAATCTGTAACAGCCTAAACACTCTAAAAAGTAGCAAAACATCATTGGAAGTTATGGCATCACTGCACATTAAAGCAGCTGGTCTAAAAAATTGTAAAACATACTAAGCTATCAAATTCTAACCATCTCTCTGTAAATATGATATAGCTCTCTGCTGGGTAAATCCTTTGCAGGTATCTGTTTTTATGTGACTAACAGTAACTTGCAGAAATACAAAATATGCTTCTGATATTTTCAGCAATAACAGACTGTGCAATGTATATCACAAGTAAAACTAGTACAGGTATGACAATAGAAACAAATATAGAGAATTCTAAATATGGTTTTTATATTGTGTACTAAAACGTTTGTTTTTTTTTCAGAAATGGTTACATACTTTATCTATACAAATATATAGTGGTTTTGTGCACAATTTCTTTCTTCCTTTATAGTAGTCAGAAATAGATTTTAAAAATTAAAACTATTTAAAACTAAAATATAAAATATTGCCCATTAGTAGTTTGCTTTCTGCTTTCAAGGTAGAACATATCGTTTAAGGCACCTGTTCACATTTTAAAGGCTCTCAGTTTACTTATTTAAAGAAAAAAAGCCTGTTTATGCAGCTCAATGACTCATTAATAGTGACTCCTCACTTATCGGAGAGCACACTATATAAAGTAGAAACAGATGTAAAACAATAGTTACAAATGGTTACAGTTTTATTAAAAATAAAATGTTGTTTTATATTTGTCTCTACTTTATACAGAGTACAAACAACCTTTGTTTCACAGATTAGTATTTAAAGTGGTAATAAAACCTTATGTAAGCCCACTAAAATGACTAGCCTCAGGTAACATAGAGTGCTGAAAAAACCCTTCCAAATAAGCTGTACCTGTTTATCTGCAGCCCTCCACATCCTTGCAAAGTACACCGATCAGATAGCATTTCTTAGCTTCCAGGAGGAAGGGGGCAGGGAGTGGACACCATGCACTGCACAGCTCAGAGCAGAGAGCTGAGTGTGATCTAACACCCATAGATGTGAGCAGTGCATTGCATTAGGGTGTGCACCCCAAAGCTCAAACACACATGCCTTTCTCTGCAGTCTCAGTTGCACAGGGCAGTGATTGAATGGGAAGTGCTCTGTGCTGAGCGGCTTCATGTTCATTCACAAACTGAAGCATAGTAAACACAGTTCACTATGCTTCAGTTATGAATGAACACAGTGAACAGGTGTGTTCACTGTGTTCATTTAGAAAAGGAAGGGGCTGGTGAATTACATTTTTACTAGTCCCTTCCCCCACTCTCTATCCTAAAGCATCCCCCTGCATCAGCTAGGGAAGATGAGAGGAGGGAAGCAAGCAGCACTGTGGGGCAGGGTCCAACACGGGGGAAACCCAAGCAATACGGTGTGCCCAGGAACACCTGGCAAACCCCCTGCCCATGCCTATGCTAACACCAGAGTGGAGAGAATAGACAAATGTCACCTCTACACAGTCTTATTGGGAAACATCCGAGGCTGTCAATTACATGCTATGTGCTAGAGGAGGCTGGTCATCGCCATGGATTGCCTTGTGATCAAAGTGAACTGAACATGAAAGAGAGAGCAGCCAGGATCCACAATAGGTGTTATGAACTGAGGCAAGTACACTTTGAGTATATGTTTTATTCATTTTTCCTTTCAAAGGTTACAACCCCTTTCATACATGGCAGAGCATTTCCAGAGTGTTGCGGGTTAGCCAAGTAGACAGTTCCAGTTGAGGCTGTCAAAATAATTTTTTTAATGCACCCTTAAAATCATTGTAGATAACTAGAGCATACACACAAGGGCAAACTTCAACTACATGTACTGATGATTTTCTGAAAAAACTCGTCACAAGGAAGTGAGTGTTGTTCGTTAATTTACAGTCACAGTCTCATTAACCTTTGTAAGGGAGCTGAGGGCTGTATATTCTTGAACTGACTGCTCTGACACAAAGTTATTGTTAGGCCTTCCTGCACACTGGGGCTTTGGTAAACGGTTTTCCCCAGCAGGAGAAAAGCAGCTTCAACAACACGCCTAAGCTGCGTTTTTGCAAATGTGTTTAGGCGCATTTAGGCACATCAAGCTCTCGCCCATTTATTCATTTAATTGGCCAGAATATTAATGTATTTTGGCCATTGAAATAAAAAAAATGTGCCTGGCGCTTAGGCAAGTTTATATGCGCTTAGACGTGTTTACCTACGTTTAGGTGTGTCAGGCATTTTTTTCTGCCAAGACGCTCCTCTCTTGAATGCATAAGTGATGGGGTTTTTTTCTGCCTCTAAACTTCTGTAAATGCGTATGCGTTTATGAAAACATAGGCTAACATGGAGGGGCATTTAGAGGCAGGAAAAAAAAAACATCAAACACCTGCTTAAGTGTGCATGAGGCCTTAGAAGAGTTAAAGTGGTTGTAAAGGCAGAAGTTTTTTTATCTTAATGCATTCTATGCATTAGGATAAAAAGCCTTTTGCGTGTAGCAGCCCCTCTCAGCCCCCCAATACTTACCCAAGCTCCATCTCTATCCAGCTATGTGCACGAGTGCCTCGGCCTTCCAGGACTCTCCCTCCTGATTGGCTAAGACACAGCAGCAGTGCCATTGGCTCCCGCTGCTGTCAAAGTCAATTAGCCAATGAGGAGATAGAGGGGCGGGGCCAAGTTGCGGCTTTGTGTCTGAATCGACAAATGGAGCTGCGGCTCTGGTCAGATGCCCCCATAGCAAGCCTTTTGCTGTGGGGGCACTCGACGGAGGGAGGAGCCAGGAGTGCCAGCGATGGACCCAAGAAGAGGGGGATCCAGGCTGCTCTGTGCAAAACCACTGCACAGAGCAGGTAAGTATAACATGTTTGTTATTTTTTTTTTTAAAGAGAGACTTTAGTATTACTAAGGTCTACTAAAGTATAGGGGTTACTAAGCTTTATAATAGTTTCATACTCCTTCAAAGAGTTACTGAGCTTTTTTCCAAAGCTTCAAACTCCTGTGAAGGAATAGAACATGAGAGCTGCTGACATATTTTAAAAGATACAAGGCTAGCATTTTATTCCTATTTTACTATCTACAAAGTTCAGACTTTTCAGATAACTGGCTACATACTTCTTTTAGGTCAGGGAATCATTTGGTATTAAGCCCTCATACACATGGGCGCGATTTGACATGTGATTTGACAGGTCAAATCACATGTCAAATCTCAGCCTATTGCTGGCAATGAGAGCGTCCCAATCAGTGTGACGCCGACTTTGGGTCGCTGCACGGATTTTGAAAAGTAGTTCCTGCACTACTTTTGGTGACTTCGGGGATGATTTCAATAGACATCTGTGCATGAACCCACACAGATGTCTTTCAAGCTGCCCAGACTGGAAGGCAGCTTTGAAATTGTGCGAGTTCTGATGAACTTGTATGATTTCAAAGCTGTGTTCAGTGTGAACGGGGGCTGAAGCCATGATGAGAATGATAGTATTAGTTCCTGTGCCTTCCAAAAATGAGCCAGAAATGGCAGCTTTTGTGTTCCTCTCCTTACAGGTTCTCTTTAACTCTCCAGTACAAAGTAGAAGAAAGAGGCATCAGCTGTAAATTTCCAAACACCCTCCACTTAGGAAGTTAGTAAATTTAAAAGTAATAATAACAAAATAACAATTTGTTAAAAAAAAGACCTAAATGAAAGCATTAGAATACAAACAATGCCAAAAACATACCTTGCAGGCTGCATTTGTCATTAGCGGCACAGCAGTGATCAATAAGAGGCATCAGTAAGTCATCCCATTTACTACAGTAGTTATTTAGAATCAGGGGGCCACCAGTTATAATGACTTTTTCAATTGGAGCCAGGACACTGCTGTCTTGCCTAATTAAATACAAAATGTTAACTTGATTAATTCAGTGAAAAGAGCAATTGCCAAATGCAGAAAGTGATATGTGCTAGATGTTATTTTTTCTACAATTAATTCAGGTTTGGCTAAACAAACCTTCCCCTTTCTTACCATGGATAGAAAAACCACCACTTCCTAGCCCAATTGTCTGACCTTTAGTATATGCTAAGATCACATGGTCTCTGCCTCCAAAAAGAGTTGTAGGGTTTTCACAATATTAGCCTTTTTTTTCTCTTTCAAAATAAGATTAGATAAACAAACCCTATTTGGGAAATGCATAGTGAGACAAGAAGATCAGCAAAACAAATATAGCAGAAGCTAGGCATGTAAGGAGCATACACCTTTCTTTGACTTTTGTTTTTCAATCAAAAAGAAATATATGTGTGAGTAATAATAAAAAAAAGGAATCTCTGATTCATTTTCAGGCTTGTTACATCTCCACATTTCAGCAAAGCTCTTCATATCAGCCTACCAACCAGAGGAATTCTTAGAAAACCTCCAAAAATGCTTTATTGGTTACACTGTGCACCAAGTTCTATGTGTACAGCTAATATTCTGGAAAGCAGACAGACCTTTTATACTGCTCTAATGATGATTTCAGAAAGTAAAGGTCTGTACCAAATATACTTTAACTCACCTTGCCTGTAGATTTATGGAAGAGAACGGATTTCCTGTGGTTGTCCCCAGGATATCTTGAATCCACCTCTCTCCTTCAAAACATGGATCTATCAGCAATGTGGGACGCTGCCAAGAAAAGGCAAGTATAGCTGCATTCTCCATCTGCTGTGGAGTCCAATCTGCAGAAGCACAAATCATATTTGTATTGAGCTAAAAGTCCAATTACAGTTCTGAACGTCACATTCCAGCTCAACTACAAGGTCACCACCTGTCCAATAACAAGGTGAGCCAAGAACATTAATGATACAGGGAGATTGAGTGTGTTCTAATTGAATTAAATTAACACTAAATAATAAATTATTATTTTTTAAATAAATACCATCTATGAGTAAAATAAGCTTGATTTAAAAAAAGATAAATGGTGTATCTTACCGTGCATAACACAATAGGATCCCATTACTATACAAACATTAAAATCCCATACTATACAAACTTGTATATAATGTATGTTATACAGCTACAGCTAAACTTCTCTCTCTCCTAACCTAAAATGTGAACCTTGGGCCCATGACAAGGTATGCCCCTGACTTCTGTTGTTTAACCACTTCAATAAAGGGCACTTCCACACCTTCCTGCCCAGGCCAATTTTCAGCTTTCAGTGCTGTCACTTTTTAAATGACAATTGCGCGGTCATGCTACACTGTACCCAAACTAAATTCTTATCATTTTTTCCCACAAATAGAGCTTTCTTTTAGTGGTATTTGATCACCTTTGTGGTTTTTATTTTTTGCTAAACAAATAAAAAAAAGACTGAATATTTTGGAAAAAAAAAAAGGTTTTTCTTTGTTTTTAGTATGAAATTTTGTAAAGAAGTACGTTTTCTCCTTCACTGATTTGCACTGATAAGCTGCACTGATGGGCACTGATAAGGCGGCAACAATGAGATGGCACTGATGAGGTGGCACTTATGGGCACTGATATGCGGCACTGATGGGCACTCATAGGTGGCACTGGTGGGCACTGATGGGCACTGAAAGGCTACACTAATGGGTACTTATGGGTGGCACTGATAAACAGCACTGATGGGCACTGATAGGTGGCACTGATGAGCACTGAAAGGCAGCACTGATGGGCACTGATGGCTGGCACTGGATTTCAGTGATAGGCATCACTGGCACTGGCAAGCATTTTTAATTGCACTTATTGGCAGCTGCTTGGACACTGAGTGGCATTTCCCTGGTGGTCCAGGGTGGCATACCTGGTGGTCCAGTGTGGTGGCCATCCTGGTGATCCTGGGCAGGCATCTGAGGGGGGGGCTGCACTGATAAACAATCAACACAGACCCCCCCTGTCAGGAGATCAGCCGATCGGCTCTCCTCTACTCGCATCTGTCAGATGCGAGTGAGGAAAAGCCAATCAACAACTCTTCCTGTTTACATCGTGATCAGCCATGATTGGACACGGCTGATCACATGGTAAAGAGTCTCTGTCAGATACTCTTTACCTAGATTGGAGTTGCGGTGTGTCAGACTGACACACCGTAATAACGATTGCCGCGATGCGCGCCCCCAGGTGATATCCTGGCGACGTCATATGATGTCTGGTCAGGATATTGCAACCACTTTGCCAACGTCATATTGCTATATGGTGGGCAGCAACTGGTTAAAATATTGACATATGTAGTGGCTGGAAGAAGATGGTCATATTGATGCATTGATTGATTGCTTTTTAAAAGACTTATTTTTTCTCCCCCCTTCTGTGACATGTTGGTTGGAATCTCTGTTGACTGTCCATATCTGTCAGATTTGGTAAACTTCATGGCCATCTACATAAATTTGTAGACTTGGCCATCTATAGCCAAAAAAAAGCAGATGGCATATCTGCCTTTTTATGGTTTGCTTAAAGTGTATGTAGTGATAACATTTTGTAGCCTTGGTCTTAAGAGGGAATGATCCAGACCTTATCAGGATTTTTAATTTTGTTATTTTATCAATTTCTGTCTACCGCAGGATGTAAGAAGATTTCTTCAAAGCAAAGGGATAATCTCTTTAGACAGTTGTCACCAAGTTTACCCTTTGGAACATTATTATCATACAGGTTATTACACAGATTTTTATAGCGGCAACAATTTGTATTTATGCTTTACAATATAAAGGGAGACAGTATAATCACAAAACAATTGAACACAAGAGGGTTAGGAGGCCCCTGCTCATGAGAGCAAAAGGTAATAACTGCAATAAAGAGCTGATGGAGAAAGTGAATGTTATTTTTCAAATGGAGGGGTGACGTTTTCACTTTTTACTTATGTGAAGGTTTCCCTTCACCTTTTGTTTTAGTTACAACTTAACATTTTTTTAAAATTTTCCAGCACTTTCTGTATGAGGCAATGGTTACCAAGACCTATAGAAAGGGTACATTTCCCCAGTGGTGACACAGACAGCTATAACAAACAGACAGAGGTTCTAACCCTCCCTTACTCTATCCAAAATTCAAAAGAAAATTATATAACTTTGCATACAGTTTAATTAAAAAACACACGTTAATAAGAATGATGATCCATGAGGGTGTAAAAAGAAGCATGTTTGGGCTATTTTTTTTTAATTTAATTTTTATTAGTAAATTTTTTTTCTTCCATACAAAATACATAACTTTCAAATACATCTTAAAATCTTTCATCTACCTTCTTATTTCTAATCCCCTACCCCCCCCCCCCCTTCCCGATCTGTTATCCTCATTCTACTTCAATCCAATTCAATCATACCCTGCACATATTTCTCTGACGTTTTGAAAATGTTCCAGTTCTCCCAGGTTGCTCTATAACTTTCGGCCTGGCTCTGCTCTCCGCTGCAAAGGTACTCCATATTACAAATATGTACAAATATGTACAACCATTTTTTTGGGATGAGTCCTTTCCCTGCACTGAGCAGGAATGGGACCAAAGTTTTCTTATATTGTTTTCTTGTTTTATTTGTCCCATGAAACAGACAATTCCAGGATTTCTGTGGGATCCTCTCTCCGGTTATTACCTCAGTATATTCTAAAATTTCCTGCCAATAATCTTTTGTCTTTGGACACTCCCACCATATGTGTATTGTTGTTCCTGTTTGCTTACAGTTCCTCCAACACTGGGAAGGCCTGTCTGGCTGGAATTTGTTGATTCTCTCTGACGTCAAATGCCAGTGCACTATACACTTATAGTTTGCCTCTATAGTAGTTATATTGGATACATAATTATAAACTGCTCCTATCATTTGTGTTTCATCTAATTTTAGGCCCAAGTCTTGTTCCCATTTTTCTATTAAGGGTAGAGTCCCGTGTCCTTCTAATTCTGTTAGTATTTCATACATTTGAGATATTCCATGATTTACTGGCGTTTTTGTATTGCAAAGATTTTCGATTGGGGTTAACGCTTTCTCATCTGTAATTGGTTGAGGGATTGTGCTTACTAAGTGTTTTATTTGCAAATATTCCCAGTCATTAATCTGGTGCCACCCGTGGGTCATTGTTAAATCCTGTTTGGTCCTAATTTTACTGTGCGTAATAACATCCTTTAGTTGTGCACTGCCCATTTGGTTTCCCAACCGTGTCCCATTTCCTGGAGTAAAAAAATTTGTGCCCGTTAGTGAAATTAAAGGTGAGTTATATTTCCATTTTTCTTTTCGGTATAATGTGTTCCATACCTTAAAAACATTTTTTAGTTAACTCATGTGTGTCTCTGCTATGTGTTCTCAACTTGGTGGGATCCAGATAATTTTTTGAAGTTGTGTTGTGTTTAGTGTGTCTTCCATTCTCACCCATCTCTTTTTAGTGTTTGTGTTTGCCCATTCTATTAGTCTTGCCAATATAGTTGCCTTATAATATCTTTTTACATCCAGAAGTGCCATCCCTCCTTTTTCTTTTTTCCTAGTTAAGAGAATGTTACTTACCCTAGCTTTTTTATTTTGCCATAGGAATTTCAAGATTATTGTTTTTATTACTTTAAAAAATCTTAGTGGTATTTCTATCAGAAGCATTTGAAATTTGTATATTATTTTTGGTAAAATCACCATTTTTAATATATTTATCCTCCCTATCCATGAGATTGGTCTCCTCAATATATTTTTTATCTCTGTTTTAACTTCATTAAGTAGTGGAATATAATTAGCATGATATAACTTCTCTAGGGTAGGTGTTATTTTAATTCCTAAATATACCGATTCTTCTCTCTCCCAGGTAAAAGGGAATTCCTGTTTGGGCTTAAAGTGATACTAAAGGCTTGTTTTTTCCCTAAAATAAAATAAGAAGTTTAAAAAATAAGTTTATACTTACCTGCTCTGTGCAAGGATATTCCACAGAGTGGTGGCTTACCTACACTTCTGGAGTCCCCGCCAGTGCTCTCCGCTCCTCCTTTTCGCTGAGTGCCCGCTCAGCAAGCTCTGTGCTGAGGGGGCACACGTGATTGAGCTCCTGAGCCAGGCTGTGTGTGTGCAGAGACACACACAGCATGACTCACCCATACACCCCACTTCCTCCTCATAGGATTTGACTGACAGCCGCAGGAGGAGCCAATGACTCCCACTGCTGCCTGTGTGATCTGTGAGAAGAGGAAAAGAGAAGATCAAGACTGCAGACAGGCACAGAGCTGGATCAAGAGGTTACAGCCATATGCACAGGGTGTACCGGATGTGCCTTGGCACACCCTAATCCCCTAGTGCACATTAGCATTATCGTTCTGTGTGGCAGGGGGGAGATGGGAAAGATCTCCCTCTTACCGGTTTTGCCATAAGAGAAGTGCTTACGCACTTCTCTTTCACTGTGCCGGCAGGGAGATCAATGTGCCAGGGCAATATATATATATATATCTATCTATATAGATATCTATCTATATAGATAGATATCTATATAGATAGCTATAGATATAGAGACACACACGTATGTTTACGTTTTGGGGTGCACATCCTAATGCAATAGGCTGTGCACACCTATGACTCAGGTAAGTGTGTGAGAGAGGGGGGAGCACTTAGTGGAAGGTTTTTTTTACTTTAACCGCTTCCGGACTGCCCACCATACATATACTGCGGCAGGGCGGCCTGGCTTTGCGAAACAACGTACTGTCCGTTGGTTTTCATCGAGTGGCTGAGGACGATTTATCACTCTCCAACGATTGCCAATTGTCTGGGAGGCCTTTTGTTCTTCCCATTTCGACTGTTTAGAGGTACCAGGCAGGGCTGCCCTCTCTCTTCAGCCCTTTTTGCCATTGCCATGGAACCTGTGGCGGAGGCTCTTAGAGTACCCCCCCTCATTAAGGGGTTAAAGTTGGCATAGCTGGAGAAAAGGGTAGCCCTGTTTGGGAATGACCTACTGTTATTCCTTAATGAGGCTGGTCCCTCGCTACAGGGTGCACTGTGGGTCCTGGACTCCTTTTCCGAGGCGACATGACTCAAGATGAATTGGACAAAGTCCTTACTGTTTGCTATGGATCAGGCTGCTAGTAGCCATATGCTACCAGATCTTCTATTGCAGTGGGTAACTGAATTTACTTACCAGGAGGTGAGAGTCTCCACTTTTGTACCTCTTAATCTAACCCCAGTGGTTGGGTCAGTTAAAGCTAAACTGAAAGCATGCAAGAACCTTCCTCTGTCCCTCTTAGGTCGTGTCAACCTTATAAAGATGAAAATTCTCCCCAAATTTCAATATTTGTTTCACAATTCCCCTCAGTGGATCCCCAAGTCATTTTTCACTAAACTACATAGAATGTTTTCTTCTTTCCTTTGGGGTCTATAATCATCTCGATTCAAGTTGTCTACCTTGATGAGGCCCACCTCGCAGGGCGGCCTGGCACTATCTTACACAAGTACTTCATAGCCACCCAATTTGTTACTGCTAATTGGTGGCTGACCCCAGATACGTCAGATTCATCCATTGTTCTAGAGGCGGCGGTGGTCCGATCTGTGGAGGCCCTGAAATGCTTGCCTTTTCGTGGCCCTAAAGCCCCTTATGAACCTGTACCCTCTATGTTAACCACTCTTCAGCCTTGGAGGGCTGGCTTCACGTGTGAAAAATACTTAAGCTCAGCGATCTCCCCAGAATCTCCTCTATGGAATAATCCCACACTACCTCACTTTTTTAAGCTTCCTGATCCCGTAACCTGGGCCAAATTTAACATCAAATTGGTGGAAGATGTCATGTTTGATCTTTCACTGCCATAAAAGAAAAAGAAATTGCGCTAGGTGTTAAGCATAAATACTATTGAGAACTGAAATATGGGACTGTGAAGGAAGTCCTGCAGCTGAAACACAATAACCCCAATACAAGGGCACATACAAAAAGGACAATGTAGCGCTGGACTAGTGAAAAAGGACACGTGTTAATACACATATAAATATGATAAGACCTACAAAATTATCATGAGTCAACAAACCTGTCCAGGGGATTGGCAGGAAACCTGCAGGTATCGTGCCAAGGAAAAGAAGAGGAGTCTGACGAGCCAATCCAACAGGAATATCGGAAGGAACTCTGAGGATCATTTCCTCCACATTAGTGCCTTTGCTATTGCAGATCAGCCATGGAAAGAGGAGACCAGTAGGACAACGTAAGGAGTCCATTGTGGGATACATCCAGGCGTTCATCTTCCACTACTAAGCCTGTTTTGACCCCCCTGAGCAAGGGTGGTCGCAGGCTTTCTGGTAAGCCTCCAACTTTATCCTCTGGTGGTGGGCTGCACTGATGGTGGATCATGTAACTCCGGACCCTTTATTTGGCTCGTTTGTGGATTCAACACCTTCACCTTGTCACATTTATGAACTTTTTTTATTTAAAATATTTTTTGACACGTATTTATAGCCACATATATGAACTTTTTAGTCAATATTTTGTCATTATTTACATTTAATATTTTTTGTCACTCTTAGTTTTGTATACAACTATTTAGGGTATGGTTTCAATTACTTAATATCACATATTGACTCATGATAATTTTGTAGGTCTTATCATATTTATATGTGTATTAACACATGTGTGCTTTTTCACTAGTCCAGCGCTACATTGTCCTTTTTGTATTGATTTTTACTGTGACCCTTCGATTATTTGGTCACTAACCACAATGTTCTCTCTTCCTACCTTTTTAGATACGTATTGCAAAAAATGGGAATTTACCGCACTAGCACATACTAAACACTAAATCAACAATTTAAAATAAAAGCTGCAGCTCTACTGTGAGATACACACAAAGAAAACAAATAAATGGGCAAAGAGAGCTGTCTTAACCTTCTTACATTTAATTAATAAATGTGCATAAACATATAAGTGAATTAATAGTCCATATAGATCATCAAATCCATTGACCAAAAAATTATAATAAGGTGTATAATATAATATAATATAATATAATATAATATAATATAATATAATAATAAAGTGTCCCTTTAAATGTTTATTGTGACAATTAAATGGATGTTGTCACACCACGACCAGCCAAGGCCTTTCTCCTGAGGGGGAATCTGATGTCAGCTCATCGACAGATCACACTCTGTGCCGTAAGAAGCCAAACAGATGCCTTTAAACTCTCACAGGGACCAAGGAGTCAACTCAGCATTCAGTGGACAATTTAGCCAGGATACCCAAAAAGAAAAAACTCACTATAGTGTAAAACCAACTACTACCTTTAATAGTATAAAATGGTTTGAGAAGGAAGGGCTGAGCCCAGCCCTGACAGATGATCTATATGGACTTTTAATTCACTTATATGTTTATGCACATTTATTAATTAAATGTAATAAGGTTAGCGCAGATCTCTTTGCCCTTTTTAGATACCTGCAGTTCTCTCATGCTTTCAGGAGTCAATTCCCCTCTAGTGAGGAGCAGATGGTCTCCTCAGACCTTGAAAGAATTCTACCTTATCACTGCTTGGAGAAACCCACCTCTAGCGGGGCTCCGTCAGTGATGGTTCATTGACGCTCCCGAGTTGGACTCTGAGGACTGGGATGACATATGGGACTTCCCTTTTAGAATCTTGGTTTCTTTAAGAGATCAACTTGAGCAATTCAAGATAGTCCATAGGGCCTATATTACTCCATATCAACTAAGATAGATGGGGTCTGCTCATTCTTTGGAATGTTGGCGCTGTGGCCAGTGCCCAGGGGATTTTATCCACATATTCTGGTCATGCCCTAATATAACCGTATACTGGACACAAGTGCCTAGGGGGATTAATCTCTTTGCTGGCACTTCCATTATCTCATCTCCAATAGTTTGCCTGCTAGGCCTGGTGGAAGATATAGCCCCTAGGTTGGCAGACAGGACTCTGATTGGTCTTTTACTATTCTATGCCAGGAAAGTCATCACACTACATTGGAAGAAACAAACATCCCTCCTCTTACTGTATGGAAACATTTAATCAATAGTGGTCTTCCTTATTATAGAGACACATAACTTCACAGAGGATGTCCCAAGAAGTATGATAGAGTCTGGGCCAAATGGCTAGCAGAACCATCCATGGTTGTGGACAACTAATAACTTTTGTCTCCTACCCCACCTACATTCTCTGATCGTTGTGAGCATGCTGAGTGGTTCTTTTTGTTTTTTGTTTTTTTTCCTTTTTCTTTGGGTTTTTGTAATTGATGAGGCCAACCTGGTAAGTGGTATACAGGTCTTACTACTTTTAATTATTTTATAGGTAAGTTACAGTCGGTAAGGCACCCTATTTTACCATGTATTACTCCTTGTGCCTTATTTAACCCTGCGTGGGTATTGTGCCTGAGACTGTTAGTTTGGTTGTTGTTTGTCTTATATGCACCTTAGTACATTTTGTATTGCACTATAAAACTAATAAGAAGATTTATTTTAAATAATCAAGGCAGACCGTCGTTCTGTCACAGAGGAAAAGAGAGATCTGTGATTCATGCTAATCAGCAACACAGATGTCTCTCTTCCTCCAGTCAGTTCACCCCCCCCCCCCTCCACCAGTTAGAAAGCATTCCCTAGGAGCATACTTAACCCTTTGATTGTTCCTGATGTTAACCCCTTCCCTGCCAGTGTAATTTATACAGTCACAGTGCATTTTTTTTAGCACTGATCACTGTATTGGTGTCACTGGTTCCAAAAAAGTGTCACTTAGTGTCCGATTTGTCTGCCACAATGTGGCAGTCCCACAAAAAAAATTGCTGGTTGCCGCCATTACTAGTAAAAATAAAAATAATATACCATAAAAATATTCCATAGTTTGTAGATGTGGTTACTTTTGCACAATCCAATCAATATATGGTAATTGGGATTTAAAATATTGTCAGTTAAAATAACGCAGTGCCGTTTCGCAAAATATGGCCTGGTCCTTAAGAGGGTAAAACCTTCCGGGGCTGAAGTGGTTAATGCAGAGAATGCATTAAGGTAAAAATCCTTATCTACTTTAGAACTACTTTAAAAGTAATTTAAGGGAATGAGCACAATAAAACAAAACCAATATGAGAATGTTTTGGTTTATGGGTGTATGACATTTGTTATACAGCTCAGTAGGCATAAGGAGCAGGAATAAAATTAAGGTAAATACTTACTCTCTTAAATGGGCATTTCATAGGCTGTACATTAAAAAAAATCTACTTATTAAATTACACATATTTTCACACAATATAAAAATATTACACTATTAAAAATCTCAAAGTATATTTTCAACATAAAAAATCAATTCCCACAGACATTTGTTAATATACAGAATATAAATAACATAAATTTACCTTTTGCTGACCATTTTTGAACTTCATCCATCTTTACAATTCTCATAATTAAAGCCCTAATAAAGTCCATGTAGAGATCCTCAGTAATCAAAGGTAAAAAAGAAGAAACAGTCGTCTCTTCTCCTTGGTCTTCAAGGTTCTGTGCACTTTCATCATCATTGTCTTTTTCTGTTGAAAAAAAGAAAAACCGTACACTGTAGCTATTTTTCTTTAGGTCTTAGGTCTTTCTAGGCCAGGTTTGGACTAATGCTGTGGGTTTACCGCATGCTTGTTAACACCAATTATGTAATATGCTATTGTGATTTCCAGTAGGGCAACCCATTCTTTTTTTAAGGAGTTATTATTGTACCACAAGGCACCTCAGTATGTAACTGCACCTTTTTTTCCATTTAGTTCACATCTGTTTTTTGTTGTTGTGCGTTAAAATGTTGATTCATTGGGGATGTGCCATAGGGTGCCATTCAGAATGTGCGTCAGTCAACAGAACTCTTTTTTTCATACAGAGACCAAAAATGGCATACTCATTGTTAAGCCCCATCCATCTTATAACTAGGTCCCACTTTCTAAAGGTTGAACTTAATTTTCTATGGATACAGATTTAATGTTACATTTATGTATGATTCATATAATAAAGTGATTTATGTAGTACATTATACTACTTTTTTTTAAGGCTATGGTCCCATAAAATGAGTCAAAATCTATACACTGTAGTTCTCGTCTGCACTATTGCTGCTGTTTTTTTTAATTTACTTCACATTACTGAAGCTTTCAGAAGAAAGAGCATAACTATGACCATCTCTTTTATAATTATAGTAAAAATGCATTGATAGAGAATTACCTTTACTGCTATCTCTATATGAACTATATATATATATATATATAATTGAACATAAATATTTAAATCTGTAACGTGTCTATGGTGAAATACACCCCACGTGAAGAAATAAACCGTGGCGCTTCCTGCAAAACTATTCCCACCTCTTACAGTGAACTAACTAATCTAGTGAACACCTCTTTACAGGTGTATCCTAAAAAACTTAATTATATATATAAATATAAAATATAAATAATAAACACCAAAAACAGGGTACATAAAGTGACTAAGTGCCAATACTGCTCTTATAGTTTGTATACATCAATCCTTGTGTAGTGACAACACAATAAATTACAAACCATCAATGCTTGTAACAATCCCTATGTGACACACAATCCCTATGTGACAATAACAAAAGCTAAGTGAAATAATCCACACAAATATAAAAAGTGTCTGTGATCGTGATCAAAAAGACATGAAATTGTGCCACAGCAAGTCCTTTTAATTCCAGGGGTGTAATTATCTTCTATCAGCTCCTTCCACCACACCTGCGTGTTCAGTGAGCCCTCTCCCAGTGAAAATCCACTCACCAGCTCCTCATGCCTCCACTTTCGTATGAGGCTTTAAAGCATAGATGTCCAGGTCAACTGGAAAGGGTTAAACATTTTTCCATCCGGAAGTTCGTTACATATGCAAATTAAAAAAGACTCCCTTCACTGGAATCCTCCACACAACTCTCTCCTGAAAGATATCAGTATCTGGAATCCATATGCCAGAATCTACTGTTCCAACTCTCTGGGCTGTGTATCAGCTGTGTATCAGCTTAGGAGGAAGTGAAGCCACAAGGCTTCACTTCCTTTTTCCCTTACCGAGGATGGTGGCGGCAGCAGCCGAGAGCCGAAGGACGGATCGGCTTCAGCTGCCGACACCGCGGGCTCCCTGGACAGGTAAGTGTCCATATATTAAAAGTCAGCAGCTGCAGTATTTGTAACTGCTGGCTTTTAATATTTTTATTTTCAGCAAACCTCCGCTTTAAGTTGTGGTCAACAAATTGTGCCAGTTGCTTTTTTATGTTTTGAGGGTCAAGCGCAGGTGTTATTAGAAATGTATTTGAGAAAATGTGACACATACATTGCGTCACAGAAAAAAGGGTGTGTGTTTCTAATTGCATTTGATATTGGGTGTGGCTTAAGGGGTGTGGTTAAAAAGAGTCTGGGTTGACTTCTGTAGTATTGCATGACACATTGTTGAATAGGGAATGTACAGCACAGTATCTATGGAGGTACACTGGAGGGACCAGGGCCCAACATTAGATGATGGGGCACCTGTTCAGAGGTCACTATTAAGTGACTTACTTACTACTGACCGTTGAACTCTGCATCACTAACTACTAACCTCTGAACTCTGCATCACTAACTACTAACCTCTGAACTCGACATCATTTACTACTGATTTCTGAACTCTTTCTGCGCCACTTACTACTGAACTTTGCTTCACTTTCTACTGACCTCTAAACATTGTGTCACTATTGACCTCTGAACTCTGCGTCAATACCATTGACCTCTACATCTCTTACTACTGACCTCTGCATCACTTGCTACCTACCTCTGAACATTTTGTCACTTACTACATAACTCTGCATCACTTACTACTGACCACTGAACTCTATTTCACTAACTACTGACCTCTACATGACTTACTACTGACCTCTAAACATTGTGTCACTGACTACTGATCTCCGAACGCTGTGTCACTTACTATTGAACTGTGCATCACCTACTACTGACCTCATAACTAACTATTGAGCTTTGAACACTTTTCCCTTACTACATAACTCTGCATCACTTACCACTGACCCCTGAACTCTATTTCACTAACTACTGACCTCTACATCACTTACTGCTGATCTCTGCATCACCAACTATTGACCTCTAAACTCTGTGTCACTTACTACTGACCTCCAAACGCTGTGTCGCTTACTATTGAACTCTGTATCACCTACTACTGACCTCTGTACTCTGCATCACTTACTACAGATCTCTGTACTCTGCATCACTTACTACAGATCTCTGAACTCTTCATCACTTACTACTGACTTCTAAACTTTGCATCACTTAATACGGCCTTCTAAACTTTGCATCACTACTGACCTCTGTGGTCTCATCATGTAATACTGATCTCTGTACTCTGCATTACTTACCACTGACATCTGTACTCTCTGTCACTTACTACTGATCTCTGAATTCTCTGTCACTACTGACCTCTGAACTTGTAATTTACTGCTGATTTCTAACCTCTTTGTACTACTTACCTCTGAACTCTGTGTCACTTACTACAGAGCTGAGGGATCAGCAGTAGGTGGCACAAAGTCCCGGGGTCAGGAGTAAATGACACCTAGACCAAAGGTCAGTAGTGATACATAGTGCAGTAGTAAAAGACCCTTTGTCTCACAATATACAGTAGTCAAACAGCCCACCCCTACACATCTTACTGTTCTCCCACTCCCTGGACTCATCCTGGTACTCAAAGTAATGCAGCTCCAGCTCCCCTCTTTCTTCTCTTTCCTAGTCCAATGGGTGGGGCTAAATTACAGCCAATCACAGCTCTGCTATGCAGAACCTCCCCCTCCCCTACCCCTTAAAGGAAATTATAATGTGCTGTAACATAAGGTCATGTTTCTCTAAACTGAGAAGTACTGGGTATTTCCTTTACTCCTGCCAATTGAACAAAGCAGCAGGGTAGCAAAGGAAATGTGATTATGTACTGCTGTAGAAGTGGCCATCAAAGAGAGCCTGTTGCTTTTCCCTGCACAAGGGGCAAAAAGCTAGCCTAAAAAAAGTACTGTGGGCAATAACTTTCCACTGCTTTTCACTGTCTGTCAAAAAGTGGACAAACATAATATCCTTTAGGTTCACCAACAACTATGTAGTGGGATTTCCTGATTGAATATAAATGAAATGCATTATTTATGTAGGGAATTGTACTAAACATATTGTAAATCTAAAAGTGATTTTACAAGGATTTTGCAGCTAGATTGGAATTAACTGTATTGTGAACAGCTTTTACACTGAGAATCTCTTTACCAGAGGAGATATTAGAGTGAGGGCCCCAAACAATGCACTGAGGGAGGGTTAGTGACTAAGCTATTTATCTTAATGGCTATGGAAGGCACTAAGATCCTCACAAGGGTGCCTGGACAGAATTACATGTGTTTAGAAGGTAAAATAGTTTACCTATATGTATTTAAATCTTGTCTGGAGTTTGGGTTTAATTGTCAGAAAGGTATTTTTTATAATAATGTTTTTGTGAATGTGGATTTAAGCATAATCTGTATTATTATGTCTTTTTAAGGTAACCCGAGGCAGCTGCACCATGTGGATGAACACCTACTTCTTTGGCAGGTGGCAAGTTCAATATTTGCTCTCTTGCAAATCTAGCAGTACTGCTGAAATCTAACACTTCAAAGTGGGTGCCATGTTCCTCCTGCTGCCCTCTCTGTAACTAATGCCGCGTACACACGAGCGGACTTTACGGTAGACTTTGCCCGGCGGACTTTTCTACGTACTTTACGACGGACTTTCTGAATGAACGGACTTGCCTACACACAATCCACCAAAGTCCGTCGAATTTGTATTTGATGACATACGACCGGACTAAAACAAGGAAGTTCATAGCCAGTAGCCAATAGCTGCCCTAGCGTGGCTTTTTGTCCATCGAACTAGCATACAGACGGCGGACTTTTCGACCGGACTCGATTTCGACTGATTAATTTAAAACATGTTTCAAATCTAAGTCCGTCCAACTTTTGAGAAAACAAAGTCCGCTGGAGCCCACACACAATCGAATTGTCCGACCAAATCCCGTCCGCCGGGCAAAGTCTGCCGTAAAGTCCGCTCGTGTGTACGCGGCATTAGGGTCACTAACCAACATACTCTGATGTGTAATACAACATAGAATAGATTTGCTGAACATTGGACAGGAAAGTATTCATTATCTCCTACTACAGGGTGCATCTACCTCAAATTTTATAGACACTTGACAGGGACTCTTTAGGCCCCTTTCACACTTGTACGACTTGTCCTGCAACATGAGACTGCAAAGTCGCATGACAAGTACGCTCCATTGAGTGACATTGGTGAAACCAGTCAGGGACCAGCACTGCTGGAGATGAGGGACTCTCCTAGCTGCCAGGGGAAGAACTCCTCCAGTGAGAGTGGGGGGGCAGCAAAGGGAAAGGAAAGACAGATTCTGGTGGTAGGGGACTCAATTCTTAGAAGGACAGAGAGGGCAATCTGTAACCAAGACCTGAAGCGCCGAACAGTATGTTGTCTACCGGGCGCTCGGGTTCGGCACATCACGGATCTTGTGGACAGATTACTGGGAGGGGCTGGGGAAGACCCGGCTGTCATGGTGCACGTTGGCACCAATGACAAAGTCAGAGGCAGATGGAGTGTCCTAAAGAACGATTTTAGGGACTTAGGAGCTAAATTGAGGAAAAGGACCTCCAAGGTAGTGTTCTCAGGAATACTACCGGTACATCGAGCCACACCAGAAAGGCAGAGGGAGATTAGGGAAGTAAACAAGTGGCTGAAGAGCTGGTGTAGTAAGGAGGGGTTTGGGTTCCTGGAGGACTGGGCCGACTTCTCAGTCGGTAACCGGTACTATAGAAGGGACGGACTGCACCTAAATGAGGAGGGTGCAGATCTGCTGGGAATGAAGATGGCCAAAAAGTTAGAGGGGTTTTTAAACTAGGCGATGGGGGGGAGGGTCCAGAGACAGTGATAGCCAGCGCGGAAGATATTCCAGAGGGTAGTATTGGGGGCATTAGTGGTAGGTTAACCAAAGCACAAAAACACAAGGTGAGTATAGTAGCAAGTCCTAGTTGCAATCTTGAAACACCCAATACGAGGACAATATGCGACCAGTCTAAACTATGTGGCATGTTCACCAATGCCAGGAGCATGGCGGACAAGATGGGTGAACTAGAGATACGGTTGTACAAGGAGGATTTGGATTTTGTGGGAATTTCAGAGACCTGGTTCAACAGTTCTCATGATTGGCTGGCAAACATTCAAGGGTATACCCTATACCGCAAGGATAGAGAAGGTAAAAAAGGGGGAGGGGTATGCCTATATATCAAGAATAATGTACAAGTGAGTGTGAGAGATGACATCACTGAGGGGGCTAGGGAGGAGGTGGAATCTTTATGGGTAGAACTCCAAAGGGATGAAGCTAAGGGGAAAATAATACTGGGAGTATGCTATAGGCCCCCAAACCTGAGGGAGGAAGTGGAGACGGATCTCCTATCACAAATTGGATTAGCAGCAAGGATGGGAAGTGTTATCATAATGGGGGATTTTAATTATCCAGACATAGACTGGGCGGAGGGAACCGCGCATTCATTTAAGGCTCGCCAGTTCCTTAGTGTTTTGCAGGACAATTTTATGGGTCAGATGGTAGTCGCACCAACTAGAAATAAAACATTACTAGATCTACTGATTACCAATAATACAGACCTGATAACAGATGTGGTAATACGGGGCAATTTAGGTAACAGCGATCACAGGTCAATTAGTTTCAGTATAAATCACACAAATAGGAAACATGAAGGGAACACAAAGACACTGAATTTCAAAAGAGCCAACTTCCCTAAACTACAAACCTTGCTAAAAGGCATAAATTGGGATAAAATATTAGGAACAAAGAATACGGAGGAGAGATGGGTTTGCTTTAAGAGCATATTAAATAAGGGCATTAGCCAATGTATCCCATTGGGTAATAAATTTAAAAGAGCGAACAAACATCCTGGATGGCTTAACTCCGATGTAAAAATGCATATAAAAGCAAAGGAGAAGGCCTTCAAAAAATACAAGGTTGAGGGATCATCCTCAGCATTCAGAATTTATAAAGAATGCAATAAGAAATGTAAGGGTGCAATTAGGATGGCTAAGATAGAACATGAAAGACACATAGCGGAGGAGAGCAAAAGAAATCCCAAGAAATTCTTTAAGTATGTAAACAGTAAAAAAGGGAGGACAGACCGTATTGGCCCCATAAAGAATGAGGAAGGACATCTGGTTACAAAGGATGGGGAGATGGCAAAGGTATTGAATTTATTCTTCTCCTCAGTCTTCACAAGTGAATCGGGGGGCTTCAGTAACCAAAACTGCAGTGTTTATCCTCATGACACATCACAGGAAGCACCTCCATGGTTAACAGAGGACGGAATTAAAATTAGACTTGAGAAACTTAACATTAATAAATCACCGGGACCAGATGGCTTGCATCCGAGGGTACTTAGGGAACTCAGTCAGGTGATTGCCAGACCGTTGTTCCTAATATTTACAGACAGTCTATTGACTGGAATGGTACCAGCTGATTGGAGAAAAGCCAATGTAGCACCAATATTTAAAAAGGGCCCAAAAAACATCCCTGGGAATTACAGACCAGTTAGCCTAACATCAATAGTATGTAAACTCTTGGAGGGGATGATAAGGGACTATATACAAGATTTTAGTAATAAGAATGATTTCATTAGCAGTAATCAGCATGGATTCATGAAGAATCGTTCTTGCCAAACCAATCTATTAACCTTCTATGAGGAGGTGAGTTGCCATCTAGATAAAGGAAGGCCCGTAGACGTGGTGTATCTGGATTTTGCAAAAGCATTTGACACAGTTCCCCATAAACGTTTACTATACAAAATAAGGTCCGTTGGCATGGACCATAGGGTGAGTACATGGATTGAAAACTGGCTACAAGGGCGTGTTCAGAGGGTGGTGATAAATGGGGAGTACTCAGAATGGTCAGGGGTGGGTAGTGGGGTTCCCCAGGGTTCTGTGCTGGGACCAATCCTATTTAATTTGTTCATAAACGACCTGGAGGATGGGATAAAGAGTTCAATCTCTGTATTTGCAGACGATACTAAGCTAAGCAGGGCAATAACTTCCCTGCAGGATGTGGAAATCTTGCAAAAAGACCTGAACAAATTAATGGGGTGGGCGACTACATGGCAAATGAGGTTCAATGTAGAAAAATGTAAAATAATGCATTTGGGTGGCAAAAATATGAATGCAATCTATACACTGGGGGGAGAACCTCTGGGGGAATCTAGGATGGAAAAGGACCTGGGGGTCCTAGTGGATGATAGGCTCAGCAATGGCATGCAATGCCAAGCTGCTGCTAATAAAGCAAACAGAATATTGGCATGCATTAAAAGGGGGATCAACTGCAGAGATAAAACGATAATTCTCCCGCTCTACAAGACTCTGGTCCGGCCGCACCTGGAGTATGCTGTCCAGTTCTGGGCACCAGTCCTCAGGAGGGACGTACTGGAAATGGAGCGAGTACAAAGAAGGGCAACAAAGCTAATAAAGGGTCTGGAGGATCTTAGTTATGAGGAAAGGTTGCAAGCACTGAACTTATTCTCTCTGGAGAAGAGACGCTTGAGAGGGGATATGATTTAAATTTACAAATACTGTACTGGTGACCCCACAATAGGGATAAAACTTTTTCGCAGAAGAGAGTTTAATAAGACTCGTGGCCACTCATTACAATTAGAAGAAAAGAGGTTTAACCTTAAACTACGTAGAGGGTTCTTTACTGTAAGAACGGTAAGGATGTGGAATTCCCTTCCACAGGCGGTGGTCTCAGCAGGGAGCATTGATAGCTTCAAGAAACTATTAGATAATCACCTGAATGACCGCAATATACAGGGATATGTAATGTAATACTGACACATTATCACACACATAGGTTGGACTTGATGGACTTGTGTCTTTTTTCAACCTCACCTACTATGTAACTAAGTCGCTCCCCATGATTTCCAATGACAACCATTCATATTAGTATGACTTCAAGTCGTGCTGACTTCAAAGTAGTCCCTGCACTACTTTGGTCCGACTTTGATGCGAGTTCAGGCTCATAGACCTCAAGTCTCCCTGAAATTGCGTCAAAATCACGGCCGCGAAATCGCTGCAAAATCGCCCGACTTTGAAGTTGCGGTAGTGTGAAAGGGGCCTTAGAGAAATATAATCTTCACAAAGCAATAAATACCTTTTGTTTTTAGACTATTTGTATCATTACTGTTCTTCTGTTCTTCCACAGGGATATCATTAGGGAATAGTACCGAGAATTCAATCACACGTCCTAAAAAAAAAAACATGTAAATAACACACATGGTCAACTAACAGCAAGCAAAGAATATGAAAGACCACATAACACATCTTGATTATACATTTATATATAAACTTAGCTATCATTTAAGCTTTTAAGAAAATAAGTTGGTTGATTTACTAAAGGCAAATAAGCTGTTCACATTTCAAAGGAATTTTCCTTCAAGCCCCGTACAAACAGTCGAAATGTCAGGAGACATTTGCCAGTTCAAAAAAAAAAGGTAGACATTCTGCCTGTGTGTATGTCAGTCTGTCCGACAGAAGCTGGCCTCTGTCGGGCGTGCATGCTGGAAAACCTTCACCTGACCAACTCCCGATCAGCGCTCTCAGCCAATAGCAATGGGGTTGAACCAAAAAAAACGAATAGTGTGTCCCTGGCTTTAGCTTAGTAAATGTGTTGAAAAATCCCACTGAAAAGTATAGCCAATCACATGTAAGGAACATTTTAAAAAGCTGTATTTTTTCATGTACATGATTAGATGAAGTCAGCAGAGCTTCACTTCATTTGCTAAGCTAAGGAAAAATTCCCTTGCAAAGTGAACAGTCTATTTGCCTTTAGTAAATTAACCCCACACAGTGTTATCCATAGATTTAACATAATTCAACACATGTAATAAAACTATTGAGCTTTTAAATGTTTTATGTAGTAGGACTAATAAAAGGATCCAGTGTCACTAGTATTACTGTAATATTACTCAATTATGCAAATCCCAAAGGACTTTATAAAATGAAACTTGCCCCTCTAAAGAGAAAAAACTTGCCCCCACTTAATCCGTATCTCATGCAATGCATTATTGGTCAATGAGGATGTTAATCACAGGTGAATTACAATCGATGGAAGGGGCTTCCATTATCAAGGATAAACAAAAGCGTAGCTTGAGAGGCCTTAAAATATTGCATTAAGGACTCAAATTTTTATGAACCTCATTACACTTTAAGCAATGTTACTACAACCCAATTAAAATAAAAAAGTAGTAAATTAAAATTAACATTGTACTAATAAGCTCCATTTGATGAGGTTTTTAAACCACCAAAGGGTTTTAAAGCATTTCCAAACAAAATCAATCACAAATCATAACATGTAGGGTGCTATAATAAAATATAGTGTGGACCTTCAACTATAGCATAAATAGACTGGTAATTCTCTATAAAATTTGTAAATTTATAAAACGTGAAGGTTCCCAAATTAAGGTTTGAAAAGTAATCAGGTAACATATTCTTAAAAAGGAACCTCAGTCAATCTGTTTTGTTTTTTTTATTCCCCTCTTACCCTGTTCACTGGGATATTCTCAAAATACATGGTCACATGTCCAGTAAGTCCAGTGTTGTCCCACTGCAATCAGCCACCACACAGTGGGTCCCATGCCATCATCTTTTTTACTTACAGCATCAAGGGGCCAGCTGTCTCTTCCCGGTTCATGCAGCCAGCCCCCTGATGACACCCATATGTCACATGCACTGTACAGTACTTCAAGGCTTCCTAGGATCAGTGACATAAGAATCCCAGGAGGCTGCAGGTGACTTCTATGTCATTCTTGCCTAGCCAAGAATCCCTGCATTACTGGGAGGGGGTCCTAAAAAAAACAGGTATTTGGCAAAAATAATCTATTACAATTGGGAATAAATACATATCCAATCGTGATAGAGGAGGAGGGTAGGAATGCAATGAAGGAAAGTGGGTGGGGAGGGTGAAGGTCTGCTTTGCACATTCAATGTCTGAATGCCTGATGCCACCGAGCAGAGAGGAAACAAAATTTTAGGGGTAGGCATATTTGTTACTTATCATTGGAAGATAGGATATGAGTAGACCAGGTAAACCAAAAAATAAAGAATAACAAATGGTGAGGAGGGAATGAGGAGAGATTTGTGGGTAGATTGTAAAGTAAGAGAGGGATCCTGGAGAAAAAGCGAGAGAGAGAATAAAGGGATTCAAAAAAGAACAATAGGTCTTGCCTAACAAAAGGGTACACCTTTAAATGTATATTAATAAAATAATAATATAATAATATAATATAAGTTAATAATAACAATAGTAATTATATGGCAAACCACTAAAGCAACAAAATCATTGCTAATAGTACCTTACTGGGCAAAGCAAAAGATCTTACACTACGTAGACATTTTTCATTTGGATCTTTATTACCTATGTCTGGATCAATTGAGTCTATCATTAATGGGAATCCTCTTTCTTTAACAGCCATAGGCCATTCCACTGTTAGCATGAGCTGTCGAAAGTGGTGTTCATAAGCGCCAAGGTACGACACTAATCCCGCTGCCAGGGCTGTACTTCCAGGAATCCCACTGAGCCTGTCTGGAAGGGAGCTTACAATAGCAGCATATTTCTTGTTCTCGTCTTCCAGGAGCTTCAAAGAGATTAAAGATATTAAAGACAGTTAAATGGAGTTGTCAAGTTATATGTCACTTCATTGAATTGAGCTTGGCGAGGGTTATCTGAAGGACTGAGGATTTTTACAGGCTCATTCTTTGTTGTTATTTCCGCAGCCCGTGACCATCACTCATCTCCAACTTGCAGATCTGTGTGCAGTAAACCAAATAATACATCATCCATTTTTATGCAGCTTACAGAGACTTGTTCACAATATGCCCAGGAGCACAAGTTTATTTATTTAGCTGTTACCATCTAAATACGGATGTTGTATTAATGCATACTACAATTTGATGTTTGGCTGATAATTAACATAATTAGCTCTTCAAGACAGCACAACCAAGATCAGTACTGTATTAAAGTGGTTGTAAAGGGTGAATGTTTTTTACCTTCATGGAGCAAACAGCAAAAAAAAAGTGATAGGATGCTTGTACAAAACCGTCCCCACATCAACTCATGCCTCTTACCAGAGACTTTGGATCTCAAATTATAGAGATCTAAATCGCTTTTGGTCTCCACACATCCCTGTGATTATAAGGAGGGATAAGGTTTCATCCGCATATGAGCTTAGCCCATAGGCGTGCGCACAGGGTAATTAATCGCCTTGTGTGGTGCATATTCCCCCCTGTTTAGACCACTGATATTTCATCCCCCAAAAAAAAATTTACAAAAGAAAATTATTTAAAAAAAAAAAATAAAATGAACAAAATTACACTGTCCACTGCCCTACTGACACCATCAGTACATATACACATGCATATGTATTTGAGCTTTGGGGTGCACACCCTAATGCAAGAGGCTGCGCACACCTATGGCTTAGCCGTGTTACCATCCAAGGAATATATCCAATGTAAAAAACCTTCAGTGTGCAGCTTCCCCCTCAGCAACTTCTAATACTTACCCAAGCCTGATCTCAATCTAGTGATGTGCATGAGACCAGTGGCTCTCCTGGGTCCCCGCCTCCTCACTGGCTGAGATGGGAGCTATTGGCTCCAACTGCTGTTAATCACAGCCAGTGAGGCGGGAGAGGAGGCAGGACTGAGCCATGCTCTGTGTGTCTCATGGATACACACAGGCTGCTCGATAGGAAGCACGCACAAGTGCCTCCATAGCAAGCAGCTTGCTCTCGGGGCACTCGGCAAGGGGGAGGGTCCAGTAGCACCAGTGGGGGATCCGAGAAAAGGAGGATCAGGGCTACTCTGTGCAAAACCATTTCACAGAGCAGGTAAGTATGAGGTGTTTATTATTTTAAAGGAAAAAAATGAACCTTTAGAACCACTTTAATTTGGTTATGTTCATTAGGCACATGGTAAAAATTAGAAGGGTGATCAGTAGGTATCATATTTGCTGTCTGTATCTCTGCAGTAAAACAATGGTGTTCTGAAACCATAAGGTTTGAAGCTAAAGCATCTAAAGTTCAATGTAAACAGACTGACCACTGAAACCTCCTATGCATGCCTATAATGCTTTAGAGCTTATAATGTAGTGAGAGCACATCATGTGAAAATGGTATTTACCTGGTGTTTTTACTGTGTTTTTTACAGTGTTTTGATCAAATTATCTTGTTAGAGAGCTGATTCAGGAAGGAGTAAAGATGTACTAGAAAGCAGTTAATCAGAATAAGCAAGTCGTAAAGTGATCTTTATTTTGCAGCACATGAACTTTAAGATAAATCAATAACATATGTATGTATTTCAACTCTGTATCTGTTTGACTGGAGTTCTCTCTAAATGCAGTTTCTCCCAAAAACACTGCTGCCTTAACCAGCCATAAATAAAAAGATATCCAGTTAGTTCAGTCTTTTTTAAACTTTATTGTAATACTACTGAAATTGATAGTAAACTTGTACCCCTGTATATATGGTTGAATCTGATATGGTAAATATTTCACCTTCACTTGTTTTGTCGTATATACCCTGCAAGTAAAAGCCAGTAGCAATATTTCCTTTTTTCTTTATTTATAGTGTTGTTTGCTAATACTATCTGCTGGTGATTATAGAAATGAAATAAAATACATACCTGTGCTTCTTGTGCTGCCTGATCTAATTTACAGGCTAGTTCAACAGTCTTTTGTTGTTGCTTGTTTTTATGCATGGTTGCCTCTTCAAAGCCCCTCTCTAGGTCACTCAATCTTGAAAGAAGAGCTTTTTTTCTCTGCTGTAAAGATATCATTTTCTGTTCTGCGTCTTCTAAAGCAATTGTCATTTCAGCAACTCTGCTCTGCAAAGGTTTCACCTGAAATACAAGACATGCTCAGAGCAATTACTTTACTGGGTAACAACCAATTTATTTGAACTCCTGGTTTATATATAAATGTGCCTGTCACCAGAACATTGTTAGTATCCTATTTTCTCCTTGGTTAGGAATTTAACAGAATAGGTAATCAGAGAAATGATCAGACAGGGAGTAACTGTAACTTGCAGTTTACTAAACTTGCGCAGTAATGCAAATCAGGTTCAGAGTGCCCAAAAACTGCAGAATACGGAATGCTGCATAAACATATAAAAGCTGATTAGCCATGGATTCTTTACAGCAATTTCTTCATGACCCAATCAGGATAACTATGCAGAGCATAGTTTTAATAAAACTCTATAACAATAGAGAGTCAAGCTGAGTTAAACAGTTCAGAAGACAGCTTTTTGCATTTATACCTATAGACAGTGCTCCCCACAGTGAAGTCCAGAGTAGATCTGGTAATACAGGTGAACAGCTGCAAGGGTCCAAGTACCAAGGACAAAGGGTCACTCCATTTCAGCTGGAGTACTCTACTAGCAATCAGGTAGCTCCCCACAGTAGCTGGGTCTTTCGGAGAAGCAGTGTACTATTAGGCTTTGATCTGGCTGCCTGCACACCTGGTCTAACAGCGGAGGACTTTTGTGACTTGGCTGTAGATCACTTGTCCAGCTACCTGCCTGATCAGAGGTGGCTTCTCTGAACTGCTGAGGGAGGGAAGCTGAGGAATTTATACTCCCTGGGTGTGCCAAGGAACCCATGGAGGCAATTGAGTTAAAGTGCCCTGTGCCTGCATCTGAGCATGCTGAGTAAATGGGCACTCTGCTACAGTGACCCCTTTCACACTGAGGCAATTTTCAGGCATTTTAGCTCTAAAAATAGCACCTGTAAACCACCTGAAAAACAGATTTCAGGCATTTTAGCTCTAAAAATAGCACCTGTAAACTGCCTGAAAACTGCCTCTCATGCCTCCCCGGTGTGAAAGCCTGAGTGCTTTCACACTGGGGTGGTGTGCTTGTGGGACGGGAAAAAAAGTCCTGCAAGCAGCATCTCTGGGCGGTGTAGGAGCACTGTATACAGCACTCCTATACCGCCCCTGCCCATTGGAATGAATGGGCAGTGCTTCCAAAGCACCTGAAAAGTGCTTCGGAAGCGCCGCAACACAGACGCTTTTAACCCCTTGTTAACCCACTCTTGGGGGTTAAAAGCGCCCCGCTAGTGGCTGAAAAGCACCGCCTTAAACAGTTGGAAAGCTCTGCTAAATCTAGCAGGGCTTTACAGCTTATGGTAAAGAAAGGGGTGAAAGGGGTTGAAAACACAAGGTGATTTGGTAAAAGCTTCAGCATTCAAATTAGTAATGAGCATTGGATTTTCTGTAAATGCCTTGGTAAGAATAATGCCCGTACACGCGGTCGGATTTCCGACGGAAAATGTGTGATAGGACCTTGTTGTCGGAAATTCCGACCATGTGTAGGCTCCATCACACATTTTCCATCGGATTTTTCGACACACAAAGTTTGAGAGCAGGCTATAAAATTTTCCGACAACAAAATCCGTTGTCGGAAATTCCGATCGTGTGTACACAAATCCGACGGACAAAGTGCCACGCATGCTCAGAATAAATAAAGAGATGAAAGCTATTGGCCACTGCCCCGTTTATAGTCCCGACGTACGTGTTTTACGTCACCGCGTTTAGAACGATCGGATTTTCTGACAACTTTGTGTGACCGTGTGTATGCAAGACAAGTTTGAGCCAACATCCGTTGGAAAAAATCCTAGGATTTTGTTGTCGGAATGTCCGAACAAAGTCCGACCGTGTGTACGGGGCATTAGAGGTTGGGGCTGTTTTGTATAATTTACATATCCTATATAGGCACAGAATGTTAAAAAAAAACATTGATCCTGTCAGAAATGCTAACTTTGTGTAGAGCGTTCCCAACACAGCGCATCCTAAAAATCTGAAGACATCCTATGAGACGTGCTCTGTTCACCCCCCCTGTTATGGAGATTAATATGGGGAGGTGTGTTTTTTAAGCCTGTAGATTGGCAGGGCATTATTTGAATTTTAGTTATTTCTAGTGAGCCATATCAATTGAGGTTAATCATAGGTATGCACAGCCTATTGTAATAGGGTGTGCACCCCAAAGCTCTAACACACTGCCTGTGTATGTGTATAAATATATAGGGCAATAGGGCAATGGACAGCATCGGTAGAGCAGTGGGCTATGTCAGTATTTTATTTTTTTATTACATTTTTTACAATTGCATTATTTTCTATAATGTTTTTATACAATCATTTTTATTATTGATTTTTACAATCTTTTTAGGGGCCACATTGGGGGCTTTGGTGAAATATCAGTCTAAACAGGCCCCTGATGTTTCACTTTTGATACAAAGAAAGGGACTGGGGACAGAGATTCCCCAGTCCATTTCTCTGCAGCCAAGCAGGAGGGGGAATCTGCCCAGCCCAGGGTGATTAGGGTGTGCCCAGGCACACCCTGTGCGCACGTCTATGAGGTTAATTAAAGAACAAAATTTTTAAAAAAAGGACATGCTGGTAGATCTGTTGGCTCCTATTTGTGAGGGGGAGTACACACACCTTCAGAGCAGAGATTGATGTGAATGTGCAAATTGCTGATTCTGTATGAATACCTGTAATCAGGGCTTTTTTTCTCAGACAATAGGTGCAGGAACTCCCCTTACCAGAGTCACCCCTTTTCCCCGCCTCTACCCACCTCCAAGCACCGTCCCTTGGTTCCATCACCTACCCACCTCCCAGTACCGCCCCTTTTAGACAATACAGAACCAAGTATCATTCATTTTTATGGAATTTGGTAATGATATCAAGAAAAGCAGTAAAATATATCCCCTTCAGCCAGCAACAATAGATTCCCCTAACAACAATGTACCACCCACAACAAAATTCCCCCCCAGCAACAATAGACTCCCGGCAGCATCAACAGATCTCCGCACTGCCAGCATTAATAGACTCTCTGTCAGCCATCAACAATAGACCCCTCCCCCAACAGTAGATCTCCTTCAGCGACAACTGACCCCCCAGCAACATAAGACCCACCCCTAGCAACAATAGGTCCCCCACCAGCAACAATAGACCCCCCTGCAAAAATAGATCCCCTCCAGCTAGAATAGATCCCCCAGCAGTGAACATCAATACCTTGCACCACACCCTAGCACCCCTTGCCATTACATACAGTCAGTCCAGGAGGTGCCGGGCCTGCGTTCCCCCACGTTCCCGCTGAAAAAAAGCCCTGCCTGTAATAATCAACACCCAATAAATCCAGCTCTACTGATTAATTGTGCTCTTTTTTTGTTTTGTTTTTAGTTCAGCTTTAGTAAATGTGATTGTTTTCAATCTTAATTAACTAGCGTGAGATTTATTTAGAGATCTGACATGAGCTACTTAGGGGATTAATGATCACTGATTTATGAATATTGAGCGGCATTTCGATAATCTAGGCTAAATAGTCACTTACACCTCAAACCAGCTTTTTGAACTATTATACTCTTCAGCAATCACTCAAAGGAAGTTAAATGACTCTGATTTATAACTATAACGTACAAGGCCCAGTATATTTGCTGTCTCAATGTGTAAATTCAACAAATGCAATTTTCAGCACCTCTAGAGAACCAATTTAAGTCAACATTATGCATGAGCTGAGCATGCTGGAATTCTCTGCTCTCTTATTTAACTCATTAAATTTGCACTGAACATCTTGCAATTAAAATTTCACACATATTTCTTATGATTGACATTTGGCCTTAGTAAAAATTTGTTGAAATTGGTTGCTTTGAACACATAAGAGAACAGAGACAGAATGTGTGGTTTAGGTCTGATAACATGCATTAACTCCTTGAACCTGATTACTAATAGATATCATAAAGCTGGATTTGCAAACCACTTAAATTTGATGTGTAAGAAATAGTTTAAGTAGCATATGGATAAGTGAGCTTTTGCCAACTTTTTCAAATATGTAAATAACTAAAATGTCATAAAAGGCACATTTTTATTTTGGCTGGGTAGGAAATAGTTCAAACCTCTGTTAGGTTTTTTGTCATCATGTTCTATTGGAAGATTTTCTTTCCCTTCCTATATACATAACTGTAAGTGACAGGAAGTCTCTGCAGAGGAACATTCCTCTTATACAGTGATCACTTCATCATTTGAAGGCTTCTCATCACAGTCCTGTTTATTTGACAACTCTAGATTTTGGATTTACCTTCACTTTCAGCACTAGTAACAATGGGAAGAGAAAAAATAAATCTCCATAGCAGAGACAGGACAGAGACACCAATAAAAGCCTAACAAAGTTTTAACCTCTCATTGCTCTATCCAAAAAAAATAAAATAAAAGCTTTGGATATACTTTAACTATGAAGACAAGATACATTATTTTAAAGTTATACTAGTATGGCTGCCACTACACATTATCTGGCCTTTTAATAAAAGCAGCAGAGGGCTACGGTGCAGGCATCTGTCATTTATAAATTCCTTGGTATATACAGTATATAGGTAACATTATAGTGAAATGTAAGTAAATTAGTAACACAATATTTTAAAAGAACCTGTCGTAGTATGTTAATTCCAGTTTTGTTGTTATTTACAGTGTGCATATGATGCACCAAAGACTATGGGTGTAGTCACATGTAATAAGTGTATGTTAAAATACAACTCATTGGGGTTGATTTACTAAAACTAAAATTCCAGGTTTTTTTTGTCAAAGCTTAGGCTCAGTTCACACTGATGCGACATTGGATACAGTTTGTGAGACCCCAAGTCATATGATATGTGAAATTCAATGTTTCCCTAAGAGAGCTGTCTTAACCACTTGCTTACTGGGCACTCAAAACCCCTTCCTGCCCAGGCAAATTTTTAGCTTTCAGCTGGTAGGTGGCAGAGGTGGGCACTGGTAGGTGGTACTGGTGGGCACTGCTTAGCAGCAGTGGGTCTGGAGTGTGCAGGACCAATGTCCTGTCTACTCCAGGTGGTAATTGGCTTTTTCTCATTGACTCTCTGATCATAGAGCAAGCCACGCGTGCCCTGCAGTGGGCACGCAGGCAGCTCAGCAGCATAGGAGGACGTACGTGGATGACCTCCTGGCAATTTAGGCCCAAGCTGTAGCCATCTTTTGGCTATAGCGTGGGCAACAAGAGGTTAACTGATACTACACAAGTCTGTCCGACTTTAGAAAAGGTTCCTGCACTACTTTGGTCTGACTTTGATACGACTTCAATGCCACAGAGGTGTAACAAGTCACATTAAAGTCGTATCAAAGTGGAACTCCAAAGTTGCATTGAAAGTCAAGTGCACTTGGAAGTGCAGTTGCTGTAGATCCGTGGGGGACATGCAAGGAAAATAAAAAACAGCATTTTAGCTTGCACATGGTTGGATAATAAAATCAGCAGAGCTTCCCACTCATTTCAGATCTTCCCCTCAGATTTACAGAGACTGCACTTCCAAGTGCACTTTCAATGCAATTTCAAGTGCACTTTGCACTTGTAGTTTGCACTTGTAGTGCAAAGTGGATTTGCCTTTTGTAAATAACCCCCTATGTATTATGCAATAGACTTGTGCACAATGGAAAATCTAGTTTAGTTTCAGTTCCTTGTCTTTCGTAAAATACATAATTTCGTTCTGTTATATTCGTTATGTCACGTTAATTCCTTTTCGGATAATTAATTTGTTATTTCTGTATAGTGTCGATATTCGTTATACTGAATCTCAAATAATGTCAAATTAATTCGTTATATCCACTATAATTTCTTTCGTATTAATTGAAATTCGATATTTATGTATGTATATATATTCGTGATAATGATTTGTAGTTTGGAAAGTCGTTTGTTTATTGAATCTATTGACACACACAATGACAATATCTCTTCTCCTCTGCTCAAATACAATACAAAACCCTTCTCACTCAGTTCTCAGGAATGCACTTTGCCAGTAATCCAACCTCCAGCACAAAATGAATCAGCTGATTGGACTGTAAGATTTACTGTGAGTTGATCTTTTGTTTCATTAGATCTTTAACGAATTACCGAATCATGTCTAAATCATTCGTTATATTCGCTATAATTTCTTTCATATTAGTTGAAATTCGTTATTTTTTTATTCGGACATTCGGATGCATCCGAATGTCCGAAAGATGCAAAATTCGGCCGAATTTTGATTTGTTACCAAACTAATTGCACATGACTATCATGCAAGACGACTCTTTAATCTTCTGGACAGAGGTAAAATAATCAACCTTTTTCTCATAGGACAAAAGGTCACTCAACAAGAAATATGCCTTTAGCAAATTATGGTTTCATTTTTTTCATATTATGGCTACACTGCGTTATAACAAGGCTCTTGCAGATAATATTTGGAGAGCATTAAGTAACGTTTTTCTTACTAATTTCATTTCATAATCTACTGATAGGGTTACACACAAATCTCCACCTGTCTTCATACAAATGAAAGCAGGTGATACAACAGTCTTTGTAATTACATGGTCTAAATTGTATTATTAGTTCATATTGGATTATACTAACCAAAACTCATTAGGTGGTGTGTATTAAGTCACATGTGTGCTATTCACTTGCTGTAATTATATTATTAATTCATATTAAATTACACTGACAACATCTCATTGGACTCTGTATGCTAATTTATGTGCACTGTTGGCTTTTAAGTTAGAAAAAAGGTTGCTCGGTTAGCTTCTTACTTTAACAGACCACTTCAAATGTCCATCGCAAAATACTTCTATTACTGTTCTGCTGCAGAGGTACAATCTCTGCTTGGCCGTTATCCTACTCTTAACTGTACAAAGCATTTTAAGAGATGTATAAGTCCCATCCCATTATCAGGTGCATTTTAAAAAGAAACCAACATTAACTTAAAGCACTTTTTTTCTATCATTCATGGTCATTCAAAGATTACCTTAGACGTTAGAATCCGATAATACTGCACTGCCCTTTGAAGCCATCTCATAAGACTTCCTGCTGCCATGTTACCAGCCGCCTTCCTCTCCATGTTCTCAGGGGTAAACTGAATTTTCCTTATATTAGCTTCTAGCAGCTCAAGAGTAGACTGCGGCAACTAGAATTTGGAACAGTAATAAATATTAAAAGGATTCCTTAGGAGAAATGTGTCTAAGTACATCGTACTTTTTTTACTTTAAAGAGTTTTTTTTTTTTAATTTACATACTTGTATCAATCAAAGAACCACGCAACAGCCATTGAAATAAAGTATTATCATATGCATGACCAATAATAAGAATTACCTGATAATAAGTATAAAGTATATTGACAAATAATACTATAAGTGAGAAAAATTACTATAACACATGTAATAGTAAAATTATATGGATAAGGAATTTTTAACTTAATGGGTCTTATTGATACTAGGAGAGTAAAGTCCTTGTAAAACTGAATAAATCTCTGCTCTAAAACAATAACGTTAGTTTGATCATATTTTATGCTAAAAAACATGAAATAAACAACCAGGTATCTTACTGTGTTGTCATTGTTTTACTTACTAAAGTATATCTGATAGATTCTTATAAGCTATCTCGTGCTACAACCTTCACCTAACCCTAAGCAGCTGGCATTTAAAGTGAAAAAAAATCACCCAAAAAAGGTGCATTTAAGTATGCTACACTAAATGCAAAAAAAATCCCATTTAGTGCTTCAAGTCATATATCCATGCACCTACTGTATATTACCAAATGCAATAATACATAACAACATGTACTACATAAATTAAATAAAGCAACAAATTGTGTATATCATTAGTATATGAATCAAAACACAGTAACAAATCACCAAATGTGAATATGGAGAATCAAAAACGTGAAGGTAAATTATTGCAAACAAATGACAATGTCCATACATTACAACGTCTAATATCCTTGTGCAATATGTGAAGTCAAAAATATACCTTGGTGCCAAAACAATTGTGACATCCACCTTCCTAACTGGGCACACACTCACCTTCCTAAGCCTAGTGCACACTATCAGGTTATTTTTTTTCGTTCAAGCTGCTGAGCTATTGTGTTCTGACAGGGGACACTCCGGTCAGCGCTCTCTGCCATTGACCAAGAGCACTGTTCTAGAGCCGATCGGCCGCTGGTTTTCTAGTATACTCATCTCACAGAAGCCAGGCCAAACAGCCGGCTTCTGACAGACTGGCTGCCATACACACGGGTCGAATTTCGGACGGTTTTTATTGAACCGGACGATGTCGCCCAACATTCAGCCCGTGTGTACTAGGCTTTAGATAGACCTTGGTATCAAGCTCATCTAGTGAATGTCAGAAAATATAACTCAATGAAAGATACTTCGTAACTCAATCTAATAATTGAAATGCCTTTAATATACAATGGTCACCATGGACCTCAAGATTCCCAGATAGTGAATAATTCTATTAATAAAAGCCTTATAAATGAGCAACACCTCATGTTATGGTACAGTTTTATTTGTTTTCATTAGTTTATGCCTTTTCACTGTTACGTATGTAGTAGCTTGCCTACAATAGACAAGAAATATATATTTTCTCTTTTTTTGATAACACTATATAGCTAACCTGTGCATAGCCTTTGCAAGGATTCATGGCATCCACATTGTGTAGTAGGATGCGTGGGCCCTTCAAATAAAAGTGATACCCACAGGTGTATTATTTGTTAATAAGCTATAATAATATTGCCTAATATCCCATGCAATGCTACTATTGTAATTTTCATTGTTAAAATTTAATAAAGACAATTGAAAAGAAAATGTAACTCAAGTGCCAGTGCAAACTTTGATGTGGGATGTGGTACCTAGGACTGCCTGGAGGGGATCGCACTATGGGGTTGATTTACTAAAGGCAAATAGACTGTGCACTCTGCAAAAGTAGTTGCTCTAGAGCTTAGTAAATGAGTAGAAGCTCTGCTGACTTCCACCATCCAATCATGTGCAAGCAAAAATGCTGTTTTTTTTATTTTCCTTGCATGTGATTGGGTATTCTTTGCAAAGTGAAGCTTCACCTCATTTGCTAAGCTCTGGTGCAACTGCACTTGCAGAGTGAAAAGTGCACAGTATACAGTATTTGCCTTTAGTAAAGCAACACCAGTGTGTCTCTGTGAGGGGTGAGCGTTTACACTGCACCAGCCCTTGTCAAATGTTTTCTTGCAGTCAATAGATGAGCCTGATTGTTTTAAAACACTGGTGAGTGTCAGCAGGGACTGGACATATTTTAATCTGTCTATGGGCAGGCTGGTTATACTGAAGTCGATCCATCGATCAACTTCAGTACAACCAGCCTTTCAGGGTTTTTTATCATGCTATCATTGCTAGCGGCTATAGCTGCCAGCAGTAATCATTGTATTCTGGCAGATGGGAAACCTACCGCTGTCAGAATAAAATAGCACAGCCCTCATCAACACTGGCTGATCGGGGGAATCAATCAATTTTCTTTCCTTCAACCCGTGGTTGAAGGAAATAAAATGGTATGATGTATGACTTTTACCTTTTATAATAAAGCTGTTGGATGTTATGGAGAACACTACAGTTTCCTTTTATCTTTTCTGGAGTTCCTCATCATGCTCATCACCTCATCTATCTATCTATCTATCTATCTATCTATCTATCTATCTATCTATCTATCTATCTATCTATCTATCTATCTATCTAAGAAGGTGAGTGCGTGTCACAATCATTTTGGCACCAGTGTATTTTTATGATATCACATATTGCACAAGGATTAGAAAATGCAATGTATGGACACTGTCATTTGTTTATAATATGTTGCCTTCAAGTTTTTGGCTCTCTATGATCACATTTGGTGATTTAATATTGTTTTTTGATTTTTATACTAATGTAATAGACAATTTGTTGATTTATTTATTTTATGTGGTACACATTGTTATGTATTATTGCAATTGGTGATATACAGCAGGTGCATGGGTATATAGTATATGATTTGAAGCACTAGATAGGATTGATTTATTTGCATTTATAGTGGATTATTTTATAAATACATATCTGCCAGATTAGAAGCAAATGCAAGAGATTTTACGACACAACTTGCCAGAGGAAGAACAGATGAGTACATACGGTTTAAATGGCAGGGAGAAGTGTTAATTATGTGATTTATATTATGCATGTTTTTTAAGCCATACTGAGGTAAAGGAGATTAAGTGCTGTAGGTCACCACAGAGGATAGCCATCTGTCCCATATTTTTTTAAACTTTAGCAATCAAATCCTGTTTTCATACTTTTTCTTTTTTATAAGGTAGAGCTCTTCTGATATTCACAATTCACATGATTATGGTTGCAGTAGAGTATTTATACAGAGTTTATTTATTATTTGCATTCTAGGACCAATATTTCACACAAAAAAATTTGGTAGCATTATCTCTTGATAAATGTGATGTTTTACTTGTAGTATATACAGTATATCTTAATATCTAAGATAACTAGGCCACCAATATTATCATGTATAAACTGTACCACTTGCTGACAAAAGCTCTGCACTATAGGACAAACCAGCAAAAGATAATAGAAGGTATCAGCAGTATTGTTACATTTAGGGCAGCATGAGGAGTGGAAAGGTGTAATTTAGCAAGTTTCAATTGAGTTAGATATGTTCTATGAAATATATATAGTGTTAAACCAAGTTATCTGAGTATTTACATAAAATTAGCTTGTTAGAGTCCAATACTTTGACCCTTGTGCCATTAACAAAGAACTCTAAACTTCTCTTCCCAGGCTGGATTTGTTGTATAGCGCATAGGCTAAAGCTGTGGGTCAAGAAGTCACATTTTGTATGAGAAATTTATGTGCAGGTTTTTAGTTTGTCAAGAAATTAAATTCACATTATCAAAAAAAGCATTTTACCTGGGCAATATGAAATGTTGTTAGCTCATTCATGAATCGGTCAAGATTGGCCATTTGCCTCTTAGCTCCCTTTGCCCAGGTGAGGTCAGTGTTTGGAGACTTCAGAATTATGATGATAGAAGCCATGAGCTCTTCAATATCCAAATCTGGCTTTTGCATTGCGCGCAGCTCTCCTGCAAATAATAAAATAATATGAGCACACCCAAAATACTTTTTAATCTGTTTCCACAACTATTCAGTTACATCTAATGAGAAGTCGTGGAATTATCATTCAATATGTACTCCAACAACATTTTAACCCCTTCCCGTCGAGCGTACGTAGATGCAAAAACTGCAAAATTTGGGCATTTTTTCTGCAGCCTATTCTAATGCTTCATCAATAAATAATATTGGTGACTATTGTCTCTCTGAAATTGTGTACTCTGTGATCTCTTTATGAAAACATGCCTGGTTTCTCCCCAATAAATTGTGGTCTAGTAAAAGTACTTACATGCTGTGCATAGAGTCAACAATTTTTTTTACCGATTTATTTCTGGTCAAATAATATACTCTATGGTTGAGTTTTATTTCTTAAAATCTACCTGGTATCTCATCCTTTTCAAATGTGGCCAAGTTCATTACTGTTTATGGAGTCAGTACACTATTTAGCTGTCAAATATTTTGAAGACCTTTTTAGTGAAATATTTTTTAGTAGATATTTATTAAAAGCTGACTTGTGTCTTTACTGTTCACAGTGCAACCTAATACTGTCTATGCATTTACTTAAATACTTTTTTTATGATTTTGGGGCTGAAAAACTGCATGTAGTCTGTCATTTTCAAATTTAGCCTACAAGAGATTGTTAAAATACTGTCCATGTCTTATATACAGGCATTCCCCACTTGAGTACACAATGGGATTTATTTACTAAAGCTGGAAAGTGCAAAATCCGGCTCACTTCTGCATAGAAACCAATGAGCTTCCATGTTTTATTACCAAAGCTTAATTGAACAAGCTGAGGTTAGAAGTTCATTGGTTTCTATGCAGAAGCGATTCTGATTTTGCACTTTCCAGCTTTAGTAAATAAACCCCATTGTGTACTTAAAAGTGGGGTATGCCTGTACAATATTTATTTGTTTAATATTGAACAATAAATTATTTATTTTGTTTTTTGTCTTCAATTTTTTTTCATCATGGCTACCCAGAAATGCATTAAAATTACTATATCCCTTCCATTTTAATGTAAAAAGTTTCTATTTTTTCAAACAAGGCTACCCAGAAATGCATTAAAATTACCATATCCCTTCCATTAAAAATGTGAAAAAATGTAACTTTATATTTTGGTCTGTGAAAAGCTACTAGGGGATGTAATCTAGCCAATGATGCCTGCAAGAAATTGTAGAAATACTACACATGCTGTGTGTGTGCCATATTACCTCTATCGCAATCTGAAAAATAAACCCCAAATCTATTTTGTTCCTCCAAAGTTAAATAGGATGTAGTTTAGCCAATGAGGTCTACAAGAAAATTGTACATATACAGTACTATGTATGCTGTCTGTAGCACATTAATTCTGTTTTGACCAGAAAAATATATATATTTTTTTACCTCCAAAGTTAAATAGGGATGTAGTAGGCAATGAGGTCTACAAGAAATTGTTCATATACCATGTATGCTGTCTGTAGTACATTAATTCTGTTTTGACCAGGAAAATATAAAATTTGTTTTTTTTTACCTCCAAAACTTAATAGGGATGTAGTAGGCAATAAGGTCTATGAGAAATTGTAGAAATGCTACATATGCTGTCTGTAGTATATTAATTCTGTTTTAATAGGAAAATATATATAAAAGTTTAAAAAAAAATCTTCTACAAAACTAAATAGTGGTGTGGTTTAGGTACTAAGGCCTGCAAAAAATAGTAGAAATATTATGTATGCTATCTGTAGCTTTTTAATTATGCTTTCATCAGAAAATATTACCAATAATTTGTTTTGACCTGCAAAACAAAATGGGGATATGGTTTAGGAAATGAGGCCTTCAAGAAATTGTAGAAATACTACATATGCTGTTTGGGGCAGTACAATATTTCTGGCCTTTGTCTCAAAGATAATATGCTACCTAAAAAATGTTTTTTTGTTACAAGTTACAGTAAATCAGACTGTAGTGATGATGATGTATGTAAGCCAATGAATAATGTCAAAGTTAAAAAAAACATATCACACACAGATTATGTGATGCCAGAATACGGCTTTGCTGATACTGTCCTTGAGAATTCTACTGTTCAGTTACAATGCATACAGTTTAGAGGCATCTCCCAATCATATCATTTGAAGGATTGGTATCTTCACCATTTTTCCATCAAAGTTGCACAAAACAGAGGGCCTTCTCCCCAAAGAACAGCTTTTCTTAAAATTCTTCCATTGATACATGGCACCTATGGCAGTACCCAACTCCCCATCCCTTTTGTTTGGCAACTCATTGTCTTTTAGCCTTGAAAACGGACAGAACTCATTTTCAAGATTCAGCGCTTATTGAGTTTAAAGAGGTTCAGATTAAAAGTCACGCTTTCTAGAATTTATGATAGTTCAAAGAGCAGCCCCTGATTTGAACATAAGCACATTCGCTCATCACTAGTAACCACAATAAAACGGATAAATGTTACCCACCTAGTGCTGCTACATCCATGTTTTGCACCAGGTCCTTGATATTTTCTAAGATAGCAGAACATTTGTACTCTGCCTTCTCAAATGCATTTTGATATTCAGGAAGAAGGGATCTAAACTTCTTGATCTTTTGTAACTGCTGATGAACGGCATGGATCTTCTGTTCCACCACAGCTTTATCCTGGGCAATCTGTTGCAATATTTTCAGTGTCCCCTCCTTGTGTTGTTCCAGGACAATCTTTTCATGAATTAGGTCATCTGTCAGTTTTTCAAGTGATTTAAGTTTTTGTTCAATGCAAATTAGGGCTTCTTTAGCAAAATCATGTTGATTTATTATTACAGAATACTGATCTTTCATAAGCGCTCTAAAACACTGAGCAAAATGTTCAAAGGTTGCATTGGTGATCTTGCTATATGTACTTTCGGATGACTTCATATACTTAGTGATAGAAAGATGCATGGATGATAGAAGATAGCATATGTTTTCTTTGTCTTGCTTGGTCAGCATGCCTAAATCTTCTATGTGATAATTTGCATGTTCTACTAGAGTTTCCCTAGAAAAGCAAAATTATAGGACACATTTAATAAGGACTTGAAAAGAAGACAGATAATATAGAGAAAATGTTTAAAACAAATACATTTTTTAGTATAGAAAAATAAAACATTTCTGTAAAATAGTTTAAAGTATAAGTTCACCATTTAAAAAAAAATAAAAATAAATGCATATCTTTTTGCAGGTAAAAAAAGTGCATTTATTATTTGTTTTACTTGGAGCCTGTAAATCTCAGCAGATCGCAGGTACCATGCAGGACTCCTGCAGACTTGTCAGTGTATTTGTCTGCCCGTACCTTGTACGGGCTGGCAGATACACACTGACAGGAGGAGAGAATGAACTACAGGAGCGCTCAACAGCAGCTGTCAGTACTTGTAGTTTGCCATTAACAGAACTCTGTAGATTTTGCTATAGCTTGTTTTGGGTTTTTTTTTTAAATATGGTCAGAATGGGTGGTTTGTTCAAACCAGCTTTTGATATATAGCTAAAGGATCTATTTATTTTGCTATATCTGAAAACTGAGACTTTCACCACTGAGCAAAATTAGTGTAAGGCTGACTGCAGGTCAGCCTGTTATTGTAGGAGGAGTCAGGCTGCATAAAGCCTGCCCTCCTTCTTCTCTTTCCTATGGTCGTAGGATCTCGTGTTGACAGGTCACTTCCGGGTTAGGGCAGGTCACAGCAGATCACTTCCTGTTTGTGGCTTGCAGGGCGGCAGCATGGTCGGCTGCAGGGTTTTCTGTTTGGATCTCTCTCCCGGTGGTCGTGGCAGGTCTCGGCAGCGTTACCAGGCAGCAGGGTCTTGTGTGCTGCGGGCGCAGGGATAGGGGTAGTATTCTTCTATCCGTTTTCACTTTACTCCGGTCAGCTTGGGGTTCAGATAGCACCATGTGTTGGGATTGCAGGTTGGGGGGAGTGTGTTTGGGGGTTTTCAGGAGATGATGGCAGAGTCTCATATGTCACGATGTCCCGCCTCTGTCATTAGCACTGCATAGCACGTTTGTATTCCTGGAATACAGGTAAGCAATACAATGAAACGTCTTTTTTCTAGCAGGGACCCATGTTTGTCCAGTTGTAATAGTGTAGGTCATTGCATTTAGTGTTTGGTATTTGGGTCTGCTGTCACCACTGTTAGGTTACAGCATAGGTATGTATGGGCAAGGTCTCCTCTCTCCCTAGCCTCATGGTGATTTCCCCCCCCCCCCCCTCCCCCTCCTCAGCTTCGTGTGATGGGTTCCCCCCCTCCTGAGCGCCACATAGTGGGTCGTGTCCCTCCACGTGGTCTATAGTGTGGGTCTTCAGGGGTTAATTCAGGCTGTGGGGTTGTCATGACACTTGCTCATTGCCGGTCATCTCATGATATTCTGTGGGGGTCCTTTGAGGGCATGTAAATTTCCATTTCTCATGTAATTTTCGGTTTTCCATGTATGTTACGATTTTATGCGATTTACGGTTTCTCATGGAATGCTGGTTCTCATGTATTTTACGGTTTGCATGCGATCTACGATTTCTCATTCATTTTACGATTTTTATTTTCATGCAATTTACGTTTGTCATGTGATTTATGATTTCTCATTTATTTTACGGTTTTTCATGCAATTCACGGTTTCGCATGCATTTTACGGTTTTCATGCAATTTGCGATTTCTTATTCATTTTACGGTTTTTCATGCAATTTTACGGTTGCTCATGCATATTAGTTTCGTATGCAATTTACAGTTGTTCATGCTTGTTACGGTTTCTCGTGCTTTTTTACAGTTTCTCATGTGATTACGGTTTTTTATGCAATTTACGGTTGCCAGTGCATTTTACGGGTTCTCATGCAATTTTTTCAGTTTCTCATGCTATTATGTTTTTCATGCAATTTTACAGTGTTCCCAGGCAATTTTACAGTGTTCTCATGCATTTACGGTTGTCATATGATTTTTCATTTATTTTACGGTTTCGCATGCATTTTACGGTTTTCATGCGATTTGCGATTTCTTATTCATTTTACGGTTTTTCATGCAATTTTACGGTTGCTCATGCATATTAGTTTCGTATGCAATTTACGGTTTTTCATGCTTGTTACGGTTTCTCGTGCTTTTTTACAGTTTCTCATGTGATTACAGTTTTTCATGCATTTTACGGTTGCCCGTGCAATTTTTTACAGTTTCTCATACTATTATGTTTTTCATGCGAGTTACAGTGTTCTCATGCAACTTTACAGTGTTCTCATGCATTTTACGGTTGTCATGCGATTTATGATTTCTCATTATTTTACGGGTTTTCATGCAACTCACGGTTTCGCATGCATTTTACGGTTTTCATGCGATTTGTGATTTCTTGTTCATTCTACGGTTTTTCATGCAATTTATGGTTGCTCATGCATATTAGTTTCGTATGCAATTTACGGTTTTTTATGCTTTTTTACAGTTTCTCATGTGATTATGGTTTTTATGCATTTTACAGTTGCCAGTGCAATTTACAGTTTTCTCATGCAATTACGTTTCATGCAAATTTTTCAGTGTTCTCATGCAAGTTTTTCAGTGTTCTCATGCAAGTTTTTCAGTGTTCTCATGCAAGTTTTTCAGTGTTCTCATGCAAGTTTTTCAGTGTTCTCATGCAAGTTTTTCAGTGTTCTCATGCAAATTGTCACTTCTTATGCCTATTCATGTTTTTTCCTATTTTTCTTTGTTTCATATATTCCTCATGTTTTTCCATGCTTCTCGTTTTTCCGTGCTTCTCGTTTTTCTGTGCTTTTCTTGTTTTCCCGTGCTTTTCTCGATTTCTCGTGCTTCTCTCGTTTCCCCGTGCTTCTCTCGTTTCCCCGTGCTTCTCTCATTTCCCCGCGCTTCTCTCGTTTTCTCCTACGCTTCTCTCGTTTTCCCATGCTTCTCTCGTTTTCCCATGTCTCTTACGTTCATGTCATATGTTTTATGTCACAGCCTTTCGTTCACTGCATTACCGTTAGCTAGTGCTCACATTCAGGGTCTGTCACGTTTACAGATCCGTACAGGCTGAGGTTTCGTTTTTAATTGATTGTTGTCCCACAATCTTCTCGCCTGTTTTCCATACGTCATACGTGCACGTTCACCATTACACCTTTACTACTACCCACCACGGTCTGTGGGTACTTTAGCCCTGAGTGTTCGTTTTTAATTTTCCTGTCTTGGCATGGCAGGTTGCTCGGGCTCGCTCACTGCATACAGTAGGGGGGTGTCGTCATTAGGTTCATTTTTTACGCTCTTGGTTTTGTCATTTCTGCACTCACATCTTCATACTTGTCAGGTATTAGGGGTGTTATGTTTTAGGGCTGGTTATTTGTAATGTTATCTGATTGCTTTCATACAGCTGAATTGTTTCATGTTCTACCACTGCAGATTACCTGTCACGTCTATGGGTTTAACAGATTGAGGTGATCGTTTTTAATTGGCTTGTTCAGTGGCAAGTCTTCTCATCTGTTCTTACGTTGCTTATGTATTTCGTACAAACTTACGTTTCTCATGCAAATTACGTTTCTCATGCAAATTACGTTTCTCATGCAAATTACGTTTCTCATGTAATTTATGTGTTCTCATGTTATTTACGTTTCTCATGTTATTTACATTTTCATGCTATTTACGTTCCTCATGCAATTTTATGTTTTTCATATAATTTTATGCTTTTCATGCAATTTGTTGTTTCTATGTTAAACTCACTTTTATGTTTCTCTCGTTTTTTCCAGGTTTCTCATGTTTTCCCAAGGTTACTCTCGTTCTCATGTTCATCTCACGTTCATTAATTCACGTTCTCATGCTACTGGTATTTCGCAAGTAGTTTGCGGTTTCTGGCAGCCTCGGTTTTTTAGGCTGCTCACTTTTCGTAAGCTCGCACTATACATGGGTTTCGTTCCTCCACGTAGCTTTCGTTCCTGGTGCAGGTTTTCTCAGGATGCTCATGTTTCTCTCGTAGTTCACACCCAGTGGTGTGTCACTTACACAAAAATAGGTTACCCAGGGGACTGTGGTTCCTCCTTATCCATGCACACGACCTTTTGTTGCCTATCTACCCTTGGCTAGGGTTGGCAAAGCATGGAACTATTGGTTAGTCAGCCATGGCAGCTCCAGCAGCCTTTACGGGCTCAGGGGTTTTGTGGGTTCTGAATTTTCTCAGTCCCTAGGCCAGTATCAGCAGGCTTCCTACTTGGTTCGGTTTTTGGCCTCTTTTAACTCATATCGGCACAGCAGTGTCGGGGCGTATCTGATTGGGACTCAGCGTTTCATGTTGTTAGTAGACCCGGACAGGTTTTCTTTATTTGCCGTGCATTCTATTAAAGCCATCCTCAGGGGTCCTGAAAGTAGCCCTCCTGCTGTGATCAGCAGACTTCTCATCATGGGTCATATTTTCCGTATCGTATCTATCACATTCCCATGGTCTCTTTCGTGTTGGGTACTAGCTTGGTGCTCAAGGCAGGCCTATACCCGGGGTTGGGTCATAAGAGACAGGAGCAGTTCTGCATATTTGTGCCTGGGACTTCAGTCGTATTGGGTAAGTGCAGGTCGTCTTGTTCTCTGGGTTGGCCCAGAGCCACTTTAGAGATACCACAAGCAATTGGTATTTGGTAGATTATACGTAATTTCAGTGGGCTATAATTTGGCTTCATATTCATCCTACTGGTCATTTTTGCCCCCTTTTAGGCATACTGACCATTTGACCAGGGCACAACTCAGGTCTATGTTCTTTGTTGCTTTTTGTTCCTTTGTACACTATCCACAGATTGACTCCGAGTACAAGTGTAAGGCTGACTGCAGGTCAGCCTGTTATTGTAGGAGGAGTCAGGCTGCATAAAGCTGCCCTCCTTCTTCTCTTTCCTATGGTCGTAGGATCTCGTGTCCCACCCACCCATTCCCCTTTTTTCTTTTCTTTTTTCATTTTATTTCAATTCATACTTGGGTATGCCCCCTTTTAGGCATACTGACCATTTGACCAGGGCACAACTCAGGTCTATGTTCTTTGTTGCTTTTTGTTCCTTTGTACACTATCCACAGATTGACTCCGAGTACAATTAATAGCATGGTTGCAGGATGATGAAATCCTAGCATAATACCAAACGAGGGTCAATAGTAGCTAGGAATTTCTGCTGCAAAAAGAAAATCTGTCCAATATAAATGCATATCTGAAAATCCAGGAAGCCAAAAAGCTGTATTTGTAAAGCTTATGGGACACCCTGCAAAAGCAGATAAGGTAAAGTCTACAGGTGAAAATCCCACAATGGACACTGAAATACTGGTTGGCACATGTTCAGTTGTATGTTAGCATTTTACAAAACAGTGTTATTTTTGTCAACTAAAAGCAGACCAATTCACAGCCAACGTTTCTTACTTTAAGAATAGGTATCAGAATTCTTTTTGTATACTCTTCCTTTAGAAACAAGAGAGGAGGCAAAAAGGAATGACAACACAAAATAATCCTAGTAAACTGCTTGAATTGTTTTATGCTATCTATGTTAACCCAGTGAGTCATGTGACCTGAAGGAATATTTTACTTATTAATTATGAAGAAGATTGGCAGGTAACCAGGGCAACACAGCTGCAGCTTCTACCGTGAATTTAATCTGTCTGTTTTCCCTATGGATCTAGTCTGGTCGATGGGTTTTGGAAGCGAGGCCTTGTTGAGAATGCTGTGTGTATATTTTTCTTATTTCCCTCTGGCTATTCAATGAAATAAAAGCTTAAATCTGAACAATCAGTTTCTCTGTGTTTAGAGAAAAAACAAAGATCTTAGGAGACCATAAGCAACAATTTCCCTTGTTTAAGAACAGCAGTATGACGCTTTCTTTCTTAGTTGTATGTTTAGAATACGTTTATGCAATATCTTTCTGCAGAACAACAATTGCCTATGAAAAATATGAATATTCACCTGATACAGAAACAAATGTATACAAAATATGGCATATACATCAGCATGTATGCCTTTAGTCAGCGCTAGATTTATATTTCCCAGTGATCTAGCACAACTGTCTTATACCTCCCCATCCTTATCCTAGTTGACTGCCTAACATTAGTACCACACTAACAAAATCTGATGTAATAATTGCACTGGCACGCTTAGGTTGTGGGCAGAGGCTGAAAAAGACAAAACACTGTTTGGACAAATCATAGGGATTTTATGCTAGTTAATCAAATCAATTTTTTTCCTTACACCACCTGACTAGCACTGGTACAGTCAGCACTGCACTGTTGGTCAGTGGGATCTCTAGGTGAAATCCACAAGCATCAGGGGTTGTATCACGCTTTTTTCTTGGCTTTCAGTTTAACACTGCAGTACTGACTGTACCTGTGCATCCTGGAGTTTGTAAGTGCAATAGTTACTTTATTATTGCAACTTTTAATAAATTGCTTGATCTGTGCTATGCAGTGTGCTTGTATTTTGTTTTGTTGTGTAAAGTTTGGATTATTCCTAGATACTTTTAAAAGCTGCAAGTGATAGCATTAAGATTTATACCAGGTTTCGGACATTGATCTGGGCAATATCGTGGCGTGTACTGTAGTTAGTAGGTGGGTCTAGTGGTCAGTACATTCTATATTATTAGCTTGTAATACAAGGTAAAGTAAGTACAAGGCAGTTCACATTTCATATAAATCCAACTAAACTATTATTTCCTTAACCACTTCCTCGTGGAGCATTGTTTTGAATTTTTCGCACACATGTTAAAATCTGCATTTTTGGCTAGAAAATGATTTAAAATCCCCAAATATTATATATTATATATATTTCGCTATTTGCAAAACTGTTAAATCTATATTTTCAGTAAAAAATACACTAAATTGAATCTTAGTGCACACAAATGCAATTTAATAACTTCCTACCTGCGCTATAGCCGAAAAAGATGGCTTGCTTTGCTGGGAGGTCGTCATATGATGGCTAGTAAGCCGCTTCGATTGCTATTACAAGAGAGCTGACTGGCTCTAAACAACTATACTGGCGTGATGCCTGCAGCTGCAGGCAACATCCCAGTACAGGCACTGCCCCACTGGAAAATGCCGCCCCTGTCGCAGTAGATACGCCCCTGCCCTACATGTTAATTTGTATGTGTGTGTATGGGGCGATGAAGGTGCTTTTGAATTTTTCGGCTTATTTTTATTTATTTCAGTACACTTTGCATTTTTAACACGTTTCAGTTATCTTTATTGCTTTCACAAGGGAGCTAACAAGCCCCCTATGTGATAGCTTTGGGTAGGTGATAGGTACTCTTTATGGAGACATCAGAACACTGATTGAGAGTGACTGAATGAGAGCATACGTGCATGTATGTGGTCATCATACTAATTTTATTTAGCATTGTATTTAGAACAAGACCTTCTGCCTCCAATGCAGAATCACCTGCCTGGTGGAAGCATCTATAACTCTTTTACTCTTCTCTGATAATTTCCAGAAATTACTTACCTTGTCCACTGAGGAACATAATAAACATTAAGTGCATTAAAGAGGGAGGGGAATTGTTGACACCACTTGTAGAATATAGATCCCATGTCACTACGAATGAGAAACCAGCGAATGTTCTGCTGAACTGCCTGCAAAAACAGATTCCATGCACTCTCCTTGGAGTATGTCAGTCCAGCATTGGTTACCTGAAAAACATTTCATAATCACAAACATACTTGGACTAGAAGACAAACCAATAAAAAGATCACCATTTTATAATATCTAATTTTTATGTATTCTATGAGAGAACAAAATATCATATTCACTGAAAATAGTAATGTACATATTGATTTTACATTTGTTAAGTCTATACAGAATTGTGGATCCATAGTTATCTGTGGTCATAGGGGCAGTAAGTGTATGACCTGAGGACACATCCAAGCTGCTTTTGGAGCCATTGCAGTCAACCACACTATGTGCACTCAGCCTTTATAGGACAAACTATAAAAAGTAATCATCACTGTATATTCAGTGTAATTCAGATGGAAATAGAAGTAGCAGGGATGAGACATCTCTCTTAGTACCAGGGTAAAAAAAAAAAAAACACATTACTCTGGGAAAAGTACTTACAGTGCAGTCTGTTTAAAGATAAATGAGACACTGTATTGTACTAATTAACATTTCACAATCTAAATCTAAACTTTTCCCCCCACACATCTACATGCTGATACTATAACTAGTTACACAAGGTGAATAATGTATATTATCAATGCCTTCAATATTTTAATCCATGGTCCAGTCGCAGCATCAGACATCACTGATGTGCCATCCCCTGCTTTATGCTATGTTAGTAAGTAAAAGCTGCTTTGTGGGAGGAGGGAACCTGTATTATATTAGGACACTATTTAGAAGAAAGGTTTCAGCCCTAGATCAATGCAGGAAGAATGTTTGCAGAGCCAAGAGGCAGTGGCAGAAGGCATATGCAGCAGGTAAGTTTTCACTGGAAACCAATAACTTATTAGTGAGCTCCCACTAACAACCAACAAAAAAGAGGGCACTCTCTATTAACCACTAGTCACTGAGCACTAATGGAAGGGACTACTCACCACTGAGCACTAACAATAGGAGGTACTCAACACTGATGATTAGTTTAAAGAAACACTCATCACTGACCACCAACAAAAGGGGAGCACTACATTAATTACCATTTTTCACAGTGTACTGTATACCCCTAACATATTTCTGACTGTGGCACTTTGTAAGCTGTGCTGTATATTACATTCCCCTGTCCCTCTGTACTCTAACTGTATTCTGTAAACTATGCTATTCATTATATACTCCTGCTCACTGCACTCTGTAAGCTGTGCTGTATAATATAGCCCTGATCACTCTGTGCTCTGTAAGCTGTGTTGTTCATTACATACCGCTGATAACTGCAGCCTGTAAGCTGTGCTCTACAGTACATACTCCAGCCTGCTGCACTCTGCTGTGCTGTACAATACCTAGTCCTGACCACTGTAGTCTTAAAGCTTTGCTGGACATTACATATTTTGCAATGTTTATTAATATCTTTATCCTTTATGGTGAGCACACAAAACACAGATTTTTACTGTTTCCTTTTATTCACCTTATCAAAGCACCTCTAATTTTAATGCATATCCGTGTATAAATGTAGTACTGTATGCATGTGTACCTGATGATAATATAGTTAAGACATACCTCACTTCTCATGGCATGAGCTATGGTTGCCTGTTGTTCCAGTGTGAAGAGATGAGATACTGATCCAAAGACAACAAATTCAGCAATGTACACTAGTGCTGTTGGATCAATGTCCTCTTCGGTGAGCAGGAGCATAGTTCTTTGACCCTAGAGACAAGAGGCTTACAGTAAGAGAGAATAATAAAAGCAAAAGAAAAAAAAACTAACCTTCCGCCACATTTGCTTTACAAAGACATTGTGAAGCAATAACCAGAAAACATGTAAATAACAAATTTTAAACCACTTCAATACAGGGCATTTTCTCCCCCTTCCTGCCCAGGTCAATTTTCAGTTTTCAGCGCTGTCGCATTTTGAATGACAATTGTGCGGTCATACTTTTTGCTATAATAAATATACCAAATTAAAAAAAAAAATTTCCTCAGTAATAAGCGTATATTGATTGGTTTGCGCAAAAGTTATAGCGTCTACAAAATAGGGGATATATTTATGTCATTTTTATTTTTATTTTTTTTTACTAGTAATGGCAGCGATCTGAGATTTTTATCGTGACTTTGCGACATTGCGTCCGACACTTTTGACACATTTTTGGGACGACTGACAATTAAAAATGCACTGATTTCTGTATAAATTTCACTGGCAGAGAAGGGGTTAAAACTAGGGGGTGATCAAGGGGTTAAATGTGTTACCTAGGGAGTGATTCTAACTGTAGGGGGAGGGGACTCACAAGGGGAGGAGACCAATCAGTGTTCCGCTAAGAGGCATGTTGATTCCATTGAAGATTTCATTTTTTGCAACAAGTTTTTAGAAAAGGAAAAAAAAATAAAAAAGTGTATTTGTTGCTATCTCTGGTTTCATTGTATACTTCTCATAACACTTCCTGTCAAAGTGACACTCTGTGAAAGGCAACTTCTAGAAGGGAGACACAGATAGCATTGGTAACCCACGAGTGATGCAATCCTTATCCACTCCAAAAAGTTTGACTGGGTTTATTGCTGTAGCAGTATTTGGCTAAATAGTTAGACCTCATAGAAATGCTTATCGCTAATAGTATCTCTTTTCAATTTAATGTTACATCACATACAAACAGCCAGGTTATTTTGTAGCTAAAATTTTATTTTTTTAAGATTTCCTTTGAGAAGTTACTTCCTAGAATATGGTGGATTCAAATCTATTTAGCAATCCAGAATTCTGTAAAGTATGACTCATTAGTGGACACTCAGAAATATCAGGAGTTTTAAGCACTTTCATTCTGGCATTGACACTTTTCATTTTGGGACTACTGTGTTTTGGCACAGATACTGTCAGCTCAAAAGGTAAGTAGCAACTCAGCACTTGAAATGATAATGCAGTTTATGGGATTAAGTTATAGTAAAGCTTTGGGCCAGGGTTTAAGTGACATATTAGGGGGTTAATGGTTACTTTAAATCATAACTTTTGTTTAGTTTTGAATAAAGCAGGTCCTGGTTATCGTTTTTTTGGCCATGTAAAAGTTGTCAAGTTTTGTATGTTGCATATTGACCTAAGCTGAGGTGCTTAGTGATGCCAAAAAAGACATGTCTTGGTATCTTTTCCCACTAAGGAGCCCATTTTATTGTGCAAGAACTCTATGGTATGTTTACTGTAACTCTGAACTAATGGGCAGGCCCACAAAAGCTGTAAAAAAGGACCTGGTACCTCTATGAATTTAGGGTAAAGTGGTTGTTATACAGTTCCTATTTATAAACCTGTACTGGATTAAGATAAGGAATCTTTCCCCAATTTTCTATACTATTATTATGTATACATATTGTAAATGACATTTAAAGCACAAACCATGCCTTTTTCTACAGTCTGCTTATTACACACAGTAAGATGAAACTGCCATTTTCATGCAGTTCTGCAAGCAATTTCTGTAGTGGAAAATTGCTGGTGATCATGTTTTGTTTGTATGAAATTTAAAGAATCAAAGGAACTTACTTTCAGTCCAGCTTTAACATAGCAGTCAACAAGCTGGGATTTGAAATGTCTGGCTCGCTGCTCTTCATCTTCTATTTTCCTATGTGACCCAAGCTGGACCACACTAAATCCAGACAGGTGCGCAGCAAGTCGAGCTACTGTGCTGGTTGATCGTGGGCAGCCTTCACCGCATAGCAAAGTATGCGCACTTCCATGAGGGCTCCAGAGATTGTGGGACAAGCGGCACAGCAGATTAATGGTACACTAAAGAAAAATTACTCAAATCAGTGTCATTAAAACATCTAAAAGAATAAGGTGCTTGTTAGTGGCATGAGCAGTTGTAATTTTATCACATGAATCTGCCAAATTAGTTATTTCTTTCTACACAGTTTGATTTTCATTTTTGCCAAGACATATATGTCTTCTGTGTCAAATTTCTGCCTACTCTTTACCTGCATATTGGGTTGTATGTGACTGAGCGTATTGGGGGGCATTGAGGGGTATGCTGAGTGGGTGTGTTGCATAGGAAAATGATGACTGTGTGTGCTGAGTGTATATGGTTTACATGGTGGGGTGTGATGAATGTATTGGGGTATATGTAATAAATGAATTTAAGGTGCACAGGGGAATGTGCTGGGAGTATTGTGGTGTATAGAGGGGTATGATGTGTGTATGTGGGTGCAGGGTGGGTGTATTGTGTGTTGGAGAAATATGAAGGGATATTTGTGGTTCATGGTGTGCTCTGCTGAATGTATTTACAATGTATGATGCAGTGAGCTATGTGCATGATGGGGTGCTCAATATATAGGGATATATGCTGTGATGTGCTAAGTTTAAAGAAGTGCCAAATGTAACAGCACTGAATGTACTGTGTGCTAAATAGGGATGGGCGAACGTTTTGGTATGAGTCTGGGCCAAATATTGGCTATTCGCACATTTGCCGAACAACCAAATTATCAGGGCGTTTAACCGTTTCTTCGGCCCGCCAAATGACCACAATGGACTGTGCCACTGCACAGTGCATTAAAAGCCTTGATTGGCTGAAGCAATGAAAGCTTTGCCCAATCAGGGCACAGAGTCAAGATTGGACGCTGTCATGATGACTCATCCAATCATGGCTCATTGCTGTTAGTTCCGCCCCACACTATAAAAGTATTCTTTCAATAGCGACCATTTTCAGTGTGATATCGGCATGGATAGAGATAGAACAGGTCTCTGTTCAGTGCTATTAGACAGTGTGATATAGTGTGCTATTCTGATTCTATTGTCAGTGTAGAATATTAGTTTAGGGTGAATCTAGTGATAGTACAGTGTGAGTGTAGTGTGACCATTCATCTTTCCATTAGTGTGAATGTAGGGATAGTTCAGTCAGTGTGAGTGGAGTGCGATCACCATTTATCTTTACATTAGTTTGAATGCAGGGATAGTTCAATCAGTGTGAGTGTAGTGACTGTTTAACACAGCATATTTCATTGCGTTACTGCAAGTTTAACGCCGTATATTTGAGTGCGTTACGTGACGTTTAACACAGTACATTTCTATGCGTTACTGCATGCGTAACACAGTATATTTCAGTGCGTTACTGCAAGTTTAACGCTGTACAGTTCAGTGCAATACTGAAAGTTTAACGCTGTATATATTTGAGCGCGTTATGTTCCGTCTAATGTAGTACAGTTCAGTGCATTACTGCAAGTTTAACGCCGTATATTTCAGTGCGTTATCTTCCGTTTAATGCAGTATAGTTCAGTGCGTTACTGCAAGTTTAACGCCATATATTTCAGTGCATTACTGCAAGTTTAACGCGTACAGTTCAGTGCGTTACTGCAAGTTTAACGCCATATATTTCAGTGCGTTAGCTTCCATTTAACACAGTACAGTTCAGTGCATTACTGCAAGTTTAACGCCGTATATTTCAGTGTGTTATCCTCCATTTATTGCAGTATAGTTCAGTGCATTCCTGCAAGTTTAATGCTGTATATTTCAATGCGTTATGTGCCATTTAAGGCAGCACATTTATGTGCATTACAGCACACTTAACGCAGTATATTTCAGTGCATTGTCTTTCGTTAACGCAGTATAGTTCAGTGTGTTCCTGCAAGTTTAATGCTGTATATTTCAATGCATTACGTGCCGTTTAAGGCAGCACATTTTTGTGCATTATAGTGCGCTTAACGCAGCATATTTCAGTGCATTGTCTTCCATTAACGCAGTATAGTTCAGTGCGTTACTGCAAGTTTATCACTGTATATTGTAGTGCGTTACCTTTCGTTTAACAGTACATTTCTGTGCGTTACTGCATGTTTGACGCTGTATATTGCAGTGTGTTAGTGTAGTTTACCTACAGTATAATATAGTGTATCCAAGAAAAAGAACCGCTGCTTCAGGTGTATAAAGACAAGGCTGATTGGAGTATCTTGAAGAGTGCTAGCCCCGGCCCGCCTCCTTGGGAAACTTGGAAAGAAGAAAGAAATGGCTGCACATCCAGAACTTCTTCACAAAGATAACACCAAAGACACCAAACTGTGGTCAGGTCACGTAGACGCGTTTCACACATACATCTTGTGCTTAATCATGATTAAGCACAAGATGCATGTGTGAAACGCGTCTACTTGACCACAGTTTGGTGTCTTTGGTGTTATCTTTGTGAAGCAAAATAAAAGGCAATCAGAAGTTCTGGATGTGCAGCCATTTCTTTCTTCTTTCCTAATATATTCAGTGGAGTGTGTCTGTGTAGTAGTGAGTACTCAAATTAAAGTGCATCAAACACCACTTTCCATTGATTAAAGTGCATCCACGTACACATTTCCACATCTATATTACATTGTGTTAATAAGCACCCCCCTCCATCATGTCTGGGAGGACAACAAGGAGAGGCAGACGTTCCCATGGCACCATGGGGGGGGGGGGCAGCAGCGTATGTGTCTACAGGCATAGGTGGAAGTGGTCAGTGCTCAAGCAGGGCATCATTTCCTCTGTTTAGTGATGTTGCCCATGCTATCCAGCCACAGCATACAAAGGAGATGGTGGACTGACTTACTAAATTATCCTTATCCTCCTCATCCTCTGTCACCCAAGCAGAGACTGGTGCACAGTCCACTGCAGCTGCCATAGTGGCTAAACCTGCCTCTTTGTCCACATCTATTTCTGCCATAGCCCCTGCATCAGATGAGTTATTTGAACACAGCAGCAGCCACTTGATCCTTGATGATGCACAGCCATTACTTGATTCAGATGTTGGTTCTGAGGTTGAGGAAGGCAGGAATGTGAGCCTACAGAGAGGGGAGAACACTGGTACACAAATTGGCAGTCATGTTCCTCCAGCCACAGGGTATTGCCAAGTTGTCTCCAGTGGTAATGAGGATGGAGGAGATGATAGGTCACTGACATGACTTGGGTGCCAGATAGAGCAGAGGAAAGTGAGGGTGAGGCACAACCCCAACGAGGCAGCCATCAAGGAAGAGTAGAGAGCAGCCACCCTATTCTATTCTATACTAACATTTATAGGTAAAGTTGATCCAGGGAAAATCCGATCGCCTCTCTGGGATCAGGAAGGAATTTTTTCCCCTGCTGTAGAAAATTGGATCATGCTTTTCTGGGGTTTTTTTCCCTTTCTCTGGATCAACTGCGGGTATAGGATTGGGTATATGGAATTGTATTATACTTTTTATTTTATTTTTTTTTATTTTTTATGGTTGAACTAGATAGACTTGTGTCTTTTTTTTTCAACCTGACTAACTATGTAACTATGTGACTATTCCATCACATTGTGGAGCTATTATCTCCTGGCCCACTTCTCACAGCTCAGCTGTCTGGGCCTTTTTTAACACTTGTGCAGCTGATCGCACTGTTGCAATTTGCAAACTTTGTCTCAAGCACATCAAGCGTGGCAAAAACACCAGAAATTTGGGTACCACATGCTTGACAAGGCATTTAACCTCCCACCACCACCACCAGAGCACCTGAAAACCACACAAAAGGGCGCAAGCCTGTTCCTCCTCCTTACTCATCTCAGTCTGTCCCCGCTATACCTCATGATCTCTCAGCAGCCTCCACTGACAGGGATGATAGTATAGCACAGGGTGTCCCAGGTCCTTGCAGCACATCTGCCAGCAGCACACCACCAGCTGTAGACTATAGCTGGCAAATTTCTCTGACCCATCTGCTGCAGCGAAAAAAAATACAGTCACTGCCACCAACATGCCCACCGTCTAAATGCAAGCTTGTCAAAGCTGCTTGCTCTACAACTTCTGCCTTTCCGTCTGGTGGATTCTGCCCCCCTCTGTGAGTTTGCAGAATGCGCTGTACGACAATGGCAGGTTCCCAGTCGCTATTTCTTTTCACCTAAGGCCATTCCACCTCTGTACCATAACGTGGAAGGCAATGTTGTGGCATTGTTGGGCAAGGCAGTCAGCCACAAAGTCCATGTTACTACTGACACATGGTCCAGCAAGCATGGTCAGGGATGACATATTTCATTCACAGCACACTGGGTAACTCTAGACAGGGAAAGTTGACACATGTGCCATGCCTGGCACATGTCCTCAATTTGGTGGTGAAGCGTTTCCTAAATACGTACCCAGGGTTGGAAGATCTGCTAAAGTAGGCCAGAAGAGCCTGTAGCCATTTCCGGCAGTCATACACAGCCAGTGCCTGGTTGGATGAAATTCAGCAGGAATTCCACCTGCCAAAAAATTACCTGATTTGTGACATGCCCACCAGATGGAACTGGACTTTGGCAATGCTACAGTGGCTGGACATGCAGCAGAGGGACATCAAAGAGTACCTTTGTGAGTATGGCACAATGACAGGCTCAGGCCTGCTCGGCTTTTTTTCCAAAAATGGCTGCTCATAAAGAATGCATGTACTGTACTGTCACCATTTGAGGAGGCCACAAGGATGGTGAGCCGTGACAATGCATGCAGGATGGTAAACCGTGGCACGATCCCTGTTGTCCTCCTGCTGGAGCATACTCTGCATGGCATTATGGACAGGGCACTTGAGGCAGAGCAGCGGGAGGAAGAGGAGGACTTCCTTTTCTTTCAAGGCCCACTTCATGCAGACATCATTGTTCCTATGCCAAAGTACACACAAGAAGAAAGGGAGGAGGAAGATTCTGGCCGTTTTGGCTACATTGAAGCAGAGGAAGACATAAGTCAAACAATAAGAGATGGTTTTCCATCCACAGAACCCTTGGGAGTAGTACGTGGCTGGGAGGAGGCAGTTCCAGATACTGTAATCCTCAGTGACCCCGAGGAGTCTGCTTCTCATGCCTGCACAAATTTGCGGTGTGTAGGCTCCCTCATGCTTCCAAGCCTGCAAAAGGACCCAAGAATACGTGCCGTAAAGAAGCAGGATCACTGTTGGTTGGCAACCCTCCTTGACCACCGTTATAAGGGGAAAGTCTCAGAACTCATCCCATCCCCACAGAGAGTGCAGAAGAAATCTCTTGAGGATACCTTAAAGAAAAGTCTATCGAACGCTTTTCCCAATTCTGGTAGGTTGCAGTATCATGGGAAAACATTGCTTTGAGTCTTCTGTTTGTCAAAAGAGGAGCGGTGGAGAAGACGTCTGCCTAAGTGATGCATTTCACAATTTTTTTAGTCCTCGTCAGCTTCCACATCCCACCGGTAGCATCTGCTTCGCACGGTGGACGATTATCTAGGGGCGAAAACAGAGATGGAGAGCTTTCCAGTCGACAATCCACTGGCTTACTGGGTCATGAGAATAGACCACTGGCCAGAACTTGCCCAGTATGCAATTGAGCTGCTGGGCTGCCCTGCATCCAGCATGCTTTCTGAACGGGCATTCAGTGCTGCTGGAGGTTTTGTTACTGATAATAGAACGCGTCTGTCCACAGACTCAATGGACCACCTGACATTTATCAAGATGAATCAGTCCTGGGATTACCAACAGCTATGAAGCCCCTGTTGCCGATGTTGCTGATTAAGTGTTTTTGGGATGGGACTTCTAGGCTGCCTAGCATTGTGGGTGTTGATTTCATCTGGAAAAATGTTTTTGGTGTAGGTTTCATGGACACAATTAACACCCAAAGAAAGACCAATTTTTCCGCACCTGTTTGACAGGTGCATATCCTTTTCATTTTTGACAGCAAGGCCAAATTTTGCTTTCATCAAGAGTACCTCTATAAGGTTACGGTGTGAAGGCACCCCTGACACCCAAAGACCCATTTTTACGCACCTGTTACTTCTATCCAAAATCTGTGGAAGAGACACCAGAATTTATACAAAAAATCTCTATTCTAATCTAATCTTGTTCCCAGTGCACTACATTGTAGCCTCATCATACAGACTGACTCCGCAAGCCATTGCTTACAAAAGAAAGAAAGCTTGCAGGGAAAATGTCTTTTTTTTGGCTTTATAAATGCAATTATGTCTGCAGCATCTTATATACACAGTACAGATGTGCCACTTTACAGGTAGACTAAGGGGACCCCCAGGCGCTATACTGAAATTAATTTTTCATTTTTAAGCTTTCACTAAGTCACTGCTCATTTAAAGATGAAATTTTTTACAAACTTTCTCATTAATACTTGTCCTCCAGGGCCATATCTGGACCCCCATAACCATTACCCCCCATAACCATTGTATGCCCAATTACTTGCATAAATGGGCAAAATGGGGTTCGTTATTCGGTTCCAAACTTTTGCGATGTTCGAAAGTTCTGGTGCAAACTGAACTGGGGGTCATTCAGCCCATCCCTAGTGCTGAATTATTAGGGTGCATTTTTTAGGGTACACCAAGTATATTGGGTGTATTTGGGTGCTGTCTGTTTCTCGCTGTACCCATCAATAAAATCAATTTCTACAGCTGGCATGAAAGACTTCCTTTTGCATAGCTGACCTGAAGGACCTGTCCATGTGAATTTATCAAGTCAAGAGACAATTTATAAAGAGACAAAAATTATACTTTGTATGAGCCTTTCCATGCAAATTATTACATTTCTAAGCAACATTAAATGTTTACCTCTACCTGAAAAAGGGACATTTCATACAATTTTTGCCTACACAAATATAATTTACAGAAGCATTAACTTTACTGGGAATGTTTTCATTGCTCATTCACATGTTATCAACTAGCAACAACCATTGCTAACTCATTATATTTATTAGTACAGGGTTCATGTTACATTGTCTAAGGATTTGACTACCGAGAATGGAAGAACACAGAGACAGGCTTGATATAATAGAACCACTAAGGGCGCTAGGCTAGGGTACAAATCTAAACCTAGCCTTATTCCCGAAAAACATAAGGCTTATAACAAGCATACCTATGCATAATAAAATGTTGCTGTTTCACCTAATTGAGCCTTAGATAAATAGAACCATAGAGAATAACATCTGTCTTTAGAGGAAACTACATTTCAACAAGTTAATTCATTCAACAAAGGATTTCTGTGAAGGAGGTAGATCAATATGTCTCTTGTCTGAGTTAGCTATTCTTTTCAGCAAGCACACAACGATCCTTCAATAATATATGAGGCAGAAAATGAATGACAGGTAACAAGTCACAGCAACCGACCTGATAAAATGTGATGCTCATTCTGGGATTCACTTTGTTGTATTCTCTCAGTGCCTCTGTAAGCAACTGCTTCACATGGACTGAATCAAACGTTTCCTGGTACCCATCTAGAATATGAGTGCTGCTGCTGGCCTTCTCACTTCTCCTAAACAAATTCACATCCTGTTGTCTGGCTACAGTAGAGATTAACCCACCATCATCCTCAACAATGTTACTAAATAGGGGCTGCTGAGGACCCACAATGATCTGGACCTGTAAAATAAAGCAAAAATTAGCTCTTCAAAATCATATTTTGTATTTCTAGAAAACATGTTAATAATATGATCACAGTGTTTACCTTAAAGCAATACCATATTTTTCATTGTACAGGGAATTATTGATTAAAAGCTAGGGGGCTCCCTGTAGTTGACTCAGCTTAGATTTCATCTCTCTGCTTAAAGTGGATATAAACCCGTTTCATGAAATTTGAGCCGGGCACATACATCTGCAGTGTTTTGTTATCTCTCTAAAGCACTATGTCCCATAGCTGTCTCCTGCTCCATAGCTCTGTTATCAGCCTGATAACTTCTCACACGTTCTCTGAGACCGAGTTTGTGTCAGGGGAGGTTGTTATAAATAGATTAGCAGACAGCTTGCCATCTAAGAGCAGGTCTCTGCACATTCCCTTCTTCCTTTGCCTATGAAGAGAGGGTATGTGCCTATCCTCCAATCAGCTGTCTTGGCTGTATGCCAATAATCCACTCCCAGTGGTAACCAGGAAGAGAAAAACTGTAACATGAAGAGCACTTTATAAAGGATATATACAGATGAAGACAACAGATATACATGTAAAACTTATATAGGGAGATGTGTTTCATCCCTGTGTATCATCTGAGGATGTTCACTTCACTGGGTATATGTGAGGGTTTACATCCACTTTTCCACTTTAGAGGAGATATTACATAAAAATGGAGGAACCAGTTTAGGCAGTTTAGTCTGCTTTCTTTTTAGCTAAACTTATAAAAACAAAGATTTATATATATATATATTTATATATATATATATATATATATATATATATAAACATTATTATAGTTTCCCTATGAAACACATTATTAAACAATGAAAAACTCAATGTACAAAACTTAAATACTGGGAAGACACTTAGATCTGCAATTTTCTTTATATATATATATATAGTTTAACAAAGAATGAATGTGCTCTTAGTCAAAGTGAGATACAGCAATTCTAACACAATGAATAATCAATGGGTTGCTTATGAAACCAGCAACTAGCATATTGATGTAATTTTTTCATGAACAAAGACCATAGTAACTGTTTATATGAACGTCAGTGGACTATAATATTTTCTTAGAAGGTCAGATCGATGTTAGCAATTGACCAACCATAGAGCCTTATGTCTTCCACCAAGATGACTTATGATTTGACCATTACATACACCCCTCAATCACAATTTCCCTGATATGCCCAAATCCTCTAGTCAGTGTTAAAGATGTATTTTTTTTGAGCTGGGCTTAGATGGATTGAAATGTGGTACTAATCAGATTGCATAGCATATTCTAAAATTTCTATAAAATGTTTTTACTATTCCAATTTCAGCATCTGATTAAAGAAATAAACAATGAGATGCTGAATGCTATCCTTAAAAAAATAATTTATTTGCCCCTGTAATTTTAACATACCACACAATTTTAAAAGCATCAGAGATAACATTATGATATATATCCCTTTACCTCTTCTTCATTCACTAACTCTTTCTGGGCTGCTGTAGTCAATTCTTGTACATATCGGTTATAATCCACTGCACTGGACATTCTGTGCCCATAAACCCAATTACTTTCATGTCTCCAAAGCCTCAGAAGCTTTTCAGTTGTGGTATTTCCATCCAAAGACAGGCAGATATTCCTGTAGATTAAATATTCAAACATTTATCTTTTTAATAACAAGAAAAATGCACATTTGTGTATTAGTGTGTTGTTCTGCACCAAACCCTATTAGAGATTATAATCTGCAAATTATTGTATTGCTTGCAGAGTTGAACATGATATGATGTACAGGAATGGACCAAAAAAAGTGCAGTATGTTTTCCAATGCAGCCCTCTATCGTATGCGGTACTGCACTACCGCATGGTGTGGTGACCTGTAATGCATGTGTGTTGTAGCTCTGTTTTTTTTTAGTGTGTTTCAAAATTAATGGCAATGGGTTAATGCACATAGCATGCATTACATGCCATAATGTGCACCTGATCACAGAGGTGTGTTTCAGCCCTAAATGATACTGCAGCAGCATGCATAAAGTGTGTTTATATACCATGCAGTAAGGGGGTATTATTGCCATTACTATTACCCCACCGCATCAGAGGTCTCATGAACCCTTGACCCATTTCACTGCATTCATTCATTCACCACAAGCAGTTATTGGCACCTTCCTACTTTTTTAAGGACCTTGTGCTTTAGTGCTTTGTTCATATAATTGTTCTTATGATGAATATAGCTGGCTCCAAATCAGTCTTGAGCTTCCAGCTCTTTGTACTCATTTACATTTTAGTAACTTGTAAATAATCTTCATAAATTACAATGTTTCTAGAGCCTCGTAAATTTTCTTGTTCTGTTATTTTTCCATGGAACCATAGTTGAGCCTGGAGGAAACGTTAAACAACAATTTATGCTCTGTGAACTAAGTAATAATGTTTTATTTTCACAAAGCAACTAGACAGCTATATTGCTAGTGAAGTTTATTTTCCTCAGCAGGATCCAATCCTGTGAATGTATCTGACAATACAAGCCTATACCAAAATCTCCATTTGTGAACAACCTCACATGTGAGCCTAAATTAGTAAGGGTATGAAAATATCATTTGTGGGCTCAACAACACTCATTACATTTTCAGTCAAATAGTGGCTACAAATAAAAGTGATATACCTGAACAAATGGCACATACAATTTAAATGGTCTAAATGAATGAAAATGCAGATTTGTCAGTAAGAAAACACACGTACACACTTACTTTTACTACCATTTCAAATCCATGAAAATTACAATCAGGTCTTCTAGATTAGATGCCAATTATTAAAACCTCCTTAGGCAGTATGCATACTGAACATGTCTTTTTTAAATCTCAAACATCTAGGGTCTGGTGTTCTCTTTGCTATTTGTGTATGTGTAGTGTCATCATGCCAAGATCACAGAGCTTTCTAAGGCCTTCAGAAATAAGGTGATGTATGCCCATGAGTCTGCCATCACATTTTAAAAGCAGGGCTTTTTTTCTTGGCGGAACGCAGTTCCGGCTCCTCTGACAGGCAGCCCTCTCTGCTCTGACCTGTCATGTATTTCACACTAGCGCTGAGATTTTCGGGTCCCAGCACAGCAACATACACCTGTGTTGATTCAAGCAGAAGCTTCCATTTCCGTTCCCTCTTCTCACACTGTAGCATGGAGCAAGGAGCAGAGGAGCTCTGAAACTCTGCTCCTCAAAAGGCAAAATTGCTTGGCAACAGTTGCAGTAGACATATTTGACACAGACCAAATACAGCATTTTAAGACAGGAACCTCATACCAACTGTTAAGCAAGGGGTGTTCTATGTGCAGAGTGAAGGGTTGAGGTGTGCGCTACATACAGAGTGCAGGGGTCAGGGGTGCACTATATGCAGGGGTGCAATATGTGTAGAGTGCAGGGGTGCGCTAGGTGCATGGGTACGCTAGGTGCAGGGGTGCGCTAGGTGCAGAGTACAGGGGTGCGCTAGGTGCATAGTGCAGGGGTGCGCTAGGTGCAGAGTGCAGGGGTGCGCTAGGTGCAGAGTGCAGGGGTGAGCTCGGTGCAGACTGCAGGGGTGAGCTCAGTGCAGAGTGCAGGGGTGAGCTAGGTGCAGAAGCTTTCTCAAAGAGTTAATGGAAGCATTCAGAACAACTTATTAAACAGTTTTTTAAGGAAATAAATTTAAAACAAATAGTTACATAGTTACATAGTAGGCAAGGTTGAAAAAAGACACAAGTTCATCCAGTCCAACCTATGTGTGTGATTTTATGTCAGTATTATATTGTATACCCCTGTATTTTGTGGTCGTTCAGGTGCTTATCTAATAGTTTTTGAAATAATTGATGCTCCCTGGTGAAACCACTGCCTGTGGAAGGCAATTTCACATCCTTACCGCTCTTACAGTAAAGAACCCTCTATGCAGTTTAAGGTTAAACCACTTTTCCTCTACTTTTAGTGAATGGCCGCGTGTCTTATTAAATTCCATATTGTGGTGTCACCAGTACGGTATTTGTACATTGAAATCATATCCTCTCTCAAGCATCTCTTCTCCAGAGTGAACAAGTTCAGTGCTCGTAACCTTTCCTCATAACTAATGTCCTCCAGACCCTTTATTAGTTTTGTTGCCCTTCTCTGGACTCTCTCCAGTTCCTTCCACATCTTTAGGACTAGTACCCAGAACTGGACAGCATACTCAAGGTGAGGGCTGACCAGATTCTTGTAGAGTGGGATAATTATAGTTTTATCTCTGGAGTTAATCCCCTTTTTAATGAATGCCAATATTCTGTTTGCTTTGCTTGAAGCAGCTTGGCATTGCATGCCATTGCTGAGCCTGTCATCTATCCTAGATTCTTCCAGACGTTCTCCCCCTAGTGAGTAGATTGCATTCCTATGTTTGCCACCCAAATGCATTATTTTAAAATTTTTCACATTAAACCTCATTTGCCATGTAGTTGTCCACCCCATTAATTTGTTCAGATCTTCTTGCAAGGTTTCCAGATCCTGCGGAGAAGTTAGTGCCCTGCTTTGCTTATTATAGTCTGCAAATACAGAGATTGAGCTGTTTATTCCATCCTCCCGATTGTTTATGAATAAATTAAATAGGATTGGTCCCAGGACAGAACCCTGGGGGACCCCACTTTCCACCCCTGCCCATTCTGAGTACTCCCCATTTATCGCTACCCTCTGAACCTGCCCCTGTAGCCAGTTTTCAATCCATGTACTCACCCTATGGTCCATGCCAACTGACTTTACTTTGTACAGTAAACGCTTGTGGGGAACTGTATCAAATGCTTTTGCAAAATCCAGATACACCATGTCCATGGGCCTTCCTTTATCTAGATGGCAGCTCATCTCCTCATAGAAGGTTAATAGTATCATTGTCATTAATAAAAGCTTGTATATAGTCCCTTATCATCCCCTCCAAGAGCTTGCATACTATTGATGTTAGGCAAACTGGTCTGTAATTCCCAGGGATGTATCTTGGCCCTTTTTTAAATATTGGTGCTACTTTGGGTTTTCTCCAATCAGCATACCATTCCAGTCAGTAGACTGTTTGTAAAAATTAGTAACAATGGCTGGGCAATTATTTGACTGAGTTCCTTAAGGACACTCTGTGCAAGCCATCTGGTCCCGGTGACTTATTAATGTTAAGTTTTTCAAGTCTATTTCTAATTCTTTCCTCTGTTAGCTATGAGGGTGTTTCCTATGATGTGTTATCAAAATAAACATTGCAGTTTTGGTTACTGAAGCCCCCCCAATTTCCTCATGAAGACCGAGGAGAGGAATGAATTCAATACCTTCGGCATCTATCCATCCTTAGTAACCAGATTCCCTTCATCATACTTTATGGGACCAATAGGATCTGACATCCCTTTCTTACTATTTATGCACTTAAAGAATTTCTTGGGATTTTTCCTACTATCCTCCGCTATGTGCCTTTTGTGTTCCATCTTGGCCGCCCTGGTTGCACCCACACATTTCTTGTTGCATTCTTTGTAAAGTTGGAATGCTGATGATGATCCCTCAGCCTTGTATTTTTTGAAGGCCTTCTCCTTTGCTTTTATATGCATTTTTTGTTGGAGTTAAGCCACTAAGGACTTTTAATAGGTCTTTTAAATGTATTTCCAATTGGGATGCACTGGCTAATGCCCTTATTAAATATGCTCTTAAAGCATACCCATTTCTCCTCCGTGTTCTTTGTTCCTAAGATTTTATCCCAATTTGTATCTTCTAGCAAGGCTTGTAGTTTAGGGAAGTTGGCTCTTTTGAAATTTAGTGACTTTGTATTCCCCTTATGTTTCCTATTAGTGTGATTTATACTGAAACCAATTGACCTGTGATTGCGGTTTCCTAAATCAGGCCTGTATTGTTGGTAATCAAAGTAACGCTTTGTTTCTAGTTGGTGCATTTACCATCTGACCCATGAAATTGTCCTGCAAGACATTTTGGAACTGGCGAGCCTTAGATGAATGCACATTTCCTTCCACCCAGTCTATGTCTGGATAATTAAAATCCCCCATTATGATGACACTTCCCATTCTTGCCGCTAATGCATATTGTGATAGAAGGGTCGCCTCCTTGCTCTGGTTAGGGAGCCTATAGCATACTCCCAGTATTACGTTCTCCTTAGTTTCATCCCTTTGCAGCTCTACCCATAAGGATTCCACCTCCTCCTTTGCTCCCTTAGTTATGTTATCTCCCACATTCACTTGTACATCATCTTTGATATACAGGCATACCCCCCCCTTTTTTACCCTCTCTATCTCTGTGATATAGGGAATAACCTTGAATCGCCAGCCAATCATGAGAGCTGTTGAACCAAGTCTCTGAAATTCCTACAAAATATAAATCCTCCTTGTACAACAGTACCTCTAGTTCTCCCATCTTGTCCGCCAGACTCCTGGCATTGGTGAACATGCCAAGTAGTTTAGACCGGTCGCATACTGTCTCCTTATTGGATGTTCTGAGGTTGCAAAAAAGACTTGTTACTATACTTACCTCGGGTTTAGGTGCTTTAATCAACCTACCACTAATGCCCCCAATACTACCCGCTGGTATATGTTCCACGCTGACTATCTCTATCTCTGGACCCCCCCCCGTCGCCTAGTTTAAAAGCCCCTCTAACTTTTCGGCCATCTTCACTCCCAGCAGATCTGCACCCTCTTCATTCAGGTACAGTCTGTCCCTGCTATAGAGCTGGTGACCGACTGAGAAGTCGGCCCAGTTCTCCAGGAACCCAAACCCCTCCTTACTACATCAGCTCATCAGCCACTTGTTTACTTCCCTAATCTCCCTCTGCCTTTCTGGTGTGGCTCTAGGTACTAGTAGTATTTCTGAGAATACTACCTTGGAGGTCCTTTTCCTCAATTTAGCTCCTAAGTCCCTAAAATAGTTTTTTAGGACAGTCCATCTTCCTCTGACTTTGTCATTGGTGCCAACATGTACCATGACAGCCGGGTCTTCCCTAGCCCCTCCCAGTAAACTGTCCCCCAGATCCATTATGTGCCAAACCCAAGCGCCCAGTATACAACATACAGTTTGGCGCTTCAGGTCTTTTTTGAGAGATTGCCTTCTCTGTCCTTCTAAGAATTGAGACCCCTGGCAACAGATTCTGTCTTTCCTTTCCCTTGGATTTACTCCCACCCTCACTGGAGGAGTTATTACCCTGGCAGCTAGTCGACCCACTCAGCTCCAGCAGTGCTGGTCCCTGACTGGTTTCACCAATGTCACTCAACAGGGCATACTTATTGGGATGTTCCAGCCCATGACTGGCCTGCCTGGCACTTTCCCCTCTACCCCTTCCTGACTGTCACCCATCGACTGCTTTGGTGCCTTCCCCTCTTTATCTCCACCCGCCTCTGTGCTGGCCCCTGCTGGCACCTGCTGGGTATGATCCCAACTCTCCTTTAGTATGGAGGGTCTTCTCAGTGTTGTTCTAGATCAGAACCTGGGCTTCCAGGGAAACAATGTGCTTACATTTTGCACAGTAGTATTTGACCTCGATAGGGTGATCAAGGAACGTATACATGCTGCAAGATGTACACCGAGTCGCTTATCCACACCCACCGGGCATCGTACCTACTAATTTGATGGGGATTGAGGATTATACCCTGTCCAAATTAACTAACGAATAGCTTCCTGACACTAATACACTAACACTAACTGTACTTCTGTCTCGGTCTGATTCATGGTTTCTGACAGTAGGCAAAGGCCATGAATTCAGAAGATGCAGTCAATCCACTTGTTGGTAATATTTTTTCCAGATTGGATGAGCAGTATCACCGCATGGATCATTTTGCGAGGGCGATACAAACGCTCCAGAGTCGCACAGCTCACCTGGAATCTCCCACTGTGGCTGCTCCGGTACAACCTGTGTTGCAGGCCGTCCCTGGTGCTTCTCCAGTCTCTGTGCAGGCCACCCAGAGTATTACCACTATAAGAGGTATGTCTGGTTCCGCTCCACTTCCCCAGGGATTTGGGGGTGATCCAGTCCAATGCAGAGGGTTTCTCAACCAGGTTGAGATATACTTTGAGATGCTGTCCCAGGCGTTTCCCACGGACAGAAGCAAAGTAGGTTTTGTGATATCTTTGCTTTCTGAGAGAGTCTTGGCCTGGGCAAACCCTCTATGGGAGACGCAAAAGCCTGTTGTCTTGAGTTACCCTGAGTTTGTGGCTTCTTTTAAAAGGATATTTGAGGTTCCCTGGCACTCCGCTTCTGCTGCCAAGTGCCTCATGTCCATCAAACAGAGTACGAGAACTGTTGCAGATTACGCCATTGAATTCCATACTCTGACAGCAGAGGTTGCTTGTAACAATGAGGCCCTCGTGGCTGCTTTTTCTCGTGTTCTCTCGTATACCATCAAGGATGAGACAGTAGCCTGAGATATACCCACTGAGCTGGAGAAGATGATCACATTTGCCATCCTCATTGACTCCAGACTCTCTTTTAAGGAGCACTTGCGGAAGCCTCCTGTATAGTTGTCTCCGAGCTTTGCAGTCCCACCCTTGCTTCTTTCACCTCCCACGCCTCCTGGTACCGAGTCGGTCAGTAATGATGAACCCATGCACTTGGGCTATACGTGTCTCTCTGCGGATGAGAGAACCCTTAGGAGGAGGGAGCGATTGTGCCTTTATTGTGGCCAGGCAGGTCACTTTTTGAAGTCTTGTCCTACCCGTCCAGGGAACACCTGAACCTCGAGGTCCTGTCATGGACAGACCGTAGGTGGCGTTGTTTCATCCCCAGTTATTCAGAAGGATAAGCTCCTAGTTTTGATTACCCTTTCTTGGACTGAGTTGTCCGTCGAGATACAGGCTCTAATCGACTCTGGGGCTGCAGGTCTGTTCATTGATGCTGTCTTTGTTTCGAAGCACTTGATTGCGCTGCAGCTGCGTGACACTCAACTTGCCATTGAGGCTCTTGATGGGAGACCTCTACAGCCTGCCCATGTGACTCATGAGACTGTTCCATTGTCCATGGCCGTAGGGGCTCTTCACCATGAGATAATCCAATTCCAAGGTATTTTTTCACCTAAGTTTCCTCTGGTTATTGGTTATCCTTGGTGACAGAGGCACAACCCCTCTTTTGATTGGCTCTGTGCTGAGGTTCTCTCCTGGTCGCCACAATTCAGTAAGACATGCTTCCAGAAGGTAGCCAAGGTCCTGTGCAACTCTTCACTCTCCTCCCTGCTGGAGGAGTACCACAATTTTAGCAATGTCTTTGTCAAAGGTCAAGCCGGTAGTTTGCCTCCACACTGGTCGTATGATTGCGCAATTGACCTTCAACCTGGTGCCATACCCCTTCGTGACCAGGTTTACCCTTTGTCAGTCTTGGAGGATAGGGCCATGGAGGAGTATGTTGCAGACGCACTTTCATCCGTAAATCCTCATCTCCTGCTGGTGCTGGTTTCTTCTTTGTAAAGAAGAAGAGTGGTGAACTGAGACCTTGTATTGATTATAGGGGTCTCAATCGTTTCACGATTAAGAATGCCAATCCGATTCCATTGATTACGGAGTTATTTGACTGCCTCAAGGGAGCAACGATTTCACGAATCTTGATTTGAGAGGGGCATACAATCTCATGAGGATTAAGGAGGGCGACGAGTGGAAAACTGCGTTTAGTAACTCATAATGCCTTTTGGCCTTTGTAACACCCTGGTAGTTTTCCAGGAATTTATTAACAATGTCCTCCGAGATTTGTTGCAGTTATGTGTGGGGGTTTATCTTGACGATATCCTAATATTTTCCAAGTCCCTGGAGAGCCACCACACAGATATCTGTCGTGTGCTTCAGAAACTAAGAGAACAATCTCTATTGTAAATTGGAGAAGTGCGAATTCCATTGTGAACAGGTTAAATTCATATCATTTCCAAGGTTGTTTTTTTCGATGGACCCAGAGAAACTTTCAGCAGTCCTACAGTGGCTTGGACCCATGGGTTTATGTCCTCTGCAGTGTTTTCTTGGCTTTGCCAACTATTATCGGAAGTTTATTCGTAACTCCTCGTCTCTGGTCAAGCCCCTGACTGATATGACCAGAAACTACGGTAACCCACAGAATTGGTCTCCGGAGTCCATTAAGGCCTTTGAGAGTCTCAAGGCTGCCTTTGTTTCTGCTCATGTGTTGGCACAACCTGATCCTATGTTACCTTTTATCCTTGAGGTTGATGCTTCTGAGACTGAAGTTGGTGCCCTTCTGTCTCAACGTCCTACCTCTGAAAGCGCTATGCATCCTTGTGGCTACTTTTCCAAGAAATTGGCACCTGCAGAGTGCAATTATGAGATTGGAGACAGAGAGCTGTTAGCAATCATTTTAGCCATGAAAGAATAGAGACATCTCCTTGAAGGTACCACTGTGCCGGTTCTCATTCTTACTGACCATAAGAATCTTACATTCTTGTCTGAGGCTAAATATCTCTCTCCCAGAAGGGCGCGATGGGCTCTTTTCTTGTCAAGTTTCAATTACATTGTCTCATTCTTACCCGGTACTAAGAATGTAAGGGCTGACGCTTTGTCACAACAATTTTCCTCGACTTCCAAGATGGAGTCGGTTCTGATTCCTGTGATTCCTCCTGATCGTATTCTGGCTACAGTTCGCACCAGTCTCATTTCTCCTTTGGGTGACAAAATTCTTGCTGCTCAGGTCCATGCTCCTCCTGAGAAACCTTGTGACTGCTGCTTTGTCCCAGAGAGTCTCCATACTGCCCTGCTCCAAACTTACCATTCTCCCAAGGCTGCTGGCCAACCTGGGAAGAATCAACTCTTTTGGGCCATTTCCCAACAATTCTGGTGGCCTAGTCTACGTGCTGATGTAACCGCCTTTGTGTGTGCTCAGAGTAAGACTCCATGACACCTTCCAGTGGGCCACCTACAACCCATACCCAATGAAAAGAGGCTCTGGACCCACCTGCCTATGGATTTCATTGCAGAGTTACGCAACTCCCAGGGCAACACAGTTATCCTTACGGTGGTTGACCGGTTCTTGAAAATGTCTCATTATATTCCACTTAAGAAGTTGCCCACTTCTAAGGCACTGGCTTGCATTTTTGCTCGGGAGATTTTTCAATTACATGGGCTACCCAAGGTGATTGTCTCGGACGGGGTAGTCAGTTAGTGTCCCAGTACTGGCGAGCCTTATGTGCACAGTTGAGAATTCGGCTTGCTTTCTCCTCTGCATATCACCAGCAGTCTAATGGGGCCGCAGAATGAGCCAATCTGTCCTTGGAGCAATTCCTACGTTCCTACATTCTTTTGTCCCAGAGTATTCCTGCATTAGAGGAGCATCTCCGTGGTCTTCGTTCCACTTGGGCACAAGTCCAGGAGGCTTTGCGACATACTAATGATAGGTACAGACTCCATGCTGACAGCAGACGCCTGCCTGCACATTCCTACTAGGTTGGGGACATGGTCTGGCTGTCATCTCTCAACCTCCGACTTCGTGTTCCCTCTCTGAAATTCGCACCCCAGTTAATTGTGCCTTTCCGTATTCTTCACAAGATTAACTGCATTAGACCTTCCTTCTAATAGGTTTATCTCAAATGTATTTCATGTCTCCTTATTAAAACCTTTGGTCTGCAATCGCTTTACCACCTCATTGCCACGACCTCACCCTGTAGAGGTTGGGAACCATGAAGAGTATGAAGTACAGTCCACTGTTGACTCCCGTAGGTTGCGTGGGTGCATACAGTACCTAGTGCATTGGAAAGGGTACGGTCTGGTGGAACGCTTCTGGGTCTCATCCTTGGATGTACATGCCCCTGTCCTCCTCTGTGATTTCAATAGTTTTACCCTCAAGCCTGGTGGTCCTCCAAGGGGGAGGGGTCGTTGAGGAGGGGGTACTGTCAGGGCTGAGCTCAGCCCTTCCTTCTCTGAGCTGGCCGCTCAGCTGTCGGATAATTGGCAGCTCCTATATCTCCACAGTGACTCACCTATTGATGATATCCTGCTTGTCAGTCCTGCCTACTTAAGCCGTCCAGCCCAGATGATCTCTGCCTTCGCCTTGGTCAACATCACAGAGACTATCTCCTGCATTCCTGTTAAAGACTTGCTTGGCTGACATTCCTTCTGGCTCCAGATCCTGCTTGCTGTTCCACTACGCTGATCCCTGGCTTCCTGACTTTATGCCTTGTCTGACTATCCGTTCCGGTTACCGAACTTTGGCTATGTTTTGACTACGTTTGTTTTATTTACTTTTATTATTAAACAAGTGTGATTTAACTGTACTTCTGTCTCTGTCTGATTTATGATTTCTGGCAAATACTCAACAATACACAGGTACTCAACAATACAATACACAGATACTCAACAATACAATACACAGATACTCACGGCCCACGTGCACTCACAGTCCATGTGCACTCACAGCACTTGTGTACTCACAGTCCACGTGCACTCACAGTTCCTCTAAGAATAATTTAGCGAGTACTGTCATTGTCTGACATTGGGCAAACTTTGCAATTTGCCATCACCTGGCAAATTTTGCTGGTAAATTAAAAACCAACACAAAGCTGCATGATGGCATTATAACTATTGTGTATACTAAAATGTTTATTTTATGTTATAGAAAAGATGCTGGCTGTGCAAGACATTTAGAAATCTTTAAAATGTCTAAGTGTGTTTAAGCCCATATGAACAAGGTCTTAGTGTTCTGGTAATCACCGTCACGAGGACAGAAATTGAAATCTCCCCAAAAGGGACATTCAGAGCTACAAAGCCCTACAAAATATTTTACACTCTACTAAAAATGTCGTTTAAGTGCTGTCTGCGTTCCTATTGAGCAACTTCACCTAATTTCTTGTCCCAGAGGCCACTATCACAGGACATGAAATGAGGGAATTTTCTAACAGGAAAGCAAACAGTGTAGATATTTGGTTAAAACACATACAGTGCTGCAAAAATCTACCATTATAATAATAAAATAATAATATAAAAATCATGTGTAAATTAGATACCAGTGTGCAAAAATCGCAACATACAAAAAGATATGTAGTGCAAGCAGTATCCTTCAATTCACACAATTCATCAGGACTCACAACCAACTTCATCAATTGCAGCCTTACAGAGTCAATTTCAGTGAAATCCATTGGGCAGATATAATCACCCATAGAGGGGGTGGACACAGGCACATGTGGAAGTTTAGAGCTAGTGGTGAGCTCCTCTCATTACAATTAATACACAATACAAGCAGATTGGGTGCTAAATGACTATCTCCCCTTCATAGTGTCATGATGACAGAGTTAGTAATTTGCACAAAAGACAGGCAGCCACAAAGTGACCCCAGGGATGATGGGCAAAAGAATATGCACAAACAAACCCCGCCAGGCGCTTATGCAATAGTGCACCCAAATATAAAGTGTTAATGAGTCATGTGTGTAGGGCTAATAATGATAGAAAGTCAAGAGCCCAGTAACATCACTAACTGGAAGTCCGATAACAACACAGTTTATTTCAACAATAAAAGCAGCAAGAAGCCAAGGCTGAATGTGGAATTACCTGAGGTGGATCTGATCCCGACCTGCAGGAGGAGAGGTGTCCTGAAGGGCCCTGATGACAAGGAAAAACCTGCGTTAACTAGGAGATATGGATGGAGGGCAGACTCTGTTAGAGAAAGCCGCCCACTGTGGTCAAACAGCGGGGAAGTATGAGTCACTAGAAGTGATGTAGCTGGAACACAGGGATCAGCTGATCCACCAACAGGAAGCTGAACCAACAAGAAGTGAAGCCAGTTGAGTTGCCAGGACTACATGTTTTGGGGCATACCCCTTTGTCAAATCACAAAGGGGCATTCCCTGAAACATGTAGTCCTGGCAACCGGCTTCAATTCCTGTTGGTTCAACTTCCTGTCGGTGGATCAGCTGATCCCTGTGTTCTAGCTACATCACTTCCGGTGCTTCCCTGCTGTTGGGCCGCGGTCGGCGGCTCTCTCATACAGGATCTGCCCTCCATCCAGATCTCTTGGATCACACAGGTTTTCCCTTGTCATCGGGGCCCTTCAGGACACCTCTCCTGCTGCAGTTCGGGATCGGATCCACCTCTGGTAATGCTGTTCCACATTCAGCTTTGACTTCTTGCTGCTTTTATTGTTGGAATAAACTGTTTTTATTGGACTTCCGGCTAGTGATGTTACTGGGCTCTGGATTTTCTATCATTATCTACCCTACACACATGGCTCATTAACACTTTATATTTGGGTGCACTATTGCATGAGCGCCTGGAGGTGGTTTGTTTGTGCATCTCATTACAATTAAGTTGATTTTATCTTAGTGCTGGGGAGACCAGAGGAGGAAGGATGTTAACATTGTGTTTAACAATCAGGAGTTGTTTGACTAGTTTATTCATTTTACCTTTCATGACTTTTTGGTGAGTCTGTTTTCATTGGGATTTGTTTGTGGTTAAGTAGCACACACTTTCTTCTGGTAAAGGTCACTTCCTGCAATGATTATATTGCACTGAGGACTACACGTTTAGGATAATTTCTAGACTGAATTGAAGGACACTGTGGTTGATTTGCTAAAACTGGAGTGTGCAAAATCTGGTGCAGCTCTGCAAACAAACCAATCAGCTTTCATTTTTTTTTCAAAGCTTAATTGAACAAGCTGAAGTTAGAAGCTGATTAGCTACTATACACAGCTTTGCCAGATTTTGCACTCTTCAGTTCTGGTAAGTCAACCACCTCACTGTTTGCACTACATTTATAAAGCATGTTTGCAATTTATGGGGTTTATTTACAAAACTGGAGAGTGCAAAATCTGGTGCAGCTGTGTAGGGATGGGCCGAACGGACACCTGTTCGGTTCGTACCAGAACTTTCGAACGCCGTGAAAGTTCAGATCCGAATAACAAACCCCATTAAAGTCAATGGGACCCGAACACAAAAAATCAAAAGTGCCCATTTTGACTTATATGCAAGTAATTGGGCATGCAATGGTTATAGGGGTCTGGGCCCTGCCCTGGGAGACATGTATCAATAAAAAAAAAGTTTGTGAAAAACGTCATTTTTAAATGAGCAGTGATTTTTTTTGATAGCATACAAAAGAAAAATTCCTTCCAATATAGTGTCTGGGGGTCCCCTTGGTCTACCTGTAAAGTGGCAGATCTGTACCATGTCTAGAATCTGCTGCAGAAATAATTGCATTCATAAAGCCTTTATTTTGCTCAGCAACAGCTGGGGAGCCAGTGTGTATGATGAGGCCACAATGTAGTGCACTGGAAACAAGATTACAGATTTTTTTAGATACATTTTGGTGTCACTATAACTTTGGATAGAAGTAACGGGTGCGTAAAAATTGGTCTTTGGGTGTTGTGGCGCCTTCCCACTGTAACCCTATAGAGGTACTCTTACAGAAAGCAGGAATTGGCTTTGCTGCAAAAAAATTGTAATGATATGCACCTGTCAAACTGGTGCAAAAAAATTACTCTTTGGGTGTCGGGGACACCTTCCCACCGTAACCCTATAGAGGTGCTCTTGATGAAGGCAAAAAAAATTGCAATGATATGCACGTGTCAAACAGGAGCTGAAAAATTGGTCTTTGGGTGTTAATTGTGCCCATGAAACCTGTACCAAAAACATTCTTCCAGATGAAGTGATTGAGCACCCTCAAAGCTAGGCAGCGATTCCACATCCCAAAAGACTTAATCAGTGACATAATCAGTGACTTAATCAGTGACATCGGCATCAGGAGCTTCATAGCTGATAATCCAGGACTGATTCATTTTATAAAAGTCAAAAGGTCCACGGAGTCTGTGGACAGACGCATCCTATGATCAGTAAAAAAACCTCCTGCAGCTCTGAATGCCTGTTTTGAAAGCACCCTGGATGCAGGGCAGCCCAACAACTCAATAGCATACTGAGCAAGTTCTGGCCAGTGGTCTATTCTCGTGACTCAGTAGGTCAGTGGATTGTCAGCTGCAAAGCTTTCCATCTCTGTTTTGGCCCTGAGGTAATCGTCCATCATGTGATGCAGACACTGCCAATGGGATGTGGAAGCTGACAGCCCTGGGGGGCGAGGACTAAAAAATTCTGAAATGCCTCACTTAGGCAGACGCCTTCTCCAACGCTCCTCTCTTAAAAAACAGAAGAATCAAAACTACGTTTTCCACGACACTGTAACCTACTGGAGTGTAAAAACGTTCAATAAAATCCTCTTTAACGTTTCCTCAAGAGATTTTATCTTCCGCACTCTCTGTGGGGACGGGATGATTTCTGAGACTCTCCCCATATAACAGTGGTCAAGGAGAGCTGCCAACCAGTAATTATTCTTCTCCTTTATGCCACGTATTCTTGGGTTCTTTCGCAGGCTTTGGAGCATGAGGTTGCCCATGCCCCTCAAATTTGCCAAGGCTTGAGAAGCAGACTCCTAGGGGTCACTCAGGATGACAGCATCTGAAACTTCCTCCTCCCAGCCACGTACTGCTCCCAAGGGTCCTGGGGTTGGAAAGCCATCACTTACAGATTGACGCATGTCTTCCTCTTCTTCAAAGCCTATGAAAGTGCCAGAATCCTCCTCCTCATTCTCCTCCCCTCTCTCCTCCTGTGTGTTCTGTGACATAGGAATGATGGTGTCTGGATAAAGTGGGCCTTGAGAGGAAAGGAAGTCCTCTTTCTCCTGCTGCTCTGCCTCCAGTGCCCTGTCCATAATGCCACACAGAGTCTGGTCCAGCAGGAATACAACAGGGATTGTGTCACTGATGCATGCACTGTCACGGCTCACCATCCTTGTGGCCTCCTCAAATGGTGACAATACAGTGCATGCATCCTTAGTGATCAGCCATTGGCGTGGGGGAAAAAAGCCGAGGTGGCCTTAGCCTGTCGTCGTGCCGTACTCGCAGAGGTACTCGGTGATGGCCCTCTGCTGTATGTATAGGCGCTGCAGCATTGCCAAAGTCGAGTTCCACCTGGTTTGCATGTCACAAATCAGGCGGTTTATGGGCAGGTGGAATTCACGCTGAATTTCAGCTAACTGAGCACCAGAAGTGTATGACCGCCTGACATGGCTACAGACTCTTCTGGCCAGCTTTAGCACATATTGCAACCCTGGGACAGGAACTGCACATGTGTCAACTTTCCCTGTCTAAGGGTGGACAGGGGGCTTGAGCCATAATCACACACCACCATTCGTGGCTCCAGCTGGCATGGTGTGAACCACATCTGGGCCTGTCCCTACAGAGCTGCAAGAATCTTGGCTCCAGTGTGGTTCCTGTCCCCTAAACACACCAGCTGAAGCACTGCATGGCACCTTTTAGCCTGACTCATGAAATAGCCCTTTGAACGCTTAGGGGGTACCTGATGTTCATAGGACAATTCTGCAGAGGAGAGCATGGAGGTGGCAGAGAAGAGCATGGAGGTGGCAGAGGAGGAAGAGGTGGATGAGGGGGTAGAGCTCACAGGTCTGGCATCATCACCACCAGCTGTATGGAGAAGTGGGGGCACAACAAGCTACAGCACCGAGCCCTGTCCTGCATCCTTTTGAGTTGCAAGAAGCGTTACCCAGTGTGCTGTGAACTAAATATATTGTCCCTGCCCATGCTTGCTGGACCATGAGTCAGCAGTAAGGTGGATTTAAGGCTGACTGCCTTGCCCAACAATGCCAGAACATTCCCTTCCATGTGATGGTAGAGAGATGGAACGGCCTAATGTGAAAAGTAGTAGCAACTGGGGACCTGCCATTGTGGTACAGCACATTGTACAAATTCATGGAAGGGGAAGAATCCACTATGCTGAAAGGCAGAAGTTGGAGAGCTAACAGCTTTGACAAGCTTTCATTTAGATGCTGGGCATGTGGGTGGCAGGGACTGTATTTTTTTTCCACTGCAGCAGATGGGGCAGAGAAATTTGCCAGCTACAGTCTACAGTTGGTGGTGTGCTGCTGGCAGATGTGCTGCTAGGACCTGGGACACCCTGCACCCTGTGCTATACCATCATCCCTGTCAGTGGAGGCTGCTGAGAGATAATGATTCGGTATAGCAGGGGCAGACGGAAGTAGGTAAGGAGGAGGAGGAGGGGCAGATTTGTGCCCCTTTTGTGTGGCTTTTAGGTGCTCTTGCCAACGGGCTGAGTGGTTGGACGTTAAATGCCTTGTTAAGCATGTGGTACCCAAATGGTTGGTGTTTTTGCCACATTTGATGTGCCTGAGACACAGTTTGCAGATAGCAACGGTGCAATCTGCTGCAGATGTGCGGAAAAAAAAAGGCCCAGACAGCTGAGCTTTGGGGAGTGGGCCGGGAGATAACAGCTGCAGAATGTGATGGAATAGGGTGGCTGCTCTCTACTCTTTCTTGGTGTTGTGCCGCCTCACCTTCAGTTTCCTCCTCTGCTCTATCTGGCACCAAAGTCGCATCAGTGACCTCATTATCATCATTATAATTTCCATTTCCTCCATCTTCATCATTACCACTGGAGACAACTTGGCAATACTCTGCGGCTTGGAGAACATGAATGCCAATTTGTCTACCAGTGTTCCTCCCTCTCTCTAAGGCTCATGTTCCTGTCATCCTCAACCTCAGAACCACATCTGAATCCAGTAATGGCTGGGCATCATCAAGGAGCAAGTGGCTGACGCTGTGGTCAAATAACTAACTCCTCAATGTTTGATGTTGGGGCTATGGAAGGAATAGATGTGGGCAAGGAGGCAGGTTTTACTGCTTCAGCCAATCAGGGCTTGCAATGCACTGTTCAGCGCCGCAATGCATTGTGGTTGATTCGGGGGGGGGGGGTGAACAAACGGTCGAACAACTCGTTTGTTCAGATGTTCTCCGAAATGTCCGAACAACTAAAGTTCGACCCGAACTTATGCTCAGGCCAAACTGTTCACCCATCCCTACTCTCGAGTTTAAGTAAATTAACCCCCATATATGTTGTGTTTTAGCACATCTTGAATTTTAAACACACAGGATTATCTTCATTATCGTTAGTTTTTGTTTTTTTTTTCATTTTTTTTTTAGGAAGGCAAGCAGCAATTAAAACAAGATATTTGTTTGTACTCTGTCCTGCAAATGAAAAAAAAAGCCTAAAAACAGTTCATTAAATAAAAATGTTCTCCTCAATGATAACATCATATTTATTAACGTGGCTCTAAAGGCAGAAGGTTTTTTACTTTAATGCCTTGTATGCTTCAAGGTAAAAAAACCTTCTGTGTACTGCCCCCTCACGCCCACCAACCCCCTTATACTTACCTGAGCTCTATCTCAACCCAGCACTGTGCCCAAGAGCCATGGCTCTCTGCTCTCTCTCCCCTCGCTGGCCATGGAAGCAGCAGCAAGAGCCATTGGCTCCTGCTGCTGTCAATCACATCCTGTGAGGAGAGAGTGGGGTTAGGGCCGAGCTACTTGGGTCATGTAAACTTCAGAGGCTGCTCTTTTTGAAAAGTATACACATGCCTTACTGTTAAATGAGGAGAGAAACCCAATTAAATAAGAGTAAACATGAGAGTAAAAGAGATACCCAATAAAAAGTGTTTTTTCCCCCACAAAAAGCTCACCACAGTTATTTTAGCATGGCATTCTGCTGGCCAGGAATGTGTGTTTATCGTTACACTAAAACCAACTGCACTAGTCTCAATAGTTTGATCACATCCTAAAACACAGTTCTAGGCCAGATTTCTAGTTAACCACTTCAGCCCCGGAAGGATTTACCCCCTTCCTGACCAGAGCACTTTTTACAATTTGGCACTGTGTCGCTTTAACTGCTAATTGCGCGGTCATGCAATGCTGTACCTAAACAAAATTTGCGTCCTTTTCTTCACACAAATAGAGCTTTTTTTTATGGTATTTGATCACCTCTGCGGTTTTTATTTTTTGCGCTATAAATGGAAAAAGACAGAAAATTTTGAAAAAAATGATATTTTCTACTTTTTGGAAAGTAGACACCCCAAGGAATTTGCTGAGAGGCATGTTAAGCCCACTGAATATTACATTTTTTTATTTGTGATTGAATGATAAAAAAAAAAATACAAAAAGTTGTCACTAAATGATATATTGCTCACACATGCCATGGTTATATGTGGAATTGCACCCCAAAATACATTTAGCTGCTTCTCCTGAGTATGGGGATACCACATGTGTGGGACTTTTTGGGAGCCTAGCCACGTACAGGGCCCCGAAAACCAAGCACCTCCTTCAGGATTTGTAAGGGCGTAAATGTTTGATTTCACTCCTCACTACCAATCACAGTTTTGAAGGCCATAAAATGCCAAGATGGCACAAACCCCCCCCAAATGACCCCATTTTGGAAAGTACTGTAGACACCCCATGCTATTTGCTGAGAGGCATGTTGAGTCCATGAAAATTTGTATATTTTGACAAGAGTTGCGGGAAAATGACAAACTTTTTTTTTTTTTTTTTGGAAAAATTTGTCACTAAATGATATATTGCTCAAACATGCCATGGAAATTACACCCCAAAATACATTCTATTGCTTCTCCTGAGTTCGGGGATACCACATTTGTGAGACTTTTTGGGAGCCTAGCCACGTACGGGACCCCAAAAACCAAGCACCGCCTTCAGGCTTTCTAAGGGTGTAAAATTTTGATTTCACTCTTCACTGCCTATGACAGTTTTGGAGGCCATGGAATGCCCAGATGGCACAAATATTGTGACACAACTTGTGTCACAATATAAAATATTCCATGGACTCGACATGCCTCTCAGCAAATAGCTTGGGATGTCTACTTTTCAAAATGGGGTCATTTGGGGGGGTTTGAACTGTCCTGGCATTTTATGCACAACATTTAGAAACTTATGTCACACATCACCCACTCTTCTAACCACTTGAAGACAAAACCCCTTTCTGACACTTTTTGTTCATATGAAAAAATTTTTTTTTTTTGGAAGAAAATTACTTTGAACCCCCAAACATTATATATTTTTTTAAAGCAAAGGCTCTACAGATTAAAATGGTGGGTTTTTCATTTTTTTTTCACACAGAATTTGCGCAGCGATTTTTTAAACGCATTTTTTGGGGAAAAAACACACTTTTTTTAAAATTTTAATGCACTAAAACACACTATATTTCCCAAATGTTTGATGAAATAAAAAAGATCTTAGGCCGAGTACATGGATACCAAACACGACATGCTTTAAAATTGCGCACAAACGAAATACATTTTTAAAAGCCTTTAAAAGCCTTTACAGGTTACCACTTTAGATTTACAGGGGAGGTCTACTGCTAAAATTACTGCCCTCGATCTGACCTTGACGGTGATACCTCACATGCAGGTGCAATTGCTGTTTACATTTGACGCCAGACCGACGCTTGCGTTCGCTTTGCGCGAGAGCGGGGGGGGGGGGGACATGGGGTGCTTTTTTTTTTTTTTTTTTTGCTTTTTTTATTTATTTTTATCCTATTTTTAAACTGTTCCTTTCATTTTTTTTTTTTTTTAGCATTTTTATTGTTATCTCGGGGAATGTAAATATCCCCTATGATAGCATTAGTTAGTGACAGGTACTAAAATGCTTTCCCAATTTCCCAATGGCGCTGTTTACATCCGGCGAAATCTAAGTCATAAAATGCTCCTAGCTTCAGCCATTCTGGTCTCTGATCAGCTCTATGGTCAGCTGGCCGAATCAACGGCTCCATTCTCAGGTTCCCTGTTGGGACAGGAGAGCCAGAGAAAAACATGGAAGACGGTGGGGGGGCATTCTCTCCCACTGCTTGTAAAAGCAGTCTAGAGGCTAATTAGCTGCTAGGATTGCTTTTACATGAAAGCCGACCGCTGACTGAAAAGAATGATACCAAGATGATACCTAAACCTGCAGGCAGCATTCTGGTATGACCACTCAAAGTCCAGCAACATACCAGTACGTTGCTGGTCCTTGTTGGGCATATATTGTAAACTTTTTTTTCATGCAGCCTGTGGGCTGAACTAAAAAAAGAGATTGATCGGTGGGTATGCCCACCATTAGAATACCTCCCTTCATCCACCCACTTTTAATGATGGGTATACATGCACCGTTTATATATGCCGAAGCATGAGGGCATCCGCCCCAAAAGGTAGGAGCAAATCGCTTCCCCACCCCTGCTGCCCCCATGTTTCGGCATTTATGCTCTTTTTTTAACTGTGGTGGTGAAATCACCTCCTACAGCGATGGAGTCACGGCTTTATGTATCGTGGGAGCAAACGCTGTTGCTGTCAAGATAAATAAATCCGCGCTGCAACTGAATGGCGTACCTGCTAAGCAAATGATGGTTAACTATAAAACAAAATAACATTACAGTATAACAGTAAGACTTACCATACCTGCAAAGCAAATACAAAAAAAAATAGTAAAAAATAAAACATTTTTTATCGCAACCTGTGCCTAAAATATATATATATGCCGAAGCATGGGGGCATCCTCCCGCAAAAGGTAGGAGCAAATCGCTCCTCCGCCTCTGCTGCCCCCATACTTCGGCATATATGCTGAAGTATGTAACTGTGTCGGTGAAATCGCCTCCGACAGTGCTGGAGTCACGGCTTTATGTATCAAGGGAGCAAAAGGTGTTGCTGTCAAGATAAATAAATCCGCGCTGCAGCTGAATTGTGTACCTGAAAACAAAAAAATGGTTAACGATAAAACACAGTAAACAGTAAAGCATGAAAAATTGCATATCTGAAAAGCAAACATGATAAAACATAATAACAATAAAACATTGCAGAATAGAATACAGTAAAAAAGAGAAGAACAATAGAGAGAGAATAGAGAGAGAGAGAGAACAATAAAATGACAACTATTTTTGTTTTTTTTTATTTTATATATTTTTTTGTGGTTTTTTTTTTACACTTTTTTTTGTAACTGGTACCAGGTTTGGGTCTCTCAAAATGCAATGGCATCTTGGAAGACCCTATGAAAGTGTGCCTAGTCTGTGCAGTGCTGTACCCTACGCTAAAACTCAACTAGTGTATGGTAGCGTTCAAAACATTCACCGATGCAAAGACCAGGATTGTCAGGACAGGAGGGATAATAATAGCGGGTGTCACTCCTATATCCACGCTTGCTACAGACAAGACATCTTCTTTGGGGGGCTCATTGCGTAGGGGTACTCAGGAGGACATAAGGAAAATGCATCTCATGCAGCCGGCTTACTGTATTTGGTTGGGGAAGGTAAGGTGGAGCATCGTCTGGAAACAGAAGAGCTCTGGCGATCTCTTCCTGGAATTTAAAGAAGGATCCAGTCCATCCTGAAGCTCTGTATAGCACATGAGCGTTCAGCAAAGCCAATTGAAATAAATAAACAGACACTTTCTTATACCAGCGTCTGGCCTTACGGGCAACTAGGTACGTAGGTACGGCGCCAACAACTGGCCATTGAGGTCCACCCCTCCCATGTTAAGGTTATATTCGTGGACACAGAGGGGTTTCTCCACAACACCAGTCGCCGTAGGAATTTGGACCGTCGTGTCTGCATGAAGGGAGGTAAGAACGAAAACATTCTTATTATCCCTCCACTTCATAGCGAGCAAATTATTACACTGCAAGCAGGCTCTCTCCCCCAGCCTAAGACGGGAATCTACAAGCTGCTGGGAAAAGCCCCCGCGATTAGGTCGCACAGTGCCACATGCTCCAATCTGATGATCAAACAGGTGACTAAAAAGTGGCACGCTCGTGTAATAATTGTCCACGTACAAGTGGTACCCCTTTCCGAATAAGGGTGACACCAAGTCCCACACAATCTTGCCAGCGCTTCCTATGTAGTTAGGGCAGTTTGTCGGCTCTACTTGACTATCTTTTCCCTCGTAAACCATAAAACTACATGTATAGCCTGTGGCCCTGTCACAGAGCTTATACATCTTGACCCCGTATCTGGCACGCTTGCTGGGAAGGTACTGTTTGAATGACAAGCGGCCAGAAAACTTAATCAGGGACTCATCAATGCAGACAACTTGATGGGGTGTAAACAAGTCTGCAAAACATTGGTTGAAGTGGTTTACGAGGGGCTGAATTTTGTAAAGCCGATCATATCCAGGGTCTCTACGAGTACGACAGAGTTCATTGTTGTTGAAGTGCATGAACCGCAAAATCTACTTGTATCGTGCCCTGGTCATGGAGGCAGAGAACAAGAGCAAATGGTGAATTGGGTCAGTGGACAAATATGACCGCAACTCACTCTTTTTAGTTATGCCCATGTTGAGGGAAAGGCCCAGAAAGATCTTAAATTCGGAAACCGTAATTGGTTTGCAATCTCTGGCAAGGGAGGACTGGGGAATAGTGGCAATGTGTTGACCAGCGTACAAATTGCTTTGGTCCACAATAGATCTATAGAGATCTTCGGTTAAAAACAGCGAATAAAAATCAAGTGACGTAAAATCAACTGTTTCCACCTGAATGCCGGGTTGGCCAGTGAATGGGGGAAGTACGGGTGCTGCAGAAGTTGTGGGTTCCCAATTAGGATTGGCGAATGCAGCAGGAAGGGCACTAAGGGCACGACGGGCCTGTGTTCGTCTTCTTCTTGGTGGCAGCGGGACACTACTTGTGCTTGCCACCTCACCAGCTTGAACTGCACTTATGGGACTCACCACATCACCAAGCGTTACTGCAGTGCTGGATGTACGACCAGGGTGTACTAGGCCGCTGGTGCTTGCCAGTTCACCAGAAGGAATCTCAGCACTAGTACTGCTCTGCTCCATATGAGGGACCTGCGATTCTTGCACCTCAACAACAGCAGAAGAAGATCGGGGTCTTGTACGCCTGACCTTGGCAGGGACCACAACTCTGTCATCAGAGCTATCTGTCATGGAGCCGTTGTCCTCTACAGGATCGTATTCTGAGCCTGAATCTGACAGATGAGTGACTTCCTCTTCACTATCTGTCATGCTCAGAAATGTTTAGGCCTCTTCACTAGTGTACCTTCGATTTGCCATTTTGGGCTCTAAATTTAGTGGTACACTAGTGAGACTCACAGGTAAAGAAGCTCCTGACTGTTAGCAACTGTATCAAAACGCTACCAAAAAAATGTTAGCGATCGCAGGGATCAACGCTGCAGTTATGTGTGTTTAGTGTTTTGTAAGTGACAGTGATCGATCGATACTGCACTTGGGTGGGCTGGGCTGGGCCGAGGGGCAAAACGCAGGTGCTAGCCCCCGGCTAACACTGCGTTTTTGGGAACCCTAAACTGCTGGGGATGCTAGTATAGATCTGATCAGATATTGATCTGTTCAGATAGTATACCACTAAGGGAGGTGTATGCTGCGTGCGTGGGTGTTAGCAGTACTGGCACTAACCTGATGCTGCCTGGGGTGACGCAGACCCTATCTGACCCTAAAACTTAACTTATATCACCCGCCGGGCGATCAGGGGGTTAAACCTTTATTAGGTAATAAACGGCGGGTGCCCTGAAACTATAAAAAATAAACTAACTAACCAGTGTCACCTGTAACAGTTATAGGGTGATCACTGGTGAATGGGTTAACTAGGGGGCAATCAGGGGGTTAAAACCTTTATTAGGTAGTATATGGGGGTCCCTGATGCTATAAAACACTGATGGTGAACCTAAATACTTACCTCCCTAACTAGCGTCACCTGTGACACTAGTACAGCGATCAGAAAAATGGTTGCTTAGTGACACTCGCGACAGGGGGGGATCAAGGGGTTAACCTTTATTAGGGGGGGTTAGGGGGGTATCCTAGACCTAAAGGGGACTAATACTAACTGCCCTACCACTTATAACTGTCACAAACTGACACCAAAGCAATAATCAGAAAAAAAAAACTGCTATTGGCGTCACTGTGACAGGGGGTGCAGGGGGATGATTGGCGGTGATTGGGGAGTGATGGGGGGTGAAAAGTGTGCCTAGAGTGTTCTACTGTACGTGTAGTGTTGGTGCACTTACTTGGATGTCTTCTCTCCTTGGTGCCAGAACGAAAAAGACCGACGCGAGGAGAGATGGCATCACTTCCTCTGCCGCTGTTTACATTTCAGAGGCAGAGGAAGATTGTCATTGGCTGGGAGCGATCGCGAGGGGGTGGCTTCCCCCTCACCTCGGATCACTCAGGGAGCGATGCCGACCGCCTCCGATTGGACACCCCACCCGCGGGAGGCAAGTAACTTACCCATACGTTACTTTGCCTGCCCGTGCCATTCTGCCGACGTATATCGTCGTGAGGCGGTCAGCAAGTGGTTAAGTAAATATAAACATAACTACTGAAAATATGTTTTTTCCTAATATGCTTTTTGTGTGGTTTTTAACAAAGCATAAAAATATGGAGAAATACAATTTATAAAGAAAAATTACGTAAATAGTGTCATAAAAATGTATCTGAGCTCATCATTTCCACAGAAAATGCTGAGTGCTTTGAAATTATATAAGGACATTTTGGACAGATGTAGACTAATAAGGGCAGAAACTGCAGGTTCATCTCAAAATCCTTGTTATTAATCATCACGCTGAAATTGTGAGCCGAATGAGATAGACAAGCTGGAGTCAGCCATCTCTAGTAATTGTCACACATAGCCACAGGACTGACCTTTTTACTCAGTGATGTTGGCAAGACTTAACTTTATGTATTACAGAATTACCTGACATGTCATCCTAGTGCAGGTTTAAACAGCTTTTACAGTTGGTACAAAGTGCTGACAAAGCAATAACTGTTCATGGAAGTTAGCTAACGGGTCTTTTAAATCAACCCAAGCAACACTTGTAGCATCTTTCCATTTCGATTACCTGAATACTTTTGCAAGATCACGAAGTGTAAATATGTAGTGACAGCGCCGAGATGTCTCCAAAAAAACAGTCCGCAGTCTCTTGTGTAGTTCAATTGAAACTTTAGTGATTGCTGCAATTAATCCACGTAGATGCTCAGCAGCCATATAGCCTGTACTGCCATCCTAAAAAAACATAGATGAATTAATTATTAAAAGGACTGACCTAATTCAGTTGTTACTTAGATGAGTTTTTCTCAACTCCAGTCCTCAAGGCACCCCAACAGGTCATGTTTTCAGGCTCTCCGTTATTTTGCACAGGTGATTTAATCAGTTTCACTGCCTTAGTAATTACCACAGCCATTTCATCTGAGGGAAATCCTCAAAACATGACCTGTTGGGGCGCCTTGAGGACTGAAGTTGTGAAACATTGACTTAGATTACCAGGTACATGCTGTTACACCCCCACCACCTCCATAAAAAACCTTTACATGAAGGTGTCCTGCTGCTCTTAAACATTGAGACACATTGGGGAGATTTACTAAAACTGGAGCACTCAGAATCTGCAGCTGTGCGTAGTAACCAATCAGCATCTAACTTCAGCTTGTTTAATTAAGGTTTGCCAATAAAACCTGGAAGCTGATTGGTTTCTATGCAGAGTTGCACCAGATTTTGCACTCCCCAGTTTTAGTAAATATTTCCCATTGTATATTAGCATTAAAGTTAGTTAGAATGCCTTTAATTACCACTCATTTTGAAAGAGAAATAACCAGCTTCTGGTCAGCAGGTTACAATAACATAGAGAAAAGATGCTGCTGCCTACTGCTTATGTACCTTCAGCAATTTAAAGGACAGAAACAAAGAGTATCCCCAAAAGTTTCTGTTATTTATCACAAGACACTCAGAGATGCAGTGTAATTACATGATAAAAATAAAAATTAAACTGGTTCTAAAGGTTTGTTTTTTGTTTTTGTTTTTAAATAACAAACATGTCATACTTACTACATACTTCCTCTGTGCAAGGGTCCCCAAGTGGCGCTCCTGGCTCCTCTCAAAATCCCCCACGGAGACCCACATTCCCTGGGAGCACTCGTGCTGGTGTGCTCCAGAGTCCTGCTGCTGCGTCCATTGACACAGACAGCAGGACTCAGCTGCCCCTCCTCCCCCCGGCTCCCGTGTCTTTGGCTTTGATTGACAGCAGCGGGAGCCAATGATCTTGCTGCTATAAATCCAGCCAATGAGGCCCGAGACAGAGGCTGGAGCTGCTCTGCTCATCCCCGTCGCTGGAACGATTGGGTTCAGGTAAGTAATAGGGGGGCTCTGGGGGGGGGGGCTCTGGGGGGCTGCTGCACTACAAAAGGGTTTCTATGCATTAAGGTGAAAAAACTTGAGGGTTTACAACCCCTTTAACTGCTATGACAGCAATTATAAAATTCATTATTTCTCTGCTTTACATGCCTTCAGTAAAGTGTCTAAAACCATGTATAAAAGGAAACACACTAAGAGGAAGAGAATGTGGTCAGGATTTGAATTCTTACCATGCACTAATTTATCAGTATTTAAAGTGGAGGTCCACCCTGAAAAAAAAATTACACAAAAAAATACCTAAAAAAATGGAGGAAAAGAAAAAAACATTTTTTTTACTTACATGAAATGGCTGTTGCTAGGCAGTCTTCCTAATCTGCCTCTTTCTACGCCACGGTGATGTTGTCTCTTCTCCTCCCCGCGCTGTCTTATGAGGAATGGGGCGCGGTGTTTTATGGGAACTGTGTGTGACCCACAACACTTCGCGTCCCATTCACAAAGCGCTGCGCGACTTGCACATGCACAGTAGGAAACGGGCAGTGAAGCCGTAAGGCTACACGGCCTGTTTCCCTTAGTTAGGATGGCGGTTCCGGGACCCGAGAGCCGAGGGACGGGTCGGCCTCGGGCGGCCGACATCGCGGGCACCCAGGACAGGTAAGTACTTATTTAAAGTCAGCAGCTACAGTGTTTCTAGCTGCTGACTTTTAAATTTTTTTTTTTACGGCCGGAATCCTGCTTTAAGTATTTTCAATGATAATAGCCCCAGTAATCTATAATTATTGTTGTGCTAATATTGCTGGCAAAATTATGACCAAAAATTATTTAGAGATTGAGGTTAGGCATTAAATGCATTTGCAGTAAAAATTCAATCAATTTTTAATAACTTCTATTGTTTTCAGGATAATTTGTACAAACAAGAGGTTATCATACAGCATGTGTCAAATAACGCTTATATTGGAAAAATAGCAATTACAGTATGTGCGGTTCATCTGATAATTTGTACTATTAACATAATAATAATTGTTAAGCATGGCTGAATAGTTGGACCCTTTTACAGTTTAACATTTTAACAATTTCAGATTCCTTGTCAAAAACCCATTTTTTAATCTTTTTTTATATACAGTATATTCTTCTATTCATATATATTGCTTATCCAGCTGAAGCCGTTCCCACGGCATACACTGGGTTAATGCATTCCCCATATAAACCCGATGGAAGCGTCAGAGCATCAGCTGATGAAGGAGGCATGGCCGTGCCTCCGAACCGCGTTCTGATTGGCCCACCACAGTGGTAGGTGGCTTCATTGTCTGACACTTTCGGATCACCTCCTTGCTGAATCACCCAGCCGGCGTCCTCCCGAGTTTCCTTGAGGCTACAGTTCCCCGCTGTCTAACGGCACTTGTGGATCACACATCACAGGGATTCAAATAGCAGTGTTGTTCCTTGCTGGACATGACAAGCTTCCACCTACTGAGCACTATGTAAATGCATCTTTTACCGGAAACTATTTAAATTTTTATAATAAAATAATGCTGCACTAGGACTGGCCTGGCGCTTCTCTTTTCTTCCCCTTCCTTCCTGAGGTTAGGCATTATCCTAGGGTTCATGCTTTTAATTTAGGCACCTTGGGTACCCAGAAATTGCAGGTACTCTGAAACACATACTTCTGGGGTCAAGCAAGATGATGCCTCTACCATCCCCTTAAAGGCCTATGGGGCAAAACTGCACATATGTGGCCTACAGTGGAATGTAAACAATATCACGTGCTTTTGAGCAAGATTTAGTTAAATTTAGTGATTGGGTGGGTTCTACACCTCCTTATAGTGGTAGAAAGTTAAGAAAAATTGTGGGAAAGTTTCTTTACCTTTTTAAGCATTATTTTTTTAGGTTAGGTAGTGATTAGGGGTTAGGTAAAAAAGGTTAGATATAGAGATTTGGCTCATGTTACCTATCCATCTTGTGAAAAGCATAGTATCTGGGTGTCTATGCTTATTCACCCACTGTATCTAAGGAAGATGCCATAGTTACCACCCAGGCTGAGCTTCAAACATGTCTGTTTTTTTAACTCCATTACATGGGCGTTGATGGGACAGGTAGTTTACACAAACATAACAAAAATAAAATTGTTTAGGCCTCCAGTTCATCTAACAAAAAGTTACAAGAATATTGCATTTCTGACATGATCAACAGAAATTTTCTCTACTTGCTAAAAATGTTTCATAATGTAGCCACAATATCTAAAAACTGGTAAGCAGGAATATATATTTAATTTTTGAGTTTAATTATACTTTTAAGCACCAGTTATTTACTAAAATGTTATGTACAAAAAAATTGATAGCTTATTTTTAAAATGATAAAAAAAATAATAGTGTATTCTGCACAAAGCCTTTTGAAATGATACGAGCTTTGTGAATTTCAAAATGAAATAGTTGTCCAATAATTACAAACACTACAGTACTTATTAGTTACATAGTTACATAGTAGGTGAGGTTGAAAAAAGACACAAGTCCATCAAGTCCAACCTGTGTGTATGCTTTAATGTCAGAATTACATTGTATATCCCTGTATGTTGTGGTCGTTCAGGTGCCTATCTAATAGTTTTTTGAAATGATCGATGCTTCCTGCTGAAACCACTGCCTGTGGAAGAGAATTCCACATCCTTACTGCTCTTACAGTAAAGAACCCTCTACGCAGTTTAAGGTTAAACCGCTTCTCATCTAATTTTAGTGAATGGCCACATGTTTTTTTTAATTCCCTTTCATAGGGAAAGTTTTATCCCTATTGTGTGGTCACCAGTACAGTATTTGTACATTGAAATCATATCCCCTCTCAAGTGTCTCTTCTCCAGAGAGAATAAGTTCAGTGCTCGTAAACTTTTCTCATAACTAAGGTCCTCCAGTCCCTTTATTAGCTTTGTTGCCCTTCTCTGGACTCTCTCCAGTTGTTCCAGCACATCCTTCCTGAGGACTGGTGCCCAGACCTGGACGGCATACTCCAGTTCTCCGGACCACACTCCGGACCAGAGTCTTGTAGAGTGGGAGAATTTTTGTTTTATCTCTGGAGTTAATCCCCTTTTTAATGCATGTCAATATTCTGTTTGCTTTACTTGCAGCAGTTTGGCATTTCATGCCATTGCTGAGCCTATCATCTACTAGGACCCCGAGGTCCTTTTCTATCCTAGATTCTCCCAGACGTTCTCCCCCTAGTGAGTAAACTGCATTCATATTTTTGCCACCAAAATGCATTATTTTAAATTTGTCTACAATACACCTCATTTGCAATGTAGTTGCCCACCACATTAATTTGTTCAGATCTTCTTACAAGGTTTCCACATCTTGCAGAGAAATGATTGCCCTGCTTAGATAAGCATCGTCCGCAAATACTGAGATTGAGCTGTTTATCCCATCATCCAGGTCGTTTATGAATAAATTAAATAGGATTGGTCCCAGGACAGAACCCTGGGGGACCCCGCTTTCCACACCAGACCGTTCCGAGTACTTCCCATTTATCACTACCCTCTGAACTCACCCCTGTAGCCAGTTTTCAATCCATGTACTAACCCTATGGTCCATGCCAACAGACCTTTGTTTGTACAGTAAACGTTTATGGGGAACTTTATCAAATGCCTTTGCAAAATCCAGATACACCACGTATATGGGCCTTCCTTTATCTAGATGGCAGCTCATCTCCTCATAGAAGGTTAAAAGGTTGGTTTGGCAAGAACGATTCTTCATGAATCCATGCTGATTACTGCTAATGATACAGTTTTTATTACTAAAATCTTTTATATAGTCCCTTATCATCCCCTCCAAGAGCTTGCATATTATTGATGTTAGGGTAACTGGTCTGTAATTCCCGGGGATGTATCTTGGCCCTTTTTTAAATATTGGAGCTACATTGGCTTTTCTCTAATCTGCTGGTACCATACCAGTCAGTAGACTGTTCATAAAAATTAGGAACAATGGTCTGGCAATTACTTGACTGAGGACCCTCGGGTGCAAGTCATCTGGTCCCCGTGACTTATTATTGTTAAGTTTTTCAAGTCTATTACTAATTCTATCGTATGTAAGCCATGAGGGTGCTTGCTGTGACGTGTCATGAGGATAAACATTGCAGTTTTGGTTCTCATAAACAAAACCCAGCTTTATATTTATTTATTTATGTATTATACAAGGATGATTACTACTTCATTTTTATTCAATCAGAAGGCCATAGACATGCCCCTGGGTATCTGGTCTAGCAGGGATACCTGTGTTGGAAACCACTGCCCTCTACTGTCAGCTGCTAGTATCATACTGTAATCATATCATATGTAAAATTATTTATGTCACTCCCTGACTTGGGAGTGGCTGGGAAAAGATCATGGAAAGAGAAAGTGGAGAGAGAAGATCTCAGCCACATGTCCTGTCCATGCAACTAATACCAGTTCAGAAGAGACAATTATGCAAGTATTTTTATGTTCTAATAGTTTAACTACAGCTGCCCATAGCTTCGTGAGTGTTTTGCTGTATTTTCATGACAAACAGAGCATAGGTACTATTACTATCTCACAAGCACAGTGCCAGATAACTAGGACTGCATTCCAGATTGCAAGGCTGGAGGGTCTCCTAATCACCACAGACCTTGTCGTCAGGTGTCCGACACAAAGACAGACACTGCATAATATTTAGGGGCCCCTACAGTGAGACTTTGCTGTAACATTCATCTGAAGGTATCTCTATAAATTACTATACACTCACCGTCCACTTTATTAGGTACACCTTACTAGTACCTGGTTGGACCCCCTTTTGCCTTCAGAACTGCCTTAATTCTTCATGGCATAGATTCAACAAGGTGATGGAAACATTTCTCAGAGACTTTGGTCCATATTAACACGATAGCATCACGCAGTTGCTGCAGATTTGTCGGCTGCACATCCATAATGTGAATCTCCTGTTTCACCACATCCCAAAGGTGCTCTATTGTATTGAGATCTGGTGACTGTGGAAGCCATTGGATTACATTGAACTGACTGTCATTTTCAAGAAACCAGTTTGAGATGATTTGAGCTTTGTGACATGGTGCATTATCCTGCTGGAAGTAGCCATCAGAAGATGGGTACACTGTAGTCATAAAGGGATGGACATGGTAAGAAACAATACTCAGGTAGGCCATAGCATTTAAGCAAAGCTCAATTGGTACTAGGGGACCCACAGTGTGGCAAGAAAATACCCCCCACACCATTACACCACCAGCCTGAATGATTGATACAAGGCAGGATGGATCCATGCATTTATGATGTTTACACCAAATTCTGACCCTACCATCTGAATGTCGCAGCTAAAATCAAGACTCATCAGACCAGGTAATGTTTTTCCAATCTTCTATTGTCCAATGTTGATGAGCCTGTGCGAAATATTGGTTTCCTCCATTTCCTGTTCTTAACTGACAGTAATGGCACCCGGTGTGGTCTTCTGCTGCTGTAGCTCATTTGCTTCAAGGTTCAATGTGTTGTGCATTCAGAGATGGTATTCTGCATACCTTGGTTGTAACAAGCGGTTATTTGAGTTACTGTTGGCTTTTTATCATCTCAAACCAGTCTGCCCATTTTCTTCTGACATCAACAAGGCATTTTTGGGTGGCACAGTGGTGTAGTGGGTAGCACTCTCGCCTAGCAGTAAGAAGGGTCGCTGGTTTGAATCCCAACCATGACACTACCTGCCTGGAGTTTGCATGTTCTCCCTGTGCCTGCGTGGGTTTCCTCCGGGGACTCCGGTTTCCTCCCACACTCCAAAGACATGCTGGTAGGTTAATTGGATCCTGTCTAAATTGTCCCTAGTATGTATGAATGTGAGTTAGTGACCTTAGATTGTAAGCTCCTTGAGGGTAGGGACTGATGTGAATGTACAATGTGTATGTAAAAGCGCTGCGTAAATTGAAGGCGCTATATAAGTACCTGAAATAATAATAATAATTTTTGTCCACGCAACTGCCACTCACTGGATATTTTTTCTTTTTTTGGACCATTCTCTGTATACAGTACCTAGAGATGGTTGTGCGTGAAAATCCCAGTAGATTAGAAGTTTGAAATACTCAGACCAGCCCATCTGACACAAACAACCATGCTATGTTCAAAGTCACGTAAATCCGTTTTCTTCCCCATTCTGATGCTCGGTTTGAACTTCAGCAAGTCATCTTCATCATGTGTAGATGCCTAAATGCATTGAGTTATTGCCATGTGATTGGCTGATTGGCAATTTGTCTTGCCAAGCAATTGAACAGGTGTTCCTAACAAAGTGGCCGGTGAGCGTATATACCCAGGTATATGTGCACAACTCCACCAAAATTCCTATCGGGCCCTTTGCTGAAAATATCTTTATGTACATTGAAAGTAAGTACTGTTAATAATCTTTTTGTATATAAAGTTTGTTTTATTTCTGGTGTGCATCTTTATGCTGATGGTTGATTTTATATGCTGGCTGCAGTAGCTCATTTGCTCCCAATTACTTTGATTAGATTACTGATTAATTTCCCAGGAAGGGAACCCCTCTGTTAACAGAGGTCCTGTCCTGGGTGGAGACACTGCCAACTTTATTACCAAACCCTCTCTTCTACTTAGCAAAGGTTCTGGTTCTTTTATTTACCTACAGGTGTAGCACAATATCCTGTTTAGGGAGGGCCATTTCTCAAAACCACCCTTCCCCAAAAGAAGGCTAGACCTGTATTACAAGACTGGCTGAACAGAAGTGCACATTGTCTTGTAGGCAAGACAGCTTACATATATGCAAGTCAACTGCAGTTCAGCTTTATGAATGTTGCTATGGTAACTTTACAACCTTATGACAAGTATGATTTGTTGAGTTACATTGGTAAAAATGCACAAAATGCAGACTATGGATACTGCAGGTATGTTAATGGAAAGACAGATGGATAGTTGGGTATTAGACCCTGCAGCAATTAGTGTATTAGAAACAAACACAAAACCACAAAACAGATTGGCTGCCCTGACATTTTTATGTAGAAAAGTATTGGCTTGATGTACAGACATTAGATTCCATCCTTTAAAAGATGCTTGGTGAGAATGGAATCCTAAATATGTCACTAGATTTTACTGCCACTTGTAAAGCACTGCAGTTACTTCATTATGACAGGCCATTAACTAATAAGTGGTACGCTACAAGCTTACAATGAGCACACAATTAGCTGAGCTGCTAAAATAGTGCTCAATTTCCTTAACATCCTGCTAATGAAGGAGAGAAGACAGGTACCTTGTGTTCCATCACTCCTGGCACAAAGTGAGCATTCAGTATACTGCTGAATATTCCAAACTGTTCACTTTGACTGCAATAAAAAAAATGTGAAACAAATCAATCAACTTGTATAGTGGTAGCTAAAACATGCATATTATATTTCACTCCAAATGCATCCAAACAGAGTATGAAAAGGCTAGCTAAAACAAACTGATAAATCTTGCCTGACTTCCTTTACTGCTTAATTTTCTTGGTTTTTTGATAGCCATAGGATGCTCAGGAATTACCAACACAAGGCGGAAAATATAAACAGGATGAGGCTGAAAGAGGTTGGAGGAGATCAACAGTACTGAGAGGGTGCAAACAGTATCTTGAATGCGGCAGTTGTTGCTTTACCAAATTACTGTATTTATCGGAATATAACACGCACTTTTTTCCCCTTATAATCAGGGGAAAATCGTGGGTACGTGTTATACACCAATCCCTGCTGTCTCTGAGGGAAGAGAAGCGAGCGCTGCTGAATTACATAGAGCTGCGATCTCCTGTGTACGCATCACTCCGTCACTCACAGCCACGCCTCTTGGCCCTGCATTGGGCCACTGTTCTGTCTATCATATGAGCAGGGCCAGGAGGCGTGGCTGTAAGTGGACAGAGCGCTGGGTACACAGGAGATCGCGGCTCTGTGTAATTCAGTGGCGCTCGCTCCTCCTCTTCCCTCGGAGACAGCAGGGATAATCCAACACTGGCGAGGCTGCAATGATGGAAAAGGTGAGGTAGCAGATGGGCACTGAACAGGCTGCATTGTTGGTAAATTTATAGGCTGCAGATGGGCACTGAGCAGGGTGCATTGATGAGCTGTGACCCTAATTTTGCTTCAAAGTTTTTTTAACCACTTCAATACCAGGCACTTATACACCTTCCTGCCCAAGCCAATTTTCAGCTTTCAGCCATGTCACAAATTGAATGACAATTGCGCGGTCATGCTACACTGTACCCAAACAGTTTTTTTATCATTTTGTTCCCACAAATAGAGCTTTCTTTTGGTGGTATTTGATCACCTCTGCGATTTTTAGTTTTTGCGCAACAAATAAAAAAAGACCGAAAATTTTGAATAAAAAAAAGTTTTTCTTTGTTTCTGTTAAAATTTTTTGTAAATAAGTAAGTTTTCTTCTTCAATGACGGGCACTGATATGGCTGCACTGATGGGCACTGATAAGGTGGCACTGATGGGCACCGACGAGGTGGCACTGATGGGGTGGCACTGATGGGCACTGATAGGTGGCACTGATGGGCACTCATAGGCAGCACTGATGGATACTTATGGGTGGCACTGATGCTTACTTATGGGTGGCACTGATAGGGCACTGATAGGTGGGCACTGATGGGCATGGATGGGCATTGATAGGTGGCACTGATGGACACTGATGGGTGGCATTGCTGGGCATCACTAATTTTTATTGTGCCATAGAGGTGCCAGTCAGTGTCCATTTGTGGGCACCGATTGGCATATGTTGATCATTAATTTTCACATGTGGATGGCCATGGGGGATGTGCCTGGCCATCCACATGTTAGGAGCTTCCCTGGTGGTCCTTAACCTAAAAAAGTTAAACATTTTACACTTACCCTCTTTAGCTAGTAGTAGCTTCAAAATAATCTTTATATGCAGCTTACTGTATTTGTAGTAATACTGAGCTATCTATTTGCTGTATTTAAATCATGGCCAATGCAAATAACAAATGTGCTTGTCATAACTAGGTAGGTCCTTTAGTAATACACACAATTTCTACTGACACAAATGTGACATTTTGGGTAAAATAGTATAAAAAAAGTCATCACTCCATGTAATATATAGCTCTTTTACTGAAATCAGCAATCATTGATGCTTGTTGCAAGGACATGCAGGTTCTCTTTGTCAAGGCACCACTGCTGACTGTGCACCATGGAAGTTTGGAGGAAAGAGGTTTGTGTGTTGGACAATATATCTTTTTGTGGGTGAGAGTTATGACTTGGCATACTGTAAAATTTTGGGCCCACAACCATGAGTCAGCCTTGAGGATTTATTATAAAGTATGTAATGTTGGTTTTTCTTATTAAATTTTGATCTTTGCATGATAAATGGAAAGTTGTTATTAAAACCTTTCCTTTTTCAATATATTAGCTACAATGTTGATTATGACAGATGACCACAAAACATTTTACAATAGCAAAAATGAGAAACAATTAAAAAGCAGAATGTTTAATTTCATAGATAAATCGCAAACCTTGGGTATTTGCAGGGAAAGATGCAAAAATGTCTGAGCAAACGCTGCCTTTGGGCTGGGGGGATCTCAGATGCTGCTGTATTCCATGTTGCCAGATATATGATGCCCTTGATAGTTTTCCAATTCAAAGACAGGGGATCAAATATTCTTTCTTGATCAAGCAGCTGTCGAACAAACTCACAAGCTGGCTGACCTCCACGTTCATTTGTCTAAATGACAAAATTATATTTAAGACATTTGTTTTTTTACTATTATTATATGCTTTTCTCCTCAGACCTATCCAAAGAGAAAGTTCAAGGACACAAAAAGCGATTACAGTAAAATAATGTTACCCAATTAAGGTTTCAGTTTTATACATTACAACTGGTCTTTGCAATGACTTACTGTGCAGGCTTGTTGGTGTTTACTTGCAGCAATTTACTTCCATCTTTGGTGCACTTTAATTAACTATTTCTATTTAAAAATGGGAAAGTGCAAGTGCCTTTTCTGACCTATTTCTTCACATTAATGTTAGCATTCATGAAGAATAAAAAGTAAATCTGTGGCTTTACACTCAGGAATAAGAGGAACAAGTACCGTATATACTCGAGTATAAGTCGTTCCGAGTATAAGTCGAGGCCCTAATTTACCACAAAAAAATGGGAAAAACTAATTGACCCGAGTATAAGACGAGGGTGAGAAATGCACAGCTACTGTAGGTGGAAAAGAGGGTCAACAATGCCCATTTGCAGCCTCACTGTGCCCATTTGCATGCCACACTGTGCCCATTTGCAGCCATAGGTCCCCTGAGCTTCAAACTCGGTAGTTAAGGGTTCCTAGATGCCCCCTAGCAGCAGCCAAAATTTGGGGTCTCTGAACCCAAAGGGTCCCAAAATGACATTGCTGCAGATAGACACAGTTGACCGAATTTGGGGCCCGTATCTTGGGGCCACTTAGTGCTAAGAACCCCAAATTTGGTGTGCAAACCCAGTGGAACTAGCACCATAAAATAGAAGCTGGGGTTTCTAGCACCAAGTGGCCCCGAGATACAGGGCCCCAAATATCGGTTCAGAAAATGTCAAGCACTTTTCTATAGCAGAGAATGACATTTTCCGAACCAGATTTGGGGCCCCATATCTCAGGGCCACTTGGTGCTAAGAACTCCATCTTTGGATATGTTGTGGGACCAGTTCCACTGGGTTTGCACACCAAATTTGGGGTTCCTAGCACCAAGTGGCCCTGAGATACAGGGCCCCAAATTTGGTTCGGAAAATGAATTTTTTTCCTGCAGAAAAGTGCTTGACTCGAGTATAAGTCGAGGGGGGCACTTTCAGCACAAAAAAATGTGCTGAAAAATTCGACTTATACTCGAGTATACACGGTAAGTAAAAGCAAACATCACACCTATACATTCATGGTTTTAGCCTCCCTCCACTGCATCCACAGAGCCTCCTGAACTGCCTATGCAAATACTGACTTTTTCTGAGTCAGTATCATAGGTACATAGAATCTTAGACACAGTGAGATGCAATATGAGGACATGTCTATACCCTTACAGCCCAAAAAAGTCTGATACCTTGGGATATTTGTGGGACACATCAGGGTGATGACATTTTAAAACTCGCTGCATATGCGGGCACAGTATGGAAGCCTGCAGATGTCAGTTTATGCCTAAGTGTGTAATCACACCATGTTACAGATTTATTCACAATAGTCTTGATCTTTGTACATAAACATTAAAGGGAAAGTATTACAAAAGTATTGCATTTTCAATTCTAGTTTTGTGCAAAGATCAATGTAAAAGGAATAAGAAAACATTACAAAATCTCAAAAAGTTTGAGTAAAACTGTGTTGTTCAAACCAAAGATTAATACTCAACAAAGACTTGGTAAAGATAGATGAAAATTTAATTAAATTAATTTGGGCTTTCTATTTGTTGTTGTAATGCTACAGCATCCCCATGTTAGGTGTCAATACAACATCTGCAATAGGACAAATAAAGGCATCTTAACCGATTATGGAAACAAATCAGCAAAAGCAACAATCAAATGAGCGGAGCAGAAAAGGGTCTGAACCAAGAGTACACCAGATGAGGGAAGCATAAAAGGGTCTGAACCAAGGGTATGCAAAATGAGGGGGGTAGAAATTGGTCTGAACCACAAGTATGCCAAATGAGGGGGGGAGAAAAGGGTCTAAAACAAGCACTTGCTTTATGAAGGAAGCAGAAAAGGGTCTGAACTAAGAGTATACCAGATGAGGGAATCAGAAGAGTATCTCATTCAAAGATATGCCAGATGAGGAAAGAATAAAATGATCTACACCAAGGGTTAGCCAGATGAGCAGCAGAGAAAATGGTCTAAAGCAAGAGTGTTTTAGTGGAGGGAGGCAGAAAGGTCTAAACCAAGAGCATGTCAGATAAGGGAAGCATAAAAGGGTCTGAACCAAGGATATGCCAAATGAGGGGAGCAGAAAATGGTCTGAACCAAGAGTATGCCAGAGCCAAGCATTCGCAGGATGAGGTGGGGTAGAAAAGGGTCTAAAGCAAGTGTTTGCTAGATGAGAGGAGCAGAAATGCATCTGAACCAAGTGTAAGCCAGATGAGGAAAGCAGAAAAGGGTCTGAACCAAGAGAATGCTAGATGGAGGGGGGAGAATGTCAGAAAAGGGTCTAAAACAAGCGAGTGCTTTATGAGGAAAGCAGAAAAGGGTCTGAATTAAAAGTATGCTAGATAAGGGAAGCAGAAAAGGATCTCAACCAAGCATACAGCATGCCAAATAAGGGAGGCAGAAGAGGGCCTACAGCAAGCATTTGCTAGATGAGGAATACAGACAAGTGTCTGAACCAAAAGTATGCTAGATGAGGGAAGCAGAAAAGGGTCTGGACCAAGGGTTAGCCAGATGAAGGGAGCAGAAAAGGATCTGAACCAAGGGTTTTCCAGATGAGGGAGGAAAAAAGGTCTGAACAAGGGGTTTTCCAGATGCGGGGAAAAGAAAAAGGTCTGAAACATAAGTTTTACAGATGAGGGGGTAAAAAGGGTCTGAAGCAAGTGTTTGCTTTTAGATTACATGCAAATTTCCCTTCATGGTACTGTGGGCTTATTCAATAAAGATGGGCAAAGAGCAGTGATAATGTGCACAGTTTAGGAACCCACAGCAAGTGGGTTTAATTAGACTATGTTGAGTTCTGACTGGTTGCCATTGGTTCATACACTGCATTATGTTATTTTAAATAAAGTTAACAATTTAATAAATGCTTTTTAAAACCTATGCATACTTAACACCAGTCAAACCCCTTTTTTTTATTGCTGTTATGTCCCTTACTTCTGGTCCCCACAACAATATTATCACCAAGACCAGAAGTGGAAATCACTTCACTAAGAGCACCAGTAGTGATAAAAGAAAAACAGGTCCACTTCAACTAAAAGCATACAATGTTTAATACATGAAAGAAGATTAGAGTACTTTTTTGTTTCTAACAGGTTTGAGCCAAACATTTGTTCTATTTATACTATCCTGGCTAATTCTGAATGAACACATTTCAGTGCAATTACCCTGAAATCGCCATCGGTGCATCTGCTGTGTACAATGCTTAACCTTGCAAGAACTTCATTTATAAAATGTACTTTTGATTTTCCACAGCAAGACAGGTCTTCCAAACTAATTTGCAATAATAGGCTTCTTAGTCTAGTCTCCTGTGTATTGAGTAATCACCTTAGCAAGGTTGAGGTCATCAAGCAAACATAACAATTTCTTGTTTCCTGCTGGTGTATGCAATGTGCCATGTCGCCACTCCAGTCGGTCTTTTAAACATCCCCATAGTCTCCGAGGATCTGTTGAACTAACAAATATATAATTGTAATGATGTGCATTATCTCCAATTTTAGTGTTTCATAAACAAGTTTTTTTTTTAGCAAAAATCAGAATTCATATCACATTTTTAGAATGCTGCCTATTGCTCGGTATACTGTGTAGAGTGCATTTTTACAAACTTCTAGAGCACACAAAAAATATCATGAACCTAAACTAGGTTAGCCATACAGCAAAAAAAAACTCACTGCGCAGTTATGCATATTTGGTATCACTACACCTTTCTCTTTGTACGCACATGAGCGGGAGGTGCATGGAGGCCAGGAGACAAAGTGATACCCTGGACTTTTCCACTCCTAGGACGGTGATGTCTGGTATAGGAGCATTATAATATTGCAATAAGGTAGAATTGGTCTTGTCTATGTTATGCATCACAAACTATAAAACTAGCAACCTAAACTAATCAGATTGAGAATATGCACCATTTAATTTAAAATGATCTATTTACAGAGAGGTTTACTAAGAGTATTTGGTAGATGGTATATAACTTTAGGAAAACAATAAAACAAAATAACAATAACAAATATTCCAAAGAATAATCCATGCATAATGAACTTTGCTTATGGTACAGGCTGTAATTGTAGCTTTCTTTGAAACCCTCACCCCATCTTTTGGGTAGATGCTACTTACAATGCAAAGTCAACAAAGTTATACTTAAAGTTTATCTATACCCAAAACTTTTTTAATTTTGGATAGAGTGGGGAAGGAACACCTGCCAGGATTTACGGAAATCAGAGGCTCCGTTGGAGAGATTACATCCCTTCTTTTCTGGTAAAAATGTTGTTCCCTAGGACTGAAGATGAAGGCACATTTCTCTAATAGCTACACAAGCAGAAGTAAACATGATTTTTCTTAAGTAGATTAATGTTAGAACCTCTGTCAGCATTTTTTTGTTGTCTTTTTCCCTGTTGCATATTATCTCTCACTTTCAATCTAGTGAAAGTTTGTTCTTAGAACAGACAGTAAAAAGAAATATTTCTAATGAAGCATAAGATAGCAGTAAAACCTGGCAGGGGTTATAACCTATAACCAGGGTTATAGAAAAACTTTAACCAGTTAGCGACCGCCCCACACAGATATACTGCAGCAGGGCGGCCGCTCTGTGCGAGGTCACGTACTTAGTATATAATCTGACACTTCAGATCCTGGGGCGTGCGTGTCGCCGGTGACCAGCTTCCACTGTGATTGGACACAGCAGGAGCCAATCAGCGGGGCCCGCCAATCATTCCAGAGATCAGCAGAACAGCGGTCTGCCTGTGTAAACAAGGTAGATCGCCGTTCTTTGAAAAAGGAAGACAGGAGATCTAGGAGGTTATTTACGAAAGGCAAATCCACTACAAGTGCACTGCAAGTACATTTGAAAGTGTACTTAGAAGTACAGTCGCTTTAAATCTGAGGGGTAGATCTGAAATGAGGGGAAGCTCTGCTGATTTTATCATCCAATCATGTGCAAGCTAAAGTGCTGTTTTTTATTTTCCCTGCATGTCCCCCTCGGATCTACAGCGACTGCACTTCCAAGTGCACTTGTAGTGCAAAGTGGATTTGCCTTTAGTAAATAACCCCCCTTGTTTTTCTGCCAAGAAGAAACACGGATCTCGGTCTTCCCACAGTAAATGCACCCCCCACACAGTTAGAAAGCACTTCCAGGGAACACAGTTAACCATTTGGTCGCCCCTGATGTTAACCCCCTTCCCTGCCAGTGTCATTAGTACAGTGACAGTGTAAATTTTTAGCACTGACCAATGTATTAGTGTCACTTGGTCCCCAAAAAATGTCAAAAGTGTCACTTAGTGTCCGATTTGTCTACCGCAATGTCGCAGTCCCGCTATAAGTCGCTGATTGCCCCCATTACCAGTTGCAAAAATAAATAAATGCAATTTCCATAAAAATGTCCCATAGTTTGTGGACGCTATGACTTTTGCGCAAATCAATCAATATGCACTTATTGGAAATTTTTTTACCAAAAATATGTAGCAGAATACATATTGACCTAAACTGATGAAGAAATTTGATTTTTTTTACATTTTTTTTAATTGGATATGTTTTTATAGCAGAAAGTAAAACATATTGTTTATTTTTCAAAATTGTTGGTCTTTTTTTGTTTATAGAGCAAAAAATAAAAACCGCAGAGGTGATCAAATACCACCAAAAGAAATCTCCATTTGTGGGAAAAAAGGACAAAACTTTTTTTGGGTACAGCATCACAGGACAATTGTCAGTTAAAATTACGCAGTGCCGTATTGCAAAAAATGGCCTGGTCAGGAAGGGGGGTAAACCTTCCGGAGCTGAGTTGGTTAATGTGTATCTAAAATCCATTTTTTTTTTTTACATTTTGTATAGAATGTTATCGCTGTCTGTTTCCCACTAGACACAATTTCTTGTTTGTTCCTGTAACTATTGTCGCCAGAACTAAAAATTGGGGGAAATCCAAAATTTTGAGTTGCCACTGTTGATTCAATGGGGCACTTGCTGCAGTGACAACTGTCAATGGCCGTGTCCACAAAGGCATAAAGAGTGGTCTTTTCCTTTTTTTATTAAAAAAGCTTTCCAAATGCTTTAAATAGCAAATGTATGTTCTTGAAATAAAATTACTAATTATCTAGTACACAAAATACATTTGTGTTGCTTCATGTTAGATTTGATGTTGCCTTCAACATTTGGCAACATCCAAAGCTTGCTAAAACCTCAATTCAAGTCAAAAGAAGAACAGCACAAACATGTTCTAAAGTCTGCTAATGTATTTTGTGAGCATGTGCAGAGTGCTTCAGCAAGGCCCTTTACTTGCTTTACTCCCAGCTTCCCCAAGGCATTTTTAGATGTTTTGAAAGAACTTTCCAATACCCACGTGAACATAAAAAAAAAAAAAGAAAGAGATGATTTTTCATACTTTAAAGAGATTTTCTCCTGCTTACTATTGTTTCTAGAAAACAGGAAGAGAAGACAAATCTCAATGAGACACTGGTGGCAATAATAAATCTGACTAGGGTTTCAACTCTTTCAGGCTGGGTTCACACTACCTGCGGAGCGGCTCACAGCAGGGGGACTGGTGCGTCCCCGTTCACCGTTTCAGATCCAAATTTTTTTCTGAATTTGGTCCTGAAACGGATCCAAAGATGCACAGGACCCTTCTGCAGTGCACTCCATGGTCGCCCCAGAGATGTGTGAACCGGCTCCACTGAGATCCGGTCACACTCTCCTGTCATGCGAATTGGATGCAGATGCGTGTAAGTGTGAACCCAGCCTTATACTCTATTCACAAAATTAAACATTTTAAGTGTTGACATATTTACATAAAACACCCTCCCTCCCCCAGAAAAAGATAATTCATTCTAAATAGGTTTACATAAAGAATATTTTTCAGATTTGGCTGTCCATGAATTGGGACTGTGAATGAAAAGGCAGACTATAGGAATTTGTGCACAATATCTACCTGTTGATGGGAATTCTTAGTTCAGACATCTCAGCTACATCCCCCAAGCACAGAGCATTAAGCAGCTCATGGCTAAGAATGGATTTTCCACAACCGGTATCTCCAGCCAAAAGAACAGGGTGGCCTGAGGTAGTCAATAGGCTTGAAAGGTAGAGTAGTTGCTGGAAAAAAAAGCAATTTAATTATATTTTGCTATTCATGTGTGTTACAAAGTTTGACTAATGCATTGAAATTCATAAATTAATGAAGGTAAGAAAAATGCCAATGCTTCTACATTATCTTGAACTTCAGGTTCTGTAGCTAAAACTGTGTTTCAATGTAAAATACCTTTTATTGCATACATTAAATTGCATATGGAGAAGCCATTCAACCTAATTCCTTTTTTGTGTTAACTTTTTAATTTCCGTGAAATTTATAATTTGTGATTCCTCTTTTATATGTGTAAAAACAGCAATGTGACATACTGATTTAAGATTTCATTATTATTATTTTTTTTTATTTTAAATGTAATGAAAATATGCAACATTTAACAGCTACAGTTGCAACAGCTACAGTTGAAAATGTTTTGGGATTTTGTTAAAAAAAAAAAGAAACAAATAAATAAGAAAAAAGATGTATTTAAAATTTGTAAAGGTGGGCATGGAATTTGGTAAGGTATTACTTTGAAAAATCTATTATATTAGCAAAGTTGAATCATTTATTTACCATTCAGAGCAATATAACAGTAATCTGACAGTTTAGCCTCTAAGTTGTAAATATATATCGTGCCCCGTTTGCCTGCCAGGGCCCTTAAAAGTACCTGGCACTTAAAGGCATAGGACAGCATGCCTCTCTTCCCTTCACTCCCACAATGCAGATCCCTGCAACTGAAAAGCCCATTGTCAGAACCCATCACTTTCACATGGAATGGAGGAAGTTCCTTAGCCATGTGTAAGTTCACAGAACTTACACAGGGCCCTCTACTTGGCTCAGGCAGGTGAACGGTGCAGTGGGAGAGCATGGGCAAGATAAGTATCAGTAGCAGAGAAGATGGGATATAAAGAAACAACAAGCAAAGAACTTGGGTGAAATGGGCAAATGGAGAGGAAACTATGAAAATGTTTCACCCCTATGTTCCCTGCGGATATCACTGACTGCAATATCATGGTATGCCTTATGAAATAATACACAATGTACACAATACACAGTCAATGTATCAAGGAAACTCAGAGAGCTCCCTCCCCAGTTATTCTTGCTGCGGTAAAGGGGTTGTAAAGGCAGAAGGCTGTTTATCTTAATGCATTAGGATAAAAATTCTTCTGTGTGCAGCAGCCCCCCTCAGCCCCCCTAATACTTACCTGAGGTCCCTCTCTGTCCAGCGATGTCCATGAGTGTCTCAGCCTTCTGAGATTCTCCTTCCTGATTGGCCAAGACACAGCAGCGGCACTATTGGCTCCCACTGCTGTCAATCAAAGTCAGCTAGCCAATCAGGGAAGAAAGAGGGAGGGGCCAGGTCAAGACTCCATGTCTGAATGGACACAGGGAGCTTTGACTCTGCTCGGGTGTCCCCATAGCAAGCTGCTTCCTGTGGGGGCACTAAACAGGAGGGAGGGGCCAGGATCACAGAAGAGGGACCCGAGAAGAGGAGGATCTGGGCTGCTCTGTGCAAATCCACTGCAACAGGGAAGGTAAGAATAACATGTTTATTATTTTTATAGGAAAAAAAACGAGCCTTTACAATCACTTTAAAGCATTTCCCAGCCTGGATCCCTTTCCTCTTCATTCTGCAGCTGGTGGAATCAGGAATCACTGAGCTGTACACCTGTTATGAATATTCCACTGGGTATCAGGAACTCTGCATGGTGTAAGAATTCAATGAAATCATAAAATCATTGTGGTAAACATTTAAAAAAAAATTAAAACAATATTTGCATATTTATCCTTGCCTTTGCAGCTCTCAGTGGAGATATAAATATATACCATGCTGTTCCTGAATTGTGCAGACTGCAGATATTCAGCTTATCACCTGCCTCAGAAATTATCTTGAGTACCGGCATGTAATACCTCTTTTATTACCAGGCCATTTCAGTTTGCAGTACTGTGGTAGCTTGACTGACAATTACTCCTTCATACATAACTGTAACCTTTTTTGAGACAGATAGCACTATTACTATTATAGATAAAAAGTCCAAAATTTTGGAAAACAATCTGTTTCCCTTAATTTAAAGCCACAGCCCGGCGCCCACAGTTGAAATGCCGGCGCCGACGAGCGGAGGGGGGGGACGAGCGGGGCTTCGATCCCCCGCATCGCTGGACCCAGGGACAGGTAAGTGTCCAATTAAAAGTCAGCAGCTGCAGTATTTGTAGCTGTTGACTTTTAATTTTTTTTTTTTTTGACGGCCCCCCTGGGTGGAACTCCTCTTTAAGTCAAAATAAAAACACCAGGGCTGAACAAACACCCACAAAATGACCCTCTTTCAGAAAGTAGACACCCCAAGGTGATCTCATTTTCTGCCATAAATTTTTGGGAATGTCAAACATGCTGGTATTGAGGAGCTTAAAACATGGAGCATGTTAATGATTCATTAGATACATTAATGTGCACAGGTCATACGCAGAAAAAGGAGATGGTGAAAAATTTAAGGTACAGATCACATACTTTGGAAGGATGCAGATGTACGGATTATTGTTCAGATGTGAAGGGTAAGGGGGGAGGTGAAGGGTTAATACCAGTGGCGGCTGCTGCTCAAAATTTTTTGGGGGGGCGCAAACAAGTTCTGAAAAAAACCCCATCAATAGCAGCCATTGTGCCCATCAAACGCAGCCACTGTGCCCATCAATTGCCGCCACTGTGCCCATCAAACGCAGCCATTGTGCCCATCAAATGCAGCCACTGTGCCATATCAAATGCTCCCACTGTGCCATCAAATACAGCTACTGTGCCCATCTTATGCAGCCACTGTGCCCATCTTATGCAGCCACTGTTCCCATCAAATGCAGCCTCACTGTGCCCCATCAAATGCAGCCTCACTGTCCCATCAAATGCAGCCTCACTGTCCCATCAAATGCAGCCTGTGTCCCAGAAAATGCAGCCTGTGTTCCATCAAATGCAGCCTGTGTCCCATCAAACCCCCCTCCCTTGATATCTCCAGGAGGTCCAGACTGGCACAGCGGCACTTACCTTGCTGTGGTGTCCTCTCCTGTGGTGTCTCCTTCATACGGGCACTGGCAGTGGCGATGGAGGAGTCTGCTCCTCATACTTCGGGTTTCCTCTCTAGGGCGCAATGGGAGAGAGAAAACTGGAAGTGACATCTAACTCGGATGTCGATCAAACCACCCGGCCGTAGTAATAGATACTACGGGCGCTGGGCGGAAGCTACTCGACGCTTAAGAATGCGCCACAAGGTGGGACAAAAGCTCGCAAATGAAGCACCGCATCTGCAATCTTGTGGATGCATAGACATGGCGCTTCCCATAAGTGTACTGTGTCCAGCGTCTGAACACAGTGCACTTATAGACCTTTTTTCTATTTTTTTTTTTTAAGGGCCAGTTTAAAAAATATAATTTATTTATTTTTATTATTTTTGTGACTGCCTGGAGGGGGGGCGGCGCCCATGCGCCCCCTATGGACGGGCCTCCACTGGTTAATACACATCAACAATAACTAGCTGGTGTGACAGTGAGTCTAGCAGTCAATCGCTGGGCCCTAAGCACTGTCATGCTACAAAGGTTGTGACATCACTGCGCTCCCTTGGATCTGACATAGGGCATTTAAGTGTTGGCTACAACGGCTAAAAAGTATCAGTGGGTCAGTGGGGGGAGCAATTTAAAGGACACTGGGCTCTATTCACAAAAGGAACTTGCATGCGATATTTAGGTGTCCAGACGCATTTTGCCTAAATATCACATGCGATCCTGTAACTGTCAATTTACTATACCGTTCTGCAGTATTTACGGCAAAACGATGAAAATGCTTGGTAAATACCACATGAACAGGCGTTAAACTCAATTCAGAGAAAGAAAGAAATAATTAAATGCATGCAGCAATTAAGTAAGTGGTCCAGGCATGCAATTTGTGTGGAATATGTACTGGTTGTCAAGAGGCAGATGGCCATCCGCTCCTTAACATTCAGGAAACAACATAGTTGTTAGAAGCGGGTGGCCACCGCGTCCTTAACAACCGATGAGTCATCAGCTGTCAGCGGGGTTCCACGCAGACAGCTGAAAGTAGAAAAAAATAACAAACGACAATTAAAAAATGTAAAAAAAGCCCTTTGGGTCTAGTATGGATTTTGAAGGAAAGCCTTTTGAAGGCAAGGCTTTTCAAGCATGCAGCCCGGATGACCACATCCTTTAGTTATTTAAGAACTGTGTGGTGGCGGGGCTGGCAGATGATGTGAGCCTTCGGCACAAGCGGACCTTTTTTTTTTTCTTTTTTAAGGTTGGCGGTGGAGGTGGGCGCTGTGATTGATGATAGACCTACACTGGGAGACATTTATTTTTTAAATAAAGGACTTGTCAACAAAATGTCTAATGTCTTTTTTTTATACTACACATTTTTGGGAGGGTGAATGAGTAGTAGTACTATTTTGGTGGGAACCCCACACCATTTTTTAAAAAAATTTGGCATGGGGGTTCACTTCAAAATCCATACCGTACCCAACGAGCCTGGTATGGATTGGGGGATTCCCACTCCATTTTATTTAAGATTTTTTAATTGCTGGCAATTGTTTTTTTTACTTTCAGCTGTCAGAGGGGAACACCACTGGCAGCTGATGACTCGTCAGTTGTTAAGGATGCAGTGACCGCCCGCTCTTTAACAACCATGTTGTTTAGTGGTTGTTAACCACTTCAGCCCCGGAAGAATTTACCCCCTTCCTGACCAGTGCGTTTTTTGTGATTCGGCACTGCATCGCTTTAACTGACAATTGCGCGGTCGTGCGACATGGCTCCCAAACCAAAATTGACGTCCTTTTTTTCCCACAAATAGAGCTTTCTTTTGGTGGTATTTGATCACCTCTGCATTTTTAATTTTTTGCGCTATAAACAAAAAAATAGCGACAATTTTGAAAAAAAGGCATTATTTTTTACTTTTTGCTACAATAAATATCCCCAAAAAATATTTAAAAACATTTTTTTCCTCAGTTTAGGCCGATACGTATTCTTCTACATATTTTTGGTAAAAAAAAATCGCAATAAGCGTTTATTGATTGGTTTGCGCAAAAGTTATAGCGTTTACAAAATAGGGGATAGTTTTATGGCATTTTTATTATTAATTTTTTTTTTACTAGTAATGGCAGCGATCAGCGATTTTTATCGTGACTGTGACATTATGGCGGACACATCGGACATTTTTGACACATTTTTGGGACCACTGTCATTTATACAGCAATCAGTGCTGTACAAATGCACTGATTCCTGTGTAAATGGCACTGGAAGTGAAGGGGTTAACCACTAGGGGACTAGGGAGGGGTTAAGTGTGTCCTAGGGATGTGTTACTAATTGTGGGGGGGGCGTGGCTACATGTGACACATCACTGATCTCTGCTCCCAATCACAGGGCGCAGAGATCAGTGACACTGTTACTAGGTAGAACGGGGAGATGCTTGTTTACATTAGCATCTCCCCGTTCGTCCTCTCCATGAGGCGATCGTGGGTATCCCCGCGGCGATAGAGTCCGTGGGACCCGTGACCTGACTCACGGAGCTCCCGGCCGGGGTGCACGCAATGGCAAGGCGGCAAATACAAAGGGACGTACGGGTACACCCATTTGCCCAGCCGTGCCATTCTGCCAACGTACATTGGCGTGCGCCGGTCGGGAATCGGTTAAGGATGCAGGCGGGTGGTCGCCCGTTCTTTAACAACTACGATTTATTAATGTTAATAAATGCGCTGGATACCGCCAGGTGTTACATTACCGCATGTTTTCACTACTAAAACACTGCATGACTTAATACTCGGATGTGGTAAGATACCACTTTGTGAATGAAGCCCACTGTCATTTTGCACTAAATTTGTAAGGTGGCAGTATCGCCTTAAAGTGTTTGTAAATGCACAAACACTTTAAGGCGATACTGGTAGCATAACCTGGAGAGAATACATGTACATTTGCTGCATATTGCAGCTGAATAGCGGTGGGAGGGGCAGGGAGGAGAGCCGTTCTCAAGCTGACAGGCAGGGAGGGAGGGGGAGAGGGGACAGACTTAAAGCAGAGCAGCACGCTGACGGAGGCATATAACCTGACCACTTGCAGGACCACTGTGGTCAGCACAGACAGGGGGACACAGAAACAGGCAGGATCAACCAGATACAGTATATTACAATATAGGAAGGGACAAATTACACAGCACAAGCACTGTGGTATAGATCATGCCTTAAAGGAACAGGATCTTTGTTTTTGTTTTTAAGCCTGGGTTCACACATGTGCGGTGCGAATTGAAGCTCAGGTTTCACTGGGAAGATAAAAATCAGTTATTCAAAGGTTTCTCTGCGTTGTAGCTGCGGATCAGTGAGCGGGGGGAGGGGGAGGTGTAGTGAGGAGAAGGAGAAAATCCATGTTCAGAACGCAATGCATCTGCGAATCAGATGCGTTCCCATAGGAGATAATGGGCTTGTAATTCGCACCGCAATGCCCAAAAAACGCACACGTTTTTTGTGCAATGCGCAGTTCGAATGCAACACACATATGTGAACCAGATACACTCAAATGAATGTATTTTAAAATGTCCTGCGAATTGGATGCGGTGTAAGCTGCATCTAATTCGCATAGTTGTGAACGGGGCTTAGGGTTACAATCACTTTAACTTAAAAAAAATAGCATTATCACCTAATGAAAAAGCTGCATAAACGGGGTTTTTAAAAGCACCTAAAACCTTTTTTTCATTAATGATCAATTGTTATTTTCAGATATGATAATAACACATTAAAAGCCTCTTATACCATGAAATATGTGATCTAAAGCTTGAGGCCCAATGCTGTATATATTAAAGTGGTACTAAAGTCTCGTTTTGTTTTTTTTTCTGGTTAAAAATAACAAACATGTCATACTTACCTGCTCTGTGCAGTGGTTTTGAGCAGAGCAGCTCAGATCCTCCAGTTTTTTGGGTTCCTCGCCAGTGCTCCTGCAGCTCTGTGTGTCCATTCAGACACGGAGCCACAGCATGGCCCCACCCCCTCTCTCATCATTGGCTCACTGACTTTGATTGACAGCAGTGGTTGCCAATGGTACCCTGCTGCTGTCTCAGCCAATGAGGAGGGAGAGTCCCAGACAGCTGAGACTCTTGTGCAAGATCGCTGGATCGGGGTGGGTATCAGGTAAGTATTGGGGGACTGAGGGGGGGCTGCTGCACACAGAAGGATTTTAATCTTAATGCAAAGAATGCATTAAGATAAAAAACCTTGTGCCTTTAAAACCACGTTAAAGCATGTGTTGTGATCTAATTACATATTGAAATTACAGTTCGCAGTTAATGGTTTGTTTCATTACACAAAATAACAATTCCAACTTGCCTAGAACAAAAAATAATCAGTACTTTCTGACTGTTGTTGCAAATAAATAAAATATGTGTGGCACAGATAAAATATTACCTCGCTGCGTAGTGTGTGAACAAATGCCTCGGAGGCCATGTTTTGTCCATGACTAACAGAGTAGGAGGAAAGTGTGTCATGCCATCTGACAAAATGTCGCGTATCAGTGTCAATGTGATAGTCCCAGACCTGCAGGAAAAATGAATACTGATTGTCAGCAACAAACGTTCGATTGGGATTAAATATTTATGCTCATGAGTAGTGATGACAGGTCCTGACACTTATTTGCAGGCACATCATTCCAGCATGATCACTCCTTGCCAAGAGATAACCAGTGCCAGACTACATTGTCTTTTTTAGAAGATGATGCTTGTCTACCAGAGAAGGCAGCTGTTGGCTGTTAACACCATCGCTGCCAATGTTTTATTCCTTCTTGCTAACGTTAACACTATATAAGTGCATTGGTAATGTAGATGTAAACGCAATTACTAATTATAAAATTAAACATGTTAAGGCAATTTCAAAAGTCATTTTCAATCCTTTTAAATCTGTAACTTTCATTAAAATAATACCTGGTGATCTTGCCATAAGGGTTCTTGTTCAGGCTCTCCCTGCTGTGTCTGGCTCTCAATGGAGCCGATTCACACATCTCCGTAGCGGCTGCAGAGTGGATTGCACAGGAGTCCTGTGCGTTTTTGGCTCCGTTTCAGGTCCGAATCCAGCCAAAAGTTCGGGCCTGATTCGTCCCTGCACGAGGACGCACTAGACCCCTGCTGTGAGCTGCACCTGCACACAGTGTGAACCCAGCCTAAGAGTTGTAGGGTAACAATGCACTATCCCTGTCTACCAGCTATGTTCCCGCATTGTTACTCTCTCACACAGGTTCCTGAAGAAGACTACAAGTGGTAGTTTCAACACACGATATGCAGACATGGTCCACCTGTGTCACCCTCAGGAATCCTGCACTGAAAAATGCCACACAGCTATCACTGGAGTGAAAACAAGTATTTTTTTTATGGCAATTGTTAATGATACATACTGCTTTAGCAATCAAATGTCATTCCTTTAGGACCCAATCACACCACTGGGCTGCAGTATTACACGTTACATGCATCATTGTGCTGCAGTACACTGCATTAAAGGCACTGTTGTGTCCTTTCCATCACTATCTAAACATCACAGAATAAACAGTATATAGCCAGTTTAAAGATTTAGCTTTGTCTGTATAGCATCACAGAGGATCAAATAAACAATAGTTGTATCCGGCAGACATATAGGGGTTGATTTACTAAAGGCAAATAGACTGTGCAGCTGCACTCATTTTCACCACAGCTTCGTGAATGTGGTGAAGTTCTTCTGATTTTCATCATCCAATCATGTGCAAGCTGAAATGTAGACATATGCAATTCGTTTCGGTCCGAATACAAATTCGGCCAAATTTTTGGTTATTCGGAGATTCAGATGTATCCGAATCTCCAAATGAAATAGTAAATCGTTGAAATACATTAAAATTAGTTTTGTTTATTTGTTTTCAAACGAATTCCAACTTTTCAGAACAATTATAATTCGGATTGGTTGAAAAATGATCGACCAATTCAAATTCTGCGTGAAGAAATAACTGGTTGTTAAGCAGCGGGCGGGGAATCCGGCCGTCCGCGTCCTTAACAACTCATAAGTCATCATCTGTCAGCAGACTTCCCCACTGACAAATGAATATAAACGATAAAGAATGACGCCAACTGCCTGGCAATAGAAAAATGTTTTTAAAAATGGTGTAGGGTCCCCCCCCCCAGTCCATACCAGGCCCTTGGGGCCTGATTTGGACTGGGAGGGGGGACCCCACGCCATTTTTTAAACATTTTTCTATTGCCGGGCAATACGAAAACAAATTTTTTAAAACTAACTTTAACGAAAATGAAACTATTTCCGAAACTAAACTAAACCAATTCCATAACGAAACGAAATTGCTAACATAACTAATCTATCCGAAACTAAACTAAACAAATTTTTCCGTTCTGCATGTCTACTGCTGCTTTTTTTTTTATCTTTCTTGCACCTGATTGGGTATTTTTCACAAGGTGAAGCTTTACCACATTCACTAAACTTTAGGTAAATGAGTGCCAGTGCACTTGCAAAGTGCACAGTTTATTTACCTTTGGTAAATCAACCCCATACTATGCATGATTTCATGATCTGTAGGGACACCTTTTGGGAACTAAGCTAGCCGTATTCAGAGAACAGAACATAACAGAGTTCATAATTTAAACTATAAAAGAATACACACAGGAAGAGGTAGAGCAAGGTCATGCAACATTTCCAGTCATGTTGCTTATGAAATTTATCTACTGAGCACTTTGAGTTGATTTACTAAAAGCAAATAGACTGTACACATTGCAAGTGCAGTTGCATTAAAGTGTTACTAAACCCAGGAGCCTGCATTCACTATATTTGGTCTCCCACAGTACACAGAACATGGAAATACAATTATTTTACTAAATATAAACTGCTAAATACCTTTTATCATCAGCAGTATATAGCAGTCTTATGACTTCTATGAGTGCCTGGTTAAAGCTTGCAGGAGTTGTTTTCCTTCTACTCTGACTGTCCTATGAGGCTGACCCTTTGTCTGGACAGTGCTGATTGGCCCTGTGCTGATCACATGCACCTTTCCAAGAAAAAAAGAACTCTCTAGCAATACACACTAAACTGAACGTGTGCAGAGTCTCCCCAAGGCTCTGTCCTATGAGAGGATGGATTGGGGACTGTGGAAGAAGGGGAGGATCAGAGAAGACAGGATCAAACAGCCTTTTTACACAATGTGGAGGATTAACCCCTTAGGTTCCACAGTGAGTATAACAAGCATGCTTTACTGCATATACAGACTTATTTTACTGTAGTGGGTTTAGTAAAACTTTAACTTTCCCCAGAGCTTAGTGATTGGGGTGAAGCTTCACTTTGTAAAGAATAACCAATCAGGTGAATGGAAAATTTAAAAAACATAATTTTTGCTTGCACATGATTAAATGATGAAAATCACCAGAGCTTCACCACATTTACTAAGTTCTGGGGGAAATGAGTGCAACCGCAAAGTGCACAGTCTATTTGCCTTTAGTAAATCCACCTCATTGGTTCCTAAGCTTCCCTTCTTTTATCTGTTGCAATACATAATACAAATATACATACAAATATATACAAATATATATAACACAATACAAAGCTAGCTAATCTTATCAAATTAATTGCCACAAGTAAAACTGTGGCTGAAGTAGTTTGAATTGATTTTTAATCTTTTATCACACTTTATCACGCAAATAAATTAACAGTGAAAGCAATAATCGTTTTACACTGTAAACATCCTACATTGTATTACACATATTAAAAAAACAAAAAACATTACCTCTCCTTCTGCTGGAAAGGTGGTGTGGTTTCTATATGTGTGCCTCCACCAGTTACTGAACATAGTTCTTTTATTGGAGTCCAGCCATCCTCCAAAAGACCATATGCATGCAAATATGAAATATTTCTTTATATCCTCACCCAGCATGTCAGGGACATGGAGCAACAAAGCCTTTAAAAGGAAAAAGGAATAGATTAGAAGGGTGATCAGGGTTTTCCCCAAAAATTTTAAGAAAGATAGCATACAGATATGAAGCTTGAAGCAACTTTTCTAAAAAATCTGCAGATTGACTTTATTAACCACTTCAACCCTGGAAGGATTTACCCACTTCCTGACCAGGCCATTGTTTGCGATTCGGCACTGCGTCGCTTTAACTGACAATTGCGCGGTCGTGCAACGCTGTACCCAAACAAAATTGATGTTCTTTTTTCCCACAAATAGAGCTTTCTTTTGGTGGTATTTGATCACCTCTGCGGCTTTTATTTTTTGCGCCATAAATAAAAAAAGACTGACAATTTTGAAAAAAAAAATGTTTACTTTCTGCTCTTTCTGCTATAAAACATTTCCAAAAAAAAAAAAAAAAATGTATTCATCAGTTTAGGCCGATATGTATTCTGCTACATATTTTTGGTAAAAAAAAATCCCAATGAGCGTATATTGATTGGTTTGCGCAAAAGTTATCGTGTCTACAAAATAGGGGATAGATTTATGGCATTTTTTTTTAAATTTATTTATTTTACTAGTAATGTCAGCGATCAGTGATTTTTAGCGGGACTGCAACATTGCGGCGGACAGATCAGACACCTAACTGACATTTTTGACACTTTTTTGGGAACCAGTGACATTATTACAATAATCAGTGTGAAAAATATGCACTGTTATTGTACTAATGTCACTGGCAGGGAAGGGGTTAACATCAGGGGCGATCAAGGGGTTAAATGTGTTCCCTGCAGGTGTTTTCTAACTGTATGGGGGACTGTGTGACTGGGGAAACACAAAGATCCGTCTTCCTGCTTAGCAGAAAGACAGGATTTGTGTGATCTCTCCTGTCAGAACGGAGATCTGCCTTGTTTACACCAGCAGATCCCCATTCTGCCATGCAGGGAAAGATCACGGGTGGCCGGCGGACATCAAGTCTGCTGGAACCACTGATTGGCTCCCCCGCTGGCCACAAAAGCAGGTTCCCGAACTGACGTGCACCTAAGGCGATTTGAGGGATCGTGCCACCTTGCCGCAGTATAATGACGACGGCTGGTCAGCAAGTGGTTAAAATGTATGACAAAACTTATTTTTTTTAATTTTGTATGGCATAGGAAAGAGAAAAGATATATGAATTGAAATTCGGATGGTTCAGCAGGGTCTAGCCTAATTCCGACCCATGTATTGACATGGTGGCTGTACAAAAGTCGATCTACTGATTGGTCTCTGTACAACCGCTCTGTGGGACTTTTCCCACTCGATCGGTGCTGTAGGCTACAGCTTGCAACACTGATTGGTGTATTCTGATGGTGGGGACGTTTCTCTGCTGTCAGCATACAATAGCTTAGCAGGGAGGATTTTAATATACACATTGAGTATGTGGATGGGGGAATGGAGTCTGTTTTTTCATCAACCCACTAGTTAACCAAAAAAAAAAAAAGAAAAAATCTATGGGCTGCCTTAGAAGAACCTTTGTCAGATTTGTATTGCAGTCTGTAGAGATTCACCCTTTCTATTTGTCCTGGTCACCATTGTCATAGGACTGAAACTGATGCGATGCAAAATTTTACAGTCATCACCAGAACAAAAAACGAGGATACCTTTTAAAATGGTGACACCTGCTATGGTGACAACTGTCTAAAAAAGAAATTCCCCTACTTCCTATTGTGTGTCGGAGCATTGTAATCTGTAGTATTATGCTAGAAAAAATTTAAGAACTATAAGGTCCTGATTTACCAAAGGTAATGTTAGGTGAAATGAACCATTGCCCACTGTCAATCGTGAGGAAAAAGTGATATATTGCCATGATTGGATATTTTAAGTGATACTAAAGGTTTAATAACTAACATATTATACTTACCTCCACTGTGCAGCTCGTTTTGCATAGAGTGGCCCCAAACCTTGTCTTCTGGGGTCCCTCGTTGCTCTCATGGCTCCTCCCCACATCAGATAACCCCCCAGGAGAAGCGCTCTCCCGGGGGGTTACCTTGTGGGTATGCTCCTGTGTCCAGCATTCGGCGTCCATAGACACGGAATGCAGGACTCGCCCCCTCCCCCCGCATCATTGGATTTGATTGACAGCAGTGGGAGCCAATGGCTGCGCTGCTATCAATCTATCCAATTAAGAGCCGAGAACCCCAGGCAGAGAGAGAGCGCATCCCCGTGGGACAAGTTTGAGGGTTCGGGTAAGTAAAAGGGGAGGGCTAGGGGGCCGTTCACTGACGGGTGTTTATTCACCTTAATGCATAGGATGTATTATGGTGAAAAAACAGGAACCTTTACAACCCCTTTAAGGAGCACATGTTACTTTCCTCTTTATGCTTGAAAATATATGCAGCATTGTAATCAAACACACTTTTTGTTTGTGTTACGCTGGGCAAATCTGTGATGACCCTTCCATGTAACTGAAATATTACTATAGCCAATAAAGCCCTATTATGATATTAGGATTTTTTACAGAGACAAACAAGGAAGTAGATCATGTATAAGAAGTCACCCTTTGGCGGAGCCAAAACACAATAGGGGGAATTGCTCAATAATGGAGAAGCCAGAATCTGGAGAAGCTTTGCATGGCAACCAAGTAGCTTCTGAATTCAGCTTGTTCAGCTGTATTAAATCCAAAACCAAAAATGTAATATATTGCAGTTTACCAATCATTAGATGTGGTGGCTGCATTATTTTTTTTTTTTTTTCCTGCCTTTTTTTCATCTTTTTCACCTGGTGATCCAGCCAGTAACACACGTCCTTTATTAGAGTGCCTCCACTCTGGAAGAATGAGCACATGGCCACCTTTGGACAGCACCTTTGTCAGTCTGGGTGGGGAGGGGAGTGTTAGATGTACTAGCAGATACACATTAAAGCCAAACTCCAGCAAACACTTTTTTCTTTGTTAAAGAAGTTTTATGGGATTTATATAGCATAACTAAATTAAAAAAATAAACAGGCATAAACAGAGAGGGTGGAGCATGGTATAGTATGATCTGGCAGATAGTATGAGCTTGCATTAAATTATGAGATATTCTTATATCGACACAAATATGGTTATCAGAGTAAGAATACATACAATAATAGCTGGGATACAAGCGAGGTAGAGTTAATAGCTGGGATACAAGCGAGGTAGAGTTACCAAGGGGTTTAGCCAGGGAAGAAGAAGCACATATTGTATAGAGAGGGGGAAGCTCCACATACAAAGAGGAAGGAAAGAGAGGAGAAAGAGGAAAGGGAAAGAAAGGAAGTCCACGGGATGGTGCGGTCACCAGCGCAATGCTAAGTGGGGGCAATGAGGTGACAGCTACCATGGCAGAAGGACAGTTTGGTAAGCAGTGTGCGACCCAGGGTTTCCAAACCGGTCAAACTTGGGAACCTGATCTCTTTCAATGGCTTCCATTTTGGCATGTATCATGGAGGAAGTCAGCAAACACTTTTTAAGCAGTTGCAGCAACAGGTTTTTTTTTCCTTTTGGGATAAAGGTTTTAAGCACCCCTGTCAGTGTTAAATTGCTTGGTTGCAGCAACAGGTTTTTTTTCCTTTTGGGATAAAGGTTTTAAGCACCCCTGTCAGTGTTAAATTGTTTGTCCCAACCATCTAACTGCTACATCTTCAGGACAACTTGTTCTACAGTCTTAAAGTGGTTGTACACCCTGTACAACCACTTTTACCTACAGGTAAGCCTATATTAAGGCTTACCTGTAGGTGCTGGAAAAATCTCCTAAACCTCCACGGCTTAGGAGATATTTATAATAAAGCCATGCGCTGATGTCTATGGCGCATGCACCGATGTTTACAGCTCATGCGCACTTTAGAAAGGGCAGATCGTGCCGTTTCTAAAGGGGTCATGCCGTGACTGGTGGCTCCCGCATGCATGCACGGGAGTGACGTCACGCGACTCCGGCCAGTCACAGAGCCGGAGTTTGCGGCCCCGGAAGAAGAGGAGTAAAGATGGATGCTCGCTGCTATTGGGGGCAGCGGTGACATCGCAGGCTTCAGTTTCAGGTAAGTGACACATAATGGGCTACTATGCATCGCATTATGCTTTACCTTTGCAGGAAAATAAAGAGGAAGTAAAATGCATTAGGGTTTACTTCCTCTTTAATGGCAATAGACTTACTGGCATGATCACCTGTTAAAAAAAAAAAGAAACATAATACAACAATCACATCTACGAATTGGTAAGCTGTAATATAATACATATTTGCCTTTAGGTTTAATACTGCTTTGAACTTTGAAAATAAATTATGAAAGAAAAAAGCTGACTGGTTGCCATACACAGCTGCTTCAGATTCTGGCTTCTTCAGTTTTGATAAATTCCCCAAATATATGACATCACTGCATCATTATATGGGTGCACATAACAATACTCTGCAAAGGATTGAATATCTTAGAGCTGGGGTCCCCAACCCCAAGGCGCCGAGGACTGGTACTGGTCCATTGTATGTTTGCAGCTAGGTTGCAAAGGCTGGACTGAAAGAGGTGCGGCGGGTGAGCAGAGAGATTACATCATCTCTCCTCGCCCATCTAGCATCACAGCTGTTCTGCCTTCCAACTGTCATAGGACGGCAGTATAGCTACTGCGCATGTGCCGCTTTCTGCGCTCTTGAATGCGGGATGCTCCGGATGCAGTACCGCTGGGGAGAGGCTGCAAGAGAATACATGTAAGTGCAGAAAACCTTTACAAATTGGCCTTAAAGTGATACTCTGCATCTGGTGCTTCTGCTGGCAAACTACATCTAGTGGCAGGATAGTGACAAGAGGGGACCGTGGCAAGTGAGATGCTCTCATAGTTCATTGACTCTTACAGCTCTGTCTGTACAGAAGGTATGGGCAGACAGTTGTACTGAGTGTCTGCAAGATCCCGACATGGCATCTGCTGATCATGAGTGCAATGCTCTCAAGAAAAAATAATCAATGCACTTTTTTTAACCTGCAAAAAATGTGCATTTATTTTATTTATTTTTTTGTACAAAATTAAATTTGGCCTTAAAAGGTACCATTTCAGTGTTTGCAGATGTCACCAAGCTACGCAGTGGAATCATGTCCTTGATGTTTTTAACTTACAAGCAGACCTCAACGTAGTGTTAAATTGGGCATAACAATGTGGCAAATTAGATTTAACGTTCATAAATATAACATTTTACACTTGGGGGCTAAAAACATGCATACATCATATATTCTTGGAGGATATCAACTAGGGTAGTCAATGGTTGAGTAGAATCTGTATGTTCTGGTGGATCATAGACTTAATTCTTTCTTGTATTAAAAGAGGTATAGACTCCAGAGAGAGAGATATCATTTTACCCCTGTACAAATCATTAGTAAGACCTCATCTGGAAAATGCAGTTCAGTTTTGGTCGCCAGTTCACAAAAAGAAGTTTATAGAAATAGAGAAAGCATGGAGGAGCATAGCTATGAGGAAAGTTTACCTGAACAGAATTTATTCTCTTTTGAAAAGAATAAATTAAGGTAGAAATGATCATCATGTATAAATGCTGTATTTATCAACGTATAACACGCACAGGCCTATAACAGACACCTTCGTTTTAAGAGGGACGTTTCAGGAAAAAACGTACATTTTAAATAAAGAATTTTGAAGCAAAACAAGGGTCAGTACCTATCAATGCAGCCTTATCAATGCCCATTTGAAGCCTTCACATTGCCCATTAATGAAGCCTGATCAGTGCCCATCTGCAGCCCCACCTTTGCCCATCTGCAGCCTCACCATTGCCCATCATTGCAGCCTGATGAGTGCCCATCTGCAGCCTTGCCCATCACTGCAGCCTGATCAGTGCCCATCTGCAGTCTTGCCCATCATTGCAGCCTGATCACTGCTCACCTGCAGCCTTGCCCATCATTGCAGCCTAATCAGTGCCCATCTGCAGCCTTGCCCATCATTGCAGCCTAATCAGTGCCCATCTGCAGCCTTTCCCATCATTGCAGCCTGATCACTGCTCACCTGCAGCCTTGCCCATCATTGCAGCCTTAGCACTGCCCATGTGCAGCCTTGACAATCATTGCAGCCTAATCAGTGCCCATCTGCAGCCTTGCCATTGCCAGAATAGACAGAGTCAGATCTCCTGTGTACTCAACTTGGCTCACAGTCAAGCCCAGTCACGCCCCCTGGCCTGGCTCCTATGATGGACATAACACTGGTCCAATGCCAGGACATCAATTCTAGGAGCTGTCCAGGGGGCGGGACTGCCGAGTACACAGGAGATCCAGCTCTGTCTATTCCGGCGGCGCTCGTTCCCTCTTTCCCCTCCAAGGCAGCCCTGTAACAGCGTATAACAAGCACACATGATTTGACCCATATTTTAAGGGGGGAAATTGTGTGTTATATGCTGATAAATATGGTACCTAAGTGGCCCATATGCTGAACTTGGTGTACATTACAGAGCAATCACAACTCAGTCTATTGTACCTTAAAATCTATGCCAAAACCAAAAGGTCTGGTTTGGCAGGGGGAGCGGGGGGCCCACATTGTTTTTTTATACTTTTTAATTGTCTGCATTTTAACAAACAGCTGTCATTGGGGAAACCTGCTGACAGCTAATTCATCGGTTGTTAAGGATGCAGCGTCTGACTTCCCATCCCAGGCTTCTCCTTAGCTAACCTTAGCAACCATCTTTGTCAAAAAACATCCCGGCCCACCCCTTAGCCACCAGTTCAATGTGGTAAATAACCGTATTTAATCATTTTTAGTAATGCAGTGCAAAGCCATGGATCAAATCAGAAATCACGTTTTCACAAATCTTACTACAATGCAAAGAAACCTGAGTGGATGCCATGACGTACTGCCTTCACTACAGGGTTTTCTTGCACATGTGTGAAGTGATCAAGACATGTACATGATTTCAATATTGAAGATGAGTTTAATAAATCATTTGAACTGCTCTTAGAAGCTCATATAGTGAATAAAAAGCTTCAATTTGTTCTTTGTCACACTGAATTTCTAGAAAGCAGTGCAATGCAATTCCACATAGTTAAATCCACAAAATATATTGATTATCATACATTTTCCAGAAGAATCTGAGCTTTTATAATGAAAAATGTTGGCAATACTGGTATCGTGTGAGGGTAGAATTGTTGCTTTTGGCTTAAGAAGTAGTAGAAATTCTTTTGTCATTTGTAGAATATTTTAGAGGGAGTACTTTAATTGGCAGCAAAATGAGCCATCTGTGCTAAGAAGAACAAAGACAGCATGCTAATATGGAATACTCTCTATAATCATATCACTGCCTCGGGATTTTTCTTGTCTTGTAATACCTTGTGCACAATACACTGATGCTTTGAAAATAATTATGTTTTTTGGTTTACAGTGCTTCTGCAAGGAATATTGATATTGGTTCCTCAACCAGCAAATAAGTCTAAACAGATAATGCTGCCCATTCATTGGTATATCTTTCCTTAATACAGTGACAAATCCGCCATTTTGTCCTTGACTTGTGCAGTGCAATAACAGAGGTTTTCCATCATGCTGGCAGATTACTATTACGGTAATATATATTTTAAGCACTTGAAAATACTTGTAGTGAACCCTATACATAAGGCCTATTCACACCAGTGGGCATATGTTATGCTCTGTTACAATGCATCGCACTGTTTACCTTATTTTTACCTTTTACTATTTGTCACAAAATTACATTTGATTGAATTTTAGGCACCACCACGCATTGTGATGAAATGTAGAACATCGCAACATGCTGCGCTGCATAAAAATGAATCCTGTCCTACTTTTTTCAGCACACACAATGCAAGCACAATTGTGTAAACTGAAACAATGTTGCCTTGTCTATGCATTGGGAATGCATTGGGCAATGCATATAAAGAGAATTGGCCTTTTAAACCTTGTTTGCACACTGTAATTAAAGACCAGCAATTAAAGCAAACCTTTAATATTAAACAAAACTACCCAATCTGTGCTAAGCCTATTTGCTGCCTACAGTCACATTTAACATTGCTCTCCATCTTTCACCTTCAATTTCGCCCATGCCACAGTCTAGTGTGAAGGAACACAGGTATATTTAGGTCATAGACTTATGTGCTTTGACCAACACTAAGCATCTGCAATCTTAAATTCAATTATTTTTACTGGTACCTGAATATCCTGCATATCTCTACTTTTTGCATAATCTCATCAAGCACATGTCTCTGGGTGTACAAAGAGCCATGATTATATAATCATACATTAGGAAATGTGTTCAGTCCAGCAGCCTATAGCAACAAATTACATTTCACTATTATAAAATAAATCTAATGATAAATATGACTTCTGTGTCTTTAATCCAGCCGAATACATTGAGAAACACATACATATAACATACCTTGGCAATCCTACAGAATGTCTGTACAACACTCGCTTCACAAAGGAAGAGATCTCCATGTCCTGTCCTTTGTTCATCTCTTTCTCCTTGTGGATGAAGTATTTGTTTATGTCTGAGAAACTGCAAGCAGGGCTCTAAAATAAGATCAAAGTAATTTAAATACAGTATAAGTATCAAACATTCAGTGATTTAGCACTTTGGTATAACTAATGCCCTGTACACACGACCGGTTTTGCCATCGGAATAAACTCTGAAGGTTTCTCCGATGGAATTCCATTCAAGCAGTCTTGCCTACCCACGGTCAAACCAAAGTCCGACCAAACTTCGACCGTCAAGAACGCGGTGACGTACAACACGTACAACGGGACTAGAAAAAGGAAGTTCAATAGCCAGTAGCCAATAGCTTCCGTCTCGTACTTGCTTCAGAGCATGCGGCATACAGACGAGCGATTTACCCGATAGGAATTGGTTCTGTCGGAAATATTTAGAACTTGTTCTATTTCTAGGTCCATCAGAATTTTCTAAAAAAAAAAAGTCCGATGAGGCGTACGCACGATTGGAATACACGATAAAAAGCTTCCGTCTGACTTTTTCTGTCGGACATTCCGCTCGTGTGTACACGGCATCAAAGTTCAGTTAGATTAGGTTCACTCATATACCAAATGCTCGTCAGGCAGAGGACCTCTGGAAGCAATGTTAGTGAATGGAATCACTGCCAGGAATTGCCCATGTGTTGCATCCAGGCCTAACAAATATAAGTACTAAGGCACTCAGCTATTGCTTGAAATGCACGCTGAGCACTCTCAGCATCTTAAGTTGACCATGCATTTTGCAATCTGTTTGAACATTCTCCATTAGGTCATCTAACAATTGTAAAGTACAAGGACCTCTTTGACTGAATATACATTGATTGGACTGTTTAAGTAAGACCACATATATTATAGTTGTAGTAAACCTAAAATAGATTGTATAGAAATTGTTCATGACCAGCTCAAGACCTAAACTAGTAACCAGTAACTAACATTTTCCTTTTGGGTGGACTGGTTTGCTAACTATTCTGGCTTTTGGGGTAGAGAAAATGGCACGTTACCTTTTTCTTGTGTTAGCAAAACAGCAAGTCTATGTAGAAACAACAGTGCTTGTTGTTTATAGGGTTTTTGTAGGCCCCTTCCAAGAACATCTACAGTATCTTTGCTATTGATGGATAAGCGACTTGCCATTGCTGATCTTGTTTTTTTTTTATCCTGTTACACCCATATTCCTCAAACAGACCAAATTTTAGAAATTTGTGTGAATGCAGCCCATTTAATTCACTAGTTGCATACTTCCATTTGCTACTAAGCAAATAAACCACTCTACAGCTAATTACCACCAAGCAGTTGTAGTAAGTAAATAGTGCAGCAAGATGACATTAAAACTGTTTAATCCTTAGAGCTAAAATCTTCATTTATCTAAATTATAGAGATTGCAGCTGAAGGAGTGAAAATCCAGAGAAGTGATTGAGAGAGAAGTAGGGTTAATAGCTGTAAACACCATCAGAGAGACCCCGCTACTGGATTTCCCCCTAATGATCTGCCAGACAGCAAGGATTTAGACTGAAGCCAGTGAGTATTTGGACTGCTAGCATTCATTCATGATTAAAATGTAACTCTTGCATCAATTTAGCCCTAAAGCTTAATTGTGAACAAACTCCCAATTACCTGCCTGAAATACTATACATATATGCAGAGTGTTTTTCCAAAAGATTTAGGATTAGAGTTGGGCCAAACACCCCCCCCCCCCCCAGTTTGGTTCGCGACAGAACTCCCGAACATTGCAAGAGTTCGGACCCGAGCCCTGAACCCCGTTGAAGTCTATGGGACTTAAAACTTAAAAAATCAAAAGTCCTTGTTTTGAAGGCTTATATGCAAGTTATTGGCAATAAAAAGGCTATGGGGGCCCGGGTACAGCCCTGGGGGAATGTGTATCAATGCAACTTTTTTTTAAAAAAAAGATTGTTTTTAAAGAAGCAGTGATTTTAATGATGCTTAAAGTGAAACAATAATGAAATTAAAAATTCCTTTAAATATAGTGCCTGGGGCTCCCTTAGTCTGCTTGTAAAGTGGCGCATGTGTGCCGTATATAGAGCCTGCTGCAGCAAAACTGACATATGCTGTGTAAAAAAAAAAAAAAAGACATGTAAATTGATTTTCCTTGCAAGCTTTTTTTATTGTGTAAACAACAGCTTGACTGGATAGCATTGGCAACATCACTAAACAGAGACAAATGTGCCATACCTGAGGATGGACCATATCCACCTTTGCCTGTGGACACAGACACTGCTGGCCCCCTCATAGTGACATGGGAATGTCTGCCTCTCCTTGTTAGCCCCACAGACATGAAGGCGCTTATTACCCAAGTTTAATAGAAACTGGGAACGTGTGATTGGATGCACTTTATTGAATGAAAAATGGTGTTTGGTGCTCTTTAAATTGAGGACTGACGCTTACAGAAATGTAAAATCTATAAAAAAATATAGGAACACCAGCGTCGCAGTAAAAAAAAAAACTGCGGCTGAAATTTGAAAAATAAGGGGGCAGGCAGGGGACAAAAAAAAACATGCAACAACCAAAAAAAAGGGGTATACAGCACTAAATGTCATGTAATGCTGTGTTAAACACTGCACTAAACTAACACACTACACTGACACTGCACTATACTGACACACTATACTCACACTACACGAACACTTTACACTCAGAGTCACAATAATTGAACACACTAACTTGCTAGTAGTAAACTGAGCCCTACTCTATCTATTTCCACTCCAACAACACTGCAAAAGGTTCACATCGGAAGGAACCTTTCATAGTGTGGGGTGGGACTATGAGCACTATAAGTCTCATCACTTTGTCCATTCAGGGCTCTGACAGTGCTCTGTGCCCTAATTGGCAAAGCCTTGCACCTGACTATCTTCATCGAATTAGGGCCCTAGAATGCACTGTGCAGCGTGCAGTGCGTTGTGGGGCACTCGGTGGGCGAACATCCTGCAGAGCGCCCCGCAAATTCGGGTGTTCACCGAATGGTCGAATAGGCGATGTTCAGGCAGAACTTTTGCTCGGTCCGAACCTATCACTATTTGTGATTTTATTCAGCTTTGTGTTGCAGACATCCCTGGCAGACAGCCTAGTTAATTCCTGGATCTCTCTACAGACTACAGCAGTTAGGAAGTACAACCAATTCTGTAAGTGCACAATGAAGGAACAGTAGTACACCATTGAGGTCACCCGTGTGTTCTTCCCTCTTGTAAGCATGGTTGTGCACAGGTATTTACGGGGTACAATTTAATGTATTTCTGCTGTTGTATTAATTGCGCTATGTAGTTAGTTCAGGCTGCCCAGGATGAGAAGGGGTTAACTGTGTCTCAGATCTCTACCGGGTTTTGTTGGGTCCTGCCCCCTGTTGTAAACCATATAAATAATACGGGAGGGCTCGGGGTCTGGGTTGTCTTCCACCTGGAATTACAGAGGAAGGTCTGCTGCACTATGAAGTCCTGCTGGAGCACATGGCCCCCTTCTGGGCTGCCCTGCTAGGATTCTCCCTGGAACCAGGACTCTGCCAGTAATGGACTTAAGCTAAATGGACTTTGCATTGGGCAGGGTATGGGCAGCCTGCATTAGACTGTTTAATGCCGGATCTAAAGTTTCCACAAAGGGGTGCATGAAGATACATGGTGTATCTAAAGTACTGGGCTTGTAAGCAGAAGTATAGGTTTTGTGTTTTTTTTGCCCATTTATACTTACCTAGGTGAATGCAGCATCAGTCTGATGCTGCATCTGTCCCCCACCAGTACACTGAGAAACGAGGGATCAAACATCGCCAATGGCTCGTTTCTCACAGCTCCCCGAGCAGAGATCTGTAGAATGTCAATCAGCAGCTCTCCACTCTGCTCCTCCATGCTCACTGGAGCGCTGAGCTGTGGAGGGGCGGGGAGCGGGGTCTCAGTCACTCAGCGGCTTACTGAGAGGCTGAGACAGGCATCAGTCCAGTGACATCAGCAGAGAGTGGACTTCAGACTGCTCTCTGCTGAAAATGGGTCACAGGAGTGCAAATCAAATTGCACTCCTGTGACCCATAGGAGAAGTCCAGCCAAACGAGCTCAGGCTGGACCTCTCCTTTAACTTTGTTAACTAAGAGTAACCATAAACTGGTGGGAATGTAATAGCAGCCAGACAGAGGAGAGTGATACCGGGCGACAGGTACTCTGGTAGCGAGGGAATCAGTGCTCTGACTACTCTCTAGCAGTCGGTGCCCAAAAGCAATCGGGACTGAATCTGCAGCACGGAGACCCGATGGACCTAGCCGCAGGTACGGAAGAGCGAATGGAGTTATTTAAGTGCATGCATGATGTCTGTGCTTAGTGCACGTCAGGACCCCATCCTGCCACTGGGAGTGAGGTGGCAAAGGATAGCTGGACTGTTGGAGCAGGACACAAGCTCAGTGTTGTCCCCCTAAAAATGCTACATTCTGGAAGACAAGGTGTGCAGTGTTATGGGACAGAGTTTTTCACAGTATGAATCAGAAAGGAGAAAAATTGTGGGACTTTAAATGAGGCAATGATCTTGTAGAATCATATCTATATGAAAAAGGAGAGGAGGGTCGGACTTTGAATGAAGCACACGGCCACAAATAATTTGATCAATAATTTATATCAATGTATATTGGTATCAAATGCAAATAATAATACATATTAAAGGTAAATGTCTCAATAAATTCATATATATAAATACATATATTGCTAAAAGCCCATGTAAGGGGTTGCAAGCCATTGCATTGTCTATACCCTATTACATATTGTAAAAGTCAGACTTGCATATTAACAAAATATTCATGTAAATCCTATAACAGTGGAATCTGCATGTTGTGATGCAGCTGCACAAGGCATACAGCTCACTTCTAAACTGGGGTTCTGTCCTGATGTTGAGTTCACATGAATGCAGCCCCACCTGTTTCCGGGCATTGGTGAGTGCATACAAGAGAAAGGTACCCCCTTGTGCTGATCGAGTAGGCCCTGCCCAGATGTTCTCATACTTGACTGACAGCCCTCTGCAAAGTAGTAGAGCCATGATGTCCTAATAGTGCTGACCACACTTTGCCAGTCTGATAGCTGCTGTGCAGAAGATTACAGGTGCCTTGATATCAAAAGAGATTCAGACAGTTGCTATAATTTTACCCAAAAATATATAAATTCAAGCACAGAATTAAATGATGTTCTTTATTTTTCCTAGAGTTCAACATTAAATTTCCTTACAGTGCGCTATCATCATTAAAACTAGAATCTAGAGGTCTGACTGAACATGCAGTTTGAGGTATGACTACATTACCGTTATACTTCTCAACAGTGATGGCTCTATTGAGAATACTTTCATGTAAGTCTAGGTGCCTTCTTTATAATTCTCACTGATCCACCACCATAATGAAATGGATGCTATCCTTCCTGCAGTTATGTTCGGTAAAACTACATTTTGCCTTTTCCTTTTTACCAATAAGAAGTACACAAACTTTAATCAACTACCAAATTCAAAAATGAAAATCTTATTTGCTATAAATCAAATCCACACTATTTCATCAAAAGCCTTGCAGTGGGTGAAGATCAGGCTGTCAGTGTGATGTACTGCACACAATGAGCACTGTAATATAAGCTAAATTGCCTGAGTCATGAGCAATAATATTGTAATACTACAGAAAATTGGAAATCAATTCCTGTCATTGCAGCATATAACTCCTTTATCAGAGTTTCATTTCACCCATGTAATGCAGCTGAAAGAGGTTTCAGCTGGCATTCATACCAATTTCATTCTATAAACGGAAATCATGTTTTAGTTATGGAACAGAGACATGCAGTTAAGAACACCAATGCATAACTAGTGACTGCCTGCGGACCTTATGACTTATCACTGAGGTGTTCCTAGCCTGCTCTACCTATGGCAAACGTAAAACCTGAGTATACCATACTTTAAATATCAATTTTTATCTTACTAACAAATTCTGAGTGCATGCTGTATTTAGACATCTAAATGGTGATGTTATCTTGTTCACACTATACCTTGAGTTTTATGATTATTTTAGTAAAACCACAGCTAGAAAGAGAAACCCGGTGAAAATAAATGAGGGGGTGGGGGGGCTGCATGACTGGGAGGAGAAACAGTCCCCAGGAAGAGTTAAATGTTAGAAAACTCCAGGTCTTACTTGACTGGAAGCCAAGGGTTAGGTGGCAGGGAGGAGCCGCAGACATAGGATATGCAGGGGCAGCTGGAAGTTCTCTCTGGAAAATCTACAAGAGCAAAAGGTCGTTCCACCTTCCCTACCTTGTTTAATGTTTTTCATTAAACGCATTTTATAGGTCTCTGTCATGGCAGATTGGGGGGTTACCAGGTCTTTGGGGGTCTATGAAATGGTGAAATGGTTACAAATCAGGGTGCTCATCTGGTGGTATGGAGCTCCCCCCATTGGTGTCAGTTGTTTAACAGGGCTTAGTCCTTTGGAAAAGTGTTAATAGTACATTCTAGAGCTATCCATGAGCCAGTGGTGTGCCTCTGTGGACAAAGCCTTTAGGCTAGCGGACGCCAAAGACCCCTTCTTGTAACCAACAGATGTTATGTTATACTGTATATTGGTTGTTAGTTTTGGTTATTATTAACTAGAACTGTCTTGTGGTTAAAGGCATCGTAAACTTCCTACCTGCACCTTATGTTTTCCCCTGCATAACACATGCATTGATTATGTAGTAGATCATGTAATTTGTTGCCCTGTATGCACAACATATAGTAGAGTCAATGTTCCCATTGCTACATCAGAAATTTCTGTCACTGCATAGGTAAATGCATGACCTCTGTCTGTAGTCTGAAAGCTAACATTTCCTGTTAAGACACTATATATCCCACAATCCTCTCTCAGTCTAGTGCTGGTACAGGTGAGCACTACACAGGACATGTAATTAGAAACAACCACAAGCAGGCAGCACATTCACACACAGAGAGCTCATCATGCAGCTAGAAGATTTGTTTCAAGATACATTAGCACATCCCATCTGTGGTGGCAAGGTATGCATTAGATGCTGTGTGACCCGGACCAGGAGGATCTCTTGTCCCTTTGGTGAATGGGGACAGGCTAGCTGTAGCAAACCATGGACTTACAAGAATTGCTCAGCCGTGACATTACGAGCTGCAGCAACAACATGTGAGCCCATCATTACAAGGTAAGGCAAACAACACAGGAAACATAACTACACTAATACCTAGTTAAAACAACAAAAATTATTTACAATGCCTTTAAATAAAGGGCCACTGTGGCCATTTTAACCCATTTTGAAGACTCTGTGTGTTTTTAGGAATTTCACTAAAACTAATCCATCAGTCATGAGCTTTAGAAATCAGAATGGGGCCTACTTCATATCTAGAGATACTTCATTTTTGTACAAAAAACTAGATAAGCAAAGCAAAAAAAAGAAAGAAGTTTTCACGTTTCCTTTTAGACCACTCCTAAGCTCTCCTGCACCCCCCTTCCCCCTACAGGTATATAGATAACTTTAGATAACTTTTTGATATCTTTAGCAACAAGTGACCAGAGCTGGCCAGAGGGGGAGAACAAAATAAAGAACAAGTTGTAAACTAGAGGCCTGGTGCTGCCTCCTCTAAGTCAAGTACACTCACAAGTGCCATATGGTAAATAAAGATCTTGGGGGTGTGAAAAATGCCAGCTAAGTATTAGGTTAAAGGAATTCCTTGCAATCACTGAGTACTTTTAGGCCACATACACACTGGGCATAAAAAAATGTTGCTTGCACAGTCATTTGGCATTTTTTATTTCAGCCTGTAAAAGCAACTCTATGTTAGCCTAATGCCTCGTACACACGATCGGATTGTTGGCCAACGAAACCGTGGAATTTTTTTAGAAGAGCGTTGGCCCAAACTTGTCTTGCATACACAGGGTCACACAAATGTTGGCCAACAATTACAATCGTAGTCACGTACTAGACGTACTACATGGTTTTTCAGCTCTTTTGCGCCACCCTTTGGGCTCCTTCTGCTAATTTCATGTTAGTAGAAGTTTAGTGAGTGTTGATTTGCACTTTTCATTTCACACTTTTCAGTTCGTTTCTGAACGGCCGTTCGTCAACCAGACATGTTGCGGAATCGGAGGAGATAACGTGTTATTTATTATTGGCCTTGAAGTTATTGGTTTGACATTATTTTTTTGGTTGAATAATGATTTGATTTGGTATATTTTCTATATTTTTGGATGCATAGAATGCACTTTTTGGTTAAGTTCTATTGACAGATAGCATTTCTAAATGTATTTGTTTTATTTTTTTAATGCACAATAAAAAAATTGTGGAGAATAATACTTGTGTTTTTACTTCAAATGACCCGGTTACGTAACGGGTGACCCCTGCCCCCTCTGACGTCACAGGGAAAGCCATAGGGAAGTCCCCATCAAGTCCCCGTGTGTCAGAGGGGGGCGGGATCACCAGATGGCCCAGCCCTCCTTTATATAAGAAGTGTCAGAAGAAGAGAAGCGTCACACAGGGGGAGCCTCCCATGGATGTGGAGCAGCCCAATAACGAAGTGGGGAAGGTGACGTGGCAGAGGAAGATGCCGGATGAGAACACCAGAGCAAGAAGCAGAGGATCGGAGGAAGAACCAGAGGAAGAAGATGGAGGAAGAAACGGAAGGAAGAAGGAAGAAGACCCGAAGAAGATGAAAAGAAGAAGACTTTAAATAAAGGGTCAAAAACTGTCTTTTGTCATTTTTAACATTTTTGATACTTTTTTTGTGAAATGGTAGGGGTACTTTTGTACCCCATTACCATTTCACACAGGGGGGGGCGGGATCTAGGGGTCCCCTTGTTAAAGGGGGCTTCCAGATTCCGATAAGCCCCCCGCCCGCAGACCCCCACAACCACCGGCCAAGGGTTGTGGGGATGAGGCCCTTGTCCTCATCAAGATGGGGACAAGGTGCTTTGGGGGCTACCTCAAAGCACCCTCCCAATGTTGAGGGCATGTGGCCTGGTACGGTTTTTTTCTGCGACCTGCCAGGTTGCATGCTCGGATAAGGGTGTGGTATGGATTTTTGGGGGAACCTCACGCCATTTTTTTTATTTTGGCACAGGGTTCCCCTTAAAATCCATACCAGACCTGAATGGTCTGGTATGGATTTTGAGGGGGACCCCCACGTCATTTTTTAAAAATTTTGGCACGGGGTTCCCCTTAATATCCATACCAGATCTGAAGGGCCTGGTATGGAATTTAGGGCGACCCCCACGCCATTTTTTTTATTTTGGTTCGGGGTCCCCCTGTGGGGAAAACCCATGCTATTTTTATCAATTAACTTTTATGTGTATTGTCGGACCGAAAATTCATTAATAGCCGCTAGTCATTTTAAATTACTTTTTTTCCTTTGAAATGTCATTTTGCTGTCAGACTGTTCTAAACACGGGAAACATGCGCCCCTTTACAGGCATACTATAGACACCCCCCAGGTACGAAATTTAAAGGAATATTACACTTTTATGCCCCGTACACACGGTCGGATTTTCCGACGGAAAATGTGTGATAGGACCTTGTTGTCGGAAATTCCGACCGTGTGTAGGCTCCATCACACATTTTCCATCGGATTTTCCGACACACAAAGTTTGAGAGCAGGCTATAAAATTTTCCAACAACAAAATCCGTTGTCGGAAATTCCGATCGTGTGTACACAAATCCGACGGACAAAGTGCCACACATGCTCAGAATAAATAAAGAGATGAAAGCTATTGGCCACTGCCCCGTTTATAGTCCCAACGTACGTGTTTTACGTCATCGCGTTTAGAACGATTGGATTTTCCGACAACTTTGTGTGACCGTGTGTATGCAAGACAAGTTTGAGCCAACATCCGTTGGAAAAAATCCTAGGATTTTGTTGTCGGAATGTCCGAACAAAGTCCGACCGTGTGTATGGGGCATTATTGTTTCACTTTAAGCATTAATAAAATCACTGCTCCCGAATAATGACCATTTTTAAAACTTCTTTTTGCATTGATACATGTCCCCTGGGGCAGGACCCAGGTCCCCAAACACTTTTTATGACAATACCATGCATATAAGCCTTTAAAATTAGCACTTTTGATTTCTCCCATAGACTTATAAAGGGTGTTCCGCCGCTTTCGAATTTGCAGCGAACACCCCAAATTGTTCGCTGTTCGTCTAACATGGGTTCGACTCAAACTCGAAGCTCATCCTATTGCTCAGACATTTGTAACTGAATGGTATGTGAAAATGGGAAAAAGTTGAGTGAATCTTGGATGAAAACATTGATAAATACACCCCAAAGCTTAGAACAAGTACTTTTTCCCTCAGGATGGCAGCGATTTTGTATGTCACATTGCACACAGGTTTATAATTACCGTATTTAGGTATGTTATTACATGTGAATTACACGCAATGAAAAAACGTATCATAGTTAATCACCTCCATAGTTTGAAACAAGAAAAATATAAATAGCTCTATGACTAAGTTTCTGATTTTCTGCTTTGTACTACTTTGTTGATTATACATCTTTGATCACATGAATATAGGGTGTTCCCCAGCAAATATTAATGACACAGATATGCTTCCTTTTTTTCTGCTCTGAGAAGGATTAGCCAGGGCAGTACCTATAAATTGGCCTTAATTACGTAATACGTTTTTATATAAAAAGCACTCGAGGGTTGAATGATTTTTACCACTTAGGATCAGATTATGAAGTGTTTAAACTTATGGAAATGCTGAATATCTATGAGAAGGAAACCTTTGAACATGTAAATCCTCTTATGTAAAATTGTACTGGGTTTTATTCCTTATCTTTTCTCAAATGAGGACTTCAGACTAGAAGTATGTCATTATCATGCCTCATCACCTCAGAATCCTAATGAGGGAGATCTTCACAAACTACGCTCAGTTTTTTTATTATCTTGCAATAAACATGACAGAGATATGTGTACTGTGTTTGTGTGTTACTTGTTGGGAAACCTATAATGAAGGAAATGTGGGGCCTGCCATTTGTGACCCCCTTCTAAGAATATCAGTTGCCTGGTTAGTGCTAAAATAGTACTTCCTGGGAAGTAATGACTGAGAAAAAAAATGTAGATTAGGAATGTCATAATAACTAATGGTTTGCATATTTATCCAAGGCCAATGACTTTTAAAGTACTAAAGCAACTGAAGCATCAAAGCCAGGCAACTAACATTTTTAGAAGTTCATCTTTTTCATCGAACAGTATCTTTGCTGTGAAAAATATCCCTCTTTAACCACAGCCCCTGGAGGTTTACCCGCCTTCATGACCGGGCCATTTTTTGCAATACGGCACTGTGTTACTTTAACTGACAATTGTGCGGTCGTGCGACACACTGTACCCAAATTAAATTGATGTACCTTTTCCCCACAAATATTTCTTTTGGTCGTATTTATTTTAACCTTTGCGTGTTTTATCTCTTGTGCTTTAAACAAAAAAAATACTGACAGTTTTGAAAAAAAAACATAATATTTTTTACTTTGTGCTATTAAACCCAATAAAAATTTAATTTCTTCATCAATTTAGGCTAATATGTATTCTGCTACATTTTTTTGGTAAAAAAATACCAATAAGCGTATATTGATTGGTTTGCCCAAAAGTTATAGCTTCTACAAGCTATGGGATAGATTTATGGAATTTTTTTTATTTTATTTTTTTTACTAGTAATGGCGGCGATCAGTGATTTTAAGCAGGACTGCGACATTGCGGCAGACAAATCTGACATTAAGTGACACCAATACAGTGATCAGTGCTAAAAAAAATGCACTGTCACTATACTGATGACACTAGCAGGGAAGGGGTGATCAAAGGGTTAAATGTGTCCTGGGGGGGGCTTGCTAACCAAGTGGGGGGTGCTTTGACTGGGGGAAGACAGAGATCTGTGTTCCTGCTTAGTAGAAACACAAGATCTCCATCTTCATATCTGACAGAACGGCGATTTGCCTTGTTTACATCTGCTTCTGCCTTTACATGTTGTTTCTGTCCGCCTCGGGAACAATAGGTGGGTCCCTGAAAGGAAAACAAAGTAGATATGGCGCTGTTCTTCTGCTGACAAATAATGGTTAAAAATATGATACTAAAAATGTGTATAAAACATATTGCACCCTTTAGAAAAACTGACTAATTTACAACATTCCTGTTGGTAAGTGTCACCAATGTGTATAAATTGCGTGAAACCAAATAAAACATAAATACATATACAGTGTGGTCTTTGTATTAAAAACAAAACAAAAGTGTGTGATCCTTGGTGTGGAAAATCAGTATATATAATGCCCGATAGGAAAAAAGTACTAAATATAATTACTGCGCATACGGAAACAATCTAAGGTGCAATTACAATTATTATGCATACCAAAACATTCTAAAGTGCATTTAGTAAAACAACAGGCAGATCCCCTGTGTGTACAATTCTACAATGTCCATTTCACCTAAAATAAATCGAATAACTCTAAATTATAAATTATAAAGTGCTCTTGTGCCAGTGATGAAATCTGCTTTCTAATCTGATGGACTTTTCAGTGAGTAAACACACCGTGCATGCCTTAACTCGTGCTCCTGCAGACATCAGGTACACCGGACCCGCTGATTGGCTCCTGCTATGTCCAATCACAGTGGGAGCGGGTCACCGGTGGCGCGCATACGATCCTCAGACCCATAAAAAAAAAATTGCAAGTACGTGATTTCGCGCTGGAGGGCCACCCTGTCGCAATATATGTGTGTGAGGCGGTCCAGAAGCGGTTAAAGCAGTATTAAAACCCACAACCAAAAATGCAATATATTACAACTTACCAATCATTAGATGTGGTGGCTACATTAGTTTTATTCTTTTTTAGTTTTCTTTCCTTCTGTTTTCGCCTGGTGATCTGACCAGTAACACACATCCTGTATTACAGTGCCTACAATCTGGATTAAGGAGCACAGGGAGCACCTTTGGACAGCAGCATTGTTCATCTGGGCAGAAGTGTTAAGATGTACTAGCAGATTTAAATACACTAAAAAGCTGATCATTGTAAGCACCTCTGACAGTAGTAAATGATTTGTCTCAGCCCTCTAACCGCTACATCTGCAGAACAGGTTGTTCTGTTGAAAACCAACAGACTTACTGGGCAGATCACCAAGTGAAAATAAAGGAAAGAAAGCTTAAAGGGGTTGTAAACCCGCATGTTTTTTTAAAAAACTTCTGTGAATCACTGACCCCTCAGCCCCCCCCCTCTTTTACTTACCTGAGCCCTGGAATTTCCAACAGCGAGGACGTGTCCTTCTGTCTGGGGTTCTCAGCACTTGATTGGATAGATTGATAGCAGCGCAGCCATTGGCTCCCGCTGCTGTGAATCAAATCCAATGACGCTGGCACCGGGGGGCGGGGCCGAGTCCAGCATTCGTGTCTATGGAGACAAATGCTGGTCTCAGGAGCATGCCCGCAAGGTAACACCCCTGGAGAGCGCTCCTCCTAGGGGGTTATCTAATGTGGGGAGGAGCCGCAAAAGCAACCGGGGGACCCCAGAAATCGAGGATCGGGGCCACTCTGTGAAAAGTGAGCTGCACAGTGGAGGTAAGTATGATATGTTTGTTATTTAAAAAAAAAAAACAAAGCTTTACAATCACTTTAAAAAAGACAACTAATACAGTGATCACATGTAAGAATTGGTCAAATGCAATATAATAAATGTTTGCTTTTGGCTTTAATACTGCTTTAAAGATAAATTATAGTCAGAAATGTAAAAATACTGGTCTATGGTATTATTTAAAAAGCAAAAATGTATTTTAATATAGTCTACACTACTCCACTCATTACAATATCATGTACATTATATATTTCATACTGATAATGACCAAGGCATTGTTATATTGATAGACTGTACCTCGTGGTCTTTGTAAATCCAACTCATTCAACAAAAGGCACTCCATATGGCTCTACTCTATATGCTGTTCTTTATTTTCTATATTAAAGACTAGTCTTTGTGTTTTATAGCCATACCCCTACACTATGCTGAGTGTTTTATACTCCACGCTGCTCTGCTCTACATTATGTTCTATGTGATCTTTTTTAAAATGGCTACAGTTACTGTACATAAAAAGTTTTCTTAATTTATTTCAGGTATTTATAAACTGGTGACAATTTATGCAGCAATTTACATACTGTACCTTCATCTAGGTCCAAGCTGTGACCTTAAAAATAAATATCTCAAGTGATTTGTAGTGAGCTATAGTTAAAACGTACAGCGGGATCTTCAGTCTATTGACAGCTGATGATCCAAATATGTCATCTCTTAAATATGCCTTCCAGCATCTTGAAAATTTAATGAAACCAGAATATTCTCATTAAAATGAATCTTGAGTATTAGTACAATCTGGAAACTCAACAGAAAATTCCCCTAAGAGCTGCACTTTTTTTAAAATAAAAAATAACTTTAGATAGCTCAGTGACTTAATAATACGTATGTGATTTGTAAAAGGACAATTTTCTACAAATCTGCAAATAGGATATTCAGTGTTTCTTTTTTAAAACTCAGTGACAAAACATAAACAGTGAGGGAGCACATTTTTTAAATCCTAAAGCCATAGTTTGCAAGCTGTATACAATAGGACTAGTACTACTTTTTGGATTATTAGGGTTTTCCTTTGTAATCGGGTGTAAAGATTTGCAAAAGCTTTGTTGATCATATTAAGAGTTGTGTCAACTGTAAAAATGTCACTTCAAAGTCCAACTTTCAACCACTAAAAGTGAACCCCTATGGTTTGCCTATTCAAGGCATTGCAACATGTTCACGTTAATGCAGACCACCAGCTGCACATATATACCTTCCATTTGCTCTCCTCACTGATCTGTTCAGACACAACAAACAAAAAGAGGAACCCCCTGTGTAAGTCACGACTTGAAGCTTAAACATAGCTAAGAAATGTATCCACCACCGTGAGACATTGCTGAGTTCCTGAGCGGGCCATCACCAAATACCAACACTGTCGCAAGGGATGAAGGGGGTTTCCTATACCTGGAAACCTGGAAGTATTGGTATTTTTCTTCATTCCTGGCAGACGACTAGAACAGTGGAATAGGGAATGGGAGGCAAGCATGTGCTACTGGTTGTTCAACCCTTAACATGGAACTGAACTCAAAAATTGAACATTTGCTATGTTAGGGAATATCTACAAATGTTAATTGTGCCTTTTTCTGGAAATTCTGGAACATAGCAATGCACTTCTTGGTATATGAGTCTGCCTACATCCCCATAGCTATACATCTGATGTGTGAGATTTGAGGCACTGTGCCTTTGGTTGTTAGTCTAAGGCAGTTCATAGATAGTTTTTTTTTCTGTATTCATCCAGAGGGTTGAAAAAAATGGCTCGATTCCCCCATCCACACTTTTGATGTGGATGGTGGTATCCTCCTTGTTTAGCTATTGTATTCTGACAGCAGGGAGACCTCCCTGCTGTCAGAATATACTGATAAGCACTGTTGGCTATAGCCAGCAGCACTGATAGAGTGGGAAAAATTCAACAGGGTGGTTGTACAGAAGTCCATCAGTAGATTGACCTCAGTACAACCTCCCTGCCCATACATGGATCAGAATTCAGCCTGTCCCTGCTGAACCAGCCGAATTTCGATCCATGTATGGTCAGCGTAAGAATATCTGGAGTGAGATTTTGGTGATATCGCTGTACTGCTCACTGTTATTCTTGCTTGGAGTTTTTTACATGAGGAAGCAAAGTCCTGCCTCTACCAAAATTACTGCCTTTACATAGGGGCACAATGTAAAACAAGGAATGGTAAATCATTAATTGGGAAAGATTACCTGCAGGGAGACCACAGGCAATACTAGTGACTAGTCCTTACCCTCTGCTTAACTTGTTCACAGCCTAAAGAGTTTATTTCCTCTCACTTTAAGGATCTTCAGTTTCAGCGTTCCCATGGTTATCTCAGTAAGCTGGAATGTGGAGAACTTAGGCTAGGATAGTGGAGAAGGTAAAAATTGTATTTTTTTTTTTATAAACCAATTAAAGTGATTCTAAAGTCTAACAATTTTTTGCTTCAATGCATTCCCTGCATTAGGGTACAAAACTAACCACTAACTGTTCCCCCTACCCCCCTCCCTCACACCTGAAAACTTACCTGAGTCCTGTCGGTGATCCAGCGCTGTCCCAGTTGCATGGCTGCAGCTCTTCTTCCTTCACTCCCTGGTCTTGCCGAAGACATAGACAGCAGTGGAAGCTATAGGCTCTTGCCTGCTGCTGTCAGTCAAATCCTGTGAGGAGGAAATAGGGGGGGTTGGGCCAAGCAGCCATGTGTGTTTATGGATGTACACAGCCTGGCTCGACAGCACACCCGCACAGGTGCCCCCATAGCATATGGCTTGTTATGGGGCACCTGCAGGAGGAAGGAGCAGACAGGAGCAGACAATGCTGGTGGGGGACTCCAGAAGAGGAGGTAAGGGACAGCTCTGTGCCATGTGCCATTGCACAGAGCAGGTAAGTATGACCTCTGTTTTATTTTAATGAACATAATAGGCTTTAAAATCATTTTAATTGGTTAAATTATTTTAAAATGTCTTATTCTGTAAGTCAGTATAACAATAAAGATGGAGGGTGACATAGAGAATCAGTTAAATTACCTAGGAATGTCTTGGTGAGCTGATGTAATAGTGGCCGATGTTCTTCATCTTGAGTTGTCACCCACATTTGGAGAGGTAATTTGCAATCTACATCATCATTTGTCATGGCCAGAATACCCATACAACACAAGATCGAAGGGCTCACATTGGCTAATGTATCCAGCTACAGAGGAAACAAAGAGACATGGAGTGTATTCTATAAATAATGAAATAAATAGTGCCTGATATTGGCTGTAGCTTATTTCATGTGTGTGACCACAGTGCCACCCTCTGTTCAAATACCAATGCAGATAGGCTGAGTTCATGAAAAAGTAACATGGCAAAATAAAGTAAAATTTCTAAGCACCCTCTAATGTATAGCCATTACCTTTAAATATATTTAACCATTTTTTTAAGAAACATGTAAACATAAAAACAAAATAGCAGCCTTTATTGCATTATTTTGACCAAGCTGCAGTCTTAAATTGATTGAAAATATCAAATCCACCATCTAATTTACTGGAAAAAATACTGTAAATATAGCCATGAGTACATATACCATAAAACCATGTGCAAAATAACAGTTTTTATATTTGTGTTAGTTTTAGTAAAGTGAACTCATCATAACAAACAAGACATAAATTGTGGCAGGTACATTTTTGTTACTAAACACTTGTACACAAGTACATTTCATTGATAATATTTAATTGGCACTAACACTTTTAATGCTTGTGTTATTTTAGTGCATATTTATCATATTTTAACCACATGTACACTAGCCTGTAATACCCCATTATCAGGTCATTTTTCAGTTTTCTGTGCTATGATACTTTGATTGACAATTACTTGTTCAAGCAACATTCTACCCAAATTAATTTGATACCATTTTTGAGACAAATAGAGCTTGGTTGGTATAGCAATTGGTGGCACTTAATAACCACTGGGTTTTTCTTATTTTTACAAAAAGGTGAATAAGTCTGAAACTAGTAGTGAGGGGGTTAAAACATGGCTTGAGAATGGTGCACTAGATACATTATAGTACATGTCATACACAGAGGGAGGAGGAGGTGAAGGGGTTAATATACAGGTCGCATACAGAGGCTGGATAGAGATGAAGGAGGTGAAGGGCAAATATACAGTATACAGTTTACATAAAGAAAGAACATTCAGAACAGATGTGTTGGAGAAAGGAGGGGGGTAAAAGTGAATGAATGGATCCTGCAGCTGCTGCTGATCCATTCATTCATTCTTTCTTCATTTAGAAATGACTATTTCTCTGTTGTAAAAGGGAGGGGTGGGATCAACTAAGTAAACCATAGCATGTGATCTCTGTGATGACCATTCACTGAGAGAATTTCAGGGGCAGAGTACTTTTCACCTATGAAGTGGGTAAGTTGAAGGGCCTGCTCAATAAATAAAATGGTTGTAAATCTCTGAAATGGAAAATTAACAAAGCATATATTTACATAGTGTGTACTTGCCTCAATCCAAAGTACTTATTGTCATTTATGTCTGCTGTCTCCTTCCTCTGCTATCTGCGTGTGTCATTGCTGACAGGTTATCCCAACTCCAAGCAATTACGGGTGACGGGGGAGGGGAACTACAGCACAAAGCCTGTAACTGACAGCTTTAGCTTTGCGTGTTTTTCTATGGGAGTATGTGGAGTGGGTTGTGTCTATTCCCCCCATGCAGGTCACAGATTACACTCAGCTCTCTGATTTGTGCAATGCAGTGTGTAACATCACATCCCCACCCCTGCCTCTGGAAGCTCAGAAATACTGTGGAAATGATGTACTTTGAATGAGTGTAGAAAGGAGAAGGCTTCAGATATACAAATACAAATTATGTAGGAGGATTTGTTTCATATTATGTATCACTTGAGGTCAGTCACTTCATACACCAGTCCCATATGCAACCACTTTAAGTTATAAACAATGTATTAACCTCCCTGGAGGTATGATTATTTCAGATTTTTGATGCTCAAAGCGGTACATTGTTTTGCATGGAAATTTGGCGTTTTATATTGTAGGCCTGTAATTCTTCGGAATAACTCACTTAAATCTGTCCAAACAAGAGTGTAGTAGACAGATATGATAAAGTTTGAAACACGAAATCATAAATTATAATATAATAAATAACTATAAATAATTATAACAAATAATAATATAATAATAATAAAAATTATTCAATAATGTAATTAAATCAAAAACACTGAAATTTGCTCAGTTGCAGAATTGCCGCTGTCATTACTTTCAGTGTTTGATGATGAATCTCCCCACAAATCACTATCGCTCAATTCTGCCAGTGATTCTAATTTATTATTGCTGTTTTCTAGCTGGTCTAAAACCACTTTTGATGTAAAGGGACGGTTTTGGTTGCTATGGAAAATCTATATGTACAGTGTCCCACAACCATTTATTCAAAAGTCCTTCAGTTTATAGTCAATATAAAAAGATTATAGCAATGTGATAGGTTGTGTAACCATAACATTTCTATCCACAAATGGGAGCCTCCACAAGGGGATTAGAAGTAAAATCCAGCAGGAGCTACAGAGTATAAAAGAGAAGAGAGGGCGCCTCTAAGTGTAGCATTATGGTTACATTTAATGAAGGTACAACATTTAGCAACTCACATGGTTGATGATTAAAAGAGGCACATCTAAGTATGCCGGCATCCAGGGTAAAGCTTTCCACATAGACCATTATTCGCACCGCCGGATCTCACTGCTGTCAGTCTGCAATCGTGACCGGGAAGACTACCCTACAGTAGAGCAATCTGAAAGCGAGGCATTAACCGTTCATGGAGCGCAGCGTGGAAGGGACGACGTCAGTGGCGGTGCGGGGGATGGCCTATGTCAGTGATGGTGAACCTTGGCACCCCAGATGTATTGGAACTACATTTCCCATGATGCTCACCTACACTGCAGAGTGCATGAGCATCATGGGAAATGTAGTTCCAAAACATCTGGGGTGCCAAAGTTCGCCATCACTGGTCTATGTGAACAGCTTTACCCTGGATGCCTGCATAATTAGATGTGCCTTTTTTAATCATCAACCATGTGAGTTGCTAAATATTGAACCTTCATTAAATGTAACCATATTGCTACATTTAGAGGCGCCTCTCTTCTCTTTTATACTCAGTTGTGAGGTGATGCTACTTGTATATGAAGACATCGCTTGTATATCAAGTCAAAATGTATTTAAAAATTTTGCTCGTCTTGCAAAACGCTCTCAAACCAAGTTACTTAGGTTAGATATGTAAACAAAAGCTGCTTCACTTGTCAGAATTGCATTTTAATCTGCAGTCCCAGCACTGATGATAAATAGATGTCATTGCATATTATGTAACAATATGTCTTGATGGACTATAGATAAGTAAATAAGTAAATAATACTGGTTGTATGTGTTTTTCAAGTGCTGGAGATGGTTAGCATACTTCAAAAAGAAAGCAGGGACTTGGTCTGTTTTTGTTTCAGAAATACCCTTAACAACTAAAGTAACATATGTAATGAAAAAATAAATATAGCATTTAAAATCAAAGTTGAATAAAAGTGGTTTGCCAAAACTGTCAGATTTTTATGCAAACTTGCAGTACTTGAATTAATTTTTATGGCAAAACCCTCTTCATGCAATGGTTTGGAACTGAGGTGAGAAAATCATCAACAGTTTGATTGTGAGCTAATTATTTAAAGACAATGACTTGCAAATTATCACATTCAGCTCATTTTTGTTATATAACAGCAGGAACACCTGCATCTGCTTAAGCTGGTTCAATTAACAAGAGGAGGGAACATGGAATGATGTCTTGTGATCATAGTTTCAATTTGTAACGTGTAAATCAAGGAAGATTGATTTGAAAAGGCTGTCAAAATGAACGATTTCCTTGTGTTCACTTCTCAGATGAGATGTTTTAGAGTCTTCCATTTTTGGAAAGTTGTAGTGAATTAATTCCTTACACAATATTAGCATTTGGCTTAACAATGCCTATGTGAATTTTCAAAAAATATTCTAATGAAAACAACTTGCTGTCACTTACCTCCCAAAAAATTAGAAGAGACTCGGAGAGGCGTATACATTCATTATTTTCCAATGTAAAAAATTCTGCATAAAAAAATTAAATGTTTTTAGATTTCATAATGGCACTAATTTCAAAACATATACACTGTTTTTAATATAATGAAACTGGAATCATCTGGTATGTAAACCCAAGAATAAAGTTCTAAAAAATATGGTGGCTTCATTTGTTTTCTTTTTTTAGGCTTTTTTTAAATGGTGAGCCCGGGTTCACACTATAATGCGCTGCGGATCGCACAGGAGCGCTGTGCGTCCCTGTTCCCTGTTTCAGGGTAGAATCAGGGCCGATTCTATGCCTGAATTCGGCCCTGAAACGGAGCCAAAGACGCACAGCGTTTTTGTGCAGTGCGCTCCGCAGCCGCCCCGGAGATATGTGAACCAGCTCCATAGGGAGCCAGTAACATTCTCCTGCTATGCGAATTAGATGTGCGGAAACGCACATCTAATTTGCATAGGTGTGAACCCGGGTTGAGCTGCCAGTAACACTCCTCCTACGCATGGGCAACAATTACTGGGCTTACTTACTATACATCACATGGGGCAGCAGCTTTGTTATGTTACCCTAGACTGTTTGTTCCTAATTTGGATATAGGATTCCAAATGTTGATATATAATTTGAATAGTTTGGAGGTGACAGCTTTATTATTCTTTATTGTATGTTCCAATTATCCATCATTCATTCTTTTGTTTTCCCTGTTTTCTAACTAATAATCTTGCTTTTTTAGCCAAGCAAGCTTTCGTGAAAAGCAAAATAGCCCTTTTAAGGGTCTCAGATAAAAGATATTGTGCATGAATTAATTTACAGAGGCACATCTATAATTTTCTGATAAAGGGCATGTCTAAACTGAGAAATTTGAACAAATGTTTGATTCACACATGGGGAAATGCCTGTAGTTCTACATCTGCACATGCAGCAGTAGTAGGAAAGAAACACCATTTCTAGTCCCTGAGCCTCACAGAGTGATATCCACCAATAGCAGGAAATATTGATCCCTGGTATCTGGCCTAGAACCCAGCTCTTAATGTTTTTGACCTCTGTCAGTACTAGGACTCTCCAAACCCCTCAGCCAAGATCAGTCCCACTGATCTGTGCAATGTTACTGTAATCCAAACCTAAGGACCTATTATTGGTAGACCTAACTATCGCTGATCAAAGGTCACTGTAATTAACGCATATATGCAGTAAACTTTTCAGTTTAAATGAGCTTAGGCTAATCAATTTCTGAACCTTTAGAATGCTGATGACTGTGGAATACATTTAAGTGAAGACTATACATTTAAATACTAAGTAATCTTAAGGAAGATGATTTTTTTATAATCACTTACCAACCAATTCAATTTGAGCACCACATCCCTAGATTTGTAAGTAATCTTTAGTTGGAAGTACACTCCAAAAAAAAATGTATTCATAATACAACCAAAATTAATCTGAGGAAAATTATCACAATTTTACAAATGTTTGCAGTCTTGCTGATTGCTTACCTGCTCCGTGGTACAAATTCTGCATCAGTTCCATTTCATAGCCACTAACCTAGATTGATACAATACATTTAGTAAAGCATGGCTATTTAAACATCAGTGTGTTATCAATTGGTTTAAAATGATAAATGTAGACAGAAAGTTATAGCATATTAAGATGTCAGACAACAATGTGACAAAGCCCTTCTATCAATACATAGGTATATTCAACACTTGCTAAGCTGCTTCAGTTTCCTTAACATATCCCTCCCTCACCTTTTTTTCACACTAGCATGTGTGACAAGGGGGCACCAAACCCCATTATTGTCAAATAGGGGCAAATGCGACTGAGTGGGGTACACAAATAGCACTTTTCCAAATTTGCGTTAAACTTACAACATCAAATTAAGAACTGTGCTACTAGTGATAGAATACGCATAGACTTTCAGTTAACTTTTTTTGCTGTCATCTGTCCCTCTAATACTGCCTGGAGCCCCCTGCCAAGTGTTTCCACTTCCTGTTAGTAGAGAATACGTAGATCTCCCAACCCCCATTCAATGCGGCATTGTCCAGAGCAGGCCCGGGTACTGTTATTTGAAGTGGGGAACATCTATGAATAAGCACATAGCAACTATAAGAAAGCCAATATAAGTGTATCCATATTGAAAGGGCGGTGGTAATGGAGAGCTATATCACTGAAGGAAGGATATGAGAATACTCTGTATTCTATTTTCTGATTCACTACCTCGCTGCCCGGCTATAACCTGATCTTGGCTTGTATCCTGACTCTGCCTTATGTTCCTGTACCTCACTGTCCAGCTGTTGATGACATTAGACTTTATCCTGACACAGATTGGTCCTTTATTGGCAAAGGTGTCCTTAATGGCCAATAAGGAGCAGTGATAAGACTGTCCATCAGAAGAGTTAACATTTGCATATTAAATCGGTCACTATTATCTTTGGATCTACTGATTATTTGATCTCGTGGCAGTGTAAAAGATTTATATAGGCAGCTCAAAGACCCAAAGCACTTGGCAAGACAGCCAAAATCACTCAGTACCTGAGCTCACTTGATTTGTTCTCTATTTTTCTAGCTTCTTTACATTATTTTGAACATTCATTAATTTCTGAATGCAAGTTACTGCAGTAGGTATAATGTAAGGTTACAAGGTTCAAAATTAAATCTGGGGACAGCCTACCGAACACATCCACTTTTTATTCACACCCAAATAACACACCCTCATTTGTAGTCACAGCCACAATATCATGCCCCCATTTTTAACACCCTTTGAAACAGTTGTTTGCAAACTTTTGGAATACCATGCAAACATTTAAGGTATAAAGAAAAAATGCCTTGGGCACAATGATTAGAGAAATGATAGGTGGTGAATTGTGCCCAAATGATCACATGCACAACTTAGGCCAACCTGAGCCTACTTTTCTCAAGTGCCAGGACTGTAAAATACACAGAGCGCAGGGGCCAGTAGTGCATTGCATAATATTCATCATTATTGGTAATGCTGACTGTTGGCCTACTGATAAATGTGAATTGTGATTTTTAATGATTAGTTTACTTTAATGTATGTAATAACTTTATTACAATCTTTAAGCACATTCCTAAACATGTAACACATCTTATATTATATGATTTATGATTATGATTATATGATGAATTGCCTCACCTCTCCATCCAAGTGCAGAATATTTTCTTGATTGTGGTCACTAATTGAACTTGGCTGGCAGTACGTTCTCAACAATTGGGGTAGCAAGCCATCAACCCATCTAAAAAATAAAAGGTCATAATAGATTAAAGTAGTTCTAAAGGCTGAAGTTTCTTTCCCTTTATGCATGAAGGGAAAGAAAAACTTTTGTATCCAGCTCCTCACCAAAGCCCCCCTAATTTACCAGCATAATAACACCAAACCAGTTGTTGGCCACACAGAACACAATTTCTTTTCACTGCATAAGTACTTTCAGGGAGACCCCATAATAAGTGTTAGAGATCCAAACTGAAAATATCAATTGAAAAGAAAACAGTTTTGGCCTGTAAAATATGATTGTATAACAGTTATCAGTAACATTATTAGGCTGACAAACTCAAATGTAAAGAGTTTAGAATAAATACATTTATGGGGAATTCACTAAATCTGGAGCAAACAGAATCTGGAGTAACGGTGCAAAGTAACCAATCAGCTTCTATCATCAACTTATTCATTAGCTTTGAAAATGAAAGATTCTGTCTGTGTATTACCCTCTATATAAGCTTTGCTAATAGCCTTAAGAGACCTAAAACACTGCTGTTTTATAAAGACAGCTTGTTGCTCCTTTATGAGATATACAGTATTTACAGTATAATACCAAAAGTATTGGAACGCCTGCCTTTACATGCACATGAACTTTATTGGCATCCCAGTCTTAGTCCGTAGGGTTCAATATTGAGTTGGCCCACCCTTTGCAGCTATAACAGCTTCAACTCTTCTGGGACGGCTGTCCAAATGGTTTAGGAGTGTGTCTATGGGAATGTTTGACATTCTTCCAGAAGCGCATTTGTAAGGTCAGGCACTGATGTGAACGAGAAGGCCTGGCTCACAATTTCCGCTCTAATTAATCCCAAAGGTGTTCTATTGGGTTGAGGTCAGGTCAGTCAAGTTCCTCCACCCAAACTTGCTCATTCATCTCTTTATGGACCTTGCTTTGTTCCTGTTTCAATATGACTGTGCACCAATGCACAAACAAGGCCCATAAAGCATGGATGAGCAAGTTTGGGGTGGAGGAACTTGACTGGCCTGCACAGAGTCCTGACCTCAACCTGATAGAACCACTTTTTGATGAATTAGAGCAGAAAGTCTCCATGCAGCTGGTGTCCCTGCTCCCATAATGCCATTTTAAAAATGTATGCCCTCCTGCACATGCAGGAGATGGAGTGCAGGACGTCATGCACCTCGTCTCGTGCATGAGCCATACAACAATGCACATATTGATTTTTTTAAACAGAAAATAAGTGTAATGCCATGTGGAACATGCACTAAATGATGCTCATCTCATGCATGTGCTGTATGAGAATACTGTGAGATCTTGCAGCTTAGGTATGAGATCATTTTGTAGGTACCAGTGACGTTTCCTTCCCAGGGGGCATCTGTGCGGCCGGGGCTATGTCACTATTTCTTTCAGGGGAACAAGGAAGTAGACACAAAAATGTAAGTAAAGTAAGAAAAAAAAAATTATGATGATTTCATATCAACGTGAACACATGCATGCTCATGTGAATTTTAGGGAAAGGGGGAATGGCGTGTTTTAAAGGTATACATTGCTAACCGATTATACTATCAATTTTGTCATTCAGATGTTAGATTATAGCTATTTTTGTTTCTACAAGTTTTCTTTATTGTTGTAATACTCTCTTTTCTTTCGCTTGCTCCCTGTCAAACAGATCAGTGGACCACCCATAACCACTACCTTTCCCTCTTTTACTGATTTTTAATAAATAGTACTTCCAATGTTTTCATACAAAACAGGAACCCCCAGGCTTAATGTGCTTCAGGGCCTTGTGGTTGTAGTTATGCCTCTGTCAATATGTATTTCTCGGCCATACTGGTAAATGCAGCATTCTGCAAAATCAAGCTATCTGTGTTTCACCGTATGTCTTACCTAATGTTTACTGATAGGAAGTAACAATAAACAACTCTTTGACATATTCCCTAGTCTATTTAGTATAACATTTGAAGTAACAACTAGATTGCTCCTGGCTATTCCTGTGTGTTTAGAGTTTGGAAGCTTACAGAAATGGTAACTGATCTTGACAGAGACAATTCCTAAGAGATGTGAACTGGTGTACAGACTATGTAAGAAATAAAATAAATCCCAAAGGCATTGAAACTTTGCAAACGAGGCTACCCAAAGAACAAACAGAGGAGTTGTGGAGATAATACTGAGAAGTGTATTCCCATGACCGCAACAGTGGTCACATTGAAGGTTGAATCATGTATTAGCAAACAAAAATCAGTGTATAAGCCCTTTTACATTTGACCAAAGCAATTCAAAGAAAAAAGGATTAATCATAAAAAACATGTTTGGTAGAGAGGCTTAAATGTTATTATTTATGTATTATGCTGTAAAGCTATAAGTCCACAATGATGTTTACCTAATTGGTATAAACTAAACATGTAACTCAGGTACAAAATGTGATACCTGAAGTATGAGGCAATCACACTATGCGCTGCTAACTTTAGGAAATGTCCATTTCTGTGTTTTGCTTAAATTAGGGGTCTCCAAACTGTGGCCTGTGGGCCAGATGTGGCCCTTTGCCTGGCTTTATCTGGCAGTTGGACCGTTATTCCTTTTCACTGGTATGAGAAACTATTCTTCCCACTTACACCAGAGATGGGGAATTAATCCTCACACTGACCCCAATGATGTAATTTTTTTATTCCCACTGACCACCAAGCCTATGACATTTTCTACTCCCACTGGCCACAGTCTGGCCCCCATAAAGTCTGAAGGGCAGTAAACTGGCCCTTTGTTTTAAAAGTTTGAAGATCCCTGGCTTAACCACTTGCCGATCACCTTCCACATACAGTATATACGGCGGCAAGACGGCTTGACTGCGCCAACCGACGTACACGTATGCCGGTCTGTGCATGTGGTCCTGCGAGCACACGGTCTGGCAGACTCAAAGTATGCTGGCTACCCGCGTTCGAGGAAAAGAGAGCAAGAATGGGGATCAGTCAATGTACCACATATCCCATAGTTAATATATAGAAAGTGAAACGCATTTAATCACAGCAATTTTATTAAAAATAAGTGCCATCACTAGTTCATATGGCAGTTCATAATTCTCATTAAAAATATGTACTAACACTAATGCGTTTCACTTTCTATATATTAATTATGGGATATGTGGTAAGATTGTAATGGTCTGTGGCACAATGTCGTTTGCTTTAGATCATGAGCATGATACTAATTTGCCAAAACGGACTTTGCTGTGCACCTTTAATAAATTGTGTTGTAGGAGAAATATGGGTTAACACCGAGCGCCTTCCTGTCTGTTTGCTGTAGGCGGAGTTCTGACTAAAACCGATCGCTTGCCCTGTAGATAAATACCGGGAAGCTGCACTGTGAGGCCACGCCCTTTGATAAAGTCGTGATGGCGAAACACGACGTCAGGGCGTGACCTCATGGCGACCAGAAATTACGTCATGATGTTGTACGTTCCAAGACCCAGGGAAGCAACCAGGAAGGAGGAAGTGCTGAGTGCTGAGACTGATACTGTCTATACCGGACTATACTCCGTCCTTACAAATCCCAGGGAAAGAGGATAAAAGTAAGCTCTTTAGCAATCAACCTTGAGCTACATGACCACAGTTGGATTGTCAATTGTTTTATTGGATTTTATACACTTGACTTTGCGAATAAATTTGAGAACGGAATTAGACTATGTGGAGTCTCTCTTACATGCATGTGGATTTCAGAGATCTTTTGTGAGCTACCCTATGAGGATATCCAGATCTACAGACCATAGGATGTTGATTGGGGCTTAATAACCTCTGAGTTTTGGTGAGTTTGAACCCCTTGTGGGTGTGTGGAGCACGCGGTGGAATAGTGTTTGGTGAACGGTGCACTCATCAATTATCTACTGTTTACATCCTATATACCACATGAGAGACTCTTGTTTTATTTCAAATTGAGTTCACCTCTAAAATATTTATGTACATAGGAGTGATTCTGTACTAGTCTGTCATTTTTATATCAATTGACTGATGGAAGCGCCGCTTTGATGTTTTAATTGTTACTCACCAGAGTTTTTAATTTTTACATCTAGTCTGTAATTACAATTTATTTTAAGTGGCTGCTGAGGGAAACCTCTCTTATAATTGCATGTACTTACAAGTTATGTTATTTTATTTTCTAACACATAGAAATTTTGTGCTTATTCTATACCAACTAGCATCTATGTCTTGAGTGTTTAGAGACCTGGTTTTACATAGCGCTAAGATTGGAGGAGTGCGGCAGGACAAGTTTTTCCCCCCTTCTTATATATAATATATGCTTATTGCGATTGTTTTACCAAAAATATGTAGCAGAATACATATTGGCCTTAACTGATGAATACATTTGTTTTTTTATATATTTTTTTGGATATGTATTATAGCAGAAAGTAAAAAATATTGGCACTCTTTTTTTGTTTATAGCACAAAAAAAAAACGCAGAGGTGATCAAATACCACCAAAAGAAAACTCTATTTGTGGGAAAAAAAGGGCATTAATTTTGTTTGGGTACAACATTGCATGACCGCGCAATTGTCAGTTAAAGCGATGCAGTGCCATATTGCAAAAAATGGCCCGGTCAGGAAGGGGATAAATCCTTTCGGGCTGAAGTGGTTAAATTAATCTCTAGGGGGGTCCAGGATGTCTGCCTCCCATAAAAAAAAAACAGTAAGGTCGATTAATTTCCATAGTTATTGCAATTTAATATCTGTATTTTTAAAATATCACATGCAATAGTAAAAAAGGTAATTCATCAACGTAAAATATTGAATTTGCAGTAATTACCCTGAATCCTTTAAATATGTTGGATAAATAACAAAAAAAAGTGGCATGCATCATTAAAGTCAATTAAAAATAAACACATTTGTTTTTTATCTCATGAAATAGGCAGTCCACATTATATTTTAGGCTAGGCTCACATTAGTATGTGCTCTAAACAGCCACTGCCAGGTGTTCAGAAGGTGGTCCTGCCGCTTCCCGAATGCCTTTTTTTCTCGGTTTGATTTATTTCTCTTTTTTATTTGCTGAACAGCAGTTTATAATGGGGCTAATGCACCACAAATGCGAGCCAAAAGTTTAACTTAACCCCTTGCCGACCAGCGCAGGATGATGTACGTCGGCACAATGGCACAGCTTGGCAAATAGGCGTACCTGTATGTCCCCTTTAAGGCACGGCTTAGTGGGCGTGTGCCCGCCGCGTACTCTGTGAGCTCTATTTGTGGGGAAAAAAGGCCGTCAATTTTGTTTAGGTGCAACGTCGCGTATTGTATGCCAGCTATGAGTAAGCACTCGCTGTGAGTGCGAAACGCGTCAGTTGATCTCTGTACACTTCTGCTGTAGTGTTTTTGTACACCTCAATGATTCAACTTTTTTATTAATAAAGGTACTTATCATCAGATCGGTGTGCGGCTTCCAGATCCCTTTGTTTTTCTCTGCCTTGCAACGTCGCGTGACCGCGCAATTGTCAGTTAAAGCGGGACAGTACCGCAAAAAGTGCTCTGGTTCAGGAAGGGGGTAAACTCTTCCGGGGCTGAAGTGGTTAAAGTGATTGTAAATGATCATCTTGTAAAACAACTCATTCAGTATAAAATAGAAATAAAAAGTAAAAACATATATATATATATATATATATTACTAATATATAATACTGTATATAAAAATCATTATAAATACTGTAAACTTTTTCCCTTTTTTTTAAGTGATCATATTCCCTCTGTTCTCAGCCGCATAAGAGCTGGGGGTAGGAGAAGCAGCAGCATACTGAGCTTCCAAGTGAATGGCTGTGCAGCAGGGGGCATGTCAGAACAAGTCTGATCATTGAAGGAAAACATACCGAGTTCCCAGCACAGCTATAGAACTGACCATAGTGTGTTCTCCTGCTTAGTGTGGTCAGTTTTTAATAGAAAAGCAGACGGGCTGGCAGGGAAACATTACAAAGAGAACAATATACTTTCTCATACAAGTACACAGTACAGCAGGCACATATCAGGAATATGAAGTGTTGGGGTAACAAATGCTTTAAATGGCTGAGTTTTACAGGTGGTGCCACCTATCAGCTCAACATGCTAAGGCCCCTTTCACACTTATACGACTTGTCCCACGATTTTGTACTGCAAAATCGTATGACAAGTCATTCTCCATGATTTTCAATGACTACCATTCATATTGGCACGACTTTAAGTCGTGCCGACTTCAAAGTAGTCCCTGCACTACTTTGGTCCAACTTCCATACGATTTCTACTCCATAGACCTCAATGCTAAACCCTCAAGTAGCATGCAAATCGTACCTGAATAATATAGACACGATTTCAGCACTACTTTGGTCCAACTTCCATACGATTTGTACTCCATAGACCTCAATGTTAAACCCTTAAGTAGCATGCAAATTGTACCTGAATAATTCAGCACTACTTTGAAAGCACAAGCTGAGAATGGTTAATGCCAAAGTTGTGGCAAAGTCGTACAAAGTAGTACTGCTCCCAAATCGTGGCAAAATCGTGGTAAAATCGCGGCAAAATAGCGGCCCCGAAATCGCGGTAAAATCGCGCCACTTTGAAGTTGTATAAGTGTGAAAGGGGCCTAAGTTAAATTTGCAGCAGCCATGACGCAAAACATTGTGGCTGCAGCAGATGAACAGCCTCCTTCGGCTGTATTTTACGCTTTAGGTGGGTGGCAAAGGGGTGGTAAAACCACTGCTCAGCCACCTGATTTTACCACTCCCAGCCACCCATGTGTAAGAGGCCTTAGGAATGTGCAAAACAACAATTAGGGGAATTTTGCACTGGCCAGTAAGATAAAATAATGTTTTGATGTGAAAATGTTATGCTCTTAGCTCAGGAATGTAAATAAATTGTAGCAGGTTTTAACTGCTATCTGTACCCCTGTTAGGGAGATGCGCCCTCTCTATTTGTACTGTTTATCATTATCATCTCAACTGAAAATAGAAGAAAATCTCAAATTTTGGGTTGCCCCTGAACAGGAATATCTTTCAATGGGGACACTAGTTCTGGTGACCCTGGTGACAATCAGAGATTCCCTCACTTTTCTCTCACTTCCTGTTTCAACTACAGGACAGGAAGTGAAGGGAAATCACCCAAATAGGACACAAATGGCAAAAATAAACCTTACAGAGGTCATAAACCTTTTTTAAAGTGTTTGTAACCTTAAGGAGTGTTGAAAACAGTTTTCGTTAGATTAATCCAATGTTACCATTAATTTATCTTTTTTTTAACTTGCCTGTAATGCATTTTCTGCCTGTAACATAGCAGGTCACCTAATCGTTATATGCTCCAGAGTGATTCACAGACCTGCTGGTGGGCATCTACACAGCAAAGCATTATTACGTCATTAGTGGAAGTGACGTTTGCCACCGGGTGTCTGCGCTTCTAAGGCAATGAAACAAAAGCATATCCAGCAGCTACTCTGGAGGGGAGGAGGCGATGGAGGGGAATCCATAGCAACTCAAACCAGATGGCGGAGGAATGGGTCGTGGCTTTGTACTGACTATGGAAGGTAAAGCATACCTGTCCAAAACAACGGGATGACACAAGATGTAAACTGACCACGCTAGCATGGCCTGGTCAGTTTACTCTTTGAAAGAGGGGTACAGGTAGGATCAACTGGGTATTAGAGAATACTGGCAGACTAAAATAAAACAGCGACATTAAAGTGGAGTTCCACCCAAAAGTAGAACGTTCGCTTTAAGTACTCCTCGCCCCCTGACATGCCACAATTGCATGTCATTTTTTTGGGAGGGGGGAGAGGGTACCTTGCTTTAAGTGGGACATCCTGTCCCACTTCCTGCTTCCACCTTCTGGTCACCTAGTCGACTCCACCTTTCCCCCTAGGTGGCCCCTCCCTTTAGGCAATCTTCTGGTACACATCAAAGTTCCCAGAATATTGCCTGTCCACTCGGAGAGCGCAACGCGGCTCGCGCATGCGCAGTGCGCACCCGGCCGTCCGTGGAGCCACAAGCTGTCACGGCCGGGTGCCCATAGTTCCAATGATGGCGCCACAGAGAGGAGGAGGGAGGCTTCGGGCTGATCCATGGGACAGGTGAGTGTCTGTTTATTAAAAGTCATCAGCTATACTTTATGTAGCTGCTGACTTTTAACCACTTCATTAGGATTTACCCCCTTCCTGACCAAACCATTATTTGTGATACGGCACTGCGTCGCTTTAACTGACAATTGTACCCAAACAAAATTGACGTCCTTTTTTCCCCACAAATAGAGCTTTCTTTTGGTGGTATTTGATCACCTCTGCGGTTTTTATTTTTTGCTCTATAAACAAAAAAAGAGCCGTGGATGACGCAGTGACGTACGGGTACGTTGTTTTGCTCATCCGTGCCACTTTGCCGTCGTATATCTGCGTGAGCCAGTCGGCAAGTGGTTAATGAACTGAAAAAAGCCTGGAATTCCGCTTTAAAGAGCACAGTAAAAATGCATTAAAGAGCCAGTAACATGATTATTTTTGTCTTAGGTTTACAAACACTTTACGCTATCCAAAATGAAAAAAAAATAAATATAAAAAAAAGTTTTGCCCTTAGTTCTACTTTAAGTGCTAAATATCACAAAACATAAATATTTAACTAATTTGTTAAATAAGCCATTTATTTTTTTTACAGAATTTGCTACTTATAAGAAAACATGCAGTATTTATCTCTTTATGAATTGACATTTATAGATTGATAAAACTGACATTTATAGATTGATAAAACTATATCTTTTAAATAATAAATATTATACAAAAATGTGATATATCCTTTTTGAAGTAATTGACCACTGTTGTAAATTTTGATTCAAGTCATCTTACAGCTTAACAGCTGTAATACATTGCTTTATATGCTATATACATTCCATTCAGGTTTCCTCATCTATCATTTTATAAGATGACCTGCTGAAAGTACTGTATAACTGTACTTTTAGTAAACATTTTTCCTGTCCCTGTAGCATATAACAAATACAGGCATACCCCACTTTTAAGTACACAATGGGATTTAGTTACTAAAGCTGGAAAGTGCAAAATCAGGCTCACTTCTGCATAGAAATCAATGAGCTTCTAAACCCAGCTTGTTCAATTAAGCTTTGTTAATAAACCCTGGAAGCTCATTGGTTTCTATGCAGAAGTGAGCCTGATTTTGCACTTTCCAGCTTTAGTAAATAAGCCTCATTGTGTACTTAAAAGTGGGGTATGTCTGTATTAATATAAACAGAGGAAACAGCAGAGTGCGATCTTCAGGCTGGAGAGGTCTGTTTGCAAACAAACCTTTAGCCTACAAGTGATCACTGTGATTGGCTGTCATGGTGATTGCACGGTCAAGAACCATGCTAACTGGTTTCCAGTCATTATTAAAACACCTGTAGTTTCAGTAATGGCTCTATGCCTGAACTACCAGTATGTACATGCTTGTGCTGCTGGTTCACAGCTGTAATGTAAATTAGACATGTGCATTCGTTTTCGTCCGAATGCATTTTCGTCCGGATTTCAGGTATTTTCGTTATCGTTTTAACAAACGATAACGAAAGTGCAGAGTCCGAAAAACGAAAGATCCGATATAAACAAATGCTTTATTTTCATTTTCGTTGCTACAACAGTTCGATATAGATAGGAGATTCGACATGATGATGACAATAACAATCTGTGTCCATCAAACCTGTGGTCGAATGTGCCTAACCTTAGCTCTATTAGTCCAAGATTATTCTACATAGAAAGAAATGATTCGACATAGAGAGAAAAGATTCGACGTAGGGGAGTAAAGATTCGACGTAGGGGAGAAAAGATTTGACGTAGGGGAGAAAAGATTCGACGTAGGGGAGGAAAGATTCGACGTAGGGGAGGAAAGATTCGACGTAGGGGAGGAAAGATTCGACGTAGGGGAGAAAAGATAAATAAAAATAATGATGATGATAAATGTTATTGGCTGATTGTAGCCAAAGAGGTGGAGCAGTAAAATAGCTAGAACTAAGTACACATGTACTTTGGCTTATGGTGTCTGTTGAAAGTTCTAAGAAGATTCGACGGAGCAGGTAAACTATACGGCATTGTACAGTTTAGCTTCTCCTTCGAATCTTCTTTGAACATTCGACAGACACCATAAGCCTTCAATGACAGATTCGACCTTAATTTGGATTTTCGGACGAATACAATTTTTAACAAAAAACGAAATAAATAAAAACAAATTTCGGGAGTAACTAAATAAATTTATTTTTGAGACGAAAACGAAATTCCGAAACGAAATATTTCAGTGTGCACATGTCTAATGTAAATTAACCTTCTGTCCAAATAAGTACAGGACCTGAAAATGTTAATCAACAAAATTAAATTGTCAAAAGGCTAAAAATCTGTTTTTAGTCATGACAAGAAAAAAATGGTAACAGTAGGTTCTTGGCATTTCAGTATATTTGACAGAATTTGGTAGATCTTATTTAAACAAATCAGCACAAGGCAGCAGCTATGACTCACAGGAACCCATAACAGCTTATTTAATGCTCCCCCTTTCTAGTAAAATCTTGGTGGCATCTGGTACCCCTAGAGCAGAAAAGAGCTGGCTGTATAACTGTATTGACTCTTACCCAGGGCCTGTGCATCTATTAGAATCAGCTGTGGATTTCAAAACAAATGTTTGAACCCAGTGGACTGAATCGTTTTCAGTCTGACCCACAATGTAACTAATTAATAGTTTGCATCAGTTCAGTTTCTTCTTACCCATGGCTTTTATTCATGAACCCGAGCAACTGACCAGGCTGGAGAGCCTCAGTATACACCATATCAATCTTGATCTTTTTGCCTTCATCTTTAAGTTTCTCCACAAAGACGTTTATGCATGTTGTCTTCCCACATCCTGCAGGCCCTGTCACCAAAACCTTAACAAAAAAAAGAGCATTAAAGCAGTTTACCAGGTATACAAGTCAGTTCATTTCAATGTCACAGACCTGTATTAAGATCTGACCTACAATGTTAATTCTTCACAGCATCATTTTGGAATATGTGATCATCATGTTAATTTCCATCTTGGCCATAATTCATCTCTTAATGTGATATATACGTTAATTGATTAAAGGGTCATCTTGCAAAGACATATTCTTCACCACCCTGAGGATATAGCTATGTTTCCGAGCAAAATGTCCAAGCCTACTTTTATGTCTTTATATTACATCTCCATCATTCCCAAAGGCTACTGCTGATTTGGCTTTTCAAGCTGGTGATGTTTGCAGATAACATACCAGGCACTCACACTTCATGGATATGTTGCCTACAGCAAAAGCAATCATTCCAATAACTTTGATGATGCATTCAAATTAGTCATTGTGAGCTACATCTGTACTTACTGTTTGGTATTTTGGTGCCAGCTGAACCAGATGGGAAACTTTGGATACAAATGTGTTACTTGGAAAAATATGACATTTTTCTGCAGCTTTTATTATGGCATTCGGGACACTGGTTTCTCCCGTACATTCGGATGAGGGAACCTGCCGGCCAGGACCATATTTTGCAGCAATGACTTCAGGGAGCAGACCATCTGGAGCCAAAGACATAACAGATTTGGTGGCAGGAATAGTTTATATTACACCATATTAAAAAAAAAGCTAATTTACAGAAAATAGCCTCTTCTTTTTAAATATACGATTCCATTGCTGGCTTATTAATTACCACTGTGAGACTACAGGAATAATGCATGGTGTGCTTAATTTATAACTCACACAACATTTATGAATACAAGTACACATGTACTCATTTAACTTTGTTAGATGATCAACACACTATATTTTCACAGAACATCATAGGATGTACACTATTAAAATGTAACTGTGCAAGACAAAATGCATGTTATTTATGATGTGCAAGATATATTTTCATACATACAGAAATTAGGTTATAGGGTTTAAATTCAAACCCTATAAATCTAATTTCTTGCATAAAGTAAGTCTTGGCAAATGACTTGTGTTTCTGTTGAATTTCTGTTTTATAGTTGGGAAGAATAATTGAAGAGTAGTTTGCTTATTAAGTAACTATACTAATAAATATTTTTGGTAAAAAAGAAGACCAAAAATAAACTTTATATAAAATGTATATACGTTAGTTATGCTATGCATACACTGGTAATTAATAAAAACAGTGTGATGAAAATATGAAATTTATTTTAAAGAAAAGACTTCTCTAATAAGCTTTCCTGTGCATACAAAAGTGTCAAATCTCTGTATAGTTGATTAACTGCTAGTCACATTAAATTATAAACAGAAATATACAGTAATAAAAAGAAATATACAGTAATTCAGAAGCAGTTTAAGCTAATGGTACTCCAAAAAAACTTGCTGCCTGAGTTTTGTGTTGATTTAATGGTTTGAAGTATATAATTAGTAGATGTGACTTCTGATTTAACAGGCATGTTTGTTCCAGAGAAAGTGACAAAGAAATTATTACAGTCAAAGCATCAACATAATAGCCAGGCAATGTCAACCCCCATATTTCTCTCAGCACAGGTTTCCATTCATTTCTTGGTAAACTTAAAGTAGAAATCCAGGCAAAATGTTTTTTTTTCAAGGATTGAATAAGCAAGGAAGAGTTTAATTTAGGGATATCTCTCTCCATTCCTGATCCAACCATGACAGTCAAAGCTCTGTAGAAAGCACAACACTTCCCCTCTATACTTGTATACTATTTTGGAGGATCCACTAGGAGGCCTGTTATACCAACACTGTGGATTTTCCTAGCAATTTATAAAGAGAGAATCACAACTCTTCCTGTCATTGCACAACCAATAGTGGGGTGGAATCCTACTGAAATCACAGGCAGCATTAAAGTTCAAGTGTGCAAACAAACCCTTTCCCATGGCACTAAAAATATAGAATATCTTAGGTATACTTCAACTTGAACCCACATTACAAGTATTCCAAATCGAATTAATAGAGAATACAATGATTCATAAAGAATATTGAGAATGACCACAACAAGATTGATTCAAAAATTATGCAATGACTCCATGGAAATAAAACCTCTAAAATATGTGCAAAATACATTTTTGAAATTATGCCAGTTTACTGTAGCGCATGCGCTAGAGTATTGACAGCTGGACTATAGGGAAAACCGTATGATGATCTGCTTTTGTAAAAAAATAAATATCTATCTACTCCACTCACCCCTGTTGTGGTATTTGACCGCAGAGCAGCCCTGTCCATTGCCTGTTCTTTGGACTAGTAGTGGACATCACTACACTGTTAATCACCATGCTCCATGTAATTCCACTGAAACGCTTCCTACTCCAGCGCATCAATTTATTAAGTTTCACCAAGCCTAATTTTAAATTCAACTGGTGTAAAACAATTGGCTGTAAAGACTGATTTTGGGTAATAACAACAGCTGAATTTGAAGTTGTTTAGTGACTAATAAAAGGAATAAATTCATTAGATAAGCTAAAGGATGTTTATGTATTCAAGAGCTCTTTTTTAATGAGTATTTTCTAACTTCATGAATGTACTGCATTTTAAGGAATTCCAAGGCTTTTTAAAGTATCAGCTTAAATTGTATTATCTTATAATAATGCGTTGCTGTTTTATTCATTTCACTTCTTTTTCCAGTATAAAGGTCTGAAGTATAAATGTATAGGGACAGCCTTATGTGCTCATTGCATATGCATGTAGTGTTTCTTGCATAGTAGAGAAGTAGTGTATATGTGCTAGATCAATTTTCTTATCTTAAAGTAAATCTATATATCAATTTAGAATAAATTTCCACAAATTTGATTTAGGTGCACTCTAAAGCACCATAAACTGCTCCTAAAACACATGGAGAGTCCTTCCCCATTTTATACAGTACTTATGTATACTTTTAGTGTGGTACATTTACAAAAAATCCAGCTGTCACATTTTTAGTGCAACTTTCAGTTAGCCCATCTTCCATGAAGATAAATCAGGTAGAATGTAAAACATCTACATGCGTGCTTATTAAACATGCATGGAGCTAACACATAAAATACTTCACCCCTTGAAAAATCATATAGAAAGAGCACATCAAACGCACTTGAAAATGCAAATCAAGAATAAGCAAATACAGAAACTACAAACAGAATCTCTAAATCTGTATATGGAATGATATCAACAAAATATGGCACGCTAAATGTCAAACTTGATGGTCACATTAAAACATTGTCTTAAATTAACTTTACATTAATTAAAATCTAGTTCAATGAAATTGTAACATAGGCCTTAAAACAAAGCCTAAACTTACCAAAATTATTGAAATCTGTACCACTGTCATACAAGTTGTTTTCCAGACTAAATACATTTAGACATTCTGCCTTCAAAAAAGTTTTAAAAGCATGTTCCCTGTCTGTTGACAGCTGTGGTAACCAGCAATTGTATATGGCTGTAACAATAGCTCTTTCCTCTAGCCACTGCTTCCATTCTTCATCTCCTTTCTTTTCTTGATCTAAAATGTAAAAAATATATGTATATAATAATGTTTACCATACAGTTTGTGTCAGTGTACTACAAAAAGTAGAATGGATGAAGAGATCATTTTATTATTCTGGCATATATTTCTTTGTACCAGGCTCCGAGAAAAAGAGAAGGGTGTTTGTCAGAATCACAACTAAAATCCTCTGGGTCCTAGCACTAAATATAAACCAAGACTGAACAAGTAATAACACCTAGATTTAACACAAAATACCCATGCTTTACAATAGACCCATGATCATGAAATACTTGTAAGGAGATGGCTAGTCTCCTTTGCTGTGGTCGCTCAGTGACTGTCAGTGACTAAATGTTGGGAGCTTGCTTGAACCAGTGATTATCTGTCCCTGTTTTGATCCAGAAAGGGCAGGAGCCAAGTAAATCACAACTAAAAACCTCTGGGTCCTAGCACTAAATATAAACCAAGACTGAACAAGTAATAACACCTAGATTAAACACAAAATACCCGTGCTTTACAATAGACCCATGATCATGAAATACTTGTAAGGAGATGGCTAGTCTCCTTTGCTGTGGTCGCTCAGTGACTGTCAGTGACTAAATGTTGGGAGCTTGCTTGAACCAGTGATTATCTGTCCCTGTTTTGATCCAGAAAGGGCAGGAGCCAAGTGTTTTACAGATTTGTTTAAAGCAACATGGTTTACAAGCTCCTCTGTATGGGTTGAATAGGGTATTCATTAAAGCAGAATTCTGTGGTACACTCTTGTCAGTGCCCCAAAACTGTAGCTGGCTGGGAAGTCTATGTTGGTAAAGCACCTAGAAAAGAAGTGCTTTCACATTGGTCTCATGGCTACAAGAAGCTCGACTAATATACTCCAGTTGGAGCCAAATCTTCAGAATACGTGTTATAATGCTAAGTTGCTTTATGTACATTATTTTACAGTATGTTTTCAAAAAGCCAACATGTAGGCTATCATACAAATATATAATACATATTTGTAAGTATAGAGACCCTGTCCTAAACTGAAGTGTCCCTGGTTAAATTTAGGTTTCTCCTATGCTCAGGACATTGATTGATGTCTGCTTCTTTTGAGCTGTCTCCAGTAGGGATGGGCGAACGGTTCAGCCCGAGCATAAGTTCGGGCCGAACTCTGGTTGTGCGGATGTTCGGCGAACACCGAACAATATGTGGTATTCGGGGCAAATTTGAAAGCCGGAACACCGTTAAAGTCTATGGGACTCTAACATGAAAAATCTGAGGGTGGGGCCACCCGATGACATAAACGTGTGACCCCAGAGGGGGGCGGGTCACCTGTTTACATCACCAGGTGGCCCTGTCCTCAGCTATATAACAGCTGTCACCCAGAAGAAGCATCACTCAGCGGGAGCCTCCCGTGGAGGCGGAACAGTTGCAGTTTTTTTTTTTTTTACTTTTTCGGTTCGTCAGAAGGCATGAATTTACATCGCTGGACTTTTTTTTTTAATAAAGGACTTGTCCTAAGCTGTCTCTTGTCTTTTTTACCAACTTTGACACTTTTTGTTGTGAAATAGTAGGGGCACAATGTACTCCGCTACCAATTTACATAGGGGGGCCGAGATCTGGGGGTCCCCTTGTTAAAAGGGGCTTCCAGATTTCAATAAGCCCCCCGCCCGCATACCCCCACAACCACCGGGCAAGGGTTGTGGGGATGAGGCCCTTGTCCCCATCAACATGGGGACAAGGTGCTTTGGGGTCAGACCCCAAAGCACCCTCACAATGTTGTGGGGATACGGCCTGGTGCGTTTCAGGAGGGGGGTGCTCTCTCATCCCCCCTCTTTTCTTGCAGCTTGCCAGGTTGCGTGCTTGGATAAGGGTCTGGTATGGATTTTGGGGGACCCCTACACCATATTTTTTTTAATTTTGGCGCAGGGTTCCCCTTAATTTCCATATCAGACCTCTAGGGCCTGCTATGGATTTTGGGGGGATCCTCACGCAATTTTCTTTTTTTTATTTTGGTTTGGGATTCCCCTTAATATTCATACCAGACCCAAAGGCCCTGGTAATGGACTGGGGGGGAACCTGTGCCCTTTTTTTCCAATGAGTTTTATCTATATTGCCGAGACCCGACAATTCATTACAGCCGAGATCAGTTTTAAATGACAATTTTTCCTTTAGAAATGTCACTTTGCTGTGGTACTGTTCTAAACACGGGAAAAATGCACCACTTTACAGGCATACTATAGACATCCCCCCAGGCATGATATTTAAAGGAATATTTAATTTTTATTGTTTCACTTTAAGCATTAAAAAAATCACTGCTCCCAAAAAAACTTCCGTTTAAAAAAAAATTTTTTGCATTGATACATGTTCTTTGGGGAAGGACCCGGGTCCACAAACACTTTTTTATGAAAATAACTTGCATATACTTTAAAATGAGCACTTTTGATTTTTCATGTTCGTGTCCCATAGACTTCAATGGTGTTCGTGTGTTCTTACAAATTTTTTGCCTGTTCAGATGTTCTGGTGTGAACCGAACCAGGGGGTGTTCCGCTCATTCTTAGTCTCCAGTAGTTAGTGTGAGAGGTAACAATGTAGCAGAGTTATGAATATTGTCTCAACTACAGTAATAAACGAGGGGTTTGGCCCAGTGGTGTGAACTGAGGGGAAATAATATTTGGTGCAAATGTCTAGAAGGGTCTTCCCCTTCTAGACATTAAGCCAAGGACTACATCCTGAGAGGTAAGCTTGCCACACTATCTAGAGGTCATACTCAACCAAACAAAGAGGAGGAGTGCTACATAAAGTACTGTTTCGCTTTGACAATTGAGAGTTTCAATATGCCCCAGTACGAAAAAGTGGACTGTGTGTATTTTAGGAATCCATTAATGACTATAGTTTTACAAATGCAAATTTGTTTTTAATAAGCAACTTTGTCAAATGTTGAAATGAAATACAGAAAGAATCCTTTGAGGCAGGTGAGCAAACATGTGGTTATAAAAATGTAAGCCCCTAATTTAAAAGGGACTGATTAACCTAATCTTTCATCTGACTAGGTTTAGTGTTGCAAATCTTTGTCATTAATTCTTTCTCTGATATTAGCTCAAGCTGGACAGGGACACATTGAAGACATAGGAGATCTGATGAAAAGAAGCAGAATACTTTTCCCAAGCAGATCAGACAGTGCATAGACAACAAATCAATGACATTTGTTAGCCACAAAGGCTGCTTGGTGCTTGCATACTTCAGTTAATGTAATGCGATTTTATAAAAATGTATTTGAGCGGCTACAATGACTGATTTCGCTTATAGCCTAGGTTAGTGAAACAAAATGGTTTGCAGACTGCATCATACATCAAATGCTATCATGTAAATGATCCATTTGTTGAGCCAATATCTGATCATATTTGATTAAGTTGGTCTTCTTGCTTTGTGGCATCCTAATTTAACTAATGTACTTAGTGTCTCAAAATTTTAATTCCACTCACACATCTTTCCAGCTAATTTCTGGATCACAAAGAAATTGGTCCGATTTCAAAATGTCAGAGTCTGGTTAGCAATTCAAATGGCAGTAGCAGTAATTACAGCTTTTCATATTCTGGCATGCTGCACTGCATCAAAATTGACACAAATTTTGGGTTCCCTAATACCAGAGTGAAGAAGTTAGTATCTGAAATGATATGGAAATATACTGCTCAGAGATTAATAACTGTTCTTCCAAAAAGAAAGATGGCTCTTTTCACTTCGTCTATTACTGCATGTATGAAAGAAGAAGGAAAATAACAGTGATGCCTTCTCTCCTAGAACCAGCCAGCAATGCATTATTACTCACAAGCTGTAATCACTTCTGTCAGTTCTATTCACATGTATAAAGGAAGAGATACATGAGGTGCACAGTGCTCTGAGATGCTGATTAACGAACACGATAGATACTTTATGCGAAGGGTTTGAGGACAGGCTGTTCAATTTATGCCTGACTGCGCTACAAGAATAAAAGCCATCAAATTAAACTATATTCATTTTTAGAAGTACAAAGTTTACATTAAAAAGACTTCACAATTGAAACATCCTTAGGAAAAACATATATAAAAATAACTGACAGTTTCTGTGGATCCAAATGCAAACATGAGCTCATGATCCCTGGATACAAACCCTGAAAGGATTTTTTAAATATGACTGAAGATATTTTGTAGCAGTAGTGTATAGGAAATAAATTTTTTACTTAAGAAGTCCTGAGTCTGAGAGATCCAAGGATATCCATGCCAGGGTGAAATATTAAAGAAAACCTGTACTGAGAGAATTGGGAGGGTGACATGATAACATCTTCAAAAATACTAGTAGTCTGGATGTTATGCTGTTCCAGTAAATGCCATACTTTCTAAGTCACAGAGATGAACAAGTATACAAACCAAGAGTTCTTTTACTTTGTCTTTCAAGATATGGTTGAACTATAGCTGAAACTCCTTAGACAACTTATTCAAGTTCTTTTAATTGTGAATAACTGCATAGCACAATGTGTCTGCACCCATTGCTGAATTGAGTGTTCAAACAAAGAGGTAACTTAACTCTTCCATGACTAATGCCGCATACACACGACCGGTTTAGCCATCGTAATAAACTCAGACGGTTTCTCTGATGTGACTTTGACAGAATTCCATTTAAGCGGTCTTGCCTACACATGGTCAACCCAAAGTCCAGAACGAGGTGACGTACAACACTTACGACGGGACTAGAAAAAGGCAGTTCAATAGCCAGTAGCCAATAGCTTCCGTCTCGTACTTGCTTCAGAGCATACGTCGTTTTTGGTCCGTCGGACCAGCAAACAGACGATCAGTTTTCTCGATAGGAATTGAGTCCGTCGGAAATATTTAGAACATGTTCCATTTCTAGGTCCGTCAGATTTTTTGAAAAAGAAAGTCCGATGAGGCCTATACACGATCGGTATATACGATGAAAAGCTTCCATCTGACTTTTTCTGTCGGACAGTCCGCTTGTGTGTACGCAGCATAAAAGTACACTTTAATAAGGTCTAAATTGAACACATAATATAAAACCAGTGTTAGTTTTGGCAGAAAAGTTTCATTTAGTTTTAGTCTTATGCCCCGTACACAGGAGTGGAAATTCCGCCAGCAAAAGTCCGATGAGACCTTTTGGTTTGAAAATGTGACCGCGTGTATGCTCCATCAGACTTTTGCTGGCAGAGCAATTTTTCGGTCGGAAAAAGTTCTGATCTGAAATTCCGATCGTCTGTACCAATTCCGACGCGCAAAATTCCTACGCATGCTCGGAAACAATTCAACGCATGCTCAGAAGCACTGAACTTCATTTTCTCAGCTCGTCGTAGTGTTGTACATCACTGCGTTCTTGATGGTCAAAAGTTCAGGGAACTTTTGTGTGACCGTGTGAGCGGAATTCCGTCGGAAAAACCATCCAAGATTTTTTCGACGGAATTTCCTCTCGTATGTACACGGCATAAGTCTTAGGACTAAAATGGCATTTTAGTTTTAGTCCCATTTTAGTCTTCTGCAAGTGTTTTAGTCTTAGTCCTATTTAGTCAACTAAATCTCCAGTACATTTTAGTTGACTAAAATCCTTTTAGTCTAAAATCGAATGGCTTTAGCAAGATTGTAATGCATTATTTAAGCATTTCTCTACAATTTCCAAATTCCTTATATACTTCTGGAATAAAAAATCGAATACGTTGATATTTATGATATTAAGGTTTGAACGTGACACAGATTAGTCATTATATAAGGTCTTTAAGGTAAACCAAGTTTAGTTACAAGAATATTGCTTTTAAACAGAAGTGTAACGTTAAAAAAAAAAATAAAAACTGTTTGCGTGATGATGCCACCATGCAGTGCACATTTATGTAAACTTGTCTGCTTTAAGAAAATATATAATGTTTGGGAGGGGGTTATGTAATCTTCAGGCCTCAATTTATTTTTTTAACCACTTGCAGGGCACTTAAACCCCCCTCCTATCCAGACCAATTTTCAGCTTTCAGCGCTGATGCACTTTGAATGACAATTGCGTGGTCATACAACACTGTACCCAAATGAAATTTTTATCATTTTTTTACCACAAATAGAGCTTTCTTTTGGTGGTATTTGATCACCTCTGCAGTTTTTACTTTTTGTTAAAAAAAAAATGTAAAAAACTGAATTTAAAAAAAAAAAAAAATTTAATTTTTTTATATTTTGTTATAAAAAAATTTAAAAAGGGTCATTTTTCTCCTTCATTGATGTACACTGATGAGGCGGCAGTGATGGGCACTGATAGGCGGCAGTGATGGGCACTGATGGGTGGCAGTGATGGGCACTGATGGGTGGTAGTGATGGGCAGCACTGCCAGGTGGCACTGATTGGCACTACAGGTGGGCATTGATAGGTGGCACTTGTGGGCATTGATAGGTGGCACTTGTTGGCATTGATAGGTGGCACTGTGGGCACTGTTAGGTGGCACTGCGGGCTGTTTTAATTGGCACTAGTAGGTGGCACTGATGAGGCAGATGTGCCTCTTCCATCCCAGCCGGTGATCGGCTTTTTTTTCTACTCACGCTGTCAGCTTTCTGCGGACAGCCTCCTATCTACAAATGCCGGGCTCCATCCAGAGGAAGCAGGAGCTCCATGGAAACCGGAAGTTCGGATGGTAAACGTCCCTACTTCACATTTTCATTTAGTTTTCATTTGTTAACGAAAACGGAATTGATTTTCATCATAGTTTTTGACAGAGGACGTAAATGTGGTGTCACTTTCGTTTGGTCACTGTAAAAATGCCGGTGATGAAAATTATAAAAGCGCTTTCGTTGACGAAATTAACACTGCATAAAACAATATAGATTTCTGTTTTAAGGCACCACATTTTCTTCAAAGAATGAAAAAACTGCCCAGAGATGCACAAGTGTTTTACCAAAAGTAACTGCCTGATTAGCTAAGTCAAGAAGCAGAAAAATTGATTTGAAAATTTTGGATTTAAGTTTTTTGCTAACTGGAATCATCCATCAGTAAAATTTGATATTTACTTATTTTAGAGGGGTCAGTGAAGCTTAAAGATTTGCAAGCCCAGGCTGCCTTTTGCCTGGCGAATAACTGAAGCCCTTGTTCTGGGATTTTAATATGTTACAAAGCCAGCTTGGAGATAACAGGGTTAATTTACTAAAGGCTATTCATTTTGCAAATGAATTTTGCCTTAGTGAATGTGATTAAAATTCACTTTGCAAAGAATACCCAATCACATGCAAAGACATTTTTTAAAAATAGATTTTTGCTTCCACATGATTGAATGATGGAATAAATTAGCGCATCAGCTCATTAACATTTACAGCGTATGTATATATACTTCCTGGACTAGAAGCAATTACACCAGGATCAGGGCTGCAGCTGCAATCAAAACAACAACCTTTCCAGTTCTGTAAAAAACTTGCTCTTTTTTGAGGCTCGAAAGAAACATTTAGGAATAAAAAACATGGAGGGAAAAAAAATAATTGACACCATACTGTAATGTCTTGAGTCCAGACAGCCTTGAAGACTGGTAAACGTCCCTCCACCTGCAACAGTGTGAGCACTGATTTACTCAAAGGAGTACTTGTCTCCAGACGTAGAGGTCTTTGGGGTCCAGTTCCTATTGTGGCACTGGGAGGTGGATTTCTGCTTGTAGCCTGAAGCCTGTGGCCAATGAAAGGATTGCTTATTAGCAGCCAAAGAAGCCCCCAGTTTCTGACTCATTGCATTCTCCTTCTTCAGGGAAGGAATCATGCTTTTGCTCATCATAACTTTGTGGATGGCATCCAAGGAAGGCCCAAACAAACACTTGCCCCTCAAGAGAAACTGCTTGATTTACAGCAAACCAGCATATGGGCCACAGAATTCTCTTCATAAGGACCGACTTAATACCCAGTTTGTAGAGTTGCCTAATGGAACCCTCCAAGCATCCACCAAGAAACTTCAGGCCTTTGTATATACCTCCAGTTATTGTCTAATTACAGAATCCTCAGGATCAGGCTTCCTGGAGCAGAGCATACATTTTTCTTACACTAAGTGCTTGGCAAACTCATTTTGCAGCCACTGCCAGCTGCAGAGCTGCATCTGCCAAGAGAAGAATGCCCTAAAGGGCGCTTCCAAACTACCCTGTCTACACCATGAGAACTCCTCCTTCATAGGAAACTGCTGAGCAAACCGCTTAGGGGTGAAAATACTTATTCTGGCCCAATAAGTATGCCTTACCTTCTGCCATTGAGGATATAGGGGGTTTTGGTTGCCACCAGGACCTGAGACGAGTCAGAACCCTGAGCCACTTCGAGAGAAGACTACTCCTCAGAGAACTCCCATTCCCCACCAGGTTCCTTGTCGTCCCATTCCTCAAGCAGACCAGCATTTGTTCAAAGAATGGTCCTCTAACCCCCATCCTCCTGCACCATTGAAAGAGAGTGAGAATAACCTGTATTTGCATCCCAGACATTCCAAACCAGTGAGAATCCCTAAGAGCTGTACATGTAAGGCAGATTGGGTGCCTAAAATAGGACTTTGAATTTAGGAGCCAGCTAAAAAAGTTAGGAGCCAGTTTTTATTAACTATTAAAGCTTAGGCAGGGCGCAGACTTAAACCCATTGAAAATCTGTGGAATGACTTGAAGACTGTAGTCCACAACGATCACCAATCAAATGTAACTGAACTTGAGTTCTACAAAGAAGAGTGGGCAAACATTGCAAAGTCTAGATGTGGTGGTTCTAGATGGTTCAACAAAATACTGACACAAGGGGGGTCATACTTTTTTTCCAACTCAGTGATTCTGTTTTCGATTTTTTTCGGAAATGTTGGTGTTAAATCTTTCATTGAAATGTTTAACCTGGGGGTCCCCAACCACTGGGCCGCGGCCTTTGTGCAGCCGGGCTGCAAAGGCTGCTCTGTCATATGTGCAGCAAGCAAGTGGGCCAGCAGGGGAGCAGGCGGGCGAGCTGGCTGGCGAGTGCATCACTGCAGCTCCGCCCTTAAAACCAAAGGCTGCTCTGTTATGTGCAGCCGTGGGGAGCAGAGAGATTACATCATCTCTTACTGTCCGCCCTCACTCTGGGACCAAGCCAATGCACATCTGACAGTTTTTCGCTTGGATGATGAAAAGCTGGAGAGAGACTGCCAGAAGCCTCTTTCTCTGCTGTCACTTTTGCTTGCCGCCAAATTGGCTTTACATTTAAAAAGTTACAAGCTGCATCTGGTATTTTCCGATGGTAGGCAACAGTGGGAAGCTTCAGCTGGTGGCAGGATCATGACAATCCGCATCTGGTGGCAGGTGACATCGCAAGTGACAATCCACATCTGGTGAGAGGCGACGTGGCAAGTGACAAGCTGCATCTGGTGGCAGGTGACATGGCAAGTGACAATCCATATATGGTGGCAGGCAACATGGCAAGTGACAAGCTGCATTTGGTGGCAGGAGACATGGCAAGTGACAAGCTGCATCTGGTGGCAGGTGACAGTGGCAAGTGACAAGCTGCATCTGGTGGCAGGTGATGTAGCAAGTGACAAATTGCATCTGGTGGCAGGTGACATGGAAAGTGACAAGTTTCATCTGGGGGCAGGCGACAAGGCAAGTGACATGCTGCAATTGCTGGCAAGCAATGTGGCAAGTGACAAGCTGAATCTGGTGGCAAGTGACATGCTCAGGGCTCCCACTGATTCTGCATTAGGGTGAGTGTAATTATTTCATTTTATATTACAATGTTATAATAGAAAGAATGCGCTTCAATCATCCTGACACCATATCAACCATGGTGACATGATGATTGAAGTGCCAACACCAGCCATTGTCCCGACAAATTGCCAGCGAAAACCCGAATTCCCTCTTCCACCGGGCCTTGGCATCATTTTCTACCACACAGCCGGTCCCAGGTGCCAAAAAGGCTGAGGACAGCTGGTTTAACCCTTTTGCTGATAAAGCCATTTTTGTGTTTTTTGCACACATTTAAAAAATCATTTTAGGCCTAAAGATTACACAAAACCTCAAAACATTATATATTTTCTGAAAGCAGACGCCCTAGTGATAGTTCCCGTTTTTTATGTCACACAATAATACCGCAAAGGTTCAGTAAAACACACATTAAAGTTAATTTTAGGGAGGCAAAAATGCAATAAATGACCCAATTTTGGGTAAAATATAAAAGGTTGCACTAAGTAAATAGATATCCAACATGCCAAACCTTAAATTTGCGTGCGCCAAACTTAGGTGACAAACTTCAGTACCCTATATCTTCCACAGGCGACCATTTAAAAGCTTCCAATAGGTTATCAGTTTAGCATTACAAAGGGGGTATAGTGCTAGAATTATTGCTCTCATTCCAGGGTGCATGGCGATATGTAACATGTGTATCAACATTTTCAGGTGTAGGCTCCCCGACGCGTGTGTTTACGTTTATAGGTGCGAATATGTGGAGGTGCCTCAATTTTTGGGAGAAACCATTTTATGTGATTGGGTGTCTCTTAAATTTTTTACCACTTTTTATTTTTCATCACATAGGGAATAAAAAGTCCCCATGTGGTGATTTTTTGGTCACAGGTTCTCTTTAATGAGACACCCAGGGTCTAAAAGACTCTGCATGTCTCTCCTGTGCTCCAGTGAATGTAATGCAATGCAAATCGTACTGGATTACATTCTTTCCTGGCTGGGAAACTGTCAACAGGAAGGGGAGTAGAGCGGACATGTGTCCACTCTCCTCCCTCCCCTCTACCCAGGGGCAAAGAAAACCCCTGCTAAAAACTCCTGGGATGTATGACATTATTTGCCTAAGACTGGAAACCAGGAAGTAACTGAAAGAATGTAAAAAAGGTTAAAACAAGTAAGTATCATATACTTTCCTACAGTGGTGGCACGCAGCCACGGTGCCATCAAACGCAGCCACGGTGCCATCAAATGCAGTCACTGTGCCATCAAATTCTGCCACTGTGCCCATCAAACACTGCCATCAGCCACTGCCACTGTGCCCATCAAATGCTGCCACTGTGCCCCAACAAATGCTGCCACTGTGCCCATTAAATGCTGCCACTGTTCCCATCAAATAGTGCCACTGTGCCCCATCAAATTCTGCCACTGTGCCCCATCAAATGCTGCCACTGTGCCCATCAAATAGTGCCACTGTGCTCATCAAAAGTTGCCACTGTGACCCCTCGCCCGATCGCCGTCTGCCCGGAACTTACCCTGTCTCGGTGGCGGGTCAGGCATGTAGGTGACAGCGGAGAGCGGTGGGACCTTGCAGCGAGTCACGCAGCGGCTCCTGTGTCCTCTGTTCATCTCCTCTCCTTCTCCTGATAGGCGTCCAATCGTGGCGGTTCAGTGTTAGGAAAACGAATATTCATTCGCTTTTCTAACACACCTTGGTGGACTGCGAGCGCTTACAGTTCACCTTTTTTGAAGCCTATTAGAGCCTATGGCTCTAATCAGGTGCTTCAACCCCCCCACCCCGTCGCTGTAATTCAGGCACCCAGCATTTGAAAAGGGGCCAGACGCCTGAATAGGGGGTGGCAGCGGGGGCCATGGTTAGATTCACGCAATGCATGAATCTATCTTTAAGTCACAGAGGGGGTGACTGGAGAGAGGGGGCTACGCCTGTGCGCCCTTACAGGATGCACCGTCACTGCTTTCCTATCTATTTACTAAAGTTAGGAGCATAAGCATAAAAGTAATCAATGGTAACTGAGAGAGTAAAGTTCCCTTTTAAGATCCCTCTCTAATCCTGACATGGTACATGACATGAAAAAGCTCAAATTTTCCCAATATGAAACTGTTATATATAAATATATATTTGTAGTTCCCATGCCCTGTACACACGATAGGATTTTCCGATGAAAAATGTGTGATAGGACCTTGTTTTCGGAAATTCCGACCGTGTGGAGGCTCCATCACACATTTCCAATAGGAATTTCCGACACACAAAGTTTGAGAGCAGGCTATAAAATTTTCCGACAACAAAATCCGTTGTCGGAAATTCCGATCGTGTGTACACAAATCCGATGCACAAGGTGCCACGCATGCTCAGAATAAATTAAGAGACGAAAGCTATTGGCTACTGCCCCGTTTATAGTCCCGACGTACGTGTTTTACGTCACCGCGTTCAGAACGATTGGATTTTCCGACAATTTTGTGCGACCGTGTGTATGCAAGACAAGTTTGAGCCAACATCCGTTGGAAAAAATCCATGGATTTTGTTGTCGGAATGTCCGATCAATGTCCGACCTTGTGTACAGGGCATAACATTTGCCAAAGTGTCATCAAGAAAGAAAAACATGAAAAATTAACAAATTACAATATGAAATCAGTTTACAGCCGTGTTTCTCACCTTGTTTCAGTCAATGCACCCTTTAAAAATTATGGACAATCTCGAGGCACCCTCCAAAATTATGGATAGACTTGAGGCACCCCATTCTAAAATGTAAAATCTATTCTAATAGTTTTACATAATGCAGCAACATCTACACACAGGAAACCAAATGTTCGAGGTGATTTATACTTCCAAAGCAAATAAACTTTTGCAAAAGGTACTGACTAGGATTCAAATAGTTCTCTTCTCCCTCACTCAGCAAATGTGACCCCAACACTGATGGGAAGGGGCAGGGGAGGGTCAAACAAGGATGCTATGCAGGCAATTGACATCCTCCTTATCAACTGATGGTGTTGTTGGTCGTTAGGATGCCGGCAGCTAGAAGGTTGTAATGGTGCACAATGAAAACCTGTAGCTTTGTGTAACTAAAAGGCAGCCTTCATCAACACGCTGGCTTGTATACAATTTGTGGGCAATTTTTAGGCATTTTGCCAAGGCACCCCTGAAGAAACTTCAAGGCACCGAAGGGTGCCTGGGCACCCTGGTTGAAAAAGGCTGGTTTGCATCATATAATCTTCATATTGCTTTCATAAAATGGATTATTCTTATGTGTAGAGGAATATTTCAAGAATATGATTTGTTCACTGAACAGTACACAATGTATTTTTCCTTATATGTTTTTACTTCTAGATCCTTTTCAACCACCACTAAACTCTAACTCATACTAATCACCTGCCAAGCTTCTGGTCTAGCCCTATTCATTTTATTCATAGGAAATAAACATATATATATATAAATATAAACAAGAAATTGTTTTTGGCTCCAAGGAAGAGTGGTTTTTGATTCATTGCTGGTAAAGAACAATTCATCAGAGCATAAAATAATGTAGCAATGTGTCATCTGCTGAGATATACTTTACTGTCATAAAGAAGAAGGTAAGCGGGTAGCCTACAACATAAATATACTAAATACAAAAGATTCTTAAAGCTTTGTTTTGTTGTCTCAAGAATGCAGACAGGAAACTATAAACAAAGCACAAATTCATATTTAAGTCAAGTGGCTACAAATGGAACGTATGGCAGTATTTCTTTATCTGCAGAAAATATTACATCAATATAGGCATCCACCTGTAAATCTCTGTGCCAACCATGGTTGTTTCAATGATATGATTGAGAAGGACGCAGTTTGTGCAGTGTTTTTTATTCCCTATACCCGACATATTACAATGTACCAGAACATTACAGTAGCATTTCCAGAATTATAAAATAAAAATTGACAGCAAGAGGGTATGTCAGCACCTGCCTGACCTACATCTCATACTGTATACAAGGGCCTTTATACAACTATACAATCTGCACAAATTATGCTTCTGCCCCTGACTGCATTGCCAAACCAATAACATAATGCAGCCCATAGATTATTCAATTTTCTTTCCTTCTACCATGTGTAAAAGAAAAAAAAGTCACTTGATTCACCCATCAACACAGTCAGGCTGGTGGCACCCAAATCCATCAATGGATCAACATGGGTACAATCAGATTGCCCATAACATGGATTGAATCTCAGCCAGTCCCTGCTGAACCGGCCCGATTTCGATCCGTGTATGGCTGGCTTAAGATAACCAGCTAACTGGGTAAGAGATAACATGCATAGTAGATAAGCCCATTTTTATAGAAGGTATATACTACTGCAGAGGTGATTGCAGGGTAGATCAGATCATCCCCAACCTCCCCAACCTAATACAGCTATCCCTTGGGCTGGCCATACATTATACAATTTTCTTGTCTACTTTCCTTTAGATTTACCTTCAGCGATATCGCGCAAGGGCCTGCCTGATTGCATACAAATTGAAAGTGTTTAGATTTAACAAAACCATATATTATGAGGTCGGATCTAAAGGAAAATGTATAATGTATGTGTAGCGCACGACCCCCATAGGAGCTGCAGTTTGTGTGTTCCATCACATTCACCACATAGCCCATCGCAACCCATAGAAATAGAAACAGTCCATATTGTACTTTTCTCTTGCTTTTATTTGTATAACATGAACTGGGATAGGAAAAGGGTTTTCTGAGATGCTCTTTTGCTGCTTCATAATCTTTCCTTCGCCTTCTTATGCAAAGACTTAGAACAATGCGGATAATGAAAAGTCACTCTGAATAACTTCTCATGGGAAAACGGTCTTTGAAAACAATGAAAGCGAATAGCAAAGAGCCACTCTGAATAACTCTTTGCATGTAGACTTGGGTAGATTTACTAGAGAATACATAGGCTGTAGTAAAGAGTCACTGAATAACTTCTTCACCCGTAGACCTTTTTAGAACAATCTGTATCTCTATCTGTGCTCGGAGCTCTACCGCCGCCTTTTCACCACTACTTCCCGTCTGTACAGTACTTCCAAGTTGAGCTAAAGAAGAGGTTACTCTGAATAATTCCTCTCGCCTGACTGATTGGAATCCCGTGGCATTGTTGAACCCAAAATCACAGGCCATCATCACCTGTCTCACTGACTTGCATACCAACATCCCTCAGCCTCTGGTAGTACCGCTCCCCTGAGCTTTCACTCACTTGATCAACAGTCCATGTGCCACTCACAAACTGTAGATCACCCAGTCTTCATCCGCTTAGTTGCTACTTCTTCCTGATGGTTCCTCCATCCCTCCTCTCCAGTCTGGTGCGCTCCCCTCCCCGCAGGGGTCGTCTAGCGACACCAGCGACTACATGCTGTGCGCTGTCACTAACTCCTCTCCTCCGCGTGGCCTGGTCCCCCCTTTCCCCATAGGGGGGGCCTCGCTTTGCTCCCCGCAGGGGGCTCTCTTTCTGATCTCTCCCTCTCTGGAACTCCCCAACAGCATGTGACCCCAGCTTATATGGGAGTCCTGCCTCCTGCCAAACAAATTAATGATTGGCCAGAACTCCACACATGAGCTGCCTGCCACTCAGATCCCAAGTCCAACCTTTCTTCCAGAACCATTTCCACTGAAAGTACAAGGAGGTATATCTGGGTCCAAGTACAGGTGGCCACACCCTGCACTATACTGACACTCCCAGTTCCTAAAATAAACAACCAGGCCTGGAATCACAATGCAAGCTTGGCTAAATTTAACTGAAACCGTACTCTGTCATTTAAACACCAAAAGCTCACCTACTTGGAAGTAGGTGACAGCTACATATGGACAAAAATAAAACAAGCCTTCTCTTTAATCCTTAGGTCCCAACAATTTCTCTAGATGCTCCAGAATATGCATCTTTAATACGTGAGCATCAGATACAGAGGCCTGCACAACCTCATATTATCCTAATGTTATACGACTAATTGGCACAAAGGGGTCAATTTATTTAATGCAAATAGGCTGTTCACTTGCAAGGGAAGTAGTACTTTGCAAAGGGATTTTCCCTAGTACTCAGTGAATAAGATAAGACTCTGTTGGCTGACCATCCAATCAAATGCAAGCAAAGGCAAGTTTTCTTTTATTTTCCTTGCACAGGATTGGATATTCTTTGCAAATTTAAATGTTTCCCCATTTTCTCAGTTACAACTCCTCATGATGAGATTTTAATTTAAAGCTAGATATTGTGACCTGACCAAAGGTTTTTACAAAATGTGGTTACTAGAAATGAGCTGAAGTTTTCCAAAGAAGAAACAACATAGAAACAGGAGCAGAATGCCTTTCTTGAAAAAAAAAGTGCTATGTCCACTCATCACTTACTAAAATTTGATAAGAAAAAAACAGTAACTGAGTGAGGATCATACCATTAGTTTGATTTTGAGGTGAATCACCCTTTGTGGTAATTGACCACTTTGGTAGGGGTAGTCCAATATGGGGATTATGCAAGTAAGTGAGGGAGGCGCTTCCTCTTTCCCTCTTACATTACTGTACATGATTCCAACCCTGATATAACCAACCTGTCTTAATAGACTGTGATATGGTTTACCTTGGTGTTCAGTGCGGCATTTTTGGAGAAATTTGAGAATGTTGCTTGCTTCATCAAGTAAACTATTGAGTTCTTTTACCGAAGAGCCAGTAAATTTTCCTTAATACCAAAAGAAATAAAAAAAAAAGCAGAACGATTATTAAAGAGTAAGAAATCAAATAGCATTTACACAAATCAAATTTAAATTGTACCTACCATTTAGAGATGATCCAGATCCTAAAAGATCTGCAGTGTGCAGCTTTGCAAATGAGTCCAGTATAGTGGAGAGCTTTTGTGCCAGGTATGAAACATGGGAGAATCCTATGAAAAAAAAAAAATATTCCATCTAGTTGTTTTCATGTTCATTTTTCAGTACATATCCACAGAAGGAAATTTGTTCATAAACTATGTATTGAAAATTGTTAAAGTCATACTAAACCCAGTAATATGAAAATAGTTCATCTCCCCCAACCCCCCTCCAACAGTGCCCACAGCTTATAAATCGTCTTTTTACATTTTTAAATTAAAATATTGCCACTATATACCTTTTTGGCTGATCTGTATACCACGGTCACGTGATAAACTGCACTGTTTCTCCAGGCCTGAGAGTTCAGGAAGGAGGATATTTCCATTTCAGCCTGTATACACGCCCACATGTGTGATGTCAAGATCATGTGACCTGGCTAGCTCTGAGAACAAGTCATTATTCTCTCCAGCATAAAAGACACAACTGAGCATGTACAGGTCGGCTACTCTGCCTGAGTTAGCTGGCTTTCCCCAGATAGACAGTGCAGGATGGGGAGGATTTATGCATACAGGATAAAACAGCCTTTTTACACAATGCAGAGGATTAACCCCTTAAGTTCCACAGTGAGTATAACAAGCATGCTATGCTGCATATACAGACTGATTTTACTGTTGTGGGTTTAGTAACACTTTAGGCATCAAGTAAAATCCTGCTAAAGTCAAAACATCTAAATGTGCTTTAATTTGAATTATATTATATATATATATACCTACAGCCTGATTCAACAGACTTTTTATGTAGCTTTGAAGATGGGGAAGGGGGAAACTGATGCATCATGCAACATGGCTATGTGCTATACACTCTCCCTATTTGAGAACTACAGGGTAGTGCTTGGTAAAAAAATATCACTCTGTTTGCATTATTACAGACATGGTTGTAAGTGAAAAAAATGCAAGCAACTGAGTGAAAACCTGCACAAAAAGAGTGAAAACTTACTCACTTAGTTTACAGGCTTTGTGACAAACAGATGAAATACATACTGTATATGTGAGATTTGTAACTATTTATGTCCACACAGTCTTGGGATTTACACAGCATGGCTAAGTCTGTCAGGGCTAACACTTATAGGTCTTCTTTCAAGCTCCACCCTATGATTGGATGGTGAAGGAGAAGAGACAGATGGATAAACTCATCCCTCTCTCACTATGCTCTCTTCTCCAATCAGCATGTCCCTTGTTATCACATAAACAGTGCTGCTTTTCTCAGTCAGAGCTCTGCTGTACATAAGAATTGTAAAGGCTGACAGCAGGTCAAATCCTAGTACTTACACTGCTATATTTTAAACAAGTACCGGTAATCTGTGTCTTTTATATCTGCCTGGAGTTCAGCTTTAAGGTATAACTAAAGGGAAAACTTCTTTTTAGTTTTAGATAGAGTGGAGATGGATTAGAACACCTGTCATTTTTTATTGCTGTCTGTGCCCCTGTTAGGGAGACCCACTCATTCTATTTGTCCTGTTTACCATTATTATTGAAAGTGAAAGTAAAGAAAATCCCAAATTTTGGGTTGTCCTCAGATAAGAAATAGAAGGGAAATCTTCCAATAGGGACAGTAATTCTGGTGACCCGGGGGGCCCCCAACAGATTTTACTAATTTGCAGAGATTTGCCCATAGTTCTATCTTAAGTACAACTTTTATATATCTAGCACATGTGTTTAAAGCGGAGGTCCGCCCACCCCGCAAAAAATTAAAAGTCAGCAGCTACAAATACTGCAGCTGCTGACTTTAATATATGGACCCTTACCTGTCCAGGGAGCCCGCGATGTCGGAACTGCAGCCGATCTTTGGATCGGCTGTCGGGTGCAGCCACTGCCATTGCCGTTAAGGGAACCTAGCAGTGAAACCTTTCGGCTTCACAGCCGGTTCCCTACTGCGCATGTGTGAGGTGGCCATATTTCTCCTGGGGATCACAGGAGTGCACTTAGATTCAGTCAACAGCGGGCTAAAGCCCACTGTCAGCTGACATCACAGAGCTTGTCCAGGATAATGTCAGGATCCGGCCAGCTGCTTGACTGGCAGCTGGCTCAGCATCTTAGTGTGCTGCTGAGAGCCTGAGCCACCCTCTATCACTCCCCTACATGGTGCGCCAATGAGCACTGGCTCTCTGCTCACTGAAGACTGAGAACATTTATTAGATTGTTCAGTTCTCAGTGTTAGAGCCGGAGGGGGTCAGCTGCAGCTGAGATTAATGCTGCAGCCATCTAGGTGAGTATACATGTCTGTTTTTTGTGACCCCATACTTCTCTTTTAAGATTTGTGACTGTCTTTTGAAAAAACTACCACATGCAAATATATTTTAAATGAAAGTATTTAATTTTTAAAGCAGGGCTCCACCCAAAAGGGGAAGCTCCGGTTGTCTGCCTCCTCCCCCCTCCGCTGCCACATTTGGCACCCTTTGGGGGAGAGTGGGTATCTGATTTTGACAGGTACCTGCTCCCACTTTCGGCTCAGTTTGGCGCGGCAAACTGAACGGGAAGTCTGCCCCCCCTCTTTACCTCGCAGCCGGCCCGTTCACAAAGTGCAGCGCGCTCCATGCATGTGCAGTAGGAAACCATCTGTGAAGCCTCAAGGCTTCAATGCCAGTTTCCCTTAGTCAATAGGGTGGCGCCAGTACATGATAGCTGATTGAAAGATTGGCTCTGGTGAGGACACCGCTGGATTCCTGAACAGGTAAGTGTCCTAATATTAAAAGTCAGCAGCTACAGTATTTGTATTTTTTTCTGAAGCTCCACTTTGAGTTAATAATTTAAACACTGAACATTGTCTTTTGAAATAGTTACATACTTAGTTTGGCTGAAAAAAAGACACAAATCCATCTAGTTCAACCAATAAAAGGGAGAAAAAATGCACAACCCTATATACACAATCCTATACCCACAGTTGATCCAGAGGAAGGCAAAAAAAAACAGCAAAGTATGCTCCAATTTGCTCCAGCAGGGGGAAAAAAAGTTGTTTCCTGATCCCCCAAGAGGCAATCGGATATTCCCTGGATCAACTTTCCCTATAAAAGTTAGTACCCAGTTAGATTATGTACATTTAGGAAAGAATCCAGACCTTTTTTAACTCAATCTACAGAGCTGGACAATGCCAGATTTTGAGGGAATTTATTCCACATTTTCACAGCTCTTACTGTTAAGAAACCTTTCGCTATTTGGAGATTAAATCTCTTTTCCTCCAACTGTAAAGTGTGCCCCCTTGTCCTCTGTGATGATAATCTTAAAGTGAATAACTTAACACCAAGTTCACTATATATGGATCCCTTATGTCTTTATACATGTTGATCATATCCCCCCCCCCAGTAGTAAACCCACAGATTTATTTTTATTTATTTTAAACCTGTAAGGCAAAAGGCATAATGAGCTAGTATGCACCGCACACTAGCTCATTATGAAATACTTACCTTAGAACGAGGTGTAGGCAGGTGATCTCGGTCTACATGAAGGGAACGGACATTTTCCCTCGGCGTGTCTTCTGGGTATCACGGCTCTGATGCTGTGAGTGGCTGGAGCCCCGATGTCGTCACTTCTTTCAGGCAAGGACCGGCGTCTGCCGGACCTTTCAGCCGGGAAACTCAGAGCGCATGCCCCGCTGAAGTCAGCGGCTACATGCAAGGGGAATATCTCCTAAACCGTACAGGTTTAGGAGATATTCTTTTTACCTACAGGTAAGCCTTATTATAGGCTTACCTGTAGGTCAAAGTGAAAAAAAAAGGGTATACAACTGCTTTAATCTCTTCTTCTTAAGCTAGAATAAATTCAGTTTCTGTAATCTTTCCTCATAGCTGAGCTCCGCCATGCGTCTTATCATTTTGGGTTCTCTTCTGTGCACTTCCTCCAGTTCCCCAATAGCCTTTTTGTGAACTGCTGCCCCAAAATTGAACTGCATATTCCATACTAATGATTTGTACAGCGGCAAAATGATGTCTCTCTCTGGAGTCCATACATCTCTTAATACATGAAAGGACTTGGCTCACTTTAGAAACCACAGCTTGGCATTGCATGCCATTTTTGATCTACCAGAACACACAGATCCTTCTTCACCATCGATTCCTGCAGTTGTACTTCCCCTAGTATGTATGATGCATGCATATTCTTAGCCCCGAAGTGCATAATTTTACATTTATCGTCATTAATCCTCATTTGCCACATAGTTGCTCAAATAAACAGTGCATTGAAGTCAGCTTGTAAATTGGAGACATCCTGTAAGGACGTTATTCCCCTGCATAGCATGGTGTCATCTGCAAAGACTGAAATGGTACTTTTAATCCCAGATCCTATATCCTTAATAAATATATTAAAAAATAAGGGTCCCAACACTGAACCTTGGGATACACCACTGATAACCTTAGACCATTCATAGTATGAAGCATTAACCACTACTCTCTGAATGTGCCTTTTACCGGGTTTTCTGTGCATTTTCAAACTGATTTTTCAAAGCCTCTAAACCAGTGATGACAAACCTTGGCACCCCAGATTTGTTTTGGAACTACATTTCCCATGATGCTCATGCACTCTGCAGTGTAGAAAAGGTAGTTCCAAAACATCTGGGGTGCCAAGGTTCGCCATCACTGCTCTAGACTTTATCTTACATATTAGCCGTGTGTGGGGTACTGTGCCAAACACTTTTGAAAAATCCAGGTATACCATGTCCACAGCCACTCCTTTGTCCAAGGTTTTACTTACCTCCTCATAAAAAAAAGGCTTGTTTCACAACTTCTGTCTTTGATGAATCCATCCTGCCTGGTGCTTAAAAAATGTTTTTCCAGCAAGGACTCGTCTATGTGGTCTCTTATTAAACTCTCCAATATCTTCCCAACTATAGAAGTTAAACTAACAGGTCTATAGGTACTTAGTAAAGACTTTAATTCATTTTTAAATATAGGCACCACATTGGCCTCACGCCATTTCAATGGTACTATTCCAGTCATTAAATAGTCCCTAAAAATTAGAAACAATGGCTTTGAAATAGCAGAGCTCAAATACTTTCAACTTTCATGTTTCATATTCTCCTTGATTAACCACTTGCCACCCGCCATATAGCAGAATGACGGCTGCAAAGTGGTTTCAATATCCTGACTGGGCCCCCCGGGGGCGCGCATCGCGCCGATCGTTGTTGTGGTGTGTCAGTCTGACACCCCGCAACACCGATCTAGGTAAAGAGTCTCTGACGGAGACTCTTTACCACGTGATCAGCTGTGTCCAATCACAGCTGATCACGATGTAAATAGGAAGAGCCAGTGATCGACTTTTCCTCACTCGCGCCTGACAGACGCGAGTAGAGGAGAGCCGATCAGCTGCTCTCCCTCGGATCCTCCCAGGACCACCAGGGAAGCCGCCCAGGACCACCAGGGAAGCCGCCCAGGACCACTAGGGAAGCCATCCACACTGGACCACCAGGTATGCCCCCTAGACCCCCAGGGAAATACTGATCTGTGCCCAGGCAGCTGCCAATCAATGCCCAGGCAGCTGCCAATCAGTGCCCATTCACAATGCCTACCACTGCCAGTGCCACCAGGGATTCCTATCAGTGTCGCGTATCAGTGCCGCGTATCAGTGCCCATTAGTGCCATGTATCAGTGCCCAGCAGTGCCGCCTATCAGTGCCCATCAGTGCCCAGCAGTGCCGCCTATCAGTGCCACCCATAAGAACCCATCTTTGCAGCCTTTCAGTGCCCATCAGTGTCGCCTATCAGTGCCCATCAGTGCCCACCAGTGCCACCCAGTGGCACCCATGGGTGCCCATCAGTGCCGCCTATCAATGCCCATCAGTGCTGCATATCAGTGCCACCCATCAGTGTCAATTAGTGCCGCATATCAGTGCCAATCAGTGCCCATTCACAATGCCTACCACTGCCAGTGCCACCAGGGATTCCTATCAGTGTCGCGTATCAGTGCCGCGTATCAGTGCCCATCAGTGCCATGTATCAGTGCCCAGCAGTGCCGCCTATCAGTGCCCATCAGTGCCCAGCAGTGCCGCCTATCAGTGCTACCCATAAGAACCCATCTTTGCAGCCTTTCAGTGCCCATCAGTGTCGCCTATCAGTGCCCATCAGTGCCCACCAGTGCCACCCAGTGGCACCCATGGGTGCCCATCAGTGCCGCCTATCAATGCCCATCAGTGCTGCATATCAGTGCCACCCATCAGTGTCAATTAGTGCTGCATATCAGTGCCCATCAGTGCCACCCATAAGAACCCATCTTTGCAGCCTTTCAGTGCCCATCAGTGCCGCCTATCAATGCCCATCAGTGCTGCATATCAGTGCCATCCATCAGTGTCCATCGGTGCCGCATATCAGTGCCCATCAGTGCCACCCATAAGAACCCATCTTTGCAGCCTTTCAGTGCCCATCAGTGTCGCCTATCAGTGCCCATCAGTGCCCACCAGTGCCATCCAGTGGCACCCATGGGTGCCCATCAGTGCCGCCTATCAATGCCCATCAGTGCTGCATATCAGTGCCACCCATCAGTGTCCATCAGTGCCGCATATCAGTGCCCATCGCCAGTGCCCGCTCATTGGTGCCACCTCATCGTGCCGCCTTATCAGTGCCTGTCAGTGCCGCCTTATCAATGCGCATCAGTGAAAGAGAAAATTTACTTATTTACAAAAAATTTTAACAGAAACAAAACTTTTATTTTTTTCAAAATATTTGTTTTTTTTTTTATTTGTTTAGCAAAAAATGAAAACCGCAGAGGTGATCAAATACCACCAAAAGAAAGCTCTATTTGTGGGAACAAAATGATAAAAATTTAGTTTGGGTACAGTGTTGTATGACCGCGCAATTGTCATTCAAACTGCGACAGCGCTGAAAGCTGAAAATTGGTCTGGGCAGGAAGGTGTATAAGTGCCCTGTATTGAAGTTGTTGAAAAAAAATCTGTTTTGTTAAAAGGTAACATAAAGGCCTCTTTCACACGAGGGATCCGTATGTCCGTTTTTCATCCTTTCGTTTTCGGATGAAAAACGGACATACAGTCATCCCTATGGAGCGTCGGATGTCAGCGGTGACAAGTCCGCTGACATCCGACCCGCTCCGATCCGAAAAGTGTAACGGAGGAAAAACCTAGTTTTCCATCCATTTTTCGGATCGGATCGGGTGACGACGGACACTACGGTCCGTCATCATCCGATCCCCCATAGGGGAGAGCGGCGCTCTGACAGGTCCGTAGCTGCACAGTGTGCAGCGATGGACCTGTCATCTTTCTGCTCAGCGGGGATCGGCGGAGCGATCCCCGCTGAGCAAGCGGGTGTTCACGGGGCGGATCATCACTGATCCGCCCCGTGTGAAAGAGCCCTTACCCTTTAATTTTTTTAGAGGGGTAGTCAGTGAATTTGATTTAAAAGAATCTAATACCAGTGATTAGCTTTCATTATTGCACTCTAAATCAAGATCTATGCACATTTTTTAGAACAGTACAAACAATAATTCAGCAGTAGAGAGATACTTATATTATTTGCTGTGCTCTGTAGCTCAGTAAATGTTGTACTTATTATATATGTGGGGAGACAGAGAGAATGTGATCAGAGCAGTACACAGCTATAAAAAAACATCTCTCAAAAACATGTCTGATTAATGTTGTACAAACAATGTGAATCAATTTTCACTTGAAGCAATAGGCCAAATTATAATAATTACCCATATTTGAAGACTAATTATTTTATCTCATCCGCGCCAAGAACATAGCACGTTTGCTAATAGAGTTTTGAAGATTCATGAATGTTTGCCAAGATGAGCTTCCTATCACAGAAAGACACTAAAAGCTCTAGCCTATATTACTGGAACATATGTGTCTGCATATTTTCTACAGGTGAAAATTAAAAGAGTTGATAAGGTCTTTACAAGCTTTTAAATGGTTCCACATGCTATACTATGTGATGCACTTACTCATAAATCTGCATACTTAAAGTGAACATAGATTTATTGGCATTCAATGAGGAAACTGGTACGATAGAAAATAATACCTTAAAGCAGAGCAGCCCCAAGCCTCCTCTTCTGGGGTCCCCTGCTGGTTATCTTGGCTCCTGCTCTTTTGTCTGCCCCTATAGCAATCCGCTTGCTATTGGGGCAGACGTGCACATTTGCTCCTGAGCCATGCTGTGTGTGTCCATAGACACATACAGTACAACTCTGTTCTGCTCTCTGCTCACAGGATTTGACTTACGGTAGCAGGAGCCAATGGCTCCTGCTGCTGTCCAGTCCTACAGGACTGCTAGAGTGCTGAAAGGTCTCTTGCCCAGGGCCACAGGGGGGTACAGCCCATACAGATGTAGGGGACTCAGGCATCCCGAGGGGCCTGGTCCTTTGGGCCCGCACCTGGGCCCCAACTTGGCACCACCCTTTTGTTTCTTTCCACCCCCTACACTTGTCCCAACTTACATTGGTGCTGCCCGCTGCACTGGTTCCTGACTCCCAGCCGTTGCACTCGAGGGGTGCAGAAATGAGTACCCGCCCCTCCTCGAAATTGCGTGGTACCATCCACTTGCTCCTCTCCTCCCCCTCCTTTGATGGCCACTTCGTTCTCCTAACCATCCCTGGTCTCAGTGTGTGGTGACAGGTGGCTCGGGAGGCGCGGTTGTCCTGGAAAGAGCAGATGCCCATATTGCTCTGTCCCCTCCAGCATGCCTGAAGTTCTTACACACATCCCTTCTCCCACCCCCCTCTCCCTGCCCATATGCTACTGGATCTAGGGGGCGGGAAGATTAAACCCGGCGTATCCAAGTGAGGGAGCACTGTGACCAGACCCTGCCCTCTCTCTCTCCCTGCTCCCTCTCTCTCCCTGCCCCCTCTGTCTATCTCACCCTGCCCCCTCACTTTCCCTGCCCCTCTCTCTTTCTCTCTCTCCATGCCCCCTCTCTCTCTCCCCCTGCCCCTGTCTATCTCCCTCTGCCCCCTCTCTTTCCCTCCCCCCTTTCTCTATCTCTCCCTGCCCCCTCTACCTCTCTCTGCCCCCTCTCTCACCTGTTGATCCTGCTAGTAAGTCTGTTGTTTTTCAAAAGAATGAGCTGTCTTACAGATGTAGCAGTTAGAGGGTTGAGACAAACCATTTAACACTAGCAGAGGTGCTTACAACGATCAGTTTCAGTTTTTTATTTATGTTAAACCTTTATCCTAAAAAGGAAAAAAAATGTTTGCTGTAACCGATTATAAAGTGTGAGCAGGAGTTTGGCTACAATTTGTGTAGTGTACCTAAATCTGCTAGTACATCTAATACCCCTGCCCCTCAGACTGTTGTCCAAATGTGTCTCTATTGCTCCTTCATCCAGAGTGGGGGCACTCTAATACAAGAGGTGCGTTATTGGCCAGATCACCAGGGGAAAATAAAAAGCCTAAAAAAAGAAAACAAATGCTGCCACCACATCTAAGTATTGGTAAGCTGTAAATTGTATTCCTCTCCATTCATAGCAGATTCAGTGGGATGGCCAGTGGGCGGACCCTGGAGAATGTTGGTGGTTAGGTCCGGGGGGCCCAGGCCTAAGACTGTGTAAGGGGCCCCAACATTTATGATGGCTGCCCTGCTCTTGCCCACTGACTTCATCTTTTTACAATTGGAAGGGATAGTGCTGACCTCTTACCAGAAGACTCACTTCTTAGGGGGGCTATTTACAGCACTCCACGAGGGACTTTGGGCCCCAGTGCCAGACAGTGACAGACAAGTGACCACTGGCCAGTGAGGGTAGGGATGGTCTCTACATTAAACAGGCCCATGTGTATCTCCCATTAGTTAAGGCAATATCCTACTGATATGACCCACTGACGTATGTGAACATGGGAGAACTACCCAGTGAATTTTTTTTTCTTAGATGACAAAGCCATTAGTTACCTTGCAAAGATCTTTAAAGAAGAACCGCAAAAGTACATTTGAAGCTTCAAAATAGATCTTCAATGGTGTATACATTTAAAGGACTCCTCAAACTGCAAAATGAACGTTTTTCTTGTAGTCAAAGTTTTGTTGCGTACATGTACTCAGTACACCTTTTTTTCCAATTGTAGTTACATTTTAGTTTTATCATCCTCTGTATAATTAAATACATAGGTACTAGCATTTTGAGGAGCACATGTGGCCTTACAACTTTTTTATTTTACCTGTCATTTTACCTGTTACTAATGGGTCAAATACAAGTACTTGTAAAATAAAGTACCCTCAAATTTGCATCACTAAACTCTAATGCAAGATTTAAATACATATACTGTATATGGCTTTAAAAAATGCAGTCTCATTTTCATGTAATATAATAGGTAGCAAACTCTGCATATAACATAATAATCAAGGTTTTTGGAATTTTAAAAAACCCGCGTGAATCTTTTGGATAAAGGCATCTAAAAAATAGGATAATTAGACCTAGGTATTCCTGACAATGATATGAGATTAGAGCAGAGGTTTGACGGTGCCCATGACTAAAAATAGGTTCTGATTTAGTCTTCTTGCATCACAAAAATCTGTGTGAACAGTAGGTACTTAGAATAACAACTGAAGAAATGCACAAATCTGGAAAAAGTTACAAAAGCATCGGGTGCTAATCAGTTCACAGGAAAAAAAGATTGCCTACAAATGGATTAAATGTAACACTTTTGTCCTGCTCCCTGAGAGTGGGCATCTTACAGTGATCAGACTAGTGAAGCGTGCAATGCTTAAAGAGGTGGGAAAGAATATTAGTTTAACAGTCCAGGGCATATAGACATTTTTTAACTTGTCCAAAGCTATCCGTTTGCATCCAATATTAGAAAAAAATTAACAAGAATGGTGATCATGAATGGACACCACAAGGAAACATGTTGCTTTCCAAAACACACTGCTTCATGTCTGAAGTTTGCAAAAGATCATCTAAATATTCTACAGGACTTTTAGGACAGTATTTTGTGGATAAATAAGGCAAATATTGAAATCCTGTGCAGAATAGTGCAATGCTAGGTTTGGAGGTAAAAAAAAAAACACTTTACACAACACCTACACCCCATCCCATCTGAAAACCATGGCAAAGGGATCATCATGATTTGGGGCTGCTTTCCCATCTCCTGGCCTCAACAGCAAGCTACTGTTCTCTCAAACAATGAATTCAAAACAAGAAAGAGCCATACTGAATCCCTGAAATATCAATTAATTGAAACTTGAAACTGCAAAAAATAAACTAAACGGTTGCCTTCTTAACTGAAAAAGGAATATCTCCCTCACTGCGGTAAATAAACCAATCTGTACAATTGGGGCCATGCATCAAAGCCCGAGGGACAAGGCCTAGCTATAATAGGACTTTATTAAATTACATTTTCTGTTTCTGTATGTTGTGATTTACTTATAGGGAGAGGTGACAATAAAAAAAACATCCCCCAAAACCTCCAAACAATATGAGAATAATTCTCACACAAAAATCAAAAGTGATAATATCAACAGAGGTATAAATTGAATCTCAAATAGCACTTATCACCCATAATGCCCACATACTTGGGTTCTGTCTTCAGAGGTGAAAGTGCTAAAACACATTAAAATTGCAATGCTCACATACAGGCGGGATGTTTAATGGGAGTCACAAATAAGCCCTTAAAAAAAAATACTGGTGCCTAATCCTACACCTGTTGTTACTCAAAAGACCTCTGTGTATGTCAATTCAAAATAAAGGAGGTAAACTTGGGGTAATCAAACCTAATTGAACCTAATTGAACCAAAAATTGAAAGGAACCAGTGCACCAAAAAGAAAAAAACCTTAAAGTGATTGTAAAGTCAGAAGGGTTTTTATCTTAATGTAATCCCATTTTAATGATACAAATGTAAAATCAAACAATAGAGGATTGCACCGTTTTTTTGTTAGCTAAAGAGGAGACATCTCACTCACCTTGTCCTTCCTCTCTGGCCGTGAGTGACGTCACACAGCGCCGGCTGGACCGTGCGCGTGCCCTACAGCAGACACAGCCTGATAAGACGAGGAAACAGAGTCCGCAGTGACTTCTCATACCACCGCCACTCGTTCTTGGGAGCCAACCCAGTTATACAGGCCAGGAAGGGAGACATACATCCTGCTGTACATGCGATCTAAGTCCCATGTTTGTGAGTGCAATCCTTTATTATTTGATTTCATTAAAATGGAATTACACTAGGGCAGCCGTGCGCTCTCTTTTCCTTGTATATTTCAGATTAAGTCCGCCATCCAGTGGATCTTTGAGAGAGCTGCAGCACCTAGAGCAAGAGAACTTTTTCTATATGGCCCGTGAACATTTGAGAGTTGGTTGTGGGGTCAGCGCTGACTTTTTTTGTGTTTGGACTTTTTTATCTAAATGCATTCTATGCATTAAGATAAAACGCCTTCTATGTGCAGCCCCCCTAATACTATTTACCTGAGCCCCATCCAGATCCAGTGATGTTGCACAAGACACTCGGCTGGCTGGGACTCCCCTTCTCATTGGCTGAGACAGCAGTGTGGTGCCATTGGCTCCTGTCAAAGTCAGTCAGCCAATGACTGAATGTCTGAATAGACACAGGGAGCTGTGGCTCGGCTCGGGTGCCCCCATAGCAAGCTGCTGGCTGTGGGGGCACTCGACAGGAGGGAGGGGCCAGGAGCACCGAAGAGGAACCTGAGAAGAATAGGATCTGGGCTGCTCTGTGCAAAATCACTCCACAGAGCAGGTGTGTATAAAATGTTTGTTTTTTTTACTTTTAAAAAATGAGACTTTAGTATCACTTTGAATTAAAAATAGAGCCAGGCTGCACTGTTACGTCAATCACACAATGTGTTCAATGTACATTAGACATAAGTATAGTTGTTTGTGTTGCTAGTTTAACCTCCTAATGAAACATTAAGGGTGTTTAATGTGATGGGGAGGGGGCATGGCTTGTGTATCATGTGACTGCTGTGATTGCCTCTCATGGTGATCACATGCTCAGGAACCTGTCCCGATGGCTTCCAATCCTTGACCAAAGGTAGTCAGTAACAGCTTGATCGGTAATCACGCTCTTGGCTTACATCCTCAGGCCTCTGTGGATACATATGTGCAGCAGCTGGGCAATAAAGCCAACTTTTCTTGCCACTACATATATTCATTATGTGGTCACATCTAGCATCTAGCTCTGTTATCTTGTGTTAATATTATACCAATACCAACACTGCCTATTCTACAGCTAAATCCCCATGGCTGCCCGTATTCTGGGGATTGCCCTTTGTATTTTTTAGAAAAGAGAGGTTGCACAGGTTCTGGTGACTAGAAGTTGCAGTCTCATCTGGAAGCCCTGTTGAATCTGGATGTAAAAAGCATGTACAGACTACATGGAGGTACACTGAGTGAACTTTCTCAAAGTTGTAATTTTTGCTGGATAGCAGTAATGGAGCACATTTTTGTATCATGGATATGGGCAGAACCAGTGTCAGGCTTTTATTGTGGTCTTTCACAGACTTTCTCTGAAAGATTTTCTTTCACTTCCTGTTAGACATTGGACATTGGTCAACAGAAAGTGAAGGGGAATCTGTTCAATGGAAAGCCAGACAACAATATAAAGCTGCCAAATGTTTTAACGCTTCCCTTCTATATCCAAATCTTAAAACAAAGTTCTGTCTGGAGTTACACTTTAACAGTTGATTTTACCTGCTGCTCTGTAAAATGACCTTAATCTTATCATAACCTGAATATCCTTTAAGTTATTTATGGGATGTATACACTGTGGCTGTCATTCCTGTCAGTGCAATGCAAACAGCAGCTTGGACACTGTGGGTTCTCCATCCCCTGGCTTGGAATGCCCTCTCCAATAAACACATTAGAGACACATTTACACATTCTCTTGGCTTCCTATGCTGCCATCCATCTGCTCTGGTGGCTGGAAGCCCCGTTTGCTATCTCTGAATGCCAAACTTCTTTTTTTATTTGTCTCGTACAAGTACAAGCATGAAGTGCAATTAAAAATATCTCAAATGTCCTTTCTGATGTACAGTACATGTTCATCATAATATTAAATACATAAAGATATTTGCTGACTTCATAAAAATGCCGCGAAATGGAAATTTCATTGGACTCAGATAAACATGTTCCCATGGCTTGGAGTCAATAAACTGAAAATATTTTATACGCTATTGGATGCAAGACAAAATAGAATAAATAACCACATGGCGGTTATATGGCCTATGAAAATATAACTAGAAATGTATTTTTATATAAGATCGGCTCATCTTTGAAGGTGCATTCTGTCAGAGCATACTAAATGATTTAACCCTTTCCAGCCCTGTTGCATTATATAAATTGCAACCAAATAAAATAATTTTTTATGAAACCCTCTTAATAATTTCTAAAATGGTGGTAGTCATCTTATCTTCCTCACAGCAAGAAACAGGAAGTCAGATTTTTTTAGCTACTTTCAGGTCAGGCCAGATAGGCTCGGTTCACACTGGGGCGACTTGGGATCCGACTTGTACGCCCTCAAGTCGCCCCAGAAATAGTCTCAATTGGAGTGAACGCTAGCGTCTTAATAGACGCTACTGAAGTCGCTCCGACTTCAGAGCATACTCCCTGTACTACTTTGATCCGACTTTGATCCGACTTCAGCCTATTGACTATCATTGAAGTCGGATCCAAGTCGGATCGCCGTCTCGCATGATCCGACTTCGGCATGCGACTTGTGCTCAGATGATCTTGAGGGGGAACTCCGCGACAAATTTTAAATAAAAATCCGGCATGGGTTCCCCCTCCAAGAGCATACCAGGCCCTTGGGTCTGATATGGACCTTGAGGGGAACCCCCTACGCCGAAAAAACGGCGTGGGGGGGTCCCCCAATCCATACCAGATCCTTATCCGAGCACGCAGCCCGGCCGGACAGGAATGGGGCTGGGGGACGAGCGGGCGCCCCACCCCCATCCTGAACCATACCAGGCCTGCATGCCCTCAACATGGGGGGTTGGTGCCTTGGGGGAGGGGGGGCGCGCTGCGGCCCCCCCACCCCAAAGCACCTTGTCCCCATGTTGATGAGGACAAGGGCCTCTTCCCGACAACCCTGGCCGTTGGTTGTCGGGGTCTGCGGGCGGAGGGCTTATCGGAATCCGGGAGCCCCCTTTAATAAGGGGGCCCCCAGATCCCGGCCCCCCACCCTATGTGAATGAGTATGGGGTACATCGTACCCCTACCCATTCACCTAGGGAAAAAGTGTCAATTAAAAAAAAAACACTACACAGATTTTTAAAGTATTTTATTAGACAGCTCCGGGGGTCTTCTTCCGACTTCGGGGGTCTCTCCGGTTCTTCTCCGCGCTCTCCGGGTCTTCTGCCGGGCTCCTCCGCTATTTTCTGCTCTTTTGCCGCTCTTTTGCTATAGCGAAGGAGCCCGGTCTTCAATCTTCTGCCTTCTGCCCTCTTCTCCTGATGTTGACACGACGCTCTCTGGGGCTAGAATGCACTCTGAGCGCTCCGCTCTGACTTATATAGGTGGTGACCACGCCCCCTTATGCCGTCACAGTCCCTGGGCATGCTGGGACTGTGACATTTTAGGGGGCATGGTCATCACCCGATGACCACGCCCCCTTATGTCGTCATAGTCCCAGCATGCCCAGGGACTGTGACGGCATAAGGGGGCGGGGTCACCGCCTATATAAGTCAGAGCAGAGCGCACAGAGAGCATTCTAGCCGGAGAGAGCGTCGTGTCAACATCAGAAGAAGAGGGCAGAAGATTGAAGACCGGGCTCCTCCGCTTTAGCAAAAGAGCGGCAAAAGAGCAGAAGAGAGCGGAGGAGCCCGGCAGAAGACCCAGAGAGCGCGGAGAAGAACCGGAGAGATCCCCGAAGTCGGAAGAAGACCCCCGGAGCTGTCTAATAAAATACTTTAAAAATCTGTGTAGTTTTTTTTTTTAATTGACACTTTTTCCCTAGGTGAATGGGTAGGGGTACGATGTACCCCATACTCATTCACATAGGGTGGGGGGCCGGGATCTGGGGGCCCCCTTATTAAAGGGGGCTCCCGGATTCCGATAAGCCCTCCGCCCGCAGACCCCGACAACCAACGGCCAGGGTTGTCGGGAAGAGGCCCTTGTCCTCATCAACATGGGGACAAGGTGCTTTGGGGGGGGGACCGCAACGCGCCCCCTCTCCCAAGGCACTAACCCCCCATGTTGAGGGCATGCGGCCTGGTACGGTTCAGGAGGGGGGGGCGCTCGCTCGTCCCCACCCCCATTCCTGTCCGGCCGGGCTGCGTGCTCGGATAAGGGTCTGGTATGGATTGGGGGGGACCCCCCACGCCGTTTTTTCGGCGTAGGGGGTTCCCCTCAAGGTCCATACCAGACCCAAGGGCCTGGTATGCTCCTGGAGGGGGAACCCATGCCGGTTTTTTATTTAAAATTTGGCGCAGAGTTCCCCCTGAAGATTCATACCAAACACAGTGGCGGGGATCCAAGTCGGATCCCCGTTCATTGAAAGTCGGACACATGTCGCAGGGCAAAGTCGGATCCACAAGTCGTGTTGAAGTCGCGTTGAAGTCGCGTTGCAAAGTCGCATTGAAGTCGTGTTGCCCCTGTGTGAATCGAGCCGTACTGTTACTGACAGCATTCACCGGTTTAGTACATTTTGATTGATTCACACCCTTTTCAGAACTAACTTAAAAATATAATGCAGAGCACACACACATAGATAAATATTTGTGTGTACCTCTAGGCAAAGCATTTTTTTATTTTTGGATAAAGAAGGGAAGGATTGAACCCTCTGTCAAGTTATTGTTTCAATCTGTATCCCCAATAGAAATATTCACCCTCTCAATTTGCCATAGCGACCATTGTCAAAGAGAATGAATGTGGGGGGAATTCCAAAAATTTAGAGTTGTCCCCAAAACAGGAGGTGGGGAGAAATCATCCTGTGGGGACTTCCAGGGACAAATGTCCAAGGCTTGGTTCACACGTGTGCATTTTTATGCGCATTTTACAGCTCATAAAAAAGTATTTATCATTCATATTTGGTTATAAAAAATGAGGCATGCCCAATTTTACATACATTTATCTGTGCTTTCTGGTCCATTGATATCTATGGAAGTACATGAAAATGCATCTGCACTGGTAACAACAAAAAAGCATGATGCATGGAAATGCATGTAAAATGCATGGAAATGAGCACTTAAAAAATTTAAGCAAAAATGCATGACAGTGGAAATGGAGAGATGTGAACAGGGCCTTAGAGGAAAATTCCCCTCACTTTGGGAAATTTCCTTTGATGTCCAGTTGTGTTTTTTGGACAGGGAATGAAGGGAAATTCCCTTAATGGTACAAAGAAAGATAAAATAATGGCAGGGATTTTACCTCCTCCCTACTCTACCCAAAAAAAAAATGTTTTGGCTATAGGTAGACTTCAAAATTAAAAAAGAAGCTCTAGTCTGTGAAAATGAAAGCTTAATAAAAAGTACACTCCTGCTGAGTGAAAAGCAAAGGAAATAATCAGGAAAACTGTAAAGCCATGTCTATTTATTCTTACTCTTGCATGAAGTGGAGACTACTCTATGTTACTGTACAGGAAGATCAAATATTACATGTTCCTTCTGAAATGCTAGTTGCCTAGCTGTCTCTGGTTTTAGTCATTTATGAGTAAGTGATCTGGAACAAGCATGCAGGTCAGTAAAGTCAGATTAAATTCACATATTCCAATCTGCATACCATCGCATCAGCAAGTCAGAGGACTATTTTTTGAGAAGGAAAGCTCAAAAATGGCAATCTCCATAGTTATCACTGCAGAAATTAAAGGTTTTAATATGTTTTATTTCTAATACAAATCAAATACCTCTAACAATCAAATGTGCTTCAAGAATGTAGCTGATGGGACATCTGTCAACTCCAACTATCCGAAAACAGTTCAGGAGGCTGTCAGGAAGCTTATATGTTTCTGGGCCAATCGGTGACCTTAAAGAAAAAATGCTAGATAAGATACATTCCAAACATATGAAATTACAACGTACAGTAGCATCATAGTTCAGATTCATGCCCAAAGTCACAAAATAGGGGAAATCCCAAACTCAAACTCTATGGTCCTAGAAGCCATCTTAAAGTGGCTCTTCAGTCATTTTTTTTACTTTCCATCTATTAAATCTTCTGCCCTTGTTGTTTTAACTTTGGATAGTAAAACCTTTTTTTTCTGTCAGTAAATACATTATACAGCCCAATTCCTCTTTCTTGTCTGTCATTAGCCTAGGCTTATGACATCATGCACATGTCTTTCTTTTACTATCGTGAGAATTTGCCGGGAAGGGTGGGGGATGAGTCATAAGAGGGCCAATTAGGGCTGCAGAGCTGGAGGTGTGCCTCTGTGTGTCTGTGTAAATCCAGGAAGTGAACAGGCAGCATTTTTTTTTCTGCCAGTAAATACCTTATACAGCCCACTTCCTGTTTCTTGTCTGGTAAAAAGCCTAGGCTTATGACATCATACACAGCTCTCTCTCTCACTCTAGTGAGAGTTTGCCAGGAAGGGAGGGGGGATGAGTCATAAGAGGGCCAATGAGAGCTGCAGGGCTGCAGAGCTGGAGGTGTGAGTCTGTGAGTAAATCTAGGAAGTGAGCAGGCAGCAGCTTCAGCTGCCCACAGTTAAAATGGATGCAGCCAGACTTAGTGGAGGGAGATTTCTGCAGCATATTTGGCAAGTACAGAATCACAGTATATATAAAATAATATGCAAAGTGGTTGGAGGGAAGCTTCAGAATGGCAAAGATGTTTTTATTACAAATTATGTGAGCATACTGCAGTTCCTCTTTAATCAAGTCTGTTCAAATTTGTAACAGTAATAAAGGTAAATAAAGCCAGCCAAAAGTTGACAAAATTGTAAAACAAAATACTAAAAAAAGATTCAAGCAAATGTAACACACAAACAAAGTATTGGTGGTAGACTAGAACCTCTCTTGGCTTTATTGGCTTTTCTTGTCTCTATTGGGGAGAACCCCTCACTTTTTGTCCCATTGACAACTTTGAACATATGCAGGAAATGAGAAAAAAAACATTCCCAGTGGAGACACAGACAGCAATAAATAAACACTGACAGGTTTTAACCTATCCCAATCAATCCAAAACAAAGATAAGGTTTTGGCCAGTTTCACTTTAAGTGTAGATGCATCTGTTAATAAGTAAAAAAAAGTTTCCACTCCTAATTTAATAGGAATTTTGTAGGTGAGATTGGGTTTGTATAACTTAAAACGCATAAACTTTATAAAGTAATAATATATAATTTTATATTTAACAAAATATCTTTATTTCACAAAAATATTTCTTACATGGTGAATCCCTGAAACTGTGCAACACATGCTGAGCTTTCTAGTAAGTAAGCCCAACACTATCTATAAGCTTGTTGGCAGTTTTATTACCAAAGCTTAATTGAACAAACTGGGGTTAGAAGCTCATTGGTTTCTATGCAGAGGCGAGCCTGATTTTGCACTTTCTAGCTTTAGTAAATAAACCCCATTGTGTACTTAAAAGTGGAGTATGCCTGTATCTGCTCGTACACAGTACACAGAACATAGAAATGCAATTATTTTAGTAAATATAAACTTCTAAATACATTAGTATATAACAGTCTTGTGACTTCTATCAGTGTCTGAGTAAAGCTTGCAGAAGGGGTTTTCAATCATCAGACCTATGAGGCTGCATGACTCCTGACCCTATGTCTGGACAGTGCTGATTGGCCCTGTGCTGATCACATGCACCCTCCCAAGAAAAAAAAGAAAACTCTCTAGCAATACACACTAAACTGAGCATTTGCAGAGTGACTCCAAAGACTCTGTTCTATCAGAAGATGGATTGGGGACAGTGGAAGAAGGAGAGCATCAGATAACACATGGTCAAACAGCCTTTTTACACAATGTGGAGGATTAACCCCTTCCACAGTGAGTATAACAGGCATGCATATACAGACTGACTTTAGTATTATGAGTATAGTAACACTTTAAAATGGCATAGGGATATTAGTTATTCTTCCCAGAGCTTTTAAAATGACAGCTGGACTCAGTGGTTTCTGAGACCCTCCATTGGTTTTTAGTGACTATCTGTGCCCAGGAGTTGATTGCTTCTGCTCTTGGGCTTCCAGTCTTGCTACACTGCTCCACAGAAGTGCCTGTAGCAGATTGCTGTTAAATCAATGCTTCCATATGGAAGAAATGTGATGTCATGAGTACCGTCATATCACTTCCTCCCAAGTATGGAGGCTAGGAGAGAGCTCTGTCTAGCATCTCCCTGCAGCAGTAGATCACTGTTATAGTGATCTATCGCTGGCTGATCGCAGTCAGCAGTAGATCACTATTAGAATTGATCTGCTACTACATAGCTTCATGGGGGGGGGGGGTCAGTTGTTACTAAAGACCAGATCCAGACCCAATGCTCACATAAGCAAATGCAGATTTTTAAAAAAGTTGCCATTTTGCTAATGTGTACCTTGGTCAACTAATATATTTTGCAGAAAATATATGAGGATATGAAAAAAGGTGGTGGAAAAAAATTAAAGGAAAATGTATTGGTTTTTTTTAAATGCAAAGGAAATAAAACTATGCATATCCAGATTTGCTACCAAATGAAAACCCTCTCGGCCCTGAAAACACTGTAAAGTTGGGGTAAATTACAAAACCTAAATGGTATAACATGTGAGCCAAAACACCATCAACAAGGATTTAAGGGGGTTTGAGGAGAAATATGGTTTAGAGTATGTAAATAGCCAGAACCCAGGTGCATTTTATGATCAGGCACCATTTTGAAGAAGACAGGGATTGGACACAAGGACACCACCTAAAACAAAAAACTGTGATTCACAATTCAGCAATTTACATTTTTGTTTTAACTATTTCCATGCATATCTGCCTGAGAGCCACATATTGACGAGGAAACAGTCATTTTGAAGCATAACAAGAACATTATTTTTTTACAAAGACCTAATAGTATAAAAAGAATTTGCAGAATTATCATATAGTAACAGTCTAATGATTGCTGAATGTCTGCTTTTGTGAGGTCTGGGAATCAAGTGAATGCAATCACAACAATTACAACAATCTAAGAGGCGAAATTAAGCGTTTTTACCTCTTAATGATTGCAATGCATAAGCCTGCTGTGTTTAAAGGGACTTCTTCCAATTGTAATGTGACTGCTTCTTTCCCAAGATGCTTAGCTGACTGTATCTGTGTAAGCATCTGAGTTATCAAAGAAAGGCTGGGTTGAGATAATTGTTCTAATCCATTCAGGCAGACCCAAGCTCCTGAGGAATTAAAAGGATAAATATAGTCACAAAACAATACTAATTAATTGAGCTAGTGAAACTGCCATACAAACTAATATCTTATCATTTTATTATAACACATTTCAGTGGATACCACAGATGGAAAAAACACGTGGATAAATCTATGTACACAGAAGATAATTAGTGCAATAATCAACCTTTTAGTTTGAGCACATTATAGTAGTAAAAATATAGAGTAGTAGGTAACATACTTTGCACATCTAAATAAACATAGAGACTGATTTACTAAAACATTTGAAAATGTTCACACAGTAAAATATATGAAAATTCCCTTTAATTATCCAATCACGTGAAAAAGTCCCTGTTTAATTTTTCATCTGCACATTAGTGGATAATTGAAGTGAATATTCACACAGTTTATTGCAGGAACGCTCTCAAATCCTTTAGTAAATCAGTGCCATAGTCTTAGAAAGATAACTAAAATCAAATATTTAACTTTCTACCTTACTTCAACGAATGATGAATTCAGCGTAAATTGGACTGCTAAGAGATGTAGAGGACTGTTAGATGTACATTAGACTTCCACTATATATTGTTTATTACAGGTACCTATATAGCTACAACTGTTTATGCTGTGCCTTACATATTGTATGTTCACATCAGTTCCTGCCCTCAAGAAGCTTACAATGTAAGGTTGTCTTTTTTGCCCATTGTACCCTATGTTTAGAAAAGGAAACCAATAGTTCTTGGCCTATACATGTGAACCTGAACCTTAACTGATGCACTATATGGCCAAAGGTGTGTAGATATCCCACCAAATTATTGGGTTCAGGTGATTCCAATTAAGGGAATTGTTAAAGTGACATTAAAGCCTTGTTTTTTTTAACCGCTTGCCGACCACACTATAGCCGAATGACGGCTGCAGTGTGGTCGGATAACTCTGATAACTCGGATAACTACATTAAAGTCCTCCCAGAATCCTGCTCTCGCGCGCCCCCCTGGGGTGCGCACCCGGGAACATCCATGACCGCCGGGTCCAGAGGACCCAGCGCATCACGGATCAGGGTAAACGGCCGCTGATAGCGGCCGTTTACCACATGATTGCTCCGTCAAATGACGGAGCGATCACTAGTAAACGAACCGGCGTCAAGTCCAGTTCGTCTCTCTCCTATTGGTACAGCGTGAGGGGAGAGGGGAGAGATCAGTGGCAGCAGCTCTGTGGGCTGGATGTGTAGTGCCCACAGCGCTGATATGTGCCCATTGCAGCCTCATCCAGCCATCCATCCATACCCAGCCATCCATGCTCTGCATTCCCATCCATACTCAGCATACTCATCCATCCTCAGCATACTCATCCATCCGCAGCATACTCATCCATCCGCAGCATACTCATCCATCCATCCATGCTCACCCATCCATATTCAGCATACTCGGCCATCCATGCTCAGCATACACATCCATCCATGCTCAGCATACACATCCATCCATCCTCATCCATACTCACCATACCCATCCATCCATACTCAGCATACTCATCCATCCATCCTCATCCATACTCAGCATACTCATCCATCCATCCATGCTCACCTATCCATACTCATCCATCCATCCATGCTCACCCATCCATACTCATCCATACTCAGCATAGTCATCCATCCATCCATCCATGCTCAGCCATCCATACTCAGCATACTCATCCATCCATCCATGCTCAGCCATCCATCCATCCTCAGCAATACTCATCCATCCATCCATGCTCAGCCATCCCATCCACCCCCATCCATAATTAGCCATACCCAGCCATACCCAGCCGTACCCAGCCGCACTCAGTCGTACTCAGTTATACCCAGCCATACTCAGCCATACCCAGCCATCCCATCTATACCCAGCCATATTCAGCCGTACCCATCCGTATTCAGCCGTACCCGGCCATACTCAGCCATACTCATTCATGCTCAGCCATCCCCATCCACGGCTCATCCATCCCCATTCATGCTCATCCATGCAACATCAGTTATCATCCATGCCACTGCAGTGCCTCACAAAAGTGTAATAGGTAGTCAAATTAGATTTGAAACTTAAGCACCCAAGCACCCAGAGGGGCAGGCCCCAGCCACAGCTCCAAGTGTGTCCATTCACACATGGAGCCGTGGCTGGGCCCTGCCCCCTCTGTCTCCTGATTGGCTCACTTGGTGTGATTGACAGCAGCGGGAGTCAATTGGCTCCCACTGCTGCCAAAAAGCCAATCAGGAGTGCTCGCTGGATCAAGATGGGGCTCAGGTAAGTAATAGGGGGGCTGGCGGGGCTGCTGCACACAGAATGTTTTTTACCTTCATGCATACTCATGAAGGTAAAAAACCTTGTGCCTTTACAACCACTTTAATGGTAGTGCATGCAGAGACATTTTAGACAATTGCTTCCAATATTGTGGCAATATTTTGTAAAGGCCCTTTTTCCTATCAGAATGACTGTGCCCCTGTGCACAAAGCCAAGTGCATAAAGACATACTTTGATGATACTGGTGTGAAGGAATGGAGTGGCTTGCAAACAGCCCTGACTTCAACCTTACTGAACACCTTTAGGATGAATTGGAATGACATTTCAAGCTGAACTGATGCAAATTTCCACACGCTCCAAATTTTGTGGAAAGCTTTCCCAGAAGAGTAAAGGATGGTTTTGAAATGGAATTAAAATAAGTCCACATAGGTGTGATGGTCAAATGTCCACAGATATTTGGCCATATCGTTTACATATAGTCAGCTAAGAAAACAAGCCAACAAATAGGCAACTTAGAAAATTGCACTGCAAGCTTGAAGCAGTTAATGTGTTATGCCACGTACAAACGAGCGGACTTTATGGCAGACTTTGTCCTGTGGACTTTTTGACGGACTTTCCGAATGAACGGGCTTGCCTACACACGATCAACCAAAGTCTGAGGGATTCGTACGTGATGACGTAGGACCGGACTAAAACAAGGAAGTTCATAGCCAGTAGCCAATAGCTGCCCTAGCGTCGGTTTTTGTCCGTCGGACTAGCATACAGACGAGCGGACTTTTCGACCGGACTCGAGTGCGTCGGACAGATATGAAACATGTTTCATTTCTAGGTCCGTCAAACTTTTGAGAAAAAAAGTCAGCTGGAGCCCACACACGATCGAATTGTCCGACTGACTCAGGTTCACCGGACCAAGTATGCCGTAAAGTCCGGTCGTGTGTACGCGGCATAAGGGTTGATTTACAAAAGGCAAATAGGCTGTTCATTTTGCAAGGGAATTATCACTTTGTACAGGCATTAGCTAAGTGAATATGGTAAAGCTCTGCTGACTTCCATCATTCAATTATGTGCAAGCAAAAATATTGTTTTTTTTTAATTTCTTCACAATTGATTGGGTATTCTTTGCAAAGCGAATTTTTATCACATTCAGTAAGTTAAAGTGGTTCTAAAGGCAGAATTTTTTTGTACCTTAATGCATTTTATGCACTAGGATAAAACAATCTTTTGTGTGCAGCAGCCCCCCTCAGCCCCCCTAATACTTACCTGAGCCCCATCTCAATCCAGCGATGTTGCACGAGAGCCTCGGTTGTCTGGGGACTCTCCCTCCTCACTGGCTGCGGCAGCAGCGGGCGCCATTGGCTCCCACTGCTGCCAACCAAAGTCAATGAGCCAATGAAGAGAGAGGGGGTGGGGACGAGCTGCGGCTCTGTATCTGAATGAACACACAGAGCAGCAGGGTCGGCTTGGGTACCCCTATAGCCAGCTGCTTTCTGTGGGGGTACTCAGCAAGAAGGAGGAACCAGGAGCACTGGTGGAGGACCCGAGAAGAGGAGGATCAGGGTTGCTCTGTGCAAAACCACTGCACAGAGCAGGTAAGTATGACATGTTTGTTATTTAAAAAAAAAAAACTTTAATATCACTTTAATTGAAAATTCACTTGCAAAGTAAATGGCCTATTTGCGTTTATTAAATCAACCCCTTAGGCTTAATTCACTAATGTATGATAAATGTAACATCTTGGCAAACAGCAATGCATTATAGCTTAATAAATTGAGCAATGTCTATCTACAATGATAATTCACAAACTTACAAACTATGTTTCCATCCTTTATGTAGCTTGTTTGTGATGCATAAATCTGTTTTTAAAGGACAGATCACCAAATATAAACACTAAAAATAAAATTGAGCAAACTAAAAGCAAATTGTTCATTGATATTGAATTAGTATGTCCTGTACATTTTAATAAACTGTATTACAATTTATTTTTATTGCCTTTTCCCAGTATATAGCCCTATTACATTTTCCAGCATTTGAATGCGGATCCATTTTCTATTGCTATATTCTGCACACAGCTTGGAAATTATCTGCTTATAATGTTTCCTGGTGCAAATGCAATTAAAAATTCCACCTCTGCTCGATTAATCTTAGTGACCATCACAGTCATTTGTAAATTACCATCTGCTTTCCTTGTGTGTGTTCAGGATAATCAGATATGTGCTGTACACAATTAGCATGCCATAGGCCCTGTGTTCAATCTAAAACGTTATTTTATTATAAAAAGATTTCATCTGCACTCCTGCCCCTCAGCTGCCAACATGTCCACAAGACTTATTTGTGGAAGTGTAACGGCTAATTGAAATTGTATTACTCTAATGGATAGGATTCCCTTTAACATTAAATCACTGTAGCAGGAGGCTTCACAAATTAGCCCATGGACACAGCTTTTGCTGGAAACACATCCTGAGCAGAATAATGTAATTCTTCATGTTAACAACGGTCAGAACTGTTACAGAAAATTTACCGCTAAAGGCGACACTGTGTTTCAAGTTACTTCTCTTGCAAGCTATTTATGTGACAAAAGAAATATTCTTGGGGCACATTTATATTATTATTTGAATGTCCTACATTTTAAAAATAACACAGTGGAAAAGGATTATTTACTTTTAAAGTAATGTTGTACACATGCACCTTTCTGTCAAATGTGTCAAATGAGGTAGCAAATTGATTCAGTTAGTAAGTGGTATTTCTGTGTGGGATCTTTAAGTATTTAAGTCAATATTTAACCCTCTGAAATAAATTCTGAGCAAGCAGGAATGAGCACCCCCACTCAAAAAAATGATATCCACTTCTACAGTGAAGTCCTAACTAGGCCCCAAATGATTATAAGCAAGGTGACCATTGTTTCTGCTTCACTGTAACCATACATCCCAGATAGCAAGGATAACTTGCCACATATTTGTGGCAGTGTTGAATTGTAAGTCTTGTTAATTTGCTGCATATTTTCACTGGCAAGTTGTACACTTCCAGAGCACTTAAAGTCCAAGTTCTAGTTGACACTTTTCCAATTTGTAGCAAATTTACGTTGCAAGTCTCTAACAAGAACAAGAGCAAAGTTGCAGTGGTGAGTCTACAGCAAGAGCTCTGCAAGTCTACAGCATGAAAATGCAGCCACAGTGACCCCTGTGGTGGGATGACTATTGTACAACATAACTGAATCAGAACTTGCAGCAGACTTGCAGAATGTTTGCAAAGAAAGTTGATCATGAGTCATGCTATGCAGACTTGCTGCAATTGTGCGACAAACTTGTGAAGCCCGGCAATAACTTAGCAAGTCATTTTCAAACTTGCAGTTCAATTGCTTGCTATCTGGGAGGCTTCTTCACAGACTTTTAAAAAATGCTGTGTATTCACAAACAAAAATGCAGAGTCTCCACAAACATTCCATAGACAACTGTAAAATCCTGACAGAATCACAAAATTGTAAACATTTGTCTTACGACCTATGAATACATTAAAAGATCGAACATAAATAGGGGTATATTATAGGAAATGAACACTGCCTGCAAAGTTTCCTTCCCTAACAATTAAATTTGTGAGAAGAGTGTGAAAAAATAATCTCCAATAACAGCATGGTTGATATGCATGGGCCAACTTCCCTACTCTTGGTGCTTGTTGTCTATAAATTCTCTTGCAAGACACTGGGGTTGATTTACTAAAATTAGAGAGTGAAAACTCTGGTGCAGCTGTGCATGGTAGTCAATCAGCTTCTAAATTCAGCTTGTTACAATTAGGCTTTGACAATAAGCCTGAAAGCTAATTGGTTTCTATGCAGAGCTGCACCAGAGTGCACTCTCCAGTTTTAGTAAACCAATCCCTTTGTGTATACATTTTGGGAAAAATGTATGGACTAATCATTTCAGTTAAAGTAACTAAGATCAAAAGTTTTTTGTTTCTTTTAAATATTTTTTTTTTACTATTAAAACACCTGTTAAGTTTTTCACTAAATGTGTGTTTGAGAGAATTCAGGAAGAGGGGGGTTAAAAGGAAAGGAAATTCTCACTCAGAGTGCTGTCACTGTAACATGCATCCCCATTACAATACCTCTTTTCTTGTTGTAGTAAGAATTCAAAATTTTTGATTTTTTTTTTGTTTTTTCAATCATGGTAAAAATGGGCATTAGGACAAATAGAGAAAATGGAGCTCCCCAACAGGGGTATGACTGCAAAGGAACCTGAATGAGCTCTACACGGCTACTGGAGGACTATTTGTCAAAATCTTGAACTCCAACTGTTTTTGGATCAAAATAGTCTAACTTTCCTTGATACTGTATTTGTCTAACTAAACAACCAGATGGATCAATTATATCTTTGAACCAACAACAGGCAATACCTTTCTGCATTGTTATTGTTTTTATCTGTCTAATTTGAAGAGAGGTTGACCCATCGGTCAGTACCAATGTTTTGCTAGAATTGCTCAAATGACAAGGAGGAAGCAAAAAAACTGCAGCTAACATTTAAAGTAAGAGGCTATAAAAAAAAAACCCTAATAATATCCCACCAAAAAGCTAAATTAATGAGATATTGATGAGAATGTTGACAACCTTGTAATATTAAAACACTCCTCAACAAGGGAGTACACCTATTTATTGTATTACCAGATTATGTCCAGCTGCAGTTTGTAGTCTGGAGTCCGATGAGGTTTTGTTCACTGGTTCAGGCGTGATTCAGGTGCGAGTTTTTACTTTAATTCGCACCTAAATCTGCACCTAAATCTGCCCCAAAATCGCACAGGACCCTTTTCAGAAACGGGCCGTGGCCGCCCAGGACATTTGTGAATCGGTACCATTGAAAGCCAGTGGCTGCCACTGGCTTCTGGAGGATCCAGTGATTTATAAATATATGCCACCCTGGACTTTAATACCTTATCAATGAGCAAAAACTATAGGTGTCTCTGGTACATAGTCACATCCAAGGAAGATGTACAACATCTTGCCAGAAAAAAGGCACCTATAAATATAGTTCCTGCTCTTCCAGTACATCTACACTGGGAAACAGACAGACCTTTCCACAGGTAAAGTCCTGATTTCCTCACATTTTCCATTTGCAGCACAGAGGGGGAGATATACATCCTTCTTTGTGACAGCAAGATTTTTTTTTGTCCAAAAGACAAAAATCTCTTTTGGGGCAAGGATATTTGACCATATGTCTGGTATGTCATCTTGTAACTTATGATCACCTCTAGCGTGCCGTGTTCTCTGCAAACAATAATCATAAGGGGAATCCTAATTTTTAATATTTTGGGTTCTGGATAGAATTGCCAAAAATGAAAGAGGACGTTACTTTGATAAACATGCTAAGATTTGAATACTGGTGAATTTATAGACCTAAGGCAAATGTTCCTCCTGGACTAAACAATTCAGTATACTTTGCTGGCTTTTGGTGGGAAAGAAAATAACTTTTTTTTTCCTACACAAGCACGCATTAGTTCCTGCCCATAAGGATTCACTTTGAAGCCTTATTTATTCCTTGATTCTTTTGGTATTTGGTACATCCTATTTAAACCCCATCTACATATGTGGAATAAGTGTCTATATGTTGAGATATGAGGGCGCAGTGATGTCGGCTTGCATTGGGGTATGATGACATCATGGGGATTTTACAGCATGCATGGCAGCATGGGTCATGATGTGAGTTGCTTTGCATGAGCCATGATGTCACATACTTGACACCATTTTGATAAGGTATTTAGAACCACCATAGAATGGTGGAGACACAGCTTCCACTTGAGAAAGTCACCATATACAGTGAATAAACACTATGTAATGATAGTGAGGTTCCTTGCCCCTATTCATTACCTGCCCTCTAACAGCCCACAGCATATTATGATTTTCCTAAATTGCTACCTCTCCTACAGACTCTTTATATATAGCCCAAACATGGATTTTTTTCACTGCTCTACGTTCAGCAATGGATAAAGTATATAACTTAAAATAGAGCATTTTTAATCCACAGCATATGGACTTTCCATTATGATCAAGTTATGATTCCTTATGATTTGCACATTGCCATCATTGATGCCAAGCATGTGGCACCTTCAACTATAAATATTCATTTATGAACTTCCCTACTCGTAGTCTAGGGCACTTTTTATAAGAGCTATACTTCCTTCATCAACACATGGCTATTATTCCTTTATTAGAAACTAATTCATGATATATTAAGGACCCCACATATGACCACAAAGCCTTTATGTTTGCATTAATTTGCATATACAGGGTCCAAAGACTGCATTACAGTAATGTAAGGGGGCCACACCAGTATACTTTTTAAAAAATTGAATCATTATGCAACTTTTATGGCCTATTAGGTGTCTCTTTGGTTTATAGAATCTAACAAATGGGACTTTTGATATTCAGTTGAATGGTATTTATAGCAATCCCATCCATCTAGCTTTGGCACCAATCATGGCTATTAGCTTGGTTTGCATGTTGCATGCTATTTGAACTCTGGCTTATGCTCATAATGAGTAAAAAAATGCACTGAGGTCCAGATTGCAGGATTGCTTTGTTGACTAATCACAGGCCATTTCTATTGTTTGCATCCTAACTTTGTTTTACATGTTCTATTAATAAGCACAATTATGTACCAAGTTTAACATCACTTTGGAGAAAGTTAACCAACAACGTGTTCCTGCATTATACATCGATTAACTGTAGGAGAATATCAATATTTATTTGTGTGCCGGCTGCATTGTATATGTCTGCTTTGCAACCATGCTTTGCACATGCTATTAATCACCGTGAATGTATAGCAAGCCTAACATAACCATTATCAATCGATATAAAGGAATGACTGTAGGGTGTAACATGATTTGTTTGGTTCCATTTTTATTTTACTTGCATTATATGTCTGCTTTGTAGTCATGATTTGCTAAATCTATTTGTGTTCCATACCAGCAAAATTACAAATTTAAGATGATCTGGGTTGATGGCTAATGGACATATATTCTGTTCAGCCTTGGATAGTTAACAGGCATTTAAAGAGATCAAAGTATAGTTCATGTTTTGATTGGTTGAGACTTATGTGGTATAGGATTTTTTTTTTATGTTTTTTAAAATATTTTTCCTAGGACTAATTGTAATTAAGACATATATTTCATAAATTTTTAACCAAAGTTCTTTACTTTTGGGAATGCCCTAATCATATTCAATTTTGAGGTCAGGTTGTTCTATTTGTATCAGTTCATTATTTTTTGAATGAGCATGCTTGTTCTACAAAAGCTATAGCTACAGAAGCTTTGAAACCTTTTTAGGGATTGAGCTGGTGAGTTGGGTTCGGGCCAAACTCAGTCCAAATAAGTTCAGCAGAACCCATAGAAAGCTTTCAACTGATAGCAACCCCACCGGCACAATAAGCTGCAGCGGGGGCATTCACCACCTGCAGGCAGACATGCAGAAACAGGTGGAGTTGCTCATGACATTATTGACCTAATATAGGGCACATGATTCAATTTGCAGATGGTTGGTTCAGTGGGATACAACCATGTGGCAGCATCTGACAGGTGTTGACGAACTGGATTCAGACCACAATTGAAGTGAATCCGGTTACCCATAGTCTTTAGATGCACGATAACACTTCACACATGTAGCTCATGTCAGAATATCCAATAATATTATCATTTTGATTTTTAAAAAAGCATCTTCTTAAATAAGGAAGGCATTCTCGTGTAAGGAAAAACAAAAACCAAGGCACTTGCTACTGAGGGCATTCAGGGTATTTCACATGATCTTGCAAAATAAACCTATATTTTATTTTATAATCATACCAATGATTAAAAAAATAATAAGATGTACACACAAAATAAGGGTTTATAAACATGGATAAGATTATTCAGATTAAGCTGATCTCTTTCGCATTAAAATATATTTTATGTTAAAGAATGGAAAAGTCTTTACCTGAAACAGTAAGTCCTTTGCAAATGTCTTGCAAAATGCCATTATCTGAAGAGCTTGAGCAATTAAAGCAGAAAAGAGGCTTTCCGAGTGCGAGAGATAATTCTCGGATGGTAGATTTTTTCCCAGATGCCTAACAAAATTTAAGACATATTAAAAGAAAACATGCTTGTGGTTTTCTTATATCATTCTCTCAAGCTGGTTTCAAAAACATCTAGAATAAATGGTTGTAATAAAAAAAAGTAAGGTTCCAGTTTTGTGGCCCATAACTATTCTAAATCTTAAAGATCATATTTTATAATGCTGGAAAACATTAAGCAGGCAGATTTTAAATACCACATGCAGAAGTCTATTAATCTTCAACCTTAATCTTAAACTATTACATCATTTGCCAAGTCTAACTACTGATTTTACTCCTTGGTTTTTTTTCAGCTATACATATTTTGGAATAAAATAAAGCATTGGTGCATTATGGCTTTCTAAATCAAATTTAATATACTTTATGTGTTAAATTAAGAAAATGATAGGCAGCTCATTAAGAAGCAATTACATTTTAACCTATGCAGTAGACAAATGTGGCAGGCTAATCACACTATTAATACTTATATACCTCTATACCCTAATACGTCATAAATACTTTCACCTTCTATATATTCCCTTATACCCTAAAAACAGTAAAGGACCAGTCCACCTCAAAGTGATAATGCACCTATAGGCAGGACCTCCAGAGAGTCATTCACTGGCTTCTTTATATTTTGGGTATTCCAGCAGGGTGCTGACTGATTGACTAATAGACAGCAGTAGCAGTTAGGCTGCCAGAGGTACTCTTCAAAGAGTCAGTTCACCCAAGAAGACATATTTTTTCTTATATCTTTTGGGTTGTGTAATGGTGAAGTCTCTGTGATTGAGCTCCTAGGTCTACACACCTACCTTCAGGATTGCTTTTGTTGTTTTCTATGGAAACTCAAACTTTAGATACTCTGTTATAGGAATATGAATTTTAACTAGTAAGTCCAGTGGTGTACCTAGGGTGAGGAACAATGTCTGGTCAAACCTAGGTAGGTATAATCAGCTGCAGAGTGCCGTAAGAGTGTAGGCAGTGCTGGGTAGATTGATGTCCTTCCCCAAAGTAACTGATGAGGCTTTTGGGCTAGTTGACACTGAATGGCCGATGTGCCACACAATGTAGTGGCGACATAAAGGAGCATCATGGACACACTTGGGAAGAAGTACCATAGTGAGCTGTCGTTAGGAGACATAGGGAGCTAGAGTAAGGGGGGTGGCATGTGGGCATATGTTTGTGTGTCACTACTCACTCTGTATCTAACTGTTTGCTGCCCATTTATTGTTATTCTGTTATCTCTTCAAATACTGTTAGCAGCATTGATTTAGGATCTCTGGAGTATGTCCATTCTATTAGTCAAGCAGCATACAAAAAGAAAGCTTTACCGCTACACTCCGTGTTACTTAAAACTCCCTGCAACCTAAAGTGATATTAAATCCACATTTTTCAAAATATAAATTAGATGCTCAGGGCAGGACTTACTTTGTCTGCAGCTTGTTCTACCATCCCCTTATTTACTCTCTCCCCTGACCCCTGGCACTGCTTTCCATTAAAAGGGTGACTTTCCAGTGTCCTATGGAGCTGCCCTTACATGTGTTCTTTGGGCAGAGAGAGACTGCAATCCCCCACTATCACGTTGCATGCACCGACATACACAGGCATCAAGAGAGGACTGAAAGGGCATGTATGTGCAGTGGCATAGGTGGCAGTGAAATTGTGAGACATGTAGTCTTGAGGAGGGGAAACAGGGAGACTTCCTCTGGCATGATCAGTGCTTGCGCACTATATAAAATATATATATTTAAAAAATAATATATATATATATATATATATATATATATATATATATATATCCGCCGGCATATGACAGGAGCGGGTTAGAGGAGGAGAGACTGTGCCGCGGCCGCCGTTGTCAACAATGAGAAGAGGGCTCTCTGTGTTTTCTGCTGCAGTGCTGCCCATTCCGCCATCCCTCCTCCTGTCAGAGGAGAGTAGAACAGCATGACATTGGAGTGCCTGTGTCACTGAGTGGAGAGAGAGCAGCTGCGGGCTCTTCTTTCCCCCCTCCCTCTGCTCCTTGCGCTTCTGTTCATAGGCGTGGCGCTTGCCAGGACAGCCGTCCGCTATGTTTCTTCCTCCTCCTTCATATTGGCCAAGGGAGAAATACAAAAAAAAGCAGCAGAGGATTGTGGGACATGTAGTCCCGAGGACTGGCGATGTTTCAGTGGCCCCATTGCAACCCTAAGGAAGGAAACTGCAGACCCCAGCATGCTCAGCTGAAGGGGAGAGAGAGAGAGACAGGAGCCCAGGAAAGCTTTCAGGGAAGTGCACCCAGGCCTCCAGACCAGAGAGGACAGTGCTGAGGGAACACCAGCAGAGAGAGAGAACCCCACTGCCCTGTGTGCCACCAGAGGGAAAGCCACACAGCCACACAGCCTAACAACATCCATGGTGAAGAAAAGAATGGAGTCATTGCCAGAATACAGATCTGGGCGCTACCCAGCGGAGTTGCCGGGGGAAACCCAGAGTAAGCTGACTCCAAATCAGAGGAACCGTTGTTACTTATCGCTGGGTCTGGGGAGATGGGCAGTCAGCCATTATCTACTAACATTCATAGGAACTGCAGTCTCTGACCATCTCCTGTAGTATGCCTGTGGTCTCTGATCATCTCCTGTAGTATGTCTGCAGTCTCTGACCATCTACTGTAGTATGTCTGCAGTCTCTGACCATCTCCTGTTGTATGCCTGCAGTCTCTGACCATCTCCTGTTGTATGCCTGCAGTCTCTGACCATCTCCTGTAGTATGCCCGCAGCCTCTGACCGTCTCCTGTAGTAGGACCGCAGTCTCTGACCAGCTTCTGTAGTATGCCCGCAATCTCTGACCATCTCCTGTACTATGTCTGCAGTCCCTGACCATCTCCTGTACTATGTTTGCATTCTCTGACCATCTCCTGTAATATGTCTTCAGTTTCTGACCCTCTCCTGTAGTATGTGTATTAATGTGCCACTTTACTTGCTTAATTAATTGGGATTGCTCCACTGATCAGTAAGTGGTAATGATGATCAGTAACCTGTAGCAACCAATCAGTGAACAGTAGTGATCTGCTGTAATCTCTAGTAACCAATCAGTGAGCGGTAATGGTGTGCTATAACCCCTAGCAACCAATCTGTGAGCAATAATGATGTGCTGTAACCCCTAGCAACCAATCAGTGAGCAGTAATAATGTGCTGTAACCTCTAGCAACCAATCAGCAAGCAGAAATGATGTGCTGTCACCTCTAGCAACTAGTCAGTGAGTGGTAATGATTGGCTGTGACCTCTGGCAACCAATTGCAATCGCTGCATGATCTGCTGCAGTAAACTGATTTTGAGTCTATCTGCTATTTGTTTGTATGTCTCAGAATGGAGGGGGGGCCCAAGAAAATGTTTGCCCAGGGTCCAATCATTATTAAAGACAGCCCTGACGGTGGGAGAGAGGGGGCAGTAAACAAAAATCCTTGCAAGGCCCAGTTTGTTGTTGCCATTTAAAGGAGTACCCCACCTTCTCTCATTTCTTCAAGTGCACTGAAAAACCACTAGGAAACTGCTAATCCCTTAGACACATTTAGAGTACAGTTGTGTTGCTAAATATTAATTTACCTATTCTTGTATTGATTTTTCTGCTATTGATATAGAGCTGTTTCTATAGCTATATTTGTTTACCTTTACCCAAGGGCAGCTCTACTCTGCTTAGTGAACTGCACTTTAATTGTCATTTATGCAAGTTCTTAATTATAGTCAAATAGTGTCTAGTCTACTACTAAGCAGGTATGTGTTCCTCTATTGCCTAGATCCTACAGTAAGGGGAAAGGTTCTACAGTATCTCACACAAGTGAGTACACCCCTCACATTTTTGTAAATATATTATTATATCTTTTTAAATGACAACACTGAAGAAATTACTTTTTGCTAGAATGTAAAGTAGTGAGTGTACAGCTTGTATAACAGTGTGAATTTGCTGTCCCCTCAAAATAACTCACACAGCCATTAATGTCTAAACCACTGGCAACAAACGTGAGTACACCTCCAAGTGGAAATGTCCAAATTGGGCCTAATTAGCCATTTTCCCTCCCAGATATCATGCGACTCGTTAGTATTACAAGGTCTCACGTGTGAATGGGGAGTAGGTGTGTTAAATTTGGTGTTATCGTTCTCACACTCTCATACTGGTCACTGGAAGTTCAACATGGCACCTCATGGCAAAGAACTCTCTGAGGATCTAAAAAAAAGAATTGTTGCTCTACATAAAGATGGCCTAGGCTATAAGAAGATTGCCAATACCATGAAATTAAGCAGCAGCAGAATAGCCAAGGCCATACAGCGGTTTACCAGGACAGGTTTCACCCAGAACAGGCCTCGCCATGGTCGACCAAAGAAGTTGAGTGCACATGCTCAACATCATATCCAGAGGTTGTCTTTGGGAAATATACATATGAGTGCTGCCAGCATTGCTGCAGAGGTCGAAGGAGTGGGGGGTCAGCCGGTCAATGCTTAGACCATATGCAGCACACTGCATCAAATTGGTCTGCATGGCTGTCGTCCCAGAAGGAAGCCTCTTCTAAAGATGAGGCACCTCTTCTAAAGATGATGAAAGTCCGTAAAAAGTTTGCTGAAGACAAGCAGATTAAGGACTTGGATTACCAAAACCATGTCCTGTGGTCTGATGAGACCAAGATAAACTTATTTGGTTCAGATGGTGTCAAGCGTGTGTGGCAGCAACCAGATGAGGAGTACAAAGACAGGTATGTCTTGCCTACAGTCAAGCATGGTGGTGGGAATGCCATGGTCTGGGGCTGCATGAGTGCTGCCGACACGAGGGAGCTACAGTTCATTGAGGGAACCATGAATGCCAACATGTACTGTGACATACTGAAGCAGAGCATGATCCCCAATCTTCAGAGACTGGGCCGCAGGGTAGTATTCCAACATGAGAAGGATCCCAAACACACATCTAAGATGACCACTGCCTTGCTAAAGAAGCTGAGGGTAAAGTTGATGGACTGGCCAAGCATGTCTCTAGACCTAAACCCTATTGAGCATCTGTGGAGCATCCTCAAACGGAAGGTGGAGGAGCGTAAGGTCTCTAACATCCCCCAGCTCCGTGATGTCATCATGGAGGAGTGGAAGAGGACTCCAGTGGCAACCTGTGAAGCTCTGATGAACTCCATGCCCAAGAGGGTTAAGGCAGTGCTGGAAAATAATGGTGGCCACACAAAATATTGAAACTTTGGGCCCAAATTGGACATTTTCACTTAGGGGTGTACTCACTTTTGTTGCCAGCAGTTTAGACATTAATGGCTGTGTGTTGAGTTATTTTGAGGGGACAGCAAATTTACACTGTTATACAAGCTGCACACTCACTACTTTACATTGTAGCAAAGTGTAATTTCTTCAGTGTTGTCACATGAAAAGATATAATAAAATATTTACAAAAATGTGAGGGGTGTACTCACTTTTGTGAGCTACTGTATATGCTGGTGTTGCTACATGTGTCTGTAGTGATTCAATCAACTGGTGTGTCAGAGGGGTTGAGGGTGTTCTTGGGGTGGAGGCACAGAACAGGGAACCCAAAATTACCAAGCAGCTACTTCAGGGGTAGGTATACACACATTAACCCAGTTTTAAAGGGACAGGGGACCTAAACACTGCTGTGCTCAGGCAGCGTTAAGTGCCCTGTCTCATTTAAGCAGGCCTTGTGCTCAACGCTGTATCCTGGCCTAGGCTGACAAGGCCCAGGCCTAGGGCAGCACCTTACAGGGGGGCGGCACGGAAAGAGTCCCCGCTGGCTTGTGCTACACTGTTAGTGTAGCGCCAGTCTTATGGGGTGGACTGGGCTGACAGGCAAATTAGTCTGGCTCCCCAATAAAGTGGCTGCACTTCTTCCGGTATGTGGCGGCTGGAATTCCGCAACTGTGGGGGGGCGCCACTTCTAATTTTGACTGTCCTGTTATCCTGGATCACAAACCTTCCTCACTGTGCTATATGTTTTCTGCTGCACCATTGGCATGGTTATATCTTCTTAGTCCTCTCCATAAAATTATCAGAAATTTGTGCTTAAAGTATAACTATAGGCAACACTTTTTTTTCCATTTTGGATAGAATAAGGGAGGGTTATAGCCCCTGTCAGTTTATTTTTTTACCATCCCTGTCCCATTGCAGAGATTTCCCTTCACTTCTTGCCCCATAGCCAAACAGGAAGTGAGAGGAAATGTATGCAAATTAAGGGAATCCATTGCCCCCCACCCAGGCCCTCAGAACTAGTGTCCCCACTCGAAAATTTCAGGGCGGGTCTTAAACAGCAAGGCGTGTGGCCTTGACAGGAAGGGGTTGGTCATATGTAAATTAGAGGGTGCACGTGTTTAGTCAGGCCTAGGGCAGCACAAAGCCTAAATACACTACTGCTTGTGGTGACCGAACAGCTTATTTGCAGCGTGACTTTTTTTTTAGAAGTGACAGGACACCTTAACACTACTGTGGGCAGGCAGTGTTAAGAGCCCTGTCACACTCAACTCTCACGTAACCTAAGAATTCTGGAGCTCCACCCGTCAGCCAATGAGGAAGTGATGTTGCGTCCACGCACGTCACCCCTCCCATCCACCGCACAAGGATCTCAAGCTGGGAAGGCCTGCTGCGTAGCTGATTGGTGTGAGGGAGGCCTCATGTCTAAGTTTTGCCTAAGGCCTCACGAAGCCTAGAGCCGCCACTAGTTGTAGCATAGTATGGTGCAAAGTGGGAGAATGTTCATAGCCCCTTATAGACACTGGCATGAGAATCTTCTTTTCTCTAGCTACATATGTACTGCATTGGATAAAACATGCAAATGTTTATTGTTCATGTTCATTTATGGGTCAGTCATACAGTTAAAATTAGGGTGGTCATGTGTTTGAATTAGTAATGTTGCAACTGGTGCATTATAAATAGTTGCTCCTGCATTTTTTTAATTAGCACTAATAAACATTCAAACCATCATTCAACCTGGGAGTAATAACAATAGACTGCAACTCCTCAAGAGTGAGCTTTTTTGACAAAGATTTAAGCAACCCAGAATCATGCAACATCTCTGTGGCCTCTGTAGCAGATAACTGAGTCATAAATTCAGGACAATATTAAAAATCCAGCAACACCCAATAGAGTCAAGAAGGACTGTGAGGAAGCGAGAGATTTCAATAGCAGGGGATAATAGGTTGCATACATAGGCAACATCAGTAGGCTTGTTTCAAGTAGTCCCCAACCCTTTATTAAAAAGTAAGCTGGGGCACACGGTACAGGGGGACTGTCCCCTCCATTTCTAGAATAGGGTAAGAAACAGGTACTCACAAAACCAGAACAGCTGGTAGCGGTGAGGGTCCATGACCCAAGGATCAGATGGCTGGAGCTGACCAACGTCACTGTAGGGGGTCAGCAGGACCAGATCAAAGCTCCAAGAGGCTCTTTGAACACAGAAGAAGCAGTGGGACAATACTTCCTCAATGCTATCTCCTGGGAAAGAGGCCATGAACTGCACATGCATTATACTCCACTCAGTGGAAGGAAGTTAGCCCTTTGTTCTATGCTGTTAAACACTACCGCTGTGAAACCAATGGGAATGGCCAATAAAGGTGTCCAGAAAGCAAAAACATCCAACTCAGTAGGTGAATCTTTAGCACATAGGCAATGCCAGTGGTCTTGGACCTGGAAACACTCCACACCTAACTTAACCAGAAATTAGTCTGGAAAGCACTCTAGATTGTAAGCTCTAATAAGCAGGACCCTCTGATTCCTCTTGTACCAAATTGTAACGTAACTGTAATGTCTGCGTTCATTTTGTTAAGCGCTGCACACACTATTGGCGCTATATAAATCCTGCATTATAATAATAATAATACATGGAATCCAGTGCCAAAAGGTCACTTCCAGTCTTATTTCGTAATGTCCAGTTCAACAGGGTCTGGGCGTTGCACAAATTAAAAAAGCCAAGCTGAGAACAACCTCACCAGATAACTGCAAAGCAGATGAGAAATCTCCATCAGCAGTACAAAGAAAAATGAAGAAGAAAACACGACTAAAAAAATCACAGGCTAAAACAACAGAGCTAAAAAAAAAGAAAGAAAAAAAAAAGGACATTTATCCTTTTAGAACACTGGTAATTGGTGTGCAAACAACCTGGGCTGGCCTACATATTTTTGTTTGCTAGTATCAGATCTTCCTGCAGGCAGCAGTATAACCCAAAGGTTTACGGCTCCCTGTGTCCCTCAGTGGACAAGAAAGGAAAGTCTTTGAGACTGAAGTGAGTAACAATAACCATTATTTCATGTAATTCTGACAGCACCTTTAAGATTTGACAGTTTTGAATACAGTCATAAAGGCATGAGATAGGGCAGTCTCTGTGAGATCCTTAAAGACTAACATAGAGCTGACATGTACTGTGTGAAAAAAGGAAATACCAGGACAATAAAGAGTTAAGTCTGCACTTTTATAGCAATTTGGTAGTGGAGACTGAGGTTATTGCAAATGCTTATCTGTGACTGACTTTCTTTTAACAGTTTATTTACCTGGTATATGACAACACAGTATTCTTTAGATCTTACCTGAGGACCTGCACACATAGCATAAGTCCCAGCAGACACTGCTCCCATAACACTGAGAAAGATCCGTTCGGTTAAAGGAGTTATAAAAATATGTTTCGCTGATCCTTGATATTCATAACCGTATTGGACTTCAGAGTCACCAATCTGTGTACAGCAAACAAAATGCTATCAATACGACAATGCATTTCAACAAAATGTTGCTTTGATAAGTACATTTAAAAAAGAGACAGATTGTTTAAGAAATTTTCGGATAAGGTTTTATCTGTATTCACCCTAGCAACCAGTGGCTTCCTGGTACTTTCAATCTGCCTTTGAAATATAATTTCTTGGATATACAATAAATTACACACAATCCTCAATTGTCTTTATTTTTAAAGTAGACCTAAAGAATTATGTTTAGAGGTATTCAGGTCCTCCTCTGAGCCACTCAAGTTCTGTGCTCTATACCAGCCTTTTTCAACCAGGGTGCCCAGGCACCCAGGGGGGCCTTGAGGTTTCTTCAGGGGTGCCTTGGCAAAATGCCTAAAAATTGCCCAAAAATTGCAGACAAGCTGGAGTATGGATGAAGGCTGCCTTTTAGTTACACTAAGTCACAGGTTTTCATTGCGCACCATTACAACCTTCTAGCTGCAAGCATCCTAAAAACCAATGGCATCCTCACTTGATAAGGAGGATGTCAATCGCCTGCATACCATCATTGTTTGACCCTCCCCTGCCCCTCTTCATTAGCGCTAGGGTCACATTAGCTGAGTGATAGAGAAAAACTGAGGGAGAAGAGAAACATTGGAATACTAGTCAGTACTAGTTTGCAAAAGTGTATTTGCTTTGGAAGAATAAATCCCCTCTAAGGTTGGGTGTTCTACTTGGACTTGTGGATTTTGCTGCATTATGTAAAACTATTAGAATAGTCTTTACATTTTAGAATGTGGTAACTAGAGACTCTGCATAATTTTTAAAGGGTGCCTCGAGATTGTCCATAATTTTTAAAGGGTGCCTTGACTGAAAAAAACACTGCTCTATACTATACTGTATATATAGATAGGACCTAATGAAAAAGCCATCAATCCCATGGTTTCTCTATTAAATTCCATCAGAGAAAAAATGCACAGTACTGCAAAGTCCAACCTCCTCAGAAAAGGCCCATGATGAAATACATTTCCTGAACCAGGTTACCCACTCATCCGAGGTATGTAAAAGGAGATAAAGCTAGAATGTGGAGGGAAAAGAGGTGTTATGACTTTACTTGTGTGAAAGTTTAGTCACAGCTGTATTGCCCTAATGACACAAACTGGGGAGTGCCTAGAGCAGGCCAATTAGAGGAGGCAGTACCACATCTCAAAATTAGGAAACTGATCACTTCTTTGGTTTCCCTCTTCTGGCCAAGAGAACTACAGAGGGAAGGGGTGCTGGGGCTGCTGGGGATGCTAAGTGGAGACAGAGGGCTCAAGAAACATGAAACGATCTGTTATTTCACTTGTTTGATTTTGTACAATTGAAACAGCCTTGTGTGTAAAGCAGGCCCCATGCTTTTTGCAATAGCACATTGCAGCGATAGATTTAAAAAATAACAATATGGCACAAGGGGCGAAGACATCATTATTCTGGTGTGCCTAGTATAGCTTTATGTCAAAAACAATATAGTTATCCTTTAAGAAAAAAAGATCAAAGTGGCCTTATTACTGTTTTACATCAGCTCTAATATTATTATTGGTCATTAGGAAGCAGAGTACTTCCAACTGTTCGAAGTGCAGTACATTGGACAATGGACACACAGATCATTTCCTCAGCAGTGGTTGGTTTTTAAATCGAGTCTCAGTCTACACATTTACATCTATATAATGATAACAATAGTTTTAATATTAGGCATATAAAAATAAGGCAGAGCATATTTATAATGTTTTTTGGAACACTATATTACTTTGACTCAGGAGGTTACATATTGAAAATTCCATTATCTTATCAATTACTGCAAAAAAGGTTTGTTTGGAAACAATATTGTTTTTGTAATATTCGATAGATAGATTTACGCCAAACTCATACATACAGTATATTCAGCATAACAGAGGTGGGCCTTCTTCCAAAGAGAAGCATATATGCACTCTGGTGTTGTCCTGGAAACGTGCTCTCAGCACAGACAATGAGCTGTCACTGACAGTTCCTGGTCTTGTACTACCAGCTGGGAGCTGGGAAGATAAGGTTCCCTATAACAGAGTTGCTGTGATAGCTTATGATTGGCTATCACAGCGATCACTGTATCACTGTATATCAAAGGGATATATCGGGGTAATTTGCTAAAACTGCAAAAGACAAAATCTAAAGCAGCTGTGCAAAGAAACTAATCAGCTTATAGCTTCAGTTAGGCTTTGAAAATGAAAGTCAGAAGCTGACTGGTTGCTATTCTCCATATTTTGTCTGCGCCAGTCTTAGTAAATTCCCCTCTCTGTATATTTTCTCCCATCCAGAGGAGAAGAATGTAAAAAATGTTTTTTTTCAAAAAAGATAAAATAGATTAGTGTAGGATAGTATCAGGGTCAAGGTCAGAGTCAGGGGGCAAAGAAGAAATTCAGGGTCAGAGCCAGTGTGTTTTAGGTCATAATAAAAGCAGCAAAATACACACGAATGTCTTTGTCCTACTTTGGGTATAAATAAAAAATAATGTACGTACAGTATATGTAGAATTAAGTAGAAGAAGTATTAAAGTATTTTTGTTGTTGTTGCTTTTTTATCTTTTCTGGTTGTGGGTCATAGTGATGGCAAGAAATTCAGGTAAATAAAAAAAAAAATTCTAATATATATAAATATAAATACAGTATATATATTTTAATCCTGACATAAAAAAGGGAAATAAAACACTACACATTCTCTTTAATGTTGTTTTATATCTATAGATGTATTTACCTTCACAACAATCTCTTTGGTATTGTCATCAAATTCATAGCACAATGGTTGCTTCTGTTTCCATAATGGTGCGGTTCCTGACAGAATCTGACTTGTCACATCACGCTAAAATAGAAAATCAGAAATGTCAACTTGTTACTATTTTCCATAGTTAATGAAATGACTGACTGTGAGACTCTGCATGTATTATTAAAGTCTAATCAGCACAAGGGATATTGCATACATTCAGTTTTATGTGTCCCTTGAGCTGCTGTGTCCTCTGATGCTCCCTACGCTATAAACCTCCTTTGCAGTAAGGGTCAATAAAACTAAAAGAGCTGTGACAGACACTCATCAAGAGTGCCCAACTATGCCCGTCCTTTCTGTCTATCTCCTCCATTCATAGAAGTCGTACTACAGCTTCTATTAATGAAAGATCTATGAATAAAGGGGGGGGGGGTCGTGCAATCTTCTGCTTGTCCTCCATTCATAGAAGTTATAGTACCACATTCTACGAGTAGAGAAGCTAGGTGGAAAGGGCAAGCATAGTCGGGCACTCTCAATGACAGCCTGTTTCAGCATCCTCAGGTTTTAATAAAGGGAGGATGGGGGCATATTGGAGGAGAAAGATGTCTGCTAAAGCAAAAAAACTTAGGCTTTAACCTAAACAACTATATTACTTTAAACATCATCTTACACAGGTTCACCAGACAAAACAAATCATTTAATTAAAAAAAAACTTTAAAGCCCAGAGTAGAAGGAGATTTTCCTTCACATTCTACTCCAGTGATACCAGCATTCTCCTTGCTGCTAGGGCCAGTTAGAGGTTGGGCAGTTGCTGTTTGGGGTGCACTGAACACCTTCGCTGCCATTGTGCTTTTTGCTGGGTGTCCAGTGCACCCCTGTGCCTTCAAGGAGGGATGGGCTCCCTTTAAGCCATGGGTGCTCAACCTGTGGCCCTCCAGCTGTTGCAGAACTACAAGTCCCATGAAGCATTGCAAAGCTTATAGTTACAAGCATGACTCCTAAAGGTAGAGGCATGATGGGAATGGGAAAGTAGTTTGGCAACAGCTGGAGGGCCACAGGTCGAGCACCTATGCTATAGGCATACCTGCCTTCATTATTATATACTGTATGTGCTCCTACTGTGAAAGCTCTCAAAATTTATAGAGTTAGTACTGCACATAATACTGGGGTGCCGTGACATGGCCTCTGCAACTTGTATTTGCAAATGCGTGCAAACAAGACCCCTGTTTTAAACGGAAACTGGTTTGGTTTGTTGTAGGCTAGCTGGTAACTACAGCTGGGAATTTTTCCTTGTTGCTGTTTGACATGTGTTGCCCTTCCATGTGCTCCTTGCTGTTAAAGCCAGTTATAGGTTGGGGCATTTATGTGCGTGTCACCGGCGCAAAACCAAACTTCTATTTCCTCTACTAAGTACCAAGTGTTGGGTATGCTGCACTCAAAAACGACCCTTAGATGGGTAAAAATATTAGTGAATGTATGTGAGTGCGCTGCCCCCCTTTTATATTATATCACCACCAATGATCAATATTACATGTGCATATATTCAAACTTTAGGTCAATAAATCATAAATATCACAAAAAACGTCCTTCAGACATGTTGCCAAAATCTTGAATCCTTTAAAGTGACTGGCGTGCTCCTATGTTACTTCAATATGTGACTGAGTGGGACCCTCCACCTTTCAGATTGGCCACTCACCAGATGTTTCATTAGGGGTACGCCTTTGGTTCATTCAGGGATAACCATTCCACACAGGTAACCACTTCTCACCCGTTTACAACTTGTACTCTATTACTCCTCATGAGAAAGCATAGGGACAGAAGGCGATCATAGCGTAATAAGTTTAAATCATTTATTTTAAAAGAGTTCAAAGATTAAAAACACTCACATTTGCAGGTGCCCTTTTGCCGGCACTAAGCTTATCCAGCAGTTACGGACGGGTATCTAGTAACATGGTTCGCCTGGTATTATAAGCGGTCTCCACGCTTGGCTTGCACTCCAAGCCTCGTTTTCGTTTTCGTCCGGTCACGTGATGCGTCAAAATCTCCCAGCAGCTGAGGCTGCTGGGAGATTTTGACGCATCACGTGACCGGACGAAAACGAAAACGAGGCTTGGAGTGCAAGCCAAGCGTGGAGACCGCTTATAATACCAGGCGAACCATGTTACTAGATACCCGTCCGTAACTGCTGGATAAGCTTAGTGCCGGCAAAAGGGCACCTGCAAATGTGAGTGTTTTTAATCTTTGAACTCTTTTAAAATAAATGATTTAAACTTATTACGCTATGATCGCCTTCTGTCCCTATGCTTTCTCATGAGGAGTAATAGAGTACAAGTTGTAAACGGGTGAGAAGTGGTTACCTGTGTGGAATGGTTATCCCTGAATGAACCAAAGGCGTACCCCTAATGAAACATCTGGTGAGTGGCCAATCTGAAAGGTGGAGGGTCCCACTCAGTCACATATTGAAGTAACATAGGAGCACGCCAGTCACTTTAAAGGATTCAAGATTTTGGCAACATGTCTGAAGGACGTTTTTTGTGATATTTATGATTTATTGACCTAAAGTTTGAATATATGCACATGTAATATTGATCATTGGTGGTGATATAATATAAAAGGGGGGCAGCGCACTCATATAGGTTGGGGCAGTTGTCGTTTGTTTGGACAGCAGTAAAAACCAGACACACCAACAATTTAAATGTTCCTGGGTAACTGTTTTTACCTTTCAGTGCAGTTACCTTTAATTCTAATATTAAAACATAAAAATGTCAAAATATACTGTACATAACCTGTTATACTTGTATTCTGGTGACGTTGATTCTAAATTTTTTCCAGTTATGGGACCAGTCACCACCCTGGATGACTGGTCTTCTACCCACCCTGGTTGGCAGCTTTTCCAGGCAGCAACGACATCAATACATCAGCGCTGCCTTGTGTAAAAGTTCCTTGGCCAGCCAGTTTTTCCCAAGCACATTTCATATATTGCCTGCCCAAACTACTACCAAGACGAATGTGAAAGTGTGAGGATCATTAGGGCTCTTGGTAATGTCAGCACAGAAATACAAGTTAAAACATTTTTTACGTCCTTAACTAAAAAAAAGAAAATCCTTAACAAATTATGCATTCTTTGTTGGGTGATCAGGCATTATGTATGTTTCATAGCTCAGAGCTCAAGTTTAATGCATGTAAAAGTCGTGTCTTGGGGTGAATAAACAGGCCAATTAGGGTCTATTCACACCATGTGCGATGGGACTGCGTTGGGCGCATTGACATGTGCAGGGGGTGTGCCCAGGCACATCAGGCACACCCCCTGCGCATGTCAATTACTATATGTGGTGCTGATTCCCCCTACTGCCTGGGCCCTCCCCCCCGTGTTGGCCCCCCTGCCCCGCAGTGCTGCTGGCTTCCCACCTCTCCTCTATCCTGGCTGCTGCAGGGAATGTTTCAGGGTGGATAGTGGGGGAAGGGGCTAGTATTCTAAATGAACACAGTGAACACACTCGCTCACTGTGTTCATTCATAACTGAAGCATAGTAAACTGTGTTTACTATGCTTTAGTTCTTGAATGAATAGGAAGCCACTCAGCACAGAGCACTTCCCATTCATTCATTGCTCCAAGAGGGGCACGTGTGCTTGAGCTTTGGGGTGCACACCGTAATGCAATAGGCTGAGTACACCTATGGTTGAGTGGCTTTTCCAGCTCAGTCCCATCACACCCCCAGCACAAAAGAAGGCAAAGTTCCTTGTCTCCGCTGTGCCCAGTTCACACCAATGCCTTGCATGCTGTACTTTTTTTAGCAGCCTAGAGACATTTCAGTAAAGTTTGTTTAAAAGAAAATAAAAAATTAAGCAGTTCGATGTGGCGGTATCAGCGCATCAACACTGCACGGGTCACGACAGATTATAACCAAACATGAGCTGCTATGTTGCAATGCAGCGGCTGGGGTGAATGCTTGAAAAATATTTGATCCAATATCCCAATGTAGGAGGAAAATCTAAACAAACTGCATGTATTTCTTTTTAATGAACTTCCATGATATATTTGGTTTCATCTTAAATGCAGGCCATTTCACAATGGGATTGCACAAGAATGCAATGCACAACTCCTGCACATTCCCATGCAGTGTGGTTTTGCAGCCTATTCATTTGAATGGCTGAAATCAAACCGGAATGCTGAGAAAGTAGTGCATTCAACCTCACCATCCATAATAAAAAAAAGCATATCATTTACTCAACACATCATAAAATAGAATTCCATAGCGTAAATGGTTTTATATTTTCTATTTATGTGCCATTGGAATCCAAGCATTTATTAAGATTTATTAGAACAGTGCTACATTAAAAGATGGTTACACCCAAAGTTATCATCTCTGTGTGGTTGCCGTCAAGCTGTATAACATACTGACTTTGTATATGCCCCAGAGAACATGATGAGAAACTCCCTTCAGAATCTACAGCTCTACCCAGTTGACATGGCCATTAAAAGACCAAATAATTTTGTCCTATTATGGATTCCCCAATAATGTAAAATAAACAAATATTTGGGGAATCCAGCTGCAAAAGTGACACCCCTGTTATGCACATTGTGGGAGAGGTGTGAGGTACAAACCATAGATGGATCAATTAACTTATTTAAGTACAATTTAATCTACTGTACCTGATATAATAATAGAAGGATGTGATTGGTTAATTTTGCTACATCTTCGGCAGACAATGTTGGCTTAAGAGCTAGGGGGTTGACATCTTGCTGTTTTTCTAAAACGTCACCTTCATCTGAAATAAAAATTCAGACATAGTTGAAAGGCTCACTTAATTCAAAGCTCATATGTTGAAAACATAAAAATCTATATTGACTACTAGACATGTAACTCTTTAAACTATACAGAAAAGTGTTCAGTTTCCCTATTCTTTAAGGATTTTTATAACCAGTACAAGAAGGGTTGCCACTTTAAAACCAATGAATTGCAAAGGTTCTGCAGCCAATTAAGGTGGCAATTTGATTCCTTCAATGTCTTACCTGCATTGATTAGCCAGAGAGCCTGTGTAACTCATATGTGTTCTTTTTTAAGGGGATAAGGTTGTAATCTATTTCTAAATGTATCTAACAAACAGGACACTGATGATATGCTGACCATATGTAATTGTGGGCTGACTTATTTGGTTACTTCTAGTACTAACTCTTCAAAGTAGGGTTTTAAATTATCCACAAATGAATATTATGTAATATGTACTATGATGGACAGTGGACAGCACTGTAGGAGATTGGGGGCACTGTAAGAGCTGAGGGTTCTCAAGGGGCCTGGGAGCACTGAGAGGGCTTAAGAGACACTGCAAGCAATTATGGGAGGTTGGTGGGCACTATGGAAGGGATTTACTAAAACTGGAGAGTGCAAAATCTGGTGCAGATGTGCATAGAAACCAATCAGCTTTCAAGTTTTAACCCTCGTTCACGTTGAACACAGCTTTGAAATCGTGCGGGTTCATGCACAGATGTCTATTAAATCGCCCCCGAAGTTGCCAAAAGTCGTGCAGGAACTACTTTTGGAAACCGACTTTGCGGCACCAAACCGATTGGGACGCTCCTATTGCCGGCAATAGGCTCCAAATTGATCTGCGATTTGACCTGTCAAATCACACGTCAAATCATGCAGATGTGAACTGGGCTTATTGTCAAACATTAATTGAATAAGCTGAAGTTAGAGGCTGATTGGCTACCATGTAGAGTTGCACCAGATTCAGAGTGCTCCAGTTTTAGTAAATGTACCCCTTTGGGAGCTCAGGGTACTGCTGTAGTTTAAGGGATCTGCAGCTCTCTGATCTGGGAGGATGGAGGCCATGAGCAGGCAGTGGGCCATGACCCAGTGGTTGAGAATTCATAGTCCTATCTTGTTTTTGTTGTCTTGATACAGAAGGGCAAGTTTATGTTGTCATATTAGTACTGGAAGTGGGCTACTGGCGGACTCACCAGTACATTAGGGTTTGGATATCGTTACAAGGAAACTTTTCACATACATACATGCTGCTGCCATTCTGCCTCTCCTGGGCTGCATACAAGTTCTAATGCCATCAGTAAGAATCTATCTTAATGAAACTAAATAATCAGATTGGGAAATCCATGAAACTAGTATGCAGCTAAGTGACAGGGACTGATTTCCACCTTAGGCTTCTCAGTTGGCTATTTTGCCTTATTAATTATCTCTTTTAAAATGGAAAATAGCATTTTAAAACTTTTTGCACATTATAACTTTTCTTTCTCCAAAAAGGATCCATGAGCTCACCTCAACTTCCCAATTATAGGTACACACCTGCACTCAAGTAAATAGGCAGAATTATCATTAAACGGGCTAACCCAACAGCAATGTGCGTCACAAGCGTAGGATGAATTGGATTTCTATTGGGTTTATATACATAGCCTTCCATATGACTTTCATGAGGTATAATTTATGGCACATGTGTAAACCTTTATGAGCCAAATGCTTTTTCAGACCCTGTTTTAAGTCACTTTACATGAAGCATTCCTTTGCTTGATTGCAGAAAAATCCTGACTGTTTTAACAGAAATGCACAACAGCACTTGCTAATGTTAACAATGAACAAATATCTAGACCATTTTTAAAAGACTTTTATAAATGTAAGTCCCTAAGGATCCTGGAACAGATCAATGGACGCCAACCAAGATCATTAAGTATGACTTACCTTGCCCATTTCCTTTCCTCTCTGCCTTTGAGCTTCTTTTAGAATGCAGCTGAATGTCTTCCTGGGGAATTTCATTTAATATCTTGGCAGCATACTCAATTCCTTCTGTCAGATCCTTAAGGCAGCCCTATAAATAAAAGGCAGAATATTTTATTGCTAGAGTCAGCAAAATTATTTTGCTCACTGAGTCCCTAACTCAAACTACTATACGATGATTTGGGTTATTAGGGTTACCCCGATAGCAGCTAATACAGAAGAATGGTGCATTGTTCTGAAAATGTTCTCCATCTCATAATAATGTAATCCTTTATTTCAAAGATATTGGTAGAATGTCCCGATGACACAATATTGTGGCCAATACAAGTTTACAATAAAAAAACGGCACTGATAAAATGTTGATTCGTTCACTCATTTAAAAAGCCCCAGTCCTTGTTTGAGTGTCTAGTAATGCCCTGCTGAAGAATTTATTGATATCAAAAGCAGCAAAAATAGGATTTGGTTAAAGGTTAGGTTTTAAAATAACATTTGGGTTAAGGGTTAAGTTGGCAACTAGGTTTCAACTAAAAATAGGGATCAGTGCATTTTTGTTTTTCCAGTGAAATACATTGATTTTTGGTATATGTAGTGTACCTTTACCTAGATTTACCAGGGTAAATATATTTACATTCAGCAATCATAAAAAATAATGAATCAATTTAGATAGAAAATGTAGCAATAGTGTAAATTAAGGAGAATGAAAAAAGCAAGAAAATATTCTAAATACAAACATGCATCAAGGAGTTAGGTCTATCCTTTGACTACAAGATAAGAAGCCTAGCCTGCCTGCTGCGTAACAGTGACAGCTATGGATCAGCAAAGTTCTTGGGCACTTAAACCCCCTTCCAAACAAGGCCAATTTGCAGCTTTCAGTGCTGTCACACTTTGAATGACAATTACTCAGGCATGCAACACTTGTACCCATATTAATTTTTTGTCCTTTTTTCATACAAATAGAGCTTTCTTTTGGTGGTATTTATTCACCACTGGGTTTTTTTATTTTTTGCATTATAAATAAAAAAAGACTGAAAATTTTGTAAAAAAAAAATGCATTTTTCTTTGCTTCTTTTATAAAATGTTGCTTCATAAATATTGGCCAAAATTTATACTGCTACATATCTTTGGTAATAATAACCCAAATCAGTGTATATTATTTGGTCTTTGTGAAAGTTATAGAGTCTACAAGCTATGGTGCCAATCATTAAAAATTGATCACACCTGATGTACTGACGGCCAGAAAAGTACAAATACCCCCTAAATGAACCCTTTTTGGAAAGTAGACATGCCAAGGTATTTAGTAAGAGGCATGGTGAGTTTTTTTTTTTTTTAATTCTTTCCCCACAATTCTGATTTTTATTTTTTTTCACAAAATTGTCATATTAACAAGTTATTTCTCTCATATGGCATATGCATACCACAAATTACACCCCAAAATAGATTCTGCTACTCCTCTTGAGTTTGGTGATACCACATGTGTGAGACTATTATAGCCTGGCCACATACAGAAGCCCAACATGCAGGTAGCGCCGTCAGGCATTCTAGGGACATAAGTTACACATATAATTTCCTGACAACCTATCAAATTTTGAAGGCCTTGGAGCACCAGGACAATGGAAACGCCCACAAAATGACCTCATTTTGGAAAGAAAACACCTTGATGTATATTCTATGAGGCATAGTGAGTCTTTTGAACATGTCATTTTTTTCCACAAAAGTGGTTAAAATCCATTCAACCAATGTTGTCTTGTCATTTCATCTGTTGGATTTGCTTCCATGCATCTTCTGAAATTTAGTAATCATTTTTATGTTATGTTATTTATCTTTTTTATGTAAACGGCTATTAGATTCGATTACAATTTACCTGAAAAAAAAAAATTATAAAAACATGCAGAACTTGTCGTCCTGAACAATTGCCCATCAAGAAGCCCATCAACAGCTTTAGCAAGATAACTGCATAACAGGATGATTGCAAAAATATTATATTTCTGCATGAAAACCCTTGGTCAATAAAAGTTTCTTCAGGCTGGTTTCACTCATTATTGCTCACTAATTAGTAGTAAGCTTGTTTCACTAACTTATTTAATATTCATCAGAATTATGAATAATACATGTCTTTATTCTGTTTCAAACAATTTTCACTGATATATTCTGACAGATTCTCAAGAAGCAAAAAGTTGTCAAAGAGAATTGAGCTGTCTTGAATATGTTTCTGCATATCTCTTGGTAATATCTTGCCCTGACTAATTAGCATTGACGCACTGTGGGAGGTAATTCCATAGACAACACAAGCTGTGAGAGTCCCAGAACACTTGCTGTTCAGAAAACTTCAATGGTAAATGCATATTTTGCTATAACATGTATCATGGAAAATAGAAACTCTATTTTATATGTATTTTTTATATCAACTTAAAAATATTTGAACCTATCATTTAAACTGTATACTCTGAGCTCATAAACCTAGATTGTTCTCAAAACAATAAATGTATCTCCCACATTTTTGACCTATGATATGCATTTCAAAACTTGGTTTGCAAATGGCAAGATCCTCATTATTTTTAAAAACAGAGTATTCAGTAAATCTATTCTGTGACCTGAAAATTATGAAACATTGAGAAAAAGAAAGTCGCTGGGGATATTTATCCTACTGTTCCATGCTTAGGAAATATTTTTTTCCCATCATTATATAGATATAGATATCAATTCACACCTAAAGGGAAAAGGTCTAGGGAGATATTTTAAGCCTTGAAGAACCTGTCAACCAACTAGGGACTTTGAAAACAATGAACATAATTTAGACCTAGTGTTTAGATTGATTGTTACAGTATGAAATACTGTTAACCCCACTAGATATACTAGATCATCATGATTAATGATTTCTACAGCACCACTAAGGAAAGGTGACCCCAGAAATCTGGTATCCATAAGCAAAGCAAATGATCCAAGCATTGCCTGAGACAATTAGCTTGCAAGCCTTAACAAGCAACATCAGAAGTGCTTGTCATTGCACGCAGGGATTTTCTAAGGTACTGGAAAACTCTGTGGCTGCCCAGCAGTAGTTCTTTATAATTAGGTATTATAACTTTTGAACAACAAAATAGATACAACTGCATAATGAAATAACTGCATAGTTCAACAATATATCTTGACAGTATTAGTCAGTATTAGTCAATGTATTGTATGTTTTTACTTGCCAACTTGCAAACTACCGTATTCTCAAACACAATTTTCTTACACTCATTTACTGATGATGATAACCCAAACATGCAAAAATTCTGATATAACTATGGATAATCTAAAGAACAGGACTGGAATAACCAACAAGCTAAAAGCAATTCTTGAAGCGTGGAATTATAAAACCTTTTTTTCCATTCCAAGCATCCAAAGCACTCTTAAGGTTCACTCCATACTTAGAATGTGTTCTGCTGAAAAGTACAGTTAAAAATGGATCCAATTTTGAATCTTCTAACTAGGATGGAAACTCCAGACACATGATGACAATATTAACACTGCATGGGGCAAACAGACTGCTTTCAATGTTCTCCATGTGAATCAAGAACCTGTCTTAGGTGCTAATTCTAGCTCTGATCCCAGATCATTCCAGTGAAACCAATTCCTGTATAGGGTCAAGTGAGCAGATTGTAGTGAACATGGCCAGCATTACAATAGTGCTTTACAAATGCAATACCTGCAATCTCTCACTCCTTTGTTCACTGTCACCACTATATTCTCGACAGAACTTAATCTGAGTGGAGAGGTAAGCCACATCATTTAGTGTAGAGAGGACCCAGTGCCTAGATGGCTGGTTGCCAACATCCACAGATGCCATGGATATTCTGTCTTCATTATCTTGGGGTGTGTCCATTACTAAAGATAATAAAATAGCCAAAACATTTGTAATTATTGTACATCAGTTTTTTTTGTATAAAACAGGCAACTAAAAAAATGTAACTCAAAACTGAATATAAAATGTATTAAAGCAGTTATGTAGGTTAATTGCATGTTATATACCATTAACATAGCATTATAACAGCAATACACATGATATTTTATTAATCATCCCCAGTTCTCCCTTTACAGAATTGAAACATCTCATTAACTGTATCAAGAAGGACATTTAAACAACTACACTGATAGATTGTTGATGAAGAGTCAACATTTTGTATAGAATTGGCCTTAAAGCAATAATTAATATCAAGCAAAATGTCAATGTATGCTTTAATGTCAAGCAAACTGCTAGAAAAACACTCCCAGGAGCCTTTAGTTAATGTTTTCTACCATTCATTTCTATCATTATTTATGGTATTAAAGAAAATATGAATAAGTCCATTGATTGAGAAAACCCCCTTTGGGCTATCCATATGCTTTTGTCCCAACCCCATTAAAACAAAAACAAAAATATGATCCTAAAGCATACCTGTTGGTAAGAACAATGTGCTAAACTAATAACAGGTTGAGGTATAATAGAAGCTCTCAACAGATATCTCTTACCTATATATGTGTCCTTTCACGGGGCCCTTCTTTAGTTAGTATGCAAATAATGGCTCTTTAAAGGTTGTTACATACTGTAACTAAAGGACATGGTAGCGCTGTAGCGACCAGGGGATAGAACCACAGCTTGCAGTGGGAGGCAAGAAGCATCTAACACAAAACTGTTGAATGCTAGTGGAAATTGTAGCTCTTCAAGTGGCAAAGATTAGAATCTCCATATGTCAGACAGGTAAATATTCTTCTTATTTTGCATGCTCTACTTTAATATTTCACATGTAGCGATAGGGTTGCTTAAATTAAAATGCAGATATTTTATATTTTGAAGAACGACTCATAATAAAGAAATACAATCTACGAAAACACTACAGATAAACATTAAGAAGCAGGCATTGCTGTGAATCCATGGAAGTTATTTGAAAACAGTAAATATTACATACTTCTCTCATCTGCAGCAGTTTCCCCCATGGAGGAAGTTTTGTTTATGAGCACCCGCCGGGCCCCAGCACTGTGTATCTCTTTTCTCCTTGTTATAACGGTGCTGGAGCGCTCCATGGCTGCCCACAGGTGATGCTGAAGAGAAGCTTTTATGCTGTTTACAAGCTGCGGCAGCCAATTCTCCACAGGGCCACTACATTCAAGAGGCTGCAATAACAGAGAAAACGAGTTACCAGCTAGGAACTGGTCAGGATGGAGCTTTTCCAAACATCTTAGCAAGTTGTTTGTGATCATACTGATATTTCCTTTGATGACAAAAATAGTATTTTTATTCAGGCAAAGTCTTTAATAAAATATTAGCATCAATAGAGAAAGTGAAGACCTTGAATATAAAATATAGATATACTCCATTAAACTATACACTGTAGACCACACAAACACCAGTCAAACCAAAAATATATTTTTATGCAGCTTGCAAAAAGAAAAACTATTAATTATTTTCTTTTAATTTGCATAATCAGGTTCTCATTATTCATACATTTTAAAGCAAACATTTAAAGGCTTCATAATCAATAGCAAGCTTTGAAAACGGTCTATTACGCTGTACAATAGCCTGAATAAACAATTTGGACTTCTTATTTTACAGTGTATGCCGGTATAATTTTAGGGGTAAATCTAAATGATGTTCTACTGCATTTTGTAACTTGCATGAGAGACAAATCATATCCCAGAGCAGTTCATATGTTATTGGAACTGCTAAATAAATCTTCTATTACACTTCCTTGGTGGGAACTCTTAAAGTGGAACTCCAGGCAATTATAATAAAATGCCTAACATAATATTTATGTCATACAGTTATTACAAAATTATTCTACCTGAGCTACTGGCAAATAAAAAAAACACAATCTGGTTTTGCTTTGCAAGGGGTTATAGGAAGCTAAAATAAAGACGGAATAGGGTACTTATGTTAGCTGGATTTAAAAAATACAATTAGAGGATTTTAATGATTACATAACTGGGTGTTTATGTAATTATTAAAATCCTCTATTTGTATTTTAAATCCAGCCAGCATAAATAACTGAATCTGTGTTTATATTAGCATTATATAACTCCTTGCATGGTAAAACACAGGCAAGGTTAGAAATAATCAGCAGAGCAGAGGAGGACACAGCAGAGGGATCAGAATGATCAGGGTGGCAATGCCGTTCACTGTCCTGTCAAGAGGCTGGGGCAGGGGTGGTAAACAGGATGCATTGCTTAAGTACAGCGGGAAAAGTGAGGTCACTGAGCTGGTTATGTTATCTGGCATAACACAACTAGATGGACAAAATGACAAATCTTTTGGCATATATATTAATATATTATATATAACTCTGCTTTTACCTTTATGTGTGGAGATTGTGTTTAAATTCATATTAAAACATACTTCTTAAACTTTGTGAAATGTATCTTAATGATAATTTGTGTACCACTCTGCAGCATTGCATGTTACAGATTGCTGCAATCTGACATGTTTTCAGGCAATGGGGTTAAAGGAGGAGTTGTTTAGGCAGAAGAAGATAACAAGAAGGATCTCAACATTGTGAAGATGCTCTTTCACAGTCCAATAAGCCATTAACTGACACAGAAATCTGCTAAACTGCAACAAGGAATAGCAATGTTTACATCCTAGAAGGGGCGTGCAAAGAGGGAAGCTTATTTATGTGTGTATATATATATATCTATCTATATATATAGATAGATATATCTATCTATATAGATATATCTATATATATCTATATATATCTATATATATATAGATATATATATATATATATATATATATACAGTGGGTACAGAAAGTATTCAGACCCCCTTAAATTTTTTACTCTTTGTTATATTGCAGCCATTTGCTAAAATCATTTAAGTTCATTTTTTTCCTCATTAATGTACACACAGCACCCCATATTGACAGAAAAACACAGAATTGTTGACATTTTTGCAGATTTATTAAAAAACATGGTCCTAAGTATTCAGACCTTTTGCTGCGACCCTCATATATTTAACTCAGGTGCTGTTCATTTCTTCTGATCATCCTTGAGATGGTTCTACACCTTCATTTGAGTCCAGCTGTGTTTGATTATACTGATTGGACTTGATTAGGAAAGCCACACACCTGTCTATATAAGACCTTACAGCTCACAGTGCATGTCAGAGCAAATGAGAATCAGGAGGTCAAAGGAACTGCCTGAAGAGCTCAGAGACAGAATTGTGGCAAGGCACAGATCTGGCCAAGGTTACAAAAAAAATTCTGCTGCACTTAAGATTCCTAAGAGCACAGTGGCTTCCATAATGCTTAAATGGAAGACTTTTGGGACGACCAGAACCCTTCCTAGAGCTGGCCGTCTGGCCAAACTGAACTATCAGGGGAGAAGAGCCTTGGTGAGAGAGGTAAAGAAGAACCCAAAGATCACTGTGGCTGAGCTCCATAGATGCAGTCAGGAGATAGGAGAAAGTTGTAGAAAGGCAACCATCACTGCAGCCCTCCACCAGTCGGGGCCTTATGGCAGAGTGGCCCGACGGAAGCCTCTCCTCAGTGCAAGACACATGAAAGCCCGCATGGAGTTTGCTAAAAAAACACCTGAAGAACTCCAAGATGGTGAGAAATAAGATTCTTTGGTCTGATGACACCAAGATAGAACTTTTTGACCTTAATTCTAAGTGGTATGTCTGGAGAAAAACAGGCAGCGCTCATTACCTGTCCAATACAGTTCCAACAGTGAAGCGTGGTGGTGGAAGCATCATGCAGTGGGGTGTTTTTCAGCTGCAGGGACAGGATGACTGGTTGCAATCAAGGGAAAGATGAATGTGGCCAAGTACAGGGATATCCTGGACGAAAACCTTCTCCAGAGTGCTCCAGAGGACCTCAGACTGGGCCGAAGGTTTACCTTCCAACAAGACAATGACCCTAAGCACACAGCTAAAATAACGAAGGAGTGGCTTCACAACAACTCCGTGAGTGTTCTTGAATGGCCCAGCCAGAGCCCTGACTTAAACCCAATTTAGCATCTCTGGAGAGACCTAAAAATGGCTGTCCACCAACCTTTACCATCCAACCTGACAGAACAGGAGAGGATCTGCAAGGAGGTATAGCAGAGGATCCCCAAATCCAGGTGTGAAAAACTTGTTGCTTCTTTCCCAAAAAGACTCATGGCTGTATTAGATCAAAAGGATGCTTCTACTAAACACTGAGCAAAGGGTCTGAATACTTAGGACCATGTGATATTTCTGTTTTTCTTTTTTAATAGATCTGCAAAAATGTCAACAATTCTGTGTTTTTCTGTCAATATGGGGTGCTGTGTGTACATTATTGAGGAAAAAAAATGAACTTAAATGATTTTAGCAAATGGCTGCAATATAACAAAGTGTATATATATAGTATCTCACAAAAGTGAGTACACCCTTTAAAGTTTTTGTAAATATTTTATTATATCTTTACATGTGACAACACTGAAGAAATTGCACTTTGCTACAACGTGTAAAGTAGTGAGTGTACAGCTTGTATAACAGTGTAGATTCGCTGTCCCCTCAAAATAACGCAACACACAGCCATTATTGTCTAAACCTCTGACAACAAAAGAGAGTACACCCCTAAGTGAAAATGTCCAAATTGGGCCCGTTTAGCCATTTTCCGTCCCCGGTGTTATGTGACTCATTAGTGTTAGCAGGTCTCAGGTGTTAATGGGGAGCAGGTGTGTTAAATGTGGTGTTATCGCTCTCACTCTTTCATACTGGTCACTGGAAGTTCAACATGGCACCTCATGGCAAAGAACTCTCTGAGGATCTGAAAAAAAGAATTGTTGCTGTACATAAAGATGGCCTAGGCTATAAGAAGATTGGCAAGACCCTGAAACTGAGCTGCAGTACGGTGGCCACGACCATGCAGTGGTTTAACAGGACAGGTTCCACTCAAAACAGGCCTCGCCATGGTCGACCAAAGAAGTTGAGTGCTCGTGCTCAGCGTCATATCCAGAGGTTATCTTTGGGAAATAGATGTATGAGTGCTTCCAACATTGCTGCAGAGGTGGGGGGGTCAGCCTGTCAATGCTCAGACCATACGTCGCAGACTGCATCAAATTGGTCTGCATGGCTGTCATCCCAGAAGGGAGCCTCTTCTAAAGATGATGCACAAGAAAGCCTGCAAACAGTTTGCTGAAAACAAGCAGACTAAGGACATGGATTACTGGAACCATGTCCTGTGATCTGATAAGACCAAGATAAACTTATTTGGTTCAGATGGTGTAAAGCGTGTGTGGTGGCAACCAGGTAAGGAGTACAAAGACAAGTTGTCTAGCCTACAGTCAAGCATGGTGGTGAAAGCACCATGGTCTGGGGCTGCATGAGTGCTGCCGGCACTGGGGAGCTACAGTTTATTGAGGGAACCATGAATGCCAACATGTACTGTGACTTACTGAAGCAGACATAATCCCCTCCCTTCAGAGACTGGGCCGCAGGGCAGTTTTCCAACATGATAACGATCCCAAACATACCTCCAAGAAGACCACTGCCTTGCTAAAGAAGCTGAGGGTAAAGGTGATGGACTGGCCAATCATGTCTCTAGACCTAAACCCTATTAAGCATCTGTGGGGTATCCTCAAACAGAAGGTGGAGGAGCGCAAGGTCTCTAACAACCACTAGCTCCATGATGTCGTCATGGAGGAGTGGAAGAGGAGGAGTGAAGCTCTGGTGAACTCCATGCCCAAGAGGGTTAAGGCAGTGCTGGAAAATAATGGTGGCCACACAAAATATTGACACTTTGGGCCCAATTTGGACATTTTCACTCAGGGGTGCACTCGCTTTCGTTACCAGCGGTTTAGACATTAATGGCTGTGTGTTGAGTTATTTTGAGTTGACAGCAAATTTACACTGCTACACAAGCTGTGCACTCACTACTTTACATTGTGGCAAAGTGTAATTTCTTCAGTGTTGTCACATGAAAAGATATAATAAAATATTTACAAAAATGTGAAGGGTGTACTCACTTTTGTGAGATACTGTGTGCTGTGTGTATATATATATATATATATATATATATATATATATATACACACAGTAAAACCGTGGATTGCGAGCATAGATCGTTCCGGAAACATGCTTGCAATCCAAAGCACTTTTATATCAAAGAAAATTTCCCCATAAGAAATCATGGAAACTCAGATAATTCATTACACAACCATTCATTCATAAGTCCTTCAGTTTTTGGCCCATATAAAAAGATTAGGTTGTGTAACCATAAAATGTCCATCTACAAATGGCAGCCTCCACAAGGGGATTAGAAGCAAAATCCAGCAGGAGCTACAGTGTAGAAAAGAGAAGAGAGACGCCTCTAAGTGTAGCAATATGGTTACATTTAATGAAGGTACAACATTTAGCAACTCGCATTGATTAAAAGAGGCACATCTAAGTATGCAAGCACCTGGAGTAAAGCTGTCCACATAGACCGTGCTCCACACTGCCGGCTCTTACCGTTGTCAGTCTGCAATCGTAAACAGGAAGTCTCCCCTGCAGTAGACTGATCTGAAAGCAAGGCTTGAAGTGCTCATGGAGCGCAGCATGGAAGAGATGACGTCGATGGTGGTGTGGAGCACGGTCTATGTGGACAGCTTTACCCCGGATGCCTGCATACTTAGATGTGCCTGTTTTAATCATTACCATGTGACTCGCTAAATGTTGTACCTTCATTAAATGTAACTGTATTGCTACACTTATGCTCCATGCACACGATCAGGTTTTCCGACAACAAATGTTGGATGTGAGCTTGTTGGCGGAAAGTCCGATCGTGTGTATGCTCCATCGAACATTTGTTGTTGGACTTTCCGCCAACAAATGTTGGCTAGCAGGTTCTCAAATTTTCCGCCAACAAATTTTTGTTGTCGGACTTTCCGATCGTGTGTACACAATTCTATCGGACAAAAGTCCACGCATGCTTGGAATCAAGTACGAGCCGGAAGCGCTCGGTCTTGTAAAACTAGCGTTTATAATGGAGACATCACGTACATCTTGTACGTCACTACGTTCGTAATTGTTGGCCAACATTTGTGTGACCGTGTGTATGCAAGACAAGTTGGGGCCAACAACCTTCGAACAAAAATCCATGGTTTTGTTGTCGGAAAGTCCTATCATGTGTACGGGGCATTAGAAGCGCCTCTGTTCTGTTTTATACTCAGTTGTGACATGATGCTACTTGTATATCAAGACATCGCTTGTATATCAAGTCGAAATGTATTTAAAAATGTTGCTTGTCTTGCAAAATGCTCTCAAACAAGTTACTCTCAAACCATGGTTTTACTGTATATAGATATATTGGAATCTGCTTAACCACTGCTACTACAGTGATGCCCGCTCTCTTCTTCCAGGTCCCCTACCCAGTGTTCTCTGACTGGAGGGGGCAGAGATCATGAAGTCACCACCCCGCCTTTCCACCCTGTCTGATCATAAAGTGCTTTGCAGTCATTGAGAAAAATGCAAGACATTCTCTAAATCTGTGGTCATCAACCTTGTCCTCAGGGCCCACTAACTGGCCAGGTTTTATGTATTACCTTGGGGAGATGCAGACTAGAATAGTGCAATCACTGAGCAGCAAATTATATCACCTGTGATGTATTTCAGTTATCTTGCAAACCTGGCCTGTTAGCGGGCCCTGAGGACAGGGTTGATGACCACTGCTCTAAAGCCCCATACACACTATCAGTTTTTTTGCTGATTTTTGTCTTCAGATTTACCAAAACCATGTAGTGTAAGGGCCTGCCTGATTGCATACAAATTGAAACTCCTAAGGTTTGACCTCATATTTTATGGTTTTGGTAAATCTGAAGGAAAAAAATCAGCAGAAAATCTGATAGTGTGTATGGGGCTTTAATGGTGTCTGTGGTCACTATGCAGCAGGGCAGCTGCGCTCGGCACAAAACATAGAAGACAGTGAGGATGATTGTAGTAGTGACAGCTACTACAGTGATTTTCAGATTCCACAGGGATCAGCCAGGTATAGCACATACATACTTACATTGTTCCAAGCTGTACCAATGTAAACATGCAAAAATAGAAAAAAACCATAGCTGGTATTCGGCTTGAAATTAGGTATACTGATAGCTGTACGAGATCATCAGTGCAAATATTATCTCACTAGTGATGAAAGAGGCATTTAATATTTCAGGGCAGTGTATTCATATTATCATCTATTCAAATTTAAATTTTCAAATTGCAATGTACATACAAAACATAATCTAATGTTGGACTGTGCAAAAACTATAATCACAAAAAAAAATCTAAAATTGTACTTACACTGAAACCGATGTTTGAATCATCTAACTGAATTTTTTTGGAGTGGTGCAATATCCTTTTCGTAAAATAATCTAAAGCACTACAGTATTCAACCCACTCAGTACCCAGAATGTTTAGCGCCCCTGTACAACTCCTTTTACTTACAGCTCACAATAAATCTACCCTCACCCGAACACCTTCTTTCAAAAATGTTTTACTCCAAGGGCTACTGTAGTAATGATGTTTTCTGAAGGAGTCAGTTTCTACTTGATTATCAGAGTTGTACACCAGCCAATCACAAAATGTCTCTAAATATCATGTAATTACCTCTGTGTGCCACCAGAGTGAGCAGGGTGTGGTGCTGTGAGTCTCAGAGCAAATAATGTCCCACTGAAGGGACATAGGACCCCAAGTTACTGTGTAGTATTGCAATAGACCAAAAGGTAGTGATACTGGGGTCCCCCATACTAACACCAATGGATATGGACTAATGCAACTTATAAAAACCATATATCTGGTAATGACAAGGTTAGCAAGATTTCTGCCCAGTAAAAAAGCTGGCACTAAGGAGTAAAACATACTGTACATCCCAGACCACACTGGTAATCCTTTGCAATTTCCTATATTCGCTAGCATCAGTTTAGTGTCTATAAAGTATTCACATGTAAAAATCGTCCAAAATAAAGATTGTATAAGTCAACAAAGTGTTGTTTCACTTACCTTTGTAAGGTAAAGTTCTTCCCCCAAAAAACTTCTTACACCCAAAATCTGGTTACACTCAAGTTCTGAGTTAAACTGATGTATAAGACTGTGCACATAATGAAACATCTTCACTATGTAGCTGCTTAAAACACTCAGATCATAACCTGCAGAGGTAAACAATATAGCATAAGAACAAAATAAGAAATATATCGTACATGAAAATAAACAATAAGAACAAAATAAAGACAGTTGTGGGAAATGTAGCTTGCACAACATCAGCACTGGTGATTATACAGAATTTTATTTAGCAATTGTTATTCCAGTCACAAAAGAAAAACATATACATACATAAATGGCTTCTTCTCCATCACGTTTCACACCCATATCAGAACAAATATGTTTTCCTTTAATTCCAGGTTCAACCTTTATTCAGCCTCTATTCTTTTTATTTATTCTATATTCTCTAACGATTCCTTATTTTATTTCTGCTAAAACATCTTTTTAGCTATCTCTTTACCAGTAATAAAAAATACCCTCTTATATGTTTCAGCTCTGTCCATCTAACACCATATCTCATTCCTCTTCTCATCCATGAATTTTCTCTCTCTCTATAGATTCTCTTTCAGGTCATTTACCATTCGGATTCCAGTACTGACACGATTTGGCTGTGCACAACCTCTTTACTGCATCTTCAGAATGAGGAATTCTGGTTCTCAGACTGTTGCCCCTGTCAGCCATTCAATAATGAATCCATTCGAAAAGTCGTAATAACAGCAGGATCTTCCAAAAACACCAAAGTTTATTGGCTTATCAGGTAAAAATCCAAAATGCAAACCCTCTAATGCGTTTCGGCCACACTGGCCTTAGTCAATCGGTATGACTAAAGCCAGTGTGACTGAAACACATTAGTGGGTCTGCTGCTATACTGGATTTGACCCTGACATATTAATAAACTTTTGCATTTTTGGAAGATCCTGCAGTGCTGCCGACTTTTTGAATGGATCATAAATATGGATTCCACCTTAGTCATTCCACTGAAGCTACACACATGATGCCAGTCACCCACTGACTGCAAAATCTGAAGGACACTACTCCAAACTTATTGTTTCTGCATTCAAACTTTAAATGATACCACTAATAATCATCTAGTGCTCTTCCACTGTCACCCCTCCTCAGGGAGTCTAGCATTTTCATAAATATCTCCTTTCCTCTCTATATTTACCTATATAAGTTATGTTTTCATTTGGGTGAAAGATTAGAAATCACATTAATCATAAAGTTGATAAACATATTGATGATCACTGTGGTCCCACAGGAACATTATAAGATTTCACTGATCTAGATCTACATTACCGTATATAAAATTATTTAGGGATTTACACTTAAATGCAAATAGACAGATAGGGGTTAATTTACTCAAAGCAAATAAGCTATTTACTTTGCGAGGAAAGTTAAACTTACATTAATGAATCCCCAATCAAATGCAAGTAAAATAAGAAAAATAAAATTTTGGTTGCAAATAATTAGATAATGAAGATCAGCAGAGCTTTACCTCATCCACGTGCAAAGTCAACAGCCTATTTGCTTAGTAAATCAACCCCATACTGTTCAGTTTAAAGTGAAACTATGAGAACAGAAGTATGAGAGCTGACAACTCTTTCTTTATTTTATAGGCATAATCACCTGGATGCTAAAAATGAGTAAAAAAACAAGCGCTGATGTGGATAAATATAGGTGATATAAATAAAATGTGCTTAAAAAATATGTATTGATAAAATTGGTGCTATGATAAGATCAATAAATTAAAGCTGCTATCAATGTAGGGTGATCAGATAACCAAAAACAAATTAGTAATAAGTGTAAAATTGATGCGCTTTAAATAAATAGTGCACAATATACTGCTGCGAATTAGCTTAAATACATGGATATACAATGCATATATGTGAATAAAATAAATAAATAATTATGGTGCTCATACATGTATTAAAAATATACCAAAATAAATCTACAAACTCGTGATATGGCGGTGAATAAAAAAATATATAATATATATAATGACACTCTAAGTATGAAATGTCCAGGCGGAGATAAATGGTTGGAGAAATAAAAATAATTCGACAATTTCTTCCCTTAATCCAAATTGATTGATTCATTGGGTTAAACCATTTGTTTCAGGATATTTCGTTTTTCTTGCATCCCACTTCAGCCGTAATACTGCTGGTAATTCGGTTCTCAGGGTAAAGATTTATGCAAGGCAAGCAAAAAAATAATAGATCATTGTGCAGTAAACTTCTTAAATAGTACACAAGCAGCACTGAACGTCCTAAGCTCCTCCCATGCGTTGCGTCACTGGCACGTGACTTTCTCAAGGTTCCTTGAGAAAGTCACGTGCCAGTGACGCAACGCGTGGGAGGAGCTTAGGATGTTCAGTGCTGCAATACACCTTGAGTTTAACAGCAGTGGTTTCTCTATGGGAAGCCTCGTCCACAGCGGTTGACTGCAATCTGCATATCTGAATGCTTTCAATAGACCGGGAGTATGTGAGTGTATCTCTTGTCCCTATTTGCTTGTGTACTATTTAAGAAGTTTACTGCACAATGATCTATTATTTTTTTGCTTGCCTTGCATAAATCTTTACCCTGAGAACCGAATTACCAGCAGTATTATGGCTGAAGTGGGATGCAAGAAAAACGAAATATCCTGAAACAAACGGTTTAACCCAGTGAATCAATCAATTTGGATTAAGGGAAGGAATTGTCTAATTATTTTTATTTCTCCAACCATTTATCTCCGCCTGGACATTTCATACTTAGAGTGTCATTATATATATTATATTATTTTTTATTCACCGCCATATCATGAGTTTGTAGATTTATTTTGGTATATTTTTAATACATGTATGAGCACCATAATTATTTATTTTTTTTATTCACATATATGCATTGTATATCCATGTATTTATGTTAATTCACAGCAGTATATTGTGCACTATTTATTTAAAGCGCATCAATTTTACACTTATTAGTAATCACCTGGAGGGCCTAGTGATCCTGTAAGCCATGTCATGCAGCCTCCATGGCACGCAGTCAGGAGAAGTAAACTTCCATCAAGTACACTTGTTTTTGTAACCCATACTGCTTATGTGAGAAAAATACAAGGGCTGTGATTGAAAATCAGCTTCTGAAAAAAATGCTAGCTGACTGGCTGGTATGCTGAACCACTGGCTAAAATACCTTCCGAGTCAGTAATTAGTAAAAGGTATCAGTAAAGTCAGGATAAAGTCGGAAATCTCTATTATACTTGTTCTGGGTCAGTGAAGATTAGAAATAAGAGGGTCAACATGATAGCAAAGCAATTAGTGTTTTTAGAAGGATAGATCATTCATGGCTCCCTCTCATGATATGTTTCCTTTTATTGTATATACTTTATATATCACTCTGGATCTCTAGTTTTTAGCTGCTCTCCATTTGACACACAGAATGTAAATACAGGACAAAATGTGTGCATGCATCTGCTCACAAGACATTGACATCAATTTTGTGAACCTATAGTAAGCAATGTGATGCTACCATGCAAATGTTCTTTTTGGGCTATAGTGGCTACTATGATGTGCGATTCAGTTGACTGACTCTAAAGTGCCACAAATAGCTAAAGTGACAATATGGCTGTACGCTTCTCTTAATAAGAAGTAAGCAGTAGCTCATCTATGTTATTTATTATGACATACAAGATCACCTTTTAATCATGCACATATTTTATCTTCATAAGAATGCTGGAATTTTGAAATAACATAACTGACAGGATACAACTGCTGATGATAATATTAGATTGAAAGCTAGACTATTATGACTGACAGAACACCACAGAGAACAAGCTGAAGCATTCTGTTGTCCCGCTGATACCATCAGCTGTTGTTTGTGCATATACAGAGTTTGATGTTGGGATCCAACAGAAAAAGCTAGCGGGAATTTGTTGCAAATGTTCAGGAGGGGAAACATTCTGAATTGCAAATTAACATATGTAGCTCTGGAGTGACCTAAGATGCCTCTGATGCTTTATTTATGTTCATACTTGGGAACGAGAGAAAATTAAATGCTGGAATTGCTCACACAAGGAATAATATACGTGCAGTTTGATGAAGATCATGCTGCTCTGAACAATAAACTGATGAGATAGGATCACAGACAGATTGGTTTTATTGTCACTTAAAATTTAGAAGCATTTGGTGCTTGGAAATTTGATGACTTCCCTTACATGTTAAAAGACAGGCTTTGCTAAAGGCAGGATAAACAGGTCATAATGCATTGCATCAAAAGTAAAATACCATAGCACAAAATACATTATTTGATAACAATCTCCAAATGATAACAGTTTATCAGAAAAGAACATGCTATATTCTCAGTAGGTTACACTTTGTTTTATTTTTTAAAAAAAATTACAGAAAAGAAAAAACAACTTGTGATACTAACTGCAAATTGCTATTACCAGTAGCTTTGCCTTTCAAACATTTTCAGGTTGGTTTACTAAAAGTTTCACTTTGTAAAGGAATGTTTCCTTAGTAGAGATGGAGAAATTTCACTTTTCAAAAAACATCATTTCATGTGCAAGGGGAAAAAAATTATTTTTGCTTATACGTGATTGGATGATGGAGGTCAGCAGAGCTTCTGCTCATTTACCAAACTCTGGTGAAAATTGCCTTGCAAAGTGAACAACCTATTTGCCTTTAGAAAATCCACAGCGATGTGAGAAAATTCCAGTAAATCCTCATACACACGATCAGACTGTTTGTCTGTTTTTTGTTGCATGCTGGTCTCATGTCGAAAGTGAAGAGGTTGCTCACCATATGAAAATTCTCGTATGACAGAATACAACTTCAGAAGTGACGTAATGTATTAAATAGTTTTGTATGGGGGGGCGTGGCCAGGATGGAAGACTGAGCGGACGTGTTCCTGAGCTCTCCTGGAGTGTGATCCGGTAAATTATCCGTTCTATCTATTCCTACCTGTTAAAAAGAGACCTAAAGTATCTGGATGCCTTCTAGAACACCGGGCTACCAGAAGAGGGGCAAGAAATTGAAGTTCCCCCCTGATTTACCCGTAGAGATTGCCTCGGGCTCCGGCTCCACGAGATCCCCTGCGCGCCATAGTAACATGGCGTCGCAGACAGACCACGAGGAGAACTCAGTGTCGGCGTCTCCGGGATTGTCAGAGATCATGGCGGCAATTACAACCTGCCAAGCTGCCGTTACCTCCTGCCAATCTACCTTAGCCTCAAAAATAGAGGAGGTACAGTTGGATGTCGGCCTGATTAGGCAAGATCTGGACAAGATCCGGGCCAGAGTGACGGAGGCCGAGAACAGAGTTGGAATGGTGGAAGACACAGTTAACGACCATGCTACTTCCATTCGCACATTGCAAACTAAGGTCAAGGCGCTCGAATATCATGCAGAAGATGCCGAGAACCGGAACCGCCGGAACAATTTAAGGATCGTCGGCCTCCCGGAGGGAGTGGAGGGCCGTTCCCCGTCGCAGTTCACGGAGGAGCTGCTGCGCGCCCTGCTACCGGCAGCTCAACTCTCCCCGTACTTTGCGGTCGAAAGAGCCCACCGTGTACCGCCGAGACCTGGTCCTGAGGGAGCCCCTCCAAGAACCCTCATCCTCAGGCTATTGAACTTCCGAGACCGGGATGAGTTGCTCAGAGCGTCTCGTGCTGCGGGAGATTTACCCTTCCAGAATACCAAACTTCTACTATTCCCGGACTACAGCATGGAAACACAAAGACAGAGGCGATCCTTTGATGCGGTGAAGGCATCCCTGCGGAAGAAAGGCATAAAATACAGCGTTTTATTCCCGGCCAAATTAAGGGTGGTGGATGGAGAGACGGCGCGCTTCTTTACCAGCCCCAGAGATGCTTCAGCTTGGCTGGATACTCTGCCCTCATAAGAAGTCCACTCTACAAGGCTCGACATCACCAGTAAGCTGTTTCTCCTATCTTGTTACGCTGTCTGTCCCTGATACTTCCTGACTCTGATTATTTCCACATAATCGAGGCTGGGGCTCCAGCCTCAACTAATGGGCTTGACAGAGTCTATGTTAAGTGCCCCCGGCTTTTGGGGATTTTGCTATACCGGACCCGGAGCGAGCTGTCTGCTTTGAGGCACAGGAAGTACCCATACATTGACCGTCAGCTTCGACAGTGAGTTACTTTCGATTAAGACTACACTGGTGATCTCCCTGGTTTTTCTGGAGACGATGCAACTTATGGTAACGAACTCTAAGAATGTGCCCCTGCTTTAGGCAGGTGAATACTGCAATTTCTCTACCTAAATATGCCTGGTTACTTTTATCTCTGTTTTATTCCAGTTTTCTGATCCCTTCGTTTATTATTTTTCCCCTTTTTTTGATCACTCCAATGGCTCAAAGGAACTTACTACTCCCACATACGTCCCTGGTTCAGGGGATATGTGAGGTCTATATCCAAGCTCGCAACCCTGACTTAGGTTTGCAACTCAGTAGTATGGGTGTTTGGGGATCCAAGCGCAACTCCTGTTTCCGAGGTGCGTGGGGTGGGGGGGGGGTGTTTTGGGATGCTAATGGTTGGGCACCCATGTTATTTTTTTGTTTTATTGTTTTAACCTATTATTTTTGTCTGCTAAAACGTAAACGGAAATTACGGTTGGTCTGTATAAACAGTTGTGTGTGGGTACATCCCTATCGCATAGAACTCGATTTTATTGAGGGTCTGTGTGCTACGGATCCTCGGGGTGGCTTGGAAGAGACAAGTTTTCCCCTGAAATTATTTTTTCTGTATACATCTAACATTATACCATTTATATTCTTATTAACGCGCCAATCCCATGGCTAAGTGCTTGGTGGTTTCTTGGAATGTGAGAGGCCTCAACTCGGCAGTTAAGCGCTCCCTGGTACTTGCTTACCTGCGGAGACTCCGCCCACAAGTGTGTATACTCCAGGAGACACATCTTGTCGGCTCTCGCATTTTAAGTCTAAAGAAGGCCTGGGTGGGCGCACACTACCATGCACCATACTCTAATTACGCAAGAGGCATCAGCATCCTAGTGCATAGATCCCTTCCATTTCAGATTGTTGAGGTGAAGTTAGACCCAGGAGGCAGGTACATTCTATTACATGCCTTAATTTCTGAAATCCCTTTTGTAATAGTGGGGCTGTACTTACCACCACCGGCAGATGTCGCTATCCTCCACGAACTTATGCAAAAGGTTGTATTATATAATGTCGAAAATGTGTTATTTATGGGTGACTTTAATCTAGCCCCTTCCAGAGATGTTGACAGACTCCATGCTTCCGGCCCTCCCCAGCATGGACTCTCTCATTGGGCCTCCGCCTTCCACATGACGGATGTTTGGCGCCACTACCACCCTTCAGATAGAGCATTCACATGCTTGTCTACCACATACCGGACCATGTCCCGCATTGATTTGGCTTTTGCCTCCTCTACATTACTTCGGAGGATTGAATCCTCGGAGATCCTTTCTAGAGGTATCTCGGACCATGCTCCGGTATCGGTTACTATCCGACTCTCTCATGTGGTGGGTGAAAGAGTGTGGAGGCTGTCTAAATACTGGATTATGGATCCCGATATTCAGGAAGAGATCCCAGGGGCCCTATGTAATTTTTGGCTACACAATGAAGGCTCCACCGGGCCTCTAGTGCAATGGGATGCTTTTAAAGCCTGGCTTAGGGGGGAATATATGACCCGCATTGCAGCCAAGAAGCGCGATTCTGTGCAGTCTCTGAGGGATCTGGAGGTTCGGACGAAGTTGAGAGAAGAGGAGTATATACAAAACCCTGATCAGAACCACTATGTGCCCTGGCAAGACTCTCTGAGGGAACTGTCCCTTATGAGAGTCGAGTTAACTCGGAAATCTATGCTTGATAGTGCACAGAGAGTATTCGAATTTGGGGACAAGAACGGGAGACTATTGGCTTGGTTAGCAAAGGGTAGGAATGGTGTCACCCATATTGGCGGGGTAAGGGCGCTGGATGGGCGGCTATTGACGACCCCGGGGGACATCAATGCAAGGTTCCTTGAGTTTTACCAGAACTTATACTCAGCTAGAGCGAGATTTAGTGGTGAAGAGCTACTCCGGTATCTGGAGAGGATCCCCTTCCCCTCCCTGACGGAGGAGAAACGTGAGGAGCTAGACAGGGACATTTCACTAGAGGAAGTGCAGGAGGCATTGGGCGCCATGCAGTCTGGGAAATCGCCTGGACCAGACGGTATCCCTATTGAATTCTATGCCACGTACCAGGAACTCTTGGCACCAAGACTTACCTCGCTACTGCTGCGGTCGGCGGAACTGGGTTCCATCCCAGATTCGCTATCCGAGGCGATTATTGTGTTGGTGCCTAAGCCTGGCAAGGACCCGGAGGACTGCGCCTCCTACCGACCTATCTCTCTCATCAATGCAGACGCGAAATTACTGGCCAAAATATTGGCTATTAGAATTGGTAAGGTGATGGAGGACCTGGTACAGGTGGATCAGACTGGTTTTATGCCGGGCAAGGGTACCGACATAAACATCCGTCGCTTATTTTTGAATCTAGCTGCCGCCCATGACAACAGAGGAACCAGAGTCATAGCCTCTCTGGACGCAGAGAAGGCTTTTGACTCTGTTGAATGGGAGTACTTGTGGGCGGTCATGCGGAAGTTTGGAATAGGCCCTCGCTTCATGCATTGGCTCCGGGTTCTGTATAGGGGTCCTAAGGCAAGAATTCGAGTAAATGATACCCTCTCGGATTTCTTTCTCCTCCAGAGGGGCACTCGACAGGGCTGTCCCCTCTCCCCCAGCTTGTTTGCGCTTGCCCTGGAGCCCCTGGCGATTTTGGTCCGGGAATCCAGCCGAATAGTGGGACTCAGGATTGGCCCTCTGGAGGAGAAAATATCATTATATGCTGACGATACCCTGCTTTACCTGCAGGATGCTGGTCCTTCATTAGAGGCTGCTCTGGAGGCCTTTGACGAGTTTGGGCAGTTCTCAGGGATACGTATAAATTGGTCCAAATCAGTCCTCTTCCCTTTAGATGGGCGGGCGAAAGAGCTAGCTCCTCAGACAGCATTAAGATGGGTAGAAGAATTTACGTACCTAGGTATAAAGATTGCTAGAGAGCCCCAAGCATATCAACGCCTAAATCTTTCTCCAATAATTGCGCAACTGAAAGAACATTGTTCCCGATGGGCTAATCTTCCCCTAAATCTCCTTGGAAGGATTAATATCTTGAAAATGATATACTTGCCCAAACTCAATTATGTGTTCCGAAACTGCCCGACGTGGATACCCCAAAATTTCTTTAAAAATTTAGATAAGTGTATTGGATCCTTCCTATGGAAGGGATCATCTCCACGTATAGCTCGTACTACTCTGCAGCTCCCCGTGAGTTTCGGTGGCCTAGCTTTACCTAACCTGACGGTGTACTATTGGGCGGCTGTCCTGGTCACGGTGAGGTGGTGGTTCGAACAATCTAGAGCCAACGCAGCGGTGTGTCTTGAGGCGGCTATCGTGGGATCCCTTACTGAACTAAGCAACCTGGCTTACCGCGGGACGTCGTCGTACCCCTCCCTACCTGTGCCCACAGAAACTACTATAAGAGTCTGGGGAAGGGCTAGGAAAAGGTTCTTGGCTGCCAACCAGTGGTCTCCATTCTGCCCGTTGTGGGGGAACTCCACCCTCCCGCATTTTCGGACCATTCCGGATCCGCAGGTCTGGGCCAGATATGGTATCAGGGTTTTGAAAGATATTGTGCTGTCGGGAACCCTTATGCCATTCCGCACACTGGCGACTAGGCATAATCTCCCGGGATGGATGTTTTTCCGCTACTATCAGCTGCGACATGCCTTCCAGGCACAATTCCCGACCCCGCCGATTATCCAGGCAGATGCGGTTGAGGACCTGCTAGCGCAAGAGGTCTTGCAAAAACCCTTGTCTACGCTTTACTTTACAATACTTCAGAAGGGCTCACCTAAGATGGAGGCCTTGTGGGTTAAGTGGAAGACAGATATTCCAAACCTAGACAGGGATGCTTGGGAGGAGTGTTTTGATGATGGTCTTCAGGTATTGATCTCCTCTAGGGATAAACTAATCCGGACCAAGTTTTTGCATAGGGTGTACTTCACCCCTCAGAGGCTGCACAGAGCGTTTCCGTTGAAATCCCCGAATTGTCCGAGGTGCCAGTCGCTGGATAGTGACTACATCCACATGTTCTGGAGCTGTCCTCGTCTCTCCGGATATTGGGCTGCTATAGAGGAATTCATACAGGTCAGACTACAGTTGGAAATCCCCCTGTCGCCAGAATTGGCCCTGTTGGGTATCCAAGATGACGAACAGAGACCTCGCTACACCAAGATACTACTGGCCCTACTCTTATTTTATGCTAAAAAAGTGATTCTGTTGAAATGGACGTCTAGTCGTCCACCTACAATAAGAACCTGGGAAGACTCAATAAATGCGGTTATACCGCTTTATAAACTAACTTATATAAGTAGAGGTTGTCCCCAAAAATTCGCCAGGGTCTGGCAACCTTGGACCGACCCGATCTGACCTCCCTACTGGGTCTCTGGGGGTCGGAGAGGAATGGGTTTTGTGGTGTGTAGAGGGTGTCCGGGCCCGCTCCCCCCCCCCCCTATGTATCGTACATTGAATATCTGTTTCTTATGCTGACATGTTCCCCCCCCCCGTGCCCCCCCTCCCCCCCCCCCCTGTCTGGTAACACCAAACTGTACAATATTTAATTGCTGAACTAATAACGCCTGCTGTATAATATTTGTATGATGTATACTGAACTGTGTACTTGTCACACTGTTTTCGTTTTTTTTCTACATTCTGTATATCATTTTTTCAAATAAAGACCAACCTTGTTGTTAAAAAAAAAATAGTTTTGTATGTATTCTTTCATTTCTGAGCATGCGTAGTCTTGCTCTTACAATTTTTTGCGTACAAAAACCATACTAATTATAGGAAAATCGGACGTTGTGTTCACATGCGACAAAAATGTTATAGTCTGCACATCTAGCTTTTGTCAGACAAAAACATGAATCGGCTGTCGAAAGCACCATACTAACGATTCGAAAATCTTCAGATCGTTCATCGAACAAAATTTTATTTACGATTTTCATATTGTGTGTAAGGGCTTTAAGAAACTGACTGACTGCTATTGGCAGCACTTTCCCTTTGCTCTAGTCTTCAAAACAAAGACACAAAGGGATTGATTTACTAAAACCGGAGAGTACAAAATCTGGTGCAGCTGTGTATGGTAGCTTCTAGCTTCAGCTTGTTCAAATAGGTTTTGACAAAAAAACCTGAAAATGTGTGATAGGACCTTGTTGTCAGAAATTCCGACCGTGTGTAGGCTCCATCACACATTTTCCATCAGATTTTCCGACACACAAAGTTTGAGAGCAGGCTATAAAATTTTCCGACAACAAAATCCATTGTCGGAATTTCCGATCGTGTGTACACAAATCTGACGCACAAAGTGCCACGCATGCTCAGAATAAATAAAGAGATGAAAGCTATTGGCTACTGCCCCATTTATAGTCCCGACGTACGTGTTTTACGTCAAGCGCTCAGAATGATCGGATTTTCCGACAACTTTGTGTGACCGTGTGTATGCAAGACAAGTTTGAGCCAACATCCGTCGGAAAAAAAATCCTAGGATTTTGTTGTCGGAATGTTCGATCAATGTCTGACCGTGTGTACGGGGCATTATTGATTGCTAGTTGTTACTACATAGCACTGCACCTGTTGCTAAATAACCTGAGTATCTGAAAGACAATCATGGAAAGCCATAAAAAGTCCCAATGGTAAAATAACTTATTTCCTAGATAAAACTTGATATTTTTTCTCTTTTCCAAAACTTTGCTTAAAACAAGATAATTATGAAAAATTAAAAAAAAAACAGCAAGGTGTGCAAGTGGCTTTATCCATCAAATAAAATGGTTATGAATAAACAGTTAAACCTCTCAATCTCTCAAAATGGAATGGGGGGGGGCAATTTCTGTATTCCCGGCAGATATTTGTTAGACTGTAGATGGCTTCACATGCCATGAAGATACACTAAGTACCCATTCACACCTTTGCATTTCGGTGCACAAGGTTTAGCAATGCACAATACCACACACTACACTGCCCCTTTCATTTTGAATGGTACCCCAATTCACCAAATTTTTAGTTAAATGCATAAAAGTCAATAGGGAAGGTTACATAAAGATTGTTTTGGTGGTTTTTAAGGGTATCATGTGCTTCAAAAAAAAAAAAAAAAATCAGAAGCTCCTTTCCACTACCTTGGATAAATAAATTAAACTAAACTGCCCTAAATACAACCCAAAAAAAACAGACTTTTTCAGCATTGTTTTTATTGTCCCCAACCTTGCCTATACATGCACGCTTTTGCTACTACTACTACTACTACTAATAATAATAATAATAATAAATACAAATAAACTAGTAAGTCTGCATAATACATATTAAAGCTGGGTACACATGTATCGAAATTTGGACGGTTTCTGCTGAACTTCAATCAACAGAAGCCGATGGTTAGACTGGCTTCTGTAGAATGATCATGCTGGAAAACCAGCATTTAATTAGCCTTGGCTGCAGCGCTAATCCATGTGTTCTGACAGGGGAAGTTCCCTTTGTCAGAATACAAAAAAGCAGTGGGGGAAATCCCTGCATCCACATTGCTTTTGTGCATGCAGGAATCTATGAGGTTTTTTTCATTCAGCCTGCTGGTTAAACAAACTAAAAAAAAAACTCACAGTGTGTACTTCGCTTAAGTCATTTCACAGATTTATTTCATATGGCAACAGACAGTAAGTTGACATTTTAAAGCAGTGAAATTCAGGCCGTGGCTTGGTTAAAGCTACATATTTCAAAGACTTACCATAGCACACAATGTTAAGGGTGTCTTCCAAGGACAAGAAAAAAAGTCTTGGAAAAGCCTGTCTCTTCTGTTCCAGGTGCAGTCGGACAGCACGCTGACAGCGCTCAAGTTTGTAATTCAGCATGTCTAACAGAGACTGCAGTCCTGGAAAACACATATTTTCCTTCACTTATCAGAAAATATTAGCATCATGATTAGTCACATAAAATATTTTTATTATTATTGTGCAGGCTTACTTAAGCTTTAGTTAGTTTGTCTGAAGATGACTCGAAGATTAGAGTAATGCTGGGCATAGATGCTTCTAACAATATCTAATGCAGAGCCCTACAGTTGTTTACATTGTTCTTTAGTATAGGGCACAGGGTTTACTAGTTAAAGAAGTGTAGTCATTAGGCATAAGTCCTCAATAAGAGTAAGCTAAGCTAGATAAGGGTGCAAATATATTTTTCATTGTATACAGTATATCTAACTGTGCCCTGTTACCTTAAAAGCTGAATTTTAGGAAGATATTAAATAAATCTTTTGATCAGATTTTATAATCATTACAACATCATTAGTGTATATTAAAATTATTTATTATATTCACCATCAGTGAATATTTTTACACTAGTATTCGAGTTTGATGTTACTAATAGCCACGTGTAATTTTTTGCACTGAAGCTATCAGTCTGGGAGAAGTAGGGACAGAACTCTGAGACAATCAGGGCTTTCCTTTTTTTTACTTTGAAAAAGCCAACTTTATTTAGATAAAGCAGATATTACAATATATTCAGTTACGTTAGTCAATAAAGACATTTTTCCACATATCGTTCATTGTATTTACCATTATGCATATATCTTATGACACAAATTAACAATGTGTGCATTTATTATATACATGAATGCTTTTTAGATCTTAATGCTGTGGAATTATCATTTGGGGTTCTACACTTCATTATTTTCTTTTGGGGTGATAGTTGTACCATACAAGGTTTTAATGTAGGTTGTCTGCAGATTTTTCATACACAGGTCTCACCGTCCTCCATCCATCTGTCCCATACTTTAGAATATTTGTGTGCACATCCCCTGTGAATGTATATCAGCTTTTTGAATGGTAATGTATCGTTGACATCTTTCTTCCATTGCTGTATTGTGGGGCGCTGAGCCTACATCCAAACTTTGGCTATTACTTTGCTATAAACAGAGTCTTGTGTATAAAGGTAGTTAGATATTTGTTAATTTCTACGTCAGGCAGCAGTCCCAGCAGACATAATTTGGGGTCAAGTACTACGGGGGAACCCATTTTGTCATGTAGGAAGCGAACTACCTAAATCCAAAATGTCTGTACATTTGGACAACTCCAAATTAGATGGTAGAACGTACCAAGGGCAGACTGGCATAAATGGCATTTCGGGTCATATGTGTGTTGAAATTTTGCCATTTTCAGCGGTGTTAGGTAAGCTTTATGTAGGATATATAGTTGTGTCAGTCTATCTGATATTTTGGGGGATACTGCCTTGGTTCCTTCAAGTATTTCAGCCCAGTCCACACCTTCGATTGGTCCTGTATCTTGCTCCCATGCTATTTTTATCTTTTGTGTAATTGCTATCATCCTCTGGTGTCTAAGAGCGTAATACAGGTTCAATATAAGTTTAGAGGGGTCCCCACCCATAACTATACTCAGTACTGAGGGAGGATCCATCACCACCTCAAGATTTGGCAATTAGGTTCTTTTTGCATGGCGAAGCTGTAGGTATTTAAACACTAGGTGATTTGGGAGCGTAAATTCCTCCTTGAGTGTCTGAAACAGTTTAAGTCTGGAGTTAGATACTGTCGGGTCTGAAATTAATTTTATTTCTATTAATTCTATAAGTGGCTATTAAACCATAATGGAGTGTGGGAGTGTATTTTCCCTGTGTTCTGTTTCTTCAGAGCAATTTCCCATACCCTCTGGTGATGTAGGAGCATTCCCATGTTGTATCGGAATGTTTTTTTAATCGTTTGCTTCCCGTGCAGGATAGCTTGGAGGGGAGTGCATGCCAGGTGCCCGGGTTTGCTGCAAACTAAGGACCTGTAACGCTGCTGTTCAGTTCAATTAAAGTGGTACATATGGGAGAGCTGAGCTGCTAAGTAGTAATCTTGCAAGTCAGGGAGGAAAACGCCCCCCCATGTCTGTGGGGTTTTTTAGAATGTGCCATGCCATTTTATGCCTGCCATTCCCCCAAACAAACAAGTTCAGAATAGCTTCCATTTGCTTTAAGATTTTTAAGGGGATGTATAGAGGGGCACGCCATACCATGTAATAAATTTTAGGTAGCAAAATCATTTTTATTATGTTTATGCATCCCATTACCCCTAGAGGTAGCCTGGACGATGTCTGAGTTTTGGACTTGATCAGCGCAAATATTGGCGTTATATTCAGGGGTGTGTAATCTGCCAGAGACCTGGTGACCTCCACCCCAAAATATTTGATCTTAGACACTCTAGATAGTGGTAGAGATGGGATCATTTTGGGGGGAGGAAAGATGTCAATAGGAAGAATTTGAGACTTGTCCCAATTTATACGTAAGCCTGAATAGCTTCCCATTTTTTTTATTCTCAGTGCAGCCTGAAGTGATGGGTCTTGATCCGCAAAGTATAGTGTCATCAGCATATAGGCCTAATTTATCTACTGTATGGCCCCGTCTTAAGCCCATTATATCAGAGTCTGCTCTGATGGCAATTGACAGTGGTTCAGCAGCTAAGGCATAGAGTAAGGGAGAGAGGGCATCCCTGGCGTGTACCTCTCTCCAGTGGGAACTGCTCTGAGAGCCATCCATTCGCAAAAATTCTTGCTTTAGGTATCTGGGACAGGAGTTTTACCCATTTTATTAAATGTGACCCAAAGCCATAGTTGTGCAGGCATTCCCAAAGGTATGACCACTGCACTGAATGGAAGGCTTTGGCTGTGTCTAATGCTACTACTACCCTGGTTCCGGAATTATCGTGTTGTGCCTGTATATTCAATCAGGGCTTTTTTGCTTACAGAGAATATGCTTACAGAAAGAGAGCACAGGAATGACCTAAATGGTATGCTGTTGCTCCCACAGTGCTTACTTTGTGCTTTAGAAAAGGAGGCCCCACTCACCTCTTCGCATGCAATTCTGCAAGATGTTTGGATTTTCTTCCACAGATTTCATTAGTCGACAAAAATGGTGATGCACATCAGCAAATAATATGGCTTCTCTGGGCATGGCAACACGAAATGCTAATGTGGAAAACACCTAAGCACAGAAAAAAGTAAGAAATGAAGCATATTAAAATCTCCTAAATGTGGAAAACAGCTACTGACTTTAAAAAAAAAACTGTGTATTATATTCTTCTAAATATTCCCCAAAAAAATACTAATCACAAATATATATATATATATATATATATATATATATATATATATATATATATATATAAACAAGGGCTCAGAAACCTTTTGAAGACCCTTGATATATATTTTTTTAAGGGAAGGTGGGGGTTTAAAAAGGTAGCTATCTAGCCACCTAAGTAGTAATCATACTGTGTATGCCCTGTATACAGTGGTGTATGTTCCATGGGTGCCTACTGTGCTTTGACACAATGCACTCCACGAGGAGAATTGTGATTCCAAAAAATAAAAGCTGTGTTTTTATGCTGGAGGACACTGACCAGAGGGTTGGTAATTGTGTTATTGGACACTGACCTGTAGGGTGATTGTACTGGGGGCACTGACCTGGGGGGAATGGTGATTGTGCTGGGAGACACTGACCTGGGGGGTGGTGATTTTGCTGATAACACTGACCTGGGGAGTGCTGGTTGTGCAGGGAGACACTGACATGGGGGGGTGGGATTGTACTGGGGGACACTGACCTGGGGGGGTTGGTAACTGTGCTGGGGGACACTGACCTGAGAGGGTGGTACACCTGCTAGGGGGCACTGACTTGGGGGGGTGGTGGTTGTGGTGGGGGACATTGACCGGGGGGTTGATTGATCTGTGGGACATACTCAATCTCAGACTCTTGCACTATATACACCATATCATACCTTACAGTTTCCTGCACTAAATATGCTAAAGTTTACATTACAGACTCCTGGACGACATACACTAAATTGTGCATTACATACTCTTGCACTATATACACTATATTTTACATTACACACTCCTTCCAAAGTGTTCATTGTCTCAACAGTTGCTGTGTGTCAAGTCATCCCTAACTATTTTAGTGAAGTTCTTCTATAAGGTAGGCTGAGACTAAGTGTTAGCTCTCTGTCTATTTTTAGTGTATATAAAGTCATATGAAATGGAAGAGCTTATTTTTTTTAAATGCTTGTGTTGAGGATTATACATGTCTGCAAGACTCTTACCTGTGGCACAGCTATCGAACCATTTTTTATGTACAAACAACAAAAAGGCTTTTGTTTTATTTCATATGATGCCCCTTTAAGCCCCTCTTACTTTTAACACAATTTAAATGCACCCACTTTTTTCCCTGCTATGCTAAACTTGCTGCATTACTACTCTACTTGAGGTGCCAAAAGGTGCCCTGAGTCTTTTACAATCCTAGCAACAGACCCGGTGCAATGAAAACCATGCCCACTCTTCACCACAGTGCACTAAGCACATCACTATTTTTTATCAAGCAATGGGGCCCGACTTATGATATTGCACACAGACCCACTAATTTCGTAAAATGCCTCTGACTGTATACCTCTTTTTACAGGCTATTAAAATAAAATAAACTGAAAATATGAGATTGGGTACATGAATACCTCTTCAAGTTGAGTCCATCTATCTTGCACGGAAAGCCACAACTGAACAGTTGTTTCAATGACTTGTAACTTCTTCTGCCATTTTGTCACATCATCAAGAAATGATCCAGCTTCTGCATAGGGTTGAATACTGGTCAGCACTAGCTGATGATGCTCCAGTTCCTCAAATATAGACTCGGTGTTCCTCAGGAGTTGGACTTTGCCAAAGTCCTAATTGAGATATCCATAAATAATACAATGTAATACAATGGAAATATTAAATTCCTTTTGCAAAATCAAGATTATTAGAGGTCAAAATATCTATATGATATATTTGGGTTTAGGTGCTAAACAATTGGAACTATATGTGCTGTCTTAAGAGGTTTCATTGTAGCTTAAATCAATTATTTTCATTTCATTTCGTATTTTATCATGTTTAGTTGTACAAAACTAACTTAAGAATGACTTTTAAGATATAGCTATAGGGCACTAATACTAAATGAAAGAAAACAAATTAGCTTAATGTATGCATTAAAAAGTCTACAGGTTCTGCTTCTCAGAGATGAAAAATAACTGCATTGGGATGAGATATGTGGTGCTTTACTTAGAGCAGCTTTTGCCATTCCCATGCTATCCCATCTAACAGTACTATGCTTACAGCTGTTTTAAGGTCTCTGTCAACTGTCAACCAGAAGAAAAACATGATTCCAACCAATGGGCAACATAGGATTGATATCCCTGCATCTGGGTAGTCTTACTACAGAGACATACTCTGCAATCCTTCACATCCAACATCTGAAGTAAATTCATATTAAACACAGAGTTTCACAGCTGCTGTCTAGGGATAGTTTGTGCCATGACAGTAGAGAGAATGCAATGAAGAGCTTTCAACACCTTCTATGTACAGGTAATGGACAGAAAGATCATCAAGAGCAGCTTTAAAGCTGAACTCCAGGCAGGTAAACCAAATAAGCTCTGTATTCATTAATACATGCTGTACATGAAACATGCTGGGTTTTTTCAAATACTATTTAACTTTGTTTCAGCTTTTTGCAGTTCCAACAGAGCTCAGATTGGGAGAGGGACCAATCAATTTATGTGCTGACAAGAAGCATCTTGATAGCAAGAGATAAGCACAATTCACTAAGCAATGTTTTACTGCATCCGAGTATACGGTAAAAAAATGCATAGCGTTTTTAATAAAACTCTAATTCACAAAGAAACTCTCCTTAAAATCTCGCATACGTTATATTTCCAAATTATGCTTTAAGTACTGTATGAAACCCTGCAGTAAGTTATAGCAAGCATCTCACTTGTGTAAGTGTAAGGCAGCCAACAATTTAGTCATGGCTGGTATGGCATGACTTCTCTGTGTTGAGGGCTCAAGGTACGCTATGAGTTAGGTATACAGCTCCATGAACTTCTGCAGGGTATCAGCATCCATGAATTTATCCAGCAATGTGCGCTCCTTTAAGCATCTTTCCTTTAAAAGGACCACTTGAGATCTTTTCCTCCTCCTCTTCTGCATTACTTTCAATTCCAGAAAACTGAATTCAAGGGTCTCAATCCATTCAATTCCAGGAGACTGGATTCAAGGGGCTCCATCTATCCAATTACAGAAGATGTGATTTAAGGGGCTCCATCCTCTGTGGTATGCCATCTGCCAGTCTCGAGAGACAACTCCTGAGTAGAATCTAGCTGACACCTGTTCCAGCTTCCACGTTCCTATTTTTTTAAACCAGTTACTTACCTCAAACCCAAGATCTCACCATTGCCATAGTTATCACATAGTTATCTCAAGCTTGGACCAGTACTTAATTATCACATGCATTTATTTATTTCCTTCTGTGAATAACCTTAATGCCTTTTCATGCTGTATTTAATAAGCCCCAGATTACCAGTCTGTGGCTTTTACTTTCACTGTCAAAACACTTGCTGGGGAAAGGACAAAACCTGTAAGTGTATTTTAACTCCAGTAAAGAAGAAAAACAGCTCCTGCCCTGTCCAGCACTGTGTACATCTAAGAACTGAATAGGCATAAATATTGAAAGCCTAACAAAGATTATTAATGAAGCCTTTATATCTAAGGAATTATAAAGTGCAATATATTACAATTTTGTTTATGGGTTCAGACACATTTTAAGGTTTTTCTCTCCATTGGTTCTATATACAAAAAGTCCCTATGTACATCAGCATAGCAGCATTCCAGCTTGAAAAGGAAATGTAATCATCACAATGCGATCTGACCAGGAAAAATACAACAAACATGGATTAAAGTGTTGGATTTGTTTACCTCTATATGTTTCAGAGATTCAAACAAGGACACTGTGCTGCCACTGCCTGTCTTCTTTGACAAGTGAAAACCACGATCAGATTGTTTGCTTAGCCTTCTGCTTCCTTTTCCTGTTGTCAGGTTTCGGCCCATGTCTGCCTTGGTGTAGTGGCTACCAGACACTGAGCTTGCAAGTTCCTAAACAAAGCAAGTTTACAGAGACATATTGAGTATATGATAGCAGGGGCTAGCATTCCAGTCAGTACAAAGTAGCAAATTGTTCTATTGCGCTAGTTATCTATAAATGACATGTTGAGCTCAAGTATTAACTTCTGTGGACAACTAAGAAGTTCAAAATTGCTAGCTTCAATTACAATTATGCACAATAGCATTTTGCTGCCACTACAATGAAGATTAAGAATCAAGAAGGGTTAAAAACCATAGAAAACTCTTCAGCATGAAGCTAAGCAGCTGCCAATTTGGCCTCTTCCTTCGGCTCAATGGCATCAGTCACTCCTTCCCTAGCCCCACCATGTCCTCCTGAGGAGTCCCCCGAACTGTTTGACCACAGTGTTGGGTATATGCTCCAGGAGGATGCCCAGCGTTTTGAAGGCTCCGATGATGGTACTCAGCTAGAGGAAGGCAGTAATGTGAGCCCAGAAAGAGGGGGTGCCCAAGAAGGACAGCAATCTGGCAGTCTTGTTCCCCCAGCTGCAGCATACTGCCAGCTTTGCTCCAGTGATGAGGAGGGAGGGGATGATGAGGTCACTGACTCCACGTGGGTGCCTGATAGGAAGGAGGAGGAGGAGGAGGCACATCACCAATGAGGCAGGATGCCCTCCAGGGGCCAGCTTAAGGGCAGCACACGACTGCATCACACCACAGAGCTCCGCATGTGCAGGGCGCTGCTGTCTCTGCGCGTTATTCCAAAAGTTCTAAGGTGTGGGCCTTTTTTGAGACAAGTGCATCAGATCCCACCGCTGCTATTTGCAACATATTTTTCAAGCATATCTCGTGTGGCCAAAACATCATCCGCTTGGGCACAACATGCTTGACCAGACATATGTTGACCTGCCATGCAGTTCATTGGCAAGCGTACCTAAAAGACCCACACCAAAGAACACAGAGGACCTCTCCTTGCTCCTCATCAGCTGGGATCTCCAACCCCACTATACCTTCAGTCCTCTCTGAGACCTGCACTGAGAGGAATAAAGGTGTAGAATTAGGTGTGTCACAGCCAAGTACTTGTGGGCAATCTGCTATCGGTACACAAACGTCAGATTGTACCAGGCAAATTTCCCTGCCCCAGCTGCTGCACCGCCGAAAGAAGTTCGCTCCCAGCCATCCACATGCCCAGCGGTTGAATGCTAGCTTGGCTAAATTGCTAGCACTTCAACTGCTGCCTTTTCAGTTGGTAGACTCTGCCCCCTTCCGTGAGTTTGTGGAATGTGCAGTTCCTCAGTGGCAGGTCCGCAAATGCCACTTTTTCTCACAGAAGGCGATTCCGGCTCTCTACCGGCATGTGGAAGGCAATGTCTTGGCCTCGCTGGACAGGGCGGTTAGTGGTAAGGTGCATATTACCGCTGACTCATGGTCCAGCAGGCATGGACAGGGATGTTACCTATCTTTCACAGCGCATTGGGTGACTCTTCTGGCAGCTGGGAAGGATGCAGGACAAGGTGCAGTAGTATTGGAGGTTGTTCCACCACCACGCCTCCAGAATGCTACTACTGGTGATTCTGACACACCTCTTTCCTCCACCCCCTCCTCTTCTTCTTCCTCCATGGCCTCTTCCTCTGCTTTGCCTTTAGAACGCTCCATAGGCAATCAAGGGGCTACGCAAGTACGCAGGCCAAAAGATGCCATGCTGTGCTTGAGATGGTGTGCTTGCGGGACAGGAGCCACACTGGGGCAGAGACTCTGTCAGCTCTGCAGGGGCAGGCTCAGAGGTGGTTGATGCCACGCCAGCTTGAGCCAGGAATGGTGGTTTGCGACAATGGCACCAACCTCCTCTCCGCCCTCCGACAGGGACAACTGACCCATGTGCCCTGTTTGGCTCATGTCCTTAACTTGGTGGTGCAGCGGTTCTTGGCCAGGAAAGTCTGTGTGCATTTCCGCCGGTCATATAATGCCAGTGCTCGGCTGGCTGACCTCCAAAAGGAATTTAACCTGCCCAAGAAAGACCTAATCTGTGACATGCCCACCAGGTGGAACTCAACGTTGGCCATGCTGCAGTGGCTGCACACGCAGCAGAGGGCCATCAATGAGTACCTGTGCGACTATGGCACAAGGACAGGGTCAGGGGAGCTTGTTTTTTTCCCCACGCCAGTGGGCCATGATCAGGGATGCATGCACTGTCCTGTGACAGTGCATGCATCAGTGACACTGTCCCCCTTGTCCACCTGTTGGAGCACACGCTGTTGGGAATAATGGACAGGGGCAGAACAGAGGCAGGAAGAGGGGGACTTCCTTAGCTCTCAAGGCCCCCTTTATCCAGACAGTGTTCTTGCGTGCCCACCAATCACACAGGAAGAGGAGGAGGAGGATTGTGTCAGCATGGAGGTGGAGCCTGGCACTCAGCATCAGCAGCACATACTTCAATGGATGATTTACAGACCCAAGAAACCAATGGACTTGTACGTGGCTGGGAGGAGGTGGCTGCGGATCATGTCGTTCTTAGTGACCCAGAGGACTCCGGACCGAATGCCTCAGCAAACCTACGCTGCATGGCCTCCCTCGTCCTACAAAGTCTGCGGAAGGATCCTCGTATTGGTGGTATCAAGGAGAGGGATCGCTACTGGCTGGCAACCCTCCTTGATCTACGTTACAAGGGTAAGGTTGAGGACCTTATCTTGCAGTCACAGAGGGAGCAGAGGATGAAACATCTTCGGGAGGCCTTGCAGAAAGGTCTGTGCAAGGCGTTCCCAGAGACTGGGAGGTTACAAACTCCTGTTCCTGGACAATGTGTTGCTGAGGCTTCGGTCAGTCAAAGAAGGAGCGGTGAAGAAGGTGGCCGTCTGACCGTTGCGTACAGACAATTTTTTAGTCCGCAGCCCCAAGGTATGATGGGTTCCAGCAACCATCGCCAGCGTCTGTTTTATGTGGTGCAGGAATACCTAGGGGCAAGATCTGACTTGGATACCTTTCCCACCGAAAATCCTCTGGGTTACTGGGTCTTGAGGATGAATCACTGGCCAGAGCTTGCACAGTATGCAATTAAGCTACTGGCTTGTCCTGCATCCAGCGTTCTTTCAGAATGCACATTCAGTGCTGCTGGAGGCTTTGTAACCGATCACAGGGTGCGCCTGTCCACCGACTCGGTCGATCGACTGACCTTCATAAAAATGAATCAGTCTTGGATCACCACCAGATACCAAGCACCTGATGCTGATGTAACCGAATAATTTTTTTTGAAATGTCAGATCCCTTCAAGACTGCCTATGCTGATGCTGAGTGACTATCCTGTTATGCTGAGTGACTATCCTCTTCCTCCTCAATGATCATGCTGATAGCTTGTAAGAATATTTTTGGTTCTGGGAGCCGCCACCAGTGGCTAAGGCCCAATTTTTGTTTAACAGGGGCGTGTAATTACAATTTTTGATGCAATATTTTGCAAGGAGGGTTCGTTGCTGCGCTCAACTAGAGTATTTGTGAGTGGTTGCAGTGTTGTGGCACCAGCACCAGTGCCTAAGGCCCAATTTTTCAACCCCTGTTTAACAGGGGCATGTAATTACAATTTTTGATGCAATACTTTGCAGCAGAGCTCGTTCCTGCGCTCCAACTAGAGTATCTGTGAGGGGTTGCAGTGTTGTGGCACCAGTGCCTAAGGCCCAGTTTTTCTGTAATTACAATTCTTGATCTAATATTTCACAGCAGGGCCCGTTTCTGCGCCCACCAAGAATAACTGTGAGGATTTACAGTGTTGTGGCAACACCACCATCACCACCAAAGGCCCAATTTTTCTGCCCCTGTTCAACAGGTGCATGTAATTACAATTCTTGATCTAACATTTCACAGCAGGGACCATTTCTACGCCCACCAAGAGCAACTGTGAGGACTTACAGTGTTGTGGCACCAGCACCACCACCAAAGGCCCAATTTTTCTGACCCTGTTCAACAGGGGCATGTAATTACAATTCTTGATCTAATATTTCACAGCAGGGCCCGTTCCTGGTACACAGACAGCAAAACAAATGTCACAGGGGTGATAACCCTTCCCTATGTTTTCCAAAAAGCTTAAAATAGATGCCGGGACCCGACATTACATTAAAGCCGCAAGCAGTTTTAAATGACTTTTATTCCTTTAAAAATGTCATTTTGTGCAGGGACTGTTCTAAGCACTGGAAATGCGCAGCACTTTACAGGCATACTATAGACACCCCCCAGGTACGATATTTAAAGGAATATTTGACTTTTTTATCCACTTTTAGCATCATTAAAATCACTGCTCCCGGAAAAACGTAAGTTTTTAAAAGTTTTTTTTGCATTGATACATGTCCCCTGGGGCAGGACCCGGGTCCCCAAACCCTTTTTAGGACAATACCATGCAAATTAGCCTTTAAAATTAGCACTTTTGATTTTGAACATTCAAGTCCCATAGACTTCAAAGGGGTTCTAAAGTTTGCGCGATTTTTCGGTCTGTTCGCAGGTTCTGGTGCGAACCGAATCGGGGGGTGTTCGGCTCATCCCTACTCTCCTATATGTTCTACATTTTTCATTAAAAACATATTGAAGATGGCAGTAATATAGCACTATTTGATAGGGTTAAATGTCTAATTATTTTCTAGTATCTAAGTTAAGTGTATTGCATTGCCTTATTTCTACATCTACAGCTTTCAGTGTAAAACTTATTGTAAATCCTGCCCAGTATATATATATATTGTATGAAAAAGGCTGTCTTATACCACTGACCTCCACGTCTTAGCAAAAAATACATCATCTCAACACCACCACCAGCTAATCTAAGTGTGTCAAGTTATTCATATTGTATGATGCTATAAGACCTGGCTAACAGTCTTTGGCCTACAACTATTGCCGAGTTTTCAAGTTTAGCACCACAGTTCATTTTCTTCCTTACACTCATCATTCACTAATAATGGTTAGGACAGCAGCTCTTTTTTTCTAGCACCAAACAATCCAATTTTGGTTCTCTAAAATGAAACAAATGATAACATGTACACACAAAATGTTACAATGATAACTATATGTGTTATATAAGATTTCACTAGATGCAGCTGAATTACCGTACATGGTTGCAACATCCTTTGCAAGAAATCATTATGTGTACTGTGTGGAATGGAGTTTGCAACAAGAACTGTTTTTGTAGTAATACAGTATTATTACTGTAAGCTGACTATTATTCCTAGCATTTATTTCTCTCACTCTAAAAAGAATTCTGATGATAATCACAGAGCTTAAGATGATTTACAAATGGATTACTACTGTAGGTTAATGAGGCTCCATGGGATTTCTTCAACATACTCTAACAATTTACAATCAATGTATTTTAGAATAGGCAGAGATGCATTCCTTTATCATTCCTTGAAAAAAAAGGCCAATCAAAAAAAAAACAGACTCGAGGAGTAAAGTCGAACAATAATGATGATGCATAGCTACATTATAAGGTATGTGTTTTTACACTACAGCAAGAATTTAACTTTGAGCATTTCATGCAGAAGATACAGTTGCAATAATAACTTTGTGAGCTACCAAAGTTTCTACATGACTGGCTCCTAAACACATGGTTTGATCAAACCCAGTTTTTTGCATGGATGGCACCTAAAACATAGTCTGTTCATATAAGAACAAAATAATAAATACTATTTTATTCAATATGCAAAGTAACAGTTTACACTATCAAAACAAATGGTTTAAACAATAAAAAGTCAAGATGTCAAAAGCATGTGAACTCTAGGGTATCAACTTCTTGAAAAGAGTGGAATTGGACTTAGTTATTGTAATCAATGAGATTACATTAATGTGTGACTGGAAGATGCACTTCCACAAAGGTTTGTTTACTACTTGTCAGTAAAAATCTGATCATGAGAACTATCTCCTGCTCAAAACACATTACAGAAGATGAGATATAGAACATGTTTAGAAAGCTTGTAAAGGCTACAAATAGGTTGCGAAAGTATAGTACTGTCGCTACTTTCCCTGTCAGTGGGCATCCTGCAAAGATCATGGCAAAAGTCTATTCTATAATGTTGAAGGAAGTAAAAAAGAACTCTAACTTGTTTTTTTTTTATATATACCGTATAATATTGTTACTTATTTGAAGATCAAACCATATCTTACACAGAAATCAAGGCATTTCTAAAGGGCCAACCATATTTTTTTGTAGTTGTATAATGAAATAAAATGGATGAAGCATACATTGCTACATTAAACTACAACTAAAGGCTCCTGTATGACAGTCTAAACAGGTACCAAATCATATAGTTATCTGATACCAAGTCCTTCTTCATTTGTATCTCACATGCTACTCTTCCCAGACACTTCAGCTCAGAGTGGGAGGGTTTCATCAACAGATACAATGTTGTGAATCCAGAAAGCAGTGGGCAGGATTATGTGTGGCCAGGTGCTGATTAACAAGCTACAGGCTTGTCAATCAGCAGTGACAATGTTGATAGCCATGTTTTCTGCAACACCTTCTCATCTCAAAGTATGCATGAGAGCGACAACTCTGAATTCAAGAGCAGTGCAGCTTAATTGCCACACCATCACAGGAAGCTACATTAGGTTGACTTTACTGACAAACTCAATATATTTGCAGGACTTTGTGTACACAGGAGGGCTACAAGAAAACTATACACAGCATATACCGTATTTTTTTAAGGGAGGCCATAGTCCTACTAAAATAGAACTGCATTTATTTGAAAACATGCATTCATAATTTTAGCAGGTACTTTAAAACTGACCTATACTGCTCAGAAGGTCTCAGCATGGGGGGAATAACATTTCAGGCAAGCTGATCATGCAGTGACTGTGACTGAGCTGTACTATTTCTTATTGGCAGAAAATGTCTAACTAATGTATTGGTCGTGGTGATCAGCCACCATAGGAAGCAAAAAGACCCATTATATTGGGAAAAGCATGATAACTATCATATTGCATTTCCTTTGTATATACAGTTGTTTGAAAAAGTATTTGCCCCTTCCTGATTATTTCATTTATTAAGGGAAAAAGGCTGTTCAAACCTGCTTGGCCCTATGTGAAAAAGTAATTGCCCCCTCCCATGCTGAATCATGAATGAACTGTGATTAACCACCTCAATACAGAGCACTTACACCCCCTTCCTGCCCAGGCCATTTTTCAGCTTTCAGCGCTGTCACATTTTGAATGACAATTGTGCGGTCATGCTATACTTTAGCCATGTGAAATTTTTATCATTTTAATAACACAAATAGAGCTTTCTTTTGGTGGTATTTAATTATTCTTGGGTTTTTTATTTTTTTCTAAAAAAAAAAAAAAAAAAAAAAAGATCAAAAATAAAAAAAATAAATAAAATAAAGGCTGTCTTAGTTTCTGCCAGTAAATTTTGTAAATAAGTAATTTTTCTCCTTCACTGATGGGCGCTGATGAGGCGGCACTGATGGGCACTGATAGGCTGCACTGATGGGCATTGATGAAGTGGCACTTATGGGCACTGATGAGGCGGCACTTATGGGCAATGATTAGGTGGCACTGATGAGGAGGCACGAATATGCCGCACCTATGGGCACTGATGAGCACTGATAGGTGGCACTGATGGGCACTGGGCACAGATAGGCGACACTGGTGAGCACAGATAGGCAGCACTGGTGGGCATAGGTAGGCAGCACTGGTTGGCACAGATAGGTGGCACAGATAGGCGGCACTGATGGGCATTGATGGGTGGCATTGATGGGCAGCAGTGATGAGCATTGATGGGCAGCAGTGATGGGCATTGATGGGCAGCACTAATAGCCAGCACTGACTGGCATCACAAATGGCCACTAATTGCTGGCACTTGTGGGCACTGATAGCTGGCACTTGTGGGCACAGATTGGTGGTAATTGTGGGCACTGGTTGGCACTGATTGCTGGCAGTGGTGGGCAATCATTGCTGGCACTGGTAGGCAATCATTGCTGGCACTGGTGGGCACTAATTGTAATCAGGGTATTGACGATCAGTGCTCTGATTACATACCTAGCTGTCCCCTGTGAGGAGATGCCGCTGATCGGCTCTCCTCTCCTCACACTCTGTCAGTGTGAGGTGCGCCAATTACCAGCATCTCCAATCACAGCCATGTGTCCGGCTGTGATTGGACACAGCCGTTCACATGGTTAAAGAGCCGCTGCCACGGCTCTTTACACAGATCGGGGTTGCACCGTGTCCTAGCAACATGGTGCGGCCACGATCGGTCGTTCTGGGAGGCTGTTATATGACGTCCACCCAGAACGAGAGCGGTGAGCGGGTGTCAAGTGGTTAACCACAATTTTTTGGAAAGCTGAGTTAAATTTCACTTGCCACACTCAGGTCTGATTACTGCCAGACCTGTTGAATCAAGAAATCACATAAATAGAAGCTGTCTGACAAAGTGAAGCACGCTAACAGATCACAAAAAAACACACATCATGCCACAATCTAAAACAATTCAAGAGCAGATTAGAAACAAAGTAATGTACATGTATCAGTCTAGGAAGAGTTACAAAGCCATTTCTAACGCTTTGGAACTCCAGTGAACCACGGGGAGAGCCACAGAGCCACAAATGGAGATAAGATGGAACAGTGGTGAACCTTCACAGGAGTGGCCGGCCTACAAAAATTACTCCAAGAGCAACGACTCATCCAGGAGGTCATAAAAGAACCCAAAACAACATCTAAAGAACTGCAGGCCTCACTTGCCTCAGGTAAGATCAGTGTTTATGATTCAACAAAAAGAAAGAGACTGGGCAAAAATGGCATCCATGGGAGAGTTCCAATGCCAAAGCCACTGCTGACCAAAAAGAACACAAAGGCTCATCTCACATTTACCAAAAAACATCTTAATTATCCCCAAGACTTTTTTGGCAAATATTCTGTGGACTGATGAGACAAAAACTTTACTTTTTGGAAGGTGTGCATCCCGTTACATCTGGCATAAAACTAATACAGCATTTCATAACAAGATTATACCAACAGCCAGACATGGTGGTGGGAGTGTGATGATCTGGGGCTGCTTTGCAGCTTCAGGACCTGGACAACTTACCGTAATTGATGGAACCATGAATTCTGAGCTTTGCCAGAAAATCCTAAAGGAGAATGTCCAGCCATCAGTTTGTGATCTCAAGCTCAAGTGCACTTGGGTTATGCAGCAGGACATTGATCCGAAACCCAACAGCAAGTCCACCTCCAAATGGTTCAAACAAAGCAAAGCCTAGTCAAAGCCCAGACTTAAATCTAATTAAGATGCTGTATCATGACCTTACACAGGCCATTCATGCTGGAAAACCCTACAATGTGGCTGCATTTGCAAATTTGCTCCACAGCAATGTGAAAGACTTATTGCCAGTTATCGCAAACGCTTGATTGCAGTTGTTGCCGCCAAGGGTGGCACAACCAGTTATTAGGTTTAGGGGGCAATTACTTTTTCACATAAAGCCAGGTAGTTTTGGACAACTTTTTTTGCCTTAATAAATGAAACCATCATTTAAAAACTGCATTTTGTATTTACTTGGGTTATTTTTGTGTAATAATAAAATTTGTTTAATGATCTGAGTCATTTAAGTGTAACAAATATTTTTAAAAAAAACAGAAAGGAGGCAAATACTTTTTCATACAACTGCACATGTCAATTTTAAAGCGGTGGTTTTCAAAGTACCTGGCAAGTGCCTGGGAAGGTGGCATGTGAGATTGTAGATTAGCATGTACTGACTGGGTCTGGAATGCAAAGGGTTCCACATGGATACATTTAAAGGCTAACACAAGTACAAGAAAGTGCTTGCACTTGAGCATTGATGCTAGCTTAGAAATGTGTTATCTAGGTCAGGTTTATTTTAACATGTGTCCAGCATTCAGCAGAGTATTAATAAATACATATGTCTACTTTATCCAGAGAGCAATGGCCTCCCTGGTGACATGGTCCGCTACAGAGTATGCTGTGAACAGCTTACAAAAAAAGGAATATATTGTCACTACCAGCACTATATATGAAGCCATTCTTCCTTATGGATAGGATTTTTTTGTTTTGTTTTTGGTGGGAGATGCAAATGCAATTGTATAAATATATGTACTGGGTTTTCAGGTTCTGTAACTTACAGGCTAATAAAGTACAGTGGAACTTATGTCATTCTAAAGTAGTACATTAAAATACTCCTAATCATGAAATGATCATAACCTAATCTGGCCAATGAGTCCACAATCTATAGCCATTAGATGATTTCAACAGACAATCTAGGCCAACCTAAATAAGGGAATGTTGTTTTTTTTTTTTTTTTGCCTGATTGCTTGCCCTGGGATAAGATGACTTTGAAAATATCTAATTATCTATCTCAAACTGCTCCAAGAGCACAAAATTAATGCTTGGATGATTTGAACATTTAAGTTTTTGTGATAATCTAAAAAAGTAACTGAGTAAAGATAATTGTCAATGCACTGCCAAACTATCACATATAATACTACACTAGAGTGTACATAAAAGTATCTTAAAAAATGAAGTTGTACAATTTACCACTGCAACATAGACAGGAGGGTATGCTAGGTGATTGCAAATTATCTGTGATTATCTGGATAAAAGTGGAATGCCTACCTTGACAGACGCAGATGTGTCACTATTAGAGAGCCCGATTGAGGCATCAGAAATTAAACGTGCAATCAAAAAATCAAGCAAGGGTCCAGGCCCTGATGTATACTCATCCACCTACTACAAGACCTTAGCAGATATTATAATGGACCCGCTTAGGGCGGCCTTGAACTCTCTGTCTGAACCTAGGAAAGTCACCCCAGACTTTCTCTCTGCCTTCATTACTGTGATACCAAAGTCTGGTAAAGATCCTGCAGAATGCGCCAGTTACCACCCTATATCATTACTAAATCTAGATGTAAAAATCTTTGTGAAGCTACTGGCATCGAGACTGAGCCCCCTCCTACAGAACCTGGTTGGTCCGGAGGAGGTGGGTTTTATGCCAGGCTGGGAAGCAAAGAACAATGTTATTAAAGCCATGCTATTAATGCATGCGGCACACACACGGAACATCGAGTGCCTTCTCTTGTCCACGGACGCGGAGAAGGACTTCGAACGTGTTACCCGGGACTTTATGCTGGCTGTTTGCCCCATATGATGGCCAGGATCTCTGCGCTTTACCAAATCCCATCGGCCAATTTGAAGATTAATTGCACTTTGTCTGACAGGATTCTCATAACAAATGACACCAGCCAGGCGTGCCGGCTATCCTCTCTTCTATTTATACTCTTCCTAGAACCTTTCTGTTGGACACAGGACCGGAAATGACGTCAATGTGTTCCGCCCTCTCACAGGGCGTCATCAAGGACCTTTTGTCAACGTGTTTTGCCCTCCCACAGGGCATCATCAAGAACCTCCAAAAGGTCCTTGATGATGCCCTGTGGGAGGGAAAAACGCGTTGAAGTAATTTCCGGTCCTGAGTCCAACAGAAGTTACTTCCAGTTAGCAGTGGAATGCATGCTAATAGCGGCGTTTCCTACTGACATGTTATACTTGTTTTTACTCTGCATTTTGTAAGTATCCATTTTACTTGTGCAATTAAAATATTGCCAAACGGTACTTCACTATAGTTCCCTCCTTTTATTTAATTTTGGGTACTAAATTCTATGGATGATTATCATGAGCATGTGAGAGCTGCTTGGTGAAATGATGTTAAGCTGCCATCCCTGGTCACCAATATAAGCCTGAAACGACCCCTAGACTGAAAAGCTAAGGGTCCATTCTATCCGGTGAGTGGGGACACAGGAGGGGGTGGTGCACACCTTGAAATTTTGGAGCACTTTGCATCTTATGGATTGGAGCACATCGTTCACTTTTATATGGACATTTACTCACTAATGAATTGGATTATATGATTATTTAAGTTATTGTTTATTATTGCGAGCGCTATAATATATTTTCATTTATTAGGATGGTCAAAGCTAACACTGCCATTACAGGTTTTGGGGTTCAGGACAGAGAGTTTAAGACAGCCGCCTATGGGGATGACTTACTATTCTTTCTGACAAACCCGGTGACTACTTTGCCTAGCTTAATGAAAGAATTTGCTCACTATGGTTACGTCTCCAACCTTAAGATAAACTACTCAAAATCTGAAGCCATGAATATATCCCTCCCAAAACAGACACTTACACTGACCAAAGCAAACTCCCCCTTTAAATGGAACTCAAGGGCATTGAAATACCTTGGAGTATGGCTTACACCCTTACTAACCTCTACGTATGAGCAGAATTTCCCTCCTCTCATCAAAAACATTGAGAAGGACTTAAATCGATGGCAGCCTGGATATTTCTCCTAGTTTGGTCATGCGGCCATAATCAAAATGATGATACTGCCTAGACTTCTTTTGCCTCTTTCGCACGCTACCCTCAATTCCCTCAAACTTCTTTAACTCACTAAGATCTACCCTATTAAGGTTTCTCTGGAACCACCAGAAACCAAGAATTAGGTTTACCCTGTTGACGAAACCTAAAGAATAAGGAGGAATGGGCTTACCTGACTTTAGAAACTATTATCAGGCATCTCATTGTCAGGGCTGGGCTCAGCCCTTTCTTCTCTGAGCTGGCCGCTCAGCTGTCGGCTAATTGCCTATCTCTCCACAGGTACTCAGCTGTTGATGATTTCCTGCTCATCAGTCCTGCCTACTTAAGCCGGCAAGCCCAGAGGATCTCTGTCTTCACCTTAGTCAACATCACAGAGACGGTCTCCTGCATTCCTGTTTAAAGAATTGCTTGGCTGACATCCCTTCTGGCTCCAGATTCTGCTTGTTGTTTTACTACGCTCATCTCCGGCTCCCTGATGTTTGGCTTATGTTACTATCCGTTACGGTTCCTGAACTCTGGTTATGTTTTGACTATGTTTGTTCTATTAACTTTTATTATTAAACAAGTGTGATTTAACTGTACTTCTGTCTTGGTCTGATTTCATGGTTTCTGACAGTAGGCGAAGGCCATGAATTCAGAAGATACAGTCAATTCACTTGTCGGTAATATAGTTATCAAAACACCTACTTAATGTAGCTAAGTTCTTAATTCCTTTACATTGTAATTCTCACCAGGTTCCCTCCAATGCAGACTGGCTGTGTAAGGTTTCGGACATTTATGAAATTGAGGAGACTTTATCACAGGCCAACGATAGGGTCGAAAGATTTCATAAGACTTGGCAACCCTGGTTCTCCTTCAAATACTCCCAAGCCTATGAAGACATCCTGACACCCCAGAATATATAGACAAGACATATACTGGTGACCTCACAGACACCTTCCATGGCCTCCTGTGTACCCACACGGATGATCATACCTACAGTAACATAAATGATGCCATTCTTCTCTTTTATCACTTTCTATATTTCCACCTTCTTTCCTGTTTCTTTTCTTCAAATTAAGCTAGCAATAGCAGATAATGGTGTTTGTCAAGATCTAATAAGGTTATAAATGCACCATATATCTGCTCACACAAGAATTTCTGAATGAAAGTCAAATAGTTTAACAGTTCATGCATTTGAGCAATGGAATGATACCTGGCTATGAAGATTCTGATAAAAGTCACTGTTCGATCATTACTGTACCCAGGTCATCTATATCTGTATTTCTGTTAACTGTACCTACTGAAACACTTTTCAAAACAGGCAGTTGCATCTTCAAATATTGTGTTATACATTCAATTTTTCTTTAATAATCTATGAATGAAAAACAAAGTATCTTAAAATACCTTTGCTTTTCCTTTAATGGTGCCTACATCATACACAGAGATATTATTAGTTTGCTGGTATGATCAGAATAAAAAGAACGCGTTAGAAACATTTGTCACAACAAATATCTCCTAACTTCCTGCAATTGACACCCCATGACAGCCAAACAGATTGTGATTTTCAGGTTTTGTATGTGTGAATTGCACAGGCCTGGTGCCCCTGTCAGAAGCCTTTATAAGGTATCCATGAGTAATTCTTGAAGGCCTTTACAAGATATCATCTGGTAAGCTAAAGGACTATTTACGTATATAATGTGATGTTTTTCCCTACTGTACATACCTCGTTTTCAGCTCTGGCTGATATGACTCTGCTGTGAGGGCCAAGATCAAATATTCTGCTCAGCCAGACTTCTTCACAGTTCTTCAAAGAGCTTTCAGTTGTCAAATCTCTCATTGCCCGTTGCACTGTCATTCTCACATCTCCTGTGTGTTCTAAAGAATCACAGGTCACAATGAAATGGGTCAATGTAAACAAAAACATAAAAGAATCTTTACGTTGTATCATCACAATTTACACTGACAAATTCTTCCTTCATTATAATTTTGTAATAATACATCAAGAAATATAAACCTGTATATAGAATCTGTTTTGACACCACATACCTGTCTCAGAATCCTCTGATGTAAACAGCCATTCTCCAAATCTCGGGCTGTATACCTAGGCAATAAAGCTAAACTGTAAAGCTAAATTTGTTCAACTGCACTGAAAGTGAATTTATTGCTATGGAACTATTGTGTAGTCTGGGAGTCAGAGAATGGTTACTTGTCTCTAGGAAAGATTCTATTTCAAGTGAAACTTTTGCTTTTAGGTTCTACAAAATCAGCACATACTATCATACAAATCATGCTACACAAATATGCAAAAAAACACTAATGCCGCGTACACATAAACGGACTTTCTGGCAGACTTGGTCTGGTGGACTGGACACCGTCGGACAATTCGATCGTGTGTGGGCTCCAGTTGACTTTTTTTTCCCAAAAGTGCGACGAACCTAGAAATAAAACATGTTTCAAATCTTTCCGACGGACTTGAGTCCGGTCGAAAAATCCACTCGTCTGTATGCTAGTCCGACTGACTAAAACCGACGCTAGGGCAGCTATTGGGTACTGGCTATCAACTTCCTTATTTTAGTCTGGTCATATGTCATCACGTACGAATCCGTCGGACTTTGGTGTGATCGTGTGTGTCCAAGTCCGTTCGTTTGAAAGTCCGACGGACGTACGCTGCAAGGTCCGTCGGAATGACTGTCAGACCTAGTTCGTCGAGAAGTCCGCTCATGTGTACGCGGCATAAGGCCTTTCACACATGCGGACCGTTTGTCCGTCTTTCATCCATCCGTTAATGGATGAGAAATGGCCATCAATGCATCTCTATGGAGAAATGGATGTAGATGGATGATCATCCATTTACATCAGTTTACATCCGCATCCATCAACATCCTTTTTTGAATTGGATCAAAGCTCTATTTTTCTTCCGTTAAAAAAACAGATTTGACAATAAACGGATGTAAACTGACAAATTGTCTGGTTTTCATCCATTTTTGCCTTGGTAATGGATGTAAAAAAAACTGATGAGAAACGGATAAGCAGCTGATGAAAAACTGATGAGCAGCTGCTGGAAAACTGATGAGTGGCTGATGAAAAACTGATGAAATGAACGGTCAGCATGTGTGAAAGGGGCCTACTGGAAGAAATCTGCCCAGTATGTTTGATTGATGGCTGGGAGTCCAGTTTTCTCTATTCTTCTTGTTAGGAAATGGGACCTAGAAGCAAGTTTTTGCACCATCTCACCCATCATCAGCTCTCCTGAGTTTTGCTATCTCCCTTCTGACCTACAGTTCATCTTAAAGTTTCTCTGGTCTGTACTCCTGACATTCCACTGAGTGCCAATGTGCTAGCTGCCAGATTACCACCCTACACTTCTCTTCTGTCATTGCTTGAGAAATTTCTGCCAATGCCAAGGCTCATTCTCTCCTCTGCCCATTTCATTTACCTACAAAGTCCCAATGTACTCCGCTCCTCTCATCCACCTCCAGCACCCCACCTGTGCTGTTTTTGTCATCTTTGTCAAATTAATATCCCTGTACTGGTGATTTTGACTGCTTCAAAAGCTCTTACCCTATATTGCTTCACTTGTCCTTCCTCAGCCCCCACTGTACTGCTTTTGTTGTCCTTGTCCAGTACCTCACTCTGTATCTCACCTTTTGAACACCTTCAGTTTCCTCACCCCATAATGCCCCGCTTTTCTTGGTCTACCTCCTGTACCCTCTCTGTACTGCTCCCTTTCATCTGCTTTCAGTGCCCCAATTAATTCCTCTTGTTCCAGTTTCTTGTTTTTTTTTTCAGTTTCTTGCTTCTCTGATCCACCTTCACCACCACTCTCTGTTGCTCCTCTCTTCCAGCGCTACTCTATCTTGCTTCTTTTGCTTGCCTCCAGCACCCCTCTGTACAACACCCATCTCCAGTGCTTCTCTGTCCCTGTATGGTATGATATGTCAGGCTAAGTCTGGGGATTACACCACATCCAATTTATAAAGTACACCCAAAAAAACACAATATTCTGGCCACACCCCTAATTTGGCCTTGTGTTGCATTTGCCCTGCCTGCCAGGGCAAATCATGATATTGCTTTAAGGAAAACAGGTTTAGTAATTATTAAGTATAACCAATTATTATTTTTTGACTACTTTCACAGCAATTGGAGAGCAGATAACATTCTCTTGATTCATGGGAATTACTGACAGTATAGCCCACACAGAATAAAAAAAATGCACCATAGAAAGTTATCTCTTTCTGGTTTATATCTATCCAATCATGAAAATCTGGTGTGGAACCACAGGCAATAGCTTAATATTTACACCCTGTTCCAAATTATTATGCCAATGATATTTTTCTCATTTACCTAAATAATTGATGTAAGCAACAGTCAGCATAATTCTCCTGTTATTAACTATCAAGAGTACAATTCAAATTTTATTGAACAAACCTCCTAATGATAACAGTTTTTTTTTCAAAATAAAAAACTTACAATGCACTGTTCCAAATTATTACGCACAGTAAGTTTCAAAACACTTTATAGGTTGTAAAGAACTGAAAATTGTCATTTGTTGTGTTTGCAGCATATTTACTGAAATCAAAAGCTATTTCAATCAAACTTTGAACAACATTTTAACTTTTAAAACATTTTAACATAGGACCCCTTATTTGATAGCAGCTTCACAAGTCTTCCATCCATTGACCTTGTGAGTTTTTGGACAGTTTCTGCTTGAATTTGTTTGCAAGTTTGATTTGAGGCTATTCATGTCAGAATAGCCTCCCAGAGCTGCTGTTTGGATGTAAACTGCCTCCCACCCTCATAGATCTTTTTCTTGAGGATGCTCCAAAGGTTCTCAATAGGATTGAGGTCAGGGGAGAATGGAGGCCACACCATGATATCTCTCCTTTTATCCCCATAGCAGCCATTGATACAGAGGTATTCTTTGCAGCCTGAGATGGTGCATTGTCATGCATGAAGATGATTTTATTAGGGAAAGCATAGTTCTTCCTTGTCTACCAGGGAAGGAAGTGGTCAGTCAGGAACTCCACATACTTTGCAGAGGTCATCTTTACACCTTCGGGGACCATAATTGGGCTGACCAGCTCTCTTCCCATGATTCTGGCCCAAAACATGACTCCACCACTGCCTTGCTGACATTGCAGCCTTGTTGGAACAGGGTGGCCGTCCACCAACCATCCACTACTCCATCCATCTGGACCATCCAGGGTTGCACGGCACTCATCAGTGAACAGAACTATCTAAAAATTAGTCTTCATGTATTTTTCTGCCCAATGCAGCCACTTCTGCTTGTGAGCATTGGTTAGTGGTGGCTGAATGGAAGGTTTATGCACAGTTGCAAGACTCTGGAGGACTCTACACCTTGATGTCCGTGGGACTCCAGAGGCACCAGCAGCTTTAAATATCTGTTTGCTGCTATGTAATGGTGTTTTAGCAGCTCCTCTCTTGATCCGATGCATGGATCTGGCAAAAATCTTCCTCAATGTGCCTTTATCTGCACGAAACCCGTCTGTGCTCTGAATCAGCCACAAATCTCTTAATAGTGCGATGATCAAGCTTACGTTTTCGTGAAATATCTAATGTTTTGATACCTCGTCCAAGGCATTGAACTATTTCGCTCTTTTCGGCAGCAGATAGATCCTTTTTCTTCCCCATATTGCTTGAAAATAGTGCTCTGCTTAATAATGTACTTAATAAATACTTAGCAGTATTTCCTTTAATTGGGCTCACCTGGCAATCTAATTATCACAGGTGTCTGAGATTGTTTTCAGTGATCAAAAGAACCCTGAGACACAATGCCATCCATGAGTTAAACTGAGAAACAAAATATTTAATCTTTGTCACACTAAAATAGAATTTGCATAATAATTTGGAACAGGGTGTAAATTCATGCACATTTACTAGGTATGCGGACAGTATTTTCGTTTTTTTGTTATTGCACCAAAGTTTATCAAGTATCGTAGCTATGTTGCAGTACATACAGATGATGCTTAGGGAAGCTCTTATTTCATTAACACTATGTCTGCTACATACTTTGTAAGTCCATTGCTAGTAAGTCACCCAAGGTCATGGCTTTTAAGCTTTCTGCAGTTACACGGAGCATTCCTCCTGTTTGACGAACAAGTTGTTTCCAGTGCCTTGTCCTCATTGCAGGGTTGCTGAGGTCTTCTATCAGTGGCAAGGTCAACTGCAATTAGAAAATCAGAGACTGTAAATGTGTCAAAGCATGCTTAAAACAGATAGAATGTGAACTTTTAAAATCACAACCTATTTATATGAGAAATTAACAAAATCACAATATAAATCATAAACAAAACACCCCCTATAATATATGAATACAAATAGATTTCCTTAGCTTACTAGAACTGAATAAAAGTATTTTACCTGACAAATATATGAGATAGGTAAGGATAAAAAGTTCCAAATCAGGGCACATTTTCTCTAGGTTTCTAGCATGGCATCTGCAAAAATACATCTCTAGTTATGTTTTCTGATTCTGAAAGCCAGAATCTAGTAGTTCAGCCTTCATTATTTTTCTGATACTTGTCCAAACTGAATTACTATATGTATAATATGTGCATATGATACTTTATAAGCTAAGTTGACTTACATTCATAACATTCACAGCTTCCAGCACCTGCTTGTAAACATCCCATTCCTGGACTTCTCCAGGAAGGGATTGGAGATGGGCTAGCTGCTGTCTGGTTCTCTTGTGCATTTCCTCTGTATCCATATTTTGCCATAGTTCCTTCTTCCAGGCATCATGCTCTTTAAAGATTGAATCCACATGCTGCCACACAAGGCTCAGATTCTGCAACATCTCATCACAGCTATGGTAGATAAGTTAAAGTGTATCAGTGAGATTAAATTCAGATTTTAGCCCAATATTAAATCTCGTCCATTTTTAAAAATAAAAGCAGCCCACACCAAGCAATTCTATATACAGGGTGTCCCTTGAAGATGTTTACACACACTTAAGATCCATTGGCACCAAAGGTATACATTTTATGAGGTACTTGAGGATTGTTCACAATAAGATTTTTAAATCTCTACTTTGGTCTATGCTTTGCAATGGTAATCCATTGGCAGTAGACTTGCAGACCTGGAATGAGACAGTCAACTTTTGCAATTACTGTATTCCTGTATTGAGGTGACATTTCTACATCCATGGTCTATACTTGGTATGTGTGCCAAGAACACCTTAGTTCATTCTTTGGTGAAACCATTTCAAGCACAATAAAATAAATACACAAATTCAGCTTTGCAACATGTATGAACTAGCAACAGCTTGAATTCCTACAAATACAACTACAATAAAAATATATAAGTCTACCATCACATACTTGTTTAAAATGGAGAAGTCCACAACTGTTGTTTCAAGAAGCTCCTGCAGTTCCTTTAAGTCTTTAGCTTCTTTTTGAAAAATTTTCAGTTGTGACGTAAATTTCTCTATGATACCAAAGGCTTCCTGTGCTGTACATTCATATTTGTAGACTTCAGAATTTTCAATGTTAGAACCAAGAGTGTCAAGTTTATGCTGAAATGTTTCTAAATCCTAAAATGAAGTTTAAGATAATGTAAATAATATCTCTAAAAAAGAATAAAGTGAACATCATGTGCAGTATGTCGATTTAATTTACATCATGTGCAGTATGTCGATTTAATTGGATAAATACATTGTTTAAATAATGTTTTGGAAATGTTGGAATATCCTTTTGAGAAATTGACACTTTAACCCTGAAACAGATGGGAAAGGCCAGCCTTAGACACCTAAAAATCTCAAAAAATGAGAATATGGCTTGTGCTCGTGCAGTGGAAGAAGGGTGTGCACATACACTGGGAAATGTTTTCTATTTCTCCTGTGGGCCATGTATAACAACTCTTAGTGGCAGAAGGTGGGTGAGGCATATGTAGACCTTGTCGATGCCTACTATTATAAGTGAAATATTGCTATGGAGAGTAGAAACACAAAACAGAGTGCATCAGATCATGCAGATAGAAAAACACCCTTTAAAAACATCAAAAATGGAAAAATTGCACTTACACTTGTGCTGGGATCAGGACATATCATCTGCAATATTCCTCTAATGGTAAACCAGGACACCGACAGGACCAACAGATACCAAATACACTCCTACTAGGAAGCCAGCAAACAGGAAAGACATTAGCAGGGATAGTTACCTTTGAAGAGGACAGCTTCTTCTGTCTCATTGTCACAGATCTCCATGTCCAGCATCAAACCCTCACTCTGAAGGGAGTCATTTGTGGATTTCTCAAATTCAGAACCAGAGCACACAAAAGACTGAGTTGGGAGAGAATTAATTTCAGGGTGGTCTATCCTTTTGCTGGCTAGTGGCTACCCAGTGATAGTGTCTTCGGCATTTGTTGGTATAACCTCATTTACCGTTAGAAGGATATTCCTGATGATTTGTCCTGACCAAGCCACTTTATTGTTAGTGCATTTTTATCATTCTTTTTTAGGTGTTTTAAGTGCACAATCTGTTGCACATTTTTGTGTTTCTATTTTTTCATGCTTATGTGGCCTTTCGATATGTGCAGAGCTTGCAAGGATAAACAGATTTTCTATGGTACTAGTGAAGCACAGTACATACTATATGTGTTTTTTTATTGTTATGGAGAAAACTTTTCTGGAGCTGACTCTTTAATGCAATATAATGGACAGGTTTAGAAGCACAAATCATATACTGGCATATCAAAGTTTTTGTGCTTTGACAATGATAATGTGAAAAAACGCAAACATAGCTGTTCTTTTTGTGGCTATCCACAGTGCTCTATAAACTAATTCATAATAGCACTGACATTTATTATCTTACATTGATATACAAGAAAGGTGATCTATTATTTTCAACTTAGTTAAGACAACTTAATTTTCCTCAAGAAATCAGCAGGCTATTATTATGTCATTTTTTGTGACACCGTTTAACCCACGCAAAATAGCATATACATTTCATTCAATGGATTACAAGCAACAGCTTCATTTTAAAGTACTCTTATAATTAAATTGAATTGACCTCTTCCAGCTGTAGGTTTTGCAAAATAGTACCTAATTGTAAAAACCTTTAAGCTTCACTTAATAATCTTGACCCCTCAACCCTGTAATGAAAGAAGTGTTGCTTTAGATGCTTAACATGTAATAGTGGAAACTGAATACAAATCCAGAAGATACCGTTTTTTTCTGTTAAATTTACACTTCAATGTAAGACATCAGAGCATCATATTTTGTTGCAGTGAGTATGCTTGTGACTTAATTTGTTGACTTTTTCAAGAAACTAAACAGTGCAGGCCAGCATCCAGCACAAAAATCTCCTCACTCACAGTCTTATTATTTGAACAAAGTGGTCTTCTTGCAAAGACAAAATGTTACAATAGCATGTGTATGCAATATTAGTTCCACATAATAAACATAATCAGATTCATTTACAAGGTAAAATCACTTTCCTTGAAAGGGCTTGTGTTATATAAATGTGGATAAAATAAGATAATTAGTATTGTTCTCGAAACAAGCAATAGAGCAATAGACTTTTCACATACTGTATATACTCGAGTATAAGTCGACCCGAATATAAGCTGAGGCACCTAATTTTACCACAAAAAACTGGGAAAAAATACGGACTCGAGTATAAGCCAAGGGTGGGAAAATGCAGCAGCTACCGGTAAACAATGCCCATCTGCAGCCTCACTATGCCCAGTTGTAGTCTCACTGTGCCCAGTTGCAGTCACATGGACGGACGAGGAGGAGACAGGGCGGGCTTTGTTTCAATGGATGGCTGAACAGAATGCATCACACAGCGGGAGACACATGCTGTTTTAGTAATGAAAGGTGTTTCCCGCTGTGTAATGCATTCTGTTCAGCCATCCATTGAACCAAAGCCCACCCTGCCTCCTCCTCGTCCGTCCCTGATAGAGGAACACTGATACGATGCTGGGTAACTGTATCAGTGTTCCGCCTATCACAGACGAGGAGGAGGCGGGGCGGGCTTTGTTTCAATGGACGGCTGAACAGAATGCATTGCACAGCGGGAAACACGTGCTGTTTTAGTAATAAAAAGTACGGCTCACTCGAGTATAAGCCAAGGGGGAGCTTTTCAGCCTAAAAAATGGGCTGAAAAACTTGGCTTATACTCGAGTATATACAGTATGTGTTATTCACATTATCATTAGGGGATCTATGATCTAAATATCTTTAGACATGGTTTCAGTATATCAAAATTACCATGAGTGTCCAACCAAATTAGGGATGTTTCTTACTATATTAGAGAGACAAATGGAATAAATGTATATAATAGAAAAAATGTACCCCCTCTATACCATACAGCAATAACAAAGCCAATTTTTCTTAGTTACATGTTAGTCAAATGTACCAAATTTACACATTTTCAAAGTAATATTCATCCCCATCATCAGCATCACCATTTTACTTTGTATGGCTACCTTGCCTAGATACACAAGTTTACCAGAAACATTATGGGCTTGGGACATGAGTTATAATGTCACAAGTTATAATGATCATTATTTGCTATACCAACATTTTTTAAGATTGCCAATGAAAGCTGAAAATAAATGTCATAAAGCTGAAAATAATCATCATTATGGCATGCCTTAGTGAATTGAGCCTTATATCTAATTTACAAACATTTATGCTGTGAATTCTAATATTATTCTTCTGTAGTCACAAGCCATATAATTTTGCATTAACCAGAAATTGTGCTAACTGATGAAACGTTACCTTGGACACAATATCAGCTTCTTGTTGTATCCTTGGCCCCAGACGTTGTTTAGCAAGGGAAACTTTGGTCTTCATAGTGTTCCAGCGTGCCGGCATTGTCCTATAAAGTACTTCACATTCAGAGGGAAGAATCATCTCATGCTTTCCTAATAAACTCACAGTCTTCTGTAAAATCGCAAACTGTACCTCCATTTCTGCTTGTTTGGATGATACCTATTATAATGCAGAAGCAGTAGAGTTGCTTTACAAACAAAAAAACAAAACAAAACAAAACAAAAAAACAGTAGGCAAAATTGCTATCCTAAGCAATAATTTAAACACCATACTCATGGGAAACTCAATAATTCCCAAGTACAGATAATTACTCTGTCAACAGCAGTGTAGGAATAGAGCATCAGGAGTTACATCTATGACAAATACATGTTGGTTGTATAACTAATCAAGGGCCCCATCAACTCTAAACCTTTCCACAAATATGTCATTCTATTACGTACATTTGTAATAAATTGCTAAGCCAACTTATCTCTTATTGAAAAATGGTAAATGCTTCTGATTCTGACCATGTAATTAGCACAAAATGATAATGACTTACAGTAGTTCCAGTCAACTTATTATAAGCAGAAGGGAAGGAAGAAAGTAAAGGAAGGAGGTTAGTAAGAAAAAAACGGGGGGAGCAAAAAAGGAAATATTGTACATTTATACAATAATATGAATTCTAAAATTATCCTTCTAAATGACCTCTGCGTATATTTTCTGTAATGGAAATTGTGTGCAAAGTTGATGCTAACTACCACAGGGAAAGAAGGAAGAAAAAAGAAAGGAAGGAAGGTAGGCAGAAGTAGAGGGAGAGAGGGAGAAACAATAGAAAGCATGTACTTTAGAGTGCAAAAAAATAGAGCATAACATTAAGGCCAGCTTTACGGAAAAACTTCTTCAGAACAATTCAGTTGTAGACCTGAGTAAAACTGTGAGCATTCTACTCAATATAAATTGTCAATACAAACTTTTTAAATAATTTCAAAATATGTCTTCCACAAAGAAGCTCAAGCTACTGTATGTGCTGACTTTGACAATGTTGTGCATTAAATTAGACATTATAAAAAGCTGTGTTTCATGATACAAAGAAGTAGCCTAGTTTGGAAGATCAGGAGTGGACGTCATGCAATACTGTTCGATGAAGATGAAGCCTGAGTTTGTACTCTAGATATATATTTGCTAGCCACTCATGAGAACTGGCAGCTTATTCCTCTACAAGGATTCATCCTCTAATTAATGTGTGCTGTGGGCAAGACTTGATGTATGATTGGACTAAAGGCCAGCCAGTACTAATTGTAGTCACATCCAGTTATGTTAAGCAGATCACATTAACGCAAACAAAACAGGTCAACAGAAAAGAACTCTTTAACTCCTGCCAACAGGACTAATAACTAATTTGTTTAATTATAGCAAAAATAAACATGCCTCACTGAGCTGATTCGCTCCTGTTTTGTATCAACGCAACATTTAAGAAATAATAGTTTAATATAAGGAAAATTAGATAATAAGAGTTTTTATTTGAAATTCTAATGGAGGTGGGTTTTTTTTCTGGCATTAACTGTTTTTAATTAATTGTGTTTAAGATGGCAGTGTAGTGATATATTTAATCCTGTGTTTAAGCTTATATCAAAATGCCTTTCAATAATATTATAATTAGAGGTATTTAAGTCTAATCTAAATATTACTTGAATATAATGTATACATAATCTCATGTACACTGAGATCAGCTTCCCCAGCCCTAAGTGTTTAAGACCACTTCATCCATCCAAAAAAGACACTAACTGCCGGGTCCTGACATTCTGAGCACCCTTGACATACGTTTTACCCAAAAAGTAGTAGATAGCACTATACTACAGTAACTGATAGTATTACTAAAATAGTTTTAATGCCTTTTACAATATATGTTAGCAAATGTATAGCTTAGTTTCTGGAACAATGTAGAAGTCTAATCCAAGGTTTAATAAAAACTCCAAGAAAAAATGTACTGAACCATTGCCATTTTTACTTGAAAACAATTGAAGAGCATGTTCAACAACACAGTATTGCGAAACAATATTTATTATATTTCTACTGTGATAGGCATGTTTATTTAACTAGAGAAGCAAAGGTTGCACAAAACAGAGCATAATTCTTAGATTACATATAACATAGTACTGACTTATGTCAGCCTTGCTGCTTAAAACATTCATACATTAAAGAACATGCTGAAGGGAGAGTCAAAATTAACATATTGCTTATAAATGTAAAGAACAAAGTTCTCTATCTTACCTCGTTAAAAAGGCGCATCATCTTCATGAATGATCCAGTATCTCTCTCCTCTCCTGTAATGCTTTCAATCTGGGGTTCTGTCCTTCTCAAGAAGGAATCTAAATTCTTTAATGTTGCAGATGTCTAAAAATGGAAATACTTAAAGTTGAACTCTAGGCAAATAATTAAAGACACCAATGTAATACATGAATATGTATTTTTATTGACCCATTTCTGAAATTTACACGCCCCTGCCAAAGTGTAGAACCAGACTTTTCTGTACCCATTTAAAGTGGTATTGAACAAATTTTTTTAAATGCTGACGGGCAAGGTTTTTATGACAAAAGAGACCCTAAATGCCTGTCAGCAGTAATGCGCAGCTAAGACCTCATTTGTGGCCCCTTTAAGGAAGACTGGTGAAAATGAAAGTGCTCAGGACCCATGGAATCAGTTCTGAGATTTGCACAGTCCTGCCAGACAGTAGAACCAGACTTTTCTGTACTATAATAAAGCAGAACTGAACTCATTTTTTTAAATGCTGAAAATCAGGGTTTTTATAACAGAAGAAGCCCTAAATGCCTTTCCTGGCCTGTCAGCCGTAATGTAATCGGAGCCACACATGCGCAGTGGGCACCCTTGCTCTGCCATAGTGATGTGACTCCTGTGTATATGAATTGCAGCCCGGCCATTCAAGCAGCCAAACACACAAAACCGGGAAAGAAGAACAGGTGAAGATGGCAACCAGTGGGATCTGTGACAGTGCAGCACTGGAGGACACATTATGACAAGTAAATCTGCCATAATGTGCTATTTAATGTTGCATACTAGTGCATTATGGCATATAGCACCTGCGGGGGTTATGGTTGAAAAAAATGCGTGAATAGAGTTTTTTACCATTTTAAACAAAACAGATAGGTCACCTCCCTGACCCCCTGCCTATGACTGGACAATAGACTGATAATGTCATCTTTATGCTTTTTTTTTGTTTCCTGATAATTTGTTCCTTGTTTGCACATGTCCATGCAGAACACCTCATTAACCCCAAGAGCTGCCTCTCTCTCTCCCAGTCTGAGAGTGCTGCTGTACAGTGGATTGAAAGAGGCTAATATCAAGCCAAATTCAAGTATTTACACTAGTTGCACTAGTCTGCTCAGAACACATCAATAATGAAAAACTGTAGCAGCTAGAAGCAAGAATAAATATACTACTGATATGAACTTTAACACATATAAAGAGCCACAAAGCAAAACAGGATCCATCATAGAAAGAGTACAAGGTACATCTGTACTGGGAATCTCAGGTCTTCAGATTTAAAGGCAGACTCAGACCTTTAACTTGCGTTTTGCTGTATAAAATACACAGTATGAAGTGTGCTAAATTTCATAAGGATATATTGTCGTTTATTTACTAAAGGAAAATAAGCTGTTCACTTTGCAAAGTAATTTTCTCTTAACCGCTTGCTGACCGCCTCACGCAGATATACTGCGGCAGAGGCTGTATACTATATGTCCTGTGAGGCTGCACTGTACACTATGTCCTGTGAGGCTGAGCTGTATACTATATGTCCTGTTAGGCTGTGCTGTATACTATGTCCTGTGAGGCTGAGCTGTATCCTATGTCCTGTGAGGCTGAGCTGTATACTATGTCCTGTGAGGCTCAGCTGTATATTCTGTCCTGTGAGGTTGCAGTGTATACTACGTTCTGTGAGGCTGAGCTGTATGTTCTGTCCTGTGAGGCTGAGCTGTATACAATATGTCCTGTGAGGCTGAGCTGTATACTATATGTCCTGTGAGAATGCGCTGTATACTATGTCCTGTGAGGCTGAGCTGTATACAATATGTCCTGTGAGGCTGAGCTGTATACTATGTCCTGTGAGACTGAGTTGTATACTATGTCCTGGGAGGCTGTGCTGTATACTATGTTCTGTGAGGCTCAGCTGTATACTATGTCCTGTGAGGCTGAGCTGTATACTATGTCGTGTGAGGCTGTGCTGTATACTATGTTCTGTGAGGCTCAGCTGTATACTATGTCCTGTGAGGCTGAGCTGTATATTCTGTCCTGTGAAGCTGCGGTGTATACTATGTCCTGTAAGGCTGAGCTGTATACTCAGTCCTGTGAGGCTGTGCTGAATACTCCTGACACTATGGGTGGAATACAGGGGACAGAGTGGGTGGATTCTATAAGGGGTGTGGCTTATTAGAAGTGGGAGGGGTCCAAAAGGAAGGGCGGGGGCTGGCGCCCCCCCATCCTAAAACTTCACCAGCTGCCACTGGTCGTACTGTGGAACACATCAAGGAGATTTCAGATATTTTTATACTGCAACTCTTCTGGATTTTGAAATACAGGTACTCCTCACTTAACGACCGGGTTCCGTTCCAGCGACCAGGTCGTTAAATGACTTGGTCGTTAAACGAGGAATCACAAGAAATTTATATTTTAAGCATTCTTAACTACTGTACTGTAATGTATTGTGATTAAAAATAGTATTTTTAAAACAGCTTACCTGTAAAATCCTTTTTTTTTTTAAGTACGTCAGGGGACGCAGTGCCATAGTAGTTACTATGTGGGTTATAGGCCACCTTCAGGTGATGGACACTGGCATGCCCTAAGACAAAAAGTGCACTCCCTATATAACCCTTCCCACTACTGAGAGTACCTCAGTTTTGTATCAAAGCAATACATGTGTATACCAAGAAGGGAGGGACCTCTATGTCCCCTGATGTACTTCAAAGAAAGAGATTTTACAGGTAAGCTGTTTTAAAAATCCTACTTTCTTTTCATACATTAGGGGACACAGAGCCATAGTAGTTACTATGTGGGATGTCCCATAGCAATGCCAACTGAAGGGAGGGAGACACAACAAAAGTAGGGCACCAAGAGACTAAAGGACTTATACTTCAGCCCGCAGTACACTGCTACCAAAGGCGATATCCTCATGACCTTTTACATCTACTTGATAGAATCTGGTAAATGTATGGATTGAAGACCGAGTTGTGGCCTTGCAGAGCTGAGTCATGGAGGCTTGGTGATGCACTGCCCAAGAAGCGCTAACAGCCCTGGTGGAGTGTGCTTTAATATGAAAAGGAGGAATTTTCCCCTTTAAACCATAAGCTTGAACAATCACTTGACGAATCCATTTAGTGATGGTATATTTCAACGCCGCCTCTCCTCTTTTAGGACCGTCTGGCCACACAAACAAAACATCTGTTTTACGAATCTGAGCAGTCGCTTTTAAATAGACCTTGACCATTCTCACCACATCAAGAGAATGTAGGGACTTTTCTTCCACAGAACGAGGTTCTGGAAAAAATGAAGGCAGAACAATATCCTGGTTTAAATGAAAACCTGACACTACCTTCAATAGAAAATTAGGATGAGGCCGCAATACAACCTTATCCTTATGAATAATCAAATATGGCTCTTTACAGGAAAGAGCAGCCAACTCTGATACTCTTCTTGCAGAAGATATGGCAACCAAGAAAACTATTTTCCTCATCAAGAGAATCAAGGGTATATTTCGAATTTGTTCAAAAGGCTGTTTTTGTAAAGCCGACAGGACTAAATTAAAGTCCCAAGGGTTCAGGGGTGACTTAACTGGGGGATCATTCCGCGTTACCCCCTGAATAAGGTTATGAACCAAAGAGTGTGAAGCAAGTGGTCATTGAAAAAACACTGTAAGGCCGACACCTGGCCCATGATAGTACTCAAGGCCAGCTTCATTTCTAATCCCACCTGTAGGAACTCAAGGATCCTACCTTTGATATATTTCCTGGAGTGCCAACCCCTGGATTCACACCAGGAGATAAATGCCTTCCAGACGCTTTAATATATGATTTTGGAGGCCGGCTTCCTAGCATTAACCAAGGTAGAAACTACTGAAGCTGGCAGCCCACGGTCCTTTAGAATGTGGGTTTCAATAGCCAAACAGTTAAATTAAGTGTTTAGGTAGGATGGAACACCGGACCTTGCGAGAGAAGTTCTGGCCACAGGGGCAGGGTCCAAGGGTCCCCTACTGCCATTCTTATGATCTTGGCAAACCAAGATCTACTGGGCCACGCTAGGGCCACCAGAATCACCTCCTTTCCCTCTTGCTTGATCCCGCGTAGGAGACGCAGAAGCAGCAGAACAGGAGAGAACGCATAGATCAGTGAAAACGGATCCCATGGAAAGACCAAGGCATATGTTCCGTATGCCATCGGATCCCTTGTCCTTGACACAAAATTGTCGATCTTGTTGTTGAACCTGGACGCAAACAGATCCACATCCGGAACTCCCCATTTTTGGCATATTGACAGAAAGATGTCGGGGTGAAGAAAATGATTCACCTCTCTCTGGACCGCACTACTTCTCATGCCCCCCTGGTGATTAATCAACACCTAGACACAGGCGAGAAAACTGAGGTACTCCCAGTAGTGGGAGGGGTTATATAGGGAGTGCACTTTTTGTCTTAGGGCGTGCCAGTGTCCATCACCTGAAGGTGGCATATAACCCACATAGTAACTACAATGGCTCTGTGTCCCCTGATGTATGAGAAGAAAGTTCTAAACACTAAACTCCAGCTTAATAACATTGTTTTAATTTGCATAAGTGCAGAACAAAAATGAAAATTCTGTACTGTACTGTACAATACAATGATGTATATACGTGACGTTAGAGTGGGTCGAGCCGGTCATAAGTCCGAGGAGTCGTTAAACGGGTACGTCATTAAATGAGGAGTATCTTTATGTGCCTAAAGATGAGTTTCTCCCCTCCCCCACAAAAATAAATGAAAAGTCAGCAGCTACAAATACTGTAGCTGAGGACTTTTACTTTTAGGGTACTTACCTGTCCAGGCATCCAGCGGTGTCCTCACCTGGGCCGATTCTTGAATCGGCTCTCGGGTGCTGCTGCCGTCATCTTGGCTGATTGGGCTTTTTGCGGGGGGGAGGAGGGGGACGAAATTCCAGCTTACTTTGGTGTGGCGAACTGAGCCGGAAATGGGAGTGAGTACCTGTCAAAACCAGGTGCCAAATGTGGCAGTGGGGGGGGGGGGGCAGATAACCGGAGCTTCCCTTTTGAGTGGAACTCCGCTCTAAAGCATTTTTACAGAAACATTTGCATTTGATTTAACATATAAGATATTGGGTGCGAATATGATGTATAAATATTTAACCTTTACTTTCAAATTATAACTTTTTAATTTTAGTTATGTATTGAATATATAGGGAATCTTTATATCTATATATTTTTGTATCTTTGTATGCATTTAAGGGGACATAAAAAATTCCCAAATAGGGCAAAACTGTTTTTGAGGTTTATAGTGCTGCTCAGTAGTTCTTTACAAAGCACATACAAAATTTTGTGTATGCAGCTACAGTAGTGCTTATAAGTTTACATACCCTGGCTGAATTTATGATTTCACAAAAACTTTTCTTTCACTCATGGTTAGTGTTTGGCTGAAGCCATTTATTATCAATCAACTGTGTTTACTCTTTTTAAATCATAATCACAACAGAAACTACCCAAATGACCCTTATCAAAAGTTTACATACCCTAGTGATATTGGCCTGATAACATGCACACAAGTTGACACAAAGGGGTTTGAATGGCTATTTAAGGTAACCATCCTCACTTGTGATCTGTTTGTTTGTAATAAGTGTGTGTGTCTAAAAGGTCAGTGAGTTTCTGGAATCCAGACAGACTCTTGCATCTTTCATCCAGTGCTGCACTGACGTTTCTGGATTCTGAGTCATGGGGAAAGCAAAAGAATTGTCAAAGGATCTGAGGGAAAAAGGTAGTTGAACTGTATAAAACAGGAAAGGGATATAAAAAGATATTCAAGGAATTGAGAATGCCAATCAGCAGTGTTCAAACTCTAATCAAGAAGTGGAAAATTAGGGGTTCTGTTGAAACCAAACCATGGTCAGGTAGACCAACTAAAATTTCAGCCACAACTGCCAGGTAAATTGTTCGGGATGCAAAGAAAAACCCACAAATAACTACAGGTGAAATACAGAACTCTCTGAAAACATGTGGTGTGGCTGTTTTAAGATGAACAATAAGGAGGCACTTGAAGAAAGATAAGCTGCGTGGTCGAGTCGCCAGAAGAAAGCTATTACTACGCAAATGCCACAAAGTATTCCGCTTACAATATGCCAAACAGCACACAGACAATCTTCAAACCTTCTGGCACAAAGTCATTTGGAGTGAAAAGACCAAAATTGAGCTTTTTGGCCACAACCATAAATACTACATTTGGAGAGGAATCAACAGAGCCTATAATGAAAGGTACACCATTCCTACTGTGAAACAGGGAGGTGGATCTCTGATGTTTTGGGGATGTGTGAGCTACAAAGGCACAGGAAATTTGTTAAAAATTGATGGCAAGATGAATGCAGTATGTTGTCAAAACATACTGGAGGAACATTTGCATTCATCAGCCAGGAAGCTGCGCATGGGACGTACCTGGACATTCCAACATGACAATGATCCAAAACACAAGGCCAAAGCGACCTGTCATTGGCTACAGCAGAATAAAGTGAAGGTTCTGGAGTAGCCATCTCAGTTTCCTGACCTCAATATCATTGAGCCACTCTGGTGAGATCTCAAACATGCAGTTCATGCAAGACAGCCCAATAATTCACAGGAACAGGAGGCTTTTTGCCAAGAGGAATGGGCAGCTTTACCATATAAGAAGATAAAGAGCCTCATCCACAAATAAGACAAAAGACTTCAAGCTGTCATTGAGGTTAAAGGGGGTAATATACGGTATTAAGTACTGGGGTATGTAAACTTTTGATCAGGGTCATTTAGGTAGTTTGTGTTGTCATTATGATTTAAAAAGAGTAAACACAGTTGATTGATAATACACCAAACACTAACCATGAGTGAAAGAAAAGTTTTTGTGTTATCATTCATATTCTCTGAAAAATGGCCAAGAAATCATAAATTCTGCCAGGGTATGTAAACTTATGAGCACAGCTGTATATAGTCATTACTTAGCTTACTACTGTCACAATCATGAAAATATATGCATAAAATATAAATAGTGAGACAAATGAAAAAAACTGATCCAAATATAGGAAGTGCATCCCTTTACAACCAATCGGGTAACCAATTGCATTCTGTAAATTGTACCAGTACATCATCCATGGTGATACTGAACCACCTACATTGCAGTCCAGGCAAACATTTATCTAAACCTTGTGATTTCTTTATTATAAATTTCAAGTCACCTGATCTATGAGGTATTTTGTAAAGGTCCACATCCACTTTAGGGCATAGGCAGAAAGAACCTGTTTAACAGGTCTGAAGTCTACTTGAATCCATCTGCATTGTTGATGATCTGGAAGTCCCTGGATGCTGTCCCTGACAGCCTGTTATGAAGGAAAATGTTAGGAAAAGCTAAAAAAGTACAATGAGTACAAATAGCATTTCTACAACTCAAAATGAGAGCCTCAAATTTCTTTAATACAAAGTAACAGAGATGCAATGTCAAACCAAATATGTTTGTACTATAAATCACATATATAACAAGATCTTACAATCATTTTAAAGTGCACATGAATTTCACACTAACCTTGGATGCTGAGATTTCAGAGTCAAAGTCTTCCAGGAGTGGGCCTTGCATCATGTGTACACTGGAATCCCTGGGCAAAATGAATGCCCTTTCTGCTACAATCAATTGGTTACTTTGTGGCTTCACTGAAATATCACTAAACAAGATGGAATATAAGAGATCCACAAAGTGTTTTGACCTCCACTCAAATTGCAGACATAATTAATTACATCTAGTAAATGATCTGCCACCCAGTACAAAAAGATTGGTAGTGTTAGCAAACTAAACTAACAAGTAAAACAGATAATAAAAACTACCTATTATAACATATTATTTTATTTTTTTTGTTTACAAACTATTTTTAATTGGTACAAATGTGGTACAAAAAGCTTTGTCATATGCCAAAAAAAAGTATAATACAGGTAGTTTACACATAAGAAAGATCAAAATATATTCTTTAATTGTTAATAGATATATTTTGTTTTAGTAATTATTATAATGGTACTTTGATCTTCTTTTGCAATGGAAGGCAGAATTTACAATTTAAATAAATCTGTGCAGAAATCTTTAGCAAGTGCGACTCATATATCCATAGAGTCTTACTGAACACCCACCCATATGTGTAGGCTTGACAGATGGGGTTCTTACCTGTGTAGTTGAGCTGTTATTAGGCCTGGTTCACACTAGTACGATTTCAGATACAACTTGAGTCACACAGAATTACATGACTAGGGAAATCACATTGTTTTCAATAGTACCCATTCACATCAATGCAACTCAGTGCAGTGCGATTTTGGAAAAGGTTCCTGTGCAACTTTGGTGCAATTTACAGTGTGATTTGGCCCCATAGAATATGCAAACCATATCCAAAATGTAATCAAAGTAGCACATAAATCAGGGATATGCAATTAGCGGACCTCCAGCTGTTGCAGAACTACAAGTCCCATGAGGCATAGCAAGACTCTGATAGCCACAAGCATGACACCCAGAGGCAGAGGCATGATGGGACTTGTAGTTTTGCAACAGCTGGAGGTCCACTAATTGCATATCCCTGACATACATAATTGCACTGAACATTGGGTCAAAATCTTAGTAGTGTGAACTTAGGCATAGTTAAATAGTCTGTGCTTAGAGCCTGGTAAAATAACATGGTATCTAGCTGGAGCACTCTGCACCTGATTACAGTGGAACTATTTTTGTTTCTGAAACAAACTTTAAGATGAAAAAAAAGCCTTTCCAATTCAAAGTGAACCTTTGCCCATGCCCTCTTACATGTAAGCTCTGAATCACTAATGACCCAGTCACATTGAGTGAGCTACATTTTACTCCATTCCCAGAAGTATAATGTTACCATATCTATGTTAACATTTACTATATTTTAAAGTGAATGTAAATGTAATTAAAAAAAAAAAACAGGTTCATACTTACCTGCTCTGTGTAATGGAATTACACAGATCGGCCCCTTCTCGGGTTCCCCGCTGGCACTTCTGGCTTCTCCTCTCTGATGAGTGCCTCCATAGTTAGCGGCTTCCTAAGGGAGCACTCGTGTGGGCCGCCCCCGAGCCTCCTTGCCTGCCCTGGCCCCGCCACCTGTTCCCTTGCCACTGGCTTTTATTGACAGCCATTGGCTCCCGCTGCCTGAGCAAAGCCTGTGAAACCAGGAAATGAGGGGAGAGAGTTGCTGCAGATGGGCACAGCACTGGATCGAATGAGCTCTCAGGTAAGTGTAGAGGGGGTGAGGGGAATACTAGTAGCTAAACATTTTTACCTTAATGCAAGAAATGCATTAAGGCAGGGCCGTCTTACTGAGCGGGCCCAGGAGCCCCATCAGAGCCAGACAAATAGAAGTAGCAGTGGGGCAAGGGAGTCGGGCTTAGCGGCACAGGCAGTCCAGTGGGCAGGGGGGTACAGAGCCCATACACTAGTAAGGGGCCTGAGGCCCCGAGCATCTAGAAGGGCCCGGCTGTCTGGCGGGGATCGAAGAAGGCAGAGGCGGGTGCAGGAGAGCTCCGTGGCTGCGCTGTCTTTCGGAATGTGAGTGCCATCTTTGCTGCCACCTCTGGTAAATTCCTGCATATGCACCCTTCGTGTTTGCTGCACAAGAGCTGGGACAAGGAACACCACCTAACAAGTAAGGGCTGTTCTACAAGTAAGGGGGGTTTGTGTGTCTATGTCTGTGTACATGTGTGTGTGTGCCTGCGTGCCTGTGCACATGTGTGTGTGCCTGTATGTGTGTATCTGTGTACATGTGTGTGTGCCTGTTTACATGTGTGTGTGTGCCTGTGTGTGTATGCCTGTGTACATGTGTGTGTGTGCCTTTGTGTGTGTGCCTGTGTACATGTGTGTGTGTGTGTGTGTGTGTCTGTGTCTGTGTACATATGTATGTGTGTCTGTGTACATGTGTGTGTCTGCCTGTGTACATGGGTGTGTGTGTCTGTGTGCAAGTGTGTGTGTCATATATACACATGTGAGGGAGGATAAAAGCGTACAGGTGTGAGGGGGCTGCGAACATACAAGTTTGAAAGGGGGCTGATGATGAGACTGTACAGGCGTTAGGGGGGGTTAAGAACGTACATGTGTGAAGGGGGCTGCGAGCGTACAGGTGTGAGAGGGACTGCAAGCATACAGGTGTGAGGGGGGCTGAGAGTGTACAGGTGTGAGGGAGGCTGAGAGCGTACAGGTGTGAAGGGGGGCTGAGAGCATACAGGTGTGAAGGGGGACTGCAAGCGTACAGGTGTGAGGGGGGCTGAGAGCGTACAGGTGTGAGGGGGGCTGAGAGCGTACAGGTGTGAGGGGGGCTGAGAGCGTACAGGTGTGAGGGGGGCTGAGAGAGTATAGGTGTGAAGGGGGGCTGCGAGCGTACAGGTGTGAGGTGGGCTGAGAGCGTACAGCTGTGAGGGGGGCTGAGAGGGTGCAGGTGTGAGGGGGCTGAGAGCAGGGAGCTGTGACTGACAGTCACCAGCTCTCTGTTCACCGAGCTGTGAGAACCAAGCAATCTGCAGTGTTTGAACGCTTGGTTCTCAGTGTTAGAGGCAGTGGGGGATGGATGCAGCATCGGACCGATGCTGCATCCCCCTAGCTGAGTATGAACAACAAAAAAAAGAGAATCCCATACTACGTCGAATTACTAGGCTCATAGCTCAAATGTAAAGATGTAAAGAGGATAATAGATTTACTACTTCTTTCTGCCCCCGCTTGTTTCCTCAAGAGTCACATATGTATGTAACAATTGTTTAATAATGTCTGCGTAAAAGAGTCAGCAAAGCAACTAAGGGAAGAACACTGAGAAACCTCATGTGGGGAAGATGTATAGTCTTTTGAGTACTGCTAGTGCCCTAGTAAGCAATAATGATTGTATACATATTTTTGGAAACCTCATGTATTATCACTTAGTGACATTAACCACTTGACCACTGGGCACTTAAATCCCCTTCCTAACCAGACCAATTTTCAGCTTTTGGTGCTCTCACACTTTGAATGACAATTACTCAGTCATGCAACACTGTACCCAAATGAAACTTGTGTCCTTTTTTTCACACAAATAGAGCTTTCTTTTGGTGGTATTTAATCACCGCTGGGTTTTTTATTTTTCTTGCGCTATAAATCAAAAAAGACTGAAAATTCGATAAAAAAAAAAATTCTTTGTTTCTGTTAAAATTTATTGCAAAATATTGGCAGAGTATTGGCAGAGTATTGGCGAGTATTGGCAGAGTATTGGCAGAGTTTTGCAGTGTTGCAGAGTATTGGCAGAGTTTTGCAGTGTTGCAGAGTATTGGCAGAGTATTGCACAATGTTGCAGAGTATTGCACAGTGTTGCAGAGTATTGCACAGTGTTGCAGAGTATTGCGCAGTTTTGCAGAGCATTGCACAGTTTTGCAGAGTATTGCAGTGTTGCAGAGCATTGCACAGTTTTGCAGATTATTGCAGTGTTGCAGAGTATTGCTGACATTGAGCAGGGCTGTGGGCACTACATGTGATCGCTCCGTCATTTGACGTTATGATCACATAGTAAATGGCCGCGATCAGAGGCTATTTACCGTGATCCGTGATGTGCCAGGTCCTCTGGACCAAGCGGTCACAGATGTTCCCGGGTGCGCGCCCCAGGGGGCGCGCGGGAGCAACATTCTGGAATGATGTCCCACAGACATCCACCCAGAACTAGCTGACCGCGCTGTAGCCGTCTTTCGGCTATGGCCCGGTCAGCAAGTGGTTAAAAATAACATTGCCATAGAAAGAGGTAAAATTTTATGAAATGCTGAAGTTTAATTAAAAAAAACATATTCATTTAGTGTGCAATACATAAGAAAGTGCATTTTTAATTAAGAATTAGAGGCTAAGACTGTTTTAAGTTGCTGAATTCACTAAACCATAACAAAGCCAATAATTATGTTGTAAAATAATTAGTTGTAAAATGCAGAAAAATGAGAGATTCATGCTGATGAATAATAACTGTAGTTCTTACTGTTTCATCTCTTGATTGATCACAGAAAAACCTATATTGCACTAATGCCGCGTACACACGAGGGGACTTCTCGGCGGACTGAACTCCGAAGGACTTTTCGACGGAGTTCCGACGAAACGGACATGCCTACACATGATCCCACCAAAGTCCGATCATTTTGAACGTGATGACGTACGACCGGACTAGAAAAGGAAGTTCAATAGCCAGTAGCCAATAGCTGCCCTTGCGTAGTTTTCGGTCCATCGGACTAATATACAGACGAACGTTTTTTTTCGATGGGAATCGAGTCCGTTGGAAAGATTTGAAACATGTTCTAGTTCTAAGGTCCATCAGATTTTACGACAGAAAAGGTCCGATGAAGCCCACACACGATCGGAATGTCCGACGGATTTGTTCCGTCGGGCCTTTTCTGCCGTAAAGTCCGGTCGTGTGTACGCGGCATTAGAGATGTTTTTGCAACCAACTGTACGAAGATAGAATTGCCCCTTTGTGCCATTTAATTTGATTTTTTATGTTTCAGTCCATGTCAGTAATGTTAAGTTGTCTTGCAAAAAAAATTCATAAAATCAATGAAATGCTTTTAATGTTTTAATTTTTTGTGCCTAGCGAACATTGCATGGAATTATTAAGAATTAGCACACTTACTTCATAATCAAAGGGACTACTTCATTTTCTGTCACATCTTTCTTGGATGTACAGCCAACCGTCTGCTTACCAGAAAGGAAATTCTGGAATTCTACATTAATATCTTTTTTCCATAAATACGAATAGCTCTTGAAACCCTGTAGAAGTGCCTATAAGAGAAACAGTTTTACTTGTTGGAGGTGATATTAAGTGGCCTGGCAAGATAAAACAGAGTTTTGGCTAAAGTTGTCAATGAGCTAAGTGTTTCTGTTGCTTTGTCACTTCTCTGTGCAATCATTTTCCCGTTCCATAAGATGAGAACATTTCTTTCTATAACTTTATTGATCTGCTACAGTACTTAGGTAACACAATTAAAATATACTTTGGAAGCCAACTCGTACTGTTTTACAGAGTGAGATATATTTTATCTCTGATGTGCAGAATAGGCCATGTCTATGGCATCACATTTCAGTTTTAAAAGGACCATTAAACTAAAATGCTACAGTATAGCACAGAGATATTGATCGGGAATGAATACATGAGTGCAGAGTTTGTCAAAACAAAACATAATGACAACATTAAAGTTTTTACTGCGGTCCTTATTTTATATGAGCGATTATGTGTATGAAAAACATTGAAAAAGGACTGCTAACCACTTTCTACATGAAAAATTGGGCCTCACTTTCACTGATGACATCTGGACCCTAGTGCAAGGGAAGAAATGTTTGTTGTTTTAGAAAAGTAACTACAGACCGTTTATTTTTTAAGCTTTGAATAGAGTGGGAAGGTTTAGAACCTGTGTAAAGTTTATCCGCTAATCTGTGATCTCATTGGTGTGATTTCCTTACACTTCCTGCCCTTCACAGACACAACAAGAATCAAGTACAAATCATATGAAAATAATGCCTCGTGCATGCGATGAGATTATTGGACGAATGATCGTCCGTTTTTTTTTTTTGCATGCTAATCTCAGATCGAACCTGAAGTGTTTACTAAAGTCCTGAAAATTCTCGTACAACCGATTAAAAATTCGGAAGAGATGTCATTTGTTGTAGTGTATTTGTATTGCATTTTCAAATGACAACTGTACTGATTAAACGAAAATCGTACGATCTGGCATCGTACGGAAAAAAAATTTGTGCATGACCGATCAAATAATATTGGATGAATTGTCCTGATCGGCTCTCGAAAAGCTCTGTATTAACAATCAGATTATCGTACAATCGCTCCGAAATCTGTATTTTTCGTACGATTTTCTGATTGTGGCTTGTTACTGGACACGGTGCTCCCATTGGATTAGATTTTCCCCTTTAGTCCTTGTCCCCAAGACAATTTACACTTTAGAGTTACTTCTATTAAACACAGATTTTTTGTAAATGGAATAAATCATAAGTTATCCTAGAACACAGAATTGAAAAGAACATTTTAAAAAAAGAGTGTTTTAAAATCAAAAGTCTTTGAACCCTCAATACTTTGGATGTTAGGTTTTACAGCAAGGACATAACTGCAATTCATGGGGCCCCATAGCAAATTTTGATGGGGTCCCCCCTTTCTGTTAAACCTGGCAGTGTCAATTAGAACAATGATACAATCTATGTTAAAGCCAAAACATTTTTTTCGTTTTGGATAGAGTGGAGAGGGATTAGAACACCTGTCAGGTTTTCATTGCTGTCTGTGTCCCTTCACCCTCTCTGTTTGTCCTGCTTACCATTATAACTGAAAGTAAAAGAAAATCCCAAACTTTGGGTTGTCATCAAAACTGTAATAGAGGGGAAAGCTTTTATTTGGGGACACTAGTTCTGGTGACCCTGGTGACAACAAGGGATCTCCTCCAACTTCCTGTTTTGGCTATTGAACAGGGAAAAAAAGGGAAATCTCCTAAATGGGACATAGAAGGCAAATGAAAACAAGAGTGAAAAAAAGTTTTGCCTTTAGTTCTACTTTAAGATAAATTATTTCTAAATCAAGGACAGTATGCTGGACTTAGAATGCTGCTCAAAGCCAGGGATAACTTTCCCAAGATCCTCAGGTTGAAGGAGAGCAAACTGTCAAAAAAGCCATCCAAAGCAATTTTTGTAGTAAATGAAATAGACACTGCTCACCTGGCCAGCCACTATAATATAGTAGGTCATATTGTCTTCAGCCTGCAAGTCTCCACCTATAAGTCAAGCCCCTTGATGCATTTTGCCACACCTACTGGGGGTTTAACCCTACCATTAGGCCCACAGTGGGCGGGGAAAAACTCATCAAGGAGCATGACCTATTGGTGGAGACTTGCATGCTGAATCTCATTTGACTTACTACATTAAAGTGGCTGGCTTGGAGATAATTACTGCAAACATTAAATCAAGGACAGGTAGCAGGAGAGATGTCAGCATAGTCAGTACAGTATAATAATAAATGCTAGAACCTCCAAAGAAAATGACCGCATTAGCAGCGCTAAAATTAAAAAAAATTCAATAATGCCCTTGGGTATAAACTCTTTATAACATCCACTATGTCCTTAGAATTGAAACCCAGAAAAGGTAAGTAATAAATTAAAATGGTGGATAATACAGGAAATCAACGTTGTAAATTGATCCTCCCGTCACCATACCTCATGCAGCACCGCTCCCTTAGGATATTAAACTCACCAGAATTCAAATGAAAGAAAGCCTTCAGATAAATGAAGATACCACATCTCATTCCCCCATCAGCGGATCATGCTAAGGACTACCTCTTAAGATCCAAGATTTGAAACACTGGTGCAGGTTCCGCAATTCTTCAACAATGATACCTGAGGCTGAGGACAGGAGGTGTCCAGAGAAGAGCAGGCTTCGTCCGGGCGGTGTATGTGTGTAACGACAGCTGAGCATGCACAATACACTACACACTTACTGGTTGGGAGGAGGAGGGGTGCTCACACAAGGGGAGAGTTGCAGTAGTCAAGGCGGGAAATAATCAAGGAGTGAATAAGTTGCTTTGTGGTGCCATTAGTCAGGAAGGGTTGAATTCTGGAGATGTTGCAGAGATTGAGGCGGCAGGATTTAGCCAGTGATTGGATGTGGGGGCTGAAGGAGAGGTCAGCGTCAAGGATTACACCCAGCACCCTGCCATGTGTGGAGGGACCAATGGTTGTGCTGTTGATCTTAATAGTAAAGTCGGGTGGGGGGAGGAGGAGGCAATATTACAAGCTCAGTTTTAGAAAGATTGAGTTTGAGAAAGTGGTGTGACATCCATACCGAGATGTCATTCAGTAAGTTTGAGATCCATGAGGAGATCGAGGGGGTGAGTTGAGGAGTGGAGAGATAGATCTGGGTGTCATCAGCGTTGAGGTGGTATTGGAAGCCATGGGAGGTTATCAACTCGCCCAGGGAAGAGGTATAAAGCGAGAATAGGAGGGGCCCAAGTACAGAGCCTTGGGGTACCTCAACAGTGAGAGGAAGAGGAGTAGAGGAGATGGAGTTGTAAGTGACACTGAAAGTGCGCTGAGATAGGTAGGAGGAGAACCAGGATAAAGCAGAATCATGGAGGCCAAGGGAGTGTAGTTTGCTGAGGAGGAGCAGGTGGTCAACTGTGTCAAAGGCAGCAGAGAGGTCTAAGAGTATGAGTATGGAGTAATGGCCATTGGTTTTAGCAGTTAGTAGGTCATTGGTGATTTTTATTAGGGCAGTTTCAGTAGAATGTTGTGGACGGAAGCCGGACTGTAGGGGGTCGAGAAGGTTGTTATCCGCAAGGTAGCGACTCATTCGGTCATGGACAAGACATTCAATGAGCTTGGGGGCAAACGGGAGCAGGGAGATGGGTCTTAAGTTATTCAAACAGATGGGGTCCAGTGAGGGTTTTTTAAGTATGGGGGTAACCAGTGCATGTTTGAGCAGGGAAGGAAAGGTGCCGGAGGAGAGGGAGAGGTTGAAGATGTGGGTTAGGGAGTTTAGGATGGAGTGGGAAGGTGGTCGCAGTAATTGTGAAAGGAACAGGGTCCAGGGGACAGGTGGTGACCACAATTAATGATTGGTAAGCTAGATGTTTCTCCCAGCTACCAAACAGATTCAAACCTATTGCAGTAACTGCATTACAGAGAACTCAGAGCAAGGTAAACTCAGTTAAGGGTCTAACTTTAAAACAGCTGCATTATTTACTGGATACCATTTGTGGCCTACTGATAGCATTCACTTGTTGCCTGGAAATGCCCTTTGATAAAATTAAAGTAAAACTATAGGCAAAACCTTTTTTTATTTTTTTCATTTTGGTTAGAGCAGGGTTATAACCCCTATCAGATTTTTTTTCGCCATCTGTGTCCCAAAATGGAGATTTCAATTCACTTCCTGTCCCATTGCCAATCAGGAAATGAGAGGAAATCCCTGCAAATTAAAGGAATTCCTTGGTGACCCCCATGTCTGCAGAACTAGTGCCCACATACATAACCCTTTTTTCATTAACCATAACTGAGTTAGAAGATGGTTTACTTCTCAGGCAACTCCATCAGAAAAAGAGAGGCTTTGTCATATTTCAGAGAGAGTTTATTAATAGGTGCCACAGCAAGCTAAATGAAAAGTACATCACGCTGCAGAAACCTTGACTAGTGAAATGAAGGATATTCGATAGACGTCTAAATGCTAAACAAAACAATAAATGTCAGGATTGTTTTATTAGTCTAAGGAACAAATCATTAGCTTTACCTCTATAACCTATCCATCTACAGTAAGGTACATAAAAACATTTGTCAGGCTGAAGATTTGATGCATGGAGCAGTACTGCCACCATGTGGTAAAAAAGAAGATAGGCATAGAGCAGTTTGCTTGGGACAATAATATTGTAAATTTCTCACCTGACATTCCAGAATACCGCTCTCAGCTTGCTGGAGGATGAGACCTATGAGTTGTAATGCTTCTTTGTCTTCTGACACATACTCTTGATAGCCCCCCTGTAACATACAAATAGCCGATTAAAACTGTAGCTGCTAAAAATGGTCTTTCCAAAGAAAATTCTGCTTAAGGTGATTGAAGCCACATTAATGCACATGCAACAACAAAGTTGAGTACTGCTTGGGCCTTAGAAGAAGGGGGTAAGCCCAAAAGCTTGTCCTGAAAAAGTGCAAATTAAAAAAAGTATCACGGACAGCACTCAATAGTTTTGTTCAACTAAAATTCACATTTCATCGAGATCACAGAATTAATTTCAACTTCCATTACATGGGGATTAAACAGAAATATGCTGCCTTCCAGGAGATAAGAGATTTGATGCTGGAATTGCAGTTTGCATAATTCGAAATTTGTTAAGGTTATTTCAAATTTTTTTATGGAACTTTCAAAAAGGTGTACTGGTATTTTTTGTGCATTTTACTTGTCATCCCATTTATCTCTATGGTGCACATTTTGCCAATATACAGGGAAAATGTTGCTTACAGGACAACAAAACAGGCAATAAACAACAAAACACATACTGTATGCACAGTGCCTTTGATTGCAATTGTACCAAATGCAGCATTTTCTGTGCACAATTTCATGTGCATTTAAAGTGTAAATCCATGTAAAACATTTTTTTTTTCCTTTTGGAAATAGCAGAAAAATATTAGTCTGGTTTTTACTGTTGTCTAGGGCTCTGTCTGTCATGGTGACAATAGTTTAACCACATGAAATAGATGGAAATCTGCAACAGCCTGGTATTTACTGTTACTTTTTTTTTCCATTCAAAATGAGGAGCACGGGAGGAGCTCACTGTACTAACTAAGAGATGTTAGTACAGCAAATTCCCTGCTAAGCTATTGTTTTCTGACAGGGGGATTGCCCCCCATCAGAACAACAGTCAGCGCTCTCAGCCATTGGCTGCCAGCACCGATTGAATGACAATTGGCTGCTGATCAGCTGCTGGTTTTTCAGCATGTCCTTTCGACAGAAGCCTGCCCTTTGGCCAGCTTCTGTCAGACAGGCTGAATTTGGTCCGGTTTCTGTTGAACCGGCCGATACCATCTGATATTCAGCCCGTATGTACTTAGCCTTCCCCTACTTTGATTCAGTCTGTGTTAATGTGAGATTTTACGCAAATAAAATGTATGTCCTTTTTTTTTTTTCCCACAAATAGAGCTTTCTTTTGGTGGTATTTGATTGCCTTTGCGGTTTTTATTTTTTGTGCTATAAACAAAAAAAGACCCACAACTTTGAAAGAAAAACAATATTTTTTACTTTCTGCTATACAACATACCCAATAAAAAAAATTACAAAATCTAATTTCTTCATCAATTTAGGCCAACATGTATTCTGCTACATATTTTTGGTAACAAAAATCCCAATAAGGGTATATTGATTGGTTTGCGCTAAAGTAATTGCGTCTACAAACTATGGGATATTCGCATAGCATTTTTATTTTTTATTTTCAATAGTAATGGTGGCGATCAGCATTTTTTAGCGGGACTGTCAACAAGGCATAAGGAGGGCCATATTTATACACGGCGAATAAAGACTGATCTAGGATATAACAGAGTTACCCACATATAATTTTACCATCAGTAACAAATCTCCAGGTATTGAAAAGTTTGTTGCCTGATTTTTTGCAAGGCTCATTTTCCCCCTGTAGAAGGTGAAACGAGTACCAATGAAAAATCCTTGCTACAGTCACAGAATGTGAAATCATATTTCACATCATCAAAGTGGCTAAGTGGGAGCACAAAGCACAAGCCTTAGCATTAGGGCCCTGAGCAAGAACATTTGTTTTTTTTTCTAAAAGATATATGACCCTACCTAGCCTTGCAGGAGCTTAAATCATTAATTTTTCTAAAAGCTCAACTGTCATGCAAATATTTGTGTGTTTTCATTGTCGATGTGGTGGCCACAGATAACATTCTGACTACTTACAGGGACATTGTATATCTAGGCAGGTAGAACAAAAAATGCTAGGTTCCAAGTAATCTTTCAATCCATGACATGAAGATCTTTGAATATTTTGAAAAAAGCGGTGCATACTGGCCATTATTGACCTCCGTGTTTTGTTACAAACCATCCGGACCAAACATTACTTCGCCTGAAAACTAATCATAAATCCTGTCACTCAGCACAATGCAAGAACAACAGAATTGCTCTGCATTTGTCTAGGCTTAAATGTGACAACATATACATTTTGTAAACAAGACTTCTATGGAAAGATCTTACTTTATGTGTTGCCTGCATAATGAATACACATACCTGACTGTAAAATAAATTTGGCTACATTCAACGGTGTAAACTTCATCTACCCATGCATGGCTAATTACTACAGTATATCACCACAAGCAGATCATTTTAGAACAAATTTAATGAAATGAATCCATGTATGCAATACAAATGTCTTCCCTGGCCAGTTTCTATCTAATCTGACATTGATCATTCATGAAGCAAAATGCATTCACTGATCCACATGATACATGTCATTAAGTGACCTTTCCAATTGTTGCTGCATGATCTGAAAGTTTGCCATAAGTAGCAAACATTTGTACTGTCCTCCCCAAATGTTGCTGAATACAGTTACAATGTTTCGCAAGCAATGAAATTGTTTGCAACATTGCTTACAAATTACAGTGATAATGTTTGAGGACTAATTCATAGTTACCTCTACAGTTGAGGAAAGTCCCTGTATATGTGATCCTCGAAGAAGAAACATTTTGAGCCATTGTTCTATATCTTCCAATACACTTGTATCAGAAGTGCTCCGGTCAAGAGGTGGATTGAATGAAACTTCACCATTAATCAGTTCAACATCAATGTTCAGTACGGGAATGTGCTGTAAAGAGGTCACAAAACTTCACTTAACCAATGTGATCATTACATACAAAGCTAGCCATATGTTTGTTTGTTTTTTCAATCAAAATAGCTTAATATTATATTAGTGGTGTTAAAAAATGGATTATAAAACAGGACTATAAGATGATTGTTAACACTCTGTGAAACATAATACATTTACACTATAGAGCTATAGTAATATAGAACTATACACCAGTTGCCATCACAATTTAGAAATAAGCAAATACAATGGGATATTAACTTAAATGATCTGCTGTCTATATACTTCAGTGCATTTCTCTGCCATATCATGTGATAAGTTACATTTATAAAACTTGAGCTTTAGGTATGAATGAAAAGCAATCTCACTTCATGGTCCAGCAGTGTGTTTAGCAGTGCAGCCAAGCTGGATACAGTTAGTTTCTTTAGCCCTTGTAGAATTATAGCATCAATGTGCATTATAAATTCCTGCCATGCAGGTGATGCCTCACTGATCCCACAAGCAACAAAGGACTGCTGAACAAGGCTATGAATCCTGTGCCCATCAGAAAGCAGTAAGTTCTCCAGATCGTACTCCATTTCCCTAAAAATACACATAGAGCAAAACAAATAAGTGGCATAGCAGTGTAATTTATCAGCAAACACACAATGAACATCAACAATAGCTCAGTGGTCAGTACTGCGCAGCTTCCACCAAGGCTCAGATCAATTATTATTATTAAACGAAATGTATATATCACCAACAGTTTGCGCAGCACTTTACAAAATGGACAATGTTTGTAAATGTTTCCCCAGTTTCCCCAGTTTGAAATGCAAGGTTTATTGTGATGGCTGACACCTGTAGGCTCCCAACATTTGGCACCCAAAGTAAGACATGATTTTAATATCATACCCCTTATGTGGATGGGATATACTCTTGCCTTTTATCATGGAGTTACATTATATACACGTTAGACATGGGTATGACCCTGTATTACAGTATCCTAAAAAAGTTACTAACGGGCTAGGAGGGGTATATTGGTCAGATCTGACCAATCGATCCCTTAGTGTTCGACCTTTTCTATATGAGGCTAAGGGGGAGCTTGGAATTCACTAATATTCTGGTAATTCTCTCTTAATAAACCCCAATGTTTCTTAAGGATGTTATGGATACAAAGTGAATATAGATGATACTGTGAGACAAATAGAATTATACTATCATTTCTATAGAGATGCCTATTAGCTGCTAAATGTGTACGTTCCCTTTTAAATAATGAAACTGGATAACCTCGCTTGACAAGCCTGGTTTCCATTTCATTTAGTCTTACTTCACTTTGTTGTGGATCACTAACAATTCTTTTAACCCTATACAGCTGGCTCCTAGGTATCGAATTAAACACCCCATGGGGGTGAAAACTCTTATAGTGTAATAATTTATAACGATCAGTACTTTTTATAAACAGATCACTCTCTATGTTCATACCATTTATTTTCAGCGATGTGTCCAAAAAATTAAACCTCCCCATTGCTATACAAAACATTCAATTTTAGATCTGGGACTAAATAATTGATATACTGATCAAACAATGAAAGGGTTCCAATGTCACCATCCCACACTGCAAAAATTTCAATAAATCTGAACCACCCCTTACAGTGTTCAGTAAACATTTTATTGTTATAAATAAATGAGGTCTCAATCCTATTCATAAATATATTTGCGTACAGGGGTGTGACATTGGAACCCATTGCTGCCCCTTTAAGCTGCAAATAATGGGTCTCTTTAAACAAAAAATAGTTCTCTTCAAGAACAATTTTAAGCAATACAAGCAGAAAATCTATTTGTTTATCATTATAGCACTGTGACTGTATCAGCAGCCACCATCATGCTATTATACCCAGATCATGTGGAATGACAGTGTAAAGACTAGAGAGATCCCAAGTGACTAGAAAAGAGTCAGGTCCCACTTGTATATTCCTAATTTTCCCTAGAAAATCACCAGCATCACGTAAATATGATCTGGTATTAATTACCAGTGAAGTGAAACATCTATCCAAATATTGTGCTAATGGAGTGGTAACTGACTCTGTTCCCGACACTAAAGGATGGCCAGGAGGATTCAAAAGGTCCTTATGAATCTTTGGTAATATATACATTACCGGTGTGATAGGATAATCACATATTAAATATTTTTGGGTGTCATTATCAATAATACCATCTTTAAGAGCTCTTTATGCGATTATCCTGCCACACCGATAATTAGGAATATACAAGTGGGACCTGACTCTTTGCTAGTAACTTGGGACGTCTCTAGACACTGTCATTCCACATGATCTGGGTATGGAAGCCTGCCGGCGGCTGCTGATACAGTCACAGTGCTATAATGATAACAAATAGATTTTCTGCTTGCATTGCTTAAAATTGTTCTTGAAGAGAACTATTTTTTGTTTAAAGTGACCCATAATTTGCAGCTTAAAGGGCAGCGATGGGTTCCAATGTCACACCACGTACGTAAATATATTTATGAATATGATTGAGACCTCATTTATTTATAATAATAAAATGTTTACTGAACACTGTAAGGGGTGGTTCAGATTTATTGATGATATCTTTGCAGTGTGGGATGGCGACATTGGAACCCTTTTATTGTTTGATCAGTATATCAATTATTTTGTCCCAGGTTTGAAATGTAATGTCTTGTATAGCAATGGGGAGATTTCATTTTTGGACACATTGCTGAAAATAAATGGTACGAACATAGAAAGTGATCTGTTTTTAAAAAGTACTGATCGTAATCAATTATTACACTATAAGATTCCCCCCCCCCCCCCCCCCCCATTGGGTGTTTAATTCTATACCTAGGAGCTAGCTGTATAGGGTTAAAAGAATTGTTAGTGATCCACAACAATGTGAAGTAGGACTAGATGAAATGGAAACCAGGCTTGTCAAGCAAAGTTATCCAGTTGCATTAGTTAAATTTAGCAGATAATAGGCATCACTATAGAAATGATAGGAGAATTCCATTTGTGTCACAGTATCATCCATATTCACTTCGTATCTATAAAAACGTTAAGAAACGTTGGGGTTTATTAAGACAGAATTATCCGAATATTAGTGAATACCAAGCTCCCCCTTATCCTCATATAGAAAAGGTCGAACACTAATGGGATCCATTGGTCAGATCTGACCAATATACCCCTCCTAGCCCATTAGTAACTTTTTAGGATCCCGTAATACAGGGTTATACCAATGTCTATCGTGTATACAATGTAACTCCATGATATTTTTTGGAGAAAGGACATTTGATTTCCCAATTAAAATTCATGGTGCTTTAGGGAATTAATAAGAATAGGAGGGGTGGTAACCGAGAATCCGTTTAAAAAAAGTGAGAGGTATATTGGATTACAATTGCCCCTAAGGAGTTGAATACAGATCTGGATTTATATTTGTTTATTTAGGTGATAATTTATTTGATGTGATGGCCAGATAGTGATACATTGTGTACATGTTTCTTTTTTGACAGATTAAATGAGTTGAAGGCTTCTGTTGACATATGGGAGGGTTCTACGCTTTGCTAACCATTTCCCCACCAGTGATACAAGGATGTATAAGAAAAGGATTTAATTTGTATTCAATCAATTACTAATCACATAATTGATTCCAAATGTGTAATATGATGGTATTTAAGCCATATGTGTAACTTTGACTTTAGATGTGTGTTTGATCTGAAGAAGGGCGTAAGCTTGTGAGCCAGAAACGTAATGAACTTACACATCATGTAATGTTTGTTTGAACTTTGGTTCAATAAAGAAATTTTAAGGGTAGTGATCCTCTGGACTTTTTCTTTATAAATATATCATGAGCTAAACTCAAAGATCTACGACTTTTTCCATGTACACAAAAGGCCTATTTCTCTCATATATTTTTCACAAATCTGTCTAAATCTGTGTTAGTGAGCACTTCTCCTTTGTAGAGATAATCTATCCACCTCACAGGAGTGGCATATCAAGATGCTGATTAGACAGCATGATTATTGCACAGGTGTGCCTTAGGCCCCTTTCACACTGGAGCGGTTTTCAAAACCGCCCCTAAACAGCCTCCGCTGTTTGTTCAGTGTGAAAGCCCGAGGGCTTTCACACTGAAGCGGTGCGCTCGCAGGACGGTAAAAAAAGTCCTGCGAGCCGCTTCTTTGGAGCGGGGAAGGAGCGGTGTATTCATCGCTCCTAAACCGCTCCTACCCATTGAAATCAATGGGACAGCGCGGCTATACCGCGGTAATACCATGGTAATACCGCGGCTATAGCCGCGCTGTACGAGCGGATTTAACCCTTTTTCGGCCGCCAGCGGGGGTTAAAAGCGAACCGCTAGCGGCCGAATACCGCTGCAAGAACGACGGTACAGCAGCGCTAAAAATAGCGCTGTTGTACCACCGACGCCCCCACCGCCCCAGTGTGAAAGGGGCCTTAGACTGGTGACAATAAAAGGCCACTCTAAAATATGAAGTTTTATCACTTTGCACAATGCCACAGCTGTCGCAAGTTTTGAGGGAGCGTGCAATTGGCATGCTGACTGCAGGAATGTCCACCAGAGCTGTTGCCCTTGAATTGAATGTTCATTTCTCTACCATAAGCCATCTCCAAAAGGCATTTCAGAGAATTTGGCAGTATATCCAACCTGCCTCACAACCGTAGACTACGTGTAACCACACCAGCCCAGGACCTCCACATCCAACATCTTCACCTCTAAGATCGTCTGAGACAAGCCACCCGGACAGCTGCTACAACAATCGGTTTGCATAACCAAAGAATTTCTGCACAAACTGTCAGAAACCGTCTTAGGAAAGCTCATCTGCATACTCATCGTCCTCATTGGGGTCTCAACTTGACTGCAGTTGGTCGTCATAACCGACTCGAGTGGGCAAACGCTCACATTCTATGGCGTCTGGCACTTTCGAGAGTTGTTCTCTTCACGGATGAATCCCAGTTTTCACTGTACAGGGCGGATGGCAGACAGCGTATATGGCGTCATGTGGGTGAGCGGTTTGCTGATGTCAATGTTGTGGATCGAGTGGCCCATGGTGGCGGTGGGGTTATGGTATGGGCAGGCGTATGCTATGGACAACGAACACAGGTGCATTTTATTGATGGCATTTTGAATACACAGAGATACAGTGACAAGATCCTGAGGCCCATTGCTGTGCCATTCATCCACGGCCATCACCTCATGTTGCAGCATGATAATGCACGGCCCCATGTTGCAAAGATCTGCACACAATTCCTGGAAGCTAAAAACATCACAGTTCTTGCATGGCCAGCATACTCACCGGACATGTCACCCATTGAGCATGTTTGGGATGACCTGGATCAAGGTATAGAAGAGCCTGTTTCAGTTCCTGACAATATCCAGCAACTTTGCACAGCCATTGAAGAGGAATGGACAACATTCCACAGGCCACAATCAACAACCTGATCAACTCTATGCGAAGGAGATGTGCTGCACTACGTAAGGAAAATGGTGGTCACACCAGATACTGACTGGTTTTTGGACCCCCCCAACCCCCCAATACAGTAAAACTGCACTTTTTAGAGTGGCCTATTATTGTGGCCAGCCTAAGGCACACCTGTGCAATAATCATGCTGTCTAATTAGCATCTTGTAATGCCTCACCTGTGAGGTGGATGGATTATCTCGGCAAAGGAGAAGTGCTCACTAACACAGATTTAGACAGATTTGTAAACAATATTTGAGAGAAATGGGCCTTTTGTGTACATAGAAAAAGTCATAGATCCTTAAGTTCAGCTCATGATAAATAGGGGCAAACACAAAAGTGTTGCATTTATAATTTTGCTCAGTGCATATATAGATAAATATATTTAATCATTTTAGCTGCTTTCCTATAGATTTACTTCTGACTCAATGATGGGTTTTCGAGACTGCTTATATTATTTTGTTTTGTGTTTCAAACAAATGTTTTGACAAATGATGCAGGTTCCTTACTAGATATTGCCATACTACTGGTCACTGCTACTGGTTAACTCTATTAAATATAAAAAAGTGAAGAAAAAAAATAATATGCATGTCAACTCAATTATGCAATGCATGTGACAACAAGCACTAGACACAATGCAAGTGGTGGTAATACAGAAACCGCTGTAAAGACATTCAGTGTGAATGGTAAATGAGCTGTACTCACTATCATGGATCTCCATGACTATTGATATAAATAAATGTCTGTTATACAGGCAACTGTATACTTGATATATAGGAAGCACAGTGTATCAGTGGTCAGCACTTCCACTTTACAGCACTAGGGTCCTAAGTTAGAATCCCAACCAGGACACTACCAGCATAGAATTTGCATGTTCTCCCTGTGTTTGTGTAGATTTCTTTACACACACCAAAGGCATGCTGGTAGGTTTATTGCTCCTAGTATGCAGATACATGCATGTGAAATAGGGAACTTAGATTGTAAGCTCTTTAGGGGTAGGGAATGATGTTAATGTACAACATGTAAAGGGCTGCATAAATAGTTGGCACTATATGTACCTGTAATAAATAATGATATTGAAACGATCATGTACTGTATACATAAAAAGAAGGATATACAATATAAAGCTAATACAGTATATATATATATATATATATATATATATATATATATATATATATATATATATATATATATATATATATATATATATATCAATCATTATCAGTACACAATTCTTTTTTTTTCTATTTTCATCACTGTTGCTCGGATCTACTGATCATGTGCTTACAAACTAGAGAAAAACCCAACGGAACAATGTGGTAACAGAGAATAAAAATAATCACATAGCAGTGCTTGTGAATGCTATCTAAGGAGGCATACTTCTGTTTCATCATTAATTCAGTGGTGGAGTAGCTCCTGCTGGAATCTCGACAGGTGAAAATGTCAAGGTTTGCTGTGCACCATGATGCTGTGAGCCCACTAATGAGCTTGTAATTATTTGTAACAATGCTGAAGCTGTTATAAAGATCAGTGCAGATGTAGGAAGTAGAAAATTCAATATAATCAGTGCTCTCATCCATGCTCCAAGTGAACAAGCTCATTCCATCTCTCAGAATCTGCAGAAAGAAAGCAACCACTGTGAAATTGATCTACTTATGAAATGGGAAAAATAAATTTAGGAGTAAAATAGCTCATAAATAGCTTAGTGTTCAACGGATGATTACTTACTTCAATCGTAACAACACATAGAAATGAGTATGCTAGTTAAAAGTTAGATTCTGAGGAACTACATATCAAAGCCTGTCTCACCAAACATTTTTAGAACATATGAAAAGTAAATAGAAGTACCTCTGAGATCTTTAACAGTTTTTTTTCAAATAGCGCCATCTGCTGGGATGAGATTGACTTCATAATTTCATTATACTTTGAGACTACTGTTTCCAGACGGGTAGACAGCATTTTCAGCCTGTTTGTTTCCATGTTGCTTACAAGAGATCCAACTTGTTCAGGGAGCTATAAAATTACATAATTCTGTTTATGTATAAGGTAGCTGTTTGACAAAATAAGGTATTCCTAAGCAGCAGTTTAAAGTTGAAATTTAGTAATACAGGCAGTTCCCACATTACAAACAAGATAGGTTGTGTAAGTATGTTCTTAAGTTGAATTTGTATGTAAGTTGGAACAGGTAACTTTATTAAGTGTAATTCCAGCAAAAAAAAATATTTTTAAGTTTTTTGGATAGCATAGGGAAGGGTTAACATTCCTGTAACATTTGTTTTGCTGCCTGCGCCTCCGTTGAGAAGATTTCACCTCACTTTCTGTCCCTGTGACAATTGGATTTTGAAACTTTTGGGTTGTTATAGAAACAAGGATTGGTGATAAAGCTTCAGTGGAGACACCTTTTTCCCATGATAGCTCTTATAGGAGTGAATTTCCCTTCCTAGGGGTAGATTTCCTCTCACTTCCTGTTGTCTCCCTCCGTTTGTAATTATCAGTTGTTGTAAGTCGGATATTTGTAGCTCGGGGACTGCCTGTAATTTTTCTAATCTAGAATGCAGAAAAATGTGCACCATATATACTGTACAAATATATATATTTCATAAAAGTGAGTACACCCCTCACATTTTTGTAAATATTTTATTATATCTTTTCATGCGACAACACTGAAGAAATGACACTTTGCTACAATGTAAAGTAGTGAGTGTACAGCTTGTATAACAGTGTATATTTGCTGTCCCCTCAAAATAACTCAACACACAGCCATTAATGTTTAAACTGCTAGCAACAAAAGTGAGTACACCCCAAAGTGAAAATGTCTAAATTGGGCCCAATTAGCCATTTTCCCTCCCTGGTGTCATGTGACTCGATTGTGTTACAAGGTCTCAGGTGTGAATGGGAAGCAGGTGTGTTAAATTTGGTGTTATCGCTCTCACTCTCTCATACTGGTCACTGGAAGTTCAACATGGCACCTCATGGCAAAGAACTCTCTGAGGATCTGAAAAAAAGAATTATTGCTCTACATAAACATGGTCTAGGCTATAAAAAGATTGCCAAGACCCTGAAACTGAGCTGCAGCTGAGTTCATGTGCTCAGTGTCATATCCAGAGGTTGTCTTTGGGAAATAGATGAATGAGTGCTGCCGGCATTGCTGCAGAGGTTGAAGGGGTGGGGGGTCAGCCTGTCAGTGCTCAGACCATACGCTGCACACTGCATCAAATTGGTCTGTATGGCTGTCATCCCAGAAGGAAGCTACTTCTAAAGATGATGCACAAGAAAGCCTGCAAAAAGTTTGCTAAAGACAAGCAGACTAAGGACATGGATTACTGGAACCATGTCCTGTGGTCTGATGAGACCAAGATAAACTTATTTGGTTCAGATGGTGTCAAGCGTGTGTGGCAGGGAGGAGTTCGAAGACAAGTGTGTCTTGCCTACAGTCAAGCATGGTGGTGGGAGTGTCATGGTCTGGGGCTGCATGAGTTCTGCCAGCACTGGGTGAGCTATAGTTCACTGAGGGAAGCATGAATGCCAACATGTACTGTGACATATTGAAGCAGAGCATGATCCCCCCCTTCCCCTCCCTCAAAGACTAGGCCGCAGGGCAGTATTCCAACATGATAACAACCCCAAACACACCTCCAAGACGACCACTGCCTTGCTAAAGAAGCTGAGGGTAAAGGTAATGGACTGGCCAAGCATGTCTCCAGACCTAAACCCTATTGAGCATCTGTGGGGCATCCTCAAATAGAAGGTGGAGGAGCACAAGGTCTCTAACATCCACCAGCTTCGTGATGTCGTCATGGAGGAGTGGAAGAGGACTCCAGTGGCAACCTGTGAAGCTCTGGTGAACTCCATGCCCAAGAGGGTTAAGGCAGTGCTGGAAAATAATGGTGGCTCAGAAAATATTGACACTTTGGGCCCAATTTGGACATTTTCACTTAGGGGTGTACTCACTTTTGTTGTCAGAGGTTTAGACATTAATGGCTGTGTGTTCAGTTATTTTGAGGGGACAGCAAATTTACACTGTTATACAAGCTGTACACGCACTACTTTACATTGTAGCAAAGTGTCATTTGTTTAGTCTTGCCACATGAAAAGATATAATAAATTATTTGACTCACTTTTGTGAGATACTGTATATATATATATATATATATATATATATATATATATATATATATATATACACACACACACACACACACACACACATGGCTGTATACAATATATAGACACACACCCAGCCTAGTCAGGAACATACATTTTCTGCAAGATTACATGAGATCATAAAAGAACATTACTAGAATAATAGCACAAATATATTATAACATGTAAACCAACTTCATAGTGCAACTACTAGGCATTTCTACTAAGAGGAAACTATGATAGTTTGGGGTTAATTTCATTTTAGTGTTTTTTTTTCTCCATTTTCATTAGATCCATCTATCTATCTATCTAGAGGGAGAGAGAGATTAGGATTGATAGATAGATAGATAGATAGATAGATAGATAGATAGATAGATAGATAGATAGATAGATAGATAGATAGATAGATAGAAAGGTAGATATTTAGTTATAAATGGTACTGAGTCAGCCTCTAGCCCCTGGTTTTCTATACATCCTGGATACTCCTACAGTGAGACCCCTCCTCTCTGACATATCTGCTGACTCTGTTAGGTGTGTGTTCACCTGGGGGTATGGGGATTTTACCGCCTACTATGTATGTTCCAGCTCTTGCTGTTGTATTCTTCATGATATAAAACTAGTTTTGTATTCTTCATGATATAAAACTAGTTTAAAAAACAAACAAAACAAACAGGGAGATTAGGGAAGAGTGAGAACCCGTCAGAATAGCCAATGTAGGAGTGAAGATTAGGGAATTTAAAGTGATTGTGAAGTCTCATTTTTTTGGGGGGGGAATAACAAACATCCTCCTCTTCTCAGGTCCCTCTTTGGTGCTCCTGGCCCCTCCCTCCTGTTGAGTGCCCCCACAGTAAGCAGCTTGCTATGGGAGCACCCGAGCAGAGTCACAGCTCCGTGTATCCATTCAGACACATCGCTGTGGCCCGGCCCGCCCCCTTTCTCTTTTCATTGGCTAACTGACTTTGATTGACAGTAGCGGGAGCCAATGGCGCTGCACTGCTGTTTCAGCCAATGAGGAGGGGAGTCCCAGACAGCCTAGACATTCCTACAACATCACTAGATCTAGAGGGGGCTCAGGTAAGTATTAGAGGAGCTGAGGGGGGCTGCTGCACATAGAATGCATTAAGATAAAAAACCTTCTACCTTTACAATCGCTTTAAGTTCAGATATTTCACCAATAGAGTTCCATAAAGATGTAAGAAACTGTTCACACATGAGAATGGATTTACAAAGCTCTATGGGTTAGCTATAATTAAACATAGCACTGACTTCCTGTCTTGTTGTGTTGTTTATCCCACTGTAACTTCAGACTGATCTGTTTCATAGGGGGGTAGTCACTGGGATGAGTTACTAAATGAGTTATGTGTATTAATTTCTGCTTGCGCTTAACAGCCTAGTGAAAAAGGCATTTTATCAACATCACTTATATGACTAAATACCAGATTTATAACCAGCAGGTAAGAATATTTGAAAGGACAGCTCCTACTGTAGATAAAACTAGGAAGCTGTAACAAGGGCAGATGTCTGTGTAATATTATAGTTTAAAGTGGAAATACATTGAAGCATTTCTTTATACATTCCCTTAATAATTAACACTTTTACCTTCATTGTGAAAGGTGGTTTTGAGAAGTATTCTGCTTCTCGTAGATATACCAGCAGATCTATGTTAAGATTAATCTCTATTGTGCATAGATATACTCCAGAATCATGCATTGGTGCAGTCTTCTAAAATACAGCAAAAGAAGATAAAACATAAAAAGTAATATAAACAAAAATAAACACATGCGGCATAAGATATTTATTGGGATTTGGGTTTCCTTTGTTTTGATTCTTTGTATGATGCAATAGGCTGCCTCTAATGGCGATATCCTAATAAACACATTCAAAGCCTATAAATTTGGACATGTCACCATCTAAAGCCAAATTGATTACAGTAGCAATGTATTGCCTTAAAGTATATCAAAAGCACAAACCTCTTTTAGTTGTAGAGTGTGACATGGTTAGAAGCTCTGTCTGGTTTTTATTCCCTTGTCACTAAAACAGGAGGTGAGGGAAAATTTTCCACACAACTGTCTAAGGGATGAAGTTTTTATTACTTCCACGGGACAGGAAATAAAAGTGATTCTCCTAAGCACTTTGAGTCCCCAGGGTATAAAAGCGCTATAGAAATACAAATTTGATTAAACATTCTCCCCAACATTACACAGAGGGCAACAAAAAAAAGCCTGACAGGTGTTATATCCATTCCCTACTCTATCTAGAACAAAAGCTTGGGCTTTGAATATATTTCAGTATGATCCACCATAGACAAGATTTTCCTCTAAGGGTGTCCTGTCCTCTCTAGCATCAGAAAAGCTCCTGATCCCAATGTGATCCTCTCCCCAGCTTGACCAGCTAGTGTATGTGGCTCAATAGTGGGGAGCAGGGCATTCTCTTTTCTTGCAGATATTTGGAAGCATTGGTTACATTTTTTCAAGAAAATAAAGCATAACATAATAGGTGTCCAACCATTGCAAGCCATGGTAAAATCCAATGCATCACTAATATATGTAAAATCACTTTACTTCATTTCCACTGGGCAAGATATGAAAAACAATCAAGTGAAAACTATATGTTAAAGAATGAACTTACAAGCAAAGGAAGCTTTAGGGAATCACTGATTTCTTTGTTCACAGCTGAAACCCATGATGTCACCACACCAGTCTCAAACCTGTTATGTCCATTTGAAAAAGATAGTAAATTACACAGTTTAGATACATTGTATAAGAAGATCATTATTTTAAGAAACAGTACTGAATTAATAATTTACAGATACAGGAATCTTCCAATCTGCGCAACTTCATTAGATGGCATATAGGAAATGATTCAACCTTTTTCACCAAGACCCCCCATTGACATGCTCACTTGCATAAGCCCACATTTCTACATTAAGCTCAGGAAGAACAGTAGATTGTATGTATATGTTGGGATGTTAGAAAATGCAATAAATCATCTGACCGAAGACAATTTCATGGCTTTAAGTCAAATAAACATCACTGGTTTCTTGGAAGATTAAGCGAGTGTACAAGTCACACACCTTTATCCAATGCCTATTGCTTCCCCTAAGTTAGGTCAAAAGGTCTGTAGCACCTTTCTCTATATCGTAAATTCCAGGCTGTGCATTAATGTTTATGTGACAACCAACATATACTAATACTCTAAAATAACATCTGAGTAACATGCTGTCTAATAACAGTTTGTGCACCTTTCCAGCTCCTCTGATATCTCAGTATAGATGTGTCTTAGTTCCCAGCCCATGTCTCCTTCAAGAGTGATAGGTGATACTCTCTTCAGATTTACCATAGGACCCTAGAAAGAAAGATACAATTATGAATTCATTTAGGCGTACATTTCATATTAATGGCTGTCAGCGACAATCAAATTGACAGCATTATATTAAAAAAAAAGACAGAAACTTACAGAAATCCTTGCTCGAAGTCCCTTTATCCATAAAATATTGCTGATTGTAGGAGTCAAATTAATATGCAAAGGTGGATTATGTGCCGTTTCCAGATACATAGCCTTTACTTGATTAAGTTCTTCTACAAACATGGTATACAATTGGAGATCCTTATCCTTCAGGTGGTCCTAAAAAATGCAGAAAAATATGTCAATACAAGCAAAAACGTATTTTCCATTTATGCAATAATTATTTTTAAATAGAAAAAAACCTAAATTAATTTCATGTTCACTCAGCAGAAATTGAATACATTATAAATGTAAATTTAAATTTAAAAAAATATTATAAAGCTGCAGAAAGAGAAAGCATTTTCCACTAGAAAGCAAATCCTATACCTTCAGGCTGGTCTGCACCAAACTTCCCAGATGCAAGCAGATCATTCTACAGTAGATTTGTCAAGCTGACGCCAATCACCAGTTTCATTCAAAACAGCAGGGAGAAACATTAATTTAAAAGCTACACAAATGGGCTGATGAGACCCTTGAATTAGCACATCTTCCATTCAGACGACATCATATCTGAGACAATACAGTGTATGATGGCCTTGAAACTAGTCCTATATTCAAAATGACATTTCTCTATAGACAATCTGGGCAAACCTAACTACTACAAGTGGTATCTAAATTTTAGAGATAAAAATAAAAAAAATGTTATTATCAAAAAAGATGCAATTTTCCCTGATTTTTTACAGCATGTTGCCATTTAAAGCTGAAGTTAAAAAGAAAATCTCTATAGCTGGCCTTCCAACACTATGGATGTAATAGCTCTAAGCATAGGTGCCACGATACAGCACAACATCGCATGTGATTCACACAGGGGTGGCACCGCATGTCTGTGCGGTGTGATTTGAGCCATTCATTTTGTATGGCTCAAATCGCACCACATCCACAGGACCTTTTTTTTTTTTGCCACACCAGAATCGGATCACATGGGTGTTCACACCCATGCATTCCAATTCAGGCAATTGCACTGCATTTTGCAAGCTGTTTCAGAGTGTTGTTATTATAACATTTACTGTTGTACGAGGAGGATTTCGATTTTGTGGGAATTTCAGAGACCTGGTACAACAGCTCTCATGATTGGCTGACAAACATTCAAGGGGATTCCCTTTATTGCAGAGATAGAGAGGGTAAAAAAGGGGGAGGGGTATGCCTATATATCAGGAATAATGTAGAAGTGAATGAAAGAGATGACATCAATAAGGGAGCTAGGGAGGAGGTGGAATCCTTATGGGTAGAGCTCCAAAGGGATGAAGCTGAGGGGAAATTAATACAGGGAGCAGGGGCGTTGCTAGGTCTGCAAAAGATCTGGGGCTAGAGCCCATAGCAGTGGTCACCAACCTTTTTGCATGCCCGCGAGGGGGGGGAGAGACCGTTGGTAAGCAATTTTTCACGGGCAATGGCTGGTGTTGGCGCTTCAATCATCATGGCAGCATGGTTGATATGATGTCAGAGTGATTGAAGTGCATTATTTCTATTGTTACATTCTAATATATAATGAAGTGGTTCAACTCGCCATACTGCAGAATCAGTGGGAGCCCTGGGCGTGTCACTTGCCACATCTCCTGCCACTAGATGCAGCGTGTCACTTGCCACCGCAGCCTGTCACCAGATGCAGCTTGTTACTTCCCACTTTCACCTGGCAGAAGATGTGGATTGTCACTTGCCACATCACCTGTCACCATTTGCAGATTGCCACTTGCCACGTCACCTACCACCATTTGCAGATTGTCACTTGCCACATCTCCTGCCATCATTTGCAGATTGTCACTTGCCACATCTCCTGCCATCATTTGCAGATTGTCACTTGCCACATCTCTTGCCACCATTTGCAGATTGACACTTGCTACGTCTCCTGGCTCCATTTGCAGATTGCCACATCTCCTGCCACCATTTTCAGATTGTCACTTGCCACATCACCGGCCACCAGATGTGGGTTGTCACTTGCCAACTGATGTGGATTGTCAGTTGCCATGCCAGCCAGTGCCACCAAATGTGCATTGATGCTGCATTGGTGGCAGGCTGACAGCACTGGTCCATTTAGTGAGAGCGGTGATGTGGGGCGGGCAGTGAGAGATGTCATCTTGCTACCCTCCGCCGCACCTTCAACATCGAAGCAAGGGGGTCTGGCTGCAAAGTCGAGCTCCACAATGACAGGAACCACGTGACCTCCACTCCACCATGCTGTGAGGGCGGAAGAGCGCTGATGTGTGGCGGGCAGTGAGAGATGATGTCATCTCTCTGCTGCTCACCACACCTCGCTCCGAAATTGAAGAGGCCTGGCTGTGAAGAGCGCTGATATGGAGCGGGCAGAGAGAGGTGTCATCTCTGGTAGTATGCCCGCTCGCTTCTCTCCTCTGCCTCTCTCATGCAGCCAGCCCACCCGCCGCAGCAGCCACAACCCGCTGGTTAGGCAGGGACCTTGCAGCAAGAGACTCGGGACTATGGGCCCCAGATTCTGGGCTATAGCCCCAATAGCCACCCTCTAGCAATGCCCCTGACAGGGAGTATGTTATAGGCCCCCCTAACCTGAGGGAGAAGGGGGAGATGAACACAATTTGGATTAGCAACAAGGATGGGAAGTGTTATCATAATGGGGGATTTTAACCACTTCAGCACCGGAAGATTTTACCCCCTTCCTGACCAGAGCACTTTTTGCGATTCGGCACTGCGTCGCTTTAACTGACAATTGCGCGGTCGTGCGATGTTGTACCCAAACAAAATTGACGTCCTTTTTTCCCACAAATAGAGCTTTCTTTTGGTGGTATTTGATCACCTCTGCGGTTTTTATTTTTTGCGCTATAAACAAAAAAAGAGCGACAATTTTTACTTTTTGCTATAATAAATATCCCCCAAAAATATATATAAAAAAATGTTTTTCCTCAGTTTAGGCCGATATGTATTCTTCTACATATTTTTGGTAGAAAAAAAATCGCAATAAGCGTATATTGACTGGTTTGCACAAAATTTATAGCGTCTACAAAATAGGGGATAGCTTTATGGCATTTTTATTATTAGTATTTTTTTTTTATTAGTAATGGCAGCGATCTGCCATTATGGGACTGCGACATTATGGCGGACAGATCGGACACTTTTGACACTATTTTGGGACCATTGTCATTTATACAGCGATCAGTGCTATAAAAATGCATTGATTACTGTGTAAATGACACTGGCAGTGAAGGGGTTAACCACTAGGGGGCGATGAAGGGGTTAAGTGTGTCCTGGGGAGTGATTCTAACTGTAGGGGGGGCTACAACACACATGACAGCGATCACTGCTCTCGATGACAGAGAGCAGTGATCTCTGTCCTGTCACTAGGCAGAACTGGGAAATGCTTTGTTTACAAGCATTTCCCCATTCTACATCTGACACGATCGCGGGCACCCGGTGGACATCGCCAGTTCCTAAATGTCTTGCAGGACAATTTCATGGGTCAGATGGTAAAAACACCAACTAGAAACAAACCGTTACTAGAGCTACTGATTACCAACAATATAGACCTGATCTTGAATGTGGAAATACAGGGCAATTTAGGAAACAGCAATCACAGGTCAATTGGATTCCTGGATGGCTTACCTCCAATGTAAAATGCATATAAAAGCAAAGGAGAAGGCCTTAAAAAATACAAGGCTGAAGGATCATCATCAGCCTTCAGACTTTACAAAAAATGCAATAAGAAATGTAATGGTGCAATAAGGGCAGCTAAAATAGAACACCAAATAAATTCTTTAAGTATATAAACAGTAAAAAAGGAGGACAGACCATATTGGCCCCATAAAGAATGAGAAAGGACATCTGGTTACAAAGGACTGGGAGATGTCAAGGGTATTGAATTTATTCTTCTCCTCAGTCTTCATGAGGGAATCAGGGGGCTTCAGTAACCAAAACTGCAGTGTTTATCCTCAAGACACATTACAGGGAGCACCCTCATGGCTAACAGAGGACAGAATTAGAAATAGGCTTGGGAAACTTAACATTATTAAATCACCGGACCAGATGACTTGCATCCGAGAGTACTTAGGGAACTCAGTCAAGTAATTACCAGACCATTGTTCCTAATTTTTTTCTGGCAGTCTACTGACTGGAATGGAACCAGCTGATTGGAGAAAAGCCAATGTAGCACCAATATTTAAAAAAGGGCCAAAATACATCCCTAGAAATTACAGACCAGTTAGCCTTACATCAATAGTATGCAAGCTCTTGGAGGGGGTGATAAGGGACTACAGTTGTGCTCATAATTTTACATACCCTGGCAGAATTTATGATTTCTTGGCCATTTTTCAGAGAGTATGAATTATAACACAAAAACTTTTCTTTCACTCGTGGTTAGTGTTTGGCTGAAGCCATTTATTATCAATCAACTGTGTTTACTCTTTTTAACTCATAATCACAACAGAAACTACCCATGAGTTGATTGATCACCTAATTGTCTTAGTATCTCTTGCTCATAATATTTCTCAGATAGGAGAACAACATTGCCCCCTTTATCACTAGGCTTGATGATTAAATCAGGGGCCTCACTAAGCTCTTTTAGTGCTATACGCTCCTCTTGCAGGGGATCATCCTGGTTAAACCTATCCCATCTGATCTTGGAGAGATCCTCTTGGAAAAGATCAAGAAATATCGCAATCCACCGGTTATTCCTGAATTGTGGCATTTTAATGGATTTGATATTGGTTCACCTGTCTCTTCCATGGAGTTTCGATAGAGCATTCATTCTCCATATCGCTTACATCATCCTCCATCAAAGAGACAAGGTCATCTATTGCTTGCTGCTCCCTTACATTATGGGAAGGTCCAGAATCTCCGGGAACATCTGATATATCAGAGTGAATCAATCTAAGACATACCTTCATGAGAAATAGAAAGATGTCTTTGAACACCTCAAAATTACTCATCCTATTGGTCGGTAAGAAGGACAGACCATGGGATAGTAACCGCATATGCCTGCCCTGGAGGTCAAAGTTGGAGGGGTTGATAATTCCCATCTTATCAGTATCATCCTATGTGATTCACATGTGGTGCAGTGCAGTGCAATTTGAGCCCATTCATTTTAAATGGGCTGAATAGCACTGGTCCGCGGCACCAATAGTAGTGAATCCACTACTTTAAAAAACACACTGCAGTTAGATCGCCTGGTACCATGCAATCCAGTACAGGCAAACACACTACATGTACGGCCTTCGTTTGAGGTGTCGTTGACATTAACATTGACAGTTGCAGAACGCAATGTGTTTCAGGAATCGAGCAGAGAACACGGGTTTCCCACACCGCATTCTGGAGCACTAAACATTCAGAAGCAGGAAGAGGATGGGGCATCCCTGCACAGATCATTTCTATAGGATCCAGCTCCCTGCATAATGTGAGACATACTATTATAGATAATTTAGGCCACTAAAGCTTTAAAGGCATTATTCACCTACAGCAAAAAGTAGAAATATATTTGTGATGCTTTAATCTGACTGGTCCTCTTTGAACCAATCAGCTATTGCTGAATACTTACTCAAAAATGTAAAGGACATATACCAGATAATTAACTAAGCTTCCTGCACCAGAAATGAGTGCAGGAAACTATCTGGAGCATTGGTCACATTAATTAAACAGATAGACCTGTTTTAGGTCTATCTGTGTCACCTATGCCAGTTTCTATTTCAGAATGGAATAGAAACTGAAGTGGGTTCTGCTACCAATAACAAAGAAATTGCATCCTTTCTGCATGGAAAACTGCCGCATATCTCCATCAGCTCCAGACCTGGCAAATGGAATATGAGCTGTCAGCAGACAGCTCACAATTCTCTCTCTGCTCATACGAGCAAAGACTGTAGATCCCACCTCCTCCCTCCCACCAACACTCAACTGAGGGGGGGGGGGGCAGGGACGGACAGAAGAATCCAAAGTATTAAGCTGTATCTACCTTTCTGTGCTGTGACAGACACAGCCTAGAACATGGAGCAGATCAGTCTTAATAGGACTCCATTTATTAAGTTTAGAAGAGTAGTACAAGCTTGTGCTTGCACCACTCTGTTTCTTTCAAACATAGAATGCAAGATAAATATCCTGTTTAGATCACTATAAATAATGAGTTATCAAATTACCTTAACGATATCTCTTCTGCTGACACCTTCAAACACCTCCAGCAGCCTGAGCTGGGATGCAACAGTTGGACATTGGTCAAAACTGCTTCTAAGAATATTTCCAAGTTGATGTTCCAGACTCTGCAATAAAAATATTACACACTCTTAATGCCTTTGTCCAACATACCATAAATGGAATAATCTTTTTTTCTTCCCCTGAAGACTATTTAGAATCTACCATATCATAGCACATCATGCACATAATGTTGTTTTTTGAGTGTCATACTCATGATTACATTTTAGATGTCTACGATGGAACAGTGGTCCACACATCTCCATGAAATACCTGAGCAGCATTAACCCCACCACAATCTCCAGCATGCTCTTCATCAATCTCAGACAATCTTGACAGGCAATGAGGATTTGCAAAGCACAGTAGTCATTATTAACTAGAACCAGAAATCATCTATTTTAATGTAAGAAATATAAATTCTGCTTGGCTGCTATTGGTTACTGTGATTTGCATACCGCTCTTAAAACTGTGCATTGAAGGCTACAGATGTTCTAAAATGTACACTGCTGCTTAGGCAATAGTGCACAATTAAGTGGATTAAATAATACTGAAGCAACAGCAGTAAATTATAAACTTAGGAAAATGAAGGGCAAGGTTGGTAACTTCCCTGTTACTGCATTGCCTGCAGTATTGGCTCTCGATTCTTCCCCCTGCAGCCCATCAAGTTCTTGACCTAACTTTGTACCATTTATAACTAAATATCTATCTATCTATCTATCTATCTATCTATCTATCTATCTATCTATCTATCTATCTATCTATCTATCTATCTATCTATCATAAAAGGAAACATGGCCAAAACACAGCCTACACCAGTTTGGTTTTCATATAGTGAGTCCTGACAGAGCACCACCACCCCACTTACATCACTGCTCTCACAATCTTTCCGACAATTGGGCTCTCAGTCTCACCACCACCTGGGACTTGCTATCCACTTTCCCATAGCAGCTGTGCCCAATCATACTAATCTAGTGGATGTACTGTACTGTAGGCAGGGAAGTCCTGAGAGAGCTGCCCGGCAGGATTGATCATGCATGATTTTAACAAAAACAATTAGAAGTAATATAATTTGTTCCCAATTTTCTACAAAGTAGTACAAATGGAACTGAGCAATAAACTTACCTTAATCGAAGTTCTTAAATCAAAAAATGCTTTCTGAAATGGACTATTTTTGTCAATGTTAAAAATATCTTTAACTTGACTAATAAACGCATCTTTGGCCAGGCAATATGAATTCCAGATATCCTGTACCATAGCATCCAAACTTGAAGTGCCAGCACCTCCTATTGTGGTTACAGCCTTTAATACCTCAAAATGCTTCATGGTCTCTACCAAATCAAGTACATCATTGCATCTAGTAAGAAAAAAGAATGCTTCAGTACAAGTAACATATATTACAATACACAATCATGAAACTGATTAAACACTACTATTTATATGGTCATTTATTAAGCCATGAAAAGCGGAACACCAGGCAAAGTGTAATAACACAGTCAAAATGTATTCATCTTTAATGAGATGACACACTAACTGAAAAGATGGCAATTGCTGACATAACACTATATTGCATGGTAGTTCTTTAAAGAAGCACACTTTTTTTTTTTTTTTACAAACGTTAAAGCCAAATTCCAGGCATAACTTTTTTTATGTTTTTTTTTTTTTATAAACTTGTGAAGAGGAGATACTTTGGTTGAGTTTTTGCTTTTGCCAGTGACTGTGTTGGGGAGATTTCACCTAATTTTCTCACCCTGTGGCAGCCAAAAGAATTGAGGGGACTAGAGATTTCCCATTTTTCTTTCTGAATGAGAGTAAGGGAAATTCACCCCAGTGGGAACACAAACCACAAATTAAAGAAACGACAACGGTTCTATCCATTTCTCTTTCTGTCTAAAACGAAAAAAAAGTTTTGACTAGAGATAGGTTTGAATTGGTATTTACATTAAGATATTCACACTCACATTCTAACATCAATGATAATAAATAATGAAAATCTATTACCATGGATTTTCCTGATTTTCTTATAAAGAAAGCTCACCTTTCCATAAACATATTCATATTCTGGAAACAAGTTGCATTGTACAGAGGCCAGGGAGAATCTATCCATTTGGCATCTTCTTCATCCTTCTGATTTTTATCATTCATGGAAAGGTCCCTTCCATAAACTCTTGGAATTGGCACTTCATACATGGTAATGTTACAAACAGTTTCTGCTGCTTTCTTGGATCTGCAAAGAGTAACAGCACTCAGTTAAGGAATCTCATGTTTACTACACATTATGGAGGGCTTTATAGAATCAACAGTACTCTATGTGGGAAAAAAACACTGTTTAAGAGGGTTGTCTCTTAAAGTTAGGCATATGTGAAGAGATAATAAATAAGGATCTGTACCTAGCCATTGCTCTTCTTTAAAATGTCACAGTTGAGCAGGACTGAAGAAAAAAAAGCTTTACTCCCATAATGCAAGAGGACATTCCTGTATGTAAGCTGTGCTGCCAGCAACCATACTTTAGTTAAGAGGTTATAGGTACCAGCAAGAAACTTTTTAAAGAGTCATCCCATTGCTAGCACATAAGCTGATTTTTTAGTTAAATTAGGTATGGTGCTAATTGGTTTTATTCACTCTTTTTAGTACAATTTGACTCTTTTCTCAAGCACACTGCAGCAAGGTAGCTTTCTTCATAATGCCACTAAGTGTCAATCTGTGGTTTTCATGACCACCAGGAATGAGAGAGCAGATAAGTTGATACATGCACAGTGCAGTTTTATATGTTGTTCACACTTGATTGTCAAAATAGTGTGATATGATTTACATAAATAATTTACTTTGTTAAGCTGGCATTTTCCTCCGTCTTCATCATATTGAACTCATCAGCTTTCATTTTTACATCAAGGTAATTTCCACGAAATGTTGCACAGATTTTTAAAGCTTCCTTTAGCAAACTGTATGCCTGTAATATAAATAAGAATTTATCGGTATATATTTTTTTAAGTACAAAACATTTATAATATACATAGTATGAATAATATAATAATATACAGTAGTAAAAATAATAATATGAAGTTGACCAGGGTTAATTCGTATATCCAACAACTCAACCCATATTCAGATAACGTCCTACCCTTTTGTATGTTAGTCTCTGGTAGATATAATGAAAATCAACACACTTTTTAGTAACCAAAATCCTTTTCTTTAAGATGTGCCCCTGACAATGATTGAAAGAAACTTAGACAAGTTTTGTGTGGTGGTCATCTAAAGAGCAGTGCTAATACGATGACAAGAATGGTATACATGGACCCTCACCAATAGGGACGCGCACAGATCATTCCCTAATGTGATTAGATGGCTTGTGTACACCTAAGTACCTAAGCTGCAATAAATGACAATTCAAAAATACTAGTGAAAGAAAATTAATAACCAAGGTTAAAACTGTGACATATAAAAAAAGTGGCATGTGCAATAAAGGTGCAAAATATAAAGATAAGGGAAATGTGAACACAATAACATAATATGCTCATAGCCATAAAGCAAAATTATATATGAAAACAGCGGAATAATTGAAGAGGAAAAAGTCCAAAGTAGTGTTGCAGAAAAGTCCCAATATTAGAGAGACAGTAATCCAATGTTAACGACTGGTAATCTCAATTTCCATAGATGAGTCACCACCATGAAAGATCTCTACCACCTATAAGGTTGAATACACGTAATAAAGCTTGTGAACCCAATCAACCTACGGTGTTGGTTCAACCAGGCAAAGGTGATTATACATCAGTAGAGGGATGTTTCCATAGTCTCTCTCCAAAGGGCAGACTTTAATACGACTTTAAGGGATCACTGATGTAAGGAACTACTGATGTATAATCGCCTTTGCCTGGTTGACCCAGCACCGTAGGTTGATTGGGACCATGAGCTTTGGTAAGCTAATTCAACCTTATAGGTGGTGGAGATCTTTCATGGTAGTGACTATCTATGGAAATTGGGATTACCAGCCATTAACATTGGATTACTGTAAAAAAAAGGAGAACAGTTGGGACTTTATATGAGGCGGTGACCTGGTAAAGTCAATTGCCTCCATCCCTATCTATATGTCAAAAAAGAGGGCAAAGGGGATTGGGACTTTGAATGAAGCACATAGGTATAAAGAATTCAGTTTATTATATAAATTAACTTACAAACGCATAATCATGAGTAAGTGTATATCCAATACAATTTTTAACTGGTACAATTCATAAAAATGTATATCTATACATAAAATATAGACGAGTTGCCATATGATTATAAACTATTAACCCCCCTGGCGATATTTCCGAGTCTGGCTTGGGGTATGATTTCAGTACCAAAAGCAGTAACCCCGAGCCAGACTCGGGATCGCATCGCAGGATCCGGGAAGAGCTTTCTTACCTTGTCCCCTGGATCCTGCGATGTCTCCCCGCTGTGATCTGCAAGCCACTGTGTCTTGCTCGATTCACAATGCCGAGCTCCGTTCCGTGCGAGCGTTGCACGCACGGGGACGGAGTTCGGCGCCAAATTCAAAAAGTAAAAAAAACAGTATAGATACAGTATACTGTAATCTTACAGATTATAGTACTGTATCAAATAATTACACATCCCCTTTGTCCCTAGTGGTTTGTCTAGTGCCCTGCATGCAGTTTTACATTATAAACACTATTCTTTCTGCCTGGAAACTGGAGATTGTCCATAGCAACCAAAAAATGTCCGTTTACATCAAAAGTGCTTTTAGACCAGCTAGAAAACAGCGATAAGAAATTAGAATCACTTGCAGAATTGAGCGATAGTGATTTGTGGGGAAATTCGTCATCAAACACTGAAAGTAATGGCAATTCTTGCAACTGAGCAAATTTCAGTGTTTTTGATTTGATTACATTATTGAATCATTTTTATTATTATTATATTATTATTTCTTATAATTATTTATAGTTATTTATTATATTATAATTTATGATTTTGTTTTTCAAACTTTATCATACCCGGGATGTCTACTAAACTCTTGTTTGGACAGATTTAAGTGAGTTATTTCTAAGAATTACAGGCCTGCAATATAAAATGCCAAATTTCCATGCAAAATAATGGTACCGCTTTCAGCACCTAAAATCTGAAATAATCATACCGCCAGGGAGGTAATATCAAAAATTATACATACTGACAGATATTAATTGAATCATAGGAACACAACATATAATAGCTCTATGTATTTTGTGGATTGATCCACTCTTTGGGGGTCCCCGATCTACAGTGCCACACTTTTATTATATAGTCAACCTTGTAAGTATGGTAGTGGCTTTTTATACTTGGTTTTATTTTATTTTATTTTTTATGATTTTTCTTTTTTCCTTGGGTAGGATCAGACCATACAGCAACTCCTTCTATATTATTTTTTATTGAACTCACGCGCATGCTCCTGAAGAGTGTATCAATCCATGAAATGCATAGAGTTATTATATGCCGTGTCCCTATGATTCAATTGATATCTGTCAGTATATATAATTTTTGCTATTAATAGTTTATAATCATGTGGCAAGTGACAACCCATCTATATTGTATGTATAGATATACATTTTTAAGAATCGTACCAGTTATTATAATTGTATTGGATATACACTTACTCATGATTATGCGTTTGTATGTTAATCTATATAATAAACTGAATTCTTTATACCTACATGCTTCATTCAAAGTCCCAATCCCATTTCCGCTCTTTTTTGAAACATTGGATTACTGTCTCTCTAATATTGGGATTTTTCTGACCTACTACTTTGAATTTTTTCTCTTTAATTATTCCACTGTTTTCATACCTGACTTTGGTATCCATTTCCCCCCAGGCCCCCAAAACTAGTGTCCCCACTTGAATATTTCAGGGCGGGTCTTAAACTACAAGGGGTGTGGCCTTGACAGGAAGGGGTGGGTCATAGGGGGTGCACAAGTTTAGTCAGGCCTAGGGCAGCACAAAACTTAAATATACTACTGGGTCCACATATACAGTCGTATGCAAAAGTTTAGGAACCCCTGACAATTTCCATGATTGTCATTTATAAATATTTGGGTGTTTGGATCAGCAATTTCATTTTGATCTATCAAATAACTGAAGGACACAGTAATATTTCAGTAGTGAAATTAGGTTTATTGGATTAACAGAAAATGTGCAATATGCATCAAAACGAAATTAGACAGATGCATAAATTTGGGCACCCTTGTCATTTTGTTGATTTGAATACCTGTAACTACTTAGCACTGATCAATTGGAACACACAATTGGTTTGGTGAGCTCATTAAGCCTTGAACTTCATAGACAGGTGCATCCAATCATGAGAAAAGGTATTTAAGGTGGCCAATTGCAAGTTGTTGTTCTCTTTGACTCTCCTCTGAAGAGTGGCAACATGGGGGCCTCAAAACAACTCTCAAATGACCTGAAAACAAAGATTGTTCTACATTATGGTTTTGGGGAAGGCTACAAAAAGTTATCGCAGAGATATAAGGTGTCAGTGTCCACTGTGAGGAACATAGTGAGGAAATGGAAGACCCCAGGCACAGTTCTTGTTAAGGCCAGAAGTGGCAGGCCACATAAAATATTGGAGAGGCAAAGGCGAAGGATGGTGAGAATGGTCAAAAACAGCCCACAGACCACCTCCAAAGACCTACAACATCAACTTGCTGCAGATGGTGTCACTGTGCATCCTTCAACAATTCAGCGCACTTTGCACAGGGAGAAGCTGTATGGGAGAGTGATGCGAAAGAAGTCTTTTCTGCACACACGCCACAAACCGAGTCGCTCGAGGTATGCAAACGCACATTTGGACAAGCCAGCTTCATTTTGTAATAAGGTGCTGTGGACTGATGAAACAAAGATTGAGTTATTTGGTCATAACAAGGGGCGTTATGCATGGTGGCAAAACAACACAGTTTTTCAAGAAAAAAACTTGCTACCCACAGTAAAATTTGGTGGAGGTTCCATCATGCTGTGGGGCTGTGTGGCCAGTGCCGGCACTGGGAATCTGGTTAAAGTTGAAGGGCGCATGGATTCCACTCAATATCAGCAGATTCTTGAGAATAATGTTGAGGAATCAGTCACAAAGTTGAAGTTATGCCGGGGCTGGATATTTCAACAAGACAACAACCCAAAACACTGCTCAAAATCTACTTAGGCATTTATGCAGAGAAACAAGCACAATGTTCTGTAATGGCCATCCCAGTCCCCAGACCGGAATATCATTGAACATCTGTGGGGGGGATGTGAAGCGGGCTGTCCATGCTCGGCAACCATCAAACCTAACTGAACTGGAGATGTTTTGTAAGGAGGAATGGTCCAAAATACATTCATCCAGAATCCAGACACTCATTACAGGCTATAGGAAGCGTCTAGAGGCTGTTTTTTCTGCTAAAGGAGGCTCTACTTAATATTAATGTGATTTTTCTGTGAAATTTATGCACCTGTCTAATTTGGTTTTGATGCATATTGCGCATTTTCTGTTAATCCAATAAACCTCCTTCAGTTATTTGATAGATCAAAAATTTGATAAATCAAACACCCAAATATTTATAAATGACAATCATGGAAATTGTCAGGGGTTCCTAAACTTTTGCATACGACTGTACCATTCTTGTCATTGTATTAGCGCAGCACATTATATTATATGATTTTTAACACAAATTTCCATGTCCTTTTGTGGTGCTAGCTGCTTTTTTCATATATATATATATATATATATATATATATATATATATATATATATATATATATATATATATATATATATATGTATATATATATATATATATATACATATATATATATATATATATTATAATAGTCAAGTAGAAATAAATATTGCAGAACTTTTTTCTCGTTTTTCTCGAACTAAAATGACTGTGTTGCCTTGTGTTAAAAAAGCCTGCTGGTGAAAAGCATTGTATACCTGTACCAGATTTTAAATGCGCTACAGTATACAGAGATTAAAACTTTGACAGTTGACTTATTACCTTCATACTTGAAAATCCAAATATATGAGTGACCAAGCTGTAACTCCTTAGTAGGTGTTAAGAAATTATACAGAATTCAGAAGTGCTCACTAACCTAAAAGTGCCTAGCCAACTTAGATGTGGTTCTCCCAGTGTTCCCACTTTCTGCTATGTAATCAGAGTACTTTTAGGCTTTTAAAACATATTTATATTGTCAAAATTTGGTGACTGAACACGCTTTAAGTACTAAGCACAGAGGAGATTTCAGGTGACTTTGCTGTTTACTTACATTTCGGAAACTGTATTGCTTTTTATTGAACGCAAAATTATTTTAAAAATATTTATATGTCTAACAAGGATGTTAAATGTGTTTTCTGTATTAGGTCCTCGTAATATGTAAATACTCATAGTAATATAACACCACAAGGAAAAAAGAAACATTAATTAAATCCGGATATAAGCTGTTGTAGACACAGCTATATGAAACATTTACCAATTATTTATACCCTCTAGAATAAATAAAATGTCTGTCCCTACAAATAAAGCATTTTTATTTTTTTACAATATATTTCACTTTCCTTATAATGGGTGGAAGGCATCTCATGCAACAGGTAGAAAAGAGATCTTCAACAAGAATAGTGTGTTCTAGCAGTTGTGATAGATTGTGTCAAAATAGGACTGGACACTTTTATCAAGAAAAAATATATGAAAGGTAACCTAAATTACTAAGGTAGAACACAGATTCAGAGATTTATCCGACTGCACATTTGTAAAGCAAATTGGATAATGCTTTACAAAAGGTGTTTACCTTCCTATAGATCAGCCAGGGTTTCTAAGGATGAAAGTTTTTGTCTGTCTGGACTCACTGGAGATGTGTCTTTTGCACCCTATGTAAAAATAGAGACTATAGGCCTGTACAAAGATGTACTGGAAATATACTGTAGATATTCTTACCTGAGTATTCTGAAGCAAATTGTTTCCTAGCAGACCACAAGCTATCTGAACCACTTCATTGGACATTAGTTTAAGCAGGTTTACAAATACTTTACGTTGCTGATAGTATCTATAAAAAAAATTGCATTAGAAGTATTTAGTCATCATACATGTATGTGTATGCAATTATATCTCATAAAAAAATACATTATTTGATATGAATAATTAACATATATTTTTGCAACACAAGACAAAAGCTTAGTTGTAGGAATTTCATGACAATTGCTCATTGTCTCTTATTATCACGACTAAAAAAGACCAATTTAAATGAAGAATTTTTACTGCTACCTGTTAAACACTGCATTATTGCTCCACATCACAGTCTGCATTTTATATCTCAGTGTGGAGCCTACTCAACACTACAGAGAGCACTCCATGACTGGAGTAAAGGCTAATGACAGCTACTTATAATTATATATACACGTCTCTTTTAACTTGATATCTATCATAATAAATTGCTGACAGGATAACCTCTAGAAAAGTAGAATGGTTGGCCATGTTATGTGGAAGTTCATATCACTGGTGTTATGTATACAAACAGTAATGGAAAAAGGAAGAGACCAACAATTGGGGAGATCAGGTAGGTGGTGGGGGACACAATTCACTAAGAGGTAATGCAGGGTATATAACTTTTGCTTATCTTTGATGACTCACTTTCAAATCTATAGTGCAGCTGGATAAATATGCATTCTCATCTGCGAATGCACCTGACACTGATTACTCGTGAGAATCCCGGCAGGGGTCCTGGCGATTAGCTGCGGGAGGCAGCCCCATAGAGAGCAATGTAAGGCTGTTGGCTTCCACAGCTTATCGCGGCCACTCATATGTAATTGTTCATGCAGCAATCACATGTGAGTGCCTGGCACTGGACACCTGATCCTTGCATAAGCAATTACATGTGAGAGTCTGTGACTAGCTTTAAGGAGGTGGCAGTCTTCCATTGCATTCAATGTGGCTGCCTCCTGCAAAAAATCACCGGGAACCCCCGCAGCGCGTTGCAATCGGTGTTAGGTGTATTCGCAGGTGTGTCAGCTACTAGATGCAAGAGATACAGTAACAAGAAAATTGGTTGTGGACATAAATACACACAGTTTGGATCACAATTTGGCTGAACTGACCAGATTTCGATCCATCTATGGCCGGTTTTAGTATGTCTTATTTAAGTAAAAAGTTGTAGAGACAGATTGTCACTGTGTAAAGAAGTACATAGTAACAGGGATACATCCTGTTTTAGCAGTGAAGGGGTCCCTGAGACTGATTAAAGACAGGTGGTTGTTGCTTACAAAAGAAAGCAGTCTCCAATCAGTCTGGAGAAGATAGAGTGGTGCAGCTCTGTCCATAGTGGGACAGACAGAGGCCCCAAGCCAAATGATTCAGGGCAGTCAGAACTGCACAAAAAAAAAGAAAAAACAGGAGGCTGCACATGTTTTGTCTGCAATATTCTGAAAACCACCAAGGGTAAGGATTTTGTATTTTCTTTCGAAAAAAAAAAAAGCGGCAAAGAGTGCTAAAAAGTACTCTGCTGGGTGGACTGAGTTCCTGAAACACTCTTGACTTGGATCAAATCCTTGCAGTGTATATGATTAGATTCCCAGACTTTAGTGGAATATAAATTTTGAACGGTGTGTCACTATGGATAATTCACATCTTTTATGTAAACAATAAATGCAAAAGTATACCTGCTAATGTTTTAAAACAGATTTCCAAGGAAAATGTTTCTGATCTTTTATAAGGAATCACATTCTGCACCACATGGTCTAGTAGAATCCCAGAATACTACAACCCCTGGCAAAAATGATGGAATCACCAGTCCCTGAGGATGTTCCTTCAGTTGTTTATTGTTGTAGAAAAAAAGCAGATCACAGACATGGCCAAAAACTAAAGGCATTTCAAATGGCAACTTTCTGGCTTTAAGAAACACTAAAAGAAATCAAGAAAAATGATTGTGGTGTCCAGTAACAGTTAGATTTATAGAACAAGCACAGGGAATAAATTATGGAATCACTCAATTCTGAGGAAAAAATTATGGAATCATGAAAAACAAACAAAATAACACTCCAACACATCACTAGTACTTTGTTGCACCACCTCTGGCTTTTATAACTGCTTGCAGTCTCTGAGGCATTGACTTAATGAGTGATAAACAGTACTCTTCATCAATCTGGCTCCAGCCTTCTCTGATTGCTGTTGCCAAATCATCTTTGCAGGTTGGAGCCTTGTCATGGACCATTTTCTTTAACGTCCACCACAGATTTTCAATTGGATTGAGATCCGGACTGTTTGCAGGCCATGACATTGACCTTATGTGTCTTTCTTCAAGGATTTTTTTCACAGTTTTTGCTCTATGGCAAGATGCATTATCATCTTGATAAATGATTTCATCATCCCCAAACATCCTTTCAATAGATGGGATAAGAAAAGTGTCCAAAATGTCAATGTAAACCTGTGCATTTATTGAAGATTTAATGACAGCCATCTCCCCAGTGCCTTTACCTGACATGCAGCCCCATATGATAATTGACTGTGGAAATTTGCATGTTTTCTTCAGACAGTCGTCTGCATAAATCTCATTGGAACGGCACCAAACAAAAGTTCCAGCATCATCACCTTGCCCATTGCAGATTCGAGATTCATGACTGAAAATGACTTTCATCCAATCATCCACAGTCCACGATTGCCTTTCCTTAGCCCATTGTAACCTTGTTTTTTTGTGTTTAGGTGTTAGAGATGGCTTTCTTTTAGCTTTTCTGTATGTAAATCCCATTTCCTTTAGGCGGTTTCTTACAGTTCGGTCACAGATGTTGACTCCAGTTTCCTCCCATTTGTTCCTCATTTGTTTTGTTGTACATTTTCTGTTTTCAAGGCATATTGCTTTAAGTTTTCTGTCTTGACGCTTTGATGTCTTCCTTGGTCTACCAGTATGCCTGCCTTTAACCACCTTCCCATGTTGTTTGTATTTGGTCCATGTTTTAGACACAGCCGACTGTGAACAATCAACATCTTGTGCAACACTGCGTGATGATTTACCCTCTTTACCTACATACTAACAAGCAGATTTAATCTGATGCAGGTGTTAGTGTTTGTAATGAAAATTTACAGGGTGATTCCATATTTTTTTCCTCAGAATTGAGTGATTCCATAATTTATTCCCTGTGCTTGTTCTATAAATCTAACTGTTACTGGCCACCACAATTATTTTTCCTGATTTCTTTTAGTGTTTCTTAAAGCCAGAAAGTTGCCATTTGAAATGCCTTTAGTTTTTGGCCATGTCTGTGATCTGCTTTTTTTCTACAACAATAAACAACTGAAGGAACATCCTCAGGGACTGGTGATTCCATAATTTTTGCCAGGGATTGTATATGCCAAATGGTATGTTTATTAAACTATAAAAACTTTTTTTTTTTTTTTTTTGCAAATGTTCTTTTTAGTAATGGTTAAGTTAGATCTTATCAGAATAGATAATATAAATGGCAGAAAGAGAGTTTTTCAGCGTAATACAGTATTTTGTAGTTCTGAACTCTTTTCACTGTAAGCAAAATATGATGTTTCAAGGTTTCTTATGGTGTTTTGATTGGCTAAAGTTTGGCAGACGTTGCTATAATAATAATAACAATAATAATAATATTCTCTTTAGTCTATAAACATGTCTAATAAATAGGAAAATGAACAGAAACAATTCTAGTCTTTTTTAAAACAGTTATGAAACATAATAACATAGAGATACAAATGAAAAACAATTTATCTTAAAAGCAGTTGATATGATGACAAGCTGAAAGATTAAATAACATGCAATTACATCTAAAAGTTGTGATTATTGTAAATGCTTTAAAAACTATCCAGTTACTTTTAACTGTTGTAAAAGCGTACTTACCTGGAGTGCTTCCAAACAAAATACAAATGGTGGAGCATTTGAAAAAAACATTTCTGCTTCTCTGAGTGGAGCCTGGCAGATTTTAGTTGATCATAGCACGTAACCAATGTCTTTAGGAACATCAAGTTTTCTTTTGCTTGATGCCATTCCTAGTAATAAAGAGTATATTTGCAATTACAAGTTCACTAAACCGAACGACTCATTGACAGTTGTGAACTATGTATTTAAAATTCTTTTTACTTAAAATGTGTACAGAATGTAACCTCCCTTAAATGAACATACATTCTTTCTAAGGACAGCCTTACACTATATCAGCCTTTTTCAACCAGGGTGCCCAGGCACCCTGGGGTGCCTTGAGGTTTTTTCAAGGGTGCCTTGGCAAAATGCCTAAAAATGTATCAAATATTATATACAAGCCAACAGGTGGATCAAGCCTGCCTTTTTAATTACACATATCCATGAGTTTTCATTTTGGACCATTACATTACTTTCTAGACACTGGCATCCTAACAACCAATGGTGTTATCAGTTCATTAGGAGGATGTCTGTACAGTATCCTTATTTGACCCTTCTGTGCCCCTCTCCCTCAGCACTGGGGTGACATTAGCTGACTGATGGAGAGAAATTGAGGGAGAAGAGAAACAGAGGAATACTTGTCAGTACCAGTGTGCAAAAGTGTATTTGCTTTGGAAGAATAAATCCCCTCTAACGTTGGGTGTCTTACATGTGGATGTTGCTTCATTTGGTAAAATTAGAATAGTTTTATTCTATTATTATATTATATTATTAGAATAGTTTTTTACATTTTAGAATGGGATGCCTTGAGACTGTCTATGATTTTAAAGGATGCCTTCACATTGTCTTTAATTTAAAAGGGTGCCTTAACTGAAAAAAGGTTATATGATAATCACAGTCAAGGAAGCTATAAACCAGTTCCCGACCGACTCACGCAGATATACCGCGGCAGAATGGCTCTTCTGGGCAATATCCCGTATATATACGGCTTTGCCCAGCAGAGCCACCAGAGGGCGCGCAAGCCCATATTTATAGCACTGATTGCTCTGTAGCTGTCAATGGTCCTAAAAATGTGTCAAAAGTGTCCGATCTAAAAATCGCAGATCACCACCATTACTAGTAAAAAAAATAATAATAAAACGCCATAAAAATGGCATAAATCTTTCCCATAGTTTGTAGACGCTATAACGTTTGCGCAAACCAATCAATATACGCGTATTGTGATTTGGTTTACCAAAAATATGTAGAAGAATACTTATTGGCCTAAACTGATAAAGTTTTTTTTATTATTATTAATTTGGGGGATATTTATTATATTGTTTTTTTTTCAAAATTGTCACTCTTTTTTTGTTTATAGCGCAAAAAATAAAAACCACAGAGGTTATCAAATACCACCAAAAGAAATCTCTATTTGTGGGAAAAAAGGAAGCAAATTTCATTTGGGTACAGCATTGCATGACCGCGCAATTGTCAGTTAAAGCGACGCAGTGTCAAATTGTAAAAAGTGCTTTGGTCAGGAAGGGGGTAAAATCTTCCGGGGCTGAAGCGGTTAAGCATTATGTTTGCTTCCTGCAAACTGTGATCTCCAATGAATGCATGAATGCACTATAATGGGGTTATTACATTCTGGAAATCAAGGTTTGAGCAAATGCTGCATTCATCTACAAGATCCCATGTACATAGATAGTTGAAATTGCATATGTCTGTAAAGATTACATGCTAACCAGTAGAATATTATACATATTTCGGTACTTTCGGGTTCATAGTACTCAATTTAGCACATATAACACGTGTACATTTTTTGTACAGTAATTAAAAACACTCTACTAAGTAAGATCATTTTTTTTTCTCACCTTTTGTACATCGTTTGTCACTGCAGAAATTGAATTACCATACATGCTTTTAGCCTGCTCCAGATGGTAGACAATCTCTCTGGCTTCAGTAGAATTTAACTGCAGGCTGATAGATTCCAGATTGTGAATGAGCATTTCCCACATCTCCTTTTCCTGATAAATCCCTGCCATTACACCCTTGGCTTTAATCTCAGCAAGAGGTTCATGTTTGAGCACAACCTGTAGAGAAAGATTATATGAGTGAATAAATGAATAACAAAGGAATAACAACCTGAAATAAATCTGTGCTTTGCCCCAACAGATGCTTATACTTAACTCCCCTTCACACTCCTGCTGCTCCGTTTTCACTTTGAGAGCAAAGCGAGTTAGCACTAGGTAAACTCCCAATTGTGACTTAGAGCTTACATAGGCAGTGGGTACCTGAGTGGTCAAGTAACCGTACTGCCACCTTGGGTGAAAGGGAGTGGGCCAAATGTTCTTTTACACTCAGAAGTACCTGGTGAGGTATCAGGTAGAATCATATTACTTTGTCTTGTATTAAACAATTGCATGCTACTTTAAAAAAAGATTTTAGGAGGGGGTTTCATTTTCATTTTTTTTAAACTTTATTTTTTCATATAGGAGAACAATAGTCCCCTATGTGATGCTGTTTTGTTTAGACAATACATTAGGGGTCTTTTAGATCCTTTATGTCTTTTAGATACTTTTTTATTTGAAATAAAACAATAAATGGCACTCCGGTGTTAATTTCAAATTCTTTATTTCAGTCCATTAAAATAGGTAGAAAAAACAGCAAGATCTGCCGACGTCTTGCTGTTTTTGTACCCTGTTTAATAGACTGAAATAAAGAATTTGGAATTAACTCTGTAGTGCTGTCATTTTATAGCACATATCTTCAGCAATTAGTTGGAAAGGCATCCAGCAGTTTTTGTGGACAACAGTGGACCAACCCGGAGTGTTTTTTTTTTCCCCATGGTTACAGGAACACATTTTATAGTTCTTACCTTGATCTGCCTTATCCAGCCAATGACTGAGGTTTCCAAAATATGTATTCCAGCTCCATGCTTGTTGAATAATGAGGTGTTTTTCAATAATTCAAGAGAGGGAATGGGAAGTACAATGGAACCCTTTAAAGAAAATTCAAGATGTTTTTGTTCATTGGTGATACATGTACGTTATGATTTCATCCACCTGACCACTTTTGTTGGCAGCTCTAACATTTCTAGAAATGTAGTAAGTACAGTATATATGTAACTATGTAACTGATAGATGAATAGTAACAAGTCAGCGTTAGAAACAATTCCTATGTGTAGGCAGCGTACATTAGGTTTAATATACAGAAACCTTACAATTAGTGCACAACAATAACAAAGCGACACAAACTATAAATTATATATCAAACCTTAAAAAAGTCCTTCTAAAATAAGCGCCCATAAATACTAACTGTCCTCCACCATCCAATGGACTTCACTGAGTGATAGAGTGAAAACTCACCAAAAATAATTGCTGCCAAATCACAAGCAGCAACTTTGATGAGCTTGACACAGGTTGGAATGTTTGTAAAAGAGAATCTCTTGGATTCCAACAGGCATTTTTGCTGCTTGTGATTTGGCAGCAATTACTGTCAGTGAGTTTGCATTCTGTCTGGTGATTGGTGGTACACACTTTTTCTGTGGAGGTTATGTTAATGGTTATGTTAATGTTAATGGTGGAGGAATTCACAAATATTCGTTGGTGACTGCATATTTTATTATCTGGTGAACAGTGTGTACATTGTGTGAATACTAAATACCACACTGTGGTCCCTCTTTTTTTAATGGTAAGTGAGGTTTGTCTATACAGTAATCTGATATAACTCCACCACCTGGATGAGCTGGACAAAGGCTGGAGCTGATTTAAAGGGAATACAAGAGGTCCTCTTTTACGATTACTCCAACCATTATTTCTGGTGAGGCTTCACTTTATCTGGTAATGACCATTGGATGATGGAGGAGAATGTTTATGGATGTTTATTTCAGAAGGAGTTTTTCCACATTTGATATATCATTTCTATTTGGTGACGCTTCATTACTATTATGAAGTAACTGATATATGCTGGCCATGCTTGTAATCTCCATATAGACTGCTTTGTTTGCAAAGGAATTCCCCCCAGAGCTTAGTGAAAGAAGTGAAGCTTTTTTCATCCATAGAAACCTTAGGTATAAACTAAAATCTCCAGTATCATACAACAGTGGGCTATAATGGCAACAGAGTGGAGACATAACTGAGTAAAATAACAATCTTTATTATACAAGGTTAAAATTAATATAAATATAAGTATTGAGCCCCAAACAGATGTGAAGAAAATGTATGCTTTCTATGGACTGTGAGCTCACAGATAATCCATATAATCAATTCTGTACATAAAAGTAAAGGCAATCCAAAGGATGAGATGCTTTATGGGCTGCCGTCTGTACGGTCAATGTTAAGCCAAATATTTGGCAAAACGTTGACCGTACAAATTGGATTGGATTGACTTTTATGTATAGAATTGATTATATGGATTATCTGTGAGCTATTTATAGACCATAGAAAATATCAATTTTCTCTCCATCTGTTTGGTGCTGGATACTTCTATTATTAATTTTACCTTGCATAATAAAGATTATGTTATTTTAGTCAGTTATGTCTCCACTCGGTTGCCGTTATAGTTCGCTATTGTAGGATACTGTAGATTTTTTGTCCAGTTATTATCTAAGCTTTCTGTTTGTTTTGATTTGGATGAGGCCAAAAAAGTATTTTTTGTTGAATTACGCTTTTTTCATCCAATCATGTACAAATTTTCCTTGAATATGATTGGGTACTCTTTGAAAAGTGAAATTTTACCACATTCACTAAGCTCTGGAGAAAATTTCCCTGCAAAGTGAACAGCCTATTTGCCCAAGGTGTATGCTTGTTATTGTTTTTTTGTGTGCTACTCATAAAATGTGTTAATAGTGTATTCTTTGTAAAAAAAAAAAAAAAAGAGTTCTAACCTACCTGTGCTTGACCTGCAATGACTTTCAGGCTCCCAGTAAACCGATGTAAAACATCAATGATCTTGTCGTTGCTGTATATTCCACCTGCTGCACTGTTGTTTGTCAAAAGTGGCAAGTAGACTTGGTGAAGAAGACTATCAAAATACTTTAACGGGAGTCTATCACAGTCCACAGAAATCACATGATCAGCTAAAAGTGAATTGGATAATTTTATTTATGTTATATCAGGCATTTCTAATATGTACAGTATGCATAGTATCTTAATATATTTTAAAGATTGTGGTGCATTATGTATTATATTGAACACTCATGCAAATGATAAAGGCAGGGCCAGTTTTAATATTGATTGGACCCTGGGCCAACATTTTTTTGGGCCCTCCCGAATCCACTGTTTGTGGGTAGTGCGGGCTCAAGGGGCAGCTGCTTTGGGCCCTACAACAATGACTGGGCCCAGGGCAGCTGTTTGCCCTATGTTAAAGATGGCCCTGAATAAAGACAATTCATATGTCCAAAAACGTGAGATTTTGGGTACTAGTAGACAACTCTGTTAGCTTATTTCCAGTGGGTTACAATTGAATCTTTGATCTCTAGGCATTGGGAAAGCACCTCATTGCAGCAATACAAACATTTACAGTTGTTTTAGCTGAACTACTACTGGATAAAATTATTGTGCCATAAACTATCCAAACAATATTCAGATTTTTTTGCATGTTCTCCCTGTGCATGTATGGGCTTTCTCTGGGTACTCCAATTTCCTTCCACACTCCAAAGACATGCTGATAGGTCAATTGGCTCCTGACTAAGTTGGCCCTAGAATGTGTATGCATGAATGTGAGTTAGATTGTAAGCTCCTTGTGAGTGAATTTCCAATATACAGTATATTTAGTAAGTGCTGTGTAAATTGTCAGCACTATATAAGTACCTGTAATAAATAAAATACAAATAAAATTTTCTGTGCGTATTTGGTACTCTGATAAAGCAAAGTTCATAATACTATTGTTTAAAAAGAGAAACATGGAGAAATATAAGAACAACATGAGAATATAAAAACAAATGTCATTAGAGTATACAGCAAGTAAGGTGAAGGTTAGATCAAAAAGGCTAATCTGTATACTGTGCAAACAGGCTGGTAATACTACAGACCAGGGTCACTGATATGGGGGTAGCTCCGGTCCTCCTGTATGGGGCCTGGGCCCCTACAATTCAGCAGGGCGCCTGGTGGCAGATCAGGGCTTTTTACTTCAAGGAACAGCTGACTACTCTCCTGGTCTGCAAAATATACAAACAAAAGTTCCTTGGGCCCCATTTGTTTAGCTGGGGACTGGGAGCCAACGGAGTAATCCTTGTGCAGCGGCTCCCTACAATTAGGTTAAAGTCCCAGCCTCTTCTTCTATATCAATCCATAGGGTCATTAATGTAATTGCTGGTGCCACAGCACAAGGATTACTCCACTTGGACTATTTTATGATTTTCAGGCATAGATGGAATCTGTTTTTTTGTAATTGCTGCAGACCAGCACATTAGCCAGCGGTGCCCCAAAGTAGACATTAAATTGTCCTAAGGCCCCTGCTGAACCGACAGAAATTACTGTTCCTTCCCAACAGCCTTGGGTCTCATTTACACATAAAATATGGAAATGGTATACCTCACTAATAAACAAAAAACTGTAAGAAATTTGTGAAAAATAGCAGCGACACAAAAACATGAGATATATTCATGCACATAAGAGTAATAAACAAAAAAGGTTGCGCTCAATAAAGGTGAATGCACCAAATTCTATAAATCAAGTTAAACAATCAAGAGCATATACAATAACAAAAATGTATAAAAATCCGTGACACATGTGATAGTAATAGAAGTACTGATATAAAAGTAAAAGTCTCTGAAGGGTAAAGAAAAGAGTGTAGCAAAATTCTGCAATGAGAAAATTCCAGCAGGATGGAAATTTTCCAGGGCTTTCACCACCACCAAGGGAAAATGGAGGTCTCCATTTGGCAATCACTCAAAGAAGTGGGGACTCTTAAAAGGAAGGAGTGGACCTCCTGCATCAAGGTCAAACACGCCTGCAGATACAGACCTCTGTGGGGTCTAAGGATGGATCCTAACTCCAGAATACACTGGCAATCTGAGGCCATCCTTCCCAATGTACAGCTACCATCCAACTCCGTTCCTCTAGATCCCGATCCTCCAAGATAGCACAGAGCGCATAAAGGAATAATGGCTCCAATAGTGCATTATCTTTAAAACTTCATTTATTTCCTAAAATACTTGCCGGCAAACAAATTCACCTGAATACCCGCACTTCCGGGGTCACGTGGGGTGTAATCATGTCAGCGCGTAGCTCTGCCCGACATGTTTCATCATATGTGACATCTTCCAGGGGCATGGGCGACGCGCTGAGTCATCACGTTTTATAACACAAAAAGAGAGCCAAGCCTCACTTTCACCTAGTGGTCATCTTGCAGCCAATATATATTAAAACAGCACTCTTTGTATAGAAAGAACCAAACCTCAATGTAACTTCAGGATATGGAAACTCATCTTGCTATTTTACCCAAAAGTGGATCTAGTCCATGAAATATAAAAATACATAAAAAATATATGAATAAAAATAGCATCATATGTAAACCCATTTCGAAATACATATATATATATACTGCAATTCAATTCAAAAGGTATTATTATGCAGTCGTCACTTTGAAATGAGGACCTCTAGTGGACATAAAGGAAACAGTTGGTCTTTACTCGAAGAATACAAATATATGCATATACAAAAAACATTAAATCTATATATAAAAATAAAAAATGGTAAAAATATATTAAGCATTATCAATGAAGACATTAATTTCCACATCTAAATTGAATCCTAGAGGTCTGAGACATTTAACCCTATATGCAACTCATTTCGAGTTTGGAAATAGCACATCTCTTGGGTCCTCCTCTCCAATGTGATCTCAACTTATCAATACCTATAAAGGAGGTACCTCTAGGATTTTGGTTATGAACCTCAAGGTAATGCTTAGAAACTGGATGACCTTTAAACCCTCTCCTAATATTCCCAATGTGCTAGTTGAGTCTTACTTGGAGAGGTCGTATAGTATGTCGTATCATACGTTGTACATATTGTAATCCGCAGGGACAGGTCAAAAGATAAACTACATGGGTAGTCGAACATGTGATGAAGGGCTTTATTTGAAATTCTTGGGAAGTGCTAGTGGAAATAAATTTAGTGGTTTTCCTATCTCTAATATAATTAATGGAGCATACAGTACATCTTTTACACTTATGGTATCCAATCAAATTCTGGAAGAACTTTAATTTGTTATTATTAGGGGGATCACAAACACCAGGGGCTATTGAGTCCTTCAAAGAAGGAACTCCTCTAAATACCACCCATGGCTTGTGAGGGAGAATAGGGCCAAGTATATGATCATTTAATATATGCCAGTGTTTACGTACAAGTTTTTTTTTTTTAAATGTTCATGGGAAAATACAGTGACAAAAGGCCACAAATAATTGTTTTGTTCACTGGTCACTTTAGGTTTCTCAACCAAAAGTTGATCTCTATTCAATTCCTCGACTTCAGTTATTCTTTGTTCAAAGACTTGAGCTGAATAGCCTTTCTCTATAAACCTATTAGTTAAGATGTTAACTTGCACCTTAAAGTCCTCTATTTTGGTGCAATTTCGCCTAAGGCACATATATTGACTTTTTGGAACTGAATCTAGCCATAAGTGATGATGACAACTATCACGGGGAAAAAGGCATTCTTATCTGTGGGTTTAAAATAAGTAGATTTGAGGAACTGACCCCCCTCAACTTGTATTTGCAGGTCCAAAAATTGATGGTGTATTGATTTGATCTGCTTCATATTTAAATTCTATACCCCTATCATTATCGTTCAAATGCTCCATAAAAGTATGCAAAGACTCCCTCGTGCCATTCCATAGGAGGAGGACATGGTCGATATACCTAGCGGACAAGACCAACTGAGGTCTGCGGTTGGCATAGGCGACGTCCTCCTCCAAATGGATTACCAATGAATAGATTGGCTAGGCTGGGGGCAAATTTTGCCCCCATAGCCATGCCCCTATTCGGAAGGTAATACTTGTCACTAAACCAGAAAAAGTTGTGCGTGGTAGCAAACTCTAACAGCTCTATGATAAACCCCCTCTGTTTAGCAGGTAGAGCAGAATTTTTATTGAGAAAATATTCAACAAATTAAATTCCCCATTGATGAAGGATTATTGTGTATTATGATGTAATGTCTGCATTAACTAACCAATAACTCTCTCTATATTTATAATTATTCAATATACAGTTGTGCTCATAAGTTTACATACCCTGGCAGAATTTATGATTTCTTGGTCATTTTTCAGAGAATATGATAATGACAACAGAAACTACCCAAATGACCCTGATCAAAAGTTTACATACCCTAATAACATACACACAAGTTGACACAAAGTGGTTTGAATGGCTATTAAATGTAACCACCCTCACCTATGATCTGTTTATTTGTAATTAGTGTGTATAATAGGTCAATGAGTTTCTGGACTCCTGACAGACCCTTGCATCTTTCATCCGACGTTTCTGCATTCTGAGTCATGGGGTGTCACGTACCTGGTGGTGGAGCCCAGAATGCAGGGAGTGTACGTCCGCGCGCATCCGCGTGCACTCGTGCACGCCCGTGTACCGACCGTACGTGCCCATTCGTACCATCGTGCACCCGCGTACCCCCGTTCGTACGAACGCGCAACCGCCCGCGTTTGTTCGCACCAACGCGCCTCCGAATGCGTCCTCTGGCTCTAACAACAGTGGTTCTGTTAACCGATCTTCCGCCGACGGTTGTGCTAACAGAACGCCTTTCATGACATGGGGAAAGCAAAAGAATCAAGAAGTGAAAAATGAGGGGTTCTGTTGAAACCAAACCATGGTCAGGTAGACCAACTAAAATTTCAGTCACAACTGCCAGGAAAATTCTTCGGGATGCAAAGAAAAGCCCACAGATAACTTCAGATGAAATACAGGACTCTCTGAAAACATGTGGGGTGGCTGTTTCAAGATGCACAATAAGGAGGCACTTGAGGAAAGCCATTACTACACAAATGCCACAAAGTATCCCGCTTACAATATGCCAAACAGCACACAGACAAGCCTCAAACCTTCTGGCACAAAGTCATTTGGAGTGATGAGACCAAAATTGAGCTTTTTGGCCACAACCATAAAGGCTAGATTTGGAGAGAAGTCAACAAGGCCTATGATGAAATGTACACCATTCCTACTGTGAAACACTGAGGTGGATTGCTGATGTTTTGGGGATGTGTGAGCTACAAAGGCACAGAAAATTTGGTCAAAATTGATGGCAAGATAAATGCAGTTTGTTATTAAACAATACTGGAGGAACATTTGCATTCATCAGCCAGGAAGCTGCGCATGGGACGTACTTGGACATTTCCTACATAACAATGATCCAAAACACAAGGTGAAGTCGACCTGTCATTGGCTACAGCAGAATAAAGTGAAGGTTCTGGAGTGGCCATTTCAGTCTCCTGACTTCAATATCATTGAGCCACTCTGAGGAGATCTCAAACGTGCAGTTCACTCAAGACAGCCCAAAAATTTACAGGAACTGGAGGCTTTTTTGTCAAGAGAAATGAGCAGCTTTACCATCTGAGAAGATAAAGAGCCTCATCCACAAATACCACAAAAGACTTCAAGCTGTCATTGATGTTAAAGGGGGCAATACACAGAATTAAGAACTGGGGTATGTAAACTTTTGATCAGGGTCATTTGGGTACTTTCTGTTGTCATTATGATTTAAAAAGAGTAAACACAGTTGATTGATAATAAATGGCTTCAGCCAAACACTAACCATGAGTGAAAGAAAAGTTTTTGTGTAATCATTAATATTTTCTGAAAAATGGCCAAAAAATCATCAATTCTGCCAGGGTATGTAAACTTATGAGCACAGCTGTATTAATGATATGTTTACTGTCTTTAATATATGCTGGTAACAATTTAACAAGGGGCTGGAGAAAACCGTTGATGTACTTTCCTGCACGTGAATTGATGGAATATATCCTACTAATAATGAGACGACCGGGAGGATAGACAGGGTCTTTGTGTATTTTAGGCAGGTAATATATGATTGTAATACATGAAGATGTAGGTACTAAGGCTATACTAACTTTTTCTTTTTTTATTTAGTATGCCACAGGCATGACACCGATACCCCTAGATACCCTTCCAATCGGATCCACGTTTTGAATATAAAAAACAATTGGAAGACATTGTCAATGCAAATGTTGAAATTAATGCCTTCACTGATAATGCTTAATATATTTTTAGCATTTTCTATTTGTATATATAGATTTAATGTTTTTTGTATATGCATATATTTGTATTCTTCGAGTAAAGACCAACTGTTTCTTTTATGTCCACTAGAGGTCCTCATTTCAAAGTGACGACTGGATAATAATACCTTTTGAGTTGAATATGTGTTATATATATATATTCATGGACTAGATCCACTTTTTGGGTAAAATAGTAAGACTATTTTTCATATCCGGAAGTCACATTGAGGTTTGGTTCTTCTTTGTATACAAAGAGTGCTGTTTTATTGTATATTGGTTGCAAGATGGCCACTAGGTGAAAGTGAGGCTTGGCTCTCTTTTTGTGTTATAAAAGGTGATGACTCAGGGCATCGCCCGTGCCCCTGGAAGACGTCACGTATGATGAAACATGTCGGGCGGACCTACGCGCTGACGACATTACGCCCCACGTGACCCCGGAAGTGCGGGTGTTCGAATTTGTTTGCCGGTGTTCTGCAGAGAAAGTTCCCCCCGGCGGATAAGGACCCCCTCTACTGCTCAGGTGCAGCGCTTGCGCAGTAGGAGCCGGCGGAAATAGCCGAAGCCGAATACAATAGAAATCAGCTGTACACGGCGCCTGTAAGAGGGCCCCTCGTGGGCTCGCTTCGCTCGCCACGCTTCGGGCACGGCCCGCTTCGCTCGCCACTTTTTTATTCTCCCTCTAAGTCCACTTGGATGGTGGGGCCTCAACCTGGACCCAGGGCGCAGGTGCCGTGTACAGCTGATTGAAGTTTTTTATCTTCGGCTATTTTCGGCAGCTCCTAGTCATTCGTACTGCGCAAGCGCTGCACCTGCGCAGTACAGTCCTTATCCGCCTGGGGAACTTTCTCGGCAAGACACCGGCAAGCGTTTATTATAATGTTTGTACATCCAACTTTTAATTTTAAGAAATAAACAAAGTTTTAAAGATAACGCACTTTAAAACCTTTATTCCTTTATGCGCTCTGCACCATCTTGGGGAATCGGGATCTCGAGGAAGGGAGCTGGACGGCAGCTGTACATTGGGAAGGACAGCCTCAGATTGCCAGTGTATTCTGGATCTAGGATCCATCCTTAGACCCTGTAGAGGGCTGTATCTGCAGGCGTGAGTGACCTTGCTGCTACAGGAGGTCCACTCCTTCTGGTAAGAGTCCCCACTTCTTTGAGTGATTGCCACATGGAGACTTCCATTTTCCCTTAGTGGTGGTGAAAGCCCTGGAAAATTTCCATCCTGCTGAAACTTTATCATTGCAGAATTTTATTACACTATTTTCTTTACCTTTCAGAGACTTTTACTTTTATATCAATACTTATATTACTATCACATGTACATTTTTGTTATTGTATATACTCTTGGTTGATTTATAGAATTTGGTGCATTCACCTTTATTGAGCGCAATCTTTTTTGTTTATTTCTCATTTACACATGAGGTGCCAGATTGGGTCCCTTTTAGAGTACATTTGACAGGCAGTGAGGAGGTGTTATATCACCTCCTTACCACCTGTTTAAACCCCTTATGCCCCACATCAGCATCCTGCAACTATGTGCATTGCACACAGTTGCAGGAAGCTCCCATTGAGTTTAATGAGCTGCATTCAGTGAGCATTACTGCCCAGCAAACCCAACAGCAGGCACAATTTGTGCAGCAAAATCTTGCTGCAGCATGTGTACACCCCCCTCTGCTGTCTTTACAGCTTAAAGTGATTGTAAACGATGACCTTGTAAAACAACCCATTCAATTTAAAGTAGAAACGAAAGACAAAACATTTTTGTATAGATATAAAAAACATGATAAATACCTTTTTTCCCCTTTTTTTATAAATAATTACATTCCCACTGTTCTCAGCTGCATAAGAGCTAGGGGAAGAGAAGCAGCAGCACACTGAGCTTGCCAGTGAATGGTTGCGCAGCGGGGGGCATGTCAGATCAAGTCTAATCATTGGAGGAGAGTACAATGAGTTCCCAGCATAGCTAGTGAACTGACCACAATGTGTTCTCCTGTTTAGTGTGGTCAGAAAAGCAAGAAAGCAGGAACACCAGGGATTTCACATAAAGGAAGCAATACAAAGAGAACAGGATACTTTCTCATACAAGTACATGGTACAGCAGGTACATATCAGGAATATGAAGTGTTGGGATAACAACCACTTTAAGGGAAATGATTGGGTGGTTGTAAAAACACAGCTCAACCTTGCATCTTTACTGCCCTCTGAAAAGTAATTTGTAGTGGATCACTTTTAAGTGGTGTTTGACAGGTGGTAAGGAAGCATTATGTTGCCTCCTCACCACCTGTTTAGCCCCTAAAAACCCACACCACTTAACTGCTGCCATGTGCATTGCACGTAGTTGCATCACAGCTCCACGCGCTTCTTTACAGGTCACTATGCACACCACCTTCTTTTTATCTGCTGGCTTCCTGCAGTTTGGGGGGCAGGCTCAGGTCCAGGACCATGTCAGATAGGCTGTATGGGGCCCCACGATTTCTAATAGCAGCCCTGCAGTGAACTTTGTGCCACCCGTATTTTTTTTATGGGACGACTAAAATTTGAATTCGTTAAATAATCCCAACGCCACAAGTACCCCTAGATGGGAACACAAAGGATATCTGTTGCCATTTTTCTAGTCCAGTCAATAGCCTATCATGTCTGGCAATGGGTTTCTACAATCTTTGTTCACCTTTACATTCCTAAATATTGACTCCTATCAAAGTCAAGATAAATATAATCTGCAACAAGCTGAATACAATGGTGTTGATTTACTAAAACTGGAGCGTGCATAATCTGGTGCAGATGTGCATGGTAGCCAATCAGCTTCTAACTTCAACTTTTTAAATGAAGCTTTGACAATAAAACCTGGAAGCTGATTGGTTTCTTTGAAGAGCTGCACCAGATTTTGCACTCTCCAGTTTAAGTAAATGAACCCAAATGCATAAATCAAACTGGTAGTAGCTGCTTGTCATTTCCTGCCAGTATATGGTTATATCACACAACACCAAAATTCAGGCAACAACCTCCCTTTCTCAGGTGACAGTTCAAACCCTGAGATATCTCAGCACTCCAGTAAGCCTCAGCATTTTCCTATAATTTGCTGTCAAAGTCAGCATGATTAGCATTATAAACACAATAAAGAGTTTTACCTATACTTTCTGCTGTTAGTTTGATTGCAGTCCCCAGTTTTAAAAAGCATACACATTTATTCTGTAAGACAGCTGGCGGTGACAGCATGGCTGCTAAAGATGCCTTGTCAAGCTTAAAGTAAACATATAAAGTGTGTACATCTTCATTCTTTAGAAATTCAAGGAGGCAGGATCTAAAAAAAAAAACAATTGGGAGAAATTTAGTTGAGGAGCTTGTTCAGTTAGAAAGGCAGTTTAGTTCTTCTGGGGGGAACAGTTCATTTTGCTGTGTTGTCCACACTCATTCAGTCTTAAGGCGGTATGGGAAACAAAGTACGGTCAAGAAAGATATATTCTTATTGGGTGTCATGGGATACTGGACTTGTGATCCTCTTAGATTGTAAGCTCTAAGGAGCAGGGCCCTCTGATTCCTACTGTATTAAAGTGTATTGTATTTGTACTGTCTACCCCCAAGTTGTAAAGCGCTAGGTCAACTATTGGCGCTATATTAATCCTGTACAATAATAATAATAACTTTCCTCATAGAATTGACCTTAGGCAGTACAACAATACAATATCCTAAGAAATGGGCAAAATATACATGTGTCAGCCAATCAAAAGTCACTTTACTGAAGTCAGACCAGTACAAGATGTACTTCAAATGTCTGCTATGGTTTCTACACTTTTCAGCTAGTGCTTTGCTATGTACAATACTCTCCGGAATAAATTAACCTCCCTGGCATTTTGCATGGAAATTTGGCATTTTATATTGTAGGTCTGTAATTCTTAACAATAACACACTTAAATCTGTCCAAACAAGAGTCTAGTAGATATCCCGGGTATGATAAAGTTTGAAACACAAAAACATAAATTATAATATAATAAATAAAAATAAATAATTAAAAAAATAAAAATAAAATAATAATAAAATAAATTTCCCCACTATTCACTATCGCTCAATTCTGCAAGTGTTCTAATTTACTATCGCTGTTTTCTAGCTGGTCTAAAACCATTTTTGACGTAAAGGGACACTTTTTGGTTGCTATGGACAATCTCCAGTTTCCAGGCAGAAAGAACAGTATATATAACATAAAACTGCATGCAGGGCATAGGACAAAGCACTGGGGACAAAAGGGATCTGAAATAATTTCATACAGTACTGTAATCTTTAAGATTACAGTTCTGTATGTGCTATGCTTTTTACAGTTTTTTTAATTTGCCGCCAGGCTCCGCCCCCGTGCGTCGTGACGCTCGCAGGGAACGGAGCCTGGCACGGAGAGGCTTCGGGCAGAGGACAGAGCCCACGGACACTGCGGGGGACTTCGCAGGATCCCGGGGACAAGGTAAGTAACACCGCCCCAGGATCCTGCAATGCGATCCCGAGTGTGGCTCGGGGTTACCGCTAATGGTACTGAATTTTAACCCCGAGCCACACTCGGGAAAACCGCCAGGGGGGTTAATGTGTCTCAAAGTAACATTTGCAAGGTACACACTGGGGCTGATTTACTAAAACTGGAGCGTGAAAAATCTGGAGCAGCTCTGCATAGCAACCAATCAGCTTCCATTTTTTTTTTAAAGCTTAATTGAACAAGCTGATGTTAGAACCTGATTGGCTACCATGCACAGATACACCAGATTTTGCACTCTCCAGTTTTAGTATATCAACCCCACAGTGCTACAGAGGACAACATAATTGTAGAATTCCACAAGTGTTTTCTGTGAATACCATGAAAATATGATTTCTGGTCTGACAGAGTAGGTGGCTGTCAGGGAGAATAATATAGGACAATTTAAAGTAGAACTCCAGGAAAACAGCTAAATACCATTGCACAATAGGCATTGCCAAAGGATTTATAATTCTGGTCAACCAGTCTTGTAACTTATAGAATCCTGCCATATGACACATCCAAGAAGATTCTGGATTCGTTTTTCACTTTCCTGGGTAATCTCCTTTCTAATTAGACAGGTGCTGATAAAGCTTCATTTTCCAGTCAGCCAAATGGAGACAGAGAGGTGACATATGAAGCAGTAAAGCTGAACCGGCAAAGACGCATTACCTACCTATCTATGTGGTGTGGAAAATGCATAAATCGTTAGTTTGACTGTACAAAATTCTAAATACATTGGCAGCTAAAATCTCAAACATGCATACACATAGCTCCCAACTGTCCCTGATTTGGAGGGACTGTCCCTGATTTTTAGCAATGTCCCTCTATCCCTCATTCCTCCTCATTTGTCCCTCATTTTGAACAATGTCCCTCTGTCCCTCATTCCTCCTCATTTGTCCCTCATTTTGGTCTGATCTATATAGTTGTACATAAAATGCACTTTTTATCTTTCAAAAAGTGTTTTCCAGCGCTAAAACTTTCGTCCAAATTCTAAATTGCTGCATTTGCAAATTTTAGGAGCCAATATAAAGGAATCCAGTTCGTGTTTCTGCACCCTGGCCATCCGATGATCGTTGTCTTTAGATGTGATTCAGTTCCATCGCACAGCACTTATCCAGCCCGCTTGGAATTCAGGCTCATATGACCCCCTGTAATTAAGGGGTCCACCTGTTCCGGTAAGCGCATTTACATGATTTTTGATACCCGATGGAAGAGATCCAGTTTCTTTGAGCCAAGAGGAATTGCTTATTTTTATGATCCCAAGTACTTTTTCTTATAGTTTATTGCGCTGAGCTAGCATTGTTTCATAAATATAAAGGAATAGTAGTGGTAAAAAAAAAGCACTTGTGGATTTAATTAACCTTTTTTGTTGGTTAATTCTCCTTTAGGGTGGTGTGGCAGGGGGCATGTCCTATGCCTACATACGTTTGCTAGTAGGTGTCCCTCATTCCCATCTCAAAATGTTGGGAGGTATGCATGCATTTCAGTAGTGCAATTGGCTTTTTTGCCCAGAGTTCTCATCTATAGAGAATATGTAATGCATATCTTCCTTCTGACCATGGACACTATGCTGTATACCTGGGAAAGCAACCGTGAAATCAGACAGGAACTTCGAAAAATCCACACACACTAGTAAATCCAGAGTCCAGAATACACCATGTCTATCCTTAACCAAGATTTTGAGTATGAAATAATCAAATTCAGAAGTTATACCACCACCCTTGAGTGGTCATTGGCATTTGACACAATGGAGTTGGTTTATTAAACAGGCTTTTCACTTTGCAAGAGAATTTTACTTTAGCTAAGTGACTTTCAACCTTGTATAAACAAAAATATTTTTTACTACCTGTAAGTGTGATCCAAAAGCAGATTTTTAATTTCTTCTGTTCTTGGTCTCAAGGATGATATAATCCTGACCTCAAGCCAGTGAAGTAACTCGTCCATTTTTAAAGCAGCTGCAAAGAAATGAGAAACAAAGAATGTAGTAAATCATACCTATGGCAGTTACCTACATAAACAGGTAGCAAGAGGCCAGTGCTGATTTATTAAAGATGAATTAAAGAAAATTATGTTATAAGGTATGTCCCTGATCACTGAACAGCTTGCACCACATCCAAAGTGGCAGTATCAGTGGATCCTTCAATTTAACCAGTGTTTTACCAGTGATTAAAATGGGGGAACCGGTAATACTGTCACTGGAGACAGAACATGAGAAAGCAACAGGTATTATGTAACTACAGGTACCAGCACAATGGGCCTTGAGATTTTCCAGATGCAGGGGCACAGATAGAAAGAACAAGTCAGAGGTTCTAGCCCTTACTATATCTAAAACCAAATACATTTTTGACTAGAAGGTGTGTACTGTTTGTGTGTAAGTGATGCCCAACCAAAGGCGAAAAAAAACTTACACCCGTTGTCCCCTGTGCAAGGAGAAGAGGAATACTTACCAATCCAGTAGGCAGTGCTTTGAAATTTCTCTCTCTTGAAGAGCTTGGTCACCATTGTTATCCAAGACTTATGGGCACTGTGGCTCCTCACACTCACTGGTCTGTCGGTAAGTTTTCATGTACACCCTGCCTACATCTGCAGCCACGGAAAAATACAAAATGCTGCAAAATCGTAGCACAATCACACCATGACCCTGCGCCCGTCGATTCTTCCTCGTTCAGGAGAGAGAGGCTGAAGCTCACCTAACCGCAGCAGCTCCTAAACTCTGTACATTGACACATAGGCTTTTATAGAGTTGAGTTTAGGCTCCATTCACACCTAAGCATACTTCAGCGACACCTGCTGCACCGCTTTTTTTTTTAGCTTTTTTGTGTAATTTTGTTGCACGTTTTTGGAGCGGCACCATTCATTTTAATGGGCCTCCCTCCGCTCCAAGAGTGCGCCAAAGAAGCTCACGTACCAAATTTTGGCACAGGCACGTTTGGCAGATAATGCCATCATGATGAACCAGGCTGCACATCGTTTATAATAAGAAGACATTAATTGGTTGGCATATGTCTTATAGATAAACATAGCAAATATGGTAGTGCTGAGAAGTAACAGATAACGAAATCAATAGTTTATAGATGAGTTATATGGAAATTAATTGGCTTATGCAAATAGTGGGCTTTACATTTTTCAGTATGTGAGCTAGTGTAATAAAAGTGCTTATTCTGCACTGCCTCATTAAGTAGGGCATGCCGTATATTTCTTATTCTGCACTGCCTCAATCCATATAGAACGCTGTACATTCACTACTATGCAACACCTAATTTTGTATATTATCCCTTTCACGCCTAAGCCTATTTCTGACATTTGTTGCTTACAAGTTAAAATCCATATTTTTTTTTCCAGAAAATTACTTAGAACCCCCAAACATTATATATATATTTATTTTTTTAGCAGAGACCCTAGGAAATAAAATGGTGATTGTTGCAATATTTTATGTCACACGGTATTTGCGCAGTGGTCTTTCAAACTAATTTTTAGGGGAAAAAAGACACTTTTATGATTAAAAAAAAAACTAAACAGTAAAGTTAGCCCAATTTTTTGAATAATGTGAAAGATTGTGTTACGCCGAGTAAATAGATAAGTAACATGTCATGCACACTCGTGGAATGGCGACAAACTATGGTACCTAAAAATCTCCATAGGCAACGGTTTAAAAAATGTAACGGTTACCAGGTTAGAGTTACAGAGGATGTCTGGTGTTAGAATTATTGCTTTCACTCTGACCATCGCGGCAATACCTCACATGTGTGATTTGAACACTATTTACATTTGCGTTTTCTTTGGTGCGCAGGGACGGGGCGCTTTAATATATTTAAAAAAATTTTTTTTTTTTTTCTTATTTATTTTCTTTTTACATTTTTTTTAACATTGTCCCTTAAAAAAAAAAGAAATCTGATCACTTTTATTTCTGTCACAAGGAGTGTAACCATCCCTTGTGACAGTAATAGGTGGTGACAGGTACTCTTTATGGAGGGATCGGGAGTCTAAAAGACCCCAAATCCCTCCTTTGCACTTAAAAGCATTCAGATCGCCAAAAGCTGCCATTTTAAATATTGTCATTTTTTTAAAATCAGTACTATTGGCAGCCGAGTAAACCTGAAGTGACGTTGTGACATCCCTTCCGGGATTTTACATCGGAGAGTACAGTAAATATAACAATGAAATAACTTTTATAGGCAGTGGCTGTCTACTGGGCGAGATAATGGGATAACCCAGAGATCCACATAGATTTCCAGCGCATAAGGGCTGACTAACTAGGGCCCTAGATGCAGGTGCGAGCAGTAAGTGTTCAATAGACTGACTGAGTCAGGCAGCACTGGCCTGTGGGAACTGTAGTTCAGAGGAGAGAGACTCTACTGTATTTAAGAGTTTTTTAACTGCATTTCCCAGAGAAAAATTGCCAGGAGGGGAAAGAGAAACATTTTCTCAGGCTGTACATAGCACAGTTTCCTCTTGCCATGAGAGAGACCAGAGAGTGCACTCCTCTATCCAGTGTGCACCACCACTGCTGCGTATCAGTGACTTAAGCAGGATCTGGAACGCCAAGTTCAGTGGTGCCAATAGCCAGAGTCACCTGGGTGCAGACCAGAGAATGGACTAATCGCTGTGTGTGACCGAATAATGAGCTGCAATATCACTGGGACTGGTGAGCTGGTGCTTTGGAGATTTATTATCTGCTTCTAGAGAGACTGAGCCTTTAAGGAACTGACCATACAGCCATCTAGTGTCCTTATTGCTGCCTGCAGGCTTGACTGGGACTATTCTCATGTACACCAATTGTACAACTGGGCCCAAACGCTAGCTGGCTGAGGAATTAGGACTAAAGGCTGTCCCTTTATAGCTGCTAGACAGAGGCCTTCACCTATTATTTTTGCTAAGCGGTACCTCTCAGTGGACAGTGCACCATATAGTAGCCATTCTCCTAGAGTGCACTCTGGACTATAGTATTATTATTCACATTGCAGTTAATGCTTTTATTCACTGTTTATTGCTGACCTTGCTGATTCATGAGTTAACCCCGGTCTAGTGGTAAAGAACTCTATTCTAAGTTACCTTGGCATAGTGATTATACTATCTGAACCTACCTTTTGTGTGTTCATTTATTCTCAAACCCCCATGTATTCTAAATTGTACCAATACATTGAATTAATTTACCACTAAACGATCTTGTGTCTACTTCCTTGTGCTAATTCACAGCCAAGTTAAAAGGTATCCATATGTGTTCTTATAAGTGCATGCAGAAACTAACTTTCATTCAACCAAGTGTGTCAGAGGGGCTGAGCTCAGCTTCTCATCAGGGACTCAGCTTCACAGCAGCAAGAACTGTGGTGTAGCTTTGGAACTCAGAGACAGCATATCTATTCTGCATCTAAGTCCCTAGTAGCTTCTAATGAGCCATGCAACCGGACCCCTAACTACTTAAGTGCAGTGTTTATTTCACTGACGAAAAAATTTTCGTTGACTAAATTAACACTAATTTAGTCTACTAAAATACGACTAAAACTAAAAACAATTTAGATGACTAAAATTACGACTACAACTAAAATGGCATTTTAGTAAAAAGATTATGACTAAAACTAAATCAAAATTTGACGTCAAAATTAACACTGCCTAAGTGGCTCTCGGATGCCTAACCTTTCTCTAGCCAATGCTGGTTCTTGAACCCTGGGCTAAAACTAGCTATTAGACATGTGCACACGGAAATATTTCGTTTCAGAATTTTGTTTTCGTCTGAAAAAGAAATTTATTTAGTTACTCCCGAAATTCGTTTTTATTTATTTCGTTTTTCGTAAAAAATTCCATTCGTCCGAAAATCCAAATTAAGGTCAAATCTGTCATTGAAGGCTTATGGTGTCTGTCGAATGTTCAAAGAAGATTCGACGGAGCAGCTAAACTGTACGACGCCGTATAGTTTACCTGCTCCGTCGAATCTTCTTAGAACTTTCAACAGACACCATAAGCCAAAGTACGTGTGTACTTAGTTCTAGCTATTTTACTGCTCCTCCTCTTCGGTTACAATCATCCAATAACAATTATCATCATTATTTTTATTCATATTTTCTCCCCTACGTCAAATCTTTTCTCCCCTACGTCGAATCTTTTCTCTCTATGTCAAATCTTTTCTCTCTATGTCAAATCTTTTCTCTCTATGTAGAATAATCTTGGACTAATAGAGTTAAGGTTAGGCACATTCGACCACAGGTTTGATGGACACAGATTGTTATTGTCATCATCATGTCGAATCTCCTATCTATATCGAACTGTTGTAGCAACGAAAATGAAAATAAAGCATTTGTTTATGTTGGATCTTTCGTTTTTCGGACCCTGCACTTTTTCGTTATCGTTTGTTAAAATAATATAAATAAATATGTGAAATTTGGACGAAAATGCATTCGGACGAAAACGAATGCACATGTCTACTAGCTTTAGAATCCCAGACAAGAAGGGACAGGGTTAACTAAAATAACAAGAGTTGCATATAAACTCTATTGCAACAAACAGGTTGAGTTACTAACATACAGCAAGGTGACCACTACACACACACTGTGCCACAGTCCTAGCTATCTGGTATACTGCATGTGAGATAACAACAAGTGGACAGATATACTTCTGTCACCATTCTTTAGATATTATGAGTACCCAGAAGCTATTGGCAACAAAAGTAAATAATTAAACACTTGCCTAATAGTCCCTGTTTCTGGCCTGGATTCAGCAGCAGCTTTTCTATGGACAGAACATGTGGTCTCAGACTCCCTCCCTTGTTTCACTTCCTCCTTCTGGGGTTTCTGACCCAGCCACACAGAGACAGGAAGTGATGTACATAAATAACTCTGTGACAATAAAGAGGAACTTCACCCTCCCCCTATTTATTTTCTTTTTTGAATCCCTGCATACCTGATGCTGGGTTATTCTCAATTCAGATATTTACCCACCCAGTGGATCCAGCATCCTGTTGAGATTGACTTCTCTTCTGTCACCACTCAGGTCTTGCACCGCCATGTTCTTGTGCAATGTCCTAGGGAGGCTGCAGTCTATTTCAGGTTCCGGTCATATCTCCCAATGACATACTGCTAGGCCCGCCCCTTCCGTTACAACTTACCAGCTGGTGTGCATTGTGGTTCTAGAAATGCTGATGTGCCGATCACTGTGCATCACACTGTTCACTTTTTTAAACAGACTTTATTGAAATGTTACACAGTGGAATTTCATAAAGTTCTATCAGCCAGCGTGCGGTAAGTGCGTTACCCTGGGAAAATGTAGTGCGCGCAGTACTTTTTTTCAGTGCACACCGCCCGCACCACAATGAAGTGGCATAAACTGGGCACACTGGAGACAAGGCAGTTTTCCGTGTCTTGCTGTGGGGGTGCAGTGGAACTGAGCTGGAATAGATGCTCAATGCAGTTCCACCACACCTTGTGTGAATCTACCTTAAAGCAGTGCAGTGCCTTAAAGTGGTTGGATCGACCAGCATGCACCGCCCGTTCTTTTTCCGATCTCGCGCATGCGCAGTAAACTGAAATCGGAGCGCCGTCAACAGCTCCGGTTGTTATCACAATGGGCGGCGTCGTAGGAAGTCCCGCCCCGTTGTGATGGCAACGGAGATAAGCAAAGACTAAAAGATAGGTAGATCAGAGAATCACAGTGGAGAGAGCGGCGCTGGAGTCAGAGGAAAGGTAAGTATTAAAAAATCTTGTTCCATGCTGCTAAAATCCGAATATATGATATGTGATTCTAGCCCTCAGCGCTGCCCACTGCCTCCTGGGAAATGGTGACACACATCTCCTAGGAGCAGTAGTGAGCGGAGGCGCAGAGGGAAGTGACGTCTTCAGCCCAGGCACTGGAAGAAGCAGATTTCGAGGGACCGCATAGCAACAGGGAAAAAAAGGTAAGTTAATTTTTTTTTTATCCAATTTATTATTATCTATTCATTTCAGGCACAGTAAAGAATTTTTATTTTTATGGGTGGAACACCACTTTAACAAACACTTTAAAAGGTAACCTGTCTACATTTTAATACAGCTCAACATACATGAACGCATATAAACACAATGCAACTGAAAGTAACGATATAATAAATAAACACAGGCCTCATTTACATGGGCTTAGAGATAGAGCAACATTTTTGCTGTTTTTATTGCTCTCATACCACCTGCCAATGCACTAGGTAAAATAATGGCAGGTGCATGAGACAGTATAGTATGTATGTGTTATGCCCCGTACACACGGTCAGATTTTCCGACAACAAAATCCGTTGTCGGAAATTCCGATCGTGTGTACACAAATCCGACGGACAAAGTGCCACGCATGCTTAGAATAAATAAAGAGATGAAAGCTATTGGCCACTGCCCCGTTTATAGTCCCGACGTACGTGTTTTACGTCACCGCGTTCAGAACGATCAGATTTTCCGACAACTTTGTGTGACCGTGTGTATGCAAGACAAGTTTGAGCCAACATCCGTCAGAAAAAATCCTAGGGTTTTGTTGTCGGAATGTCCGAACAAAGTCCGACCGTGTGTACGCCCTATTAGAGTTGCATCAAGAATTTTAGGGCATGTTGCGTTCCCTAGACTTTGCTGCAAATTACAAGTAACACGTTTGCTGCTTGTTATATACGACAAATGAACATGGCCTTGCATGTAAAATAAGAGATAATGAGACTCCATGTAATAATGTACTGTTCTGTGAAACCATTTACACATAGGTTTTGCAATCGGATGACTAGCTATGCTAATAGGGAGCTCTTTTGTTTACAATAGTTAGGTAATTGTCTTTGAAAGGGTGATGAGCTGTGCACACCAATGTTTTTTTCAGTTAACTCCAGCTCTGTTCATTAGTGTTGTGCTAATACACTGCCTGTCATGCCTAGAGGCTGTTTAGAACTACTTGTTATAGTAACGTAATGTGAAGAACTCAGCGTCTACCTGAACAGTACAAGCAGGAAAAGCCTTACATTTATACAGTATTTTTAAATCTGAGCATATGAGTGCTATTGTACATATTTATAGAATGTCAATGGAAACATCACACCTCATTTTATTGATGTGATTTGTAAACTATTATGTGCAGAGTCCAATAGAATTGACTTTGCTGAAACCATGACAGTAGAAGATGAATTATAAATGGTTGCTGTGGCTTAAACTGGCCATAGATGGATTTAAATTTGGCCAGTTCAGTAGAGACAAGCGAAATTTCACTCCATCTATGCTTGTTCTGAACATTTTCTTTTGATCATCACATGTAGGCAATCAGCTGCAGCGCTGATCAGTGTATTCTGACAGCGGATGAGTCCCCAATGTCAGAATAAAATAGCGCAGCGGGGAGGATTCCTCTATTCACCTCAAATGTGTTGATGGAGAATCAGTTCAGTTTTTTTCCTTCAGCCAGAGAGCTGAAGGAAAAAAAACTGAGCCATGTATGGCCCAGCTTTACTGCATTAACACTGGCACTTAGGTACTAGCAGGGCTTTTTTTCTCAGAAAATAGGTGCAGGTACCCCCCCCCCCATCTTCCAAGTCCCCCTTTGTCTCTATCCCCTGCCCACCTCCAAGCATGATCCTGTGCAGCCAGCAACAACAGATCTCCCAGCAACAATAAATCCCCTCTAGCAACAACATATTCCCCTCTGCAATAATAGATTCCCATCAGCAACAATAGATCCCCAGCAACAATAGATCCCCAGCAACAATAGATCCCCTCTCCAACAACAATAGATCCCACAGCAACAATAGATCCCCTCCCCAACAACAATAGATTCCCCCCAACAACAATAAATTCTCTCTAGCAACATTAGATCCCCCAGAAACAATAGATCCCCTCCCCAACAACAATAGATTCCCCTTGCAACAATAGACGCCTAAATAATTATACAGTAGATCTCCCAGCAGCCAGCATCAACAGAACCTTTCCTCAAGCAACAATTGAGCCCCTAGCAACAGAAGATCCTCCACCAGCAACAATATATCCCCCAATAACAGATCTCCCCAGCAATATCAGTGCTCTCTAGCAACACTGAACCCCCGCCAGTAACAATACAGTAGATCTTCTGGCAGCCAGCATCAGTACACCCTGCAGCAGCCAGCAACAATAGACCCCTTCCTCAACAGTAGATCCCTTCCACCAATGATTGTCCCCCTAGCTACATAAGATTCCCCCCAGCAAAAATAGATTCCCCAGCAGCAAAAATAGACCTCCCCAGCAACAAATCATCTCTCCAGGGACAATCTATCCCCCAGCAGTCGGCATCAATAGACCCTCCAGCACACACCATATTTTTCATGAGAATAAAAGAATGACAATAAAAGGCTGTAATATAGTTATATTAACAATTCAATTTGCAAGGCAACCTTTATTATTGATAAAAAAAGTAAAATAAGATCTTAAAGTGTATCTAAAGTCAAAAATTTTCATTTGGATAGAGGAGGGAAAGATTAAAGTGGAAATAAAATGTCCATATAGAAAACTGCTAGCAGGCAGGCTCTGTATTGTAGAAAATACATGCTATGTCCATTCAGCAATAAAACCTATCTACCTGCTCGCAGCCTTCTGTAGAATGTAAACTGAACTCTGCATGTACAGCACAGTTTATAGTTCAGCACACATCCTGTGTTCTGGGATAACAGAACTGGTGCACATGCTTAGCACTGACATCATCCTGTGCCAGACAATCAAGATGCCCACAGCCCAGCGCCCAGCAGAAGCTAGGAAGAAGAGGATCCTTGGGCCATCAAAGCAGCGGCAAGTATTGTGTACTTTAGCTATTCCTTAAACCCCTGTCAGTTTTTTTTTTGTTTTTGCAATCTGTGTCTCGTTAGCAAGATCTCCCTTCACTTCCTGTCCTGTAGACTTAACAGGAAGTGAGAGAATATATCTCTCCAATGTGAGGGAAATCCCCTTTTGGGCAGCTGTCACATAAACAATTGGATTTATTCTCACTTTCATTCCCCATGAGATTGATGATCAAGACAAATTGCACCAGTTCATGCTAGGTGCATTGGCACTGCGATACACAGCCGTGCCCAGCACAGTCCCAACATGAGAGAAGGGAAAAAGCCCTGTTTCCTATGATAAAACTTTATGTCTGGGTTCATACTGCAGTGATGTGTGCTGAAACAAATACAGACTTTTTTTTACATCAGTGCAGTGCATTGCAACACACTGCACTGTGCCACAGGCAATAGAACTCAAAGGGTAACTCCACGTTCATGGGGAAAAAAACGGCAAATAAAAGAAAAAATCATATAGTGTATACAATTGCAGCACAAGTCATATTGTAATTGTATGTTATTAACAATGAACTTTCCTTTTCAATCTGCAGCCTCTGTAATTTTCTGTAAAGTGCAATGCAATATGGCTACCTGGAGTTGTTCTGTACACAGAATGTGTACTGACCACCCCCCAGAAACATCATTTCCTGCTCGTGTGATTGGCTCAGTCTGCCCTAAGATACAAGTCAGATATTTGGCACCCCCTGCAACAAAAATGTCATTTTTGGTGAGATACTCTCAATGGGAAATCACATCTAAAGCGATACAGACCCTGCAATTTTTCTCATTAGAGCCCTGCAGGTGCACAGCTGATTAACCACTTCAGCCCCGGAAGGATTTACCCCCTTCCTGACCAGAGCACTTTTTACAATTCGGCACTGCGTCGCTTTAACTGCTAATTGCGCGGTCATGCAATGCTCTACCCAAACGAAATTTGCGTCCTTTTCTTCCCACAAATAGAGCTTTCTTTTGATGGTATTTGATCACCTCTGCCGTTTTTATTTTTTGCGCTATAAACGGAAAAAGACTGAAAATTTTGAAAAAAAATGATATTTTCTACTTTTTGTTATAAAAAAAATCCAATAAACTAAATTTTAGTCATACATTTAGGCCAAAATGTATTCGGCCACACGTCTTTGGTAAAAAAAATGTCAATAAGCGTATATTTATTGGTTTGCGCAAAAGTTATAGCGTCTACAAACTAGGGTACATTTTCTGGAATTTACACAGCTTTTAGTTTATGACTGCCTATGTCATTTCTTGAGGTGCTAAAATGGCAGGTGAGTACAAAACCCCCCCAAATGACCCCATTTTGGAAAGTAGACACCCCAAGGAAATTGCTGAGAGGCATGTTGAGCCCATTGAATATTTATTTTTTTTGTCCCAAGTGATTGAATAATGACAAAAAAAAAAAAAATTTACAAAAAGTTGTCACTAAATGATATATTGCTCACACAGGCCATGGGCATATGTGGAGTTGCACCCCAAAATACATTCAGCTGCTTCTCCTGAGTACAGGGATACCACATGTGTGGCACTTTTTGGGAGCCTAGCCGCGTACGGGGCCCCGAAAACCCAGCACCACCTTCAGGATTTCTAAGGGCATACATTTTTGATTTTACTCCTCACTACCTATCACAGTTTTGAAGGCCATAAAATGGCCATAAAACCCCCCCCCCCAAATGACCCCATTTTGGAAAGTAGACACCCCAAGTTATTTGCTGAGAGGCATGGTGAGTATTTTGCAGCTCTCATTTGTTTTTGAAAATGAAGAAAGACCAGAAAAAAATTTTTTTTTTTCTTTTTTCAATTTTCAAAACTTTGTGACAAAAAGTGAGGTCTGCAAAATACTCACTATACCTCTCAGCAAATAGCTTGGGGTGTATACTTTCCAAAATGGGGTCATTTGGGGGGGGGGTTTGTGCCACCTGGGCATTCCATGGCCTCCGAAACTGTGATAGGCAGTGAAGAGTGAAATCAAAAATTTACGGCCTTAGAAAGCCTGAAGGCGGTGCTTGGTTTTAGGGGTCCCGTACGCGGCTAGGCTCCCAAAAAGTCTCACACATGTGGTATCCCCGTACTCAGGAGAAGCAACAGAATTTATTTTGGGGTGTAATTTCACATATTCCCATGGCATGTTTGAGCAATATAACATTTAGTGACAACTTTGTGCAAAAAAAAAAAAAAAATTTGTCTCTTTCCCGCAACTTGTGTCGCAATATAAAATATTCCATGGACTCGACATGCCTCTCAGCAAATAGCTTGGGGTGTCTACTTTCCAAAATGGGGTCATTTGGGGGGGGGAACTGTCCTGGCATTTTATGCACAACATTTAGAAGCTTATGTCACACATCACCCACTCTTCTAACCACTTGAAGACAAAGCCCTTTCTGACACTTTTTGATTACATGAAACACAGTATTTGCGCAGCGATTTTCAAACACATTTTTTTGGGGAAAAAACACACTTTTTTAAATTTTTATGCACTAAAACACACTATATTGCCCAAATGTTTGATGAAATAAAAAAGATGATCTTAGGCCGAGTACATGGATACCAAACATGACATGCTTTAAAATTGCGCACAAACGTGCAGTGGCAACAAAATTAATACATTTTTAAAAGCCTTTAAAAGCCTTTACAGGTTACCACTTTAGATTTACAGAGGAGGTCTACTGCTAAAATTACTGCCCTCGATCTGACCTTCGTGGTGATACCTCACATGCATGGTGCAATTGCTGTTTACATTTGACGCCAGACCGCCGCTTGCGTTCGCCTTAGCGCGAGAGCAGGGGGGACAGGGGTGCTTTTTATTTATTTTTTTTTTCTTTATTATTTTTTTGCTTTTTTATCTTATTTTTAAACTGTTCCTTTCATTTTTTTTTTTTAATCATTTTTATTGTTATCTCAGGGAATGTAAATATCCCCTATGATAGCAATAGGTAGTGACAGGTACTCTTTTTGGAAAAAATTGAGGTCTATTAGACCCTAGATCTCTCTTCTGCCCTCAAAGCATCTGACCACACCAAGATCGGTGTGATAAAATGCTTCCCCAATTTCCCAATGGCGCTGTTTACATCCGGCGAAATCTAAGTCATAAAATGCTCGTAGCTTCCGGTTTCTTAGGCCATAGAGATGTTTGGAGCCACTCTGGTCTCTGATCAGCTCTATGGTCAGCTGGCTGAATCACCGGCTGCATTCTCAGGTTCCCTGTTGAGACAGGAGAGCCAGAGAAAAACACGGAAGACGGTGGGGGGGGGGGCATTCTCTCCCACTGCTTGTAAAAGCAGTCTAGAGGCTAATTAGCCGCTAGGATTGCTTTTACATGAAAGCCGACCGCTGGCTAAAATGAATGATACCAAGATGATACCTAAACCTTCAGGCATCATTCTGGTATAACCACTCAAAGTCGTGAATGGCGTACCTGAAGACAAAAAAATGGTTAACAATAAAGCACAGTAAACGGTAAAGTATAAAAAATTGCATACCTGAAAAGCAAACATGATAAAACATAATAACAATAAAACATTGCAGAATAGAATACAGTAAAAAAGAGCAGAACAATAGAGAGAGAATAGAGAGAGAGAGAACAATAAAACGACAACTATTTTTTTTTATTTTTGTTTGTGTTTTTTTTTTTTTTTACACTTTTTTTTTGTAACTGTAACTTTTATAACTGTAACCGGTTCCAGGTTCGGGTCTCTCAAAATGCGATGGCATCTTGGGAGACCCTGTGAAAGTGTGCCTAGTCTGTGCAATGCTGTACCCTACGCTAATACTCAACTAGTGCATGGTAGCGTTCAAAACATTCACCAATGTAAAGACCAGGATTGTCAGGACAGGAGGGACAATAATAGCGGGTGTCACGTCTATATCCGCGCTTGCTGCAGACACAACATCTTTTTTGGGGGGGTTCGTTGGGTAGGGGTACTCGGGAGGACATAAAGAAAATGCCTCTCATGCAGCTGACTGCATTTGGTTGGGGATGTGAATGGGGGAAGTACGGGCGCTGCAGAAGCGGTGGGTTCCCAATTAGGATTGGCGAATGCAGCAGGAAGGGCACTATGGGCACGACGGGCCTGTGTTTGTCTTTTTGGTGGCAGCGGGACACTACTTGTGCTTGCCACCTCACCAGCTTGAACTGCACTTATGGGACTCGCCACGTCACCAAGTGTTACTGCAGTGCTGGTTTGACTATGACCGGGGTGTACTAGGCCGCTGGTGCTTGCCAGTTTACCAAAACGCTACAAAAAAAAGTGACAGTGATCGATCGATACTGCACTTGGGTGGGCTGGACTGGGCTGGGCCGGGCGGAGGGGCAAAACGCAGGTGCTAGCAGGTATCTGGGCTGATCCCGCTAACACTGCATTTTTGGGAACCCTAAACTGCTGGGGACGCTAGTATAGATCTGATCGGATCAGATATTGATGCGTTCAGATACTAAACCACTAAGGGAGGTGTACGGTGCGTATACGGTGCGTGCGTGGGTGTTCGCGGTACTGGCGCTAATCTGACGCTGCCTAGGGCGACGCATATCACCGCCGGGCGATCAGGGGGCTAAACCTTTTTTCGGTAATAAACGGCGGGTGCCCTGACACTATAAAAAATAAACTAACTAACCAGCGTCACCCGTAACGGTTATACGGTGATCAGTGGTGAAAGGGTTAACTAGGGGGCCATCAAGGGGTTAAAACATTTATTAGATAGTATATGGGGGTCCCTGTCGCTATAAAACACTGACGGCGAACCTAAATATTTACGTCCCTAACTAGCGTCACCAGCGACACTAATACAGCGATCAGAAAAATGATCGCTTAGCGACACTGGCGACAGGGGGTGATCAAGGGGTTAAAACTTTATTAGGGGGGGTAAGGGGGGTACCCTAGACCTACAGGGGGCTAAACCTTTATTCGGTAATAAACGGCGGGTGCCCTGACACTATAAAAAATAAACGAACTAACCAGCGTCACCCGTAACGGTTATATGGTGATCAGTGGTGAAAGGGTTAACTAGGGGGCAATCAAGGGGTTAAAACATTTATTAGGTAGTATATGGGGGTCCCTGTCGCTATAAAACACTGACGGCGAACCTAAATATTTACATCCCTAACTAGCGTCACCAGCAACACTAATACAGCGATCAGAAAAATGATCGCTTAGCGACACTGGTGAGGGGGGGTGATCAAGGGGTTAAAACTTTATTAGGGGGGGTAAGGGGGGTACCCTAGACCTACAGGGGGGTAACACTCACTGTCCTACCACTGCTAACTGTCACAAACTGACACTATGCAGTAATCAGGAAAAAAAAAAAAAAAAACCTGCTTGGTGTCAGTTTGTGACGGGGGGGGGGGTGATTGGGGGGGGATCGGGGGGCGATCGGGGGGGGATCGGGGGTGTAATGTATGCCTGGCATGTTCTACTGTGTGTGTGTGTTGGTGCACTTACATGTCATCTCTCCTCGGCGCTGGAACGGAAACTGCCAGCCGAGGAGAGATGACATCACATCCTCTGCCTCTGTGTACTATACAGAGGCAGGGGATGTTTCTCATTGGCTGGGAGCGATCGCGAGGGGGGGGGCCACGATCGGATGGCCTCCCCCTCGTCTCTCAATGCTCCCAGCCAAATGCCGACCGCAGCTGGCACCGGGGGGGGGTCCGATCGGACCCCCCACCCGCGGGAAGGCAATCACGTTTCAGGTACGTGATTTTGCCTGCCCGTGCCGCTCTGCTCACGTATATAGGCGTGAGGCGGTCGGCAAGTGGTTAATAATTCTGAAACCACTCCCATTAGACTCACTTAACACAGAGGAACAAACAGGGATTTCTTCAAAACAACAAAAGGTAGGAATCTGCAACAAAGTTTGTTACAATCCTTGCAATGTACACAGATCACCCAGAGAGGGGGGGAATGTTTTTTTTCTCAACAAAAGTGGAGTTACTCTTAATGAAGTACTACTTTGTGACGTTAAGGCCGGGTTCACATATTTGTGGCCGTGGGTTCATGCCTGGGGTCCGGTGCGTGTCTGTTCACTGGTTCAGATGCGATTCAGGTCCGGATTTTTGCCTGACCTCGCACCTAAACCGGACCCTTCTGAAATCTGGAGCACAGTTGGCCCGGACCTGTGTGAACCGGCTCCATTGAGAGCTGGTCACACTTGCCTGTCATGTGAATTGGATGTGGAGAAAACCGCATCCAATTTGCATGTATGTGAATCCAGCCTAAGACCCCTTTCATACTGAAGGCGTTTTTCAGGCGCTTTAGCACTAAAAATAGTGCCTGTAAAGCACCTGAAAAATACCTCAGCTGCAAACCCAGTGTGAAGGCCCGAGTGCTTTCACACTGGAGGGCTGCGCTGGCAGGGCGTCACAAAAAGTCCTGCAAGCAGCTTCTTTGCAGCACTATAGGAGCGGTGAATACACCGCTTTTAAATCGCTCGTGCCCATTGAAATCAATGGGCAGTGCCGCCGCACCACCGGCAAACCGCCACTGCAGCGGCGTTTTGCCGCCGTTTTTAACCCTTTTTCTGCCGCTAGCGGGGGTTAAAACTGCCCCGCTAGCGGCCAAATAGCGCCACTAAAATGATGGTAAAACGGCGCCGCTTTACCGCCGATGCCTGGGCGCTTTCAGTGTGAAAGGGCTCTAAAAGAAAAAGAGCAAACAGTGCAATGCACCAGGATCTGTTTCTACCAGCAGCTGTGCGATTAGCTCATCTGCTGATGTGAACGACATCTTAGGGTCACCATACACATTGCAATCTGACAATACAATCTTTGCACAATCAATTTTAAGCTGGCTAATTTGGGATTTTATTTTATTTTTCACTTTCGGTGATAGCGGTAAACAGGACAAATAGAAGGGGTGAATCCCTGTCCAAAACTAAAGAAGAAAAAGTTTAGGCTTTAGTTATATTTTAGGAAACATGCCTAAAATAACTTATAAAGTGCGAGTGTGGCAATAGTACAGTAATAATACAAGTGTCCAAATCTGAAAGGTAAAAGTTTTCAAAACCATCTTTCAACATGTGGACAGTTACTGTACATCAGTTTGTAACAGTGAATCTATGACATTTACTATGAGCAGTAGAAAAAAATATATAATAATACAGGAGGTGTAATGTACTTACCTGGAAATCTCTGGTAGTGATGATGAACAGTAGCACTGAGCAGAGTGTCTCCCTGTACAGCTCCAGTGTTGTGTGTCCCTGTTGCCTGGCACCATCAGACTCCTGGAGGAGGGACACAAGCTGACCGAGTGCTCCTGTACAACAACACTGAATGACAGTCTGCTCAGACGTCTGTTACACACAGGGAACAGTGTAGGGACTCTCTGAAAGTTCCTTATCAAAATGTGTCAGCATTCTATGTACTTTATCACTCTGTCAGACCAATGTATATTGCTCATACAGTATGGGGCTAAATAATAAAATCAGGATAACTAAAAAGCAGAATATAAGTCTTTTTTTTCTACAAATAGTTTATCAACAGTAAATATTACAATAAAAACATTTGGGCTTTACGCACACTGATCTAAAAAAAAAGTTGCTTTTACAGGAATTTGGCGGGGGGGGGGGTTTAGTGGCGGCGGGGGCAAGGACAGCAACCCTCCAATCCCCCTCAGGTCACGGGGGGCAAACCCCCTTGGTCGGCGAGTCAGTTGGGGCACCGCACTTACCCCATCTCGCAGGTAGCGTGGCGGGCGGCGGCAGGTTCTCTCCGGGCTGCTTGTTTGCTGCCCGGTTCCCCTGCGCGCATCTTCTCCCTCTTCACCTCGGTGCGCCGTGCGTCTCCTGCCGGCCAATCCGATAGTATCTCCTTTCGGCCAATCAGGTGACGGGTCTCATGGCCGGTAGGAGATTCAGTGTTACAATAGAGAATATTCATTCGCTATTGTAACACAACTGGGTGGGCTCTGCGCCCTGAGACCACCCTTTTTTGAAGCCTATTAGAGTATTTGGCTCTAATCACGTGCTTCCAAAAAACACCCCCTTTCATTGGAATCCATGCATCCGGTGCCCCTGCAGGTAGGTCAGGGGGCCGGACGCACGGATAGGGGGGCGGCGCCCATACTCCTCTAGTGGATGGGCTGCCACTGCGGGGGGGGGGGGGGGGGGGTTCAGTCTGTAAAGGCACCTCTGCGTTAGCCTATGTGTTCATGTACACATGGGCGTATTAGAAAAGAAGCATTTGAAACAAAAACATATGAAACTGAAAACCAAAAAAAAAATTAAAAAACTCAAAACTGCATTCAGGAAAGGAACTGAAGAGCAGAAAAAACACACAATGCATCTAAACGTGTCTAAATGCCCCTAAACGCTGGATACGTTTCAGTGCGTTTGAAAGTTATTGCATCTCAATGGCCAGAATAAACGTATTTGAATGGAATCCATTAACACTTAAATGCTTGACACGGCTAAACGCCTGTGCAATACCTGGCTTTAGGTGTGTTTTTAACCCCTTCACGCTGACCATACGCAAATATGCGGTCCCGCTGGATTCTGATTCCGGGTCACCTGATCGCTGTGATAGCCTCTGATTGGACATCACAGTGATCAGTCACTGTGAAGCCCGCCCCTGTGTTTTCTATCTCTGCAAATGGATGAGAGAGATACAATGTATCATTCTCTGTCCTTGCAGAGATAGAAAAAAAAGTGTGTGTAGAGGAAAAAAAAACCTAGGTCAAAGGTCAGGGTCAGTATTTTTTGGACAGGATTTTTTTTATTTTTTTATCAATTAGTATCAGTGTCAGTGTTGGTGTGTTTGAGGTAGGATTAAAAAAAATTAAAAAAATTAAATAGCATTATTGTTTCTGGGCTGTACTACGGATACAAACAACAACTAACATACACATACAATATGTGGTATCGCGGTGATCATTAGGAGCAGGAGAATTTTTGTTGGGTTGTTCTTTGGTGGTAGGTTATGGTAGTAATAAGAAAATACAGTTACATTTTTAAAAGATATATTTTTTTTACAATTTTGGGCCATTTTTCCTTGATAAAAAATAAATAATAATAAAAAAAAATGTAGGAGATATCCATTACCATTTACCACCAAATGAAAGCCCAATTTGTTCTGAATAAAAAACAAGGTATAATCCACCTGGATGCACAAAGTAGTTGTGAGTTGTGACTATACAAACCCCTCACATTTTTGTAAATATTTTATTCTATCTTTTCATGTGACAACACTGAAGAAACGACACTTTGCTACAATGTAAAGTAGTGAGTGTACAGCTTGTATAACAGTGTAAATTTGCTGTCCCCTCAAAATAACTCAACGCACAGCCATTATTGTCTAAACCGCTGGCAACAAAAGTTAGTACACCCCTAAGTGAAAATGTCCAAATTGGGTCCAAAGTGTCAATATTTTGTGTGGCCACCATTATTTTCCAGCACTTAACTCTCTTGGACATGGAGTTCACCAGAACTTCACAGGTTGCCACTGGAGTCCTCTTCCACTCCTCTATGACGACATCATGGAGCTGGCAGATGTTAGAGACCTTGCACTCCTCCACCTTCTGTTTGAGGATGCCCCACAGATGTTTAGGTCTGGAGACATTCTTGGCCAGTCCATCACCTTTACCCTCAGCTTCTTGAGCAAGGCAGTGGTCGTCTTGGAGGTGTGCTTGGGGTTGTTATCATGCTGGGATACTGCCCTTCGGCCCAGTCTCCGAGGGAGGGGATCATGCTGTGCTTCAGTATGTCACAGTACATGTTGGCATTCATGGTTCCAGTAATCCATGTTCTTAGTCTACTTGTCTTCAGCAAACTGTTTGCTTTTACTATTGGAGTGTTTTTAGACCAATTTGATGCAGTGTGCAGCGTATGGTCTGAGCACTGACAAGCTGACCCCCCCACCCCTTCAACCTCTGCAGCAATGCTGGCAGCACTAATACATCTATTTCCCAAAGACAACCTCTGGATATGACGCTGAGCACGTGCACTCAACTTGTTTTGTCGACCATGGCGAGACCTGTTCTGAGTGGAACCTGTCCCGTTAAACCGCTGTTTGGTCCTGGCCACCATGCTGCAGCTCGGTTTCAGGGTCTTGGCAATCTTCTTATAGTCTAGGCCATCTTTATGTAGAGCAACAATTCTTTTTTTCCGATCCTCAGGGAGTTCTTTGCCATGAGGTGCCATGTTGAACTTCCAGTGACCAATATGAGAGAGTGAGAGCGATAACACCAAATTTAACACTCCTTCTCCCCAGTCACACCTGAGACCTTGTAACGAGTCACATGACATCGGGGAGGAAAAATGGCTAATTGTGTCCAATTTGGACATTTTTATTTAGGGGTGTACTCACTTTTGTTGCCAGCGGTTTAGACATTAATGGCTGTGTGTTGAGTTATTTTGCGGGGACAGCAAATTTACATTGTTATACAAGCTGCACACTCACTACTTTACATTGTAGCAAAGTGTCATTTCTTCCGTGTTGTCACATGAAAAGATATAATAATATATTTACAAAAATGTGATGAGTTTACTCACTTTTTGGAGATACTCTATGTACGGTTTTACTTACACATGTCAAAATTGCAAAATTGGGCTTAGGCATTTAGATTTATTTTACCCTTAGGCACAAAGGGGTTAACCAGCTTTTTTAGCCCCATCCACACTTGCATGTAGCATAGGTAGGTAATTGCGAGCAATTTTTATGTACATTTCTGCAGGAAATGTGCCATGTAGAAGCTTCTTAGGGGCAGGAATGGGAGTTTTTGGCACATAGACTTTTATTTAGGCTGGGTTCACACTAGTGCAAATTGGTTCCCGGTTTCCACGCATCCAATTCGCAATGCAGGATATTGTGACCGTCTCTCTATGGAGCTGGTTCACATATCTCCACAGCAGCTCCGATGCGATGTACACATGGGCGTCCACAGCATAGGGAAAGGGCCCCCCCCCTGGAATCGTAAGAAGGTAGAGGTCGATCGATATATCGGAGAAGGGAGGAGGAACATGGGGTTCCTCCTCCCTTCTCCACACGCTGTTGGCAAAGCAGCGCCGTGGTGTGTGAAACTGTATGGAGAGAGAGAGGAGCAGGTGCGTGCAGTGACCGAGAGAGAATACGCTGCCAGCGCTATTGCATCACTGAGGAACCACAGCTAACAGTGCACTGTGCCGGTTAGGAGGAGAATATATATATATATATATATATATTGTGTGTTATAATATCTACTTCACTTTGTATGGAAGTTGCTCAGTCTCTCAGGCATACCAGTCCATGATGCCCATATAAATATAGCCTAGAGAATGTACATCTTTCTATAGTGCAATGTATTGCAATACATCTGTTGTGGCCATATTTTGATCTTGATGATTACAACCTATACAGCATAGGCTGTTTTCATAAGGATCAAAATATGGCCACAACAGATGTATTGCAATACATTGCACTATAGAAAGATGTACATTCTCTAGGCTATATTTATATGAGCATAGAGTGAAACTGAATAATCTCAAGAGCTATTTCACACTGCCATCTGGCCGCGTTATCGGTAAAGCGACGCTAGTTTTAGCGGCGCTTTACCATCGTTTTAGCAGCGCTGTTCGGCCGCTAGTGGGGCGCTTTTAACCCCCCGCTAGCGGTCAAAGAAAGGGATAAATGTGACTGTGTATCGCCGCTGCCGAATCCCCCCCCCCCCCCCCCCGAAAAAAGTTCTGTGGACGCCCATGGATGTACACAGGAGCCCTGTGCGTCTTTTGGTCCATTTCAGGTCCGAATTCAGCCAAAAAGTCGGGCTGAAATCGGACCTGAACCCAGCCTTAGGAACACCCAAAAACACTGGTAATGTTTTTTGTTTTGTTTTTTTGCAGGTCATTTTGGGCACTCCCTTTGAAGGCTATGAAGCCAAAAAATGCCCCATTCTGTTTCAGAAGTAGCTCATGTAACTTTTTGCGCTTCAGGCATTGAGCTACAAGTGTCCTAGGACAGTCAAACAGCATGGGATTTGGCTTGTTGTGCAATCTGGAGCTTCGAGCTTTAAGCTACAAAACGCTTAGGTGTGAATGAGGGCAAAAGTGGACCAATGACCCTTTGCTCTCCTCCAGTATAAGATACTGTATGTGTAGTACATTTGGGCTGGTAACACCCTTTCACACAATTGGTCCAATCACATCCACCTGCCGCATGTCAGATCCACCTGCCAGTCTACGAACAGGTGGATGTAAATGGATGTGGGTCTGTTTACATTTAACTACCTTTAAGTCCATCTAGGTTAAAAAAGAAAAAAAAAAACAGAACAGATTTGTGGCCCTGCTCACAGATCCCCTGCTCATCGGACAGAACGGTTTCCACCCACATAAAAAGGTCTTAGTTTGGACTTACATCAGTGGATTTGATACGTTTTATATCGATATGAACAAAAATTCATTAAAAAGCATTGCAGTGCATGCATTAAGGCACGCATCATGACGCACAATGATGCAATGTAACAAATGTAAATCCACCATGATTCACGTCAACATGTATTTATGTGTGCTATAATGCACATTGATATGCAATACAATGCATTGCAAGAAATTGTGAAAAAGCAGTGTACATTAATGCATGTTTACATGCATTTTGATGCACTTCGATTGATTTCAATAGAAAGCTCATCAGAGAGAAAAATGTGCAGGTGTGAATCTGGCCATTAAACGTGGTTGTAAACTCTTCAATATACCCAGTGAAGTGACTGGTCTTATGTTAAACACATTGGGGTTGATTTACTAAAGGCAAATCCACTTTGCACTACAAGTGCACTTGGAAGTGCAGTTGCTGTAGATGTGAGGGGAAGTTCTGAAATGAGGTGGAAGCTCTGCTGATTTTATCATCCAATCATATACAAGTAAAATGCTGTTTTTTATTTTCCTTGCATGTCCCCCTCAGATCTACAGTGATTGCACTTCCAAGTGTACTTGTAGTGCAAAGTGGAGTTGCCTTTAGTAAATAAACCCCATTGGCTCAGTGGTTAGCACTTCCACCTAGCAGCAGTAGGATTGTTGGTTCACTTCTAAACCATGGAACTACCTGCCTGGAGTTTGCATGTTTACTTTGAACCTGTATGTGTTCCCTCCTTCACTCCAAAAACATACTGGTAGGTTATTTGGCTCCTGTCTAAATTACATATTAGCTAGGGAGGGCAAGGCTTGGTGTGAATGTACAAAACATATGTAAAGTGCTGCGTAAACTGATGGCACTATATATGCACCTATAATAAATAAACATACACAGAGATTAAACCAATCATTATACATAAGTTGCACCTCTTTACCTGCAGTCTTTGCTTCTCTACATCCATTCAAGTCCTTTTTTCTCTTGAGTCAGGAAAACTTGCCAGAAGTGATTAATGATGATAGCAGAGGAACGAAGCAGCAGACAGAAATTATACTTTGTGCTCTGGACTGAGACAAGTACACAGTATAGATGGATATGCTTTGTTCAAATTTCATGTCTGAGGCTTTAACCACTTTAACCACTTCCTGCCTGTAGGACGTCATATGACATCCTGGACTTGAAGTGGAGATATCTGGATGATGCCTGCAGCTACAGGCATCATTCAGAAATGCTTGTTTTCAGCCAGCGATTCCCTCTCTTGTAAAAGCCATCCTAGCGGCTGATTAGATGCTGGATTGCTGTTACATGCAGCGGGAGGGGACATCCCCCTTCCCACCACCCAACGGCGCCTCTCCTGGATCTCCTGTGCGATGGGGGAGGTGGAGATCCAATCCGGGGCCGGCCCCGGGTTAACATAGAGCTCTATACTATAGAGCTCTATGATCCTGGAAGGCCGGAAGTGATGTCATGAAAGCAGAGATCATATTTCTATTTATTTTTTGATCCCACGATTTCCAGGGTAAAAGAGATATCTGGGGTCTTATTGACCCCTGATGTCTTCATAAAGAGGACCCATCATGCCAAAAAATAAATTTAAGTGCCTAGAGGTGCATTTTTTGTAGCATTAGGCTAGATTCACATTTGTGTGCCTGCACTTTCATGCATTTTTCATAGTTTCGTTATTTATTTTTATGCATTTTTTCATGTGTTTTTATTAGAGTCTATGGGGCCAAAAATGTGCATTGTTACACTTAAAAAGCATCTGTACTTTCCCCAAGACACACAGAAGTAACACATAGGTGTGGACAGACCCCATAGAAAATGGTGGTAATTCTCTTGTCCTGCATTGTTTTGCAGTAGCCAACATGCTTATAATCACTCAGGTGTCAACAGGACTAAAGGGGATGTCAAGCATCAACATTCCTTTGTGCCTTGGCACACAATTTGATGCCTGCTGACACACGTTTTCAATGCTGTTTTTAATTTTGGGGTGAATGGGATTAATAGCCATTGACAACTTGTTAATACAACTTTGTACGTGTTGCCAGTGCATCAAAAAACATATTATATGAATTTGACTTCTATGGGCCTCTCAAAGCACTAAAATAAATAAAAAAACACAATCTTTTTTGTGGGGGGGGGGGGGGAGTTGGACACGTTTTAGCGTGTTGAAACGCTTATGATAAAATGAAACAGTTTAAATGGGTCCTTCTGTTCTACTGCATATTAACATTACACCAGTCTTCTGAATGGTGTTCTTCAGCTATAGATGATGCATCAAGTTGTGCTGTTAAAAAAAAAGGCAGCTTTTTTTTACGAGTTCATGCATGTCAAGCAGCCCATTAAAATCAATAAGAATGCCTGTAAAATATGTCAATGCGTATTACAATGTACTCTAAATGGTGTAGACAGGCCCTTCAGGTTGATTTTTGCTTATTGCAGCTGACTGCACAGAACAAAACACCACATCGCAGGTCATCTGTTCTCTGTAAAACATCAAGCTTTGCATTTATACTGAGTCACCAGAGCCAAATTCTTTCATAGGTCACATAAGCAATTCCCATGTACAAAAAAGGTTCCATAATGCTGCCCTACCTTCTAATGCCATGTGTCCAGGCAATGGTAAATAAACTGTATCATGGGCCCCTGACTGTATTTAATTAATGCCCGCCCCCATCATGGATAAGGGTGAGCGTGCCAGACATTTTTTAATGCGTTTGTGAAATATTTCTGCTGGATTTGGAACACATTCTTTGAATTTTAAATTGAATATCATGCAGTGGTATACCCATGTGTTGGTAACATTGGTATATCAAAACAATACATATACAGGGAGTGAACGTGTATTGTCAATGATTGGTTGGTAATTTTAAAGGAAATCTTAATTGTGAGCTTTAAAAAGACTGCCATTGCTGAAGTTCATATAGCAAGACACTTTACAATGTAGCTGCTCCCCTCCTGATGACATCATAATGGCTTTAAGAAACCCAGAAGCCAAGCTCACTGAATATAAATTGACTACCCAAAGAGGATATACTGTAAGTTACGTTGTTAAAATTGACTAAATATGAAGATCACTATAGTACAGAAGTTGTTAGCAAATCCATGGCCCTCTGGATTCTGGGGTCCCTGTAAACTGCTTTTTCTACCTTTATTATAATCCATCACTGTGAGCAGGTTCTCTTTAGTGCTCCTTTTGAACAGTCTTTTCATTTGTGTTGCTGGCACAGCTGTAAATATAGGACTGTACTCAAAGCATGACCCATGTGTAAGAACACAGTAGAGTTTCAAATTCAACATCTCATTCTCACTGCTAAAATCCTGTACATGCCTGAACATAGTAGTCAGGAGCACTACTACCATGGAAGTTTGTACAACTGTAAAAGATAGGAACCTGACTTTACCCCAACAGTTTGAAGTCCCCATTCAGGCATCTCATTAATGCTAAGACTTATGCCGCGTACACACGAGCGGACTTTACGGCAGACTTTGCCCGGCGGATGGGATTTCTTCGGACAATTTGATCGTGTGTGGGCTCCAGCGGACTTTGTTTGCTCAAAAGTTGGACGGACTTAGATTTGAAACATGTTTTAAATCTATCCGTCGAACTCGAGTCCGGTCGAAAAGTCCGCTCGTCTGTATGCTAGTTCGACAGACAAAAAGCCACGCTAGGGCAGCTATTGGCTACTGGCTATGAACTTCCTTGTTTTAGTCCGGTCGTACGTCATCACGTACAAATTCAACAGACTTTGGTGGATTGTGTGTAGGCAAGTCCGTTCTTTCAGAAAGTCCGTCGTAAAGTACGTCGAAAAGTCCGCCGGGCAAAGTCTGCCGTAAAGTCCGACCGTGTGTACGCGGCATAAGAAGAGCAGTGCACAAGTGCTGAAAGCCTTATTGGACTTTATATCCATAGAACTTAGTCAGGCAGTTAAGGAAAATATACTGTACATTTGAAGACAAGGTTCTGCTTAAGGGTGATGCCATACCTAAGATACTGTCATTGGTAACAACTTTGCAAAATAGCTATACAGAGAGAGATATTCACTAGTTTCCATTGTGTCTCTTGCCAGATAAGTGAGGCATTGCACTCTAGCTGGTAAGGGGGTTTCTGTAGTAGTTCAATCCACAGGGTTGCAATGCCTTGCTTATCAAGCCATGATCAGCCATTCTCCAGGGTGCTGTGAAACCCTTGTGTTCCTACAGAGATTACTAGGAATTCCATAAGCTGTGACTTAATGGCCTCAAATTTGATGGTGGTTGGCAGAGGCACCAATGATTTTTTTTAGATGTCGGTAAGGGTGGTATTGTTTGTGAACACCACAGTAAATGGCATTCATTCTTCCCACTGTCCTCCAATAAATTAATATTAGTAACAGTGGCGGCCCGTGCATTGTGGGCGCACGGGTGCCACCTCCCCACCACCTCCCTATTCATGTGCCTGGCCCCTTTCAGGATGCCGGACACATAAAATACTATGGGATAGGCGGGGGTGTGTATTTTGAAGCATGTGATTAGAGCCAGAGGCTCTAATAGGCTTCAAAATAGAGTGGGCTTGTGGCGCAGAGCACTGCGAGCCGATCCCACCTTGTTGTGTGGCATAGCGAATTAATCTTTGCTATTTTCACAGTGACGTTACTCCCTGCCAATCAGCAGGCAGGTCAGTGAGACCTGTCTCCCGATTGACCAAAGCATTAGGCGATCCTATTGGATGCCTAACGCATTGGCGGAAGAGGAGACGAGCGGACACAGGAGCCGCAGCACAGGAGCCGCAGCCGCCGCTTCCCCCCGAGGGGGAGAGCCGCCATGCCACCTAGGAGGAGAGCCGCCGAGGAGAGCCGCCGAGGAGAAGAGCCACCGAAGAGGAGAGCCGCTGCTTGCCGCCGAGCAGGAGAGCCCTGTCACTCCAGGAGAGGAGCGGTAATAGCCGGACCGGCCACGGGGGGGGGGGGGTTTAGTGGAGTGACAGGTGGCTGCATTTGATGGGCACAAGTGGCTGCATTAGATGGGCACAGGTGGCTGCATTTTATGGGGCACAAGTGGCTGCATTTGATGGGCACAAGTGGCTGCATTTGATGGGCACAGGTGGCTGCATTTGATGGGCACAAGTGGCTGCATTAGATGGGCACAGGTGGCTGCATTTGATGGGCACAAGTGGCTGCATTAGATGGGCACAGGTGGCTGCATTTGATGGGGCCCAAGTGGCTGCATTTGATGGGCACAGGTGGCTGCATTAGATGGGTACAGGTGGCTGCATTTGACGGGCACAAGTGGCTGCATATGAAGAGCACAAGTGGCTGCATATACTGGGCACAAGTGGCTGCATTTGATTGGCACAAGTGGCTGCGTATGATGGGCACAAGTGGCTGCGTTTGATTGGCACAAGTGGCTGCATATACTGGGCACAAGTGGCTGCATTTGACGGGTACAAGTGGCTGCAGTTGATTGGCACAAGTGGCTGCGTATGATGGGCACAAGTAGTTGCGTATGATGGGCACAAGTGGCTGGGTATGATGGGCACACGTGGCTGCATTTGATGCGCCCCCCCAAAAAAATTTTGAGCACCAGCAGCCACTAAATATTAGTAGTGGTTCACAGAGACGTAAAAATTATTTCAAGGGTTCTTCTAGGTTAAAAAGGTCTAGAAATGTCTCTGTAAATAAAGGAATATGTTTCTGTCCTTTTTAGTGGCCATAATTGTGCCATGGCCTTAAAAGTGGAAGAAAGAAAGAACCTGGTTGCTAGAAAACAGTTCTTGCTTTAGGTGCTTGGGGACAAATGTATAAAGCAGTGGTTTTGCCTAACCACTGTTATACCACTGCTTCAAAAAGAAAAATAATCTGGAATATTCATAGAGCAAATGTGATTGCTGCATCCAGAGTCTGTAAAAATCTTTCCAAGCATAAAATAAATGCCAAGAGGAAACCTGTTCCATGACTTTGACTCCATACTGTGCCCTGGTTTTATAAATAAAACGTAAGCGCTTCTAAAGGCAGAAGGTGTTTTACTGTATTGCATTCTCTGCATTAGGGCAAAAAACCCTTCTGAATGCATGTCCCTTCCATTGTGCATAAAAACAGATATTTAATTAAAATTAGACTGGTAAACACTTATGGTAAAATGGTCGTTCAAGAGCACATCCAAGGCAATCTGTGAACATGGCACCAGCATCTTGTCCAACAGACCCTGGCCATTGCAAAGGCTTGCAGAAAGAATTATCATTCAGCAATAGCACTCCTAGTGTGGGACCTGCTCAGATATAGTAGGTGTGCAGTGTCCTTGTCTGGATGACCTTAGGAAGAGAATTGCTTCCGCAACTGATGCTACGGCTTGCGTTTCAGGATTCTAGCCCTTTCTGAAGCCAAGTTAAGGGACAAAGGGGGAACTCTTTATTTAATAAATTACCGATGTCCCTTGTGTTTTTTACACTCACAAATTTTATTTGTGCACCAGTTTATACAGTAGATCATTTGTATCATTTGTAATATTATTTGTATTATTAATACGGCTACAATCAAATCAAGTATCATTTGTATTGTAATTTTATGGACCTACTATTGCAGTTTTTTTATCGTTTTAAGGGGTTACATTTTTGTTTTACTCTGTCAGCTATATTATCCTCTTAATATATCATCCTTTTTCACACCCAATATTTTCTTCATTTTTTTTTTTCCTGTGCATATACAGTACATTGTAAATAAATACTGCCATTGTAATATGTCTCCCCCCAGAGGCGTTTTGTGAGAATAGCATGTGAAATGCTCTGCTTTTTTTACTATAAAAATGTTTTGATTAGTCATATTAAACTACACATAGAGCACCATGATTTGTCAGTACATATATTAACAATACGACATATGCATAATACAAGGGTACTTTGTTGCATAGTAGATGGACAATGCATTTTCTAGTTTTGTGGGATCTTAAATTTAGTTTTGTGGAAAATTGAAAAAAAAAAAAAAAACCTCAAAGAGAAAACAGATAACTAGAGAAAGTCAAAGAGATGCAATTCTATGTCTCCTCAAGTGAACTATTCCAATAGGGTACAAAGTATAAGCTTGGTTCAAATACCACTGATAAGTAAATTAAGAAAGGAGTTTCCAATACTGAAACCATGCTTCCCATCTTTGCAGATTAAAGTGGTAGTAAACCGCAGCAGTTTAAAAAAAACAAACACCTGTAAGGCAATTTCATAATGTGCTAGTATGCATCACATACTAGAACATTATTAAATACCTTAGAATAAGGCCCTTCAGTGGTACGCTGTCACTGCAAAGAGGGCTGACATTTTCCCCTGGTCTTTCTTCCAGGTTTGCAGGCTCCAGAGGTGTGAGTTGTCGGAACTGCGATGAAGTCACTTCCACGTATGCGCACAGGAGCCCTCTATTCCAGCACAAAGCTTTGAAGGTCCGGCACGGTAGGCTGTGACATCACCGGCTGCATCCAGGTTGAATATCTCCTAAACGGTGCACATTTAAGAGATATTCATTTTATCTACAGGTACGCCTTATTATAGGCATACCTGTAGGCAAAAGTAACAAACCAGGTATTATTACTGCTTTAAAACCACGTTATCTTTATGAGCTATTATTATTATTATACAGGATTTATATAGCGCTAACAGTTTGCGCAGCGCTTTACAACATGAGGGCAGACAGTACACTTACAATACAAATCAATACAGGAGGAATCAGAGGGCCCTGCTCGTTGGAGCTTACAATCTAGAAGGGAGGGTCAAGTGGAGACAAAAAGCTATCATTCTCAAATGAGAAATTCACTTTTGAAGAGTGTATTTTTATGAATGTGTTTACATATTTGTGTCAATTTTATAGTAAGGACGTTTCAAAATCATAATAGCAACTTTGCATTATTTGCATTTTTTGAGTGTGTTGTGAGCAGTAGCTATTTGCTTTAATTAATATCACAACTGTCATCATTATTTTCTATATAGAAAGTTCCCCAACTGTCCCTTAGCCAGGCTTGAGAAATGGGTAGAACCCCACGATGCCTAGCCTAGCAGCATTCCAGATGCAATTCCCTCCCAGAAGTCATCCAGACAACTGAGGATGTCACATGCTTGCCATTTCTGAGTGGGTCTCACACTGTGGACGCTATTGCCAGCTTCTTTGAACCTTGCCACTGGCCAGGGTCTGTTGTACCTGATGCTTCTGCCGCATTCCCAGATTGCCTTAGATGTGCTCTAAAATAGTTGCTTTACTGTAAATGTTTTTAGGCAATTTGTTTTTAAAACTTCTTCTAATGCACAATGTTTGAGCCCCTGTTCTTTCTCTAACATTTTCATCACCATGCTTCAAAGTTGGTATGAGGCTCTTCTCCTGAAATGCGATCTTTGCTTTGAGCCAAACAAGTAGTTTTTCTGTGGCCAAACAACTATCTTTGATTCATCAGTTCCAGAAAGCCCTGTCTTTGTCTACATGTTCAATGGCAAATAAATTTTGCTGTATTGTTGTTTTTGGACAGCCAATGCACACCTCCCATATGCTAGAACAGGTGTATAGAGATGCCACCTCCTGTGAGTCATAAACAGCTTCCAAGCCACGGCTCTCAGCCTCAAAGGTCTCTGAAAACCTCCAATCGTCAACAAAAGTATTGGCTGGAGCCAGTAAAAATTGGCTAAAACATTTATTCCTTCATTGGTAGCAATGACAAACAGCCATAAAAATCCAACTCATTTTGGCCCTCAGGCCTTAATCAAGGCTCATGATTAAGGCTTGAGAGCTGAAACGCATTGTTTTTTTATGGCTGTTTGTCACCACTACCAATAAAGGACTATACACTTTAGTCAATTTTCATTGGCTCTAGTCTTTACTTTTGTACACCTCCCATATACTGTAGGTTAAATTGGCGCAATCTCTTTCTAAATGTATATGCATGCACTTTGACACCAACTGTTCCAAGAGTTATCTACAGATCCATTAGTGACATTTTAGGATTCTTGAAGACTTCTTTTAGGCTGCTTTCACACTGAGTTGCTTTACAAGCGGCGCTTTGCCGGTGGTTTTAACCCTTTTCTGCCCGCTAACTGGGATTAAAACAGCATTGCATTAAGGTGAAAAAACTTTTACCTTTACAACCCCTTTAACGTTCCTCCCTGCCAATCAGGAGGCAGGTCAGTGAGACCTGTCTCCCAATTGGCCAAAGCATTAGGAGATCCTATTGGATACCTGACGCTTTCGCGGAAGAGGAGATACAGCAGAGGAAGCCTGAGGACTGGAGTCAAGCGGACACTGGAGCCACCGCTTCCTGCCACTACAGAAGAAGATGAGGAGAGCTCAGTCACTCCAGGAGAGGAGCAGAGCCCCGCCACACGAGCGGTAAGTGCCGCCGGACCGGCCGCGGGGGAGTTGGTTAAAGTAACAGCCGGGGACGCGCCTGGCTGCATATGATGGGCACAGTGGCTGTATTTGGTGGGCACAGTGGCTGCACATGATGGGCACAGTGGCTGCATTTGATGGGCACAGTGGCTGTTTTTGCTGGGCACAGTGGCTGCATATGATGGACACAGTTGGCTGCATATGATGGGCACAGTGGCTGCATATGGTGGGCACAGTGGCTGCATATGATGGCACAGTGGCTGTATTTGATGAGCACAGTGGCTGCATATGATGGGCACAGTGGCTGAAAATGATGGCACAGTGGCTGCAATTGATGGCACAGTGGCTGCATTTTATGGGCCCAGTGGCTGCATATGATGGGCACAGTGGCTACATTTGCTGGGCACAGTGGCTGCAATTGATGGGCACAGTGGCTGCATTTGGTGGCACAGTGGCTGCATTTGCTGGGCAAAGTGGCTGCAATTGATAGCACAGTGGCTGCATTTGATGGCACAGTGGCTGCATTTGATGGGCACAGGGGCTGCATTTGATGGCAAAGTGGCTGTATTTGATGGGCACAGTGGCTGCATATGATGGGCACAGTGGCTGCATTTGATGGGCACAGTGGCTGTATTTGATGGGCACAGTGGCTGTATTTGATGGGCACAGTGGTTGCATTTGATGGCACAGTGGCTGCATCTGCTGGGCACAGTGGCTGCATTTGATGACACAGTGGCTGCATTTGATGGCAAAGTGGCTGTATTTGATGGACACAGTGGCTGCATATGATGGGCACAGTTGCTGCATATGATGGGCACAGTTGCTGCATTTGCTGGGCACAGTGGCTGCATATGATGGGCACAGTTGGCTGCATATGATGGGCACAGTTGGCTGCATATGATGGGCACAGTGGCTGCAAATGATGGCACAGTGGCTGCATTTGATGGGCACAGTGGCTGCTTATGATGGGCACAGTGGCTGCAATTGATGGCACAGGGCTGCATATGATGGGCACAGGTGGCTACATATGATGGGCACAGTGGCTGCATTTGCTGGGCAAATTTTCTGCAATTGATGGCACAGTGGCTGCATATGATGGGCACAGTGGCTGCAAATGATGGGCACAGTGGCTGCATTTGCTGGGCAAAGTGGCTGCAATTGATGGCACAGTGGCTGCAACTGATGGCACAGTGGCTGCATTTGATGGGCACAGTGGCTGCATTTCATGGCAAAGTGGCTGTATATGATGGCAAAGTGGCTGTATATGATTGGCACAGATGGCTGCATATGATGGGCACAGTGGCTGCATATGATGGGCACGGAGGCTGAAAATGATGGCACAGTGGCTGCAATTGATGGCATAGTGGCTGCAATTGATGGCACAGTGGCTGCATTTTATGGGCCCAGTGGCTGCATATGATGGGCACAGTGGCTACATTTGCTGGGCACAGTGGCTGCAATTGATGGGCACAGTGGCTGCATTTGGTGGCACAGTGGCTGCATTTGCTGGGCAAAGTGGCTGCAATTGATAGCACAGTGGCTGCATTTGATGGCACAGTGGCTGCATTTGATGGGCACAGGGGCTGCATTTGATGGCAAAGTGGCTGTATTTGATGGGCACAGTGGCTGCATATGATGGGCACAGTGGCTGCATTTGATGGGCACGGTGGCTGTATTTGATGGGCACAGTGGCTGTATTTGATGGGCACAGTGGTTGCATTTGATGGCACAGTGGCTGCATCTGCTGGGCACAGTGGCTGCATTTGATGACACAGTGGCTGCATTTGATGGCAAAGTGGCTGTATTTGATGGACACAGTGGCTGCATATGATGGGCACAGTTGCTACATATGATGGGCACAGTTGCTGCATTTGCTGGGCACAGTGGCTGCATATGATGGGCACAGTTGGCTGCATATGATGGGCACAGTGGCTGCATATGATGGGCACAGTGGCTGCAAATGATGGCACAGTGGCTGCAAATGATGGCACAGTGGCTGCATTTGATGGGCACAGTGGCTGCTTATGATGGGCACAGTGGCTGCAATTGATGGCACAGTGCTGCATTTGATGGCACAGTGCTGCATTTGATGGGCACAGTGGCTGCATATGATGGGCACAGGTGGCTACATATGATGGGCACAGTGGCTGCATTTGCTGGGCAAATTTTCTGCAATTGATGGCACAGTGGCTGCATATGATGGGCACAGTGGCTGCAAATGATGGGCACAGTGGCTGCATTTGCTGGGCAAAGTGGCTGCAATTGATGGCACAGTGGCTGCAATTGATGGCACAGTGGCTGCATTTGATGGGCACAGTGGCTGCATTTCATGGCAAAGTGGCTGTATATGATGGCAAAGTGGCTGTATATGATTGGCACAGATGGCTGCATATGATGGGCACAGTGGCTGCATATGATGGGCACGGAGGCTGCAATTGATGTGCACGGAGGCTGCAATTGATGGGCACGGAGGCTGCAATTGATGGGCATGGTGGCTGAATTTGATAGGCATAGTGGCTGCATTTGATGGGCACAGTGGCTGCATTTGATGGCACAGTGGCGGCATTTGATGCGCACAGGGTCTGCATTTGATGGCAAAGTGGCTGTATTTGATGGACACAGTGGCTGCATATGATGGGCACATTTGCTGTATTTGCTTGGCACAGTGGCTGCATATGATGGGCACAGTTGGCTGCATATGATGGGCACAGTGGCTGCATATGATGGCACAGTGGCTGCATTTGATGGGCACGGTGGCTGCATTTGATGGGCACGGTGGCTGCATTTGATGGGCACGGTGGCTGCATTTGATGGGCACGGTGGCTGCATATGATGGGCACGGTGGCTGTATTTGATGGGCACAGTGGCTGCAATTGATGACACAGTGCTGCATTTGATGGGCACAGTGGCTGCATATGATGGGCACAATGGCTGCATTTGATGGGCACAGTGGCTGCATTTGATGGGCACAGTGGCTGCATATGATGGGCACAGTGGCTGCATATGATGGGCACAGTGGCTGCATATGATGGGCACAGTGACTGCATTTGCTGGGCACAGTGGCTGCATTTGCTGGGCACAGTGGCTGCATTTGCTGGGCACAGTGGCTGCAATTGATGGCACAGTGGCTGCATTTGATGGGCACAGTGGCTGCATTTGATGGCAAAGTGGCTGTATATGATAGCACAGATGGCTGCATATGATGGGCACAGATGGCTGCATATGATGGGCACAGTGGCTGCATATGATGGGCACAGTGGCTGCATATGATGGGCACAGTGGCTGCATATGATGGGCACAGTGGCTGCAATTAATAGGAACAGTGGCTGCATATGATGGGCAATGTGGCTGCAAATGATGGGCACAGTGGCTGCAAATGATGGGCACAGTGGCTGCAAATGATGGGCACAGTGGCTGTATATGATGGGCAGAGATGGCTGCATATGTCGGGCAGAGATGGCTGCATATGATGGGCACAGTGGCTGCAATTGATGGGCACAGTGGCTGCAATTGATGGGCACGGTGGCTGCAATTGATGGGCACGGTGGCTGCAATTGATGGGCACAGTGGCTGAATTTGATAGGCACAGTGAGGCTGCAATTGATGTTTTGTTTGTTTGCGCCCCATCAAAAATTTTGAGCACCAGCCGCCATTGGTGCACAATGCAATATAACCCAACAACAATGTATCCTGAGACCTTTCATAACAATGCATGGAGTGAACATACTTCACGGTCCGATTACAGTCCAGATTTTTTGGCTCAAATACGCCACAGCTCCCTTTAAGGAGCGTACTACAAGCACAATGGTACAGGGCATTACATCAATCACATTTTATGCCATAATCGTCTAAATTAAGTCGTCTAAATTAAGTGCAAAAAGTGACAGCTGCCATATTGGCAAGCAGGGTCATATGTGGATTTGACAACAACTCAGTGCAATATTTTTCACCAAGCTTCATTAAAAAATGCAAACAAGTGGAGACACTGGTGGATTCAAGCCTGACAAGTCGCCTGACAAGCCTGACAAGTCTATGCAAGTCGCCTCAAGTCGCCCCAAAAGCAGTACAGGAACCTTTTTCTAAGTCGGAGCGATTAGAACGGTTCCATTGTACAGAATGGGAGGCGACTTGTCAGGCGACTAGGTCGCCTGACAAGTTGTCCCAGTGTGAACCGGCTCTAAGTCCACACATACTTTCACTTACACATTAATAGCAAGTACTCTTTTTGTCTTAAGACTTTTTTTTTGAGTGTCAGTCTCACTTTAATTAGGAGACAAGCACAGGTTAAAGTGCAAAAGTGGCGTAATGCCCCGTACACACCAGCGGAAATTCCGCCAGCAAAAGTCCGATGAGAGCTTTTGGTCCGAAAATGCGACCGTGTGTATGCTGGCGGACTTTTGCTGGCGGAATTTCAGCCAGCAAAAGATTGAGAGCATGTTCCCAATTTTTCGGTCCGAAAAAAGTTCAGATCGGAAATTCCGATCGTCTGTACCACGGCAGGATGCGTGGCGCCGATGCTCTGTAGGTATCCACCCGCCACCCCGTAACACTCCCCGCCCCCCGGTGGGCGAAGAGGGGAGGGGAAGGGGGAGGCACGTAAAGAGCATCGCACCTACAGAGCATCGGCGCCACGCATCCTGCCCTGTGTGTGGCATCATGATTGGGGCCAACACACAGAGCACGTGATTTCCATCCCAGCTGTTCTGGCAGTGAATATGGGCTTCTGTGGAGGGCGGTGTCTACCGCCCTCTCCGGAGCCCCTTCCTGCCTATCACATGCTAGCGTGACGCTGGTGAGAGCCGGCGTGCAAGTGTGCGGGGTACATATAAGCTGCCTCCCCTGTCACACTCTTGCTGATACACCTCTTAGCTACCACATCGCATTCAACACTTCCCTTTGGTTTCCAGTCTTGCTCCAACACGTAAGTCACCTCCTAGGTCATTCACAATTGCCTGTCACTTTTTTTGATGTTTTTTCCTTTTTGTTATCACTGTTGTCACTTTTTTTGTTTTAACATCGGCTCTCACTATCCAACCTTTCACTTTTTCATGCAACACCAACAATGCTCATGTAGCTCACACATTTAGTCAACACACCCCCCCTTTCACATCACATTCCATTTAATTCATTTTTTTTTTTTTTTTCTTCATTATTCCTTCATTCACACTTTTTTATTTATTCCCAATTTCACAATCTTTTTTTACACCTTCTCAGATCACCTCAGGTTGCCTCCACAGGCCACCGCAACTCTCCACTTGCACCAGCAATTTGTGCCTTGGGTCATCGGGAGGTTTTGTTGCGTGCGCCCTGCCGTGCGCGGCTGCGATTACCTCAGTTCCCGGGGGAGGCTATATTGGGACTTTGATCACATGGCCGCAACATTTTACCATTTTGGACCCTATGTGAGTATTTAGGACGGGCTAATCTGCCCTATTTCTACATCACTAATTAGAAATAGACTAATGTCACCACTTTTTTTTTTTTTTTTTTTTTTCTTTACACTCTGCAGATATATTTTAGCATCTGCCCCTGAGGAGTGTCTCTACACGAAACGCGTCAGACACAAGTGATGCTGACCTGTGTCTGTAATGGACACATTGAATTTCAGTCTGCAGCAGATTAATAATTCTGACATTTATTTATTCATCTATTTTGGTTTTACTTCCTACACCCATACTCCTGTCGCTGGTGCTGTTTTTATGTCATATGTATTAATATAAATTTACCCCATGTTATGTACCTTTGAACTGCTCTGACAATACCATACTCATGCAAACCCTTTTTTTCCCATGCCACACCTGTATGTTATGTGTGGGTGGAGTCTATATGAATTACTGTACTGAATGTATATGTGGTTATATTATTACCATATTCTTTACTATGTTCGTTACCAATAAAACAATTTTGCATATATCTTAACTTTGCCTCCACAAAGTCATCTATCTCATTTAAAGTCCCACTTTCCTTTCTCTTTTGCAATTTTAGTTTTTTTAACCCCATTATGTTACTAAACGTCTTAGTCCTGGTTCACATCTATGTGTTTAGTGCTTTTTGCAGAAACGCACTACAGTCCATTTACATGGTTTCCTATGGGACACGTTCACATCTATGCTTATTTCAGCCGCTGCCTATTTGGAAAGGGTCAAGGACTTTTTTTTAATGCAAAAGAGTGCTTTTTTTGGTTCAATATACTTCAATGGAAAAGCTGCAGAAAAGCATGTAATTATTGCAGCAGTTTTTTGTTTTTTTAATCTTCCCAACAACAAATTGGCCAAAAATAAATGCAAAAACGCAAAATCGCAGCACAATCACGTGCGCAAAAGTCAAAACACACAGCAAAAAGCACTGCAGAAACAGATCAAAAGCAAACTGCATAGGTGTGCACCGAGCCTTATGCTGACCACACCGATCAATTTTCAGACGAAATATTCAGACAAAAAATCTTTGTACATTCGCTGAATGAAACAATGTTGTTTGAAATTTTCACTTGGTTTTTAACATTCTGTTTATAAAACAAATGTAATTTATGAACGAAAACCACATACACTGTCTGAAAATTCCTTTGAACAAGAAGTTTGCTATTATTTCAAAATTTTCCCGTCACTGTGGTTGAAAATGAACGTCGATTTGACCCCACTAACGATTAGAAAATCGAACGAACGTTCTTAAAATAACATTTTTTTTTTTTTTAAGGAAGACCTTGTTTGTTAAATAAAATTTTTTTTTATCTCGGAGTCTGATGATATTTACCAGATTCACATTTTAATAGTATATACAGTATATATCCTCTAATAGTATATATCTCCTCTAATAGTTTATACAGTATATATCTCTTCTGTCTGTTATTCTCAGAGTGGATTAAGTATTTTGCTCCCTAACCATATAGTTGGTTATTTATATTTACCAATGCATATAGATATACAAGAATAAATTGCCTTTTTTAGAAACTTTACATATTACCTAGATTATACACCACACTTATTTTTAAGATTATTAACCGATTAATCGAAACAATAATCGGCCAACTAATCGATTATGAAAATAATCGTTAGTTGCAGCCCTACAATAGTCCCACCCCTCCTCTTTCTGGGGGGTCGAGACGGGAGTTGACAGGAGCAGCAACTGCAACTACGGCTCCACCCTCTTATTCTTTGTGTTTAATACAGTGTTCCTTTGTTTAACCCCCTATTATCCCTAATGCCGCGTACACACGGTCGGACTTTTCGTCTACAAAAGTCTGACGGACGCCGACGGATCAAAGCCGGCTGACAATCCGATCGTGTGTGGGCTTCCCCGGACTTTCAGCGGACTTTTCCAGCTGCAAATCTGACGGACTTTAGATTTGAAACACGCTTCAAATCTTTACGTCGTAACTACGCCGGACCCAGAAATCCGCTCGTCTGTATGCTAGTCCGACGGACAAAAACCCACGCTAGGGCAGCTATTGGCTACTGGCTATCAACTTCCTTATTTTAGTCCGGTGTACGCCATCACGTACGAATCCGTCGGACTTTTGTGTGATCGTATGTAGGCAAGTCCGTTCGTTAGAAAGTCTGTCGCAAGTCCACCGCAAGTCCGCCAAAAGTCCGTCGAAAATCTGTCGGACAGGCTGTCGGACTTTTGTAGCCGAAAAGTCCGACCTTGTGTACGCGGCATTGGTTTACTCTAAGCAGCCCTATTTAACTCCTTAGCCTCCTTCTCGTCTCAAGTATTATTTTCCTGCTGATTTTTGTTTCTATTTTTATAAAAGGATAAGTTCACATTTTAACAAAAAAATAAACAAGGCACATTTTTTTGCAAAAAATGTGCCTTGTTTATTTTTTGTTTCTGGAGCCTCTAAAGCACTGCACCAGCGATCAGCAGATCGCTGGTGCCATGCAGGTCTCCGGCAGACCTATCATTGCATCTTTGGGCAAGTCCATTTGTAACATGTTACATGTTACACCCTGAATATGCATGAAACATGTTATGATACCTTTTTTGTTTTTGTTTGTATGTTAATATTTTAGCATATTTAACATATATTTTACACATTTCCCATTTAATTAAAAGTGCAAAATTGAGAAAAAAAACACTATTTAATTTAATTTAAATCATAATTTTAATGTCATTTTAAACAAGACAAATTATAGAATAAAATGCACACATTTTATGTGCAGTAACACTGTTTATTTTTAAACTAACACTGCTCAAAAGAGTGTGTTTTGTCGCATTTCACAGTTTCCTATGCTTCAGTTATGAATTAACAGATTGAGTTTGTGCGTTCACTGTGTTCATGTGGAAAACAAAGGCATTGGTAAATGACATATTTACTAGTCTCCATCCTGAAACATCCCCAGCAGTAGCTGGGGTAGAGGAGGGAAGCCAGGAGTACTGTGGGGGGCAACACGGGGGAAGCCCAGGTAGTAGGGGACAATCGACATGGCATGTAGTGATTAGGGTGAGCCCAGGTACGCCTATGGTTAGTGCATTGGAAATATGTAAACAGGCCTTTAATTTATTCCAATTGTGCACTTGAAATATGACAGCTGCCTGCCCTCATACAGTAAGACTGATATACTAAAGAAGCTGGGAATCTTTACTCAACAAATTGACTGAAAAGTCGCTTCAATTATCCGGTCACATGAAAAGCAAACTTCTGTTTATTTTTTTTATCTGTGCATGATTTGAGTTACAATTATTTGAGTGAAGATCCTCAATTCTTTTAGTAAATAAGCAATATAGTGTTCTAGTTACTGAAAGTTTATGTTAGTGTCAAATAACAGTATCCTATTGCCAATTCCTGCTGCCAGCCAAGAGCAAAAACACTTTAGTATGATCTATACTGCGGTTTGACAGTGCAAATTTCCTCAGGTGCTAGAAGGAATCAAGATGGATTGAGCAACAATATATTGAAAGGGAAAAACAAATTTTAATTGCTATACATTAGTGGATCTTGGTGGATGGTTTCTGTCCATTAATGCACACCTGCCTATTTATTTAATCCTTTAGGCCTCGTTCACACGTGGCGTATTACATCATATACCCTTGCGAGGGCACCGTTTGCGAGCACGGGGATGCACAGGTAATCAATGCATCACCATGCATGTCACTTGGGACACAGAGGCTGCAAGGATGTGGCTCCCAATTTAACAGCCATGTGGGTGCTCTGCCCCAAATGCAGACAATGTGCGTTTGAGGTTGTGCACCTCCAATGCTTTTATATTAGGCGCAGCAGCTGTGCCCATGCAGCTGCTGTATTCCATTTGGCATGAATGGGACTGCCGGAACCCCTGTGCATCCCTGCAGGCAAAAAGTGCCCTTGGATGGCTGTACACTGTGGTACGCCTGTGCGAATGGGGTCCTATTGTTTTTTTGTGTTCCCTTAACTATCCACACGAAATTGCTGTGTATACCTACGTCACATTGCTCATTAAATCCTATGCATAGAACATAGTAGTACATACAGTCAGGTCCATCAATATTGGGACATGGACACAATTCTAATCTTTTTGGCTCTATACACAACCACAATGGATTTGAAATGAAACAAACAAGATGTGCTTTAACTGCAGACTTTCAGCTTTAATTTGAGGGTATTTACATCCAAATCAGGTGAACGGTGTAGGAATTACAACAGTTTGTATATGTGCCTCCCACTTTTTAAGGGACCAAAAGTAATGGGACAGATTAACAATCATCCATCAAACTTTCACTTTTTAATACTTGTTTGCAAATCCTTTGCAGTCAATTACAGCCTGAAGTCTGGAACACATAGACATCACCAGACGCTGGGTTTCATCCCTGGGGATGCTCTGCCAGGCCTCTACTGCAACTGTCTTCAGTTCCTGCTTGTTCTTTGGGCATTTTCCCTTCAGTTTTGTCTTCAGCAAGTGAAATGCATGCTCAATCGGATTCAGGTCAGGTGATTGACTTGGCCATTGCATAACATTCCACTTCTTTCCCTTAAAAAACTCTTTGGTTGCTTTTGCAGTATGCTTCGGGTCATTGTCCATCTGCACTGTGAAGCGCCGTCCAATGAGTTCTGAAGCATTTTGCTGAATATGAGCAGATAATATTACCTGAAACACTTCAGAATTCATCCTGCTGCTTTTGTCAGCAGTCACATAAATCAATAAATACAAGAGAACCAGTTCCATTGGCAGCCATACATGCCCACGCCATGACACTACCACCATCATGCTTCACTGATGAGGTAATAATGATGGAATAACACACACCTGGCCATGGAGCTGAGCAGCCAATTGTCCCATTACTTTTGGTCCTTTAAAAAGTGTGAGGCACATATAGAAACTGTTGTAATTCCTACACTGTTCACCTGATTTGGATGTAAATACGCTCAAATTAAAGCTGAAAGCAGTTAAAGCACATCTTGTTCGTTTCATTTCAAATCCATTGGTGGTGGTGTATAGAGCCAAAAAGATTAGAATTGTCCATGTCCCAATATTTATGGACCTGACTGTATCTATTCTAAATACTCCACATATGCCTGAAAATGTTTTGTTTAACATAATTATTGATTGCAATGCAAAAGCAAGCATTAGAAATCATGAGTGTGATTTGTATTCAAAACTAAGTATTTTTAATCATCATAATAAATCTTACATAGTTGTTTTTTATATATGCTAGTTTGATTAGTTACTGCCTGTTTAATGTAGTAGACTGGAAACAGAACTAATCTCTCCCAACCATATGAGTGACAGCTGGCCTGTCAATGCGGTAGAGATATTCTGCAGGATGGAAATAACCAAGGTATTGCACAGTGTCTGGTGTGGTATCCGTATGGTAGTGTCCTCCTTCTCCATGATGGCTGAAGCAGTGAGTGTGCTCCACGCGCAAGTCAAAGCCCTAAAAGAACAGTATAAAAAGTAAACACGTGATATTTGTTTGCAATGGATATCAAATTAAAACAAGTAGGCCATACGTTTTCCACTATAAAAAAAGATATAATAAAGCAAAGGTTCAGATTTTTTTTTTCACAGCAGAGGTCTGAATCTCAGCATGCTTCACATCACAACCCCCTCCTTTTATTTCTCAATCCCTTTTTTACATCAGTGTCCTCAGTCCCTCCTGCATATCACAATATCCCCCTTTACATTACAGCCCCCCACCCCACAGTACAATGTCCTCCTTTGCCCTCCTTCAACCCTCCCCAGTAGTGTCCCCTCCTTTGCCCCCTTCACATTACCCCCGTCCCCCATCCCGTGCTGTGGGAGGCACAGCAGCACTGGACAGAGTGTGGGAGCAGAAACTGCTGGAGTGAACATTTTTCATATTAACAAGCTGGTGATTGATTGCTAGGACCACCATGCGTCCTAGCAACCAGTCATCTGTCAGTTAACTTGAAAAGTCAACTTGGGCATCTCCTACACCCGCCCTTTATCCAGTTCTTCTGTGCCTCCCGCCATTTGCTTTGCTGTGAAAATGACATGGGACAATGATGGTACTCTGATGGGCTGTGACAGGTCCTCATTATTTGGGGGGAGATTGGGCACTGTACTGTACATTTTCTTTCCAGATCTCCTCCTCTCCTTACACACTGAGGAGGAGAACGTGGAAATTACACTACAGCCGTTTGTTGACATTTGTGACAGGCTGTGATTGGACACAGCCGGTCACGTGGTAAAGAGCCAATTTCATTGGCTCTTTACCCTGATCGGAGATGGGCTGTGTCCGAGGGACACGCCTAATCCCAGATCAACGCGCTGCACGCCCCCGGGGGCGTGCACAAGCGGTGATCACGAGCCTAACACATGTGACCGGCTGTGATTGGACACGGCCAGTCACGTGGTAAAGAGCCAATTTCACTGGCTCTTTACCCTGATTGGGGATGGGCTGTGTCTGAGGGGGCCCACAGGAGCAGTGAGAACCGGAGGACGTCATAGGATGGCCACCCGGAGGGAGGACATGTTCCTGCCGGCGTCATTTTACAATGGCCCGGTGTGGAAGTGGTTAAAAGCAGTTCAGCTATTGAAAGAACACTGCCCATAGAGTGATTTTCTTCATTCGATAAACTCTGACAAAGCCACTAGTTGAGTTAGCAGAATGAAAAATGAAAAATTATAGTAACTAGTAGTAGCTACAATGGTGTTAAAAAATTATACTGTATATTTCAGATATAATCTCATCTCAAAATAGGAACAACAAACTATTAATTGTTGTCCTAAACAATAGTTTTCAATAGCAGCCCATGTTACTATAGAGTCAGACATGATGGCGTATACACAGTGGTAAATGACAGCCCACTCCCTCCCTCCTCCTGCAAACTAACCAGCTGAACACAATGGAGGTGGGATATTACATGTAGATTAATGGAGGCTTCATCTGCCTCTTATTCTAGGACACAGGTTGGAGGGGTGTGACACAGCCTGTGATTGGCAGAAATCCATTCATACCATGTTATTTCCACAACATAATAAAGATTCTTTTATTTTTAACATGTGACCAGTAGCAGAGGACTAGAAGCTCCTCCTGCTTATGTTTCCTTGCAGACAGGCTGTATATCATGTGACAGCTGTATATTGATTAGGGAAAAGGTACTTAGATTTTTTTTTTATTATTAAAATAATTACAGTGGCATCATCCACATACAGAGAGAAAAGGGACAAGGTAAATTAAACAGTATGTGTTTAGTATCACTTTAAACTTACTGGGTCATGAGACACAAACACGGACTGACAAATAAGCGGAGCCCTCATTTCATAATAGTTGAGCCAGCGATCAACATCTTCATCTGTGTTCAGGGGACAGGCAGAAAACTCACGTGGCTGTTAAAAAAAAAAGTGATTTTTTATTTTTTTATTTTAATCATTTTATTAACATGAAACAAGTATGAAAGATAACAAGTTAATACACCATAACCCACTTCAGCCCCGGAAGGATTTACCCCATTCCTGACCAAGCCCTTTTTTGAGATACGGCACTGTGTCACTTTAACTGACAATTGTGCGGTTGTGCGACGTTGTACCCTAACAAAATTGATGTCCTTTTATTCCCACAAATAGAGCTTTCTTTTGGTGGTATTTGATCACTTCTGCGGTTTTTATTTTTTGCGCTATAAACAAAAAAAGGAGCAAACATTTTGAAAAAAAAAAGCAATATTTTTTACTTTTTGCTATAATAAATATCCCCAAAAAATATATAAAAAAAACAAATTTCTTCCTCAGTTTAGGCCGATATGTATTCTTCTACATATTTTTGTTACAAAATAGGGGATAGATTTATGGCATTTTTATTAGTAATGGCGGCGATCTGCGATTTTTATCGCGACTGCGACATTGCGGTGGACAGATCAGACACTTTTGACACTATTTTGGGACCACTGGCATTTATACAGCGATCAGTGCTATAAAAATGCACTGATTACTGTGTATGTCACTAGTAGGGAAGGGGTTAAACACTAGGGGGCGATCAAGGGATTAAGTGTGTTCCCTGGGCATGTTCTAACTGTAGGGGGGATGGGCTCACTAGAACGTGACAGAGATCACTGCTCCCGATCACTGGGAGCAGTAGATCCCTGTCATGTTGCTAGGCAGAACAGGGAAATGCCTTGTTTACATAGGCATCTCCACACTCTGCCTCTCCGTGTCAAGATCGCAGGCCACTGGTGGACATCGAGTCCGCGGGCTAGCCGCCAATGATGCAGCGACATACGGGTACAGTGTTTTGGGCACCTGTGCCACTTTGCCGACGTATATCGGCATGAGCCGGTCAGGAAGTGGTTAATTAACAAGTGTATTTAACACAAGAACAAGGCTATGGAAAAGAACTGTGGCAACTGGTCATTTCTGTATACACAGTAACTAAAGATTGGTCTTCAAGAGCTAGTGGCATAAGTTGTAACAATAACCATCATTTATACTGCCAATATACAGTATTACAATCACCATTATGAACCTTGCATGAAAACCCCTTAGTGAAAGCTTTATAAGAAAAAAAAAAAAACATTGAATGGAAAATATAAAAAAAACTAAGGCCAGCCATACATGGAGAGAATTTCCCAAAGGTTGCGGGAAAGAAATTTGCTCGACTCCCCCATCAACACAGACAGGGCCATTGTCTTCTCGCGGTGGGGTGTGCGGAGGAAGCCGTCCCTGCCAGGATAAGACAGTGATTATTGCTAGTGGCTATAGCAGCTGCTAGTGATAATGGCAGGTAAAACCCAGCAGGCTGGTTGTACCCAAGTTGATCGATTGATTAAATTCAGCCTGCCCATACATGGTTCAAATCTCGGCTGGTTCCTACTGAACCAGCAGAGATTCGAACCATGTATGGCCTTGCCTTACCTTACACTCCAGCTTCTGGTTGCTTTCTGTAGACGCAGGTGATGCCACTAGGCTTTACCATAGGATCCTGGGAAATCAGAGGTTCCCAAATCTCACAAGAAGACACTCCAACACTGTGCAATCTAGATGAGAGTGACATCAATAGGTTCTCATGAAGGAACCTGGAAAAGTTGGGGATCCCAAGAGAAGGCCCAGTGACATCCCCTTCGCCTTAGCGGGCTTGACAAAATCCAGTATAAAGATTACTTTTTTTTTTTTACTTTTTTTCCGCCAAATGTTTTAATGACTTTTTTAAAATGTTTTTTTAATTACTTTTTTTTAAAAACAGGTGGGGTGGAGGCTCCAAGTGAAATCTGCATTTTCACGCATAGTCTGCTTTAAATGCTTTGTTGTAAAAAAGTCTATTTACACAATTTAATCTTCAGTATATAGTTTCTAAGGAGAACATAACCCGTAAACAGAGCCAAGTAAATCTTTTTACTAATAATGCAGGACAATGCAGAACCAGACTAAATCTTGCAATCTGGCAGATCACAATTTCCTTCCTCATGTTATTTGTTTTGACAGTTAAATTATTCAGATTATCCTCTGCAATTGCAGATGTTGCTAATATCAGAAAACAGCCAACTAACATTAATGCATGTTAAAAGGATTTTCCACTTTCAGAAAGGAAGTAGAAATGCAGTTCACTTGTGGTGTGATGAGAAATGGTGAACTCTGTTCAGTGGTCCGTCAACCAGGTGCAGACTTCCATGTTCAGAGATGCTTCTCACCACAGGTAAAGCAAAGTCACTTGCTTCGCCACTTACAAACCTGGTTTTAATACTGAATGGCTGATCCATAGTATTTTTTATGTGAACAGCTAAAAAAAAGTTTGGGCATAACTTACCATTACATGGAGCTTAGCCTTCCCTTCTTGAATGACAAATGTCCCACCCATTCCTACAGCTTTGTCTCCATAATGCTCCATTAAAGATTTTCTCATACAGCTTACAAAATTTTCCTTTCCTGTCCTCCTCTTTGCCTTTACCTGAATGACCTGAAAATAACGGGGAAGAAGCTGTTAAAAAAAACACCACTTCGCCTCATTTTAAGAATTTTCTTTGCTGGTGTACAAACTCTCCACAGAACTGAATGAAGATTGCAGCAGGTAAACCCAACAGAAAAGATCCTGTGAAAGGGTTATCTGAAGCCGAGGAGGCTGCCTAGCTGCAAATTCAGTTGATTGGGGACAGTTGAGTATAAGAGTTGGAAGAGGGAAGGGAACTGGTGGTGAAAAATATGTGTATTTTTTTTTTTTTATGTTTTCCAAGTTTAAATTCTTTTTATTCATTCAATTGAAGAGTAACAGCAACAATACAACACAACCAAAACCAGGACACCATTCATAAAATAAGCAAAAGTAAAAACAATAGAAAAGCATATGGGTTTCATAGACAACACAATAAAAATATAATTACAAACATATAACAAAAGGTGTATCCACTAGAAACTAATCCCTACTACCATATATATCCAATTTCTACCCCCCAAAAAAGAGGCTAGCGACCTGTGGAAAGGTGGATGCACCTACGTACAGCTACTTTTCCTGATTTTTCTCCTATATATAATTTAGGGGTTTCCAGGCTTCTCCCCACACCCACCCACCCTTACTTCCTGTGTTGGTGAAATAGACCAAGATACCAAAAAAAAAAAAAAAAAAAAAACAAGCCAAAGAAATATGTTAACTATTTATAATAATTTAGGGGGAAGAATCAAGAGTTAAGAGTTAATCTTGGCTACCTCCCCGATTCTACCTTTCCCTTACTGTACTCCCATAACCCCTCCCTCCCACATAAATACCTATTCGGGCCCAATATGGGCATTCTATATCGGTGAAAGAAATTCACTATTCCAAATTACTATGTATAAAAAAGATTTAATCTCCCATCAATTTACTCCACATCATAAAAAAGGATGGGATGGGGAGAGAAAAAAAATATGTATAATGTATATTTATAACTTTGTTTTTTTGTTTTTTTTATACAGAAACACAATGGAAATGGGTTGGATAAGCATCCACACACTGGAAGTAGATTGGATGATCATTGTAATCAGAAAATCAAGCAAGATCTGAACAGTGTTTCAAGAGGAAGTAAAGGCAGGAAAAAAAAACACACCCTGTAAGGCAAAGGCATAATGAGCTAGTATGCATAGCATACTAAATCTAGGCTTACCTGTAGGTAAAGGTGGTCCCAGAGGGTTTACAACCACTTAAATGTGTTACAGTTTACCACCATGTCTAGCACATACGACGAGAAAATCGGACGAAAAATACCGCTTTCAAAGCGATCGTAAGTACACAGCTTTTGTTCATGCAAAATTATCCGAAGGGACAACTACGACAATTTTTCTCGTACGATACCAGAACAATTTTAGTTTACCATATATACTCGAGTATAAGTCGAGTTTTGCAGCACATTTTTTTGTGCTGAAAGTGCCCCCCTCGACTTATACTGGAGTCAAGCACTTTTCTGCAGCAAAAAAATTCATTTTCCGAACCGAATTTGGGGCCCCGTATCTCAGGGTCACTTTGTGCTAGGAACCCCAAATTTGGTGTGCAAACCCAGTGGAACTGGTACCACAACATATTCAAAGCTGGGGTTCCTAGCACTAAGTGGCCCCTAGATACGGGGCCCCAAAATTGGTTTGGAAAATGTCATTCTCTGCTGCAGAAAAGTGCTTGACATTTTCTGAACCGATTTGTGAGGCCCTGTATCTCAGGGACACTTGGTGCTAGAAACCCCAGCTTTGGATATTTTATGGGGCTAGTTCTACTGGGTTTGCACACCAAGTTTGGGGTTCCTAACACTAAGTGACCCCAAGATAGGGGGCCCCAAAGTCAGGTGAACTGTGTCCATCTGCAGCAATGCCATTTTGGGACCCTTTGGGTTCAGAGACCCCAAATTTTGGCTGCAGCTAGGGGGCATCTAGGAACCCTTAACTACTGAGTTTGAAGTTCGGGGGACCTATGGCTACAAATGGGCACAGTGAGGCTGCAAATGGACATTGTTGACCCTCTTTTCCACTTACAGTAGCTGTGCATTTCTCACCCTCGTCTTATACTCGGGTCACTAAGTTTTTCCCATTTTTTTGTGGTAAATTAGGGCCTCGACTTATACTCGGAACGACTTATACTTGAGTATATACGGTAATCAGCACAGTATTCGTCCGCAAAAAATTGAGTTACCAAGACTGCGCATGCTAGGAAATGAAAGAATACATTACATTACAATACAATACATTACATCACTTTGTTCTGTCGTACGAGAATTTTTGTAACTTTAGCAACCTCTTCATTTTTGATATGCGACTAGCATGCAAAATAAAACAGATGATCATTCTCACTGTGTGTACACGGCTTTATTTAAGAGGGGGACATTTATCAAAACTGGAGCAGACAGACTCTGGAGCATCCACAATGCAATCCATATACCTGCTGGTAAGACCCTTTGCCTACCTAGGAGCCATGCAAAAGGGAAAATAAACAGATATTACAGAAGTGCATACCTAATATTGCTTTTGATTTATGCATCAGGCCAGTTAGATCAAAGCATCTCTATATTTACTGAACTGTATATGCTATCAAATATTTTACCTTTCCTGGTTTCCCTTCACTAGCATACAGATTGGAGAGGAGCCCAAATTCATTGTCCTTGTGCTTATCCTGGTACTTCTCCAGTAAGCAGCTGTTATCTGCTGGGTTGACACTAGCCATGTAGTTTCCATTTACAGCTGGTGAAGATGAGCTCTCTGCTTGCACAGAAAATATAAGCTGAAAGGTAACAATTGCAATATTAAATGTTATATAGCACAACAACAGCTGGGGTCCAGCTGTAAGGAGCTCTAGGACTCCTATATTCTATAATATCGGAAAGAACAGGTCAAGCTCGAACAGTGAGATTTTTTTTACACATTTATGTCATGTGTTTGTCAAACCAATTCAGATGTTCTAATAAAGATCATAAATATGCTGAGTTTCATATTACATGCTTTATAGCATGTGACACTTGCAATGTATTAGACATATACAATTTTGCTGTCTTCATGAGAAATTATGACTTCACCCACCCGGCATTACCTTTCATAATACCATACTTTCAGCACCACATGGGCATTCTCCTACCCTGCTTTCACATGATATTGGTGTTCCGGGTGACAAAGTGTCAGAAGCAGAGAGGGGTATAAAGTAGAGAGTACAGATTCCACATGACACAAGACATCAGTGCTCTGGAGGAGATAAGTTTCAGGGGCAAAAACAAGTAGTCAGCAGAAGGGAGGGGTGGGAAGTAGAAAGTACAGACTCCCTTTGCTGCTAGACTATACAGCTTTGCACTGCTTTTGTGAAATTAGACTCAAAGAATGGAGCACTATGAAGAAACAACAGTAATAACAGTATAATCTACAAACTGCAACAGTCCACAGTAATTAAGTAGATCTCATGACTAATCCAACTTTAGTAAACTAAAATCAGGTGCAAATATAGATAACCATGGGCAAAAGACACGTTGGAAAAAAAACCCCCAAAAAAACAGGTAGGCAAATTAAACGCCTCACAGTAAGGTCACACTTGAGAAATTATTTATTATATGTGTTAGATTTTTTTTTTTTATTGTCAACACTGGTAACATTCAATGAGCTTGTAATAAAAGCTATCCAGTTGAGCTGTAATTGATAAACCTGCTTATTGAACCATACAAAATCATCACCAACCTCTGCATTCATGCCCACACTCCTATGAGATACTGCACCGGCTCCAAGTATGTAGGCTCCAGGTAGGTCAATCTGTTTTGCCACTGTATTAATGTCGTAAATCTTTAGGGAAAAAAAAATATATTTATCAAGTTATACAATTTATATTTTTCAATAAAGAATTTCAAAGTAAACAATAATAATCTTAATTTTCAATAAATTATGAAGATAAGGTCTCTCTTTATATTAGATCTTCAAAAAAGGTTTCCTCTCCAGATGAACAAAGCTTAAACTGCACTAAAGATAGATAACCTAAAACCATACACCAGCACTAGAACAGAGCAAAGTGATTCATTTTAGGATTTCGGGAACCTTGGGGAATAAGGAGAGGTTCAGGTAGACACCATAAACACAAATTTTAAGGTTTATCAAAAGGTTGAGGTTTAAAGCCCAAACTTTTCTTTTTAACTTATTGGATGGAGTTGGGAACGGTTAAAACCGCTGACAGGTTTTTTGACCATCTTTATCCCAACTGAGACATTCATGCAGAAGCAGGAAGAAAGATAATAGAAACAAATATCCTCTTATGCCACGTACACACGATCGGAATTTCCATCCGAAAAAACTTGGATGGTTTTTCCGACGGAATTCCGCTCAAGCTTGCCTTGCATACACACGGTCACACAAAAGTTCTCTGAATTTTCGACCGTCAAGAATGCGGTGAAGTACAACACTACGACGAGCTGAGAAAATGAAGTTCATTGAATTGTTTCCGAGCATGCGTGATTTTTTGCGCATCCGAATTGGGTACAAACTAACGCATTTTCGGATAGGAACTTTTTCCGACCGAAAAATTGAGAACCTGCTCCCAATCTTTTGCTGCCAGAAAAAGTTCTATGGAGCATACACACGGTCGCATTTTGCGACCAAAAGCTCTCATCAGTCTTTTGCTGGCCGAATTTCCGATCGTGTGTACACGGCATTAGACACTGCAGCTATCACCAGAATAAAATAAAATCTTTATTGAAGGATTTCTCCTCTATTTCTGTTCTGGTGACAGCCCAACTCATATTGGATTTTCCCTCACTTTCAGTATGGATAAAAATGGTCACTGGGACAGAGTGAATTTTCCTAGTGAAGACACAAACAGCAAAAAATGGGTTTCTAACCCTTTCCGCACTCCAAATTCAATACCCTAATCTGAAAAAAGGTTTAGTTTTTGATACACTTTAACTATTTCTGAAATGCAAACAGGGCAAAAGGACCTGAATTCTGCAAGCTGTGTCCAAAAAAACAAGCAAAGGACAAAGGATTAGTCATTATTATTTTCTGTGGTCTTCCTGCAGCTCATCTTTACTCCATTACTGACTTCTCATGCCTTGTTCTGCATTGTATCCCTGTGTTGAGGGAGCTGTTGTGGTAGAAAAACAAGGCTTTGCCATCTCATGTCAGAGATGTCCCCTAATGACTTATGATCTGATAACTTATGAAGAACATTCAAAAAGCAGGAGGAGAAGTGGAAGAAGCACAGTGTGGAAAAGCAGTAGCATGAGATGCATGCAGCACAGTTTTCTCTCCAACAGGTGGCGCAGTAGTGACAATCACAGGCAGTAGCGTTTAAAATAGACCTTCATCCGTCGCATAAACCTTCTCTCTTTTGTTTCCTCCCCATCTTTATTACAGAACTTGAAAATGTTTCACTACTAGTGGGAAAGTAAAGTTTTTGTGCTGCAAAGCAGCTCTTCATGCTTTCTTGCCTAGGCAAGAATTATGTACACACCCCTGCTGCCTCCTGAGATTGTGATGTCACACAAAGGAGGCAGTTTTACTAAGGATCATGCACGCCGCAAGATTCTGCATATGCATAGACAGTACACTGCACTCTCTCAGGTTTTCTGGAGTTGCCAAATATTGGTGGCCCATCGGCTCTTACGGACAGATGCTACAGGTCTCTGCCATGTCCAGTATACCACAGCGGGATCTGTGCACCTGCATGAGAATCCCTGCCACCTGAGCAGACTTGCACTGATGCACATGCAGGATTTCTAAAGATGGAGGTGTGGAAGAGCAAAGGGTAATAGCCGGAGCAAAGTCCTGCTTTAAAATCTCATACTACAGATATACAGGATTGAGGCTGAAGGCACAAGAATGCCTAGACCTCCACAAATACCAGGCGCACTGCTATTTTTAGGAGGGATTTTTCAAGCTACTGCTTGGGTACAAGTAACATTTCTAGATGTTACCTACAGTATAACATAATAGGGAACTATTACTATGGAGTTCAAGTCTACTTTAAACTCCAAATATTACCATATTGCATTTGAAGGGAGTGTACAGTGGTTTTGTGCCTGTTTATTTCTAAGCCCTGGTTCACACCAGTACGGCTTTGAAATTGCACTACTTCAGAGCGATTTCAAAGCTGCAGATCAGTGCAATTTGGACCTCTGATTTCACTGCAGCTTGCAACTTCATTTAATAGAAGTCAATGCAAGTCGCAATAAAATTGCAAAAAAAGTAGTGCAGGAACCTTATTTGGAGTAGCACCGATTTGAACGGTCCCGTTGCCATCCATGGGAAGTGACTTATCATGCGATTTTGAACTGTCAAATCTCATGACACCTAGCACTGCTGTGAGCCAGGGCTAGAAGTCAGGAATACAAAATACATTGTCAAATGTTTCTTTTCACCAGGTTAATATGAAATATTGCATATTACTATTTTGTTTTTATTTTTTGAAGTTTTCTTCTCATATTTATGTGTCTTCTAGAATGTATTTAGCAGTCTGTTATTAAAAAAAAAATAAAAAAATGCTTACAAAAAGCAGTAACTCAAGCTGCAAATTAGACAAATACAATTGAAATAAAAAATAAACGAAACCAGAAAATGTACCCAAATCACATTACAAATGTGATTTTTCTGGTTTTAGCTGAAAAATTATATCAAAAACATTGAATTTGTTGCCTTGTTTTATTTCACTTTTATAAGCCATTGTAAATGAGCCCAAAGCATTAATTATACAAAAAGTAAAAACAAAAGAAACATTAAAGTGGATGTAAACCCAATGTCATCCTTTCTTCACTACTGCCATAGGGTTATCTATAAGGATATACATGCCTCCTGCATGTATCTTTACCTGTCAAATGTCTCCCCTCTGTCTGTTATGAGAGCCGAAAAACTGCATATTCTGTGGGTGGGTCTGTTGTCTGGAGCTCGGTGGGTGGAGTCGTGATGTCAGTAGACTCCCCGCCCACTTCTACACTCCCCTTGTTAATATGCATTTTCTCCTGTGTATTTCTTACACTGAACTTCTGCTATGATCTCTAACATCCAGTGAAAAGACAGGAAAGTAACCACATGACTTCAGCATGCCAAATCATGCTGAGGTGTGGAACAGCCAATCCTTGCAGAGCTGCTGAAGAAAGGAGTGGGGGTGGGAATTAAAAAATAATGCATGTCTTAGGCTCGTGCACGAGATATGTAAATCACCTGTCACTCACAGCAAGGGGGAGGATTTGACAAAGATTTTATCTTAGCTCACTGAACAATAAAAGAGGATTGCTCAGAGATGGATTAACTCTGTGTGGCAAGACTGGGCTCAAATGATAGGAAATCTTATACTCTACAGTATGATATTAAAAAAAAAAAAAAATTTCGGGTTTACATTCACTTTAAGGGTAATGCCGTGTACACACGACCAGACTTTTTGACGGACTGAACTCCGAAGAACTTTTCAACGGAGTTCCAATGAAATGGACTTGCCTACACACCATCACACCAAAGTCCGACTGATTCGAACATGATAACGTATGACTGGACTAGAATAAGGAAGTTTATAGCCAGTAGCCAATAGCTGCCCTAGTATCGTTTTTGGTTCGTCAGATTAGCATACAGACGAATGGATTTTTCGATAGGACTCAAGTCCATCGGAAAAATTTAAAACATGTTCTATTTCTAAGGTCCGTCAGATTTTTAGACAGAAAAGGTCAGATGAAGCCCACACACGGTCGATTTGTCCGACGGATTCGTTCCATCGGACCTTTGCTGCCGAAAAAAGTCCGGTCGTGTGTACATGGCATTAGACATTTTTGGTTAAAATATACATACAAAAAACATACTTTATCAGGGCGTGCAGTTGGCACCAGATATGGGACACCTCCAACATCTGCAATTCTTGACTTGCCACACAATCCTGCAGATAGCACACACAAAAAAAAGTATTTTCATATTAACATGTAAAATCTCAAATTTCCATTAGAAACTACATTTTTCTGAACGTTCCATATTGGCATCCAAAGCCTGAAGTATATTTATATAAAGGTCAATGCCTCTGGCTGTTCAATACTATCATCTTCCTCTCTTACGCTGATCGTCTGTTTTTAGTGATGAATCAGATATCCCAAAACTTCATGAGATAGGACCAGGACTGGATTTATTCTCCCTGTCTTCCTAGGTCAACTAACTTTATCTTCTCCTTTCTTCCCAAAACAACTTGCTAACCGTAAGCTTGCCATAAATGGATTGAATCTCAGCTGGTTCAGCAGGGAACAGCTGAGATTTGATCCATCTATGGGCAGGGTGATTGTACCAAAGTTGATCCACTTGGGTACTACCAGCATGTCAGATTTTTAGCATGCAATTATTGTCAGTGGCTATAGCCTCTAGCAGTAATCACTGTTTAGTCCCTGCAGTGAAGGTTTTCCACGCTCACCCCCCCACCACCACCAGGACAACATCGGACAACCGGTGTGAGAGGTATGCTGCTTGCTGAGCCAGACTGTGTTAATCGCTGTATTGAGCGAGTGTTCTCTGTCTCCCTGTTATAAGATGCTATTGTCATGGACCTGCTGTCTCTCCGCTTGGGAAGAGACTAAGAAATACGCGGACCATGTGTGGCAGCACGGCATCATCCAGTTTCTGAACATCTACCACAAGGTGAAGAACCGGCAGAAGGCCATGCTGAAATGGGGGAATGAGGTGGAGTACATGTTAATTGCCTTTGATTATGAAAATCAAAAGGTTTGATTAGTACTCGAAGGCGAGAACATATTTAAAACCTCTCAAGACAGAGGTGAAAAAACAAACCCATTCACCTAACACTCTGGATACCAGAGTATAGCAGGTACATGATTGAGGGGACACCAGGACAGCCTTATGGAGGTACAATGGCAGGATTTAACACTGTGGAAGACAATAAAACTTCGGCAGGAAGCCTCATCACTTTTACCAAACAACCATTAATTTGCACTGTCACCTCCTTTCCAAGATTGGGATGTCCTGGATTTACATTGCCAGAATTTCAACCCAGCGTCTAAGTCGCTTTTCTTTCCAGATGAAGCGATCAAAAAGCATCCATGATTTAGTACTTTGACAAGAAATATTTGGCACAGACGTGGAGAAAAAGTGGCCATTCATTTTACAATTTTTAAAGACCAAAATATCCCCTCCCCATTTATTGAAAAATTCCCAAATTACTCATGATGATGCAAAAGCAGCAATGCCTGATCATATTTACATGGATGCCATGGGTTTTGAGATGGGCAACTACTGCCTCTGGGTCACTTTTCAGGCATGTAGCATTGCAGAAGCACGATACGTGCTGGCTATGACCAGCTGGCTACTATATGTCCAGTTGTCAGACATTGACTGTCAGTGATAAGTTATTTCTGCCTCTGTAGACGATCAAACTAAAGAGGAAAGAGGCCTGGAGCCTCTGAAGAATAACAAATACAGAATCTGTAAATCTCAATACGATTCTATATATCTGTCTACCTGTGGGGAAAAGTACAACAACATTAATCTGGCACATTAATTACCACTTGCAAAACAAACTTTGGCTCTGATGAAGAAGGATATACCTTAGAAACGCGTCAGCAGCGGGGATCCTGGTGAGATGTAGTGGCCAGATGAGCACATGGACTACCTATGTTTGTTACATATTATACATCATCTTCAATAAAATTGTTGTTGGATAATGCACTAGGCCAGTGTTTTTATCTATTTCCAACATCCCATAGGTACACAGACGTGTGTCATTTTGTGTTTACAAAGGCAGAATTTTCTAATTAATGGGACTCTGCAGCCAGTGACAATATAACGCCCTTTGCTGTGTTTTCAAAGAGTGCAGCTTGATTCTGCTGCTCTCATTTCATCACCCAGTACTCTTATGCCCTGTACACACGGTCGGATTTTCCGACAGGAAATGTGTGATAGGACCTTGTTGTCGGAAATTCCGACCGTGTGTAGGCTCCATCACACATTTTCCATCGGAATTTCCGACACACAAAGTTTGAGAGCAGGCTATAAAATTTTCCGACAACAAAATCTGTTGTCGGAAATTCTGATCGTGTGTACACAAATCCGACGCACAAAGTGCCACGCATGCTCAGAATAAATTAAGAGACAAAAGCGATTGGCTACTGCCCCGTTTATAGTCCCGACGTACGTGTTTTACGTCACCGCGTTTAGACCGATCGGATTTTCCGACAACTTTGTGTGACCGTCTATATGCAAGACAAGTTTGAGCCAACATCCCTCGGAAAAAATTTCTTTAGTAACAGGTTTCACTCTACAATAGTAGTGGTAAATCTTCACAGAGGCCAAAACTTTTATGCATACCACCTACTTGCTGCAGCTTCTAATGCACACTGAGAATCCCACAGTGTTCAGTGAAATCAGAGTATACAATTTCAGTAAAGGTTATGGGCCTGTACAACTGTGCAAGACTGAAGGTAATGCTTCAAAACATAACCTCTAACATCATTGGAATAACAGACTAAATAATTATGAAAACATACTATTTAGGGTGCGTCAATACCAAGTATTTGTCGAGTATCGGTACTCGCGCAAATGCTCCCGATACCGAAAGCAATACTTTGCAGTGTGATTTGTGTCAATACAAATTGAATGGGCCAGCGGCCATGATTTGCTATTATCGGCGGAGACTGGGACACCTATGCAGATTTTGCATTTGGCCAGATATGTACTATGAGTATTAACATTTGAATAAAATGCTCACTAGATGGCGCTTTTCCCTACTATACACACGAGCACAGGAGCACTGGGGGAAATCGCATGCGATTCGGACAGGAATTGCACCGCAAAGTATCGGTATCAGCAAGTACTTGACTGTCGATAAAAAGACAGTATCAGTGCAACCCTTATACTAATATCCAAAAGAACTGACCTTTTACTGGGAATTCAAATGGTTCCTGTGTCAGATCAGGACAGTCCACAACTTCAACTTGTACATCTTCATAATTCTTCTTTAGCCCGCTTTCCAGCACTAGAGCAATAAAAATCAGCAAATCTTAACATGTCTATCCATGGCTATGGTTTGAATTATGATGTGGTCACAGGGACAGGAAGCGAAAGGAATCTCCCTAATGGGAATACAGAAACCCTAGAAAGGTTACATTCCATCGCCACTCTATCCAAATTTGAAAAAAAAAAAAAAAAACAATTACATTTGTTGAAATACTGTTTTAAAGGTGGACATAATCAAGTCTAAAAATGGTAACTTACCTGCTGCAATTTCTTCTAGGGCAGGGAGATGGAGGGCACAGCTCTCAGTCTCTGCCATTCCTCCACCAGACTACAGTGTGCTCAAACGTTTAATACTAAAAGCTTCCAGAACAGGTCAAAGTTTAGTTTGTGAGTTTCAGACAGCTGTGAAAGAATAATATTAATGATTAAAATAGGTTTAAGCTAAAAATAGGTAGATGGTTTACTGATATGCTATCTGGCAAAAATAACTCAAAACGGTATTAAAGTGACACTAAAGCTTCGCTTTTTTTTTTTTTAAATAACAAACATGTCACACTTACCTCCACTTCGCAGCTCGTTTTGCACAGAGTGGCCCCGAACATCCTCTTCTGGGGTCCCCCGGCGACTCTTGCGGCTCCTCCCCGCATTAGATAACCCTCTAGGAGAAGCGCTCTCCCGGGGGCTTACCTTGAGGGCGCGCTCCCAAGTCATTTATTCGCCGTCCATAGAAGCCGAATGTATGACTCAGCCCCGTCCCCCAGGTCACTAGATTTGATTGACAGCAGCGGGAGCCAATGCCTGCGCTGCTATCAATCCATCCAATCAGGATCCAAGACACCGGCTTTTGCTGGTGTGCTCGTCCCTGGGACGAGATAGAGGGGGTACGGGTAGAGTAGTAGAGTAAAACGGGGCTCAGGGGGCTGCAGCATTACAGGAGGTTTCTAACCTCTATGCATAAAATGCATAGAGGTGAAAAACCTCAAAGGTGTACAACCCCTTTAAGCCCAAAAACAAAAATGTAATATATTGCATCTTACCAATCATTAGATGTGGAGGCTGCATTAGTTTTGTTCCTTTAGGCTTTTTTCCCTCTGTTTTCACCTGGTAATTTGGCCAGTAACACACCTCCTGTATTAGACCGCCCCCTCTCTGGGTGAAGGGGAAACAGAGGCACCTATGGAGTGTTAGATGACACTAACAAATTGAAGCTTAACTCCAGATAACACATTCTAAGCAGTTACAGCAACAGTTTCTTTTCTTTTTGGGATTACGGCTTTACATAAACAAATAAAAGATGATCATTGTGAGCATCCCTTAGTCAGTGGTAAATGGTTTGGCTCAACCCACTAACTGCTACATCTGCAGGAGAGCTTGTTCTGTTAAAAAACAACAGATTTACTGCCCAAGTCACCAGGTAAATATATATAAAATAAAACTAATGCAGACATCACATCTAAGAATTTGTAAGCTGTAATATAATAAATCTTTGGTTTTGTGTTTGATACTGCTTTAACATAAGAAAACTTGCAATTTATCAGAAAAGATCTGAGCAAACTGTAAAATAATTATGGCAAACAATATAGCAAGAAAAAAACTTTTTATTGCAGTCATTATGATTGGAAATCTCAAAGGAAAACATGTTATCAGACATCTATAATTTCAGTATTTGTGTCTGCAGTACCTATCATAAGCTGGTATACAGTATCTCACAAAAGTGAGTACACCCCTCACATTTTTGTAAATATTTTATTATATCTTTTCATGTGACAACACTGAAGAAATGACACTTTACTACAATGTAAAGTAGTGAGTGTACAGCTTGTATAACAGTGTAAATTTGCTGTCCCCTCAAAATAACCTGCTGGCAACAAACCTGAGCACACCCCTAAGTGAAAATGTCCAACTTGGGCCCAAAGTGGCCACCATTATTTTCTAGTACTGCCTTAACCCTCTTGGGCATGGAGTTCACCAGAGCTTCACAGGTTGCCACTGGAGTCCTCTTCCACTCCTCCATGATGACATCACGGAGCTGGTGGATGTTAGAGACATTTGCGCTCAGGGCCAGACTGGACTGGCCAGAATAGAAACCAGCCCTGTAAAAAATTTCATACCAGCCCCATATCATTATTATACCAGCCCAACATCATAACGTCATTTTCTTGTTCATGAAAGGGAAAACCATGCATTGTAAAGCACATTTAAAGAGTGTATTATATATAGAGAAGACAGATATGAAAGCACATAGGGCTTTACATGGGCAAATTCCAGGTAAATGTGGTCAATCATCAAGCGGAACCCCAGGAACTCTTGGAACATGGGGGGGGTTCTGTTGACCAGAGACCACCTTCCGCAGAAAGAATACACTAAGGTAAGGGGCGGTGGGTTACTGATATAAGGGGGAAACCTTAAAATCAGTGCCCTATTACGTTATTGTATTCACTCCCCCCTTACATCAGTGATCCTCCCCTCAGACTGGCCTGTTGGTGCTGTCACTGACCTTGACTCCTCTCCAGGTGCACCGTGCAGGGCTCAGTCAGTTGGCACCAGCTTGGTGGCTCTGGTTTTATCCTATAGTTTCCTCTCCACAGTCCACACATGTCTGACTTCTCCCATGACCCTCATCCCACTCCTGACTCCTCTCCAGACTCCCTCAGAGACTGCAGACATGATATAAGACAAACGAGATGGTCAGAGGTTGCGGACATTATACAAGAGATGGTTAGAGGCTGCGGACATGATACAGGAGGTGTCAGGGGCTGCGGGCATGATACAGGAGATGGTTAGAGACTGGAGACATCATACTAAAGATGGTAAGAGACTGCAGACATGATACAAGAGATGGTCAGAGACTGCAGACATGGTACAAGAGATGATCAGAGACTGATACAGGAGATCAATGCAGCCTCACCAGTGCCCATCAAATGCAGCCTCACCAGTGCCCATCAATGCAGCCTCACCAGTGCCCATCAATGCAGCCTCACTGTGCCCATCAAATGCAGCCTCACTGTGCCCATCAATGCAGCCTCACTGTGCCCATTAATGCAGCCTCACTGTGTCCATCAATGCAGCCTCACTGTGCCCATCAAATGCAGCCTCACCAGCGCCCATCAATGCAGCCTCACCAGTGCCCATCAATGCAGCCTCACCAGTGCCCATCAATGCAGCCTCACCAGTGCCCATCAATGCAGCCTCACCAGTGCCCATCAATGCAGCCTCACCAGTGCCCATCAATGCAGCCTCACCAGTGCCCATCAATGCAGCCTCGCTGTGTCCATCAAATGCATCTTTACTGTACCTGTGAATGGAGTCTCACTGCCCATCAAATGCAGCCTCACTGTGCCCATCAATGCAGTCTCACTGTGCCCATCAATACAGACTGCCTGGATCACATAGCGGGCATGTTCCCCACTCTATTTACATTTCATTATGGATATTTGAGAAGATTCCAATATTTTAGCCCACCTCAGTGTCAATACTCATAATAAGCAGCACACAGAGTAAAGGCTCCTACACACTATAAGAAAAGCAGGCAAACAATCTCGTCAAAAGAATTTTCGGACGATTTTCGTATAGTGTGTACACAACTTTCGACAGCCGATTCCAAACTTTCGTATGAAAATTCTCGAAGGGATAAACTCCAAAATTTTTCTCGAACAGGAACAAAACGAACGATTTTCGTTAATATGTAGAGTTTTCGTACAAGAAAAATCAGAAAAGAAAGACTGCGCATGATCAAAAACAATAAACAACAAAAAAAGCCTTGTCGTACGAATTTTCGTTCATCGGTTCCACTTTGCTGAGAAAAATTGGATGAAGGTTCACCCTATTATCTTATAGTGTGTACCCCACTTTAGTGTGCGTAGCCTATTGCATTATACACAAGAAAACATAAATTGCCTGTGGGACTTTATATGAAGCGCAACACACTCAAATGTAAAATCAACAAGGTAAAGATGTATTGGTAAATACAATTTCAATGGATCAACAGTAACATAATGCCATATAGTCAAGCAGATTAGTCAATATATACACATTAATTCTGTAGCCAGGTACAGTGTCACAAAGATCAATCAATAATAGGTGTGCACTTGCATCTATGTCACCCAACACGTTTCGTAATATGACGTCACTTCCTCAGGGGTTGATGTACACACAATTGTCTAAAAAGTAGAAAATGTTTGGGAATATATGACATACACAGCTTCAAGAAACTATTAGATAAGCACCTGAATGACCACAACATACAGGGATATACAATGTAATACTGACACATAATCACACACATAGGTTGGACTTGATGGACTTGAGTCTTTTTTCAACCTCACCTACTATGTAACTATGTAACTATGTATTCTGTTAATGCAAACATTGGGTATTAACCAAGAGGGGAACTGTTCCTTCTACTGACACCAACTACTACTAACTATACCATGAGATGATTAAATGTGAAATTGCTGTTTCTACAACCTGACAGCAGGAACAGAAGTTCAAACATTTGCTTTACACCACAGGTGTCAAACACAAGGCCCGCGGGCCAAATCCGGCCCTCCAGGCCATTTCATGTGGCCCTCGCACCTCTCCTGCAGCTGCATGTGAGCTCCAGTCCTCCTCCAGACCCCTACTTTCTGCTTTCAAGCAATGCATCCAGCTTCTTCCCAGCAGCAGCATAAGGAAAGGGGTGCACTCTGATGTTACGGAGAGTAGGGGACTCAACTTCTGATGGTGGGGTGGCTCTTGACATCTAATGTATGGGGAGGGGATGCGCTGCATATCTAATCTTACAGATACAACCGGCCCTTTTGAGGACAATCATAATGCTGATGCGGCCCACGATTAAATTGAGTTTGACACCCCTACTGTACACTGATCTATCAAAAGGCAAAGTGAGGAACCAGAGGGCTAGCTACTTCTGTACCGATACATGGTGCCTACGAGGGGAACATAAGTGTAATATCTACTTGTCATGATTTACCAACTGTGTTCATGTATTACATTTTGTATAAATAAAGCATCATTTTACTTTACTTGTTACTCTCTTTATCCTATTTAGTAAAAATATAGCAGATTAGTGGACAAATTATACATTCACAATTGTCCTCTGGTAAGAAGATTTGTAATTTGGCTGCTTGGTAGCTCCTAGGGCCCTAAGCATAGGACTGCCTCAGTTAGAACAGCTGACAGTTAGGCAGAAGAAGACCCTCCCACTGTGATCTGCAGTGTCTGGGAAGGGGAGCATGTGAGACACAAATAATGGAGGATTTGGCTTAGTCACAGAGGGTAAAGGAAGTTAGTTGTTTACTCTAGGAGCCTTTTGCATCACATGGTAACCAGGTTGGGAATTGTCTTAAGCCGTCATATGCAGCCTTTACTTGTACTTGTAGCACCCTGAAGTTTAGGCAGGGTTGCTCTTAAATTTATCTGCCAAGTGATAGTTGCCTTGGCTAATTGCTAGCAGTTCAAATGATTTTGCTCTAATTCTGGAATTGCTGTGGCCGGGTATCTGGGGACATTAGATAAGACAAGGGCACTGCAAGGACAAATTAGGAATAAATGGGGTGTCTCAGCCAATGGGCAGGGATTTTCTTGGATCCCTTGGCCTGTTGGCCTATTTATTTGGGTGGAGTCAGGTGATCGGGGTTCTGTGCCACCTGGACAGCTGCCTTGGTGGACATGCGTCTTATTGCCCCAGGCTTCTACACCAGAGACCTGAGACCTATCCCGGGGGTATCTGGCTGCTAGGCTATCTGAAGACCTATCAAGAAGCAAGAGAGCAGCATAGAGTTGGGACTGCGGCTTGCAGTCCAACCAGAAGTGAAGGTTCTGCTGGCCAGAGAACCAGTTGTGGTCGGAGGTAGAGGGGAAGCTGTTGCCACTAAGGGACCATCCACCTTACTACCAGGGACCACTGAGTAGCTGAAGCAAGTACCAGAGCAGTATTCTCACCAACCGGAGACGGTGAAGAATTGGGAAACTTCAGCAGAGGTCAAGCCAGGGACCCAGCCAGTGGAGGTGATGCATGCAGAGCATTATTGTGTGCCAGGCCAGGGACCGAGCAGGCCAGTGGGGTGAAGCTTGAAGAGTGTCTGTGAGTGCCAATCTAGGGACCCAGCAGGGACGCGGGGGTGATGCTTGGGGAAGATACTCAGTGAGAAGATTAGAAGAGCTCAGGAGATCCAGTGGCAGTGGATAAGCGGGTCTAAGTGATAGACTGGGAGCTCAGTAGAGTGACGATCTAAAAAGGAGATTGTGGAGGAAGTGAAAGAGTTCATTACAACCCATGTTAGAAACTGTGCAAGATTGCTGCCATAGGAGACAGCGTTTCTACACATACAGATGTAGTGTCCAGCTGGGTGCCTTTCCCTGCATGGCTGTCTACCTAGAGAAGTCTCTGAGTCTGCTAATTAACATTGCAACTACTAAAGGGTGTCCTGGCCCTAAACCTCTCTAGCACAGTTCTGTTCAAGAGAAAATAAATCTCTTTGAATTCAAGAAGTGTCTGGCGCCCATTAATCTACCTTACATTGTACCCACCATGCCTCATAACCCACTCTACACAGAAGGATGTCAGCTGTCCCTAACTCTGGAGGTCACCATTAGGTCTGGAGAGGCCCGGGACTTGGCTACATTTGGCGCCCAACGGTAAAGGCATTATCCTCGCAGCAGTTGCCCACAGCAACCTGCTACAGCTCCATCAGGATTTCGTCTGGCTCCGTGAGAAAGTGGCAAGTAACATCTTTACTTCTTATAGACTGTTATTATGTATTTTAACAACGTGGGGAAGAACCAACAGGTCTCATTGCTCATGGGAGAGTACCAGCCTGGTCTTTTGACACTTCCCGCTAGTGCTGTTAAGTAGAAAAAACCATTACAGATGGAGGAGGGAGAGGATAGAGAGAGGGGGAGAGGATAGAGAGAGGGAGGGGGGAGAGAGGATAGAGAGAGGGAGGGGGGGAGAGGATAGAGAGAGGGAGGGGGGAGAGAGGATAGAGAGAGGGAGGGGGGAGAGAGGATAGAGAGAGGGAGGGGGGAGAGAGGATAGAGAGAGGGAGGGGGGAGAGAGGATAGAGAGAGGGAGGGGGGAGAGAGGATAGAGAGAGGGAGGGGGGAGAGGATAGAGAGAGGGAGGGAGGGGGGATAGAGAGAGGGAGGGGGAGAGAGTGGAAAGAGGGGGGTAGAGAATAGAGAGAAGTAGGGGGATAGAGAGAGGGAGGGGGAGAGGATAGAGAGAGGGAGGGGAGAGAGTGGAAAGAGGGGGAGAGAGGATAGAGAGAGGGAGGGGGGAGAGGATAGAGAGAGGGAGGGGGGAGGATAGAGAGAGGGAGGGGGGAGGATAGAGAGAGGGAGGGGGGAGGATAGAGAGAGGGAGGGGGGAGGATAGAGAGAGGGAGGGGGGAGGATAGAGAGAGGGAGGGGGGAGAATAGAGAGAGGGAGGGGGGAGAGGATAGAGAGAGGGAGGGGGGAGAGGATAGAGAGAGGGAGGGGGGAGAGGATAGAGAGAGGGAGGGGGGAGAGGATAGAGAGAGGGAGGGGGGAGAGGATAGAGAGAGGGAGGGGGGAGAGGATAGAGAGAGGGAGGGGGGAGAGGATAGAGAGAGGGAGGGGGGTGAGGATAGAGAGAGGGAGGGGGGTGAGGATAGAGAGAGGGAGGGGGGTGAGGATAGAGAGAGGGAGGGGGGGTGAGGATAGAGAGAGGGAGGGGGGTGAGGATAAGGAAGAGAGGGAGGGGGGTGAGGATAGAGAGAGGGAGGGGGGTGAGGATAGAGAGAGGGAGGGGGGTGAGGATAGAGAGAGGGAGGGGGAGAGGATAGAGAGAGGGAGGGGGAGAGTATAGAGAGAGGGAGGGGGGAGAGTATAGAGAGAGGGAGGGGGAGAGTATAGAGAGAGGGAGGGGGAGAGGGTAGAGAGAGGGAAGGGGAGAGGATAGAGAGAGGGAAGGGGAGAGGATAGAGAGAGGGAAGGGGAGAGGATAGAGAGAGGGAGGGGGGCGAGAGTGGAAAGAGGGGGGGTAGAGGATAGAGAGAAGGAGGGGGGATAGAGAGAGGGAGGGGGAGAGAGGATAGAGAGAGGGAGGGGAGAGATAGAGAGAGGGAGGGGGGAGAGGATAGAGAGAGGGAGGGGGGAGAGGATAGAGAGAGGGAGGGGGGAGAGGGATAGAGAGAGGGAGGGGGGAGAGGATAGAGAGAGGGAGGGAGAGAGGGAGGGGAGAGAGGATAGAGAGAGGGAGGGGAGAGAGGATAGAGAGGGGAGGGGAGAGAGGATAGAGAGGGGGAGGGGAGAGAGGATAGAGAGAGGGAGGGGGAGAGGATATAGAGAGAGAGGGGCAGAGGATAGAGAGAGGTGGAGAAGAGAGGACAGAGAGAGGGAGACCACCTAATTTGCCTAATTAAAGAGCCGCCTCTCTGCTGTTCACCAAATATTGTGGATTACAAATGTGTGCTCTGTGGAGTTAAGGACGCTATGCTGGAAGCCAGTTCACCCCTGCACAGAAGTTGTTGCTAGTGGAGAACATTCCTGTTGGCTGTACTGGACTGAATGCTGCCGGCAGATACAGGGAGTGCCCACTTGAGCCATGCTGGCTGGTGTTTGAAATTGCCAGCGTGCCTCCCTCTGGAAAGTAATCTGTTGACGTGACGTTCAGCAGGTTTGTTCTTCAACCAATGAGGAAATCTTTCTCAGTCCCTGGCTGTTATGCGGACAGACTGGGATTACCATTGCAAGGGGACCTCTGTTCGGAGGTGCGGTCCCTTGCACCATGGCCTGGCTGCTTGTTACCTGAATGTAGCCATGCCTCCTGTCTGCAAGAGTTACCTCTAAGAAGAAGGGAAACTGCTGGGAATTGTTGTTCCACCCTAAGTGAAAATATTGATGGACTGTGAAACGTCACGGACACTGGGGTGTTTAGCTAGTTAGGTAGAAAGAGCTGTGGCAAAGTGGCAAATTCTCACCTTACCTTTGAACGATGGACTGATCAATGTACCAAGATTGTTTCCTATGCTGGTCACCAGGTGGCAAGAGCGGCGCTAACCTGAGTGAACCTTTATTCCTATTATGAGTATATCTGATAAAACATGCTAGGGAAAGTTTCTGTAGACTAGTTGTTGAAGGGGGTGACATTCTCGGATGAGAATGGGGCCCACTTTCATATATATGTGTGTAGTTTAGGCATAATATAGGGTGTACTTACACTGCTATGCTGTTCTCGGCTGAGGACAATTAACCACTTCTTAAGGTTCACTCTCAGCATTGCTGTTCTTGCAACTTCCTAGATTGAAGCTACAAACTATGGGTGGCTGTAGTAAATAATAGCTGTGCGATTTGGCTCAGGGAGTGGGACTCCCACAGTCCCTAAGGTAAGTTTTAAGCAACGGGAAAGAGGGCTATAGGTTGTAGAGATTTGCAAGCAGTGTAAAAAGATAGCTGCAAGAATAAGCAGTGCTAGGTTGTATGCGGGGGGGATAGAGGGGTGAACAGTGCTGAAAGAGACCTTCAGGGTGGGAGTGTAGGAAGAGACTTGCATTGGATGAGTGCAGGGGTAAGCAGTGCTGATAGAGACTTGCAGCGGTGAACAGTGCTGGAAAAGACACAAGGGGGGAGTGCAAAAGTGAACAGTGCTGAAAGAAACTTGCAGGAAGGAATGCAGGGGTGAGCTGTCCTAGAAGAGACTTGAAAGGGGGAGTGCTGGAAAAGACTTGCAGGGGGAAGTGCAGGGGTAAGCAGTACTGGAAGAGACTTGCAGGGGTAAGCAGTACTGGAAGAAACTTGCAGGGGTAAGCAGTACTGGAAGAAACTTGCAGGGGTAAGCAGTACTGGAAGAAACTTGCAGGGGTAAGCAGTACTGGAAGAAACTTGCAGGGGTAAGCAGTACTGGAAGAAACTTGCAGGGGTTAGCAGTGCTGGAAGAGACCTGTAGGGGGAGTGCAGGGGTAAACATTGCTGAAAGAGACCTGCAGGGGTGAACAGTGCTGGAAAAGACCTGCAGGGGGGAGTGCATGGGTGAGCAGTCCTAGAACAGACATGTAGGGGGAAGCAGTCCTGGAAGAGACTTGCAGGGGTGAACAGTGCTGAAAGAGACTTGCAGGGGTGAACAGTGCTGAAAGAGACCTGCAGGGGTGAACAGTGCTGAAAGAGACCTGCAGGGGTGAACAGTGCTGAAAGAGACCTGCAGGGGTGAACAGTGCTGAAAGAGACCTGCAGGGGTGAACAGTGCTGAAAGAGACCTGCAGGGGTGAACAGTGCTGAAAGAGACCTGCAGGGGTGAACAGTGCTGAAAGAGACCTGCAGGGGTGAACAGTGCTGAAAGAGACCTGCAGGGGTGAACAGTGCTGAAAGAGACCTGCAGGGGTGAACAGTGCTGGAAAAGACCTGCAGGGATGAACAGTGCTGGAAGAGACCTGCAGGGGGGGTGCATGGGTGAGCAGTCCTGGAACAGACATGTAGGAGGAAGCAGTCCTGGAAGAGACTTGCGGGGGGAGTGCAGGCGTGAACAGTTTTGGAAGCACAATGCAGAAGTTAGTGTTGCAAGAAGGTGCGAGAGGATGCAAAAATAAGCAGTACTGCAGCGGCTTGGGAGTAATTAAAGGACGGTTGTTCTAATTATAATTCTTACGTTCTTCCTTGATCAAGCAAATTTTGCTGAGGCACTATGCCCAGCCTTTCTTCTGAAAATATTACCTGCCGGGACATTCTTTTAGTGCACATGTGAGTCATGGTTTTATGCATTGCTATGGGCAACTCATACTTTTGGTGCTCTCCAGCAGAGCAGCGCAGTATAGCTTACTCATAGGAACTTTATTGAGGGTGGCAGGACTGCAGAGCTAAGATCTTTTGATCCAGGAAGAAGGTAAGTTGGTGGGTTGCATTTAAAGGGGTAGGGAATTGATTAAGGACTAGTTTACACTTGCTTCAAAACATGGCTTCGGATATGCTGTGTTAAAGCTCTCTGAACGCCAGTCAAAGCTCCTGTCACTAAATAAAATGGTTAGCTTACAGTCCTGTTTACACCTGCTTTTGCTTGGTGCTTTGGTGGGGCTTTAGTGGAGCTTTGATGAGGTTTCAGGCAAGCTTTGCCATAGACTTCTATGGAGGCTTTGAAGCACCACTGAAGCTACAAGGGGTATAATTTTTGAAGCGAAGCCAAAGCAAAGCAAAAGCAAGGTGTAAACAGAACTGTAAGCTAACCATTTTATTTAGAGACAGGAGCTTTGAATAGCGTTCAGAGAGCTTTAACAAAGCCTGTCCAAAGCCTTGTTAAAGCCAAAGCAAGTGTAAATGAGCCCTAAAGGACAAATATACCAAAGGTGCAGATGTCCTTTACGTACTGCACCCCCCACCTCCCCCTTGCACTGTATGTCCTGATGTTTTTGTTGGTGTGGTTAACAGTGGGTATGGTCGTCTTTTTATTTTATATGTTTTCTCTATTCTACAATGTAATGCATCTAATTGCCATATGATGTGCTTTGTTATACAAGTAAGATACTGTATTCCTTCTGGATTTTGTATGCTCAATCCTTGATTTTGTCTTATTCCCCTCAATAAACGTTGGTTTGGAAAAGAAGTGGGTATGGTCCTTGGGGTGACCCTGGATTTCATTTTGAAAATCTGGTTACCTTACTATATATGAATGAATTAACTCTACTGGGCAGCCCAGTGGTGTAGTGAGTAGCACTTTCACCTAGCAGCAAAAGGATCGCTGGTTTGAATCCCAACCATGACACTACCTGCCTGGATTTTGCATGTTCTCTCTGTGCCTGTGTGGGTTTCCTCCAGGTACTTCGGTTTCCCCCCACACCCCCAAGACATGCTGGTAGGTCAATCGGATCCTGTCTAAATTGGCCCTACTATGTGTATGTATGAATGTGAGTTAGGGGCCTTAGATTGTAAGCTCCTTGAGGGCAGGGAGTGATGTGAATGTACAATGTATATGCAAACACATTTGGGAAGTAGCTGTGTAAACACCTGTGGCACAACAGTCGGAAAGTATCCCAGCACCAGCTGGCTCTGGAATGAGGGCAGTCATTTGGGTGTTAGCTGGTTTATCATTTTGGGTGTTGTATCAATCTTTTTTATTTAAAAAAACATTTGAATATCTTGTTGTATTTTTATACTGAAAATATAAAGTAGATTTAATAACATTTGTGCATGGTTTGTTTAACCTAAAACAATTGATGCTGTGCTTAAGTCGGTTCACACTGAGGCAGCACGACTTGCAGCGCGACTGGCCCAGGCGACTTGAACGTGACAGCAGCGGCGACTTGAAAAACGACTTCTATATAGAAATCAATGCAAGTCGCTTCAAGTCGCCCCCAAAGTAGTACAGGAAACTTTTTTTTAAGACGGAGAGACGCAACGGTTCCATTGTACAGAACGGAACGCGACTTGTCAGGCGGCTAAAACAAACAAGATATTTGGGGGGCACACCTTCACATTAAAGCTGGTGCAGCCATAAGACCATACAATAGAAGAAAAATATTACAGCGCACACATGCAAAAAAGCATTCACCTCCAGCAGGTGAATGTTTTTTTTGCATGTGTGCACTGTAATATTTTTCTTCTATTGTCAGGCGGCTAAGTCGCCTGACAAGTCGTCCCAGTGTGAACCGGTGTTCTGCCGAGAAAGTTCCGCTCGGCGCATAAGGATCCCCTCTACTGCGCAGGCGCTGCGCCTGCGCAGTAGGATCCGGCGGAAATAGCCGAAGATAAATAGGGGAAAATCAGCTGTACACGGCGCCTGTAAGAGGGCCCCTTGCGGGCTTGCTTCGTTCGCCACGCTTCGGGCACGGCCTCGCTTTGCTCGGCTCTTTTAGATTCCCCCTCTGGGTCCACTTGGATGGTGGGGAAGGAATCTGGACCCAGGGCGCAGGCGCCGTGTACAGCTGATTGTAGATTTTGTCGTTCGGCTATCTCCGGCGGCTGCTAGTAGTTCGTACTGCGCAGTCGCTGCGCCTGCGCAGTACAGGGGGGGAACTTATCCGCCGAGGGAACTTTCTCGGCAAGACACCGGCTCTCAAATCCTCTTGTTTAACATAAAGAAAAAAAAATAAAACTAGTTTTAGCAACTGTGTGAAAATAGAGTGTCAGCACAAGGGTTAAATGTGGGAGTCCTGCAATGCTGAGGAGGTGTGTGTGATCTCCTACCTCCAGTGCTCTTCTCTGACTTCTCTCCTACAATGTGTGCATGTGATCCTTCCTGCTCTGGGTCACATGATCATCACCCCACCAGTCCCATCATGCGTCTCTCTAAAGCTACACATCACCTCCTCAACGCATAATATGATCAACTATACACACAACACTGCCTATGTAATAAGGAGGCGGTGTTTTCCTTTAAGGAGAGAGGCGTGATAGGATTGGTGATGTGACGATCATGTGACGATCATGTGACGATCATGTGACCAATACAGGAAGCCGAGTGTGATGCCATGCAATGTGCAGAGCTGTGTGTAGTACACATGCTGGATGTGGAGGATAGAAGCAGCCTGGAAGTGTTAGAAGGAGGTAGGAAATCACACATACACCGAGGGATGGCTCACTACAACATTGCTCTTATTTTTATAAAGGAATGATCTCTATGAAGCATTCGGCAGATTGTATTCAGGGAGACATTCCTATGTACAGAAATAGGTGTTTAGTTCAACAAGTTAGAATACAATCAGTAGTGCTGTTGTGAAGCAAAGCACAATGTTGTGACATGATGTCATACGCTCCAGCACTGTCGTTTCTGCTTCTCAGAAAGTTATCTGTGGTGGATCACTTTTCAGAGGCACTTGGCACAGAAGTGATATGGTGCCCCCCGGTGGCACCCACACAACCGTGTGCATTACATGCAGCCGCAGTGTGATCTCATTCACTTGGTACTGCCCACTAGGGAGGAGCTCAGGAGTGTTTGGACATAAGTCACAGCTCGCCTGAGCTATCCAACCAAGTAATCATTACCTTAACCGCTTAAGGACTGGAAAGATTTGCCCCTTTATTTTCCCCACAAATAGAGCTTTCTTCTGGTGGTATTTGATCACCTCTGCGGTTTTTATTTTTTACGCTATTAAAAAAAAAAAAAAGAGCAACAATTTTGAAAAAAAAAGCAATATTTTGAACTTGTTTCTATAATAAATATCCGCCTCCCCCTCCCAAAAAAAAAAAAAAAAAAACACATTTCTTCCTCAGTTTAGGGCAGCGGTTCGAAACCTGGGGGTCGAATGACTATTTGCCAGGGGTCACCGAATCCTGGGCTGTTCCTGAAGCCCACACCGCTCTCCCAGCCTTTTCATGGCTGTTGCTGGAGCCCACTCAGCCGCCCCTTCAGTTCACAGCATGTCTGGATGGCAGAGACTAGAGGTCAGCTGACTGGTGAGGAATGTGAAGTGGGAGGGGCTGGAGGAGACCCTATCTCCTGATTTCGGCATAGGTGTCACTGCTGCGAGACACCACAGAGCTGGAGACACAGTAACACTACCTGTGATTATAGTTGCCATTAAAAGTTCCCACTACAGTTCTCAGATCAAATGACCTGGATCGACAGCACCTAAGTTGGCTCATCCCAACTCCCCGCCAATACTGCCACTCATCCCAACTCCCCGCCAGTACTGCCACTCATCCCAACTCCCCGCCAGTACTGCCACTCATCCCAACTCCCCGCCAGTACTGCCACTCATCCCAACTCCCCGCCAGTACTGCCACTCATCCCAACTCCCCGCCAGTACTGCCACTCATCCCAACTCCCCGCCAGTACTGCCACTCATCCCAACTCCCCGCCAGTACTGCCACTCATCCCAACTCCCCGCCAGTACTGCCACTCATCCCAACTCCCCGCCAGTACTGCCACTCATCCCAACTCCCCGCCAGTACTGCCACTCATCCCAACTCCCCGCCAGTACTGCCACTCATCCCAACTCCCCGCCAGTACTGCCACTCATCCCAACTCCCCGCCAGCACTACCACTCATCCCAACTCCCCGCCAGCACTGCCACTCATCCCAACTCCCCCCAGCACTGCCACTCATCCCAACTCCCCGCCAGTACTGCCACTCATCCCAACTCCCCGCCAGTACTGCCACTCATCCCAACTCCCCGCCAGCGCTGCCACTCATCCCAACTCCCCGCCAGCACTGCCACTCATCCCATTCCCTCCAAGGCATAAGAGAAGGAATAAAAATAGAGAATACATGGAAGGGAGAGGAAAAGGGGGGGATGAACAAAGGAAAAGGGGGGGGGAGGAACAAAGAAAAAGGGAGAGACAGAAAAAGAAGCTAGAGAGAGTAATGGGGGGGGGGGACAATAAGGATAGAGAGAGACAAAAGGGAAAGACAGGAGAACAAAGAGAAAGAGTGGTACATCCTAAAATGTACAATACAGGGTTTTAATACTGTACAAGTGGAAGGGACTCAGTGAGCGCTAAATGTTCATGGGTTAGGGGCGCAAATTACTTGTCTTGCCTTGGGTGCTGACAACCCACGCTACGAAAATAATTTTACTGTTAACATTTCCCAAGTTGTGGGAACCCCTATCAAGGGATCATGGCACTAGAAGGTTGAGAACCACTGATCTATGGCCAATATGTATTCTTCTACATATTTCTGTTAAAAAATTTGCAATAAGCATATATTGATTGGTTTGTGCAAAAGTTATAGTGTCTACAAAATAGGGGATAAATTCATGGCATTTTTTTTTTTTTTTACTAGTAATGGCGGTGATCAGCAATTTTTCGTGGGACTGCGACATTGCAGCAGACAGATCGGACACTTTTTTGGGACCAGTGACATTTATACAGCGATCAGTGCTATAAAAATGCACTGATTACTGTATAAATTACACTGGCAGGGAAGGGGTTAACACTAGTGGTGATCAAGGTGTTAAATGTGGTCCCTGCAGGTGTTTTCTAACTGTATGGAGAACTGTGTGACTGGGTAAACACACAGATCCATCTACCTGCTTAGCAAAAAGACAGGATATGTGTGATCTCCCCTGTCAGAACGGCAATCTGCCTTGTTTACACAGGCAGATCCTCGTTCTGCCACTGTGGGAAATGACTACGGGTGGCCGGTAGACATCGGGTCCATCAGACCCGCTGATTGGCTCCCCTGCTGGCCAGTGGGACCATGCCCACAGAAGCAAGTTACTGAGCCGACGTACAGTTACCGCGATTCGTGGGATGGTGCCACCTTGCTGCAGTATAATGACGGCGGCTGGTCGGCAAATGGTTAAAGCGGAGTTCCTGTTTTTGTGTTTGTTAACAGTCAACAGCTATAAAGGGTGTAGCTGCTGACTTTTAATAAACACACACTCACCTGTCCCACTGTCCAGGGATGTAGTCACCCAAACCGTTGCTTCTCTACTCCCTCTTAACCCCCCCCCCCCGAAATTGGCATTGCAACTGTGATCATCTGGCTGTGACAGCTGGCTGATCGGTCTAGAAGTCTGCTAGGCTGCTAGGACATGTGACATGTCCCAGAAGACTGTAGGGAGGAAGGGGGGAGAGATGAACTTCCGCTTGGACTGCCTAGGAGATCCAAGTGGAAGTGGGTACCTGTTAATACTAGGTAGCTGCCCCCCCCCGACCCCCCCCTTTAAAAAAAAAAAACATGGCAAATGTGGCAGGGGAGAGGGGAGGAGTGCTAAAAATGGAACCTCCCTTTTGGGTGAAGCGCCGCTTTACCAATGAACTTCTAGTTACTTCCTTTTGGTCTGTTTAAAGATAGAATTAAGGTGCCCCCATTATATTTCTTCCATAAATGTAAAAAAAAAAAAAAAAAAAAACTCTTGTCCTACCAGAAATCCAGGGAGCCTAAATTTCTGTGCACTTTGCTGGGTATGTGCTTACTGTAACACAGTAGTAAATCTTCAGCATTTTTTATTACAGATGCATTTTTTCTTTACAACGTTCCTAAACATTTAGGCTACGTTTCCACTAGTGCGACTTGGGACTGCAAAGTCGCATAACAAGTCGTACCCCATGATCTCCAATGAGTACCGTTCATATCTGTGCAACTTCAAAGTAGTCCCTGCACTACATTGGTCCGACTTGTGAGGTGAGGTGAGTTTGGGGTGGAGGAATGCATTCACCCCCCCCCTCATCCCCCCTAATACCTACCTAAGCCCATCTCAATCCAGCAATGTTGCATGAGAGTCTCGGCTGCTCGGGACTCTCACTTCTCATTAGCTGAGACAGCAGGGGCGCCATTGGCAAGTCAGTGAGCCAATGAGGAGAGAGAAGGAGCAGGGCTGAACTGCGGCTCTGTGTCTGAATGGACACACAGAGTAGCAGCTTGGCTCGAGTGCCCTCATAGCAAGCTGCTTGCTGTAGGGGCACTCGGCACGAGGGCCGACGAGGGACCCAAAAAGAGGATCTGGGCTGCTCTGTGCAAAACCATTGACTTTAGTATCACTTTAAGTAAAGCAACTGCTATTTGTGAGTGAGGAGTATTTACTTCTGTTTGGATGGAAGGTGTCACCGGTGGAGCATTCTTTGGTGGTGGAATTTACTTATGTTGAACTCACAATCCTATACACATAATATTATATGAATTTGGTTTTTACTTTTTTCAAAGATATTTTTTTTTTTTGGCCACTGGTGTGAGTACCAGTTTTACCTATCATGTGGACATTATTTGTGTGTTGTTTTTGCAACATTTGAAGAGTAATTGTTACATATTTGATACAATGTATATTTTGTATTAACTTTGCAAGCGCTGGGCTTATGTTTGGTGGTTTTTGTCCACTAATCATAATTTTGGTCATATTTATTTGTTTGGGTGTTGCCAACTCACTGTCAGCTGGCTAAACGGTGATCCAAACACTGTGGCTGCTTATCCATCGTTTGCTTGTGACTGTGTTGTGTGTTGAGGAGGCTTTTTCTCGTGGACTATATGTGCTCTTATCACATTTCATTTTGTGAGTATATAATATGTTGTTTTTAATAAAGCTCTTTGATCTTTTTACTACACCAGAAGTCTGTGTTTTCTCCCTTCCGTTGCTTTTGTCTTCACGGGTGGAGTTCCCTCTCCCTGATTCCAGCCACACTCCTCCTTGTGTGTAGTAGTTGTGTGTCTAGGTGTTGGGCTACCCACTCAATAGTTGATATTAGTTTTTGATTGCTGTATTTACAATATCTCACAAAAGTGAGTACACCCCTCACAATTTTTGTAAATATTTTACTATATCTTTTCATGTGACAACACTGAAGAAACGACACTTTGCTACAATGTAAAATAGTGAGTGTACAGCTTGTATAACAGTGTAAATTTGCTGTCCCCTCAAAATAACTCAACACACAGCCATTAATGTCTGAACTGCTAGCAACAAAAGTGGGTACACCCCTAAGTGAAAATGTCCAAATTGGGCCCAAATAGCCATTTTCTCTCCCCGGTGTCATGTGATTTGTTAGTGTTACAAGGTTTCAGGCGTGAATGGGGAGCAGGTGTATTAAATTTGGTGTTATCACTCTCACTTACTGGTAGTTCAACATGGCACCTCATGGCAAAGAACTCTCTGAGAATCTGAAAAAAAGAATTGTTGCTCTACATAAAGATGGCCTAGGCTATAAGAAGATTGCCAAGACCCTGAAACTGAGCTGCAGCAGGGTGGCCAAGACCTTACAGCGGTTTAACAGGATAGGTGAGTGCTGCTAGCATTGCTGCAGAGGTTGAAGGGGTGGGGGGGCAGCCTGTCAGTGCTTAGACCATACGCCGCACACTGCATCAAATTGGTCTGCATAGCTGTCGTCCCAGGAGGAAGCCTATTCTAAAGATGATGCACAAGAAATCCTGCAAAAAGTTTGCTGAAGACAAGCAGACTAAAGACATGGATTACTGGAACCATATCCTGTGGTCTGATGAGACCAAGATAAACTTATTTGGTTCAGATGGTGACAAGCGTGTGTGGCGGCAACCAGGTGAGGAGTACAAAGACAAGTGTGTCTTACCTACAGTCAAGCATGGTGGTGGGAGTGTCATGGTCTGGAGCTGCTTGAGTGCTGCTGGTGTTCTGCCGAGAAAGTTCCCCTCGGCAGATAATGACCCCCCTGTACTGCGCAGGCGCAGCGCTTGTGCAGTTGGAACAACAAGGGAGCCGCCGAAAAAAGCCGAAGCTGAACACCTGAGTCAGCTGTACACAGCGCCTGCGTGCCAAGACTATTTTAATAAAAAAGACTTTGTAACGGGCCCCTCGCGGGCTCGCCACGCTTCGGGCACGGCCTCGCTGCGCTCGGCATATTATTATTCTAACGCTATGTCCACTTGGATGGTGGGGCTTTAACGTGGACATAGGGTAGAATGTAGTGCGCAGGCGCCATGTACAGCTGACGATCAGCTGTTCATCTTCGTCTATTTTCGGCGGCTCCGTAGTCGTTCGTACTGCGCAAGCACATGCGCAGTACAGGGGGGTCCTTATCCACCGGGGGAACTTTCTCGGCAAGACACCGGCACTGTGGAGCTACAGTTCACTGAGGAAACCATGAATGCCAACATGTACTGTGACATACTGAAGCAGAGCATGATCCCCCCCCCCCGCTCCCTCCGGACAGTATTCCAACATAACGACCCCAAACACACCTCCAAGGCAACCACTGCCTTGCTAAAGAAGCTGAGGGTAAAGGTGATGGACTGGCCAAGCATGTCTCCAGACCTAAACCCTATTGAGCATCTGTGGGGCATCCTCAAAAGGAAGGTAGAGGAGCGCAAGGTCTCTAACATCCACCAGCTTCGTGATGTCGTCATGTAGGAGTGGAAGAGGATTCCAGTGGCAACCTGTGAAGGTTGGAGATGGGGGGGGGGGGGTCTCTTTCCTCCAATCAGCTCTCAGAGCACTGAGCTCTGCAGAGTGTAACTTCTGCTCTCCTCCCCTTTTTCTGAATTCAGGCAAACTTTAAAATCCTGCACTTTGAATGGATGTAGAGAAGACTGCAGATAGACAGACAGATACAACTTATGTAGGAGGATTTGTTTCATCTCTGTGTATCAGCTGAGGCCAGTCACTTTACTGGATATCTGTAAGTGTTTGCAACCACTTTATTTATATTTTGCAGATTATTTTAGTTTTTGTTGGTTTTCTTTTTAGCGCACAGAGGTTTAAATATATACAGTATATTCACTTTAGTGCCTGGTGCCCCTCATGTATAGTCTTCCTTTCCTTTCACTCCCTCCATTATTCTGTTGCTGGGAATGACCTGAAAAAAAAACATTACTTCTGGGTATAGTGGATCATATAACTCACTCTTTTCCTCTGTTACGTGACAGTTTGGTGCTTGGTAATTGGCCACTGTGCCACAGGGGAAAATTTCAAAGCCCTGTGTCAGCTTTGGCTGAAATTGAGCATACACTCAGATTCATTGCTCCCAGTGGTGAATGGAGGAGTGATGGGACCAGAAGATGCTTTGAGAGACAGCTTTAAAGTGAACCATTTGTTCTCATTATTGTAGTTAATGTTTTTTTTTTTATATAAGTGTGATCTTATAATGTATGTATTTATATATGTGTATTTTGCTTTTTCTTTGAACAGTGTGATGCAAAAACCCAATCTGATTTAAAAAAAAAAAAAAAAAAACTGAAGAGCTTTAGCAAGTTATGGAAGAAGTATTTTGGTGATGTTCAGCATAAACATCTGAATGCTATGAGAATGAGAGATGGATCATTTTCATGCACAACATATACAAGGAAATGGTTCTGGTAGCCCTAATGCTGATTTTCCTCAAAGCCAAGAGTTATTTAGTGACCAAGAACTTATAGAACATGATCCAGATGATGATCACGCCATCAGACATGAAGCAGACATTTCAAGCCAGAATGATAACAGGTAAGGACCACATGGGGGGGGGGAATTTACTAAAACTGGAGAGTACAAAACCTGGTGCAGCTCTGCATAGAAACCAATCAACTTCCAGGTTTTTTTTTTTTGTCAAAGCTTATTTGAACAAGCTGAAGTTAGAAGCTAATTGGCTACCATGCACCATTGCAGCAGATTCTGAGCACACCAGCTTTAGTAAATCTCCTCCCATGGGTTTCTTTTTAAAATGAACTCTTCTTTTGCTAAAGGCATGTTAAACTGCATAGTGCTTGTGCCATGTCATTTTTTTTCTCTTTGAATGCTGTAAAAAAAACCTGGTTGATCCTGCCTGTTCCTGGGTCCCCACATGTAAACTGACCACGGTGATCATGGCTGCTGACCTATGCTACTGTGGTCAGTCTACATGCCTCTGTCATCCTGCTGCTCTTCCTCGCCCCACTCCTCCTCGGTCCCTGCCTGTCAACTCCTGTGTGTGAGCAGTAAAGTTACTAATCAAGATTCCTGCCAGCCTCTCTGTAATTATAAGATATACCTCAGTGTGTTTGTTTTTTGGAAATTTTGAAGCTACGTACTTTTTTTCACATCGCCAATGTGCGGTCACTTGAACACCCAGCTAATGTCAAAGGGAAATCTCAGACCCTCCCCCTGTAGTCCTTAGACCGGGGGAGGAGGGTGGTCACGTGACCGCACATCAGCGATGTGAAAAAGGTCTATAGCTGCCGGATTTTCTAAAAACACGGTCACTGTGAAGTAGAGCTGCACGATTTAAAAGATGTCTAAAAGTTTTTTGTTTTTTTTTAAACAAACATGTCATACTTGCCTTCTCTGTGCAGTTGGTTTTGCACAGAATGGCCCCGATCCTCTTCTGGGGTCCCTCAGCGGCACTTCTGGCTCCTCCTCTTTTTGAGTGCCCCGCCCGGAAAAGCGCTCTCCCTCAGGGCACCCATGCGGGCAAGCTCCCATGTCCTGCTGCTGCGTCTATTGATACAGACAGCAGGACTCTGCTCCTGCATCATTTGATTTGATTGACAGCAGTGGGAGCTAATGGTTGCGCTGCTATTAATCTATCCAATCAGGACATGAGACACAGACTGGAGCTGGTGTGCTTGTTCCCGGTGTGAAAAAGACAGGGTTCAGGTATGTAAAACGGGGGCACTGGGGGGCTGCTACACTAAAAGAGGTTTTTCACCTTAATGCATAGAATCTATTAAGGTGAAAAACCTCAAGGGTTTACAACCCCTTTAATCGTTAAAAGATCACAATCTCGATTCAATCCCCCTCACAATCTTAACATTGACATTTCCTCGATTCTATGTAACAAGTGAGCCGCTCAGAGTTGTATAAAAATAAAAAGCTGGCAACGTTTATCAACATTCCTCAATGCAGGGAGATAGAGAAGAGGTGCCATAAGGTTGATTTACTAAAGCTGGAGAGTGTAAAATCTAGTGCAGCTCTGCATAGAAACCAATCAGATTTCAGGATTTATTGTCAAATCTTATTTGGACACGCTGAAGTTGATGTTAGCTACCATGCACAGCTGCTTCAGATTTTGGACTCTCCACTTTTAGTAAATCAACCCTATTGCATCTCTCATGTCTTTAGATCAAAGGAATGAACTTCTGTGTGTAAATAAGGTCAGTTTAACTACTTAAAGACCAAACCTTTTTCTGTTGTTCGTTGCTTACAAGTTGAAATCGGTATTTTCTGCTAGAAAACTACTTAGAACCCCTATAATATAAATAATGAATATTAGCCTGACACAGAGTCAGGCTAATATTCATTACCTACTGGGTTATACTCTATCTCCAGGTGATTGGACATTGGTAGACCAAAGGTCTTGAGACAGGAAGTGATCCCCTATATAACGCCTCCCACACAGGAAGCACTTCCGTTTTTTTTTTTACCAGTGTCTACAAGGTGGATGGCACAGTTTGTTTTGAGCTCTCTGAGCTCCAGGTTTCTAGTCTCACAAACGGTTAGATTAATCAAGGGATTGACCGATCGTATCCATTTGACACAGGCTTTATATGCTTAGATAAATGGTACCTGAGCCTCGCAAAGAAGACTCAAGATCCTGCGAGGTTTTGCCTGTAATGCGACCTCCGGGTACTGGACCCTGCGAAGTGGAATCCTGGACACCGCAGCGCTAAGGCATTTCTGCAGGGTGCTGTACAGGTCCAAGGGAGTGGACCCTAAACATGAAAAGGGTAACCAGTCCTTTGATGGTCCTCAAGTGACAGGAACCCGCCGTGATGGGTGAAGTTTGGGCTCTTAGTTTCTAAGCTGCCCTGCGCCTGGACGGGTAAGTGAAACCCCTTTACTACTATTGTGGGGTGTCCCAGCGATTGTAACAATCAGTCAAGCTAGCTAGAGGCTGGACACCTATGTGTGGAGACCATACGAGGGAGTTTTGGGTTAGCTGTGGGTGTTTGCAAAGTGTACCATTTTTGCTTGTGTCTGGCTGTTTCTTACCTGTATTATGATGCACAACGGTGCGCCATTTCGCCTTGGTTTACCATGGCTCATGTGCCTTCGCAAAAGCGCCACTGGACTTAGCAGTTGTTTGGCGGCCATTGCGCATGCGGCTTCGCCGCACATGAGCGGTAGCCTTTATCTGGGCGCACGAGGAATCGTGTCATATGCAAATACAGCCACGCTCGTTCGCCGGTACCATGCACGTGTGTGCGCAAGCACAGAACATTCTGGCGCACACCCAGCTTATTTAAACTGTATAGGCCAAGCACGTGGTGCTTCCAGAAGGCAGCTGTGGGATACAGAGCAGGCTCTGAACAGACACTTGCAGCGGTTCATTCTTTCTTTACCGGGTCACGTGAGTCACCAAGTGTTCCTTGGCAGGCTAAAGGGGCTTAGCAGGATTGTTACATAGGGGCTTGGGAGCCCTTTTAAAGGGTCTCCTTTCTGAGGTGTTTTAATACTACACCCAAGTACTCCTTTTGTGGTGGGTAAATGTCTTCAAAAAAGAGAAGGGGGACTAACACTATAGGGAAGGGCACACCGATGTCGTCAGTAGTTCCTGATGAACCTAGTCATATCCCTAGTGTTGTATCCCCTGAAGGACCAGAGGCTTCCCGGCAATCTGAGCCGCTGCACCTATCTGGTATAGTGCCTACAGTCAACACTGCTGCTTCACCCTTTATCACTAAGGATGAACTGTCCTCGGCCTGGGTTGGAGCACAGGATTGCTGGCATGATTGCCTCCATCCCGCAGGGTAGCAGGAAGTATGACAGATCTGCCTCCTAGTCTGGAGCAGGAATGGGTTGAGGATGGGGAAGAGATTAAAGCTCAGGATTCTGTGGAGGGCCTGGCGGATGAGTTTGCTTCTAAGCAATCTGGACAAGAAGATATCCAGTTGATGTCTGCCTCTCAGTCGCAGAGGCTTTTGATCCTGACTCTGACCAAAATGGTTTGTTCTGCCTTTAAGTTGCCTCTTGCAGAGGTGACTGAGCCCCCCTGGTCCGCTTTGGGATCCCTGAGGCATCTTCAGGCCGCACAGACTTTCCCCTTACACCCACTGTTGGAACAGGCGGTGTATGCTGATTGGGAACATCCTGACAGGATTTTAGTTCCTCCTAAGAGGTTTTCCCTTTTATATCCAATGGATGAAAAGTTCATTAAAAATGGAACATGCCAGCACTAGATGCAGCAGTCTCTTCCTTAAAGAGGAGTTCCACCCAGGCGGGCCATTTAAAAAAAAAAAAAAATTAAAAGTCAGCAGCTACAAATACTGCAGCTGCTGACTTTTAATTGGACACTTACCTGTCCCTGGGTCCAGCGATGCGGGGGATCGAAGCCCCGCTCGTCCCCCCCCCTCCGCTCGTCGGCCCTGGCATTTCAACTGTGGGCGCCGGGCTGTGGCTTCACAGCCTGGCACCCACTGCGCATGCGCGAGCGGCGCCGCGCGCCGTGATTGGCCGCTCAATCACCTGGGACCTGTAATGGGATGATTGACAGGAGGGAGGGAGAAGAGCCCAGGGGGAAGTGATGTCACCAGCCCAGGCAGAGGAAGGGGCAGACTACGAGGGACCACCTAGCAACAGGCATTTAGAGGTAAGTAAAAAGAAAAAAAAAATCCAAATTTTTTTTGTTTTTTTTTTAGAATTTTTTAGATATGTTTGTTTTTTTGGGTGGAACCCCACTTTAAACAAGAACTTAACTTGTCTGGTAGATAACGCACAGGGTTTGAAAGACCCTGTTGACAAGAAATTGGAGTCATTATTAAAGACTTCCTATTTCTTTGGCCAGTTCAGCTGTTCAGCCAGCTAATTCAGCACTTGGTATCTGCCAGTCCATAAAGAATCAGGTCAAACGGCCTGATAGGCCTAACCAGGAGGATGATCTGCCTGAAAGTAAGACAGATATTTCTCAAGCGCTGTGTTTTACCATTGTCGCCTTAAAGGATTTGATGCAGCAGGTTTCTCGTTTGGCTCTCTCGTTTGTACATATGCGCAGACTCTTATGGCCGAGCTTCCCTGTAAAAAGTTATTGGCAGGTTTCCCTTTTTCATGGGGAATGTTTATTTGGTGATCATTTGGACAAATATATCCAAAAGATCTCTGGAGGAAAGAGTTCTCTACTTCCTGTGAAGAAAAGCACCAGACATCCCTCGTTGAAAACCTCAGGGACTGCTTCCTCCAATGTCTCAGCGTCAAGGCGGTTCCGCTGCCAACAGGAGTCCACCTTTTCCGGTAAGGGCATTTCATTTCCCTTTACTTGTATTGATGTATGGAGAAGACCTGGCTCTACACGCTGGCAGGCCCCCGGTTTCTTTGTGAAGAGCATTTGCAAAAAATATTTAAAAAAAAAAATATCTGGAACATTTCACATCGTCAGTACTTTATATATGGACTTTCCAAATCACCATTTTTAGATATATATTACTATTTATAGACACGTAATACTGTCTTTTTAGCTATATTTGCACTATTAGTTTAAGGAGGTCCTTGAGACCACTCATTGTGTTGCAGATTACTTATTGTTGCTGTCTTTCCCTCTTGCACTTCTTTATTTTGGCTTGATATACAAATTACCTATTACAGGGGTTATACACTGTATGTATGTTTCTCACACTGTCCTTACTTAGTATATCACCTCTATTACTAGGAGTCTACAAGATTCTTCTAAACCCAGCACTAAGCCCTCCTTTTTGAGAGGATTCCCCCACTCCATTGAGTGGGGGAAGGCTGCTGCGCTTTGCGGACATTTGGAGAACAATAATTCAGGACGAGTGGGTCACCTCAATTTATATCTTGCGGTACAAGCTAGAGTTGCAGGGGGGGTTCCCTCTCAGAGGTTTGAGGTCCAGCGTTCCCTCAGATCCTTTAAAAAGAAACTTATTGCTTCAGGCACTACATCATCTAGTGCATCAAGGAGTGATTGTAGAGGTTCTGGTATCCGAAAGGGGCACAGGGTTTTACTCAAACCTGTTTACGGTTCAGAAACCAAACAGGGACACAAGGCCCATTTTGGACCTAAGATCCTTGAACAAGTATCTACTGATACACAACTTTCAGATGGAGTCTGTCCGCTCAGTAGTAGCCTCACTCCAGAGTTGAGACTTTTTAGCCTCCATCAATATAAAAGTCGCGTATTTCCACATACCTATCTTTCAGGCTCATCAGAAGTTCCTACGTTTTACAGTAGAGGAATGTTATTTTCAGTTTGTGGCTCTACCCTTCAGGCTGGCTACAGTTCCCCGGGTGTTCACAAAGGTCCTAGCACCAGTACTGGCTCTTTTAAGGGCCAAAGGGATCCTGATGCTCGGGTATCTGGATGACCTCCTACTCAGAGATCACTCATTACAGGCTCTAGAACACCGCATAATATGCACAGTGCGGTATTTGAAAAGATTAGGCTGAATCACAAATACCGAAAAGTCAGGTCTGATCCTAGATACGGTTCAAGCAAGAATATTCTTGCCACCCTTATCTGATGCACCCCTATGCATTAAGGTGAAAAACCTCCTGTGATGCAGCAGCCCCCCAGAGCCCCCCTTTTAGTTACCTGAGCCCAATCTTTCCAGCAACGGAGACGAGCACAGCAGCTCCAGCCTGTGTCACAGGTCCTGAATGGATAGATTGATAGCAGCGCAGCCATTGGCTCCCGCTGCTGTCAATCAAATTCAATGATGCGGGGGGTGGGGCTGAGTCCTGCTGTCTGTGTCAATGGATGCAGCAGCAGGACACGGGAGCACGCCCACACGAGTGCCCCCAGGGAAAGCTCTTCTCAGTCGGGGCACTCGATGCGGGGAGGTGCCAGGAGCGCCGCTGGGGGACCCCAGAAGAGGAGGACCGGTAGTCAAGTATGAAATGTTTGTTATTTACAACCCCTTTAAGTTCATTGTGGTTCTATCGATTGCTGTAACAAACATTTTTGTAGGAATGCAACCACATCTGGAAAACTTAGATAAACAAAAACCATTAGTAAAGCTCTCAATTAAGAATTTAGCTTTCTCCTGTTTTGGGTATACTTCCAGCCACTGTTGCATGCTTTCCAGTAGAGCTGCACGATTCTGGCTAAAATGAGAATCACAATTTTTTTGCTTAGAAGATAGATCACGATTCTCGTGGCGTAACATCATCTTTCACATTAAAACAAAAAACTTGGGCTAACTTTACTGTTTCGTTTTTTTTTTTTGTTTTTTTTATTCATTGAAGTGTATTGTTTCCCAAAAAATTGTGTTTGAAAGACCGCTGGGCAAATACAGTGTGACATAAAATATTGCAGCAATTGCCATTTTATTCCCTAGGGTCTCTGCTAAAATATATATAATGTTTGGGGGTTCCAAGTAATTTTCTGGCAAAAAATATTGATTTTAACTTGAGAAACAAGTGTCAGAAAAAGGTTTAGACTTTAAGTGATTAAACTTCCTGCATTTACACGTTGTGAAAAACTTGGCAGACTGTCTGGATTTTTTCTTTACACACAGAAGTTTATCCCTCTGATCTAAGAAGGAAGCATTAGTTACAATGTTTCATGTTAAAAACTTGGCAGACTGTCTGGATTTTTTCTTTTGACAGCTGAGTGAGCAGATAACTCTCTCCACTTGTTATATGAAAGAATCTGCAAACTCTGCAATAGAGATCGTCAGGGGGGTTGAATCGAGATCACGATTTTCTAACAATTAATTGTGCAGCTCGACTTTCCGGCCTCACAGGTGTGTAGGCTTTTGGAAAATGTGTCTTTTGGACCTTATTGTAAAATGGTATCATATACATTTTTTTTTTTAAAGCATTTGAGCAACGGATATAAATGAAGATATACTGTATACTTGGGTTAATTTCCCCTGGAGGTAAACCAGTGGTGCTCCAAAGCTCACAGTGTCTTCCTGGCACTTAAAGAGTATAAGGTGAAGAACCAGCAACTCGTCCTCCCGATAAAAGTTGTTCTGCCCTCACTATGTGTTTTAAGTACAAGGCTTGGCAGACAGCAAACAACTTCCCAATAAAGACTGAGGCGGAAGGGTTAACAGTTGTAATCTTTACTGAGAATTAGATTTTTTTTTTTCTTTTGTAAAACTGCAAAACATAAGTTAAAAATATGCATTAACATTACATTACAAAATGCAAATGGTGTCAGGCATGCTACCTTACTGTTAAGGCACTAGCTAACACAAAATTAGGCCTAGCTAAGGGAACTCCCTGGCAGAAACTACTACAAACACACATAAAAAATGTAGTTGAATTAGTGGAGCATATACTAATTAATTGAATACTAATGACAGCCTACTTACAGACCAATGCTTCCAAGGCCAGTTTTAAGAAATAGCGCAGCTATTGTCATGCTTCTTCACTGCAGAATGGATTAAGCAAAATGTCTACTGAAAAGTAAGTGGGCGTAATATACTACAGTTCCTGTCGGTAATGGATGCCAATTTTAAAGCAACAGTAAGATAAGTAAATATTTTATGATGATCAGAACAAAAGTATTTTTTTGATAAATGGTACAGTGTGCAAGTTACAGCAGCTTGCGCATTTTAGTAAAAAACTGGTGGCTATGAATGCGTTTTTTTTACCGAAACGTGTAAGCTGCTTGTAACTTTCACACTGTATCCTTTATCAATAAAGTACTTTTATCAGGAGGACAAGTTGCCGGCTCTTCACCTTCTACTCATTTGAGCAACGGATGCGGTCCTAAACATTGTGAACATTCATACTTATATCTGCAAGAACCAGCCCACTCTCACGGCGGCACCAGCTGATGTGCCTATTGACCCGGAGCTGGAAGTTGCCTTGCCAGAGGTCTGGGGCATAGAAGGCGACGATTCTGCTGGTCTTCCCCTGTTTTGTTGCTGGTTCAGTGAGTCTTCCCGCTCTACCACAGTGTTCAGCAGTTTGACCCCCGATGTTCCTCTTCAGTTTCCGGCAACTCCAAGCAGCACCGAAGTCAGTCTTCGCCTTTTACGGCTTGCAGCCCACTCCAATACTTGACGCATTAGCGTCATTATGGCCAGACCTTAACAAACCGCTCTCGATGTATTATAGCTCAGTGTTGCTCATTGCGCCGACACTGACTCGCTGGAAAATTGCTCTAGCAGAGCCTTCATAGACCATAATCTCTGCATAATAGGAAGTGGTTTTGAATGCTAGCAAATATGCCTAGATTTTGTTTAAAGTGGACTAAGTTATGTAACTTGTATGCAGATAAGATCTATGGTTTGGAATTAAAGTTTAAGGGTGGTACTAAAGGGATCAAAGATTTGGCTGCATTAATTAAATAGGGAGTAATGGAGCGTTTTCATGGGCCTATAGGTTTGGAGGAGTAGTGAAATAGAACTACCCATGGGTCATCAGGAACTGATAGCATTAGAGACCAATATGGGCATATGAGAGGACATGTCCTCCATATATTAGCATGTGCTGCCCTCCAAGCCACATCCTCGCCAGCAAAGAGATGGATAATTGGGTAATGACTGATGTAACTTAGATGGAGAGTAATGCCAACATGACAGCAACCTAAAGTTCATCTCAGCCGTTTTGAAGGATAGTGGGATGTGAGCAAGGTGTAATATTATATCCCTTTGGGCATCAGTGAGTGACTGCTCAACATTTGTAGGTCAGCCTCCCACGTGGTTAAGTAAGTGGAATATCCACATCCTGAAGAGTTGGATAAAAACTGTGATATTCCCCTTTTTTATATGCCCTGCTTTAAGACAAATAAATGCTCTATTGGAACGCATATACATTTAATATGTTCTTAAGTGGTAGCTACTTCAGGACATCTATGTTCAAATAAACGACTACAGCAAAACAATCCCAACAGATAGGCTAATGTCATACAACAGATTAGAAATCCTGTCCCTGAGTAATTCAGCAGCATGGTGACTGTAAAGTTGTTTTACAGAATAGTGAATGATTTCTCTATTTCATTTCAGTAATTTATTTGAAGATCAGATTGTTTGTACACCCACAAGAACTCAACGAGCGCGAAGGTGTGAAAAGTTGAATTCCACTCCAATTCCGAATACCGACTCTGAGTCTTCAGACTATGAGCCGCCACCCAGGAAGCTTACCTTAAAAGAAATTTTTGACAATCACTTTAGAAAGAAAAGAAAATATAAGAGAAAGAAGAAGCCTAAAAAACGTAACCTGTATTTGTGCTCCGAGAAGAAGCAGCCTCGGAAAGTTAAAAAAAGAAAACCTGTCTACTCCATTTCTGCCTCACAAAGAAAAAGCAGATTGCTTCATTGTGGAATTAGGTTTCCTTTTGCATCAAAAAAATACTTATCCTTGAAATTGTGTTTTGCATATGAGGTGAGATACTTTCAGCAAATATACTCTTCTTTTTCACAGTTGAGGTAATTGTAGCTGTATTAGTGCACTTGCAACAAGTGCAATAGAGTACTGTCAGTGATACTTTATTTGCATTAACTTTCACATTTTCAGGATAAGCTTTCAGGCTTTGTCACCTTCTTCAAGGTCCAAGCAGTACCACTTAGACCTTTTAAGAAGGAAAAACAGCCCAAAGTCTTATCTTCTTTTTTTTATTTGCTTCAACCTCCAAATTTTCAGAAGTATCACGAACAGTACTCTATTGTTCACACAAAATTGAAAATCCAGTATTGTGTGGAACCTAGCAGATTCAGCTATACAAGTTGTATACCATTTGCAGCATCAGAGATGAGATCCTCAGATCAGTTTTAGTTCCTTTTTGATGCCAGAACATCTTGAATACTAGCTAAAATTATAATTATACAAGCAATATATCACACAGAACTGGCAGGTAGTGTGTGAGTCAGCGCTCTCTGGCAGCTATAAGGTGGACCATGAGGGATCAATAGTATGGGGACAACAAGATATACTCAAAACCAATTAATAAGAACTAGTCCATACAGTCTATAATAGTAAGGAATGTCAAGGAGAAGTCCGCAAGATGGATGATTCCACAGGTGGATGGGGATTGTACACACAGTCACCAGCAGCTCCTCAGCAGGAAATGGGAATTCCCTCAGACACAAACAAACAGCAGAAAGAGGGCGCCTGGGTCAGTGTGATGGTAGAAAAAGGAGGCGTCGCCTCGGAAACGCATTGCAGCCCATCCCCGTCCTCATCCCTCGTGACTGCTGGCTGCTTGATTGGTGATCCACATCCACCCTATGTGCAGCTTGCAAGATGCTTTTATGTAAGTGTGTCTGAATAAAGTGTTACTTGTTTTTACTATCAAAATTATAATAATGGCTAGTGAGTTCGGTAACTGGTTTCCTGGTGGACCTACGGTGGGTATAGAAAATCACCCCCCTTTTAAAACCATCACATTTTGTGGCTTTGCAGCCTGAAATGAACACAGTTTCTGTTTTATCCAGCTGTATTTTCTCAGTCAACATATAACTTCCAAGTGATAGATACAACACCAACATGTCAGAAAGAAATAATTTTAAAAATGGAATCTCTAAGTTGGAAAAAGGATCACCCCTCTCCTAAAAATGACATGTAAACTCAATCAGGTGTAGCTAATCACCTTTTCAGTGGCACACAAAGACATTTGACTTTCAACTGTGATCAGCTATGGTCTTTTTGATTAGCTCAGCAAGAAAAGGGAAAGTCCCTGATAGTGCAACTGAAGCAAACAATCAACTATGGGTGGCAAGGCACTGTCAAAAGATCTTGTGGAAGGAGGTGGATGGAGGGCGCGTGATCAACCGCTTACATAAAAACATATTTGGTTTAATCATGTATAATGGAATACAAACAAATATAACCATCTGAATAATACAAATAATACTTTCATAAAAACAGGTGACAGAATATACACTGAAGGTTAAAATGGGGATATGCCCATGTAGAGGCAGATATTTAAACAAGACTGACGCGTTTCGAGGGTGACCTCTTCATCAGAGCCTGAGAGAACAGGAACACAGTCTGTGTGAGCCAGTAGGCTGACATGTGTACATGAGGTGGAGTGGCTAGTAGGAGGGTATGTCCTGTGATGTATAGTTACTTATTCTGAGCTCCATAACAGTCCATATGCAAACGTTATGGTAGGGTAGGAGAGTTATATGTATTTCTTTTTCGGTAGTGCAGGATTGTTGGGTAAGCCTGTCTTCAAGGAAGTATGGGGAAGTGCTGCAGCCTGTACACATTCCTGGGGGCAGGGACCGCCTGATTCGTGGAAGCCTGAGGAGCTGTCTCTCTGTCTGAGACGCAGGTATGTCAAAAGATCCCCAGGATAAAGTTGCAGACAGGCACAAGTCAGAGATGGACACAAAAAAAAGGCTTTATCAATGCCTAGAAGCATAATGAAGTCTAAATTTAAGAAGTGGAAGGTATTTCGTACAACACAGACCCTCCCTGGATCAGGACATCGCTCCAAACTGGATGAAAGAGCCAGGAGGAAACTGGTCAGAGAGGCTACCAAGAGGCCTACAGCGACTCTGAAGCAGTTGCACAGGAATTTAAAAAAAAAGATGTTATGGTCAGATGAGACTAAAATTTAATTATTTGGCCTCAACACCAAACCAAATGTCTGGTGTAAATCCAATACAGTTCACCATCCAAATAACACCATTCTTACAGTAAAGCATGGAGGTGGTAATATCCTGTTATGAGGTGTTTCTCTGCAGCAGGGACTGGAGCACTTGTCAGGATAAAAGGAAAAATGGTTGGGGCAAATCTTGTCAAATTCTTGAGGAAAATCTGCTGCCCTCTGCCAGTGGGAAGAAGGTTTACCTTCCAACATGACAGTGACCCAAAACACACAGCAAAAATGGCCAAACAGTGGTTGAAGGAGAAAAAGGTGAATGTCCTTGCATGGCTTAGTCAGAGCCCAGGCTTAAACCCCATTGAAAATCTGTGTAATGACTTGAAGCCTGCAGTCCACAAACAGTTACCGACAAATTGAACTAAAATTGAGCAATTCTGCAAAGAAAAGTGGGTAAATATTGCAAAATCTAGATGTGCAGTTAGTAGAGACATACAGTGGGGATGGAAAGTATTCAGACTCCCTTAAATTTTTTACTCTTTGTTATATTGCAGCCATTTGCTAAAATCCTTTAAGTTCATTTTTTTTCCTCATTAATGTACACACATTACCCCATATTGACAGAAAAAACACAGAATTGTTGCCTTTTTTTCAGATTTATTAAAAAAGAAAAACTGAAATATCACATAGTCCTAAGTATTCAGACCCTTTGCTGTGACACTCATATATTTAACTCAGGTGCTGTCCATTTCTTCTGATCATCCTTGAGATGGTTCTACACCTTCATTTGAGTCCAGCTGTGGACTCAAATGAAGTCCAATACTGATTGGACTTGATTAGAAAAGCCACACACCTGTCTATATAAGACCTTACAGCTCACAGTGCATGTCGGAGCAAATGAGAATCATGAGGTCAAAGGAACTGCCTGAAGAGCTCAGAGACAGAATTGTGGCAAGGCACAGATCTGGCCAAGGTTACAAAAAAATTTCTGCTGCACTTAAGGTTCCTAAGAGCACAGTGGCCTCCATAATCTTTAAATGGAAGACGTTTGGGATGACCAGAACCCTTCCTAGAGCTGGCCGTCCGGCCAAACTGAGTTATTGGGGGAGAAGAGCCTTGGTGAGAGAGGTAAAGAAGAACCCAAAGATCACTGTGGCTGAGCTCCAGAGATGCAGTCAGGAGATGGGAGAAAGTTGTAGAAAGCCAACCATCACTGCAGCCCTCTACCAGTCGGGGCTTTATGGCAGAGTGGCCCGACGGAAGCCTCTCCTCAGTGCAAGACACATGAAAGCCTGCATTAAGCTTGCTAAAAAAACACCCGAAGGACTTCAAGATGGTGAGAAATAAGATTCTTTGGTCTGATGAGACCAAGATAGAACTTTTTGGCCTTAATTCTAAGCGGTATGTGTGGAGAAAACCAGGCACTGCTCATCACCTGTCCAATACAGTCCCAACAGTGAAGCATGGTGGTGGCAGCTCATGCTGTGGGGGTGTTTTTCAGCTGCAGGGACAGGACGACTGGTTGCAATCGGAAAGATGAATGCGGCCAAGTACAGGGATATCCTGGACAAAAACCTTCTCCAGAGTGCTCAGGACCTCAGACTGGCCCGAAGCTTTACCTTCCAACAAGACAATGACCCTAAGCACACAGCTAAAATAATGGAGTGGATTTACAACAACTGTGACTGTTCTTGAAAGGCCCAGCCAGAGCCCTGACTTAAACCCAATTGAGCATTTCTGGAGAGATCTAAAAATGGCTGTCCACCAATGTTTACCATCCAATCTGACAGAAATGGAGAGAATCTGCAAGGAGGAATGACAGAGGATCCCCAAAACCAGGTGTGAAAAACTTGTTGCATCTTTCCCAAAAAGACTCATGGCTGTATTAGATCAAAAGGGTGCTTCTACTAAATACTGAGCAAAGGGTCTAAATACTTAGGACCATGTGATATTTTGGTTTTTCTTTTTTAATAAATCTGCAAAAATGTCAACAATTCTGTGTTTTTCTGTCAATATAGGGTGCTGTGTGTACATTAATGAGCAAAAAAATGAACTTAAATGATTTTAGCAAATGGCTGCAATAAATCGAAGAGTGAAAAATTTAAGTGGGTCTGAACACTTTCCGTCCCCACTGTATCCCCACAGACTAAAGGCTGTAATTAAAGCAAAAGGTGGTTCAACAAAAGACTGACATAAGGGGGTGATCCTTTTTCCAACTCAGCGATTTCTGTTTGAATTTGGCTTATTTTTTTTCTGACATGTTGGTGTTCTATCTTTTACCTGGATTTTATGAGTTGCACTAGTAAATACAGCTGCATAAAACAAACTGTGTCTGTCTTCATTCCAGGCTGCAAAAGGGGGGGGAGGGGTTCCTTTCTATACCCACTGTAGTCTCAAATGTAAAAAGGAAGGCTAAGTTCACCTATTGCACAATGTTGCATGTTACCCGCGTATTTAGGGTGTTAATATGTAACATGGTACAAATGCCTCCCCTCCCACCCTCAAACCGTGCCAGTAATCAGTGCACTTGTAGTCCATTGAATCTTCCTCCAGATCTCCAACTGACAGCCTGTACAGAGGTAGGGGCAGAGAGCTGGAGGAAGAGTTTGCAGTAACCTGACATTACTGATTGCAGGCGCAATGCTTTGCAGGCTCTTGTAAATAATAAAAAAAAAAGAAATGCACATTATTTTTTTGGCAAAAACCTTTTATTTTTCAATGGTGAATCCAGCCTTATCAAGTGTATCTATATAGCCATTCTAGTTTGGAATGGAGTGGGGAAAAGTTAAAACCCCTGCCACTGTCCGGGGCTTTGTTAGAGAGGTTTCCCCTCACTTTCTGTTTTGGTGGCAGTTTTAAAGTGAGAGAAAATCACAAACAGGGAAGTAGACAATAATAAAAAGCTGACAGATTCTTTAAATTCTCCTACTTAACTTTTAAAAAACAGATACGTTTTTACTTCTGTCCTTGTTGCCATTGGAGACTCTCCCTCATGTCTGGTGAAAAGTGTGTCACCACAGAAAATGAAGAGAAATCTCTCTAAAGCTGGCCGTATGTGGATCGAAATTGAGCCGACTCAGAAGGAACCGGCCAAGATTCGGTCTATCTATGTGCAGGGTGATCATACCCAAGTCAATCTATCAATCGCCTGTGGGATCTTTTACATGTGATTACTGCCAGTGGTTATAGCCACTAGTAATAATTGTGTTCTGCCGCCTGGGAAGGCTTCCTGTGCTCCCCCGCCAGCAGAACACAATAGCGCTGCAGGAAGCATTCCCCCATTAACACTGACTTTTTTTTTTTTTTTTGTTCTTTCCTTCCACCCATGGTAGAAGGGAAAAAAATGTAATTGTCTATGGGCATCTTAACCACTTCAATACAGGGCATTTTCACCCCCTTCCTGCTCAGGCCAATCTTCAGCTTTCAGCGCTGTAATATTTTCAATGACAATTGCGCGGTCATACAACGCTGTACCTATATGAAATTTTGATCATTTTTTCCCCCCACAAATAGAGCTTTCTTTTGGTGGTATTTCATCACCCCTGCGTTTTTTTTGTTTTTTTTTGTTTTTTGTTTTTTTTGGGGGGGGAGGGGGGGAGGGGGGGGGGGTTCCTGCGCTATAAACCAAAAAAAGCGGCAATTTTGAAAAAAACACAATGTTTTTTACTTTTTGCGATAATGAATGTGTTACCTAGGGAGTGATTCTAACTGTGGGGGGAGGAGACTGACTGGGGAGGTGACCGATAGCTGTTCCTATATACTAGGAGCACACGATCTGTCTCCTCTCCCCTGACAGGATGTGAATCTGTGTGTTTTACACACACAGATCCATGTTCCTGCTCTGTGACCAGCAATAGCGGCTACCAGGCACGCGCATCGGCTCCCGAGTGGCGCGCCCCCTTGACCTCCGGGAAGCCAAGGATGTCTAATGATGCCCGCCCGGAGGGACAGAGTGTTCCTGCGGCCGTCATATTACAATACGCGGGATGGGAAGTGGTTAACAGAGCCCTGTACAGCGATAAAATCTGACAGATATGTTCTAATCTTTACCCACACCATTCAAAACTAAGGGGGAAAAAAAGAAGCCTGATGATACACTTCAACGTAAATCTGTGTTAACAGTCATGCTGTGGTGGATACATGGCAACCGGTGGCAGCTGGTCCATAAGGGGCATAGGGGCGCCGACCCCCTAGTTTGCATGTGGGGATGCCAGACTAATAGCTTTCTATGAGGTCTGTCATTTTTTGTTACAAGCACATGGTTAGAGCCTGAGGCTCTAATTGGCTTGTAAAAGGTGAACCCTCCCACTTGTGATACTAGCGAATCAATATTCGCCATCGGTTTCCGGCTTCTCGTCCCAGCCAATCAGGACAGGAGGTGGATCTAAAGAAGACCGGGTAAAAGCTGGGGTAGCCGCAGTGCCGTGTATCAGGGGAGCCGTGACCGCTGGAGGGCTCTGTTTACATAGGGCAGAAATGCTTTCCTATCCTGGAGGAATTATGTTTCAGGCTCCCTTCAGTGATGGCCGCGTGTGGATGTCGAAGCACTCAGTCTTTATTTTTGTTAAACAGGAGAATAAGGGCTCCAACTTTTAGTAAAAGTCATATAACCATGTGGCAAGCACTAAAGGGAGTCTGGGGCAGTAATTTCTCCAGGAAAACATTTCATCCCTTCTGTTAGTTTCTAGTAATTCAACATAGCAGGACTATTACTATTGCTTTATCTAAACATCTTAGTTCACATTAAAAGAACACTTCTGTAGTAAATTCTCACTTTTTATTCATCATTAAAGTGACCCTGTCACTGTCATTGAATGCTTGTAATTGTCAGGATGTAAGTTTGTAAATATGTACATTTCAGGAAGGATTTTAAGCTATGGCTTGTTATGCAGGTAACCTGTCTAAACTGTTCAGATTCAAAAATTGCTTCTTGCGTAACGAAGCCAAACAGCTTCTATCATATCTGAATGAGAATACTTTTCCCAACGTTCAGTTTTTATACATCAGCCAATCAATCAGCTTTGTTTGCTAGCTTATCTTGTTACCTGCCTGCTCTTGGGGTCCTGAACATACATTATCACATGTCATTGCCCTCTGCTGTAGTCTTCAGTGCTTAAGAACACATCAGAGTGGTGGCACTGTGCTACTTTTTTTCTTTTTTTTTTTTTTTTTTCTTTTCTTATTAATCTAATTAATTATTCATGGAATAAGTAATTAAAGTAGAACTATAGTCAGAACATTATTTTTTAAAAATTTTGGATACAGTATGGGAGGGTTTTAACCCCTGTCAGTTTACTTTTTTGCCATCTGTGACCCATTGGGGAGATTCCCCTCCACTTCCTGTTCCATAGCCAAAGTAGGAAGTGAGAAGAAATCCCTACAAATTAAGGGAATCCCTTAGGACCCCCCAGGTACCCACTGGAAGATTTGCCCTCTATTACCTCTTGTATCTCTTGACCTTCCCTCTTAGATTGTAAGCTCTAAGGAGCAGGGCCCTCTGATTCCTACTGTATTAAAGTGTATTGTATTTGTACTGTCTACCCTCAAGTTGTAAAGCGCTACGTAAACTGTTGGCGCTATATAAATCCTGTATAATATTATTTTTCGGGGGACAACACAAAATTTGGGATTTTCTTTTATCTTCAATGATAATGGTAAACCGTGCAAATGGAGAGGGTGAATCTCCCTAACAGAGGCACACGCAGCAATAAAAACTGTCAGGTGTTCTAATCCATCTCCACTCTATCCAAAACTAAAAAAAAAAGTTTTGCCTTTTAATTGTACTTTAACTCGACAGTGTTTGTGTGTGGGGTTTTTTTTTGGGTGTTCCAGTAGATGATTTTCGTCCTGTTATTTTGTCTCTTTTCATACACCTCTTATTGACAAATCTAAATCAACCTAGTGCTAAGCAGGGCTCTTTAAGACAGTACTTTTGTGTGCATTTTTGTCCTCTTTTGGATGTAACTTTTGTATTCTACTAAGTGATATTACATTGAATTCTAAAAATGTGTATATCTTCTCATGCAGCAATACGTCTTGGGTGGTTTTCTGAACTATGTAAAAAACATTAAATATGAGAACCATTTGCAAAAATCTCTGTTGGATATGAATGTGGGTGGAGAACTGGAGGAAGGAACTCTTGAGGCAAGAAAATTCAAATACCTGGATGATGAAGAGCCTCTTTCACCTATTTCTGAGTCTGGGTAAGCTTAATGGGTTTGCATTGTTAGTATTGCCGCGTACAGACGATCGGAATTTCCGACAACAAATGTTCGATGTGAGCTTGTTTTTGGAAATTCCGACCATGTGTAGGCTCCATCGGACATTTGCTGTCGGAATTTCCGACAATTGTTTGAGAACAGGTTCTCAAGTTTTCCAACAACAATCTTTGTCGTCGGAAATTCCGAGCGTGTGTACACAATTCCAACGTACAAAAGTCCACGCATGCTCAGAATCAAGCAGAAGAGCCGCAATGGCTATTGAACTTAATTTTTCTCGGCTCGTTGTACGTGTTGTATGTCACCGTATTCTTGCCGATCGGAATTTCCGACAACATTTGTGTGACCGTGTGTATGCAAGACAAGTTTGAGCCAACATCCGTCGGAAAAAAATCATCCATCCATCCAGGTGGGATCTATCATTCTAAAGTACTGTTAGACCTTTTGAGATGTGAGGTCTAAATGATTGGTAAGCTGCTTTATTTTTATAAGGTGGCTGGTGCACATTTTGGTGGTATTATTAATATTATTATTTATACAAAATTTATATAGCGCCAACAGTTTGGGCAGCGCTTTACAAAATGAAGGTAGACAGTACAATTGTGAATTTGTATTCATGGTGGACTATCTAAGTTGGCGTATGAAGTTTTCACTAGACTAATTTGATATTATGATTTATGCAACTTTTTATGATTTATGTGATAACATAACACAATTTTTGGAAATATTATGCCAAAGGCCTCATTCACACAGACATTTGGAGGTGCAGGGTCTGGCAAAAATTCCTGGTGGTATTCTATGGCTGGGAGCTGTAGGTGGTGCAAAAGTGTCCATAGACAGGAATGGCTGTGCACACTTGCACCAACATTTACTCATGCATGCACATGTGATGCACTCCCTGAACATGGAACTTCCGTGTTTGGTTGTTATCACATGCGTGAGTAAACACTGATTTAAGAAAGCATCAGCTTTCACAAGAGTACAAGCACCTACAACCATTAGCCTCTATGGGCAGCTACTGCTCCCCGGTCAAAAGATAAGGGATTTTTACACCAGACCCTGCCTGTACCTCCAAAAGGCCATGTTTTCTCACATGTGATACACGGGTATTACAAGTATCCCCATGTAGGCAGTCTCATTCATGTCAATTGGGACGCAGCGGCTGCATGGACACAGCCGCTTCTTCCAATGTAACGACCGTGTGGGAGGAATCCAGAGTACCTGAAGGAAACCCAGCTAAGCACAGGGGGAACATGCAAACTCCATGTAGGTAGTGTCCTGGTTGGGATTCCAACTGAGGACCTAAGTGCTGAAAAGCAGAAGTGCTTATCACTAAGCTGCTGTGCCGCTCATCTGTTGTAATAACTGAATCAGCATACAGCAACGCCCTCTAGATTTTTTTTATCTTCATTTACACAAACATTTGGAGGTACAGGCAGGGTCTGGCGTAAAAATCCCTGCATTATCATTTGACCGGGGAGCCACAGCTGTTCATAGAGGTTGATGGCTGTAGGTTCTTGTACTCTTGTGAAAGCCAATGCTTTCTTGCATCAGTGTTTACCCACGCATGCATGTAATAACCAAACATGGAAGTTTCATGTTCAGAGCGTGCATCACATGTGCATGCATGTGTAAATGCTTATGTAAAAAACATAGGGGACATGCACCCACACTGTTCGTTTGGGGACATGCCCCCACATGGAAGTCAAATTGGGTGCAGTGACTGTGTCCATGCAGCTGCTGCATCCCAGTTGGCATGAATGAGATTGCCTACTCAGGAATGCAAGGAACACCCATGTATCCACTTGTGGGAAAACATGGCCCTTACACAGGTGTATTCCTAAGTATGAGCGAGGCCTTACTGTTGTACTTATAGTTGCCACACAGTTATCATTATCATGAATAAATAAATTATTCAAATCCATTAAACTAATCAAATTGATAAAAAGTCACAAACCAAAGAACCTCTACGCAATCATTTTAGTGAGCTCAGCCCAAGTCAGTTGGCAACAGCGAAATTTTGTCAATGGCATCTGATTAATCAAATAGCTGCATGTGTGTAAAACAACTAGTTCTCATACAGACCAGATCATTTTAATAGGTTGTTTAAATCTATCCCTCAAATATTAATTCAATTGACAGATCAGAAAATCGTATGACTGTTCATCCTACAAAAATTTTCGGCTAATTATCTTCTAGTGTGTACGGGCCATTATTTAAAATCAGTCGCACTGTGCAGGAAGCACCATCTGTGTTGCATCCATCAATGTTTTATTTAATGAGTAATTGCTTGCTTGTTGGTACAGATCACAGCTACCAAAAAAATATTTTAAATACATACATTGCTTATTTTTCAGAGAAAGCGATGAATGTGAAACGCAGTACTTTGATGCAAAAATTGTGGTGAGTCCCTGGTATTATGATATGATATAGTAAAATATCTGAAGGTTCGGCCTAAAGAAGAATAACTTGAGTTTCAGAGCTTCTGTATGTGACACCATTTATACAACGGGTCTAGTAAACTCCTTTTTTGTTTATTTAGTTTTACCTCATGCAAATTTATCATTTAATTTAAAGTGAGTGCTAAGCCTGCAGTGGAAGTTCAGTCAAAGTCGAAGGCTAAACCTGCTCCCACCCCCTTTCTAAGTTTATTCTATCTACCCTGTAAAAAGAAAGATGTAAATTTCCTATTCTGAAGCAGAGATCGCTGATAAGCTGTGGAGCCTGGGCAATGACCTCGTCCATAGACTTACTATGGGGCATCTGTTGTTGGCTGTCCTTCCTTGACACCCAACCATGTGACCAGACTGGAGCAACATCAGAATAGGTAAATATAGACAGCTTTCATTTTATAGGGTAGATGGACAAGGCTTAGAATGGGGGTGGGAGTAAGTTTAGCATTAGTTATATATTTATTTTTTTACTGAACTTCCACTTTAAAACCAATGGTATGAAGTAATTTCTTGTGCAATGTTTTCATTACTAATACTGTGATTCGAAAGGGTTTATATTGTACACTACTGTTTACTGGGGAAAAACAATCCTTTTTCTTTGCTGGTATTGTCTTCCATGAATTGTTTCATGTAATTTTAAAGGAAAAAATAAAAATAATTTAAAAAAGTTTTAGTTTTCACTGGTGGTTGTCTTAAAACCGCTATTACTGTTCCTTTCCTGTTACTGTTGCAAAATAATTTGTTAGAATCAGGTCACGGAACATACCTGTGATCTGCAAAGACAAGTAACATTGTAACTGAAATATATACTTTTACAATTTAATGATTGCTGGAAATAGCGGTTACTGCAATTGGGAAAGCCAGCACTCCTGTGAGTTTTTTCAACAGCTGGTGAATCATGAGAGAGACAGACAAACAGTAGGCATCGCAACGAGAAGTAGTCCACAGAGAGGGTGGCAAAAAGGGAACCAGTCCAGGGGCATACAGTAGGCACAGCAGGGATTTAGGTCCTTGGCACCGAGGGCAGTGCAGGGTTGACACAGCGGGGAGTTACATCCTTGGCACACAGGACACAGCAGAGTTGGCGCAGCAGGTATTTAAGTCCGGGGCACAGACAGGGGTATGCCTCCGGAGCATTGGCAGGGCTAAGTCCCTAGCACAGGGCACACAACAAGGAGGCAGAGTTCTGGTACAGCAGGGATTTAAGTACTAGGAAGGGGTCCCAAGACTGGTAGGTGCAACCGGTTCTGGAGGGCTATGTAGCAGCTTGTTGGGTCCTGGTGAGGAGGAAGGGCTTTGTGTGGTTTGGCCGCAGCACAAAACTCCACACAACCTGTCAGCAGCCAGGGGAGAGAAGGAGAGCGGCAAGGAGAATAGCAGCTGGGGCTCTCCTCCAGCATTTAATACTAGAGCCCAAACGGGCTCCTGTCTCTGAGCAACCTGCAGCTCGGCGTCGGCTGTCCTGACAACAGGCCCCGTCCCCTCCACTCCGGCCCCGCACAGGGAGGGTGGCCTTTGTTCCCAGTGGGCACAGAGCATGGGTATCGCGGGACTACACTGTGCCTACTGAGGCAGGAGAGGGGGCGCTCACAACAAGCCTGCATGTAGTCAATCCACATGCAGGCACAGCAGGGGTTTAGACTGCCCAGTGGCCAGAGGGAGGACAGGAGGGTGGTTCTGCAGGGGGGCAGTTCCCTAGCGCCCAGCACAGAGGCTATACAGTCAGGTCCATAAATATTGGGACAGCGACACAATTCTAATCTTTTTGGCTCTATACACCACCACAATGGATTTGAAATGAAACTAACAAGATGTGCTTTAACTGCAGACTTTCAGCTTTAATTTGAGGGTATTTACATCCAAATCAGGTGAACGGTGTAGGAATTACAGCAGTTTGTATATGTGCCTCCCACTTTTAATGGACCAAAAGTAATGGGACAATTGGCTGCTCAGCTGTTCCATGGCCAGGTGTGTGTTATTCCCTCATTATCCCATTTACAAAGAGCAGATAAAAGGCCCAGAGTTCATTTCAAGTGTACTATCTGTATTTGGAATCTGTTGCTGTCAACTCTCAATATGAAATCCAAAGAGCTGTCACTATCAGTGAAGCAAACCATCATTAGTCTGAAAAAACAAATCCATCAGAGAGATCACAAAAACATTAGGTGTGACCAAATCAACTGTTTGAAACATCCTTAAAAAGAAAGAACGCACTGGTGAGCTCAGCAGCACCAAAAGACCCGGAAAACCACGGAAAACAACTGTGGTGGATGACGGAAGAATTCTTTCCCTGGAGAAGAAAACGCCCTTCACAACAGTTGGCCAGATCAAGAACACTCTCCAGGAGGTAGGTGTATGTGTGTCAAAGTCAACAATCAAGAGAAGACTTCCCCAGAGTGAATACAGAGGGTTCACTACAAGATGTAAACCATTGGTGAGCCTCAAAAACAGGAAGGCCAGATTAGAGTTTGCCAAATAACGTCTAAAAAAGCCTTCACAGTTCTGGAACAACATCCTATGGACAAATGAGACCAAGATCAACTTGTACCGGAGTGATGGGAAGAGAAGAGTATGGAGAAGGAAAGGAACTGCTCATGTTCCAAAGCATACCACCTCATCAGTGAAGCATGGTGGTGGTAGTGTCATGGCGTGGGCATGTATGGCTGCCAATGGAACTGGTTTTCTTGTATTTATTGATGATGTGACTGCTGACAAAAGCAGCAGGATGAATTCTGAAGTGTTTCGGGCAATATTATCTGCTCATATTCAGCAAAATGCTTCAGAACTCATTGGACGGCGCTTCACAGCACAGATGGACAATGACCCAAAGCATACTGCAAAAGCAACCAAAGAGTTTTTAAGGGAAAGAAGTGGAATGTTATGCAATGGCCAAGTCAATCACTTGACCTGAATCCGATTGAGCATGCATTTCACTTGCTGAAGACAAAACTGAAGGGAAAATGCCCCAAGAACAAGCAGGAACTGAAGACAGTCGCAGTAGAGGTCTGGTAGAGCATCACCAGGGATGAAACCCAACGTCTGGTGATGTCTATGCGTTCTAGACTTCAGGCTGTAATTAACTGCAAAGGATTTGCAACCAAGTATTAAAAAGTGAAAGTTTGATGGATGATTGTTAATCTGTCCCATTTACTTTTGGTCCCTTAAAAAGTGGGAGGCACATGTACAAACTGTTGTAATTCCTACACCGTTCACCTGATTTGGATGTAAATACCCTCAAATTAAAGCTGAAAGTCTGCAGTTAAAGCACATCTTGTTTGTTTCATTTCAAATCCATTGTGGTGGTGTATAGAGCCAAAAAGATTAGAATTGTGTCAATGTCCCAATATTTATGGACCTGACTGTATGTTCTACGTGCGGGGTGTTGGTTGCAGAATGGAGGCAGAGGGCATGTGGCAGGATCTATGCTGGGGAAGCCGAGGAAGTATCAAGGGTGTAGGGTGTTTGTGACAAAATGAGATATATATATATATATAATCTCCAATGCAAATGTTTTTTTACTGAAAAAAGACATATATAATGTGGCAGCTACTGTACAGTTGCAAGCATAACATGGTCTTCATCAGGCTGTGTGCAACAAACTGAAACATCCTACCTATATACCAACACCACAAGGTGTGACCACACAGGTATATCCCATATTACTCCTCCTAATCTAAATTAACCCTCTCTGTGCTGTATATACACCAATCTCTGTAGACTAAAACAGACATTTCGCATTAATCATTTTTACTACTCCTTACCTCCCTAAACTTACTAATACCCACAAAGCCAAAAAACAACAACAAATATATTTACATAGTTGCAAAAATTGATCAAATGCAGACTTGCTTAAAACATGGCATCTTTTCATGACTCGTCTTCAAAGAACAGTCAATTTCTCTTATCCTGTATCTATCTGTTCAACCTAGAAAAAGAGCATAGAATCAATCCTCATATCCATCATAAGTCATCATAATAAATATAGATAGTATAGATCGTAGTGCCTGTTCATCCAATCAGGATGCAGGGACTTTAATATGTTAATCCACCATACCTCTCTTTGTTTCACCTTTAAAATCCTGTCATCCCCTTGCTTATCTCTATACACTTCTTCCAGAACCATAAATCGCAGATCTGAATCTTTATGTCCCTGCTCTAAAAAATGCTTTGATCCTGGTAATCCAGGTTGTTTATTCCTAATGGTGCTGCAGTGTTGGGCAATCCTGTCTTTAATTTTTTGTGTAGTTTCTCCCACATAAATTACATAAAATTTTTACAGTGATTACAAAAGTGGACTGGCATGTGTGAAAGCCTTTCACCATAAATTTCTGACCACTGCTGGGATATACATACTCGTCACCCTTCATCATCAAATTGCATTGTATGCAATTGAGACAAGGAAAGCATCCTTTCCTTTTCTTGCCCAAAAATGTTTGCCTTTCATGTTTGTCCTAAACGCTGACCGTACCAATGCATCTCTTAATGTGGTAGGTCTTAAAAGGTATCTGCTGTAAATCTTCTATCTGTGGGTATGCACGTTTTAAGTAGAGGCCAATGTTGTTTAATGATTCTAAAGGCGTCTTCGCTGTAGCTGTGAAATTGCCTAGAAAAAGGCTATCTCCCCACAGCTACCTTCTTCTCTTCCTGATCTATCTTCCTGATTTCCTGTACGATAATATTCTCAGGATATCCCCGCTCCCTATATTTTTCACACATCTTTTCAAATCTTTTTTCTTTCATGGCTTTATCACTAACGATGCAATTAACCCTACAAAGTTGACTCCGTACAATAGATTTAAATACGTGAGGTGGATGAAAACTGTCAAAGAAACTGATTTCTGTTAGTGGCTTGGTAAAAAAAGGTAAGATTCTATCATGTTGTGATTAATATAAATCCTAGTATCTAGAAATGGAACTGACATAACTGCCACATGTATCTTAAATTGAATCTCAGGGCAATATTCATTAAGCATTGCATCAAATCTTTTTAGTGATTCCACGTTGCCCCGCTATATAGCTAAAACATCACCAAGCCACCAGGTGGCTCAGTGCGTTTTAAATAAATCATTTTGATAGATGTACTTTTGTTCAAATTCATTCATAAATGCACAAGCAAATGGTGGTGCAACATTTGAGCCCATGGCAACTCCATTAAGCTGTACAAATTCTGATCTTGGAATAAAAAGTAGCTATTAGACAAAATAACCTGAAACAATTTCTCAAACATTACTATGTGCGATTCTGAGTAGCTGTTGCTTACCCTAATCAATCCCATCGCTGCATCGATACCTGCTCGATGCGGGATGGATGTGTATAAGCTATTAACATCCGAGGTGACAAATATTTCATCTTCCCGACACTGGAGTACACTTTTAAGCTTATGTAAAAAATCATTAGCGTCTTTGATGTAAAACTTTGTATGATTCATCAAAGGGGACATAACTTACTTCAGGAGGTCCTGAGTAATAATCCCTTCCCTAAATGCAGGTTTCAAAATGTTTTCAAGTTGTTTCCTTACGCTCCATGTGGGATCACTTGGCACTTTCTTATATATGGTTTGATCACTCAACTGACAAACAATCTCATCCTCATAGGACTGTGGGTCCATAATGACAACCGATCCCCCCCCCCCCCCTTATCTGTGGGTTTCAAAATAATATCCTCCCATTTACTGAGTTCCCTCAGGGCTGATCTATCTTTATGTGTTAAATTATTTGGTGTATGGTCCCGATAGTTGATTTGGGAAACAAACTGTTTTACCTCCCTTGTCACCTCTTTCACAAATGTATCAACTTGGGGCATAGGTGGTTGGTGGTACTGATTTGGATTTCACTTTCAGATCCAATGATTTACAATCAAGAGAATTTTCTACCAGATCCCCATATAGACATGGTTTATGTATGAAGTGAACTTTCCACCTCATACTGCGGAACGGTCTATAAAGATCTTGGTCTAATTGAAACTTATCTAGATAGCTCTTAGGACAAAAGGAAAGGCCACGGTTAATCAGTCCTACCTCATCTGGTGATGGGACCCTTCTTGAAATGTTGTGAATAAAGTCTCCCGTGACCGACCTTGATCGCCTTGTGTATCGCCATAGCGCTTCGGCCCTGTTGCCTCCTTCCTGTTCTGCCGAAATCTTGTTTGCATGCAAGGGTAGCCTCCTTGCCAGCCCTGTTGTAAAAAAAATGGACGAGGAATCTGTATCTGTATTTACTGAGGAGTTATCGATATCTCTCTTCTCCTTCCACCATAGTCTGAACGACCTCGCCTGGTATAAAGCTGGGGCCATCTATATACCTGATTTCTCTCGTAGTCTTCAATGTCACAGTCAAACTTATTCCTTTTCCTTATCTCCAAATCAGACCGGTATTTATTAATATTTTCATCCATCGTTTCTTTGAGTTTAGTAAACTCTTCAGATGTCACCGATTTTGTTTTTAGATCTTGTTCCACCTTCACCAGTTGTTCAGATAACGCAGCTAGTTCCTTATGTATATATGAGATTGTAAGAGTCATGAGGTCAAACGAACACTTGTTTAAAATTTGCATAAAGGTGCCTTTATACTCACCATTGTCACTAAATAATGTAGGGGTAATCTTGCTCGCAGACCTCTTGGAATCCGTTGTACCAGATGATACTCGGCAAGAGTGAGTCCATGCAGTTCCAAAGATGTGTGTTCCTTATGCAGTTTCTCCCATGTACGGGTGTTATGCACAGGGGTATTTCCAATCAGAAAGTTTCTAGATGGAACGAGAGGTATGGTGGATTAACAGATTACAGTCCCTGCATCCTGATGGGATGAACAGGGACTACGATCTATACTTGTTCTTATGATGGATATGAGGATTGATTTTATGCTTTTTTCTAGATTGAACAGATAGATACAGGATAAGAGAAATTCAATGTTCTTTGGAGACGAGTCATAAAAAGATGCAATGTTTAAAGCAAGTCTGCATTTTGATGAATTTTTGCAACTATGAAAATATATGTGTTGTTTTTTGTCTTTGTGGGTATTAGTAAGTTTAGGGAGGTAAGGAGTAGTAAAAATGATTAATGTGAAATGTCTGTGTTAGTCTACAGAGATTGGTGTATATACAGCACAGAGAGGGTTCATTTAGATTAGGAGGAGTGATATGGGATATACCTGTGTGGTCACACCTTGTGGTGTTGGTATATAGGTAGGTTGTTTGCTTCAGTTTGTTGCACACAGCCTGATGAAGAGCATGGTATGCTTGTAACTGTACAGTAGCTGCCACATTATATATGTCTTTTTTTCAGTAAAAAACGCTTGCATTGGAGATCGTGCCCCATCGTCTTTTTCTATTGAATAGTGGTGGATCATTGGGAGCCCCCCGTGACACTGCTCCAGGAAAGCACAGGGATAAAAGGGAATTAACTCACCCCATTATTTGATATTGATTGAGAGATAGTTATTGAGTATCTATAGAGTACCTAGTAACTTTAATTAGGATACTGCTACTGTACATGTAGAAATGATCCACTAGAAAGCTGACAGGTGACTAGGAGAATGTCAAGTATACAAGCTCCTGGCTACTATAGTGGCTAGGAGCCTGTGTATAGGTCAGTGCTGCTGCTGACGTATGCCTTACATTGGTGACAGCGAAGGAGTTGAAGCTGAACTCCAGCCTTACCTTCAGTCTTGTACAGTTGAACAGCCTCCTATCCTGTACCGACAAGACTTTCTCTGATTTTACTACACACTGTGAGCTTTTGAGATTTCCTGACTGGAGGATGTCCTGCATCGTGTAGCTCTTTCCTTCCTAGTCTTACTGTTCCCGACTCACCTTTTTTCATTCATTAGATTTCAGTTCTTTCAAACATGGAGTCTCGGCATCACATGTGGATGTTACCTAGGGTGGGCTACATGCAAATGCATTCTGCCTAAGAAATCCCTCTCCCCTAGACTGACAGCCACCCGTTAAGGTATATTCAATATTTGCTTAAAGTGTAAGTTCACTTTTACAGAAAATCTGTGGGGTGAACTTAAACTGGACCCCCTTCCCATTGCACCAGGTCCTGCTAACTTGGATTCCGTTGATCCCCCGCACTGACAATCGTATCACCACCGTTTCGGGGATTTAAAATCCCAGCGGCTTTCTCACCTCTTTGCCTATGGTGACAGGACAGGCTACATGGGTTCTGATTGGTTGGCGCTGCCCAATTAGAATGCTCTTAAACATACCTCCAGATGAGGTATGTTTTGAAGATTAAGCTGCGGGGGATTTCTAAGTCCCGGACCGGTGAGACAGCGACCCAATGTCTCCTAGCGGGTGATCGCCGCTCTCCAGGTCAACGGGACTGCCCCCCGTTGGGCAGGGGGGGTCCTGTGTAAGTTCACCTTAAAAATTTTTCTGTGAAGGTGAACTTGCCCTTTTAACTTCTTCTCCTAGTAACCAGCCCACTGCATGCATCAGGACAGACGGCTCCTAAGGGGATTATTGAGGCCAGGGGCTGTGATCTATAGCACCCCACTGACCCCTTCCATAAGCCATAATCTGCCTGCTTTTCATAGAGGAGCACAGGGACCAAGAGATGACAAAAAATAGGCTCTGTAATGAAAACTGGTTTTATTTTAAAATTTCTTTAACACGTTGATGAGGTGCAGGGGTGTAGAAACAGATGGCAAAATGTAAGCAGAATAAACTATAGCTTTATGTTTATTTTACATTACGGAAGATGTAGCAGGAGGAGTGTAACTTTACATTGGGTAAGCACAGAAGCAACAATTGTCTAAAGGAGATCCTACTATCCGAATCCCCAAGAGACTTAGTGTATCTAAATCCTTGGATACTTACATGTTCTATCTAATGATTTTACATTGTATGAATACATACAAAGGCCTCATCTATACCGTAGTCACGGTGGTTGATACCATGCTCTCTGGACTCCTCTGTTCTCTGTTTTTTTTTTCTGCATTATACTGAAAACTTGACAAATAAAGAATTTAAAACAAAAGTGTATTTAAATCCCAAAATATTGTTTTACTTTTTAGATGGAGTAGATGGACTAGAAAAAAAGGGGTTTATATTGTTTTTTGTGATTTCCCCTCTCTTTTTTGTCCTGGCCACCATTCTCTTTCAACTTGACTGAAATTGAGGGAAAATCCAAACCTTTGAGCTGTTAACAGAACATGGGGGATGCCTTCAAATAGGGGACACTTTTGTCTTCTTAAAGCGGAGTTCCACCCAAATTTGGCACCTTTCAGGAGGGAGCCGTCCCCACTTCCGAAAAGGGATCTCACCACAGCGAGATCCCTTGGAAGTTCAGCCCACCTCCTCCTTCCCCTGCCGCCAGGCCATTCAGAAAGTGCAGAGCGCTTTGCGCATGCGCAGTAGGGAACCAGCTGTGAAGCCGAATCACTGGATTCCAGGACAGGTAAGTGTCCTAATATTAAAAGTCAGCAACTACAGAATGTGTATGTGTTTTTTGTTTTTGTTTTTTTTTTTTTGCTGGCAGATGGTGGGTTGTGTGTTTTTTTTTTTTTTTTGTTTTTTTTTTTTTTTGTTTTTTTTGTTTTTTTTTGGTCAGTTAACTAATTATTCTTTCTTGTGTAGGATAACAGCTCATTTATTTTGGACTGCAGAATTCCCAGCAAAGAACAATGGAAAATATAAGATATAAGAGCCAAAACAGATGACGAGAGACTATGAAAATGAAATCGGATAAACTTCCCTAATGGGACATATAAATACTTCTGTTGATGCCTACAGATCGCAAAAAGATTGTCATACAAGAACTGACAAATTATTTCTTTCCTTTTAAAGGAGCATGTTCAATTATTTTTTAGAGGTTTTGTAAACAAGTTGCATTTTTCATAATAAACTTTTTTACATCAGGTAAATGTGAAATAATGCATATTGTTTTGTAAAAAAATTTTTGGACCGGCATGTGGACCTTTTAAGTTACTTTTCACTTATTTTTTTTTTACTTCTCTGTTGAAAAAAAAGCCTAAAGTTTAGAGGGATTACTAGCCTAGTTAAAATTTTAAAGCAGATGTTGCAAAAAAAAAACCTGCAAGGCAATGGCATAATGTGCTAGTATGCTATGCATACTAGCACATTATGAAATACTCACCTTGGAACGAAGCTTGCCAACACTGCTGAGAAGGCTGACATGTCCCCCCTGTCTCTCTTCCAGGTTCGCGCGCTCTGGCTATGTGATTGGCTGGAGCCGCGATGATGTCACACCTGCGGAAGCCCTCGGTTCTGGCACGAAGCTCTGAAGTTCCGGGAAGGTATGCCGGACCTTTAGAGCATATGCGCCGGTAATGTCACTGGCTGCATGCAGGGTGAATATCTCCTAAATGGTGCATGTTTAGGAGACATTAATTTTCCTTACAGGTAAGCCTTATTAGCGGGGTTTACAACAACTTTAAAAGAGAAGTCCGGGATTTAAAAAAATAAACATTTATACTCCCCAGGGTGGATGCAGCATCGATCCTCTGCCGGCTCTGCATTGAGAACTGAGTGATCAAACACCGCTGATTGAGAGCACCGTTGAGCTGGGACTGTCAATCACAGGCTCTCTGCTCTCCACTCCAGCACTCACTGGAACACTGAGCTGTGGAGGGGGCAGGAGGACCTGGCTCAGCCTCTCAGCAAATCTCTGAGAGGCTGAGCCAGGTGCTGGTCCAGGCATCTGGGTGAATCCCGACCAGTAACAAACCAAAAGGCCCTTGCCCCCACCTATAACTGGCCTTCACAGCAAGGAGCACATGGAAGGGCAAACACATAGTTACATACATAGTTACATAGTAGGTGAGGTTGAAAAAAGACACAAGTCCATCAAGTCCAACCTATGTGTGTGATTATATGTTAGTATTGAATTGTATATCCCTGTATGTTGCGGTCATGAAAGACAAAAACAGAACATTCCATAGCTCAGCTCACCAACCATTCTGCCAACTGATTAAATTAACCTGTCCAACAGTCTGCGTTACAAACAGGGGTTTAGTTAGCACACATTTGCAAACACATGCATAAGCTGCAAGGCCTCTTCACAGCACCCTGTGTATACTTGCAGTCCTAACGCTAATGAATTTATAAGCGTCTCCACAATGGAAGCACATGCATTAAATGGATAGATGAGGGGCAGGTGGGCCTGGAGGCAGCCCAATCCTCCTTAAAAGAACAGGAGCACACTGGACACCCAGCAAGAGCACCATGTGATCTTTTCCGAGCCTGGACCAGCTGAGTGACGTCAGCCAACAGCGGACTTTAGCCCAATGTTGGCTGAAAGCAGGTCACAGAAGTGCAGAATGAGCTGTAATACCATAGAATTATGGCCAAAAAGCTTTAACTTTAAAGTGGATATGCATTAAGATAAAAAACCTTCTGTGTGCAGCAGCCCCTCTCAGCCCCATCTCGATCCAGCGATGTTGCACAAGAGACTCAGCTGTCCGGACTCTCCCTCCTGATTGGCTGAGACACACAGAGGGCACCATTGCCTCTCGCTGCTGTCAAAGTCAGTGAGCCAATGAGGAGAGGGAGAGGGCAGGACTGAGCCGCGGGTCCATATCTGAATGGGCACACACAGCTGCGGCTCGGCTCAGGTGCCCCCATAGCAAGCTGCTTGCTGTGGGGGCACTCGACAGGAAGGAGGGGCCAGGAGCGTCGGCGAGGGACCCGAGAAGACGAGGACTGCGGCTGCTCTGTGCAAAACCCAGTACAGTAAGTATAACATGTTTATTTTTTTTTTAAATACCAGACTTTAGTATCACTTCAAATACAGCTTTAAAAGAGAAGTATGTCTTTTTTGTTGTTGTGGTTTTTTTTTTTTTTGATTCATACTTACCTCGGTGGATGGAGCATCAGACCGATGCTGCAGCTGTCCCCCGCCGTCTCTGCACTGAAAACCGAGCCACCGAACATCGCTCGTTTTTCACAGATCCCTGAGAGGAAAGCTCCCAACTGTCAGTCAGCGTCTCTCCTCTCTGATCCTCCATGCTCACTGGAGCGCTGTGCTGTGGAGGGGCGGGGAGAGGCTTTCTCAGCAGCTCGCTGAAACCGGCATCAATCAAGGCAGCTGGCGGATCCAGACTTGGAAGTCAGGATGGTGCGGTGCCTCGACTGATTTCAGCGACATCAGCGGAGAGCGGACTTCAGACCGCTCTCCGCTGAAAAAGGAGTCACAGGAGTGCAAAAAGGAATTGCACTCCTGTGACCCATAAGAGAAGCCCAGCCCTTGGACACCGCCAATCACAGATCGTGCTAAATGGCCAATCTTAGCGGCCATTTAGCACTTGCTCGGCGTGTCCATTGAAAGGTGATCTCAAGTGTAAACATATGAGATCATCTCTCATTGCTGGCTCTCCCTCCTCACACAGAGACCGTGTGTGAGGAAGGAGAGCGACCTGTGCTGCAGCGTGAGTAAAAACAGTAAATACAGTGCCCACAGTACCTGTCCCCAGTGCCATCTGTCAGTGTCACGTGCCATCTGTCATCAGTGCCACGTATTGGTGCCATCTGTCATCAGTGTCATGTGTCATCACCACGTATTAGTGCCATCTGTCAGTGCCACATCAGTGTCATGTGTCATCAGTGCCATCTGTCATCAGTGCCACATCAATGTCACGTGTTCTTGTCCTGGTGCTCCAGGGCCTTCAAAAGTGTAATAGGTAGTCAACAAGTTAGATGTATAATTTATGCTCCTAGAACACGTGATGGTGCTCCCTGCATGTTGGGCCTCTCTATGTGGCTAGGCTGTGAAAAAGTCCCACACGTGGTATCGCCGTACTCTGAAGGAGTAGCAGATTGTATTTTGGGGCATCATTTGTGGTATACACGTGCCATGTGTGAGAAATAACCTATTACAATGACAATTTTGTGGAAAAAAAAATCTTCATTTTCAAATAATTGTGGGAAAAAATGACATCAAAAACCTCAACATGCATCTTACTAAATACCTTGGAATGTCTACTTTCAAAAAAAGGGGTCATTTGGGGGGTATTTGTACTTTCTTGGCTTGTTCGGGTCGAAGAAATGAGATAGGCCACCAGTAAATCAGGTGTGATCAATTGTTTATGATTTGCACCACAGCTTGTAGACTCTCTAACTTTCATGCAGACCAAATAATATCCACTAATTTGGGTTATTTTTACCAAAGATATGTAGCAGTATAAATTGTGGCCAAAATGTATAAAGAAAAATTAATCATTTGCAAAATTTTATCACAGAAACTAAGAAATGTGTTTTTTTTTTTTTCAAAATTTTCGGTCTTTTTTCATTTATAGCGCAAAAAATTAAAAACCCAGAGGTGATCAAATACCACCAAAAGAAAGCTCTATTTGTATGAAAAAAAGGACAAGAAAAATAATTTGAGTAATTGTCATTCAAAGCGTGAGAGCACCGAAAGCTAAAAATTGGTTTGGGCAGGAGGGGGGTTTAAGTGCCCAGTAGACAAGTGTTTAAACAAAGCTGAGTTACTTATGGGAGTGACCCATCCCTTGACAGACCCATCCAGGGTTCCATAGAGAGCTGTGTTGTCTCTTTAGCTAACCCATACCGTTGTTTTGAATCATTTTGTCATGTATTTTACATTTTTATATGTGAAACAAAGATTGTATACAAATATTAAAAACTGATATACACTAGTATAACAATCTTCTCTGAGATATCATATTGCCTTGCAAGGCTTTTAACAAACTTGTAGCAGATTCCTATCTGTTTCTTCTCTAGAGCCCCTTTCACACTGGGGCGGTGGGGGCGTCGGCGGTAAAACAGCTCTATTTTTAATGCTGCTTTACCGTCGTTTTTGCGGTGGTATTCGGCCGCTAGCGGTGCGGTTTTTAACCCCCGCTGGTGGCCGAAAATTGACAGTTACTTACCGATAACTGTTTTTCTAGGATATCTTCCAGGACGGCATAACCTGAGCGAGATGACTTGTCCACCTGACAGGAAACACAATCAACATACAAGGTTAAAAGGCCCCTCCCTTCCCCCTGCACCTCAGTTCTCCCAAAGTAATAGGTTATCCGGGTGACAGAGAGAAACTCTTCCCGTAGTACTTATATTAAAACATGGGTGGGAAGTAGGCCTGCCATCCTGGAAGATGTCCTAGAAAAACAGTTATTGGTAAGTAACTGTCAATTTTCTCTAGTCATCTTCCAGGACGGCATAACCTGAGAGGATGGACAAGGAGTTCAAGGCCTACCTCAGGGCGGGACCACCGCTTGTAGCACCTTTCTTCCAAATGTCAGATCCTGGGGCGACAGCAGTTCCACTCTATAGTGTTTCTAAAAGGTATCCTGCTTCGCCCAGTGGCTGTGCGACAGACCTGTTCTATCGAGGACCCAGCTCTCTCTGCCCAAGAGGCCGCCAAGGATCTTGTTGAGTGGGCCTTAAGGTTCCCTGGTACTGGGGAACCGGTCTGTTCATGGGCCAATGTTATTGTCTGCCTAATCCACCTAGCCACAGTAGATTTAGACGCCTGCCCTCCCTTTCTAGGGCCGCTAAATAAAATTAAAAGATGATTCGACTTCCTGTAGTCCTTTACTCAATCTAGATATGTCAATAAACATTTCCTGACATCTAATAAATTAAATTTCCTCTCCTCATTTTTTGGATTATCACAGAAGGAGGGTAAAATGATCTCCTGAGATCTATTAAACTTAGATGCGACCTTGGGAAGATATAGTGGGTCCTGTCTAAGAACCACTCTACCCTCCAGAATCAACAGAAAAGGCTCCTTAACTGACAGGGCCTGTAGGTCGCTCACCCTTCTGGCCGTGGTTATGGCCAACAGAAACACTAACTTAAGAGTCAAAAACTTAACTGAAATCTCTTGCGCTGGTTCGAAGGGCACTTTCGTCAGCGCCACCAAAACCAGAGATAAATTCCATGGAGGGAATACATTCACCCTGACAGGGGTTAACCTCTCCCTTGCCAGAAGAAATCTCTTAATCAGAGGCTCTAGTGCGAGCCTCTGATCCAAAAACACAGATAACGCTGCTATCTGTACTCTCAAGGTGTTCGGGGAAATCCCCTGCTTGTAAAAATTCCAAGGATCTCCTCCTCAAGAACCATGCCGTCAGTTTGAGGAATCTCGGGTCGCGGTGGAGGATTGGCCCCTGTAGGAGAAGATCTCGTCTGGTTGGAAGACGGAGCGGAGGAGAAAATGACCACTTTTTCAGAGTGGCAAACCTGGTCCTTTTTGGCCACCATGGGGCTATAAGGATCAGTCCGCAATCTGAGCGGGCCAATTTTTGTAAGACCCGTGGTATTAAGACTAGTGGGGGAAAGGCGTATGCTAGACGGAAGCCCCAGTCCTGAGACAGCGTCCACTCCCTGGGATCCCCCTTCTCTGTTGAGAGAGAAAAAACGATCCACTTTTTTGTTCCCTCTGTGGGCAAAAAGATCTATATCCGGAATCCCGAACTTCTGACTTATCTGGAGAAAGACCTCCTGATTTAACCCCTTGGAGGATGGTTTGCCAGCTTAAGAAGTCTGCCACAACATTGGCGGTTCCTCTTATGTGAACCGCCGATGTGGACTGAAGATTCTCTTCGGCCCAGTTTAAGATGTTCAGGACTAGACTCAGTAACTTCCTGGATCTGGTGCCCCCCTGACGATTCAGGTAAGAGACCGTTGTCACATTGTCTGACAGGACTTGGATCTCTAAGCCCTGAATCCTGTCTCCAAAGGATACTAACGCCTGGCCCACCACCAGGGGTTCCCTGTGGTTGGAGGATGCCCCTGCCTGAGAAGGCGTCCAGGCCCCCTGCGCCCCAGGCGCTTGCATCGGTAGTGATTCTTGTGGGATTCCACTGGTCCCAGGGTAGACCCAACCTGAGCTTGTCCTGATCCAGCCACCAATCTAGGGAGGTCCTTACTCTTGTTGGGATAGACACCTTTGCATCCAATGACTCTCTCCTTTTGTCCCAGGAGGACAAAAGGAAGAACTGCAGCTCCCTGGAGTGGAGCTGAGCCCAAGGAACCGCTGGAATACACAAGGTCATTAGACCTAGAACCCTCATAATATGCCTGCGAGAGCACTCCCTGGCTTCTTTTAAAGAGGATACTGCTGTAACCACCTTTAATCGTTTTTCCTCTGGAAGAAACAGTATCTGAGCCTCTGTATCCACTAGATATCCCAGGAATACTTTTATTTGGGACGGTGCCAGAGAAGATTTCTCTCTGTTTACTATCCAGCCCAAGGACTCCAGAGTGAAAATCACTCTGCCTACGTATACTTCCACCTGCTCTAGGGATTGCCCGTATACCAAAAGATCGTCTAGGTAGGGTATAAGGGACACCCCCTGTAGGTGTAGGAAAGCTACAACCTCCGCCAGGACCTTTTGTGAAGATCCTTGGGCTTGCAGCTAATCCAAAGGGAAGAGCTCGGAATTGCCAATGTTGAATCCCTTCGCTCGTAAGGACTGCGAATCTCAGCAGGGACTGGTGTTCCCTGGTGATCGGAATATGAAGGTAAGCATCCCTCAGATCTATCGTGGCTAAGAACGCACCCCTTAATAGATGCCTGCGCACCGTGTATATACTCTCCATCCGGAAGCTCTTTTGTCGCAAAAACCTGTTCAACTTCCTGAGATTTAATATCAGACGAAATTTCCCTGACGGTTTTTGAACGACAAATACATGGGAGTAAAACCCTTGGTAAAGCTCTTCCGGTGGAACGGGGATGATCACCTCCTGGAATGCCAATCCCTGCAAGCTGTCCAACAGCCCTGCAGCTTTTGAAGTTTCCTTGGGGAGACGGGTCAGAAAAAAGTTTTGAGGGGGAGGGGAGAGAAGTTCCAGACGATATCCCTCTGTTACAATCTGCAAGACATAGGGGCTTTCGGAGATCCTCTTCCACTGAGGGACAAAGTGGGACAATCTCCCCCCTACCCTGATGCTGGCATCACTTAGACTGCTTGGTGGCGTCTTTAGGTCCAGAAAAGAGCAGACTACCTTTTTGTGCGCTCTTTCCCTTTCCCCACCTTCTATTCGCATCCTTTTTTCCTTTGAATTGACCCTGGCTAGAGGGGGGACGAAAAAACTTCCTGCCCCTTTCTCCTTTAGCTTTAACCGGGAACTTTTTTCCCTTTTCTGCTGACCTTGACAGCACCTGATCCAGGCCAGGTCCAAACAGGTTGTGAACCTTCAAAGGGCAAACCACATAGCCTTGATCTAGATATATGGTCCCCTTCCCATGATTTGACCCAGACTGCCCTTCTTGCGGAGTTAAGGAGGGCCCCAGATTTGGCTGTGTTCCTGACAGACTCCACAGCCGCATCTGCCAAATATGCCACAGCCTTACCTATTATTGCTAACGAGTCTGTGATTTCCTTAGAATCACTCCCTCTAGAAACATGGTTGGAAAGTCTGCCTAACCATGTGTCCACGTTTCTTGCCACGAATTCTGACGCCAAAGCAGGAGCCATGGCAGCCGCTTTGGAATCCCATACCCTGCGCAAAAGCGTCTCCGCCCTTCTGTCCATTTGGTCTTTTAGGTTCCCTGAATCCTCAAAAGACAAGTCAGATTTTTTAGAAACCTGCGACAGGGCTGCGTCTAACTTAGGGGTTTTAAAGAATTTCTGCTCTTCTTCCTCCCCAAAAGGAAACCTTCTCTTCCAAGTTTTGAGTCTAAGAACCTTTCTTTCCGGGTCTTTCCACTCTCTCAAAATCACCTCCTTTAGGGCCTGATGAACTGGGAACACCCTGGACTGAGGCTTTCCCAAACCCCTGTACATCTTGTCCCGGGCCGACGCCTGAACCGGAGGTTCTGGGATATCCTCAGAGACATAGATCGCCCTAAGTAACTGCCCCATGTCTTCCACGGGAAAGAGGTGGCTACTAGCTCTAGGACTGTCACTATCCTGGCTGTCAGCGTCTGTGTCTACACCTTCCTCTAATGAGTCCTCCTCTGACTCCTCTGGGTTCTCAAACTCCTCAACTCCAGAAGTGACAGAGGAAGGGGGTCTTTGCGAGGTTTCTGACCCCTGTCTGAAAAACATTCCTGAGAGGAAGTGCCTTCTCTAGAGGACAGGATTTCTCTATCATCCGCCTTAGGTGCTATAGCTGTCTTAATAGATTGGAGGGTAGAAAGCATCTCCGACTGTACCGCAAGGAAGTCCCTCATAACCTGTGAGGTTTCCTTACTAGACAGTCTCTGTATGCACCTATAGCAAAAAGGTTTCACATGGTCCTGTGGGAGCTTATCATTACAGTTCCCACATCTTTTTGACCTGGCCTTCACCTTGTGAGCCCCCTGAGCAGAGCCGCCAGGATCTAGGGAGACAAAAAAGACAAAGTCCAAACTTTAACCAGTTTCTAAGACTTTCTGTGTGTGTGTCTCTCTCCCCCCCCCCCTATGGTGTAGGTAAGACCCCTCTTACTTCAACACATTCAAAACGGAAGAGAACTCCCCACCACTGGCCTCTTCCTGGGCTAAGGGTACAGCTGTTGCCTCCTCTCCATCCATATCTGCTGCTTTGCGAGGTTTTCTGACCCCAAGAGAGGAGTATCGTGAGGCCTCCTGCTTTTCCCTGCAGCGCTGAGTGTCTATCTCCTATACACCGGTGATCAGCGCCATTTTGTTGGAGAGCCGCTGTCTGAGGAGGGATTTTGGCCTCTAGTGTCCGAATCCGCCATTTTGGCATAGACCGGAAGTCGGAAGTCACAGCGCCCAGAACCGGAAACGCCACCATCTTACTCCACCCGTCTGGAATGCTTGCTCCATACACAGGAGCTTCAGCATTCCCTATGAAAGTCCAGGACCTCCACCAGCCCTACAAGGCACCTAGGTACTGACCTGGCTGGCGTCCTCTACCCCCTCTGCGGCCTAGACACCAGCCTGAGCCCCAATTCCTTCATCACCTCTGTACATGACTGGGTGGAAGGTAAAAGCATGAGGTATGTGCTCACAGGAGTTCCGGGATACCCCTCTGTACCCGGGAGGCTCCTTGCCGGGGAAGACTCTCTCCCCCGGCCATTGGGGGACCCCCTGAGAAGGACAGGGCCATGGCTGGACCCACCACCCTCCCCGGCTTTGGCGTCCAGCCCTCAGGGGGGGACCATCCGCTACCAGCTTCAGGTCTGAGAAAAAACAACAAACGTTTCGCTGCCAGGAAACACAATCAAGAACTGAGGTGCAGGGGGAAGGGAGGGGCCTTTTAACCTTGTATGTTGATTGTGTTTCCTGTCATGTGGACCAGTCATCTCTCTCAGGTTATGCCATCCTGGAAGATGACTAGAGAAAAAGGGTTAAAACCGCTCGCATAGTGCCGCTATAGCTGCGATATAGCCGCGCTGCCCCATTGATTTCAATGGGCAGGAGCGGTTTAGGAGCAGTGAATACACCGCCCAAAGATGCGGTTTGCAGGAGTTTTTTTTTTCTCCTGCCAGCGCACCGCTTCAGTGTGAAAGCCCTCAGGCTTTCACACTGAAGAAACAGTAGAGGCAGTTTTAGGTCGGTTTGCAGGCGCTATTTTTAGCGCAATAACGCCTGCAAACCGCCCCAGTGTGTAAGGGCTCTAAAGAAGAAGTTGTTTGTTCTTCCATGTCTTTTGGATACTGATTCTGAATAGAAGTGAATTTATTAATCCTTAATCAGTGGGTGCACTTGCAGTGCTTTATTGAGGAAAGCTGCAAGGCCTGCACCCCTTTAGAAGTGATTAACCACTTAATACAGGGCACTTTCGCACCTTCCTGCCAAAGCCAATTTTCAGCTTTCAGCGCTCTCACTTTTTAAATGACAATTGCGCGGTCATGCTACACTGTACCCAAACTACATTTTTTATCATTTTGTTCCCACAAATAGAGCTTTCTTTTGGTGGTATTTGGTCACCTCTGCGGTTTTTATTTTTTGCTAAATAAAAAAAGACTGAAAATTTTGAAGAAAAAAACATTTTCTTTGTTTTTGCTATAAAATTTTGTAAATAAGTAAGTTTTCTCCTTCACTCATGGGCACCGATAAGGTGGCACTGATATGCTGCACTGGGCATTCATAGGTGGCCCTGGGCACTGAAAGGATGCACTCATGGGTGGCACTGAGACGGCACTGCTGGGCACTGAAAGGTGGCATTGATAGATTTCACTGATGGGCATCACTGGTGGCACTGGCAGGCATTTTTCTTTGGCACTAATTGGTAGCTGCCTGGGCACAGATTGGCATTTGGTGGTTTAGGGTGGCATACCTGGAGGTCCAGTGTAGTGGCCATCCCTGGTGGTCTTGGCATCTGAGGGGGGGGGGGCTGCTCTGATAAACAATCAGCACAGACCCCCCCTGTCAGGAGAGCAGCTGATTGGCTCTCCTCTACTCATGTCTGTCAGACGCGAGTGAGGAAAAGCTGATCAATGGCTCTTCCTTTTTACATTGTGATCAGCCGTGATTGGATTTGGCTGATCACGTGGTAAAGTCTCTGTCAGAAACTCTTTCCCTAGATTGGAGTTGCGGTGTGTCAGGCTGACATGCCGCAACGATTGCTGTGATGCGCGCCCCCTGGAGCGTGTAGCGGCTTGATATCCTGAAAGACGTAGGACGTCCGTGCAGGCTGTCGCAACCACTTTGCCAACGTAATTTTGCTATATGGGGGGAGGCAAGTGGTTAACCTTGTAGGAGCATCTCACCACAAATGAAACCTTGATGCAGAGGAGGCCTAAAATGTTGACTTTTATTTTAGTGTAGACTTCTGGGAAAATCACTGAGCCAATTACACAAGCAGGAAAAGACATTAGGCCCCTGATGTCTCCCCTGCCCTCCAAGACAGAGATGTGTCTGATCATCTCCTTCCCTGGTTGTACGAGTCAGCTATTGATTTAATCCTTGTCGTTTCCAGCTTCATTCATCACAGGAACAGATGTTCCTCCATCTCCTCTGTGGCCAGCAGACCTGACTGCTTACCTAGGTCCTGGGCTCTTTGGTGGATCGGGAGAGCTTGGGAATGGAGTCAGAAGGGAGGGGGTGGGCCCTTCCGAGTACTGTCAAAATGATTGGGTGGCTGTGAAGCCACCTGGATTACTTTTACAGAAAAGCCGATTGACGGTACCAGGATCGTGGCTGCAGCCATGATCCTGGTATAACTGCTTGCTGCTCAGGCCGTATATATATACTGGGCAGCAAGCGGTTAATCAAAGCATACTCATTTGGGGACTAAGGATGACCATAAAAAAAAACATATCTAGAGCCAATGAGGGGGAGGTTTACCAACCTGGTGCACACAGAATCTGGTGCAGTTGTGCATCATAACCAGGTTTTAGCCCCCGTTCACATTGGCGTGATTTGACATGTCAAATTGCAGCCTATTGCCGGTAACGGCACTTTGCGGCTCCACACCAATTTTCCAAAATTTGTTCCTGCACTAGTTCTGGCGAGTTTGGGGGCGATTTCAATAGACGTTTGTACTGTCATTTACTGTTATACAATATCATACATTTCCACTATAATGATCACAGGTTTTCTCATGTTGATGTTGAATATGTAATGTTTCACATTTGGCTCATAACTGTCTTTTTAAATTATAGACATACTTCTGTTTATGCTGATTCCACTCAGATATCCCTGAAGAAGAGTGTATCTTGAAACGCGTTGAGTACTCCCCGTATATGTGTTCTATATGTACCGGAGTTCAATGATTGTGTATCTCTGCATATTGTATTGCAATTTATTTGTCTGTATTATGCATCCTGTACCCCTTTTTGTACTCTTGTTACATTTACCTTGTGTACCATAGACCTGTTTAGTTCTATACTTTAATAAATACCTAATTTCATTTCAAATATACACTCCTCATACTCCTTATTACTCCCGAGCAGGTTCTCCTTTTAAAGTCCCACAAGAGGAACAATTTTCCATTTGCCTAGACACATTGGGGATGTGGGTTTACCCTACTCGCTAGACCAACTTAGCACCACCCCTATCTTGTTTTGTGCATGAACACTACAGATGTCTTTCAAATCGCCCCCGAACTTGCACTGAAATGCGGGTTTGAAATCGTTGATTTGAAAGACCTTTGTGTTGGTTCATGCACAGATGTCCATTGAAATCACCCCCAAATTTGCCAAAACGAGTGCAGAAACTAAGCTTGGAAATCAGTGCGGTGTCGCACCGATTGGGACAGTGCAGTTGCTGGCAATAGGCTGTGATTTGGTATGTGATTTGACATGTCAAATCGCACCGATTTGAACGGGGGCTTATTGTCAAAACTTAATTAAACAAGCTGAAGTTAGAAGCTGATTGGCTACTATGCAAAGCTGCACCAGATTCTTGGTGCACCAGTTTTAGTAAATATCTCCCATTCTGACCATCACCCATGACAGACCAGAGGGTCAGGTTGTGCAGGGTTTCCCCACTGCTGAACATACACTATACAATCTCCTTTAGATTCAACAGTAACTATGTAATATAAGGGCCTGTACAATTTGATAGAACTTGATTGGATTGTACAGGTTTGTTCATGTAGTACATCATTTTGGTAAAAGTAAAGCAGATTGTACAATGATATTGTAAGGTATATGGCCACCTAAAGCCTTACCACACATGTTACAATCTGTACAAAATCCTTTAGATCTGTCAACAACCATGTTGTACAAGGATCTGCCTGATTGGGTACAGATAGATTAGGTAACTATTTCTATTAAATCGTTTTCATAATACCTATGACCATACACTACAACAATGCTCTTTAAATCTACCCTTAACATTGCAGTTTAAGGGCCTGCCTGATTGGATACAAACTGAATAGGTTATCCCGGTGTGTCCTCCTATTACAAAGGTTTAGTAAATCTCTAAGACAGATTGTACAATCAGATTATATAGTGTATGACCATTGTAGAGCCCTTATGTTTTTTAGAATTTTTATTGACTTTTCAAACAAGATCCAATGAACTTGTATGTAAAACATGAGTGTACAGCGATAACAACAAAAAAAGGGATGACATGGAGTTGGGCTCCCATTATCTATATAAAACAGGTAAATTAACACAAATAAGACCTGTTTGAAGGCTTTACAAAAGTGTATGTAAAAAAGTGGAGTGAATGGTATTCAGTGTCATGAGTATATATAAATGTCAGAAGACTTTACACCCCTATTATGAATTTGGGGTATGAGCTGGAGAATTTGAGTACTGTGGCGTTCTTCGACTCCTAGCTTTGAGAAAGTAGAGCGTTCATGTTGAACTTCTGATTGGGAGCTTAGGTTCACACTGAGCGCGGGAATTAAATTGTGTGAGTTCAGCTGAACTCGCATGATTTCATTCCCGCATGTCAGTGCTGATTTTGGGGACGATTTCAGAAACATCTGTGCAGATGTCAATGGAAATCGCACCCCGAAATCGCAAAAAGTAGCACAGAAACTACTTTTGGAAAATCAGTGTGGAACCACACTGATTAGGATGGTGCCATTGCCGCCGATTTGGCATGCGATTCAAATCGCACCAATGTGAACCAGGACTCAAGTTCATATTTCCCCCGTGCGCAGTAGCACATCAATTGAGCACTAAAGTAGTATTAACCACTTGCCGACCGGCTCACACCAATATGCGACAGCAAAGTGGCACGGGTGCGCAAAACAACATACCCGTACGTCGCTGTGTCCCTTTTCATGCAAGGTTCATAATGGTGATTGTAATACTGTATATTGGCAGTATAAATGATGGTTATTGTTACAACTCATGCCACTAGCTCTTGATGACCAATCTTTAGTTACTGTGTATACAGAAATGACCAGATGGCACAGTTCTTTTCCGTAGCCTTGTTCTTGTGTAAAATACACATGTTAATTAACCACTTGCCGACCGGCTCATGCCGATATACGTCGGCAAAGTGGCACAGGTGCCCAAAACACCGTACCCGTACGTTGCTGCATCATCGGCAGCTAGCGGGCATGTGCACACTGCGGGAGCATGCCCACGGGTCCCGCGGACTCGATGTACGCTGGTGGCCTGCGATCATGACACGGAGAGGCAGAGTGTGGAGATGCCTATGTAAACAAGGCATTTCCCTGTTCTGCCTAGCAACATGACAGGGATCTACTGCTCCCAGTGATCGGGAGCAGTGATCTGTCATGTTCTAGTGAGCCCATCCCCCCCACAGTTAGAGCACGCCCAGGGAACACACTTAACCCCTTGATCGCCCCCTAGTGTTTAACTCCTTCCCTCCCAGTGACATTTACACAGTAATCAGTGCATTTTTATAGCACTGATCGCTGTATAAATGCCAATGGTCCCAAAATAGTGTCAAAAGTATCCGATCTGTCTGCCACAATGTCGCAGTCACGGTACAAATTGCAGATCGCCGCCATTAGTAATGAAAAAAAATATTAATAAAAATGCTATAAATCTACGCTTATTGCGATATTTTTTTTTTTTTAACAAAAATATGTAGAAGAATACATATCGGCCTAAACTGAGGAAGAGATTTGTTTTTTTTTATATTGTTTTGGGTATATTTATTACAGCAAAAAGCAAAAAATATTGCTTTTTTTTCAAAATGTTCACTTTTTTTGTTTGTAGCGCAAAAAATAAAAACCACAGAGGTGATCAAATACCACCAAAAGAAAGCTCCATTTGTTTTTATTAGTATACATTTCTAGAGTACAATGTTGCACAACCGTGCAATTGTCAGTGAAAGCGACGCAGTGCCATATCGCAAAAAATGGCTTGGTCAGGAAGGGGGTAAATCCTTCTGGAGCTGAAGTGGTTAAACTCCGTGCATAACTGCATTCTAGCTAGCCAGGGGAACATTCCCCAGTATAATATTTACAGCAAATGTGTGTGCAAACACCTATTTCCCCAAACTTCTGGATCTGGCAGTACTCACTGTACCATCAGGTGATGTTCTGCTTGGGGACTACATGTCCCTTGATTCCTACTGTCCAGTCTCCCCTCCCCATTGTCTGTGCACATGCATACCCATCTAAGAGTACGCCCACATGGACATAAATACAGGCATGTTACTGTACGACATAACATATGCCTGCATTTACAGCACACTGTCTATATAAGGCTTTGTTCACACGGCCATTAAAAAAAAATAATGCATTTATGAGTTTTTTTATTTACAGATCTAAATGCCAGCTGCATTGTTTTCAATGGAGACAGTTGCACAGGTTCATAAATGTGTATCTGAGGGCATACAGTATATTTCCAAAAGTATTGGTACGCCTGCCTTTACACGCACATGAACTTTAATGGCATCCCAGTTTTAGCGCGCGTAGGGTTCAATATTAAATTGGCCCACCCTTTGCAGCTATAACAGCTTCAACTCTTCTGGGAAGGTATGTCTATGGGAATGTTTGACCACTCTTCCAAAAGCACATTTGTGAGGTCAGGCATCGATGTTGAATGAGAAGGCCTGGCTCACAGTCTCCGCTCTAATTCATCCCAAAGGTGTTCTATCAGGTTGAGGTCAGCACTCTGTGCAGGCCAGTCAAGTTCCTCCATCCCAAACTCGCTCATTCATGTCTTTATGGACCTTTGCTTTGTACACTGGTTTTTCAGGGGTTGGGTTTGGCTCCTTAGTTCCAGTGAAGGGAACTCTTAAGGCATTGGCATACCAAGATATTTTGAATAATTTCGTACTCCCAACTTTGTGGCAACAGTTTGGGGATGGTCCATTCCTTTTGCAACATGACTGCGCACCAGTGCACAAAGCAAGGTCCCCCCAACTGTGCATGCGTGTCTGCTCTATTGGCATCAGTGGGCCTCACTGCGTCCTCATGCCCAAATCAACCGTGCATTAGTGTCTGCTCTATTAGCATCAGGGGGCCTCACTGCATCCTCATATCCAACCCAACTGTGCATGCGTGTCTGCTCTATTAGCATCAGGGGGCCTCACTGCGTCCTCCTATCCAACCCAACTGTTGCCAGCGTGTCTGCCCTATTAGCATTAGGGGGCCTCACTGCGTCCTCATATCCAACCCAACTGTGCATGCGTGTCTGCTCTGTTAGCATCAGGGGGTCATCTGCATTATGCCCAGCTAGGGTTGCCACCTTTTCTTCCTCATGCCCAACCCAACTGTGCATGTGTGAATGCTCTATTAGCATCAGTGGGTCTCACGGCATCCTCATGCCCAACCCAACCGTGCATCCGTGTCAGCTCTATTGGCATCAGCTGGCATCACTGCATCATCATGCCCAACCCAACTGTGCATGCATTTTTGCTCTATTAGCATCAGGGGGCCTCACTGCATCCTCATGCCAAACTCAACTTTGCATGCATGTCTGCTCTATTAGCATTAGGGGTCCTCGCTGCGTCCTCATGTCCAACCCAACTGTGCATGCATGTCTGCTCTATTAGCATCAGGGGCTCTCACTGCATCCTCATGTCCAACCCAACTGCGCATGGGTGTCTGCTCTATTAGCATCGGGGGCCTCACTGCGTCCTCATATCCAACCCAACTGTGCATGCATGTCTGCTCTATTAGCATCAGGGGGCCTCACTGCATCCTCATATACAACCCAACTGTGCATGCGTGTCTGCTCTATTAGCATCAGGGGGCCTCACTGCGTCCTCATATCCAACCCAACTGTGCATGCATGTCTGCTCTATTAGCATCAGGTGGCCTCACTGCGTCATCATATCCAACCCAACTGTGCATGCCTGTCTGCTCTATTAGCATCAGGGGGCCTCACTGCATCCTCATACCCAACCCAACTGTGCATGCGTGTCTGTTCTATTAGCATCAGGGGGCCTCACTGCATCCTCATGTCCAACCCAACTGCGCATGGGTGTCTGCTCTATTAGCATCGGGGGCCTCACTGCGTCCTCATATCCAACCCAACTGTGCATGCCTGTCTGCTCTATTAGCATCAGGGGGCCTCACTGCGTCCTCATATCCAACCCAACTGTGCATGCATGTCTGCTCTATTAGCATCAGGGGGCCTCACTACGTCCTCATATCCAACCCAACTGTGCATGGGTGTCTGCTCTATTAGCATCAGGGGGCCTCACTGCGTCCTCATATCCAACCCAACTGTGCATGCGTGTCTGCTCTGTTAGCATCAGGGGGCCTCACTGCGTCCTCATATCCAACCCAACTGTGCATGCGTGTCTGCTCTGTTAGCATCAGGGGGCTATCTGCATTATGCCCAGCTAGGGTTGCCACCTTTTCTTCCTCATGCCCAACCCAACTGTGCATGTGTGAATGCTCTATTAGCATCAGTGGGTCTCACGGCATCCTCATGCCCAACCCAACCGTGCATCCGTGTCAGCTCTATTAGCATCAGCTGGCATCACTGCATCATCATGCCCAACCCAACTGTGCATGCATTTTTGCTCTATTAGCATCAGGGGGCCTCACTGCACCCTCATGCCAAACCCAACTTTGCATGCATGTCTGCTCTATTAGCATTAGGGGTCCTTGCTGCGTCCTCATGTCCAACCCAACTGCGCATGGGTGTCTGGCCTCACTGCGTCCTCATGCTCAAATCAACCATGCATTCGTGTCTGCTCTATTAGCATTAGGGGTCCTTTCTGCGTCCTCATGTCCAACCCAACTGCGCATGGGTGTCTGGCCTCACTGTGTCCTTATGCTCAAATCAACCATGCATTCGTGTTTGCTCTATTAGCATCAGGGGACCTTACTGCGTCCTCATGAAAATTTTAGCAAAGTAGTATAGTTACATAGTCAGTCAGGTCCATCTAGTTTAACCAATATACAAATCAAATGAAAAACAAAATGTAGTACAAATAGATGTAAAACCTGTATAACCTTTTAAAAATTGCGCTACACCAAAATGCATGATTTTTTTTGTTACCATTTTTTTGCCGCAGATGAATGAGTACAACAGCAAGGTGTGTGGTTGTGTCATTAAGATTTATGCAGTGTACACACGGGCGGACTTTTCGACCGAACTGGTCTGACGGTCTATCCGACGGACTTTCGGCGGTCTTCCGACGGACTTTCCCAACGAACGGACTTGCCTACATACGATCACACCAAAGTCTGTGATGACGTACGACCGGAACTAAAATAAGGAAGTTGATAGCCAGTAGCCAATAGCTGCCCTAGCGTCGGTTTTTATCCGTCAAACTAGCATACAGATGAGCGGACTTTTTGTCTGGACTCCAGTCCGTCGGAAAGATTTGAAACATGTTCCAAATCTAAAGTCCGTCAGATTTTCGACCGAAAAAGTCCGCTGCAGGTCCGATGAAGCCCACACACGGTTGAATTGTCCGCCGGACTCGGTCCGTCGGACCAGTCCGGTCGAAAAGTCCGCTCGTGTGTACGCGGCCTTAATGACACCACTGCACACCTGCAAAAGGGCTGGGTGTGTTTTTGTACATTACGGGAATGTGCACAATTTTGTGCACATTCCTGCAATGCAAAAATGTCCACTAAGGATAGGGGTAATGAATTAAAATTCAAGGAGGTCCGGTTGCTAAAAAAAAAAAAATTCCAGCCAAGGTTCAAATTCCTCTCTAATATAGCAAAAAAGTAGGCCAGTCCCATCCATATTTTAAGTAAAATAAAATAAACCACCTTACATCAGGTGTCCACATCAGAGTCCCCCCTTACATATGGTGTCCCAATCAGAGTGCCTTTTCTTTCTGCAGTACCAATAGACTACATTAGCCACTAAGGCAACTGGTCTTACTTGCTATGATATGTGTTTATACAAGATGTGTTTATGAGTATTTCCTTTGCTCTCTTTATTTTTTGAATACATTTAATTGAGGTAATGTCCTAGGTTGTGCGCCCATTCTCTTTTTATTGTTGTCTTTCAGACTCTAAAGATACCCATTGTCCTGAGGGGGCAGCAAAACCACTGTCACTAAGAAGGAATTTTACACTGTGTACCACTTGGTTAACCATTGTGAGTGCAGGGGAATGCTTTTTGCCTCCTTACAATGTAATCTCAGCATAAATACAGCTGTTCTGTGAAGCCCTCAGATGTTGGTTAGGGAACCTTAGTGAACAAACAGGATCATGAAGACCAAGGAACACACCAGACAGATCAGGGATAAAGTTGTGGAGAAGTTTAAAGCAGGGTTAGGCTATAAAAAATATCCCAAGCTTTGAACATCTCACGGAGCACTGTTCAATCCATTATCCGAAAATGGAAAGAGTATGGCACAACTGCAAACCTACCAAGATATGACAGTCCACCTAAACTGACAGGAAAGGCATTAATCAGAGAAGCAGCCAAGAGGCCCATGGTAAGAAAGCCATTGTTGAAAGAAAGCCATAAAATATCGCGTTTGCATTTTGTGAGAAACCATGTGGGGGGGGGGGGGGGGGACAACAAACATGTGGAAGAAGGTTCTCTGGTCAGATGAGACCAAATTTGAACTTTGTGGCCTAAAAGCAAAACGTTATGTGTGGCGGAAAACTAACACTGCACATCATCCTGAACCCACCACCCCCACCGTGAAACATGGTGATGGCAGCACAATGTTGTGGGGATGCTTTTCTTCAGCAGGGACAGGGAAGCTGGTCAAAGCTGATGGGAAGATGAATGGAGCCAAATACAGGGCAATCTTAGAAGAAAACCTGTTAGAGTCTGCAAAAGGCTTAAGACTGGGGTGGGGGTTCACCTTCCAGCAGGACAATGACCTTAAATATACAGCCAGAGCTACAAGGGAATGGTTTAGATCAAAGAATATTCATGTGTTAGAATGGCCAAATCAAAGTCCAGACCTAAATCCAATTAAGAATCTGTGGCAAGACTTGAAAATTGCTGTTCACAGACGCTCTCCATCCATTCTGACAGAGCTTGAGCTATTTTGCAAAGAAGAATGGGCAAAGATGTCACTCTAGATGTGGAAAGCTGGTAGAGACAAACCCAAAAAGACTTGCAGCTGTAATTGCAATGAAAGGTGGTTCTACAAAGTATTGACTAAGAGGGGCTGAATACAAATGCACGCCACACTTTTCACATATTTATTTGTAAAAAATGTTGAAAATCATTTATCATTTTCCTTCCACTTCACAATTATGTGCCACTTTGTGTTGGTCTATCGTATAAAATCCCAATAAAATACATTTACATTTGTGGTTATAACATGACAAAATGTGGAAAATGCCAAGGGGTATGAATACTTTTTCAAGGCACTGTATACACTTTGTGAACAAGGGTTTTAAGTAGAACTATAGGCTTTTCATTTTGGATACTGAAAGGGAGAGTTATTACCCTTGTCCGGTTTATTTTTGCCCTTTTTGTTCCAATGGGGAGATTTCCCTCCACTTCCTGTCCCATGGGCAAAACAGGAAGTGAGAGGAAATCCCTGCAAATTAAGAGAATCTTTTGGGGTCCCTGGGTCACCAGAACTTGTATCCCCATTGGAAAATTTCCCTTCTATTACTTTTCTGGGGACAAATCAAAATTTGTGATTTTCTTTTACTTTCAATGATAATGGTAAACAGGACAAATAGAGAGGGGGATCTCCTTAATGGGGACACAGGCAGCAATAAACCTGATAGGGGTTCCAATCCCTCTCCTCAACTAAGAAAAAAAGTTTGCCTTTAGTTATACTCTAACAGCTCTGTGTTAGCAAGTTGCCTTGGAACTACAGCATGCACCTTACTAAACATAAGTTAAAGAGCAGTGTAATGATGTGTATGTGCTGTCTGCTTAATCTTGGTGTTAAATCATCACAAGAAGTAGCTTGAACAAAACCCCTAATTAATGGCTCTCTAATCGCCCTTTCATATGTGTGGGCTAATTGTGTTATCAGCACAGACCAGCATCCTCCTAATACACTCCCTGCTCTCATAGTACACGCCCCTAATTATTCAGGAAGTCCCGAGGCGGAAGTGACGTCACGCTGCGCCATGTGGCTATAAGGACAGAGCTCAGCCCAGAAGCCATTTTAGAAAGCGGCAGATCCAGCATGGCAGACGTGTATGTGGTGTGCAGAGCGAGGAGGTAGACGGAGGGGCTCTTTTTTTTGGTTACATGACGGGGATTGTGTTGCCTGTATTGTGTTAGCAGATCACTGAATGCTGTTATTTGTTCCTAGGTGGAAAATGTTCTTTTCTGTCCATCTGTGTGGATCGTGACGGTGAGTAGCTCAGCTTTTCTCAGGACTTTCTAGCACTTCCTGGTTTTATCTGGCTGATTTTTCTGTACAGATTTATGGAAGTGCTGAGAATAAACCCTTCTCTTGCAACCCACAACTGACTGGTGTAAGTTGTGTTACTTATGGGAAGGGACAGGTGTGTGACAATGCAGGAATGTGCTGTCTGTGTGGAAGAGGATGCAGGTGTGTGTAACCCATGTGGAAGGTACATGTGCTGCCCACCTAGAAGGTACAGCTGTGTGTGCGCACACGCAGAAGGGGAGGCAGGAATATGTTGCCTGTATGTGGCTGGTAGTGGGGGATAGGAGTGTGCTATCCATGTGTGGAAGAGAATGGAAGTGTACTGCTCTTATAGAAGATATAACTGTATGAGAAATAGAAGGCAAGCGTGTGTGCTGGGGATGATGAGACAAGCTGGGGGGGTGGCATGTGCTGCCCTTATGTGGGTGGTAGTGGGGACGCAGGCATGTACTACCCATGTCTGGAGGGAGAGTGGGATACAGGCATCTGCCCCTGCATGTGAGGGGGAAGGGGACACAGGCATGTGTTCCTGTGGGGGGAGGGGGAAGGAGATACGGGCATGTGCTCGTGTGGGAAGGAGACTCAAATGTGTACTGCTCATTTGGGATGGGGATGCAGGTGTGTACTGCTCCTGTGGGGGAGGGGGACACAGGCATGTGCTTTTGTGAGAAGGAGACTCGGGTGTGTACTGCTCCTGAGGGGGGAGGGGCCACAAGCATGTGCTCCTGCGGGGAAGGGGGGGGACACGGGCATGTGCTCCTGTGGGAAGGAGAGCCGGGTGTGTACTGCTCCTGAGGGTGAAGGGGGCCACAGGCATGTGCTCCTGTGGGGGAGGGGGACACGGGCGTGTACTGCTCCTGCGGGGGAAGGGGACACAGACATGTGCTCCTGTGGGAAGTAGACTCGGGCGTGTACTGCTCCTGCGGGGGAAGGGGACACAGGCATGTGTTCCTGTGGGAGGGAGACCTGGGTGTGTACTGCTCCTGAGGGGTAAGGAGGCCACAGGCATGTGCTCCTGTGGGGGAGGGGGACACGGGCATGTGCTCCTGCGGGGAAGGGGGCCACAGGCATGTGCTCCTGTGGGGGAGAGGGACACAGGCATATGAGGGGGGCACGGGCATGTACTGCTCCTGCGGGGGAAGTGGACACAGGCATGTGCTCCTGTGGGAAGGAGACTCGGGCGTGTACTGCTCCTGAGGGTGAAGGGGGCCACATGCATGTGCTCCTGCAGGGGAAGGAGACACAGACATGTGCTCCTGCAGGGGAAGGAGACACAGACATGTGCTCCTGTGGGAAGTAGACTCGGGCGTGTACTGCTCCTGCAGGGGAAGGGGACACAGGCATGTGCTCTTATGGGAAGGAGACTCGGGCGTGTACTGCTCCTGCGGGGGGAAGGGGACACAGGCATGTGCTCCTGTAGGAAGGAGACTCGGGCGTGTACTGCTCCTACAGGGGGGGGGGGACACAGGCATGTACTGCTCCTGAGGGGGAAGGGGATGTAGGCGTGTGCTCATGTGGGCAGGAGACTTGGGCTCGTACTGCTCGTGTGGCGGAAGGGGACACAGGCATGTGCTTGTGTGGCAGAGGGGGAAGGGGACCTCGTGTGGCGGAAGGGGACACAGGCATATGCTCATGTGGGAAGTTGACATAGGCGTGTATTGCTCCTGAGGGGGAAGGGGATGCGGGCGTGTACTTGTGTGCGGAGGGGGGACACAGGCGTGTGGGAAGTTGACATAGGCGTGTACTGCTCCTGAGGGGGAAGGGGATGCAGGCGTGTGCTCATGTGGGCAGGACTTAGGCTCATACTGCTCCTGGGGGGAGGAGAAGGGGGCGCAGGCGTGTACTGCTCCTGTGGGGGAAGGAGACGCAGGCATAAATTGTTCCTAGGTAGGCGGGGGTGTAGGCATGTGTTCCTGTGTGTGGGGGACGGGAACTGAGGCATGTGCTACCGGTGGGGGTGGACGTGTGCTGCCAATGTAGAGGGTGTAACAGTGAAAAGCAGGCATATGTTGGTGTATGTATGTGAAATAGGAACACACGCATGTGCTAGTGTGTATGTGGAGGGTAAAGCAGGCGTGTGCTAGCTCCAACTGTGCTGTGGGGAATGGAATGCAGATGTATGCTCGTGTGTAATGGGAAACAGGGTGTGTGCGTGTGAGGACATAAGCGTGTGCTGCCCATGTAGATGGTACAAATGTGTGGAAGTTACAATTTTGTTATCTTTGGGGTAGGGGATACACACGTGCTGCCTAGTGACTGACTGAATTTCTCCCTTGTAGGATCTGTAGTGCCTCAGGGGTGACACAAGGTAAGTGATTCTCCTAGGATGAAATGCTTAGGTCTTATTTCGTTTTTATTAGGCTATTAGAAGCATGCAAACCAAATACACTGCAGCTTGAAACCCTATGCATTACTAATGTGAATGGTGCTACACTTGTTGGCAGATTATGTGCAGAGCATAAGTGGGGGTTAAGGAGGATGAGTAACAATCTAAGAAGGGAGGTAATATAAAGGAATTCCATCTGTTCCTGGCAGGTAGTAACAGATATGCATTAGTTGTGTGGAAGTATTGTTTTTTTGTTTTTTTATAGATATTATTCATCCTAAAGCTGCTCCACATGGCACATATAATAATTTTATTTTCCCAAATCATCAAACTACGAGAGATTGGTTCTGCTTTCAACCGGAAACACAGATTAAACCAATACCCCCCCCCCCCCCCCCCCCCCCCGCACCAATCCTCAGTTATTTTGTGTTTCTGACCATCCAGAAGTACACGTTTTCATGTTTGTTTCCCCTGGCTTCGATAGTGGTTGTGGTGCCCCCCCTCGGGTGACTAGGTCCTGGTGTACCTGTGTTCTTGTCAGGTTGATTTTCGGAGGGTTTTCCTCTGAAGACATGTGGTTGATGCAGGCAAATCCAGCAGCCCATTGTTTTTTGGCCTGTTCCATTTGATGGCGGTTATCGGTCCCTTGCGGGGTTTCTTCCCTCATTTTATTGGCAGTATAGCATCTCTGGGCAGGCATTAAGCAACCACAAGATGAGTGTTTTTTTTTTTTTTTTTTACCACTTCCTGCCCAATGACGTCGACTGAGTGGGGATATCTGAATGATGCCTACAGCTACAGGCATCATTTATACATCATCTTTTAGAGCCAGAAATTCCCTGCACCGTAAGAATCGTAGTGGCTGTTCAGCCTCTTGATCGTTCTTACAGGCAGCAGGGTGGGACGTCTCCCCTCCCGGTGATTCTCCTGACTCTTACGATTGGTAAGAGGGAGAAGGAATTGATCAATGCCGGAAGTTTACCATAGAGGATCTGGTGGGGCCCCCCCAGACGTCTCTGATCTTTTGCAGACTGGGCGCGATGTTAAGCCGCCACCTCGGCTTGGAAGCCAGGATTTTTTTATTGTGGGGGGCAGGGTTTTCTTGCGCTGGGCAATTGGGCACCTATGAGTGACTGCACCAGTGTGCATGTAGCACATTTCTATGTACTCCAGTTTAATATCATACCGACCAGTTAAAGAACTTCCCTGCTACCCTTTTGTTGGCATGGTAAATGGTCCATAAACGTCAGTAGATTGTATACCTGTGTAGACTGGGATACCATCACTCTCCTAACGCCTTGTAGTGTGGGTTTTTTTATGCAGTTTTGGTATATGTAGAGTTGTGTATTGTATTCCAGTGTCCTAAAAGCCTTTTAGACTTGTTTGAGGTCTATCCCGATGGTACTTTGATGTAAGTTCATATCGTTGGAAACGCCTCATAGATTAAACTTGCAGTTAGCTTTGCTTGCTGAAACCTTGTGTTTAGTAGGATATGACTGCATGACAATTTTATCAAATTCTGTTCGGTGCTCTTGTGCCTCCTGTCACACCTGTCCTGATCAGATTTTATTTTATTCCTCCAGACCGAAGTTGACCCCAACATGCATTGGAGTCGGCATCTGCTTACAGCAGGACAATCTAGCCAGGTAACTTAAAACATTCATTCTCCCAAGTTATGCCATTTTGGGTTGCAGTACAGTACTTGGCACATGCAGTGTTCATGGAAGTAGTAGTCCTACTGCTTCAAGAATAGTGGTATCTTGTGATGTTTTAAGTGGGTGACTGATATGTAGACACTATGGCAGGGGTCTCTAAACTATGGCCCTCCACAACTGCTGGAGTGCTGTAGTTTGGAGATCCCTGTACTATGAGATTACTAAAACTGGAGAGTGCAAATTTTGGCACATGTGGCACCAGAGGGGGGGCTAGGAAGCAGATAAGCGGAGGTTCCACTTTTTTGGGGTGTAACTCCACTTTAAGTCTTTAGATGGCAAGTGATTTCCAATATGAGCGTTGTAAAATATCTCAAATGTTTCTATGGTCAACTGTTGCTTGACTGCAGAATTGACAAAGCTTACACCTGATTAGAGCTTGGAAATGCATGATTTGTTTTCACTTTATCTGGGTGTTTTTTGTGTTTTGCACTAATACAGCTTATTCGAACATAAACTGTTTGCTGCCAAACATGACAGCAGATTAAAAATCTTGCCTTGCATTTAAAGTGAACAGAGTGCTTTCTTCTCAGTTCCCGGTTTGGAATGGCATGAGACAGGGGTGCCCCCTCTCCCCCCTCCTCTTCGCTCTGGTTCTTGAGCCATTGCTGTGTACTGTAAGAGCAAATGCGGACATAAGGGGCTTACAGGTTGGAAACACCGAACATAAATTGTCTGCATATGCAGACGATGTGCTGTTCCATCCCTCTGTACCCCTGATCTCGCTGCCAGTCCTGATGAAGGAACTGAAAATATTTGGGTCGCTTTCTAATTTCAAAATTAACTTTTCTATATCGGAAATTTTACCTGTCCACTTGAACCCATCCCTGACAAGTAGCCTACAAGCCTCCTTCCCTTTCACCTGGGCCAAGTCCTCCTGTTGATATTTAGGTATTCAATTAACATAGTTTTGATACCCTCTATGCTGCAACCCCCCCCCCCCCCCCCCTGCTACGATTAAAAAAAGATCACTCCCTCTGGACCAAGACCGCTTTTACTTGGATAGGCCGCATTAACATAATAAAAATGAATATCCTGCCACGCATACTTTTGTAGAGGAAAAAAAAGATACCAATTCCTCTGCCTAGAAACTTCTCCCAGATTAACAGCATATTAACAGGATTTGTGTGGAATGCACGGAAACCCAGAATAGCCATGAAGACACTGAAACGCTCAAATGGCAGGGGGCCTCGGAATCCCAGATATTTTAAAATACTATAGGGCCATCGCTCTCCAGAGGATCCTCAACTGGCGTTTCCACGCCCAGTCCAAACTATGGGTCTCCCTCAAAGTGGCTGGCTGGAAGGAACTTGGCCTACGCACCATGGCTGCCCTGTGAATATAGAGGGCTGTCAGCCTCCCCTCTGACAAAGCACACTCTTTCCACTTGGGACAGGATGAATTCAGTTTTGGGTTTATCTCCTCCCATGTCTCCGCTGGCTCCGTTGGGAGGGTTCCTGTGGTTCCCGCCAGGTGAGCAGATGGCTTTTTTTCGGCCCTTGGGTGGATGGCAACGCCAGTTGCGGAAAACTAACGAGCAATGGTAAGTTGATGAGTTTTGAATCTATGCAGACTAGACATGGGGGTTCCCAAATGAATTTCTGGAGATATAGACAGCTCCATCACTTCTTCGCAGTACATCGGCACTCTATAAGACATCTCCACTCTCACTCCCTTGGAACAATTTTTTTGTAGAAGAGGATCCGATCCCACACATGATTTCTGAAATGTATCGCTTATTAAGTACTATCACTGACAACCTTAGACCAACACATTCGGGCATGGGAGAGTGATTTGCAACTTGACTTTTCCACATCCCAATTAACACACCTCTATCAGCTCACTCATTCGAGCTCTATGGAATCCAAAACCCAAGAAACAAATTACAAGCTCTTATCACGCTGGTACAGAGTACGGGCTGATCTAGCTCGTATCTACCCCTTGTGTCGGATCAATGCTGGAGGGAATGTGGACATAGAGGTACACTCCTTCACATTTGGTGGGAGTGTCCTCTGATCAGGCCATATTGGACAGATATTCAATCTCTAATAAGAGAAATTCTAGATATAGATATCCCTCTGTCTCCAGCCTACTTTCTCCTCTCCAGCCTACTTTCTCCTGCATGTCCCCAGGATACCGATTAGTGGATACAAGAAAAGTGCCCTACCACACCTTTTTTAAATGCGGTTAGACGTCTTTTCCCAATTTATTGTAAACTATCCAGGGTCCCCACCAGGGAAGATTGGATCAAAAAAGTAAATATTAGGGAGGCCGAGCACTGGATAGTGACCTGCAGGGGAAAGGTGGAACACTTTGAAGCTATATGGGGACCGTGGAGGGTCTATATGTCTGACTCTGACCATGTATCCTCTAGCTTAGACCTGGCTCTATTGGAGTTAGCAGAACCATCCCTGGGATCTCGTTTAGATAATGGTAATACTGCCCAATAAAAAGGCAATCTTCACCCCGGCCTGCTACAAAGATGACATGTACTTGGCGGAACTCGCCCGGCGCAGAACCACAAGACCTCTTCAGACTGCAAGGTTTGCTCCACTTTTCTCCCTCCCCTTTCCCACTCTCCTATTCCCTCCTCTTTGTTATTCCTCTAATCTTCTACCTCTTTCTCTTTTCCACCGTTTGGTTTCATAACTACTTTGGTCTCCTTGATATCAGGCTGTAATCGTATATGCCATTTGTTGCTCTACCCGGACTTGGGATAACAGTGGTTGGCGGGGGATCGGAGGCCCTGTCATACCAGGGTTGGTTCTTAAATCTGCCCCCTGTTAAGTGGAGGGCCTGAGGATCGTGCCCTCTCTGGGACCGGTGGGTCAGGTGAGGTTGATGGAGGCATTTGACCCCCCTCTGCTCGGTCCGCCTCCCGGGGGGTTTCCCCTACTTGCCCTCCTGATCATTCAATACCTCCCAGGGGTGGTGGCCGGTTTCTGACTGGGCTGCCGTCCTTGGACCATCCTGATTCCGGGAGTTGATTATTGATCACCGGTTGTGCTGGTGCCCTGAGTTTAAGACAGTCATTTACAATGGCCTATGTCTAGGTTCATTCGCTGTTTTGTTTTGTATATTTATAACATGTCGTTTTCTACTAAAATTTTGATAAAGATTTTACAAAAAAAAAAAAAAAATCTTGCCTTGCCTTTGAGTGACTAATATATATCTATATCTATCCCGCACTGAATGGTATCTGCACTCAATGGCTTTATCCTATTGTGGTGTTCAATAAACAGTGCAAGATTAAATCAGTAAGTGGCATCGTTGGTTTCAAGCCTTTTTGTGTTTGAAGACCTGGTTTTATGCTGATACAAAGTTTGTATATCTAGTTGCATTTTTTTACAGAGCTAATGTAGTGTCTCACCTTTACAGATGGAACACTGTCGCGCTATTGGATAATCTGCTGCTACTCCGTGAGACAAAATGTTAGTTTGTAAGTACAAATTGAGTGCAGCCCTTGGCTTCTGTCTGTTGGTCCTTTGTAAATTGGCTGCAAAAAAAGCTCTCATCTGGTAGGGGAACCACAAGTCACAGCATGCCTTTCAGTTAGGGTGAGGAACTTTTTGAACTAGATTCTACCGAATGCCAGGTTCCAGCACACTACATTGAAAACCATTGGAATACAAATGGAGTAAAACTTTAACTGTACTCTGAAATTGATCAGGATACAACTGCATTGTGAGAAAGTGGATTTCTATATCTTGATGGTTAATATGCATACATTTTGATTGTCTTGGCCCCTAAGCATTGAAGGATTTCTTGATCGGGGTACGTTCACATTGGGGGTGGGTTTAAAATTGTGCGGGTTCAACTGAACTCGCACGATTTCATTGTGAGTTTGGGGGCAATTTGAAAGAAATCTGTGTGGGTTCATGCAGATGTCTATTGAGATCGACCCGAAGTTGCCAAGTAATGCAGGTTCTACTTCTGGAAATCGGTGTGGCGTCGCAAAGTTGGTGTCCACCTGCCTGAGCACAATGACACACCAGGGGAGATCGCTGTACTAACATCGCATGGTTAGTACAGTGGCGGCTCCTGAGCTTTTCTTTATAGTATAGCAGAATATTAAGATGGAAAGATCTGGCTGGTCATCAAAGGAAAAACAGGCTGGTAATCATTAAAGGAAAAACAATCTTCATAGACCCCTTTCACACCAAGGCGTTTTAGTGCTAAAAATAACGCTATTAAAACGCTCCCTATGCATCTCAATGGACCCTTTCACACTGAGGCGTTGCGCTGGCGGGGCATTGAAAGTCCTGCAAGCAGCATCTTTGGAGCAGCTTTTGGGAGTTGAAAAAAGCGCTTCAAAAGCGCCCTTCATTGAAATGAATTAAAAACGCCTAAATGGCGCCTATGATCCGCCCTGAGCTGTAGAAAAGTCACATGATCTCACAAAAAAGGTAAACATGCAAGCAGAAAAGAGCATCTACAACAGGGCTGAAATTGTGGGAAGGTCAGAATGATTAAACAGACAATCAAAGTGCCAAAAGAATTAATCCCAGAAAAATGAAGATTTGACGTAAAACAAGACACTGCTTGTTACTTTACAAGACACTGCTTATTTTACATGATCTCACAAGGTATAAACCTGCAAGCAGAAGGATAGCATCAATAACGAAAAACGCTGTTAAAACGCCTGCAGCATTGCTTTAATTTTACCGCTAGCACCCCTAAAACGTGGTAACGCTAAGGTGTTTTTGAAGCGCCTTGATATGAAAGGGGTCTTGGTAAAGCTCCTTCTGCTTAGTTGGCAGCCTATATCTCGATGAAATTGTTTAGCCAGAACTAATTTAATCCACAGGTCATCTGCATCACAGAAGGTGGTGACTAAGCCACTGTTGCTGTAGAAACAAAGCCATGTGCAGCATGGCACTTCACAGCCCCAGTTGCGTTTAATGCTGCCATTGTTCAAAAAGGGTGTAGGTGACAGTACTTTTATATAATCATTTTTAAAGATCAGAATGTTAATGTGGCCTTTTTATCTAGATGACCCAATTGTCAGCAGCTAGTCTATTTTAAAAGTATCCTCCATGTCACGGTACTATTAAATTTAAGTGTATTTTGTTTAAGATTTGTTTTAAAATGGGAAGAGCTATAATACATTTGATCAAATATGCTGTAACACAAAGTTGGAGAAAGTGTTCTTTTGGAGGTTTAAATGTTTTGCTGCGTAACAAAAGGTGAAATATATAGTGTAACCATTTCCAGAAAACAAATTCAAACCTACACTTAAAAAATCTAGTTTGTACCTCTGAGTTAGGAACCTGCAATGATTAGTGCCTGGATGGCAACTATATTTGTTTTTTTCCCCCATACCAACAAGGTAGTGCAAGGGCCTGTCTGATTTGGATACACATTGATTTGCTAGATTAGGCAGGTCATCATATTGCATACATTTATTGTACAACCAGACTCATGTGTAAGCACATGTGTTTGCCATTGGACAGGCAGACTGTGCTTGCAACGCTGACCACACTGGGATGGATGATGTGCTTCTAAGCCTAGTGTGATCAGTTTGAAATGGTGATCCAGCCAGTCCTCCTGCTTTCCTAAGTATTTTGCACCATGGAAGCAACACAAAGAACAGGATACTGTTAACACAACAGCACAGCAGACACATCAGGAATATGAAATGTTGGGGTAACATATGTATTGGGTTTGTATGTGTGTATATATGCTTACATGGCTGTGCCTTCAATATGTGAATTGTGAACAACTGAAATCTGCTTCTCCCCTTAGTCTGAACTTGATCGATCGTTCAGTATTGTACTTTTCTATAGTAATTTTGCCTTGTTAACTGTATAGAGCACAGTGCTCTGTTATGTGTCTCTTCCATACAACAAGGCCACATCAATGCACAGGTTTTGCTTCCATCATGTAGAACATATTGCATTGATGACAATGAGACCTGCTATATTCCTAATGCTTCTATGAGATAATTTTTGCTGTTTCAGAATGTTGTCAAATATGTATTTTTGTTCTCTCTCCAGGTGTGCCCTTTTAGGTCAATCTCGTCCATATGGATCCTTGACCATCGTGCAGGTTAGTAACCCTGTTTAGGATACTGTAGCACTTGCTATGAGTGTCTGTCCTATCTATAGATACAGACTGATGCAAGTGCTTAAAATGAAACCTTCTTTTGCAACCCACAACTTGGTTGATTTGTATGAGTTGTGTTACTTACAGGAAGGGACATCTGAATGTTGGTAGTGTAGCACTTGGTGGATTACTGATTGCTCTGGTTTCTTGCAGGATCAGGATTTGTAACTTCTTGTGACGTGGGGTGAGCGCAATTTTCTGAAACTATTTTTTATAAGATTGGCATACTGATCATATGGCTGTCCTGATGATTTCCAATGTTCAACTGCTCTGAATATATGTGAGAGACCATAGCTTTTCTGAACAGCTTACATGGTAGTGAACTTATCTCTCAATATAAACATAAGTTTAACACTACTTTATTTGCTTCCAGGAAAGTATCCAAAGTACTAAACAGATCACTGCAAAGGTAATGGGTTTTATGTTTTAGTGTTTTTATTTTCATGCTTAAAACTATCATTTCTGGTGTTATACTGGCCATTTTCATGACCTGTTTGGGTGTAAGATTGTCCTCGGGCCTTACTGGACTCAACACCTACTGCGAGTGGGTGTTTTTTTCCTTTAATGTAAATTTTCCTGGTAAAATTAGTTTGTTGTTGCAGGCGTTGCATTTTAAAGGGATGGTTTTTGATCAGCTTTATTTTAATTGGTTCTATGCTTTAATCTACAGCCTCTATAGCTGTCCTAAACTGGCAAAAATGCAAATACCCTTATGTGTTCTATTAAGGCATACCATTAAAGTGATTGTAAAGTCTTGTGTTTTTTATTTTTAGAGAAAAAACCTATTATACTTGCCTGCTCTATGCAGTGGTATTGCACAGGGAAGCCCAGATCCTCCTCTTCTCAGGTCCCTCTGGCTCTCCTGCCCCTCCCTCCTGCTGAGTGCATCCACAGCAAGCAGCTTGCTATGGGGCACCTATGTCGATTCACACTGAGCCCCTGTTTGGTTCTGCCCCCTCTTCTGATTTGCTAACTGACTTTGACAGCAGCGGGAGCCAATGGTGCCACTGCTGTCTCGGTTAATCCAGAGTCCCGGATGGCTAAGGCACTCATGGACATCGCTGGAGAGAGATGGGCGGCTGCTGCACACAGGTTTTTTTTATCTTCATGCATGAAGATAAAAAACCCGACAACCCCTTTTAAGGGCATTCAGATCTCTCTACCTTAAGCTCTGACACTTGCACTTATCCATTTATGAAAGAGATGCAGGTAGTCTTCTTTTTTTCTTTTTTTTTTTTTTTTTATTCAGATTAAAAGCCTTTCTTTGGAGATAGTGGAGGGGGTGGGTAAACTGACTAATTTAATTTAAGGTCTCATTAGATCATTCCACTTCCTGTCCCGTAGACAGAAGTGTTATCTTCCCAATGTGAGGAAATTCCTCTCTTGGATTGTCTTTTAAACAAGTGTCCTTGTTGGAGGATTTCACCTCTTCCTGTTCTGTTGACAACACGAAATGCTCAATTTACCCTCGCTTTCATTCCCAGTGAAATTGGTTAGGAGGTTTGGACATGGATGGCAATTAAAACATGACAGTGGTTCTAACCCCTTGTGACCCAATCCAAATCTAAACCAAACCTTTTACTTTTTTGGTTATAACTTTATAAATTTTCCTATTACACAATGAGTCTCAACAGACTGACTTATATTTTGTTTGATTTAAATTGCAGGTATAATTAAAACTAGATCCTGAGCTTGCCACAATTTGTGGGGACCCCCAAACAGTCTTGTTATACTTTCTTTTTGAGGTCTATCCCGATGGTACTTTGATGTAAGTTCATATCGTTGGAAACGCCTCATAGATGAAATTTGTAGTTGCTTTGCCTCCTAAAACCTTGTTTTTTAGTGGGTTAGAACTACATAACAAAGAACAATGAAATGCTGGAATTTGTGTGCTTGTGCTGCCTGTAACTTAACAGATATATTTTATTTTTAGGCAGAAGTTGGTCCAAACATGTCTTGGAGCTGGCATCTTCTTGCAACACTAAACAGCAGGTAAATTAGAAGTTTGATTCTCACTGTGCTAAAATGAGCAAATGTCTGGTGTTTCTGGACACACCTGTTCAAAAAAGCCATTGAAATATTGCCTTTATAGCCTTGTGTGGGTTTTTTAATACAGTTTTAGCGTGGTGGTTGATCACCTGCATTTCAGTTCAAATGATGATTTTTCTTTGTTCAACTGCTGTGTGACTGAGGAGTGAACTTAACTTGTGTATATCTGACTAGAACTGAAAATACTAAATCTCTGCACTGACTGTTGTGGTCAGTTGGCCTAATGGTGATAAAAGCATCTTGGAAAAGCCATTTTGGCATTCACCTGATACTTGGGGGTGGAAACTGATTACGTTTTTCAATCTTTATGCAAATTGGTTATTTTCTGGCAATAGGATTTTGTCTTGACTGACTTTTGATCTTTGTCTTAGATTTCTTTAAATCGGGATTAGTCTTCATCTTCTAAGAGGTACGTGGCGAATGTGATTGCTAGTGCACTGTATGGTATCTGCACACAATAGCTGTTTCCTATTGTGGTGTTCAATAACCAGTGCAATAAGAAATCAGTAAGTGGCATCGTTGGTTTTCAAGCCTTATGTGTTTTGAAGACCTGGTTTTTATGCTGATACAAGTGGGGTCCACCAACGCATATAGAGAATGTGTAGCTGTGCTAGAAAATGTTCTTGATGAATGTATGAATGTAACGTTATACAGTGACTTTTTTTTTTTTTTTTTTTTGAGGGCTTATGCTGTCTTTTCTCTTACAGGTAAACGCTGCAAGTTTTTTATCAGGTAACAACCACATGTTAAACGAGGTGACCTGTAGACCAGTTTTGGTCAGTGTGTGCCTCCAGTCTAATTTAAATGAAGACTGTTTTACCTCTCTGGCAAGAAAGGGGGTTGGACACCCCCGCTTTACTCCCTGCTGTCTTAAAGTATAACTAATAATTTTTTTTTTTTCTGTGCTCCCATTAGGGGGATTCCATTTGTCACCTTTCTGCCATTCTAATTAAATGTAAAAAAAGATTGTGTTGTCTCAGAACACCAATGGAGGAGTGGCAACTCCAGTTCTGGTGACAACCAGGGCTTCCTCTAACTTCCTGTTTCAACTATGGGACAGGAAGTGAAGAGAAACCTCCACAATGGGACACATGACAAGGGTTGTAAGCCACTCCCCACCATCACTCACAGAAAAACTGATATAGGGTGGCAGTCACAGGCCCAGTCTTGCCCAGTAGATGTGAGATTAAGGGTGGGTTTTTGTTTTACCCAATTATAGGCTATATTTTAAAATTAAATCAACGCAGAACTCCTGGCAGATATAAGGATAATTTAAAAAAAATTCATTTACCTTGCACTAACACATGTGCTCTTGTCTTTCTGTACAAATCCCCCTTATTGCAACAGGTAAAAACCCTGTTAAGTAGGTCTATTTGGGATAGTAGAATTACTAACTTCAGTGTTGGGAGTTCTTTCCAATCAGGTTGATGACTGAATTGCATTGCAGTACACAAGTGCAATCACCAGCCTCTCTATGCTGTCTGGCAGTTGTGCCTTGACCACAAGACTGAGCACTACTACAGATCTTTTTGGCTGCTAAACAGTTTTCATGTGTGTTTAACATCTCCAGAGTTCAGCTTTAGGCTCTATTCGCACTTTTGTGACTTGACATGCAACTTTTGGACATCAAAGTTGCATGAAAAGCCATTCTCCATATTTTCCAATGATAACCATTTATATATGTGCAACTTAAAGTTGCAGCAACTTCAAAGTAGTTCATGCACTACTTTGGTCTGACTTTCATGCAACTTGAGGGCTTTAGACTTCAAGGTTAAAACTCAGAAGTTGCATGAATTTTGAACCTTAATGTTAAACAATAACAGTTGTCCGTTTTATCACTGGTCAGTCATATACAAGTTGCACCCATCCAGTCAGTGCAACTTTGGAGTCATACAAGTGTGAATGGAGACTTGAACTATTTTAGCCACTTATAATAAATTTATAACACTCAGATGAACTGTATTGACACTTGGCTTTTTTTTTTTTTTTTTTTGGCTTTATGAACATGGTCATTACCAAGGCTGCTAGCACTTCTGTTTCTAGTTCGCTGTGGACATGACCAAAGAGTAAAACTTCAGAAGGTCTTCATGGATGTGGTGTGTGTATAGACAGCATCAGACCTTCTGCAGGACAAATACTATAAAGCTGTTTTTTTGTTTTTTGTTTTTTTGTTGTTTTTCTTGTTAGTTAATTGTAATTTTTCTTTTTTTTTTTTCCTCCCTCCTAGAATGAATGGACATTTCAAAAAGGTATGCATTAATTAAGCTGAGTTCATATGGTATTACGGTCACTTCAAAGAGGGCTTTTTTGGCTTCAAACCATCTGTTCTTACGCTGTGACCAAAAGTGAAATCCTCTACAGGATACTATGGGCACACTGTGTGTACTGTGGTCTATTGCAGAGGGGATAACTTGTACCAAGAAATACAGAGCTTGCCTTTTGACCTGCTGCTGAAAATGACATTTTGTCTGGCTGTCTATGGCTTTAGTACTTTAAGACACTGACCCAGGACAAGCATATGTGGCAGGTTGAACAAAATCCTGCTTACAAATGTTCAGTCAGTGACTTGAGAGGTACTGAATACGCTGGACAGGTATGATGGGACACTAGCGTTTTTAGGTTTGCTTAAAGAGGAACAGCAGTTGGCTCACTTTATTACAAAAAAAAAACTTTGCCATTCTGAAACTTTCCTCCAACCACTTATACTGTATTTTATATATACTGTGATTCTGTACTTGTCAAATATGCTGCAGAAATCTCCCACCTCTGAGTCTAGCTAAAACCATTTTAACTGTGGGCAGCCAAAGTTGCTGCCTGTTCACTTCCCGGATTTGCAGACACACCTCTGCAGCCCTCATTGGCCCTCTTATGACTATCTCTCTCCCTTCCTGGCAAACTCTCTCACGAGAGAGCTGTGCATGTCATAAGCCTAGGCTTTTTTCTAGCCAAGAAACAGGATGTGGGTTGTGTAAGGCAGAAAAAAAGTTTTACTAACCCAAGTTAAAACAAGGGCTGGAAACTTAAAATTATATATACTTATACTTATACTTGAGTTTCAGTTAGTCAGCAGCTGTAGCTCTGTGCTCAGGTTTACATTTTCCTTCCTAGATAATTCATGTTGATGCCTAGCGTAGAGTATCACTGATGCTGGCCATACATGGTTAGAAAATAGTTTTGACAAATGGTCAGAATTTTTTTTTATAGCCCATACCTGTTAATGCTATCGTAGCAAGAGATGACACCTAATTAACAGGATAAACTTTTTTTTTTTTTCCATTGCTCAATTCTATGCTCTGGGGTTACATTTTAGCATGTTCTGTAGATTTGTTTGAGCCTTTTTTGATCACATCTACTACAGTTTTGAAAATCGTTGGCTTCGGTGCAGAAAGACAACCTGGTTTGAGGGTGTGTGTGGCCAACCTGGTTTGAGGGGGTGTGGGGTGTTTTTTTTTTTTTTTTTTTTTTTTTTTTTTGCGTTTAAACAAAAAAAAAAAATTGCAGTTGAATTTAAAACTAGCCCACTAACTTTTCAAAGGTGTTTTTTCTGTGTATGGCCAGCTTTACACCACATCTCTAGGAAATACCATTTAAAACTGAGTTCCCTTTTTTTTTTTTTTTTTTCTTTTTCTTAGGTTGAAACTGGTTCATCTGAAGTGTCAAGATAAAAAAAATAAACATTTTAAACACGTTTTTAGCTCTAATGTGTGTGGTTTTTTTTTTTTTTGTTTTTAATAAGCTTTCCTAATCTATGCCTTTCTACTACTGCATTGGTTGGTCTACAATTACAATAGCTTGTATTGTTTTGTTTAAATGTTCAATGCAAGAGAAATGTGCAGCAGATACAGAGAAGATGCAAATTTCAGAGCATCTTCTTAAAAAAGTTGCTGCTACAGGCTTAAAGCCACTGACATACAAGAGCTCCTGTAAATGCATTGACAGTGCCTGGCTGCCCCATTTCTACCCATATTACAAAATGTTTTGTACCTGTAAATCTCATCCTTGACATGCATGGATCTATTTTGAGCATGAGAGGGGTGTTATGGAAGATGTCCAATTGTGAGTACTGTTTACAGGTATATAGCATCTGTTGTGATTAGTAATATGGACAGAAATATACCATAGTTGGGGCTCCTACCTGCTGTAAACAGAAGTCTGCATTCTGCTGTGTGGCCATGTCTTTATTTACAGTAGTGTGTATGAGTACTAAGCTCTAGCATATTGTAGGTGTATGTTGTGGTCTTAATGTGAAGTGGCATGTGCCATGGCCACCTGTACTGCTGAATTTGTGAAGAAAGGAAATGGGCCTTCACAAACATCTCTAACTGACTGGTGTAGAATGAGAGCATAGAATGAGCTATCAATCTTGGCTGTAGCAAGTGTTCATACTGCACCAACATTCCCACTGCCACTTGCTCAGGCAAAATTCAAGTGGTCCTGTTTGCTGTAGTAATACTTCTTTGGGCCACCTCCCATCCTCAGTGGGTGTCATTCAGTATACAAGTCTGAGACTATACAGAGAGCAAACTGTTGTCATGCTGCACCCCTGGGTTTAGGGAGCACACGTGTGTGTCCCCCCCCCAGCGATACCTGCTATGATTGTCAGTGGGGCCCAGCCAATGATTCATGGGCAGGACCTGCTGATCGCCCATGCAACATAGGGCTCTGTACACAGAACTATTTCTGTGTTTTGTTTTTTTTTTCCCTGTGTAAGGGGTATGATGTACCACATACTCATTCACATAAGGTGGGGATCCTCTTATTATAGGGGGCTCCCAGATTCCAATAAGCCCCTTGACAACCAACAGCCAGGGTTGTTGGGAAGAGACCCTTGTCCTTATCAACATGGGGACAAGGTGCTTTGTGGTGAGGGGGCTGCTAGGCACACCACCACCCCCCCCCCCCCCCAAAATATGTGGAGGACACAGTTTCCTGACCGGCTCGGCTAAGGGTCTGGATTTTGGGGGGGACCTTCCACACCTGTTTTTTTGATGTAGGGGGTTCTCCTTATAATCCATATCAGACCGAAGGGCCTGGTATGCTCTTGGAGGGGGAATCCATGCTGGTTTTTTATTTAAAATTTGCTGCGGAGTTCCCCCTCAAGATCATCAGAGCAAGTCACATGCCAAAGTCGGATCACGCAAGACGGCGATCCGACTTCAATGATGGTCAATGGGCTAAAGTCGGACCAAAGTATTACAGGGAGCATTTTCAAAGTCGGACCAGTTAAGACGGCTCCCATAGGGAAACATTGATTTTAACACGTCATGCGATATGAGCTCCCAATGTTGGAGCATTTGTCGCACTGGTGTAAACTCGGCCTAACAAGTCAGGAAAGTACAAATACCACCCCCCCCCCCCCCCCCCCCCCCAAATGACCCCGTTTTAAAAAGTAGACATTCCAAGGTATTAACCACTTACCGCACGCCGATGTACGTCCCTACTTTGGGGATGGATATCGTTGTTATGGTAGCAGCCGTATCCCCGTGTTCGGTCGGCTACAAGATAAAAGTGGTCTCTGCGGTAGATTCGCTGTGAGATCACTTTTATCAGGTATCAATTTACTCGGCGTAACATCTTTCACAATATAGAAAAAATTGTGCTAACTTTCCAGTTAGCCACCTGGGCATTCCATGGCCTCCGAAACTGTGATAGGCAGTGAAGAGTGAAATCAAAAATTCACGCCCTTAGAAAGCCTGAAGGCGGTGCTTGGTTTTCGGGGTCCCGTACGTGGCTAGGCTCCCAAAAAGTCTCACACATGTGGTATCCCCGTACTCAGGAGAAGCAGCAGAATGTATTTTGGGGTGTAATTTCACATATTCCCATGGCATGTTTGAGCAATATATCATTTAGTGACAACTTTGTGCAAAAAAAAAAAATTTGTCTCTTTCCCGCAACTTGTGTCGCAATATAAAATATTCCATGGACTCGACATGCCTCTCAGCAAATAGCTTGGGGTGTTTACTTTCCAAAATGGGGTCATTTGGGCGGGGTTTGAACTGTCCTGGCATTTTATGCACAACATTTAGAAGCTTATGTCGCACATCACCCACTCTAACCACTTGAAGACAAAGCCCTTTGACACTTGTTTACATGAAAAAGTTATTTTTTTTTTTTTTGCAAGAAAATTACTTTGAACCCCCAAACATTATATATATTTTTTTAAAGCAAATGCCCTACAGATTAAAATGGTGGGTGTTTCATTTTTTTTTTTTCAAACGCGTTTTTTGGGGAAAAAACACTTTTTTAAATTTTAATGCACTAAAACCACACTATAGTGCCCAAATGTTTGATGAAATAAAAAAGATGATCTTAGGCCGAGTACATGGATACCAAACATGACATGCTTTACAATTGCGCACAAACGTGCAGTGGCGACAAACTAAATACATTTTTAAAAGCCTTTACAGGTTACCACTTTAGATTTACAGAGGAGGTCTACTGCTAACATTACTGCCCTCGATCTGACCTTCGCGGTGATACCTCACATGCATGGTACAATTGCTGTTTACGTTTGACGACAGACCGCCGCTTGCGTTCGCCTTAGCGCAAGAGCAGGGGGCGACAGGGGTGCTTTTTTTTTTTTTTTTTTTTTTCTTTATTTTTTTGCTTTTTTATCTTATTTTTAAACTGTTCCTTTCATATTTTTTTTTAATCATTTTTATTGTTATCTCGGGGAATGTAAATATCCCCTATGATAGCAATAGGTAGTGACAGGTACTCCTTTTTTTTGAAAAAATTGGGGGTCTATTAGACCCTAGATCTCTCCTCTGCCCTCAAAGCATCTGACCACACCAAGATCGGTGTGATAAAATGCTTCCCCAATTTCCCAATGGCGCTATTTACATCCGGCGAAATCTAAGTCATAAAATGCTCGTAGCTTCCAGTTTCTTAGGCCATAGAGATGTTTGGAGCCTCTATGGTCAGCTGGCTGAATTCTCAGGTTCCCTGTTGAGACAGGAGAGCCAGAGAAAAACGGGGGGGGGGGCGGCATTTCCTCCCACGGCTTGTAAAGGCAGTCTAGAGGCTAATTAGCCGCTAGGATTGCTTTTACATGAAAGCCGACCGCTGGCTGAAAAGAATGATACCAAGATGATACCTAAACCTGCAGGCATCATTCTGGTATAACCACACAAAGTCGTGAATGGCGTACCTGAAGACAAAAAAATGGTTAACAATAAAAGCACAGTAAACGGTAAAGTATAAATAATTACATACCTGAAAAACAAACATGATAAAACATAATAACAATAAAACATTGCAGAATAGAATACAGTAAAAAAGAGCAGAACAATAGAGAGAGAGAACAATAAAACGACAACAATTTTTTTTTTTATTTTATATATTTTTTTTTTTTTACACTTTTTTTTGTAACTAACTTTTATAACAGTAACCGGTTCCAGGTTCGGGTCTCTCAAAATGCGATGGCATCTTGGGAGACCCTGTGAAAGTGTGCCCTAGTCTGTGGAATGCTATACCCTATGCTAATACTCAACTAGTGAATGGTAGCGTTCAAAACATTCACTAATGCAAAGACCAGGATTGTCAGGACAGGAGGGACAATAATAGTGGGTGTCACGCCTATATCCGCGCTTGCTGCAGACACGACATCTTTTTTGGGGGGGGTTCATTGGGTAGGGGTACTCGGGAGGACATAAAGAAAATGCCTCTCATGCAGCCGACTGCATTTGGTTGGGGATGTGAATGGGGGAAGTACAGGTGCTGCAGAAGCGGTGGGTTCCCAATTAGGATTGGCGAATGCAGCAGGAAGGGCACGATGGGCCTGTGTTTGTCTTTTTGGTGGCAGCGGGACACTACTTGTGCTTGCCACCTCACCAGCTTGAACTGCATTTATGGGACTCGCCACGTCACCAAGTGTTACTGCAGTGCTGGTTTGACTACGACCGGGGTGTACTAGGCCGCTGGTGCTTGCCAGTTCACCAAAACGCTACCAAAAAAACTGTTAGCAATCGCAGGGATCAGGCCTGACTCTGCGAACGCTGCAGTTATGCGTTTAGTGTTTTGTAAGTGACAGTGATTGATCGATACTGCACTTGGGTGGGCTGGGCCGGGCGGAGGGGCAAAACGCAGGTGCTAGCAGGTATCTGGGCTGATCCCGCTAACACTGCGTTTTTGGGAACCCTAAACTGCTGGGGACGCTAGTATAGATCTGATCGGATCAGATATTGATCCGTTCAGATACTATACCACTAAGGGAGGCGCATGCTGCGTGCGTGGGTGTTAGCGGTACTGGCGCTAATCTGACGCTGCCTGGGGCGACGCATATCACCGCCGAGCGATCGGGGGGCTAAACCTTTATTCGGTAATAAACGGCGGGTTCCCTGACACTATAAAAAATAAACGAACTAACCAGCGTCACCCGTAACGGTTATACGGTGATCAGTGGTGAAAGGGTTAACTAGGGGGCAATCAAGGGGTTAAAACATTTATTGGGTAGTATATAGGGGTCCCTGTCGCTTTAAAACGCTGACGGCGAACCTAAATATTTACCTCACTAACTAGCGTCACCAGCGACACTAATACAGCGATCAGAAAAATGATCGCTTAGCGACACTGGTGACAGGGGGTGATCAAGGGGTTAAAACTTTGTTAGGGGGGTATCCTAGACCTAAAGGGGGGTAATACTCACTGTCCCAACACTGTAACTGTCAAACTGACACCAATGCAGTAATCAGAAAAAACAAAACAAAAAACTGCTGGTGTCAGTTTGTGACAGGGAGGGGGGGGGGGGGGGAAATCGGGGTGTTGTGTGCCTGGCATGTTCTACTGTGTTGTGTAGTGTTGGTGCACTCACATACCTGTCTTCTCTCCTCGGCGCTGCAATGGAATACCGAGCCGAGGAGAGATGACATCATTTCCTTTGCTGCTGTTTAGCATACAGCAGCAAAGGAAGTGATCTGATTGGCCGGCGGCGATCGCGAGGGGGGGCCACGAACGGATGGCCTCCCCCTCACCTCCGATCGGACCCCCCACCCGCGGGAGGCAAATCACATGTACGTGATTTTGCCTGGCCTTGCCGACGTACATCGGCGTGAGGCGGTCCTTAAGTGGTTAAGTAAGTAGCTTGGTGAGTTTTTTTAAGTTGTAATTTTTTTCCCCACAATTCTTTGCAAAATTAAAGTTTTGTTTTTTTACAAAATGGTCATATCAGGTTATTTCTCACACACAGCATATGCATACAACAAATTACGCCAAAAAAAATGCATTCTGCTACTCTTCTCGAGTATGACGATACCACATGTGTGAGACTTTTACAAAGCCTGGCCACATACAAAAGGTCCAACATTGAAGTAGCACCTTCAGGCATTCTACGAGCATAAATGACACATCTCATTGCTCAACCACCTATTACACTTTTAATGGCCCTGGAGCACCAGGACAATGAAAATGACCTAATTTTGGAAAGCAAACACCCCAACGTATAATCTATGAGTCTTTTGAAAGGTAAAATATATTTTTTTTTCCCCCAGAAGTTTTTGGAAAATGTGGGGGGGGAACGCTCCCCCACCCCACACACAAAATTGTCAATTTATAAGAGATTTCCAACACGTAGTATGTATATAGCAAAAATTACACCCCAAAATACATTCTGCTACTCCTGAGTATGACGATACCACATATGAGACTTTTACACAGCATACAGAGGCCCAACATTGAAGTAGTACATTCAGGCGTTCTAGGAGCATAAATTACACCTCATTTCATTCCTACCTATCACACTTTTGAAGGTACTTGAGCACCAGGACAGTGGAATTACCCACAAAATGACCCCATTTTGGAAAGCAAACCACCCAACTTATATTCTATGAGGCACAGGCTGCAGATGGGTACTCTGATGGGCTGGTGACAGGTACTCGGATGAACTGACAGGTACTTTGATGGGTGGTGACAGGTCCTCTTTATTGGGAGGGGGAAATCAGTGTGATTGGTGTACACTGTAAGTGGTAACGAGATGTTACCGCAATCTCCTCACACACGATCAGTGTGTGAGGAGGAAAGCGTTGGTAATATTTCGTTACCGCTGTGTTTACATTTAGTGATCGGCTGTGAAAGGATCACAGCCAATCACGTAAACAGCCGCCCGCCAATGGCTGTTTACCAGCATCGGTGATGAGCAGTGTTCCCGGGAACACGCTGCCACCGACGTGCATGCCCCGTGCAAAGTGGGGAGGTACCATCTGTGACCGGCCATGACTTCATCACAGCCGAGCTCAATGGCTGTTCACCCCCTTCGGTGGTGAGCGGGGTCTCTGTGACACACTGCCACCGACAGTACAGGGCTACGCCTACACGATCGCACGCCTTGTTTAAATGGATGGACGTCATATGATGCCCGTCCAGCACAAGAGCCGCGCTTTCTTGCCCTCATATGACGGCGGGCGGCAAATGATTAATTTGCAATGGAGAGGCTGCTGATGGGCACTGATTACGCTCTATTTACAAGTTATGCGCTGCGCTGCGCTTGGGTGACCCCAAAAACAAAAATAATAATGACCAACTTTGTGCTTACTAGTGCGATAATATTAAATACAAATAATATGAATGTAGAATAAATAAACAAGGTGTGAAAAAACAAGTGCTTGTTACACCATAAATTAGTGCTTATTAGTGCTTTTTACACCATACATAGTGTCTTAATCAACATAAAAAGTGGGCTTCGTGCTCAATACACAGTAACCTACTTTTCTTAAATGAAAAAAAAAAAAAAAAGTTCTCTATGGCACAATGTCCAGCAGTGATAATTAAACAATGTGTGCAGGAGGTGTTCAGCTGTGACAACAATCCAACATCATGCCGAAGATATCCTGAGTGCTGCAAAACATGCTCCTGTGCTCCTTCGTGACCCCCTTAAGCTAATGTGCTCACCTCAGAGCGTGTGACTCAGCTTCTACCCTGAGTCCAAAATTGCTTTGGAGCCACCCCTGGGCTCAGTCTCAGTGTCTGCTCCACTCCTCCAGCTGGAAACAATGTGGCTCCATACATAGGATGAAAAGGAAACTATATAGTGTAATATAGTCAAAATGCTTTTATTAAAAGAAAACGCTCCCCACACCGGGGTACTCACATGGCACTGGTGCGTCAGTGCACCATACTAGAACGGCTTTCTATGCAAAATCAGTGGAAGTTTGGTGCGGTATGCTGTGTTGAGACAGCGCTGGTATAAAGTCTGTGTCAGTCTCTCCGGCCACTCTGGTCTTTACCAGCTTTTGTCGAAATGCTCTCTCCTTTCCCCTGTAGCCACCGCTGGCTGATACAGGGGATCATGAATCACCAGGCTGAAGCAGCATGAAAGTAGGTAAATATACAATGCGTCCAGAAAGTTCACAGTGCTTCACTTTTTCCATATTTTGTTACAGCCAGTGGTGGCCTGTCCATTTGGGGCGCCACCCCCCTAATCTACATGCAGGGTGGCTGATGCATGGATTCCAATGGGTTTTTTTTTGTAAAGCACGTGATAGGAGGTAGGATTGTTTGCTACCCCCCCCCCAAAAAAAAAAAAACACTAGCTGCCACTGGTTATAGCCTTACTCCAAAATAGATTAAATTCATTATTTTCTACAAACAGTACCCCAAAATGACAACGTGAAAGAAGTTTGTAATAAAAATTTGCAAAGATTTCGAACAAATAAAATGGAAAAAAAAAAAATCACGTGTCCATAAGTATTCACAGCCTTTGCTCAATGACCTTTTGGCACTGATTACAGCCTCAAGTCTTTTTGAGTATGATGCTACAACTTGGCACACCTATTTTTGGGCAGTTTCTCCCATTCTTCTTTGCAGGACCTCTCAAACTCCATCAGGTTGGATGGGGATTGTCTGCACAGCCATTTTCAGATCTCTGTCAATCGGGTTTAAGTCAGGGCTCTGGCTGGGCCACTCAAGGACACTCGCAGAGTTGTCCTGTATCCACTTCTTTGTTATCTTGGCTGTGTGCTTAGAGTCGTCCTGTTGGAAGATGAACATTCTCCCCAGTCTGCGATCCAGAGAACTCTGGAGCAGGTTTTCATCAAGGATCTCTCTGTACATTGTTGCATTCATCTTTCCCTCAATCCTGACTGGTCTCCCAGTTGCTGCCGCAGAAAAACATCCTACCAGCATGATGCTGCTGCCACCACCATGCTTCACTGTAGGGATGGTACAGGCCAGGTGATGAGCGGTGGCTGGTTTCTGCCAGATATGACGCTTGCCATTCAGGCCAAAGTGTTTAATCTTTGTTTCATCAGACCAGAGAATTTTGTTTCTCATGATCTGAGAGATCTTCAGGTGCTTTTTTACTGAGGAGTGGCATCCGTCTGGCCACTTAACCATACAGGCCTGGTTGGTGGAGTGCTGCAGAGATGGTTGTTCTTCTGGAAGGTTCTCCTCTCCACAATGAAATGCTGGAGCTCTGTCAGAGTGACCATCGGGTTCTTGGTCACTATTATACAACAAATACCATTGCAGTCTATGGGAACTGACTTGTTAATTTTGCGAGTCCCTACTTGGCTGGCTTATCTTCTAGTTCAGGGATCTTTAAAACTACAGCCCTCCAGCTGTTGCGGAACTACACATCCCATGAGGCATTGTAAAACTCTGAGATTCACAGACATGACTAGGCATTATGGGAATTGTAGTTGCTGAACAACTGGAGGGCCGTAGTTTGATGACCCCTGTTCTAGTTTTTGGCCTTAAAATGGGTATGGGGGCCCAGGTCCCACCCTGGGGGACTTATATCAATTGTCAACAATTTGGAGAACCCCAAAAACGTAACAAGGAGAAATGCCTTTAAATATGCAAAATTGCTTAAGGGCCAGTTCACACCACATGCAGTCCAGTGCATTTTTTATGCATCAAAAATGCATGGAAAGTAGGTTAAATGTTTTTCAATGGCATAGTTCACACCATTGCTTGCGGTTCCAGTGCGTTCCAGAAAATAAGGTGGAAGCATGCTGCATTTTTCTTGCACTGGACTGTACTGGAACGCTGTAAAACGCAAAAGGAACACATCAAAAATGCGCACGCAGAAAAGCATCTGGACTGCGTTTCTATAGAGTGAACTTGCCCTAAAGCTATTAACTTGGAGTGTAGAGTTCCCCTTTAAAAACAAAAGCTAGCCCAAATAAAACATGCATTAGAAGGGGAGACAAGAGCATTGGAGTGTGGAGTTACCCTTTAAAAGCAAACGTTTCACAAATACCAAAACGTACATTGTGCCTTGGCGTGTGCCTCAACTCATGGCACAAACGGTTCGTAAATCAGCCCTCTTGTCCTAATTTTTTTACATGCTCTTAAGAGTTAACCACTTCCCACCCAAGGACGTCATATGACGTCCTGGACTTTCAGTGGGAATATCTGAATGATGCCTGCAGCTACAGGCATCATTCAGATATCCTTGTTTTCCGCCCGTGATTCTGTGCACCATAAGAACAATCATAGCAGCAGTTCCGCTGCTTGATCATTCTTACAGGCGATGGGAGGGGACACCCCCCCCTCCTGCCGCCATACGGTGCTTCTCCGGGCTCTCTCGGTCCATCAGGGACCCAGATAAAGAATCGTCTGCTGCATGACGAGCATAGAGATGTCCAGTGACCAGATGGTCACCAGTCATCTCTATGACCGTCGGAGGCCCGGGCACGACCTTATGACATCACGTCCAGGCCGCGGATGTAAACAAGTGCAAGTGATATAACTGCGCTAACCCAATAAAACAAAATAACAAGCAGCTACACAGGAATGAGACTAAAGTTCTAATGAGATAATGTAAAAAATGCAGCGCTAAAACTAACGAAGTTCATTCATAAATGGGTGTTAACCCAGTGCGGTATACATGTGAGAAAGCATATAAATATAATAAAGTCCAACAGTGAAATAAGTGACAAATCCAATGGAAGTGGAAAGGTCTTCCGACATGCGATTCGTCTAATAATAAATCTTGAAGTATAGGAGGTGTAAAACACTTACCGGAAAAGATGGATTCGAATGCCAATGGCACCGAATCAAACAGGCTTTGAAATCCAGATGGATGTCTCTCCCAGGTGGTGGTAGGGCCCCTGGATCTCCAAAGGTATCTCCTCTTGGCTGGAACGGCTGTAATGGTATCCACCGAACTGAGAAAACGACACATCCAATGGGGACATCCAAATCTCATCAAACCAAAAAATATGGAAAGAAAAAATGGAATGCTCCAATGGTGCAGATCAAAAAAGGGAACCAACCAATATACAGTAGTTAAAAAAATGTGATCACATGAAGAATAAAAGCAATGTAGGGAATGGAGAGCCTTGCCCTTTTTTTTTCCCCACCCCAACGGTTCATAAATCAGCCAGTCCTAATTTTTTACATTTTACATGCTCTTAAGAGTTAACCACTTCCCGCCCAAGGACGTCATATGACGTTCTGGACTTTCAGTGGGAATATCTGAATGATGCCTGCAGCTACAGGCATCATTCAGATATCCTGGTTTTCCGCCGGCGATTCTGTGCACCATAAGAACAATCATAGCAGCAGTTCCGCTGCTTGATCATTCTTACAGGCGACAGGAGGGGACACCCCCCTCCCGCCGCCATACGGTGCTTCTTTGGGCTCTCCCTTGCCATCAGGGACCCGGAGAAAGAATCGTCCGATGCCGGATAACGAGCATAGAGATGTCCATCTCTATGACCGTCGGAGGCTCGGACGCGACGTTATGACGTCATGTCTAGGCCGCGGATGTAAACAAAGCCGCGATCACGGCTGGCAAGCATGAGATTGTGGATTTTTTTTTTTCTGATCTCAAGCTTTCCATCCTGGAGGAGAGATGCGGGGGTTTTATTGACCCTGATTCTCTCCATAAAGAGGACCTGTCAGGAATGATTTCTATTTCAAGGAATGTTTACATTCCTTGTAATGGCAATAAAAGTGATAAAATTTTTTTTTTTAAAACACCCCTGTCCCCGGTAGCTCGTGCTCAGAAGATAACGCAGACGTTAGTCACGCTCACATATGTAAAGCGTCGCCTATGGAGATTTTAAAGTACTGAAGTTTGGCGTCATTCCAATTTTAAAGCATGACATGTTGGGTATCTATTTACTCGGCGTAACATCATCTTTCACATTATATAAAAAGTTGGGCTAACTTTACTGGTTTTGTTATTTTTTAAATCATAAAATTTAATCATTTTCTAGCAAAATAATTATGATTTTTACATGTAGGAGAGGAGAGGAGTGCCAGAATAGGCCCGATATGAAAGTGGTTAAAGAAAGGAGATAAAAAGAAAATAGAACTGCAGACATAAGTACAGTATGTAACCTAGACAAAGAGGTGAAAGTACATTTATGTAGTAAATTTCTTCTATACAGGATATTTTTTTTTTGTTCTTTGCTTGTAAGCCCTGGTTCACACCGGTGCAGCTTTGAAATCGCACTTTTTAAAGCTGCACATCAGTACGATTTGTGCTGCCGATTTCATTGTGGCTTGCGACTTCATTTAACAGAAATCTATGTAAGTTGCAATGAAATCCTGTAAAAAGTAGTGCAGGAACCTTTTTCATAATCGCTGCGACATAAACTGTTCGATTGCCGGCAATCATAACGCATGACAATTCGCACCGATGTGAACGGGATAAACAGCAGTCTAATTAAAGTGTTTGTTAAGGGAAAATATTAAAACACTGCTAGCGCCTCTATTATAGGCAGACATACCACACTGTGGTATGGCTTTTCTAAAAACGAGGCATGTTTAAAATATCTTTTTAGGGTGATCATCAGACTGATTACGTGACTGGCGGCTGCTTTACAGCTCTGATACGTGGCTTCTGCAGGAGGGGCCAAGATCTCCCTCTGATATTAGCTGGGGCAGTCATGTGGCCGCTCAGCCCCTCCCGCAGAAGCCCTGTCAGATGTAAAGCGGCCACGATTCACATGACTGGCCTGAAGATAGCTCTAAAAATGTATTTACAATCCTCAAGACTTATACAGTGTGTTATGCCTGCCTATAATAGAGCGGCTGGCAATGATCAATGTAAGTTTTTGATTAGAATAATAGTGGGGGGAGGGGCAGAGACACAGAATACGGAGCTGACTGGCAGGGAAGGAGGGGGAGAGAGAAGAGCAGAGGAGAGCGGCGGATGACGGAGGGACGTACGCTGACCACGTTGGTCAGGGCTCAGCAGCCCTGATTATTGTGGTCAGCGCAGAGATGGGGGATACAGGAAGTGGCAGGATCAGCCAGGTTTTTTACAGTTTAGAGAAGGGTAGATTACACAGCACAAGCACGGTGCTGTTTAATCTGCTTTAAGGGACCAGGATCTGTATATTTTTTTTTGGTTAACAAACACTTTAACCACCTGCCGCAGATGTACTGTGGAAAGGTGGCTCGGCTGCGCAAATCCCCATACCGGTATGGCGATTCGTGCACTAGATTTCGTGAGCATTCGCGATCCGACTGGCCAGCGGGTCCGGCAGACTCAATGTCCGCCGGCCGCCCACGATAGTTCCCCGCAGAGACAGAACAGGGATCTGCGCAAGTAAACAATGCAGATCTCTGTTCTGTCGGAATGACACAGATCTCTCTTCCTGCTAAGAAGGAAGACGGATCTGTGTGTTTCCACAGTCCCCCATGCAATTAGAAAATACAAACAGGGAACGCATTTAACACCTTCGCCCTTGATGTTAACCCCTTCCCTGCCAGTGTCATTAGTACAATAAGGGTGCATATTTTTAGCACTGATCACTGTAATAATGTCACTGGTTCCCAAAAAAATGTCAGTTAGGTGTCCGCCGCAATCCCGCAAAAAATCACTGATTGCTGCCATTACAAGTAAAAAAAAAAAAAAATGCCATAAATCTATCCCCTATTTTGTAGACGCTATAACTTTTGCGCAAACCATTCGATATACTCTTATTGGGATTTTTTTTTTTACCAAAAATATGTAGAAGAATACATATTCGCCTAAACTGATGAACAAATTAGTATATATATATATATATATATATATATATATATATATATATATATATTCTCAAGTCGTCTTCCAGGACGGCACCCTGAGAGATGACTGGTCCACCTGACAGGAAACACTATCAAAGAGGTTAAAGCCCCCGCCTTTCCCCGTGCTCCTCAGTTTTTGATCGTTTCCCCACAGTGAAACCGTTTGTTATTTTATCTATAGACCCGAGCCTGGGGCTGGTGGTCTCCGCCCTGGGAGCTGGACTAAATGCCTGGGTGGCCTCTGGGTCCGGCCGGATATTTTTTTATTCTTCCTGGGTGGGGTTCCCCTATATTTTCCTCAGGGGGGCAACGCAAGCTGAAGAAACCCCCCCCCCTGAGAGCTGAAGGCCCCTGTCTTCCTGCCTCCTCTCCTTACCTGCACGGTGGCCGTGCAGAAAAGGAGCCTGGTTCTCCTCCCTTCTTGGGCAGTGAGTTTGTCTTACCTTTTCCCCTAGTGCAGAGGTGCTGGTCAGGGTGGGCAGACAGCTGCCTTGGTCGGCAGGGGAATGAGGAAGTTGGCTGGCTTCATGCTCCACGGCGCCGGCACCAACTGCCCACCCCCCACCCCCACCCGAGCTTGCGCGGTTCTAATCCCCCTAGCTGTGCAGTGTGTCAGCAGAGGGGGAAGGTGCCTGCACTTAGTGTTCTGTGGGTGCTCGGCGCCATTTTGTTGGGGATAGGGGAGGAGTGGTGTGGTGTTACATCACTTCCTCCACTACACAGGAAGTGAGCTCAGCGTGGCCTGTGTCACTTCCGGTCTATGGCAAGATGGCGTCGGCATCAGCATGGTGAAAGGGGGAAAGGCACAGCTGCTCATCATAACAAGGAGATACAAGTCCAGCTGGAGCAGGCGCCCATTTCTCCTACAGACCAGGCTATTTGTGCAGCATGGAACATGAGGAGCGACCTACAGGGTCCACGGCTATAGAGGAGACCACGGGGGGGTGAGTCTGACCTGCTGCCAGGTAGATTGGGGAGGGTACCCCAATTCTTCTCCTCTGAGTATTACAGTGCTATATTTATGCCTGTGTATTTTGTTTCAGGGGACGATGCCATTACCCATGAGGTTGCCAGCCGTCCCGTTAAGACTACCCATTCTAAAAGATGCGGGAATTGTAACAAAGTACAAGTCGCAGCCCTATCCTGTTTTTTGGAAAGACGCTTGGCATTGGACCCCCCTGATCAAGAGATTCCTTTTGGTCAGAGAGAGGTTGCCCCCTGTCAAGATGTCTAGCTTCCCACCTTGGGATCTTACCTCGGTGTTGGAAAGTCTAACTAAGGCTCCCTTTGAACCTATAGGCCAAATTCCCCTTAGGTTCCTCACCTTTAAGTTGACTTTTCTACTCGCAATTACATCTGCCAGGAGAGTAGGTGAGATTCAGGCCTTGAATACAGTTTAAAAACAGAACAGTAGGGTGGGACTTTGTATGAGGTGCGAGGTGTGTAGAGCCAAGCGCCTCCATCCCCGATAATTTGAACAAAAAAGACAAAAAAGGTGGGACTTTATATGAAACATGCACCCCAGGAGATAACACGATAGCCTTCAGGCCATCTCGATTAAGGAGTCATTATTATTATTAGAGGACAGGGTGATACGTAGGCAGGACCCCCTGTACCTCCCTAAGGTAGCATCTAAGTTCCACAGAACTCAGGAAGTAGTGCTGCCTTTTGCAACAATCCCAAGAATGAAAGTTTCTTTTCACTGTCTGGACGTCAGATATTGTTTATTATCCTACTTAGAAGAAGTTAAGGAGTTTAGAAGGTCCAGCCATCTTTTAGTTAACTTTTCCGGCCAAAAGAAGGGCCAACAAGCAAGTAAAGCATCCATACCTAAATGGATTAAGCACACCATTTCTTTGGCCTATGAGCATTCCGGTAAGGCAGCCCCTAGGAACCTCAAGGCACATTCCACACGATCTCTGGCAACCTCTTGGGCGGAAAGGGCCGGAGCTTTGGTGGAGCAGATATGTAAAGCCGCTACTTGGATAAGCCAGAACACCTTCCTGAAGCATTACAGGGTGGAGTTACTGTCTCCTCAAGATCTGGTTTTTGGCAGGAAAGTCCTGCAAGCGGTTGTCCCGCCCTAAGGTAGGCCTGAGCTACTTGCTCCTCTCTCAGGGTGCCGTCCTGGAAGACGACTTGAGAAAATGACCAGTTACTTACCGGTAACTGTGTTTCTGGGAAGTCTTCCAGGACGGCAGGCCTACTTCCCACCCGTTCTGTTTAGGTATGTCTAATATATAGAGTGTGGTGGTGTTAGTCTTTTTTCTTCACTCTCGTGCACTGGTGTGGGTCAATACTTTGTCACAACTGAGGAGCACGGGGAGAGGCGGGGGCTTTTACCTCTTTGATTGCGTTTCCTGTCAGGTGGACCAGTCATCTCTCAGGGTGCCGTCCTGGAAGACTTCCCAGAAACAGTTACAGGTAAGTAACTTGTCATTTTCAAATACCACCAAGACCCCTTTCACACTGAGGCGCTTTTCATTAAAATCAATGAATGCTTTAACACTGGGGCAGGGTGGTGAAAAAATGCCCCTCTCCATTGAAATTAATGGAGAGCACTTCAAAAGCGCCTGAAAAGCTCTTCAAAAGTGCTCAGTGTTTTACTGGCAGTTTGCAAGCGCCTCAGTGTGAAAGGGTCCTAAAAACGGAAAATTGTTATCACTTACCGCAAGTTTCCTTTCCTGGCCCATCCTCACGTCAGCACACAGGTTAACACCTCCTTTGGAGCCCCCAATGACCACATGTTCCAAGCTAAATATAAGGCAGCCCCTCCCCCAACTAAGATGTTCGATAACCTAGCCTGCGACAGGCCACTAGGGAGGGAGTCCTATGCTGACGTGAGGATGGGCCAGGAAAGGAAAATTACGATAAGTGATAAGAATTTTTCGTTTTCCTGGCCCATCCTACTGTCAACATGTAATGGGATATACCAAAGCCAATATAGGGTGGGAGAGAACAAATGAAAAGAGACACTGACAATCAAAGAAAATCTGCTAAAGCCAGAAGGAATTGATCTCTTTTGTCCCAAACTTGTTGGTCGCATATTTAGTTTGTAAGGTTGAATGAAGACCACACCAGACCTTCAAGCTAGCCCTTACCTACATCTTCCAAGCAATCCTGGCATAACTGCCCCAAAGGCTGCCACCCAAAGCGTGCTTCCTAAATGCCAATCTAATCACCCTGGTAACCCAAGAGTGGATGACTCTTAAGGACCTGATGACTAAAAGGAAAAGATTGTACACTTTCCTCTTTTGACCAAGTACACTGTTAGTAACTCGACCATGTGTAAGAAAATTGAAGTCTTCCTGCTGTGCACTCAGGGCCTCTCATGTGAAAACTCCAGATAAACTGGGAAGTAGTCCCTCCGAAATTGGATACCACTTTATAAGTGAACCTATTGGAGCAAAGTGTGCTCTCAGATCCAAGCCTAAGTCCCACAGAGGGTACCAGGATTTCCCTCAAGGTCATATGGATCGTCATCTGGAATAAGCATCTGGTCACTGGCTTTTGCACCCATGTGCAGCCTGTGAAAAGATAAGGTAGCGATCTGTACCTTAAATGGAGTTGTATGCCAGACCAAACCTCTAGCGCTGACTGTAAAATGTCAAGGATTTTGGCTAGAGCAGGGAACACAGGAGAGAAAGCTTTTGCCGAGCAGATAAAACAGACTTTCATATCCTCTCCTATGTAGCGTTCATGGATGATCTTCTGGTCACCAGGGTCTGAACAACCTCAGATGAGAATCCCTGGACCTCTAGTGTAGCCTATTTCATAGCCAGGCTATTAAAAAGTAGTCTGTCAGGAAAGAAGCAAGTACCAGTCTCACCAATATCGCTGCCTTCCTTCGCACATGCGCGGTAGAACGGCACTCCGGCGCATCCCTGGGCACAATACAGCGAAACGGCTAACGCGCATGCGTAATTCGGCTAAACGGCTAATGTGTGTGTGTGCGCGCGCAATTTAGCGAAACGGCTAATGCGCGTACGCAATAGCGCACGCACAACATGAGCCTCCCACTGGCCTATAAAAGCCACTCTGTGCCATGACCTGGTTTGTCTTTCAGCTCCCCGTGTGTTTCCTTCTTGTATCTGGATTCTTGATTACCTGTTGTGACCCGGATTGACCTTGACCTGCTCTGATCTCTTCCTGCATCTGACCCTCGGCTTGCCTCTCGGACTTCTCCACTTGCTTCCTGTGTTTGACCCTCGGCCTGTCTACGGATATTGCTTCCTGTCTCCAGTGATTGACCCTCAGCCTGCTCCTAGACTTTTCTATTGTCTTCAGTGCTCAACCCCTGGCTTGCTCACAGACTTTGCTTCCAGTTACCTGTGTTTGACCCTTGGCCTGTTTACAGACTTTGCTATCAATCTTCAGTACCAAGTCATCAGCCTGCTGATAGACCTGCTAACAGTCCTTTGCATTAGACTGTTAGAGACTCTTACTAGTCAACGGTGTTTGACGCCTGGCCTGTTGTTGGATCAGCTGTTCATCTTCCTTCTTGAGCTTCAGCATCTTCCAGTCCTGCACAGCTGTCTCCCTGCTGGTGACTTTCACGCAAGACCTGCTCAGCCTGCTGGTGTCTCGTGCCTCTTTGTGCCCGTCACCCCCTGTACCATCTCCAGGAGTGGAGTGCGCTTAGTCGCTCTCAGTATCTCTGCCTCGGTGAGTACCCTTATCTGACATAGTCTCATTGGATTGGGGTGCTGTTATTGACCTTGCCATAAAGGATTTCATTTGACCAGAGAAAGATCAAACAGAGAATTCCATGGCACTGTGAACTTCTTGTATGATGGAGTCTTTGCATTGGTATCCTGTTGCAAATATCAGAAGCTGCATGTTCAGTGAAGTCTCCCTGAGAGCTACTGCTGGAACGCCCCATAGGTCCAACATTGGTATGAGGCACTTGTTAAAAAAATATTCTGCCTAACCGAACCAATAATTGGCTTTGCTTCCCTGGCAGGAAGACCAACCTTAACTGACTAAGTGATTCTCTGCCCCACGAAAAGTTTCTTTGCAAGATGCAACAAGAAAAAGACTTTTGGTGTCCCCTTTCTAGGCAATGTAGGCTACTACTGTCTTGGTGTCAACCCCTTAAAAATCTTGCAATGCTAGAAAAAGGCTTTCTTACATTCAAGATACTTGGGGAGTCTGCCCTTCACCGCGCTCCAATGGCCTTGCACTTGTTTCTTCAGATTGTGGACTCCCCAGCCCCAGAGTCTGGCTTCAGGCTTCAGAATCATCCTATCTCCTGGGCTGAGAGGCATGCCTCCCAAAGAAACACAGTGGTGATGTCCAAAATGTCAGTTCTTGTTGAATTTGTATAGGCACATAGATTTTCTGATCCATAGACAGCCCAGCTCATAGGCTAAAGAAGGCAAATTGAAACGCCCTCATGTGCCACCTGGCCCAAGGTACCACCACTGCCAACAAGATCTTCAAAAAGATTCCTGGGGCTGTGCTAATTCTGTAAAAGAAAAAACAAGTAGAAAGGCGCAAAGCAGGTATACCTCACATAACAGATCCTAAATAGTCCAATGGCAGGGTAGGTGTCTGTAGATGTATATAGATATATATACAAGGGGAAGTCTATCAGGGCTGCCACCAAAAAAAGACCAGAAGCAGGGTCCAATAGGCTGAGAAGATAAAAACAAGGAAGAGGGGCGCCTCTGAGTATAAATCAATAATCATTTATTTACAACAAACAATATCCACTCACATGGAGGACTGTAGTATTGCGTTCCGGTGCATCTCTGAGTAGAGAAGAGGCTGGAGGACCACAAGTCTCAGCAAGTCCGTGCAGTGCTGGTCACACATCAAGTCCTGGCAGGGATGGATGGTGGTGGCAGAACACGGTGGGAGTTCCCTCGGGTCTCCAGATGGCACTTCAGAATAGGTAGTGGGTTGAATAACAAAGACCAACGGTCTGTGGGTTCCAGGGAGGGGATGGGGGGACGCCAAAGCCGATCGCCGGGCGCGCTGCCGTCTGAGGCTCGTACGGCTCCGTGGAGAGAGATGGTGACGGCCGTACAGGGAGCCAGAACGAGGCCTGGAAAGCAAGCGCAGCGCGGCGCCGGGCCATGACGTCACAGCTCTGCGACGCGTTTCCGAGTCTGCGCGCTATAGATGACAGGAATAGCGGCACTCCTTTTTCAAGCATAGGGGGCAGATGTATTGGCAGTCCTTTTGTAGTCTTTGGAGGGAGGGGGAAGGGGCGGGGCTGAGAATAATAACAGTATCCGGATACAATGCAGCTTTTTGGCAATACTAGATATAATGCACATGGAAGTGGGGCACAAGTTGATAAAGTTTAAGCATGGAGTATCTGTACATACATATATAGGAAACATATGAGCATAGTTATACATAGAATTGGAAAATGAAAATTAAAAATTAAAATTAGAAATAAAAAATTATTTAATTAAAAACCAGTACACATCCACCTGCAGAATAAAACCTGGTGCATATGTAACCAATATGGACCATATATAAGAACATGTAAGTGTATCAATTGAGAATTGGGATGGTACTAAAAAATTAATAATGATAATATTAATGATCATGGACCAGTGCAAGATAAAAAATATATATATATATATATATATAAAATAAGAAATTTATATATGTAAAATACACAAGAAATGGTGATTATATAAATATAAATATCAGTACACGCTGTAAACATAATTAGCGATGTAACACAGTCCGCAAGGGAAAAACCAGGAAAAAGGAGCAAGGGGAGGGGAAAAAAGGGGGGGGGGGGGAGGGGGGGGCGGGAAGGAAAAGCCGGGGGAAAAAAAAACAAAAAAAAAAAACACCCCCCCCCTTTCTTCTCCATTCCTTTCTTTCCCCCCCCCCCCTTCCCTTCTTCCTTTTTTTCCCCCCGGCTTTTCCTTCCCGACCCCCCCCTCCCCCCCCCCCCTTTTTTTCCCCTCCCCTTGCTCCTTTTTCCTGGTTTTTCCCTTGCGGACTGTGTTACATCGCTAATTATGTTTACAGCGTGTACTGATATTTATATTTATATAATCACCATTTCTTGTGTATTTTACATATATAAATTTCTTATTTTATATATATATATTTTTTATCTTGCACTGGTCCATGATCATTAATATTATCATTATTAATTTTTTAGTACCATCCCAATTCTCAATTGATACACTTACATGTTCTTATATATGGTCCATATTGGTTGCATATGCACCAGGTTTTATTCTGCAGGTGGATGTGTACTGGTTTTTAATTAAATAATTTTTTATTTCTAATTTTAATTTTCATTTTCCAATTCTATGTATAACTATGCTCATATGTTTCCTATATATGTATGTACAGATACTCCATGCTTAAACTTTATCAACTTGTGCCCCACTTCCATGTGCATTATATCTAGTATTGCCAAAAAGCTGCATTGTATCCGGATACTGTTTATTATTCTCAGCCCCGCCCCTTCCCCCTCCCTCCCAAAGACTACAAAAGGACTGCCAATACATCTGCCCCCTATGCTTGAAAAAGGAGTGCCGCTATTCCTGTCATCTATAGCGCGCAGACTCGGAAACGCGTCGCAGAGCTGTGACGTCACGGCCCGGCGCCGCGCTGCGCTTGCTTTCCAGGCCTCGTTCTGGCTCCCTGTACGGCCGTCACCATCTCTCTCCACGGAGCCGTACGAGCCTCAGACGGCAGCGCGCCCGGCGATCGGCTTTGGCGTCCCCCCATCCCCTCCCTGGAACCCACAGACCGTTGGTCTTTGTTATTCAACCCACTACCTATTCTGAAGTGCCATCTGGAGACCCGAGGGAACTCCCACCGTGTTCTGCCACCACCATCCATCCCTGCCAGGACTTGATGTGTGACCAGCACTGCACGGACTTGCTGAGACTTGTGGTCCTCCAGCCTCTTCTCTACTCAGAGATGCACCGGAACGCAATACTACAGTCCTCCATGTGAGTGGATATTGTTTGTTGTAAATAAATGATTATTGATTTATACTCAGAGGCGCCCCTCTTCCTTGTTTTAATTCTGTAAAAGGCAGACAACTGGAAGTGACCTCTGGCCACGCAAATCTTACATGCCTCTGGTGTTCGGCATTGATCGGTACATGGGAGTATGAGTTGGCCGGTCGAATGATTCCAACTGGTCCTCCTACTGAACTGTACCTATGACTGTCTGCATGGACTCCATCTTGAACCTCTTGATGTATATAAACACATTCCATGCCTTCAAACTGAAACAGGTCAGGAGGCTCCTGCCTTAGGTACTAGAAAAACTGGGGAGGAAGGCCCCCAGATGATTCTATGTTTTCGGCATCACTGGCTTGATGGCCTAGTAGCAGTATAAAAATTTGCAAACCTTTTCTCTTCTGAGATCTGTTCTCCATTGTCCACCCACCTGTCTTCTGGACCCACTGGTCTTTGGTGATTGTTGTCCAAACCCTCCAGAAGGAAGCTACAATCTACTTTACCAAGGCCCCCTGGCCCCAACTGGAAGAGACTGGTTGGACGCACCTTTAAAAAAAAGAGACTTTTCAGCCATCTTAGCAGCTTGCTCTGGACTTATTTCATGTCAAAAGTAACTTTAAGATACCTCCATTGTGATCTATTAAATCTACAGCCTGTCCTATAAGATTTGGCCTCCTGCACCCTCTGAAGTTCAATGGGTTTGAGAGAAGGATGGCGGCTTCCTCTTACTAGTCTGTGGCTACAGTCCAGACTTTTCCTCCTGTCGTTCGCTTAATTGCGTTCAGCCCAACAATAACCTCCCATTATAGGAAATGTCGAAGGCTTGTGTAGAAGTTCCGCCTGTCCTGCAGTGGCATAACCACAATGCTCTCCTAGCAGTGACTAAGTGCGCCAGCGCTTGTACTAGGTCTATCAAAAGCATCAACCAAAAGTCAGTTGCCAGGTTCCACTCTTTCCATAAACTGTGCCAAATCTTGCAGTTTCCAATGTTGAATGTAATGCCATTTCTGAAGTTAATTTATCGAAGTTGGCAGGCAAAATCTTTCACTGTATAGATTCTGTGCAAGCCTGATGGCCAGATGACCACAGTTTCTGCATTTCAGATGTGTTTCTGCATGAGTGTTTTTGATGCATTCTACGTGCGTTTTGCCACTTTCCCGATGTGTTCCTATAAAGAAATAATGCAACATTCTACTGTTGACGGCACTAGAATACGCTGTACTGGTGTGAATTAAGTAAATTGGAATCAAAATTAAACACTATCCATGTGTTCTTGATGCAGAAATAAAAACGGACTGGACTGCATATGGTGTGAACAAGTACATTGAAGACATAAATTATAAAAAGGCAAAGACACTTGCTGCACCGGACACAAGAGGGCAGTAATCACCCCTGGAAGTGCAGTGCATAAACATACAGCAGCCATTTCATATGGATAAAGCTTATGGAATCTGTTACTGTAAATTGGTCTTCTGACGAGGTCTCTGTCATCCTCCATCAACGAGTGATTTACGCTCTATCATTGTGGGAAAAGACCATCCTCCATCAACAAGCGATTTACGCTCTATCATTGTGGGAAAAGACCATCTTCCATCATGAGCGATTTACGCTCTGCCATTATGGGAAAAGACCATCCTTCATGAACGAGCGATTTATGCTCTGCCATTATGGGAAAAGACCATCCTTCATGAACGAGCGATTTACGCTCTATCGTTATGGGTGTTGCTTCTGGTGTGGATATTTGCAGCATACTTTCTATAGCCGCCTTAATAGGTCTTAGAATTTTGCACAACCACATGCTTGTGAGGCAACCTTTGCAATTTCATTGCTCTGCCACTGCAGACTGCATGCAGGCCCAAAATGCACCCTGAGCTTGGCAAGGCATCTTCTATCATGCTGGCATAAAATGCATGTGCCAATTTCCTGGATTCTGTCCCTTCACAGGGTAAGTGGAGACAACTCCTTTAGAGTGTATTGACCACATGTTTAATGAATGTGACAACCTGTTAAGTGTCGTCATCCTGTGATCGTTGGCGGGTCTTATGTTTTTTGGAGCGTTTGCGTTCAGGGTTTCTGCTCCTAAAATAATGCAAAACACCTTGATTTGCATATTTTCCTTGACACTCTTTTAAGAACCATGTCCCACGTCACCCCCTCCTACCTTTGCTAATTTTCTGTGCCACTAACAGGTGTGGCAAGCTCATATTTGCACAAAATATATGGAGAAAAGCATCTTACAGCTCACCAAAAAACATGGAACCCTGTCTCTTTAAGAGCCATCTGCCTTCATCCACTCACTTCAGAAGTCTCTGCAGGTGAGCTTCAGACAGCATTTCCAAAGGCAGACATCAGATAGAGTCAGAGACAAAAATCAGTCAGACTGACACAGCATAGCACAGGGGAGTCAGGACAGCACATCCAGACAGACAGGAGACTCAGCAAGCATCTGAGGTAAGTCCTTTACCTGGCAGGACTGCAGAGATAGAGGGAGAAAAGCCCTCCCAACTGCAGAAATCCAAAATCAGTTACACCATTGCAAGGCGTCTGGCGGTTCCCATCTTGTGCTGCCCATCTCCCCACACTCTGTGACACCATTCACAGCCGCTCTCAGACTGACAAAGCCAGGAGAGCAGTGCAGTGCACTGCATATAAAAAGACAGGAAAAAAACAAATGGGGAGGCAATGATGACATTGCAGAGCTGCTATAATACCACACCAGTACAATATATCAATGCTGTTTAAGCATCAATTTGCCCACAGCCTTGGCACAAAAAGGCACCCAGTTCTTAGAAATATTTAACTTCAGCATTCAGGGTCTTCCAACTCCATGAGAGGCTGAACATGGAGGGGTAGGTTCGGCAGGGCAGGATGCAGCAAACAAATTACTTACCAACTGCAATCAGCATGTGGCCTGGACCAGACCAAAAAAGAACATCTTAGTTGTGGGTGGTCTTTTATATTTAGCTTGGAACATGTGGTCATTGGGGGCTCCAAAGGAGGTGATAACCCGTTATGTGCTGACGGGAGGATGGGCCAGGAAAGAAAGCTCTATTTGTGGGAAAAAAAGAACGTCAATTTTGTTTGGGTACAACGTCGCATGACTGCGCAATTGTCAGTTAAAGTAATGCAATGCCATATTGCAAAAAATGGCCTAGGGTAAATCCTTCCGGGGCTGAAGTGGTAAATATATAAATATCTGCGCTGTGAAACATGGAAACAATAATACGGTGTACTGTATACGGCTGCTCTCACAGAAGGACTGTATAAAAAATCCCAGACAATATATACATAAAAATGTGTAGCGCCACAGAAATATATGCAAAAAAAGAAAAGTCCATAAATCGTATTAAAGGCCCTTAAGTCTATGTATTATTATTATAGACGATTTATATAGTGCCAACAGTTTACGCAGCGTTTTACAAAGTAGAGGGGGGACAGCACAAATACAGTACAGTTTAATACAGGAGGGCCCTGCTCATAGAGCTTACATTCTAAAGGGAGGGGGTGGTGGTACAAAAGGTAATAGATACGGGGAATGATTTGATGGGGGTGCCTGTATATAGTGAATCAGTAGAAAAAGTAGTAAAAACGTTCATCCATCACAAATGTGTTTGTTGATGCCACAGTGTTCAGAAGACCAACCTAGTGAATGCAACACTCACCAGAACCATAGGTTGTCATTACAACCGCAAAACTGTGATTTATAAAAGTATCCTCTGGAAGCAGTGCAGTGATCCACATTCAGGCTAGGTTCACACTGCTGCAGTGCGAATTTAGCGCGATTTTGATCCGATTGCGTTGCGAATTTGCATTGCTAATTCTTTGTGTGTTCTTGCGATTCTACTGCAAATTTTGCAATCTATGGAGCAGAATTCGCATCGCACACGGATCAAACTCGGACAGGACACTTTTTTTACGCAGGTTAGATTAGCAATGCATTGATGTGAACGGGACTCATGGAAAACAATGTTATTAAAATGACTTGTGAATTTGAGTGATCGCAGCGGCTCAAATTCGCAATAAAATTCGCAGCAGTGTGAACCTAGCCTTAATGGAACCTTCTGGTAAACTCCAACTATTGACTCTCCATATGGACCAACTCCCACAAGAAAAACTTTAAATTCTTCTCTGATGTTCCATTCCGGCATGGCTGCTGTTTACATGTAAATGCTCATCTGAATGGTTGCATGCAAATAGAGCCTCCGACTGATACTGGACACAGACTGGCATTGGAGTCCTGGTCGCACACAAACTGGCTATAGCTAATCAGCCAATTTATCTGTGACCATAGCACAGTGTTGCTGCATCAGAGGCAGCGTTTATCCAACTCTGAATACAGCAAACGATTAGCCCCTGCCCACCTATGTAAATACAAAAAAGGTATACGATACTGGAGTTCAGGGTCGGTGCTACCACTAGACAGCCGCCGGTGTTCCTACTCTTCTCTCTGCAGCAAGCAACTAAGTCTCAGCATCAGCAGAAAGCCGCCACTCTGTTCGCACATAGTGTCAGAGGCGCAGTGGCGGCCGAAGACTGTTTCTATTGATGGGCACTTCAAAATGAGATTTCACCTAGGGTGTCAAAAATTCTTGCACCAGCCCTGCTGGAGTTAAGATGCAACGCCAAACCAAATGTTTTTTTGTTTCTAGTTTTGGATCAAGTGATGAGAGGTTAGAACCTCTATATGTATTCTATTGCTGTCTGTGTCTCCCAACTGAGGAGATTAATGCAGTTATGTGCCACTACTTGTGTAAAGTGGCGCGTGCGCAGAGGTAATCTCCTGAATGCAGACCATCTGTGTATTGGACATTACATCTGTGTGCATATACCACTTTATGATAGTGGTGCATAACTACCTTCAACCATTCCTGTCCATGGGCAGCTGTACACAACACCTGGGCCCTAAAATATGCAAGATGTTTCTTAAAGGGGTGGTAAACCCTCGTGTTTTTTCACCTTGAAAAAATTTTTGCCCGTGACCAACCCCCACCCTGTTTTTACTTACCTGAGCCCCATGTTTCCCTCGGCGGAGATGCACTGTCCCTCTCTGCACGGGGTCCGGCTCTTGATTGGATAGATTGATAGCAGCGCAGCCATTGGCTCCCGCTGCTGTCAATTAAATCCAATGACGCGGGTGCCAGGGGGCGGGGCCGAGTCCTGCATTCTGTGTCTATGGACGCCGAATGCTGGACTCGGGGGTGCGCCCACAAGGTAACCCCCTGGGAGAGCTCCTCTCCTAGGGGGTTATCTGATGTGGGTAGGAGCCACCGAGGGACCCCAGAAGACGATGATTGGAGCCACTCTGTGCAAAACGAGCTGCACAGTGGAGGTAAGTATAACATGTTTGTTATTTTAAATTTAAAAAAAAAAGGAAGGCTCACAATAACTTTAAGCCTCATGTACATTGGATGTTATAAAAACGCCAGTAGAGTTAGCTGTAGAAAGCTGTAGTTTAAGAATGAGTTTCAGCATTATTTAGCAGTAGCGTTTAGAGCATAGAGCATTTTTACCACTGAAAAACTCCTCTTCAAGCTCACTAGTTCTTATTGGTCCTTATGCACACTGGATGTTTTTACAGCTGCTGTTTTCATCTTCAGGCATTTTTTCTGCAGCCAGTAAACCCCCCAGCATTTTATCATATGTGTCCATGCAAACATAGGCTTTTATCAGTGTTTTTTGGCAAGGGCATTTTCTGGCAGCAAAAAACCCAGAACTAGTGAGTTCAAAGAGGAGTGTTTCAGCTGTTAAAATGTTCTAACTCTGAAAAATGCTGCTATTCTGCTAAAGCTGCTGGCGTTTTTATAAAGTCCAGTGTGCATGAGGCCATATGGTTTCTACCTCCTAATCTTCTAAACATAAGTCCTACAGTAGGTTTTGATTTAGGAGTGAGTGAAAAATCATAAGCAATGTGCAAAGTACCAAATGAAACAGGTAAAAGGTAACAAGTAAAGCATAGACCTGCACACGGGGTGTGCCTGGGCACACCCTAATTACTATGTGTGTGTTAGTGTCCCAAGATCTGCCTGGGCTGCTGTGAAATGCTGCATCCAAGCAGTGAGTAGCCCCTGCTGCCTGTGAGACAGTATCACATTGAGCAGATCGTGAGGCTTGTAAGATCCACTCGAAAGGGGGCGGGCTGCTATGTGTATGTGGCCCCGCCCCCTTTCTTAGCAGCCCAATCATTGGCTGGTGTTTAGATAGCTGTTTGGTCCCGCCATCCCTGACATCACCGCTGAGTTTTGACAGCTCCTTTCTCTCCCTGCATGCAGTTACATTACATGACAGTTTCACACTCTGAGCGGCTCTTACAAACCTCATGATCTGCTCAATGTGAAACTCCCCCAGTCAGTGCTTCCAACCCGTGCCAGTTCCAATCAATGCCACCTGTAAGTGCCTATCAGTGCCACCTATCACTGCCAATCAGGGCCTATCAGTGGCACCTATCATTGCACTGAGCGCAGGGATAGGGAGATGAACTCAGCAGCCAGGCACATTGTTCATGGGGGCCGGCCTGGTGGAGCACACCTGAAATCTGTTGATATTTAATAATGCTACATGCCAATCTTTAGTATTAGGCTGGGTTCACACTGGTCCGACAAACGCTCCGACATTGGGAGCTCATGTCGCATGACGTGTGAAATGTAATGTTTCCCTATGGGAGCCGTCCTAACTGGTCCGACACAAGTCGTTCCGACTTTAGAAATGCTCCCTGTACTACTTTGGTCCGACTTTGATCCTACTTCAGCCTATTGACTATCATTGAAGTCGGATCAAAGTCGGATTGCAGTCTTGCATGATCCGACTTCGGCATGCGACTTGTGCTCAGATGTTCTTGAGGGGGAACTCCGCGCCAAATTTTAAATAAAAATCCGGCATGGGTTCCCCCTCCAAGAGCATACCAGGCCCTTGGGTCTGGTATGGACCTTGAGGGGAACCCCCTACGCCGAAAAAACGGCGTGGGGGGTCCCCCCCAATCCATACCAGACCCTTATCCGAGCACGCAGCCCGGCCGGACAGGAATGGGGGTGGGGACGGGCGAGCGCCCCCCCCCCCTCCTGAACCGTACCAGGCCGCATGCCCTCAACATGGGGGGTTGGTGCCTTGGGGGAGGGGGGCGCGCTGCGGCCCCCCCACCCCAAAGCACCTTGTCCCCATGTTGATGAGGACAAGGGCCTCTTCCCGACAACCCTGGCCGTTGGTTGTCGGGGTCTGCGGGCGGGGGGCTTATCGGAATCCGGGAGCACCCTTTAATAAGGGGGCCCCCAGATCCCGGCCCCCCACCCTATGTGAATTGAGTATGGGGTACATGGTACCCCTACTCATTCACCTAGGGAAAAAGTGTCAATTTAAAAAAAAAACACTACACAGATTTTTAAAGTATTTTATTAGACAGCTCCGGGGGTCTTCTTCCGACTTCGGGGGTCTCTCCGGTTCTTCTCCGCGCTCTCCGGGTCTTCTGCCGGGCTCCTCCGCTCTCTTCTGCTCTTTTGCCGCTCTTTTGCTTAAGCAGAGGAGTCCGGTCTTCGGTCTTCGGTCTTCTGCCCTCTTCTCTTCTCCTGATGTTGACACGACGCTCTCTCCGGCTAGAATGCTCTCCGTGCGCTCTGCTCTGACTTATATAGGCGGTGACCCCGCCCCCTTATCCCGTCACAGTCCCTGGGCATGCTGGGACTATGACGGCATACGGGGGGCGTGGTCATCGGGTGATGACCACGCCCCCTAAAACGTCACAGTCCCAGCATGCCCAGGGACTGTGACGGCTTAAGGGGCGGGGTCACCGCCTATATAAGTCAGAGCAGAGCGCACAGAGAGCATTCTAGCCCCAGACAGCGTCGTGTCAACATCAGGAGAAGAGGGCAGAAGATTGAAGATTGAAGACCAGGCTCCTCCGCTTTAGCAAAAGAGCGGCAAAAGAGCAGAAGAGAGCGGAGGAGCCCGGCAGAAGATCCGGAGAGCGTGGAGAAGAACCGGAGAGACCCCCGAAGAGAAGAAGGCAGCAGACCGGGCTCCTCCTCTTTAGCAAAAGAGCGGCAAAAGAGCAGAAGAGAGAGGAGGAGCCCGGCAGAAGACCCGGAGAGCGCGGAGAAGAACCGGAGAGACCCCCGAAGTCGGAAGAAGACCCCCGGAGCTGTCTAATAAAATACTTTAAAAATCTGTGTAGTGTTTTTTTTTTAAATTGACACTTTTTCCCTAGGTGAATGAGTAGGGGTACCATGTACCCCATACTCAATTCACATAGGGTGGGGGGCCGGGATCTGGGGGCCCCCTTATTAAAGGGTGCTCCCGGATTCCGATAAGCCCCCCGCCCGCAGACCCCGACAACCAACGGCCAGGGTTGTCGGGAAGAGGCCCTTGTCCTCATCAACATGGGGACAAGGTGCTTTGGGGTGGGGGGGCCGCAGCGCGCCCCCCTCCCCCAAGGCACCAACCCCCCATGTTGAGGGCATGCGGCCTGGTACGGTTCAGGAGGGGGGGGGGGCGCTCGCCCGTCCCCACCCCCATTCCTGTCCGGCCGGGCTGCGTGCTCGGATAAGGGTCTGGTATGGATTGGGGGGGACACCCCACGCCGTTTTTTCGGCGTAGGGGGTTCCCCTCAAGGTCCATACCAGACCCAAGGGCCTGGTATGCTCTTGGAGGGGGAACCCATGCCGGATTTTTATTTAAAATTTGGCGCGGAGTTCCCCCTAAAGATTCATACCAAACACAGTGTCGGGCATTGGCGGGGATCCAAGTCGGATCCCCGTTCATTGAAAGTCGGACACATGCCGGCTTCATGTCGCAGGGCAAAGTCGGATCCAAAGTAGGACGGCTGTCGTGTCGCACCAGTGTGAACCCAGCCTTATAGGTAATCACCACACTACTATTTACAATAAACTACTGGAGGTAAAATAAAAAGGTGTCAGTAAAAGGCCTGCTGCTAAGCACTGTTATGTGTTCCCACACCACGAAAAAAGTGCAGCGCTAACTTACCAATTAATAACTTAACAATAATGGTGGAATCCTCCAATGTATGGAAATCTCAATAGGCTTCAAAATTACCACAGCACCAGTCTCTGTGATATGTAACATTGCATATAATACACATCAAACTGAAAAGAAGACATACCGTATAAAGTGAAATTTAGCAGGGATGGTGAAAACCCTTCCTATAGATATTTGCCATACAGATTAACTTCAGGTGCAATTAATCCAGTGATATGTGATTTCACATGTAATACACATCAAAATGATAAGACAAACACTTTTTAAAACTTAGCAGGGATGGTGGAAACCCCTCTACAGATAATTGCAATACAAATTAACTTCAAGTGCATTTGGAATTTTTATTTATTTAGATTGTTACATTTAATTTTATATGTTTTAGTTACTATTATAATGTACATTTTTGCACATGAAGTTCATTTTCCACCACACTTGCTAAGTCCATGTATTTATGGATCTTGTTTTGTGCAGTGGTGCGCAATTATGTTGGCACAGGAAGGGGCCATCCCCAAACTGTTCCCACAAAGTTGGGAGCATGAAATTGTCCAAAATGTCTTGGTAAGCTGACGCCTTAAGAATTCCCTTCACTTGAACTAAGCGGTCAAGCCCAACACCTGAAAAACAACCCCACACCATTACCCCCCTCCAGCAAATGATTTGGACCAGTGCACAAAGCAAGGTCCATAAAGACATGAATGAGCGAGTTTGAGGTGGAGGAACTTGACTGGCCTGCGCAGAGTCCTGACCTAAACCTGATAGAACACCTTTGGGATGAATTAGAGCGGAGACTGCGAGCCAGGCCTTCTTGTCCACATTAATGCCTGACCTCACAAATGCGCTTCTGGAAGAATGGTCAAACATTTCCACAGACACACTCCTAAACCTTGTGGATATCCTTCCCAGAAGAGTTGACGCTGTTCTACGGTGGTCCAACTCAATTTAGACTGGAATGCCATTGAAGTGTGTAAAGGCAGGTGTCCCAATACTTTTGACAATATAGCGTGTGTGTGTGTGTATATATATATATGTGTATATGTGTATATATATATATATATATATATATATAACACACACACACACACACACACACACACACACACACATGTATGTTTGAGCTTTGGGGTGCACACCCTAATTCAATAGGCCAGTGTTTCTCAACTCCAGTCCTCAAGGCGCACCAACAGGTCATGTTTTCAGGATTTCCCTCAGATGAAACAGCTATGGTAATTACTAAGGCAGTGAAACTGATCAAATCACCTGTGCAAAATAGTGGAAATCCCAAAAACATGACCTGTTGGTGTGCCTTGAGGACTGGAGTTGAGAAACACTGCAATAGGCTACGCACGCCTATGAAGTAAAGGTTGTTATTGGCTATCCATATAATGCTCTTTGCCTTCTTAATGTGATTCTTTTTTTTGCCCATGTGCGACAATTCAACAGGTTAAAGCTGAGCAGTCAGTTTCATTGCTGCCTGTTTGTCCTCACAAAGATTTCTCCATACTTTTTGTCACAGAACAGACCGAAGACAATGGTAACCAGTACCAATAGTGAGGGTCTCACTTCCCAGTAAAGGAAATAGGCAGCCATGAGTGTCTGATTAATAACACTTTTTGTAGCTGCTGACTTTTATATGAGTGGAACTCCGCTTTAAGCAAGCTGTGCTTCCAGCTATAGTAAAGGTTGAAGAGGTTAAAAACATGTCTGGCAGGGTTGCCTGGATCAAAGGGCTGTCTAAACATACTTAACATACCTTTGGCAGGTATACTTTCTCATAAATACATATTTCAGCTAATGGCATTTTCTGTCAGTAACAAAACAAACTACTGGACATCATCACTTGATTGATATACAATCCCCATTCCAAAAACATTGGGATGCTGTGTAAAATCTACATAAAAACAGAATGCAATGATTTGCAAATTTCACGAACCCATAACTTTTTACAATAGAAAATAGAAAAAAAATGTAAGAAAAAAAATGGTAATTTTGAAAATGATGACAGCAACACGACTCAAGAAAGTTGGGACAGGGCAACAAAAATCTGGCAAAGTAAGTGGTACTAACAAGGAAGAACATTTTGCAATTAATTAGGTTGATTGGCAACAGGTCAGTAACATTATTAGGTACAAAAAGAACACGACTCAGAAGAAAAGAAAGGAAGAGGTTCACCAGTCTGTGAAAAGCTGCATCTTAAAATTGTTGAACAATTTTAGAATAATGTAAAATTGCAAAGACTTAAAATATATCATCACTCACAGTACATAATATCATCAAAAGATTCAGAGAATCTGGTGAAATCTATGCGCAAGGGACAAGACTGAAACACAATAGTGGATGTTAATGATCTTTGGGCCCTCGGACATCGCTGTATTGAAAACAGGCATGCTTCTGTGATGGATACCACTGCATGGGCTCAGGGATACTTCCAAAAATCACTGTCTCTGAACACAGTTCACCATGCCATCCAAAAATACAAGGTTAAAGCTCTATCATGCAAAAAAGAAGCCATATCTGAACATGATCCAAAAATGCTGCCGTCCTCTCTGAGCTAAAGCTTATTTAAAATGGTCTGTTGCAAAGTGGAAAACGGTTCTGTGGTCAGACAAATCAAAATTTGACATTGTTTTTAGCAACCATGGGCACTGCATCCTTCAGGCTAAAGAGGAGAGGGACCTTCTGGCTTGTTATCAGCACTAAGTTCAAAAACCTGTACCTCTGATGGTAGGGTGGTGCATTAATGCGTATGGAATGGGCAGCTTGCACTTCTGGAAAGGCGCCATTAATGCTGAAAGATATATCCAGGTCTTAGAGCAGCATATGCTCCCATCCAGGTAAGGTCTTTTTCAAGGAAGGTGTAACGAGCCCCTTGCTTGCTCGGGTCCACTCTCCCGACACTCCTCTGCTGCTATAGAATCAGATTGCAGATGGCAACATCTGATTGTTCCGTTCTAACCCAGTTGTGATAGCTCAGAACAAACACCAGGCAGGCTGTATGTAAGTTCAACCAGGAATCTCTTTTATTGCAATATACAGGCTCTTTTATACACTAAACGAGGAGGTGCAGACCTCCTGCTCATATTACTCTAACAATACAGCTGTAACCTAATTAACATGAGCTAATTTACTAATCCCTTTAGACAGCCTAGATGACTCAGACATGACCTTTAGGTCAGACTGGCCATCTGATAGTTCAGAAAATCCAATCAACATTATCACAATAGCAGAGTTAATTAAATACAAACAACAATGGGGATCTAATGATTCTTAGATCCCATGCTAGAGACTTATTTACAATACACATTTTAGCAGACAACAGACAGGTAGCTGGAATTGATGACATTAGCATTTAACAGTAGGAGTCCCAACGGTATGAATCAGTCACTATTCCAATTTGGCAAATCCAGGGTCCCCAGAGTCTGTGTGTCCTGGGGGACCAGGATCCGAATCCACAGTAATAACGCCTCAAGGGTCCCCAGGCATACAGCTCACAAAGAGCACTGTTCCCCCAAATGCCAGGGCCCACGATCGATCGGCAAGAGGCTAGCATACAGTCCCCTCCAAAAGTCTCTCTCCCAGCTAGGTCTGTCACAGAAGGCCTTGCATATTTCAGCAGGACAATGCTAACTTGCATACTGCATCTATGACTACAGCATTGCTTTGTAGTAGAAGAGTCCGGGTGCTTAACTGGCCTGCCTGCAGTCCAGACCTTTTACTAATTAAAAATATTTGTCCTTTGCAAACTACACTTGAAAGTGTACTTGTAAGTGCAGTCACTGTAAATCTGAGGGGTAGATCTGAAATGAGAGGAAGCCTCGCTGATTTTATCATCCAATCATGTGCAAGCTAAAATGCTGTTTTTTATTTTCCTTGCATGTCCCCCTCGGATCTACAGCGACTGCACTTTCAAGTGCACTTTGCACTTCTAGTGCAAAGTGGATTTTCCTTTTGTAAATAACCCCCATACAGGGGCGTACCTAGGGCAATTGGCACCCGGGGCGGATCCTATTTCTGGCACCCCCCCAACAAAATTGCAGCATGCACAGCTTGTCGCTTAAAAAGAAGCATTAGCATTAAACTTCTTTTGACCGACAGCAGCTTAATTTAGGAAGGTTAGAGAAGTATAGTGGCAGGTTAGGGCAGTATAGGGCTGTACAAGGTATTATGGTTGCAGGTTAGGGCAGTATAGGGCTGTACAAGGTATTATGGTTGCAGGTTTGGGCAGTACAGGGTATTATAGTGGCAGGCAAGGGCTGTATCGGGTATTATGGGGGCAGGTTAGGGCTGTATAGGGTATTATGGGGGCAGGTTAGGGCTGTATACAGCGACAATGTGCTCACTTACAACATAACTGGCGCTGAAGATGCAGACACACGTGGCTCCTGTGTGCTCTCCTCTTTCTCCTCCTTCAGCTGCAGGATCAGCCAGTGAACGAGTCTTTGGGAGGAGTGGAAGAGTCAGCCACACCCCTGGCTTCGCCCACCAACTCCAGCTGCCTCGGGAGACATTGAAGATCGTCGAGAAACAGCCTGCCTGATTGGATGACTGGGGAGACAGGCAGCCGCCCTCCCTCGAACCGCTGGGCCCCCTGCCGACCCAATGAACTTCTGATGCTTACAAAGCTGGGAAAGTGCAAGGCGCCCGCTCATTATGATAGCCCTGCTGTGATCTTCTCTCCGGATCACACTGCACAGCCCCGGACTGACGCCCCCCCTAATGTGCGGCACCTGGGGCGGACCACTCCCCCTCTTGGTACGCTACTGCCCCCATAGTGTTGTTAAAGGACGAGGGGATGCTACACTGGTAAACATGGCTCTGTCCCAACTTTTTTGAGATGTGTTGCTGCCATCACTTTCAAAATTACCTTATTTTTCAAATTAAAATGGTACATTTTCTCAGTTTAAACATTTGATGTGTTTTTTATTGTGAATAAAATATGTTTTATGAGATTTTCAAATCATTGCATTCTGTATTTATGTAGATTTACACAGCGTCCCAACCTTTTTTGGAATTGGGGTTGTAAGAGAAACCTTTAGAAGTATTATAGTTCAGTGTTTATTTCCTAGGTTATTCTACAGTCATACAGTTGATAAGCTCCTCTCCATGGCTCACCTCACCACCTGTCCCCTCGCAATTACTGCAACCACCTTCCCGCACTATCCTAAACTCCCTAACCCACATCTTCAACCTCTCCCTCTCCTCCGGCACCTTTTGTTCGTTACTCAAAAATGCACTGGTTACCCCCATACTTAAAAGACCCTCACTAGACCCCACCTGTTTGAATAACTTAGAACCCATCTCCCTGCTCCCATTTGCCTCCAAGCTCATCGAACTTGTCCTTGTCCGTGACCGAATGAGTCGCTACCTCACGGACAACAACCTTCTCAACCCCCTACAGTCCGGCTTCCATCCACAACATTCCACTGAAACTGCCCTACTAAAAAACTTGCCAATGACCTACTAACTGCTAAAACCAATGGCCTTTACTCCATACTCATACTCTTAGACCTCTCTGCTGCCTTTGACACAGTTGACCACCTGCTCCTCCTCAGCAAACAAGACTCCCTTGGCCTCCATGATTCTGCTTTATCCTGGTTCTCCTCCTACCTATCTCGGCACACTTTCAGTGTCACTTACAACTCTATCTCCTCCGCTCCTGTTCCTCTTTCTGTTGGGGTACCCCAAGGCTCTGTCCTTGGGCCCCTCCTATTCTCGCTCTATACCTATTTCCTGGGCCAGTTGATAACCTCCCATGGCTTCCAATACCACCTCTAGGCCAACGACACCCAGATCTATCTCTCCACTCCTCAACTCACCACCTCGATCTCACGGATCTCAAACTTACTGAATGACATATGAGCTTGTTATATTTCCTTCTTCCCGGTCCCCCCCCCCCCATGACTTTACCATTAAGATCAACAGCACAACCATTGGTCCCGCCACACATGCCAGGGTGCTGGGTGTAATCCTTAACTCTGACCTTTCCTTCAGCCCCCACATCCAATCACTGGCTAAATCCTGCTGCCTTAACCTCTGCAACATCTCCTGGCTAATGACACCACAGAGCAACTTATTCACTCCTTGATTATTTCCCGCCTTGACTAGTGCAACTCTCTCTTTAATGGCCTACCCTTACACAGGCTATCCCCCCTTCAGTCTATTATGAATGCTGCTGCTAGACTAATACACCTCACTAACCGATCCATGACTGCTGCTCCTCTCTGCCAATCCCTTCATTGGCTACCCCTACCCCACCGTATACAATTCAAAATGCTAACTACAACATACAGGGCCATCCACAACATCGCCCCAGCTACATCACCAACCTCATCTGCAGATATCGCCCAAATCGTCCCCTCCGCTCCTCCCAGGACCTCCTGATCTCTAGCTCCCTTGTTACCTCCTCCCATGCTCTCCTTCAGGACTTCTCCATAGCCTCTCCTATCCTCTGGAACTCCCTGCCCCAGTATGTCCAATCAGCCCCTAACCTGTCCACCTAAAGAAAATCCCTGAAAACTCACTTATTCAGGGAAGCCTATGTCACACCCACCTAACAACTGTCCCTGAGCCACCCCCATCAAATCATTCACCTCATCTATTACCTTTTGTACCACCACCCCCTCCCTTTAGAATGTAAGCGCTACAAGCAGGGCCCTCTTGTCCCTTCTGCATTGAACTAAACTGTAATCGTGCTGTCCCCCTCTACATTTTAAAGCGCTGTGTAAACTGTTAGCGCTATATAAATCGTGTATAATAATAATACTCAATACACTACTCCTAAGCCATATAACACTAACAAAGTCACTTGATATTTTACTGTTTTATCTATGGCAACTGACCATTTTATTAAGTTCACATTCCAGGACACCAATGTAAAAATGATAGTGGAATATTCAAAGTTCTCTATACACAGTTTATTCATGGTGTGAACCCCTGCACTGTGTGAATGGTATAAATCTAATGTGTATTGTGAACTAATCAATAAAAATCAATATTAATCAAAGATATGTGTATAGGTTGCTGCACCCCCTGTTGTGTTCCCACAATATAACGATGATAAGATTAAATATGGGTTGTGCAGCCTCACAATAACAAGTCAAAATAAATACTGTGACAGTGAAGGCATAAATAAGCAATAGTGTAAAACAACAATATTCACATGAAAAAAAATCACACATAAAGATAATTAAAGTGCAAATGCTAATGGTAAATAGGTGAAATCATATATAGGTGTCCATTTATGAAGGTGTGAAAAATATTCTCTGCTCCATTCTCCGGCATTCATAGAGGAGATCGTTCTCCTCTGAGTGCCAGTTTATGAAGCTGTGTTGATCGCTTCTCCTTTGGTGGAGGGAAGCTATCTACAAGTGCTTCAAACAGTGGAGAATGCCCCCTGATACTGGAATCTCATGAAACATAGTGAGCAGGGATGAGCTGAACACCCCCCGGTTCGTTTCGCACCAGAACATGCGAACAGGCAAAAAATGTATGCGAACATGCAAACCCTATTAAAGTCTATGGGACACATGAAAAATCAAAAGTGCTAATTTTAAAGGCTTAAATGCAAGTTATTGCCATAAAAAGTGTATGGGGACTCGGGTACTGCCCCAGGGGACATGTATCAATGCAAAAATACGTTTTAAAAAAACCATTTTTTCAGGAGCAGTGATTTTAATAATGCTTAAAGTGAAACAATAAAAATGAAATAATCCTTTAAATATCGTGTCTGGGAGGTCCCCTTAGTCTGCCTGTAAAGTGGCGAATCTGTTTGATGTGTACAACAGTGCTGCAGCAAAATTACATTTCTAAAGAAAAAAATGTCATTAAGGGCCCTTTCACACTGAGGCGGTTTGCAGGCGCTATTGCGCTAATAATAGCGTCTGCAAACCGACCCGAAACAGCCGCTGCTGTGTCTCCAGTGTGAAAGCCCCAAGGGCTTTCACACTGGAGCGGTGCGCTAGCTGGACGGAAAAAACAGTCCTGCTAGCAGCATCTTCAGGGCGGTGAAGGAGCGGAGTGTATACCGCTCCTTCACCGCTCCTGCCCATTGAAATCAATGGGACAGCGTGGCTATACCGCCGGCAAAGCGCCTCTGCAGAGGAGCTTTGTGGTGGTTTTTAACCCTTTCTCGGCCGCTAGCAGGGGGTAAAACCGCCCCGCTAGCGGCCGAATACCGACAGTAAAGCGCCGCTTACAATAGCGGCATTTTTCCGCCCCCGCCGCCCCCGCCCCAGTGTGAAAGGGCCCTTAAACTTGCTCGTGGCTGTAAAATATTGCCGGCTCCTGGCAATATAGATGAAAAATCACGATGTCTAACAGACCCGAAAAATAGAAAAAAAGACACCCTGCCTCTGTGGGATGCCTCCCGGCGACTGCTGTCTTTTGGCTCTGACAGCTGTTACATAGGCAAGGGCGGGGCCACCCGCTGACACATCCAAATGACCCTGCTCCCTCTGACGTCTCATGACATCAGAAGGGGGCGGGGTCACTCAAGAGTGAAAAGAGTTTACCCAGACCACAGCTTTTCTCATGGATGGGGGGCTTCTTATGGGAAAGGGGAACTTTGATGTAAAGAAATTGGAATGAGTGATAGGAATATCATCACATTGTGAACCTGGTCATACAGTTTGAGTGTTTGGGGAAGACATTCTCAATCCTTTGATTTGAAGCTGCCAGTCCTGACCAACCATATATACCTTGAGCGGTGCCAGGGACGGAGGGCTTATCCCCTATTGTGTTGGATTTGTAAAGTTTGAAAATCCATATTAGGAATCCGAGGTTTGGAAACAATTGTATTTGAGGACAAATCTGCAAATAGCTACTGATGACAAAAACTACCTGCGGAAAAGCTGAAATTAGCTTTGTTCTCTAGTGGAAAAGCTTTGTGAATGAGGTGTTTTCTTTCTTTGATCAATCAAACAATAATTTTTAAAAATCACTTGATATGCCTTTTTTTTTTAGCATGCAGGGTTTTTTTTATTGTAGTTTAATAAAACAGGCCTTAAGTATGAATTGGGGTAATCACCAGGCAGATCTCTAAAGTTAGCATATAATGCTGGATCATACCAAATTATGCTAAACATAATAGGCATGAATAGTTGGGAAATCTAACTTGTAATTAGATGCTGGCAATCACAAAATGCTAAAGGTCTGTAATGACTACTTTAACATGTTATATTTATCCCTCAGCAGACTTTATTTTTTTGAAAACTGACAAATTTTTATAAATTTTTCATAGGAAATCCTGAACAACCCTGCAGCATGAGTACAAGAACTTCAAATTATTTGGTACCGAGAAGTAGCAGGCCAACAAAAAACTGAAAGTTAGGCCATTCAATACAGCAGAGGTAAACACGCATCAATTATAGAAGATACCCTTTGCTGGTTGCGAAGGGAAACCAAAAGGGTTTAAAAGAGAATAGATGAGGACAAAGAGGAGAAGAAAAAGAAAGGTAAAGAGAGGCCCCCTACCAACCCCAGGGCCAGATACCACTGCGTGTCACACATCAGTTTCAGTACTAGGTGTCATGGATCTGCAGTAATGTTTGTCTGTCAGCTTGCCTCTCCATGTGTTCAGCTTGAGAGACCAGCCGCCCTTCACCTGGTCTCTCCTCAAAGCCTGGCTCCACCCCAGGCCCTATCAGGGAACACTATATTAACCTGTGCACTGCAAGCCAGCCCTGCTGATCAATATTGTGTGTTTGGCTTCCGTGTGCTCCTTGCTGTGTGTTCTACCTCTGATTCTAGTTACCGATCTTGCCTTGTTCCTGACTATCCTTGTCTGCTTCATATCCCGACCTTGGCGTGTTCCTTGACTATCCTTACCTGCTTGTTGCCCCAACCTTTGGCTATCTCCTGACTATCCTTTGTTGTCGCAGTCTGCTGCTTCCTCTATACCTTCCTGTACTCTACTGTGAGCATGAGCTGGGAAGCCCTGGGGGTCGCGACCTGGAGCCAGACTGCAGCTAAATCCATCCCTACATCTGGTGAACACCCGCTGGCTCTTAGATTCTGTGCCCTGGCAAATCTCATGCTCTAGCTCCCAGTGTGATCTGTGTTGGTGCTCCAGAATACCCGCTCTCCTGAATCACCTAAAGCTCCATCCGCAGCAGTCACCCGTAGGGTCCACTACCTTGCAGTGCACTCCTGACCCCAACGAGGTGCATCTGTCATCTGGACTCAGGTGACCTGACACTAGGCCTGTAGGAGAAAAATCAGGTGAGTGGAGTCTCCAAAAGATCTCACGGTTCCCATATTCGGCTATATTTGTCTAGGGAGTTATTCAGAGAGACTATGAGATACTCCATCCTCTCCACATCCCAAATCCTTGTATACAACTCAAACAAAGCTCTTAGCAGAGTTCTTAGTGTTTGAAATAACATTTTTACCAATTCATGATAAGGGAAACAGCCATTTTATGATTATCTCTACCCAAAATGGCTATAGGGGAAGATGCGACAGATTAGTAACATGGAACATAAGAATAATGAGAAAGTGCAAAAATATGAAGAACAGAGGAACAGAAAATTTCCTGTGGTACAAAGGTGACCTTTTCTATAACAACCTTTAAAGTAGTTCAAGAGAATGTACAGCTAAAGATAGTCCTCTGCAAATATGTGGACTCTAAGTAAAAGTCATTAATTCAGCAAATTCTTCCTACTTAATTACCTGCATCTCTATTCTGTTCATTCTTGGTAAAGCTGAATGGCCCTAGCTCACCGATATAGTCTCAAGTGAGTCATAAAATATCATAATTATGTAGACTACAGGGACTAGAACAATATGCTGCATGAATTGAGCAGAGTAATGGGAGAACTAGAGTTTAAATAAATGACACTGCTTATTTAAGTAAGCAGGACTTTTTTCCAAAAGATTGTTCCACACAAAAAATTTATTTTTATTATAGGTGCAGCCTGTTGGCCCCCCGATTCTTATGTCTTAGATATGCCAACAATGAGACCTCCCTACATTAATGTCTTTGTTGCTCCCCTGCTGAAAGTTTTTCATGCTCCTACCCACCTCCCTGTGCCTTAGAGCCTACTGTTGCATTCTCCATAATGTTAAATAAATGAACAAATGCTACAGAAAGAGTGAGAGTCTCAATGGTCTCTGCAGTCATACAGACCTTGGAATTGAACCTCAGTTAGTCTAGTAATACAGTCCTAAAGGCTCCAAGCATTGCATTGAGAGTCATATGCCCCTATACCAGGAAGTATTGGGTATTTTTGCAGTGCTCTAGATCAGGGGTCTCCAAACTTTCTAAACAAATTATGGATTGGCGGTCCTTCAAACTTAAGGGGGGGGGGGGGGGGCAGAGTAGCCAGTATGAGTAGAAAATGCCACAGCGACAGTGGGAGTAAAAAAATTATAGTGTCCATATTCAATAGAAGGCAGAATAGTGCCCCATCATAGGTATAAGTGGAAGGATTGGTGCCCCATCATTGGTATTAGTAGAAGGAATATAGCCCCATCATTGGTATTAGTGGGAGGAATATAGCCCCATTATTATTATTAGTGGGAGGAATTATGCCCCATTGTTGGTGTCAGTGGAAGGAATGGTGCCTCCTTGTTGGCATCAGTGGGAGGCATAGTGCCCCAAGAATCGGATAGAGGCAGGCAAAGGACCACATTTGGCCTACTGGCCACAGTTTGGAGACCACTGCTCTAGATGATGGAAGAGGGTAACAGAGAAGCACAATGAACATAAGCATCTACAATAGAGCAGCCAATATATCACATGAAATTATTATTTTTTTGCCTCATGTAAGCAAGGTGCCAGTTTTTGTAAAATAGGAATCAGGAATGTTGTTTTAAATTCATTCTTTTGATTCTAATGACATTAGACCGCTATTAGAGGTATCTTCATATACTCCCTTCCAACTTGACACATGCATTCTTGAGCTTGAAACTTTCCAAACCAAAAATCTTCTTTGTATTCAGGTCATGTCTGCATGTCTATGTTTTAATTTCTGTGGCTTCTTAAGATATAATTTAATAAATACAATTTAAAAAAAGTTATAAATACAGTGATAATTTCCAAATGCAAAAGTTCCAGAATAGTTAAATACAATAAAAATGTTGCTAACCTCTTGATAAATGGGTTGCAAGTATCATTTGAACTGGAAAGACACTCGATCCTCACTGTACTTTTCATTACAAAATCCCTCCTGTAATTGCAACTACTGACCGCATTTTAGTATACCCCAAACAGATTAGATGACTAACAAAAATAACACAATAATAACACAATGTAATAATAGCCAGCACTATGTAATGTTTGTAAAACTGAATAATGCATTCTAAATACTGCACTTTTCTGCTTGACATGCTCCTCAGTAAGAACGTCGCCAATAGGAATTTTGCATAAGAGTGACTACAGCTTTGCACCTGCTGTTGTATCAACAGAGAAAGGTCAATAGAAAACAGTGATCATGTAGTTTACAGTTTAATTTCTTTACAAAATATGGTTTGCGTAATAAGGCAATAACGAGTCTGGTGTTTGGATCTAATATGGCTTAATGAAAACATTTGCATATAGAAAGGGCTATAATAACACTTTGCTGTGTTTGCCTGAAATCGAGGTCACACAGACTAAATACAATGGAACTTTGAATATCCAGAAGTGCGATCATTCACGTTGTCGCAACTGCTAAGATAAAATAAGTTAGTCATATAGAGAGTATATAGAATTGAAAACTTGGATTGGGAGAGATGAACAGCAATGCAAAAACACTGTACAGCATTACTAAGCATGAGTTTGGTCTGCAATTGTAATAGCATATCCTGTATGTCTATCCCCATTCCTGATAGATTTGGTTTAGTTGTGTTTAGGATATTCCTTAAAGCCTCATGACTATTAGAGATGGGCCGAACACCCCCCGGTTTGTGCTAGAACTCTCGAATATCGCTAAAGTTTGGACCCGAACAATGAACCCCATTGAAGTCTAGGGGAGCCGAACTTGAAAAATCAAAAATCTCCATTTTGAACATTTATATGCACGTTATTGGCCATAAAAAGGGTATGGGGGCCCGGCTACTGCTCTGGGGGACATGTACCAATGCAAAAAGAACTTTAAAAAAAGATTGTTTTTAAAGGAGCAGTAATTTTTATGATGCTTAAAATGAAACAATAAAAATGAAAAATTCCTTTAAATATAGTACCTGGGAGGTCCCCTTAGTCTGCCTATAAAATGGCACATCTGTACCATGTATAGAACCTGCTGCAGCAAAACTGACATTTATAAATAAAAAATAAAAAAATCATTTAAATAGATTTTCCCTGCAAGCATTCTTTTTTTGGACAAGCTGGAATTTAGACGCAGGGCGTGTGGGCCGCAGGGAGTGTTCTTTTTTTTTTTCTTCGATGCAGCAGCTGGGGCAGAGAAATTTGCCTGCTATACTCTTCAGCTGGTGGTGTGCTGCTGGCAGATGTGTTGCAAGGACCTGTGACATCCTTTGTTATACCCAGTGGCGGAACTATAGGGGTCGCTGCAGTTGCACTTGCGACTGGGCCCTGCTATTCTGCCGCTGTGGGGGGGGCCCAAGACCCGGCATCTCCCCCTGCACCTCTGGCTTGCCGTTTAGAATGCAGTGGGGGGAGGAGGGAGGCAGCGATCGGCAGCTCTATTGTGCCTGTGGGCAGTGGGATCTCCCTGGAGCTTGTAGTTCTCTCTTCCCGAGTGTCAGTGTATACAGTGGAGAGAAGAGGGGAGGGGCCTCTGACCCGGGCAGGTATCAGTTTCACTTTCAGTGAGTCGCTCTGCTTGTACACTGTTGCTGATACATGCCAAGGTCAGAGGCCCCTCCCCTCTCCACTGTATACACTCGGGAGAAGAACTACAAGCCTCATGGAGATTCCCTGCCTGTGGACATCATAGAGCTGCCGATGGCCGCCTCCCACACCAGCCAGGTACATGGGGAACCTTTTGAAGGAGGGGGGGCCAGCTGTCTGGGAACCCTGATGTGGGGGGGGCTTTCTGGGGACATTAATGTAAGGAAGAGGCTCTCTGGGGACCCTGATGTATGGGGGAGGGCTCTCTGGGGACCCTGATGTATGGGGGGGGCTCTCTGGGGACCCTGATGTTAGGGGAACTCTCTAGGGACCCTGATGTAAGGAGGGGCTCTCTGGGGACCCTGATGTTAGGGGGGCTCTCTGGGGACCCTGATGTAAGTGGGGCTCTCTGGGTGCCCTGATGTAAGGGGGGATCCCTGGGGACCCTGATGTAAGGAGGGAGGCTCTCTGGGGACCCGAATGTAGGGGGGGCTCTCTGGGGACCCTAATGTAAGGAGGGCTCCCTGGGGACCCTGATGTAAGGGGGGTTCTCTGGGGACCCTGATGTAAGGGGAGGCTCTCTGGGGACCCTGATGTAGGGGGAGGCTCTCTGGGGACCCTTATGTAAGGGTAAGCTTTCTAGGGACCCTAATGTAGGGGGAGGCTCTCTGGGGACCCTGATGTAAGGAGGGGCTCTCTGGGGACCTTGATGTTAAGGGGAGCTCTCTTGGGACCCTGATGTAAGGGGAGGCTCTCTAGGGACCCTAATGTAAGGAGGGCTCCCTGGGGACCCTGATGTATGGGGAGGCTCTCTAGGGACCCTGATGTAAGGAGGGCTCCCTGGGGACCCTGATGTAAGGAGGACTCTCTGGGTACCCTGATGTAAGGGGGGTTCTCTGGGGACCCTGATGTAAGGGGAAGATCTCTTTGGACCTTAATATAGGGGGAGGCTCTCTGGGGACCCTGATGCAAGGGGGGGCTCTGTGGGGACCCTGATGTAAGGAGGGGATCCCTGGGAACCCTGATGTTAGTGGGGCTCTCTGGGTACCCTGATGTAAGTGGGGGATCCCTGGGAACCCTGATGTAAGGAGGGAGGCTCTCTAGGGACCCTAATATAGGGGGAGGCTCTCTAAGGACCCTAATGTAAGGGGGGGCTCTCTGGGGACCCTGATGTAGGTGGTGGATCCCTGGGGACCCTTATGTAAGCGGGGGATCCGCATTCAGATATGTAACGAGATATATATATATATATACATATACACACACACACACATACATATATATTATATACATGTGTATGCCCGCCAAACTGTATGACTTTCCTTACTTAGCTGCTATGGGCTCTAGCCTGAGATTTTTTGTAGACCTAGCAACGCCCCTGGTGGGGGCCCTTCATGGTTTCTTGCATCGGGGCCCTGAAGATTCTAGTTACGCCTCTGGTTATACCTGTCAGTGGAGGCTGCTGAGAGGTCATAAGATATAGCGGGGTAGACATGAAAGGTGAGGAGTGAGGAGGAGAAGAATTGTGTCCCTTTTGTGTGGCTTTCAGGTGCTCTTGTAAACGGGCTGAGTAGAGGGAGGTTAAATGTAGACCAAGTGAGAAAAATTAGGTGCACACCAACATCTGTCCAACAGGTTTATTGAAAGACTGCCACCAGGACTAAAAACAATGAACCAAGGGGTGACGACGTTTCACGCATACATTGTGCTTCTTTAAAACCCAAAGGAAGAATGACCTACCAAACCTCTAAGAAGAGGACACTCCCACCCCGCACAGTTGTAGGGTGGTGTGATCAGCTCTCCCCTTATCTTGATGAGCAAAACTAAAAACATTCTGAACAACAATACAAATACATGTGTGTAAAACCAAAGTAACCACATTTAAAAAACTGACACCATAGAAAAAGTACATACAAAAGTGAATACAAATATTTGTATGGAGGACACCAAAACACATGCGTCTCCTAAAGCGATAACAACAAATCGCAAAAAGAGATGCATGGGATATATAGTGTCCACCAACCGTCCGCACAATACAAAAAGGAAATAGACACAAATGTACTATGTGGGGACATGTGAAAATGGCCCTGATAAATATCAGTGGCAGACCTGAATATAGTCAGTACAGGGCTGAATCTACCTAATCACAACCCCTGACATACAGATAAGTATATGTAGGCGAATGGCCAAATGGCTCCTGGGGGGCTCAAATGAACAGGAAGTGTTAGTGTGGAGAGACACCATATTATACATGCTACTTCTTAGGCCTTATTCACACGAGGCAGATCCACTTAGCGGAGTCCGCCAGCTCAGCAGGAGAGCTCTCTGTTGATCTCCGCCGAGCCGGCGGATGACAGGTCTGTCTCTGCTCACTTAGTGGGGAGGGGCCTGTCAAAGCGCCGCTGATTCCTATGGAGCGATCTGACGAAAACGGACAGCATGTCCTTTTTCATCAGTTCTCATCCAATCTGCCCAGACGTCTGATTTTAGTGGATCGGATGGCAGACGGGTGTCAGCGGACACAACTCCGCTGACATCCATCTCCCCATAGAAGTCAATGGATGGCCCGCTCGGATCCGCCTGAAAAACGGACAGGCAGATCCAAGCGGGCTTGCCATGTGAAAGGAGCCTTAGTTATAAAAATGGCTTGCATCCCACTCAAAGTTTAAGCCGGAGGGAATGCGTGTCTGGAGCAAAAAAATCCAGAACACCTCCATGCAGCAAAAAATACGGAAAATATCCCCACCTCTCTTGGGAGTGCGGATCTTTTCAATAACCTGAACCTTCATAGCAGAAATATCACCAGCATGGGATTCCCTGAAATGTCTCGCTACATTTGTATTTTTATTTTTCTGGACACTATACACATGTTCGTGAAAACGGTTCCTGAACCTTCTTGTGGTTCTACCCACATATTATATGTGGCACAGATCGCACGTGATCAGATAAACCACATATTCGGCGTTACAGTTGTAAAAAGATGAGATGTCAAATTGTTTCTGAGTAGTTGTGGCCCTTCCTGGAGGTAAATGCGTTGTCAAGCATGTGGTACCCAAATCGCTGTTGTTTTTGCCACGCTTGATCTGCTTGTGGCAGAAATTGCAAATTGCAACCGTGTGATCGACTGCACATGTGCTAAAAAAGGCCCACACAGCTGAGCTGTGGGAAGTGGGCTGAGCGATAACAGCTCCACAATGTGATGGAATAGGGTGGTTGTTGTCTACTCTTCCATGATGGCTGCCTCGTTGGGGTTGTGCCTCACCCTCACTTTCCTCCTCTGCTCTATCCAGCACCCAAGTCACGTCAGTGAACTCATCATCATCATCCTCATCATCACTGGAGACAACTTGGCAATACGCTGCAGCTGGGGGAACATGACTGCCAATTTGATGTTTATCAGTGTTCTCCTCTCTTTATAGGCTCATGTTACTCCCTTCCTCTATCTCAGAACCAAGTAATGTCTGTGCATCATAAAGAAGAAAATGTCTAACCCTGTGTTTAAATACTTTAGCTGACTCCTCCATTCATCATGCTGGGGCTATGGCAGGAGTAGCTGTGGACAAGGAGGCAGAATAAGCCACTCTGGCAGTTGCGGTGTACTGTGCACTAGTGTCAGCTTGGGTCATAGGGGATCAGGAGGATGAGGATGGATGGTTTAGTAAGCCAGTCCACCACCTCCTCTGCATGCTGTGGCTGGATAGCATCGGCAACATCACCTAACAGGGACAAATGTGCCCTGCCTGAGGATATATAAAGAAAAAATTCCCCTAAGTGGACTTTAACGGCACTTGTAAGAGATTATGGATAGTAAAAAGATATAGCAGTATATAAAAAGTAGAAAAGTTTATTTATTTGAAAACAACATATGTTAAAATATTATGTACATGAAATTCAACAAAACATTTACATAATGAATAGATTCAGTATTATCACCAAATAGTGTTTTTTTACAGACGCTCTTTTCATATCCAACGCGTTTCGGGATATACAGTATTATAGTCCTTCTTCAGGGGTGTAGAAGAAAAGAGAGACTCATATGGTATGTTTCGTTGATTGGCTTTAAAACAACTTGGAAATAGGATAGCATTGGACGTTAATGCTGATGGAGTTGCTGTCCCTTTAACATCAAAGTTGCTGCATAATAGTGTCACTAGGCAGTAATCTCATTTAAGGAGGTATATTGTTTTACCTACCTCCGTCTTCCATGGATGCGTGAAGGCCAGAGCGGTATACTGAGGCAAAAAGAGAGATCCCTATGAGTAAAAAAGGGGGAATTAAGTGAAACTGAGGGAATGGAAAATCTTTAATTAGTATTGGTGTAGATGGGGTTTGAAAATGAAGCAACAGTCTGTAAATATATGATGTGGGACAAAGAATACATTGCTAGAAAGTATATAGATATTATATGTCTAATGGAAATTGAGGCATGTGTAATGCATATTAATTGTAGGTCAAGATAATAACTAAAAATGAAGAAATTATAAAAATATAAAACTTATGTTATGTTGTATTGATATCAGCAAAAGATAATAATCATAAAGAGTATCAGTACATTTTGCGAAATAGCAAGTGGACTGTGTGGTGCTGGCTGCAATTGTAAGGTAATATGTTAGCAGGGGTGAGAGTAAAAAATGCACTTGTATGGTAATATGTTAGCAGAGGTAAGAGTAAAAAATGACAGTGTTATTAAGATAAATAATGGTAGTTTCCTATGCTGCTTATATGGCTGAATGGCTATTTTTAAATTGGTAAGTATTGGAATTTATTTGTATAAGAAGAGAGGAATATTTAGTATAAATAAACATTTTATATTTCAATACATAGTTGTGATACTGAATCTATAAGTAGTGTTTGCAAACTTGAATACTGTCTGTAAATCATAGCAATATGTACAGACAGATCTGTTTTTGCAGGCATAAATGTAGTCAGTGTAAATGGTTATTAAGTATCTTATAAGGTTGATAGCTATAATGGTCAGTATATAGAAGATATTTTAACAGCAAACATAGTTATATATTAATTCCAGGTGACAGTAATGTTCAACTTTTAAGAAAGGGAAGTAAATGAAGGGTTATATAGTAAAGACATATATGTCAACTTGGAAAATATAAAAAGTTTTAAAGATACCTTTTTGAGGCAGTTTTGTAGTAAGCCAGTCACGCATCCCAGCATTCAGCATGTACAACGCTCGAGCTGGGAGTGAGTGAATTTGGCATTTATATGAGATAAACTCCAGGTCAGCTGGCGCCACTAATTGCGCTCAGCTGAGTAATGGAGTCTAATGTCAGGGAAGTCTCTGAACCGCCCCCTGAGTCGTGGGTGCGTGGCGCCGCCCCTACCGCTCACGCGCCAGCGTAATCACGTTGGAGCGGCGTTGCGCACACCCGGCCCACCGACACGATATGCCACGCCGGCGGACTGCGCATGTCCGCCGGAGTAGCAAGATGGAGGTCGTGGGCGGAGATGGAGGATCGCCCAGCTGACCTCTTATAGTGCCGCCCAGATAGTGTACCTGGGCGGCTTTCCGTGCCGGGCAACCGCTCTGGCCAATCGCACCCAAGGGAGACCTGGGGAAAGACGAAAGAAGAAAAAGTATTAATTCTTAAGAAGCATGTTATAAATCCTGTATGTACCAAAGAGCACAATGCTTCATAGAAAATGCAAGACATTCAGTGACAAAATAAAAGCAGCAACATTAATGAAGGGACAAGAGTATATATACATAGAATAATATACTTTCGGTGGGTGACTGTTGGTGAATGGAGAAAACTAATGAAGGCAAAACTAATATAGTAGTGGAGTTTCATATAGGCAGTCAAGGAAAAGGCAGAAAAGTAGCAGGCTAATTATTGATACAACAATATAAGTTCTATAGTTCAACTGTTGTTTGGTCTGGGTAAAAAATAAACATTATGATATAGTTCCATAAGTACAAGCGGCTGACTGACAATGGTACACGGCAGGTCGATTTTGTAAGTGCAGGCTAAGTATTACATATAATAATACATAATATCATAGGCGTGCGCAGGGGGTGTGCCGGGTGTGCCTGGGCACACCCTAATCACCTTGTGTGGCGCAGATTTTCCCTGCTGATAGTTTACCAAAGCCCCTAAACAGGGCTCCTAAAAGGAATTGTAAAAAAATAAATAAAATAAAAACCTACTGACACCATGCACTGCCCTACTGAAACCAACCTCTGCCCTACTGACAAGTCCCCTGCTCTACCAACACTGTCCATGTTTTATTACATTTGAGGTGCACACCCTAATGCAATAGGCTGCGCACACCTATGCATAATATGGAGATATAAACGTACATTGGTATGAGAGATCAAGGACAAAAACATATGGAGAAAAGTATTGGTCACGTTGCAGTTTTAGGATGTCTGTCCATGGTCATATATGTCCTCACATATGCAGTGATTTAGTAAATTGCCTTTTCAATATAAGATAGATGTGTATTACATTACAAAAAAATATACCATAATTCGGAGAGCATATGAAAGATGTTGCCCTAGAGTGTAGGGTAGATATACCATATGTTATAGGGTGGTTTGAGAAGCATCTACAACAGTTGCATATAGTATAGTAATCTCCTGTATTAAAGATAGATTTGTAAAAGTATAACTAAAGAAGACATATATGTCATGGACAAAGCAACAGGAATTCCAGGCATATATAGGCCATACACAATATTTTGTCATTCCATTCATGTGAAAAATATATATTGATGTTACACAACCAGAAGGATAAATCTCCACATTAATAGCAAACAGAGACAGTGAAAAGAGTATAGAAAATAGACGTTGTCAAACATTAGTTAGAGGTCATTTATTTCTCCATTCCACCGGAGCTGAAACCCTCGAGGAATGGTTTAAAGTAAACAGCCTCATTTAAACCTGGAGGTGAAGTCGCCTTTAGTAAATAGATCCACCTCAATTCCCTTTGGAGGAGGATTTTATTCCAGTCACCCCCCCCCAGGACTCGGATGTATCCGATCTAGTATTAGGAATTTAATCCTAGGGAAGTTCCCTCCATGTACTGATGAGACATGACGGCCTAGGGGGAGGTCAGGATCACAGGTTTGCATAGAAAGTATGTGTCTATAGGCTCTTCTCCAGAATTCTAATTTTGTTTCTCCCACGTAAAAACAACTGCAGCTACACTGGAGCAGGTAAACTACTCCAGTGGTTCTGCAGTTAGCGAAATGTTTAGGATAGAATTTTTTCCCATTGGGGAGAGTGGGATTTTTCTGTGTGAGCATATACTTGCAGTAGTGGCAAGAGCCACATATGAAAGTGCCCTTGTATTTGCAATGTGTTCTCATTGATTCACTTTTAAATTCACTGTTTACAATTCTATCACTGATAGATATGGCTCTTTTAAATGTGAATTGCGGTTTGTCTGGCACAAAGTGACCCAAGGATGGATCGAGGGTCAGCATGTGCCAGTACTTTTCAATGATTTGTAACTTGGCGATGTTGTTGGTTAAATGTCGTAATAATTCGTAGTTGGTTTGCTTCGTGGCGTCTAGTGGCTTGGAAAAGGGTATTCCTGGGTTTTTTCATTACTTTCCTGAAAGATTTTTTTAGGGAAGTGTGGGTATAACCCTGTGCTAGTAATCTGTCTCGTAGATTGCCTGCCTCTCTTATAAACGTATCAACATCTGTACAGTTGCGCTTAATTCTCAGATATTGGGAATATGGTATAGAATTGATGAGAGGTTGTGGATGAAAGCTGGTAGCGTGGAGTATTGTGTTGCCTGCGGTAGTTTTTCTGAAGAGCTTGCTACATAATTTAGAAAGGTTATCCGATTCTTGTCAAAGGACATAGTGAATGTTAAGTTGAAATCATTCTTATTCATTCTTGATAAACACTGCTCGAGTACATCAGTAGGGCCGTCCCAGATGACCAAAATGTCATCTATATAACGGTACCATCCCATAATAAAATTGGTGTACTGAGTAAGGTTCTCATCAGAGAGGAACATCTTCTCCCACTCCCCCAGGTACAGGTTGGCATACGATGGGGCACAACATGTCCCCATCACAACCCCCTGCACCTGGAGGTAGTGGGAGCTATTGAAAGTAAAGACGTTATGGGTAAGGATGTATTTGAGCAGTGCGACAATGAATTCATTATACGTAGGATCAGTGGCCGTATTTTGTTGGAGGATATGTTTGATAGCTGCTAATCCACGTTCATGTGGAATTGGGCTATACAACGTCTCTACATCAATTGTTACCAAATACGTTTTCACCTGCCTGAGGATAGACCACGTCCACTTTTGCCTCTGGATGCAGACACTGCTGGCCCCCTCTTAGTGGCATGGGAACGTCTGCTTCTCCTTGTTGGTCCCCCAGACAGTAAGGGTGGGGAGGGGGGCTTATTACCCAAATTGAATAGAAACTGGGAAATGTGTGATTGGATGCACTTGATTGAATAAAAAGTGGTGTTTGGTGCACTTTAAATTGAAGACTGGCAGGCAGGGAACAAAAAATAAAAAAATCAAGCAGCAACCAAAAAACAAAAGGGTATACAACACACTCTATACAGAACTAAATGTTATGTAATGTGTTAAACACTACACTATACTCACACACTATATCAACACTACACTAACACTCTACACTCAGAGTCAAATGTCATGTAATGCTGTGTTAAACAATGCACTACACTAACACACTACACTGTCACTACTACTGACACACTATACTCATACACTATACTAACACTACACTAACACTAGTCACACTATACTAACACTACACTTACACTAGACAATAACTCACTAAATCGCTAGTAGCAAACTGAGCCCTGCTCTATCTATCTCCACTCCAGCATGATGCAAATGCTTCCTATGGGAAAATTTACCTTTTAGAGTGGGGTGTGACTATGAGCACTAAGCCGTGATTGGAGAAAGTCATCATCACTTTGTGCAATCAGGTCTGGTCAGGTACAAGGCTTCATCCAATTAGGGTCCCAGAATGCACTGTGGGCAAACATCCCACTGAGCGACCCGCAAATTCCAGTGTTTGTGGAACAGGCGATGTTCGGCAAGAACTTTTGCTTGGCTCGAACCATTCACCCAACACTAAGGACTATATTACTATTTCTGTTGTTAGGTCAGAATATTGGTGCTGATTGATACTCACGTCAGAACAGTGCTCATGACCTCACCCTTATTTAGGGATGGTCTCTTTGAAACCATCTGTCTTTTACATAATAAGTATGCCATTTTACTATCTCTACCCTGATTATTTTAAACTAATCCAGCCATTCAGCCATGTAAATAGAAATATTAAGGTTGGCCATATATGATACAATTTTCTTGTACAGTTTTCCTTAAGATTTACCAAAACCATCTAATATGAGATTAAACCTAAAACACTTTCAATTTGTATGCAAGCAGGTGGGCTCTTGCGCTATACAGTTGAAGGTAGGGTCGTCTTTAATATTGATTGGACCCTGGGCAAACATTTTCTTGGGCCCCCCCCTCCATGCAATTTTGTTCTCCACCTGCTCCGCGACATAGAAAATATAGAAGTTTACTGAATCAGATCAGGCAGCGATTGCAATTGGTTGCCATAAGTTACAGTGTATCATTACCGCTCACTGACTGCTAGAGGTTACATAACACATAACTCACTGATTAATTGCTAGAGGTTAAAGCACATGATTTTTGCTTGTTGATTGGTTGCTAGAGATTACTGTACATCAATACTGCTCACTGATGGGTTGCTAGAGGTTACTGGACATTCTTACCACTCGCTAATTGGTGGTTGCTAGAGGTTACTGCACATTATTACTGCTCCCTAATTGGTTGCTAGAGTTCACTGCATATCCTTACTGCTCAATGATTGGTTGCAAGAGGTTAGTGAATATCATTACTGCTCACTGATTGGTTGCTAAAGGTTACAGCACATCATCTCCTCACTGCCTGCTGACCATGAACTGGGGAGGTGAAGGAACCCAGCAATAGACAGAAAACTCCTAGAGATCCTAGGACTCCTCGGATCAGTGGCAATGCTGGGGGGGTCAGTGGCAATGCTGGGGGTTGATGGAGTCAGTGGCAGTGGTGGGGGGATGGGATTAAATAGGAGGCAGTACACTGTGGCAAATTCTGAATCATGTAGAGCAAAGCTGGAAATATTTGGCAAGTATATAGTGGTGGATTCTACACTGACCACCAACGTAATGGGGAATTTGCAATGACCACCAATGTGAGGGCGCATTTACACTGACCACCAATGTGAGAGGGAATTTACACTGACCACCATATAATGGGGGGGGGGGGATTTTACATCATCCACCAATATAAGGAGGGATTTCTACGCTGACACCAATGCAATAGGAACATTTACAGCAACCACCAGTGTAAGGTGGGATATACAATTACTAACGTATAAGGGGGAATTTACACTGACAACCATTGTCAAGAAGATTTGTACTGACCACCAATATAAGGTGACACTTACACACCGACCACCAATGTTAGGGGAAATTTACGCTGACCACCAATGTAAAGAGGGCTTTACATTTATCACCAGTGTAAGGGCAATTCTGCACTTACCACCAATGTAAAAGGAAATGTACACTGATCAATGCAATGAAGAATTTACACTGACAACCAATGTAATGGGGGATTTTACATCAAGAACCAATAAAGGGGTATTTCTACACTGGCCACCAATGTAAGGGAGGATTTACACTCACTACCAATTTAAAGGGGGCTTCAATATGGACCACCAAAGTAAGGGAGGATTCGAAACTGACCACAAATGCAAGTTTGGATTTTTTTACCGATTACCAATATGAAGAGGAGTTCCTACATTGGCCACCAATTTAATGGGGATTTACACTGACCACTGATGTAATAGGAGCATTCACAGTAACCACCAATATAAGGAGTAATTTACACTGAACACCAATGTAAGGGGGACCTTCACACTGGCCACTAGTGTGAATGAAAGGATTGTACACCAAGCCCCAATGTAATGAGAGGATTTACACTCACCAATGTAAATGAGACATTTAGACAGCATTCACATTTGTGTGTGTGTCGGGAATGCATGCAAAATCACTTTCCCGACACCACAGAAACTTGTTGCCCTTTAGCATATACACAGCAGTGCAATTAATTGTTAATGACACCCTGCTGAAATGTGCGTATTCATATGCACCAAAATTTAGGGTGCTGTGGCACCATGTTATTTTGAAATGGGTTCCACCTCCAATTTGCTTACCTTTGCAGAACAGGCTAATGTTAGGCTTAATGACCACAGTTGTAGGCAGGACTTTCAAGCATGCCCCTTTAACTCCCCAGTGGGCAGCAATCAGCAGAAGTGATGGTGGCTATGACCTCGAGGGAAGGCATGGTATACATATGAATGCCGCCTCTATGTACATATCAATGGCACCGGTCCGTGTCTATTTACATATTAATGCCACCATGATATATGGTGATTAAAAACAAGACATTAGGATAGAGAGAGGTACAAGGAAAAGAAAGGAGAACAAAGAGAAAGAGTAGTACATCCTAAGGGGTACCATAAGTGTACCTGATGCTAAATATACTGTACGAGTGGAAGGGACTTGGAGTGCTAAATGTCCGCGGGTTATGTTCTCATGTATAATGTTTTACAACTTCAATAAACATTCCTTATGTTAAAAAAAAAAATTGTCCGCGGGTTAGTGGCGCAAATTACTTGCCTTTGGTGCTGACTACCCAAGCTACGCCACTGGGGCTGCTTTGAAATTATTTCCAGGGCTGGTTTTTATGCCCAGTCCGGCCCTGTCTGGGAGACACTGCAGCTGGCCAGCTACATGTTACTGTGCTCCCGACGATCCTATTTTTTCCATTCAGCCAGAGTTGTGTGTCCTGCAGAACATGTATTGTTGTAGTCATACCTCCTTGTATCTCCCTCCTGGCATCCCCATTCAGCCCCATTCCGCCCCATTCCAGCACTTACAGTCAAAGAAGAACAAGAAATGATCAGTCCACTGCCCAGAGAACACGCAGTATGTGTCCATGCTCCCACCCACCTGCATTATCCTCCTGCACACCACAGACCTGCCTGCCTCACAAAAGCCACATGCTCCTCTGGCCCTCCTCTGCTAGAATTCATTTCCTCAGCCAGCCCCGCCTCCTATTCACAGCTCCTAGCTGACAGCGGTCCCAGGGCAGCCAGCCTACCGGGAAATTTCCCACTATCCCAGTTGGCCAGTCCGGCCCTGAGGCAGAGTATGTATGTCACCTGAGAAATTATCACAGCTTCTAACTTTCTAAAAATGGAAGGACGGGGCAATTTTCAGAGCTATTTTTTTCTGCAAAGATATACAGACTTCACAACTTTTCTGCCTGTATGTATGCAAACATCAATTTTAGACTCCAGTTAGCAATACACACATGCAGACATATAACAAACACAAATGAGAGAGACATACACAAACCATACATGCAGCTTATACATATACAATATTCTAAACAGCAAACTATATACTGTACATACGCCACTGCAAATTATTCTTACAATCCAGCATAAACATACTCAGTTTTCCCTTCCGCATCCTCTCTCCCCCACTGTGTGTGCTAGCTACGGGGCTCCTCCAGGCTGATAGACCAGACCGCCCATGAAGACACTGGTGGAGGGTGCAAAGCAAGAGTTGGGAGTAGGGACTAAAAGCTGTAAGCAGAGAATAGAGTCAGGGGTTGGGGCTGTTGCCTTCTGAAACATATCTCTAAAGCACGCAATAACTTTCTAAAGAGTGCAAAGTCCTGAAGCTGTTTTTATTGCGAGTCATACTTAGTTAAAGCCAATGTGCTCCAGGGGTTCAGAAAATGCCCCTTGATCAGTACTTGACAGATGCTTGCTAAATAAAACAACATTACTGGACTGATGTATGGAGTGGTCCCTAAAAATAATTTATATGAAAAGTAACAAGAATCTGCTCCAGAAGTTGGATTAAGCAGCCTGCCAGTATATACAGTATGCTGTTTTCTTCAGCATCATAGCACATCTGGCACTTCTTAGTTGCCCAGTAGTCTACCAAGATGTGTGCTGTCCTGTGGTTGTTACTCTTTGGAGAACTGGCTAAAAGAGGAGAATGTTTCCTGTACCAGAGAACTATGTTCCACCTGGAATAAGCACTAGAGCAAATCGGCCAGCACCCTACATTTCCTCTGTACCTTTTAAATAATTTTCTTCTCTGTTTACCTTACTCGGGACATCTAGGGTTTCTTCCTAAAATGTAAGGGTTGTGAACCTGATTAACCATGCCTATGTCACCTATAGCAGTTGTAGCACCCTGGTCCTAAGCAGGGCTGCTAATAAATCTAGTTTTGCTAGGTGGTAAACACTGAAGAAATGGCTGCACTCCAAGATCCATCAAAATTCTTTTTTTAATGAACGAACATCCCAAGTGTTACAGACAGTTCAAATGGTAGACGCGTTTCACACACTAACAGGTGTGCTTATTCATTAAGCAACCTGGCCCTAAGCAGAGCTGCTAATAAATCTAGTTGTGGTAGGTGGTAACTAGCCTGGCAAATTGGTAGTCTTTGATCCACTGATTTCTGTCCTAAGTTCAATTTGTAGTCTCTCTCTTCTGTCAATAGGTGACACTGTTGCTTTTAGCATTAGGATGATGGATTACAGTGAATTCAGGTGATGAGTAAATATGTTGTCTCAGCCAATTAGCAGGAGATTCTTTTGGCCGCTTTGCATGCTGGGATAAGCTATTAATTCGGAAGGAGTGAGGTGATCAGTGTTCTTTTCCCCCTGGGTTGCAGCCTGGGTGGGTGTGTGAGGAGTAGCCGCAGAGGCTAGGCTCGAAGTCTGGGGCCTAGCCACGTGTCTTCGAGGCTCAGCCCGAGGGGAGACTGTTTGTTGCCAGGGGTAAAGGAGAAGCAGTTGCCAGAGGGATGACCATTCCTGTTGCCAGAGGCAAGCATAGAAGGGATGAAGTTCTAAAGGAGTACCAGAGCAGATGCTTCACTGGTTGGGGACGGTGAAGTAAGTGGGAAAGCTTCAGTGGAGGGTCATCCTGGAATACAACGGTTAGCTGTGAGTAAGGCATGAAGGAGTACGGCAGGTAGCAGTAAGAAAAGCTTGAAGATAAGTACGGTTAGCTGTGGGTGAAGCTCGAGGGATCCAGCAAGTAGCTGGGAGTCCAGAAAGTTTAGTGAGAGACGGCGAGCTGAGTTTGAGGATCTACAGTGGGATACTGTGAGTTAAGGCGGAAGATCTACAGTGGGTTACTGTGAGTTAAACTGGAAGATCTACAGTGGGATACTGTGAGAGAAGTTGTTGCTATAGGAGACAGCAGTTGCTACAAGATACAGATTGCTGCATTCAGCTTAAAGGCCCTTTTTTCTGTATTGCTGTCTGCCTAGTTCTATTTTTGTCTGCAGAGTTTGCCTAACTGCTATTGCCTTTGTCTGTGGTCTAACCCTCTCTCCCACCATTCCTGTTAAGAGAAATAAAATCTCTTTGTTCATTTTTACAAAAAGTGACTGGTGCCCAATATTTCCACCTTGCACCACACCCACTATGCCTAGTAACCTGCACCCTGAGGAGGAATGTCACTTCTCCCTGGCTCTGAGGGCCACCATCAGGCCCTTGTAAGTCAGAGAGACCGCTACATTTTGGTGCCCAACGTGGGGCTTGACGTCATTTTTGCTGTGGTTGGACTGCAACTGCACAAGGGTTTCATCTGGCTCGGTGGGAAAGTGGCAAGTAACATCTTTATTTATCAGAGACTGTGTTATTATCCTTGTGAATTGTGTGGGAAAGAGCCTAAGTGTCTTTTTGCTCTTGGGAGAGTGTCAGCATGATCTTTTGTCACTTTACGCTAGTGCTGCAGGGGTTAAATCTGACTCCATGATAGTTTTGGCACGCTGCTGGAGAAGAGGGGCAGGCCCTGAAGTTACTGAAGAGCATGTGAACCAATCCTTTGGCAGGGGGAGGAGTTGTCGCTCTGCAGAGGAGAAAAAGGAGACGCTGCTGTGCGCCCTGCTATTACCAGTACACTTGTTGAGCTACTGTTATCAAGTGGAGAATATGGCGCAGTTTGGAGTCTCAATGTCAGACTGGAAAGTCTATGTGCCGGGCATTGGTGCTGACCCGGGGGGGGGGGGCTGAAGGAGGTCCTCACTGATACAGGAGTGCGGTATGTACCAAAAGGTAGCCTGGCGCTTTACACAGCGGGATGCTATGAAGCAATTGGGCTGTTGTATGCAAAGTGTTCCAGCATAGCTACCAATGTTCATCCCTGGATTACCTGTGGGCACTGTGGAGAACCACTACTAGAGGTAGTTTTGCCAGCCCTACCCCTACGGGTGCTACAATTGAATTGGGACAAGTGTGTCACTATTCCTGCTACAGAAGTACCTGTGAACACTGCTACTGTCACCTTGTTTGCTGAAGTGGCTGCTCTTTCAGCTGTTGTGACTGCTCCAAAGCCAGGCAACCCAGTGATCTCCCGTGGCCGAGGTAGGGGCCACCAACAATCCTTGATGGTGGAACCTCCCAGGGAGAAGACAACGGGTAAGCCTGATGTGATAGAAGGCAGTGTGCCTGTGGGGACTGTTAAACTTGTAGCCACTAAGGGAGCAGAGTTTAGAAAGTCTGCTGTTACAAGTTCAAAGTGCAACTTGCTCCTGGCTCAAGAGTTTTCAACTGGGTCTGATTCAGACTTTCTGTCCGATCTGATATATGATTTGTTTTCTGATAATGTGTCCTGGCCTGAGAGGTGGTCAGAAAGTAAAGGTGAGCAGCAGTGTGAGCCCGCAGAGGAGGAAGTTCTCTCCACTATTCAAACCTCCGGTGTTGGGCCTGAGTTGTCAGCATCTGCATCACCTTTTCTTTGCCCTGCAAGTTCTTTGGAATAGGAGCGGTGGGCTCACCATGCCAAAACCCCTGATGTCATGGGGCAAAGGTCCTCTCTATTTACAAGTATGTCTCAAAAGCCTGACAAAATTGCAGGCTATTGTGTCAAGTGTGCCTTAGATACACAAGTGTTACCCGGATGTGGGGATCCTAAACTATTGCCAAGATTGTCCAAGTTGCAAAGAATTGCCATGAGAAAAGTGGCTGAGGAGTATGGCTACTTATACCCATATGTGCCAGAAAATCTGGAAGCTGAAATCCAATGCAAACAAGCACAGTGGCATAGGTGTGCGCAGCCTCTTGCATTAGGGTGTGCACCCCAAAGCTCAAATACATATGCATGTGTATATGTACTGATGGTGTCAGTAGGGCAGTGGACAGTGTAATTTTGTTTATTTTATTTTTCAAAAAATTATTTTCTTTTGTAACATTTTTTTGGGGGATGAAATATCAGTGGTCTAAACAGGGGGAATATGCACCACACAAGGCGATTAGGGTGTGCCCAGGCACACCTGGCACACCCTGTGCGCACGCCTATGCACAGTGGGTTGATGCTGCTATCCGGGAGTACCTCAAAATTCCTGCTCACTATGATATAAGAAAGTTGTCACCCTGACATTCTGGGAAGTATACAAATGTTCAAACCTGGGACTTTGGTCCCCATATCTACCCAGACTGTGTTGTTCTTCGTAGGCCTAATCAAGTGGATGTTTAGCACTACATTACTACTATTGGATCATGTGGAAAGCGTGTTCAATTACCTGATCCTCGTTACTTTTGGTAATGTTCTGCAATCATTGAAAGTTTGTGTCAAGTCAGTGTGGAACACAGCGGTGTGCTTAGTTCGGCTGTGTCAGTTCCACGGAAAGCTGTTCTGCCTTTGAAATATGTTGAAGTGGGGACACTCCTGCCTGCACTGTTGCTGCTGGACTGTGCTCCTGATACCAGTAGTTGCAGGGGGTGCCCTAAAAAGTGACATGCTGGCCTGTGCCCTGGATTGCCAGTATGCCTCACTCTGCAAAGTGACATGCCCTGGATTATCAGCATGTCTTGTTCTTCATATGTGAGTAAAAGTGATCTAAGTCCCCGGTTGTGATAAAGAAATGCTGAGATATGTTCTATGTGCAAGGGGACCTTGTTGTTCAGGAAGATGGAAAAGTTCTTCAAGATTACAGTCCTTTGCAAGCTTGTGTTTCTAATGCCCCGTACACACGGTCGGACATTGATCGGACATTCCGACAACAAAATCCTAGGATTTTTTCTGACGGATGTTGGCTCAAACTTGTCTTGCATACACACGGTCACACAAAGTTGTCGGAAAATCCAATCATTCTGAACGCGGTGACGTTAAACACGTACGTCGGGACTATAAACGGGGCAGTAGCCAATAGCTTTCATCTCTTTATTTATTCTGAGCATGCGTGGCACTTTGTGCGTCGGATTTGTGTACACACGATCGGAAATTCCGACAACGGATTTTGTTGTCGAAAAATTTTATAGCCTGCTCTCAAACTTTGTGTGTCGGAAAATCCGATGGAAAATGTGTAATGGAGCCTACACACGGTCGGAATTTCCGACAACATGGTCCTATCACACATTTTCCGTCGGAAAATCCGACCGTGTGTACGGGGCATAAGATGTTTGTTTAACCACTTCAGCCCCGGAAGAATTTACCTCCTTCCTGACCAGAGCACTTTTTACGATTCGGCACTGCCTCATTTTAACTGACAATTGCGCGGTCGTGCGACGTTGTACCCAAACAAAATTGACGTCCTTTTTTTCCTTTTTTTCCTTTTTTTGGTGGAATTTGATCGCCTCTGCGGTTTTTATTTTTTGCGCTATAAACAAAAAAAGAGTGACGATTTTTTAAAAAAAGCATTATTTTTTACTATTTGCTATAATAAATATCCCCCAAAAATATATAAAAAACAATTTTGTTCCTCAGTTTAGGCTGATATGTATTCTTCTACATATTTTTGATAAAAAAAATCACAATAAGCGTATATTGATTGGTTTGCGCAAAAGTTATAGCATCCACAAAATAGGGGATAGATTTATAGCATTTTTATTATTATTATTTTTTTTTTTTACTAGTATTGGCAGCGATCTGCGATTTTTATCATGACTGCGTCATTATGGCGGACACATCAGACAATTTTGACACATTTTTGGAACTATTGGCATTAATACAGCGATCAGTGCGATTAAAAATGCATTGATTACTGTAAAAATGTCACTGGCAGTGAAGGGCTGAACACTAGGGGGTGGTGAAGGGGTTAGCTGTGTTTCCTGGGAGGTGATACTAACTGAAGGGGGAGGGACTGACTACAGGAAATGACAGATCGTGGTTCCTAGCTAATAGGAACACACGATCTTGTCACTCCCGTCAGAACAGGGAAGTGTGTGTTTACAAACACTCGTCCCTGTTCTGTGTCTCCTGGTCACGATCGCTCGTGGCCGGCGATCATCGCGACCGTCGACCACGAGCATCGGCACCCCCGCTGTGCAGCGGCCGTGCGTCTGCTATCCGGACCCTGCAGTTCACTTACAGTAACGTGATTTTGCGCAGGGGAGCCAGCCTGCCACAGTAAAACTGCGGCGGCTGGTCCGGAAGTGGTTAAAAGTAGCCATGCACACAGTTCCAGTGCTTGTTCTGGAGAGAAGTGGAACTTGCTGGGAAGTTGCTGGCCATGTTGTTGCAAATCACAAGTAAAATACCTATTGGACTTTGGGGCTCCAAGGACAATGGGATTTTAGTTAGTTAGTAAGGTAGACTGTGCTGTGTTAAAGGGGCAAGTCTTTTACCTCCAATCTGAATCTCATGGACTTAAAGCGGGATTTCGGCCAGCTAATTTTTTTTTTTTGAAAGTCAGCAGATACAAACACTGTAGCTGCTGAGTTTAAATAAGTAGACTTACCTGTCCTGGGTGCCCGCGGTGTCGGATGCCCGAGGCCGACCTGTCCCTCGGCTCTCGGGTCCTGGCACCGCCATCCCAAGTAAGGGAAACAGGCAGTGGAGCCTTGCGGCTTCACTGCCAGTTTCCTACTGCGCACGCGCGAGTGGTGCGGCGCTTTGTGAATGGGACGCGATGTGTTGTGGGACACACACAGTTCCCATAACACATTGTGCCCCATTCCCCAGAAGACAATGCGGGGAGCAGAAGACTGAAGATCACCGCGGTGTAGGAAGAGGCAGATTAGGAAGCCTGCCTAGCAACAGCCATTTCACGTAAGTAAAAAATATATTTTTTTTTCCTCCATTTTTTTTTGTGCAATTTTTTTTTTCAGGGTGGACCTCCACTTTAAATGTTACCTATGGACTGTTCTTCCACTATTGACCACTAGATGGCATGAGCATGCCACTCTGAGTCAGTCCTAAATTCTTGTTTTCAAATATTCTAGTGTAGATGGAAGTGAAATTTCATTTTTAGATATGCTAAAATGCTTGTGAAGAATGGTGTCACTCTCACGGAAGTGGGGCTCTGTTTCCACTTGTAAATATTTCTAGGAATGGCTATTTGTTAGGATTGTGTGTATATATATATATATATATATATATATATATATATATATATATATATATATATATATATATATATATATATATATATATATATATATATATATATATATATATATATATAGGACATATTGCTGTTTACTTTACACCACTTTTTGTTGCTCTAATATTGCTATAATAGTAGAATATACTATAGAATGTTGATAGAATGTCATCTTTTCCATGTTGCATATCTAGGTGTTCCTGCATCCCTTGCGTCTTCCTCGGCTGAGGAGAGACAGGATCTTCACTGGATACAGTTATGTTATCTTTAATTGCTGCATCGTGTAAATATTTGATAGATGCATAGATAGATAGATAGAATATAGGAATATTTATAGGATAATTTTCACTGCTATAGTGTGGTACGCTACATGTAATTGTAAATAGAGTCTCATATTTGTTTGCTCTCATGTGAAGTATTACTTGTAATTGTACATATGTTATGTTCACCTACCTTTGTTACTAAATGTTCATCCTTCCCCCATCTACTTTTTGTCAGGACATTCACTCTCAGGTTTGAGGGTATATTTTTTTTTTTGTTTGCAAACTGCGGGACGTAGTTTCCTTGGCAGGGGGAGATTGTAGCACCCTGGTTTCTGTCCTAAGTCTGAGTTCAATTTGTAGTCTCTCTTTTCTGTCAATAGGTGGCACTGTTGCTTTTGGCTTTAGGATCATGGATTACAGTGAATTCAGGTGATGAGTAAATATGTTGCCTCAGCCAATTAGCAGGAAGTTCTTTTGGCTGCTTTGCATGCTGGGATAAGCTATTTATTCATAAGGAGTCCTGTGATCGGGGTTCTTTTCCACCTGGGCTGTGGCCTGGGCGGGGGTGTGAGAAGTAGCCACAGAGGCTAGGCCCGAAGCCTGGGGCCTAGTCACATGTGTTCGAGGCTCAGCCCGAGGGGAGCCTGTTTGTTGCCAGAGGTAAAGGAGAAGCAGTTGCCAGAGGGATAACCACTCCTGTTGCCAGAGGCAAGCCTAGAAGGGATGACGTTCTGAAGGAGTACGCTTCACTAGACAGGGATGGTGAAGTAAGTGGGAAAGCTTCAATGGAGCTTTCCTGGATCCACAGTGGATCCAGGAATACAGCAGTTAGCTGTGAGTAAGGCTTGAAGGAGTACAGCAGGTAAGTAAAGCTTGAAGATAAGTACAGCGGTTAGCTGTGGGTGAAGCTCGAGGGATCCAACAGGTAGCTGAGGTCCAGAAAGTCTAGTGAGAGACGGCGAGCTGAGTTTGAGGATCTACAGTGGGATACTGTGAGTTAAGCTGGAAGATGTACAGTGGGATACTGTGAGAGAAGTTGCTTCTATAGGAGACAGCAGTTGCTACAAGACAAATTGCTGCATTCAGCTTAAAGGCCCTTTTTTTCTGTATTGCTGTCTGCCTAGTTCTATTTTTGTCTGCAGAGTTTGTCAAATTGCTATTGCCTTTTGCCTAAAGGTGTCCTGTGCCCTAACCCTCTCTCCCACCTTTCCTGTTAAGAGAAATAAAATCTCTTTGTTAATTTTTACAAAAAGTGACTGGCGCCCAATCTTTCTACCTTGCACTATACCCACTATGCCTAGTATCCTGCACCCTTGGAAGTTGGGGAGACTGCTACACAGTGTTCCTCAATTTCAGTCCTCAAGGCGCACCAACAGGTCATGTTTCAGGATTTCCCTCAGATGAAACAGCTGTGGTAATTACTAAGGCAGTGAAACTGATCAAATCCCGTGTGCAAAATAATGGAAAGCCTGAGAACATGACCTGTTGGCGCGCCTTGGACTGGAATTGATAAACACTGTCCTATAGCAGCCATGCGGGCTGCTATGCCCATAAAACCATTATACGGTACATTCAATTTAAAGCCGAGTTTTACCCTGTATTTAATGTAACTCTCATCGGATTGCTCATGCACTATTTGGATAGGAAAAATATATATTTTTTAATATTTCCCCTCTGCTTCTGCCTTTGATTACCTAGGCCAGTGTCCAAACTGTGACCCAGGGGCCAGATGCAGGCCTTTATTTGCTTTTATATGGCCTTTGGGGCCATTCGCTGACACCAGTGAAGGGGCACTATTACTCGCAATGACTCCAATGATAGGGCGTAATTTCTACCAATGACACCAATGATGGGGCACAGTTCCTCCCAATGACACCAACAATGAGGCCAAATGACACCATTGATGGGACAAAGTTCCTTCCAATGACACCAATGATGGGGCACAATTCCTCTCACTGACACCAAAGATGGGGCATTGTTTACTCCCACTCAGGGCAGCCATCAGAAATGGTGGGGCCCCTTACACAGCTTTAGGCCTGGCCCCCCAGGCCTGACCGCCAACATTCCCCAGGGCCCGCCCACTGGCTGTCCCATCAAATCCACCTACTAACCATCCCACGCCCCCCTCCTTCTCCATCTCATGTTCTATATCCCATGTCCTCTTCGTCCTCCTGCAATCCCATCTCCTCCATCATCACAGATTAGAGGCACTGTCTCAGGTGGGAGACAGTGGGGCAGTTGGGAGGCAGTGTCACGGGGGGGGGGGGGGCAGCGGGACAGGTCGGAGGGAGTGGGACAGGTGGAAGGCAGTGTCACGGGTGGGGGGCAGTGGGACAGGTAGGGGGGCAGTGGGAGAGGTGGGGGGCAGCAGGACAGGTGGGAGCGAGTGGGACAGGTAGGGGCAGCGGGACAGGTGGGAGGCAGTGTCAAAGGTAGGGGGGCAGCAGGACAGGTGGGAGGCAGTGTCACAGGTGGGGGGCAGCGGGACAGGTGGGAGGGAGTGTCTCTCACACCTAGGGAAGCACCAGTCCCGGTCCTCCCAGCTCTCACCTGCCCAGCAGTGCCAGGAGGGGTAGCTGAGCCTGTGTCCCATCTCCACCAGGATCTCTGGCAGCAGATGAAAGAAAGGGGGGCTTCTCCACCCTGACCTCCTCCTCCATGGGGGGCCCTCCGCTGGCACCAACTGGCCTCACCCACCCCGCACAGCCCGTTACACACTGGTACCTGACCGGAGCTGAGCCTACATGCACAAAAGAGGGGGGCTCCTACTCCTTCATGGGGCCCTCCTCTGATAAACTGGCTTCACCCACCCCGCACAGCCCGGCGCACACTGGTACCTGACTGGAGCTGAGCCTACATGCACAAAAGAGGGGGCTCCTCCTCCTCCATCGGGCCCTCCAATCTGCACACACAAAATAGTGGCCACTACCCCCTGATGTCCTCCATGGGGCCCTCCGACCTGGCACCTGACCTCACCCACCCCGCACAGTGTCTGACAGCGGGCCCTAACTGCACACACGTGAGATCCACCCACCTCTTCACCCTCCCCTGCATCCTGCATCCTGGCAGCCGGTCCGCTCTGACAGCAGCTGCCTTGTGTTAAAGATAGACCTGTGGTCCGGCCCCTCGGATGTACGGGCCCCTTACATGTGTACTGGCTGTACCTCCCTGATAGCGGCCCTGCTCCCACTGATCCTGGGACATTTTCTACTCCCGAAGGTCCCAATTCTGCCCCCTAAAGTCTGAAGGACAGTAAACTGGCCCTTTGATTAGAAAGTTTGAAGATCCCTGGCTTAGGTGAATTACATCATCAGCTTCCCCTGTTTACTCCTAGGATATGAGCAATAGCAATCCCAGTCATTGGGCATTTCCATTGCTATAGCAACTTGTCAACAATTGGGTTTGTCAATACTGTGCAGGTGCAAGATTTTGATGTGGACTGCAGTTCACAGGTGGTAAGACAGGTGGCAGATTGGCAGAAGGAGCAGCCAAAAGGTCAGGGAAAATGGCAGACGGGAAGATGGAATGAAAGGCTTTGGTCACGTTAAGGTAATGATCGGGATAATTAGAATACTATGGCACACAGAAGCTGACTGAAAACCATTTTCTCCAGCATAAGAGAAAAATACTCACACAGAAGCTCTGTATGCTCGCCAGAAAGTCAGCATTAGCGTTACATTTGAAATGTAAGCACTGAAATTTACATGTCAATTTGGTACATGCTCATTGCAGATCTGTAGTTTGTAATTGAATCTCATCAACCTGTACGTAAATGGAAGAAGCGGAAACTTGCTGGGTGATGAACAGCAGCTTCTTCATCAGAAGGTGAGAATTTTTTACTCCATGATTAGGACCGGGAGGACATATTTTTATTTTTATGTCTAATTATGCACTTATCCTTTATATTAGCCAGACAGAAAAATAGATGAACCTACAACACCAAAAGTAAAGGGGAGCCACCAGACCATTACTATAGACTATTTTGGACTCCTTTCAAATGACTGTTTCTTTCAATTTATGCTTAGAGAAAATGTATTGCAGCAATTTAATATTTTTCTTTTTATCTATATATCCCCATTGCATAAATACAGCAAAAGGTAATTCAATTGAATGCATAATAAAAACTTGGAGGGGGTTATTGTGTACAGAGTTAGATTTGATTCACACTAGGGGATATATTCTAGGGATTGTTCTTTTCCCAATGTTTTAATTATTATCAGACTGTTTTTCTATTTGCAATTCATTTTCTTGTGCCTTTGAAATGCAAACCTGATTGTGCTACCTACTGAATAAGCCTTTTGTAACTTTAATTATTTCAAGATCTGTTCAAGGTCCATGAAAACATGAGCTCCATATTTTTCAGCCATTGTGTTAATAACACTACACAAATTTATTTCACACATGTCTGCTATTTATTAAGGGATATTTGAGTTTTGTTTAAAAGTTAAAAGTCACTATACAAAAAACTCCTATTACAACTCTAATAATAAGTATTCTTGAATTTACTGTTAATTTAAATAGCGTGTTATTTATGACTTTACTGGAACAGCCAGATATTAATAACAGTAAGCTGATATATTTATGTGATAATGCCACAGTAAATACAAAATGTAATTACATATAGGTAATCAATTCATAGAAAACGAATCTGAACTTGTTACATTGCCTTTTCATATTTTACTCTAACATTGGCCTTTTTGTATTTTAGTTTCCTGTCTTTATGGATAAAAATGTAATAAGGATATCTATTCACACCTAATTATGATTATATTTACGTTTAATATAACATATAAGCACAAGTTAAAGAAAAAATACATATAGCACTGGAATATACACTGGATTTGTTGACATCTGACTTTCACACCTACAAAATCTGTTGAACATCCCATTCCAAAACCACAGCTAATAATATGGCACCCTCCCCCCCTTTTCTGCTAGAACAGCCTCCACCCTGGGAAGGCTACAAGATTTTAAAGCGTCTGTGGGAAATTGTGCCAAATTCAGTCAAAAGAGCATTTGTGAGGTCAGGTACTGATGTTGGATGAAAATATAAGCAAGTTATTGAATCATGCACTTGGAAGCTTGTTGTATGCAGAGAATACTTTACTTTCATGGAGGATTAACAATGCATGTCTTACAGGAAATACAATACAAGTACATGCACTTAACATAGACAGAATATCCTGTTATTGCTTTACCATAGAATCACACACTATCATACTGCAGTGCCACCTGCTGGAAAAAAAGGCATAATGCATACAGTACATATTGTCAGTTTATATAAGAAACTTTACATTACATGTTGTTGTTCTTCGAACACCCATTCTCAACAGCATGTGCTTTGTCAAATTATATTCAGCTTCTTCTGGAAAAAAACATGACGTTCCTTAAAACAAAAGGCTTGGTGAGTGCATTGGCAGTCATCTCCTCTGACGGACAGTATTGAATGTCAATAACACCTTGTTCTTGATTGTCCCTCAGTAGGTGATACTTGACATCGATGTGTTTGGTTCTGGGATTGACCCTTTCTGATTGCGTACGTTTTATACTTCCCTAGTTGTCTTCAAAAATGGAAATTGGTTTTGAAATGTCTATTGCAATGTCCACAAAAAGTTGACAAATCCACATTGTTTCTTGACATGTGCATGCTGCTGCAATGTACTCTGCTTCAGTTGAAGATAGAGCGACAGTTGCTTGCTTTCGACTAGACCAGGGATCCCCAAACTACGGCCCTCCAGCTGTTGCGCCACTACATATCCCATGAGGCATTGTAACACTCTGACATTCACAGACATGACTAGGCATGATGGGAATTGTAGTTCCTGAAAAACTGGAGGGTCATAGTTTGGAGACCCCTGGACTAGACCAACTTATGGTTCCTTTCCTATACTGGAAGATTAATCCACTTTTGGATTTGCGGTCTGTACAGTCCCTGGCCCAATCAGCATCCACATATCCGACCAGTGTTGGATTTGATGTTTCTGGTAACCATAACTTTATCTGAATTGTTCCTTTGAAGTATTGTATCACTCTTTTTACTGCATTCTAGTAATGCTGACAGGGAGTTGAGACTTCCCTGCATAGTATGCCCACTGCTGTGGCTATGTCTGATCTGGTCACAGTGGTAACATATAGCAGCTTACCGATTGCTCTGCGATAGGGCTAGGTGATTTTATCCAAAAAAAAAAAATTTGCAATTTAAAAAAAAAAAAAAAAAAAACTCGATTCACGATTCAAATCAAGTTTTTGTTTTTTTTGGACACCGTGCCGGTCCTGAGGAGCTGCAGGCAGGAGTTTTAAGGTGAGGCCGTGGCTTCGGCCTAGTCTGCTGCGTCCAGCCTCGCGGACTAAGCCGAAGCCGCGGCCTCACCTAAAAACTCCTGCCCGCAGCTCCTCAGGACTGGCGCGGTGTCAGCGCCTGTCCTAAGGAGCTGCAGGCAGGAGTTTTTAGGCGAGGCTGCAGCTTCGGCGTCCGGCCTCGTGGACTAGGCCGAAGCCGCGGCCTCACCTAAAAACCCCTGCCCACAGCTCCTGAGAACCGGTGCGGTGAAAAAAAAAATCTAAAAAAATCGATTTGCTTAAATTTTGAATGGATTTGACCTCTCAACTCGATTCAAGATTTAAATCGATTTTTTCCCCAGCCCTACTCTGTGATACATGTCATTGTTGGGTAGTATTGTTGGGTCTGCTTCATTGCTCTTTTGATAGCCTGGTTCCATAGGAGTTTTCACTTCCTTTGCATCTTGCATATGGAATTGTTCCAAGATTTCTGAGATTTTCTGAGATTGGTTGAGAAGATAACTTCCATCTTTATCTCTCTCTATTTGGATTCCCAGATAGTAGCTAATGTTTCCTAGCTCTTTGATGTCAAAATTTTCTTTCAGCTTGTGAACTATCTGATTATAATCCCCTTCTTGTTCAAAACAGATTACAATGTCATCAACTTATATAAAGGATGTATATCTATGTGCCGGTTCACACTGATGCGAGTTCATAACAAATGTGATGCGTCAAAAACATTCTAAATTTGCATGTCATCCATAAAGTCATTGTTTTCAATAACGGTCGTTCACATACATGCGTTGCAATTCCTCTACGAATGCGATGCAATAAAAAAAAGGGTCCTGTGCGAGTTTACAGCGTTGCGTTGCGAATTTAGTCTCCATAGACATCAATGTAAATCGTTCTGGAATCGCATTGTTGGTTCAGATATGTGCGAATTCCACCACACTAGTCTCCACAAAAACCAGGAAGTACAGAGGAAGTTAACACCTTTTTTTTTTTTTTTACATTATGATTCCATTGGCTAGAACATCAATCGCAGCTATGTCCAACTCCTGAAATTCGCAGTAAAATCACGGTAAATTTGCACCTCACACAGGACAAAAAGATGGAACAAATTCACAGCGCAGCAGTGTGAACCGACACTTACTGTCTTCTTGATTCCTTGAGTAGAGACAGGGTTCTGCTTTACGACTTGAGAATCCCTCTCTGGTAAGTACTTTGTTCACGTTCTCATTCCACATCCTTGCAGATTGCTTAAACCCATAGATGCTCTTCTAAAGTTTACACACAAGGTTGTCTCCTTGTTAAAACCCTGGTGGTTGCCCATGTAGGGATCTTCCTTAATGTCTTCATATAGCTACCTGAAGAAAATTGCTGGTGTTCTTCTGATCCTATTAATATCACAGGCAGGCAGCTGCAGTATTTACAGTTATGCCCCGTACACACGGTCGGATTTTCCGACAGAAAATGTGTGATAGGACCTTGTTGTCGGAAATTCCGACCGTGTGTAGGCTCCATCACACATTTTCCATCGGATTTTCCGACACACAAAGTTTGAGAGCAGGATATAAAATTTTCCGACAACAAAATCCGTTGTCGGAAATTCCGATCGTGTGTACACAAATCCGACGGACAAAGTGCCACGCATGCTCAGAATAAATAAAGAGATGAAAGCTATTGGCCACTGCCCCGTTTATAGTCCCGACGTACATGTTTTACGTCACCGCGTTCCGAATGATCGGATTTTCCGACAACTTTGTGTGACCGTGTGTATGCAAGACAAGTTTGAGCCAACATCCATCTGAAAAAAAAATCGTAGGATTTTGTTGTCGGAATGTCCGAACAAAGTCCGACCGTGTGTACGGGGCATAAGTGTACTGTGTCCTCTGCACAGTGTGCACCTAAAGCTACCTGAAGAAAATTCCTGGTGTTCTGATCCTATTAATACCACAGGCAGGCAGCTGCAGGATTTACAGTTAGTGTACTGTGTCCTCTGCACAGTGTACACCCAAAGCTACCTGAAGACAATTGCTGGTGTTCTGATCCTATTAATAGCACAGGCAGGCAGCTGCAGTATTTACAGTTAGTGTACTGTGTCCTCTGCACAGTGTGCACCTAAAGCTACCTGAAGACAATTGCTGGTGTTTTGATCCTATTAGTACCACAGGCAGGCAGCTGAATTATTTACAGTTAGTATACTGTGTCCTCTGCACAGTGTGCACCTAAAGCTACCTGAAGAAAATTGCTGGTGTTCTGGTCCTATTAATACCACAGGCAGCTGCAGTATTTACAGTTAGTGTACTGTGTCCTCTGCACAGTGTGCACCTAAAGCTACCTGAAGACAATTGCTGGTGTTCTTCTGATCCTATTAGTACCACAGGCAGGCAGCTGCAGTATTTACAGTTATGCCCCGTACACAAGGTTGGACATTGATCGGACATTCCTACAACAAAATCCATGGATTTTTTCAGACGGATGTTGGCTCAAACTTGTCTTGCATACACACGGTCACACAAAGTTGTCGGAAAATCCGATCGTTCTAAACGCGGTGATGTAAAACACGTACGTCGTGACTATAAATGGGGCAGTAGCCAAAAGCTTTCGTCTCTTAATTTATTCGGAGCATGCGTGGCACTTTGTGTGTCAGTTTTTTGTACACACGATCAGAATTTCTGACAACGGATTTTGTTGTCGGAAAATTTTATAGCCTGCTCTCAAACTTTGTGTGTCGGAAAATCCGATGGAAAATGTTCGATGGAGCCCACACACGGTCGGAATTTCCAACAACAAGCTCCGATCGCACATTTTCCGCCAGAAAGTCCGACTGTGTGTACAGGGCATCAGTGTTCTGATCCTATTAATACCACAGGCAGGCAGCTGCAGTATTTACAGTTAGTGTACTGTGTCCTCTGCACAGTGTGCACCTAAAGCTACCTGAAGACAATTGCTGGTGTTCTGATCCTATTAATACCACAGGCAGGCAGCTGCAGTATTTACAGTTAGTGTACTGTGTCCTCTGCACGGTGTGCACCTAAAGCTACCTGAAGACAATTGTTGGTGTTATGATCCTATTAATACCACAGGCAGGCAGTTGATTCTGCTAGCTGCAGTATAATCAGTATATACATATACATTATATATACAGTATATATATATATATATACATACATCCCAGCTTTGTGCAGCTACATCTCACTGCAGGCCATTAGTATGTCCGGAAGGCCAACAAAGAGAGGCAGACAGTCACAAGCCAATAAAAGAGGGAAAGCAGGCTCTGTGTCTAGAGGCAACAGTGCTGGTCGTGGATGCGGTGCATCCTCATCAGCACGTGGCCGTAGGACACGCTTGTCCTTTTTTCGGCAGCTGGCCGTGTTGAGCCACAACATACCGAAGACTTGGTAGAGTGGATGACCAAGCCGTCCTCATCCTCCTCATCCTCTCTCACCCAGGCTCAGGGTACTTTCTCTGGCAAAGCAGCTGCCAACGCAGCCTCTTCCCTCGGCTTAATGGCATCAGTCACTCCTTCCTTAGCCTCACCATGTCCTCCTGAGGAGTCCCCCGTACTGTTTGACCACAGTGTTGGGTACATGCTCCAGGAGGATGCCCAGCGTTTTGAAGGCTCAGATGATGGTACCCAGCTAGAGGAAGGCAGTAACGTGAGCTCAGAGAGAGGGGGTGCCCAAGAAGGACAGCAATCTGGCAGTCATGTTCCCCCAGCTGCAGCATACTGCCAGGTTTGCTCCAGTGATGAGGAGGGAGGGGATGATGAGGAAGTCACTGACTCCATGTGGGTGCTTGATAGGAGAGAGGAGGAGGAGGAGGCACATCTCCATGAGGCAGGATGCCCTCCAGGGGCCAGCTTAAGGGCAGCACACCGAATGCATCACACCGTAGAGCTTTGCATGTGCAGGGCGCTGCTGTCTCTGCGCGTTATTCCAAAAGTTCTTTGGTGTGGGCCTTTTTTGAGACAAGTGCATCAGATCACACCGCTGCTATTTGCAACATATGTCTCAAGCGTATCTTGCGTGGCCAAAATTTCACCCGCTTGGGCACCACATGCTTGACCAGACATATGTCGACCTGCCATGCAGTTCGTTGGCAAGCGTACCTAAAAGACCCATACCAAAGAACAAAGCGGACCTCTCCTTTTCTCCTCATCAGCTGTGATCTCCAACCCCACTATACCTTCAGTCCTCTCTCTGCACTGAGAGGAATGAAGGTGTAGAATTAGGTGTGTCACAGCCAAGTAATTGAGGGCAATCTGCTATCAACGTCAGATTGTACCAGGCAAATTTTCCTGCCCCAGCTGTTGCACCGCCGAAAGAAGTTCGCTCCAAGCCATCCACATGCCCAGCGGTTGAATGCTAGCTTGGCTAAATTGCTAGCACTTCAACTGCTGCCTTTTCAGTTGGTAGACTCTGCCCCCTTCCGTGAGTTTGTAGAATGTGCGGTTCCTCAGTGGCAAGTTCCCAAATGCCACTTTTTCTCACGGAAGGCGATTCTGGCTCTCTACCGGCATGTGGAAGGCAATGTCTTGGCCTTGCTAGACAGGGTGGTCAGTGGTAAGGTGCATATTACCGCTGACTCATGGTCCAGCAGGCATGGACAGGGACGTTACCTATCTTTCACCGCGCACTGGGTGACTCTTCTGGCAGCTTGGAAGGATGCAGGACAGGGTGCAGTAGTGTTGGAGGTTGTTCCCGCACCACGCCTCCAAAATTCTACTTGTGGTGATTCTGGCCACACCTCACCCCTCCACCCCCTCCTCTTCTTCTTCCTCCGTGGCCTCTTCCTGTGCTGATTTGTCCTCGGAACCAGCGATGCTCCGTAGGCGTTCAAGAGGCTACGCAAGCACGCAGGCAAAAAGATGCCATGCGGTGCTTGAACTGGTGTGCTTGGGGGACAGGAGCCACACAGGGGCAGAGATTCTGTCAGCTCTGCAGGGGCAGGTTCAGAGGTGGTTGACGCCATGCCAGCTTAAGCCAGGAATGGTGGTTTGCGACAATGGCACCAACCTCCTCTCCGCCCTCCAACAGGGACAACTGACCCATGTGCCCTGTTTGGCTCACGTCCTTAACTTGGTGGTGCAGTTGGGCAGGTACCCGGGCTTACGGGATGTCCTGAGGCAGGCCAGGAAAGTCTGTGTGCATTTCCGCAGGCCATATAATGCCAGTGTTCGGCTGGCTGACCTCCAAAAGGAATTTAACCTGCCCAAGAACCGCCTAATCTGTGACATGCCCACCAAGTGGAACTCAACGTTGGCAATGCTGCAGCGGCTGTAAACACAGCAGAGGGCCATCAATGAGTACCTATGCGACTATGACACCAGGACAGGGTCAGGGGAACTTGTTTTTTTTCCCATGCCACTGGGCTATGATCAGGGATGCATGCACTGTCCTGTCACCATTTGAGGAGGCCACGAGGATGGTAAGCAGTGACAGTGCATGCATCAGTGACACTGTCCCTCTTGTCCACCTGTTGGAGCACACGCTGCGTGGAATAATGGACAGGGAGGGAGGGAGGGAGGAAGAGGAGGACATCCTTACCTCTCAAGGCCCCCTTTATCCAGACAGCGTTCCTGTGTGCCCGCCGATCACACAGGAAGAGGAGGAGGAGGAGGATTGTGTCAGCATGGAGATGGAGCCTGGCAGTCAGCATTAGCAGCAGTCTTCAAGGGATCATTTACAGTCTGAAGAAACCCATGGACTTGTACGTGGATGAGAGGAGGCGGCTGCGGATCATGTAGTCCTTAGTGACCCAGAGGACTCTGGCATGAACGCCTCAGCAAAGCTATGCTGCGTGGCCTCCCTGATCCTGCAAAGCCTGCGGAAGGATCCTCGTATTCGTGGTATCAAATGGAGGGATCATTACTGGCTGGCAACCCTCCTTGATCCACGTTACAAGGGTAAGGTTGCAGACCTTATCTTGCCGTCGCAGAGGGAGTAGGGGATGAAACATCTTTGGTAGACCTTGCAGAAAGGTTTGTGCAACGCTTTTCCAGAGCCTGGGAGGTTACAATTTCCTGGTCCTCCTGGACAACGTGTTGCTGAGGCTTCGGTCAGTCACAGAAGGAGCGGTGGAGAAGGTGGCCGTCTGACCGATGCGTTCAGACAATTTTTTAGTCCTCAGCCCCAAGGTATGATCGGTTCCAGCAACCATCGCCAGCGTTTGATTCACATGGTGCAGGATTACCTAGGGGCAAGATCAGACTTGGACACCTTTCCCACCGAAAATCCTCTGGGTTACTGGGTCTTGAGGATGGATCACTGGCCAGAGCTTGCGCAGTATGCAATTGAGCTACTGGCCTGTCCTGCATCCAGCGTTCTTTCGGAATGCACATTCAGTGCTGCTGGAGGCTTTGTAACTGATCACAGGGTGCGCCTGTCCACCGAATCCGTCGATCGGCTGACCTTCATAAAAGTGAATCAGTCTTGGATCACCAGCTACCAAGCACCTGATGCTGATGTAACTGAATATTTTTTTTTTATGTGAGATCCCTTCAAGACTGCCTATGCTGATGCTGAGTGGCTATCCTGTTATGCTGAGTGACAATCCTCTTCCTCCTCAATTTTCATGCTTTTCAGGGCTCATTCCTGCGCTCCAACTAGAGTTTCTGTGAGGGGTTGCAGTGTTGTGGCACCAGCACCAGTGCCCAAGGTCCAATTTTTCAACCCCTGTTTAACAGGGGCGTATAATTACAATTTTTGATGCAATACTTTGCAGCAGGGCTCATTCCTGCGCTCCAACTATAGCATCTGTGAGGGGTTTCAGTGTTGTGGCACCAGTGCCTAAGGCCCAATTTTTCTGCCCCTGTTCTACAGGGACATGTAATTACAATTCTTGATCTCATATTTCACAGCAGGGCCCATTCCTGCGCCCACCAAGAGTAACTGTGAGGACTTACAGTGTTTTGGCAACACCAACACCTAAGGTCCCAATTTCTGCAGAGTATATAGGGCAGGCCCCTACTTTCAAACATCCAACTTACAAATGACTCCTACTTGCAAATGGAAGGAGACAACAGGAAGTGAGATGAAATCTACCCCTAGGAAGGGAAATTCTCTCCTGTAAGAGTTAATATGGGAAAAACGTGTCTCCTCTCCACTGATGCTTTATCACCAATCCTCGTTTCACTAAAAACCCCAAATTTTCAAAAAACATTTGTCATTGGGACAGAAAGTGAGGTGAAATCTTCTGAAGAGGTGCACAGACAGCAAAACAAATGTTACAGGGGTGATAACCCTTCCCTATGTTTTCCAAAAAGCTTAAAAATAGATTTTTTGGCTGGAGCTACACTTTAAAAATGTAGCAGTTCAAAATTACAAACAGATTCTACTTAACAACAAACATAGGGGCTGATGGAGCTGCAGCTCCAGGCCCCTGCCTTAAAATCGGCCCGCTCAGCCAGCAGTATAAGCCCGAGTTTCTCCTGTCCACAAACTTCTATGGGACAGGAGAAGCTGCGTGTAAATGTAGGGGTGTCTGGCTGTACCTGTGTTTGCTCACTGTGGTTATTACAATGTCACATTGCACAGTTCCCCCCTGCACAAATGGGAGAGGCTGAGTCGGCTCTGTCTTTCCCCTCCCCTCTGTGAAGTCTGTGTACCACTACCGTGTGGGTGGGAAATTATGAACAGAACAGCGGCAGATAGAAGGTGAACAGGATATCTCTGAGTGATGAGCCTCCAGGGACCATCCAAATGTGAGCTCAGTGACTGGACTCTTATCTCCATTCCCCTCCTTTTAACTTATTCCTCCAGCAGTAGCTGTTATAACTGCAGCCAAAGTGTTTAGAATTGTGTCCTCAGCCTGTGGTAGTGCTCGGTCCCTTGTGCTTTTAGGTGGGTTCACACTGATTTGCTATGTTTTGGCCCATTGCTGGTGTATTCGCAGTTTCCCTGCGTTTTACCCACAGTCCTATTAATTTCTATTCGTTTGTGTGTTTTTTCTGCATTTTCTGAAAGCGCACCAAAATTCCTACATGATACATCTTATCTTTGGCGCACTGTCAGAAGATGCAGCAAAAACCTGCAACCTAATATATATCAATAGGGCTGCAAGCTAAAACTGCAGATACACAAGCAGTGCGGCCGACTGCAGCACACCAGTGTGAGCCCAAAGGCTTGCACATTCAAAACCCCCCTGTAAAACTTGGTCTGATCAATACCTCCTGGCATACACACACACACACACACACACACACGGCCATACCATCCCAGCTCAGGAGGGGTGGGGGTTCCAGGGATTTGATTGACAATGCTGTCCCTTCTATCCGTCCGGGCAGAGTCCTGGAGGCAGTGACAGGCTGCTGGTGGCAAGTGGCACACTGTATTTGGTTGCATGCTGCTGGTGACAAGTGGCACACTGTGTCTGGTGGCAAATGGCACACCGTATCTGGTGGCATGCTGCTGATGGCAGGTGGCACACCGATCTGGTGGAAGGCTGCTGGTGGCAAGTGGCACACTGTATCTGGTGACAGGCTGCTTGTGGCAAGTGGCACACTGTATCTGGTGGCACATTGTATCTGATGGCATGCTGCTGGTGGCAAGTGGCACACTGTATCTGGTGGCAGGCTGTGGGTGGCAAGTAGCACACCGTATCTGGTGGCAGGCTGCTGGTGGCAAGTGGCACACTGTACCTGCTGGCAAGTGGCACACCGTATCTGGTGGCATGCTGCTTGTCGCAAGTGGCACACTGTATCTGGTGGCAGGCTACTGTTGGCAAGTGGCACACCATGTCTGGTGGCAGGCTGTGGGTGGCAAGTAGCACACCATATCTGGTGGCAGGCTGCTGGTGGCAAGTGGCACACTGTATCTGGTGGCAAGTGGCACACCGTATCTGGTGGCATGCTGCTTGTGGCAAGTGCCACACTGTATCTGGTGGCAGACTGCTGGTGGCAAGTGGCACACTGTATCTGGTGACAGGCTGCTTGTGGCAAGTGGCACACTGTATATGGTGGCAAGTGGCACACTGTATCTGATGGCATGCTGCTGAGGGCAAGTGGCACACTGTATCTGGTGGCAGGCTGTGGGTGGCAAGTAGCACACCGTATCTGGTGGCAGGCTGCTGGTGGCAAGTGGCACACTGTATCTGCTGGCAAGTGGCACACCGTATCTGGTGGCATGCTGCTTGTCGCAAGTGGCACACTGTATCTGGTGGCAGGCTACTGTTGGCAAGTGGCACACCATGTCTGGTGGCAGGCTGTGGGTGGCAAGTAGCGCACCATATCTGGTGGCAGGCTGCTGGTGGCAAGTGGCACACTGTATCTTGTGGCAAGTGGCACACCATATCTGGTGGCATGCTGCTTGTGGCAAGTGCCACACTGTATCTGGTGGCAGGCTGCTGTTGGCAAGTGGCACACTGTATCTGGTGGCAGGCTGCTGGTGGCAAGTGGCACATTTAATCTGGTAACAGGCTGCTGGTGGCAGGTTGCACACTGTATCTGGTGGCATGCTGCTTGTGGCAAGTGGCACACTGTATCTGGTGGCAGGCTTCTGTTGGCAAGTGGCACACCATATCTGGTGGCAGGCTGCTGGTGGAAAGTGGCACACTATAGCTGGTGGCATGCTGCTTGTGGCAAGTGGCGCACTGTATCTGGTAGCAGGCTGCTGTTGGCAATTGGCACACTGTGTCTGGTGGCAGGTTGTGGGTAGCAAGTAGCACACCGTATCTGGTGGCAGGCTGCTGGTGGCAAGTGGCACACTGTATCTGGTGGCAAGTGGCACACCGTATCTGATGGCATGCTGCTTGTGGCAAGTGCCACACTGTATCTGGTGGCAGGCTGCTGACTGTATCTAGTGGCAGGCTGGTGGTGGCAAGTGGCACACTGTATCTGGTGATAGGCTGCTGGTGACAAGTGGCACACTGTATCTGGTGGCATGCTGCTTGTGGCACGTGGAACACTGTATCTGGTGGCATGCTGCTTGTGGCACGTGGAACACTGTATCTGGTGGCATGCTGCTTGTGGCAAGTGGCACACCATATCTGGTGGCAGGCTGCTGGTGGCAAGTGGCACACTGTATCTGGTGGCAGGCTGCTGGCGGCAAGTGGCACATTGTATCTGGTGGCAGACTGCTGGTGGCAAGTGGCACATTGTATCTGGTGGAAGGCTGCAGGTGGCAAGTAGCACACTGTATCTGGTGGAAGGCTGCTGGTGGCAAGTGGCACACTGTATCTGGTGGCATGCTGCTGGTGGCAAGTGGCACACTGTATCTGGTGGAAGGCTGCTGGTGGCAAGTGGCACACTGTATCTGGTGGCATGCTACTGGTGGCAAGTGGCACACTGTATCTGGTGGCATGCTGCTGGTGGCAAGTGGCACACTGTATCTGGTGGCAGGCTGCGGGTGTTAAGTGGCACACTGCATCTGATGGCAGGCTATGGGTTGCATTTGGCATGCTGCATCTGGTGGCAGGCGATGGTGGCAAGTGACATGCTGCATCTGGTGGCAAGTGACAAGCTCAGGTTGCCACTGATTCTGCATCATGGTGAGTTGAACTATTTCACTATATATTACAATGAATGTAGTAATAGAAATAATGGAATTTGATTATCCTGACGCCATATCAAGCGTAGTGTCAGGATGATTTTAAGTGCTAACACCAGCCATTTGCCCAAAAAATCACCCCCGCCACCTATTTCCCCATCAACCCCGAGACTACATCCCCCCTCATCTTTTTTTGGGAAGGGGGGATGTCCCTGAATGGCAGTTTGGAAATGTGGTCGCCCTATGTTGCTGTTAGTGAGAGACCGCATAGCAGGTGGTATTGGTGGTGTTGCTGCTGCTCAGAGGCTGCACGGCAGATATTACTGGTGAGAGTATATTTAATTTGTTTTAGCAAAAAATTTTAGCATTTTCATTTTGTTTCCATGAAAAGGCACACCAAAATCCTCAGCACAAGGTCCATGATGCTCTTAACCTGGCCCTGTAGGGAAGGATATAGGATCAAGAAAAGAGGAGAGATCAGATTGCGAGAAATTAACCTGGGAGGAGTACAGATCCTGAAAAAATTCTAGGAACTGAGTGTTAATGCGAGCGGGTGAGGTAAGCACATGACCATCTTTATCCCTGATATAGCCTATGGGTGTGGATGGAACATTACCATTAGCTAGCCAAGCCAGCAGTCTACCATTTTTTCCCCCCAAATTCAAAAACCTTTTGGGCTGAGTACAACAGGGCCTTGTCAATCTGGGCTACTGTATTGGTAAACAGTTCACGGAGCTCCTGCTGCCATGCCCAGTATTGATTGCCATCCGGATGAGAAACATACTCCGCTTCCAACCTAGTTGCTCTCTCCTCCAACTCCTCCAGGGAATGGGCAGCCTCCTTCAGGAGTCATGAGATTTGAGAAATATACTCCCCCCAGCTCATAATTTGAGCAAGTCCCATACCACAGGTGGCGATGCAGTTTATAAATCTGTCCAGTAGTTACAAATAGAGGCAGTTATTGGCTCCAGAGCCGGGACTCCGGGGGGGGGGGTGGTCAGAGCAAGGGAGAGGCACAAGGGGGCATGGTCAGAGATGCCCCTGGGAAGCACAGACACACCCTTGACATACTGCAGCGCCGATGTGGATGCAAAGATCAAGTCAATTCTGGACAAGGTCTTATATGTGGCAGAATGGCAAGTAAACTCTCTTAAATTCAGATGTATGTATTTCCAAACATCCGTAAGGTCAAATGTATCAGCTCATTGCCAGAGATCAGGAGAATCATGAGCCGAAGTATGCAACCTGTCCAAAGCCGAGCAAGGGACCATATCAAAATCACCCGTTAGAAATACCACGTCTGTATCAAACTGTACCACCACATTTTGCATAATCACATGTAAAATCTGAGCAGAGGCCGTGGTGGAATGTACACTCCGACCAACACCACACTTTTGTCATAGATATGAGCATGTATCATCACATATCTACCCTCTGGGTCTGTTTTAACCTCAATGAGCCGAAATGGCTGAGTTTTCCTAACTAGGATGCTGACCCCACGAGCATATGTTAAATAAGTGGTGTGATAGTACACACCCACCCAAGATTTTTTAAGACAAATGGTTTTGGATCCTTAGAGGTGCATCTCCTGCAGGACAGAAATGTGCAGATTATGCTTCTGGAGGAAACGGAACACCAAGGAGAGTTTAACAGCTGAGTTCAGGCCCCTAACTTTACAGTAAAGCACGGTAAATTGAGACATCCAGAGGGTGAGAAAATAAATAGAAGCAGAAAACAAATTCGCAGGGGCAGCAGCCCAGTCTCCAACATATGAAGGGCATTTACACAGTACCTAAGTCAGTGGTTCTCAACCTGGGGGTCGGGACCCCCTCGGGGGTTGAAAGATGATTTAACAAAATTAAAAGATAGAAATTGCGCTAGGTGCATAAAAATAGTGATTAAGTAAAAAGGAGTACAAAGGTCCTGCTGCTGTGCACTATAACCCCGATATGTGTATGGGTTCAAATCCCAACCAAAGTATGGGTTCAAATCCCAACCAAAGTATGGGTTCAAATCCCAACCATGCTGCTTCATGTAGAGAAGTTGTCTCATTTCCCAGGTCCTATAACTATGTCAGGGTCACAACATTGCACGCACCGCGCATGCGCGATTTTTAAACAAACGGCGTTAGTGTCGTTTCTTTTACTCTGCTCGTTTTTCATTGTTTTTAATGCCTGATACCGCAATTTTTTGCCAATAAAAGAAACTTGAAGTTATCTGCACCAGCGGAGCTTTTCTTTCTTTATCTCTTTTTGGCACTACATATTACATCTTCCTATATTGAATCTGTGGAAGCTTCAAGTCTGCCCCAGGAGAGGACGGGAGCTGGGAGAGTATTCATAGTGGTTGTCGGCTGGAGAATTACCTGGCAAGGAGCCCTGGCCCATTGATCCATCTATCAAACGGAGTATCCGTGTGGTGGTCCTCCCATATCTACTAAGCCTGTTTTGACCCCCCTGAATAAGGGCGGTCACAGGCTTTCTGGTAAGCCTCTAATTTTTCACCTATCTGGTGGTGGGCAACACCGATTATCGAAGATGCACCTTTGAAATACACATCGCACGGAAATTTATTATTTTGGACATTTTTTGCACCTTAAAAGCATCAATTTCAAGGCTTTTTGTAATTCTATATGTTTACTCACATTGCACGATAAATTATTGCTTTGGACTTATATGCACTCCTAAAAGTTCTATTTTAAGGAGTTTTTTTTGAAATGTCATATGCCTATGGTTATAGGTAATTCACCATTTTTTATTATATGTTTATGGTCATTAGTAATCCATTACCTTTATAAGTCATTATTGTTCATTTAATTTTAGTACATGGTTTAATAACACTTCACCATTCACTTCACATGTCCAGCGCTGCACTCTTCAAATTATATTGAAAGATGATTTGCCGGGGGTCACCAAATCCTGGGCTGTTCCTGAAGCCCGCACCGCTCTCCCAGTCTTTTTGCGGCTCTCCCAGTCTTTTTGTCCCTGGAGCCCGCGGCCGCCCACTCAGCCTCTTCGCAGCTGCCCATTCAGTTCACGACATGGCTGGGGGGGGGGGAGAGACTAGAGGTCAGCTGACTGGTGAGGAATGTGAAGTGGGAGGGGCTGGAGGAGACCCCATCTCCTGATTTCGGCATAGGTGTCACTGCTACGGGACACCACAAAGTCGGAGAGACAGTGAGTAACACTACCTGTGATTAGAGTTGCCATTAAAAGTCCCCACTACAGTTCTAAGTTGGCTGATCAGAACTCCCCCCCGCCAGCACTGCCATTGATCCGAACTCCCCGCCAGCACTGCCACTGATCCGAAATCCCCGCCAGCACTGCCACTGATCCCAACTCCCCGCCAGCACTGCCACTGATCCCAACTCCCCACCACCACTGATCCCAATTCCCCACCACCACTGCCACTGATCCCATTCCCCCCACCAAAGAGTAAAAATAGAGAATACATGGAAGGGAGAGAAAAAGAGGGGGAGGAACAAAGAAAAGGAGGGAAAGAACAAGAAAGACGGCTAGAGAGAGGGATGGGGAAAAAAAAAAAAAATAGGATAGAGAGGTAAAAGGGAAAGAAAGAAAGGAGAACAAAGAGTGGTACATCCTAAAATGTACCATAAGGGGTTTTAATACTGTACGAGTGGAAGGGACTCAGGGAGCGCTAAAAGTCTGTGGGTTAGGGGCGCAAATGACTTGTCTTGCCTTGGGTGCCGACAATCCACGCTACGAAAATAATTTTACTGTTAGGGGTCCCCACAACTTGGGATATTTTATCAAGGGGTCAGGGCACTAGGGAGGTTGAGAACCTCTGACCTAAGTACACTGCGTAGCACCATATATCTGAGGTAGAGACACAAAGATGTTGTTTACAATAACCAGTGAGTCATCTTTGAATCTCTGCATATTATTATTTGGCAGCATTAATATGTTAAAGCTTAAAAGTAATAACTGCTGTTACTCAAAATGTATAGCTGGATCGGATTTGCCATTTGTATGTTACACGATAGTTCAGCTCCACAAGATTTATGTTAGAAGATTTAGAGATTAGATTAAGGCTGGGTTCACACCATTGCCGCATCTGGCTCACAGCAGGGGTCCGGTGCGTCCTGGTTTACCGTCTCATGTCCGATTTCAGCCTCAATTTTGGGCTGCATTCGGACCTGAAACGGACCAAAAGACGTACAGTGCAAAACACACCGGACGTGCTGCAGAGATATGTGAACACGCTCCATAGAGAGCGAGTCAAAATCTCCTGCTGGGAACCTGCATCCAATTCGCAATGGTGTGAACCCAGCCTTAGACAGTATTCATTGATGGAGTTAGACATTAAAAATATTAAGTATTCATCAGTCAAGTTTGGTAAAGTAGAACTATAGGCAAAACTTTTTTTTTCAATTTTGATAGAGTAAAGGAGGGCTATAACCTCTGTCAGATATTCTTTCACCATCTGTCCCCCATTGTGGAGATTTCCCTTTACTTCCTGTCCCATAGCCAAACAGGAAGTGAGAGAAAAAACGTGGAAGTTAAGGGAATTCCTTGGGGACACCCAGGTCACCAGAACTAGTGTCCCCATTGGAAGATTTCCCCCTCTTTTACTTTTCTAGGGACCAGTGGCGTCACTAGGGTTGGTGTCACCCGATGTGGTAAAACATGGTGTCACCCCCTACAGCAGGACAGGCAGTAGGGCACTGAGAAGGCTAGCTCATCACACGCCTCTCTGCAGAGTTCAGGTGGGTGCAGAGTGCAGAATTCAGGTGGGTGCAGAGTTCAGGTGGGTGCAGAGTGCAGGTGGGTGCAGGGTGCAGGGTGCAAGTAGGTACAGGGTGCAGCGTGCAGGTGGTGCAGGGTGCAGGTAGGTACAGGGTGTAGGTAGGTACATGGTGCATGGTCGTACAGGGTGCAGGTAGGTACAGTGTGCAGAGTGCAGGTGGTAGGTACAGGGTGCAGGTAGGTACAGGGTGCAGAGTGAAGATAGGTACAGGGTGTAGTGTTCCGCCACCAATTCGCCATCCTGGATAGGACTGTTTTCCCTCTCTCAGCACAGACATCCTCCCCCCTTCCTGTACAATTAAACTCTCCCCTCTGAACACAGACCTCAGATACAGCACGGCTCAATTCAGTGAGAGAGCTACCCCTCCTCCCAGGCTCCTCTCATGATCTGTAAGACACATCAGACCCGAGGAGGAGCCACCTAGCAAAAGCTTCCCCTCCCCGACTCTAGTGTGACAGGCAGCGGCCAGCGATGCTGCGGGAGTGCGGGCGGGTGCCGAGAATCTGGCCGGACAGGAGCGCTGTGTCACTTCTAAATACAGAAGCCTGGATTCTGTGTTTAGAAGTGACAGTAGTGAGCGGAAAGCACAAGGCAACGCAGGAGATGGCAGAACACTCTACCGCCATGTTCCAGCTGAAAAAAAGCCCTAGTGTCACCCCTCTGGCGGGTGTCACCCGGTGCGGGCCGCACCCCCCGCCCCCCCCCCCCCCCCCATAGCGACGCCACTGCTAGGGACAATCCAAAATGTGGAATTTTCTTCAATGATAACTTTCAATGATAATGGTAAACAAGACAACTAGAGAGGGTGACTCATCTTAATGGGGGCACAGACAGCAATAAAAACTGACAAGCATTCTAATCCCTCTCCACTCTACCCAAAACTTAAAAAAAAGTTTTGCCTTTAGTCAGTGGCGGCTGAAGCTCAAAATTTTTGTGGGGGGGCCCAAACAAACTGAAAAATTCAGAAAAATACTGAAACAAAAACATCAATTGCAGCCTCACTGTGCCATCAATTGCAGCCACTGTACCCATCATATGCAGCCAACTGTGCCCATCATATGCAGCCAACTGTGCCCAGCAAATGCAACCAACTGGGCCCATAATATGCAGCCAATTGTGCCCAAAATATGCAGCCACCTGTGCCCATAATATGCAGCCACCTGTGCCCATCATATGCAGCCACCTGTGCCCATAATATGCAGCCAACTGTGCCCATCATATGCAGCCAACTGTGGCCCATCATATGCAGCCACTGTGCCCATCATATGCAGCCACTGTGCCCCGCAAATGCAGCCAACTGTGCTCCATCATTTGCAGACTCTGTGCCCATATTATGCAGCCACTATCCCCCCCCCCTGCCCGCCCGCCGTATGCCCGGCACTTATCCCATCGCTTTGGCGTGTCAGGGGGCGAGCTGTGAGATGGTAGCAAGGCGATGGATGCCCTTCGACTCCTCCGTGCGTGTCTTCTTCCTGTATTCCTTGGAGCCAATGGGATCGCCTCTGCCTTCAGCCAATCAGGTATCCGGTATTACATCCGCACGGTTTAGGAGATATTTACCATATACGCTAGCGCCAACGTCATCCACGCATGCGCACTAAAGAAAGGGCACGATCGTGCCGTTTCTAAAAGGCCCGTGCCATGACTGCCAGCTCCTGCGCACATGCACAGGAGTGACGTCACACGACTTCGGCCAGTCACAGAGCCGGGATCCACGGCCCTAGAAGGAAGAGGGGTGAAGATGGATGCGGCCACCAGCGGGGACATCGGGGCTTCATTTGCAGGTAAATGGCACATAATGGGCTAGTATGCGATGCATACTAGCCCATTATACTTTTACTTTGCAGGGAACAGAAGAGAAAGTAAAACCCATTGGGTTTACTTCATCTTTAACCGGGACTCAGACAGCAATACAAACTGACAGGGGTTCTAATCCCTCTCCACTCCATCCAAAACGAAAAAAAAAGTTTTTCCTTTAGTTATACTTTAAGCCTGGTACACACTATTAGTTTTTTTTTTTCGTTCAACCCAGCAGGGCTGAATGGAGAAAAAACAGACAGCTCAGGAGGCGCTGCTGTACTAACTATGGGATGTTAGTACAGTGATCTCCCCTGCTGTACTGTGTTCTGACAGGGTGACTCCCCCCCAACATCCCCCTCCTGCCAGAACACTCCATTCAACACTCTCAGCCATTGGTTGAGAGCACTGATTGGGAGCCGATCGGCAGACCCTTTTCGGTCATGCCCCTTTGACAGAAGCCGCCCGAACGTATGGGTTCTGACGGACCAGCTGCAGTATACACAGGCTGAATGGCGGCCGGTTTCTATTAAACCGGCCAATGCCACCCAACATTCGGCCCGTGTGTACTAGGCTTTAGATGCTACCATGGTGAGTAAGGCTGGCCATACACGGAGGAAATTTCTTTCCTGCAACCACGGGTTGCAGGAAAGAAATTTGCTTGATTCCCCTCTCAACACAGACAGTGTTGATGTAGGAATCCCTCGTGCGGGGCTATTGCTTTCTCCTAGCGGGGGGGGGAGTGGGGGAGGGCAGGGGAAGCTGTCCCTGCTGGGAGAAGACAGTGATTATCGCTAGTGGCTATAGCAGTGATAATCGCAAGAGAATCCGGCAGGCTTGTTGTACCCAAGTTGATCAATCAATCAACTTGCTACATTCGAATGTCGACAAGTTCCTGCTGAACTGGCCCAGATTCGAACCGTGTATGGCCAGCCTTAAGAAGTGAGTGTGTTGTGGTGTAAGACAAAAAAAATCATTATTTACTAGACAATGCATTTGATTGGAAGGAGGTGGTTTGAGCCTGTCTGGTATTTACACCTCTCAGTACTATATTGCTGACTAAGCATTTGCTGTACCTGTTTTGTACACTTCGAAGGGCTCATATTAAGAGTTATTATTACTTTTGTACTTCAACTTGCTCTGACAAGTGTTAGACCACTAAAAGAGAAATGAGAAATTCTTGAAAACACAGAAGACAAGACTAATGAAGGCAAAACCCAGAAGTAGAAACAAGGAAATTGGGACAAAACCAAGGAACGAATGGTGTTTTTTAAATCTGTAAATGATCATGGTAACATTGATTAATGGAGTGTGATTAACTGCATTTACCCCCTTCATGACATTTCATGATTCGGCACTGTGCAAATTTAACTAGCAATTGCACATTCATGCAACACAGTAGGCAAATTCAATGTATGTCATTTTTTTCACACAAATAGAACTTTCTTTTGGTGGTATTTAATAACCACTGTGTTTTTTATTTTTTGCAATATAAACAGAAAAAGACAGACATTTAAAAAAAACAAAAAACAATATTTTTTATTTTTGCTATTAACATATCCAATAAAAAATTTAAACAATGTAAATTCTTCATAAATGTAGGCCAAAATGTATTCTGCTACATGTCTTTGGTAAAACAAAATGCCCTAATAAGTGTATATTATTTGGTTTACTTGAGTGTTATAGCGTCTTGTATAGATACTGGGGTATCTGCCCCAGTTGAAGTCCAGTGGGACGAAACACGTCGGGTTTGCTTGCTCAGCTCCTCACATTGCTTTTAAATTGCGATCACAAATCCCTGTACACATCTTATCTGGATGTTTGTACTTATTTAAAAAAAAAACATCCGTTTGATCTACACTGTATGGAGGCATTTTTTCTTTCCATGATACCCATATTTTCACCGGATGAGAGTGTTGGCACACACTGCCTGCATTTTAAGTGATTTCTGCCTGAGTTCCAGTTCCATCTTCTTCTGTGTGTCAAACATTGGAGTTCCATTTGCTGGTTCCTTCAACTTGACTGACCCACTGCTGCTGGCATGTGAGTCCACATCGTCTGGTAAGAGTGTTTACACCCTACCCCTAGTGGAGAATGCACCATCCCTGGTGACCTGTTTGCAGTTGTGGTTATCCCATTTACCTTTGCTTCTTGAGTTCTTTTCCCAGTGTGGACTGTTTCATCATATTTTGTCATCAATTCACTTTCATTTGAAATTTTTTCACTATCCAGTGATCCCCATTTCATCTGGTTCCATCCAGTGAATTTGCACATTTGCACCTAGCACTTTATTATTCAGCACTGTTGTTTGATCCACATGCACTTTATGATATAGTGCACATATTTATTGTATTGTGTTCCTAGTGCTACAGCATATTTCACATTTCCTTTCAATTTAGTACATTTTTGTGTTAGCTGCTTGTTTATTGTACATGATTTTGGTAAGTGCAGAAATGTCACCCACATTTTCGCTTAAATATGTGCCTAACAATGTGTAATGTGTGTTATGTGGTGCTTTTACTTCTAGATCTTGCTGTTTTTTTCCCCCTGCTTTGTAGGGAATAAAAAAAACAACAAAATTGCCTGGCCCTATTCTGAGCCCTGTGTTGTTAACATCACAGAGCTCCCTTTTCTGAATGTCGGAACCAATCTGTGGGGGGCCATCACCCTCTGATCGGCTTGTGCAGTGACTAATCATAGCACAGCCAGGGTGGCAGGCGCACACGCGTCCCCCCGCCCCCACCCATAAGTACTGGATCACGTATCAGATATGTGATCCGGGGCAATGATGCCAATTTGCCACCGTACTTCTAAGTGAGACGGTCAGCAAGCAGTTACTTAATGTCACTGGCCAATATAAACAATCATTTCACAAATTTTACTGTGCAACTGTCCTGCAAGTGGAGGACGTTGCTGAACTACCGTATCATGGCTATATGCCCTTAAATGTTTTGCTTATAGAAGGGATACTCCACAACTTTTGGCCACTCATTATAACTTATTCTGAATCTAAATTAGCAATACCTACACTGTATATTAAATCTAGAACTTGGTACCTACAGTGCGATATGTCTAGTGAAAAAAAAAAAAAACATAATAATTTAATTGAAGTTAATTAGGTCAACCAAGTGCAAATTGTTACAATGTATAAATGATGCACTGTGTCCTCAGGCTGTGCCTGAGAAGGAAGGGTTAGCGCTGTTAGCTAGGTTTTCCCGCTCTTTTTCCAATGTTTACCTCTCCCTGCAGGTCATGCCATATAAATAGGGCTCACAAAGTGCCCCGAGAGAGCTGTTGGGGAAAGACTGACAAAATGTAGCTCTTACTATGTCAGAGTAGTTAGAGGTCAGCGAGGGCTTGTTTAAAGCAACTGTGTGGTTTGATTAAATTGAAACAGTGATAACAGGCATCCAACACACATGAAGATGTGTTGTCACAGAGGCTGGACTTCAAACATGTCTAGTCTGCCTTTGTTCATCTCACGTGGTAGTTGATGGGATTGGTAGTTTACACAAGAAATATATTATAGTTTTGCTGTCTTTTTTATCTAACAGAAAGTGACAAGAACACATAATTTGTAGCAAGACCAACAGGTATTTTCTGCACTTGCTGAAAACTTTCTTAGACTGAAAAAAATAAAAGCAGCCACCACATCTAAAGCTGCAGTATACAAAGTACTAGACTTTGGTTTTGGGTTTGAATACTCTTTAAAACAAGATGCATCAATGACACAGGCATCATTAGGCATTATGAATTATCCATATACTGTAAAGAGTGCAATAGAAGCTGTTTTCCTCCCGACTCTCTCTTTTTCTTTCTTTGTGATTAAAAGACTTTATTCCCATCTGAATGAATTGATTAAGCCCATATGTGGCTGAAATGCATTCCCATAACATGTAATGTAAGCCTTTTTTTCATTTTTAATAAACATTGGGACTCAGCGCTATGTGCCGGACTTCATGCACTATTTGTTCGAGGCGAGGATGATGGTGAATGGGAACCTGCTCCAAGTGTGTATATAGTAAGTTGTCCTTTAGGCCTTTTTTTAATACAGGAGTTGAGATCAAGTATTTTTTTTATAAATGACAGGAAAAAGGGGTAAAAGGTTTCAATAACCCCTTTTTCCTCATGGGAGAGTGGCAGGATGGGGCAGTTTCAAGGCTCCCCCAAGGGGAGCCAGCTGAGGCTCCCAGGTGGACACCTGGTGCTCACATGGCCTTGAGGAGTAGTACATGTGACTCTCCCGGGCTTTTTTGAAGTACTAGGGATAGAACTGGTTAAATCCGGTTGAATCCAGTAAGAATAGGGCTATATAAACAGGGTTCCGTCCAGTCAGGGTCATTCGCCTCAGAAGACAGGAGCTGTGGTGTTCTAGGAGTTTACTCCATTGAGCAAACAGAGTCTTCTGAGGCCGGAAGATGAGCCTGATGCGGCGGCTGATCGAGAGGGCTGGAGAAGAAGGAGGAGAAGCCTGGATCCGGCAATGCCTAGACCTACCTCGGGCTCCGTGTCAAGAGGCTCCGGTGGGAGCCACAACGGCCATAGGAGGTCCGGGGAGCTCGGCGGCCGAAGTCCGGATGGCGGTGGCGGAACCCATCCCCAATGAGCCGGCGTCGCGTCAAGAGGAAGAAGACGCTGGACAGAGGGAGGAAGATCCGTGTCACATGATTCGTGACCCTTCAGCATACAGGAGCGGAGCGAAGAGGCGGCGCATCCCTCGCCGACGTCACTCCCCTTCACCACCAGCGGCCAGCAGCATGGAGAGAGCGGCTTCGGGAGGAGGCGGCACATCAAGAGGCGTGGCCAGAGGCGCGGCTAGAGCGTCATCTGACGCCAGAGTAAGTAGGAGCTCGGCAGCAGGTTCGGCCGGAGGACTGACAAGCGGCGTGTCAAGAGGCGGAGCTAGGGGCGGGGCTTCAGCTAGGCAAACCTTCATTCCTCCACAGGAGGATTCATTACTATGGCAACAGTTAGCACAGCCTGAGGTCAGTAATAGAGATACGTTTGAGTTGACTGGCAATCCTTCTACCATTAGTCAAGCACACAGAGAATTTGAGGAAGAAGGCTTAATGATTTCTCAGGATGGTCAGCACACACAGATACAAGGGAAGGGTGAGTTAAATACTGTTCCTAGTTTAGTAAACATAGCTGAGCTTTTGGCTAAATTAGCTAAAGATATTTCTGTAGCTTCCAGTCAGGCTCGAGCTCCTCCAACACAGGAAAATTCTCTTATGGGAGTTTGGGCGCCATCTAGTGGTTTGTTAGCTAATGAGCAGTCTTCAGATTCTAATGCTTTTTATCATTTAGCTAGATCACAGAATTTACCTGAAACGTGCTTAAAAGAACCCATGGCTTGTACAATTTCTCCGTTAGGTTATCATTTGTCTATTACAGTTAAAGATAAAATTTGGAGAGGAGAATTTTTAGATATATTATCTTTACTCCCTTCTGCCAAAGAATTTCTTATTAAAGACAAAAAAGAGGAGGATGACAGAAGGAGGCCAGTAGCACGGTCATTTAATAATTGGTTACAGGCTTTTTGCATTTTTTCGGGAATTATGTGTGAGAAATTTCCGGAAAAAAGCGTTGGCCTTTTTCAACATTTGGACATTGTTTTAGAGGCTTTTAAGAACTTTGGCGGTACTGCATGGTTTAATTATGACGAGGCGTTCCGACAAAAATTGTCGGTACATCCAACATTGAATTGGGGAGTGAAGGACGTGGGCCTTTGGCTCAATCTTTTTCTTCCCCAAAGACCGAGTTCTGTTAGACAGATCCAAGGTTCTCAGCCAACAAACAGTTCCAATTATAGAAAAGGCATCTGTTTCAACTTCAACGATGGTCAGTGCAAATGGCCAAACTCGTGCAAATATCGACACGAGTGTGCTTTTTGCACAGGAACACATCCAATTTCGAAATGTTTCAAGAAGATGTCAGCTAATAACCAGCAATCAGGGATGTTTCAAAAAAGCAATTACACCAGTGAAGCTGCAAAATATGCTCCCTTGGCTCAGAATGTTTCCAGACAAGTTGACGACTCAGCTGTTAATTGAAGGTTTTAGTGATGGATTCTGGTTACCTAAATTTTCAGGTATGGGGTGTACACTAGTTAATAATCTTAAATCTGTAGATCAATTTTCTGATGTAGTCTATTCAAAGATTTTTAAAGAAATTTCAGAAGGTAGGATTGCAGGTCCTTTTAGTTCTCCTCCTTTTGAGAATTTCTGAATTTCCCCTTTAGATTAATACATCATTTGTCATTCCCTAAGGGCCAATCTCTTAATGATCAGATTGATTCTAATCTGTCATCAGTCACCTATGCCTCGTTTGAAGACGCTTTGTCAAAACTGAGATATTTAGGCAAAGGGGCCCTCATGGCAAAAGCTGATATAAAATCGGCATTTCGCCTTCTTCCCATTAACCCAGAATGTTTTAATTCCTTAGGTTTCTTTTTTGATAAACAATTTTATTTTGATAAATGTTTACCAATGGGTTGTTCCTTGTCCTGTTTTTATTTTGAATCGTTTTCATCTTTTTTAGAGTGGGTTGTTAGTGTAAAGTCTGATTCTCAATTTTTACTTCACTATTTAGATGATTTTTTATTTCTAGGTTTAGCTAATTCTTTGAATTGTACGTTTTTATTGGACACATTTTTCAGGATCTGTAGCGATTTTGGTATTCCACTTGCACAGGAAAAAACAGCTGGGCCCTCAACCTGTCTTGAATTTTTAGGTATTACCATTGATACAGAATTAATGGAATTTAGGCTGCCGGAAGAAAAAATTAATAAACTTTCGGAGTTATTATTTATTATAATAAGAAAGAAAAAAGTATGTTTAAAAGAAATGCAGTCGCTATTAGGTTTGTTAGCATTTGCTTCTAGAGTTATGCCAATCGGCAAAGTTTTTTCTAGAAAATTGTATATGTCTATATCAGGGTTAAAATCACCCTTTTCTCATGTCAGAATAACTCATGATATGAGAGAGGATTTACTAGTTTGGTTACAATTCCTTACACATTTTAATGGGAAATCCGTATGGCAAGAGGAGTTTATTTTGGATAAAGACTTTTTTCTGTTCACTGATGCTGCTGGTTCTTGTGGTTTTGCTGCAATTTGGCAAGCTCATTGGTGCGCAGATAGTTGGAATCCAAAATGGCAACAGAAGGGTCTTTTAAAAAATATAGTCCTTTTAGAGTTGTTCCCGATAATTGTAGCACTTGAAATTTGGGGTCACTATTTTAAAAATAAGCGTATTTTAATTAGGACTGATAATAAAGGAGTAATGTATGCGATTAATTGTCTAACATCTAAATCTCCGCCGGTCATTGTCCTATTGCGTTACTTGATTTTCAAATGTCTACATTTGAACATTTGGTTGAAAGCAATTCATGTGTCAGGTAAGGACAATGACTTGGCGGACTCCTTATCTCGATTTCAGATGGATCTTTTTTTTCAGCTGCTTCCAGATGCGGACAGAGTAGGAATACGGTGTCCTCCCATATTATGGGATCTGGTTTGAGACCAATATCGGAGTATATAGAAAACTCGATTGCTCCCTCAACGCTGGCTGGATATCAATCGGCCTGGCTGTTTTGGCTCTCTTTCTTAAATTCAATCCGAGCACCTGCTGGTTCTTTTTCGGAAGGTTTAGTTCTGTTATTTTTGAATGGTTTATTTGAAAAGGGTTATTCATGGTCGTATGTGCAAAGAACCCTTTCGGGAATTTCATTTTTTCTTAAACTTCAGAATTTACCTTCTTGCTTGCAATTTTTCTCAGTACGTCAAGCACTGAAGGGTTATAAGAAAAAGAATTTTACTTGGGATAAGCGTAAACCTATTACTCCTAGTGTTTTAAATGACCTTTGTTCAACCACGGAACAAGTTTGTTTTTCCGCCTTTGAGGCAATATTATTTAAAGCGGTTTTTTCTATTTCGTTTTTTGGTGCGTTTAGAGTGTCAGAATTATTTTTTATTCAAGTTAATGACATTATTATCTCTGACTCAATGTTACAAATTTTTATTAGAAGATCTAAAACCGACCAGCTAGGTAAAGGTATTTGGATTACTTTATATGCGTGTAATAGCTCTCCTGTTTGCCCTGTTCGGTTAATGAAAGCATATTGTTGTGTTAGACCTGTCATGTATGACAAATTTTTCATACATGAGTCTGGTTCTCCGTTAACCAAATATCAATTCAATTGGGTGTTTAAACGATGCTTAGAACGATTAAATTTAAAGGATTCACATCTTACTTCACACTCTTTTAGAATAGGAGCAGCTACGGAGGCAGCTAGGTTAGGATTAGATTCTGAATTAATAAAGAAAGTTGGTAGATGGAAATCTAACAGTTACCTTTTATATATTCGTCCTAATCAATCTTTTTGATTCATTTCAGGTAAATGCAGGAGAATATGGATTATTGGACATTCATATGTTTTCTGGGCACATCGGAGAGCTAAGAATAGAGTGTATACTAGTAATTTAGGTTTGGATCCTTCTCAGTATAAAGTTTTTTGGTTTGGTAAAAGAGGTATGGTTTGGGAGAATTTAATGCCTGTAATAGGTAAACTTATTCAGCGTTTTTCTCCTCCAGATGTGTTAATTATTCATCTGGGGGGGAATGATATCGGAAAGCAAAAAACTTTAGACATAATTTTCGGTATTAGAGATGACTTACACAGGATTCAATTGTCTTTTCCCAACACTGTTATTGTTTTTTCAGAAATCGTGCAAAGGTTGAGATGGCTTTCTCCACCTTCTATGCGTCATGGGGAAAAGATCAGAAAAAGAGTGAACAGGGCGGCAGCGAAAATTTTACAGGATTTGGGTATAATTTCATTTAGGCATATGGAGTTGGAAGGAAATATCACAGGTCTATATAGAGAGGATGGAATTCATCTCTCTGACATAGGTTTAGATATTTTTAATACAAATTTAAGCACTTGTGTTGACATGGCCGCGGTGTGGGGTGTTGGTGACAGGTGGTTTTGTATCCACCTGTCTTTTGGATAATGTTGGTTTCTGATAATTTTAATGCAGCCTGAGCCGTAGTAGCTAGGTTGTTTTGAGTTTATTTGAGTTAGTGTTGTTATATTAAATATAACATTGTATTTAAACCAATAATAAAGCAGCCGCGGCCATATTTATCCAATACTTGTCTCAGTTTATTATTATAAAATTATAGTTATTAGTTATTAAGGATTCCTGCCTACTATCCCATGACAGGAAAAAGGGGTAAAAGGTTTCAATAACCCCTTTTTCCTCATGGGAGAGTGGCAGGATGGGGCAGTTTCAAGGCTCCCCCAAGGGGAGCCAGCTGAGGCTCCCAGGTGGACACCTGGTGCTCACATGGCCTTGAGGAGTAGTACATGTGACTCTCCCGGGCTTTTTTGAAGTACTAGGGATAGAACTGGTTAAATCCGGTTGAATCCAGTAAGAATAGGGCTATATAAACAGGGTTCCGTCCAGTCAGGGTCATTCGCCTCAGAAGACAGGAGCTGTGGTGTTCCCCTCCCCCCCCCTCCCAAAATTTTTTATTTTATGTCGCGGCTGTACATTATGTGGTGGTGTCACCTTTGTAAAAAAAAAAAAAAAAAACTAATAAAATAAATGATACAAAGGGGGACTAATCTGTTTTTGAAGTTATTGATGTTGATTTATGATGTGGATAATGTTGGTTTCTGATAATTTTAATGCAGCCTGAGCCGTAGTAGCTAGGTTGTTTTGAGTTTATTTGAGTTAGTGTTGTTATATTAAATATAACATTGTATTTAAACCAATAATAAAGCAGCCGCGGCCATATTTATCCAATATTTGTCTCAGTTTATTATTATAAAATTATAGTTATTAGTTATTAAGGATTCCTGCCTACTATCCCATAAAACTGTTGCTTTAATCCTCTTTACCAAGGTACATTTATACCTGTAAATATCCTGGTATGCAGTGGTTTAAAACAAGCTACTACAACTGTGAGCTTGGTATGGATTTTAACAGCTGACTTTTGGCTTTCAGGTAAAAGCGATCATTTTCGCAGGGCTCCAAATGTGCCAATACGCCCTTTCCTCCTGCATGCATGGTGGTTCCCAGGTTCTCCTGTTCCTTCAGGTAGCCCAGGGCTGTGGTAAAATACTGTAAATTTTAGACCAGGAGGCACCTGGGGGACATCTGTTACCTGATCCCCTCTACAACTAGTTAACCAGGAAGCGATATGTATTACAGACCTTCTGGGTTCGTAGCTGTCTTTTCCTGGCTGCTGTAGTCAGGGAAGCACCTAATCAAGCATGATCTGTGTTTCATTAACAGCAATGGAGGGCAGGGGAGACATTGGGGGTCATATAGATCCCTAACGTCTTCATAAAGAGGACCTGTCACCTGCCCATGCTATCACATAGGGGGCTTGGTAGCCTCGTTGTGATAGCAATAAAGTTTAAAAAGAAATGTAGAAAAAATTTTTTTAATAAATAACAATTGTAATAAAATAAATAAATATAATAATATAAAATGTAAAAGCACCCCCCTCACCCCAATGCAATCCTGTGCCTTCTATGTAATTGTAAATTGCACCACACATGTGAGGTATCGTCACAAAAGTCAGTGTGAGAGCAATAATCTTAAGGCTTTAATTCATGGTTAAACCGATAACCTATGAAAACCTTTAATCGTCTATGGAGAATTGTGGTCACCATTTTTTATGATTTCAAGGGCACACGCAAATTTAAGGCTTGAATTACAATCTACTTGATGCAACCCCATGTTTTGTATTTATTTCTTATCACAAAAGTGGTAAGAAAGAGTTTCTCAGCCAGAACACAGCAGGTACCCAGAAGTAAAAACAAAAGGAAACTGATAGTGAAGTACGATTAAAAAGGTTTTATTGAAAAAGGGAGTGGGTACTTACAACAAGTAAGATAAAACAAGCCTCAAAATGGAGCTGTGAGTGTAAAAACGCTGTTGCTGGCGTGCGTTCCACAGGACCGGAAGTGACGTCAGTGATACCGGAAATAGCGTCAACGTTTTGCCCTCCCACAGGGCGTCATCAAGGACCTGTTCTGGCTGAGAAACTCTTTAAAGGATTTCCGGACCTGAAGGCATATCACCTTATCCACCATCCCAGGATTTCCTATCAAGCTTTTAATGACCCACCAGACTGAAAAGCTGGGGGTCGTTGTGATCTGGTGAGTGGGGATACATGAGGGGGTGTTGCACACCTGAATTTCTCTGAAGCACCTTATATTTCCTTCACTTTGGATTGGAGCACCATCAGTCACCTTATTTGGACTTTATTTTCACTTACTGTATTTTGGACTTTCTTTTTGATTAACAAATCTTCACTTATTGTGTTTGCAAGCGCTATATTTAATTTTATATACTTCTCTTCTGGGTCACAGGGGTGCACTTATTTTATATTATATATATTATAACAAGAAAATTAAATAAATTAAAACTGTACATTCCCTTTAAACAACCATCTGTTTTTCTGACCTTGAAGGTAAACAAGTCACACGTGCCCTGATTGTTTCTCACTGTCATCACTGTAATCTTAAACTGACTCATTTACCTGTTTCTCAGCATACTTCTCCAGAAATGCTTCCAAGAGTTGAAGAAGGAATCACATAACAGGTCTTTAATAGTCATGATTCATAGTAGCTCAGCATTTAAAGAACCAAAATTAAATTAGGGCAAAAGATAGCTTAATGTTTCAAATGTTAAGCAATGATTGTGATTATATGGCCAATTTGGATGTGTTTGACTGCAATAACGCATAACTTCAAAAAAATCAGGTGCTTAATATTATACAAGAAGATTTTCTAGCTGGCTAGGGAGCCAATCCTCTTCTATGCAGAAGAATCTGTAGTTTTGTGCGTCAGTAGTACGTGAAGCTCATAGTCTGGCACTCAAGTACGTTGTTCCCAGAGAGGAGATATCCACCCTTTTATAACCAGCGTTAGGTATTCTACTATTTTATAATTTCTTTGAGAGTCAAAATCGCTGTACAGAAGTTTATTCTTACAGCCTTCGGCTAATAAACACTGGTCTGTAGAGAAATGTGTACAGCAAGCAGTTGTAAAGAACATACCAAGCTTTTTAGGAGCTGCCATTGCTGACTTCTCATCTGAAAATTCTGGTACCCTGGATGCCATGTTAATATGTTAGATATAACACTATAGGGCATATTTATAAAGCAGAGGGAGTTATTTACTAAAGGAAAATCCACTTTGCACTGAAAGTGCACATGGAAGTAAAGTCGCTGTAGATCCGAGGGAGACATGCAAGGAAAATAAAAAACAGCATTTTAGTTTGCACATGATTGGATGATAAAAATCAGCAGAGCTTCCACTTATTTCAGATCTACCCCTTAGATTTAGAGCAACTGCACTTCCAAGTGCACTTTCAGTGCAATTTCAAGTGCACTTTGCACTTGTAGTTTGCACTTGCAGTGCAAAGTGGATTTGCCGTTCGTAAATAACCCCCAGAGAATGTGACATTTAGCAAACATTCACTGCAGGTGAATCTTTCAAGTCCATGGGGGTTATTTACGAAAGGCAAAGCCACTTTGCACTACAAGTCTGACGGACTTTAGATTTGGAACATGCTTCAAATCTTTACGTCGTAAATCCGCCGGACCCAGAAATCCGCTCGTCTGTATGCTAGTCCGACGGACAAAAACCCACGCTAGGGCAGCTATTGGCAACTGGCTATCAACTTCCTTATTTTAGTCTGGTGTACGTCATCACGTACGAATCCGTCGGACTTTGGTGTGATCGTGTGTAGGCAAGTCCAGTTGTTAGAAAGTCCGTTGAAAGTCCGCCCAAAGTCTGTCGAAAGTCTGTCGAAAGTCTGTCGAAAGTCTGTCGGACGGGCTGTCAGACTTTTGTAGCTGAAAAGTCCGACCGTGTGTACGCGGCATAAGGGGTAGATCTGAAATGAGGGGAAGCTCTGCTGATTTTGTCATCCAATCATGTGCAAGCTAAAATGCTGTTTTTTTTTTTTCTTGCATGTCCCCCTTGGATTTACAGCGACTGCACTTCCAAGTGCACTTTCAGTGCAATTTCAAGTGCACTTTGCACTTGTAGTGCAAAGTGGCTTTGCCTTTAGTAAATAACCCCCTATGTGGTTTAAATGACAGTGACTGATTCACCACAAGAAGATGTTTGGTGAAAGTCACATTCACTGATTTACAAATAAACCCCTTTGAATCACTGACCTGGGACGTGCATACAAAGAAGCAACTCAGATTTTTCCTGACTTTCATATGCTGCACTCTTCTATGGTTCCGTGGATCAGGCAGTATTAAAACTAGTTACAGCCAGGCAAATAGACTTCTCAGATGAAGGCCAGTAATTTCTCTCATGACTGAGTTTCTCTCATGACAGGTGTACTTAAAAGGACTCTACATCTCGGATCTGGGAGTGCTGAACACAGATCTAGTGCTTAAGCAGCATAGGTGTGCACAGCCTATTGCATAAGGCTTCATTCACACCTGGACGTTTCAAAGTTGTGCGTTTTTACAGCGTTTCTGCCAGTGATTTTGTAAAAAGCAGAAAAACGCCTGTAATCTGCCCCAAAGAAGCTCATGTTCTTTTTTGAGCTTTAGGCGTTTTTCCAGGCATTTTACTTCAGGTGACAAAACACTCAGATGTGAACAGGTGCCATTGAAATGAATTTGATTTTACTTGTTGGGCGTTTTTCAGATGCTTTACAAGCATTTTGTGAGCTGAAAACATTCAGGTGTGAATGCAGCCTTAGACCCCTTTCACATTGCCAGCCGCATTAGCGGTAAAGTGCCGCTGGTTTTAGCGGCGCTTTACTGTCGTTTAAGTGGCACTTTTTGGCCGTTTGCGGGGCGCTTTTAACACCCGCTAGTGGTCGAGGAAAGGGTTAATAGCTCCCATGTAGCACCGCTACCGAAGCACTTTGCAGGTGCTTCGGCAGTGGTGCCCATTAATTTCAATGGGCAGGAGCCCCAAAGATGCTGCTCGGGCTCTCGCACTGGGACGGCAGATAAGGCATTTTTCAGGCGCTATTCTTAGCGCTAAAGCGCCTCCAGTGTGAAAGGGGTCTTAGGGTGTGCACCCCAAAGCTCAAACAAACATGCGTGTGTGCGTGTCTACATATATATGGCCCCCACACATGGATTTCCCTGTCGGCACAGTGAAAGAGAAGTGCGTTCACAGTGGTGCGATTTGACATGCCAAATCACATTCCAAATCGGTGGTAATTGCCAGCAATGGCACCGTCCTAATCGGTGGGACTAGTTTCTGTACTACTTTTGGCAATTTTGGGGTGCCATTTCCATTGACATCTGTGCAGAAACCTGCACAGATGTCTCTGAAATCGTCCCCGAAATCGGGACTGACATGCGGGAATAAAATTTTATTCCCGCACTCAGTGTGAACCTAGGCTAAGAGAGAGATCAATCCCATCTCCCTGTCTGCACACAGAGTAATAATGCGCACAAGGTGATTAGGGTGTGCCCAGGCACAACCAGCACATCCCGTGTGCTCGCCTATGCTAATCAGTATTCTGAAAGATTTACCTTCTGGAGGTTCATGCAGACCCATGCAGGCAGCCTGTTCAAATCAATGACAGGTGGCTATCTGCACAGGCCTGCGCAGATGCGTATCCCGGAGTGTATTTCCTTGCAGATCCAATGTATGGATCAGACTGCAGACAGACTGTGTTCTGATCCATGCTTCATACCCACACTAATGCACACTCCTAGATGCATGTGGAGGTCCATACAATCGGACGCCTCTCATTATTTTGAACACGCTGCCTGCATGGGTGGAACACCTGCGCATCAAGTATGAGTGAAGACGGCTACTGATCGGTAGGCCTGTGTGAATGATGTCTTTGCCTTGATTTTCTACTAAAAGTAGCAGTGCTCCTCTTGTGCCTTGAGCCTCATAGCTACAGTATATATCTAGGTACAGTGTGTGGTTATCCAAGGCACTGTGCCTCTGACTGCTGGTCAGTGAGTGAGATTTGGTGATGCTACTACTGTATTGCATAGCTCCCAACTGTCCCTATTTCGAGGGACTGTCCCTGATTTGGAACAAAGTCCCTCTGTCTTCCTCATTTGTCCCTCATTTTTGTCTGATCTATTTAGATATACAGTATATAATGCACTTTTTATCTTTTAAAAAATGTTTCCCAGTGCTAAACCTTTCATCCAATTTCTTAATTTGCTGCATCTGTAAATTGCACAGGCCAGTATAACGGAAAATTCCTATCAAAATACTTACCGTAATTTTCCTTTCCTGATGGACTCCATGGCAGCCAACGTGTGGGTTTAGTCCCGCCTCTACTACCCTATAGGACACTACTCCCATAAATCTTTGCTCCTCACCAGCAGCCGTGTTCGATAACTAGCCTACTCCAGCCATTTGGGAGGGAACTCCTGCTGCCATGGAGTCCATCAGGAAAGGAAAATTACGGTAAGTATTTTGATAGGAATTTTCCGTTTTCCTGACAGACTCCATGGCAGCCAACGTGTGGGAAATAACTCGCCATACACACCCGGGTGGGCAAAAATGCTGAAGAAAACAAAGATTTATTTAACACCGTCCACCGACAGTATTTTAACACCAAAATCAACTGAGGATAGAGCCGCTGGCTCAACACAATAATGGGACATGAAGGTATGGATCGATGACCAAGAAGCCGCCCTGCAGATCACTTCAGGTGCGACGTGACGAGAAGCTGCCCACGAGGTCGAAAGACTTCTAGTCGAGTGTGCTGTCACCGCCTCTGGAGGAGCCAAGCCCTTCTCTCTATATGCCCATTGAATTGCCTGTACAATCCATGCAGCAATGGATCTAACTGAGGCTCGGAGCCCCTTGTTCTTCCCATAGAACGACACAAAAAGATAATCCGAATGACGGAAGGGAGCCGTTACTTCTAGGTATTGTTTCAAGGAGACACCAACATCGAGTGGATGTATTTCCAGATTACCGGCAGATCTAAAGGTAGGAAGTGAGATTTCTTGGTTCTCATGAAAGGTGACCTTAGGGTTTGACCCTAGCATTGGAATCAGAGTCACTCTGTCCGGAAAGAAGGTTAAGAAAGGTTCCTTTGCCCCCAAAGACTGGATTTCGGACACCCTCTTGGCCGAAGTGATGGCGGTCAAAAATGCAGTCTTGCTAGTAAGTTCCCTAACAGACAGTGGTTTATCGAGTTGTGAGAAGAACTCAAGAACTAGAGGAAGATCCCATTTGGGGAATCTGGGTTTCCTTTGAGGTCTCAATCTGATTGCTCCTTTGAAGAATTGTTGAATAAGGGCATGTCTGGCCCACGACACCCCAGTAAAGGCGGAGATCGCTGAAACTTGTACACGCAGTGAACTGACAAACAAGGGTAAATCCAGGCCTGATTGGAGGAAACTCAAGATGTCCTGGACCGCAGGTGTGTCACATGACTTGGCCCTAGACGACATATGAGTCGAGAATTTTGTCCAAATACGCTCACTTTGTTAGTGCTTTGTCTTCTTGCATTCAGAAGTGTAGGAATAGCCTCCATAGGGCAACCTAATGCTTCCAACCTACTCCTCTCAAGAACCAAGCCCTCAATTGTAGATGAGCTGGGCACGGGTGGAGAATCGCGCCTTGGGAGAGTAGATCCGTTCTGGACGGTAGACGAACTGGTTCTCGGAAGCTGAGGAGTGATAGGAGAGGAAACCAAGGTCTGTTGGGCCAGTAAGGAATGATGGCTACTATCTCCACCTCCTCCCACCTAAGCCTCCGCAGGAACTGGAAGATAATAGGTGTCGGAGGGAAGGCATATGCTCTGTGGAACCACCAACGTTCTGTCAGTGCATCTATCCCGTAGGCTTGTGGATTCCGAAACCTTGCGTAATATCTCGCTAGCTTTTTGTTGTACGGGGAAGCGAAGAGATCGACCTCTGGAGAGATCCCCAGAGTTAGGATCCAATTGAACACATCCTCGTGGAGAGACCACTCGTTGTTGTCCAGGTGGACTCGTGAAAGAAAATCCGCTTGGACATTGAGAATTCCAGGAACATAAGTTGCCGTTAGGTTGATCAGGTTCTTCTGGGCCCAGACCATTATTGGTTCCACCTCCTGTAGAAGAGACAGGCTTTTGGTACCCCCTTGTTTCCTTACATAGGCTACTGCCGTCGTATTGTCCAGCCTGAGTAACACAGATGTCCCTGCTATCAGATGACGAAATGCCAGCAGTGCCTGGAAGGCTGCACGTAACTCTAGAATATTCGACACCAATCTCCGCGCTGGGAAATCCCAGGAGCCTTGAGCCACTTCCGCTAGGCAATGAGCACCCCAGCCTCTCTCGCTGGCATCTGACGTCACAGTGATCCAAGTGATGGGAAGGATGGAGTGACACCGGCGTAGATTTTCCTTTTGAAGCCACCAGAGGAGGGTACCCCTCATGGTCTGAGAGATGTAGATACGCTGACTCTTGTCGCCCGACCACTGAAGAAGAAATCCCTTCTGAAAAGGACGCATCCTCCACTGAGCCCATTTTACCATTGGTATTGTGGACACCATGGTGCCTATGATTGTCAGACACTGGAGGGCCCGGAGATGAGAAGAGGAGAGAGCCAGGCGAATCCTGTCCCGAACTATCGTGATCTTCTCCTCGGGTAAGGAAATTGTACCTCTCGCTGTATTGAATAGGGCCCCGAGGAACACGAGAGACTGAGAAGGCTCCAGATGGCTCTTCTCTCGGTTCAGAAGCCATCCAAATTCTTGAAGAGTTGAGATGACCATATCTCTGTGGTTCAGGAGGCAATCTCTGTCTTGGGCCAGAAGAAGGAGATCGTCCAGATAGTGATAAAGACGGATCCCTCTGGTTCTTAGTAAGGCCACAACGGCCAACAAGACCTTCGAGAAGACTCTTGGAGAGGTGGACAGACCGAAGGGAAGGCATGTGAATTGTAAGTGTAGTTGGCCTATGGAGAAACGGAGAAAGCGTTGAAAATCTGCTGCCACTGGAACGTGGAAATAAGCGTCCTTGAGGTCTATAGAAATGAGCCAGTCTCCTGGTTGGACAGACTGTCGAATTGTGGACAGGGTTTCCATTTTGAACCTCTCTTTTTTGATGAAGCTGTTTAGGTGCGTCAAATCTATGACGGGTCGCCATGCCCCATTCTTTTTCTGGACCATGAAAAGAGGAGAATACATCCCCATGCCACGTTGGTCGTCTGGGACAGGAATGACAGCGCCTTGATCTAACAAAGATCTCATGTAAGCTACAAGGATTTTTCTTTTTTCTTCTGTGGCTGGAAGAGATGTGGGGATGCACCTGAGCCTGGGAACACTGCTGAAAACCCAGGTGTGGCCTGAGGAGATCGTTCTTACGGTCCAAAAGTCCTGGATCGAGGCCGCCCAAACATGCCGGAAGCGAAGGAGGCGAGCCCCCACCTGGCCTGCCTGGGCGGGCCCCATCTCAAAAAGACTTGGCCGGTTCCTTCTCACCCGACACACTACTCTTAGCAGACTTCTTGAACGATGATTGTCTGGCCTTCCAAGATCTGGAGAACTCGCGGCCCGGCCTGTATCCACGTCCTTCCCTGGCACGATCCTGGTTCTGTTTCCTTGGAAACGGTCTTCTCTGGCCTTGTAATCGCCTGTCCTGAGGGAGGAACCCCGACTTATCCCCGGTGGCACGGGTTATGGCGCTGTCTAATTTATTTCCGAAAAGAGAGGACCCGTCGTAGGGAATACGGCACCAAACCTGCTTTGATGCTGGATCTGCCAGCCAAGGGCGAAGCCAAAGGGCACGCTTGGCGGTAACTGCAGACAACATAACTCTAGCCACCAAACGGATAATGTCGATTGAGGCCTCCCCCAGAAAGGCTGAGGCTAATCTTAATTCCTGGACGGGCAAACTCCTGGCCACTTCCTCCGAGACACCTCTAAGTGTCTCGTCCACGCTGTCTGACCACGTCTCCATAGCCTTGGACATGGCGGCCAGAGCCAAGGCTGGTTTACACGCCATACCAGCTGTGAGATAGACTCGCTTCAAATCCGAGTCTATCCGTCTGTCCAAGGCGTCTCTGAACGAGACCGTGTCTTCCAGGGGGAGAGTCACATGCCTGACTAGTCTCATCACAGCTGCATCTACTAGAGGAGCCGACTCCAATTGCTTAACCTCTTCTTCCTTGAAGGGATAAAGCCTCTGTATTTTAGAGAGAAGGGAGTTCTTTTTCTCTACCTTTTCCCACTCATCCGTGATAACTTCCCCTAATTCAGCGAAAAAGGGGAAGCTGACACGTTCCTTCTTCAGTTGCTTGAAGAACTTCCTCTGTTTTGCAGGGGCCGTCACTGGCTCTTCCCAGTTTAAAGTTTCCTTTATGGCTTTAATCAGAGGAGGAAGTAAGTCAAAACTAAATCCAGTATAAGGGTCTTCTGCCTCAGAATCACTATCTGAGGAGACAGCAGACAGATGACTGGGCAAAGAGGACTCACAAGTGTCCTGAGTCTGGGTATCCCTCATTGGTGGGTCTGGAGGCTCTGCAGGAGAAACATGGGATTGGCTAGACCCCAGCTCCTTTAGATTCTCTTTCACGATCTTCTCCACTAGAGACTTGAGTTGCTGATCCGATCCACCCCTTTCACCTGTTGCTTTTGTATAGCAGGTATCACAGAGGGATTTGCCTATAGGAACCTTTGCCCTACACCCCCAGCAGGATCCTTCAGCTGCATGACTGGAGTGAGACTTGGAAGGGTGAGATGGTTCCCGGCTACGGTGTCTCGATTTTGAGGAGGAACCGTGATGTCCAGATCTGGAAGAGGAATGCCGGTGCTGTGATCTAGATGAACCACTTCTGTGCGAGTTAGGTTGTTGAGTAGACCTAGAAGGGCTGACAAGAAAACAAGGTACTTCTGTGTTAATGGGGACAAACAGATCACTGATGCCCCATACCCCCCCCCCTCGCAACACCCAGGAAGGGACCCCCTACCAGGTACCTGATGCGAGAGGGCTGGCCAGAGGCAGGCGGTGAAGCGTTCATGCTCCCGGAGGGATCCATCAGGGCTGAAAATACAAGCAACCAGTTAGGAACTAGAGAAGCAGTAAGGGCAAGCCACAGACCTGTCCCCAGAAGCCCTCTCACCTGACACGACAGAATCAGAGCCAGGGGAGATACTGCTAACAGTCTGCAAGCATTCCCAAGCCTGCAAACTATTTCCTGGAATTTAAACTGGCGCCCCTGTGACATCACCGCCGTGGCCCTAGTGCGCACGCGCAGTTACCGCTATGCGCGTGCGCGAACCAAGCCTCGTTCTCGTGCCGGATCCGCGCATGCGCAGAACGGCCGCGAAAACGAAACCAGGAAGTGAACGGCGGCTGGAACGCAGAGGAGACCAGCCGCCATAACAACCCATTACACTGTACCCGACAGTGCGGGGGAGGCACAGAATACAAGCACAACACAGAGGGAAGGGTAAACACAAACTGCTGCCATGAAAGGAAAACGGAACGGACTCACCACTCCTACTGCGATCGAGACCTGGGTCAGGTAAGACAGCACAGATCGGACTTATTCCTGGGCAACAAAAGGTCACCTGCTAGTAGCTAGGCTGTATGACCAGTGAGGGTTTTGCCTGCCAGTGGCTAGGATTACACCGTCTTCAGCGCCTCTTCCGTATGCCCCTTCCATACCCTGCTAGTAGCTAGGGCTTATTGGAATACTGCGACCCTTGCATGGGAATCGTTCGCCAGATCTGACTGCAGGGAGAAATAATCTTCAGGTAGAAAGACCATCTTAGCTAGGTCCTTGGAGGAGGACAAAAAAAGAACACGGCTGCTGGTGAGGAGCAAAGATTTATGGGAGTAGTGTCCTATAGGGTAGTAGAGGCGGGACTAAACCCACACGTTGGCTGCCATGGAGTCTGTCAGGAAAGAGAAATAGTAAAAAAAAAAAAAAAAAAGCACTTGTGGGTTTAACTAATCATTTTTTGTATAATTCTCTTTTAAGGGGAATGACAGGGGTATGTGTCCTATGTCTACTACATACTTTTGCTTATAGGTGTCCCTCATTCCCATCTCAAGAAGTTGGGAGGTATGGTATTGCTCATTGTTCTTCTTGCTGGAGATGAAGCTCTTTCTGAGGACCTGCATAGAACCATTACCCTGCTTCTTCTGTCATTCTGTGGATCTGTGCTTGCTGCATCGTTCCTTATGTTGCTTGATTATTTCTTCATCAGTCACCCATCATCAGGTGGGGAAGGGGGCAGCTGTGACATGAGGAGGTAAAGCCCTGCCCCTATCATGATAGCCGCTCAAGCACAACACAGTGCAAGACAAGGCATTCTTAATCAGTAATAAGGCATAAATTAAGCTGCAAAAAGACTGCAAACAATACTGGCGTCTAGTCTATTGTCTATTGTCACCTGCTTGTCTTTCTGGCACTGTTTCCACAGTTCAGGTCCTTAAGACAATAATGCTTGCTGTACAAAGTGCTATTCAGACTTTAGTTTACGAGCTGAAACCACCGTGACCCAAAACCCCGAGCTTCATTCCCAGCTGCTATATTAATCACCAGCATGGACTTTGAGTGTGTCTGCTTGAGGAGGATTACTGAGTATGCTATGGAATGCACTAAGAGCAGACCAACATGGTTGTAAATACGGTCAGAAGTCTTCATGTTGTAAAAATAGTATAATAGACAAAATATGATGTGGCTCTTTTTATGCAGAATAGTGCATCCAAAAACAAAATGGGTAAATGCTAATAATTTATTAACAGAAAACAGAAAATTGTATACTCACCTTTCCGTAATTTTCCTTTCCTGTCGTATCTTCATGGCAGCATACACTTTGGGTTGTGACTCCGCCCCTCACAACCTGATAGGACCACATAGCTATAAGTTGTAAAGATGGCCCCCGCCCCAGTATTCTCCGTATATATCACCTTAGACGGGTGGGAGATTGTATGCTGCCATGAAGATACGACAGGAAAGGAAAATTACGGAAAGGTGAGTATACAATTTTCCGTTTTCCTGTCGCATCATGGCAGCATACACTTTGGGGAGTAACTCGCAAAGACTGGGAGGGAATTCAAACTAAGTTTATTAACAAAGAATAGAAGAATTGGCCTGGATAATGGATCTTCCGAAATCCACTGTGGATAAGCAGGCGGAATCCACCTTGTAATGGGACATAAAGGTGTTCCTGGAAGACCAGGTAGCCGCTCTGCAAATTGTTCCTGCCGAGACCGTACAATATTCCGCCCAGGAGGTTGCCACTGCCCTGGTGGAGTGTGCCCTTAAGCCCTTAGGTACTTGATGACTACTCAGTGAATAGGCCTTTTTGATGGTCTTCACCAGCCATGACGCAATGGTGCGTGAAGATGCCGCTTGACCTCTCCTGAATCCATGCGGAATGATTAGGAGTCTTTCCGTTTTCCTGATGGATCTGGTAGCTGAGAGATACTCCAGGACATTACCCTTGACGTCCAGTGGGTGAGGATCGCCCTGTTCCGTGGTGAGTGCTGGAAGGTTAATCTCTTGGTTGAAGTGAAAGGAAGAGGATACCTTGGGTATGAACCGGTCTGAAGGTTTTAAGACTAATCTGTCTGGCAATACCACCAGGTATGGATCACTGACCATTAAGGCTTGCATCTCCGACACCCGCTTAGCCGATGTTATGGCTATCAGGAATGAGACTTTCAGCGTCAGATCCCATAAGGATATGTTCTCATTAGGAAAGAAGGGCTTCTTAGATAGAGCTTCCAGTACAACTGAGAGGTCCCAGACTGGGAAGGAAGGTTTTCTAGGCGGTCTCAGCTTTAGACAGGCCCGTTGGAACTGAACCACAAGGGGATCTTGTGCCCATCTGACTCCTGTCAAGGTGGACAGGGCCGAGACTTGGACCTTTAGGGTACTTGATCTTAGACCCTTCTCTAGGCCTAGTTGAAGGAACTCCAGGACCTGTGACACCGATGGTGAGGATGAGTCCCAACCTTGCTGTTGAGCAAAGGCGGTAAACTTCTCCCAGACTCGCCTGTAAGTAATATTCGTGGTAGGCCTCCTGGCCTGGAGTAGGGTATCCACTACTCTCCGGGAGCAGCCTTGCTCTAGGTACCTAGCCCTTTCAGTCTCCAAGCCATCAAATGTAGCTTCTCGGGGTTCGGGTGAAGAAGATGACCCTGGGAGAGTAGGTCTGGCGACAACGGAAGGGGCAGGGGATCTGCCGTATTCAGCTGCATCAGAGTGGTAAACCATGGCCTCCTCGGCCAGAAGGGAATTACTGCCACCACCAGTGCCGATGACTCCTTGAGTCTCAGGAGAAACCTCTCTATGAGTGGAGTTGGAGGGAAGATGTATCCTAGATGGAAATTCCAGGGGTGCAGGAGACAATCCGTCCCCTCTGCCGAAGGGAATGGTATTCTTGATAGAAATCTCTGACATTTCGCATTCTCTGGGGTTGCCGCCAGGTCTATCTCTGGAGGACCCCAAGTCCGGGATATGAGGGCGTAGGCCTGTGGGTTCAGAGACCACTCGTGGTTGGAGGTGAAATTCCTGCTCAGCGAGTCGGCCAACACATTCTGGACTCCCGGAACATAGACTGCCCTTAAGCTTAACAGGTTCAGTTGTGCCCACTCTAGAACAGGACGGACCTCCTGCATCATGGACCTGCTTCTGGTGCCCCCCAGCCTGTTGATATAGGCAACCGCAACCTTGTTGTCCATTCTTAGAAGAACATGTTTCCCTATCAAAAGTGAGCTGAAGGACAGGAGCACCTGGAGTGCTGCTCTCATTTCTAAAACATTTGACACTGCATCCTGTGCCCTGAATGGCCAGCTGCCTTGGGCCGTAAAGTGCTGATGGTGGGCTCCCCACCCCTGCAGACTGGCATCTGAGGTCACCGTCTCCTGGTGAGGGGTGATTATGTGCTTGCACCTTCCCAGGTTGCGAGGCTGTGTCCACCACAGCAATGATTGCTTCACCTCTTGAGGGATGTGAATCGACTGAGACATCGAAACACCGTTCCACTGGCGCAGGAAGGACATTTGGAAAGGCCTCGAGTTCCATTGCGCCCACTGAACCATCGGAATGGTGGATGCCAAGGAGCCCAGGATACTGAGGCGTGTTCTGGCTTTTAGTCTCTTGGCTGAGATGGCCTTCTTCACCTTCTGAATCAGGGGAGGAATCTTATCCTCTGGAAGTTACACCGTGTTTTCTCTCGTGTCCAGCTCGGCCCCTAGAAAGACCATCCTCTGAGTGGGGTGGATACTGCTTTTCTTCCAGTTTATCAGCCACCCTAGAGACTGTAACGTGGAGACCAGGATCTCCCGATGCTGGATGAGAGACTCCTTGTTGTCCGAGAGAAGCAGGATGTCGTCCAGGTAATGGTGGACTCTCAATCCCCTCTCTCTCAAGTGGGCTATCACGGGCAATAGGACCTTCGTGAATGTCCTGAGTGCGGTGGAGATCCCGAACGGAAGACTTCGAAATTGGAAGTGCCAGCTGTTTATCGTGAAGTGGAGGAATCTCTGGAACTCTGCGTGGATCGGGATATGTAAGTATGCATCTTGCAGATCGATCAAGAGCATCCAGTCTCCCCGATTTATCGCTTGAAGGAACGATTGGAGGCTCTCCATCCTGAATGTTTCTACCCGGATTGACCGGTTGAGTTTCTTTAGGTCCAGGACAGGACGAAAGTCCCCTGACTTTTTTCGTACTAGAAAGAGTGGGGAATAGAAACCCTAACCTCTTTGGAATGGTGCGACCTCCACTATTGCCTGTTTCCTTAACAGATCCTGGATATACTGGACCAAGGACAGCCTTTTCTTCCTGGAAGGAGGAAGCTTGGTTGCGCAGAAGTGACCCCTTGGGGGGCGGTTCTTGAACGACCACCTGTGTCCGACCCGGATGGTGGATACTGTCCATGGGTCTTTTATCAATTCCGCCCAAACCAACCTGAATCTTGTGAGCCTGGCACCCACTACCGCTGGTTGGGCGGACGTACCTTCAAAAAGGTTTCTGTTCATTGGAAGCAGGAGTTTTGGTTTTCTGGAATTTGAGGAAGGACGTCTGAGGGTTCTTCCAAGTTCTCCTGTACTCCTTCCCAGGCCTATAGGACTTACATCAATGTATCTCTCCGGGAGATTGCGCTTGAAGGGAGGCGCTCTTTGTTGTTTTGGTCTTCTGTCTGAGGGGATAAGACCAGACTTCCCACCTGTCACTTTGGATATTGCTGTATCCAGCTTTGCACCAAAGAGGTTAACTCCATCATATGGAATCCTGCACCAGTTGGACTTTGAGGCCGGGTCGGCCGACCAGGGCTTAAGCCATAACGCCCTCCTGGCCATTACCGTTGCTAGCATAGACCCTTGAAGCGGACCTAATGGTGTCCACAGAGGCTTCCGCCACGAAGTCTCCTGCGAGACTGAGTTCCTGTAGGGCTTTAATGATCTGGTCCTGATCTGCGCCTTCAGCAACGAGCTTCGCGGTGTTTGATGACCAACCGGAAATAGCTTTCCCGACGGCGGCCAGTGCCACTGCTGGTCTGCAGGCGCCTCCTGCAAAAACGTAAGCCCTCTTAAGGTTCGTATCCACCTTTCTGTCCAGGACATCCCTGAACGTCACTGCGTCTTCAATGGGAAGCATCACATGCCTGGCTAGGCGCATCAAAGAGGCGTCCACCACTGGAGGGGAAACCAGGAGAGCTACCCTAGGCTCTTTCAGAGGATATAGCTTAGTAAGTCTGTTAGAAAGACTAACTTTCTTCTCTGGATTCTGCCATTCTTCCTTAACAAGCTCATCCAGTTCCTCTATAAATGGAAAGGCTTCAGGTACCTTCTTGAGATTCGGGAAATACGTCCTTTGTTTCTGCTGTACCTCCTCAGATTCCTCCCAGTTAATCGCTTCCTTGACCGATTTTGCAAAGGGCCCTATGAGCGAGAAATCAAAGCCTGCTGCCGCCTCCAGTTCTTCCTCGTCTGACGGGAATTCTTGTTCCCTAGATGTACTAGGATGGAATGGTGAGGCGCTCAGGGCTGTAGCCTCCACATCTGGAGTTGAGATATGCGTAGCAGGGACCCCGGTAGGTTCCACAGTGACCAGCTCTTTCTCCCTGGTGGCTTCATCCATACACCTGCGGCAGGCCAATCTGTCTGGTAGAGCTGTGGCCCCGCATACCCAGCAAGCATTCCCCGCTGGACGGGGAGGATGTGCAGGAGACTGACGTCTACGAGCAGGGGATCTTCTGTAATGGGAATGTCTATGCCTGGAGTAGGAACGGCTCCTCCTACGGCTTCCCCTGTGGGCTGAGCGTCTTCTGCCGCGTGAGCGGCTTCGCCTATGGCTGGAGCGGCTTCTCCTGCGTGAGGTCTCTCTTCGCCTTGATTTAGATGATCTTGATGACCTGGCAGGGCTGACCAATTAGGCAGCATTAGTACGATCCTGCTCTCTTTTTCAATCTTCACTACTTACCATGAACACCCCCCCCCCCTTACCTATTGGGCTGATGGTGATCTGCTGGGGCAGCGGTCTCCATAGAAAGGATAACTGTGATACCCTGGAGGGATACAGGCAGGTATAAACATGCAAGCAAACAAACAGAGGAACCAGGGGGAGAGAGAAACACTTACCCCAAGGAGGGAGCTTCAGAGGTGAGGCAGAGCTGATAGCAGAGTTGACAGCAGCGTCAGATATGCTCAGGAAACTGGAGGCATCACAGAATAATATTTGTGAGCTTTTTAAATGAACCGCCATGGCCGCCGGGGTCACGTCCCGCCCGCACATGCGCAGTAGCACCGCTCGGCACCATCTTGGAACCTGACAAACGTGCCAGGGCGCCCTAAAAACGCTCACTGCGCATGCGCGGAAGCGCCGAGACACCCGACCACACAGGGGAGAGACAGAGGAGAACCACAATGCCCAGCAAGCTGCACCAAAAAATGGAAAAGACAGATGGAGACCGCTGCACACAACTAAGCCTATTTAAGGCTTATACTGGAGCCGCACATACCCCTGAGACCACCAGAGTGGGGTTCCTTCCATCTAGCTCATTTAGAGGCTGTGCAGGCAAGGACTTCCACCCAGGAGAGGCTAGAACCTGGCTGGGGCGAATTCGGTAAGGGAGTGCTTCTGACATCTTCAGTCCTTCTCAGGTGAGGAAAAATAAGAGAATACTGGGGCGGGGGCCCATCTTTACAACTTATAGCTATGTGGTCCTATCAGGTTGTGAGGGGCGGAGTCACAACCCAAAGTGTATGCTGCCATGATGCGACAGAAAACAACGTTTATTTAATAATAAACAAAATAATAAGACAATACACAGTCAATACATTTCAATAAGGATTCCAGCAATAGGACAATGGGGTTTATTTACAAAAGGAAAATCCAATTTGCACTACAAGTGCACTTGGAAGTAAAGTCGCTGTAAATCCGAGGGGGACATGCAAGGAAAATAAAAAAACAGCATTTTAGCTTGCACATGATTGGATGATAAAATCAGCAGAGCTTTCCCTCATTTTAGATCTACCCCTCAGCTTTACAGCGATTGCACTTTCAAGTGCACTTGTAGTGCAAAGTGGATTTGCCTTTCGTAAATAACCCCCAATTTGTCAAACAAAGCAAAGAAATAACATCACATCAGGTATGCAGTTCTAGTTAAAAAGGGAAACACAAACAACTACAGCCATAATACTCTCTGAACCATATATGCAGGGCTTTTTTTCCTCAAACAATAGGTGCTGGAACTCAACCACGACCCCCCAAAACCCCTCCTCCCACACACACCCTCCAAATTACATCAAATAGTGGGTGTGGTCAGTTTCAATTTCACGAACAGTAGGAGGGTCTTAGAGGGGCATTAAATACCAGGATTGCATTACATACAGAGTGCAGAGTTCAGGGGGGTTACACACAGAGTGCACAGCCGTCACTTGTAAACACAGAAACTGGACTTCTGCGTTTACAAGTGATTGTGGTGAGCAGCCCCCCCCCCCCAAGGGTCTGAGCCAGAGGTGGTGAAACTCCCCCCTGAATAAAAGACCTGCATATATGTTTACGAAGCTCTCTAAGATGTTGAACCATATGCATTAATCCAATGCTATAAGACCTTGTCCAATTTTTTTGGACAATTTCTGCTCTCTGAAATCAACCTATATAATGACAAGACAGCATTTATTGCAGATATCCAGGTATCTACCGTTAGTGGGGCAGGTTGTTTTCACCTAATGAGGATTTCCCTTCTAGCATATTACAGAGCATAGAAGAGAAACAATTTTAGATGCCTAGTAGCGACAACGTTCTCCATACTTCCCAGCAGCGCCAAAGTCGTATTTTGCCCAAGGGACCAGTCACCAAAATTATTCAAAACAGTTATCACCTTCTCTAGAACGGATGGATATGGGGACACATCCATACCATATGAAAGAAAGTACCAGGGGAGGATTGACAACGCGAATATAAGGGACTAACGTCAGAATAAATGCCAGCCAATCTGACCGGGGTATAGTAGGCCCTATGTAGAAATTTTAGTTGTATAAAACGATCCTTAGCAGAAATCATTGTGCTAATATAGCTGTTTACAGAATCCTCCCAATCCTTTTCAGTTAAGTCCAGAATGTTACCCTTCCATTTATTGTGTGTTTTAGTCAGGGTGGAAGCGTGGGCCGAATCCAAGCAAAGATACAGGGAAGACAAAGGTTTCTCAAGTACTCTTGATGTCAGCAAATGCTCCACCGAGTCAGGCTGAAAGACTACCAGTCTAGGAAATTGGGCTTGAGCTGCATGCCTAAGTTGCTGATATCTAAAACGCATTGAGACGGTTATAGCGTATTTTTCCCTCATGTCTGAGAAAAAGGAGAATCTGCCAGCTGTGAAAATTTGTTTAAGGGATATAATCCCCTTAGATTCCCAGAGCTGGGGATGTGGCAAACCAAAGAAGTGCTGAAGTCATGAGTTACCCCAAAGGGGTATAGGAGGGGAAAAATCGGCCTTATAGAGCTCCCTAGCCTGTTGCCACAAACATTTTTGATTAATTTATTACCAAACTGTTTGCACCCGGTCAGTTGTGCATACAAAATGCTCCTCATGTTTCAAGAAGGCTTTTTCCTTCTAGATCAGTGGTTCTCAACCTGGGGGTCGGGACCCCCTCGGGGGTCGAATGACGATTTGCCCAGGGGTCACCAGATCCTGGGCTGTTCCATGCTGCTCTCCCAGCCTTTTCGCGGCCACCCAGCAGGACTCAATCTCCTGATTTCGGCATAGATGTCACTGCTACGAGACACCACAAAGTCGGTAACACTACCTGTGAATAGTGTTGCCATTAAAAGTCCCCACTACAGTTCTCAGATAACCAAATGACCTTGATCAAGAGCACCTTAGTTGGCTGATCAGAACTCCCCCCCCCCCCCAGCACTGCCACTGATCCCATCCCCCACCAGCACCAGCACTGGTACTGCCACTCATCCCAACTCCCCACCAGCACTGCCACTCATCCCATTCCCCCCCCCCATGAAAGGGAGAGGAAAGGAGGGGGAGGAACAAAGAAAAAGGGAGAGGAAAGAATAAGAGAAAGAACAAGAAAGACGGCTAGGGAGAGGGATGGGGGCAAAAAAAAACAAGAAATTAGGATAGAGAGATAAAAGGAGAACAAAGAGAAAGTGGTACATCCTAAAATGTACCATAAGGGGTTTTAATACTGTACGAGTGGAAGGGACTCAGGAAGCGCTAAATGTCCATGGGTTAGAAGCGCAAATCACTTGTTTTGCCTTGGGTGCTGACAACCCACGCTAGGAAAATAATTTTACTGTTAGGGGTCCCCACAACTTGGGAAATTTTATCAAGGGGTCACGGCACTAGGAAGGTTGAGAACCACTGTTCTAGATGGCAAAACTCTGGGCATCATTTTCCCGCATAATGTTGTTCTTCTGAAGTCCTCTAAACAAACAGCTATAACCGTTGTGTGTAAAATGATTGATTTATTTGTAAAAACAATTGCATACAAAAATCAGATTCTCTGGGTCTCAGTAGAACGCACGTGAATTGTTAGGCAGCTTCCGAGTTTGAGTAGAAAGGGTAAATGTTACAATTTTTGGAATCAGATTTTTGTATGTGATTGTTTTTACAAATAAATCAACGGTTTTACACACTATGGGAGGATCCCTCTTCTCCCTTTGTAGCCTCCCTGGCGGCTTTCCCAAGTGTGGCTCGGGGTTAAAATTCAGGACCATTAGCGGTAACCCCGAGCCACACTTGGGATTACATCGCATTTTCCTGGTGTGGCTTTACTTACCTTGTCCCCGGGATCCTGCGATGTCCCCCGCTGTGTCTGCGGGCTCTGTCCTCCTCCGAAGCCTCTCCGTGCCAGGCTCCGTTCCCTGCGAGCGTGGGGCGGAGCCTGGCGGCAAATTCAAAAAATTGTAAAAACATAACACATACAGTACTGTAATCTTACAGATTACAGTACTGTATGAAATTATTTCACATCCCTTTTGTCCCCAGTGCTTTGGCCCATGCCCTGCATGCAGTTTTATGTTATATATACTGTTCTTTCTGCCTGGAAACTGGAGATTGTCCATAGCAACCAAAAAGTGTCCCTTTACATCAAAAGTGGCTTTAGACCAGCTAGAAAACAGCGATAGTAAATTAGAACACTTGCAGAATTGAGCGATAGTGAATCATGGGGAAATTTATTTTATTATTATTATTATTATTATTTTAATTATTTATTTTTGTTTATTATATTATAATTTATGTTTTTGTGTTTCAAACTTACCCGGGATATCTACTAGACTCTTGTTTGGACAGATTTAAGTGTGTTATTGTTAAGAATTACAGACCTACAATATAAAACGCCAAATATCCATGCAAAATAATGGTACCGCTTTCAGCACCTAAAATCCGAAATAATCATCCACTGGTATGATCTCGTTCTAAGTGACCACAAAGCACGACTGACTTCTCTTCTTGTATTACAAGGAGGTCAATACTATCTGGTGAGTGAGGATTGATTTTCATGAGCCTGTGGTGATACAGCACGCCAAGGGGTGATTTTCTGGTGTCAAGACACAAGTGTTATCCTCACTCTTCCAAGGACTATCTGTCTAAGTATACCTTGTGAAAAATAACACACAGATATTATACTATTATGGACTGAGCACTTAGATTGTTTGTAGTAGTATTTATTATATTTTTTACTTGTTTTATTGCAAGCGCTATCTAACACTTGTATGGTGTAAACTTGCTATTTGTTTTTGTTGTTTTGAGATAGCAGTTGCACAGTAGGTGTAACATTGGCATGAGTGATATTTACACATTTAGTAGTAGCACAGACTCTGCAAAATTACATTTGCAGCTTGCTGATTGGACAATAAGGGGGCAGCAGCACAATGATGAGTTATTTTCTGCTCTCCTCATGTCAATGCGTTCAGTGATACCAAATATGCACTGAACTTGGCTGGCTGGATGGAATCTAGGGCCAACTTTCCTTCTTCTACTCAGAAATCCTGTTGTGTAGGGTTTTATAGAAGACTAATATCAAAATATTAGGTCAATTGCAATAATTTCATAAAAAAATGCATTAAATGATTTCAAATATATTGTTCTGTTTACAGTTATCATCGAATTGAAAGTAAAAGAAAATCCCAAATTTTGAGCTGACACCAGAACAGTAATAGAGGGGGAATCTACCACTGGGGACATTAGTTCTGATGAGCCAGGGTGACACAACAGGATTCCCTTAATTTGGAGGGATTTCCTGTCATTTCCTGTTTTGGCTATGGGACAGGAAGTGAAGAGAAATCTCCTTTACTCTATCTAGATGAAAAAAAAGTTGTGCCTTTTAGTTACACTTTGTTTTCATTTTTGCTATGTTGTCTTAAAATGTTGTATCACTAATGAATGCAAAAGCATTGATTTAAAGGCCAGCTCCAGGAGATACAAAAAAAATGTACCCTTAACATCCCCCCTCCCCTGCACTGCAAGAGTTAATGCTCCTTAATTAATTCTAGATGATGGAGAATAAGGTGTAATATTTACCATATTCCTTGCTCAAGCAATCTTCCTTCATCAGTGCAACCAATTCCTCGTAACCTGTTCTATATGTGGTGCTACCCCCATAGCAGCCGCCTATTTTAACTGGTTCTTCCTCAAACAGTGCAGAGGCTACCAATCACACAGGTAACGGTCCATTCACTCTAGTTCCATGAAACAGTCTAGGAGATGTCTTTTTATGATTTATTGCTTGTGGAACTTGTAACAGGAGAGTGTTTGGTGTGGTATGGGATACTCCAAAATGCTGACTTATAACAGGAGGACACACTTCACTAGTTGAAACTTCTTTGAACAGTCTCAGAAACAAAGGAGAAGGCTAGAATTGAGACCCTGTAAGAGCAGTCTCAGAGAAAGCTACCACTATTAACCCCAAAAGTAGAACAGCAACTTCCAGCCTCTACCAGACACTCTTCAGTGAGTTCTTCAGACCAGATCCTTAGGTGAAACTGCTGAGTTAGCTCCAAAAGGTAATTTAGGAATAGGCCCCTCAGCTGTGCTATAGCTGGGACCTCGATGAACTTCAGCAGACTGAAAAAGAACTGCTTGCCCCTGATCCTGGAACTTCTTCAGCAGTACAAGAAAATGGCTGCTCCAGAGCCCAGTCTATTAATGCATGGACACTGTTGGAGAATGTAAGGCCCTGTGGTGCTGGGCATAGCTCCCAGCTGTCCCCGATTTCAATTTGGAACAAAGTCCCTCTGTCCCTCTTTCCTCCTCATTTATCCCTCATTTTGGTATGATCTATATAGTTGTATATCAAATGCACTTTTTATTTTTCAGAAAGTGTTTCCCAGTGCTAAACCTTTCATCCAATTTCTAAATTGCTGAGATTTGTAAATGTCAGAAGCCAGTATAAAAGAATAGTAGTGGTAAAAAAATCACTTGTGGGTTTAACTAAGATTTTTTTTTGTATAATTTCCCTTTAAGGGGGTGTGGCGGGAGGGGGATTGTCCTATGCCTACATACTTTTCCTAATAGGTGTTCCTCATTCTCATCTCAAAAAGTTGGGAGGTATGGTGTTGGGTGGCACTGTAGGAGTCTGGGAGGCACTGTGGGTGCTGAGGGCTCTCAGGGGGTCTAGGGGCACTGTAGTAGGTTGGTGGGCACTGCAGGCCACTATGGGAGGATGGAGTAGAGTTGCCACCTCATCCCTTTAAACCCGAACACATATTGATTACACAGGTTCTGTGGGTGATTAAGGCGGTAATTGAACTCACTTGGTGCCTTATCTGCATTCAGTTAGCCACAGAACCTGTGTAATTAATATGTGTTCGGGTTTAAAGGGATGAGGTGGCAACCCTAGGATGGAGGTCACTATGGTAGCTGGGAGGCTCTCCAGAAGATCCACAGCCTGGTTTTTGAGAATCACTGGACTAGAGGTGTCATCTATGTCCTATTCTATTACCTTATATTTCACAACATTTCTAATATCTATTGCAGGTGCAACATCACTACTGTGCAGACATATGATTGTATTTCCCATATACATATAATCACGTCAGATGTGTTATATACATGGGTGCAGTGGCGGCTGGTGGTATATTATTGGGGGGGGGGGGGCGACAACCAACCCGAACCGCCACAGGCACCCCCTTCCCTGTTCGGTCAGTCACCAGCCCCGCACTTACCCCATCTAGGTCACAGGCAGCGCTTTCTTCGGACAGCGGCTTCACCCGCATCTCCTCCTCCTGGATTTCAAGGCGGCTTTCCCTGCGTCTCCTCCCTCCTCCTTCTCAGTGGCCAATAGGATCACTTCTCCTCTCAACTAATCGGCTGACGGGTCTCAGGACACGCTTCCTAATTGGCCAGGAGGAGAATCAGGATGACAATAGCAAATATTAATTTGCTATTGTCACACAACTGGGTGGGCTCGGGGTGCAGTGCTCTGCACCCCTAGTCCACGCTTTTTTGAAGCCTATTAGAGCCTCAGGCTCTAATCACGTGCTTAAAAAAAAACCCATTAAAATCCATGTGTCCCTCACCCTGCAAGTAGATTAGAGGCTGGATTAGAGGGGCGGCACCCCTGCGCCCCGTATGGAAGGGCCACCACTGCCTGGGTAGGATTTTAAAGGGGAACTTCAGTCTCTCAATCAGCATGGACTATTTCAAAACTTTATGCTACTAGCATTAGTAAATATATAGGAAAGTATATAAAGTAAAACCTTGGATTGCAAGCATAATTCGTTCCAGAAACATGCTTGTATTCCAAAGCACTTGTACATCAAAACAAATTTCCCCATAAGAAATCATGGAAATTCAAATGATTCGTTCCACAACCATTTATTCATAGGTCCTTCAGTTTATAGTCCATATAAAAAGATTATAGCAATGTGACCAGGTTGTGTAACCATAAAATGTCCATCCACAAATGGCAGCCTCCACAAGGGGATTAGAAGCAAAATCCAGCAGGAGCTACAGAGTATAAAAGAGAAGAGAGGTGCCTCCAAGTGCAGCAATATGTTTCTAAATGTTGTACCTTCATTAAATGTAACCATATTGCTACACTTAGAGGCGCCTCTCTTCTCTTTTATACTCAGTTGTGACATGACACTACTTGTATATCAAGACATCGCTTGTATATCAAGTCAAAATTTATTTAAAAATTTTGCTTGTCTTGCAAAACGCTCTCAAACCAAGGTTTTTCTGTATTTACTTGTTTTAAAGGTTTTTTTTTTTTTTTTTGCATTTCTTCAGTTACTTCCTGGTTACTTGCCTAGGCAAATTATGTCCTACTTCCCAGGAGTCTTCAAGCAGAATTCCAGCTGCTTTTTTTATTTTTAAAACACCCATGTGATGGTTGCACCTACACATATATAAACTATATTACCAAAACTATTGGGACACCTGCCTTTACACGCACATGAACTTTAACTTTGGCATCCCAATCTTAGTCCGTAGGGTTCAATATTGGCCCACCCTTTACAGCTATAAAGATTCAACTCTTCTGGGAAGAGTGTCCACAAGGTTTAGGAGTGTGCAGGCCAGTCAACTTCCTCCAGCCTAAAATCGCTCATCCATGTCTACATAGGCCTTGCTTTGTGCACTGGTCCAAATCATTTGGTGGAGGTAGATTTTTGTGAGGGGTTGTTTTTCAGGTATTGGGTTTGGACCCTTAGTTCCAGTGAAGGGAAATCATAAGGCATCAGCATACCAAGACATTTTGGACAATTTCGTGCTCCCAACTTTGTGGGAACAGTTTGTGGATGGCCCCTTCCTGTTCCTACATAACTGCACACCAGTGCACAAAGCAAGGTTCATAAAGACATGGATGAGTGAGTTTGCGGTGGAGGAATTTGACTGGCCTGCAGTCCTGACCTCAACCCGATAGAATACCTTTGAGATGAATTCGAGCGGAGACTGCGAGCCAGCATCCAACATCTGTCCATCTTGTCCAACATCAGTGCCTGATCTCACAAATGTGCTTCTGGAAGAATGGTCAAACATTCCCATAGAGACACTCCTAAACCTTGTGGACAGTCTTCCTAAAAGAGTTGAAGCTGTTGAACGGAAGCAGAGCACTGGCTGGCGAAATAGGGTACATATATTGCTGGGAAAAAAAAGTGTCCAATGATAAATTGTGCAGTAGTGACAAACACAGGGGCGAAAAGTTTAAGATGTGGGTGGAACTCCACTTTTAGAAGGGAAGGGAGAGTTCTTAGCTCAGCCTATGCCTGAACTAAGGGCAGATGGATCCCAGGAAGTAAATGCTACATGAATCACCTGCGCTAAAGATGGCCACTGCCATAAATGCCGGGGGGGGGGGGGGGGTTCTAAGTGATTTCTCAGCAAAATAAAGCATGGAGAGACTGAGAAGTTTGCTTTCAATAATAAAAATGAATTATTTAGCATTTTTGGTTTGTGCTGCTCAGATACAGTGCAGTTCCACTTTAACATACATTGCTGTTGATGTCTTTTTTGCAGTGGCGCTGGTGCTAAAAATTTTTTTTTTTGGGGGTTGTCCAAACAAACCCCTATAGGTCCGCACTCACCATGGTCATGGTTCCCCTGATACAGCTCCCATCTGTGGCTTCCACGTTAACCCGGTATTCATTCTGGGATCCAAATCTTCAGGCTCCTGATTGGTGGGGCCTAGAAGCCGGAAACCGTAAGTGACGCAATGGCGAATATTGATTTCGCTAAAATCAAAAGTGGGAGAGAGCACTGCTCCCCGAGGACAACTGAAAACAAGCCATTTAGATCCTCAGGCTCTAATCACATGCTTGCCAAAAAATAACAGGCATAATAGACTCCCATTAGTCCGGTGCCCCGCACAGTGAAGTGAGTGCACACACATAGAACGATTGATTTTTAAATAAATTATAATATGACTAAGATTTTTTTTACTTTAAGATATTAAAAAATGTTAGTCATATTATAATTTATTTTAAAAAAATCGTTCTATGATTAGCTTACCTATTTGTAAAAACTTTGGGGGGGCGCCCATTATGCAGGGCATAACACAGGACAAAAGGAGCAGCTGCCCCGGGCCCAGTCATTGTTGTGGGGCCCAAAGCAGCTGCCCCTTGAGCCCACACATAGTTAATAAGTTGATTTAGGAAAGAGTTTGCCCAGGGTCCAATCAATATTAAAGATGGCCCTTCCATTATGGACACTGCTTTCTTGTGTATTTATGTTTATTTTTCCTTATAAACACCTTTTAAAAAGGTCATTTGTTTACTGACTTTTGCATGCAGTGTAACATAACACAAATCAGTGCAATGAGTCCCATGCACTGTCCCGCGGCCGGACTACACTTCCCGTGATGCTCGAGGCGCCGCGGCACATGCGCAGTGCGGAGCGGCTCGAGTTGTTTGTTCCAGTGTAGCAGCAGCTGCTTTTTTTTTTCTCTCTCTCTCTGCGCTCCGGAGCCGCTTCTGTTCCCGAGTCTTCCTGAAGTCATTGAGCTTCTTCTCCCTCCAAGCTTCCCCCTTGTCCGTGTCCAGTCCGGTCCCTCCTCGCTCCCAGCAAGCAGTCCTATCACACATGATCCACAAATGAGAAGGAGAAAACGATGGAACTGCATATTCTAGAGCACAGGCTGAAAGTAGCCAGCATAGCCAAGGACAACATCCAGCTGTTTACCTATGGACTCATCAAACTTGCCTTCCTCTCCTCCAAGACAAGGTAGGGGGAGGGGGCACTGGATGGGGTGGGGGGGTGTTGTTTAGAAGTGGGTGACTTCTCCCTGGTTCATTCATGTGCTCTGGATGCTCATCAGATAAACAACTTCACCCCATGGCATTGTTGGGCTGTCACTGGGTGCTGTGCCATACATCTCCTCCAGCACTCAATGAATGAACACTGCATGACCTGACAATCACATGCATGGATTCAATAAAAGCAGAATGTGACTTTTGTGAAAGATCTGGTGGATCTTTTCCCCCTGAGATGTCTTGCTATGGTACATGTGTGGAATGTGTAGAAGTAGTTGGAGATCCGCTGATGTCATTGTCCCCACATCTAGGTGTCTGTGCTTTGTGCTGTAAACAAGCTCCTCATGTTGACTTCATGCATTTGGTGCTGCTGCAGACTTGTTTGTCAGGCCTCTATGTACACACTTATCTACTAAAGAAAAGGACTTGTTTATTTGTGCATGCTTTTTCCAGATAACCCTCTCACATCTTAGTTTTCATTGTTCAGTGGGGGGTTTATTAAGGATGGGCACCTAGATAAAGTTTGCACAGAGGATCAATGATCCATTGGGAACAATGGCCGGGTTCTGATAAGGGGGAGTGGCAGTCTATCCAGAGCATGCTGAAATGTGCTCACATATTATTTGGGGCTTTTGTCTCCCCCTCTCACTCCGCTCTGCCATTGTTTGTAAAAAGTCACCGATTCCACCTCCTTGTTTACTTCCCCTGTGCCACGCGGGCATGCCACTGTCTAAACCTCTCATCAAAATAGCATTAGAGCGTTTACATCATTGGGTTATTCAATAATCACTGCTCAGCATCTGTCGTTTTGACAGCCCCGGGGTCCGCACCCCAATTAGCACCATTTACGTTGTATAATTCTATATGTTGGTGGTTTAAAGTGTTACTAAAAGGGGGTTGTAAACAATGCAGCCTGTGCATTAAGGTGAAAAAACACATGGCAATCGCCAGCCCCCCCCCCCTGTTTCACTTACCTGAGCCCCTTCATCTCTTCGGCGGGGACGCACTGTCCCTCTCTCCACTGGGTCCCGTCTCTTGATTGGATAGATTGATAGCAGCGCAGGCATTGGCTCCCGCTGCTGTCAATCAAATCCAATGCCGGGGGGGCAAGGCCGAGTCCGGCATGCATGTCTGTGGACGCAAATGCTGGACTCAGGAGCGCGCCCGCAAGGTAACCCCCTTAGGAGAGTGTTTCTCCTAGGGGGTTATCTGATGCAGGGAGGAGCCACAAGAGCCGCCGGGGGATCCCAGAAGACGATGTTTGGGGCCCACCTTGTGCAAAACGAGCTGCACAGTGGAGGTAAGTATGACATGTTTGTTATTTAAAAAAAAATAAAAAACAATCACTTGAATTCACAACAGTAAAATCAGTCTGTATATGCAGTGAAGCATGCTTGTTATACTCACTGTGGAACCTAAGAGGTTAATCCTTTTGCATTGTGTATGAAGGCTGTTTGATCCTGTCTCTCTGGTCCTCCTCTCCTTCCGCTGTCTCAAAAAAAAATAACCTGATATTTACAGAGCCAGGGGACGGGCTGCACATGCTCAGTTTCGCGTGTATTGTTAGGGAGTTTTTTTTTTTCTTGGGAGAGTGCATGTCATTAGCACAGGGCCAATCAGCACTGTCCAGACAGAGGATCAGGGGAGAATTAAAACTCCTCCTACAAGCTTTACTAGGGACTGACTGCTATATACTGCTGATGAGAACAGGTATTTAGCAGTTTATAGTTACTAAAATAATTGCATTTCCATGTTCTGTGTACTGTGGGAGACCAGATATAGTGAATGCAGGCTCCTTTCAATAAGTATTACTTGAGTGTGGGGTCACATCGAATGATTCTGTAGTTTGGAACAGATGCTGTTCTGGGTTTAAGTGGCCTTGAGTATTTTCCATATATAAAAAAAAAAGTAGGGTTGTAAAGTGTTTGTGCATAATCATGTTGGTTTGTGAAAGTAAAACAGAGGTGTTGTCTGTGTCAGCCAATCGGATGGTAGCTGTTTTGCAATGCTGGTTAGAAAAGAATTCCAAAAATAACAGATTTTATAGTCTGCCTGGTCCCAGGGCCCATCAGAAGCCCTATTCGAATGAAACCGCTGGTATGAGTAATTTACTAGTAAACATTGGTGGGGGGGGATTTACTAAAACTGGAGAGTGAAAAATCTGGGGCAGCTCTGTATGGTAGCCAATCGGCTTCTAAGTCCTGATTCACCCCTATGCATTTTTAGTGCATTTTGCAGATTTGCACTGCAGTCCATTTAACATGGTTTCCTATGGAACACGTTCTGTAGTGCAAATCAGCAAAATGCAAAAAGCACTAAACATGCATAGGTGAGAATCAGGCCTAACTTTAGCTTGTTTAGTTAAGCATTGGCTATAAAACCCGGAAGCCGATTGGTTTCTATGCAGAGCTGCACCAGATTTTCCACTCTCCACTTTTTGTAAAGCTAAATAAACACGATACAATTTTCTTTAGATTTACCTAAACCATATATTATGAGATCAAACCTAATTATTTTCAATTTGTATGCAATCTGGCAGGCCCTTGCACTACATAGTTGAAGGTAAATCTAAAGGAAATCGAACAACAAAAGTTGTATAGTGTGTATTAAGGATGAGCTCAGGCATGTTCAACTCGCCAGGAAGCTGACACTCCGCAGTGCTAATCACAGACAGTGAGACATTTCCTGATCCGTGGATGCACAGTTCAGGAAATGTCTCACTACTTGTGATTAGCACTGCGGAGTGTCAGCTTCCTGGCGGGCGCGGGGAGTTGAGAACATGCCTGAGCACATCCTTTGTGTGTATCCAGCTTAAACCAACCCCATCGTTTTGTACAGGGTACAGATCTTGCTGCAGCTGTTTGCACACAAAGTTTGCATGGGGTTCGTTTCTTTGCCAGCAAGAATCGCCAGTGGATTCCCATCTGCAAAGTAATAAAGAAAATGGTAGTAACCTAGAGTAGATTGTAAATAACAGTTTCTTTTCTTTTTTTTTTTTTTATATCTGTGGGTATGTGTTGGCTTTATTACCCTTTGACACAGATGTGGAATGGCTTAATATGTCCACAGCTTTTCATGACTGCTAATATCATTAGTCATAGTCATCAAAGCTAACAATGGGCTACATTGAAAAGTGACCACACAGTAGAAAATAATGGCTATTCTGCCCATAGATGCCAATCGGCTTCCATTAGTCATGTTTCAGTTGGAGTTTTAAAGTGCTTGTAAACCCTCCCATATATCCAGTGAAGTGACTGGCCCCAGGTTAAACAGATATCACAAATCCTCCTACATAAGTGGTACCTCTCTTTTCTCTTTTCTACAGCCGATCAAAGTGCTGAATTTATAAGTCTAGGTTCACATTTATCCGGGCTGCGCTTGATGCGTTTTTCAGGCGCGTTTTGCAGTGCGTTTTGTGTTTTTGCATGCAGTTTGTATGGTATTTCCGTTGTGCAAAGCTGGTTGCTAAGGAGCAGGCCAGGAGGCCAGCCATCGCGTCCTTAACAACCGATGAGTCATCTGCTGTCAGTGGGGTTCCCCCGCTGACAGCTGAATGTAAAAAAAAAAAAGAATTGCTGGCAAAAAAAAAATTGTAAAAAAAATGGCGTGGGGTCCCCACAATTCTATACCACCCCCCATGCAAAAAAAAATATGGCATGGGGTCCCCCCCCAAAATCCAAACCAGACCCTTATCTGAGCATGCAGCCTGGGAAAGGCAGAAGGCGTGTGAACGCCCCCCCCTCCTCCTGAACCAGACCAGGCCGCATGCCCTCAACCCTAAAGCACCTTGCACCCATTTTGATGGGGACAAGGGCCCCTTTCCCACAACCCTGGCTGGTGGTTGTGGGGGTATTTGGGCAGGGTTATCAGAATCTGGAAGCCCCCTTTAAGAAAGGGGGCCCCTGGATCCTGGCCCCTACCCCCATGTGAATAAGTATGGGGTACATTGTACCCCTACCCATTTACCAACAAAAAAAAAATCAGTGTAGTATTACAAAAAACAAGAGACGGTTTTTGACAAGTCCTTTATTAAAAATGAAGAACATCCTCCGTCGTAGCTCCAACGCGTCTTCTTTCTCTGGTTCCGCCATCGATGTATTCTCCCTCCGCCGACCTGCTAAAAATAAACGGTCATTTTCCGACGCTGGCTCCCTCCGTTGTGTCATCTTCGGTGTCTGACAGTTTTTATATAGCCATAGGCGTGGTCATCTGGTGATGTCACTCAGAGAACCCGCCCCTTGTGATGTCATGTGACGTCTCTTGTTTTTGTCAAGGACGTGGCAGCCAGCTTCTCGGCCCACTCCTTAGCAACTAGCTATATACTCTGTTTTTTTAATGGGGAAAAACGCATCAAAAAATCCCATCACAAATGCATAAATGTGAACGTGTACCATAGGAAACCATGTTAAATAGACTAGTGCGTTTATGCAAGACTAGTGCGTTTATGCAAAATGCACTAGCAAAACGCATAGGTGTGAACGTAGAGTTAAACTGGTCTTGCACCGATACCGAGTACTCGTACATGCGAAAATGCTCTCATCGCTCCTGTGTGAACCCAGGCTTGTCATAGTGATTTCAGCCTGGGTTCATACCGGAACAGTGCAGGAGAGGGGAGCTCTGAGAGCTGATTGGAGGGAAGGGACACCCCCCCCCCCTTCATACAGCACACAGGAACAGAGCTGAGGCTGTCAATCAGCTGGAGGTCCCTCCCCTGTCATCTTTTTTCTCTTGGTGTCAGGAAAACTTGTCAGAAGTGATTCATGCTGATAGCAGAGAAACAAAGCAGTAGACAGACAATGACTCTAGACTGAGACAAGTACACACTATAGAGGGATATGCTTTGTTCATATTTCATGTCTGAAGTTTACAACCACTTTTAAAGGCTTATTTGGTTGCTTTTGGCATCACAACCTCATTTTTCCAATTATAAACATGGCCCCATATATAAGATGTCTCAGGGCTGAAAGAGAGAAATCTATAGATTGCTCCCATCCATGCTAAACAAATAGACAAATCTCTCCTGCCTGCTATTGTGTTCTGACAGCTGGCACCCATGGCTGCCAGAATACCCAGACAGTGTTTGCATCTGATTGGATGCAGCTGCTGTTTGGCTGACAATTTTCTCCTTGCTGCATTGAAATTGCACTCCATTTGTGCGATCTGCTGTGGATATCGATGTTAAACGAATGACACCCCAAAACAGCTCGCAAAAACACAGTGCGATTGCCAAAATCAGGTCACATGGATGTAAGCACTCATGCGATCCGATTCAGGTACAGCAAAAAAATGTCAGGCACCTTTTCGGTGCAGATGCAGTGCGATTTGAACCATACAAAAGGAATGACTCAAATCGCACCGCACAGACATTGCATCGGATTTGCGCAGGAATTCCTGTGTAAATCACATGTGGTGTCCTGCACTGCACAAGTGTGAACTCAAGCTGAAGGATTATGGGCAGGAGTAGGACAACATGGTCACCCACAGCTTCAACAGAAACCAGACAAAGTTGGCTCCCTGTATGGCCAGCTTTAGTGAGAGACAAAAAGCAGGAGAGAAAAAAACAAAGCATTTAAATGAACCAATCAGATGGCAGCTGGAAGCTCACTGCCAGTGCCAAGGGGTGGTAGACTGCATTGGCTAATGCCCTTATTTAATATACTCTTAAAGCAAACCCATCTCTCCTCCGTGGGCACTTGGGGCCTTAGCATATAACAGAATCTTCATTGGACAATGGAAGACCTAGGAACGTCATTCTGACTTTAGCTGACGTTCGCTGACATCTGTGTCATTTGAATCCTCCACACAAATAAATAAAGCAGTGTGGCAGTTGGATTGCTGTTATGGATAAGAAAAGATGGTTTGTTGGCTACACAATCATGTCATTATCTCAATAATAAACTTGCTTCTACTGGAACAGGTAGCTGGGTGTGTACTCTCTTGGAAATTGGTGGCTATGGACAACACTACTGCTATTTCGTGGCCATCATCCACAACGTCTGTGAGATAAGAGTCGTGAAGAGTAGTTATTGGGCATCCTAGGCTAGCTTTTTATCTGTTCATGTCAGTTAACCATTACACACAAATCCTAGGAGCCAAGTAGCCAATGCTCCTAAAAATGACTCTGGTGCCTAACTTTTGGAAAATCTCTAGTTGTCAATGGAGCTAGCTCTTAAAATAAAATCCTGCTGGCTCCTGGATTGAACAGACTTGCCCCTGAATTCCATATTCATTTATCCATCCCGGATTACACATTTATATTCTCTTGAAACATGGAAGATTTCTTCGATTCAGGACATAAGGATGTACATTTTTAAAATATTTGGCAAAGGTTACAACTACTAAATATGTTGCATTTTAACCACTTCTCGCCCGCCGTATAGTCAAATGACGATGGGCAGGATCCACTCTTGTTCTGGGAGGATGTCATATGACATCACCCCAGTCTCACCGCTCTCGGGCACCTGCAGTGCTTCGATTGTGCTGTGTCCCTGGGACACGGCGCAACCCCGATCTCGGGAAAGAGCCGATGGCGTGGCTCTTTACCCATGTGGCCGGGTGTGTCCAATCACAGCCGATCACATGTAAACACAGAAGTGCTGGTAATCGGCTCTCCTTGCTTCACACTGACAGAGTATGAGGAGAGGAGAGCCGCAGCAGCATCTCCTCGCAAGGGAGACCTGTACAGGTAATCAGTGCAGCCCCAACAGTGCCCATCAGTGATGTCAATTTGTGCCTATCAGTGATCCCAGCCAGCGCTGCCTTTCAGTGCCCATCTGTGCCGCCCATCTGTGCTGCCCATCTGTGCCTCCCATCAGTTCCGCCTATCTGTGCCCACCAGTTCCACCTATCTGTGCCCATCAGTGCGGCATACAGTATTAGTGCCTCCTCATCAGTGCCCATAAGTGCTCCCTCATCAGTTCCCATCAGTGCAGCCTCATCAGCGCGCATCAGTGGAGAGAAATTGCTTATTTACAAAACTTTCTGACAGAAACTAAGAAAACTGAAAAAAAAACTGAACTGAAGGTAAAACCATTTTCCAATTGGGAAGACTTCCCTTCTCCTGTCCCATAGCCAAAATAGGAAGTGAGAAAAAATGCCTCCGAAATGAAGGATGTCCCTGGTAGTCACCAGAACTAGTGTCCCCATTGAAAAAAATTCCCTCCATTCCTGTTCTATTTCTTTTACTTTCAGTGATAATGGTCACCAGGACAAATAGGATAAATCTCCAGAACCTCTTCCCACTTTATCTAAAATTGAAAAAAGCTGTACTTTAAAGTGGTACTAAAGTCTAGTTTTTTTTTTTTTCTATAAAGATAACAAACATTTTATACTTGCCTGCTCTGTGCAGTGGATTTGCACAGAGCAGCCCGGATCCTCCTCTTCTCTGGTCCCTCTTCGGCTCTCCTGGCCCCTCCCTCCTGTTGAGTGCCCCTACAGCAAGCAGCTTGCTATGGGGGAACCTGAGCCGAGCTGCAACTCCCTGTGTTCATTCAGACATGGAGCCGTGGCCTGGCCCCGCCCTCTCCCTCTCCTCATTGTCTCACTTACTTTAATTGACAGCAGCAGGAGCCAATGGCACTTCGCGGCTGTCTCAGCCAATGGAGAGTCAAAGTCCTGGACAGCCGAGTCTCCCGTGCAGCAGTGCTGGATCGAGATGTGCTCAGGTAAGTATTAGGGGGGCCGAGGGGGGGCTTTATCCTAAAGCGGAGTTCCACCCCAAAATGGAACTTCCGCTTATCTGTCTCCTCTCCCCCTCCAATGCCACATTTGGCACCGTTCGGGGGGGGGGGGTACCCTGTCCCCACTTCTGTCAGACCTCACCGCAGTGAGGTCTGTCAGGAGTTCGGCCCCCTCCTCCTCCCTCCTCCTTCGTCTGCTGCCTGGCAAATAAGAGAGCGCAGCACGCTTCACGCATGCGTAGTAGGGACCGGCCGGGTTCATGGCCGGGTTCCCTTACAGGCAATGACTGCGGCAGCATTCGACAGCCAATGGAAACATCTGCTGCGGTGCCGACATGGCTGAATTCCAGGACAGGTAAGTGTACTAATATTAAAAGTAGCAGCTACAGTATGTGTAGCTGCTGATTTTTAATCTTTGGGGGTGGAGGCCGCAGCACCGCTTAATTGCAGAGAATGCATTAAAAAAAAACCTTTACAACCACTTTAACTGCTCCTTTATGTCTAGGGAGACCAGGAATAGTAGTTTTACTAAAAGTGGTATTATTATCCCCCAGACTAATTGAGCAGTTAACCCTTGCAGTGCAGGAGCAGCACTTTTAGTTTTCCCAGACTTCAGCTTTAAACATGTTGCATTTGTACTTTTTATTTCTGTATAAAACCAAATCTGCCTATAAGATAGTGGTTGTGAGCACCCTCTCTCATGTCTCAGCTCTCTCGCAAACTCTAGCAAAATCTCTAGATAGCAGCTGTGAAAACTCTGTAAAAATGCACTTTATTCTTAGAAATCCATTGTTCATGAAGTCTGCCCAAATACAATGGCATCATCCTTCCTTTCCCCCTTGTCAGAAATGCATGCTGAAGTGAAATCAATACTCATGCATGATAATCATGATATAATAATAACAACCTTGAAATAATCTGCATGCTGATGTGAAATCAATCATTTCATTAATAAAAGACTTTTGCTTTAACTTATTTTTTTTGTGTTCACACTTCTTGTTCTTCTGAGATTGGTGACACAGCAAGGGCCTCACAGCTGCCCTCTGGGAAGGCTACATCACTAGTGTCTTTCAGGGAGATCTTTTTAAAACATGTGTATTATCATACTGCACATGTGCAAAATGAGGCACATGACACTCCTAAATGAGGTGCAAATGTCATTTACCATGGAAGAGCAAGGAAGAAGCCGGCTGCCGATGACTGTTTGATAATGGCACCACAGGCAGAATAGAAAGCATGTGAAATAGGCTAAACGTGGATAGAAAGGCATAGAGACATACTGTATGTATAAGTGTACATGTTTATCTAGTTTTACATTGTGTTGGCGCTTTTAAAAGGTGGGCGGAGAAGGTCCAATTTAATATCAACCTCTCTGAAAACAAAATATATATATATATATATATATATATATATATATATATATATATATATATATATATATATATATATATATATATATATATATATATATATATATATATATACACACACAGTGGGGATGGAAAGTATTCAGGCCCCCTTAAAATTTTCACTCTTTGTTATATTGCAGCCATTTGCTAAAATCATTTAAGTTCATTTTTTTCCTCATTAATGTACACACAGCACCCCATATTGACAGAAAAACACAGACATTTTTGTAGATTTATTAAAAAGAAAAACTGAAATATCACATGGTCCTAAGTATTCAGACCCTTTGCTGTGACACTCATATATTTAACTCAGGTGTTGTCCATTTCTTCTGATCATCCTTGAGATGGTTCTACACCTTCATTTGAGTCCAGTTGTGTTTGATTATACTGCTTGGACTTGATTAGGAAAGCCACACACCTGTCTATATAAGACCTTACAGCTCACAGTGCATGTCAGAGCAAATCAGAATCATGAGGTCAAAGGAACTGCCTGAAGAGCTCAGAGACAGAATTGTGGCAAGGCACAGATCTGGCCAAGGTTACGAAAAAATTTCTGCTGCACTTAAAGCGGGGTTCCACTCAAATTTTTAACTTAAACTTACCCCTTCAGTTAATTGCATAGATGTTCAAATGCCGCACAAAATTTTTTTTTATCGCTGTAATTACCTTTTATATTGTACTTTATTATGGCACTTCCTGTCTCTCCTCCCATGGGAGTAGGCGTGTTTATTGCCTTTTCCCGGCGCCGCACTGTCTCCTGGGAGCGTAGTGTCAGGCTTCCCAAGATTCAGTGCGGAAACAATGATCATGCGTGTGAACAAGCTGTGAATGAACAGCATTCACCGCATCCAGGAAATCAGTGCTTGTGGGCTTCACATGCCCACAAGCAAGATGGAAACAGCCAGCATCACATTTTTTAAGTTATTCTTTAGTACGAAAACAGACAGAGGCGTAAATATTACACCCAAACTGTGAGTATTATTTTGGGGTTTAGCAAAGTGTCTCAATGACCTAAAAAAAAAAAAAAGATTGGTCGCCGGACTCCCGCTACAGTTCCTAAGAGCACAGTGGCCTCCATAATCCTTAAATGGAAAACGTTTGGGATGACCAGAACCCTTCCTAGAGCTGTCCGTCTGGCCAAACTGAGCTATCGGAGGAGAAGAGCCTTGGTGAGAGAGGTAAAGAATAACCCAAAAATCACTGTGGCTGAGCTCCAGAGATGCAGTCAGGAGATGGGAGAAAGTTGTAGAAAGCCAACCATCACTGCAGCCCTCCACCAGTCGGGGCTTTACAGCAGAGTGGTCCGACGGAAGCCTCTCACTGCAAGACACATGAAAGCCCGCATGGAGTTTGCTAAAAAAACACTCGAAGGATTCCAAGATGGTGAGAAATAAGATTCTCTGGTCTGATGAGACCAAGATAGAACTTTTTGGCCTCAATTCTAAGTGGTATGTGTGGAGAAAACCAGGCACTGCTCATCACCTGTCCAATACCGCGTCCCAAAAGTGAAGCATGGTGGTGGCAGCATCATACTGTGGGGGTGTTTTTCAGATGCAGGGGCAGGATGACTGGTTGCAATTGTGGGAAAGATGAATGCGGCCAAGTACAGGGATATCCTGGACGAAAACCTTCTCCAGAGTGATCAGGACCTCAGGCTGGGCCGTAGGTTTACCTTCCAACAAGACAATGACCCTAAGCACACAGCTAAAATAACAAAGGCGTGGCTTCACAACAACTCCGTGACTGTTCTTGAATGACCCAGCCAGATCCCTGACTTAAACCCAATTGAGCATCTCTGGAGAGACCTAAAAATGACTGTCCACCAACATTTACCAACCAACCTGACAGAACTGGAGAGGACCTGCAAGGAGGAATGGCAGAGGATCCCCAAATCCAGGTGTGAAAAACTTGTTGCATCTTTCCCGAAAAGACTCATGGCTGTATTAGATCAAAAGGGTGCTTCTACTAAATACTGAGCAAATGGTCTGAATACTTAGGACCATGTGGTATTTCAGTTTTTCTTTTTTAATAAATCCACAAAAATGTCAACAATTCTGTGTTTTTCTGTCAATATGGGGTGCTGTGTGTACATTAATGAGGAAAAAAATGAACTTAAATGATTTTAGCAAATGGCTGCAATATAACAAAGAGTGAAAAATTTAAGGGGGTCCGAATACTTTCCGTCCCCACTGTATATATAGATATATATATCTATATTACATATATATATAGTGCCTTGGAAAAGTATGCATACCCCTTGACATTTTGCACATTTTGTCATGTTACAACCAAAAATGTAAATGTATTTTATTGGAATTTTATGTGATAGACCAACACAAAGTGGCACATAATTGTTAAGTGGAAGGAAAATGATAAATGGTTTCCAATTTTTTTTACAAATAAATATCTGAAAAGTGTGGCGTGCATTTGTATTCAGCCCCCTTTATTCTGATACCCCTAACTAAAATCTAGTGGAACCTATTGGCTTCATAAGTCACGTAATTAGTAAATTGAGTCCACCTGTGTGTAATTTAATCTCGGTATAAACATGGCTGTTCTCTGAAGCCCTGAGAGGTTTGTTAGAGAACCTTAGTGAACAAACAGCATCATGAGGGTCAAGGAACACACCAGACAGGTCAGGGATAAAGTTGTGAAGAAGTTTAAAGCAGGGTTAGGTTATAAAAAAATATCCCAAGCTTTGAACATCTCACGGAGCACTGTTCAATCCATTATCCGAAAATGGAAAGAGTATGGCACAACTGCAAACCTATCAAGACATGGCAGTCCACCTAAACTGACAGGCCGGGCACGGAACAATAATCAGAGGAGCAGCCAAGAGGCCCATGGTAACTCTGGAGGAGCTGCAGGGATCCACAGCTCAGGTGGGAGAATCTGTCCACAGGACAACTATTAGTCGTGAACTCCACAAATCTGACCTTTTATGGAAGAGTACCAAGAAGAATGCCATTGTTGAAAGAAAGCTATAAGAAGTCCCATTTGCTGTTTACGAGAAGCCACGTGGGGGACACAGCAAACGTGGAAGAAGGTGCTCTGGTCAGATGAGACCAAAATTTAACTTTGGCCTAAAAGCGAAACGCTATGTGTGGCGGAAAACTAATGCCGCATACACACGACTGTTTTTTCCTTCAGAATAAACTCTGACGGTTTTTCTGACGGAGTTCCGCTGAAGCGGACTTGCCTACACACGATCACACCAAGGTCCGATCGTTTAGAACGCGTTGACGTACGATGGGACTAGGAAAAGAAGTTCAGTAGCCAATAGCAACCCTTGCGTCGTTTTTGGTCCATCGGAATAGCATACAGACGAACGGTTTTCCAGATAGGAATTGATTCCATCGGAAAGATTTAAAACATGTTCTATTTCTAGGTCCGTCAGAATTTTCGAAAGGAGGAGTCCGATGAAGCCCACATACGATCGGAATATCCGATAGAATGATTCCGTCAGACCTTTTCTGCTGCAAAATCGGTCGTGTGTACGTGGCATAACACTGCACATCACCCTGAAAACACCATCCCCACCATGAAACATGGTGCTGGCAGCATCTTGTTGGGATGCTTTTCTTCAGCATGGACAGGGAAGCTGGTCAGATTTGATGGGAAGATGGATGGAGCCAAATACATGGCAATCTTAGAAGAAATCCTGTTAGAGGCTGCAAAAGACTTGAGACTGGGGTGGAGGTTCATCTTCCAGCAGGACAACAACCCTAAACATACAGCCAGAGCTACAATGGAATGGTTTAGATAAAAACATATTCATGTGTAAGAATGGCCCAAAGTCCAGACCTAAATCCAATTGAGAATCTGTGGCAAGACTTGTAAATTGCTGTTCACAGACGCTCTCCATCCAATCTGACAGAGCTTGAGCTATTTTGCAAAGAAGAATGGGCAACGATGTCACTCTCTAGATGTGCAAAGCTGGTAGTGACATCCCCAAAAAGACTTGCAGCTGTAATTGCAGTGAAAGATGGTTCTTCAAAAATATTGATTCAGGGGGGCTGAATACAAATGCACAACACACTTTTCACATATTTATTTGTAAAAAATGTTAAAACCATTTATCATTTTCCTTCCACTTCAGTTATGTGCCACTTTGTGTTTTTGGTTGTAACATGAGAAAATGTCAAGGGGGTATGAATACTTTTTCAAGGAACTGTTATTGTGTATATATATATATTACTCTGACACTCCGTATATATGCATTTTTTATTTTTTTTTTACAACTGTACATACAGTACCTGTTTTTGCTTGTTTGTATCACTTTGTACATCACCATGGAAGATAATGGAACAACGTAAATCAATAATAATATGTTTACTTCTATTGTTTAAGATGCAAAGCAGCTGAATGGCTCAACTTTCTATTAGAAACACAAAACCCAGAGCCTGTATGGGTTGAATATAGTCAGCAAATTCCTTATAACTGCAACAAGAGAAAGCTAAAGGTTTTTTTTTTTTTTTTTCTAAGATCAGGAAGAATCTATAATAATTGGTTCTCTGCAAATTAAAAGAACTATGATAGCCTACTGTATTAGCCACACATGAGCAGATGTTTTTTTTTATAGACTTACTATATATATAAAAAAAATATATATATATATATAATATATTATTGTACTCTGAAATTCTTTTGATCAAGCAACTATGATTACTTATAAATAGAAATGTGTCACAAATCTCTGTTAGTGTGACCAAGATTTGACCCCAGAAGATGATGAACTGAAGTAATTGAGATAAGCTGTATTTAGACAGAACATGTAAGAGGCCTAGTTCACATTTCACACTGGATCTGCAGGGGCACCTATGGAGCTTGTTATTGGGGTGACCTGTGGGAGTAGCAATGTAATCTATCAGCAGGTATGGCCCAAATTTTACATATAGCAGTGATGGTGAACCTTTGGCACTTGTGGGCATGCCAGCTATACTGGGAAGTCGCTGCCACTGTCTTCGTTCTCTATTCCCCCCACCCCCCACCCCCCACGTACTGTGAAGCTTCAGGAGTGAGAAGTGCAGCAATGCTGTGACAAGGGGAGAAGCGAGCGCAGACTGTCAGTGTGTTTCCCCTGCCCACCCCCCTTCTTCTGTCAAGCAGTTCTGGACAGGGACAGAGCAGCGCTTGCAGAGATCGCCGCCCACTTTAATTCCTCCTGCCTCCCCATTGGCTGCAGCCAGAGACCAATGAGGAGCCAGGACAAGTGCACCAAGGGACATGTAGTCCCAGAAGGCTATGGGCCCATTTTAATGTCCAGCACAGCATCACCACCCAGAGAGAGAGACAGAGGAGTCAGTGTTACAAGGAGAAAGACTGGAGCAGCACGCTGTGAGCCAAGGGACAGAGCGGCTGCGAGGATACCGACCCTGCAGTGCCAGTTGTGGGTGTCGCCACGGGCAACCAAGAGTGAGAGGACATCTGTTTGGAGGAAGCGTTGTTGCTGTATCGCTCTGATTGGTGGGAGGCCCTTGTGGCCATTATCTGTGGCTGTTACGAATTGCAGAGTTGGCATTTTGAAAAAAAATAAGTTGGTTTTGTATCCTAGTTTGGGCACTCGGGCTCAAAAAGGTTCGCCATCGCTGACATATAGCATAGGAGACTCTTGAGTTCCACTCCACCATGTACCAACCATCATTTGGCTCAGTATACTACATATAACTTTAGGGTGCATTTGTCAGAATAAAGAATCAACTGCCAAGAGTCCTATTTTGCTGTCTATGTGAATGCAGACTAAGAAAACAGTCGATGGACTAATCTGCAGCATCGGGATTACGCCTCACCATTGAGTCACCAGACTTGCCATTGTGACATGGTCCTAAAAATAGCCAGAGATGATTAGGCTTCTTAAATGTTCTTGCAATTTTTGAGTTCTTCATGATTTTCTAGGAAACGTTGGCTGGATATTTTGAATCTCTTGCAGTTATTAGGTTATTCTTGGCATGTTTGAGGCCTACATTGTTTAGAAACTCTTAAAGTGGTGTTCCGGCCAAAATTATACTTTTTAAATAAAAATACCCCTATAATACACAAGCTTAATGTATTCTAGTAAAGTTAGTCTGTAAACGAAGGTCTGTTTTGTTAGTTTATAGCAGTAGTTTGTTATTTTATAAACTTACAGCAGGCCGTGGCCATCTTAAGTGTGGGCATCTGAAGCCAGACTGTATTTCTTCCTGGATCTCATCCTTGCAGATCTCGCACATGCTCAGTGCAGCACAAGCAGTGTAATAGGTTTCAGGTCAGGTTTCCATAGCAACGGCAGTTTCAGAGGAAGTTGCTGCCCCTTCCCAGAAGGCATTGCAAACAGGAAATGATATGATGGGCCGCGGCCAGGGAGGAGGAAGTGAAAAATGAATACAGCAGATATACAGTAGGTGCTGAGAAAAAAAAAAAATATATATCCAATTTGTTTACAGTGCACAGTTTAGTGAGGGATGCTGAAGAGTTGTAAAAGTGGGTGGAACTCCACTTTAAGGATGGGCAGATTGTCTGTTTTGCTCAGGGAGATGTCTGCCTGACTGTGGTCTCCATAAAGCCCATCTCGGAGCGCCTTCCATCTCCCCCCCACCCCCAACTGATCTAAATGATTTTTATACTTGACTAGAGCCATGGTCACATGCTGCTCCAGTCTTCTCTCTACGTTTACATGAAATGTGGTCCTTCATCAGGTGTCTACATCACTGCCTGTGTGACATAGACACTTCCTATTTGGTTGTCTACTGGTGGTGGCCTCTCAGGATTTAGAAAAGGTGTCTTCAGCAGTGACATTGTATGAGGGACCAGTCAGGGACCGGCCGGAGCTGCAATGCTGGATTAGAGATCCTCAGCACCCAGAAATTATGCCGGCAAATGACCCGGATGGTGGACTTAGGGGAGTGTATCTTGCTTCACAAGGAAAAAAGACATGTAAGATGGGTTAGAAGGGGACTTATGTTTTGCCTGGAGATGGGCTTTAAAGGCATCTATACACATGGCAGGTCTCAAGCAGAGGGAATACAGTAAGTACAAAACTTTTTCCATCCCTTTCCTTCTCCATTGATGTAAGCTTTTAAGTGTGGCAGTTTTGACTTGGAGTGCTCTACAGACAGCGGTATTAAACCTATATATACATTATATTGCATGTTTTTCAACAGAGCAAGCTGTCATGCAGATGTTAGAGGGTTCAGACAAACCATTTACCACTGACAGAAATGCTTAAAATTATCAGTTTTTATTTTATTTATGTAAAACGTTTATCCCAAAAGGAGCAAAACTTACTGTAACTGGCTGCTTAAAGTGTTAGCTGGAGTTTGGCTTCAATTTTTTTTTCTAGTTATTCTAAATCTGATAGTACATCAAACACTCCCCTCCCCCCAGATTGACAATGCTGCTGTCCAGGGGTGTCTCTTTGTTCATTCCTCCAGAGAGGGGGCACTCTAAGGCTTCATGTACACGGGACATTTTTATAAGTTCTCCTGAACGATTTAACTTGACAGATAGTAACCCACGTTTAAAACCTCCATTCTGCTGTGTTTCAATGCCACGTTTAGTGGCGTTTTGCCGTGTTTGCGTTCAGAAGCGTTTAACAACTTCCGGACCGCCCACACCATTGTTATACGTCGGCTGTTTGAAGGGGTATATCGTTGTTATGGCAGAAACTAACTGCCATAACCCCGGTATCCTCTTCAGTGAGCGGTCCGGTTTAAGATAAAAGTGGTCTCTGCTGCGGATTCGCCGCAAGATCACTTTTATCGGCGGCATGAGAGGGGCCCCCTCCTCCTGCCATGATCTGGTGTCCTCCGCTGCTTACCGGAGCCGTCGGCAGCAGTGGAGGCAATGGGATCCTACCTGTGGCCTGACATGGAGATGAGTGAGGGGAAGATGGTCCCCATCAGTCTCCATATCATTGCAGGAGGGAAGCGACATCAAAACGTCACTTCCGCCCATAGCTCTTAAAGCTAGGGCCTTTTTTTTTTCTTTTTCATTTTTGTAAATGATAACTTTTTTTTTTTTTTTTTTTTGTGTGTAAAGAGAAGATCTGAGGTCTTTTTGACCCCAGATCTCATATTTAAGAGGTCCTGTCATGCTTTTTTTTCTAATACAAGGGATTTTTAAAAAAAAAAACAGTGTAAAAATAAAAGGTAAAATAAATAAGAATAAAAAAAAAAATGTTTTAAACGCTCCCCGTCCTGACGAGCTTGCATGCAGAAGCAAACGCATACGTGAGTAGCGCCTGCATATGAAAACGATGTTCAAACCACACATATGAGGCATCGCCGTGATCGGTAGAGCGAGAGCAATAATTCTAACCCTAGAGCTCCTCTGTAACTTAAAACATGCAACCTGTAGAATTTTTTTAAACGTCGCCTATGGAGATTTTTAAGGGTAAAAGTTTGTCGCCATTCCCCGAGCGGGTGCAATTTTGAAGCGTGACATGTTCAATTTACTCGGCGTAACATTATCTTTCACAATATAAAAAAAAAAAAAAAATTGGGCTAACTTTACTGTCTTATTTTTTAACTCCAAAAAAAGTGCGCTTGTAAGACCGCTGCGCAAATACAGTGTGACAGAAAGTATTGCAACGACCGCCATTTTATTCTTTAGGGTGTTAGAAAAAAAATGTATAATGTTTGGGGGTTCTAAGTATTTTGAAGCATTACTTCAAAAAACATGTCACAAAAATGTCAAGTCTAAGGATGAGCTCCGGCGTGTTCGCATGCTGCATGTGCCGAGCCCGCCAGGAAGTCGACAATGCGCTGCGCTAATCACAGGCAGTGAGACATTTCCTGATCTCTGCAGTACATTAAAAAGGAGGGTTGGGACTTTAGATGAGGTGAGCAAGGAAGGCCAGGGGGACAGTCAAAAATAGCAGCCGCACATCGGGAAATGTCTCACTGCTTGTGATTAGCGCTGTGCAGTGCTGAGTTCTTGGCGGGCTCGGCACATGCAGCATGCAAACACGCCGGAGCTCATCCTTAGTCAAGTCCTATACTGTCAAATAGCATTCCAATGGGCAACCGGTGTGATGGGGGGGTGGAGGAGATGGGGTAGGGGAGGGAAAAAAGAGTTCACAGGCCCGAAGCTTTATTGAAATGTCAAGGGATACACGGGTGGGGGTGGGAAATCTTCAGACCTCCTCTTCCTCCTTAAAGTCCATCAAGTGATGGTCTCTGAGCAGAATGTGGACCAGTCTGCGACAGTCCTTGATGGACATCCTCTCCCACTGGTGGATGAGGTGCTTTCTGGCGCACCATACATCGTCCTTATAGCAACACAGCACCCGCCAGGCACTGTCAATGTCCTCCTGTGAATGAGTTCCACAGAAGAGTCCATTCAACACACCAAAGTGTGTGATTGCATTCTGTGGTACATAGTCTTTTAAGTTCTGGTTCCAAGGCCCTCAACAGGTCCTGTGCAAAGGGGCACTCCTAGAAAACAAAGCTGTTTTCTCCTGGATGATGCAAAAAGGGCAGTGGCTGTATCTGCACAGGTTTATGGCATGCATGAGTGTCCTGAGTGGCAATCCCCCTTGGATTGCCACCCACTTGATAGTAACCCACGTTTAAAACCTCCATTCTGCTGTGTTTCAATGCCACGTTTAGTGGCGTTTTGCCGTGTTTGCGTTCAGAAGTGTTTAACAACTTCCGGACCGCCCACACCATTGTTATACGTCGGCTGTTTGAAGGGGTATATCGTTGTTATGGCAGAAACTAACTGCCATAACCCCGGTATCCTCTTCAGTGAGCGGTCCGGTTTAAGATAAAAGTGGTCTCTGCTGCGGATTCGCCGCAAGATCACTTTTATCGGCGGCATGAGAGGGGCCCCCTCCTCCTGCCATGATCTGGTGTCCTCCGCTGCTTACCGGAGCCGTCGGCAGCAGTGGAGGCAATGGGATCCTACCTGTGGCCTGACATGGAGACGAGTGAGGGGAAGATGGTCCCCATCAGTCTCCATATCATTGCAGGAGGGAAGCGACATCAAAACGTCACTTCCGCCCATAGCTCTTAAAGCTAGGGCCTTTTTTTTTTTCTTTTTCATTTTTGTAAATGATAACTTTTTTTTTTTTTTTTTTTTTGTGTGTAAATAGAAGATCTGAGGTCTTTTTGACCCCAGATCTCATATTTAAGAGGTCCTGTCATGCTTTTTTTTCTAATACAAGGGATTTTTAAAAAAAAAAACAGTGTAAAAATAAAAGGTAAAATAAATAAGAATAAAAAAAAAAATGTTTTAAACGCTCCCCGTCCTGACGAGCTTGCATGCAGAAGCAAACGCATACGTGAGTAGCGCCTGCATATGAAAACGATGTTCAAACCACACATATGAGGCATCGCCGTGATCGGTAGAGCGAGAGCAGTAATTCTAACCCTAGAGCTCCTCTGTAACTTAAAACATGCAACCTGTAGAATTTTTTTAAACGTCGCCTATGGAGATTTTTAAGGGTAAAAGTTTGTCGCCATTCCCCGAGCGGGTGCAATTTTGAAGCGTGACATGTTCAATTTACTCGGCGTAACATTATCTTTCACAATATAAAAAAAAAAAAAAAATTGGGCTAACTTTACTGTCTTATTTTTTAACTCCAAAAAAAGTGCGCTTGTAAGACCGCTGCGCAAATACAGTGTGACAGAAAGTATTGCAACGACCGCCATTTTATTCTTTAGGGTGTTAGAAAAAAAATGTATAATGTTTGGGGGTTCTAAGTAATTTTCTAGCAAAAAAAAACCAAACAGTTTTTAACTTGTAAACAACAAATCTCAGAAAGAGGCTCGGTCCTTAAGGCCCCTTTCACACGAGGCGGGCTCCGTTTCTACGGAGCCCGCCTCGGTCCGCCGGCTCAGCGGGAGATCTGTCCGTTGATCTCCGCTGAGCCGGCGGATGACAGGTCCCTCTCTGCTCACTGAGCGGGGAGGGGCTTGTCAGGCGCCGCTGCCGCCTATGGAGGGATCGGACGAAAACGGACAGCGTGTCTGTTTTCGTCAGATCTCACCCGATCCGATCCGCCAGCGACGGATCTGGACGTGGAGCCCATACGTCTGCTTTTGGCGGATCGGACGGGGTCGGATGTCAGCGGACATGTCTCCGCTGACATCCGACGGTCCATAGGCTAACATGGATCGCCCGTTCAGGTACGCCGTCAAAACTGACAGGCGGATCTGAACGGTCCGATCGTGTGAAAGGGGCCTTAGTGGTTAAAATATTTTTTTTTTTTCAAAATAAGCAATAATGAAAAACGCCTGTAAAAGAGATGCGATTAGCCACGTTTGGTGCTTGATATGCCTCTAAACTCAGCTTCTGAACCCATTTTTTTGCGTTCCAAAAAAAGCCTCTAAACTCAACTGCCTAGAAATGGCTGTAAATGACCCTGTGTACATCTCCTGATAAGATAACATAGAGGAGAGTTCAGGAACAGTTGAAAAAAATGCCCAACTGCTCCTAAACGGCCGTTTACCAGCAGCAGTATACATGAGGTCTAATACAGGTATGCTATTGGCCAGATCACAGGTGAAAAGCCTTTCAGTGCTGGTTCACACTAGTGCAATGTCAGACATCGTATGTGATTCGCACTGCATTGCTGTGTAGATCACATGTGATGTCTTTGTGATGCGATTTCAGCCATACATACTGAAATCGCATCACATTCGCACCAAAATGGTGCAGGACCCTTTTTTGGTCTGCACTAGAATTGGATCGCATGGGTGTTCATGCCTTTAGCCTTTACCAAAAACTGAGCTGTTGACTTTGGGTACAAAACTGTTACTCCAGGCATTTTGCCAGAAAAGTTGCGCACGCACTTTCTTGCTGTCATCTACCAGATATGTGACATATGACATACTGGCCCATATGGCTACTCTGGGGTTTGCCAGCTAAATAGTACAGGAATTCCGCTAGCCATTGACCACATTTGCTTACTCATTCAAGAGTTCTCTTCACAGATGGCTGACTCAAGGACTGCTATGCCTTGACACATTGATAAGAAGTGTTCCTGATGCAGCTGTCCTCCTTGTTCTTCGCCCCTGCCGCTCTCTGATCCTCTCTGGTCCTGACACCATCCAGTCATTGCATCAAAGGTCACCAAATTTCAGCTGGACTGGGTGATTCATAACTGTGAAGCTGTCAGAAATTTAATATACTACAACTTTAAAGTGCACCTGCACCTTCACTCATACAAAACGCGTTTCATTCCCACAATGCCACCAAATTGCATTCTAAAAACTTTTTTTATGTGAAACAGTAAAGGGCGCAACAGTAGTACAATCACAAACAAGCTGAATATTCATAAAGTGAATATAAAATAAATTAAATAAATGTAAATAAAAGTCCATGATACTATCAAACGTTGCTATAAGACATGAATCTTCTGTATGTGCTCCAAACACTGTGCTAAAGTGCAATTTCTTCCAAATAAAGTGCTTCACCCGAAGTGGTATATCAAAGCGCTCACCACATTGCATCGGCCACCAGGTATGTAATATACAAAGAAACCTCTTTCATCCGATGTGTCCCTTCATAGGTTTTACAGCATAAGTATGCGATTTGTGGATCGTCCAGGTCTCAATCCAAGCACGGATGGTATATATATGTGTTACGCCTTAATATAACCAGCTCACATCAAATTCATCCAAATCATCTGCAAACAGTGGCTCCACAGACAAAGCCACAGAAAGGCTTGGATAGTGTAATAACGTCTTTTGAATTGCTTAAAATAACACTTACAAATCCAGTTCATTGGGTGTAAGGTACAGCAAAAGCGAGAAGCAGCTGTAAAGAGGAGCAGAAGCCGGTCCTATACCATGCAAATGTGTGAAATGGGCAGCCCATTTCCCGATGACGCGCGCACGAGTGTGAACTGTATTGAAAGTGAGGCTCGACACGCAATACATGAGTCCTCTGTTTCTGCATTTAGTTGAGAAGCAAGCTGAGACGCACGCCGAATCTTACACGCATTTGCATGGTATCGGACCGGCTTCTGCTCCTCTTTACAGCTGCATCTCGGTTTTGCTGTACCTTACACCAAATGAACTGGATTTGTAAGTGTTAAGTGTAAAGTAATTGCACTTTAGCACTGCACGGTGTTTGGAGCACATACAGAAGATTCATGATTCATGTCTTATAGCAATGTTTAATAGTATCATGGACTTTTATTTACATTCATTTATTTTATTTTATATTCACTTTATGAATATTCAGCTTGTTTGTGATTGTACTACTGTTGCGCCCTTTACTATTTCACATTTTCCTTATTAGTTATCACTAATTTGAGGAGCAGCATCAGCTTTGGATAGTTAAGTAATTGTAATTTGGCGCTTTACCCATTTTCTTTTAATTTTTTAAAAGCTTTTTTATGTTTACTTTTTTTTTTTTTTTTCGTTTGCAAAGATTTTTAAGTTTTCAGTAAACAAATGAAGCACAGAGAGGATATAAAAGCACAATAGCCCATTAACGGTTCTGGTTATTTTTTCCACTTCACCCAGTCCTCTGCCTTCATTCATTCTCACCTAGGTGAGAATGCCGTCTTCTCTGCTCCAAGGCCTCCTGACATATGCGTGTCACATGAACCAGAAGGTATCATCTTTGACACAGTGGGCAGAGGAGGGTGGACTTGGTGGCACATCATCAAGGAACTGGCTGCCTGAACCAGGAAAAGACAGCCGGCTCCCAAAAATGTTGGAAAAAAAGATGGTGTGGGACCCAGCGTGCAGCAGTGGACTGATGGATCACAGCAGGACAATGTGAGATTTTCTGGCTGTGCATGAGTATTCTTTGAGGACAAACAGACAAGAAAAAATGTATGGGGAAAGTGAAGTTCCTCTAATAAGAACCTTATTTTTAGATTTTAGATGTGTCCCAGGTGGTATATTTAGTAATATGAAGCTACAATTTTGAAATAGTGGTCAGTTTGGCCACTTATCAGATCTAGCAACCAATATCAAGGCTGACCTCTGGTAGGTGTTTGCATAACAAAGTACCTTGGATTTCGGCCTGGAAGAAATCCAATCAGATCAGAGGTTCCGAACTGCATGTTTGTGTGGTGTCTCAGATCCTTCTCATCATAACCCCCTCATTCTATATCACAATCTACATCACCCTTCTACATTACTGCCCCCCCTTTCACACCACCCTACTCTCTCCCCCCCTTTACATCTCTCCCCCCTTCACATCACCCTCCTACATTACTGCCCCCCCCTTCACATCACCCTATGCCCCCCTTTTTTTCATCTCTCCCCCCTTCACATCACTGCTCCCCTGTTTTACCTTCCCCCTCTTCACATTGCACTCCCTCCACAGCACTGCTCTACTTTTACTTCACATCACCCCCTGGGGTTAACTTTTCATATTAACTGGCTGATGATTGGTTGCTAGGAATGCTTGGTTCTAGCAACCAGTTACCTGCTAGTTAACTCATGCAGCTTCCAATCCCTCTCTCCATTCAGTGCGGCTGTGCCTCCTGCACTCCGATTTGTGAAAGATAGGAGTTAACTCATGCAGCTGGCCACCGCCCTCCATCCAATGTGGTCCTGATGGGACAGTGGCTTGGTCCGAATACGGACCGCGGTCCACCATTTAGTAATGCCTACTGTAGGTGGTAGTTTACTAGGGTTAAAAGTAACTTCACGTACAGAAAGTTGGCTTGATGCAATGTTAGTAAAGACAGCCATACATGGGGCAAATTGTGGCATAATGGCTACATTTTCATTGAATTCCTGTGACACTGTGTACCTATATTAACAGCAAATATTCATACTGGTGGCCAGAAGACTGGTGTTGCAAAGCACCTAGTTAGTCAGAAAGTTTTATCTAATTTTTTGATCATCTGTGGAGAGCAATGCAGTACACCTTGATTACTGACTAATTTTGATTGAAAATGTATACTTTATTTTGCAAGAAAATATACAAAAAATAAATAAAAAATACAAATACTTCAACAGGGTACATTCCACTCTGTACTGCGGCGCAGTGCATAAACATACACTACATAACAATACAGTTCCAAGCATACAAATAAATTACATTCATCCTGCGATATGATGCCTGATGTGTAATAGTACCCCGAAACATCACATCATGCATGACGCCGCACTACCCTGAAAGCATTACTTCAAAAAACATGTCACAAAAATGTCAAGTCTAAGGATGAGCTCCGGCGTGTTCGCATGCTGCATGTGCCGAGCCCGCCAGGAAGTCGACAATGCGCTGCGCTAATCACAGGCAGTGAGACATTTCCTGATCTCTGCAGTACATTAAAAAGGAGGGTTGGGACTTTAGATGAGGTGAGCAAGGAAGGCCAGGGGGACAGTCAAAAATAGCAGCCGCACATCGGGAAATGTCTCACTGCTTGTGATTAGCGCTGTGCAGTGCTGAGTTCTTGGCGGGCTCGGCACATGCAGCATGCAAACACGCCGGAGCTCATCCTTAGTCAAGTCCTATACTGTCAAATAGCATTCCAATGGGCAACCGGTGTGATGGGGGGGTGGAGGAGATGGGGTAGGGGAGGGAAAAAAGAGTTCACAGGCCCGAAGCTTTATTGAAATGTCAAGGGATACACGGGTGGGGGTGGGAAATCTTCAGACCTCCTCTTCCTCCTTAAAGTCCATCAAGTGATAGTCTCTGAGCAGAATGTGGACCAGTCTGCGACAGTCCTTGATGGACATCCTCTCCCACTGGTGGATGAGGTGCTTTCTGGCGCACCATACATCGTCCTTATAGCAACACAGCACCCGCCAGGCACTGTCAATGTCCTCCTGTGAATGAGTTCCACAGAAGAGTCCATTCAACACACCAAAGTGTGTGATTGCATTCTGTGGTACATAGTCTTTTAAGTTCTGGTTCCAAGGCCCTCAACAGGTCCTGTGCAAAGGGGCACTCCTAGAAAACAAAGCTGTTTTCTCCTGGATGATGCAAAAAGGGCAGTGGCTGTATCTGCACAGGTTTATGGCATGCATGAGTGTCCTGAGTGGCAATCCCCCTTGGATTGCCACCCATGCCAGATCTTTGTGCCTGTTGGTGAGTCTCTTTGAAGAAACATTCCTCCAGACTACTTTGCAAGTGGCTGAAGGGAGGCCTGGAACAGTCTCAAACATGTCAGATGCTCCAATCAACTTGTGGATAGTTTTTGGCTTCCACAAGTCAGACTTCACTCCATGCAGCCCCAGCTCCTTAATAAATTTGAAAGTGTCCAAATAGTACCAAGGGGTGTCCCAGTTGTATGGGATGGAGCTGTCCCATTTGTCCCATCCAAGGGACCTCCAAACAGGCAGGAGGAAGAAATGGGACATGGAGTTACCACCAGAGTCTACATTTCTGTCCACCAAAGTCCTACGGATGCAATTACAGGCAAAGAACACCCTCAGTAGAGTGGCGATGTCAGGCACGCCCTTACCGCCTTTGAGAGGTTCCTTGAACATAACCACCCACTTCACTCTGTCCATTTTGGAGCTCCAGATGAAGTGAAACACCGCGCTGGTGATGGCCTTGCAGGTGTTAACCCGGGGGGGCCAGGCCTGGGCGAGGTACTGCAACACAGGGAGAATCTCGCTGCGGAGTACCAGTGTTTTACCTTCGATGGTGAGTTCTCTGAGGCTCCAAAGTCCAATCTTTTGTCTCATCTTGGCCAGTCTCTCCTCCGAGGACTTCAGGGCTACGCCCTCAGCTTCGAACCAGACCCCAAGAATTTTTTATGAAGTCCGCTTGACGCTGGAATGGGTGCAGAAGAAGGCAGGAACCACTTTCTGAAGATCATAACTTCTGACTTCCCGCAGTTGACCTTTGCCGCAGAAGCTTGGCCGAAGTCCTCACAGGTCTGGGCGAGTGTGTCGATGGAGCACCGATCAGCACAGAACACAGTTACATCGTCCATGTAGAGTGTGCACTTGACCTCCCGTCTGTCTGTTCCTGGTGCGGTGATCCCTTATGATCCCTTATGATCTCTGGGTTCCGTCTGATGCTTTGGGCAAAGAGCTCTATGCAACAAACTGACTAAAGGACGATATTAGGGAGGTCACCTGAATATGTCTTATGATATGAGGATCCTGTGAAGGCATGAATGCCCATTTTTAAAAGCTTGTATTACTTAGTGTAAGGTCTGCTTAAAATCACAATTAGACTCAATATAACCGCAAATCCCTTGGTTCCTGCTACACTCTTCAAGACTATTGTGTGCAGCTGTCTGATTCTAGATTCACTTTATTGCGGAGGGCTCATCATCCCCAATTTTGGGAATAAACCCCGCCCATTCTTTATCCGTCTGTCCAAAGAGAGTGACTTATGAGAATAAAAGGGTGCTCTTATTCGTCAAGTGGATGATGGGTTAGTTTCCAGGTACAGGGCTTTGCCTCAAAGTGTGAGGTCAAAGGCAGACACAAAGAAGGCTTTGCTGGTTAAAGTGGTTGTAAAGCCACTTTTCTTCTTCCTATAATCCCTTGTGTTAAAGTGTGTGCCCCAGTGCATGTTGTTTTTATATTAAAAAAAAACGCTTCATACCTAATCTCGGAGCGCCCCTCGGCGCTCACGTGACCGCCCACCGCTGTCTTCCTTGATCCAACAGCTAAAGCGGGCAGAGCTGAGAATCCCTGGCTTGCGTAGGAGAGCTGCGGGCGATCACGTGGGCGGCGCTTTGAAATTGGGTATAAAGCGGAATTTTTTTGTATAAATAACATAACACTGGGGCATATACTTTAATATAACACATTGGATTATAGAATGAAAACAATAATTTGTGCAGCAGGAGGGAAGGGGTGGGCACTGACAGGCAGGGAGAGGGAGGGGAAGAGAGGACAGAGTAGAGCTGCAGATGATGGAGGCACGTAAGCTGAGGGCTGTATCAGGGCTCAGCAGCCATGATAAACCATGGTCAGTTTACAGAGGGGAGGGCAGAAATTGGCAGAATCAGCCAAGTATTTCAGGTGATACGGGGGGCAAAAATTACACAGCATGAGCACTGTGCTGTATAACATGCTTTAACCACTTCCTGCCCGGCCTATAGCAGAACGACAGTCAGGCGATGGTTCTGTTATCCTAACTGGGCGTCATATGACGTCCAGCAGGATAACATGCCGGCGCACGCCCGAGGGGGTGCGCATCGCTGCGATCAGAGGTGTGTCGGTCTGTGTTAGTCTGACACACTGCATCTCCGATCGTGGTATGGAGCCTCTGACAGAGGCTCCATACCACGTGATCAGCTATGACCAATCATAGGTTATCATCTCGTGAACCAGGAAGTGCCAGTAAACGGCATTCCTTGGTTCACGCTGACAGGGAGAGCCAATCGGCGGCTCTCCCTGTCAGGGGGGGGGGGGGGGGGTGTCTGTGCTGATATTCAGCACATTGATTATCAGCACAGCCCCATTAGATGTGCCCTCACAGCTGCCAAAAAGGTGCCCATCAGCTACCAGTCAGTGCCCCATCAGAAACGGATGTAAGTACCCAGCAGTAACACCTGTTAGTACTTTATCAGTACCTCATCATCAGTGCCACCTGTCGGTGCCCGTCAGTGAAGGAGAACTAAATTTTATAATTGAAATGAAGAAAAACTGTTTTTTTCTGTCTTTTTTTAGTTTGTTTAGCAAAAAATAAAAACCCCAGTGGTGATCAAATGCCACCAAAAGAAAGTTCTATTTGTGGGAAGAAAATGATAAAAATTTAGTTTGGGTGCAGTGTTGCATGACCGTGCAATTCATTCAAAGTGCGACAGCACTAAAGGCTGAAAATTGTCCTGGGCAGGAGGGGGGGGGGGGGGGGGGTGAAAGTGCCCAGTAATGAAGTAGTTAAGGGAACAGGATCCATTTAATTTTCTATTTTTTTGGGGTAACAAACAATTTAACAAATGTAATAGTAGGTATATTAAGGATGCCTGCTCTTCAATGTATTTCAGGACAAAATAAAAAAAAAAAAATTTAGCACATCTCTACAATGTATGCACAATTGTCCATGTTTCATTCCATTACATACCTCATGATATGCCTAAAATTCACCGTGCTCCTAACTTTTTTTTGTGGGTTGACTGCATTGAATTCCCAAGTCCTGCCTTCTGGACCACAGAACTCCACTTATCCCCAACCATTTTTTTCCACTCATGCATACATTCATTTCTTTTCCAGCAAAACTCCTGCTGCCTTGGCTCACACAAGAGCCTGCTCACATAGAGTATGTAGGGAAAGGACTCTTTGAATATGTAGTTCTGGGGGTGTGCCTACATCAATTGGAACTAAGCTCCCAGCAGCTGCCCCTGCATATATTTTGCAGACATGGTGATAATGTCACAGGGAGTAATAAAATACATTTCTCACTACAGGAACAACGTAAAAAAAAAAAAAAAATTGTTATTAGCCCAGGTTCACACTAAGCTGTGGGAATAAGTTCAGCTGAACTGGCATGATTTTACTCCCGCATGTCAGTCCCGATTTCAGTCGTGATTTCAGAGACATCTGTGCAGGTTTCTGCACAGATGTCAATGTAAATCGCAGCCCGAAATCGCAAAACGTAGTACAAAAACGACTTTTTAAAATCGGTGCGGCGCTGCAAATGCAGCGTCGCACCAATTAGGACGATGCCACTGCTGGCAATTGCCACTGATTTAACATGCGATTTGACATGTTAAATCGCATGTCAAATCGTACCAATGTGACCCAGGGCTTATGCTGGACCCACTGGGGAGATTTACTGGTGCACAGGGATCTGGTGCAGCTGTGCATAGTAACCAATCAGCTTCTAACTTCAGCTTGTTCTAATAAACTTTGACAATAAGGCTCCATTCACACTAGCGTGACTTCAAAGTCGCACGTTTTCAAGTACAACTTTGGAGCGACTCTGATCTGACGTTGCACTCTCTGGATCAAAGTCGCGTCAAAAGTTACATAAAAGTAGTGCAGGCACCATTGAAAAGAGTGGGCTGTGACTCGCCATGTGGCTTAGTCACACAAGTGTGAATGGAACCTTAAACCTGGAAGCTGGCTGGTTACTATGCACAGCTGCACCAAATTCTATGTGCACCAGTTTTAGTATAACCCCCCCCCCCCCCCCCCATACTTTATTCATTGACAAGGAATCAGATTAAAGTCATAGTGAGAAGTAGGCAATGGCAGCCTCTATATGTCCACTGTATTTTTCTTTAATCATACTTGGATATTTAGATACCAGGTTGTGTAATTAGATTATGTGTTCAGTCTCTTGAAAGAATCTAATGTGGTGAAAAGCTATTAGTGTTCCTACTGTTCTTAGTATGACAGCGAGTACAATTCCAAATCTGACCAGCAGATGGAGAAAATGTGCAGTTTACAACACCATCTATTCTAAAGCTAGGAGGTTGGATGCTCAAGGACAGCATGCACAGTACTTAGCAGACCATAAAGCTGAAAAAGACTGACAGAAGAATATTGGTGGCTAATGACATCAAAGTGCAATGGTGACTATACAGTATACAATCATTGTTGGATGGGACACAAGGCAATTACAAACTATGCACAATTAAAGGGGAACTCCGATTTGGTGGTAAATATACCAAATTAAAGAAAAAATAGCACATACAATTGATACACAAGTCATAATATCATTTAATGTTATTGAAATTACCTTTCCTTTTCAATCTACAGCACTGTAATATTTTGTAGAATTCAGTACAACATGACAACCTGGAAGCTTTCTGTACACAGATGGTGTACAGAACTTCCCCAGATATTTAATTTCCTGCTTGTGTGATTAGCTCACTGATTTTCCCAGAACTCTGCACAGATACTAGTCAGATTTTAGGCATCCTCTGCGACAGAATTTTTCATTTTTTTTGTAAGATACTCCCAAAGGATTAATTAATTACCACAATTACTTCTAAAGGAATGCTGACACTGCAACTTTCTTAGGGCACTACAAGTGCATCAGCTGATAGTGAAACAGTCACTCCATTCAGATTCACTTTGCACATTGATTTAATGAAACAGACATTTTTCTTTAGCGCAGAAACAGGTAGGAGTCTGCACTAACATTTAACCACTTAAGGACCGAGCCTCTTTTTGAGATTTGTTATTTATATTTGTTAAAAACAGTTTTTTTTTTGCTAGAAAATTATTTAAAACCCCCAAACATTATACATTTTTTTTCTAACACCCTAGAGAATAAAATGGCGGTCGTTGCAATACTTTCTGTCACACCGTATTTGCGCTGCGGTCTTACAAGCGCACTTCTTTTGGAAAAAGTACACTTTTATAAATTAAAAAATAAGACAACAGTAAAGTTAGCCCAATTTTTTTTTATATTAGGAAAGATAATGTTACGCCGAGTAAATTGATACCCAACATGTCACGCTTCAAAATTGCGTCCACTCGTGGAATGTTGACAAACTTTTACCCTTAAAAATCTCCATAGGCAACGTTTAAAATTCTACAGGTTGCATGTTTGGAGTTGGAGAAGGTCTAGGGCTACAATTATTGCTCTCGCTCTACCGATCGTGGCAATGCCTCACGTGTGGTTTGAACACCGTTTTCCATATGCAGGTGCTACTCACGTATGCAATATTTTTTTTTCTTATTTATTTTACCTTTTATTTTTACACTGTTCTTTAAAAAAAGAAAAAAAAATTGTGTCACTTTTATTCCTATTACAAGGAATGTAAACATCCCTTGACAGGACCTCTTAAACATGAGACCTGGGGTCAAAAAGACCTCAGATCTCATATTTACACTAAAATGCAATAAAAAAAAATGTCATTTAAAAAAAAAAAATGTCCCTTTTAAGAGCTATCGGCGGGAGTGACATTTTGACGTCACTTCCGCCCTGCAATGGTATGGAGACGGGTTGGGGCCATCTTCTCCTCACTCAGCAAGTGATAACAACTGATCGCGGAGGGCACCGGTGCGCGGCGGAAGCCCCCTCCCGCCGCCGATAAAAGTGATCTTGCTGCGAATCCGCCGCAGAGACCACTCTTATCAGAAAGCGGACCGCCGGCAGAAGAAGAGGACACCGGGGTTATGGCAGCTACTGGCTGCCATAACAATGATCTTCCTCTTCAAACTTGGGACGTATTTCGGCGTACGGCGGTCCGTAACATCCGTGCACTGTACATAGATCACCCAAAAGGGACTGTTTTTTTTTTTGTTTTTTTTTTCACAACAAAAGCGGAGTTACTCTTTAAGTAAGTATCTAATGTGGCTATCATTGTCACTGCAGACGTATGTATGTAGTTAGATATGCAAGTGTAAAATGAGCTTTTATAAAAAGCAAAAGTTTTTATATAGAATAATATGGAAGAAATCTTACATTTTTGCTTTTAATGTAGTTCTATTACCTCTAGTAAGTATGTTTGGAAAGCAATAATGATGTGTTGCATAGCAAAACAATTCATAGATCAATGCGATTGGCCAACGAGCTAAAGTGTGTCTTTGACCCTGTTTCTCCTGTATCGTTTATTATCTTTAATGATGTTGAAACTAGTCACATTATTGCTGAGTGTACTAAGTTAGAAATAGAATTTTTTTTATTCTTTTTTTTTTTTTTTTCCATTTCTAATTTCGTACACTCAGCAGCAATGTGACTAGTTTCAACACCAATAAAGGTATTCATATTAAAGGAGTTGTAAAGTCTCGAGGTTTTTCACCTTAATGCATTCTATGCATTAAGGTGAAAAACCTTCTGTAGTGCAGCTGCCCCCCAGAGCCCCCCTTTTACTTACCTGAACCTGATTGTTCCAGTGGCAAGAACGGGCCCAGCAGCTCCAGCCGCTGTCTCGGGTCCTCATTAGATAGATTGATAGCAGTAGGAGCCTTTGGCTCCCACTGCTGTCAATCAAATCCAATGACACGGAAACCGGGGGCGGGGCCAAGTCCTGCTGCCTGCGTCAGTGGACGCAGCAGCAGGACTCAAGAGCGTGCCCGCACGAGTGCCCCCAGGGAATGCGGCTCTCCGTGGAGGCACTGGATGCAGGGAGGAACGCGAAGCGCTTTCGGGGGACCCCAGAAAAGGAGGATCGGGGTGGCTCTGTGCAGAACTCTTGCACAGAGGAAGTAAGTATGGCATGTTTGTTAATATTTTTTTAAAACCTCATTAGAGGGATGCCCATCCAGAAGTGGTGGTGTATAGTGCCAGTATTGCTTAATAATATTATAGAGCCGTTTATTTCACTTTCAATCGCTTTTAGAGATTTTTATGAGATTTTTCATAGTTACAGCAGTTACATATTGTTCGTTATCAAGATTAATACATTTTACATACTATGAAAATATTTTACATAATCATCATTCCTTATTACTGGTTTATGTTGATGATCATTAATTCTGAGGGAGTGCGTAGCCCACAATCTTCCCTCTGCTGTTGAAATGTTCAGGAAAGAGAGAGGAGAACAAAAAGGGAGGTGAACAAGGATAACCTAGGATAATCTAGTTTAAAGTGATACTAAAGGATACATTTTGGGGGGTAAAGTAAAAAAAAAGGTGCTCTATGCTCACAACTGCTTTCACCACTTACCGACCGCCCACAGTACATTTACTGTGAGTGGCCCACACGGGCAGGCCGGATCACGTACATGTACATCATCCAGCCTGTTCTGGGTTAGAGGCGTGCAGCATGCTACTTCTGTGACCACTGATTACAGATCCTGGTACCCGGCCACCACACGATCCCCCAGGCCAGGCGCTGTCGCATTTAAAGTGGAACTAAACCCTCCTACCCTTTACAGCTAAGGAAGCTGCCATCTTAGCTTCTGATTGAGTGCAGTTGCCATGACGTTGCACATGTGATCAGTTATGACACCAGCCATTTAATGGTTTGACAGTCCGGTTGAGAGCACAAACAACTGTGGCCGCATTCATTTATGGCATACAACCTCCCCCTCCCAATTTGTTTCTGAACCAATGAATTTTGAGCTATTGGTGGTGCAATCATTCGGGAAAAATTGGCAAAATGAAATTGCATCACTTCTACATTAAAAGAAATCAATTGATTTAAAGTGGAGCTTTAGTCAGAAAATGAAGTCCTGCTAGATGACTTCAGGCTGGCCCCTTTTGTAGGTATAGCTATGTAAAACATTAAAAATAAGTGCCTATGCTGTTTAAAATCCAGTAATACACTGTCTCACCCCACTCTCTGTTTTTACACTGCTGAGTTTGTAGAGACCAATCTGCCTTAAAGCGAAGTTAAAATCTCCTATCCTTTACAGCGGGGGTCTCCAAACTTTCTAAACAAAGGACCTGTTTACTGTCCTTCAAACTTTAGGGGGGCTGAACTGTGGCCAGTGGGAGAAGAAAATGTCCTGGTGTCAGTGGGATTAAACAATGCACTGTGATTGGTATTGGGGGGAGTAATACTGCCCCATTGTTGGTATCACTTAGAGGAATAGTGCTCCATTGTTGGTGTTAAATGGAAGGAATAGTGCCCCATTATTGGTGTCAGTGAGAGAAATAGTGCCCCAACGTTGGTGTCAGTGAGAGGAATAGTGCCCCAACGTTGGTGTCAGTGAGAGGAATAGTGCCCCATCTTTGGTATCAGTAGGAGGAATAGTGTACCATATTTTGGGTCAGTGAGCGAACAAGTGCCCTATTGTGGGTGTCAGTGGCAGGAACTGTGCCGCACTGTTGCCGACAGTGGGAGTAAAAATCCCCCAAGAGCCAGATAAAAGCAAGAAAAGCACCACATCCGGCCCCCAGGATGCAGTTTGGAGACCACTGCTTTACAGCCAAGGAAGCTGCTTCTGTTTGATTTGCAACTGTCATGGTGCTGCACATGTGATCAGTTATGACACCAACCGTTTGATGTTTTGGTTGAGAAACATGACAGTTAGCTATCCTGGCATTCCAGGACTGTAATGTTTTTTGAAACCATTAGATTGAAGTTTAGTTCTGCTTTTATGATTTACTGCTGTTCAGAGGCTCCAGGCTTCAGCAAAATGGCAGTCTCCTGCAACAATAAACAGGAACAATGCTGGAAGCAATTTACAGCACAAACTCATTTTGGTAGCATAATCATTAACCACTTCAGCCCTGGAAGATTTGGCTGCTCAATGACCAGGCCTTTTTTTTTTGCGATACGGCACTACGTCGCTTTAACTGACAATTGCGACGTTGTACCCAAACACAATTGACGTCCTTTTTTCCCACAAAAAGAGCTTTATTTTGGTGGTATTTGATCATCTCTGCGGTTTTTATTTCTTGCACTATAAACAAAAAAGAGCAGCGATTTTGAAAAAAAAACACATTTTCTTCTTTTTGCTATAATAAATATCCCCGTTTTTTGTTTTTTTTTTAAATGCTAATTTTTTCCTTAGTTTAGGCCAATATGTATTCTTCTACATATTTTTAGTAATACAAATCGCAATAAGCAAATATTGATTGGTTTGCGCAAAAGGTATAGCGTCTACAAAATACGGGATAGTTTTATGGCATTTTTATTATTTTATTTTATTTTTTACTAGTAATGGCGGCGATCTGCGAATAATTTATTTATTTTTTTTTTATATCGGCACTGAGACATTATGGTGGACACATCGGACACTTTTGACACATTCTTGAAACCATTGACAATTACACAGCGATCAGTGTTATATAAATGCACTGATTACTGTGTAAATGTCACTGGCGGGGAACGGGTTAACTGTGTTCCCTAGGTGTGTTTCAATGTTCAATGTGTGTGTTTTAATTTTGTTTGGGTATGGAATCACACAACCGCACAATTGTCGGTTAAATCGACGCAGTGCCGAATCGGAAAAAATGGCCTGGTCATTGAGCAGCCAAATCTTCTGGGGCTGAAGCGGTTAAAGGGTAACTCCACTTTCGTGGGAAAAAATAATTAAGTGTATACAATTGCGACACGAGTTCTGTTGTGATTGAATGTTATTAAAAATTACCTTTCCTTTTCAATCTGCAGTTGCTGTAATTTTCTGAAAATGCAATATGGCTACCTGGAGTTGTTCTGTACACAGAATGTGTACTGACCACTCCCCAGAAACATCATTTCCTGCTTGTGTGATTGGCTCACTGATTTCCCCAGAAGTCTGCCTAGGATACAAGTCAGATTTCAGGTATCCCCTGCAACACAAATGTCATTTTTGGTGAGATACTCCCAATAGGAACACGTCTAAAGGGATGCAGGTCCAGCAGATTTCCTCTTTAGAGCCCTGCAGGTGCAGCAGCTAATTGATAATTCTGAAAACACTTCCATTAGACCCACTCGGCACAGAGGCACAAACAGGGATTTCTGCAGAATAACAAAAGGTAGGAATCTGCAACAAAGGTTGTTATAATCCTTGCAATGTACAGTGCCTTGAAAAAGTATTCGCACCTCTTGAAATTTTCCACATTTTGTCATGTTATAACCAAAAAGCGTAAATGTATTTTATTGGGATTTTATATGATAGACCAGCACAAAGTGGCACAAAATTGTGAAGCGGAAGGAAAATGATAAATGGTTTTCAAAAAATTTTACAAATAAATGTGAAAAGTGTGGTGTGCATTTGTATTCAGCCCCCCTTTATTCGGATACCTCTAACTAAAATCTAGTGGAACCAATTGCTTTCAGAAGTCACCTAATTAGTAAATAGAATCCACCTGTGTGTAATTTAATCTCAGTATAAATACAGCTGTTCTGTGAAGCCCTCAGAGCCCATTCACACAGGGGCAACACGACTTCCAGCGCGACTTTGGGAGGCAACTTGGACACCACTTGAGTATGAATCACAGCACGACTTGGGGCGACTTACAACATGACTTGAAGTTGCCTCCAGGACAGGGAACTGAACATACCAGGCTCTTAGGTCTGGTATGGATGTTAAGGGGAACCCCCTACACAAAAAAACGGCATGGGGGTCCCCCCCAAAAATCCATAGCAGACCCTTTTCCGAGCACGCAGCCCAGCCGGTCAGGAAAGGGGGTGGGGACGAGCGAGCGCCCCACCTGAACTGAACTGGGCCGCATGCCATCAACATGGGGCAAGGGCCTCTTCCCGACAACCCTGGCCATTGGTTATCGGGGTCTGTGGGTGGGGGGCTTATCGGAATCTGGGAGCCCCCTTTAATAAGGGAACCCCCAGATCCCGGCCCCCCACCCTATGTGAATGAGTATGAGGTACATCATACCCCTACCCATTCACCTGGGGGGAAAAAGTGTCAATTAAAAGAGACACTACACAGGTTTTTAAAGTAATTTATTAGGCAGCTCCGGGGTCCTCTTCCGACTTCTTCTCCCGCTCCTGCTTCTCCCTAAAGGCCTGGTATGCCCCTGGAGGGGAACCCATGCCAGTTTTTTATTTAAAATTTGGCGTGGAGTTCCCCTCATGATTCATACCAAACACGTCAGTATTGCTTGTCGCTCATTGGGAAAGGAAAAAACACATTTTTCTTTTCCCGATGAGCGAGGCGGCTCAGTGCTGGCATATCGCGGTCACTCTTCCCGGGTAAATTCTTTTCTTTTTCCTGTGAAGTTGCCTCACTATGAATGGGGATCCGACTTGGAGGCGACTTCCATTGAAATCAATGGGTGCAAGTCGCCTAGAAGTCGGATTGAAGTAGTACAGGAACCTTTTCTGAAGTCGGAAGGACTGCAGTAGTGTACATTAAGACGGATCATTGATTTTTTTATGTAGCGCGGCTTGAGGTGACTAGGGGCGACTTGAAGTCGGATCCAAAGTTGCCCCTGTGTGAATGGAGTCTCAGAGGTTTGTTAAGGAACCTTAGTGAACAAACAGCATCATGAAGGCCAAGGAACACAAAAAACAGGTGAGTTTTTATTGCCGTCTGTATCTCCATTAGGAAGATTCACTCTCTATTTGTCCTGTTTACTGTTATCACCAAAAGTGAAAGAAAATCCCAAATATTGGATTGTCACCAGAACAGGAATAGAGGGGGAATCTTCCAACGGGGACACTAGTTCTGGTGACATCCAGGGATTTCCTCTCACTTCCTGTTTTGGCTATGGGGTGGGAAGTGAAATCTCCCCAAGGGGACACAGATGACAAAAGGGAAAAGAAAAAAATGACAGGCGTTATAACCCTCCCTGATTCTATCCAAAAAATCCCAAAAAGTTTTGCCTTTCGTTACACTTTTTAAATGGATGGTTTTGATTCTGCTTATGCTTTGAAAACAAACTAGAAGCTGATTGGTCGCCAGCTTTTATTATCATACAGGATTTATAGACCAACATTTTGCACATCTTCTTATAATATAAGTACAGCTTTTGTCTTCTCCACACTCAGCAAATCCCCCCAGCGTGCTTGGTATAAGAGCGGGGTGATTGAAACAGAGCAGTGCAGGGTGTCCCCACGGATGACATGAGTCCCATGCACTGATCCCTCACAGTCAGAACTCCTTCCCGCGGCAGGACTACACTTCCCGTGATGCTCGAGGCGCCGCGGCACATGCGCAGTGCGGAGCGGCTCGAGTTGTTTGTTCCAGTGTAGCAGCAGCTGCTTTTTTTTTCCTCTCTGCGCTCCGGAGCCGCTTCTGTTCCCGAGTCTTCCTGAAGTCATTGAGCTTCTTCTCCCTCCAAGCTTCCCCCTTGTCCGTGTCCAGTCCGGTCCCTCCTCGCTCCCAGCAAGCAGTCCTATCACACATGATCCACAAATGAGAAGGAGAAAACGATGGAACTGCATATTCTAGAGCACAGGCTGAAAGTAGCCAGCATAGCCAAGGACAACATCCAGCTGTTTACCTATGGACTCATCAAACTTGCCTTCCTCTCCTCCAAGACAAGGTAGGGGGAGGGGGCACTGGATGGGGGAAAAGAACAAGTTGCTGGCATTGTATAGACTTCTATATGGGGGGGGGGGGGACTACATGACACCAAGATGAATGAATGGAACAGGTGATGGGGCAGGGTGTACAGTGTGTGTACAATGTGTGTACAGTGTGTGTACAATGTAGGACTGGGTGCTGGGGGTGTGATCTGAGCCCTGGTGTTGGGGGGGTCACCTATGGCTTCATTCTTGTGCTGTTTATACTGCATTATTGGCTTTGTGTTGGATGGTACAGCTAACTGTTCTGCATCCATTGGGAACAATGGCCGGGTTCTGATAAGGGGGAGTGGCAGTCTATCCAGAGCATGCTGAAATGTGCTCACATATTATTTGGGGCTTTTGTCTCCCCCTCTCACTCCGCTCTGCCATTGTTTGTTTGTAAAAAGTCACCGATTCCACCTCCTTGTTTACTTTTCTGGCTTCGAAGCTCCACTAATGACTCCGGTGTAGGCCAGCCTCTCAGGAGTTAAACAGTTAACTCAATTATTCAGTAATAGCTATTAAACACGTTCCATCTCTGTGCCCCTTGGGGATCCATACCTCATCGCAGACCGTTTACAGGGTGATTGGTCATTTATGTTGGTTTTTAGGAGACGGGTGATCGACATAAACAATGCTTGGTGTTATCGAACTTGTGCTGTTTATCAGGTATTTTATACAGCGCCAACAATTCATGCAGTGCTTCACATATTGTACATTCACATCAGTTCCCGTCCTCAAGGAGTTTACAATCTAAGGTCCCTATAGCCAGCCATGGTCGAAATTCAGTACCACGCTATAGCCAAAAGACAGCTACAGCACGGTAATATAGATGTCCTCCCAGAACCCCCGCCCCCTGGGCCGCACAGCTGATCACAGATCGGGGTTAAGGGCCAATCACAGCGTTGCTTTATCATGTGATCAGCTGTGTCCATTTAAAGCTGAGCACATGTAAACTGACTTGCCGGTTATCAGCATTTTTTTCCTCCTGAGCTGTGCCTGTGTCAGGGAAAAAAAAAGATGCTGATAACCAGCAAGACTGTCAGCCCACTGTTTACACTGATCATCAGTGCAGCCCATCAATGCAGCCTCATCAGCGCACATCAGTGAAAAATTAAATTTACTTTGTTTCTGTTAGACAATTTTGCAAATACATCATTTTTCTTTTTCACTGATGGGCACTGATCAGCACTGATTAGGTGGCACTGATGATTAAGATAAAAAAAAAAAACGTGTTTCTGTTATAAAATTTAGCAAATAAGAAAAACTCTTTTTTGTTTTGATCATCAGTGACACCTAATCCGTGCCCATCAGTGCAGCCTCATCAGTGCACATCAGTGAAAAAGAAAAATTACTTCTTTGCAAAATCTTATATATTTTTTTTTTTTTGGTTTAGAAAAAACCAATGATAAAAATTTCATATAGGTACAGTGTTGCATGACTGCGCAATTGTCATTCAAAATGCTACAGTGCTGAAAATTGGCCTGGGCAGAAAGTGCCCAACAGTGAAGTGGTTAAGCAGGGACCAGCCAAATTTGAATCCATTTATTGGCAGAATGGTTGCACAGAAGTCGATCTTCTGATCAACATCTGCACAAGCCTCCTGTTGGAATGTTCACAGTCGATCAGCACAGATGGCTATAACTGGCAGTGCTGATCAGTGTATTCTGATGGTGGGGAAGTCTCCCCGCTGTTAGAATACAAAGGCACAGCAGGAGGATTCCCCCACCCACACATTGGATTCAATGGATCAAGTCATTTTTTCTTTTGATCCAACCCACTGTTTAAACAAACAAACAAAAGAATCATCATATGGGTTGCATTACAAACCTATTAGGGCCAATTTAAACAAGAGTCAATTAAGCTACCAACATGTCTTTGGGAGTTTGAGAGGTAGCCCATGTAAGCATAGGGAGAACATGCAAACCACATGCAGATATCATCCTGACTGGTATTCAAAATGGGGACCCTAGTGCTGCAAGACAATAGCCACCATCCTCTTATGTTTTCATGTTTGCAGATTATTGGTTTACAGTGGTTAGCTGCAATTCAGTTTCATTAGTAACCGCATGAAATGCAAGTAAGTTTACTTACCAGTCATTTACACTCTTCTAGTGGCACTATGTTGTTGCCACTGACAGAATTTGGAATGGTCTTGTGCTGTTAAATAGTGTCATCAAATATCTTATTTGTTGCTCCAGTCCCCGGGGTGGCAATGTGCCTGTGACACTTTTTTGTCCTAGCAAAAACGGACTGTACGGTACGGTCTCATTGGTTGCTTGGGTGCAGGTAGAATGACTGCATGGTGTCATTGGTTGCTAGGATGCAGGCAGCCAGGCTACACAGTGTCATTGGCTGCTGGGGTGCAGGCAGCTAGACGGCACAATTTCATTCATTTGCTAGGATGCAGGCAGGGCTGCATAGTGTCATTGGTTGTTGGAATTCAGTTGGCTGGTTTAAACTGTGTTATTGCTTGTAAGGACATGGGTGACCAAGGCACACAACATCCTGCATTTTGCATGTTCATCCTGTGCGTGGGTAGGTTTCCTTTGGGTATTCTGGTTTCCTCCCACACTCCAAGGAGATGCTGGTAGGTTAATTGGCTCCTGTTGCAATTGGCCCTAGAATGTGTATACATGTGAGGGATTCAAGGCTCTTGAAAGTGAAGTGAAGTACAGCCAAAGCTCGTTCTGCACTCCTGTGTTGCTTTTTCAGCTGATGCCCACTGTCGGCTGATGTCACAGAGCTGGTCCAGGCTCAGGCAAGATCTTGACAATGAAGTTGGGATATGCCCACATGCCTGGACCAGCACCTGGCTCAGCCTCTCAGTGAGCCACTGAGCACTTAAAGTGGTTGTTAAGCCACCGTCTCATCTTTATATCACCCCCTCTGTCCGATTTAAAAAGCTGTATCCTAGTGTCTGTGCTTTATTAAAAAAAAAAAAACAGATTTTCTACCTGTTTTTACCAGCGTCTCCCAGCGATCACGTGACTCCAGGCTCTCTGCTCTCTCCATCTGACAGCTCCAGAGGGCGGGGCTGAGATTCCCCTGCTGACGTGAGGAGAAAACCTGGAGTCACGTGTTAGCCGGGAGATGCTGTTAAAACAGAAATCTGCTTTTTTTAAATAAAGTACAGGATACAGCTTTTTATCTGACAGAAGGGATGATAGAAAAAGTTGAGATAGTTTTGAAGCAGCAAGGAGAGCAGCAGAGCAGCGCTAGTGAGAGCTGACAGGTAGGAGGGGGGAGGAGGACAGAGGGAGACACAGGAGAGCTGCAAATAGCAGCGTACGACGAAGGCACGTACACTGAGCACGGTGTCAGGGCTCAGCAGCCATGATATATCGTGGTCAGTTTACAGAGGGGGGGGGGGGGTAAGAACTGACACGATTAGCCAGGTATTTCAGATGTTACAGTTGGCTGAATTACACAGCACAAGCACTGTGCTGTATAACATGCTTTAAAAGAGCAGGATCCATTTTTCTTTCTTTTTTTGGGGGGGTTAAACGCTTTAAGCTGGATGTACCCGTCCCCTCCACAGCTCAGTGCTCCATTGAGGGTGGGGGCAGAGCAGAGAGCCTGTTCTGATCTGCAGTGATTGGTTGCTTAGTTCTCAGTTTGTATGCAGCGTACACCTGGTCGGACTTTTCGACCCGACTGGTCCGACAGACCAACCGATCGTGTGTGGGCTTCATCGGACCTTCAGCTGACTTTTCCAGTCGAAAATCTGACGGACTTTAGATTTGGAACATGCTTCAAATCTTTACGTCATAACTCCGCCGGACCCAGAAATCCGCTAGTCTGTATGGTAGTCCGACAGACAAAAAATGACGCTACTGGCTATCAACTTCCTTATTTTAGTCCGGTGTACATCATCACGTACGAATCCTTCGGACTTTGGTGTGTTCGTGTGTAGGCAAGTCCGTTCGTTAAAATGTCCATCTGAAGTTTGTCAAAAGTCTGTTGAAAGTCCGTCGGACCAGTCCGGTCGAAAAGTCTGTCCCTGTGTACGTGGCTTTAGAGTTGGCAGGGACAGATGTAGCATCCACCTAGGAAAGTTTGATTTAGAAAAAGAAACAAACCCATACTTAAGACCCCATTCACACAGGGGCAACACGACTTGCAGGTCGCCTCAGCGAGGCGACCTGCAAACGACTGCCCGGGCGACTTGCAGAACGACTTCTGTATAGAAGTCTATGGAAGTCGCCCCAAGTCGCCCCCAAAGTCGTACAGGAACCTTTTTCTAAGTCGGAGCGACTTGCGTCGCTCCCCTTAGAACGGTTCCATAGCACAGAACGGGAGGCGACTTGTCAGGCGACTAGGTCGCCTGACAAGCCGTCCCTGTGTGAATGGGGTCCTAGTCTTTTTTTTATTTTTATTTACCTTTTCAATAACAAACATGTTATACTGTACTACTTGCTCTGTGCAATGTTTTTTCACAAAGCAACGCCTATCTTTTAAAAGAGAAAAAAAAAAAAAAGAATAAATCATGCCTATCAATAGGATAATTATCAGACACTCTGTTCTATGTATTTCACGTATTCTATTTCTATCTCTTGCGTCTTATCTTACCACTCTGCAAACTTTAGACACAAGATGAAATTGCTTGCATGTTCCATCAGCCACAAGATCTATCCAACAAAAGCTGGTCGTACAAATGTTCATTGTGCTTATGATTTTGTCTAAGGTCAGTTAATAGGAGAGTCTGGTAAACACTTATGTAACCATCTGGAGGTTGTGGCTGTGTTATCATTGTAGTGCTTTGTTGAGATTACTCAGTGTGTGTGATGTGGCCTTGTATCTTCCTCTCCTTTACCACCCTGTTAGCATAAGTGGTTTATGATGAGAGATAATGTAACCGAGTGGGCTGGGTAAACAAAGATGGCAGAATTTTTTATTTTACCCACACAACTAACCAATGGAATGCTGGCATGTAATTCTAACACAAATTCTTTTCTTCTTTTTAGTGAACTGTGCTATTTAATACTTTTTGGCAAATGGCCATAGCTTGTATAATTTTGATTGCATACACAAGTTCTCTTTTTGATTGTGATTTATCACAGAAAAACATAATTTTTGTATTAAATGAGTAACTTTCTTTCTGTGTATATTATAGAATTCTAATCTATAACTATATGCAAAGTGTATATTTTGCGCTAACCAAATGAATATACAGAAATGCAGTGCAGCTGCTTGTGCAAGCCCCAAATACCAAAAGACCCCAGAACTGTCATAAAATATAACAAGCGCGCATCCACAAGTGGTATTCTGATACAAAACCTTATATATGTGTGCAACTGAGTTGCTAAAATAGATAATATATTCATCAAAAGGGGGGATAGGGGGATAGGGGGATTTTTACGGTGTCAAATATAGAAATGCACAATTGACTTACTGTAAATAAAACATAATTTTTATTGACATAACATAGTTAAAAGAGCATACTGTTACAGGGCAGTATGAAATTATAAACAATTGGTGGTCAAAATCATATACAGGTGAGTAATAAATCGCAGTGGGAGGTATTGCCCACTAGCCCGACATGTTTCGCTACTTTAGCTTCCTCAGGGGATGTGCAAGAGATTTATTTCACTGAGACCACTGAGTAGATAAAGAGAAACAAAAGTTGTAACAACAGTCTGAAACAAAGCAATGATATAATACATACAAAGTGTTGATTTAAATATGAACCCAGTTGCCTAGAAGGGCTGGACACTTACCCTATACATTATTTGCACCCATGAACCACCTGGCCGGACCTCTGACTAGGCCCCAAAAACCTAGGACCCTCCCCTCCGCTGCATAGCCCCTTGGTCATTGTAGTCAGAGGTTTAAAGGCTGCCTGTGCGCAGGCGTCTTTACGTCCGCCTCGAGCTGGTGACGTCACACGCGGGCTCGTCGGAGGGTTGATTTAAATCGGCCCATCGGGCTGTCAATTCAGAAGCTAAAGTAGTGAAACATGTCGGGCTAGTGTGCAATACCTCCCACTGTGATTTATTACTCACCTGTATACGATTTTGACCACCAATTGTTTATAATTTCATACTGCCCTGTAACAGTATGCTCTTTTAACTATGTTATGTCAATAAAAATTATGTTTTATTTACAGTAAGTCAATTGTGCATTTCTATATTTGACACCGTAAAAATCCCCCTATCCCCCCTTTTGATATATCTGCCTTTTTGGGATGAGGTGTCTATAGCAAGGGTGTTGTTTCACCAACTGGACCAAAACATTACAGATAATATATTCGATTCGATTCGAGCTGGTGAATACCTGCCCTCTGGTCGTTGAAATCAGACAAGGATATCCTTCTCAATTGAAGTGGAGGTGGAGATCCTCGATGCCGGCAGGCTAATGCACCTGGCATACATGATCTCTGTAATCTGAGGTCCAACATATCTGGTAAGCGGCTATTTTAAACATTTGTGGGCTGGAAGAACACTGATATTTTTCCAAGCACGGAAGAATTGTGGCTGATATATTTTTTTCACTACACGTTGGGACTATTATTTATTTATTTGCCTACTCACTTTTCATCACGTTAAGATTTGTGTTAGTATATATTATATATTATCTATTTTAGCAACTCAGTTGCACACTTATACATAACTATATGCATATACCAATCATCAGGAACAGCAGCTGAGCACTCTCTCTAAAATAAATATATAGTATCTCACATCACAAAAGTGAGTACACCCCTCACATTTTTGTAAATATTTTATTCTATCTTTTCATGTGACAACAATGAAGAAATGACATTTTGCTAGAAATGTAAAGTAGTGAGTGTACAGCTTGTATAACAGTGTAAATTTGCTGTCCCCTCAAAATAACTCAACACACAGCCATCAATGTCTAAACCACTGGCAACAAAAGTGAGAACACCCCTAAGTGAAAATGTCCAAATTGGGCCCAAAGTGTCAATATTTTGTGTGGCCACCATTATTTTCCAGCACTACCTTCACCCTCTTGGGTATGGAGTTCACCAGAGCTTCATAGGTTGCCACTGGAGTCCTCTTCCACTCCTCCATCATGCAGCTGGTGGATGTTAGAGACCTTGCACTCCTCCACCTTCACCTTTGAGGATGCCCCACAGATGCTCAATAGGGTTTAGGTCTAGAGACATGCTTGGCCAGTCCATCACCTTTACCCTCAGCTTCTTTAGCAAGGCAGTGGTTGTCTTGGAGGTGTGTTTGGGGTCCTTATCGTGTTGGAATACTGCCCTGCGGCCCAGTCTTTGAAGGGAGGGGATCATGCTCTGCTTCAGTCTGCTTCACAGTACATGTTGGCATTCATGGTTCCCTCAATGAAAAATCGCAGATCGCTGCCATTACTACTAAAATAAAAAAAATAAATAAAAAACATGACATAAATCTATCCCCTATTTTGTAGACGCTATAACTTTTGCGCAAACCAATCAATATATGCTTATTGCGATTGTACCAAAAATATGTAGAAAAATACATATCGGCCTAAACTGAGGAAAACACTTTTTTTTTTTTTTTTTTTTTAATGTTGGGATATTTATTATAGCAAAAACTTCAAAATATTGTGTGTTTTTTTTTTTTCCAAACTTGTCGCTCTTTTTTTATTTATAGCGCAAAAAATAAAAAACGCAGAGGTGATCAAATATCACCAAAAGAAAGCTTTATTTGTGGGGAAAAAAGGACATAAATTTTGTTTCGGTACAATGTCGCATGACCGCGCAATTGTCAATTAAAGCGACGCAGTGCCTTATCGCAAAAAATGACCTGGTCAGGAAGGGGGTAAATCCTTCCGGGGCTGAAGTGGCTAACACACCTGCTCCCCAGTCACACCTGAGACCTTGTAACAGTAACGAGTCACATGACACCCGGGACAATGGCTAATTGGGCCCAATTTAAACATTTTCACTTAGGGGTGTACTCACTTTTGTTGCCAGCGGTTTAGACATTAATAGCTGTGTGTTGAGTTATTTTCAGTGGACAGCAAATTTACACTGTTTATTCAATCTGTACACTCACTACTTTACATTGTAGCAAAGTGTCATTTCTTCAGTGTTTGAGATACAGTACATGTACCTACACTGTATATGTCGTTTATATGTATATACATGCGTAATACATACATGCAGCAGACTTTACTGGGAAAATCTCTTACATGAACTGCATCTGATTATGGGTAGAGAACCTCCAAGCTTCTAATGGAATAGTAAATTATGCAGTTTGTTGGGGAAAAAAAAAAGAAATGCTGTATTTTTTCAGTCACCATATCACAAATCCCCGGTCATATGACTTTCTCACTATGCATAAGCTAATGATCACAAGAGAAAATGTGGGAAGAAGAGAGGTAGTTACATTTCAGATGATATGAGAATGTTTGGCTTATATGATGGTGTCTGTCCAATCATGCTGATCAATGGGAGTTTGTCCCCCCCATGTGCTGAAAAGAAGATTTTGAGGTCACATTTCTTTCATTCATAGATGCTCATCTGGACCAGATCAACTTTATTATACAGCCTGATCTTGATTGTGTAGAAATGAAAGGCAAATCATTTGTGTATAGATATTAAAAACATTATAAACCCCTCCCCCCCCCTTTTTATATAGGTGATCGCATTCCCTCTGTTCTCTGCTACATAAGAGCTGGAGAAAGAGAAGCAACAGTACAGTGATCTACTCAGTAAATAGATGTTTGGGGGGGGGGGGGAGGGGGGTGTTCGGACAAGTCTAACCATTGGAGGAGAGCAGGATGAGCTCCCAGCAGAACTAGAGAATTGACCATGCTGTGTTCTCCTGCTTAAGCCCTGTACACATGAGCGGATTTTCCGTCGGAAAAAACTTGGATGGTTTTTCCGACGGAATTCCGCTCAAGCTTGATCCAAACACAAAAGTTTTCTGAACTTTCGACCGTCAAGAACGCTGTAATGTACAACCCCACGATGGGCCTGCTTCTGAGCATTCATCAAATTGTTTCCAAGCATGCGTAGGAATTTTTGCGCGTTGGATTCTGTACAGGCGATTGCATTTTTGGATAGGGACTTTTCCCAACCGAAAAATAGAACATGCTCTCAATCTTTTGCTGGCTGGAATTCTGCCAGCAAAAGACTGATGGAGCATACACACGGTCACATTTTCTGACAAAATGCTCTCACCGGAGTTTTGCTGGCGGAATTTCCGATCGTGTATGTGGCATTTGTGTGGTCAGTTTTTATTGGAAAGCAGAGGGACTGGCAGGAACACCAGGGATTTCACACAAAGGGTGTAATACAAAGAGAACAGGAGACTTTTTCATACAAGTACATGGTACAGCAGACACATGTCGGAATATGAAATGTTGGGCTTACATACTCTCTAACTTGATTCTGATTGGTTATAAGGAAAGAAATTACTCAGATTATCCAACCATGGGGGTAAAAACATATCATTATTGTTATCTAGGTCATAGACCTTAGAAGACAAAAGAAATGATCCAACCGTCAAACATTCTTTAATAGCCCAATAATGAGCATATTTACTTGCATTTGCAGATGCTAACCATGAGTCAATCTAATTACAGCCAAAAAAACACCACCTATAACTACAACTATGCAACTCTAGCCAATATCCTTCCCTCTGCTAACCCCCCCACCTAAGTTAGCACTGAGACCTCCAGCAGATATACTTGCCCTTCAGTAATGTTCATCCTCTGCTTACTTGCAGATCACTAGATGTGAATCTGAGCCCCTGGAAGGATGTACATATCTGCAGACAGAGGTGATGATTGTCTGCACACAGATCCAAACTGTGAAAAACACAGCTTCATTGGACTGGCTTTAAATTGAGCCTGGGGCATGCCTATGAACAATTAAAGTGTTACTAAAGTTCATTTTTTTAAATAAAAAAAAAACGCGTTCTACTCGCCTGCTCAGTTCTCCCCTGCTGGCGATCTTGGCTCCTCCTCTGTGTCCCCCCAGAGTAAGCCGTTTGCTATGGGAGAACTTGGTGCCTGCTCGCTCCTGAGCTGTGTGTCTATGAAGCTGTGCTTGGCACCTTCCTCGCTGAGTTTGATTGACATCGGCTCCTACTGCTGTTCCATTCCCTGTGTGAAGAGGAATGGAAGGTAGAGATACAGCTGTGCTGGGTGTCTTCTCCCCTCTCTCCCCCCTTTCACACAGGGAAGGGGGAGGACAAAGCAATATAACATGTTTTTTACCTTAATGCAAAGAATGCACTAAGGTAAAAAATGTTTTTTAGCTTTAGTGCCACTTTTAAGTATTTTGCAGTACATGGGCTTAAAATTAGCCATCACTGACCTGCTGTAGCTGCAGGTACTGTGGAGCAATTTATCCTCAAGGTTCACAGCAGAAACGCCAAAGTCATTCTCTCTCTAGTTTAGCTTATTCTTCTCCCCTCTGCCAGCAGTGAGTCTGATATTACACAGGCGATTTTCTCATAGCGACCTCCCCTCTATTTCGTTCCAGCTGTTTGTTGCTAAGAAAATCATAATTTTTTTTTTCTATGGGATCGCTAACCGTGACATTTTTAAAATGACTTGTTGCTCAGCAATCGATCCAATCAGTGTTTCCACTCTGGAAAAAAAACCGCTAGCAATAATCACTCTTAATGCTTTTCTATGACAGCAATCGTTATGCTTAGCTACAAATCGCTGAAAGACAAGGAATTTGTAACAGTGTAGATCCTGATGCTACTGTAGCAAAACACCTGTGATTTTTACAGTTTAATTGCTAGCCACGAATCAGTGTTAAAGTGGGAATGAGCTCCCTTGGTTGATTTTTAGCTATAGGCAGGGTGGATAAAAATCAATGATTTTACAAAAAAAAAAAATCAATTTTTTTTTTTTTTTTTTTATTTAAAGGAGAAGTCCAGCCTGAGCTCATTTGGCTGGGCTTCTCCTAAGGGTCACAGGAGTGCAATTAATTTTCTATTTAACTACTTAAAGACCAGGCCTCTTTTTCAGACTCGGTGTTTACAAGTTAAAAACAAGTTTTTTTACTAGAAAATTACTTAGAACCCCCAAACATTATACATTTTTTTTCTAACACCCTAGAGAATAAAATGGCGGTCATTGCAATACTTTTTGTCACACCGTATTTGTGGAGTGATCTTACAAGCGTTCTTTTTTTTTTTGGAAAAAAATTCACTTTTTTGAATAAAAAAATAAGACAACAGTGAAGTTAGCCCAATTTTTTTATATTGTGAAAGATAATGTTACGCCTAGTAAACTGATACCCAACATGTCACGCTTCAAAATTGCGCCCGCTTGTGAAATGGCGTCAAACTTTTACCCTTAAAAATCTCCATGGGCGACGTTTAAAAAATTCTACAGGTTGCATGTTTTGAGTTACAGAGGAGGTCCAGGGCTAGAATTATTGCTCTTGCTCGAACGATGGCGGCGATACCTCACATGTGTGGTTTGACCACCGTTTTCATATGCGGGCGCTACTCACGTATGCGTTCACTTCTGCACGCGAGCTCGTCGGGACGGGGCGCTTTAAAAACATTTTTTTTTTCTTATTTATTTTACTTGATTTTATTTATTTTTTCAGTTTTTTTTTTTTTTTTTTTTAAATTGGGTCACTTTTTTCCTATTACAAGGAATGTAAACATCCCTTGTAATAGAAAAAAAAAGCATGACAGGTCCTTTTAAATATGAGATCTGAGGTCAAAAAGTCCTCAGATCTCATATTTGGACTTAAATGCAATTTAAAAAAAAAAAAAATTGTCATTTGAAAAAATGACAACAGAAAAATGTGCCTTTAAGATGTATGAGTGGAAGTGACGTTTTGATGTCGTTTACGCCCTGTTTTAGTATGGGGACGAATGGGGGTCATCTTCCCCTCACTCGTCTCCATACCCAGCCACCGACAGGTCCCAATCGCCTCCTCCCCTGCTGACGACTTCAGTAAGCGGCGGAGAGCGGTGGGAGGGGGGGTGGCCCCTCTCCCGCCGGTGATAACAGTGATCTCGCGGTGAATCCACCGCAGAGACCACCATTATCGTAAACAGGACCGCCGGCTCAAAAGTTGGATACCTCGATTGTTGCAGCAGCTGCTGCCGTTACCGAGATATCCATCTTTAAACTGCCGGCGTATATGTACAGGAGCCGGTCAGCAAGTAGTTAAGATACATTAATACTTTAGTTTATTCAGCAAGAATTGGAACTTGGTTATGTAGCATGAGGCTGTATATTCTTCAATATTTACATTTTTGGTAAACTCATTCAATGAATCCAAGCTCTGTAATCTAAAATAATATGCACTACATTGATGCATTCACACAATTTCACAGTAACCATGAGATAAAACAAAGTTCAGGAATATTCCTTTGTCTCATTGCACTACAAACTGTATGATTGAACTGGTTCTGATATTGCTGTTTCACTAACCGGACAGCTTATAATTCTAAATTGGAAACCTTCATTTTGTTTGCAATTATTATAGATTCAAACTACTAGCAAAAATGAGTCCTTACATTTAAAGAGCACCTGTCATTTCAGATCCATCATGGCAGCGCCTGTTAGCGGGCATCCACTGACCTGCTGCCGCCACGTCCCTCACCTTGTTGTGTCACTGCCCATCAACAGCCGTCCCATTAAAGTGAATGGGACTGTCGGTGAGTCAACAGCGGGTCAGAGGAGGAGCCACTGCAGGACAGAAATGACAGTTGCTCTTTAAAAATGATGATTTAAATCAAACCTTTTTACTAGTGATTTAAATTGTGATTTAAATCAAATCCACCTTGACTATAGGTAGGCCTATATTAAGGCTTACCTATAGGTACTATAAATATCTGCACCGTTTAGGAGATATTTACTGTGCCGTGAACAGCACCTCCCATACGCATGCATGGCAGTCATGTCATCACGGCTCGTCCAATCAAAGGGCCGGAGCCTGCCAACCCAGAAGGAAGACCGGGTGAAGGTGGAAGCCCTGTCAGCAGTGTGCCACTGGAGGCCTTCATTTTAATGCAGTTGTATACCGCTGACCGTTTTTTAATTTTTTTTTTTCCTTTTCCCTTCTCCCTTCAAGGTAAAGTTTTAATGTGCTAGTATGCATTGCATACTAGCACATTATGTGAAACTTGCCTTAAAATTAAGCTTTTCCAGTTCTGCGATGTCAGTGCTGCAGCCGCTTCCATCTTTACCCATCTATCTTCCGGGTTCTCTGGCGTGCGGGAGCGGCAGTTCACGGCACAGGGGTCAGAAGGAACAGTACGGGTGGCCGTTTCTTCAGAGCGCATGCGCCAGTGATGTCGCCCCCCCCAAGATCTGTACTCGCCTTCTCCTATGGCTGCAACCTGCCAGGCTGTCTCGGGTCCAGCCTGTAAAAATGAAGCCTGTGCGCTAAAGCAGTCCATAGATGAGTCCGAAATAGATTTGATTCCCTCATCCACACATTTGATGTGGATAGGGAAATCCTCCCTGCTGAGCTATTGTATTCTGACAGTCCCAAAACTCCCCTGTTAGACTGATCGGTGCTGCCAGCTATAGCCTGCAGCGATGATCAGGCAGGGAATATCTAACAGGGAGATTGTAAAAGAAGTCGATTGTTAGATCAACTATACCACTTCAGTGTCCATACATGGATTTAATTTCGATCCATGTATGACCCGCTTAACTCCCTTGAGTGGGTGGGAGTTTTAAAGTGAACTCATACTATATTTGTCCATAGCCCTGGCAGCAGGTTTACTGTAAGAAAAACAAGTACAGTACATATGATTATCAACTAATCCAGCCAATGGCAGTTAAATTGGAAAATGGATGCCTATTGGGTGTGCCTGACCTATGCATGCACCCTGGCAGATTCTGGGTGAGGAGCTGGTCATCTATTTACCAATGTTTCCTCTAGGTAAGGCCAGCGCCCAGCTATAAATACTTTTAATATTCCTCCCCTTTACACCTCTAGCCTCACATATACATGTACATGCAAATGTTTTTGGTATCTGCTGTGTAGTCTGACTGTAGTCCAATTAATCGTCATCCAAATCTAATACATTTAAAGTTAATCTTTGAGATGTAGATTGTGTGCTGAAATAATGAAAATGTTGGATGGCTGTTGTGTGTTAAAAAAAGGTGTGCAGTAACATTTTTCTTTTTTTTATTACAGTCTACTTTACTTAAACTTGCTTTAGGATTCATGACTTGAGCCCCAGGCTTGCCTGTACAATGAACTACATTGTCTGTATATTGTAAACGCCTTTAATTTTGTGTCAGTGGCAGCTATAAAACCAGAGGCCTACAGAAAGAACTTGTCATTAAACCGGTATGTTCCTGACTCTAAATCTAACATTTAACAAAGACATTCATCAGTTATTTACTTAGATGTACTCATTTGGCCTAGTTTAGGTGACAATCCCAGTAGCCATCCATAGACCTAAAAATGTGCATGCATAACCTTATTCTTAGGCAACAGGATGGGGTGGAAGGGAGACATACAAGGCATTGCTGGTACTAGGGAAACAGTATAATTTGGGGCATATTTTCTAACCTGCTGTACTGTCCTTATGGACATTGGTTGCTCAGTGCAGTGTATTAACCTTAATAGACATGAGGGGGTTCCCCAAGCTAGGCAGAAATTCAGAGCTTCATCGTACAACCATGTATAAGCCCTGTGTGCACAGTGATCCTCTACTTACTGCTTGGTTATCAAATAAATGAGAATTGTACGATTATTTCTCATCCCAAATGTATTTAGCAAATTAAATTTGTCTCTTCTTCTACTACTTCTGTGGCTTACCCATTGTGAATGTAAATATTGCCTTAGGGCAGGAGTGTCAAACTTGATTGCATTGCGGGCCACATCAGCCCTATGGTTGCCCTCAAAGGGGCGGTTGTATCTGAAAAGCTATATCAATGTATCTAATCTTTATCATATGCAACAATTGCCTCTGTATTCCATTCTTACTGGTTTTAGTAATGACCTAAGACTTAAACTGTAAGCAGTTGCAGACTTGCATGTAGTCCACTCACACTCCTGTAGCAGGTGATGCAAGTCTAAAAAGGAGGGTTGCACACCGCTGGTATCATCCACAAGAGACTTTATTGGAGACTGCTCAGACAGAACATGGTTCATGGGTCTGCAATCATCCCCCCAAGCTGCAATAATGCGCTGACCTTTTCCCCATGCCGCTGCTCAAGGGACCTGCTGCATTTTTTCACCAGGGAACTCCATGCGCAAACTCTGGAAACATACTCCCAGACATGAAGAGCGTACAGCGGTGTGGGTGCATGGATGCCTCACCCCCTGATTACAGCCGCTGCCGCGCCGGACGGGTAGGTGCCTCACCGCTTATTTTTTGTTCCTCTCCTACCCCCGTGATGTCCACACCCGCCGCCCGCTTGATCGCCGGTGTTTTCGCCACGACCGGCGTCCTCTACACACTGCAGAACGAGCCTCTCCTCATGGAGGCTCGGTGGGGTGTACCTAGATGGCGCCGGAGACACTTCCAGGTTAGCGGCCATTTTCCTGGAGCCTGCTTTCAGGGATACAGAATGGGCTACGGTTACATCACTTACATCACTTACATCACTTATATCACTTTTTAAAAAAAAAAAAAAAGGATTTTTAATAATAGCAAGTATATCAATATACATGCATACTGCAGCAGAGTCCCCCTCCCTATTGGACCCAGAAGGGAGGATACCAATTGCAGCGGCATGTGCAGGTATATCCACCAACCTGCACGGGGTCAGCTGGGGGCTGGGCCGGAGCTTAAGCAGGAAGCAGTTAAAAAGGCCCCTCTAAGCAGAGGATCCTGGTGGCTGACCATGTTTGACGCTTCTCCACATTGCCCTGCAGATCCTGCAAGCCAGGACAGCTCCAAGGTAAGCCAGAATACTCCAGAGTCACCTCTGTCTTAACCTTACTGTAAAACTGCCCACTTACAGGCAGCCTTTACCCGCCTACCTCACGGGGACCTTTTTTGCACTTGATTTCAGGCAAAGACCCCTGAGGAAAGGGAAGTGGAAAGCAACAAAACTTGCTTCATGCAGCCACCGGTTTTCCCCAGAATGGGAAAAACCCCTATATCAAAAATGTATAAACAAAATGGTGGCCAAAGAATCGCAAGGGTATCTGAAAGATTTGCTCAGCACTTTCAAGAAAGAAATACAGAGCACCATGGCGCCTTTACGCTCAGCTATTAAAAAGTTAGAAGCGCCATTAAGCATCAGTCAGACCAATACCCTGTCTACCACCGGATATGCATTCCTTCAGGTAACAGTGAACAGACAGAACAAGAAGAGGGTTCGGATGAATCCGAATCGGAGAATGAACTTAGCTCAGACTCCGACGAGGACGGTGCGGTTTCAGAGGGCAACTTTATTTCTATCCGAGGATACGAATAGCCTTCTAAAAGCCATAGCGGACAAGCTAGGTATTAAAGAACATAAATCCGCAGAACTAACAATACATGACAAGATGTATAAAGAGCTACAACCCAGGAAGCCTAGAACATTCCCTGTACACCAAACTCTTAAAGATATCTTTACAAAAAAGAGTGGGAAGACCCAGAGAAAAAACTCTTCATGCCAGCCACAGTCAAACGCAGACCCGTTTGCAGAGACAGACACCAAAACCTGGGCTAAATGCCCCAAAGTGGATGTTTCTCTGGCAAAAGTCACAAATACATCTGACTTGGCCTTTGACGACGCGGGTACCTTAAGCGACCCCATGGAAATCCGGAAATAGCTTCCACCTGCACAGCCCGGACTTTATCAATCTGGCTAACCCAGCTTCAAGAACTTCTGGAGAGTGACACACCTAGGGAACATCCTTCCACGGTAGACATTTATGGCGACAATAGACCTACAGGATGCCTACCTACATGTCCCCATAAAGGAGGGTCATCAAAAATTCCTGAGGTTCGCAGTACAAGAGCCAGCAACTACGCTGCACCTACAATACACAGCTCTCCTTTTCGGCATCTCCTCTGCACCAAAAATCTTCTCAAAGATAATGGCAGAAGTGTTAAAAGGTCTAAGACAACAAGGTATTGGCATAATACCATATTTAGACGATTTACTGTTTTTTGCGGACTCAGCAGAGGCCCTAGAGAACAACCTGTGCACAGGTATGTCCTATCTGCAAAATCGGGGATGGATAATAAATGCAGAAAATTCACAGATGACCCCAAGCCAGTGAGTGGTATATTTGGGCTATATACTGGACTCCAGACTAACGAAAACCTTCCTAACGGAAGAAAAGAACGAAAAAATCACACAGGCAAGTAACCTTCCTAATAAGGACCAATGCCATAACAATCAGACAAGGTATGGCCGTACTAGGACTGATGACGTCTTCTATTCCAGCTATCACCTGGGCACAGATTCACATGAGGCCTCTACAGAACTACATTCTGTCCCAGTAGGATGGCAGCCACTCATCCCTAGACAGGTCCATTCCTGTTCCAACCACAGTCAAACTAACACTACAATGGTGGCTCAATCTACTTCGATACATCGAAGGACGCAAATGGGCCCAATCCGAGCCAATCGGGATCACCACTGATGCCAACGCCTTAAGCTGGGGGGCACACTTGGAGGGCCTCTGCTCACAGGGAAAATGGACTTCCAAATTGTCCCAAGCCTCCTCAAGCATGAGAGAGCTAAAAGCTGTGGGGGAAGCATTAAAAGCGTTCAAACCAGCAATACAGGGGAGAAACATAAAGTTGCAATCGGACAACATCACGTATACCTAAACAGGCAAGGTGGGACAAGGGCCCGAAGCTTGATGAAGCTCACGGAGAAAATCCTACTATGGGCAGAATCAGACATAAAGTCAATATCAGGTATCTATCTGAAAGGAACAGACAATAGGCTGGCAGACTTCCTGAGCCGGAAGACCATAAAACAGACGGAGTGGTCTCTGAACCAAGCGACCTTCGCACAAATCACTCAAAAGTGGGGAGTACCCGAGGTAGATCTATTCGCCTCCAAAGCGAATGCAAAATCACCAACATTCTTCTCTCTGGACCCCACAGATGGCAACAGCGGAGTAGACGCCTTCAACCAGAGCTTGGGGTGGCAACTATGCTATGCATTCCCTCCAACTGCCATAATACCAAGGGTGATTCAAAAAATAAAGGCAGAGAGAGCAATGGTGATACTAATAGAACCGCACTGGCCACAAAGGTCATGGTTCAGCCACTTGAAAAACCTCAGCATCCAGCCTCAGCTGTCACTGACGGACCGGCCAGATCTCCTATCACAGGGCCCAGTCAACCACCCGAACCACAGAATCCTCAAGCTTTCTGCCTGGGTACTGAAAGGGTGAGACTTCAGAACAAAGGATTGTCAGACAATGGGATCAATACCATCCTAAACAGCAGGAAGCCCGTAACTAGGGCGATCTACTTTAAAGTGAGGAAAAAGTTTGTCTCCTGGAACAGAAATGGACCGTATTCCAAAAGAGGAATAATCCCAACAATCCTGGATTTCCTACAAGGTGGAGCAGACAAAAATATATCCCCAAGTACGCTGAAGGTACATGTTGCAGCACTCTCCTCGTTCATGGACACAAGACTAGCAGAGGACCCGCTGATAAAGCGATTCCTGATGTCACTCAAAAGAGCTAGACCAGCCAAAATGAATAGAACTCCAACTTGGGACATGCCCACAGTACTTTAGAGGATTTTTTCCCCCTCCATTTGAACTGATGGAAGATAGCTCAGACAAAAACCTCACCTTAAAGACTGTACTTCTTGTGGCCCTAGTATCAGCCAGAAAGTGAATGAAATCCAAGCACTGTTTATAATGGAACCATACTGCCTAATACATTTAGACAAAATAATTCTCTCTCCAGACCCGGCATTTCTACCCAAGGTTTTTTGCATTATATTGAGTTATGTTGTAATTTAAAAATCTTTCTTCTTAGGAAATGCAGTTAAAAAACTCATTTTGTTTCATATGATAAAAATCTGAAAAGTATAAAAATACTTTTTTTTTTATCATACTTACCTAGGTGGATGCAGCATCGGTCCGGTGCTGCATCTGTCCCCCGCCGGCTCTAGCACTAGTGATCTAACAATGCCAATTGCTCGATTCTCACAGCTACCTGAGCAGAGGGCTGGTGACTGTCAGTCCCTGGCTATCTTCTCTGCCCCCCACCCCACTGGAGCGCTGGGCTATGGAGGGAGCGGGAGAGGCCAGCTCAGGCTTTTAGGCTGAGCCGGGTGCCCGTCCAGGTATGTGGGTGGATCTCGACCATGTTGTCGCAATCAGCCGACAGTGGGCATTAGCCAGCTGTCTCCTGAAAATGGGTCACAGGAATGCTGAACGAACGGCACTCCTGTGATCCAATGGAGAAGTAAAGCCAAACGAGCTTTGGCTGTATTAATCCTTTTAAGGTACAGTATGTCCAGCTAAAACCCTGTTTTGAGTAGGGTGGGGAAGGATTGAAACCCCTGTCAGGTTTTTACTGAATTACAGGGCTCTATTGGAGCTATTCTTCTGCGTTTTCTTTTTTGATAACGCTTTTATCAGACAGGAAGTAAAGGAAAATGTGCATCAGGGATGCTGGCAGGGGATCTTGCTTTTTCCTAAAATAAATAAAGCAGTTTTATTTCTTTGCTGATATTGGAGATTTATGCTCACTTTATGCCTGATAAAACCATTGTCGGCGGACAGAATGAAAAATCACTTGAACGGGAAGTGGAGGTTGTAATCTTTCCCTGCTCATCAATAACAACAAAAAGTTTTGGCTGCATATTATCTTTAAATTACAGATTAAACATCTGAACTCAACTTTATCCATTAATCGCTGCACGGGACTGAAGGTAAAATGTCACTCATTTCTAGTTTGTGCAGTGAGTCCTTCATTGTGTTGGGACCCTTGACAAGTCATTCATACCATTGTTGTAATTAAAATGTGCTCTTGTTTGGCAGTCTGTTTGAGGAAGTTAAGCTGGCCGTAGAGCCATTTTCTTTCCCGCAACCAAACGTTACAGGAAAGAAAATGGCTCAATTTCCCCATCAACACTCCCATTAACACAGTCAGAAGATGGTTCCGCCATCTTCTGGGACCTTTGTGTCCCCCAGAAGGCAGCAAGTGGAAGGAGGAGCGACTGAAAATACTCGGAGATCGCTGCGGCGATCTTACCCGGAAGTGGGAGCGGGTACATGTCAAAAACCACCCCAAAATGTGCCAAATTTGGCAGTGGGGGGCACGAACAAGCGGAGCTTAGCCTTTTGGGTGGAGCTCTGCTTTAAGCTGGTCGTACACGATTAGTCGTTTTGTTCTTTTTTTTCTGTTCAGTTAGCGGGCAGATTCATCCATACACAAAAATGGGGTGGATGAAGAAATGCCCCCCCCCAGAATGTTGAATTCTGACAATGGCACCTGCCACTCTCAGGATACACTGATCTGTGACTGCAACTGATCGTCTGCAAACATGTCTCTTCACAGCAGTCGTTTAAACAATCAAATTCTGTTGAGTGAGGAGGCCCACACACTGATCAGATCTTGGCAAGTCCCTCCTGGACTGGCTGAATATTGAACAATGTATGGCCAGTTTTACACTTTACACTGGCCAGGTCTTAGTAAATATAGTTGATCTGACAAGTTGAAATCGAACTGTGTGGCTCCAGCTTAGCTCAATGCCAGTGCTTTAAATGACTGTACTTTTTTGCCTCGTTTCCACTGAGCGGATCGGTTCGGTTCGGTACAGTTTGAATGGCCTAGAATGCTCCCGTCTATTCTGGTGAGCGTTTCCACTGCAAGTGGGACCACAAGGGGCCATACAGGGTTTAGAAAAAATGCCTCAGCATAGCACAGCAGAGGGTTTTCTGTCAGCCAATCAGTGGAATGTATCTTGGCTCCGCCCTAACCGAACCGTTCCATTTTCTATGGCCCCACATCTGAAGCAGGACCCTGAATGGAACGGTTCGGTTCGGTTGTATGGGCCACTTTAATAATGGAAACACCCAACCCGAACCGATCCACTCAGTGGAAACGAGGCATTAGTGTCTCCAATTCAGTTTATTGTAGTATCTATGGAGCAGTATTGTATAGGAATGCACTGGAGAAGGATGCCACACAATGTGACTCTTTCTAGGAAATCAAAGAATATATGTGTTATAAGTACAAAGGATTCTCAGATACATGAATTGTTTCTTTTAAACGTATTTGACCTGTGTCTAAATCCACCTATACAGAATAATAGTATATGTAGGATGCAGATCTAACTGTCATTCTTACAAAGAGAAATGTTCCTAAACCAACAACTTTTTAGGATGACTTAGGCCCCTTTCACACTTATGCGACATGTCCTTCGACTTGGGACTTCAAAGTCGTATAACAAGTCGTACCCCATGATATCCAATGAGTACCATTTATATCTGTGCGACTTCAAAGTAGTCCCTGCACTACATTGGTCTGACTTTGATGCGACTTGAGGTCCATAGACCTCAAGATTACACAGGCATTGCTTCAAGTTGCATCAGACGCGGCAATAATTGCAACAAAGCTGCTCAACTTTCAGGTCGCACAAGTGTGAAAGGGGCCTTATGTGGTTTTCTTGTAAACGTGTGATGGATGTTGCCTTTTTTTTTATGTGAAAAAGTAATCAAGCCTCTTTCAATCAGTTGAAGTAGAACTAAACCTGCCGATCTAAACTATTACATTCAAACTATGCCTCTGATGATAAGGCTGCATTCACACCTGAGCATTTTCAGCTCGTTTGACCTGTTCAAAACCGCAGTAGAAAAAGCGTCAAAACCGCACAACTTTCTGACTGAAAAGGAAATGCTCTGGTGTGAATGCAGCCTAACTGTTACGGTTACCAGTGTGCTTATGTCAGCTCTCACCCAAGCTTTTAGGTCCCCAATTGGCTGGTGTAATAGGGAATCGTGTGCAGCACCATGACAACTGAAGATTTAAACGGAGGCTAAGATGGCACCATCCTCAGCTGCAAATGATAGGAGGGCTTAGTGCACTTTTTTTTTTCTGGAAACATAATTTGGAAGAGAAAACAATACTCCGTAAATATCTGGTCATAAAACATGAAAAAAAGTTAGATGTTGGGAGACTCAGTCACTTTGCTCATTTAGGACAAAGTGGCAGATTGTCGTAAAGCGGAGTTCCCACTGTTAAAATTTTTATTTTTTTAAGATGCATATCTTTTTTTTTTTTATAAGGTTTATTTAGATAACTCACATTTGTTTGATTATTCTGCGCTCGATTGACAATTTCATATAGGAATATATCTTCTATTCCTATTTAGTAGCAGTTTCCATAGTGCTTGTGGACATGAGAAGCCCACAAGCACTATCTTTTGGGCTCTGGTGCAGCTGAGCGACCAGTATGCACCGCCCGTTCTCGCGCATGCATCGTATGTACGGCGCACCGGCGTACACTTCAGATGTTGCCATCACAACGGGTGGCGGCGTCAGAAGTGCCCGCCCCCGTTGTGATGCCAACTAAGCCCTCGGCTCTGTCCAGTGACTCCTGGGAAATGATGACAGACATCTCCCAGGAGCACTAGCGAGCACAGGCGCCGAGGGAAATGACGTCAGGCGCCTTGGAGAGGAAGAGGCAGATTACGAGTGACCCCCTAGCAACAGACCTGAAAAGGTGAGTAAAAATGTTTTTTTTCCCAAAGGATATTTGTATTTAATGCTGCTGAATATTGTAATTTTTATTTTTTATTTTTTATGAGTGGAACTCCACTTTAAAAGCCCACCCCCCAGTCACTAATGCTCCCCTTTCCTGTGCTCCCCTTTTAATCAGTTTCTCTGTTTGGAGCTTACACAGGTTTCATGATGTCAGCCCCTTCATCATGTGACAGTGCTTGGGCCTCATCATAGGAGTGGGTCAAATGCTACTCCCTACCCAGAAGCACTTGGTGGCTGTTTTGTCAGAGCTTTGGGGGGAGTGTGTAAAGGCGGGTTAGGAGGTGTGCTTCAAGTTCAGTGACGCATTATGTAGGGAAACTAGAATATGCATCGATACCTGTAATGTGTTCCTAATAAAATGGGTTGCCAATGAAAGCTAGCACACTTCTGCCCTGACAGAGTCCCTATGAAAGTCTTAAACTGGTCATACACGTCATTTTTTTTTCGTTCAGCCAGTGGGCGTAACAAATTCCTCAAACCATACAAACTAGGTGAATGGAGGAAACTTGAATCTCCTCTTCTTGGGTCCCCTGTCGGCGCTCTTGGCTCCTCCTCTTTGTGTGTTCCCATAGCAGGCCACTTGCTATGAGGGCATACCTGCAGGCTCGAACCCGAGCCGGACTGTGTGCACGTTTTACACACTCCGCCCCCTTTTCTCTGCTTACAGAATTTGCTTTACAGCAACAGGAGCCAATGGCTTTCGCTGCTGCCAGAGCCATTGAGCAGAGAGAGAAAGGAGAGGGACGCTGCAGACAGGCACATTGCTGGATCGAGATAGAACTCAGGTAAGTGTAAAGGGGAGTGAGAGGGCAATACAAACACTGGGACTTTTTTTTTTTTTACCTTAAAGTGTTCCTAAACCCACAACAGTAAAATCAATCTGTATATGCAACATAGCATGCTTGTTATACTTATTGTGGAACTTAAGGGGTTTATCATGTATCCGTGGTATACAGATGATCCAAAAAGGTATATAGTGGCAGTATTTTAATGTTAAAAAGATTTATAAGCTGTGGGCACTGTAGGGGGCAGGTGAACTATTTTCATATTGCTGGGTTTAGTAACACTTTAATGCAGGCAATGCTTTAAGGTTAAAAATGCCGTCTTTAGAAGCACTTTAAGTAGTATAGTTCGCTGACCATACTCCTGTAAGCCAGGATAACGAGGCCCAGTAAACTCATGTAATATCAGGTGCTGTACACTTCCTGCCTTTTTGTTCTACTTGTGAGTTGCATCAATGCCTGCAGTTAATGTTTCCCTTCACAGCAGCTGGAAACATCTTCCTCTAGTCGAAGGAATTGGATGGAGGGAGTTTTTAGTTCTGGATCAAAGTGTAATGACTGTTTGTGAAGCCGGTTATTTTCAGTTAGGCTTCAGTTCCTGCTACAGGCCTCAGATTTTATGGAGCATTGTTCTCTGCTAGGTTCTGCAAGCAAAAAATAAAAAAACATACATAAACTATAAATAGCTTTGTACATATATATTCAATTTCTACCTTAGAAAAAGATACGTCTTTTGCCACATCTAATAATTGTATTCTCATTTTGTCAGGTTTGTTGTCAATTCACCAATATTGTCACATTTGTAAAACCCAGCACTACCCAGTTATCGCTAGCCAAGCCTAAATTTTATTTCATTGCTAACAAAAAGCTTGGTAGTCGAAGGCCATCTTAAAATGTACAGTACTTGGGTTAAAGCTATTGGCCTGTCACTGAGATGTAATGGCAAGCACTACTTGACCCAGCATTGGTTCAGTTCTCTTGAAGCGTGCCTCAGGAACCCTAAAATCCCAGGGTGCAAATCCAAAAAGTTGGCCAGTGTATAGGAGGGAATCTAAGCATCAGCTTTTTCATATCCAAAAGAATTTTATTCATATTAAAATGGGCATAATGTAACAACATCAATGCTAACAAACAGCCAAGGTCTCTGCAATATTAGCATGCACAGAAGGAATACCTTCGTATTACATATACAGTCGGCAAGTTATCAAATTTCATGAAGACGAATGAAATGAGAGACCTAATCACACTGCAGGATCAATCGAGAAACCATGAAAACCAAAAGTTTGTAACTTAGTATCCTTAAAGTGATTGTAAAGCTTAGTTTTTTTTTTTTTTTTGAATAACAAACATGTCATACTTACCTCCACTGTGCAGTTCGTTTTGCACAGAGTGGCCCCGATCATCCTCTTCTGGGGTCACCCGGGGGCGCTGGTAGCTCCTCCCCGCATTGTATAACCCCCTAGGAGAAGCGCTCTCCCGGGGGGTTACCTTGCAGGCACGCTCCCGAGTCCAGCGTTTGCGTCCATAGACCCAAAATGCCGAACTTGGCCCCGTGTCTTTGGATTTGATTGACAGCAGTGGGAGCCAATGGCTGTGCTGCTATCAATCTATCCAATCAAGAGCCGAGAACCCCGGGCAGAGGAAGAGCGCCTCTCCACCGTGGGAAATTCCAGGGTTCAGGTGAGTAAAACGGGGGGTGCTAGGGGGGCTGGTCACTATAAGAAGTTTTTTCACCTTAATGCATAGGATGCATTAAGGTGAAAAAACACAAGGGTTTACAGCCCCTTTAAGCTGGCCATTCATGGGTCGAAATTCATCCGGTTCAGCAGAGACTGTCCAAGTTTCAATCCATATATGGGCAGGCTGTTGGAAAATGTTCTCTCGATCAGAGCTGCAGGCTATGACTGGCAGTGCTGATCAGTGTCTTCTGATGGCGGGGAACCTGAGTACATCAGACCTAAACACATAAGAACTTCTATTTAGGATCAAGTAGGAGCTGTTTCTCATGGACATTATGTAGAAGATTCTGCGTGCCACATACCCCAGATTTTCACAAAGATTTTAGGGCAACCTCTGTAGTCTAGTCATAGTAGATTTTTTTTATATCTAGAAGAGGTTTTGATTTGCAGAATAGTGTCAGGGTATCGGAACATCTACAGCTCTATAGTAGAATACTTAATCAGAGTGGAGGTACGTGGTATTTAATCCAAGTGACAGGTTTAGAAGCTTTCATCAACAAAAGGTTCACTTTAAGAACATATTGAATGCCAAAATGGTACTGAATCCATCTTATAACACTGCTATTCAGGATTGCTTTTGGCTTAATAAAATAATGTCTGCAAATAGGAAACATAAAATGTGTACATGCATATATGGAAACCATGAGTCATACTGTCTACTAATAATAATCTGTTCCTCATTTACACTTGGAGAAACCAGAGCATCTTTATAATATCCTGCTGGGTGTATTAACAGTTTGTATATTATTATGTTATTTTTGAATACTTGTAAATAGGTTATTTAGAGGAAATGGATGATAAGACATCTTCCTCTGAATAGGATGTCTATACAGCTTATGCATACTTGTCTACTCTATGTAGTCCAATGGAAAATCTCAATACATTAAAGTGGTTCTAAAGGCTGAAGGTTTTTTACCCTCGTGCATTCCATGCATGAAGGTAAAAAAAAACTGTGTGCAGCAGTCCCCCCAGCCCCCCTAATACTTACCTGAACTCCCCCTCGATCCAGCGATGTGCATGAGAGCATCGGCTACAGGGTGGATAAAAATCAATACTTAAAAATAAAAAAAAATCTGTTTTTTTTTTATCAAATTTATTTTAATAAAATGCTTTTGGAGTAAAAATCTAAAAACCTAAAAAAAAATTCTATTTAAGATACATTTAATAATTTATTTTATTCAGCATGAAATGGAGCTTGGTTGTATAGCATGAGGTTGTATATTTTGCAATATTGTTACATTTTTTGGTAAACTCATTCAATAAATCCAAGCTCTGCTAGCTGAGATAACATGCACTGTATTGATGCATTCAAATAATTTCACAGTAACCATGAGATAAAACAAAGTTCGGAAATATTCCTTTATCCCATTGTTTTGCAAATCTATGCACGATACAAATTGTATGATCGAATCGGTTCTGATATTGCTGTTTTACTAACCTGACAGCTTATTATTCTAAATAGGAAACCTTCATTTTGTTTGCAAAGAGTTTTAAGATTCCAACTAGCAGCAAGAATAAGTCCTACATTTACAAAAACACCTATCATTTCAGATCCATCAGGACAGCGCCTGTTAGCGGACATCCACTCACCTGCTGTAACCATGTCCCCCACCTTGTTGTGTCACTGCCGCATCACCAGCGCCCCATTAAAGTGAATGGGACTGTCGGTGAGTCAACAGCGGGTCAGAGGAGGAGCCACTGTGGGACAGAAATGACAGTTGCTCTTTAAAAATTATGATATAAATCAAGCCTTTTTACAAAGCGATTTAAATCAAATCCACCCTGATTTAGACTCCAGAGACTTTCCCTCCTCATTGGTGGAGCCAACATTGGGAGCCGTTAGCTACTGCTGTTGTCAATCGGAGCCAGACAGCCAATAAAGAGAGAGGGGGCGGGGCCAAGCCACGGCTCGGTGTCTGAATGGACATGCAGAACAGCGGCTCAGGAGGGTGCCTGCTTGGTTGCCCCCTTTTGCAAGCTGCTTGCTCTGGGGGCACTCGACAGGAAGGAAGGGTCCAGCAGTGCCGGTTGGGGACCTATGAAGAGGAGTATTGGGGCTGCTCTGTGCAAAACTGCTGCACAGAGCAGGTAAGTATGAAATGTTTATTTAAAAAAACAAAACTTGCCTTTAATACCACATTAAGGGCTCTAAAGTGCATGTAAAATGTGTGGCCTATAGTGGGGGTTAAGAAGCGTGGTTCTAGAGTACAAGTTCTTAAAGCAGAAATAAACCTTCTCTAATGTACATATGGCAATTTCTCAACAAGCAGTTAATGAATTATAAAACAAACCTGTTCTGACCCCTATAGTTGCTGGCACTGTGGAGCTATTCACCTTCAAATTTCATAGTACTGTAGTATCACTGAAGCATTATAGTCTCTGGAAAAACATTCACACTTGACACACTTCTAGGTGTGTCAGACGCCTGTTCTCTTGCTGAACACATTGTTTCCTTCCTCTGGCCCCTATCACAGCTGTGTCCTACAGTACCATAGCTGATGTAAAAGAACCAAGCACATAGCAAGGGACACAGGCATTGAACAGTCCAGAAGTATCGAATGCTGAATACTTTGCTGGAAGTATGTTAAAGCTGAACTCCGGGCAAAATATTTTTTCCCCATGCAGTGGAGCTGTGCCTGCACTGCACGGGTTAATTGCTTGTTTTTTTTTTATAGGGAAGATGAGAGCGCAGATATACTTGCCTAATCCTCCCAACACAAGACTGGTCTGGCACCCTTGCGCTCCAGCGGTCTTGAGTAGTGTACCAAGAACAGTCCACCGCTGGACTGTGGGGGAGCGCTGATTTCCAGGGGATCGAAGGATCCTTTTTCTTTTTGCACCACAGTTTTCACGTATGTTTTTCCTGCTGTATGCAATTCTTAAAATCAAAAAATACATAGAAAGAATGGATATTGGAATGAAAAATGTACCAGCAAGTGTTATTAAACTCTCAAAAAATAGCAAGTGTTTTAAGCACAGACATGTAAACAGGCCCTAAAAGAGAAAGCTGGTTTGCTAGCATCAGTAAGTAGTTGGCATATGCATGGAAAGTTCGTGCCAAAGCCATATAGTGTATGTTTGTCTAGCACAGCCTTTCTCAACCTTTTCAACACAGGAACAATTCAAATAACATTCTAGTCTCGGGGAGGAACCCCTTCTAAAAATGACTATATCTACAACTCCTGATATATTAGTGTGATGGTCACTGGGAAGAATGCTTGTTACCCTTGCAGTCATTAGGAAGAATTACCCTTATACAGATAGCTAAAAAGATCAGTGGTGTCAGTGGGAACTTATCTGAGGAGCAGAAATTGCTCTTTGCTTAAGGAACCCCTAGAAACCTCTGGAGGAATCCTAGGGTTACATAGGACCCTGGTTGAGAAACCGTGGTCTAGCATATTAATAGTGAAAAGGGTGATGAAATGAATGTGTAAATAAAGTTTTACCTTTTACCTACAAAACAAAAATTGTAAAATATGGTGTGTTTGACCTGATGCAGTGGTTGCATATTGCTGTTGGTGAAATAAAAGATTCTGGTTGATCCCAGGCAGTGTGGAGTTAAAGCCTTGTGCTGATAAGGTCAGCACATTATGAAGTTGGTTTAAGCGCTGGTTACCAAGCAAGGGAAGATGGAAATGGTTTTGCTTTGCATGCTGTGTATACAGAGAACTACAGAGCATTAGGGAATATAAGGAAGTGTTTGCACACACTTTATTTGTTGTACCATTCTGATAACCATAAAACTATCCAGCAACAAGTAAACTAGCACCAGAAAAATTGCAAAATGTTCTTCTTGGTTTGAAGGTAAATAGGGGTTAGGTGTCATAAAATCTTTTAACTGGTATAAGGAACAGTGCTGTGTTTAGACGAGATTATTTTGGTCTAAACATTCGCTAAGGTGTCATTTTAGGTTCCATCTACAACCATCTTACTTTATTTCAAACATCCATATCACCAAGGGTTTTTGTACCTGTGTTTTGACATTGAACGGCAATCCTCACTTACCACTCATACTTGTCTTACCCCATATCCCCCACCACTCTATTCATTTGCTGGGAACAGAGAGAACAAGCCCCGTGTAAACTTAAGGTCATGACATGGAGCTGAGGACTTTCTTCCTACTATGTGAACAGCTAGAAGCCAATACTACCACACAAGAAGAAAAGTGTCACATGCTCCACCTTACCTTCATGTACCAAGTTGAATTGAGCTTTGGGAAGGAAAGAGAAGGTAAATGTAAGCTACTTGGTGAGCTGCCAATTTTCTGATCAATATGAATTTCTTAAAGTGAGCGCTAGGCGAAAACACAATAAAGCTGCTTGCACAAAAAAGGTGAATATACAACCTACACAAGTATAAAATAAATATGAGTGCAGCGCTGTAACTAAATATGATAAAAACTGATTATTGCTCAAAATATCAAAAAGTCCAATGTGTGAAACAAAATTCCACAATTTGTGATTAAATCAAAACGTGATAAAGTTCAAAAAGTGAATGGTGACAATAAATCTTAAATGTCTGCTAAGTTCTTCAAAATAGTCTCCTGCTATGGTGACTGTGAGATGTCAGAAATGTTAATTATAGCATCAGTCCAAGAAGCCAGTAATGTAGACAAGGATTTTCCACCCGAAATGTGGTTAGATGGTTCTCCACAGTGATGTCCCCCCACCAAAACAATGTACTCACCAGAAGGCGAATAAAGATGAGCCTTGTGTTATCCACACGTATTCAAATGATAGCCTCAGATGAATCCCGCATCCTGGATAGGCAGATCCCTTGACAACATTCTGGAGCGCGAAACACATCGGGAGGACCCTATACACTGACGTTATTGCCGCTGCATCCTCATGGTAGGAGCGGCCATGTTTTTATGTAAGCACTTTGGACTTTTTATGTACATCTACCTTTATTAATAAATACTACACTATATTAGTACCATTTTGGCTCCCATTTGGTGAGCTTTTTTATATAGTGTATGCCCCGCCAGAGGGACCGTGGATATGTTGCCATTTACTCCACCTCCAATGATTTGCTGACCAGCGATGCGGGATTCATCTGAGGCTATCGTTTGAATACGTGTGGATAATGCACGGCTCATCTTTATTCGCCTTCTGGTGAGTCCCATGTTTTGGTGGAGGGACATCACTGTGGCGAACCATCTAACCACATTTTGGGTGAAACATCTTTGTCTACATTACTGGCTTCTTGGACTGCTATAATTAACATTTCTGACATCTCAGTCACCTTAGCAGGAGACTATTTTGAAGAACTAAGCAGACATTTAAAATTTATTGTCACCATTCACTTTTTGAACTTCATCAAATTTTTATTCAATAAAGAATTGGAATTTTTTGTTTTCACGCGTTGAACTTTTAAATTTTCTCACCCAGACATCCCTTTTTATACATCTTCTTTTCACCACTGCAGTGAAAGCAACTTCTTGTTTGAGAATGACAGGATTGTAAAGGAACTGTAGCTCACTGATGAGTTTCGCTCTGTGTTCTTTCCTCCAATCAGAAAGCTCATTTTGTTTGATTCACAGCAGTGGACACTTTAATGCAGACCAAAAACTTGACTTGCTGCTTTTTTTTCCTAGCTCACTACAGTGAGGAAAATAATTATTTGATTCCCTGCAGATTTTGTAAGTTTTCCCATTTACTAAGAAATGAAGAGTCTATAATTGTTCTCATAGGTGTATTTTAAATCTGGGGTCATCAACCCCCAATCCCCCCCCCCCCCCCCGCTGCCCGCTACCGACCCGTGGCCTGTTTGCAGCCAGGCCGCGAAGGCTGCACTGTCTGACGTGTGGCAGTGGAGCGAGCAGAGATATGATGTCATCTCTCCCTGCCTGCCTGCATCACCGATGTTCTGCCCTCACAGCAGGGCCACTAACTACACTGTTAGAGATAAGGCAAGCTAGCAGAGACATGAGAACATCTCTCACCGCCCACCTGCATCACTGCTCTTCCGCTCCCACACAGTGCGGCGGAACACCGCTACACTGCTGGAGGTGAGGCAGGGGAGCAGAGAGATGAGATCATCTCTCACCGCCCCCCTCACCGCTGTTCTCCCTCACTACCCACTACTCCAGGCTTGCCTCTGAACTTATGCGCACTGCAGTGGTAATCTTCATGTGGTGGCAGGTGATGTGGCAAATGACAAGCTGGATCTGAAGGCAGGCAATGTGGCAAGTGAGAATCCGCATCTGGTGGCAGGTGACATGGCAAATGACACTCTGCATCTGGTGACACATTCTGCATTATGGTGAGTTGACCTATTTCATTCTATATTACAATGTAATAATAGAAATAATGCGCTTCAGTCATCTTGACACCATATAAACCATGGTGCCGTGATGATTGAAGCGCTAACACCAGCCATTGCCCGCAAAAAGCTGCATACCCCCCCCCCTGGCCTTGGCACAATTTTCTTCAAAAAAAGTTTGGAGACTGCTGTATTAACTGATAGATACAAAATATCAACCAAAAATGCAGAAATAACACCTGATACAAATGTTATAAATTGAGTTGCAGTTCAGTAAGTAAAATGAGTATTTGATCCCCAAACATGACTTCGTACTTGGAGAAGCCCACAGAGGTAAGATGTTTGTTGTAGTTGGTCACCAGGCTTGCACACTTCTCAGGAGGGATTTTGGTCCACTCTTCTTTACAGATCTTCTCTAAATCCTAAAGGTTTCTTGGCTCTCACTTGGCAACTTGAAGTTTCAGCTCCCTTCATACATTTTCTATAGGAGTAAGGTCTGGAGACTGGCTAGGCCACTCCATAACCTTAATGTGCTTCTTCTTGAGCCACTCCTTTGTTGCCTTGGTGGTATGTTTTGGGTCATTGTCCTGTTAGAAGACCCATTTTTAGTGTTCTGGCTGAGTGAAGAAGGTTCTCATCCAAGATTGGCCCCGTCCATTGGCCCCTCAATGCTACAAAGTCGGCCTGTATCTTTAGCAGAGAAGCAGCCCCAAAGCATATTTCCACCTCCGTGCTTGACTGTAGGTATGGTGTTCTTGGGGTTATAGTGAGCATTTTTCTTCCTCCAAATATGCAAGTTAAGTTAATGCCAAATAGCTCAATTTTGGTCTCCTATGACCACGGCACTTTCTCCCTAACCTTCTCTGAGTCATTTAAATGTTCATTGGCAAACTTCAGATGGGCCTGTACGTGTGCATTTCTGAGGAGGGGACCTTGCGGGCGCTGCAGGATTTCAATCTATGGCAGCATATTGTGTTACCAATGTTTTTTTGTTTTTTTAGTGTCTGTGGTCTCAACTACCTTAAGATCATTCACAAGCTCCTCCCGTGTAGTTCTGGGCTAATCCTTCACTTTTCTCATGATCTGATCCTTACCCCATGAGGCAAAATCTTGCATGAAGCTCCAGACCAAGGATGATTGATGTTTACTTTGTTTTTCTTCCATTTGCGAATAATTACTCCAACAGTTGTCTCCTTTTCAGCAAGCTTCTTGCTAATGGTCTTGTAGCCCATTCCAGCCTTGTGCAGGTCTACAATCTTGTCCCTGACATCCTTTGAAAGCTCTTTGGTCTTACCCATGATAATGAGGTTTGAATGGAAGAAAGAGATTCTGTGGACAGGTGTCTTTTATACACATAACGAGTTGTCCTTAGGAGCACCTTCTTAAATTGACAGGGCTAATCTGTGTACCACATGAACACATACTGTAGCCAGTCTGTAGGAGCCATCATTTTTGTTGGTTGGTAGGGTATCAAATACTTATTTTACTCACTGAACTGCAACTCCATTTATATCATTTGTATCGTGTTTTTTTTTCTGGATTTTTGGTTGATACTCTGTCTCTATCATTTAAAATACACCTATGCTAAAAATGATAGACCCTTCATTTCTTTGTAAGTGGATAAACTTACAAAATCTGCAGAGGATCAAATTATTATTTTTCCCACTGTGCAACACAGATTCTTTGGGGTTGCCTATCTCAATAAATGTCGTTGCAGCATACCAATGCACACGTTTGATGTCTAAAAATTACAAATCTTGAAATCATTGCCCCTATCCCCCCATCTTAGTATTTCTCTCTTAATATTTTTAATTTAAAGTGGATTAAAATATGATGCAATTATTACACCCAGGCCCATCTCATTAGGCGAGGGTGATGTCATCCTTTCAACCCAAGTGCCTGGGCCAGGGTGACATCGCGATCCCTCCACCTGCAGTGCCTAGACCAGGGTGACGTTGCAATCCATCGATCTGCAGTGCCCAGGCTAGACTGACGTTGTGACCCATCCACCTGCAGCACATAGATCAGGGTGACATTTCGATTCTTTTTCCTGCAGAGCCTAGCCTAGGATGATGTCATAATCCTTCCATCTGCTGTGCCCAGCCAGGCTGAGGTCATTATCCATCCACTGCCAGGTCCTAGGCCGAGGTGACATTACAATTCATCCATCTGCAGGGCCCTGGTGAGGGTGAAATGATGATCCTTTCATCTGCATTGCCTAGGCCAGGGTTACGTTGCAAGCCTTCTGGGAATATTAAGGCTGCTTTCATACTGAAAGCGCTGGCTGTTAGCGCTAAAGTGCCAGGGGCTTTAGCACCACTTTTTGTCAGATAGTGGTGCACTTTTTAACCCCCAAAAAAGCGCAAAAAGTCCACTTTCGCGTTTTGCAACGCTTTTCAGGCATTTAGAAAGTGCTGCCTATTCATTCCAATGGGCAGGGCGTTTTGGGAGCGCTAAATACAGCACTCCCAATTGCCCTGCCACGCGACCCCCCCCCCCAAGATGCTGCTTTCAGAACTTTTCGGAACGCCTCGCAAGCGCACTGCCCAATGTGAAAAGACACACTGGAATGAATGGGAGGTGGTTTTCAGGTGCTTAGCAGGGGCTATTTCTGCCCCAGTGTGAAGCTGGTCTAAGTATTCCAGATTCTGCACAGTGCAGAAACATCTTTTTGTGAGATTTGGGATACCTCAAAAAAAAAAAAATGTTCCCAGGATTTTCACAGACAGGGGGGACCGTCTCTAAATTTTTTGATTAAAATGTAAAGCCTCTTTACAAGTGGAATATTCCAGTGAAACAACATGAAACAAAAGCAACCTGTATTTCATTTAAGTACATTGAACCTTTATGTGAAAAAATTGGTATGTAACCTTACCAGTTCTTCCAAGGCCAATACGTTATCTGACAGCTTTTTAGTGAGTAATCTGCAGACTAAATATTTGTAATTAAAAAATCATACACTATATTTAGAATCTATAAATGCCAGCATAAACATACTGGTGAAAGGAAAAAATGGAATTCCACGTGCCAAAGTCCTGCGCTTGTCCTCCGCATCTGTTTACTGTCTCAGGGGAAAAACTATTATTCATCTTGGCACAAGGTTTCTACTTTTGTCCAACCATTGTATATCATCGTGTCAAGTACATATTAGTTACCAACCAAGATCGCTTCACTGAAAACTATGAAAAATAAAAATACAAATGTGTAACTTAGCAGATCTCCATGTTCTTCTTTGTTTTATGGACATTTAGAAACGCTATACTATATAGATCAGAAAATGGTGGCTGTAAAATGACCGTAAAATGGCAACTTTTGCGTATGTATTTCTATAAGAGTAGTTATTTGCAAATGGTGGATAATGGTTTTAAATAAGAGACTTGGCTAACCTCTGTCCCTAATACTTCTAGGAGTGCAGTGTTCTACTCCTAATAATTCAACTAATCAAGAGTGTTGTGTTCCAATGAGTCAAATTGATTTGGCAATGGCCCACTCTGAGATTTTACATTTTTTAATTTATGCTCCATAAAATATTACTTTTTAATAAGGTAAAAAAGAATGATTACTATTAGTTGGTACTTTACGGTGTCTTTCTGGCTTTATATTTATTTTTTACTTTTTTTAAAAGAAAAAAAATTTTTTTACTTTTTTTTTAAAAAATTTAAAATGTAAAGACCATTGCATTAACTTTGTCAAAATACAGATTATACCTGTTTTGTAAAACTTTTCTTTGGCCTTTTAAATATTGTGCTGTAAATTTTATATATAGCTACCTAGTGCTTTAATCAGACACAATTAATGGCTCTGTGCTGTACAGAAAATCATATTGTTTTTAGGTCATTTTTATCTTGTTTTTATGTAATGCATATGATAGGGTCTTGATGTGCTGGATTTTGGAATAATAGTTTCTACCTCCCCATGAATGTTCATAGTTGCAAAATTGGTTTTAATGCGGCTGGACTCGCACAAATGGCTTTTAACACTTTATATCTTGTTTTTATGGTTGCCTGGAGGGCATGCTGTTTTAATGCAATGACCTTTAACGCTTGGGTGTTATATACAACATAGGATTCACACATCTGTGGGGTTTTTTTAATCATCTTTCATATCATTTTTTTTTAAATCTAGATGCAAGCAGAAAATTTTTAGGCAGTGGCTCCACACAAAAATAATTGTAACAGCCATATTTGCAACATAATGGTATTAGAATGGTATGACCCCCCCCCCCCGTTGCCTGTAATGTTTGAAATATAGAATAATACGTAGCCTTTACCAAATGACGTTTACTATTTTTTTTGCTCAGTTTTCTTTGTTTGGACATGTCTATGGTACAATCTAAAATTGTCAGCGGCCCATTTTATTTTGGCACACTGCAAGTTAGTGGTGAAAGCCAGAGCTAGATTAATATTTTCAACCCTTTCGAGGGTCTCTTTTTGTCCCAAAGACTGACCAGACATAGCTGCCCACAGATTGTATTTGTTGGTACTGACAGGTACATCGGGAACATGGCCCTGCATTGCGGATCCCCCCCCCGGCCTTCGCCACCCCCACCCTGCTTACTGCAGAGTGGAGAGCTGGACATATCACAGTACTGAATGGAGGGCGGGAGCTGTCAGGGCTAACTGTTCATATTAAGCATCAGGTGATTGGTTGCTAGGAAGCTGGGCAGTCCTAGCAACCAAACACCAGCTTGTTCATGGGAAAAGGTAATTCTGGCAGCTTCCACTCCCGCCCTCCATCCAGTACTGTGACACCTCTAGCTCTCCGCTTTGCTGCACAGTGCACACCAGTGTAAAGGTAGGAGACTGCTACCTACTGTGTGTGTGTGTGTGGAGGGGGGGGTCAGAGGAAACTACAGTGGGTGGGGTTGTGAAGGGGACAGAAGACACTGGTTTGGGGGGAGGGGCAAAGGACACTACAGGGAGGAGTGATGTGAAGGGGGGCAGAGGGCACAGGACACTGCTGGGAGGGGGGGGGGGGGCGGCAACAGGACACTGCTATGAGGGCGGTCACAGGACACTACAGTTGGGGTGATGTGAAGGGGGGCAGAGGACCCCGCTATGGGGGGCACAGGACACTACTGTTGGGGGTGATTTGAAGGGGAAAAAGACACTACAGTTTGGTTGTTATGTGAAGGGGGGGCAGGACACTGGTATGTGGAGAAGGAAGACACTACCGTATGGGGGAGAGGACACTACTGTGGGAGGGATGATGTGAAGGGGGCTGAGGGCACTACTGTGGGTGATTTTTAGTTTATTCATTTTCCCTTTTTTTTTAAAGGGGGTTTGTCCACCTTACCGGGGGATCTTTGATTTCCTCCATGTTGTCTAGGTAGATTCTAACCTCTTAAAGGTTGCCTGTAGAAGTTTTTTTTTTTTTTTTTTTCTCCTACAGGAGTTTAGCAGCGTTTTTATTCCAGTGAAAACAAGTTTTGCAGGGCCAGAAACAATGAACACCTAGCTAGATGTTCCTGGCAGGGAGAAGAGCAGTCTGGATCCTTTTATGTGAGCGTGTATGTCCCATATAGTAGCATCATGTGTAGGCAGCCCTGCCACCTTGGTACTCAGCCTAAGTCCATACTTTCCCTCTTACCCAAGCTTCTGGGAGCAAGGAGAGGAAGCCCTGTGTAAGCAATGAGTAAGCTATGAGTTACTTGGCTTCAGCCTTTCTCTCAACACCATGTGACAGTGCTGAGCCATTTACCATTTTTTGTTATCCTAGGGCGGGGGTCTTCAAACTTTCTAAGCAAAGGGCCAGTTTACTGTCCTTCAGACCTTAGGAGGGCCGACCTGTGGGCAGTGGGAGTAGGAAATTCTTCAGACTTGGTGGTCAGCGGGAGTAAAATAATTACATAACGCCTGTGGGCAGCAGGAGGTATTGGTTTTAGTGGGAAGAATAATCACCATTGTTGGTGTCAGTGGGAGGAATGGTGCCTCATTGTTGGTATCAGCGGTAGGAATAGTGCCTCTAATATTGGTATTAGTGGGAGGAATATTGTCCTTTGGAGTCAGTTAAAGGAATAGTGTCCCATCTATGATGTCAGTTGCATGAATAGTACTCCATCTTTGGCGTCAGTGGAAGGAACAGTGTCCCAATCCTAGGCATCAAAGCCTCTCCCTGTATCACAGTTGCACGTATGTAAGCGGAGTTTATATATGTAGCTGGGGGCTGGGGGAAAGCCTCTTTTTTACATATGATTGGCTGTCTGTTTTGACAACTTCCCGATGGGATAGCTCAGATCAGGTAGGCTCAGACTCGTATCTGAACACGTCTGGGCTCATTCCTAGTTATAAAGAACAGAAAATGTAGTTCCACTTTAAGGGCTCATGCACATGGCTGAACAATAACCTACATTCAGACCTGTAATATCTACAGATCTGAACACAGTAGTATTGTACGTTGTGGACTCATTCGCACAGCTCTGTTTTGGTTTGTAGTGTTTAGCTGTCTAAACCAAAACTAGAAAAATTTGTGTTCATGGTCCAATTTTAGACATATTTTATGTGTTTCTGTGTGTACAGTGTACATTGACCATATGTACTGCTGCCTAAAAAAATTCAGGGCTAAGGGCTAGTTTACACTTGCTTCAAAACAAGGCTTCGGACAGGCTTTGTTAAAGCTCTCTGAACTCTAGTCAAAGCTCCTGTCACTAAATAAAATGGTTGGCTTACAGTCCTATTACACCTTGCTTTTGCTTTGGTGAGGCTTTGGTGGAGCTTCAATGGGGCTTTGATAAGCCTTTGGTGGGCTTTCGATGAGCTTTTGGTGGGCTTTCGATGAGCTTTTGGTGGGCTTTCGATGCGTTTTTGGTGGGGCTTCGATGAGGCTTCAGTGGGGCTTCAAGCGAGCTGTGCCATAGACTTCAATAGAGGCTTTAAAGCACAACTACAGTGACATGGGGTATAGTTTTTGAAGCAAAAGCATGGTGTAAACAGGACTGTAAGCTAACCATTTTATTTAGTGACAAGAGCTTTGACTAGCGTTCAGAGAGCTTTAACAAAGTGTGTCCAAAGAATTGTTTTGAAGCAAGTGTAAACCACCTAAAAATGGAATTTCTGCTTTAAGGGAAGGTGACCCCCTGACATGCCACATTTGGCATGTCTTTTTTTTTTGGGGGGGGGGAATCAGATACCCTCTTTTTAGAGGGTTCCAGCTCCCACTTCCTCCTGGCCCACCACGGCACCGGAAGGGAGATCACCTCTCCCCCCTCCCTCTCGGCAATTATCTGGGACACGTCACAGGTCCCAGATGATTGCCCGGCCAGTCACGGCACGCAGTGCGTGCCCGGCTGTGAAGTCACAGCTGGGTGCCCACAGTGACAATACCGGTGCCACAGAGAGGAGGGGGGGGACGAGCGGGGCTTCGTTCCCCCGCATCGCTGGACCCTGGGATAGGTGAGTGTCTGATTATTAAAAGTCAGCAGCTGCTGACTTTTAATTTTTTTTAGGGGAACTCCGCTTTAATATGCGAAGCAAGCGCTAATGAACCCTAAATCTAAAGCACAGCAATGTGAAGGCAGTAGCGGCAGTGCAGGGGAAAGATAACTACAGCCCTTGGTCATTCAAAATGGCTAAAGGCAGAGGTTGTTGTTGCCTGCACCGCCGCAGCATTAATGGCTCATTGAGGGGAAGATGTCATCATTAGAGTGTGGTCCGCGGCGGTGACGCAGGCCCAGAATATACACGTCAACTCCTATACATATAAGCAGGTGTATGTCTGTGTCAGTTCAGAGACAGGATGGACAACATTTTAGTCAGGCTCTTGCCGTCCTGTGCATGAGGTCTTCTCTCAAAGTCGAGACTGGTTTTCAACCTAAGGATCCTCCTGTTTATAGTAAATACACTTCATCTGTGAGCTTTTACTTCAGCTTAGGAAGAAAACAGCACTTAGCTGCTGACCAGTTCACATGAAATGCAAAACATTGTATGGCTGGCTACTTTCTGACAATGAGCTCTTCTCTGAGTACTGTGGAATGAGCTGGTCATGTGTATCAGATAACCCAAATTAGACCGCTGCTAAGAAGCCACTCAGAGGTTTAGCCTGAGATGGAGAGAAACAAACAACACGTAGCAATTGTTTGTTTTCAGCCCGTGTGCTGCTATGAAGTGCCTTGTTTTCCCAGGGCTTTGCTTATACCTGCTGATACTAGTATTTGTCTGCTTAGGGGTATGTACACACTTGTGCATTTTTAGAAAGCATTTATATGCATTCAGATGCACGTGGGTTTCCATTGTGTTCCTATATTTGTTTTCTGTATTTATATAGTGCTGACATATTGTTGAAGACTTGACAGTACCTGGCACTAAAGTAACATACAGTCTGAAGCTATGCCCTAGTAGATTTTTAAGTGAACTTTCATACCAACATTCGGACAAAAATTTGTATGAAAATTCTCAGTACATTTGACAATTTGAATGTGTTTCAATAATACTTCAAAATGTTTGCTTTTAGAATTCAGTTTTGGAACAAAAACCACATACACGGTTAGAAGTTCACTTGAGATGACCCTTTTTTCCTGCTCCTTCAAGATCTCTCGTCACTGCAGTCAAAAAGGAATATTGTATAAAAAGTGTAACTGCGCTGATCTTAAAGTGCTTATACAATGTTACCACTAAGAACAATATCTGTGAAATGTGCACAAACATCAAAACTGTATAGCTCTATTGTGCAAAGTTATCGTGCAAATTGTTAAATTATCAAGTGCAAAAATAGCAAAAACTGCAGAACACAGGTTTGTAACAGTATTTCCCAAAGTCCACTTCACAATTCTATCTCATGTGCGTAGTGTGCTCAAAATCACCCCTGTGCTATTTTAGTAGCCTTTTCACCACTTCGTGCATCACCACCACCTTCTGAAATGGTCACTCACCAGAGCCTTTGGTTCATATTGGGATAACCACTCCACTTTCCTGGCGTTTCTCCAACTAGATTGCCACTAGTTTCTCCTCAAACCTTGGTAATCGCATAAGAAGTAAATAGCCATCATTGCACAATATGCTTTTATAAATGTATTTAAATCAACAAGGTAAACATTCCCAATTGTAAAAATGTACACTCACGATTTCAAGTGTCTTTGGACCAGCACTTGAGTCATTCCAGCAGTGTGTTTTTTTAAGTTCATACCGCCGCTTCATCTCCCGGAATCGGCGTGCGTTCCAAGCCTCGATCTGGTACAGGTTGGGCCTCCTGTCCTGCTATCAGGCCATTGAGAAAGTTCAGCGTGCAGTAGGGAACCGGCTGTGAAGGCTTCACCGGTGGTTTCCCATACCACGAGTGGCGGCGGCAGCACCCGAGAGCTGATGAAAAAATCTGCTGGGGCGCCAACATCGCTGGATTCCAGGACAGGTAAGTGTCCTAATATTAAAAGTCAGCAGCTACAGTATGTATAATTTAATTAATTTTTTGCTGGGGGGGGGGGGCATCCCAACTCCACTTTAATGAAACCTTGTATGATCAGTGTTGTTTTCCCTTGTTAGGCTAGATATGTGGCTATCATTGTCGCACCTCTGAAAAGGTGTGCATTACACGTGAATGAGTCACTTTCTGTGGTAGTCCGGCCGCCAAACACGACAGTCGGGGGACAACTTTTTGAGCAGCCACAAAGCAAAGTGTCACAGCTGCGACATGTGTACACCCCCATTCGGGTGCTTTTGCAGCTGGGGGAGGGGAGGTTGATTGGGTAGATACAGTTATTTTTGCTGCCCCCACCAACCATAAGTGTAGAGTTTATGCAGCTCAGTGGTATGACCACAACGCAGCTGTGTGCATAGGCCTTTAGCCTACAATACCGTATTGTTAAAGTAGAACTACACTTCTGAGCACCGAAAACCAAAAATAACATTTAATTTATTTTTATTAATTATTTGTTCAAAGCAAACTCACCCATCCATGTCTTCATGCTTTATTTTGTTTAGAGATTGCTTTGAAAAACACCACCTATCATTTCTGCCTGTAGACCTCTTGAAGTGGGGTTCCCATTTAAAAAAAAAAAAAAAAATTAAAAGTCAGCAGTTACAAATACTGCAGCTGCTGACTTTTAATTGGACACTTACCTGTCCCAGGGTCCAGCAATGCGGGGGATCGAAGCCCCGCTCATCTCCCCCTCCGTTTGGCGGCGCCGGCATTGCAACTGTGGGCGTCGGGCTGTGGCTTCACAGCTGGGCACTCACTGCGAATGCGCGAGCGCCGCCGCCGTGCACGTTGATTGGCCGCTCAGTCATCTCCATGTAGCATACTAAAAAAATAAGAAAAAAAAAAAAAGTCAAATCGGTGTGCTCTACAAACAAAACATCAAGTTCCTCTAAATCTTTGATTGCAAAGCCTATAGGTATATTGGAAAGCGCTGTCCTGCTGGTAGGTAGCATTTTACCTGTTTGTATTATTTGTGGTTAGAAAACCGTCCATGAATACAGTACATATTAAACTCAGAAGTGTCTGACAACATGTTTACTTGTCCAGCAGAACAGTTTGTGCTAGCGTTTTAATAAAGCAAATCTGATCTGCATTTACAAATCCCCCTTTGTTAGCGAAGTTCAGACTTGATGCTGTTTGCTAGTTATTTTTGTAAGATGGCTTTTCCACTAAATTTCATTGAAACAGGGCTTTGGAGTTGGAAAATCTGGGATGTGGCAGTAAATTTAAATGAAGTCAATAAAAGTTTAAAGAAAGGTAAATGCTATGCCATGTTTACGGCTGTGTTTTCACTGGAGCGTCTGCTGTGGTGCCAAAGCTGAAAATGTGGTGCGTATTGAAAAATCATGCCGCAAAAGGTTCTCTCTTCCCTGTACACATAGAAGATGGGTAAAAAAAAAAATACACGGAAACTGTCAGGTGATTAAAGCACATTCTGTATTTGAACTGTTTTTTAAAGCCTTTTTCTTTATTTAATAGAGATGTATTGAAACCTTTATTAGGTTTTAATTGTCATCTGTGTTCCTGATTAGGAAATTTAGTCTTTTAAATGTCCCAGTGATCGTTGTCCCTGGAACAAAAAAAACATGGGATACCCAAAATTTTAGGGCTTATTAAGACGGAGGAAATTTTCTAACAGGCTGGTTGTACACAAGTCAATTTTATTTATCAACTAGTGTACAACCAGCCTGCCCATACATGAATCAAGACTCAGCCGAATTTCGATCCATGTTTGGGCGGTTTTAAACTGGCTATACACTAGATTTAAAAATCAACATTTGTACAAAAATTCCAAAGTACTACAAAAAAATGTCAAAATTATGTTTACTTTAAACATCCAATTTTGGAATTTCCCCAAACAAAAACCGCATACACTGGTAGAAATGTGTTCATGCAAGAAAAATTTTGCACCTTGCTCCTTTAACTACTTCAGCAACGGAAGGTTTACCCACCTTCCTGACCAGGCCATTTTTTGCGATACGACACTGGGTTGCTTTAACTGACAATTGCACGGTCGTGTGACACCACCCAAATAAAACTAGTCCTTTTTTCTCCACAAATAGAGCTTTCTTTTGGTGGTTTTTGATCACCTCTGTGGTCTTTATTTTTTGCGCTATAAACAAAAAAAGAGCGATTAATTTTGAAAAAAAAACGAAAAAAACCCCCAATATTTTTGTTACATTCTGCTTTAAAACACATCCAATAAAGAAATGTAAAAAAAACTAATTTCTGCATCAGTTTAAGCCAATATGTATTCTGCTACATATGTTTGGTAAAAAAATCCCAATAAGCGTATATTGATTGGTTTGTGCAAAAGTTCTGGGATAGATTTATCAACTATTTTTTTTACTAGTAATGGCGGCGATCAGGTATTTTTAGCGGGATTGTGGCAGACAAATCTGACACTAAGGGGTTTATTTACTAAAGACAAATCCACTGTGCACTTGGAAGTAAAGTCGCTGTAGAACTGAGGAGGACATGCAAGGAAAATAAAAAACAGCATTTTTGCTTGTACACGATTGGATGATAGAAATCAGCAGAGCTTCCTCTCACTTCAGATCTTCCTCTCAGATCTAAAGCGACTGCAATTCCAAGTGTACTTGCAGTGATAAGTGGATTTGCCTTTGGTAAATCAACCCCTAAGAGACACTTTTTGGTGACCAGTGACACCAATACAGTGATCAGTGCTTAAAAAAAAAAAAAAAGCACTGTCACTGCACGAATGACACTGTCAGGGAAGGTATTAACATCAGGGATGATCAAAGGCTTAACTGTGTTCCCTCGGAGTGCTTACTTTGTTGGGGATGTTTTAACTCAAGAAAGACAGAGATCCACATTCCTGCTTAGCAGAAACACAAGATCTCTTGTCTTTCTTACTAGCAGAACGGCGAACTGCCTTGTTTACAGAAGATCAAAAATTACATCGGGTTCGCCGGACCAGCTGATTGGCTCCCGCTGTGTCCTATCGGAGCAGGGCTCCTGGGGCTCGTGCGTGTGCCCCAGAGTCAAAGAAAACAATCACGTACAGGTACGTGATTTCGCGCTTAACCACTTCAGCCCCGGAAGGATTTAACCCCTTCCTGACCAGAGCACTTTTTACAATTTGGCACTGCGTCGCTTTAACTGCTAATTGCGCGGTCATGCAATACTGTACCCAAACAAAATTTGCGTCCTTTTCTTCCCACAAATAGAGCTTTCTTTTGATGGTATTTGATCACCTCTGCGGTTTTTATTTTTTGCGCTATAAATGGAAAAAGACCGAAAATTTAGAAAAAAAATGACATTTTCTACTTTTTGTTATAAAGAAAATCCAATAAACTCAATTTTAGTCATACATTTAAGCCAAAATGTATTCAGCCACATGTCTTTGGTAAAAAAAATGTCAATAAGCGTATATTTATTGGTTTGCGCAAAAGTTATAGCGTCTACAAACAAGGGTACATTTTCTGTAATTTACACAGCTTTTAGTTTGACTGCCTATGTCATTTCTTGAGGTGCTAAAATGGCAGGGCAGTGCAAACCCCCCCCCCAAATGACCCCATTTTGGAAAGTAGACACCCCAAGGAAATTGCTAAGAGGCATGTTGAGCCCATTGAATATTATTTTTTTTTGTCCCAAGTGATTGAATAATGACAAAAAAAAAAAAATTACAAAAAGTTGTCACTAAATGATATATTGCTCACACAGGCCATGGGCATATGTGGAGTTGCACCCCAAAATACATTCAGCTGCTTCTCCCGAGTATGGGGATACCACATGTGTGGGACTTTTTGGGAGCCTAGCCGCGTACGGGGCCCCGAAAACCAATCACCGCCTTCAGGATTTCTTAGGGCGTAAATTTTTGATTTCACTCCTCACTACCTATCACAGTTTTGAAGGCGATAAAATGCCCAGATGGCACAACCCCCCCAAATGACCCCATTTTCACCAGTTCACCAAAACGCTACCAAAAAAAAACTGTTAGCGATCGCAGGGATCAGGCCTGACTCTGCGAATGCTGCAGTTATGCGTTTAGTGTTTTGTGACAGTGATCGATCGATACTGCACTTGGGTGGGCTGGGCCGAGGGGCAAAACGCAGGTGCTAGCAGGTATCTGGGCTGATCCCGCTAACACTGCGTTTTTGGGAACCCTAAACTGCTGGGGACGCTAGTATAGATCTGATCGGATCAGATATTGATCCGTTCAGATACTATACCACTAAGGGAGGCGTATGCTGCGTGCGTGGGTGTTAGCGCTACTGGCGATAATCTGACGCTGCCTGGGGCGAAGCAGATCACCACCAGGCGATCAGGGGGCTAAACCTTTATTAGGTAATAAACGGTGGGTTCCCTGACACTATAAAAAATGAACTAACCTGCGTTATCCGTAACGGTGAAAGGGTTAACTAGGGGGCAATCAAGGGGTTAAAACCTTTATTGGGTAGTATATGGGGGTCCCTGATGCTATAAAACGCTGGCGGCGAGCCTAAATATTTACCTCACTAACTAGCGTAACCAGTGACACTAATACAGCAATCAGAAAAATGATCGCTTAGTGACACTGGCGACGGGGGTGATCAAGCGGTTAAAACTTTATTAGGGGGGTTAGGGGGGTACCCTAGACCTAAAGGGGGCTAATACTAACTGCCCTACCACACTAACTGTCACAAACTGACACCAATGCAGTAATCGGAAAAAAAACAACTGCTTGGTGTCAGTGTGATGGGGGGGGGGGTGATTAGGGGGGGATCGGGGGGTAAAGGGGGGTGTAATGTGTGCCTGGCATGTTCTACTGTGTGTGTATGTGTTGTGCACTCACATTGAATCTTCTCTCCTCGGCGCCGGAACGGAAAATACCGAGCCGAGGAGAGATGACATCATTTCCTCTGCTGCTGTTTAGCATTCAGCAGCAGAGGAATGATCCCATTGGCTGGGAGCGACCGCGAGGGGGGGGCCACGAATGGATGACCTCCCCCTTACCTCTGATCGCCGGGGGACAAACGCCGACCGCCTCGGGCACTGGGGGGAGGGCGTCCGACAGGACCCCCTGCCTGCGGGAGGCAGATCACGTACAGGTACGTGATTCTGCCTGCCCGTGCCATTCTGCTGCAGTATATCTGCGTGAGGCGGTCGGCAAGTGGTTAAGCGTCGCCCTGCTGCAGTATATGCACGTGGGGCGGTCCTTAAGCTGTTAAAATAAATGCTGGTCAAAAATAAATGTCGATTTGACTCCACTCATTTTACAATTGAAAAAACTTTTTTAAGATGTGTCCTGAACGCGTGTTATGTGGTACCAATATTTGGGTTATGGTCTCTTTAAGGAAAATGTGTATGTATTCAGGAGTCTCACCCGTGATGGGTGAGGAATTCTGGGGTAGTCACGTAAAGGAGAGGACTGAGTCGCAGTCCTCTCGGTATTAGTAGAGACTTATTTGGGACCCAGAATTTTGGAGGTCTGTAGTGACGTTCGGGTGGGAAAAGGACCTCCACGCATGACTACGTGAACTCCAATCCCTACCCGGTTAAGCAACCTCCTGCAAGTAGCACATAAAACAGGAAGCTCTTAGTATTAGGTGAAGACAGTAGGAGTTTGAGAGGGAGAGACCCGTTAGGAGTGCTGCACGTGTGCAGGGAGCTGCTAAACAGCCAGAGTTGGACTGTGCTAACCTTGGGAAAAATCCCATATTTGAACTTTACGTTTCTTTGTTTCCTTTATGACAGGGGTGTCCAAACTTTTTCAAAGAGGGCGTGAAGGCCGACCATTTCGCCTGACATTCTTTAAACCATTAAAATCCGGTCTAAAGCCTCCTACACCCGATCGGATTTTCGGCTGTGAATTGTGTGATGACAAACTGTTTGCCTAAAATCCGACCGTTAGTTTGCTTCATCAGACAATTGTCCAACTTTCCGCCAACAAATGTTGGATGGCAGGCTAGTAAATTTTCAGCGGACAACAGTCTGTTAGATTTTCGTATCGGGTGTACACAAGTCCATCACACAAAAGTCCAAAGTACAAACACGCATGCTTGCCCTTTGGACAAAAGTCTGATACTCTCTTGGCCAACAATCCGATCGTGTGTACAAGGCTTTAGTGTGTTTGTCCGAGCACTATTACACTGCCTAACAAGAATTCTCTTTCCTTTGTGGCTGTGTGTGGTGAAGAGATGAGCTTGGGCGTGTTATTTGGATATACCGTATTTATCGGCTTATAACACGCACCTTCAATTTAAAAAGGAAGTTTCAGGGAAAAAAGCTTAAATTTTAAATAAAGAACTGTGAAGCAAAATAAGGGTCAGTTGCCCATCAATGTAAGCCTAATCAGTGCCCAGATGCAGCCCCACTGTTGCCATAAATGCAGACTCACCATTGCCATGAATGCTGCACCCCCGTTGCCATAATAAAAAATAAAAAGACCCAGTGGTGATAAAATACCACAAATAGAAAGCTCTATTTGTGTGAAAAAATGTTATATTTATCTTCGGTACAGCGTTGCATGACTGCATAATTACCAGTTAAAGTAGCGCAGTGCTAATTTAGCCCTGGTCATGAAGGGGGTAAAACCTTCCAGAAGGCAAGTGGTAAAGAACTTCTAGAATGAAGGATTACAGGTGTATAAAATGCATAGGTTTCTCTGCGGTTGTACTCTTTTTACTCTTTGGAAGAGCAAATGTTAACTTCCAGGTTGTCCTTTTAATGTGTTCCCATGACCGATGTCAGTATGCCACTGACAGGATGTACCATTCAATGTACATCAGAGGAAACAGCTGAAACTGGAATAGGATGCAGTGCAGTCACAAACAGTGACAATGCTGGAATACATCAGTACAAGTATGTTCTTTGAAACAATTGTTATAAGTCAAAACATTGTCCCTCTAACCACAGGAGAGGAAATTGCTAAACTTTTGCTAGCTTGCTAGGGCCACTCTCTTAGAATATTGCCGTGAGTCAATTGGCAAACTGTCACTTTTTTATTTATTCTGCTACTCATGCCAAAATCATATTCTACTTGTTATCAAAACGACTGTACTAAATGCTGGCAACTTTCTACTTCTCTTGAGCTCCTCCTTGGTAAAAGAACTGTGTAGGAATAATAAACATCTTACATTTTTGATTTCATACACGTTACCTTGACCACTCCAGTTACCTTATTTAACCACTTGCTGCACAATCACGTGTATGGATACATGATTGTGTTCAAGGGGTTATACCAGGGCCATGACTGCAGCTGTCAGCCATAACCCCGGTGTTAAAATTTTCAGCCAGCGATACCCTACATCTTTAAAAGTGATCCGAGCAGCTAGTTAACTGCTAGATCACTTTTACAGGCAGTGGGGGGTCCCTTCTGCTGCTCACTGGTGGCTCTCCTCTGGAAGCATGGCACTGAAGCCAGCGGTTATGCCAGCTGATCATAGAGCTGGTTGGGCACCTGAAGCTCTTTGATCATCTCTATGGTCTAGGACAGTGGTTCTCAAACCTTGGTCCTCAAGTACCCCCAATAGGCTATGTTTAATTTTTTTAAAGCATAAGATCAATTTTTTTTTTTTTTATCTCATCCTTTCTAGGGTAGAGGAGAGATCTGGGGTCTTAAAGAGGATCTGATCACGGCAATGAAAGTGATCAAATTTTTTTTTTTAAAGGGGCAAGGTACAAATAATTAAAATAAATTAATGCGACCTCGCCCCCCCGTGTTTGCGTGCAGAGGCGAATCTATACATAAGTCGTGTACACATATGTAAATTGTGTTCGCACCACACGTGCGAGGTATCACGGCAAACGTTCTAGCAAAAACAGTAATTCTAGCTCTACACCTCCATTGTAACTGTAAACTGGTATCCTGTAAACATTTATTAAGCCCTGGTTCACATTGGTGCGTTTTGCCGTGCAATTTGACAAGTCAAATTAGCGGTAATTGCGGGCAATGTAAAATATTTGTAATTTTTATATTTGTAAAAATATATAAAAGATGATATGGCGAGTAAACAGATATGTTATGTTATGTATCTATTTACTCGCTATATCATCTTTTATATTTTACAAATTGGGCTATATTTTTTTTTTTTTTTTTTGCATTAAAATTATTTAAAGTGTTTTTTTTTTTTTTTTTAAATTGCATTTGAAAAACCGCTGCACAAATACAAAAAAACAAAATGTAATATTTGGGGATTCAAATTATTTATTCTAAGCCCCATTCCTGTAGTTATCTTCTTCCTGTGTGTGTGTGTGTGTGTGTGTGTGTGCGCGTGTGTGTGTGTGCAGGCAGCTCAAAAATTGTTTTGTAGCAGTGATTAAAAAATAGAATGTCTTATGCAAGGCCAGAGACAATAACGGATAGATTACTAATGTACAACTCATCTCATATTTCGTTACAATTTCATGTTCTCAATCGTATATATCACTTTGGACCTTTGTATCTTTGAAATCAATGGTGTAGGCTAGAATTCCTCTTCTTACACAACAGCTGCATGTGTGTGTTATCTGATATCTACCTACAGGTCTAATCACAGCTTTCTAAATTCTTTTTTAAACTAGTCTTGTACTTGCCACCTTTTGACTGCATGTGCTAAATAAACTATTCAAAAATAGCACTTGCAAATGTTGACTTCTTTAGGAAGAGTTGATTCCCTAGCACAACCTCTCCCCTCTTGCACATTAAAGTCCTCTCCTCTTCTGGAAGGGTCTAATTACTGTCTGCTGGTCCAGCACCTTCGCCTCTCCCCTCACCTTCCTATCTAACCTATTAGCCTTCGCCTCTCCCCTCACCTTCCTATCTAACCTATTGGCCTTCGCCTCTCCCCTCACCTTCCTATCTAACCTATTAGCCTTAGCCTCTCCCCTCACCTTCCTATCTAACCTATTAGCCTTCGCCTCTCCCCTCACCTTCCTATCTAACCTATTGGCCTTCGCCTCTCCCCTCACCTTCCTATCTAACCTATTAGCCTTCGCCTCTCCCCTCACCTTCCTATCTAACCTATTGGCCTTCGCCTCTCCCCTCACCTTCCTATCTAACCTATTAGCCTTCGCCTCTCCCCTCACCTTCCTATCTAACCTATTGGCCTTCGCCTCTCCCCTCACCTTCCTATCTAACCTATTAGCCTTAGCCTCTCCCCTCACCTTCCTATCTAACCTATTAGCCTTCGCCTCTCCCCTCACCTTCCTATCTAACCTATTGGCCTTCGCCTCTCCCCTCACCTTCCTATCTAACCTATTAGCCTTCGCCTCTCCCCTCACCTTCCTATCTAACCTATTGGCCTTCGCCTCTCCCCTCACCTTCCTATCTAACCTATTAGCCTTCGCCTCTCCCCTCACCTTCCTATCTAACCTATTGGCCTTCGCCTCTCCCCTCAACTTCCTATCTAACCTATTAGCCTTCGCCTCTCCCCTCACCTTCCTATCTAACCTATTAGCCTTCGCCTCTCCCCTCACCTTCCTATCTAACCTATTATGTAGTAATCAAGGGGAAGCGTAGGAGAATGCTATAGAGCAGCCATAAAGAGTTTGTTAGGGGTTCCTTGAGCTGTGGCTGATTGACCCCCCATTTGATGGTGCTTGCATAGCTCGGGGGCCAGCATCACTTAGCAGTGCCAGCAGTTTGACACCAATCTTTTTTTAGATTTCTGTAAGTTTGTCATTCTGACCACCACTGTGTAGGGGGCCATTCTTCCTACTGCCCCCGAATGAAGTGGATTTAACAGGAGAACTCTAAGACGTGAGAATTATTTTAAGGGTTCACTCAGGGGTAAAAAGGTTGAGAAAGGCTGCTATAGAGTCACTTGAGTGACAGCTCTGAGTCTTCTGGTGCTGTTAATGGCAGGGCCCAGCAGCAGTCTCAGGCCTTTTGAAAGTGTAAGTTCACCTTTACAGAGAATCTGTAAGGGTAACCTTAGGCCGGCCATACACTGAGCAAATTTCTTTCCTGCAACCGTGGGTTGCCATCCCCGCTGGGAGAGGAGAGTAATTTTTGCTAGCGGCTGTAACCACCACTAGCAATAATCGCAGGTAAAACCCAGCAGGCTGGTTGTACCCAGCCTGTTCATACACAGTTCGAATCTCAGCTGGTTCAGCAGGAACGGGATGAGATTCAAACCATGTACGGGCCTTACATTGGACCCCCCCCCCTCCCCGGTCCTGCTATACTGTAGTCCAGTGATCCTGCTCTGTCATGGGCCGGAACATTGCTTCACCTGGCTTTCTCTCCTCTCAGCACTGACAGTATGTGCTAACTAATCAGAATGCCTCTTGTCCATACACGCTGAGAGGTACGGAAAGGAGATTAAGCCACAGGGATTTCAACTCCTTGAAGCGGTGAATCTGTGTTCCGGTCCCTGACAGAGCAGGATCTCAGGACTACAGTACGAGTGGGTCATGAAGGGGCGGTGATGTCATCTGAAGACCCCGCCCCTTGTGATGTCACTGGGTGGCCACGCCCCATGTAAGAAACGGCAGACAGTGGGAGCCAACACAACAGCGAGAGCTAGTGTTGGGAGAAGTCATGAGCGGAGGGAGAACACACAGAGCTATGACGGGGGCATTCTTAATTTTTATTAAAGGACTTTGTCAAAAACCTGTGTACTTTTTAAAAAAATTCATTTTTGATACATTTTTTGGGGATAAATGGGAAGGGTACAATGTACCACATACTCATTCACATAAGGGGGAGCCAAGATCTGGGGGCCACATTGTTAAAGATTCTGATAAGCCCCCTGTCCACAGACCCCCACAACCACTGCCTAGGATTGTCGGGAAGAGGCTCAACATGGGGACAAGGTGTTTTGGGGTATGGGGGATGTTGAGGGCATCACTCACCTTACCAACCCCCCCCCCTCCCCGCTTTCCTGACCTGCCGGGCTGCGTGCTCAGATACGGACTATATGGAATATTTTTTAATGATTTCCTATTAACTTCATTTATTTAGCGCTGCAATTTTTATTATGTATACTTTTTCACAATTTTTTTTTTGTGATATTGCAAGCAGCTTTATTTCACTTGGGTATTATCACCTGAGCAGTAATATTTTTTACTTTTTTCAACATATAGACAATCCCCCTTAATATTGTACTCTTCATAGTCCCAAGTGTTTGCAATGGGTACAGAAATTGTAGTTTTAGTCCACTTTTGTTAATGTTATATGTGGCCACAATTGTAACAATTTGGGTGTCTTTATTCCTATTATTATTACAGGATTTATATAGTGCCCACAGTTTGCACAGTGCTTTACAACATTAGGGCAAACAGTACAGTTACAATAAAATTCAATACAGGAAGAATAACGGGGTCCTAGAGCTTACAATCTAAAAGGGAGTCATGTTGACTGTTGTGATCTACAGTGGTGTGTGCAGTAGACAACAATGTATAAATATTGTGGATGAAGGCTCTATTTACACTGGTGGTGGTGGGGAGCACCTTGAAGGAAGTCCGAGTGGGTTTTAACAGGCTAGAAAATGATCAAATGTACCAGAGTCCAGCCCAAACTGGAATTAAAATGCAATTATCTAAGTGTACTACTACAGCACGGTGAAAGGGCATGTGCAAAGTATTTTAAATGCACTCCATGAAAAAGAACCAGATGAAGAAATCATGAGGGAAATGAAGTTTCTCTGTAACAACTCACTGCATAGCTTCTTGCAATTAGGATTTTTTCCCCTTTGTATGGGATGCAGACAGATTCAATTTCACTCCTTGGTTCATGTTCCTACAAAGTATCTATTAGTATCCCGCCAGCCTTCACAGCAGTGCATCTTCAAAAGACTTCACATCTTAGTAGTTCTTTTTCCTGAATAAACTTAGTATGTGTAAATGTTTTTCTTTAGAACACTTTTTTTCCTAACTAATGAGAGAGAGCTATGAAAAATCATTGCGCTTTAACTTTTTATGATATTGTTTTTTTTGTTTTGTTATATATATATATATATATATATATATATATATATATATATATATATATATATATATATATATATATATATATATATATATATATATATATATATATATATATATATATATTTTGCTTCTGCGTCACTTCATATATATGTTTTGATGCCTGAATCTTTTGATTATGCTTTGTTCGAAATATGTGGCATCAAATGTAGTTTTCTTTAGTATCACCAATCTCATTTTTTAAATGCAGACCTTTCTAAAGGCAAACATTTTTCTTTTATTAAAATAATAAACCTCTTCTACTCACCCACTCTGTGCAATGGTATTGGACAAAGCAGCCCTGAACCTCCTCATCTAAGGTCCCCTGCCAGTGATCTTCGCTCCTCCTCTTCCGTGTATTCCCCCTGTTCTCTGCTTACAGGATTTGATTCTGACTGGCAGTCAGACATAGCGCTGGATCGATGTATAATTTGGGGTAAGTGTTTTGGGGAGGGGGTGGGGCTGGATGTGCACATCAAGTGGCACAACGTTTTTTACCTTTAATGCAGGGACTGCATTAAAGTGTTACTAAACCCAGGACCCTGCATTCACTATATCTGGTCTCCCACAGTACACTGGATGTAGAAATGCAATTATTTTAGTGAATATAAACTGCTAAATGCCTTTCTCATTGGCAGTATATAGCATTCTTGTGACTTTTATCAGTGTCTGGTAAAACTTGTAGGAGGCATTTTCATTCTACACTGACTGTTCTATGAGGCTGCAGGGCCCCTGACCCTCTGTCTGGACAATGCTGATTGGCCCTGTGCTGATCACAAGGAAAAAAAAAAAACTCTCTAGCAATACACACCAGACTGAGCATGTGCAGTGACTGTAAAAGGCTCTGTACTATCAGGAGATGGATTGGGGACAGTGCAGTGGGAAAAAAAGGGGGGGGGGGGAGAGACAGGATCAAACACCCTTTTAACACAATGCAAAGGATTAACCCCTGAGGTTTCACAGTGAGTATAACAAACATGCTTTACTGCGTATACAGACTGATTTTCCTGTTGTGGGTTTAGTAACACTTTAAGGCGAAAACGTTTTAACTTTAGAAACACTTTAAATTCCCTTACCGTAAAAATGACTAAGCTGCTAATCGCTATGAGACAGGCCATAGATGGTGCAAATTTCTTTCATGCAACGGGAAATCCCTCCTGCCGAGCAATTGTCTTCTCCCAGAGGACGGACAGCTTTCCACACCCACGCCGGAAGAAGACAGTGATTCTAGCTATAGCAGCTATAAACTGTTCGAACCGATCGAGATTCAAACCATGTATGGGCAGGCTGAATGTACCCAAGTTGATCGATTGATTGGAGAACACAATGGTGGTTGCAGGAAAGAAATTCACTCCATCTATGGCCTGCTTAAGTGCTGTTTCTTCATTATGTGCTCCTAATTCTGGGTAATTATATCCCCATATACATTGTTAAACAATATTAGAAGTGTTTTCATGAACATCAGGAGGAAGGCACATACCTTCGTAAGGCTTCTATGGTCATCAAATCTAAAAAACGCTAAACAATGAAATTCTGGAGTGTGAAATGCTAATGCTACCTCCTTCATTAAACAGACATGGAACCATGAATGATTCAAAATCCTCCAGGACTTGTATGACTGCATTCCAAGAAAGAATGCAACTGTTCCAAATGCAAAGTGTGGCCCTCATCCTTTTTATTTTGCAAATAATGTATTTTGTCCTACCCTGTGTATCAGTGTTCTACAAGATTTGACTTTAGGCCCACTTTACCATACCAATATTCATAGAAATAGATGTGTGCTCATATATAAACCTCCATTTCCATAGTGCTGATGTCTAAAGTTGGCCATACACATATAGATTTTTCATTCAGCTTCTGGCTATTATCAAAAAAGTGCCTGCGTCTTTGACAAAAGTTGTTTGAAAAATGTTATTTTTGTTGATTCAGGTGTTGATGGAAGGACCAACAATGAACCGAATTTTGGCTAGTTCAGCAGGACTTGGCTAAATTTGGTGCAGGCATTGCCAGTTTTACAGTTCTGGAGCAATGATGCCAGCAATGAGCCGGAGGTACAGTGGTAGTCCTAACTGGTAGGACCAAGATGAGCAGTCTTGTTCTAATTGACCTCTTGTACTCAAAGTCCTGCTTTAAAGTGTTCCTAAACCCAGGACCCTGCATTCACTATATCTGGTCTCTCTCAGTACACATGGACATTCAATAGTTTTAGTAAATATAAACGGCTAAATACATTTTCTCATCAGCATTGTGCAGCAGTCTTATGACTTCTATTAGCCTCTGCTTAAAGCTTGTAGGAGGAATTTCCATTCTACTCCGACTGTCCTATCAGGCTGCAGGACCCCTGACCCTCCTTCTGGACAGTGCTGATTGCCCTTGCACTGATCACATGCACTCTCCCAAACACGCTAGAAATACACACCAAACTGAGCATGTGCAGTGTGTTTGCAACATTTTAGAACAAACTATGAAAGTTTGCTTTTTTTTTTCAAAATTGTTGCTATTTTTTTGTTTAGCAAAAAAAAAACAGCCCATTGGTGATCTAAATACCCTCAAAAGAAAGCTCTATTTGTGTGAAAAAATGTTTTAAGCAATTGTCATACAAAGTGTGACAGCGCTAAAAGCTTAAAATTGGCCTGGGCAAGAAGGGGGTAAATGTGGCAGGTGGTAAGGGTATATCCAAGTGAAGCTCAGTTGCTGATTAAAATGCATAATATATGGCCGTATAGGATTTAATAAGAAAAAAATGTGATTGAATTAGTAAGTGTATAGTATTTTTTTTTTTTTTTTTTACTTTGGGTATACATTTGGAAGAAATGAGCTCGGTGTAAATACTCTAACTATGTCTGTTTAATATATTTTTTTGAACTTTTTATACTTGGTAATTAATGTTATACATGAGATGGGGATTGAGAATATTTTCTCATTTCACAACAATCAGTTCATTCTACCAGTATTCAGGACAATCAAAAAGTGATTCCCTTTTTTATTTAATTTATTTTTTATATTGTAAAGCACATTGGTGTCCACATAAATATCACAAGATTGAAAGCTACCCATAGACCTGGAAGGGCACTCAGATCATTGCCCGATTGCATGGCTCACACACATACAGTAGCGCTCAGATGAGTGTAAAGGGAAGTGGGAGGAGCAGAAGAATGTAGTGTCAGACTCTGACAGTCCTGCATATCCTATTGAAAGTTGGTAGAAATCAAGTGGTTTTTTTTTTTTTGCTTTTGTTTTTTTCAGTCATGTTGCATAGGGGGCCTTATTGCCATACAATAAACTCAGGTGGAATTGGAAGAGGTTTTCAAACTCCTCCAGTAAGCATTGGGTGTGATTGGTCAGATCTCTGCCTGCCCACATAGACATAAAAACACAGATGTATCCTTCTGAAAACCAGCAAATAGGGCGAAGGTTATCCCTTCCTAGGAGTCAATAAGGAAATCCCAGCTGTCAGCCTGTCTTATTGATTTCAGGTTACAGAATGTGTGACTCTTGTAGATGTGGGGAGTAGCGGGAGTGCTATGTTAGGAATACTGGCTTCCCCGAGGAGCAGCTTGTTTACAATCTCCTGTGCATACATGAGACTTGGCTTAGAATAGCCTTGTTTGAGTGAATTCAGATTAGATACAGAAGAGGTTTGGGAAAAAGCCAAAAGCTCTTCCCTCAAAGATACAGTATATTATTTATAACACGTTTCTTCATTTATTCAGTATTGCCAAACAGGACTAATAACTGCGAAGATCATAAAAAGGAAATGTAATTCATGTACACTGCATGAAAAGGCTTTCTTTCACCATTGAAAAACCTCTTAAAAGCAGATTTAAAATGTTCTCATTTAACAAAGCTCTGAGTGTTCTTACATCCTGAGACGTGAACCCCTGGAAGGACTGAAGATAGTGGGTCAGGATTGGGCTTAAAGCGAATCTAAACCCCAAAACCTAATATAGCGCAGTTAACCAACCCTTAGATGTGGTGGTTGCCTATCTTTTTAGGCTTTTTTTTCTTAACCACTTCAATACCACATATACACTGAGGCAGGGCGGCTCCTATTGTGCGAAACAACACCTGTACGTTTGTATTGTGCACTAGATACTGTGGGTGCACGCCCGCTGCATGGAGGGGCAGCCAATCTGCAGGTCCATAGGACCCATTGTTCGCCAGCCACTCGCGATCACAGAGAGGCAGAACAGGGATCTGTCTATGTAAACAAGGCAGATCCCTGTTCTAACAGGGAAGTACACAGAGATCTTCTGTTCCTAGCAATCAGGAACAGTGATCTCTGTGTTCTTCCGTCAGTCCATTCCCCCATACAGTTAGAAAACACTTGCAGGGAACACACGCAACCTCTTGATCGCCCCTGATGTTAACCCCGTCCCTGCCAGTGTCTTTTATACAGTGATCAGTGCATTTTTTTTTTAGCACTGATCACTGTATTGGCGTCACTGATCCCCAAAAAGTGTCACTTGGCGTCTGATTTTGTCCGCAGCAATGTTGCAGTCCCGCTAAAAATCACTGATCACCGCCATTACCAGTAAAAAGAATTTAAAAAAATGTAAAGCCCATAAATCTATCACTTAGTTTGTCAACGCTATAACTTTTGCGCAAACCAATCAATATACGCTTATTGAGATTTTTTTTAACAAAAATATGTAGAAAAATACATATTGGCCTAAAATGATGAAAAAATTTAGTTTTTCTACATTTTTTTGGGATATGTATTATAGCGGAAAGTAAAAAATATGTAGTTTTTTTTTTTTTTTTCAAAATTGACGGTATTTTTTTGTTTTTAGCGCAAAAAATAAAAACTGTAGAGGTGATCAAATACCACCAAAACAAAGCTCTATTTGTGGGGAAAAAAAGGACATTGATTTTGTTTGGGTACAGCGTCGCATGCCTGCACAATTGTCAGTTAAAGTAACGTAGTGCCATAGCGCTAAAAATGGCCTGGTCAGTAAGAGGGTAAAACCTTTCGGGCCTGAAGTGGTTAACGTGGTTGTAAACCCTAATATATACCCAGTGAAGTGACTGACCTCAGGTGATTCTCAGAGATGAAAAAAATACTCCTACATAAGTTGTACCTGTTAATCTGCAGTCTTCCCTTTTCTGCAGCCATTCAAAATCCAGAATTTATAAAGCTTGTCTGTGCCATCAGAAAAAAAGAGGGTGGAGAGCTAAAATTACACACGGCAGAGCTCAGTGTGGAGAGCTCTGAGAGCTGATTGGAGGGAAGAGACACATACCCTCCTCAATCTGCTGGAGATCCCTCTCCGTCACCATTTTTCTCTTGATGTCTGGAAAACTTGTCAGAAGAGATTAATGCTGAGCAAGACAGAAATGAGACTTAGTGCTCTGGAATGAGACAAGTACACACTATAGAGGGATATGCTTTGTTCATATTTCATGTCTGAGATTTACAACCACTTTAATTCTCACCTGGTGATTGGCCAGTGACACACACCTTATGGCTACACTCACTTGTCCATTCTGTCTAAGGAGGAGCAATGTAGCCGCCCTCGGACAGCAACAATGTCAACCTGTGGCGAGGATAGTGTTGGGTGGAACATAAGTGACTAAGCAGTTACATAAGGGATAATAAAGGTTTTAATAAAGGCAATAAAAGCTGACCTTATTGTAAGTGTAAAATGGTTTGTCCCAACACTCTGACTGCCTTTTTTGCTACACAGTTTGGTCATGAGGTGGCTGCATTCATTTTCTTCTTTTGTTTTTTTTTTTTTTTTTTATTTCTCCTTATTTTCAAATCGATAAGGCCAGTAAGGTTGGAAAATGACACTTATTGGCCTGATCAATTGAAAATCAAGGGGAATAAAAAAAAAAAGGCAGCCACCTCTTGTAAAGATTAGAAAGCTGCACTATATCTCACTTTTGTTTTTGGGTTTAAATACACTCAAAAATCATCACAATTTTGTTTTTTAAATGTTATGAATGTTTTCTGTGCTTCTATTAAATATTAGCCAAATTTTCAGAATAAAGTCAAATCTATTTTTCTTTCATTTTTCATCTTTGTCATACCGATGTACGCTCATCTGCTGTGTATTTGCATACAAATGCTAAGCTACATTTTACTGATGCTGACAACAGATGCAAAATGTTTCATCTAGTCTATAAAAGAATTATAAAGGAAAATGTAAGAACCTTTTTGCGCTAGTGGGTAATGGATCCTTGACAATGACAACAATCTGTCAGAACAGTGGCGTGCCTAGCGCTGACACCCGAGGTGGAATATTGTTTTAGCTCAGCCTCAACATGCACTGCACTGTACTTTTATGGTCCTCTTTGTATTGTCATTGTAGTGCTGATCCTTGGAAAAGACAGGCAAGGGTGAGGTTAGTATTGTAGAAACTGTATGTTTATTAAATGTATTTTATTATAGGTTTTACCAAGCTGAATGTTTGCTTTCCGTTTTAGTTGTTTTTCCAGCTCCCTTTTTTTTATGTCTTATGTTTCTTAAGCCAACCATAGATGGCGCCATTTAAAGAAAATCGCTTGATTCCCCCATCAATACAGTCAGGGTTGATGGTTGAGTTCACCATGCAGAGCAATTGTGTTCTCCTAGAGTGGGGGTCATGGGGAGTTGTGATTATCACTAAGTGATTATCGCTAGCGGCTATAGCCGCTGGCAATAATTGCATAAAAAAAATCTTGACAGGCTGGTTGTACCCAAGTTGGTCGATTGATCAACTTAAGTACAATCAACCTTGCCCATACACGGTTTGAATATCGGCCAGTCCCTGCTAAACCAGTTGAGATTCGAACCATCTATGTCGGGTTTATAATTACAAGAAACCAGACTAGAAAATTTTGGAAAGTTCAGCTGCTTATTTGATACTGCTTGCAGTGGCAGGCATGTTAAGTAGGTTAGAAGTGGCTGTCCTAACTGACATCTCATGCTCATTCCTGTGTCATGTTTACTCAAAAGAAATACTCAGTACACTTTTAGAAATGGCCAGTTCCACTTGCTAGCGTGTTCTATTTCTACTTGTGTGTGCTGTACTTGGCCAAAATGAAAAAGGATCAGGAGCGACACTTCATAATTTCTAGTAACGCTTTGACTGGAAAGCCATAGATGACTCCACAGTTAGAATTCCATTCCTTGAGTGTGTCCAACTGCCTGCTAAGATTTCAAGCTATCTGTGTCCTTTCTAAGAAAGGAGGCGTTACCTAGAAGCGTGAACAGAAGTACGCTTAGTACAAGGCCCTAACTATATAGTATTTTGCCGTGTCTATTTTCTTTGCCATAAAAAAAAAAAAAGGTCCTTAGGCGTGGGGTGAGCATTATATTGTCAGCTGCAAGTGTCAATTTGATTAAATTCTTGGCTCCTTCTTTTGAAAGATTGTAGCAACTGTTGTCATGCATGATGTACTGATCCTGCTATTAAGGCTCCATGCACACAGGGCGCTTTTACAGTTGCTTTTAGCAGCATAAGAATTTTTTTTTTTTTTTGAAGCTTAAAAACGCTTCTCCATGTTATTCTAAGTGTCCATGTACACACAGGCTTTTAGGAGCTGTAATTGGCATAGGCGTTTTCAAGCTGTAAAAAAAAAACCCAAGGCCAGCACATTCTGAAGCCCGGCTGTAAAAACATCTGACACTGGTAAACGCTGCTAAATGTGGATATAGCCACGTTAAGCCTCGTCAGATGTTTTTTTTTTTTGTATGTCAAAATCAATGGTTCCCTATGAGAGCCCATTGATTTGAATAGAAGTTGCACCATAAGTCGGATCATGCTGATCCAACTTGCAGAGCGGCTTGTGCGCTGGATCTTGAAGGGGAACCCTCGCCAAAATGGAGAAAAAAAAATTGGCGTGGGGTTCCCTCCAAGAGTATACCAGAGCCTTCGTTCTGGTATGGATTTTAAGGAGAACCCCCACACCAAAAAAAATTGGTGTGGGGTTCCCACAAAATCCATACCAGACCCTTATCCAAGCACGCAGGTCAGAAAGGGGGGAAGGGTGGAGACGAGCGCGCCCCCCTTCACTGGACCATGCCGGGCCACATGCTCTCAACATGGGGGGCGGGGGGGCTGTGCCCCCCACCCCAAAGCACCTTGTCCCCATGTTATTGGGGACAAGGGCCTCTTCCTGACAACCCTGGCCAGTAATTGTCGGGGTCTGCGGATGGGGGGACTTATTGGAATCTGGAAGCCCCCTTTTAATAAGGGGCCCCCCACCCTGTGTGAATGTACATTGTACCCCTACTCATTCGCCCAAAAAAGTGTCAAAAATAAAAACTGTACACAGGTTTTTGATAAAGTCATTTATTAAAGCAGCTCTGGTGTCTCTTCTCCTTCCGGCGATGCCTTCATCCTCCGTTTCTTCTCCCTTTGCTGATGTCTTCTCCCGCCGCTGGTTCTCCTCTCTCTGCTGTCTTCTCTCGCCGCCCGTTCTCTTCTTTCCGCTGTCTTTTCCCTCTGTTCTTCCTCCGATGTTCTCTCCTGTTGTAATGCTGGGTTGTAATCCTGCCCCAAAGCACCCACGCCCCCATGTTGAGGGCATGTGACCTGGTATGGGCCAGGAGGGATGGGGGGTGGGGGTGTTGGTACACTGCCGGGTACCCTTACCCGCAATGGCGGCGGCGGCACCCGACAGCTGATGGAAACATGGAAACATCAGCTGTGGTGCTGTCATCACTGGACTCCAGGACAGGTAAATGTCCTATTATTAAAAGCCAGCAGCTGCACTATGTGTAGCTGATGGTTTTTAATTTTTTGGGCGTACCTCCGCTTTAAGCTTCTGAACAGTTCAGTAGGTGCTGTCACACGTCCGTTTCATCACTTCTTTGTAATGTTGAGTACAGACATCCTGCTTCTTCGTGTTGGCCCATCACCAAGCTAAGTCACCTTATTGGCTCACATGAATGTGCAGAAATTGGTGGGCCATCTTGGATCACTACCAGGGTGTAGTTTCTTTGTATCTGGTGCATTCATTGCTTTGGAGCCTGCATTGTTCTTCTTCAGCCTGTTCAATACCTTTTGGCCTCATGCACAATGGCGATTTGAGACTTCCAACATAACTTGCAGGCTTATTTCTGCACCCGGGACGGACAACTGCAGCATACAGCTGCCCATAGTAATAAGGGGCTCTTCTGCGTGTCTCCCGTACTCGCCTACACTCGATGGGAGACAGAGCTTTCTCCTGCTATGTCCAGAACTCTGGAATTCACTTCCAAAGAACATCAGAGAGTCATCTTCTCTAAACTGATTCAAATCAAATCTAAAATCTTTTTTCTTTTGACAAGCTTTCACCTAATTGTCCCTTTTTGTTCCCTCTGTATCTGTGTATTTCTTGTGTTTTTGTTTCCCTGGTCTTTTGTAAAGCGCTTTGATAAGCTACCTGTAAAGGCTCTATAAAAAAATAAAGTTTATTATTCTAAGTGGGTATACACTATGCTTGCATAAACTCACATGGCCGTAAATTGTGGAACTCGCACAAGCTGTGTTCGGGGATTTACACCTGTGTATGATTTTTTGCAAGCACAACGTATACCTGAGTACAGTCATTCATTACTATGAGTGGCTGTACACTACAGCTATCTCTCCTGGCTGCAGAAATATGCCTGAAATGTACGTTGGAAGTCTCATACCACCCTGCATGAGGCCTTATTGATACTGGTGGGTTTACTCTAAGCAAGATATAGACCTTCTGAGAACAGGGGAGGTCTGACCATCCACAAAATACCTGGACAATGTTGGATGGATGTCCAGGATTTTCTACTTATTAATGAAGATGGAATATTTATATTGCATATTTGGTCAGTAGGTTATAATTTGTCTAAAGCTGACCATACACATTACAATATGTATGATCTTCCTTAGATCTACCAACAACTGTGTAGTTAAAGGGCGTACCTGAAATGTATTGGGTTGTTTAGGTAGGCCCCAAGTTTCACGTGTGACGATTGTGATATGTATGGCCAGCTTTACATCTCAGCCATAAGCACACAAATAAAAGCATACTAAATATGCAATCAGCCCTTAAAGTGGGGTTCCACCCAAAAAAAAAAAAAAAACTACATGAAAAATCCTAAAAAAAAAACCAAAAAAAATTTGGATATTTTTTTTTTCTTACCTCTAAATGCCTGTTGCTAGGGGTTCCCTCGTAGTCTGCCTCTTCCAGTGCCTGGGCTGGTGACATCACTTCCCCCTCAGCACAGGAAGGGCTCAGCTCTGCTCCCTCCCTCCTGTCAATCATCTGGGACCCATTACAGGTCACAGGTGACTGAGCGGCCAATCACGGCGCTCGGCGCCGCTCGCGCATGCGCAGTGGGTGCCAGGCTGTGAACCCACAGCCCGGCGCCCACAGTTGCAATACCGGCGCCGCTGAACGGAGCGGGAGACGAGCGGGGCTGCGATCCCCCGCATCGCTGGACCCTGGGACAGGTAAGTGTCCAATTAAAAGTCAGCAGCTGCAGTATTTGTAATTGCTGACTTTTAATTTTTTTATTTTATTTTGACTGGACCTTGGGTGGAACTCCTCTTTAAAGTAAGACTTCACCCAAACATGGAAGTTCTGCTCTTCCCCCACCTCTGCTCTGTTTGGAACATCATTTTTCTAGGCAAGTCATGTCCACATAAGGCCCTGTTCACACTTGAGCAACACTGCTGTGTCACTTTTTTTTGTGCGTATTTGGAGTGGCACCATTTATTTTGTGTGGACCTTCCTCCACTCCAGAAACATATCAAATAGGCTCATATATCAAATTATGGCACTGAGCCAGGCATGTCTAACGTTGCGTTTTTTGCCACGTTTTTGGTGCTTTTTTGTCACTTTACAATCGTAGCGATATTGTGCCACGTTTGGGGGTCATTAAGAAATAATGACACCAGAAGCACACTACATGTTTTGTTACAATTCTGGAGTTGCAGGCAGAATGGTGCGATTCTGATACACTCAGGTGTGAACAGGGCCTAAATAGAGCTGGGTGGATCTGATATCTGTGTGCAGTAGGTGGAGCTGCAGTAAGGTCTCCCTTATGCCCTAATGTATCCAGCTGAAAAGAAAATACTGGCACGTATGCTGCTGCTGGTAGACAGACGTTCAGAGGCAGTTGGATGCTTTTTTCAGCTGCCCCTGAACTTATCCAATGTTATCTTATGTGTACATGTACACAGGTTCGTTTAATGCTGTTTTAGGCAGTTGAGTTTAGCGGCCATTTTTGGAAAGCAAAAAAATGAGTTCAGACGCTGAGTTTAGAGGCTTTTTTAAGCGATAAACGCGGTAACTTGTGTTTAGCCGCGTTTCGTTTACAGGTGTTTTTCATTTTTGGCTATTTTGAAAAAAAAAAACATTTTTTTCCCCCAAACACTTCTAAACGTAAACACGGCAAAACAGACGTTTTAAACGTGGGTTACTATCTGTCAAGTTTAATCGTTCAGGAGAGGTTGTAAAAACGTCCCGTGTACATTAAGCCTAAATCTTCTTAGACACTCGGGTAAGAGTCAGAAATGCAACAGTGCTGACATGTTTCAGCTGTGAATGGCCTTAACTTGGCAAGCAAGCTCCAGGTTGCAGTGAGTAAGGCCTTTTGTGGCTGAAACATGTCAGTACTGTTGCATCTGTGACTTTTACCCGAATGTCTAATAAAAGAAGGTTTACAAGCCCAAGGACAAGTTCTGGTATTTACTTTGCACTATCATTTATTTTTGTGGGGGGAGTGAACCTACTTTTGACAGGTATCTTCCCTCACTTCCGCTTGGATTACCTAGCCATAGGCGATCTGAGTAGAAGTCCCCCCTCTTCCTGCTGTAGTCTTCTGCAACACATCACAGGTCCCAGAACACTGTGGGTCCATTTACAAAGCGCCGTGGGCAACCGGCTGTAAAGCCACAAGGAATTGTATCTGGCTGCCAATAGTTACATAGTAGGTGAGGTTGAAAAAAGACACATCAAGTCCAACCTATGTGTGTGATTATATGTCAGTATTACATTGTATATCCCTGTATGTTGTGGTTGTTCAGGTGCTTATCTAATAGTTTTCTGAAACTATCAATGCTCCCCGCTGAGACCACCGCCTGTGGAAGGGAATTCCATATCCTTGTCGCTCGTACAGTAAAGAACCCTCTACGTAGTTTATGGTTAAAATAATCTTAATGAGTGGTCATGTGTCTTGTTAAACTCTCTTCCGCGAAAAAGTTTTATCCCTATTGTGGGGTCACCAGTACGGTATTTGTAAATTGAAATCATATCCCCTCTCAAGCGTCTCTTCTCCAGAGAGACTAATGTGCTCGTAACCTTTCCTCATAACTAAGATCCTCCAGACCCTTTATTAGCTTTGTTGCCCTTCTTTGTACTCGCTCCATTTCCAGTACATCCTTCCTGAGGACTGGTGCCCAGAACAGGACAGCATACTTTAGGTGCGGCCGGACCAGAGTCTTGTAGAGCGGGAGAATTATCGTTTTATCTCTGGAGTTGATCCCCTTTTTAAAGGGGTTGTAAAGGTAAAAATGTTTTCACCTTAATGCATTATATGCATTAAGGTGAAAAAACTTTTGAAAATACCGCCGCCCCCAGCCCCCCCGTTTTACTTACCTGACACCTCAAATCTTCGCTGCTCGTTCCAGTCATCTCTATTGCAGCTCAGCCTGGTCGCTGATTGGCTGCAGTGGATGTATTGAAAGCAGCGCAGCCATTGGCTCGCGCTGCTGTCAATCACATCCGATGACGCGGCGCGCCGGGGAACGGGGCCGAGTGATACAGCAAGCAGCTATAGCCGCCGGCTGTATCACGGGAGCGCGCCCGCAAGAACTAGCCACCATGCGAGGGAGCTCGCATTAAGGTGGATAGTTCTTGCGGGGAGGAACTGAAACAGCCGCGGAGGGACCCCAGAAAAGCAGGTTCAGGGCCACTCTGTGCAGAACGAGCTGCACAGTGAAGATAAGTATGACATGTTTGTTATTTTTAAACACTAAAAAAATTACCTTTACAACCCCTTTAATGCATGCCAATATTCTGTTTGCTTTGTTAGCAGCAGCTTGTCATTGCATGCCATTGCTGAGTTTATCATCTACTAGGAGTTAAAATGCCGGCACCAGGAACCCGAAGACCGGTGAAGAACCGAACTTGGACAAGTAACAGTCTGTTTATTAAAAGCCAGTTTTTGTAGCTACCAACATTGAATTTTTTCAGCTCTGACTGAACAACCACTTTTCTTTTTTTTTTTTTTTTTGGAAAAATTCTTCTTTTTGTTTTGTAATGAGAAAAAAAGAAAAAGAAAAAAAGATCAATCACAATTAAGAACAGCCTGTCTCCAGGCGACACACCTCACATACTTAACATACAACACTTCAGCACTAGGCCAACCGCTGATCAGCTACTTTAAGAACTTTTACATGAGTCAGTTGTACGGAAATCTGATACAGCAATTCATTATTACAGGGAACATAGGATTTTAATGTGGTGTTCATCACAAGTATACATAAGAGAAGTTACATAGAACCCAGTAAATTAGAATTGTGTGTTTTCTATTTGAAATGATAATGTAAATGGGATGAATGAGTTGTATTGCATTCAGCAATTAGGTGGCAGAACTGTCAGCATACCAACTAGCTGTGTTTGTGTTATATGGCGGTTGGTTGGTTATGTAGTCATTATTTGATTGTATCACTGGAAGAGAGAACATTATGCTGTCAGGTGTTATTGTATGATTTCCCCAACTGTCAGGGATCAGAAATGCAAAGAATAGCTGACCTCATTCCTTGTGACAAAAGTCATGCATGAAATCCTCATAAACGAATGTGCTTGTACTAGCCTTCATTATGTGCCCTGCTGGCTTTTTATATGAATCAATCCCAGACTATGAAAAAAAAAAAATCATGTGTATTACTTTGTTGGGCTTAAAAAAAAAAAATGAAGAAAAATGGAGTACCCATGGCAACCCATAGCAACCGGAATTGTGCTGGGCTTGATTCCGTAAGGTCAATTGTTTCTGATGGGCTAGTGTACTTTGTACTCTATGTTTTGTACTGTTTATTGAATAAGTCTGTGTATGTTATGGTTTTCTTTCTCTAGATCTTCTGTGAAAGCACATAGCAGGAAATGTTTTCAACCAATATGTTTGGCGCAAGACATATGGAACGAGTCCTAAACCTTCTTTAGCCTAGGTTCACATTGGAGTGATTTGTCATGTGATTTGAGAGATCAAATTGCATGACAAGTCGCAGCCTATTGGAGGCAATGACACTGTTCCAATCGGTGTGACACCGATTTTGTGGCGCCGCACTGATTTGCTAAAGTAGTTCCTGCACTACTTTTGCCGATTTCAGGTGCGACTTCAATAGACATCTATGCATGAAGCCATACAGATGTCTATATCAAGTAGCACCTGAAATCGCGATAACCTTGCTACTTTGAAATTGCGATTTCATAGTAACATCAATGTGAACCAGGGCTTTAAGTGTTATTTTTTTTTAACCCAAAAACAGTCCTTCAATGAAGTATCTGCATTCTAATTCTGTTAGACTCTGTTCAGAATTCTGTTTTCAAATGTGACTAACATAACTCCTGACCTAGGGTGGATACGCTCACTACATTGTATCTTTCACACCGTATACGACTTTGAAATTGTGCAACTTCACATGAAATCGCACAATCTCAATGCCGCATGTCAGTGTGACTTCAGGTGTGACTTGGCTGACATCTGTGCAACTTCATACACAAATGTCTATACAAGTTGCACCTGAAATGGCCCAAAATAGTGCAGGACATGCAAAGTCAGCGTCACACCGATTTGAACAGTTCTATTGCCAGCAATAGGGTAGGACGTCATGCGATTTGAACCTGTCACTTTGTCTCCTTTTCATGGAAGGAGGGGGATTGGGTAATGGTTTACAGAAGGAAAATAATTTGATTCAGTGCACAGTAAGTGACAGGGACACTATTCTGGCAAGATTAACAGCTATTTTTTGTACTTGCTGAAAATATTCTTAGCCTGAAAAAATAAAAACTAATATAGCCCCCACATCTAAGGACAGGTAAGCTGTATTTTATTAGTCTCGTTCTCAAGTTTAGATATAAATTATTTATTCTGGCCAATAAAATTAATTAATGCCTGTAAAAGCTTTAGACACTTTTATGCTTGTCCTGTGTGCATGAGGCCTTAAAAGAGACCTATAGATCGAGAAATACGGTATTTCACAAAAGTGAGTACACCCCTCACATTTTTGTAAATATACTTTTTTCTACAATGTAAGGTAGTGAGTGTACAGCTTGTATAACAGTGTAAATTTGCTGTCCCCTCAAAATAACTCAACACGCAGCCATTAATGTCTAAACCACTGGCAACAAATGTGAGTACACCCCTAAGTGAAAATGTCCAAATTGGGCCCAAAGTGTCAATATTTTTTGTGGCCACCATTATTTTCCAGCACTGCCTTAACCCTCTTGGGCATGGAGTTTATCAGAACTTCCCAGGTTGCCACTGGAGTCCTCTTCTACTCCTCCATGACAACATCATGGAGCTGGTGGATGTTAGAGACCTTGTGCTCCTCCACCTTCCATTTGAGGATGCTCCACAGATGCTCAATAGGGTTTAGGTCTGGAGACATGATTGGCCAGTCCATCACCTTTACCCTCAGCTTTTTTAGCAAGGCAGTGGTTGTCTTGGAGGTGTGTTTGGGGTCATTAACATGTTGGAATACTGCCCTGTGGCCCAGTCTCTGAAGGGAGGGGATCATGCTCTGCTTCAGTATGTCACAGTACATGTTGGCATTCATAGTTCCCTCAATGAACTGTATCTTCCCAGTACCGGCAGCACTCATGCAGCCCCAGACCAGGACACTACCTCGCATCCTTCTGGGATGACAGCCATGCAGACCAATTTGATGCAGTGTGCGGCGTATGGTCTGAGGGCTGACCCCCCACCCCTTCAGCCTCTGCAGCAATGCTGGCAGCACTCATACGTCTATTTTCCAAAGACAACCTCTAAATATGACGCTGAGGACGTGCACTTCTTTGGTCGACCATGGCAAGGCCTGTTCTGAGTGGAACCTGTGCTGTTAAACCGCTGTATGGTCTTGGCCACCATGCTGCAGCTCAGTTTTAGGGTCTTGGCAGTCTTCTTATAGACTAGGCCATCTTTATGTAGAGCAACAATTTTTTTTTTCAGATCCTCAGAGAGTTCTTTGCCATGAGGTGCCATGTTGAACTTCCAGTGACCAGTATGAGAGAGTGAGAGCGATAACACCAAATTTAACACACCTGCTCCCCATTCACGCCTGAAACCTTGTAACACTGAGTCATATGACATCGGGGAGGGAAAATGGCTAATTGGGCCCAATATGGTCATTTTCACTTAGGGGTGTACTCACTTTTGTTGCCAGCGGTTTAGACATTAATGGCTGTGTGTTGAGTTATTTTGAGGGGACAGCAAATTCACACTGTAATACAAGCTGTACACTCACTACTTTACATTGTAGCAAAGTGTCATTTCAGTGTCATTTCAGTGTTGTCACATGAAAAGATAGAATAAAATATTTACACAAATGTGAGGGGTGTACTTACTTTTGTGAGATACTGTATATAGACTGATGTAATGCCGATCCAATGGTTTCAATACTTTTGAACAAGAAGTATGCAGATAAGTCATTTATGGTTTTACTTGGCTGAACATTATTGGTTTCAATTCCTCTTGAGTCATTGGGCCAAGATCAAGTGTGAATAGAAAAACACTGAAGATATGCTCAGCCCGGTAACTAGTATTTTTTTAGGTTAGGATAGGGATGACAGCCTATAAACTTCTGCCAGTGCTGATTTATTTTAAAGAAAAAAATAAGCAGTGATATTTTCTTGTTATTAGTATTTTACCATCTAAATACTTGATGGTTTATTGACTGTTTTTTAATGGATGTTGTTGTGTTGCATGTGAAATAACAAAATATAAATGTCTTGGTAGGTGTAGGCATAATAATTTATCACCTTGGTATGTAAGTTGTTGTCCTTAGAGTACTGACAGGTTTGGTATCTGTCACCTAGCTGATACTTAATAAACACATCAGTGGCACTTATTTGCTTCTATCTGGCGTTTGGCTGGTAAAAATTTTGGGTCATGCACTACACAAGTTAGTGTGAAGGAACTTTTTTTTTTTTTTTTTGAGAACTGTCAATTTTAGAGATGTTTCAGTTCTGGCTGTTTAATTACTACTAATAATTTTTGATACTTGTATTGGGAGCACTAGAGGATACACAAGACAATAGCCTCTTCCTGCTAGCTCTGTTCATCTAACATCAGAACACCACTAAAGAAATGGGCTTGGCTTTCTGGTTTAGTGAAATAAGCAACTTCCAAACCCCTTTGTAAGGCTCCATTCACACTAATGTGTTTTTTGATGCTTTTTGCATTTTGCAGAAATGCAGGTAATTTTTTTAAATGCATTTTAACTGAGAGGTACGTATTTGGTGAGTTTTTTTTTAACTGACCAAAAATGCAGTAAGCAAGATATATATATATATATATATATATATATATATAGCTGCTAGCGATAATCACTGTCTTCTCCCGGTCGGGAATCTGGGTTTATTGGCACTTTAAATTTTATGTCTGTGGTGGAGAAGGTGACAACATTAAAAAGCCACAGACTAGACTGAAAGATTGAAACACCCTTGAACAAAACAACACGGTAAGATCAAGACAACAAAGCAGAGCCATTATAAATTCATTACAACATTCTGGTTAAACCACATTTGACAGGACACCAGCCCGCTAAGAGGTATGTATAGTGATTTCTTCTTTACAGCGTTAGATAGGTTAGTCTTAGATCGTGGATGCCCGTAGATTTAAAGATTTTAGTGTTAAAGTGGACTTCCCGCTAAGGCTCCATGCACACATGTATGACTCCAAAGTTGCACCGACTTTTAAGTGCAACTTTGGTGCAACTTTTATATTCTTCCAAAACCTTCCATGCACCTGATCATAAGGTAGAATGTGACTGGCCTATTGTTGTGGTTCTCAACCTCAAGAAAAGCAGGGCCCAGTAAATGCTTCCAAAACCTTCCATGCACCAACATGGCCCTTATCAAAATGTAGATCGTGACTGGCCTAATTTTCTGGTTGTCAACCTCAAGAAAATCAGGGCCCAGTTAATTCTTCCAAAATCTTCCATGCACCAACATGGCCCTTATCGAAATGTAGATCGTGACTGGCCTAATTTTCTGGTTGTCAACCTCAAGAAAATCAGGGCCCAGTTAATTCTTCCAAAATCTTCCATGCACCAACATGGCTCTTATCGAAATGTAGATCGTGACTGGCCTATTTCTGTGGTTGACAGCCTCAAGAAAATCAGGGCCCAGTTAATTCTTCCAACATGGCCCTGATCGAAATGTAGATCATGACTGACCTGTTGCTGACCCTCATTCTAAACCTTCCCTACTCATTACATGAATTCACACACACACACACACACACCAATCAGAATGGAATACAGACACACCAAACAATTTCATACTGTTTATCAATGAACGAATAGTGTTTACTGCAGCAGCACGGAGCTCGGCAGACAGCAGAGTAAAGTTTTCAGGATGAGGGCAGTGCTCACCTCCAGCAATAGATCATAAGGCCTGATCCACACCTATACATTTTTAGTGCTTTTTGCATTTGGCAGATTTGCACTACAGAATGTGTTCCATAGGAAACCATTTTAAATGGACTGTAGTGCAAAAAGCACTAAAAATGCATAGGTGTGAATCGGGCCTAATGCCGCGTACACACGGTCGGACTTTTCGACCGGACTTGCCTGACGGACACAATCCGGCGGACAATCCGATCGTGTGTGGGCTTCACCGTACCTTCAGTGGACTTTTCCAGTCGCAAATCTGACAGACTTTAGATTTGGAACATGCTTCAAATCTTTACGTCGTAACTCCGCCAGAGCCAGAAATCCGCTCGTCTGTATGCTAGTCCAACGGACAAAAACCCACGCTAGGGCAGCTATTGGCTATTGGCTATCAACTTCCTTATTTTAGTCCGGTGTACATCATCACGTACGAATCCATCGGACTTTTGTGTGATCATGTGTAGGCAAGTCCGGTCGTTAGTCTGTTGAAAGTCCACCAAAAGTCTGTCGAAAGTCTGTCGGAAGGACTGTCGGACTTTTGTAGCTGAAAAGTCCGACCGTGTGTACGCGGTATTAGAGTCCAGGAGGAGAATGTGAAAGTGATTGCACACCCCAAGCTTCTCACCCCCTGAGCCACACACAGTATCCCAGCAATAGATTGCACACTTCCCTGCCAATTCACCATGTATGCTGCCCTTCAGCTGAACCTCATGGCCACAGGAGGCTTCTGTGTATTTTTCATGGTCAACAAGCGCCTCCACCACCCAGCCCCTGTACTTCTGGGCCACTTGGATGTAAGCACTGCGGATCCCAACTCCTTCTCCTCGAGGCCATTTACAAAACACTCATCCCCAGACTTTGGTGAATGGCCAGGCCTTAGAAATTACATCCAAACAGCCTGAATCGGGAGCTGTAGTAATCCCAGCATTATAAACCAGCAGATTTTCTGGTTGCATGATGATAGGTTTCTTTTGAGGCAAAGAAATGTATGATGGCTTTTACCCTGGTAAGGATATTGTGTCTGGAGTTGGGCTTTCAGGATAAAACCCACTCAAAAGGAGATTTAAGGAAAAAAAAATATGGAGCAATTTGCTGTGCAATTATCAGTACCTTCAATCTCAGGTAAAGATGCACTATTAGAGAGGAACAGGTCCAATTTTGTGGGCTTCATTTTCTTTCCTATGGCTTTTATTATTGGTTCAATGATGCAGCATAAGCAGTCGGATCATAGAATGCTGTTTAAAGAACTATAATCATGAATGAATAGAACTAGAAAACTTTTTTAATATAATTGTATTGCTTGAGAGTTTTTAAAAACCAAGAACGTCAGTGAAACAGTCATTTTTTCCTCGCTACACAGGTTTGATATTAATATAAGGCGCAACAAGAAGCCCGGAGAGGAACTGATTAAAACTGTCTGCAGTAGCTGACCACATCATTTGGAAAGGCCAAACAAAAAAATAATGAAGTGGATTTTTTTTTTCTTTGTACATAGGTAGACCGCTTCTCAAACAAGTAAAGTAGTTCTAAAGTCTAATCTTGTAGGCTTCATGTACTTGGGACGTTTTTACAACCTCTCCTGAACGATTTAACTTGACAGATAGTAACCGATGTTTAAAACGTCCGTTTTGCCACGTTTATATGCTGCGTTTAGCGGCTTTTAAGAAAAACCCAATAATATATAAATATATATATATATATATATATATATATATATATATATATATATATATATATATATATATATTGTGTTTAGCTGTGTTTAGAAGCGTTTGGCGCTTCTGAACCTATTTTTTTTGCGTTTCAAAAAAAGCCAATAAACTCAACTGCCTAGAAATGCCTGTAAATGACCCTGTGTACATCTCCTGATAAGATAACATTGGATGAGTTCAGGAGCAGTGGAAAAAATACCCAACTGCTTCTAAACTTCTGTTTACCAGCAGCAGTATACTTGAGGCCGGCCTCATGTACGCTGCTGCTGGTAAACGGGCGTTCAGAGGCAGTTGGATGCTTTTTTTCAACTGCCCCTGAACTCATCCAATGTTATCTTATCAGTACATGTACACAGGGTCATTTAATGTCGTTTTTAGGCAGTTGCGTTTATTGGCTTTTCTTTGAAGGCAAAAAAAATAAGTTCAGACGCCAAAGTTTCTGACGTTTCAGATGCCAAACGTGGCTAAACGCCGCAACTCGCGTTTGGCTGCGTTTCGTTTACAGGCGTTTTTCATTTTAGCCTATTTTGGAAAAAAAACACTTTTAATTTTTTTTCAAACGCTTCTAAATGCAAACGCGGCATGTAAACGCAGCAAAACTGACGTTTTAAACGTGTGTTACTATCTGTCAAGTTAAAAAGTTCAGGAGAGATTGTAAAAACATCCCGTGTACTTTAAGCCTTATGCCGCCGCGTACACATGAGCGGACTTTACGGCAGACTTTGCCCGGCGGACGGGATTTCATCGGACAATTCGATCGTGTGTGGGCTCCAGCAGACTTTGTTTTCTCAAAAGTTGGACGGACTTAGATTTGAAACATGTTTTAAATCTATCCGTCGAACTCGAGTCCGGTCGAAAAGTCCGCTCGTCTGTATGCTAGTTCGATGGACAAAAAGCCACGCTAGGGCAGCTATTGGCTACTGGCTATGAACTTCCTTGTTTTAGTCCGGTTGTACGTCATCACGTACGAATTCGACGGACTTTGGTGGATTGTGTGTAGGCAAGTCCGTTAATTCGGAAAGTCCGTCGAAAAGTCCGCCGGGCAAAGTCTGCCGTAAAGTCCGCTCGTGTGTACGCGGCATTAGATTTTCAATTTGTATGCAATCAGGCAGGTCCTTGCACTACATGGTTTTGGTAAATCTGAAGACAAAAATCTGCAGAAAATCTAATAGTATGTATGGCGCCTTAGATTGTAAGCTCTAACGAGCAGGGCCCTCTGATTTCTCCTGTATTGAATGATATTGTAACCTTTGCCGCAGAAGTCACTAAACAATGGAAATACCTTTGCCGCAGAAGTCACTAAACAATGGAAATACCTTTGCCGCAGAAGTCACTAAACAGTGGAAATACCTTTGCCGCAGAAGTCACTAAACAGTGGAAATACCTTTGCCGCAGAAGTCACCAAACAATGGAAATACCTTTGCCGCAGAAGTCACTAAACAATGGAAATACCTTTGCCGCAGAAGTCACTAAACAATGGAAATGCCTTTGCCGCAGAAGTCACTAAACAACGGAAATACCTTTGCCGCAGAAGTCACTAAACAATGGAAATACCTTTGCCGCAGAAGTCACTAAACAACGGAAATACCTTTGCCGCAGAAGTCACTAAACAATGGAAATACCTTTGCCGCAGAAGTCACTAAACAATGGAAATACCTTTGCCGCAGAAGTCACTAAACAGTGGAAATACCTTTGCCGCAGAAGTCACTAAACAATGGAAATACCTTTGCCGCAGAAGTCACTAAACAGTGGAAATACCTTTGCCGCAGAAGTCACTAAACAATGGAAATGCCTTTGCCGCAGAAGTCACTAAACAATGGAAATACCTTTGCCGCAGAAGTCACTAAACAATGGAAATACCTTTGCCGCAGAAGTCGCTAAACAATGGAAATACCTTTGCCGCAGAAGTCACCAAACAATGGAAATACCTTTGCCGCAGAAGTCACCAAACAATGGAAATACCTTTGCCGCAGAAGTCACTAAACAATGGAAGTACCTTTGCCGCAGAAGTCACTAAACAATGGAAATACCTTTGCCGCAGAAGTCACCAAACAATGGAAATACCTTTGCCGCAGAAGTCACCAAACAATGGAAATACCTTTGCCGCAGAAGTCACTAAACAATGGAAATACCTTTGCCGCAGAAGTCGCTAAACAATGGAAATACCTTTGCCGCAGAAGTCACCAAACAATGGAAATACCTTTGCCGCAGAAGTCACTAAACAATGGAAATGCCTTTGCCGCAGAAGTCACCAAACAATGGAAATACCTTTGCCGCAGAAGTCACTAAACAATGGAAGTACCTTTGCCGCAGAAGTCACTAAACAATGGAAATACCTTTGCCGCAGAAGTCACCAAACAATGGAAGTGGGGCACGTAAAGGTAAACATGGGCTGAGTAAGACTCAGTCCATGCTGAACAGCATGAATGGAAGGAACTCCTCTGCCATCTGCCTGTGGCTGTCTGAGTACCTGAACTATGACTGCATCTGATAAAACTTTCCACTGTGGCTCCTATATTTTTCTGAGCCGGGTAGTGCCAACATGGTCACCCGAGGCTCAAATTTCTGATGATTCAGCAGGAATCAGCTGGATGTCAAACTATATGTGGCCCGCTTTAGACATTTCACAATATACATCAGCACATTTTTTTTTTAATAACTGTCCTTTCAGTCTTTGAATTCAATTCATGTTACTATATCTAGGCATCTAAGGTGTAGTATGGCAGAATAATGTCATCAGTCTTCTACGGCAAGGAAAAAGCATTTCCTCAGTCTCCCCTCCTCCATTCATTATTACGCAGGCTACATTTTAACCTGGTTATAATAAGCAGCTGTGAGAAGCATGTAACAAAAACATATTACAGATACCAGGATAGACCTGATTACATTATCTATGGGCCAGAAAAGAAAATGTTAAACATTTCAGGTGGATCACTTGGAGAGGCAATAAATTCCCACAATGCGTATATTTTCACATTATTTAACATATGCTCAAAGGGTCAGTCCACCCAAAACTGATATTTCCCATTTTACTAGATGCTGGACATTAAACTCTGATTTAAGAAGAATTCTATTCAAGCACATATTCGTAACTAAAAAAAAAAGTACCTTTTTATAAGGCCCCTTGCGCACTGTACTGATGTATAAGCATCAGATATTCCTGTCGGAAAAACACGAGGATGAGCTGTATTTGCGAGTATGCACACACAAGCCTAAAAATTCTTCTCATTTTAATTTTAGGGAAGTTTGGCATATGCTTGTACTTGTGCGTTTTTGCAAGTATGCATGCAAAAATACTAACCGGCAACTCAGATTTCTGTATTTTATTAATTGATCAATACACATAGCATGTTTTCATGCCTGTGTGTACAGGAACATTGATAACAATGGGCTGCATTTAGATCAGTTAAAAATAAATTTAAAAAAGCCTGAAAACTGAGTATTTTTAGGGAGCAGTGTGTTAAACCTAGTACACACTGTTTTTTATCATTCAACCTGAAAAAAAACTGCCAGCTCTGGTCCAAGCTGCTGTACTAACAATCCAATGTTAGTATAACGATCTTCCCTGCTGTTCTATTGTGTTCTGACAGTGGGATTGGTCCCACCACCTGCACTCTCAGCCATTGGCTGTCTGACCGGCTGCCATACACACGGGCCAAATGTCGTCAGGTTTTTATTGAACCGTCTGATGTCGCCCGACATTCGGCCCATGTGTATCAGGCTTTGCTCTTAGCCTCCTTTAAAACTCCAAATTCCTTCTTTTTTCCCCCTGCTGTTATCTGGCTTCCTGTTAGAGGATGGCTACCAGTCACTCTCCAAGGTTACACTGTATGTAGGCATGTAGCCGTTCTCTCTTGCTCTCTCCCAAGATGGACCAGAAACGATGGACTTTGGGATTTGTAGTGTGCATGGAGAAGCGCACGTGTCTGCAGCAAGTATGCAGTGCTTGTACCAAACAGATTGAAGAGAGGAGGAAGAGGTGAGGATCAGGAGCTCATAGAGGATGTTACATGAAGACAGAAGAATACAGGAACAGTTTTTTGGAGTATAAAGATTGTGTTTAGTGTCACTTTAATCCAGGGCTCGACAAAACCCGGGCGCCAGGTCGCATTTGCGACTAGAATTAGCGACCTGGCGCCTGGGGCAGCACAGCTGGGATATCCTGTGTTCGTTCGACAGCCCCCCCCCCCCTCCCGCCGCGATCGCGCTGGGCCGCGCCGGTAATTGAGGCCCCGGCTTTGCGGCCTACTGCAGTCCTATGGTTCCTGGTTCCTTCTGCAATCGGGCGCCCTCTGGTGGTGGCCGTTGGTATGACAAGACATCCACCAATGCTAATGGAGCTTCCCCTGCCTATTTTCACTGCCTGCTCATCTCCTTCCCTTTACTTAGAACCCCCAAACATTATATATATTTTTTATTCTAACACCCTAGAGAATAAAATGGCGGTCATTGCAATACTTTCTGTCACACCGTATTTGCGCAGCGGACTTACAAGCGCACTTTTTTGGGAAAAAATACTTTTTTAAATTAAAAAATAAGAAAACAGTAAAGTTAGCCCAATTTTTTTTATATTGTGAAAGATAATGTTACGCCGAGTAAATTGATTCCCAACATGTCACGCTTCAAAATTTCATCCGCTCGTGGAATGGCGACAAACTTTTACCCTTTAAAATCTCCATAGGCGTCGTTTAAAAAATTCTACAGGTTACATGTTTTGAGTTACAGAGGAGGTCTAGGACTAGAATTATTGCTCTCGCTCTAACGATCGTGGCGATAGGGGGGCCCTCTCCTGCCGCCGATAAAAGTGATCTCGCTGCTAATCTGCTGCAGAGACCACTTTTATCTGAAAGAGAACCGCCGGCTCTTGAAGAAGATACCGGGGTTATGGTAGCTAGCTGCTACCATAACTACGGTATTTCTCTTCAAAGACAGGACGTATATATTCGTCCGGCGGGAAGGAAGCGGTTGATTAAAATGATTTTATTATTTGTCACCTCCCTGCTTGGCCCCTTTCACTCGGGCTGTCTGATCAGGTTCGCCTGTCAGTTTTTCAGGCGGACCTGATTGGATCCTTAGCGAGAATATGGTGGTCTTGTGTCCCTGCATGGCAGGAAATAAAAGCAGTCACATTAGTTCTAGTCGTCTCTGTGTAAATTTAAGATTGGTTAATTTTTATATTGAAAATAAAGCTTTGTCGGTCGTTTAAAAAAAAAAAAAAACCTGGCTCCTAACTTTTTTAGCTGGCTCCTAGATTCCAAGCAAATTTGTCAAGCCCTGCTTTAATCCACCTGCCAGTACCCCCTAGGGACTTCATTTGTGAGGTTCCAGGGTCTGCACATCCGCCATTGTGATCTATCTATCTATCTATCTATCTATCTATCTATCTATCTATCTATCTATCTATCTATCTATCTATCTATCTATCTATCTATGTATCTATCTATCTATCTATCTATAAAATATAATTTGTCATTTTTGCAAGTTATTTTCTGCTTTCTTAAAAGCTACTTAGTATGAAATGTTATTTTGTTGTCTTTCTTTATATGAGCTGAAGAGGGTGCTATAGCTCATTATTCTGGCAGAAAGAATATAATCAGGATTATCTTTACATATCATATATGGTAATAGTCAACACATCGACTAATATGCATTCAGTTTATTCAATGATGTCTTTATACTTTGCTGCATAGATGATAACAATGATATGCTAAACGTATAAATATATATGCAGTTTAAATATGTTGAGCATGTATTCTCTGTGACAGTGCTGCTTTAAACACATCTATTAGTTCATGTGTCTCCAGCTACAGCTGTACTGCCATATAACTGGCATCTGTACTGATAAGTTTAATGACATTTGTAATGAGCTGACTTGTAATGAACCAGTAATCTTGTTGAGCTCATGCATAATATTTGCTTTAGTACAAAGGCTGATTGAGCTGAAACTTTTTTGCAGATAAATGCGCCTAGTGTTCATGAGCCCACTCAGTTGCAAATATGGACTGCAACGTTTTGTGACATGTCCGAGTTACAAAGAACAATGTGGAAATTTTGTGCGTATGCAAAGTGTAAAAAATTCCAGAATAGAATTCAGTTTAGGAAAAAAAAGACTGTTCTAAGTTGAAGTTGCCTTTACATATAATAACCATATTTGTGTAATGGCAATATAATAATAATATTATTATTATATATGTATATATTTTATATGTAATATAAATGTACATAGAATCATTATTTACTGTTTTGGCAGCTGGGAGCAAATATTAAATAATTCACCCTTCTGTACATGTTACAATCTATGAGATGGGGGTGTTCACGCTCGTGGTAGATCCTATTCCTTTAAAGCATGTTATAGAGCACAGTGCTTATGCTGTGTAATTTGGCCCCCTGTAACACCTGTAATTACCTGGCTGATCCAGCCTGGTTCTGCCCTCCCCTCTGTAAACTGACCACGGTTTATCATGGCTGCTGAGCCCTGACACAGTCCTCAGTTTACGTGCCTCTGCCATCCGCAGCCCTGCTCTCTGCTGTCCCCCGTCCTCTCCCCCCTCCCTCCCTGCCTGTCAGCTTGTGACAGTCCCCGGCCCCACAACTCCTGCTCAAATTACATTTATATTGTCATCCTATCAAAGCTGTGTCCTAATCCTGTGTCCCACCTGTGTGAGTGATTTATAAAAAAAAAGAAAAGATGATTATATCTCATTTCACATCACCTCTCAGCAATCACATGGCCGGCCAGCCCTCTCCTCCTCCCCTCCCAAGTGACGTCAGTGGGGGAATCTCGGCCCCACCTGATGCATCTTTCAGACAGGGAGATGAGAGAGCCGGACGGTCACATGATTGCTGAGAGGCGCTGTGAAATGAGGTATGAGATATAATCTGCTTTTTTTTTTTTTTTTTTTTTTTTTTTTATATAAATCATTCACACATGGGGAGACAGGATTAGGACACAGTGCTGATAGTATGAAGATGTGAACGTGGCTTAACCACTTCACGCAAATCGCCGTACCCATACGTCGGTATTTTGACGCTAAGTACCGGGGTTATGGCAGCAGCTAGTTGCCATAACCCCTGTATTTTCGGGAATGGCATGCGTTTCTCTTTATGATAAAAGTGGTCTCCAAGGCGGATTCCACGCGAGATCTCTTTTATCGTCAGCGGGAGAGGTGCCCATCCCCCTCCCGTCGCGCTCTGGTCATCTCTGCCACTTACCGGACCCACCGGTAGCGGTGGAGATAATCGTGTCCTCTCCTGTGGATGCCTGGCTGCCGACTGAGGGGAAGATGGCCCCTGCTCAGCTCCATGGCATGGGAGGGCGAAAGCGACGTCAAACGTCACTTCCGCCCATAGCTCTTAAAGGAGAAATTTTTATTTATTTTTCCCAATTTTTTTTTTTTAATTGTATTTTTGTCTTTTTGACCCCAGATCTCATATTTAAGAGGTCCTGTCTCTGCTCTATTTTACTCTGCTCTCATCTTTCAGCTCTCTGCCCTTGTCCTGTGATCACTTTTACTCCACTCTCATCTTTCACCTCTCTGCTTTTGTCTTCTGATCACTTTTACTCCGCTACTGATCATGCTATTTGCTCTCATCTTTCATCTTTTTTTCCTTTTCTGCTGATCACACATGCCCTGTTTTTCTCATCTTTCACCCCTGTTGCTGATCACACTCTGTTCTCATCTTTCACCTCTCTGTCTTCTGCTGCTAATCACACCTGTCCCACCTTTTATGCTATCAACTCTCCTCTTTTTGCTCTGCTCTGCTTATCACATGTGTTATTTTCTTTCTGTTCTAATCTTTTATCCCTCTCTGTCCTAGGCTTCTAATCTATACAGCAATAAATTCAAGCAGTGTAGTTCAGCATTCCCTTAGCTGCGCATTATTACGTGATTCTAATGCTTGCTTAGTACTAGCTGACTAATGTTGCATGGCTTTTCTTGTACAGCTAATAGTAACTGTTATTGCTTTATACCTGCACCACATACATTCTCGGACTCCGTTAAGGCGCCATTCACCTTTTGTGTCTCTCCAAAAGTCGCAATTTCCAGTGCAACTTTGATCTGACTTTACATTCTCTGGATTAAAGTCGCATCAAAAGTCACACCAAGGTAATGCAGGTACCTTTTCTATGTTGCACTGATTTGAATGGATGTCATTGAAAAGAAAAGGCTTCAACTTATGTGACTTCAATGTCCAAATTCACATGACAAGTCGCACAAGGAAGAATGAAGCCTTAAGGCCCATATACACTATCAGATAAACATAGGAAAAAATACCGCTTTCAATACATTTGTTCGATAATCTGATCGTTAGTACAGAGTTTTCAAGAGCCGTTTACCACAGTTCATCCGATATTATTCGATCGGACAAGCACAAAAAGTTTTCTCGTACGATGTCAGATTGTACGATTTTCATTTAATCACTACAGTTGTCTTCTGAAAATACAATACAAATACACTACACTACAATACATTACATCGCTTCCGAATTTTAATTCTGTCGTACCAGAATTTTTGGAACTGTAGTAAACTCTTCATTATCGATATGCGATTAGCATACAAAAAAAACAGATGATCATTCATCCGATAATCTCATTGTGTGTACCAGGCATTGGAGTTGTTGCTGTACAAAAATAATTTCACGGTATTAATAACATTCAGTCATCTGGCTACTCAGGATATATATATATATATAATATATATATATATATATATATATATATATATATATATATATATATATATATATATATATATATATATCATTTATTTATTTATTTATTTATTTTTTTAGTTACAAAACTAAACTATACCCTGTTAAAGGCCAACAAAGGTTACATCATTTTCAGCATTCTATGCATGAAGGTAAAAAACCTTCTGTGTGCAGTGGCCCCCTTAAGATCCGGTTCACACTGGGACAACTTATCAGGCGACCTAGCTACCTGACAAGTTGCGTACCGTTCTGCACAATGGAACCGTTCTAATAGGAGTGACGCAAGTCGCTCCGACTTAGAGAAAGGTTCCTGTACTACTTTGGGGGCGACTTGAGGCGACTTACATTGACTTCTATATAGCGCCGCAAGTGGTGCTGCCTCAGTGTGAACTGGCTCTTATACTCGCCTAAGCTCCCTCTCGATCCAGCGATGTGCATGAGAGCTGAGCTCCTCTCAGGTCTCTCATTCCTCATTGGCTGAGACAGCCACTGCTCTGTGCAAAACAGTTGCGCAGAGCAGGTAAGTAGGATATGCTTGTGTGTGTGTGTGTGGTTTTTGTTTTTTTTAATTAACCTTTAATGTCACTGTAAAGTAAGCTGGTATGCACGGTAACAGTATTTTCTTGCATTTCCCTCAGGAAATCAAAAATACAGCCATGTGCGTTTATTGGTCTGGTTATGTGCAGATCCTTGTGGTCATCCTTTGTTATGCAGATGGAGATTCTCAGGCAGTTAATATTAACTGTTGGATTGAACACCACCGATTATTGCCTAGGTAAGGGCAATAGGATGCTTTAAGGTGAAAAAACACAAGGGTTTACAACCCCTTTACGAGCTAAAGGGGGCATCAAATGTGGCCCCTGACATCACGAAAGAGCTACAGATAATGTTCACAATATGTAATGCATAAGAAGACTGTCAGAAACTGCAGACTTAATAGAGGAAATGAGCGCCAGAGAGCATGGACAGGCTACATTTTTTGGGTGGGGATATGCTACAGAAGACCATATAAAACTGGGAATATGTTGCATTGCACACATCATATACCAAAGGGCCGCATGCAATGCTTGGTCTGCACGTTAGGCACCAGAGCATTAGGCCTTTTTCATTCGGGCCACCCATTGTTCTCTACAGGGAGGTGGATGTCAGCGGACACCCGCCTGGCATCCAACCTGACAAAATCCCCTGAAAACAGACATATGGCGATACGTTCGCCATCCATCCAGCGGGTCGGATCTAATGACATTTAGAAGGAAATGGACTTGCAGTCTGTTTCCATCCGAACGCCCCATAGAGGAGAGTGGATAGGACCTGTCGTCCTCTTGGATGGATCTGCTGCTTGTGAAAGAAGCCTAAAACTGTGGTGGGTTTTCTCATGCATAGTTTGATAGCCAAGTGATCTTTCCCTAACCCTGGGTAATTTTAGAAACCTGGAGGTGCCTGAATGTCAGGTTGGCTTTTTAAATGAGTGTCCTAGTAGCCCTGAATGCTACTGAATGGAAATTTAGCCCTGTCCGCTTTGCCTCTTCAGTGGTCACGTCCTTTACAATGACAGGCCTTGTAGGAGAGGTCCCAGAGGTGAGAATGAATGTAAACAGTGCCTAGTAGGAATACTTGGCAGCTCCAGGTGTCTGCAATCATAGCCATTTTCTGTCACCACCTTTTGTGTGACTTAAGCAGGCCATACACGGTTGAATTTCAAACCAATTTTCTTTTCAAAATCAGAAAGTTCGTTTTTTTTTTTTTTTTTTGGTGACCCGCTGTTGCCACCATTGGTTTTCGAAATTCAGCCGACCAAGCCTTCAATTTCACCTCATGTTGCTACAGAAAAGAATTTTCATGGCCGGGAATCTTCTTTTCTCTCCGTAAATTTTCTTTTCTTGCACATGCACATTTTTTTTTCTTATTACATTTCTGGCACGCTTCCCTCATCATTGATTAGAAAATTGTTCCTTTTTCAAACAATTTCCCACATGTCCGATTCCTCAAATTTGATTGCCGCAGGAAAATCGGCCATTGCTGAATCCCACTAATGGTGCGAAATTCGTACGAAAATTCTTAGATATGATTCTCGAAAGAAAATTCTTTCAAAATTCGAACCGTGTATGGCCGGCATAAGACTGCTTTCACACTGAAAGCGCCGTTAGTCTTACAGGCGCTTTACCAGCGTTTTAGCGAGGCTTTTCGGCCGCTAGCCTGGCTCTTTTAACCCCCACTAGCGGCTGAAGAAAGGGTTAAAAGCACCCGTTTTGCAGCTCCACCGAAGCGCTTTACAGGCGCTTCAGCGCTGCCCATTCACTTCAATAGGCAGGGCGTTTTAGGAGCAGTGTATACACCGCTCCCAAACCGCCCCAAAGATGCGGCTTGCAGGACTTTTTTTCCTGTCCCGCATGCGCACTGCCCCAGGGGAGGTATGAGAGGCGCTTTTCAGGTGCTATTTTTAGCGCTAAAACGCCTGAAAAGCGCCTCAGTGTGAAAGCTGTCTTAAGGTATGCTTTTTAACCCATAGGGAGCAGCTCATATTTTCATTTAGGAAGATTTTGGCAGTGACTGTTTTCTAATGCAGAGCTCTTAGTTTATGGAGACCTGCAACATTTGAAGCAGTATGCTTGCATATTCATCCTCTCTGTTCGATTTTCATATGGATTACTATTAAACACTCGGGATCAAATCATTCTCCATGGCCTTTTCCAAATAAACAGTTTCACTTTGGTGAGCAGTTTCATGTTAATCTAATCTGATAAAGCATGTTCTGTTAATTGTGATAATTGATGTGTTAACCAGATGGCCCTGACATTCCTGAATCAGGACAAGCATTTGTTCCAGGGAAGCGTGCTTATTCAAGCTTTCTACACGTAACATTACATTATTATTTGTTGTTTCCTATGTCTACTAAAGTGAAATTTTCAACTTCGATGCTCCAGTGTTAATAACACATTTTATAACAGTCCTCTTGCACACGGACGTTTTTACAGCTGCTTTTTTGAGCTTTTTTTGCAGCTTAAAAAGGCCTGTCTATGTTAGTCTATGGCTTCATGCCCACCTAGGCGTTTTTGAGCTGCAAGTGGCATAGGCGTTTTTAAGCTGTAAAAAAACCCAGGACCAGTGGGTTCTGAGAGACGTTTTTCAGCTTTAAAAACGCTCTAACGCTGAAAAACGCTCAAAAACGTCATTCACCAACGTTTTTTTAACGTTTTTGATCCATTGAAGAAAAAAAAATTAAAAAAAAAACAAAAAACGCTAAAAAACGCTAACGTGGAAAAACGCGGAAAAAAGATACTGGCGTTTTCATAACGTTATTTTAACAGCCTGTGTGCATGAGGGCTAATGATGGCTACTACCTGGCTAAAATGATTTTATACCACCAGCCCAAAGATCTGTCCATTTCTTCCTAGTCTGTGGTGGCTTTACTCTGACAACTGAGCATTAGAGTGTTACCAATGGGCAGACTTCTGCACACTTTCTCAATACTTAAAGTGGTGTTCCGGCCGAAATTATACTTTTTAAATAAAAATACCCCTATAATACAAAAGCTTAATGTATTCTAGTAAAGTTAGTCTGTAAACTAAGGTCTGTTTTGTTAGTTTATAGCAGTAGTTTGTTATTTTATAAACTTACAGCAGGCCGTGGCCATCTTAAGTGTGGGCATCTGAAGCCAGACTGTATTTCTCCCTGGATCTCATCCTTGCAGATCTCACACATGCTCAGTGCAGCACAAGCAGTGTAATAGGTTTCAGGTCAGGTTTCCATAGCAACGGCAGTGTCAGAGGAAGTTGCCGCCCCTTCCCAGAAGGCATTGCAAACAGGAAATGATGCGATGGGCCGCGGCCAGGGAGGAGGAAGTGAAAAATGAATATAGCAGATATACAGTAGGTGCTGAGAAAAACAAATACAAAAATATCCAATTCGTTTACAGTGCACAGTTTAGTGAGGGATGATGAAGAGTTGTAAAAGTGGGTGGAACTCCACTTTAATGAACTGAACCCTGTGCATGTAATATGACATTATCAACTGTTGATGTGTACCCAGCATTAATTACCCCTGCCCAGATTTTAGCACTTTGTATAGGCACTTCCACTGTTTACCTGCTTTCACGTTTTATCTGGGGATTTCTAGGTTTATAGTTATTTACTTGTAGCAGAGGTAATATCTTTTACAAACCAAGGTGAAGACAGGGGATTAGGCTACAAAAAGAATGCAGGCTAGGTAGGAGTCACAGCGACTGACCTAATACAGGATCAGCTTACATGCAGTCTGTTTATTTTGAGCTGATCCTTTAATTAATTTCCCCTAATGCTTAAGTGTGGGGATGAATACACAGCTGTGAACTGTCTTACCTTCAAAAAGTTTTGTTTATTTTCTTCCATTGCAAACAGAGCATTAATCCTGGAGGGATTTAATAGTGAATCAGTTGCAGCTCACTGGTGAGGTTTCTTTGTGCTCTCACCTCCAATCTGCCACCTCCATTTGTTACATTTGCAGTACTGTGCAGGGCTAAAGTAAAGTGGGGTACACACTGTGAGAAATACGGAAAAAAAAAATCTGTACGAGGAACGATCGTTCGATTTACGTATAGTGTGTACACAACTTTCGACATCCAATTCAGACTTTCCAAACAAAAATTTCTGAAGGGACAAACCCCCAAATTTTTCTCCTTGGGGATAAGAACCAATGATTTTTGTTTAATGTGTACTGTTTTCACATGAGAAAAATTGGATACAAAAGACTGCGCATGATCAGAAACCATAAAAAAAACAAAAAAAAACCTATGTTGTTCGAGACTTTTTGTACAATTATTACCATTCTCTGTTTCAACTTGCTGTGAAACATCGAGGGAAAACCAGATGATCGTTCCTCTGATTTTCTTATAGTGTTTATGTGTGTTTCATGCACAGTGCTGTCCTTCAAGCTGGTCATGAATGTGGTTTTGTATTTGGGAAATTGCATTTATTCCCAAATCAAGTACTAGATGAAATTTTTTTGAAGTACTTTTGAACAACACTTGTCATCTAATCGAACGCACTGTACTATGTTCTTATGATCATTTGTTTGTGAATCTACTGGTATATGGCCAGCTTTACTCTCTGTCTCTGTTAAAGTGATTGTAAATCCTCGCTTTAAAAAAAAACAAACAAACATGTCTATACTTACCTGCACAGAGCAGCACGGATCCTCTTCTTCTGGGGTGGGCCACCGGCGGTCCAAGCCCCTCCTCTTGATCGGGTGCCCCCACAGAAGGTCGCTTTCCCTAGGGGCACCCGTGCTGGGTGGCTCCCGAGTCCTGCTGCTGCGTCCATTTACACAGACAGTAGGGACTCGGCCCCGATCCCCACTCCAGTGTCACAGCTTTAGATTGACAGCAGCGGGAGCCAATGGCTCCTTCTGCTATCAATCTGTCCAATGAGGAGAGAGAGAGCGTCTGGAGTCGTGCTCGTGCACATCTCTGGATTGGGTTGGGCTCAGGTAAGAAAAGGTGGGGGGGTGGACTGCAGCACAGAAGGTTTTTCACCCTAATGCATAGTTTGCATTAAGGTGAAAATCCTTGAGGGTTTACAATTCCTTTTAAGTGTAATATTCAGAGGGTTTTAATAAGACAGATAGTGATGCTTTGTAAACATTAATCAAACAATTTAAATGAAGACTTTTATTGCCAGCACTTGGGCTATCCATACATGGTCTGAATCTGTGCTGGTTCAGCAGGAACCTGCCGCAATTTGAACTGTTAATGGGCAGGCTGAATGTACCTATTTGATCCATCAACTTTGGTACCACCAGCCTGCCGAATTGGCTTTCAATTATCGCAAGAGGCTGCTCTAGCTGCTAGCGATATTTTTTGTCTTCTGATGGGGACGGCTCCCCCTATCCCCCCCCCCCCCCCGCACCGGGAAAAGACAATTGCTGGCTCCCCTGCCAGAACTGTCGGTGTTTAAGGGGGAATCCTGCAAATTTCTTTGTTGCAGGAAAAAAATTTGCACCATGTATGGCCAGCCTTATAAGTCTGAACTACAATCGGGTATAAAAACACATTAACTACATTTTAGAACCAATACACACCTCAATGTGTTTTTTTTTTTTTTAATGCCAGCAATGTAAGCAATTGACTATGTCTAGACATCAGATTTTTGCAGTCCGCTATATAGCAGAGCCAAGACTGGGAGAGGGAGAAAACAGCACAAGAGGCCAGTCCGTTGTATCGCAGGTGTCATTAACCCAGAACATACTGGTAGGAGAAGATACCAGACAGAGAGCGGAGCTTATCAGTCTGCTTTTTCCCCGGTCACTGCCTATTCACAAGCAGGGAGAGGGACCAGATCTGTAAGTCCTAATTAACTGCAGCAGAGAAAAATCAAGTCGTCTTCTCTGTCAAGTGTGCTGTTTGCCAGGGCTGTACATCTTAGAACTGGGTATTTTATTTGCATATTTAGCTGTTCGGCTAGAGTTCAGCTTTAGAATATATGTAAACCCTACCAAACACCGTCCGGGATATCCATATTACCCATGTTGTATACACTGGGTGTCAGGGCATAGGCACCATGACATAGACACCATACAATCTGAGTGTACAATTTTTATATACCTTTTTTATGCAAAATAAAGAAACCTGTTTTATGCTATGAGGTTTCCCTCTGTCATTTATCTTCCCCTATTCACACCTGAGGAGTAACTACCGTGAGGACTGCTAGCAGAGACACTACCCAGGAAATCTCCCCCAAAAAAATGCATATGACCATACTAGAGATAGGTGGTCAAAATACAGGGTGAGCGTACATCTATGTGAGTCACCTGTTTGTGAGCACAAGCCAAGTGAAACACTGTTTTTAGGAGCACAAGCACTTTATGGATTACAGCACCTTGGGACTTTTTGTGTTTATTTAGCTGTTTACGAGGACTATTGTTGATATTTACTAAGCGCACTAAGCGAGGTGTATTTTTATTTATGAGTTCTCAGCATAGCTATAGAACTGGAACACGCTGTGCTCTCATGCCTAGTGTGGTCAGTTTTTAATAGGAAAGCAGAGGGACTGGCAGGAACACCTGGGCTTTTACACAAAGGAAGCAATACAAAGAGAACAAGATATATTTTTATACAAGTGCGTGGTACTAAATGTTGGAAATAAAGTAAAATGCCTTCTGTTTCTGCCAAGTCTCCTTTCAACTCCCAATTTGTACCTGGTATTATAAGAAGATTTGTAATCTGAAAATTGTGCAGTCAGCCTGTTACAAACCATTTAATTATGACATCACAGTAATGACATCTAAAATCACCACCTTGAAATAATGGAGGAAAACTACACTTCAAACATACAGATACAGACGTAGACAATAAGCAGAATCTTTTCTGAAACAACGGACCAAAGCAATTGGAAACCGTCATTGTTTCATATTTAATAAAAAATAGAATTTGCATTTGATTCAACTACATATTTTAAATTATAGAACAAATGAAAATGGCATGGATAAATAATAGGACCCTTAATGTAATGTTTTGTTGCACGTTGTTTAGGGGCAATCACTGCAAACAAGGTTATTCTGTAGCTCTCAGTTAGATTTCTACACCTGTCATCAGATATTTTAGCCCACCCTTCTTGAGCAAACTGTTCCAGTGTCCTCAGCTATGAAGAGTGCCTTCACCAGGCTGCAGGTTTCCCCTCTGTCCATAGATGTTCAATAGTATTCAGATCAGGGCTTTCTGACACTGGTCAGTACATTGCACTCCAGTGTTTTATAGCTTTGAGGTTTCATAGTGCTCCACGCAGATTCAAGACAAATGCATCAAAGCAAATCACAACAAAGCCGCCTTCATGTTTCACAGTAGGGTACAGTCCGTATTCTGTCTGTAAAAATAGAGCTGGTGGGACTTGCCTAAAAGCTCCAGTCTTGTTTCATCTGCCCAAAGGACATTGTTCCAGAACCACTGTGACATTATGCATTTTAGCAAACCCAAATCTTTGTTTTTCCTTTATCAATGAAGTCCTCTTTTTTGGGTCTTCTATTTTTCAGCCCACTGTCTCTCAAAGTGACTTGTGTTGCCATCAGACACTGATGTACCTTGATGTTTGAGTTCAGCTTGTATCTCTGAAAGTTTTCCTTGGCTCTTTGTCTACCATTTGCAGTATCCTTCTGCTCAATCTGCAATGGATTTTCCTCTTGTGGCCGCATCCAAAGTGCTTGGCTACACTTGCTTAGATCTTAAAGTGGTTGTAAAATCTGTTATACCACTTTTAGCCACAGGTAAGCCTATAACAAGGCTTTACCTGTAGGTACCGTGGATATCTCTTAAACTTGTACAGTTTAGGAGATATTCAGTATATGCGCTGCTGCCGACGTCATCTGCACATTGCGCACTAAAGAAACCGCCCGCTCGTGCCGTTTCTTCAGGACTTGTGCCTGGACCGGCGGCTCCTACGCGCATGCGTGATGTCATCGTGGCTCCAGCCAATCACAGCAGCGCCAGAGCCGCGAACACAGAAGTAACTCCGGTGGAAGATGTCGTCCATGTACTCGGAGTGCCGACGCTGATTCAGGGTATTGTTCTGAGGTAAGTATTTCATAATGAACTAGTATGCCATGCATACTAACTCATGTCTTTGTCTTGAAGGGTCCCCCCCAGGTTTACAACCTCTTTAAACTTCTTCATAATATGAAGAATAATATGATATGAATAATATCTGTAGTCACAGGAAAATCAAGCTGCTTGGGGATGGTCCTATAGACTTTATCTTTGATATGTCCATTTTTGTATATGTATAGTATCTCACAAAAGTGGGTACACCCCTCATATTTTTGTAAATATTTTATTATTTTTTTTCATGTGACAACACTGAAGAAATGACACTTTGCTACAATGTAAAGTAGTGAATGTACAGCTTGTATAACAGGGTAAATTTGCTGTCCCCTCAAAATAACTCAACACACAGCCTTCTAAACCGCTGGCAACAAAAGTGAGTACACCCCTAAGTGAAAATGTCCAAATTTAGCCCAAAGTGTCAATATTTTGTGTGGCCACCATTATTTTCCAGTTCTGCCTTAAACCTCTTGGCATGGAGTTCACCAGAGCTTCACAGGTTGCCATTGGAGTCCTCTTCCATGATGACATCACGGAGCTGGTGGATGTTAGAGACCTTGCACTCCCCCACCTTCCATTTGAGGATGCCCCACAGATTCTCAATAGGGTTTAGGTGTGGAGACATGCATGGCCAGTCCATCACCGTGCTGCAGCTCAGTTTCAGGGTCTTGACAATCTTCTTATAGCCTAGGCCATCCTTATGTAGAGCAATAATTCTTTTTTCAGATCCTCAGAGAGTTCTTTGCCATGAGGTGCCATGTTGAACTTCCAGTGACCAGTATGAGAGAGTGAGAGCGATAACACCAAATTTAACACACCTTCTCCCCATTCACACCTGAGACCTTGTAACACTAATGAGTCACATGACACCTGGGAGGGAAAATGGCTAATTGGGCCCAATTTGGACATTTTCACTTAGGGGTGTACACACTTTTGTTGCCAACAGTTTGGACATTACTGGCTGTGTGTTGAGTTATTTTGAGGGGACAGCAAATTTACACTGTTATACAAGCTGTACACTCACTACTTTACATTGTAGCAAATTGTCATTTCTTCAGGATTTTCGCATAAAAAGATATAATAAAATATTTACAAAAAATGTGAGGGATGTACACACTTTTGTGAGATACTGTATATAAGTGTAAGGAAACATTACCGCATCAGAAACATGGACATGTCCTTGATTACAACGTAAACTTTAAGCAATACCTTGAAGATTTTGCATATCTGAGTGACCCATTTTCATAGCCTCTGCCAGGATGCTTAGTAGCATTAAACCAATGTCTCTAAACCAGTGCTCCCCAAACTCTGGCCCGGGGGCCAGGTGCGGCCCTTTGCTAGCTTTTATCTAGGGGCACTATTTTCATCCACTGATACCAAAAATGGGATATAATTTACCCCACTGACACCAATGAAGGGTTAGAATTCCTCCCAATGACATCGAAGATGGGACACAATTCCTTCCAGTGACACCAGTGATAGGGCACAATTTCTCCCACCGATCCCAACGATGGAACACCATTCCTCCCACTGACACCAGAGATGGGGCAGGGCATTGTATGGGGCATCCCACTGATGTTAGGACCTTTTTCTAGTGGCAATGGCCTCAGTCTGGCCCCCCGTTACGTCTGAAGAATAGTAAACTAACCCTTTGTTTAGAAAGTTTGGAGAAACCCTGCTCTAAACCAGTATCAACCAATTGGAAATCAACCTTGTAAGCTTAAAAAAAAAACAAAAACTTTTACACTATTTGAGATTCATTAGTAAATGATATATACTGTGTGTGTGTGTATATAGATATATCTCAGTGTTGCTTTAACTGTATGAGTGCTTTTTTAATTTTTTTATGCAGAGGCAACAAAAGCACCAGTAGGCATCATAATGGTTTATTAGCAGCACTAGTAAATTGTAAGTTGTCATTGCACATTTTTTGACATCCAGGCTCATTTATTTATTACAGCTGTACCTCTGGTTATTGAACTAGAAGTAATACACTTGACTGTAAAAACTTGCTTGATTTGAATTTCTGTTAATGTATTGCAGACATGCATAATAAGCAGGGGATATTTGCATGTGAAAGGAACTGATTTGCATAGTGTTTAGTTTGCCAGGAGCTGCTCAGCAGTCTGTGGTATTAATTGTACTCCCTACCGTCACACAGAAATACGATCGCCCTGTTTTCTCCAAAGTTCTGTTGCTACGGTTCACACTGAAGAGCTTTACTGGGAATATTGTCCTGGTGTCTAGGTCGAAAGTCAGAACATTTATTAGGATTTGCGTGGAATAGTTTGGCAGGCAAAGTCATAGACTAATATGTTTACAGTAAGATGGGAAGGGAAATGTCATAATGGATTGTACTATGCCTTTCTTTTGTTCTATATCTCTAGACATTCCCACTTCTGAGTCCACGTCCTCTCAAAGCCTCCTAATCATTTTGAGCTCTGAAAAGAAGGAGCTTTCATATTTGTTCCCAGGAATGTTATGTATGTCAGCAATGGCTTTTTTGAAGACCAGAAAGGCATAAATTAATACATCCACTTACTGACTGACATAGTTCAAAATGTCCAAAATATTTTCTTTTAACAATTGAACTTCAGTAGAGTATGTTGTGAAACCCGGTGAATTGTTGGTAAATTCTAGATCAAAGTTTCCCTACCAGGGTTCTAAGGAAACCTAGGGCTCCTCCTTGCTGGCTCTCAGATAAGATCCCACTGACACTAATGATCTTTTTAGCTATCTGTAAAGCCTGGTACACACTAGTAAAATTTTTTTTCATTTAACCCAGCAGGGCTGAACGAAAAAATTTTACATCTCAAGAGGAGCCTCTGTAGTTACTATGCAATGTTAATACAGCAATCTCCCCTGCTGTTCTGTTTTGACATAAGGACCCCCCGCCAAAATACTCCGGTCAACGCGCCGATCGGGAGTCGATCGGCAGGCGCTCTTCGGTCATGCTCTGGCTTCTGTTGGACCAGCTGCAGTACACATAGGCCAAATGTTGGCCGGTTTCTACTGAACCTGCTGATGCCGCCCGTCATTCAGCCAGTGTGTACTAGACTTAAAAGGGTAATTCTTCCTAAAGATCACAATTGTAAGGAGCATTCTTCCCATCCTTGCTGCTAATCCAAATTGTGATAGTTAATGGGAAGCGTTATCATAATGGGGCATTTGAATTATCCAGAAATAGACTGGGCGGAGGGAACCACACAATTGTCCAAGGCTTGCCAGTTCCTAAATATCTTGCAGGACAATTTCATGAGTCAGATGGTAGACGCACCAACTAGAAAAAAAAGCGTTACTAGATCTACTGATTACCAGACCTGATCACGGATGTGGAAATATGGGGCATTTTAGGAAACGGTGATCACAGGTCAATTGGCTTCAGTATAAATCACACAAATAGGAAACATAAGGGAAATACAAAGACACTGAATTTCAAAAGAGCCAACTTCCCAAAACTACTTGCTAGAAGGCATAAATTGGGATAAAATCTTAGTAACAAAGAACACGGAGGAGAGATGGATTCGCTTTAGGAGCATATTAAATAAGGGCATTGGCCAGTGCATCCTATTGAGCAGTAAATTTAAAAGAGCGAACAAAAGTCCTGGATGGCTTAACTCCAATGTAAAAAATGCATATAAAAGCAAAAGAGAAGGTCTTCAAAAAAATACAAGGTTGAGGGATCATCATCAGCATTCAGACTAAAGAATGCAACAAGAAATGTAAGGCTGCAATTAGGGCGGCTAAGATAGAACACGAAAGACACATAGCGGAGGAGAGCAAAAAAAATCCCAAGAAATTCTTTAAGTATGTAAACCATAAAAAAAGGGAGGACAGACCACATTGGCCCCATAAAGAATGAGGAAGGACATCTGGTTACAAAGGATGGGGAGGTGGTGAAGGTATTGAATTTATTCTTCTCCTCAGCCTTCACAAGGGAATCGGGGGGGGCTTCAGTAACCAAAACTGCAGGGTTTATCCTCATGACACATCAGCATCCTTCACTAAACTGTGCACTGTAAACGAATTGGATATTTTTTTATTTTTTTTTCTCAGCACCTACTGTATATCTGCTGCATTCATTTTTCACTTCCTCCTCCCTGGCCCATCACATCATTTCCTGTTTGCAATGCCTTCTGGGAAGGGGCGGCATCTTCCGCTGACACTGCAGTGGCTATGGAAACCTGACCTGAAACCTATTACACTGCTTGTGCTGCACTGAGCATGTGCGAGATCTGCAAGGATGAGATGCAGGAAGAAATACAGTCTGGCTTCAGATGCCCACACTTAAGATGGCCACGGCCTGCTGTAAGCTTATAAAATAACAAACTATTGCTATAAACTAACAAAACAGACCTTAGTTTACAGACTAACTTTACTAGAATACATTAAGCTTGTGTATTATAGGGGTATTTTTATTTAAACAGTATAATTTCGGCCAGGACACCACTTTAACATTAATAAATCACCGGGACCAGATGGCTTGAACCCAAGGGTACTTGGGGAACTCAGTCAAGTAATTGCCAGACCATTGTTCCTAATTTTTACTGACAGTTTACTGACTAGAATGGTACCAGCAGATTGGAGAAAAGCCAATGTAGCACCAATATTTCAAAAGGGCCCAAAATACATCCCCGGGAATTACAGACCAATTATCCTAACATCAATAGTATGCATGCTCTTGGAGAGGATGATAAGGGACTATACAATATTTTAGTAATGAAAACGTTATAATTAGCAGTAATCAGCATGGATTCATGAAGAATCGTTCTTGCCAAATCCAATCTATTAGCCTTCTATGAGGAGGTGAGTTGCCATCTAGATAAAGGAAGGCCCGTAGACTTGGTGTATCTGGATTTTGCAAAAGCATTTGACACAGTTCCCCATAAACGTTTACTGTACAAAATAAGGTCCGTTGGCATGGACCATAGGGTGAGTACATGGATTGAAAACTGGCTGCAAGGCCGAGTTCGGAGGGTGGTGATAAAGGGTGGGTTGTGGGGTCCCAGAGGGTTCTGTGCTGGGACCAATCCTATTTAATTTGTTCATAAACGACCTGGAGGATGGGGTAAACAGTTCAATCTCTGTATTTGCGGACGATTCTAAGCTAAGCAGGGCAATAACTTCTCTTCAGGATGTGGAAACCTTGCAAAAAGATCTGAACAAATCAATGGGGTAGGCAACTACATGGCAAATGAGGTTTAATGTGGAAAAATATAAAATAATGCATTTGGGTGGAATAAAAAAATAAATGTAAACATATGAATGCAATCTACACACTGGGGGGAAAACCTCTGGGGGAATCTAGGATGGAAAAGGACCTGGGGGTGCTAGTAGATGATAGGCTCAGCAATGGCATGCAATGCCAAGCTGCTGCTAACAAAGCAAACAGAATGTTGGCATGCATTAAAAGGGGGATCAACTCCAGAGATAAAACGATAATTTTCCCAATCTACAAGACTCTGGTCCGCACCTTGAGTATGCTGTCCAGTTCTGGGCACCAGTCCTCAGGAAGGATGTAACTATTTAACCACTTGCCGACCGCCTACCGCATATATACTGCGGCAGAATGGCACGGGCAGGCAAAATCACGTACCCGTACGTGATCCGCCTCCCGCGGGCGGGGGGTCCGATCGGACCCCCCCCCGGTGCCATCGGCGGTCGGCATCTGACTGGGAGCGTCGGGAGGCGAGGGGGAGACCATCCGATCGTGGCCCCCCCCTCGCGATCGCTCCCAGCCAATGGGAATCCTCCTCTGCCTGTGTGTCGTTTCACACAGGCAGAGGATGTGATGTCATCTCTCCTCGGCTGGGCAGTTTCCGTCCCAGCGCCGAGGAGAGAAGACAAGTGAGTGCACCAAACACACACACACACACAGTAGAACATGCCAGGCATATTTACACCCCCGATCCCCCCCCCGATCGCCCCCCAATCACCCCCCCCCCTGTCACAAACTGACATTAGCAGTATTTTTTTTTTTTTTTTTTTCTGATTACTGCATAGTGTCAGTTTGTGACAGTTAGTGTTAGGGCAGTGAGTGTTAGGCCCCCTTTAGGTCTAGGATACCCCCCTAACCCCCCCTAATAAAGTTTTAACCCCTTGATCACCCCCTGTCACCAGTGTCGCTAAGCGATCATTTTTCTGATCGCTGTATTAGTGTCGCTGGTGACGCTAGTTAGTGAGGTAAATATTTAGGTTCGCCGTCAGCGTTTTATAGCGTCAGGGACCCCCATATACTACCTAATAAATGTTTTAACCCCTTGATTGCCCCCTAGTTAACCCTTTCACCACTGATCACCGTATAACCGTTACGGGTGACGCTGGTTAGTTCGTTTATTTTTTATAGTGTCAGGGAACCCGCCGTTTATTACCGAATAAAGGTTTAGCCCCCTGATCGCCCGGCGGTGATATGCGTCGCCCCAGGCAGCGTCAGATTAGCGCCAGTACCGCGAACACCCACGCACGCAGCATATGCCTCCCTTAGTGGTATAGTATCTGATCGGATCAATATCTGATCCGATCAGATCTATACTAGCGTCCCCAGCAGTTTAGGGTTCCCGAAAACGCAGTGTTAGCGGGATCAGCCCAGATACCTGCTAGCACCTGCGTTTTGTGCCTCCGCCCAGGCGAGCCCAGCCCACCCAAGTGCAGTATCGATGGATCACTGTCACTTACAAAACACTGAACGCATAACTGCAGCGTTCGCAGAGTCAGGCCTGATCCCTGCGATCGCTAACAGTTTTTTTGGTAGTATTTTGGTGAACTGGCAAGCACCAGCCCCAGGCAGCGTCAGGTTAGTGCCAGTACCGCTAACACCCACGCACGCACCGTAACCTCCCTTAGTGGTATAGTATCTGATCGGATCAATATCTGATCCGATCAGATCTATACTAGCGTCCCCAGCAGTTTAGGGTTCCCAAAAACGCAGTGTTAGCGGGATCAGCCCAGATACCTGCTAGCACCTGCGTTTTGCCCCTCCGCCCGGCCCAGCCCACCCAAGTGCAGTATCGATCGATCACTGTCACTTACAAAATGCATAACTGCAGCGTTCGCAGAGTCAGGCCTGATCCCTGCGATCGCTAACAGTTTTTTTGGTAGCGTTTTGGTGAACTGGCAAGCACCAGCCCCAGGCGTCAGATTAGCGCCAGTACCGCTAACACCCACGCACGCAGCATACGCCTCCCTTAGTGGTATAGTATCTGAACGGATCAATATCTGATCCGATCAGATCTATACTAGCGTCCCCAGCAGTTTAGGGTTCCCAAAAACGCAGTGTTAGCGGGATCAGCCCAGATACCTGCTAGCACCTGCGTTTTGCCCCTCCGCCCGGCCCAGCCCAGCCCACCCAAGTGCAGTATCGATCGATCACTGTCACTTACAAAACACTAAACGCATAACTGCAGCGTTCGCAGAGTCAGGCCTGATTCCTGCGATCGCTAACAGTTTTTTTGGTAGCGTTTTGGTGAACTGGCAAGCGCCAGCGGCCTAGTACACCCCGGTCGTAGTCAAACCAGCACTGCAGTAACACTTGGTGACGTGGCGAGTCCCATAAGTGCAGTTCAAGCTGGTGAGGTGGCAAGCACAAGTAGTGTCCCGCTGCCACCAAAAAGACAAACACAGGCCCGTCGTGCCCATAGTGCCCTTCCTGCTGCATTCGCCAATCCTAATTGGGAGCCCACCACTTCTGCAGCGCCCGTACTTCCCCCATTCACATCCCCAACCAAATGCAGTCGGCTGCATGAGAGGCATTTTCTTTATGTCCTCCCGAGTACCCCTACCCAACGAACCCCCCAAAAAAGATGTTGTGTCTGCAGCAAGCGCGGATATAGGCGTGACACCCGCTATTATTGTCCCTCCTGTCCTGACAATCCTGGTCTTTGCATTGGTGAATGTTTTGAACGCTACCATTCACTAGTTGAGTATTAGTGTAGGGTACAGCATTGCACAGACTAGGCACACTTTCACAGGGTCTCCCAAGATGCCATCGCATTTTGAGAGACCCGAACCTGGAACCGGTTACAGTTATAAAAGTTAGTTACAAAAAAAAGTGTAAAAAAAAAAAAAAAAAAAAAACACAAACAAAAATATAAAATAAAAATAGTTGTCGTTTTATTGTTCTCTCTCTCTCTATTGTTCTGCTCTTTTTTACTGTATTCTATTCTGCAATGTTTTATTGTTATTATGTTTTATCATGTTTGCTTTTCAGGTATGCAATTTTTTATACCTTACCGTTTACTGTGCTTTATTGTTAACCATTTTTTTGTCTTCAGGTACGCCATTCACGACTTTGAGTGGTTATACCAGAATGATGCCTGCAGGTTTAGGTATCATCTTGGTATCATTCTTTTCAGCCAGCGGTCGGCTTTCATGTAAAAGCAATCCTAGTGGCTAATTAGCCTCTAGACTGCTTTTACAAGCAGTGGGAGGGAATGCCCCCCCCCCCCCCAACATCTTCCGTGTTTTTCTCTGGCTCTCCTGTCTCAACAGGGAACCTGAAAATGCAGCCGGTGATTCAGCCAGCTGACCATAGAGCTGATCAGAGACCAGAGTGGCTCCAAACATCTCTATGACCTAAGAAACCGGAAGCTACGAGCATTTTATGACGTAGATTTCGCCGGATGTAAACAGCGCCATTGGGAAATTGGGAAAGCGTTTTATCACACCGATCTTGGTGTGATCAGATGCTTTGAGGGCAGAGGAGAAATCTAGGGTCTAATAGACCCCAATTTTTGCAAAAAAGAGTACCTGTCACTACCTATTGCTATCATAGGGGATATTTACATTCCCTGAGATAACAATAAAAATGATTTAAAAAAAAAAAATGAAAGGAACAGTTTAAAAATAAGATAAAAAAATAATAATAATAAAGAAAAAAAAAAAAAAAAAAAAAAAAGCACCCCTGTCCCCCCTGCTCTCGCGCTAAGGTGAACGCAAGCGTTGGTCTGGCGTCAAATGTAAACAGCAATTGCACCATGCATGTGAGGTATCGCCGCGAAGGTCAGATCGAGGGCAGTAAGTTTAGCAGTAGACCTCCTCTGTAAATCTAAAGTGGTAACCTGTAAGGCTCGATTCACACCTATGCATGTTGCTTTTGAGCGTTTTTGGAGGTTTTTTTTTCATGCTTGCCACGTTTTTTAGCCGCGTTTTTGCCGCGTTTTTGCCGCGTTTTTGCCGCGTTTTTGCCGCGATTTGCGTTTTGCGTTTTTTTTTTTTTTTTTTTTTTTTACAGTTTTTTTTACAGTCTAAAAAAAAATGTAAAAAAAATTAAAAAAAAAAAAAAAAAAAAAAAAAAACGGCAAAAACGCACCAAAAACGCATCAAAAACGCTGCAAAAACGCTGCAAAAAAGGTGCACTTGCGTTTTTGATGCTTGTCCATTGAAAACCATTACATGCAAAACGCTGCATTTTGCATGTAAAAAAGTCCCCGACCCTTTCCAAAAACGCAAAAAAACAAAAAAGCATTGATGTGAACATGTTCCATAGGAACCCATGTTAAAAAATTCCCGTGCATTTATGCAAAATGCAAAATGCATCAAAAAACGCGCTAGTGTGAATCGAGCCTAAAGGCTTTTAAAGGCTTTTAAAAATGTATTTAGTTTGTCGCCACTGCACGTTTGTGCGCAATTTTAAAGCATGTCATGTTTGGTATCCATGTACTCGGCCTAAGATCATCTTTTTTATCTCATCAAACATTTGGGCAATATAGTGTGTTTTAGTGCATTAAAATGTAAAAAAGTGTGTTTTTTCCCCAAAAAATGCGTTTGAAAAATCGCTGCGCAAATACTGTGTGAAAAAAAAAAATGAAACACCCACCATTTTAATCTGTAGGGCATTTGCTTTAAAAAAAATATATAATGTTTGGGGGTTCAAAGTAATTTTCTTGCAAAAAAAAATTATTTTTTTATGTAAACAATAAGTGTCAGAAAGGGCTTTGTCTTCAAGTGGTTAGAAGAGTGGGTGATGTGTGACATAAGCTTCTAAATGTTGTGCATAAAATGCCAGGACAGTTCAAACCCCCCCCAAATGACCCCATTTTGGAAAGTAGACACCCCAAGCTATTTGCTGAGAGGCATGTCGAGTCCATGGAATATTTTATATTGTGACACAAGTTGCGGGAAAGAGACAATTTTTTATTTTTTTAAATTTTTTTTGCGCAAAGTTGTCACTAAATGATATATTGCTCAAACATGGCATGGGAATATGTGAAATTACACCCCAAAATACATTCTGCTGCTTCTCCTGAGTACGGGGATACCACATGTGTGGGACTTTTTGGGAGCCTAGCCGCGTACGGGACCCCGAAAACCAAGCACCGCCTTCAGGCTTTCTAAGGCCGTAAATTTTTGATTTCACTCTTCACTGCCTATCACAGTTTCGGAGGCCATGGAATGCCCAGGTGGCACAAAACCCCCCCAAATGACCCCATTTTGGAAAGTAGACACCCCAAGCTATTTGATGAGAGGTATAGTGAGTATTTTGCAGACCTCACTTTTTGTCACAAAGTTTTGAAAATTGAAAAAAGAAAAAAAAAAAATTTTTTTCTCGTCTTTCTTTATTTTCAAAAACAAATGAGAGCTGCAAAATACTCACCATGCCTCTCAGCAAATAGCTTGGGGTGTCTACTTTCCAAAATGGGGTCATTTGGGGGGGGTTTGTGCCACCTGGGCATTCCATGGCCTCCGAAACTGTGATAGGCAGTGAGGAGTAAAATCAAAAATGTACGCCCTTAGAAATCCTGAAGGCGGTGCTTGGTTTTCGGGGTCCCGTACGCGGCTAGGCTCCTAAAAAGTCCCACACATGTGGTATCCCCGTACTCAGGAGAAGCAGCTAAATGTATTTTGGGGTGCAATTCCACATATGCCCATGGCCTGTGTGAGCAATATATCATTTAGTGACAACTTTGTGCAAAAAAAAAAAAAAAAAAAAAAAAATTTGTCACTTTCCCGCAACTTGTGTCAAAATATAAAACATTCCATGGACTCAACATGCCTCAAAGCAAATAGCTTGGGGTGTCTACTTTCCAAAATGGGGTCATTTGGGGGGGTTTTATGTCATCTGGGCATTTTATGGCCTTCAAAACTGTGATAGGTAGTGAGGAGTAAAATCAAAAATGTACGCCCTTAGAAATCCTGAAGGCGGTGCTTGGTTTTCGGGGCCCCGTACGCGGCTAGGCTCCCAAAAAGTCCCACACATGTGGTATCCCCGTACTCAGGAGAAGCAGCTAAATGTATTTTGGGGTGCAATTCCACATATGCCCATGGCCTGTGTGAGCAATATATCATTTAGTGACAACTTTTTGTAATTTTTTTTTTTTTTTTTGTCATTATTCAATCACTTGGGACAAAAAAAATGAATATTCAATGGGCTCAACATGCCTCTCAGCAAATTCCTTGGGGTGTCTACTTTCCAAAATGGGGTCATTTGTGGGGGTTTTGTACTGCCCTGCCATTTTAGCACCTTAAGAAACGACATAGGCAGTCATAAATTAAAGGCTGTGTAAATTCCAGAAAATGTACCCTAGTTTGTAGACGCTATAACTTTTGCGCAAACCAATAAATATACACTTATTGACATTTTTTTTACCAAAGACATGTGGCCGAATACATTTTGGCCTAAATGTATGACTAAAATTGAGTTTATTGGATTTTTTTTAGAACAAAAAGTAGAAAATATCATTTTTTTTCAAAATTTTCGGTCTTTTTCCGCGTATAGCGCAAAAAATAAAAACGGCAGAGGTGATCAAATACCATCAAAAGAAAGCTCTATTTGTGGGAAGAAAAGGACGCAAATTTCGTTTGGGTACAGCATTGCATGACCGCGCAATTAGCAGTTAAAGCGACGCAGTGCCGAATTGTAAAAAGTGCTCTGGTCAGGAAGGGGGTAAAACCTTCCGGGGCTGAAGTGGTTAATGTGCCATGAGTTGTAGATATAGTAACTTTTAGCAAGGGAGACCAGAAAGTTATTTCAGGGGTTCCTGCATGTTGAACAGGTTGAGGAAGGCTGCCCTAGAGAGTAGCTAAGCCCGAAACCATGGGGATCCAAATACTACTCGGCTACTGTTCCCTCTACATTTAATATGTTTGCTGTCTTGTTAGATTAGCTTTTTTTTTTAAATTCTTTTCTGTTTGAGCCTCTTAAGAATCTTCATTGAAATAAATTATCCCAATTTTATTTAAAATGAACAGCTCAAGGAATAAGCAATAAAGCCCTGTATGAACCAGGCGACATTGACCGTTTCAATAAAAACAGTGTGTATGGCAGCTGGTCCGACAGGAGCCGGCTTTTGTCGGATGAGCGTGCTGGAAAACCGTGCAGGAGTCCTGTAGTCAATAATAAAGATCTTGCATTATGCTTAGTTGGAGGAACACTATATAAAGTTTTTTTTTTTTTTTAAACTAATATCTAACATATGCTGTAACAATTGTGAGGTGTGACGAACCCCAAACTATGTGGAGAGATTTGGGAAGTGGTACTAAACAAAAGGCCACCTTTTCCCCTAAAATTCACAAGTCTGTCACAAGATGGTGAGATTAAAATCTCCTGTTTTTTGTTTAAGAAGCCATGCTTAAATTTAACAAAAAGCAGAGATGTTAGATGGAACGGTAAGTAAAATAAGATTTTTGAGTTTACTCAAAAAAAACTTTTCTTGAAGTTGATTGGGGTACATAGGTCCTGCCACTCTGTGTTATTGCCTTATTGTACTGTGTACTCACAAAACTGAGGCATGACGGTTTGAGGCCGGGTTATACGGGGACTGACTTAACGCTCTTTGTTTGGCAATGTCCCAACCTCTTGAAGGTGGCAGTATAACTTAGTTTAAGAATTCCTAAATACCTGTGTTCCTTAATGGACTTCAGGTCCCAACCTCTTGAAGGTGGCAGTATAACTTAGCAGTTTAAGAATTCCTAAATACCTGTGTTCCTTAATGGACTTCAGGTACAGATTTTGTGGCAAGCACAAAAATATAATTTTGTTTAAAAGATCCTACATGAACTATGATGTATTGTGCTTTAAAATAGTTCTTAAAAGCAAGAATTTTGAGAAAAAAAAATTAGTGCAGCTATAATGGAAACATGTCATGGCTCAATGATGTTTTCTTCTATTGCTGTTCCTAATTTTCTTTTCTACCAGAGCCTGAGATGTCTTTTCATTGTAAAGGTTTCTCTGCTTAGTTGGCAGCCTTAAACTCACTGAATTTGTTGGACCAAAACCTACCTAATTCACGGGTCATCAGCATAGAAACAAAGTGACTAAGGCTGTGTGTTGCTGTAGGAACAATGCTTACAGGTTACCTTAAAGTGTATGTCAGGGCAAAGTAAAAAAAACATTCCGTACATCTCTGCAATACATGCATATTTCCCCATGTTTTATACATTTAAATGCCGTGCAAATACAGGCAGACCCCTGCTGATTTGCCAGAAATACAATCGGCTTCTAATTCATATTGTGGTCTGACAGCATACAGTCAGGGGAATTCAATATAGTCCGAGTGGTATTTTCCTGGTGGTAGTTCCCTTAACCCCTTAGTGACTAAGGCTAAACCAGCCGAGATTCAACCAATAATGGGCAGGCTGAATGTAGCAAGTTGATCGCTATATAAACTGGGGTACAACCAGCCTGCCGGATTCGCTTCTGATTATCGCAAGCGGCTGCTATAGCCGCTAGCGATTAAATACTGTTTTCTTCTGGCAAGAACGGCTTCAGTAATTGCACAGAGTGGCCACAAAGTTCCTTCTTTCGGGTGCCCTGTTGGCGCTCCTGGCCCCTTCTGTCTGTCCAGTGCCCCAAAGGGAAGCCGCTTCCCATGGGGGCACTCGTGCATGCTCGCACCCCAGCCCCGCTTTAATCCCTTTCTATAAACACACACACACGAGCGGTGGAGGAAATCACATGCGATTCAGACAGGAATCGCACTTTATTCCTGTTCAAATCACATATGATTCTTTGCAGTGTGATTTGCGCCAATTGTTTTTGTATTGATGCCAATCGCACTGCAAAGTATCGGTGCAACCCGACTGCTTAAGGTTGCTGTTCTGATGTTTCTGAATGAATATGGCTATATGTGTACACTTGACCCTACTATCTTGTTGATGTCTGCAAAATAGCCTGCCGTAAATATATATTTGCAGCTTGCTTGTAAATGTATGTTTTATTCTTTTCTTCATCCACCCACTCATTTCAGTTCTTTACACGTTACCCCTATCGCTGAATAATTGACTATTTTATTGTAACAACAGAAAGCACTAACAATACCTGTTTACATAGGACAAGCCAGGAGTGGCATGAGTTTCTCTGTCACTTCTCTTGCCTGTGTATGGTTGCTTACATTTGATATAACACTTTATTTTTCCAGTATAAGTGCTTTATGATAACCGTTTTGTTGCCTGAAGGGCATTCCCTTGTCTTGCAGAATGCTTTTTTTTTTTTTTTTTTTTTTTACTAACATCTAACTTTAAAAGATGAAGTACCTTCAGGGAAATGCTACTGTAATTAATCAAAACGTGCTCAGTGAAAACAGACCATTGTCTTTCTTTTAATGAATAACCTTCTCTATCACCAGGATATCATTGTTCTAGTTTTGTGTGTTCGAGTTTAATTAGTAAAGGGAATGTAAAGTCTTTGTAATGATTTTTACATACATCTGTTAAGGAGATAAGTGTGTTTTGTGTATAAGTTAATAGTGTGTTAAAGTGGTTGTAAACCTCTGAAATGAAAAATGAACAAATCATATCCCCTTACAGTAGAGTCTCCAAAGGGCCAGTTTACTGTCCTTCAAGCTTTAGTGGGGCCGAACTGTGGCCAGTGGGATTAAACCATGCCCCATCTTTGGTCTTCGGGGGAGGAATAGTGCCCCATTGTTGGTGTCAGTGGGAGCAATAGCACCTATCGTTGGTGTCAGTGGAGAAATAGTTCCCCATCACTGGTGTCAGTGGGGGCAATAGTGTCCCATCGTTGGTGTCTGTGGGAGCAATAGTGTCCCATCGTTGGTGTCAGTGGGAGGAATAGTTCTGTGTCAGTGGGAGGTATAGTGGCCCATCATTGATGTCAGTGGGAGGAATAAAGTGGTGGGGAATAATGCCACAAGGGCTGGGTAAAAGCAAGCAAAGGGCCACCGTTTGGGGGGCAGTTGTGTACTGTAACCAGTACATAACATACACTTGTCACTTCATTGGGTATGTGTACAAAATTATAACTACTGTTGCACCAATGTGTGTTTTTTGGCGCAACACCATAGGGCAGCTCATTTACTTGAATCAGCTGCTCTAGAAGCGACAAAGGCACCAAAAGATGCTCCTGCACATTTGTTTTCCTACAAAATGCGCATTTCCTTTATTACCAAGCACGACATAGGAAAATTGTTTAAAGATTGTTTCTATGTATATATTTTTTGAATTATATAGGTACTTGCATTTAGTCATATTAACTTATTGCATTTGCAAGCTTTACATCCTGCTTTGTAACTTTTCACAATAGTTTTGCCTGCCTTCCTTTTCACATGTGAGAGACGCTCAAATCGCATGTGCTGTTTTTTGCCTGCCATATAAATGAACGGGTGTATGTGGCCATGCTCTTGTTACTGCTGATGCTTCTTTGCATTGATGTTTACCCACACGTGTGTCTGCCATATGATGCACATGCACGGGTAAACACTGATTTAAAAATAATTATTGATATTTATGAGAATATGGCAGGTATGTGTGACTCTCTGGGTGCAGGAAAACGCTGGGAATTTACACTAGGCATGGAAAATGACAATAAACTCCCTGCGTGCATGAACCCTTAAAGTGGCAGTAAACTTTTATGGGAAATGGGGCAGGATCACTTGCAATAATTTGTAAATATGCCCAATATACATACACCGAATTGCAAACGTATCTCCCAGTTTGCCCATCTCCTTATGTTTAGAGCAGTGGTCTCCAAATTGTGGCTCGTGGGTTGGATGTGGCCCTCTATTTGCATTTATTTAGCCCTTGGGACACAATTCCTTCCCCTGTTATGAGGCAATATTCCTCCCTCTGACCCCAACCATGGGGTAATTTTCTTCCCTCTGACACCAATCATGGGGCATTCTTCCTCCTACTGACACCAATAATGGGGGCACTATTCTTCCCACTGACACCACTGACTGGGCGCTCTTCCTCCCACTCACACCATCGAAGGGGGCACCATTCTTTTCATTGACACCACCGATGGGGCACTATTCTTTCTGTTGACACCAACAATGGGGCACTATTCTTTCCATTGACACCAATGAGGGGGCACTATTCCTCCCACAGACACCAACGATGGGACACTATTCTTCCCACTGACACCAGTGATGGGGCACTATTCCTTGTCCTACTGACCACAGGCACAGTATGTCATTTTTTTTTACCCCCACTGACTGTCAAACCTGAGCTGTTCTATACTTCCTCTGGGGCATTTACTACCCAACTGGCCATAGTTCAGCCCCCTAAAGACCGTAAACTGGCCTTTTGTTTAGAATGTTTGGAGACCCCTGCTTTAGACTCTGGGCAGATATAAAAGTCACAAATTAATTTTATCTTTGTATTATTACCTCCATAAATGTGTTTTTTTTAAAGTTCCTGAATTAGCTTCTTGTAGTCTCTATACAGCAGGGCTGGAGTGTAAAAGAAAGAAGCAACACACAGAGCCTATTGGTTTAGGATCTGGCAAGAAACATTCTGGTAGGAATAAAAAGCAGAGTGACAGAGGAATGGACTCATCGCTGTGTTTCTTCTACTATTGTTCTCCTGCATAAGACAGGGGGTGGGCCTAGGATGACCTGGGCTCAGAGGAAGTGGGGTGAATGTTGGAGGACATCTAATAGCAGAAACAAGTGCTGTTATGTAAATCTCTGGAATTAGGGTGAGAGTTACAGCAAAAATGGGTTTTGTCATTTTTTTTTTCTTTTAATGGGGTATTTATTTTTATCTTATTTTTAGCTGGAGTTGTGCATTAAATATAATGTGACCACCTAATCATAAAATTGCCCTGTTGGTTAGATGTTTACTACATCAATAATAAAAGTATCATGAAGCTCGATAATAGAACCATTGTGGCATGTCCATATTTATCTTCTTTTCCTATATTTGAAGTTTGAAGACTTGTCATGCATGATCCTGCTCTTTTCTCTTGGTCATGCAACCCGACCTAACCAGACCTTCTGGGTCTTTTTTCGTGAATGCTAAGTTAAACACTGCTGAAAGAAAGCAGCGTCTTTCACCAGGCCTCATGACTATTTAATTACGTGGATCTACCCGGAGATGAAAACCTATCGCTGACATATTCAGGCCATCTAGCCATCAGAATGCATATTCGACCGACTCGCCAAGCAGGGTTTTTTACAACGTGCTTTATTGGAACCCATAAAATGTTCATTTTTCTTTTTTCCCCTTCGTGATTATGAATACTGAGCGATTAAGTCTTGTTCTTTCTTATGGTGCATATTAAATGAAAGCTCTTTATTGGGTTAAATTTCACATTTTATGGCTCTGATTTTGAATTGCAAATTGCTTTATGATTTATTTTGTAAATAATCTCAGTGGTGGCTGCGCAAAATATTCAAGACATTTGTAGATAAGAAAGTACTAATTGAGTATAATGCTTTAGTGTAGATTTGTATTTCAGAAAACAAGCTACACTTGCTGTACATGCCATCTACAATATGAAATGTTAACAAGGAGGAATAATATATCATTTATTTGTTCTTCTAGTGAACATATACATCCAGCGAGTACGTAGTTATGGTTCTATGAGCAACAGTTTGTCTGAAGTTTATAGAAATAATTTCTGATGTAATGTCACTCTTCAGATGCTTTCTATGGTATATCTTATTAGGACATTCAATGGACAGATTTGGTGCCATTCTATAAATACAACAGTCTGAATCTCTGCTTAAAACAGAGTTACAGCCTTTTTTTTGTTTTTGTTACTAAAAAACACCCCTGCAATGGCCTTATCTTTTTTAATAGATTCTGGTATTTATGCTAAATGTAGTTTGTCTTGTTAGATTGTTGTGTAAAAAAACTCACTGTGCTTTCCTCAGCACGCGTGCCCCCATCTTCAGTGTGGGCATCTGAAGGCCACTCGGTACTCCTGGGATACGGTGCTGCTGGCTACCTCTTGATTTTGCGCATTGCCTACAAAATGCGGCTATGGAAATAGAAGCAGAGGCTGCCCATTGCCTCCTGGGATTGATGACACTCATATCCCAGGAGCCAATTGGCAGTCGAATATGATGTACCCCACCGTCGCGAGGTATAGTGGAAGAGGACCGTTCTAATGAACTAATAAGGTAAACGATACCAAAAAAAAATTTCCAATGAATAACATAATGATCACCAACACAGGTGGGGAAACTTTAAAAAGTGGATGGAACTCTGCTTTAAAGTGGAATTCCATCTAAGTAAGCTCAAAAGGTCTACCACCCCCCCTCCTCACTCCTATTCTTACTACCCTGTAGAAGGAAGATGCTTATACTTGCCTATTCTCAGTGTGCTTTGGTCCCATCACGTGATTTTCCCAGTGGCCGGCTTCAATGGCTGGAAAGCCTGGGCGGTGATGTCACCCACAGACTTTGCTATAGGGCATCAGTTTTCAGCTGTCACTCCTCTCCCTTGAAGGCGGCCGCTGGGAGCCGGTCACGTGACCAGACCCGAGCACCAAATAGGTATGTATCAGCATCTTCCTTCTATAGGGTAGTTAGTATAGGATTTAGAAGAGGGGCGGGAACAGTTTTAAGCTTCTTTAGATTGATACTGCTCGGGTTTTGTTACAGCCAAGTTAAGCTCACTGATAGACTTACTATGAAAGTAAACAGGAAATATAGCGTGTTAATATGTTATATATATTTTTTAATCAGTGAAGCTTTAGTTTTTATTAAATTACATACAGAACTTTATTCCTTCTGGCAGTGAAGCACACTGTCTGACTGCTCAGTCTAAATGTTCAGTCTGACAAAGCCAGCCACTAAGCAGGCTGTTGTGCTGATTTAGGTAACCCATAGTGTTCTAAGAATCTTTTGTGAGGTATTAAGTACAGTGGAACCTTAGATTGCGAGTAACGCGGTTAACGAGCGTTTTGCAATACGAGCACTGTATTTTTAAAGATCGTAACTCGGTTTGCGAGTGTTGTCTCGCAAAACGAGCTCGATTCAGGCCAAAGCGGTATGCAGTACCGCTTTTGGCCTGAGGTGGGGGGGGGGCGCCGGAGCCGAGCAGAGCCGAACGTCACGTTCGGAAATGCACGGAAAGACCTGAGTACAGCACGGCTGACCTCGGCAAATCTCGGGTAGGAAGTCTTTCCGAGGTTTGCCGAGGTCAGCCGAAGAGTATTTGGGCCTTTTCGGCCGTTTCCGAGGCTCTCCGGCGCCCCCCCGCCTTTGGCCGCATGCGGTATTGCATCTTATTGAAGTCAATGCAGAACGAATTATTTTAGTTTCCATTGACTTCAATGGGAAAACTCGCATTGATATGTGAGTACTTTGGATTATGAGCATACTCCTGGAACGGATTATGCTCGTAATCTGAGGTTCCACTGTATTTGAAAACTAACGTAAAAAAAGAATTTACCCCAAAACGTTATAATTTTCCAGTATTCAAGGTACCTACAGACATACCGTAAGACTTTTTTTTTTTTCATTGTTTACAGCTAGATTGGGGAACATTTAAATGCCTTTTAGCCGTTCCTAGTCCTTCCTAAGTGATCATGCTTACATCGCTCTCCCTCTACTCTTTGTGCTAAACCTGCAAGTTTGCCCAATTATCGTTATTGGTAACTCTATAAAGGTTCTGTTCACACCTAGGCGTTTTGTTTTCAAGCAGAAAGTCGCGTGACTTTTGCTGCGATTTTGCCGTGATTTTGTAGAGGTCACCAATGTAAGAGGAGAGTTTTCAGGGATCGTCTAAAAGCTAGGAGTTGGAAATAATTGGACAGATTGGGGTAAGGAGTTCTATAGGATTGGAGAGGCTCTGGAAAAGTCCTGGAAGCGAGCGTGGGAGGAGGTGATGAGGGAGCTAGAGAGCAGGAGGTCTTGAGAAGAATGTAGAAAACAATTAGGTTGGTATTTTGAGACTAGGTCAGTGATGTAGCTGGGGGCAGAGTTGTGGATGGCTTTATAAGTACCGTATATACTCGAGTATAAGTCGAATTTTTCAGCACATTTTTTAGTGCTGAAAGTGCCCCCCTCGACTTATACTTGAGTCAAGCACTTTTCTGCAGCAAAAAATTTCATTTTCCGAACCGACTTTGGGGCCCCGTATCTCAGGGCCACCTGATGCTAGGAACTCCAAATTTGGTGTGCAAACACAGTGGACCTGGTACCACAACATATCCAAAGCTGAAGTTCCTAGCACTAAGTGGCCCCGAGATACGGGGCCCCAAAGTCGGTTCGGAAAATGTCATTCTCTGCTGCAGAAAAATGCTTGACATTTTCTGAACCGAGTTTGGGGCCCCATATCTCAGGGCCACCTGATGCTAGGAACCCCAAATTTGGTGTGCAAACCCAGTGGAACTGGTACCACAACATATCCAAAGCTGAAGTTCCTATCACTAAGTGGCCCTGAGATACAGGGCCCCCAAACCGGTTCAGAAAATGTCATTCTCTGCTGTAGAAAAGTGCTTGACATTTTCTGAACTGAATTTTGGGGCCCTGTATCTCGGGGCCACTTGGTGCTAGAAACCCCAGCTTTGGAAATTTTATGGTGCTAGTTCCACTGGGTTTGCACACCAAATTTGGGGTTCTTAGCACTAAGTGGCCCTGAGATACAGGGCCCCAAATTCGGTCAACTGTGTCCATCTGCTGCAATGTCATTTCAGGACCCTTTGGGTTCAGAGACCCCAAATTTTGGCTGCAGCTAGGGGGAATCTAGGAACCCTTAACTACCGAGTTTGAAGTTCAGGGAACCTATGGCTGCAAATGGGCACAGTGAGGCTGCAAATGGGCACAGTGAGGCTGCAAATGGGCATTGTTGACCCTCTTTTCCACTTACAGTAGCTGTGCATTTCTCACCCTCGTCTTATACTCGGGTCAATAAGTTTTTCCCATTTTTTTGTGGTAAATTAGGGCCTCGACTTATACTCGGAACGACTTATACTCGAGTATATACGGTAGTTGTTAGTATTTAGAATTTAATTTGTTGGGTGAGCGGAAGCAAGTGGAGGGATTGACAGAGAGGAGTAGCAGACACAGAGGATGGTTGGTAAGGTGGATGCGTCAGACAGCAGCATTCATGATGGATTGAAGGGGGAATAGACTATGTAGAGGTAAGCCATGAGGAGGGAGTTGCAGTAGTCGAGGCGAGAGATGACTAGGGAGTGAATTAAGAGCTTTGTTGTGTCATTGGTTAGAAAGGGGCATATTTTTGGAGATGTTGCAGAGGTTGAGGCGGCAAGATTTGGACAGTGATTGGACATGGGGCTTAAAGGAGAGTTCAGAGTCCAGGATTACACCTAGGACCTTGGCATGTGGGGATGGGCTTATAGTTGTGCCATCGATATTTATAGAGAGATCAGGGGAAGAGGTGCGTGGGGGAGGAAAAATTATACGTTCGGTTTTGGATAGATTAAGTTTGAGGAAGTGGTGTGACATCCAGACTGATATATCTGATAGTAAACTAGTGATACATGAGGAGACTGAAGGAGTGAGCTGAGGGGTAGAGAAATAGATTTGAGTGTCCTCAGCGTAGGGATGGTATTGGAAGCCATGGGAGACTCAGCTGACCCAGGGAGGAGGTGTAGATTGAAAATAGGAGAGGTCCAAGAACAGAACCTTGGGGGACCCCAACAGAGAAAGGAAGAGGGAGAGGAGGAAGTAGAATTGTAAGTAAAACTAAACGTGCAGTTGGATAAGTAGGAAGAGAACCAGCGAAGAGTACAGTCATGGAGATCAATGGCGTGGAGTTTTTTGAAGAGGGTGGGATGGTCAACCGTATCAAAGGCAGCAGAGAGGTCCAGGAGTAGGAGTACAGATTAGTGTCCATTAGTTTTGGCTGTTAGTAGATCGTTTGTTAGTTTTAGGAGAGCAGTTTCTGTGGAGTGTTGAGGACGAAATCCAGACTGAAGGGGATCAAGAAGGCTATTATCAGCAAGGTGGTCGCTCAGTCTGTTGTAGACCAGACGTTCAAGGAGTTTGAATAAAAAGGGGAGCAAGGAGATGGGGCATAGGTTAAGATTGGATGGGTCCAGTGAGGGCTTTTTAAGTATGGGACTGACAAGTGCATGTTTTAGAGAGTTGGGGAAGATGCCAGAAGAGAGGGAGACATTGAAGATGTGGGTTAGAGAGTATAGAATAGAGCCAGAGGGTGAACGTAGCATTTGCGAGGGAACAGGATCCAGAGGGCAGGTGGTAAGATGGACGTTAGCAAGTAATTTAGCAACCTCTTCTACAGTGGTGGGGTTGAAAGAGGGAAGTAATGATTGTACCTGTGGACATGAGGTGTAAGGCATGGAGGGTGTCTGAACAGTAGAGATCTCCTCGCGAATTGTATCAATCTTCTGTTTGAAGTGATTGGCGATCTCCTGGGCAGTGAGTGAGTTAGTGGGTGGAGGGCGAAGTAGAGAGTTGAAGGTAGAGAAGAGTTGACGGGGACGGGATGATGAGTTTTTAATAGGAGTGATGGAATAGGTCTGCTTGACAGTGAGGAGGCTGGAATTGTATTTTTGGAGGGCAGATTTATACTGGCTGAAATCTTTCTGGGACTTCGTCTTACGCCACAGGCGCTCGAGAGCACGGCTGTGTTTTTTCAGACTTCTAGTGTGATCTGTTTGCCAGGGTTGAAGGGGGCGGGGACTAATTCTGTGTGTAGTGATGGGGGCCAGTGTGTCCAGTGAGGCTAGAGTGTTGTAGACAGAAGGGGCTAGGTTGGTGCAGGACAGGGGTGCTGTTTTGTCATTAGAAGTGGTCAGTAGCAGAGAAGAGAAGGGTTGAGATGGCGTAGGTCTCTATGGTGTACCGTTAGGCGGTTGGAGGGAGAGGAGGTGGAGGAGAGGGAGAGAGTGAAACTAATAAGGTAGTGATCAGAGAGAGGGTAAGGATAGTTGGAGAAGTTGCACGGAGTGCATAGGTGGGAGAAAACCAGGTCAAGGGTATTGCCTTCAGAGTGAGCAGAAGCATGTATCCATTGCTTTAGGTCAAAGGAGGAGGTTAGATTGAGAAGTTTGCATGTAGCAGGAGTGTTAGTATCAGTAGGGATGTTGAAGTCCCCGAGAATGATAGTGGGGATTTCAGAAGAGAGAAAATAGGGTAGGCAGGCAGAGAAGTCCTTAAGAAAAGTTGATACTGGTCCAGGGGGCCAGTAGATCACAGCTATCCTTAGAGAAACTGGGGAGAAGAGACGAATGCTGTGTGCCTCAAATGAGGGAGGTGGGTGAAGTACCTGAAAGATGCTATGTGGGGCTAAAAGGATTCCCACACCCCCTCCTTTGCATCCACTGGGTCTGGGGGAGTGAGTCCAGAGAAGACCACCGTGGGATAGGGCAGCAGAAGACGCAGTGTAGGATTCATGAAGCCCGGTTTCGATAATGGCGAATAGGTTAAATGAGTTAGCTATAAAGAGATCATGGAGAGAGGCGAGTTTGTTAGACAGAGCAGGCATTCCAAACGGTGCAAGAGAAAGGGAGTCTGGTCTTGGGAAAAAGAAAAATGGGAACTAGATTGTGTGCATTGCAGCTGCAGCCAGAGGGGTGTAGCGTAATAGGTGCGTTGCGTACAGTTAAATGAAGGAGGCCCAGGGTTTGGGGATACATCACCAGAGGTTAGGAGAAGCAGAAGGGTGAGGGAGGTAATGTGGGAGTGAGATTATTATGAAGGGACATGCCCCAGTGTCCTGGAATTTTTTTGTGCATGCGGATTTAGAATTAGCAGGGGTTGGTGAGTGCAGTAATAAGGAGAGGACAGAGGGGAGGATGATAGCTATGTATATATATATATGTGTGTGTATGTATATATGTGTATATATATATATATATATATATATATATATATATATATATATATATATATATATATATATATATATATATATATATATATATATATGTGTGTGTGTGTATGTATGTATGTGTGTATATATATATATATATATATATATATATATATATATATATATATATATATATATATATGTGTGTGTGTGTATATATATATATATATATATATATATATATAATATATGTATATATATTAATATAGTGTGGGGTGGAGGAGAGGTGTGCAGGAGAGTTAGTTTAAGGATAGAGGACACAGCTGTCAGGAGTGGTGGACAGTGCATTTTAAAAGGGGGAGGAAGAGCCGAAGGTGTAAACAAGGTCACCTGTAGTCTGTGTGGTATTTTTCAAGGTGTTTTCTTGTGTTCCTTTGCTTTGTGCATTCGCTGAGGTGCAGAGTCAGAAGTGCTCCCACTTATAGAAATAGCCCCACTTTGAGAAAGAACCCCATCTGCAAATGTGCCTTTCCCAAGAGATGCTTGGTTATATACTGCTAGGGATAGGGGTGGGTGCTTCTAATTACTAATCGGGGAGTTAATAAAAGATGGCTGGCTATGCAGAGCAAAATTCTCACTTTAGAAACAGACTTACAAGTGGACAGCTAATAAAGATAAGAAAAGGCCATAATTTACAGTAATGCATGGGGGGGGGGGACAAAAACAAAGCAATGTAGACAGTCTACAGATGTTTAAGCAAAATAGCAGAGTCAGAAGGCATAAGGAAAACACTTTTCAGTATTGCAATTAAAGCTGAAGTTGCAGCAGTGAGAGCATACCAGAGTTAAATAAGTGTTCCCTATGTGCCCTGTTCACACCATACATGTGTTGGTGTTTCTGCATTTTTGCACATTGCAATGCCTGTCACCACATGTCAACACAAGGCTGAATAAAGTTTAATTGTTTTCTTGCAATTTTAACGTGAATTAACGTGAAAAGAAAGGAAAGCGTGCGATGCGTTGTGACAACGCATCCGAGTAGCCCTACACAATGCACACATGCATTATACAGAGCAGAATGCGCCTGACCTGGTGTGAATGCGTCCTCAGTTGAGTAACTGCATTGTCACACATATCAATGTTAACCAGTTGTCAGCGGTCTAGAAAAGTACCTAAACAATAAAGCCTGACTAACCATGTTTTTGAGTGGCTGAGCTGGACCACTGCTTACATGATTTAATTGATGAAAATATAGATTAAGAGCTTACCGAGAAACGTGGGGAACTGCCAAACATCACAATTCTTCCCACTTTCATTACAGAGATGATTGAGTGCACAGTGGAAGGAGGGAGAGGGAAGAGGGGAGGCATGCAGCACTGATGCTTTTATCATGGATTGAGTTTTTTTTGTCTCGGCAAGGTTCTGCTGATCTAATAATACATGTGATCTACATTCTGCAAGCTGCCAAGATTCAAAAACAAGGCATATGTTTTATAACAGTCAAACATTGCAAGGCTGCCAGGGAGGACAAGATGTTGAAAGACTAACAGGCATATTCTGAATATATATTCATTAATGTAGTTGTAAAGATTTTTTGTCCATTGGCACCCACGGCTGTCAGTCACAGCCAGTGAGGAGGGAGCAGGGGACAGGACTGGGTCACATTCTGTGTGTCCCAGAGACATACAGAGACTGCTCAGGAGTGAGCACATAAAAGTGCCCCCAGAGCAAGCAGCTTGTGTCAGCAGGGGACCCAAGAAGAGGAGGAATTTTTGCTGCTGTGTGCAAAACCATTGTACAGAGCAAGTAAGTATGATGTGTTTATTATTTTAAAAGGAAAAAAAAGAGTTTGAGGTTTCTTCTGCAAGTCATTTTGGAAAAATTGTTAAAGCCCAAGTTGCCCTTTTCCAGAACATAGCCTATGCAGTGTAGTGACCCTCGTAGATATTACAAAACTGTGCAGCTTTGTAAAATGTTCATTCATTCTATTGTAATACCTGTAGGCCATTTGGGCCACCCTGGAAACCTGACTGAAAAATGCAGCATTCCTCAGGTCCTGCCTTGTTGCTAGGACATGAAATCCATTGACTTTCACTCCAGTAATGGTGGAAGAGAGCATTCAATTGCTTTCCACATCCTAGCATCAAGACAGAATGTGGGGATTGCTAAATGGGAGATTTTCAGCCAGGCTTCCAGGGGAGTTCAAATGACCTACAAGTATGACAATAAAATGAATGAACGTTTTTTGTTTTTTTTACAAAGTTGCAGTTTTTTAATATCTACTGGGGCCACTTGACTGCATAAGCTATTTTTTTGGAAAAGGTGAACATAGCCTTTAGGTATATGACAGTCCAGCATTAGGAAACATTGCACATATATTGATTTATATGAACTGATTAACAAGGGAGCGCATTATAGTCATACATTACATGACAGCTGTAAAGGGAGACTACAGTGGGTTTAACTAGTAATTTTTATACTAATTTTTATTATTTGAATAATGTTTTTATTTTACAAGTTAGGTATTTAATACATAGTACTTACATTTTCCAGCTGAAACAATTTCTATGGGGTGTACCCAACAGGACTAACTTTTTCAACATATTTGAGCAGGCAAACATTAGATCTTTATTCAAACCGTTTCTATAGATCAGCTTTTCTCAACCTTTTCAACACAGAGGAACCCTTGAAATAACTTTCCGTTCTCAGGGAACCCCTCCTAAAAATGACTATATCTATAACTCATACTGTAATACATTAGTGTGATGGTCAGTGGGGAGAATGCTCCTTACACTTGTGGTCACTGGGAAGAATTACCTCCAGACAGCTAAAAAGATCAGTGGTGTCAGAGGGAATATATCTTAGAACCCCTAGCAACCTCTGGAGGAACCCCCCACGTTCCATAGAACCCTGCTATAGATAAAAGTGATATACTAGAATAAGAACAGAAGAAAAATGTGCCTTTTCATTCATACATTCAACAAAAATATAAATAGATATAATGGCGTACTGCGGAAATATAAGTACACATTTGGCATCAAAGGCTGGTATAGCCCCTGTAGCAGAAATTACTTCTTGTAGGCCCTTTGAATTACTGCCCGCTAGTCTCTGACCATGTCTCCATGCAGAATTCCCTCAGCCCTAAGATATTTGTGTGTTTCCTTGTATAAACTGCCTGTTCTAAAACCTCCCTCTAAAATTTCAATGAGAATCAAATCAGGGCTTTGAAGGTAGTCCATGGGCCTCTATTTCTTCATGGCTAGTGCCATGGTCATGTTGAAAGACTAATTTCTGGTTCAACTTCAACCTTTTGGAGAGACGGCCTCACATTCTAATCAAGCACACTGATATGATGCAAAATATATAGATGGTTTGATGACTACAAGCTGCCCAGGACCTAGAGCAGCAAAGCAACCCCAAACTTTTAATATTTCCACCATCATGTTTTACAGCTGTTAAGATTTGTCTCCTGAAATACGGTCTTCTATTTTTGGAAAATATGTTCAAAACCTCTTTCTTTGATCAGAGTTCGTCAGAATATTCCTGAAGGCCGGGTCTTTTCCTATCTTTAATGGGAAACTGTTACTTTGCTTTGCTCTTTTTTTATTTGGACGGGAAGGGCTTTTCCTAACACACCTCTCATGCAGGTTAAATGGATGCAATCTTTTTATGATGATAGATGCATGTACTTTGAGCCCGACTGTTAACCCAAGTGATTAAATTGTGGAGTTTTTGGAGACTTTTGACATTAATCAGCTCTTGGGTTGAATTTGATTGACCGGCCAGTCCCGAATTAGCAGTTGTTTGAAAGCTATGTCACATATTTTTCTTACATTGAAAAGACTGATTTCAAATAATTTGGAAATCTTATAAATCCCTTACCAGATTCATAGGCATCCACTGCTTTCCTTTTTGAGGACCTTCTATATCTCTGTTAATTTTGGCATGATAACAGCAAACATATCAAAGCAAAGAGAACAATAGACTGTAGATAACTGAGTTTTAAAGCGGATCTTCACTTTCTCCATCAACATTGACTATTTTTAATCCTTATGCTGCTAACATTAGTGAATAGATAGGAAAGTACAGTGGATATAAAAAGTCTGCACACCCCTGTTAAAATATCAGGTTTCTGTGATGTAAAAAAAATGAGACTAAGCCCTAATTCACTCTGGTGCGATATGACATGCGAGTTGACAGGTCAAATCGGCGGTAATTGCCGGCAATGGCACCGTCCTAATCAATGCGATGCCGCACCGATTTCAAAAAGTTTCTGTACTGCTTTTTTGCAATTTCAGCTTGTGATTTCCATTGATATCTGTGCAGAAACCCGCACAGATGTCTGTGAAATCGAGACTGACATGAAGGAGTGAAATCGCACGGCTTCATTCCCACAGCTCAGTGTGAACCTGGGCAAAGAAATCATTTCAGAACTTTTTCCATATTTAATAGGACCTATTAACTGTACAACTCAGTTGAACAACAAACTGAAATCTTTTAGGTGGAAGGAAGTAAAAGTAAAAAAAACTAAAATATGATTGCATTAAGTGTGCACACCCTTAAACTAATACTTTGTTGAAGCACCTTTTGATTTTATTACAGCACTCAATCTTTTTGGGTATGAGTCTATCAGCATGACACTTGACTTGGCAATATTTGTCCATTTTTCTTTGCAAAAACACTCCAAATCTGTCAGATTACGAGGGCAGCTCCTGTGCACAGCCCTCTTCAGATAACCCCACAGATTTTCAATTGGATTCAGGTCTGGGCTCTGGATGGGCCATTCCAAAACTTTAATCTTCTGATAAAGCCATTCCTTGCTTGCTTGCTTGCTTTGCTTTGGATGTATGCTTTGGGTCATTGTCATGCTGAAAGATGAACTTCCTCTTCATGTTCAGCTTTCTAGTAGAAGCCAGAGGCTGGGTTCATACCTCCGACAGATGCGGCTTGCAGCAGGGACCTGATGCGTCCCTTTTCTCAGTTTCAGGGACGTATCGGGGCCAAATTTTGCCTGAATTCAACCCAGAAACTGAGCCAAAGATGCATGTTCTTGTGCAAGCTGCTCCACAGCCGCATCGGAGATATGTGAACCGGCTCCATAGAGAGCCGGTCACAATATCCTGTCATGTGAATTGGATGCGGTGAAACTCGCATCCAATTTGCATAGGTGTGAACCCAGCCTGAAGGTTTTGTGCCAATATTGACTGGTATTTGGAACTGTTCATAATTCCCTCTACCTTGACTAAGGCCCCTGTTCCAGCTGCAGAAAAACAGCCCCAAAGCATGATGCTGCCACCACCATGCTTCACTGTGGGTATGGTGTTCTTTTGGTAATGTGCAATGTTGTTTTTTGAGCCAAACTTATCTTTTGGAATTATGGCCAAAAAGTTCAACCTTGGTTTCATCAGACCAGAACACATTTTCCCACATATTTTTGGGAGACTAAAGATGTGTTTTTGCAAAATTTTGCCCAGACATATGAACAATACGGGAGATTGTTTTCACATGTACCACACAGCCAGTACTTCCCAAATATTCCTGCAGCTCCTTTAATGTTGTAACATTATTTGGGGTTTATTACAGGCACTTTAAATGATGGCAGGTGTGTACTGACTCCTATCTAGCCTAGGTTCACACTGAATGCGGGAATGAAAGCGTACGAGTTCAGCTGAACTTGCACGCTTTCATTCCCACATGTCAGTCCCGATTTCAGCAGCATCTGGGCGGGTTTCTGCATAGATGTCAATGGAAATCGCACCCTGAAATCGCCAAAAGTAGTACAGAAACTACTTTTGGAAATCGGTGCAGTGCCGCAAATGTGGCGTCGCAACCATTCGGACGGTGCAATTGCCGCCGATTTGACATGTCAAATCGCACCAATGTGAACCAGGGCTCAACATGAGTTTGGATGTAATTTGCTCATTTCTGAACACCGCTACCTCCCCAGTTGTAAGAGGGTGTGCACACTTCTGCAGCTACAGGCATCATTCAGATACCAATCTTTTCTGCTGGTGATTCCCTTCACCGTAAGAACAATCATAGCGGCTGTTCAGCCGCTTGATTGTTCTTACAGGCCGTACGATCGGCGAACCGGAGAAGGAATCCCCTGCCGGCAGAAGTTAACCATAGAGATTTCCGAGGGACAGATGATCCCTGTTTCTAATGACTCTCTGAGGCCCGGGCGCAACGTTATGAAGTCACGTCTGGGCCGGCGGAAGTAAACAAAGGCGGGGACACGGCAGGAAAGGCTTGGTTGGGATCCATAATTTTTATTTTTTTTTTATCTCGGCCTTTCCTGCCTAGAGGAGATATGTGGGGTCTTGTAGACATGCTGGGTATCCATCTACTCGGTGCAACCTTGGTTTTTATATTTTACAAAAAAAAGAGGTTAATTTATTGCATTTTTGTGCCCCCTAAAATTAAAGTTTTTTAAACTGAGATTCAGCTGGTAGCAATAATCACTGCGCCCTCCCGGCGGGTACTGCTCCCCCTGTCCCCCCGCCGGGAGAAGAACACAATAGCTTTGCGGGAGGGATTCCCCCATCAACACAGTCAGTGATTGCAAGAAAGAAAATCGCATCATCTGTGTCCGGCCTTAGACTGATTACATAAGCAAGTTGAATCCCTCTGAAAGCATGCTGCAATTTGCCTGTCTGCAGACACCCTTGGTGAGCAGGTTCTCCGCATCGGTTGCTGTGGTTCCTCCTGCTAACCCCTAGTCACTGCAGAATACAATAAGTGATGTGTAGGTGTCAGAGCAGGAACCACAGTGGCCAGAGAGGGACCTACTATTCTGCACATCTGGAACTGGAGCTTGGCTATTTAGTCTGCATTTGCTGTAAGCAACTAGAACCATATAGACAAAAATGTTTGTTCAAATTGTCCTACCGACATAAATACATTTTTTTTTTCTTTTTCTCAGGTGCAAGTTTTTCAGTCTTACAGAAACTCCGGAGGACTATACTATCATAGTTGATGAAGAAGGCTTTTTAGGTAAGATTCGGAGATCCATTTCTTTGCTTGGTGACCCTTGCTTGAACTGTGTACGTGTGCTGGGAATAAACTGGCTAAAATGGCTTTAACTTAAAGAAAATTAGTTTCCACCACAGCTTTGCGACTTAGAAATGGTTTCACATATGGAATGTGAATCATTTGAAAATTTGAATTCCATGAAATAAAATCAGAAAGTCTTCTGGCTCTTAAAGGAAAAAAGTAAGGTATAAGCCTTTGATGTTTAGTCATCCTATATTGTCGTGGGGGCTAAATAACTGCAGCAGAGGCCAGGGGATTAGGAGACAGTAAAGTAAAGTATACGAACATGCCGTGGTAGCAAGTTTGAACTGAGCACATGAGCACTTTCCATGGGAAAATGTTGGGAATTCTCAACTTCGTTCATTATGAAAGTTGATAGAAAAAAAAACCTGTTTTTCCATCATCCTTGTATGCCAGACTTGATATATTGCATTTTTACAATAATTACCCAAGTAAAATTCAGCTTGACTTCTGAAATGGTTTTTGTGCAGCAGTAAAACTTAAGCAGATTGTCTCCTAAAATCCCACAGAGCCAGAGTTCCAAACACATGCTTCTTGAAAGGGTACTGTGCTTTGATAACACAAGGGTTAACCCATACCCATCGCCCTCCTCATCAGATTTGTAAATACAAGTACAGTGGAACCTTGGATTACGAGCATAATCCGTTCCAGGAGAATGCTTGTAATCCAAAGAACTCGCATATCAAAGCGAGTTTCCTCATAGAAGTCAATGGAAACGAAGATAATTTGTTCCACATTGACTTCTATTGTATGCAGTACCGCATTTGGCCAGAGGTGGGGGGGCGCCAGAGAGACTCGGAGACCGCTCGGATGGACTCGGAAACCCTAGGAACGGAGTGTTTTTTTAGTATTTCCAAGTGCATCCGAACGGTTCCAAATGTCACCGGCATGTCCCCCCCCCACCTCTGGCCAAATGCAGTACTGCACACCGCAGAGGCTTGAATCCTGCTCGTTTTGCAAGAGAACACTCGCAAACTGAGTCAGGATTTTTTTTAAGTAATAGCTCGTATTGCGAAACGCTTGTTAACCACGTTACTCGCAATCCAAAGTATTACTGTACAGATGTGGACAAATCCAAATTCTCACTGATAAACCTGTCTAAGAACTGCACAGGTTTTTGTGTGCTGGCAAACCAATGTTCTATGAGGCACGTATGTAAGTTCTGGGTGTAAACCAGGGATGTCCCACCTTTTGGCCTTCCTGGGCTACATTGGAAGAAGAGGAATTGTCTTGGGCCACATGTAAAATGCACTAATAATGATAGCTGTTCAGCAGAAAAAATCCGGCAGATAACAAGTTAACGATCACCTATATAGATAATGTACTTAAATGAGTAATAAAACTTAGTTTATTTTATTTATTTATTTTTTTGTAATATTTTTTATTATAAAAGTAAGAGGGCAATATAAAACTATTGTAATATTTGACACTGTTTTAATAAACAAATGCATCAATATTTGATTCAATGCATGTAGTAGCAATTCTTAATGAATTCTCAAGGTGCTCATCAGATATTTTGGTTTAAATTTTGCCCTTCATCTGCTTCATCCTTGAGTTGCTCACAAATACAGGTGTTGCCGAAAACTGATGACATGAATAAGGAGTGATTTTGAAGAGTGAGGTTTTCGTTTTTGGGAAGACAAAACTTGGAGACACTGTCAAATTTTACTTCGGCCACATGTGTTCACTAAGTGTAAATGCATTTTTAGAAAAAAATTCCAAAATAAACATTTTTAAAGGATAACTCCACTTTCGTGGGAAAAAAAATAGCAAATAAAAAAATAATAATATAGCGTGTACAATTGTGACACAAGTCATATTGTAATTGAATGTTATTAAAAATGACCTTTTCTTTTCAATCTGCAGCCACTGTAATTTTCTGAAAATGCAATATGGCTACCTGGAGTTGTTCTGTACACAGAATGTGTACTGAACACACCCCAGAAACATAATTTCCTGCTTGTGTGATTGGCTCACCAATTTTCCCAGAAGTCTGCCAAAGATACAAGTCAGATTTCAGGCATCCCCTGCAACACAAATGTCATTTTTGGTGAGATACTCCCAATAGGAACATGTCTAAAGGGATGCAGGTCTAGCAGTATTCCTCATTCGTGCCCTGCAGGAACCACAACTGACTGATAATTATGAAAAAACACTCCCATTAGACCCACTCGGCACAGAGGAACTAAAAGTGATTTCTTCAGAATAACAAAAGGTGGGAATCTGCAACAAAGGTTGTTATAATCCTGGCAATGTACATAGATCACCCAGAGGGGATATTTTTTTTTCTCAACAAAAATGGAGTAACACTTTTTAAGTTTACAATTTTGTGTTGGGCCGCATTCATAGCTGCCTTGGGTTGCAGGTTGAACACCCTTGGTGTAGAATATACCATCCATGTTCAGCTTTGCTCAGTCTCCCAACAGCCATTTTTTGCTACAGCAAGCCTGGTACATGCTCAGCCATTCCGTAGAATTTTGGTGAACTGGACAATATAAATTCTTTGCTGGTTCTGGTCAAACCAGGATTTGAGAAATTAGGTTTGTCTGCAGATCTGACCAGGAGAAGGAGTTGCACTTTATTTTAAAGCGGGGGTCCACCTATCTATCGTTTTTTTTTTTTGAGTTCATTCACAAACTTTTCTTCTCAGCATTACATACTCACATATTGTGTAATATGTCCGCCTGTGTCAGATTTCGTCGGAAAGAATAACTTATATTATTCACTGCAGGCGGTTTCCATCTTCATTGTGGGCATTTGAAGCCCACAAGCATTTATTTCCTGGATGTGGTGAATGCTGTGCTCCCAGCATTCACCGCTCGTTCCCACACATGCTCAGTGGCATCCTGGGAAGCCTGAGACTAGCTCCCAGGAGTCTGGGAGAGGCTAGAAACATGCCTACTCCCACGGGAGGAGAACCAGGAAGTGCAAAGAAGAATAGAAAAATAAAAGGTAATTACGGTGATTTAAATTTTTTTAAATGGCATGTCAGCATCTAGGCAAGGAAGAGAATACATACAGATATTGTTCAAAATTTGGGTGGAACCCCGCTTTAACGTAGAATTGTGGCTGGACTATAGACATTCGAATGTGTACAGATTTGTAATAGGCAGTAAATAAGTAATAAAACAAGCCCTCACTGACCTCTGGAGATACAGACACAATGAAATAATTCACTTAAAGAGGTTGTAAAGGCAGAAGGTTTTTTTATCTTAATGCATTCTGTTCATTAAGATAAAAAGCCTTCTGTGTGCAGCAGCCCCCCTCGGCCCCCCTAACACTCACCTGAGGCCCCTCTCTGTCCAGCGATGTCCACGAATGTCTCAGCCGTCTGAGATTCTCCCTCCCGATTGGCTAAGATACAGCAGCAGCGCCATTGGCTGCCGCTGTTGTCAAAGTCAGCTAGGGGAGAGGGGGGCCCGGTCGGGGCTCCATGTCTGAATGGACACAGGGAGCTGTGATTCGGCTCAGGTGCCCCCATACCAAGCTGCTTGCTGTGGGGGCACTAAACAGGAGGGAGGGGCCAGGATCACAAAAGAGGCACCTGAGAAGAGGAGGATTCGGGCTGCTCTGTGCAAATCCACTGCACAGAGCAGGTAAGTATAACATGTTTGTAAAGTCTCGTTTTTTTTCCCTATAAAAATAACAATCACTTTCAAGGAGAGCTCCAGGCTCCTTCAGAAACAATTAAAAGTCAGCAGCTACAAATACTGTAGCTGCTGACTTTTATTAGTAGGAGACTTACCTGTCCACAAATCCATCGGTGTCCTTACCCAAGCCGATTTTTCAGTCGGCTCTTGAGTGGTGCCGCTGCCATCATGGCCTTGCGGCTTCACAGCCGGTTCCCTACTGCCCATTTTTGCAAAGCGCTCTGCGTTTGTGAATGTCCCGACGGCCTGTTTGTCCCTATGGCATCGATCCCTCTGTAGCTAATGCAGCAAAATGTTGCTCCCATCACTACCGATTTGAGATTCAGCAGCTTTAAGCCAGGGACAGCGCAACATCTCACCTTAGGCTTTAACAGGTTGGCTATCGTGTAGCCTTCTACTTTAAGCTATCTGTGGATTCTGCTGATTTAGAAGGTGGCTATGTTTGTACTGACTGGGATCTAAGGCTAACCGTATATTAGATATTCTGTTTTCGGCTGCTAGCGGGGGTTAAAAGCACCCCGCTTATGGCAAAAAACCTCAGCAAAACTATGGTAAAGCACCGCTAAAAATAGTGGTGCTTTCTGAAGATCCATACCCAGCAAAAAACAGTTTTTCTGTATGTCTGGACAGGGAAATGTTACTGTATGCTCTGCCTAATCCTTGAGTCCAAAATATCAGGCAATTTTAAAAATCCTGCATATTTGTTTCTCTATGAAAAGGGCTTTTATCTTTTTTAGAGAGCCAGTGTGGGTGGTTAATATTACTCCTTGCTCAGAGGTCTCTTCTGTAGAATAGAGCTTTTTATATTTCAAAAACAAAATCCCTCTTATATGCTATGCCTGTTCATTTGCCACCTGGAACTACAATAGATCAAAATTCTGAAATCATAATCTATATGGTGGCTCGTTCATTGTGAGCTTCTTTGGTGTAGGTAATAATGAGCAGTTTGAGCTGTAATCACCATCATCAGTGTTGCTTACAGGAGATGCAAGAGATTTCATATATATACACAAAGAGATAGATATACAGTATCTCACACAAGTGAGTACACCCCTCACATTTTTGTAAATATTTTATTATATCTTTTCATGTGACAACACTGAAGAAATGACACTTTGCTACAATGTAAAGTAGTGAGTGTACAGCTTGTATAACAGTGTAAATTTGCTGTCCCCTCAAAATAACTCAACACACAGCCATTAATGTCTAAACCACTGGCAACAAAAGTGAGTACACCCCTAAGTGAAAATGTCCAAATTGGGCCCAAAGTGTCAATATTTTGTGTGGCCACCATTATTTTCCAGCACTGCCTTGAGCATGGAGTTCCCCAGAACTTCACAGGTTGCCACTGGAGTCCTCTTCCACTCCTCCATGATGACATCACGGAGCTGGTGGATGTTAGAGACCTTGTGCTCCTCCACCTTCTGTTTGAGGATGCCCCACAGATGCTCAATAGGGTTTAGGTCTGGAGACATGCTTGGCCAGTCCATTACCCTTACCCTCAGCTTTTTTAGCAAGGCACTGGTCGTCTTGGAGGTGTGTTTGGAGTCGTCATCATGTTGGAATGCTGTACTGTGGCCCAGTCTCCGAAGGGAGGGGACATGCTCTGCTTCAATATGTCACAGTACATGTTGGCATTCATGGTTCCCTCAATGAACTGTAGCTCCCCAGTAACAACAGCACTCATGCAGCCCCAGACCATAACATTTCCACCACCATGCTTGACTGCAGGCAAGACACTTGTCTTTGTACTCCTCACCTGGTTGCTGCCACACACGCTTGACACCATCTGAACCAAATAAGTTTATCTTGGTCTCATAAGACCACAGGACATGGTTCCACTAATCCATGTCCTTCATCTGCTTGTCTTCAGCAAACTGTGGACTTTCTTGTGCATCATCTTTAGAAGAGGATTCCTTCTGGGGTGACAGCCATGCAGACCAATTTGATGCAGTGTGCGGCGTATGGTCTTAGCATTGACAGGCTGACCCCCCCACCCTTCAACCTTTGCAGCAATGCTGGCAGCACTCACATGTCAATTTCCCAAAGACAAGCTCTGCATATGACCCTGAGCACGTGCACTCAACTTCTTTGGTCGACCATGGCGAAGCTTGTTCTGAGTGGAACCTGTCCTGATAAAACTGCTGTATGGTTTTGGCCACTGTGCTGCAGTTTCAGGGTCTTGGCAATCTTCTTAGATCCTAGGCCATCTTTATGTAGAGCAACAATTCTTTTTTTCAGATCCTCAGAGAGTTCTTTGCCATGAGGTGCCATGTTGAACTTCCAGTGACCAGTAAGCGAGAGAGAGAGCGATAACACCAAATTTAACACCCCTGCTCCCCATTCACACCTGAGACCTTGTAACACTAATGAGTCACATGACACAGAGGAGGGAAAATGGCTAATTGGGCCCAATTTAGGGTCATTTCACACGGGGTGGATCCGTGATGATCCGCCCCGTAAACATCCGCTCGCTCAGCGGGGATCGCTCCGTGGATCCCCGCTGAACAGGCAGATGACAGGTCCGTCGCTGCACAGTGTGCAGCGACGGACCTGTCAGCGCCGCTCTCCCCCATGGGGGATCGGATGATGACGGACCGTAGAGTCCGTCGTCACCCGATCTGATCCGATAACGGATGGAAAAGTAGGTTTTTCCTCCGTTACACTTTTTCAGGTCAGATCGGAGCGGGTCGGATGTCAGCGGACATGTCACTGCTGACATCTGACGCTCCATAGAGGTCTATGGAGGGTCCGTTCAGGTCCGCCTAAAAAACTGAACGGATTGTTCATGTGAAAGGGGCCTTAGACATTTTCACATAGGGGTGTACTCACTTTTGTTGCCAGCGGTTTAGACATTAATGGCTGTGTGGCGAGTTATTTTGATGGGACAGCAAATTTACACTGTTATACAAACTATACACTCACTACTTTACATTGTAGAAAAGTGTAATTTCTTTAGTGTTGTCAGATGAAAAGGTATAATAAAATGTTTACAAAAATGTGAGGGGTGTACTCCGTTTTGTGAGATACTGTATATGCAAATTTTAAAAATGCAAAATGAGCAAACCGAAGAAAAGTCTGAATCAGTATTTGGTGTGGCTACACTTTAAGCCAGCATCAATTCATACACTTTGGCACTTTGTATACTTGGACAAAGTCAGGGATTTTGTAGGATTAGTGTCAGGTGTATGATTAACCAATTATACCAAGAAGGTGCTAATGATCATTGATTTCATATGTAGGTTAAAACAGTGTTTCTCAACTCCAGTCCTCAAGGCGCACCAACAGGTCATGTTTTCAGGATTTCCCTCAGATGGAACAGCTGTGGTAGTTACTAAGGCAGTGAAACTGATCAAATCACCTGTGCAAAATAGTGGAAATCCCGAAAACATGACCTGTTGGTGTGCCTTGAGGACTGGAGTTGAGAAACACTGGGTTAAAACACAGTCATTAAATGAAACAACTATGTAGGTGGCTTAAAACCAGAGCAGGTCCAGCTGGCAAAAGTAAAAAATATCATAAAAATATCACAAGTACAGTGCCTTGAAAAATTATTCATACCCCTTGAACTTTTCCACATTTTGTCATGTTACAACCAAAAACGTAAATGTATTTTATTGGGATTTTATGTAATAGACCAACACAAAGTGGCCAAAGAAGGGGCACTGCCCCATTGATTTAACTGGTTAGGGCCGCTGCAAAGATGCTGCTTGCAGGACTTTTTGTTACCGTCCTGCAAGCGCGCACCGCTCCAGTGTGAAAGCACTCGGGCTTTCACACTGGAGAGACAGGAGAGGCTCTTTACAGGCGCTATGCAGGGGCCATAGACGGTTCCATATCTCTTCCGGTTCAGCAGCAACTTTCCAAGATTGGAACCATGTATGGGTAGGCTGATTGTACCCAAGTTGATCAATCGATCAGGTACAACCAGCCTGCCGGATTAAGCATGTGATTATTCCTAGCAGCTATAACAGTTCCCCAAGCCAGGAGAACGCAATGGCTCTGTGGGAGGGATTCCCCTGTCAACCAGTGGTTGCAGGAAAGAAATTAGCTCTGTCTATGGGCTTCCTTACATAGGCTTTGGGATATACTCTCCTCCTGCCTCTGTACTAAACATGGTACTGCAGTGTGTGCCATGGTCACAGGCGATTACAGGGAGGTTGCAATAAGGCAAACCTGGTGAACTTTCTGGTTTTTGCGCAGTTGCAGAATTTGCAAAAAAGCCTCATTAGCTAAAATGTTTAAAATGGAACTTCACCCTGGCAATATTTGCCTCATCTCTTGCACCGATCTCTTTAAACTTCTTGCATGTTCTCATAAATGTGCTTCAGATCTCTTACAGGTATTTGAGACCTGCAGCATGTCTGTGCAAATATGACAACAATAGTAGTCCAATATTAATTAGAGACAATTTTTTAAAAAAATTTCAACAATAATCCCTCACCCAAATAATTATCAGCTCGAACAAGGCCAGCCATACAGCTGCAGAAATTTGATGTATATTATAGAGTTGTGACTTTTGCGCGCCTTACTTAATGTCTAGTAAATTTATTGAAGGACTCAGTCAGTTTTTGGCATAGAGAGGAGCTAGGTGTGTCCTCCAAACTCATCTCTAACCTAAACTCCCACTTTTTTGTACTCCACTGAGACGTGATTCAGGTCATTTCCCAGACTGCAGCTTGTTGGAGTACAAAAAGGGGGAGTTTGGGCTAGAGATGGGTTCTGTAGACCAGTGGTTCTCAAGTACCCCCCAACAGGCCATGTTTGCAGATTTTCCTTGATCTTGCACAAGGGCTTTAAATTGGAGTCAATTGCTTGGTATTTTGGGCAGCTATGTTATCGAAGAGAAATTCCCAAAACATGGCCTGTTAAGGGTACTTGAGGACAGGGTTGAGAACCACTGCTGTAGACGACCAAACGCATCTCTAATTCCTGTCCCATCTTCCACCCAAGCTTATTTTCTTAAACCGTAGTAGCATATGTTCAAATTTTTACATTTGCTGTGTGAACTGTCATGATCTGGGAACACTGTAGCAGTATTAATGGCTTCAACATGTGTGACAACAGCTTTGCTGTCCCTTGAATTACTTGGAACACAAATACAGGACTAGCTCTGATATTTTTATCATGGGTAGACGTGAGCACAGATGAAAACACAAAATCACTGCAGGGCATAAAGAATTGGCAGATGGCACTCCAGTTCACTTGTGCAGTATAATTCTCTGAATTCAACTTGATGAAAGAAGGAATCATCTGCTGTGTAGTTATTTGCACTAATCCTTTTCTGGTGAGGGATTACATCATCATTAATCATCATTCTGCCGAAAACTTTTCTGTAAAATCCTTTCAATTGCAGGTAATTATGGATTTGCAGGTTATCACATGCTACTCCGTTCTTCATGTGCCAGTGAAATTCAAGCCATCCGACCGCACGGTGAAGAATCTGCGACTTTAGGGCTTGCTGGTCTAATAAGTTCATAAAAATACAGTAAAAAGTTGGGGTTTGGTGGCTTTAAATAAAAAGGAGAGTTGAATATAGATTTTAAAAACCTAGTTTAAAAAAAAAAAAACGTATTTATAAACTGTTAGTCTAGCTAAGGAAGGAACTGAAGCTTATGTGGAGATTGTGTGAAAAGGTGAGCTTGGGTGTCAGAAACTGCAGCTGTACAGAGGTGGATGCTGTATGTGTAAACTGCACAGTCACACAGGGCGCCATCTAGTGGGATAAGCGCAAATCTATATATGTATACACTGTCTGTGTGTATATATATATATATATATATATATATATATATATATATATATATATATATATATATATATATATTTATTTTGTATCCAGACAGCTTCAACATTACATGTATTTTTATAGAGCTGATGATTTTGACCACCACGTCCGGATCTACTCTTGCAAAGTCCAGTATTCCATCCTACCTTACAAACGCTAAATTTAACTGTTTTGGCTATTCTGTGGGCTGTCAGGATCAGTTGTAGCTACCTTGATTAGTGCAAGGAAGCCGGCCTCCAGGGTCATATATTAGAGTCTGGAAGGCATGTGTTTGTGAATGGTGTGAATCCAGGGGTTGGCATCCCAGAAAGTATGTCATAGGTAGAATCCTTGCCTTTCTGAAAATGGGGTTCCAGATGAAGCTGGCCTTGAGTACTATCAAAGGCCAGGTCTCGGCTTTATCTCTATTGTTTCAAGGACCACTTGCTTCACATTCTTTGGTCCGTAGCTTTATACGGGGGTAACGCGGCTTTATCCACCGTTTAGGTCACCCCTGAACCCTTGGGACTTGAATTTAGTTCTGTCAGCATTACAGAAACAGCCTTTTGATCCTATACAACATATTCCCTTGATTCTTTTGACTTCTTGTAAAGAGCCATATTTAATTATTAACAAGGATAGGGTAGAATTGCGTCCTCATCCTAACTTTCTACCGAAGGTAATGTCAGGTTTTCATCTAAACCAGTATATTGTTCTACCATCATTTTTTCCCAGAACCCTGTTCTACAGAGGAAAAGTCACTACATTTTCTTGATGTAGTGAGAGCAGGCAAAGTCTACTTGAAGGAGACTGCTCAGATTCAAAAATCGGATGTTTTGTTTGTGTTGCCTGAAGGTCCCAAAAAAGGACAGGCAGCATCGAAATCTACTATTTCTAAGTGGATTCGGCAAGTAATTGTTCAAGCTTATGGTTTGAGGAGGAAGATTCTACCTTTTCAAATCAAAGCGCACTCTACCAGGGCTGTTAGTGCTTCATGGGCAGTGCATCACCAAGCCTCCATGGCTCAAATCTGCAAGGCTGCAACTTGGTCTTCAGTCTATACATTTACCAGATTCTATCAGGTGGATGTAAGAAGGCATGAGGATATCGCCTTTGGGCGCAGTGTGCTGCAGGCAGCAGTATAGGTCCTCAGGTCTGATGGTGCCCTACTTCCCACATAGTAACTACTATGGCTCTGTGTCCCGTTATGTACGATAAAGAAAATAGGATTTTTATAACTGCTTACCTGTAAAATCCTTTTCTTGGAGTACCTCATAGGACACAGAGGTCCCTCCCCTCTTTGAATACACGTATATTGTTTTGCTACAAAAACTGAGGTATGCCCAGTAATGGGAGGGGTAATATAGGGAGTGAACTTCCTGTCTTAGGGTGTGCCAGTGTCCATCACCTAAAGGTGGCCTATATAACCCACATAGTAACTACTATGGCTCTGTGTCCCATGATGTACTCCAAGAAAATGATTTTACAGGTAAGCTGTTCTAAAAATCCTATTATATTGCAGCTTGCCAATCATTAGATGTGGTTACATTTTCTTTTTTCCCCCCCTCTGTTTTCAGTTGGTGATCTTGCCAGTAACATACCTCTTGTATTAGTGCGCCTCCACTCTGGATGAAGGAGCACATGGGGCACCTTTGGAAAGCAGCATTATCAGTGTGGGGAGTGTTAGATGGATTTGCAGATTTAGATATACTAACAAATTGAAGCCAAACACTAGCTCACGCCGCTGTTATGTAAGCAGTTACAGCAAGTTTTTCCCCTTCAGAATAAGGGTTTTACATGAATAAATACAAGCTGATCATTTGTAAGCACCCTGATCAGTGGTAAATAGTTTGTCTCATCCCTTTAACTGCTACATCTGTAAGATGACTTTTTCTGTTGAAAAACAACAGACTTGCTGACTAGAGTGCCAGATGAAAATAAGGAAAGAAAGGCTAAAAAAATAAAACTAATGCAGTCATCACATTTAAGAATTGGTAAGCTGCAATATAGTAAATGTTTGTTTTGGGTTTAATGTTGCTTTAATGAAGAGAGAGCAGTAGAGATATTCGGTAATACAACTTTTCATTAACAGTATTACAATATGTAAGCAAAGAATAATAAACTGATCACATTATTGAAATAGAGCTGGTAAGACTGGAGTGGGTTATCTGAAGTAGATCGTTCAAATGCTGTATTTAATTATGATCAGAAAGGATGCAAAAAAACGTTTGTGAGAAGCCTTTGATGGGGGCAAAGATTCCAACATTGATAGAATACTTGTTGTATCTGCTATGGCTGAGTTCACAAGAATGGCTAAACAGAGCACTTGGCAGATGGCCCTGACCTATGCAAAACACCCCTTAAATGACTTCAATGCTTTCTGAGTCTCTGATATGCAAAAATCTAGAGATAAGGAATTGGGATGCTTTTCTGTGCTAATTTATTTTGTGCTTTTACCAGGTCTGCAACTCAAAAGTATTCCAACCAAGCACAGACCGGTCACCAGGATTTTTAAGTGGGCCAACAATGGCATCCCAATACTTCTCTTATGACAGAGCCACTGTAAATGACAGAACAGGTGGAATGCACTAATTTGACTCCGTACATGTGGGTGGCCAGTGCTTTGCAGCATACCAGCCTTAAAACATACGGGAATGCCTGACCACTCCTGCCTAATGAGCTATATTGCTTACACCAGCACGTTTCACCTATTTTCTTCAAAGCTGGTCTCTGGGAATAAGTAAAAAATCTATCATTGCAGTGGGGCTATGCCCGCACTGCAAGGGTTAGCTGCTCATTTACATCTATGGGGAACCAGGCAAAACAGTTTTACTTAAAGTGGAACTTTATTCAGAAAATTAAGTCCTGCTAGATGGCTTCAGGCTGGCCCTTTTTGCAGGTATAGCTATGTAAAACATTAAAAATAAGTGCCTATACTGTTTAAAATCCAGTAATACACTGTCTAACCCCACTCTGCACATGTTTAGTTTCTCTCCATTTTTATGCATTTTTTCCGAATTTGTAGAGGCTGACCTGCTGACAGCCCAAGGATTTGCTGCTGTTGAGGAGCTCTGGACTTCATGAAAATGGCAGCCTCCAGCAAGAAGAAACGAGAGCAATGCTAGAGGCAATTTACAGCACACGCTATTTTTGGTAGCATAATTATTAATGTGGAATGTATATTCCTTGCTAAAGAACATTATTTTTGTCAAGTCATTATGGGCAAAGTTCCACTTTAACAAAATTAAGGCCACTTTCACACTGGGGGGGGGGGCTAATTTTAGCGCTTTACCATCGCTTTACCAAGTAGCTGCGCTACTTTTCGGCAAGGACCTTCACAGTGCATGCGCCACTGATGTCAGTGGCTGCATGAAAAGTGAATATCTCCTAAACCGTACAGGTTTATGAAATATTCATTTTACCTGCAGGTAAGCCTTATTATAGGCTTTCCTGTAGGTAAAAATACAAAAAAGGGTATACAGCCGCTTTAATTATCACGTGTATCCTCAATTATTATATATTTTTTAACTTTTACTACTTATTGTTGATCATTTTTACTTAACTGATTCTTCACTCCTGCAGTCTCCTCCATGCTGCTAGACTGGTCCCTATAGCGCCTTCTCCCCTGAACTCCGGCTGTTGGATGCCTCTGACATCATCAAGATGCTGAGGCACAGTCTACTGCTCGAGCATGGGGGAGTGCCATTGGCCAGGGGAGTGCAGGATCAGGTAAGTAAAACTGCTTTTCCTGTCCCCTAGACCAGTGGTCTCCAAACTGTGGTCCAAGGGCCAGATGTGACACTTTGCTTGCCCTTTTTTGGTCCTTGGGGCACTATTCCTCCCAAAGATATGAGACACTATTCTGCCACCTGACACTAACAGTGGGGTACTATTCCTCCCTATGATACCAATGATGGGGCACTATTCCTCCCCCTAATACCAAATGTGGCAATGTTTACTCCACCTGATGCCAGGAAAGTTTCCACTCCCGCTGGCCAAAGTTGGGCCCTCCTAGAGTCTAAAGGACCAGCCCTTTATTTTGAGACCCCTGCTCTAGACTAAACAAGCATTTAATCCTTGCAGTCCACGAAGCAGCCTTACTGCAAGAGAGGACTTTTTCCGGGGTTCAGTTCTAATAGGAAAGCAGTGTGACTGCAGGTAGAACATTAGATGCTCTTCTTCAGGTACACATGTCAACCCAACCTAGAGTAAGTGATTAGGCTCAATTTCATTGCCTTAGAACTGACCGTGCTATGTAACTTGGGGAATGACTGCTTCTATCGAGGCCTTGCCGCACAAACTGCCTTGCTGCTTGACAGATTGCTTTTCATTGAAAATATCGGCAAATGCCATAAGCTAGGGCTGTCTAAAATGTGGGGTATTGACACAGATTACCTCTCCATGATAAAAATGAGCATAGTCTATCGTTGTTTGAATTGAAGGTATTCCAGTAGCTTAGCTGAAGAAAATATGTAGGTTAAAGAAAGGAGCGAGCTGATACTCAGCAGTATTAAGATGCAGCACACTCCAGACACCACTAATAAACGCTGAGTGAGGCAAATCTAGACAATGGATTACCAGATAATGATGTCGCTGGAAGTAAACATTTCTAAACCTACTTCCTAGCAACTATCATTCTGAGGCGTTGAAAGAGGAGTCTTTTTTTGGCAGATGTATAACAGAGTTCCTGCTGCCAGTGACAAAGGCCCAGTCTAGAATGAGGCTGTGCGAACATTAGTTGCCAGGCAGAATATCCAGCAGTGACACACAAATGGGTAGTATACATGCCAGGCATACAATATCTTCATGGTGTCTCCAGGTGAACACAGCTGTGTATCCAGATCTCATAAAAAGATAAGCCGCAGTGCTCCTCCGAAAATGCTGCTGCCTTTTTTTATTCTTGAAATAAGCTGACTGTTTCTAAGGCTACTTTCTGCAAATGATGATGGATGGATGTGATTCGATTGTGGTTTATACTTATATATGTATAAAACTCTTCTAGATCTTGGACTGTACAGAATATTTCCCATAGCTTTTTTTTTTATGTTCTATATTGTTCCTTAGCAAAGTCCATATGATTATATACAGGGCTGTCCTGAGGGCTGATGCCTCCCAAGGTGGCTTTTTTTGGCCACCCCTCTTTGGTTGATAGGACTTTGGCACAGTAATCAATGATGCTGCACATCATTGGTTGCCATTAAACATAAGCTTGGGCGTCGTCCGAGCTAATTTCTAACCCGAATTCTAAACTCAGGCTTTTTTGTACTCCAGTAAGTTGCAGGGTGGGGAGTGATCCTGCCTGCAACTTACTGGAGTACAAAAAAAAACACAGGTTTGGGTTGTAGAGGAGTTCAGAAGATGCCCAAGCTCATCACTAGTTGCAGTGATCCACTAGCATCCTAGCAATCATTGAAGGACAGCTTTGCAGCTTCATTAGTTGCTAGGATGCAGGCAGCTCGGGCCACACAGCGTCTTTGGTTGCTGGGATGCAGGTAGCTGAGCTGCACAGCATCAGTGGTTGTTATGGTGCATGTGTTCCAATGACACTGTGCAGCCCAAGGGTTGCACATACACAGGGATTGCCCAGTACAGACATTTCAGCCTCAGTGCTGCCACCCAACTAAGTGCTGTCTGAGACGGCTGCCTCAGTTTTCCTCATTGTCGGCCCTGTTTATATTATAATTTACTGTAAAGAATGTTGATTCATGTATGGACAGGATGGTTGTACAGAAGTCGATCTAACAATCAACTACTGTACAACCAGCCTGTAGTATTTTTACTGAAATATTAGTGCCACAGGCTATAACCTGCAAATCTGATTAGTGTATTTTGACATTTGGGAAGTCTCCCCGCCGTCAGAACACAGTAGCTCAGGATTCCGAGGTAGATGGGGAGGGAATCGGGTCTTTTTTTTTCTTTCGTTCAACCCCCTTGTTGAACAAAATTTTAAGAAAAGTGATTAATGTATGGCCAGCTTAAATCTCTATAGTTTATCATTAGATCAGGTCATTTTCAATGAGAATGGAGAACAACCCTAAGACTCTGTGCATCAGTTATGCTGTATGAGTCAGGAGCAAATGGCTTGGCAGCATTCAGCGATCCAGGGCTGTTTTAAATGAAGGCCAGATTCTGCAGTCATCCCTCTCACCTGCCCCTTTTTATTGCTGGCCAAAGAGAGACTACCTGTAGATATTCTCTTGTCTAAGAAACCACACAATAGGTAGACACATTACAGAAGATTACATAACATGTTCTTTACATGTCTGTATATCTCGACATGATCTTCGATTATACAGCCTTACCGTTTATAATGAAATGAACAAATATTTGATTTTCCACAACTTAATTTTTTAGGGGGTGCTTAAATCAGTTTGCAACAAGTTTGCGGATTTATTTAATCAATGAACACTTTCTGGTGACCATGTTTGGAAGAATGCATATGTTAGGTTCTTCGGGGATTGATAGGTGACTGTTATTAAAGCAGATCTTTACTGCATCAGAGCACCCCAAACCAAAAACACTATTTAATTAATTTTTAATATTCAAAGCAAACTCCCCCATCCATGTCTCCATGCTTGATTTTCTCGAGAAATCACTTTGAAAAACACCCTCTAGCCTTTCTGGCTGTGGCCATCTTGAGTAAGGGCAAATGATTCATGTAGCATTTACTTCCTGGAATCCATCTGCCCCTAGCTCAAGCATGCATGCAGGAGGGTGTGTTTAGCTGAGAAAACCCCCTTCACTGAAGTCTCCTGGGGTGTATGACATAATTTGACTTGGCAAGAAACCAGGAAGTAACTGAAGAAATATCTATAAAAAAAAAAAGTTTAAAACAAGTAAATACGACATACCGTATATACTCGAGTATAAGTCGTTCCGAGTATAAGTCGAGGCCCTAATTTACCACAAAAAAAAATGGGAAAAACTTATTGACCCGAGTATAAGACGAGGGTGAGAAATGCACAGCTACTGTAAGTGGAAAAGAGGGTCAACAATGCCCATTTGCAGCATCACTGTGCCCATTTGCAGCCATAGGTCCCCTGAACTTCAAACTCGGTAGTTAAGGGTTCCTAGATGCCCCCTAGCTGCAGCCAAAATTTGGGGTCTCTGAACCCAAAGGGTCCCGAAATGACATTGCTGCAGATGGACACAGTTGACTGAATTTGGGGCCCCATATCTTGGGGCCACTTAGTGCTAAGAACCCCAAATTTGGTGTGCAAACCCAGTGGAACTAGCCCCATAAAATTTCCAAAGCTGGGGTTTCTAGCACCAAGTGGCCCCGAGATACAGGGCCCCAAAAATCAGTTCAGAAAATGTCAAGCACTTTTCTGCAGCAGAGAATGACATTTTCCAAACCGGCTTTGGGGCCCCGTATCTCAGGGCCACTTGGTGCTAGGAACCCCAGCTTTGGATATGTTATGGTACCAGTTCCACTGGGTTTGCACACTAAATTTGGGGTTCCTAGCACCAAGTGGCCCTGAGATATGGGGCCCCAAAGTCGGTTCAGAAAATGTCAAGCACTTTTCTGCAGCAGAGAATGACATTTTCCGAACCGATTTTGGGACCCCGTATCTCGGGGCCACTTAGTGCTAGGAACTTCAACTTTGGATATGTTGTGGTACCAGTTCCACTGGGTTTGCACACCAAATTTGGGGTTCCTAGCACCAAGTGGCCCTGAGATGCGGGGCCCCAAATTCAGTTCGAAAATGAAATTTTTTGCTGCAGAAAAGTGCTTGACTCGAGTATAAGTCAAGGGGGGCACTTTCAGCACAAAAAAATGTGCTGAAAATTCGACTTATACTCGAGTATATACGGTAGTTTCCTATCTGTTTACTAATGCAAGCAGCATGATGATTATAAATAATGTTGATTGGGAGTGAAGTTCCACTTTAAAGAGTGTATGGGCAAAATAAAACCAACAATAATTTTCAGTACATGCACATTTCCCCTTGTTTTATTTCTTTAAAAGTAAACAGAATATCTGTTGACTTTACTATTAATCCAGTGAGCTTGTATCTTACTGGTTAAGCTGACAACCTAGTGCCTCTGCTGCACTGAAATCCCAAGCAGGGTTATCGGCTCTGCCCTTGGTTCTCTCCTAGCTGACTTCAAAATACACTCCCCCTTGAAAAGTCACTAACTGATGCAACATGGGATTGATGTGTTTCTCTTTACAGCTGGTTTTTACTGTGTGCCCTTTAGATTTGTGAATAGCAATTATTTTTTGAGTGTTTATACTTTTGTGTCTGCTAAACACATAGCCTGCGATGTTGTGGTAGTCACTTTTAATAAGCTTGCTAAACTATTTTTCATCTGTGCAGAAAGCAGACAACACAACAATGTGCTTGCATAATGAGAAATCCCATTAGCTCACGGCACATCTTCTTCCTTGCTTCCCTGAGAATTACTGAATTGTTTCTATGGAGTCAGAGAGTGGTGGCATAGAAATTTTTCCAAAGACGAATAATGCCTCATTGGCCAACTGAAAACCCAGCAAATGTTAGATGTCCATCTGATTTGTGAATTTGGAAAAACGGACAGACCTCTGTCAGAGGAAAACGGGTTGGAATTGTATAAACAATACAAGATAGATACAAGAAACTGGAGCCCCACGAATGACTGCAATCTACAAGTGTGGACGTGAAATTCACCGGATGTCTTTGGTTAAACACTTAGGCTGCATTTACATCTGAGCGTTTCTTTTTGAGGCGCGTTGTTACCGTGATATTGCCACGATTTTTACAGCATTTTTTGCAGCAATTTTGTACAGGTTAAATGGTCACCAATGTAAAAAGAAGAAAAACGCATGTAATCTGCCTAAAAAGAAGCTCCAGAACTTGTTTGAGCTTCAGGTGTTTTGGAGTGGAGATGTGAACCATCTCCATAGAGAATAATTGATTTTTTTCCCCTCCAGCGTTTTGTAGCTTCAGGTTTCAAGCTACAAAACGCTCAGGTGTGAATGGGGCTGTAGGCTGCATTCACACCTGAGCGTTTTCAGCTTGTAAAACACTCATTTCAAAAGTTCCAATACACCCAACAAGCAAAATGCTATTCATTTCAATGGCACCTGTTCACATCTGAGTGTTCTGTCACCTGAAGCAAAACGCCTGAAGCTCAAAAAAGTACATGAGCTTCTTTTTAGGCAGATTACAGCAGTTGTTTTACTGCTTTTACATTGGTGACCTTTTAATCTTGAAAACGCCTGTACAAAAACAGCAAAAAACGCCCTAAAAAACGCCTGAAAACGATACACTCAGATTCAAACACAGCAAATTGTACTAAATTCCCACGAAGTATAAAAGCTAAACCTGTATTGATTTCCTTATTAACAAATGGTTGTACATTTTAAATTGCACCTTTTTGTGAAAATTGAAGGTGCGCAAAAACTGTAAATCAAATTTCTAAAAAAAATCTGGAGGCGTTCATTTTTTACTTACAGCTTTTAGAGTTTGTAAAAGATCCCCCTTAACCATGCATCTTCTGATGAAAGCATATAACCAGAAGAATAGGCAGAAGGTGCGACTGATGTTTTTGGGCCCACAGTAGTTGTGCAAATGTTTATCAAATCACTATTTTCACTAAACAAGCCCAAAAACTGTTATTTGCATACATAAACACAACATAACTTACTAAATTCCTACTAAGGCCTCATTCAATGGGGTGTGCTAAAGTGTACGCCCATGGAGGGCTGTGTTTACCCTCACAGGGATGACAGGTGTTCTATGTATCCCTGTGCAGGCAGACCCCTTCATTTCAATTGGGACACAGCGTTTGCTAGGACAGAGCTGCTGCTCCCCATCTGATTTTCATGCGAATGTAGATGCATGGCCCCAAATGCAACCACATGGATGTCAAGTTGGGGGCACGGAACACCTGTGCATTCTTGTGCCGCTGCTGTGTCCCAACTAACGTGAATAGGACAGCCTGCACAGGGATGCATGGACCACCTTTGCATTCCCGTGCAGCCGCTGTGTCCCTAATGAGAGCTATTGGTTTGTTCAGCAGAGCTGCTGAACAATTTTTGTACTATGGACCATGAAATGACCATGAGCTTATAGCAGAAGGAGGAATACCAGGTCCATACAGCGTATGGACGTGGCAGCAAAAGAGTTAAAGTCAGCAAGTACATTCATTCTGTTGCATTTTCAAGCACAGACAAAAGAGCTAAAAAGAGAAACTCTATTACTTTCACAAGGGCTCATTCTCACCAACACATTGCAGTTAAGTTAGTTCATAAAATGTCTGCATGATGCAGTTTTGGTGTTGACCTGGGTTTGCCCATTCAAGTTCATTGAATAACATTCTTTAAAAATGCAACTGGTTTTCAAATGTGTGTTCACAAATGTAAATACACAGCGAATGCATACATTTCAAGCCATCTACTGTGAATCAGTTTTTATATGCAAACTTGATACCTAGCGCCCTCCCCAACAATATGCATGCTCTCACCTTTTATGCATTATTACATTATGCTCATTGACATTACAGTTGGTATAAGAAAAGAGCAGAGGAAACCCCTGTGACAACATGTCACCTAATATTTTTATTTCCTGGTAAAGATCTGCATAGTTGTGCCTTCCATGTATCTGGTAAATACATAGAAGTGTGAACGCGCACTGTAAAGAATAACTTTCTTAGATAGGAATGCTATTTTTTTTTATTGTTATATTTTATTGGCTTATAGTCATCTACATTTTAAACATGCACAAATGTATATGTTTTACAAGGAATTGTTTAGTTGTTTTAGTTTGGGTTTCAGTTTTTTTTTTTTTTAATGTAACAACTGGCTTGTAGGTGATGAAACATTATTAGCCCTCTGACACACCTACCAGTGTCTCAGTTTAATAAAACAGACTTGTGGACTTCTGGGAATAAATGTCAGAGAACAGAATGAGTAGGATACATACTGTATATTGCAAGCAGATCTTATTAAGAATCCTTCACACTTGACCGACAAGAGACACAGTTCTGATCCGACTGACTCACCCTGCTTCCGGATATTTTGTCCTTTTTTTTTTTCTTCTTCTGTCTAAATCTCGTGAATTGAAGAACACATCAACTAAGGTAACATTTCTAATGGCAACTGGTTGCTTGAGCTAATGCCGAAAAAAAAAATTTCACTTAAGTATTTGAATTATAATACAGACCTCCTTTTGCATATGTGAACTCACATTGAAATTTCATAGGTTCAGCTTTCTGGCCTTGTTCAGGTTGGCAGGTAAAAAATAAAAATAAAAGCTTCACTAAATATATGGCACATCATATTTTTTATTGACGTAAAAATCTGTCATCCCTACTATTTTTACGTTGGCGTGGAACTTAACTGTGCCTGAGCACCACAAACCCAAAACACTATCTAATTCATTTTTACTGTTCAAAGTAAACTCACCCATCCATCCCTGTCTCCATGCTTTATTTTTGAAAAACGCCCCTCTAGAATTTCTAGCCATGGGCATTTTGAGTAAGGGCACATGATTCAGGTAGCATTTACCTCCTGGAATCCATAAAGCCTTAGCTCAGGCATGCAGGCCGGGAAGGTGTGCTTAGCTGAGAAAGCCCCTCTTCCAGATGAAAGACAAAGGAAGACTGCAGGGGTGTATGACATCATTTTGGCCTGGGCCAGAAACTGGGAAGAAACTGAATAAAAGAAAATAATGTAAACAAGTAAATATAATGGGGTCAATTCACTAACGTATACCGAATGCAATAACAGTCACGTGACTATTTGCATAAATTATTACATGCGGTAAAATAAGTCCAATTTATGGAAAAAGAGGGTATCGCTGCACCTAAGCAAGAGGGGAGCACTTTACTTCCACTTTAATTCATCTTTTATAAAGCTGTTGTCAGATGGCCAGATCCTTGGAAAAAAACTACCATTAAGGGTACAAGCAAATCTTTGTTCCCGAGCGCATTTAGTACATCTCTGATTGAAACATATGACATTTGCTAATTCATTGCTAACTTGCTATATAGCTAAGCTTAGGTAAGTTTAACTAGAAAGGTAGAGAGCTGCTTAGGTAGAAAGTATTTGTACCTTTTCGATCTGATTCTGTTGGGGGCTCTAGAGGGGTCCTCGGTTGTCTAGGACATTTCTCAGTAGCAATTTTACTAGCAAGATCTTCATGGTTCTACTATTGTGGAATGTGAGGACACTTATTTATTACAAGTACTTGTATAGCGCCATCAATTTATGCAGGGCTTTGCACTTATTGACACTGCTTTTAAAGGATTTTTACTTTTCTTTATGCTTTGTATTTCCCAACCCTATCAAGTCCTACCAACAATACATGCTGGTCATCTGCAGAGATGTACCTGGACTGTAAGCTTCCATTTCTAGTCGTCCCTTGTGAATTTGCAAGTCAATTGGCTAATGTGCTTATCAAAGGACACAGATAGAGAACTGCTGACCTGGAACAAGTATGCAGATCCAGGTCTGTATCCTGGAAAGTATTGACGTTCGAGACAGCCAGGAAACTTAGAGTTTCAAAAGGCGATCAGGAATAGCAGCCCAGTATTTATCTCAAAAGATGTTTCATTTTAGCTCTAAGCTCCCGGTCACATCAGTGCGACTTGTCATGCGATTTGATGGCTTTAAATTGCATGACAAGTCGCACCCTATTGCCCACAATGGAAGTGGTTAAATCATTGGAGTCACACCGATTTTGAAAGTAGTTTTTGCACTACTTTTTTGCATGTTCAGGTGCAACTTGCATAGACATCTGTGCATGAGATGCACAGATGTCTTCCAAGTCACACCTGAAGTCGCACTGACATGCGGCTTAGAAATCGTGCAATTGTATAAAATTGGAGGGAGGAAAAGAAAAATTTGCCATAGAACTAACAAGACGGAAACCTTTATCAAGTGGAACATATAAAATGTCAACAAGCGTCTTTCTTCTGTGGGTAACACCTTGTTTCTTTTGCATCACTGTTTATGCTTGATGGGTATTTGACCCCATCCAGTGAAATCAAACAGAATGGCACAGTTGTGTTTTATTGTGAATCCCAAACACTGTGTCTAGTGTTAGGGAGCCTTAGCGAGTAATCCTTCCTGTTGCAGTGTGGTTCCCCAGCAGCGCGGTGCACCTATGGCTTTTGTGTGGGTTACCAGCTCTTTAGATCTGGTGTTTTTGGTGTGTTTTCTGTAGATGCAGCAAAAGTTCAGTCTATGGGAATGCACAAGTAACCCACACAAAAAACATGGGTGCACTACGGGGAAATCACATCAGAGCTGTGTGAAAGGGGTCAGCTTGTAACAGCAACAGTATTATGATGACCACCATCATTAGACGGATGTGCTCATTATGAAACAAACATTTTCATCCTGACTGACATCTGATCATTTTGAAACAGATAATAACTTGAAGCATAGTTCCCCTAAGTAGGGGTTACAAAGACAATTTGTTGTTTCCGCTGGAAGGACATCATAACACTTTGTAGCCATAAAACCAAGGTCATTCCTGGCTACATGTTTAAAAATCACTGAAAGACTTTATTGTTTAGTTAATATTTCATTATGTGTTAAAATCCTCCCTGCACAACAGTTTATGGTGCACTAGATATTAATTGTGCTGACATGAGTAATGATATCAGAAGTTGCTCAGTTCACGGTGATGAAATGCGAGCAGAGGATTGGACAAATGTCTTTTATTATCCCTAATGGAAGTGCCTGTTTAATCCTTTTGCGTGCAGCAGTGCACAGTGTGTTAAGCCTCTGTCACCTTAACACCAGACATTTAATGACATTGCGGTGTCGGAGACGATGCATCCTCCTTTTTCAACTGATTTGCTGACTCTATATTAAATATGAAGTTTAATCTGCTAATATTTTAACGTTACCTTTTAGTCTTCTAATATATACCTTACTTTAGACCAAATTACATTATTACAGGGTCTCTGTGATTTTTTTTTTATGCAATGCCGGCAGATCATGGTTGGTGATCAGGGCCAGCAGGGTGCTGTACAGCGGTGGCCACAAGTTTTGAGAATGACACAAAATATTAATTTTCACAAAGTCTGCTGCCTCATTTTTTATGATGCCAATTTGCACATACTTTCGAATGTTATGAAGAATGATAAGATGAATTGAAATTGATTTCAAAGTCCCTCTGTGCCATGAAAATGAACTTAATCTCATAAAAAAAACACTTCCACTACAATTGTAAAGAAGGCTTCAGGGCACCCATGAAAGTCCAGCGAGTGCCAGGACCGTCTCCTACAGTTGATTCAGCTGTGGGATTGGGGCATCACCAGTGCAAAGCTTGCTTAGGAATGGCAGCAGGCAGGTGTGAGGGCATCTGCACACAGTGAGGAGATGACTTTTGGAGGATGGTCTGGTGTCAAGAATGGCAGCAAAGAAGCTCTTCTTTCCAGGAAAAACATCAGGGACCGACTGGTATTCTGAAAAAGGTACAGGGATTGGACTGCTGAGGACTGAGGTAAAATAATTTTCTCTGAGTACCCTTTTCGATTGTTTGGGGCATCCGGAAAAAACCCTGTCAGGAGAAGAAAAGGGGAGCTCTACCATCAGTCCTGTGTCATGCCAACAGTAAAGCATCCTGAGACCATTCATGTGTGGGGTTGCTTCTTAGCCAAGGGAGTGGGCTCACTCACAATTTTGCCTAAGAACACAGCCATGAAAAAAGAATGACGAAGTAAGGGTTTGTTAGGGACTTTGATGATGCCATGTCCTGGTAAGGACATGTAATTCCATCCCTAGGGACTTTAGATGAAACCATGACCTGGTGGGGTCATGCTTTTCCATCCCATTTAATTGAAGAGGAGGAGAGCAAGGGGGGTGGGACTTTGTGTGAAGCACAAGGTAGCAACAGAATTACTTTCTGAATATGTAGAAATTGTATTGGTTATGACAATAATACATACATAAAATGCTGATACATGAGTATATATAACATTAGTGTCAATAATTGCATATTTAACATATTGGTAACAATAATAGCTCATAATAAAACAGCAATAACATTCCAAAGTTCACCAAAACCAAAATTGGGTAAGATAATTAGTGCAGGAAGGTCTGCAGGACCTGTTGCTTCCCTAGGCTTGTGGGTAAGGTGATACAGTAATAGTTTAAAATTCAAGTAGAAATTGGTAGAAGCATGGCTATTGATTGGTAGCTCTATGTGTTTCATGGTTTTTGAACCACTCATCAGGAGCAAGGCACGTGATGATTCAATAATGAAGTAGTAAAATACAGATAAACAAATTAAAATAATAAATAAAATGAACAGGGGAAGGGTAGATAAACCCTGCACAAGGTACATGTTAACTTACTCGGGTACATAAATTGGTGATAGGGTGGCAGGGCGCCACAAGCCATCCAGGGACACCCCCAACTGGGAGCTGAGGTGGACAGCCCGGGATAGGCAACCCATACAAGCTGGAACCAGGGCAGGCTTTGAGATAGCGAAGCACTCCTGTGAAAGGAGTGAAAAAATGGAGTGAGCCAAGCAGGTCCATGGGAGATGGGGATGGAAAGAAGAAGTGGGCAAGGGGCCCGTGCTGGTGAGAGGAAAGTCAAGTAGGGCAGTGAGGGCTGACCAAACTAGGGTGGTAAATAGCAAGGTGACCAAAGGATGTGCATAAAGCGGAGGTGGGTAAGGAATTAATTACCCACTGAGGACCGTGCGAAGGTGGATGAGTGTAGGCACGTGAGAAGTGCACAGTTACCAGGATTGAGTGGAGTGTGTGGGGGAGAAAGGGCCCCAGCTGCGTGTGATCCGGTGTGTGGAGAGCCTCAAAATGCCAGACACTGCCCAGGGAATCATCCATATGTGTGCCACCGACGTCACGGTGCGTGGGCGTTCCTGGGTGACACACATATGGATGCTAGTATATTGCTATTTCATCATAGAAACATCACGTGCCTTGCTCCTGATGAGTGGTTCAAAAACCACGAAACGTGTAGAGCTACCAATAGCTGTGCTTCTACCAATTTCTACTTGAATTTTAAGCTATTACTGTATTACCTACCCACAGGCCTGGGGAGGCAACAGGTCCGGCAGACCTTACCACGCTAATTATCTTACCCAATTTTGGTTTTGGTGAACTTTGGAATGTTATTGCGGTTTTAAATATGAGCTATTATTGTTACCAATATGTAATTATTTACACTAATGCTATATATACTCATGTATCAGCATTTTATGTATGTATTATTGTCATAACCAATACAATTTCTACATATTCACCAAGTAATTCTGTTGCTACCTTGTGCTTCACACAAAGTCCCACCCCCCCTTGCTCTCCTCCTCTTCAATGAATAAAGAATGGTACAAATTCATCATCTGAGAGCAACTTCTCCCAACCATCCAAAAACAGCTTAGCTTGGTGAGGAACAATGCCTATCCAGCATGATGGAGCACTTTGTCATAAGGCATAAGCAATAACTAAATGGCTTGGGGAACAAAACATTGAAATTTTGGGTCCATGGCCTGGAAACTCCCCAGACCTTAATCCCATTGAGAACTTGTAGTCAATCCTCAAAAGGCAGGTGTACAAAAAAAAAAATTCTTGACAACTCCAAGCATTGATTATGCAAGAATGGGCTGCCATCAATCAGGATGTGGCCCAGAAGTTGATTGACAGCATGCCAGGGCAAATATTGATTCTGCTTAAACTTCATGTAATTGTCAATAAAAAGCCTTTGACACTTATAAAATGCTTGTAATTATACTTCAGTATGCCATAGTAACATTTGACAAAAATATCTAAAAACTCTGAAGCAACAGACTTTGTGAAAATGAATATTTTTGTCATTCTCAAAACTTTTGGCCATGGCTATACATAGCTTCCTGAAAACATCACATTACCCTTCCTCAGTACTCCTCTTAGGAGCCCTATACCCTGAAGCAAGCAGCAGGCTGGCTCTTGGGAAGAATTATTCAATGGCTTGATGAGTGGATGTCAGTCTAGAGAACTGTATTTGCACACAGACTAGGTAACACCCACATGTGATGCTGAGCCTCCATGATTAAAGGAATCGATATCCGAACAAATTTTCCTGTGAAAATCAGAAATATTGTGCGTTTTTGTGATCTGATGGAGCCACCATTGATTTTGAAATTCGCCAAACCAAGCCTACAATTTCACCTCATGTTGCTACAGAAAATAATTTTCGTGGCCGGAAATCTTTTCTTTTTAGGTCACAGCTTGTGCACATTTAATTTTTGATTATTTCTCGCATGATTTTCCCATCATTGATTAAAAATCAGTTTTAACAAAAAAATTCCAATATGCCCGATCACTCAATTTCATTGGCCACGTGAAAACTGGCCATCATTGCAGCCCACTAATGGTGCAAAATTTAAAAAAAATTCTGTGAAGTTACATAGTAAATCCGGTTAAAAAAAAGACACAAGTCCATCTAGTTCAACCAGAATCTGTGCTGAGCTGAGCGGCTTCCTGTTCGTTCACTAACGAAAGCATAGCAAACAGTTTACTATGCTTCAGTGATCAATGAACACCGTGAGTAATTGTGTCTTCACTGTGTTCATTTGGAAAAGGGAGGAGCCAGTAAATAACATATTAACTAGCCCGTTCCTTCGCTCTCCATCCTGAAACATCCCCCAGCAGCATGGGGGGGAAATCGGCACTGCACAGAGTGATTAGGATGTGCCCAGCCACTCGCCTATGCTAATCAGTGCTGCAGCCATTGACTGCAGCAGCTGATCGAATGCTGTTTTTTTTTTTTTTTAGCAAGATTGTTTGACAGAAGCCAGTCTAAGGATTGACTTCTGAATAGAGAGGGCTACACACAGATCGAAATTCAGCCATTTCCTGCTAAACCAGCCAAATTTCACTTTGTGTGTACCCAGCTTTTGGCTGAACACTTTAACCACTTGGCGCCTGTGCTATAGTCGAAAGACAGCTACAGCGCGGGCTTAAAATGCCGGGAGGATGTCAATGGACGTCCTCCCATGTGTGCCGTGCTCTGTGAATGCCAAGTCCTCGGGACTCGGCTGATCACAGATTGGGGTAAAGGGCACAGCGGCCCTTTGCCACGTAATCAGCTGTCAGCCAATGACAGCTGAGCATGGAAGTACACAGAAGACGGTTATCGGCTTTTTTTACCCTCACACTGACAGCGTGAGGAAAAAAAAAGAAAGCCGTTAACCGGCTTCTGTTATAGGGACATCGGCAACCTCAGTGCCCACCCCACCTACCAGTGTCCATCAGTGCTGCCAATCAGTGCTGCCTCATCAGTGCAGCCTCATCCGTGTCTCCTGACCAGTGCCACCTCATAAGTGCCACCTGTTAGTGCCACCTATCAGTGCAGCCTATCAGTGAAGTAGAAAAATTACCTGTGTGCAAAATTTTATACCACACTATAAGAAAATGTTTGTGTTTTTTTCAAAATTTTCTGTCTTTTTTTGTTTAGCAAAAAATAAAAAACCCAGTGGTGAATAAATGCTCCCCAAAAAAGTTTTATTTGTGTGAAAAAAATTATAAAAATGTAATTTGGGTACAGCGTTGCAAGACCGCGCAATTGTCATTCAAAGTGTGACAGTGCTGAAAGCTGAAAATTGGCCTGAGAAGGTAGGTAGTAAAAGTGCCCAATAAGCAAGTGGTTGAATGAAAGTTTTTTTGTTTTCTTGGGGGTTTTTTTTACCATTTGTTTTATACTTTGCAAAATCTGCTCAGCTGCATGGACTGGATTTACTACTCCAAACCACAAATCTCTTTTAAATACTTTCCAATTTTTCTTGATGCTTTTCTCCTCTAGCCAGTGTTGTCTGCAGTCAGTTGTATCTGTAATATTTTATTTCAGATCATGATTTCCTCATTACAGGTGCTTTTTTTCTGGCATCTGAAGGCAGCCTCTTGTCTAAGTCCATGACTTAGTTCTTTATTTACCATGACAACAGTATTTAGTGAGCAATAAAGTGAATATATGGTAGAATTTGCTGCTGAAGCTGTGTCAGGTCATCAGTTAAAGCTTTTTCCCCACAAGCCACTCTTTGACACGTCTGTGTACAAGAGATGTCTTGAGTTGTTCCCGGTGCAGTCTAGTATTTTTTAGAGTGGCTTGTCTTGTGAGTTATTCTTGGAAGCTGATTTTGGTTCAGAAAACTGTTTGGATTATTTTATTAATGGAAAAATCCTATGGCAATTTTTCTGTAACATTAGGCATGGAAATTTTATATTTCGTTAGTTTTACACCAGTGTTTTGTGGCATGTAAGACTACAAATGATCATTTCTAATCTTCTCAAACTTTGACTAATAGAATCTTTTTAATTGAAGCTTGTATAATGTTTATATTATTATTATTATTATTATTATTATTATTATTATTATTATTATTATTATAATCTTCTTGTGCCTAGGTATTCCTTGAGACTTTTAGTTGTGTATGTTTTTAAAGCGGAGTTCCCATTATAAAAAAAAAAATTAAAAGTTAGCAGCTACAAATACTGCCGCTGCTGACTTTAAATAATTGGACACTCACCTGTCCCAGGGTCCAGCGATGCGGGGGATCGAAGCCCCGCTCGTCTCCCCCTCCACTCGGCGGCGCCGGCATTTTAACTGTGGGCACCCGGCTGTGGCTTCACAGCCAGGCACCCGCTGCGCATGCGCGAGCTGTGACTGGCCGCTCTATCTTCTGGGACCTGTCACGTGTCCCAGATGATTGCCTAGAGGTGATCTCCCTTCCTGCACCCAGGGAAGTGACGTCTGGAGCCCAGGCGCTGAAGGAGGCAGACTAGGAGGGACCCCCTAACAACAGGCATTTAGAGGTGAGTAAAAAAAAGATTTCTCCAAATGTTTTTTTTTTATTTTTTTTAAGCACATTCATATTTTTTTTTTTGGGGTGGAACTCCACTTTAAGTATGAGATCATCTAAGGCACTGCTTTCTGAACCTCTCCTGCTACTTAAATATTTTCCTCTCAGTCTTTAGGCCAATGGTCGCCAACCTTTTCGGACCTCGTAAACCACTAAACCCACAATTTTAAATTCACTAACATTAATTTTACATGCCTTATACACACAATTCTCTGGCTCTCCGCTTCCCTCCCCCTGAATCACACTTCTGTCTTATACACACAATGCTCCAGCTCTCTTTGTGCCCCATTATTGGTGTCAGTGGGAGGAATAATGCCCCATCGTTGGTTTTCTTTGGGAAAAATAGTGCCCCATCATTGGTTTCAGTGGGAGAAATAGTGCCCCAACGTGGGTGTCAGTGAGCGTTATAGTGCCTCATAGTTGGTATCATTGGGAGGAAAGGTGCCCCAACGTTGGTGTCAGTGGCAGGAACCTTGCCCCTTCTTTGGTTTCAGTGGGAAGAATAGTCCATGTGTCTTATGGACTCATAGATCAGGTCTCAGGAGCGAGCACGCCCCATAGCAAGCGGCTTACTATTGGGTGCACTGGTCAAGGGGGAGGCGCCAGTAGTGCCAACAAGGGACTCAAGAAGAGGAGGATTTGGACTGATCTGTGCAAAACCACTGCACATAGCAGGTAAGTATGACATTTTTTTTTGTTTGTTCTTTAAAGCCGAACCATCAATACCACTTTAAGTTGCGAGGTGGAACCTCACGCAGATGCTTGAATTGGATTGAGGTCTGGAGAATTTGGAGACCAAGTCAAGACCGCAAACTCCTTTTCGAATCATTCTTGAATTCATCAGACCTGGCCACCTTCTTCCATTGCTCTGTGGTCCAGTTCTGATGGTCACTTGCCCATTTTAGGCGCTCTTTACTGTGAACATGGGTCAGCATGGGCACCCTGACCAGTCTGCAGCCCCATATGGAGCAAACTGTGATGCACCTTCTATTGAAACCAGCATTACCCTTTTCAGCAATTTGAGCTACAATAGCTCTTCTACTGGATTGGACTTCACAGGCCAGCCCTTGCTTCCTACATGCATGAATAGGCATAGACCGCCCATGACCCTGGCACTGTTTTGCCAGTTTTCATTCCTTGGACCACTTTTAGTATATATAAAATAAAATGTGTGTCTGTATGTACACAGTCTTACATTTGGATACTTGTTATATTGGCATATTTCACGCTCTTACATTTGGATGCTTTTTATGTAAGCATATTTTATTGCTGCTTATAACTCTGGAAAAAATATATTTGAGGTTCACTCACTGGATAGAGCCCTGCTTGTGGTTATTAAAGGAGTGATGACTAGTAAACTTATACACATATTAGACTTCAGTTGGCAGTTAGAACAGTACATTATTTATATCAAACATTTTTTTTGGAAAGGATCCAGTAATGTGTTATCCTATAAAAGAACCAACCAGTGTGAAGCTAGCATCTTTGCAGCCCCTCCATAGGGAAATAGTACTGGAGCTGACCTTAAGATGTTAGCATGGTTTGGCAAGGAGAAAACAGGCTTCATGTTTTGTCCTGTCCATTCCAAGTCAGCCGTCACCCATTTGTAAAATGAATGCCCTACACATACTGCGTAAAAAGCTCTTGCCCTGCAGTGAAAAACATGTTTTTCTCTTTCATACAGATAAACACATGACCCAGCAGTGCTTCGTACACTGGTCTCCCCTGTATGACTTCTCTGATGAAATGAGCACAGTTGACGTTTTGCGGTCAAAGAAAAAAAAAAAAGCATTATTGATTTTCTCGGAAGTCTAATGGGTCCATTCATGGCTATGCTCTCCTAATCCAGTTTCCATGTGTTTTGCATGCATGAAAAATAGAACTCATTGCCATTCATCGTGTTCCTTCATTCTGTGTGTAGTCTGCTGTCAGTATTTCATAATGTGCCATCTGTACATAGAGTTTGTAGTCTTCCAGGGAAGAATGCAGGTTAGGTGTGCAGGTGAACACAAGAATTCAGTTCAGGTGTGGGAGTGGAAACATGCATCAGGATTGGTGACTGCATTTTGCCAAGTCTGGTAAACATCTTGACATCACTGCTGTTCCGTCACCTAGGGTCATCAAATCCAATTCATGGGAAGAATAGTCCATGTGTCCTATAAACGCATAGATCAGGTCTCAGGAGCGAGCATGCACCAGTGCCCCCATAGCAAGCGGCTTACTATTGGGGGCACTGGTCAAGGGGGAGGAGCGCCAACGGGGGACCCAAGAAGAGGAGGATTGAGACTTCTCTGTGCAGTCTGGTAAACATCTTGACATCACTGCTGTTCCGCTGCCTATGGTTGTCAAATCCATTTCATGCAATAAGCATCAATAGGGTTGATTGAAACTGGTGGTAAAACTATCAGTGCTGAGTGGTTTTGTATTTGTTTCCATCTTTACCATTTGTGTATGAGGTGCAATTTGCCCTGCCACCAGAGTCAGTCTCATAACAGAAGTTCTTGCTAGTCAGAAAAGAAGCATAATTAACTCATAAATATTTAACTTTATTGAAGATATTTGTATACACTAAATTATTTGGATTTTTTTTTAAATGAACATGCTATGTAGATGTACATGAATATGTTTAGTGATCAGTTTTAGTATGTAATTAGTTCTTTTAGTGTTATTTTTTACATTTCAGGTGTAGACAGATTTATCAAAGTGGTCCATTACAACATGTTAGACTCTAGAGAGAACAGTAAATAAAGACAACTGCTTCCAGGCACAGCCAGAAAGAGGCTGGTAGACAGTGATGTGTTTTACAGGCCAACGCTCTGAGTAGAAACCAAGTACAGGATATATTAGAACAGTGCAATCATTCCTGTTGGGATTGTGAAGGCTGAAGGTTTTTTTTTTACCTTCATGCATTTTATGTATGAAGGTAAAAACCTTCTGTGTGCTGCTTCCCCCGCAGCCCCTGAGCTCCATCTCAATCCAGTGATTTGCATGAGAGCTGCTGCTGTCCTGGTCCTCTGCATCCTCATTGGCTAAGATGCAGGAGCCATTGGCTCCCGCTGCTGTCAATCACAACCAGTGAGGAGGGACCGGAGGGCAGGGCTTAGTCCTGTTTTGGGTGTCTTATGGATATACCGAGCGGGGCTCAGGAGTGAGCACGTACAAGTGCCCCAATAGCAAGTGGTTTACTATGGGGGCACTCAGCAGTGGGAATAGCCCAGAGTGCCGGCGGTGGACTCGCAAAGAGGAGAATCGGGGATGCTCTGTGCAAAGCCATTGCACAGAGCAGGTAAGTACAACATGTTTAGGGTTTTTTGGTTTTATTTTTTTTAAATGGAGCCTTTAGTACCACTGTACGCTGGCCATTTGTGCGTTAAAATTCAGCTGGTTCAGTGGGGACCGAACATATTTCAATCCATGCATTTGCAAGGAGGTTGCACAGAAGTCAGTCCACCAATTGACTTCTGTACAACCGCCCTGTTGGACTTTCCCCACCCGATCAGTACTGCAGGTTATAGTCCATGACACTGATCAGTGTGTTCTGCCAATGGGGAAGTCTCCCCGCTGTGAGAATACAATAGCTCAGCAGGGAGTATTCCCACATCAATTGTGTGGTTCCAACCGTTGGTTTACACTGCTATTCATGGACACAATTGAGTGGACCCTTTTTTTTAATAGTGACTTATCATAGGACAATTAAAGAATACACTGGGTTTTTTTTCTACAGCCCAGGTTAAAGGTGAACCTGACCATAGCCATTCTGTGGATGGATGAATCTGTTCCTTTAATCTATGGCCAGCTTTATTCACAATAGTCTCCCAACCCCTCTTGGCTGCTACCCTTACCTGCTGTGATGACCATCTCCAGCCACTCATGCCAGTGAGTGTAATGGTCTGAACATTTGAAAACATCACTACATAGCGAGCATTATGATGCTGCACAGCTTTTGGAGTTGTGTAGTGAAATTTTCAAACAACCGTTACCAGTTGGCATGGACAGTAACCCCTATCTGATGTAAACCTCAGACATGAAATATGAGCAAAGCACATCTCTTCATTTTGTGTACTTGTCTCAATCCAGAGCACTAAAAAAGTGTCACTTTTGTCTGCTGCTTCCTTCCCGCTCTATCAGCAGGAATCACTTCTGACAAGTTTTCCTGACACCAAGAGAAAAACGGTGACGGGAGGGAGCTCCAGATAATTGATAATTTCAGCTCTGTTCCTGTGTGCTGTGTGAAGGGGGTGTCCCTTTCCTCCAATCAGCTGTCAGAGCTCTACTCTGAGCTCTGCAGAATGTAACTTCAGCTCTCCGCCCCCTTTTTCTGAACGCTCAGAAAAGTTTTAAAATTATGTAGATGGCTGTAGAGAAGAAAGGGATGCAAGTAGACAGGCATAACGTATGTAGGAGGATGTTTCATCACTGGATATATAAGGCTTTACACGGAAATGATTGAGTTTGACAAATATATTTCATAAAATACTTGTGTTAACCTGTTTTTTTTATTATTATTCATCTTAACAATGCTGATCTCCATGGCTGCATGGCATTTCTCAATATATATTATTGCATATGATTTATAGAAAGGTGTTGTACTTGCTGCAGTGCAATAAAGTCCTAGTTTTAAGTTGTAAATTTTATTTGTAGAAGTAATTGTTGGATAAATTGTGGTACCTGTGATAACTGAATGTGTTCTCATCCAGTGTTTTTTTTTATCCATTTTTAATGCTATATTTTAGCTATTGCATCAATTGTTTGTGTATGTTACATCTGCGGAAAAATAATAATAAAAACTATAGTAATGACCTTCATTTTCTTTGTTGCAAGGGTGCCTATAAGACTACAGTTGCAATTTATTTAATTTTTTAAATATTGGTGGAATTCATAACCAACGCACACTGCTGCCGCTGGGAGGAATCTGACACATTTCTTCTTTGGCACTGGCCACAGATCCCAGTCCTAGCCTGGCCGCAGTACAACTCTCAATATACTAATCACAACCTGACAACAGAAAGCCATAGACGTTCAAATGCCTTAACATATTGCGCACAACTCATAAACCTTCTGAATAAGAACCTTTTGCGTCAAGGCATTTAGAAGCTGTTGCAGTCTTTTTTACCAGTCTTTGAGCAAATAGCTTTTTGGTTTTAGACCTGGCTGTAATAGATTGTGTTTTCTTTATATTCTGTAATAGTGGAGTTCATGTTTGATTTATCAATGTCTGGTTTTCCAAATCGCTTGTCTTTCATTTATAACATTGTATTTTCGCATCCTTATGTTACCCATTAGCATCTGTTCATACTCGTCACTCATAGTAACAAGGTCATAAGTGGGAAACCTCATGTTTCATTTTTCAGAGACCTTTATTTGGATCAGGTTTCAGTTTCTGTAAATCTCTTTTGGTACCATTATGGGACAGGGATCTGTCAGTACTTTCAAAATGTATGTTTCAATTAAAACTCTGATTGGGCAGCACAGCAGCTAAGTGGTTAGCACTTCTGCCTGTCAGCACTAGGGTCGTTGGTTTGAATCCCAACCATGACACTACCTTCCTGGTGTTTGCATGTTCTTCATTTGCTTGCGTGGGCTTCCTCCGGGTACCCTGTTTTTCCTCCCACACTTCAAAGATATGCTGGTTAATTGGATCCTGTCTAAATTGTCCCTAGTATGTGCATGTATGAATGTGAATTAGGCTGGCCATAGTTTGAATCTTGGCCGGCTCAGCAGGAACCAGCTCAGATTCAAACCATGTATGAGCAGGCTGAATGTACCCAGTTTATTTGATCAACTGGTACAACCAGCCTGCCAGATTTCACATGCAATTATCGCTAGCTGCTGGTATAGCCACTAACCATGATCACTGTGGGGAGAATACAATGGTTTTGTGGGAGAGATTCTCCTGTCAACACTGTGTTGATGGGGGAATCAAGCAAATTTCTTTCCCGCAACCAAGAAGAAATGTTAAGGTTTGTAAATTATCTGCGCTATACAAGTACCTGTAATAAATATTTGTTTCGATAGGCAGGAGCGGTATTTGGGGTGCAAAGGATCGTCATCGATCCGTGATCCGATCCGCGGAGGTTGATCCGTATGGGACACCTCTGTGGCCTCGGCCATAGGAAAGGCCACGGCTTTGGCCTAGCTCCGGAGCGGCGGCCATCTTGGTACACCCGGCGGCCGTTTAGCACATCGAATGACGGATCTCTCTCTCCCCTCTGTGTACTCATCTGTACAGTGGAGGGGAGAGATCGGATGGCAGCAGTGCCAATACTCTGCAATGCCCTGCCATAATACCCTGCTGCAATGCCCTGCCAATGCCCTGCCAATAGGGAGATTGTGGATATTACTGTGGGGGAGATTTTTTTTTTTTGTTGATCTGAAAATGATCCGAACCGTGACTCCTGATCCGAGGAACGATCCGAACCGTGAGTTTTTTGATCCGTTGCACCCCTAAGCGGTATACACATACGCTCCAAAGATGCTGCTAGCAGGACTTTTTTTAGCGTCCTGCCAGCGTGCACCGCTCTAGTGTGAAAGCCCTCGGGGCTTTCATATTGGAGACACAGGAGCGGCTCTTTCAGGGCACTTTGCAGGCACTATTTTTAGTGTGAAAGGGAACTACAGGGAAAATCCGTTTTATGGAAGCCTTGAAAGTCATAAGGTGTAGACACTGTAAGGCCCCTTTCACACGGGCTGTCCGATCAGGTCCACTTGTCAGTTTTTCAATTGGACCCTTGAGAGTCCCACTCTTCTCTATGGAGCGGTGGATGTCCGCTGACATCCGCAGCCATCCGATCCTGTCCTTCAGAAACAGATGGATGGCGATCCTATTTTCCATCCGTCCAGCGGGTTGGATCGGATGGAAACGGCTATGCGGCTGGTTTACATCTGATTGCTGAGTGGACACGGACTTGTCATCTGCCTGCTCAGCAGGGATCAGTAAAGAGATCTCCTGCTGAGCAAGCGGATTCCGCTTAGCGGAGACGCCCATGTGAAAGCAGCCTCAGTGATATTTCTGGCAACCAGTAATAGCGAATGCTAAGCACTTGTTCATTGCTCCTTATTGTGCAACACAGTCTGTCAGTTCCAGCCTTGGGAGTCTCCAGTGGGCCAAAGGAAAACTCATAAAGCACCCCATTTTAAAAGTGTTTGTGGTATCAAAAAATTGTGTATGTGTGTGTATATATATATATATATATATATATATATATATATATATATATATATATATATATATATATATAATGTGTGTGTGTGTATGTAAAGATATATAATATCTATAGACTATTTTTGAGCAGTATGAAAACCCCCAAATATCTATTCCAGATCAGATCACATGAGTCATTAGTTCAAACTATGCACTGATTGATCAAGATCTGTAACTGGTTAACCTAAACTATACAAGCACTGACGTTTGTTCAAGGCAGTGCAGACAGCTGTGCACATCATAGGCTTGATGAATTAGCTCATTAATCTCTCTTTGCTCATGTTCACAGAGGTCATCCTGGGTTTCATACGTTTTACTAGTACTGAACAGATTAGTTCAAATATGTATATATAGCTGGAAGGATTTTATCAAGCCATTTCTTCCACAGCGGAATTAAACATTTAGTCTTCTGGAAATAGACAAGCCCTACTGGAGTTTATTCAAGCAACTGTATTACAGTGTTCAGTCAGACAAAATAAAATACTTACATTAATAGTGGTGTTACATAATAATGCTGGTTATGTAATCCCAGCCTGTGCAAAAAATAAAGCATTCCAGAAAGTCAGAGTCCTAGAATACTGTACTATAATTTAAACCCATGTATCCAGATTAAAAAAAAAAAAAAAAACCCTCCTGGCTTTGCTATTCGTAGCATGTACATGTAAGGGAGAGGCATAGGTCAACCAAGAATGCCAATACTAATGGGTGAGATAAATATTCATACAACATTGATTTGGGTGCATTTGGCTATTACTATGCAAAATCATTGCTACTGGTGTTTATGCAATTTTTACTGTAAATACAGATATTTAGTGACCACTAATTTGAATACCATCAGATTGTATGTGTATTTACGCACGCACCTTAAAGTAGTTGTAAACCCCGTTCATGAAATCTGACCTGGGCATATATATATATATATATATGTGTGTATATGTAGTGTTTACTTATCTCTCTCCAGAGCACTAAGATCCATGTCTTTCTGCTGCTCTGTCCCTCAGAGTTATCAGCACGATAACTTCTGACAAGCTCTCCGACACAGGAGATAAAAGCTGCTGGAAATTTGTGTCGGGGAGGGAGCTTAGATATAGATTAGCAGAGAGCTTGTCTATTTGGACTGCAGCTCTGCAAGTATCTTTGTTCATCTGCCTACCCTATGTAAAAAAAGCTGTGTACGTTTTTTCAGCCTGCTCCAGTCTCGTTATATAATCCCACAGCTCTGGGCTCATCTGTGTTAGGAAGTTCATGACAACGTCTGGGAACTCTGGGAGTGGTGATGTCATCTATGGCCTCCCTGTTTTCCCCTGCAGCTGCCACTCCATGACATGGGGGAGTCAGAGTTGTGGGATCATGTGATTAGAGCAGACTGAAAAAAAGTTCAATATACCTACCTTTTTTAACTTAGGATTGGCAGGATCTTGCACTTTCTCTGATTCAAAGCCCCTCACATGCTCTTTCAGTAGATGCAGTAGCTTTTTGAGAGCTCACTGCTGTGATGGTGGAGTTGAGCAGTAACAGCGGGGAGTGTCTTTAGCAATATCCTAGAAACAACGCAGTACAGACAGTACCTGGGTTACAAACAAGATCTGTAGGTTTGCTCTTAAGTTACATTTTTTATGTAAGGAACAGTTACTTTAATTTTAAGTCTTTTTGGATAGCATAGAGAAGGGGTAACACCCCTGTAACATTTGTTTTGCTGTCTGTGCCCCAGTTCAGAAGATTTCACCTCACTTTCTGTCCCTATGACAATTAGATTTTAGGTTGCTGAGGAATTTTTCTTCCTAGGGATAGATTTCCTCTCACTTCCCGTTTCCCTGCATTTGTAAGTATCAGTTGTTTGTAAGTCGGATGTTTGTAACTTAGGGACTGCCTGTACAGGAGGATTCCATCTATGGGAGTTATTCAGTTAGGCTTCGTGAGGTATGTAAATTACCTATACCTATAGCAAGGGCATTATTCAGGCTACATTCACACTTAGCTGAATGCTTTCAGGCATTTTTTCCAAGCATTTTTTTCAGCTGTTTTTGTGAGCAGATTTGCAAATATAATAGGCATTTTTTTCAGCTGTTTTTCAACTAAAAGGTGTGGAGTTCTGCTTAAAAAGAGAGAGCTGTTTGAGCAGAAAATCCAGTGACAAAACGCTTAAACAAAATGCTCATGTCGCATTTTTCAAGACATTTCCATTCAAGTCTATGGGGGCAAAAACACTCAAATGTGCCTGAAAAGTAGTTTATGTATTTTTTTTAAGTGAAAGGCATTTTGCTACAGGTGACAAAATGCTCAAATGTGAACAGGCCATTGAAATAAATGGGATTTTACTTGTTGAGTGTTTTTAAGTGTTGAGCTAAGAGCTGAAAAACGGGATCTCAAAGAGGAGCTTCAGTCAGTTTGTAAAAAAATTAAAAAGTCAGCAGCTACAAATATGGTAGCTGCTGACTTTTAATAAAAGAACATTTATCTGTCAGGGATCTAGCACTGTCCTCACCCGGGCCGGCTCTTCATCGGTCTTCAGGTCCCTGGCGCCAGCATGTTTACTGTGGAAAGCTGGCTGTGATTCGCCACTGTGCATGTGAGAGCCATGCAGCACAATCTGGTTCTGCAGCCTCCTGGGACCTGTAACGTGTTCCTAGAGGTTGTGGGCAGGGAGGGGGGGAGAACTTTTGCTCCGATCTCCTATGCAGTGGGGGTGGAAATGGGGACCGGGTACCTGTCAAAACTGTACCTACCCCCCCCCCCCCAAAGAAAAAAAAAATTCAAATATGATAGAGATGGGGGAAGAGAAGGAAAAGTGGAGTTTCCCCTTGCTTGCATAGGCCTCTTGTTGACATTTTGTGATCAATAAGGTCACCGTTACCAAAAAGATTGGCTTATAGGAATGAAGGTTGTAATGCAGCCTATTGCCTTTGGTCCAGATTACAATGGCAATCACTCATTTTCCTATACTACTCTTATGTCATGTTTATTGTACTGTAGATTTATTTAAGCCAGATAATCCTGTCTGAATACTGTTGCATTTGTGTTTTGAAATACAGAACACTCTTACTTGGGTCAAATTTCTGGTTAGCATTTCAGATGGCTGAGTGCCATATCTATTTGGCATTCTGCCATATCCTTGGTGGGCCCATATAACTGAAGTAGCATTCCACCAGGAGGTGTTCTCTTGACTGACAACAAGGATGTAACACTGGCAGGATCACTAGACAGCTGTGATAACAGAGCTGCGATATCCGCAACATATTTTTTTTTTACTAGAAAAAGTTTTTTCTTCATTTGTGTTATTTTTCAACAGATGTTGTCCTTGACTGGTGTATTGTGTCACATCTAGTTGTGAAAACTGTTTAAATGTGTTTCCTTTTCGGTTAAGGAGACCCATTATATCCTATTTTTTTCCTGGCCTCTCTTTGAGTCTGTGTGCAAAAACAGTGTTTTTGCACACAGTCTTTGGCATCTATAAGTAGCTTTAGGTAGAACTATTTTTCATTTTTTAAATACACAATATACTTGCCCATCACCTTCATAATTAAATGCTCCCCAGTTGCATGTAGTTGCATAAGTAGAACCACTCCTCACAATGTATAAGAGCAATTCTGTGGGGTGAGAAATGGCCCATTTATTCCCCCCCCCCCACACACACACACACACACACACACACTTTGGTCCTAGGGCTGCAACTTATAATTATTTGCATCATCAATTAGCTGGCAAATTTATTGTTTTGATCAATTATTCAAATAAAAATCTCAGTGTGATGTATAATTTATTTAATATTTAAAGTTTAAAAAAAGACAATTTTTTTAAATAAATGTAATTCTAATGCCTTATATTGCCTCCAGTCTGTCAGCCTCCAGCTTCTCTAGGTTCAGATGCTGATCTTCCCTGCACAGAGCCCTTAAAGTTATTGTAAACGTTTAACTTTTTTTTTTTTTTTTGAATAAACATTTAATACTTGCAATGGTTTTGCACAGAGCAGCCCTGGTTCTCCTATTCTGGGGTCCCCTACCAGCGCTTCTGGCTCCTCCTACCTTCAGAGCGTTCCTATAGCAGGCCGCAATGTAGAGTGCCCCCCTAGCATGGTAAAAAACTTCTGCCTTTAGAATCACTTTAAATCACTACTTTCTTCTGTCCAAGACTACATGTCCCATGAGGCATTGCTCCTCACACATTCAAATTCACAAGTTCCCAAGCACTTTTTGACATGTATGGACGGTGTATTGAGCTGTATGTATTCTGCACTGTATTTCCTGATATGTAAACAAATAATGCATTCTGTATGCAGGTCAACCAATCAATTATGAAAATAGTTGACAACTATTTGCATAATCGATTATGTTGATTCGTTCTTTCAGCCCTAGTTTAGACCAGGATCTAAATATAGATCAAACTGTTTAGACCAGAATCTAAAAATAGATAGTGGATCTAAAAAAAGATTTAATTGTTTAACCACTTGCCTACTGGGCACTTAACCCCCTTTCCTGCCCAGACCAATTTTCAGCCTTCAGACTTTCAGTGCTCTCACACTTTGACAATTACTCAGGCATGTAATACTGTACCCAGATGATTTTTTTGCCCTTTTTTTTCTTACAAATAGAGCTTTATTTTGGTGGTATTTGATCACCTCTGGGTTTTTTATTTTTTGCGCTATAAATGAAAAAAGACAGAAATTTTTTTTAAAAACGCGCATTTTTCTTAGTTTCTGTGATAAAATTTTGCAAATTAATTTTTCTTCATACATTTTGGCAACAATTTATACTGCTACATATCTTTGGTAAAAATGACCCAAATTAGTGGATATTATTTTGTCTGTGTGAAAGTTAGAGAGTCTACAAGCTGTGGTGCAAATCATAAAATAATTGATCACACCTGATGTACTAGTGGCCTATCTCATTTCTTGTGACCCGAACAAGTCAGGAAAGTACAAATACCCCCCAAATGACCCCTTTTTTGAAAGTAGACATTCCAAGGTATTTAGTAAGATGCACGGTGAGGTATTTGATGTCATATTTTCCCACAATTATTTGCAAAATGAAGATTGTCATTGTAATAGGTTATTTCTCTCACATGGCATGTGTATACCACAAATAACGCCCCAAAATACATTCTGCTACTCCTCCTAAGTATGGCGATACCACATGTGTGGGACTTTTTCACAGCCTAGCCACATAGAGAGGCCCAACATGCAGGGAGCACCATCAGGTGTTCTAGGAGCATAAATTATACATCTAACTTGTTGACTACCTATTACACTTTTGAAGGCCCACAAAATGACCCCATTTTGGAAAGCTAACAGCCCAACGTATAATCTATGAGGCATAATTAGTCTTTTGAACGGTCCATTTTTTTCCAGAAGTTTTTGGAAAATGTGCAAAAAAAAAAAAACCGCATTTTTTTTTTTTACACAAAGTTATCCATTTATGGGAGTTTTCCAACACATAGCATGTACATAGCAAAAATGACACACCAAAAATACATTCTTCTACTCCTCCTGAGTATGGCGATACCACATGTGTGAGACATTTTAACACAGCCTGGCCACATACAGAGGCCCAACATGCAAGGAACACCGTCAGGTGTTCTAGGGACACATAGCATGCACATACCAAGAATTATACCCCATAATACATTCTGATGAGCAAAGAGTAAACAAAAGATTTCCTGTGGTTTTAGTAGCGCAGTTGTCCACAGAAGGATAGCACTGGTCCAGTCAGCAAAAGCGAACGCAATTGTCCAGGCAACAGGCAGGAATACTGACCATAGTCAGTACAGGCAGCAGGCAGGGATACTGTCCATATACAGTCCAGGGTCAGTGCAGGCAGAGATTGTCAGCAGTTCCAAAATTTTGCTTCTGGTAGCAGGAGGGAACATGGTCCATGTGGTGTGGTCAGTTCATGCGACAGGCAGAGGCATGATGGCATAGGTTCTACAGGCAGCAGGCAGAAGTAAGGCCTCGTTAAGGACAGAATGGGGAAAGGGGTAGAAGCTTCTCCCACCCAAATCTCTTTGAAGCCTCCGAGTCTCCAGACCCTAATCTAGGAATGAGAAAACAAAAAAATAGTTTTCTTCATCCAGAAAAACAATTCTGGAGCCCCTCACATATGTGAGACCCCTGTGTTATGAATCCCACTAGTCCAGTGACAGGGTACAAGATCAGTCCAAGAGGCAGGCAAAAAGCATGGTCAAACAGTCTAGGGTCAGTTCCAGATCAGGCAGAGGTATGTACAGAATCAGTAGGAAGAAGCGTGGTCGAATAACAAGCCAGGGTTAGTTCCAGATCAGACAGAGGTATGTACAGAATCGGTAGGCAGAAGCGTGGTCGAATAACAAGCCAGGGTCAGTTACAGAGCAGGCAGAGGCACAAGGGGTGTGAAGGTAAATGGCAGGAAGTGAGGGTTATGTTTACCATACTTCACTAATAATTTACTGGAGTATGGTAACGGTGGAAACAGTCAACTATGCAGAGGCCTGGTTGAGAAGGACATTGGGGACAATAATAAGTGATGTCTCTTTTAACTCCTCCTCTGGTGCACACCCCGCATTTTTTCTGATGTTTTTGGCCTGTTGGTCTGGGAGGGATTTTCGGAGTGGCGTTCGGAGAGTCTGCTAATTACATCAGATCGAATGTTTTCTGGTTGGCCGTTTGGGAATGTAAGGGCAATGGTGATTTCCTCCTAGTAGCCAAGGAAGGGTTTTGCAATAGATAATGTAGCTGTGGTATATGGCCAAATTAAACAAATAAATTCATACTTTTTTTATACCACTGGTATGTTCGTCCTGTGGCAAGATAGGGTTCGAGCATTTGGTCGTTGAAGTCGACATCCCCCCATGAACATATTGTATTCGTGGATACATGTTGGCTTTTGGATTGAGCCATTCCTCCTGGTGATCTCCACAAATGTATTATTGTGTATTGAAGAAAGCATGTAGACATCTCTTCTGTCCCTCCACTTCACAGCCAGAATATCCTCATTCCGCAAACTCGCCGTCTCCCCTCTTAACTTTTTGTTGACGAGGCTTTGAGGAAAGCCCTCCCGGTTCGTCCTTACAGGGCCACATGCTGGAGTGTTCTTTCTGTGAAGGTTGCGAAACAGGGGCAAACTTGTATAAAAGTTATCTATGTACAAATGGTAGCCTTTCTCCAGGAGTGGGTTTATGAGTTCCTAAATGACTTTCCCGCTTGATCCCATGTAGTCTGGGGAATTAGGGGGATGCAGCTGGGTGTCCTTCCCTTTGTATACCATGAAGGCATATGTCTATCCTGTGGCTCAGTCGCACAATTTATACAGCTTCACCCCATAGCAGGCCATTTTGGTGGGAATTGTTTGAAGCCCAACCTGCCAGTAAATTTGATAAGTGACTCATTCACGCATATGTGTTAGTCTGGGGTAAACAACTGGGGTAAGATTTCAGAAAAATAATTTAGTAGTAGCCGAATTTTATTAAGCTTGTGATAATTTGGGTAATTTCTGGGAGGGCACTGAGTATTATCATTAGAGTGTAGGAACCTCATAATCATGAGATATTTGGATCTGGGCATTACTGAGGAAAAGATGGACATGGGGTGGGTTGACCAATATGAACGTAATTCATTTTTTTTGATTAGTCCCATACAGAATGTGAGGCCCAAAGAAATCTTAAACTCCTTCACTGTTAGGACTCTCCACTATAGGACGTTGGGTTACTTGCTATGAATTGTTGTGCATACAGGTTGCACTGGGCCACAATTGATGCTAGCATGTCCTCAGTAAAAATTAAATGGGAAAAAAATCAATCAGGGAAAAATTTTCTGTGTCCACCTGGACACCTGGCTGGGCAGTGAAAGGGGCAATGTTAGCTTCTCCTAAGTGTCAGGAGGAAGCCACAAGGGGTTCTGAAGGCAATAGGGAAGGCTGGCATGGGACCCAACCCTTTGGGACTGAGGTGACACCCCACTGGTACGTGGCCTTTCTTGCCGAGGTACTGCGGTGCAGAACGCCTTCGTCTGGCCGGCAGACTATCATCCTCCTCTAAGGCTGTCAGTGTTTCACTTTTTAGGAAAGGCTCGTAGTCAACGTCCGACTCAGAATCTGAATTTGAGGGGGAATCCGAAACGGAGAGCTCTCCGTTGCTCTCGTCGGCTGCAAAAATATTGTACGCCTCCTCGGCTGAAAATAATCTTCTAGACATTGTTGGTGGGAACTTATGGCACTGATGACACGTGACACTGATGACACGTGACACTGACGACACGTGACACTGACGACACGTGACACTGACGACACGTGACACTGACACGTGACACTGACGACACGTGACACTGACGACAAATGCCACTGTCGACAAATGCCACTGACGACAAATGCCACTGATTACACGTGGCACTGATGGCAGGTGACACTGACACGTGACACTGACAGGTGGCACTGATGACAGTTGGCACTGATAGGTACTGTGGGCACTAGGGGTGCAAAGGATCGTCATCGATCCGTGATCCGATCCGCGGAGGTTGATCCGATCCGCGGAGGTTGATCCGTACGGGACACCTCTGTGGCCTCGACCACAGGAAAGGCCACGGCTTTGGCCTAGCTCCGGAGCGGCGGCCATCTTGGTACACCCGGCGGCCGTTTAGCACGTCGAATGACGGAGCGATCACTTGTAACAAACCGGCGTCATGTCAGGACGCCGGTTCCTCTCTCTCTCTCCTCTGTGTACTGATCTGTACAGTGGAGGGGAGAGATCGGATGGCAGCAGTGCCAATACTCTGCAATGCCCTGCCGCAATACCCTGCTGCAATGCCCTGCCAATACCCTGCTGCAATGCCCTGCCAATGCCCTGCCAATAGGGAGATTGTGGATATTACTGTGGGGGAGATTTTTTTTTTTTTTGTTGATCCGAAAATGATCCGAACCGTGACTCCTGATCCGAGGAACGATCCGAACCGTGAGTTTTTTGATCCGTTGCACCCCTAGTGGGCACTGTATTTACTGTGTTTTAGGTTCAATAAGTTTTTATTGTATATAAAATGATTTTCCAAGTGGACAATAAGAACATGAATGAGATCAGATGCCCGACATCGGGCAATCTGAGTCAATAATAAAGAAACAAACATACTTGGGCAAGTCAATACAATGTTATGCATTCTGTTTTCAATATTAATATAGTGTGTTATCACAACAGTTATCGGAACTTGTGTTGTTGGTCTTATTAACTAAGGTTCCCGAGGCCTGGGCGCCCCTTATGGGATCATGCTGCGCCCAGGTGTCCAGGGACTCGGAGTGGGTAGACAAGTAATTTGAATACCAACAGCGTATAAACATCTGGCAATCAGCAGGTCTGTTGTGGGTTGCGAGAGGCTTGATGTTAAAGAGCAGAATACTATAGGTAAAAAGTAAAATCATGACTCAAGAAAGCCCAAAAGAGGGGTTTAAGAATAGAGGAAAGAGTTGGAGTAGCAGGTAGTAGGAAGAGAAGAGGTGGGGGTAGGAGCAGGGGGGGGACTAGCAAGGTAGGTAAGATGGGGGAAGGGGGGGAAGGGGGGGGACAGCGAGCCTCCTCCGGAGTCGGGGTCTCTAGTGTTGGGTTGGTTGTGTGGAACCAGCAGAGTGTGTGGCTTGGCCAGGTGCCTTCATGGCTGTGAGTCTATTTTTTAACTTATCTGAGGTGGAGTAATGCCTCCATATGCTCCATATAAAGGAGAATTTTGCGTATTTGTCTATGGCTCTGGCTTGCATCTCCTCCATAAGCATGGTGTTGTTTAGTTCACTCACCCACTCTAAAAGAGATGGGGGAGTAGTGGATTTCCAGTGTCTGGCAATTAGTTGTCTACCACTGCTGAGAAAAAATTTTAAGAGATTGTGTTTTTGTGACTTAATTTTGCCAGGTAATATTGATAGGAGAGCAATGAATGGGGAGGGAGCGATTGATTTATCGTAAATTTCTGTATATATTTGGAAAATTTGGGTCCAAAACGGGCCTATCAGATCGCATTCCCACCATATGTGGCTATACGTACCCTTCATAGAGTTACATCTCCAACAGGTGTCATTGGTTGATGGGAACATGATCCTGAGATTCGTAGGCACTCGATACCATCTTGAAAGAACCTTGTAGTTTTTTTCTTTGGTGTAGCATGAGATGGCTGATTTATGGGTGAAGATAAAAGCTTTACCCCATTCAGCATCAGTAATTTCCCTCCCGAGTTCCTCTGACCAAGCTTTAGTGTAGTTGGGTAAGGTGTCGTGAGTGTGTTCTATAATCAGTTTGTATATCAATGAGAGGGTGTGACGGGGGGGTTCTGAAAATGTGCATAATTGTTCAAAGCCAGTCAATGGTCTGTGAATCTGTTTGGAGTCATGTAGTTTTTTACAGTAGGTTGTCAGGTGTAGCCGTGTTAACCATGTTACTTTGGGCGATGTGATGTGTGATCTCGATGTAAAAGTACCCAGTGTGCTATCGACAAATTGTCGTGCCGTGGGCCAGGTGTCTCTGTTATGGTCGTCTATGATCTGTATTGAGCCGCCTTCTGGGAGAGCTGGGTTGTCAAATAGAGGGGTAAGGGGACTTGGTTCCGTGGAAAGTGAGTATCTTTCTTTTCTGCGGTACCAGATTAACAATGCATCTCTGGTCAGTGGAGACAGGCTAGTAAGAGATCTATGAGTCCGTTCATAGCCCCAAGGCAGAGCACGGAGATCAATTGGAGATAAATCCTGTTCCACTAAAGTGGAAGCTTTAATTAGTGGGCGAGGAAACCACTCTAGTAAACGGGAAACTACCGCTGCTGTATGGTAGAGTTCAAAATCTGGGAGGCTTGTTCCTCCTTTGGAAATGGGAGTACATAGAAGTTTGTGTTTCAGTCTGGGATGGCTTCCCCTCCACACGAATCGTATGGCCATAGAGCGAAGAGTACGGAAGAAGGCAGCTGGCAGAGCTATTGGGAGGGCTTGAAATAAATATAATAATTTAGGGAGTATATCCATTTTCAATACATTCATGCGGCCAAACCATGATATTGGTAGGTCTCCTCGACTATCAGTGAGGCGTCTGAGTTTCGTGAGAAGTGGACTGTAATTTAGGGCGTATAGTTCGGAGGCGCGGCTTGGGATGGCCGTGCCTAGGTATGAGATAGATTTTGGTTGCCATTGGAAAGAGAAATTAGCCTTAAGAGAGGAGAGGGTGGGCTGAGGTAGGGATATGTTCAGTGCCTCTGTTTTAGAAATGTTCAATTTGTAGTTACTGAAACCGCCGAATCGGTTGATCTCGGCCAGTATAGATGGTATACTAATGTGGGGATTGGTCACATAGAGGAGCAAGTCGTCTGCGTAAAGGGAAAGTTTGCATTGTGAGGAAGGGGTCTGTATCCCTCGTATATCTGGATTGGCTCTAATGGCTTGGGCTAGGTGTTCAATTACTAAGGCAAATAAGAGGGGGGAGAGGGGGCAGCCTTGTCTCGTTCCGTTTGAAATAGTGAGTTTCTCTGATTGGGTTCCATTAACTAAAATTGTGGCTGAGGGTTTAGAGTAAAGTGACATGATGTGGGCTAACATCCTGGGTTTTAGTCCTATTTGAGAGAGAGTAGCCCGGAGAAAGGGCCAACTGACCCTGTCAAAGGCCTTCTCCGCGTCACAGGAGAGAAGGCAGGTCGGTATGTGGTTACGGTGGGCATAAGCCACGAGGTGGATAGTTTTAGTGGTATTGTCTCTGGCTTCACGTCCAGGGACAAAACCCACTTGATCTCTATGTATTAGATTTGGTAAAAGAGGAGAGATACGGTTCGCTAGGATCTTAGCATATAATTTAAGATCTATATTCAGTAGGGATATAGGCCTGTAGTTAGAGCATAAAGAGGTGTCCTTGCCTGGTTTTGGGATGACTACTATTTGGGCTTGTAATAAGGTATGGGAGGGAGATAAGTTTTCATCTATGGCGTTGAATGCTTTGGCCATAATGGGGGATAACAAAGGTGCGAATGTCTTATAGAAGCGTGAGGAGAATCCATCTGGACCTGGGCTTTTACCATTCTTTAGATTTTTAATGGCGAGTTGGAATTCAGAGTCGGTCAGGGGGGATTCCAAGTCCTCTGCTTCAGAGGCCGGGATGGTGGGGAGAGCAGTTTCCTGGATGTATGAGGACAGTGATTGAGTTAGAGAGTCTGTTTGGTCTTTGGGTAATGGTGTTTGGGGCTTGAGATTATATAGGGTGTCATAGTATTGACGGAATTCTTCTACTATGGAGGAGTTATTTATTATTTTGCCTTTATTGGGTGAGTTAATATGGGGGATAGGTCTCCGGGCCTGTCTGGGTTGCAGAGTCTGTGCAAGATGTCTGCCACACTGATTTGCTTGTGAGTAGTGGGCAAATCGCCCTTTGTCTCTCGCTACCAGTGAGCGTTGTGTAAAGATTTGCAAGAGGTCTCTCCTAGCGTTTGTAAGTTCTAGTTGAATTTTTTCATCGGGGGATCGTTTATGATCCTCCTCTAAGGTGGCTATTAGGGACAGAAGGCGTGTGGTGTCTGCTGTTCGCGCGCGTTTTAGTCTCGAGCCGTGTTGGATAAGTTTCCCCCTAATGACACATTTGAGGGCTTCCCATTTCATCAGTGGGTTAGTGTTGTCGCGGGCATGGTCCGCGACAAAGTGTTTGATGGCTTGTGTGATGTCCTGGGTGCAGACTGAGTCCGAGAGCAGATTGTCATTTAGTCTCCACGTATTTCTCCTTTTTTGTGTTGGTATGCTTCCTAGATTCATGTGTATGGGGGCATGGTCAGACCACAAAGTGAGGCCTATCGAAGCGGTGGGTAAGAAGTCCAGTAAGGATTGGGAGATGAAGATATAGTCTAATCTGCTGTAGGTGGAGTGTGCTGGGGAGTAGTATGTGAAATCTTTAGTGGAGGGATGTAACGTCCTCCAAACATCCACCAAAGATAAATCTGAGAGAATTGCACGCATTTTGGTCAGGGAAGCCGGGGAGATTGAGGACTTACCCATTGATGTGTCAAGGCGTGGTATCAGAGCGGCATTGAGGTCTCCTCCCAGGATCATGTTGACCGTGCTGAATCTTTTCAGGCGGGTAGATACCTTGGTGAGGAATTGCAGTTGATCCTGGTTTGGAGAATAAACATTAATTATAGTGTAGATCATATTCATATATGATAGTTTTAAAAAAACATATCTCCCTAAAGGGTCAATGAGGGTGTCTAGTACATCTGGTGTAAACGAGACATGAAAGGCGATCGAAACCCCTTTCGATTTCGCTGTGGGGTTAGTGCTATGGAACCAAGTGGGGTATTGCTTATGGAGGAGATGAGGGATGTTGTCTGACCTAAAATGAGTCTCCTGCAGGAGTAGAATTTGGGTACGGTTTTTGTGAAAATGATATAAGATTTGCCTCCTTTTCTCTGGGGTGTTAAAACCCCTGCAGTTTAAGGAGGAGACTTTTAAGGGGGTCTGCACTGCCATGGGAAAAAGGATCTGATAATCCGGGATACTAAAACAGGGGAGAGGCTCGCTGTCTCCAGGGGGGTGGGGGAGGGGTGGGAGGAAGTACAGAAGAAACCTCTGTTAGAATTGAGTTGTAGTGTAGGTTTAAGTAGATAGGTGGGGAGAGAAACAGAAAAAGAACAGAGAAAGAAGAACTTTGGCCTCGTAGGCCGCATAAGGAACATTGAGTTCTAAAGTTCAGCTAAAGCCTCTAAGGGCGCTGAAAATCCTATTTGGGGGTTAGTGGCTAGTCCACAGAGGGGTCCGCACACACCGGACCACTAAAAGTAAAAGGTAATAAAACAAATAATTCTGTAACTTTAGCAACTCAGGACCCATAGAGTCGCATGTGCGTCTCTAAATTTTTATGAGCTGTCCAGCCGGACAAAGCTCATAGATGAGGTCCAATAACCCAACTGTCTGCATGGTCAATAAAATGAGAGTAATAGTGCAACATAGGGCAATGAGGGATGGGGTGAGGAGGGCAGGTTCTGGGGGGGGCCCTTGGCAAAGTAAGGAATCGCAGCATTGGTTTGGGATCTCTGGTAACTGGGGAAGGAACGTACAGCTTTGAACACAAAACAAACTTTGCATGTAAGAGGAACGACATAATATAGCTAAGCGTAATGTCCCAACAATACTGTAACCATCAAACTGGGGCCGCTTCATCGGCGCAATGCCTGTGAAAACAAGGAGTGGTTAATCAAGAGTTCTGCGGCTGGGAATCATCCGTCTGTCGCTTTGGGGAAATCCGACTTTGGGCGCTTGTTCTTCCTGGATTGTTTTTGCCAGTTCGATGCGATCGGGAATCCAGGAGTCGCTGCATGGATAGGCCAATCAGGGATGTGGATCTGAGGCAGTTCGAAAGTTCCGAGGAATTTTGGGAGGTCCCCCAAAGTGCGAAATGTGGCCGAACGACCTTCATGAGAAGCAAAGAGGTTAAATGGGAAACCCCAGCGATACTTAATGTGCTTTTCCTGGAGAGCTCCTGTGAGGGGTTTCAGTGCACGTCGCATATCAAGGGTCAGCTTGGAGATGTCTGGTAATAAAGTCACAGCTGTTTCATTAAAGTATATGGCGTCTTGGTTGCGAGCTGCACGCATGATAGCATCTTTAATCGCATAGAAGTGGATTCTGCAGATCACATCCCTGGGGTGTTCAATATTTGGGTTTTTGGGGCCGAGGGCTCTGTGTACACGGTCAAGTTCTATATGAGATTCTTTATCTTTCTGGAGCAGGTCATTGAATATGGCTGTGACTGCAGGGGCTAGGTCTTTATTTTCCACTGATTCTGGGAGGCCGCGTATACGGATGTTATTGCGTCTGGCGCGATTTTCTTGGTCGTCCTGGTGATACATCAGTTGCTGTATCTGTATTGTGTGCTCCTGCAAGATGACTTCATGAGACTGTAGTGTAGAAACAGTCTCTTCTACTGATTGTTCCACATCTTCTAGCCTGGTTGTGACATCTTTGCGTAATTCAGAGATCTCTTGTTTGTAAGAGCGTTCAAGTCTCTGTACACATGCCTCAAAATCATGTCTGGTAGGGAGAGCTTTAATGTAAGCTTCCATGTCCCATCCACTAAAAGACCGGTGCGATGTTGGGGAATGATATGCAGAGCGCACAGATTCATTCTCTGAGTCTGGAGGGGATCTGGCGCGCTGCCTGGTTGTCATGTGAGGTGTGGAGCGCTGTGAAGCGGCTCCTTGTGAGGCCGCATGTGAGCTTGAGGAGCGGGTCGGCGCCATCTTGGATTTGGGGGGGTCGTGCTGATTTTGTCCCAAATGTATGAAAAAACGGTCGATTTCCCCCTCGGTTTGTGTGTCAGGGGTATGTCGTCCTTCTCCCCCACCTCTCTTCCCCATTACAGACCTGCCTGTGGAGTTCTGGAGTCGCTGAGAGCCTCTGTTAGTCCGGTGTGTGCGGGAGCTCCTGAGAGACACGTCTCACTCCTCCATGAGCCAGGCCACGCCCCTACTGTGTTTTATTCAGTGTTGGCACTCACAATCTGCAGCACAGAAGCTCTCCCTCCTCGCATGCGGTCTCTGTGTGAGGAGGGAGAGCCTGCAATGAGAGATTATGTTTACATTTGAGATAATCTCTCATTGGACACACCGATCGAGTGCTAAATGGCCACTGTGATTGACCATTTAGCACGATCTGTGATTGGCTGTGTCCAAGGGCAACACAGATTTTCCCCGATGCACGCCTGCGGGGAACAGTTAAGCAGAAGGACATCCAGGGACGCCTTCCCGGCTATTAAGTCTTTCGGCTGTAGCGCGGGCGGGCAGTGGTTAAACCAGGATCTAAAAATAGATTGAGGATCTTAAAATAGATTGAATTGTTTAGACCATGATCTAAAAATAGATTGAGGATCTAAAAATAGATTGAATTGTTTAGACCAGGATCTAAAAATAGATTGAGGATCTAAAAATAGATTGAGGATCTAAATGAGGATCTAACAATAGATCGAGGATCTAAAAATAGATTGAATTGTTTAGACCAGGATCTAAAAATAGATTGAGGATCTAAAAATAGATTGAGGATCTAAAAATAGATCGAGGATCTAAAAATAGATTGAATTGTTTAGACCAGGATCTAAAAATAGATCGAGGATCTAAAAATAGATTGAATTGTTTAGACCAGGATCTAAAAATAGATTTAGAATCTTAAAATAGATTGAGGATCTAAAAATAGATTGAATTGTTTAGACCAGGATCTAAAAATAGATTCAGGATCTAAAAATAGATTGAGAATCTAAAAATAGATCGAGGATCTAAAAATAGATTGAATTGTTTAGACCAGGATCTAAAAATAGATCGAATTGTTTAGACCAGGATCTAAAAATAGATTGAATTGTTTAGACCAGGATCTAAAAATAGATTGAGGATCTCAAAATAGATTGAATTGAACTATTTAGACTAGAGCTGCAACTAAGCATTATTTTCATAATCGATTAGCTGGCCGATTACTGTTTTGATTAATCGAATAAAAACCTCAAAATAATGTGGTGTATAATTTGGTTAATATGTAAAGTTTAAAAAATAAAAGACACTTTATTGAAATAAATGTAATTCTAATGCTTTGTTACCTTCAGTCTATCATCTTTAGCCTTGTCTGGGTTCAGATGTTAATCTCAGAACAGTACTTAAAGTGATTGTAATGGCTCATATGCACACAGACTAAGTTGACCACTGACCGTGGCATAATCGCACTGCGATTTTACCACGATTTGCGGCCGGCAGTCAAAACGTTACTATTCTGAATGGGAGTCTACATGGTCTCATGAGGCATTGCTTGTCATACATTCAAATTCACGAGTTCTCAGGCACTTACTGATCTGTCATAATGTAGAGTATAAGATTTCCTATCATTTGAGCCCAGTCTTGCCACACAGAGTTAATCCAGCTCTGAGCAATCCTCTTTGTTGTTCAGTGAGATAAATCTTGACAAACAGAGATAAACTTTGTCAAATCCTCCCCCTTGCTGTGAGTGACAGGTGATTTACATATCTCGTGCACTAGCCTAAGACATGCATTATTTTTTCATTGCCACCCCCCCTCCTTTCTTCAGCAGCTCTGCAAGGATTGGCTGTTCCACACCTCAGCATGATTTGCCATGCTGAAGTCATGTGGTTACTTTCCCATCTTTTAACTGGATGTTAGAGATCATAGTAGAAGTTCAGTGTTAGAAATACACAGGAGAAAATGCATATTGACAAGGGGAGTGTAGAGGTGGGCGGGGAGTCTACTGACATCACGACTCCACCCACCGAGCTCCAGACAACAGACCCACCCACAGAATATGCAGTTTTTCGGCTCTCATAACAGACAGAGGGGAGACATTTGACAGGTAAAGATACATGCAGGAGGCATGTATATCCTTATAGAGAACCCTATGGCAGTAGTGAAGAAAGGATGACATTGGGTTTACATCCACTTTAAGTATAAGCCTAGGGTGAGAAATGCAGCAGCTACTGTAAGTGGAAAAAAGGGTCAACAATGCCCATCTGCAGCCTCACTGTGCCCACTTGCAGCTTCACTGTGCCCATCTGCATGCCTCACTGGTCCCATCTGCATGCCTCACTGTGCCCATCTGCATGCCTCACTGTGCCCATCTGCATGCCTCACTGTGCCCATCTGTATGCCTCACTGTGCCCATCTGTATGCCTCACTGTGCCCATCTGTATGCCTCACTGTGCCCATCTGCAGCCTCATGTACCTGATCTCCAGAACATCGGTGCTGTGACATGCAGTCTAGTCGGCGGCCGTCCAGTGTAACAAAGCCCCGCCTCCTCCTCGTCCATGACGGAACTCTGATTCAGTTTCCCAGCTGTGAGTCAGTGTTTCGCCTATCAAGGACGAGGAGAAGGCAGGGCTTTGTTACACTGGATGGCCGCTGACTAGACTGCATGTCACAGTGCCGGGAGATCAGGTGCATGAGGCTGCAGATGGGCACAGTGGGGCAGGGAAACTCGAGTATAAGCCGAGGGGGCTTTTTCAGCACAAAAAAAAAAGTGCTGAAAAACTCAGCTTATACTCGAGTATATACGGTAGTTGTTTCAGCCCTATTTGGTAAACAAATACAGTCTACTATCAGGTGTTGTCTGCACATCTCATGATTAGGCATTGTATTTGAATTATCAATCAATACCCTGTTCAGATATTAGGCTGGGTTCACATTATTTGCGGAGCGGCTCGCAGCAGGGGATCCGGTGCGTCCCTGTTTTCCGGTTCAGGGGCGAATCAGGTCTGAATTTTTGCCTGAATTTAGGCCTGAAACGGAGCCAAAGACGCACAGGACCCTTGTGCATTGCAGTCTTTGGCCGCCCCGAACCCAGGCTGTGAACCCAGCCTAACTCATAGAGTGTGATGATAAAAGACAGGGAAGCTCTGTTACATTAGTGCCGATCATACCAGGCACTGGCAGCTAAAGGGGGGAAAGTGCCTATACTGGTTACCAGAGAGGACTTCCGCATTGTAATGATGCACAGTCAAGGTCTGAGGAAAAGGGAGGCAGCATATAGACATTAGTGGGTATGAAGTAAAACTGATCAGTGATAGCTGTTGCAATGTTTTGTGTTCATTTATTACAGGTACTTATTATAGTACTGTGAATTTACACAGTGCTTTACATACTGTATATGTTGTACATTCACATCAGTCCCTGCCCTCAACTCACATTCATACATACAGTACATATACTAGGGCCAATTTAGACAGTGTTATGATATTTGTGCAGCTGTTTCTCACAAGGCATATTTTCAGTAAAAATTCACTACAAAATGAATTTTAGCAAACAGAGTTTTTGGTAAAATACATATTATGGAGCTGAGTCAAGTAAACGGATACCAAACATGTCAAGCCTTAAAAATGAACACGCCATGAAACCGCTGCCAATTATAAGCACCCCTGTCAGTGTTAAATGGTTTGTCTCAACTCTAACTGCAACTTTTGCAGGTCTTTTAAAGGGGAATTTGGTCCCTTTTCATGCAGGCTTTGTCTGGTGTGATCAGTAGGAGATCCGTGAACAGATAATTTGTGCAGATGCTCACACAAGATGATGACATAACCATGCTTCTTCTGCCCCCAGCTAGCATGCTGTGGTACTAAACAGGTGTGGGCAATAAATACCACCAGGGGGTCCTACTGGTCAGTGAGCTCAGGGATTCATCCATTAATCAGTGTCACTGCTAGCAGGTGCTTTTGTTGGCCTTAAGGCTGGGTTCACACTGGTCCGACAAACGCTCCGACATTGGGAGCTCATGTCGCATGACGTGTGAAATTTAATGTTTCCCTATGGGAGCCGTCCTAACTGGTCCAACACAAGTCGTTCCGACTTTAGAAATGCTCCCTGTACTACTTTGGTCCGACTTTGATCCTACTTCAGCCTATTGACTATCATTGAAGTCGGATCAAAGTCGGATTGCCGTCTTGCATGATCCGACTTCGGCACGCGACTTGTGCTCACATGATCTTGAGGGGGAACTCCGCGCCAAATTTTAAATAAAAATCCGGCATGGGTTCCCCCTCCAAGAGCATACCAGGCCCTTAGGTCTGGTATGGATCTAAGGGGAACCCCCTACGCCAAAAAATCGGCGTGGGGTCCCCCCTAAAATCCATACCAGACCCTTATCCGAGCACGCAGCCCAGCCGGTCAGGAATGGGGGTGGGGACGAGCTGGCGGCCCCCCCCCCTCCTGGACCGTACCAGGCCGCATGCCCTCAACATGGGGGGGTGCTTTGGGGCATGGGGGGCGCAGTGTGGCCCCCCCACCCCAAAGCACCTTGTCCCCATGTTGATGAGGACAAGGGCCTCTTCCCGACAACCCTGGCCGTTGGTTGTCGGGGTCTGCGGGCGGGGGGCTTATCGGAATCCGGGAGCCCCCAGATCCCGGCCCCCCACCCTATGTGAATGAGTATGCCCAGGGACTGTGACGGCATAAGGGGGCGGGGTCACCGCCTATATAAGTCAGAGCAGAGCGCACAGAGAGCATTCTAGCCCCAGAGAGCGTCGTGTCAACATCAGGAGAAGAGGGCAGAAGGCAGAGGATTGAAGACCAGGCTCCTCCGCTTTAGCAAAAGAGCGGCAAGAGAGCGGAGGAGCCCGGCAGAAGATCCGGAGAGCGTGGAGAAGAACCGGAGAGACCCCCGAAGTCGGAAGAAGACCCCCGGAGCTGTCTAATAAAATGCTTTAAAAATCTGTGTAGTGTTTTTTTTTTGAATTGACACTTTTTTCCTAGGTGAATGGGTAGGGGTACGCTGTACCCCATACTCATTCACATAGGGTGGGGGGCCGGGATCTGGGGGCTCCCGGATTCCGATAAGCCCCCTGCCCGCAGACCCCGACAACCAACGGCCAGGGTTGTCGGGAAGAGGCCCTTGTCCTCATCAACATGGGGACAAGGTGCTTTGGGGTGGGGGGGGCCACACTGCGCCCCCCATGCCCCAAAGCACCCCCCCCCATGTTGAGGGCATGCGGCCTGGTACGGTCCAGGAGGGGGGGGGCCGCCAGCTCGTCCCCACCCCCATTCCTGACCGGCTGGGCTGCGTGCTCGGATAAGGGTCTGGTATGGATTTTAGGGGGGACCCCACGCCGATTTTTTTGGCGTAGGGGGTTCCCCTTAGATCCATACCAGACCTAAGGGCCTGGTATGCTCTTGGAGGGGGAACCCATGCCGGATTTTTATTTAAAATTTGGCGCGGAGTTCCCCCTAAAGATTCATACCAAACAATGCCGGGCATTGGCGGGGATCCAAGTCGGATCCCCGTTCATTGAAAGTCGGACACGTGCCGCCTTCATGTCGCAGGGCAAAGTCGGATCCAAAGTAGGACGGCTGTCGTGTCGCACCAGTGTGAACCCAGCCTCAACCAAAGCACTTTGATACAATGCTTTCTCAGGATGCACATTTTAGCTTGTATTAAATCTGCATATATATCACTTTTATCAGTTCCAACAGAGTCTCTGGCATGACCCAGCTCTCACTGAGGACCCGTGACAGAATGTACAATGAAATGGCAACCACACCAACTAGCTTTTGCAGCAAGGAGCATATGGAAGGGCAACGCACATCAAAAATAAACAAACATTTCCAGCTCACCAGCCAGCCTGAAACCAAACCAAATTGACCCTGTCTAACAGTTCACATTAAAAACAAGGAGTTAGGTCACACATATTTTTAAACATATTTGTAAGCCGCAGTGGCCACGTTAAGTCACCCCAGTTTACTGCGGTCCTAACACTATCATTTTGAGAGTCTCCCAAATTGGAGCACATATCTAACAGTTGGATAGATCAAGGCCTGGAGGGAGCCCATCCATCCTTAAAGTTATAGGGGCACAATGGCAGCTCATGGTATCCCGTGTGTGCCCGCACCAATTCACAAACTGTACAAACAAATAACAACCACCCCAGTGTATAACTAAAAAAAAAAAAGAACAACTTTTTTTGTTTGTTTTTAATGTGCCTTGCCATTCCATTTGCTCCTTGCTGCAAAGGCTAGTTATAGGTTGGGGTGCTTGCCATTTGTTTGTACAGTTTGTAAATTTGTGCAGGCACACATGGGATACCTGCAGCTGCAATTGTGATTTTGCTTGGTGTCCCATGCATCCATATACATTTGAGGGGTGGGCTCCCTCCAGGTAAACCTGCCCTTGATCTTACCAATGACAGAATATATTGAAGATGAGGATCCTTAAGAATCATTTTAAAGAACTAGAGTGCAGGTTGAAAGCCAGTGCTGTAGGCTGTCAGAATATCAAAACAGTGGCTGCATCTGATTGGATTCAGGTGCTGTTCAGCCGACAAATTTCTGCCAAGCTCCTATGTCAAAAGTTGAGTGGCAATTAAGTTTTGTTGACTGTGGCAGGCCATACAGTGCTTGAATTTCACCTGAGCCAGCAGGAATAATCTGAAATTTAAGCAAGCCCAACTACAGGATGAATGCAAAACCCCTCCCACCTCTATCTGTTTTTTGGGTTGACTTCCTGGAGGGCTCCTCCTTCAGGGTGGGTGTGCACATCATTGTCTGTGTGATGTAGACAATTCCCATTGGCTGGCCAGTGGAGGGGTCCTGTTAAAAACCTGAAAAGAGAGTGCTTCCGACCCATAGGAGAAAAGGCTTACAAGTGACTCTGGATTAGCAGTCCACACAGGAGGAAACTGTGTCAGAAACCGACCTGTATGGGAGGAAGTATAGGTTCAAGGAAGCTGGAAGGGAGGGATGGGTATATATTCATTTTTGGCTGTAGTTGGGTTTTATGTGAAACGGAGTTCAGCTTTGTAAGGCTGTGTTTAAAATCAACATGGGAAAGCAAGACTGTGCAAAACTGAATCCAAGGCCAGAGAATGCTGTTGAGCCACCATAGCATTGCCTCTTTAATTGTAGTGTCTCTGTATTTGCCTCTTTAATTGTAGTGTCTCTGTATTTGCCTCTTTAATTGTAGCGCCTCAGTATTTGCCTCTTTAATTATAGCGCCTCTTTAATTGTAGTGCCTCTGTATTTGCCTCTTTAAAGTGGAGTTCCACTCATTTCTTCAAGTTCCTTGAAACACAGCCCACCCGTAGAACAGTCCACCCGTAGAACAGTCTGTAAGGGCATTATAACCTGCACTTCCGGGCCTGGGTGCCTAGGCAATGTCGTGATTAGGCATTTGCTAGGACTATGTCATCTATCCCAGGAGGCTTTGAACCTCACTTGAATTCCATCTTGATTGACAGGTTGCCAATGGTGTGGGAAATTCTGCCCCCGCTGCCATTGTTATAGCAACCCGTAAACAGTTCACCGCACTGCATCCTTACAACACAAGAGTGAGCTCCGGACGTGCATGCTGGGTAGCCAGCCGCACAGAGTCACGGAAGCAAGTAGGAGCGGGCTTCAGAGACTGCTGCCTGTCCGCCGGCATCCTGTAAAAAATATGCTGCCAGGCTCATCCACCTCACAAACCGCTGAGCGTCTGCTATACCCCTCTGCCAATCCCTCCATTGGCTGCCACTCAGCCAACTAATTAAATTCAAGATACTAACTATAACTTGCAAAGCCATCCACAACCTGGCCCCCAGCTACATCACTAACCTAGTCTCAAAATAAAGGCAGTCCCACGGGTTACAAACAAGATAGGAACTGTAGGTTTGTTCTTAAGTTTAATCTGTTTGTAAGTCAGAACAGGTACACTTTTTGAGCGTAGCTCCAGCCAAAAATTCTTTTTTTAAGCCTTTTGGATAGCATAGGTAAGGGTTAACACCCCCTGTAATGTTTGTTTTGCTGTCTGTGCCCCTGTTCCGAAGATTTCACCTCACTTTCTGTCCCAATGACAATTGGATTTTGAAAATTTGGGGTTGTTGTGGAAACAAGGATTGGTGATAAAGCTTCAGTGGAGGTACCTTTTCCCCATAATAGCTCCTACAGGAGTGAATTTCCCTTCCTAGGGGTAGATTTCCTCTCACTTCCTGTTGTCTCCCTCCGTTTGTAAGTAGAAGTCGTTTGTAAGTCGGATGTTTGTAACTAGGGGACCCCTTGTACATTTATACCAGTATCCTATTTTATATCGTGCAAAAAAAAAGAGACCAACTTGGGTACTTTTTGGAGAAAACTGACACAGATACTGGCGCTTCGTTTTAACTGTAGCGCCCCTGTATTTGCCTCTTTAACTGTAGTGCCTTTTTAACTGTAGCTTCTCTGTATTTAGGAAGAAAATAATCCACCTCAATAAAAAGTGAGTATCCTCCAAGGTACAATGATCTGTACACAAGTCATCTAATCTGTTCATACAGAAATAGCCTAATATGTTTTAGTAGAAGTTGCAAATTGCTTTAATTAGTGCAGCCAATTTCCTCTGGGAACAGCCTAGTTTTATACACCAATACATTTTGCCTATGATTACAGGTTTTCATTTCAATATGATTTCCGTGCAGTGAAATTCTTCATTTGAGTTCTCTCTTCTCCCATAATGATGACGCCTTTAATTCATCTGCCTTAATCTAATTGTGTTGGTTTTTCCCATCCAGTTTTACATCCAGCGGGAAATCTGTTTCCACATCTAAAGTGAATATAGAGATATATTTGGGACTAGAGTGATGGAAATGAATGCATTGGGATGACATTACAGGCTCACTGTAATAATAATTTGGTTTACCAAAGGGGCCTTTTTTTATAATAAGACTAGACGGTCATCAGGGAATATGTGGAACTTCTTAACTGTACGTGTTCAAAGTGCAGACTTAATTTGCTTACCTGCATTGTTATCAAATACAGTGTGTTATATAGTTGTGTTGAAAAACACAACCTAAAAGGATCTGTAGAAGCTGTACCCTAAAATAAAGCTTGGTACACACCACAGTTTTTTGGGTTCTTATTTTCGTTCAAGCCAGCGGGATTAACAGAAAAAAAACTGACCGCTCAGGTTGGAGCCGCTTTACAATCCGATGTTAGTACAGCAATCTCCCATGCTGAGCTATTGTATTCTGACACACCCCCCCCCCCCCCCAATAGAAGCCTCCAGTCAGCACTTTCAGCCATTGGCTGAGAGTGCTGATCGGGAGACGGTCAGCTGCTGGTAATCCACCATGCTTGTCCGACAGAAGCCAGCCGAACCAGCTGCCATATAGATTGGGCGTGGGATGGATTCAACTTGCTTTTGTAATCAATCTAAGGCAGGCCATAGATGATGCAATTTTCTTTCCTTCAGCCGTGGGCTAAAGGAAATAAGTGTTGATGGGGGAATCCCTCCCGTGGACCTATTGTATTCTCCTGGCGAGGGGTGGGAGTGGGGAGCAGCCCCTGCTGGGAGAACACAGTCATTATTACTAGTGGCTATAGATGCTGGCAATAATCGCATAAAAAATATGACATGCTGGTTGTACTCTAGTCAGTCGATGGATTGACTTGGGTACAATCAGCCTGCCCATACACAGTTTGAATCTTGTCCGGTCCCTTCTGAACCAGCCGAGATTCGAACCGCCTGCGGACGGTTTTACTCACTCGCATGTGTGTAGGTGTTAATCTTAGCACCCAGCAGGTGCCGAGTTTGCAATGCGCAACTCATTTTACACTTTAAAATGGTGGCAAGTCAAAACATTGTATAACGGAACTGTGTTTCTATATATATGTATAGAGCATTTATTCTTGAAGCGTCAGATTTTGAACATAAAGGAACACCTTCTTTTGACTTGATTGTCTGGTTAATAATATTGTTTTATCAACTGTGGTATAATGTACCCAGACAATGAATGATGGTAAGTAGTTTATACATATGAAGGTTAACATTATGATAGCCTCCTGGGATACATTATGACATTTAGTAGAAACCATAGATGAAATATTACATAAAATGTGTTTTTGTTTTTCTTTCCATAATCTGCCGTTTTAATGATCAGGCATAGAGAAGCTGTGTGTCTGCAAGTGCTTTAATCTATAATTTAAGTTGTTTTTTTGCCACATTGCCGGATTCCCTGGAGGGGCAGCTAAAGAACAATGATGCCTGCATTTGTTCTACTGCTGTGCTCCTGGTGAGGAGGTGGATCATTATATCACAGTGCGTATGATAGAGTCCTTGAAACTGAGGTTACATTGTCTGCACTGTAGGCTATCTTGTATGTGTATTGATCCAGGAAGACCCAGGGGTCCTCTGTATGAAAGCAGTATGACACTGCTTGAATAGTGTTGGAGAACTAGAGATTATAGGGCTGATACCCTTTCCCAAAGCTGAGAAGAACGAAATCAGTTAATCAGTTTGTTGTGTTAGAACATTGAGATGCAAAAGGGGAAAAAAGCATTTTGTTTTATACACTGCATTAAACGCTTAAAGGTGTACTGCAGACCAACATGAATATTTTGCATTAAAACTACTTCAAGGGACATGGCATACTGGCTGATTGACTAATTTGTGTCTCTGTTAACGCTCAGCTGTCCAAAGAACTAAATGCCTGCAGTTGTCATGTTTATCTTCTGAGTGGTCTGAATCTGGGCCTGTAAAAAAAGCAGGGTGATTGTTCTTTGGTCTGAGCATCGCACACACCTGAAATCCCAATGAAGCTCTGATTAAGGCTGGGTTCACACTGGTCCAACAAACGCTCCGACATTGGGAGCTCATGTCGCATGACGTGTGAAATTTAATGTTTTCCTTTGGAGTCGTCCTAACTGGTCCGACACAAGTCGTTCCGACTTTAGAAATGCTCCCTGTACTACTTTGGTCCGACTTTGATCCTACTTCAGCCTATTGACTATCATTGAAGTCGGATCAAAGTCGGATCGCCGTTTCACATGATCCAACTTCGGCACGCGACTTGTGCTCAGATGATCTTGAGAGGGAACTCCGCGCCTGACTCTGGCGTCATAAGGGGGCATGACCCCAGAGTCCCTGCGCATGCTGGGACCGTGACGTCACAAGGGGGCAGGGTCATCGCCTATATAAATGGCTCCGCAGCTCGCACACAGCATTCCAGCCGGAGAGAGCGTCATGTCAACATCAGAAGAAAAGATGAAGAGAAGAAGCGGCGAGATGGCGGCGACAAGACAGCGGCAGCAGACTGGGCCCCCCGCTGGCAAAAGAGTTGGAAGAAGATAGCGGAGGGGCCCGGGAGAAGAGGCGGAACACCGGGAGAAGTCAGAAGAAGACCCCCCCCACCCGAAGTCAGAAGAAGATCCCGGAGCTGCCTAATAAATTAATCTTAAAACCCTGTGGTTTTTTTTATTGACACTTTTCCCTAGGTGAATGGGTAGGGGTACCATGTACCCCATACTCATTCACATAGGGTGGGGGGCCGGGATCTGGGGGCCCCCTTATCAAAGGGGGCTCCCGGATTCCGATAAGCCCTCCGCCCGCAGACCCCGACAACCAACGGCCAGGGTTGTCGGGAAGAGGCCCTTGTCCTCATTAACATGGGGACAAGGTGCTTTGCGGTGGGGGGGCCCACAGCGCGCCCCCCTCCCCCAAGGCACCTACCCCCCCATGTTGAGGGCATGCAGCTTGGTACAGTTCAGGAGGGGGGGGCGCTCGCTCGTCCCCACCCCCATTCCTGTCCGGCCGGGCTGCGTGCTCGGATAAGGGTCTGGTATGGATTTGGGGGGGCCCTCATGCTGTTTTTTCGGCGTAGGGGGTTCCCCTTAAGGTCCATACCAGACCCAAGGGCCTGGTATGCTCTTGGAGGGGGAACCCATGCCGTTTTTTTATTTAAAATTTGGCACGGAGTTCCCTTAAAGATTCATACCAAACACAGTGCTGGGCATTGGCGGGGATCCAAGTCGGATCCCCGTTCCTTTGAAAGTCGGACACATGCCAGCTTCATGTCGCAGGGCAAAGTCGGATCCAAAGTAGGTCGGCTGTCGTGTCGCACCAGTGTGAACCCAGCCTCACACGGGTTCTCACTGGTGCGCTGTAGTTTGACTGTACAGATTACCTACATTTTACATGCGTTTATCGCCATGGTCCCATTGGCTTCTGATAGGTTAACTGATAGGATTGTTTTTGGGTCATTTTAAAGTTGTTACCTTCTTGCCTTGGGGAAGTAGAATTTTCAGGGGGTTTTTTTAGGGTCAGAAATCCATAGAAAAGGTGTCTGAGCTATTCATGCCATTTAATGTCCATTTAAAGCACATTTTTCGCAAGGCCACCAAAGTGACTCCTAAGGCTCCATGCACTCTGGCTTAACCACCAGTGCTCTTGTCAGAGATAAAAAACGCTAATTTGGTGTGTTTTTTGTACTAGCATTTAGCATTTTTTTCTGCCAGAGAAACACTCTCAAAAATTAAACTCTGCTGGTATTTTCTTATTTATCTTTAAATATATAGTTTGCATAAGCCCCGGTTCACACAAGGGCAACTTATCAGGTGACTTAGCCGCCTGACAAGTCGCGTCCCGTTCTGTTCTACAGAACCGTTCTAATAGGAGCGATGCAAGTCGCTCCGACTTAGAAAAAGGTTCCTGTAGTATTTTTGGGGCGACTTCAGGCGACTTGCATTGACTTCTATACAGAAGTTGTTTTGCAAGTTGCTGCTGAAGTCGTGTGCAGGTCGCCTCTGTGAGTCGGCCTGCAAGTCGTGTTGCCCCTGTGTGAACCGGCAGTAAGTGTCCACCCCCTGGGATTTTCCACATTTTGTTGTGTTTCACCCTGGAGATAAAATGTGTTTTAATTTGTCATAAATAACACTTTAAAGCTAGAGAAAAAAAAATGTTGCTCTTTTTTTGTTTATAGCGCAAAAAATAAAAACTGCAGAGGTGATTAAATACCACCAAAATAAAGCTCTATTTGTGGGAAAAAAAGGATGTCAATTTTGTTTGGGTACAGATTCGCACGACCGTGCAATTGTCAGTTAAAGCGACTCAGTGCCATATTGCAAAAAATGGCCTGGTCATTAAGGGGGAAAATCTTCTGGTCTGTAAGTGGTTAAAGGATCCAATTTTTTTTTTTTTTTTTGCTACAGGAAAAGTTAAGATTTGTGGAGATAAACCTTTTCTGCATATATCCTATATCCTTAGATTGCATTAGCAGCTGGAAAGTGATTTATCTGATTGTAGGGTTTGAACCTGTGTGATAATGACATAAACTGAATAAGACTAAAATGTAGATGTAATTTTCTAGTGACGCACTAGACTTCCACAAAAGTGTTTCACGCAGTATAAGTGTCATTAGCAATTGTCCTGTCTGACATTGATTTCTTCTGAGCACAACACACAATCTTGTTAAATTAATTTTGAATCATGCTACCAATTATAGGTTTGTAAGAGATGGCACTGTTTTGTTAGATCTTCATATTCCAGTCACGGGAAGCCTTCCCTGCCAGGAGAACACAGTGATTATTGCTAGCGGCTATAGCCGCTGGCAATAATCGCATGCTAGAAGTCCGATGTGCTGGTTGTAAGTCGATCAACGGATTGACTTGAGTACAATCAGCCTGCCCATTATTGGACTGAATCTCGGCTGGTTCAGCAGGGACAAGATTCAAACCATCTATGGCTGGCTTTAATCACAACAATAAGCAAAACACTATGTGCTTAAGCTGTAAATACACAAACAATTCTAATTTCTCATGTCTATTAAACACATTTATTAAACTTTCACAGTGCTGGAAGAAAAAGTAAGTGAACCCATAGACTAATTACTGTAAAGTATAACTAAAGGCAAACTTTTACTTTTTTTAGTTTAGAGGGGAAATCTTCCAATGAGGACACTAGTTCTGGTGACCTGGTGGTCCCCAAGGAGTTCCCTTCGTTTGGAGGGATTTCCTCTATCTTCCTGTTTGGCTATGGGACAGAAAGTGAAGGGAAATATACACAAAGGGACAGAGATGGTGAAAAAAATTTGACGGGTTATAACAATAGCTTACACTATCCAAAATGGAAAAAAAGTTTTGCTTAAAGCTCTCCTCTAACGAAAGCTAATTGGAGTTAGTAGTTTGCGCAGCTGGAGTCCAAGTAATGAAATGAGTTTGGAGGTATGGTTTAAGGCTGGGTTCACACTGGTCCGACAAACGCTCCGACATTGGGAGCTCATGTCGCATGACGTGTGAAATGTAATGTTTCCCTATGGGAGCCGTCCTATCTGGTCCGACACAAGTCGTTCCGACTTTAGAAATGCTCCCTGTACTACTTTGGTCCGACTTTGATCCTACTTCAGCCTATTGACTATCATTGAAGTCGGATCAAAGTCGAATTGCCGTCTTGCATGATCCGACTTCGGCACGCGACTTGTGCTCAGATGATCTTGAGTGGGAACTCCGCGCCAAATTTTAAATAAAAATCCGGCATGGGTTCCCCCTCCAAGAGCATACCAGGCCCTTAGGTCTGGTATGGATCTAAGGGGAACCCCTACGCCAAAAAATCGGCGTGGGGTCCCCCCTAAAATCCATACCAGACCCTTATCCGAGCACGCAGCCCAGCCGGTCAGGAATGGGGGTGGGGACGAGCTGGCGGCCCCCCCCCTCCTGGACCGTACCAGGCCGCATGCCCTCAACATGGGGGGGTGCTTTGGGGCATGGGGGGCGCAGTGTGGCCCCCCACCCCAAAGCACCTTGTCCCCATGTTGATGAGGACAAGGGCCTCTTCCCGACAACCCTGGCCGTTGGTTGTCGGGGTCTGCGGGCGGGGACTTATCGGAATCCGGGAGCCCCCTTTAATAAGGGGGCCCCCAGATCCCGGCCCCCCACCCTATGTGAATGAGTATGGGGTACAGCGTACCCCTACCCATTCACCTAGGAAAAAAGTGTCATTTAAAAAAAAAACACTACACAGATTTTTAAAGCATTTTATTAGACAGCTCCGGGGGTCTTCTTCCGACTTCGGGGGTCTCTCCGGTTCTTCTCCGCGCTCTCCGGGTCTTCTGCCGGGCTCCTCCTCTCTCTTCTGCTCTTTTGCCGCTCTTTTGCTAAAGAGGAGGAGCCCGGTCTGCTGCCTTCTTCTCTTCGGGGGTCTCTCTGGTTCTTCTCCGCGCTCTCCGGATCTTCTGCCGGGCTCCTCCGCTCTCTTCTGCTCTTTTGCCGCTCTTTTGCTAAAGCGGAGGAGCCTGGTCTTCAATCTTCTGCCTTCTGCCTTCTGCCTTCTGCCCTCTTCTCCTGATGTTGACACGACGCTCTCTGGGGCTAGAATGCTCTCTGTGCGCTCTGCTCTGATTTATATAGGCGGTGACCCCGCCCCCTTAAGTCGTCACAGTCCCTGGGCATGCTGGGACTATGACGGCATAGGGAGGCGTGGTCATCGGGTGATGACCACGCCCCCTAAAACGTCACAGTTCCAGCATGCCCAGGGACTGTGACGGCTTAAGGGGGCGGGGTCACCGCCTATATAAATCAGAGCAGAGCGCACAGAGAGCATTCTAGCCCCAGAGAGCGTCGTGTCAACATCAGGAGAAGAGGGCAGAAGGCAGAAGATTGAAGACCAGGCTCCTCCGCTTTAGCAAAAGAGCGGCAAAAGAGCAGAAGAGAGCGGAGGAGCCCGGCAGAAGATCCGGAGAGCGTGGAGAAGAACCGGAGAGACCCCCGAAGTCGGAAGAAGACCCCCGGAGCTGTCTAATAAAATGCTTTAAAAATCTGTGTAGTGTTTTTTTTTAAATTGACACTTTTTTCCTAGGTGAATGGGTAGGGGTACGCTGTACCCCATACTCATTCACATAGGGTGGGGGGCCGGGATCTGGGGGCCCCCTTATTAAAGGGGGCTCCCGGATTCCGATAAGTCCCCGCCCGCAGACCCCGACAACCAATGGCCAGGGTTGTCGGGAAGAGGCCCTTGTCCTCATCAACATGGGGACAAGGTGCTTTGGGGTGGGGGGGCCGCAGCGCGCCCCCTCCCCCAAGGCACCACCCCCCATGTTGAGGGCATGCGGCCTGGTACGGTTCAGGAGGGGGGGGGCGCTCGCTCGTCCCCACCCCCATTCCTGTCCGGCCGGGCTGCGTGCTCGGATAAGGGCCTGGTATGGATTGGGGGCGACCCCCCCACGCCGTTTTTTCGGCGTAGGGGGTTCCCTTCAAGGTCCATACCAGACCCAAGGGCCTGGTATGCTCTTGGAGGGGGAACCCATGCCGGATTTTTATTTAAAATTTGGCGCGGAGTTCCCCCTAAAGATTCATACCAAACACAGTGCCGGGCATTGGCGGGGATCCAAGTCGGATCCCCGTTCATTTAAAGTCGGACACATGCCGGCTTCATGTCGCAGGGCAAAGTCGGATCCAAAGTAGGACGGCTGTCGTGTCGCACTAGTGTGAACCCAGCCTAATGGATAAAAGACACTCCGACATTTTATAAATGCTGTTCATTAGAAGCATCAGCTGATGTGTACGATGCCTCGCAAAAAGGAGCTCTCTGAAGACATACTTTCAAGAGTATTTAAAGCGGAACTTTACCCATAACATCTTGATAAAAAATAATGTTCTTTAACAAGGAATATACATTCCACATTAATAATTATGCTACCAAAATGAGTGTGTGCTGTAAATTGCCTCTAGCATTGCTCCTGTTTATTCTTGCCTGAAGCTGCCATTTTGCTGAAGCCCAGAGCCCCTGAACAGCAGTAAATCATAAAGCGAAACTAAACCCATTGATTTACTGGTTTCAAAAAACAGTTACAGTACATTCCTGCAATACTGGAAATGCAAACTGTCATATTTGAGTGTGTCCTTAACCAAACTGTCAAATCATCAAATGGCTGGTATCATAACTGATCACATGTACAGCACCATGGCACTTGCAGATCAAACAGAAGCAGCTTCCTTGGCTTCCTTGTAAAGGATAGGAGGTTTTAATTCCGCTTTAAGGCTGTCAGCAGATCGGCCTTTACAAACTCAGCAGTGCCTAAAAATGAAGAGCAACTGAGCATGTGCAGAGCAGGATGAGATAGTGGATTACTTGATTTTAAACAATATAGGCACTTATTTTTAATGTTTTACATAGCTATACCTGCAAAAGGGGCAATCTAGAAGGACTTTAGTCAAAAAATTAAGTTCAACTTAAGGCCTCGTTCACACCATGGTACAGAGACGTCAGTTTTTCTGCACACGTTCTGCAAGGGCACAAAGAAAAACAATTGTTCTCTGTGTGCCCTGTTCACACCACAACACTGGTATCGCGTGCAGATTTTATCTGCCCAGGAATCTGAAACACGTATGCAGTTTTCTGTACGGGAAAAAAACCCGACATGACCTCAACATTGGTGTGAATAGGGCACATAATTGACGCGCATAAAAACTGATGTGCATGACAACGTGTTTTCATACACGTATGGTGTGAACGAGTCCTTAACCACTTGCTTACTGGGCACTTAAACCCCCCTCCTATCCAGACCAAATTTCAGCTTTTAGCGCTGACGCACTTTGAATGACAATTGCGCAGTCATACAACATTGTACCCAAATGAAATTTTTATCATTTTCTCACCACAAATAGAGCTTTCTTTTGGTGGTATTTGATCACCTCTGCAGTTTTTAATTTTTGTTAAAAAAATGTAAAAAACTGAATTTTTTTATTTATTTATTTTTTTTACTATTTTGTTATAAAAAATTTAAAACTGGTCATTTTTCTCCTTCATTGATGTACGCTGATGAGGCGGCAGAGATGAGCACTGATAGGCGGCAGTGATGGGCACTGATGGGTGGCAGTGATGGGCAGCACTGCCAGGTGGCACTGATTGGCAGCACTGCCAGGTGGCACTGATTGGCACTACAGGTGGGCATTGAAAGGTGGCACTTGTGGGTATTGATAGGTGGCACTTGTTGGCACTGTTAGGTGGCACTGTGGGCACTGTTAGGTAGCACTATTATGGAGGCACTGATGAGGCAGATGTGCCTCTTCCACTTGGGGACCGATGTCCCTTACATCCGAGCCGGTGATCGGCTTTTTTTTCTACTCGCGCTGTCAGCGTGAGTAAAAAAAAAAAAACGATTACCGATCTTTTGTTTACATCATGTGATCAGCTGTCATTGGCTGACAGCTGATCACATGGTAAGGGGCCGGGACCGGCCCCTTACTTAGATCGGTGATCAGCCGAGTCTCAGTGACTTGGTGATCACAGCGCGCACAGGGAGCGTGCACAGGGGAGGCCGTCATATGACGGCCTCTCGGGAATTAAGGTCCGCGCTGTGGCCGTCATTCGGCCATAGCGCGGATGGCAGGTGGTTAATCTGCAGGCTGGATCAAAGCAATCCCAGAGTGTTTAGACTTCTATCAGCAGTTAGACAAATTGTCTATAAATAAACAGCTTAGTTCTGTGGCTACTTTTCCTAGAAGTGGGTGCCCAGCCAAGATGACACCAAAGGCACAACACAAAATTCTTAATGAGGTAAAGATGAACCCACAAGTAACAGCTAAATGTTTGAAGACCTCACTGGAACTGGCAAGCATCCCTGTTAATGAGTCTACCATACGGAAGTCTTGGAACAGGCAGGGTGTCCATGGAAGAACACAATGGAGGAAGCCTCTGCTCTCCAAAAAAAATTCTGCACACCTGAAGTTTGTCAAAGAGCACCTTGACAAACCGCAGAGCTACTGGAAAAATGTATTGTTGCCTGATGAAACAAAAGTTGAATTGTTGGAAAATAATACCCAACACTATGAATGGTGCAAAAGGGGCACAGCTTACCAACATCAAAAAATCATCCCAGTGGTGGAGTATGGTGGAGGGAATAACATCACGATTTGGATTAGTTCGGCTGTCTCACAGCCTGAGCCACTTGCCATCATTGAGGGAAAAATGAATTGCCCTCATTTACCTAAATATCCTACAGGATAATGTCAGGGTGGTTGTTTGACAGCTGAAGCTTAGTAAAAGTTGGGTACTGCAGCAAGACAATGCATCAAAGTAAATCCACCACAGACAGGCTTCAGAAAGAAAATTCACCTTTTGGAGTGGCCCAGTCAGAGCCTAGACATTAACCCTATAGAGATGCTGTAGAACGACCTCAAGAGAGCTATTCACACCAGACATCCTACAAATGTGTCTGAGGTGAAGCAGTTTTGTAGGGCGGAATGGTCAAAAATTCTGTTCAGGTCGGATCCAAAGCTACTGAAAGTCACTGCTGCCAAATGAGGTTCAGACAGCTTTTAAAGCGGGATTCCGGCCAGCGAAAATCTTTTTTGAGTCAGCAGCTACAAACACTGTAGCTGCTGACTTTAAATAAGTAGACTTGCCTGTCCTGGGTGCCCACAATGTCGGCCGCCCGAGGCCGACCCGTCCCTCAGCTCTCGGGTCCCGGCACCGCCATCCTAACTAAGGGAAACAGGCAGTGGAGCCTTGCAGCTTCACTGCCAGTTTCCTACTGCACATGCGCGAGCGGCGCGGCGCTCTGTGAATCGCCCCTTGGTTTTCTGGGAACACACACAGTTCCCAGAAGGCAACGGGGGCCGCTCACCGAGGAACAGGACACGCCGCAGAATAGGAAGAGGCAGATTAGGAAGACTGCCTAGCAACAAGGCTTCAGGTAAGTTTTACATTTTTTTTTTTCAAATGTTTTTTTTTTTTTTTTTTAAAGATTTTTGGTGCAATTTCTTTTTTCAGGGTGGGCCTCTACTTTAACTTCACAAGGGTTCACATGCTTTTTTTCCTCCATTACTGTGAATGTTTAATGGGTATGTTCAATAAAGACGCAATAGATTAATATGGTTTGTGTGTTATCAGCTTAAAGGAGTTGTAAAGGCAGAAGGTGTTTTTTTTTTTTTAAATCTTAATGCATTCTATGCGTTAAGATAAAAAACCTTCTGGGTGTAGCAGCCTCATTTGCCTGATTTCTTACCTGAGTCCTTTCTCTCTCCAGCGATCTCCACGAGTGTCTAAGCCATTCGTGACACTCCTCCTGATTGGATGAGACACAGCAGCAGCACCAGTCAGTCAGCCAATCGGGGGAGAGAGGGGGCTGGGTTGGAGCTTCATGTCTGAATGGGTACATGAAGCTCTGGCTCGGGTGCCCCCATAGAAAGCTGCTAGGAGAGGGGGCAGTCCACAGGAGGGAGGGGCCAGTAGCAGTAAAGAGGGACCCGAGAAGAGGAGCATCCAGGCTGCTCTGTGCAAAACTAACCTTGACAGAGGAGGTAAGTATAACGTGTTTTTTTTTTTTTTTTTTTTTTTTTTAAACGAGACTTTATAATCACTTTAAGTACATTGAGTTTGTCTATTTTTGGGACTTAAGGGCTGCTTACATGGACCATATATTGGGTAGTATCGGCCAGTTCAATAGAAACCGTCCGACATTTGGCCCGTGTGTGCGGCAGCTGGACCGGACCGACTGGCAAATTACGACAAAAAAACAAGTTAATTTCAAGGAGTTCATGTACTTTTTGTACTGTAAATGCCTAATATTTAAATCACAACTGTATGTGAAAAAATGTGGATGCATTAGGGGTCCCTAGCTTGCCAAATAGGTGTTTTGGTAAGTAGAACATTTTTATTTGAAAAACCTGATTTTCCCCTGTGTTTTTAGCCCAGGAGTGCTGGAAAATACCATTATTATGCAAGCATTTATAAGGAATGGACATTGTGACGGGAGTCACTTTTGGGTGCAGGGTGACCAAGAAAATATTGTACCCTGTATCTGCCATATTAGAAATCGTGGCTGATTCATAATGCTGGGACAAATACTGTTAGGAGATGCTGATGTCAATTCCAGCCACCTGTCTGTCTGTGTCTGCTATAATGTAAATTAGTCTAGTATGACTTGTCACAGCTTCTAAAGAGTCTTTTCATCCAGTGTGCTAATTAACCCTGCAATTGTATTGAGATGTGTGATAATGTGTAGGAAACATGAAATCTGTCCTAAAGGTCATGTCTCTGAGTCACCTAGTCTTGGTAAATGATTAGATAATTAGCTCATGTTAATTAGGTGTCTGCTTACAGGTTGTATTTTCATCCTGCTGTATATATTTGTGTGAGATTGAACCTCAAGACAGAGCCTTGTCTCGTACTTGGGGGAAAATTATTCGTATGGATTTCTTGTTCGGCTGATTGAAGTGTTCGGTAGCTGCCTTTGTGTTCAGAAATGGAATGGCTTAAACGGCTTTAACCCCTTTTATACTCGGGGTGTCATTACAGACATTTACAAGTCTTTTCAACTATTTTTTTTTCTATTTGTTGAACTTGATGGACTCTCTCCTTTTTTCATCCTTTGAAAGAATTTGTAAGCAAGTACTTAAAAGCATTTTGTGGAGTTTTTGGTTATTTCCACTAAAATTATAATAAGCATTTTATGCACATTTTTTAATTATGTAGCATTTTTCAAGCAGTTCTGTGGAATGTAGTATTCTAGAAAAAAATGTCTGAATGTGCTCCATGCAAAGGATTTCCAAATGCTACAAAGCAAGACATGCTAGGGTGAACTGTCAGGATACAAAACACCATTTTTCTTTTTTTTTCACACAACTCTTATGGAGGTGTTTCTATAAACACCTTTAAACTAGTCTGATCTAAACAACTCTTCTAATTTTTTTCATGTTATAATTATGGTATAATGTTGTTCTCCTTAGGGTGGCACTAAATACAAGTCTTTTGGATTCATTGCAAAAGCAGTAGTCATTTTTGGTTATGTTGTGTTATACATATAATAAATGTATAAAATTAAATGAACCTTTCCTGAGAAGCTGACGTGCTATCTGTGCTGTTATCCCACTGTGCCTAGATGTCCATGGTGACTCCCACACCCCTACTCTGAGTGGACATATTTGCCTAGCAACTAGATTCTTTTCTCTAGAAAGAGAACATGTGGGATGTGGTGTACACAAGCAATTTACTGAACAGTTTTATCTGAGATAAGTGTACTGAAATGGCTTTGTATCTAAAGGTCAAGTTCTATATATGGGTTGTTTTTAGAGAACATTCAACTACATCTTTTAATGGGAATACTTGGAAATTTATGTTTTTCAGAGAGGCACAGCAATTATCGATTTGTGAATACTTGAATAAAAATAAAATCCTAAAACAACCTGCTGAACTTTGAGCCTTTTATGCATTTCAGCTCCAACATGAAAAAATATATATATGTTTTTGAATTTGTTGATATTATGTACAGGTTCTAAAATTATCCATTGGAACCAGTTTGCTTTTTTGTGGTCATGGTTATATGGATTCTACATAATATTTTTGTATTTCTGCCTAGCCATTGCCTTTTTGACTAGTTAACAATTTTATTTTTAATATACTTGAATTGATTGTAGCCGTATTAGTGCAATTATGACAGAGGAAATTGAGTACTGTCTGTGATACTTTTTTTATTTGCACTAACATACAATTTTTCAGGACAAGCTTTCGGGGTATGTCCCCTTCTTCAAGGTTTTTAATATAGTTACAAGAAGGGAAGCAGAATATATAAATTAAATACCATGTTTTAACTTTTTATTAGGTTGTTTTTCTATTTTAAATTAACCTGTGCCTAGATTATGCACAATAAAATATTTACATATTTTGAACAAACCAGAAAAGCCTTCAATCGCCTTAATTCCCTCAGTGTAGCTCTAAGCATTGTGGATAAATTCATCTTCAAAATTCACAACTAGAAAAGATTTGCTTCTATGAGGCTGAAACTTGAATTCATTAATAGGAAGGACTTAAATTCGACTTAATCGTATTTGTTGTGATCCTTGAGGATGTTTGAGAAAGAATTACTTCACAATACATGCAGCTAGTGAGGCCAGAGATGGCTTATTGTAGAGTTCTTTTACTACTTGTTAATAATAATACTTGTATTAGCACAGATTGAGCAGAGGTGCACTTTAAAATATGGAAACCTGTAAGGCCTGTTCACACCACTGCAGTTTGAGTGCTTGAAAGGCAGTTGCCAAAAAAAAATTAATCTAAAGTGTTTACTGAGCTCATCAACCTGGTCCTCACATTGTAGCTGAGGATGTAGAATGTTGTAGAGCAGGGGCCAAATGCTATGAACTGCTTTCAGGTAAGACTGCCTTTGTTTTGTATGGGTTCTTCCATCCAACCTTGGGTTCCACTGCCTGCACAAAACACTGTCAGATGCACTTCTGCACTGACTGCAGGTTGAACAAGAGACCATCTTCATGTATTTTGCTGTTTCTCAAATACTAGGAACCCTAATTTCACAGAGAATTGGGGTAACTGGCCATATTGTAAATGTTAGGAACTGTAGTTGTTATAATGAGTGGCTTTTTAAAGTGTGACTCCAGTTATTGTAAGAAAAGACAGTCCCTTTCAATTTTAGCAAATGTGTTTTTGCAGATTCTGTAACTTTTTCTGTTATGAATAAATTGCTTTTGTTTCTTTATATCCATTTCAAACTGATTTCTGAATGGGAGAGTATTACTTCATTATAATCACACTGGTACAATCTCAGGTTTCTCAGGTTTCAGGAGAAGTATAGCAAAAGCTAATTTGGCTATACTCCTCCTGGGGATTACATGAGTGCAGTTTGTTCTGGACTCCTGTGACCCGTTCTCTACCGCCAGTGGGCTGATGTTAAATCCCGCTGTCAGCTGACGTCACTTAGCCTGTCCAGACTCAGGAAAGATCCCAACTTTATAGTTGGGATTCAGCCAGAAGCCTGGACTGGCACCTGGCTCAGCCTCTCAGCGATCCGCTGAAAGGCTAAGCCAGCCCCTCCTGTCCCCCTCCACAGGCCAGCGCTCCATTGCCTGCTGGAGGGGCAGAGCAGAGAGCTGGTGACTGACTGCTCTCTGCTCAGAGTGGAGGGGGAGAAATGAGCGATCAAACACTGCTGATACACTTTAGTGTAGAAGTGGCTGAAAGCATGCTAGTTTTGACTTGCTTTTGAAGATGATGCCCATAAACACTAAATTTAATGTGTGTGAAAAGCTGAAGGTATATCATGTCTTACAAATGCATTTGTGTGTGTTTATTTTCAGAACTCCCATCCTCAGAACACTTGAGCGTAGCAGATGCAACATGGCTAGCCCTTAATGTGGTCTCAGGAGGCGGAAGCTCATCTAGCTCTCAACCAATTGGAGTGACCAAAATTGCCAAATCGGTCATTGCACCGTTGGCAGACCAGAACATCTCTGTGTTTATGCTATCCACCTATCAAACAGATTTCATATTGGTAAGTCATTGTGCACGTTATATAGGATAACACAGTAACAGGATATAGTGTTCTACATTGAAAAGTCAGCATAAAGAAGAGGTTTGGGAATGAATGTATATTAGTTGTGTAGGTGTAAGCTCATAGTTGTTGCCATAAGGTGCCAGCTAATAAGATGTTGCTATATTCCTGCTACCAGTACATTTATTGTAACAAGTAAGGATAGACCTTAGGTTGTCTGCATTACACCTGATAGCCTAATAAACCTTTCCCATTATAGCTGAAAATTAAGTACTATAGCTGTGTTCAGTTTTTGTTATTTGTGGTATTGACATCTTGGAGATCCATTTGCTGTGTAAGTACCCATAAACCTGTTAGAAGTGGGCTACGCTTACCGTAACAGATTGAATTCTTTTGATCTTGTCAGAACAAAAGAAAGTTATATGATAAAGGCCTACATGAGTAGATGCTAAAATAACACACCCCTTCATTGTACACTCTTACAGGATTAGCTCTGATTTGGAGGAAAAATGTCTGCTGCTCCCCATTAAACTGTAAATACATTCAAGCCAAATATCCACAACCCTAATAGACCTGAAGGGGAAATGTAAAAATAACAGGAGCTCAACTAATATTTACATACATTTCAGTTTATTTCACACTTCCACCAGCCATTCACACATCGCATCAGGGCACTGACCCTTCATTAGGCACTACCCGAAGAAAGGCCATTACCATTAAATGGTGATCTGTTAAGCCTGGTACTTCCTGCTAATTTTTTTTTCATTCAACTCAGCAGGCTAAACGAAGAAAAATTAACAGCTCAGGTGGGAGCTTTACTAACAATCCAATGTTGGCTAAAAGTGCTGATCCGGATCCAGTCGGTAGACGTTTTCCGGTCATGCCCTTTCGAAACAAGCTGGCCGAAAGGCTGGCTTCTGTTGGACCAGCTCCAGTACACACGGCCAAATGGTTCAATAGAACTCAGCCGATGCCGCCTGAGATTCGACCTCTGTGCACAGGACTTTAGGTTTGTGGTAGTATGTGAAAAAGGATGCTATAATTGATCAAAAGCTGATTAAACTAAGCATGGTCTAATCTACTGACTAATTGGCTTGTACATCCATCCTGTATGGTCACCTTTCCAATTTGTTACAATCACTTCTGATTCTAACATTGTCCCTTTAAAATCTGACAACTTACACGGTGGTGTAGCATTAGCCTATGTAGCAGCTACTACTGGACCTTAAACAAGGACCTGCACAGAAGCAACTACAGACATATACTAATCTATTCTGCAATAGCAATTGACTCTTCATAGTTCTCTCAGCATGCACTTTTAATATTCCAAAAATCTACAGTATGTTATAACAGGATCCTGTTGCAACCAACCAAAAGTCAACTGTTATTAAACTGTTTAAAATAGGCTGTTTAAAATGGTTATACAAGTGTTATTATTTATTACGTCACATTGTTAAAATAAGCCCCATACTTGCATTTTACCTTAAAGTGACACAAAAAAATATTATTCTAATCCAAAAATAATCTATATACAGTATGCATCTACTACTTAATGGCTCCGTAATCTATTTTCATGAAATTGTTACTTATTGTGTTTTTCTGCCTCTTTTTAAGCTCCCAAATCTCTCCTTTTCCCACCCACTTCCATTTTTTTGGAACAAGCAGTGGTTGTGGTCATTTGTACTGCCCTATGCACACAACAAATCCTATAGTTCATAGTCAATCTCTGGAGAGAGAAAGAGAGGGTGGCTACGTTCTACATACAGTGAAACTATGGACAATGAATGTGGCTACCCTCTAACAGGAAGTCGAATCACAGTAGCAAAAAAAAAAAAAGGAATTTGGAGGAAGTTGTCAGCAATAGAAGGGACTCTTTTTTTTTTTTTTTTTTTTTTTTTTTTTTTTACGTTAAAGATACATACTTGAATAGTATTTTTTCCTTCTAAACCAGCGTAAACCAGAGTTTAAAGTCACTTTAAGCAATACAAAAAATGCATAAATCTCTAATAGATAAATAGATTTATTTCAGGTCACTGCAGTAGCCACAAACAACCATGTAGATTTCATCATTGCAGCTGAATAAATGTAATTTTACACTTTGCAGATCATTCTGCTTGATTAAATAGATATAGGCTATGTAAAAGACTATATTATAGCAAATTTTCTACCTCAAAAAATAAAATCTTTGTCTTGTGATCTGAAATCACCAGATGATAGCTTGATTTCTTGTGCTATGTCTTTGCCAGGTACGCGAGAGGGATCTCCCATTTGTAATGCACACGCTGGCAGCAGAATTTACTATATTGCAGGTGGTGAATGGAGAGACTGTGGCTGCTGATAATCTTGGAGTAACAAATGGATTTGTGAAACCCAAGCTTGGTAAGTGCCATTCACAGAAACCTATCGAATCATACGAGGACATTTATTATTAAGGAAAAAAAAACTCTTTTTAGCTGCTTAGACATCATTGTGTCTATCCGGTGACTGGTAGACATGTACCGTATATACTCGAGTATAAGTCGTTCCGAGTATAAGTCGAGGCCCTAATTTACCACAAAAAAATGGGAAAAACTTATTGACCCGAGTATAAGACGAGGGTGAGAAATGCACAGCTACTGTAAGTGGAAAAGAGGGTCAACAATGCCCATTTGCAGCATCGCTGTGCCCATTTGCATGCCTCACTGTGCCCATTTGCAGCCATAGGTCCCCTGAACTTCAAACTCGGTAGTTAAGGGTTCCTAGATGCCCCCTAGCTGCAGCCAAAATTTGGGGTCTCTGAACCCAAATGGTCCCGAAATGACATTGCTGCAGATAGACACAGTTGACCGAATTTGGGGCCCTGTATCTCGGGGCCACTTAGTGCTAAGAACCCCAAATTTGGTGTGCAAACCCAGTGGAACTAGCACCATAAAATTTCCAAAGCTGAGGTTTCTAGCACCAAGTGGCCCCGAGATACAGGGCACCAAAAATCAGTTCAGAAAATGTCAAGCACTTTTCTGCAGCAGAGAATGACATTTTCTGAACCAGTTTTGGGGCCCCGTATCTTAGGGCCACTTAGGGCTAGGAACCCCAGCTTTGGATATGTTATGGGACCAGTTCCACTGGGTTTGCACACCAAATTTGGGGTTCCTAGCACCAAGTGGCCCTGAGATATGCGGCTAAAAAGTCGGTTCAGAAAATGTCAAGCACTTTTCTGCAGCAGAGAATGACATTTTCCGAACCGATTTTGGGGCCCCGTATCTCGGGGCCACTTAATGCTAGGAATTTCAGCTTTGGATGTTGTGGTACCAGGTCCAGTGGGTTTGCATACCAAATTTGGGATTTCTAGCACAAAGTGGCCCTGAGATACAGGGCCCCAAAGTCGGTTCGGAAAATGAAATTTTTTGCTGCAGAAAAGTGCTTGACTCGAGTATAAGTCGAGGGGGGCACTTTCAGCACAAAAAAATGTGCTGAAAAATTCGACTTATACTCGAGTATATACGGTACATTGCCGAAAAATTTGTTCATTTTCGTTTCATTGGGTTTTTTTTTGTTTTGTTTTTTTTCGGGTCATTTGTTATGATTGCAATTTGTAAATTCTAAAATTTTTAAATCCGAAAATAAAGAATAAATAACTAATAACAACTAACTATTAAATTATTATTGGAATTTCCTTTCAAATTTGGCTGTTAGTGAGCGTAATGAATAAGAATTTATCCGAAGTTACGAATTATCCAAAATAACAAATGCCGCATCTAAACAAATGGACTGGATAAATTCATTATAAATAATATGTTTTTATTATTTCTATTATTATTTATTATTATTAGTTGCGGTCCATTCGGTTAGAAACGGCATTCGTTATTTCGGGTAATTCGTAACTTCGGATAAATTCGTATTGGTTACGCTCACTAACAGCCAAATTTGAAATGAGATTCGAATACCTAGAAATTAATAGTAGTAGTTAAGTTATTATTAGTTATTATTTCAGATTTTCGGATTTTCAAATTTTTCTAAATTACGAATTTACGAATATACAGAAAAATTTAATTTGGATATTTCTGAATTAACGTATTTGTGGAAATTCGATAAAAAAAGAATTTGGAACGAAACGTGTCTAGTGACTGGCAGACGAGCAGTATTTGCAGAGGAGGAAAACACCAGTTAATATTTACTCGGGTGGTAAAATTGCTTCATCAAATCCATACTTTGGCATGATTTTAATATGTGAATATTAGGCGTCCAGGCTATGCATGCATAGGACCTGGCAGGTACATCTAGACTTCTGTATTTTTTTTTTTCCCAGTCAGGCCTCACACATTGTATTATGAGGCAAACCATGTAGTTTATAAATATTACACGTTGTAATACATTTTTTAATCTTCTACGGTGCAAAAAAAAGACAAAAAATTCGAACAACTGGTACATATTAAAGTACAACTAAAGGCAAATCTTTTTCTTTTTTTTAGTTTTGGATAGAGTGGAGATGGATTAGAATATACAAAATGAAAAAATGTGCCTAAAGTTCTACTTTAATTAAAAATAAACATAAACTGAAAAAACTTGATATAAGCGCAGCTAGAGCCCTGTCTAGGCACATGTATAGTCCAACAGCTGGATAAAAAAAATGGACACACAAACTGGAGTATATATAAAGTGACATTATGTGCCTTATCAAATGTAAAGTTGTGAGGAGGAAGCAATTGGGGGGGGGGGGGGGGGGTCAGTGTCTAGGCCATGTTCTAGAGCTGCATGATTCTGGCTAAAATGAGAATCACGATTTTTTGCTTAGAAGATAGATCATGATTCTCTCACGATTCTCAGGACGTAACATAATCTTTCAAATTAAAACAAAAATGGGCTAACTTTACGGTTTCGTTTTTTTTTGTTTTTTTTTAATTTTCATTGAAGTGTGTTTTTTCCCAAAAAATTGCGTTTGAAAGGCTTGGCTTGCACACTGGAGACAATGGAGCAGCTGTTTGAGGGCAGATTGCAGGCGCTATTTTTAATGCTATAGCGCCTGCAAAACGCCCTCGGTGTGAAAGGGGTCTTAGATTTTAAGTGGTTAAACTTCCTGCATTTACACAACTTGTCAGACTGCCTGGATTTTTTCTTTACACACAGAGGTTTATCCCTTTGATCCAAGAAGGAAGAGTTAGTTACAATGTTTCATGTTAAAAACTTGGCAGACTGCCCAGATGTTTTCTTTTGACAGCTGAGTGAGCAGATAAGTCTCTCCACTTGTTATATGAAAGAATAGGCAAGCTCTGCAATAGAGATAGTCAGGGGGGTTGAATTGAGATCACAATTTTTTAACAATTAATTGTGCAGCTCTACCATGTTCATCTAAACTTGCTACATTAAAATGGCAACCGATTGCACACAGGACACTGACTCACTGTAACCAAAACTAAACCAGGTAATGTAAGATGGCTTCAGGTCTGCTCTCCACCCACAGGGGAGGTCCCTCAGATGCATTTCGCCCCCAAGTGGGCTTAATCACTGAGGTCTCAATTACAATAACAGTGAGTGTTTTATTCAGTATTTGTCATTATTCTTCCCCCTAAATGCAGAATCAACTATTGTATTGGAGTAGCACTGGAGATCCACATCTCTGGTGATTGGAGTGTTTGTAAAGTTGTGTTCTATTTATTTCTGCTCCCCGGAGGCATGCAGACCAAAATGATTTTCTGAGTCTAAATGTTTGTTCCCAAATGGTCAGGTTCCCTTATGTATGGTCACATTTCATGTTCATCTAGTAGAGGAAAGTCAAGACAGTTCAAGAATTAAATCTTGAGGCGCAATGAGTGATCGGTTGTGTCAAAAGCTGAAGACTGATCAGGAGCCTTAAAATTTTGTACATGATAGAATTTTAGTATGATATTTCAGTGGAGTGATTATTGAACAGTGATGACATGAATGATTATGGTATAATCCATATTGTGGAAGGTCTCATGTAAAATTTGAAAAGAAGCATTTTGCTTGTTTTATTAGATGTATAGGAGTCTGACAGATAATGGTAGATGAGAAACAGGTAAAAGAATGTGTTTTTCTGAGTATGTAATTGAATGAAGAAGGGGATATACCAGTTAAAGGCATGGAATAAACAGAGCATGATAATGCTTGGATTAAGCATGGGGAGAAACTAATGAGGTAAGGGATGGTGCCAGGATAACAGCTAGTAAATTGGAATATAAAAAATGTGTCCAGTCATTGGGATAAAACCTGGCAGAGTGTAAACTAGTGTGACAGCAGAAGTGGAAATCTCCTCAGGTGATATATAGTTGGAAGGATGTGCTCCAGAGCAAAGTAAGGGAGTTCAAAGCACTAAATAGCAGTTTTGAATTGCTGGTTTATGTGGTTATGGGAAAGGAAAAATCGCTGCTTGATTTGATTGTTTTGACTTTTTTCTAACTTTATCTTCATGCTTGCTCCTGGACAATGACTAAAGCCAGTGTCAACTAGGGAACCTAATCTTATCAGAAGGATTTGAGCAGTGGCAAGCCCCAATTTCTTGTCGGTACAGATTTCATTTAAACTTTAAATGCCGAATTGTGGTGTTGTACACAATACCACTTTTACATATTGTAATAGACATAGTACTGGTAACAATGGTGTCCAATAATTTTCATCATTGCCAGAAATTGTTAGGTTGAACATTTTCCAACCGCATAACCCAGAATTTAATGCTTTCTGTAGTTATTGAATTGAGTTCTGTAATTCTTTTTTGTGAAGAGACTTCTTCAGTAGGTAATTTGGGTTCCGAGTCTTCAGTAAGGATACACTGACAGATGCTTTTTGTTTTTTTTTCTCATTGACTTGTTGGAGGAGAGAATTGCTTCTGATGCAAACAAAAGCCTGTTGACACCAGCCCTTAGATAGCAAGACTTTAAAAAACTTAGTGTTTTCTTGTTCTTCCTGTGTGTGTGTGTGTGTGTGTGTGTGTGTGTGTGTATGTGTGTGTGTATATATATATATATATATATGTATAAATGTACTATTTTTTTTTCTCCTTCCAGTTCAGAGGCCAGTTATTCATCCACTTTCAAGCCCCAGCAATATGTTCTGCGTTACCAGCCTGGATCCATATACACTTCCAACTGTGACTACACTCCTAATGGATGTTATGTTTTACTCCAATGGGTAGGTACCTGGAACAGTACACATTTAAAACACTCTTTCTATGTACTGTTTCTTTTTGTTTTGTTTTTTTCTTTTACTAGTGTTTTATTGACAGTAAGCAAACTGTACATACAAAGCCAACAGAGGCCGTGTCAATATTCCAAATAGTAGGAAATGTACACATCTGCTGAATAAAATATTAGGCACATAACCACAGATGGAGCAACATAATATATATGCAAACACATTTAACGGACAAAGAAACAAATGAAACGCTGCCATGTAGGGTTCAATGCTAAAAACACAAGGTGGTCAAGTTGGGACCCAGGTGTAAATAGCAGCAGAGCATCTTCTGCAGAAAAGGTAGGGAGAGACTATTTCTATTAAATTGGCAGCCTAAAGCAGCTGATACCTTTACCGTTAAATTGGACATTAAAAAAAGATGAAAAGAGAAGGAAAGTCAGAAAAAATGAGAGGAAGAAAGAAAAAAAAAAGAAGAGAGAGGTACCAGACAATTTCAATAAACATAGGATCACATATGTAAAAGAAGGTGGTCAAATCTAGATGGCTGGGCATAATCAATCCATTTTTTTTTTTGTTCTCCTCATGTGTGTGATCTAAATGAAGAAGTTGTGGTCAGTTGTTTTTTTTTTTTTTTATCGTGCTACAGCAGTAAGGTGTGTCTGCAAATATGAGAGTAGGCAACAGCTTGACTTTCATTACTATGAATGTAGCTTTTTGAACATAGTAGAAACCTTTTGCATGATTACTTTCAATTTGCCTGTGCAACACTGTATATTTTCATCTTTGCAGTCAAATTTAAGAAACCCTCACTGTTGGTTTGTGTTCCCTTTCACATAGCATACCTAAAAATACAATTCTTACCTTTTAGTTTTTTTTTATTTCGAGCAGATTTATACATAGGACTTTATAGGTGGTTTCTATTCACCATAGCTTGCAATGTGCAATTAAGGGACAGATTTCTTTAAAAGGGCTACTCTGTGTGGTGTGTCTATGGGTTGGTTACTCTATGGTGGGGGTCGGCAACCCGTCGACTGTGGACAGGTCGACTGCAAACAGGTCTGAATGCTGCCTGCTCTCTCTTGTAATACTTATTTTATTTTTGTATCCACAAACACACTGTGTTTGCAATCTATGTTTGGAGTTAACAATTTATTATCACCCACAGTATATCACAGAGGCAGTGCGTTTTGAACATTAGGCAGGAAACACACATAGAACTTGCATTTCTGGTACCGCGTTCTGGTGTGAACTGGCCCATACAACAGGACACTGTTCCTGGTAATCTTTGACTTCATCAGTGTTGTTCACATAGATCTCCATCTCTCTAAGGTTACCTACCCCTGCTCTATGGGAATCGGAACATGTAACCTATACTGTATACAGTAGGTGTTATCCCAATTTTGGACGTGTAAGTTCCTCAGACCCTTGAAGAAGTTGTGGTGGAAATGTGTGCAGGGTCTCGTAATATAATTTTGTGAGAATAACCCCAACAGACCTTTTCTGCAGCTGGCTTACAAAATAGATGACTTCTTTATTGGGTTATGCAGGGAAAAAAGGCCACACATGCACCATATTCTCTGGCCTGTCAGCTCAGTGGAGAGAATGGAAAGCCATCTTAGTTGTGGTAGGGCAAGGTCATCCAGTTATATGAAGTCTGAAGTGGGAACTATTTATTTGATATGCAGTTAAGCCCCATCATTATTAAACTTTTGTTATACTCTAATGTTCAGGTTGCAATTTTTGCAAGAAGCATTTCTAAAACCTTTGTTTTTAAATTTGAATACACAAGACCTGATGTCAGGATGTGCATCAGAATTTTCCTTCTTTTATAATTTTTTTTTTCAACTATGAAGAAGCAGACTGAGTTATGTTGGTTTTATGTTGTAGAGTAAAAGATTCGGTGGTGGGCAATGAAGAATCTGGTCATATCCGCTTCTTCTCTTTTTCCCTCATTGAGGGCTACATTTCCTTGGTGATGGATGTACAGACGCAGCAGAGGTAAGGCTTGCTGAAGAGTTGTTGAGGGCATCAGTACACGTCTGTCGTCTGTTCATTGTTTCATAGGATCTAAGACATTAGGCTGTTGGTAAAATTATTATATGTTGATCATTGATTACTGTAACAATATTTTTTTTCATTTGAAAACCTTAAGATTGCTTTCATACTGAAAGCGTTGGTCGTTTTAGCGGCGCTTTAACGCTGTTTAAGCTGCACTTTTCAGCTGCTAGCAGGGTGCTTTTAACCCCAATAAAGCGTTAAAAACTCCCATTTTGCGACACTTTCAAAACTCTTTTCAGGCGCTTTATAAGCGCTGCCTATTCATTCCAATGGGCTGGGTGTTTTGGGAGCGCTAAATACAGCGCTCCCAAGCCTCCCCAAAGATGCTGCTTGCAGAACTTTAAGGAAAGTTCTACAAGCACACTGCCCCAGTGTGAAAAGACACACTGGAATGAATGGGAGGTGGTTTTCAGGTGCTTAGCAGAGGATATTTACAGCGCTAAAGCGCCTGAAAACCGCCCCAGTGTAAGGGGTCTAAAGGATCACCACAAGTAAACCTTAAAGCTAAACTCCAGACAAACAACTCAATACACAGATGAAATGCATATTTGAGATCTTCCTTAACTGCCAAAGGATGTTTATTTATGTTTCTTCAGTCCAGAAGAATACACAGCTCTGCCTCCCAGTACAGCCCTTTCTGCAGGGGAGGGGACCTGATCTTTCTCTGTTGCAGTTTCACTTACAGGCCTCCTCCTCACCCTTTGACTATACAGTAAAAGGGGAAGCAGCACACCAATTGGCTCATTTTTGAATGGTTGTGTCAATATTTGCAGGACACCAATTGGCTCATCTTTAATGGCTGTGTCAGTATTTGCCAAATGTAAATGTATAAGTATGCTTTCTTAAAAGGGCAACAAGTAAAGTACACTGACCAACAGCAATCAAAACATGGATCCTACTGATCAGCTACAGCTAGCTAAATTCTGATTGGGCACTACATGTTACAGCATTTTGTACATTGATTGCCATTTTCCGAGCAGTAACAATATTATATAATAATTCCAGCTGTTTGCCAGCCAGAAACTTTGATGTAATTTCCGTTTTTTCGGGGCTGCTTATGTAAATTATGACTTAGTAGTGTATTAAAATGGCTTTGATAATAATTGATATTATAATATTAATTGAGATTATTTTGTTGTAAATAAAAGTATGTCTTTTATGACCCAGTGCTTGCCATTCTTGCGCTTAGGTTTCCTAATAATTTGCTGTTTACAAGTGCGTCGGGCGAGCTTTGGAAGATGGTTCGTATTGGCGGACAACCTCTTGGTTTTGGTATGTATTTTAAAAATGACTCCTGTCATTTGTTTATGGATATAAGAAAGTATTCCTAATATAACACTTGTAAAGGTTTGCTTACATTTAGATAGTTTGCTGTTTTACTACGTCGTCAGCTACTATTGCCATTGCCTACAGAGATCTTATATGCCAAACTACCTGCAAAGTGCCCATGAATGCCAACATGTCTAACTGTACCAGACATAATAATATCATTAGACTAACACCTGTTATGAATAAAATGCCAGCAGTTTTGAGTTTAAATTGCATTTTGGTGCATTCTCTGATTACAGACTCCATAAAGAGACATTTGCTATGAGAGTTGTTTTACCTAAATGGTTAGACCACCAAGAACTGGTAACAAAAATAGGAGGGGTGCTCTTGTTTAATAGGAAAATGTGGGTGTTATAAATCACCTCAAGCAAATATGGGTATTTCCTATTTGTTTCCTGGAAATCACCCTTAAAAAGTGCTGCAAACCCCGCATAGGTGAATATGTTCTTGGTGAATATTCCTAGGTGCAGTTTTAGAGTTAGCATATTGAGATGATACTAGGCTGTGTTATTGAAAGTCCAACTATTAAGAAATCAGATTAGCATCTTGGCATTGTGTGGCACATTTAATGAATGTTTGAGGATTAGCATTGAAAAAGTCTGGCAGTAAATAAGGAGTTCAACAGAGGTATTGAAATTCAACAAAATCACAACTCAGAAGACATTTTAATTTTCCAAAAACTCTACAAATTTCTCTTTCCTATAAACCCTTTGTTTACTCATGTCTACAACTGTCTGTTCTACAAAAGCCGGTCTCACGACTGGCTTCTGTCTAACGGGCATGCTAAAAAAACAGCATCCAGCCAGCATCTGATCAGCACTGACCAGTGTGCTCTGGTGGCGGAGTCCCCCCGTCACAACATAATAGCACAGTGGGGGAGATCGCCGCACTAACATCACTAAGACTGATGTTTTGCCTTGCCTACATATAGCCTGCATATAGTTACATAGTCAGGTTGAAAAAAAGACACAAGTCTATATAGTTCAACCTATATTAATATATATCATGGGAAAATATTTTGTTAAATGTAATTGATCATGGAGGGTGTTGATAGGTTCATCACACGTTTACTAAATTCCAAAAGATTAAGTATAATTGTTGGATATGATTATAAACTTTTTAAGGGGGGTTGCTATAATCTAAATCACTACAATATCCTTGAAAATATATTTAAGTCCATTTAGAAGCATAAAACAAAAATTACTAAAATTCACAAATCACAGCAGCTAAAAAAAAAAGAGATTTTGTTTTTACTGAAATCATATTAGGCAGACATTCTGAACTCTTTGCCCTATTGATTAAAGGCAATTGTTTTACTGAGGAACTGACATAGACAGAGTTACTGTCTATGTCACAACACTGAGAACCCAAGGCGGTTCCTGGAATTGTCCCACACACAAGAATAGCATATAGATGAGCTGACATCAGATTAGAAAAGTTAGGCATTGTATTACCACACTGCACCCATTATGTTGTCACTCTTTTTGATGCTCATTACCCGTCAAGTGTACTTATAGTTAGTATTTTAGTTCCAGATAAATTAAAGTGTAAACTGAAATGGTGATGCAGTCATAGGTCTGTTTCCAGTGCCTGCCTCACCTAAATTCTACACATTAACCATACAACTTCCATTGTTCACTCCTAAATTGTCTCTAACAATGTCTTCCTCTTCTGTAGCTGTACACCAGTATCTAATTCATGCTTTCTATCAAGATGGTCCCTTATCCTCCACCTCCCCTATTTTTGTGTTATTTTTTAGGTGGGGTGTGCAGTACTTTTAAAAATAGAGTAATAGCGTTTCTAGATTTTATTTTTTTTAAAAAGCCCAAACTATATGGAATTGAACATTAGGTTTATAACTATTACTTTAAAAATACACACTTCTAAATTCCCTACTTTCCCATTTCTGCATTGAATTAATGTGTGCATTTTTGTTTTCAGATGAATGTGGGATTGTTGCCCAGATCTCAGAACCATTAGCTGCTGCTGACATACCTGCCTATTATATCAGTACCTTTAAGTTTGACCATGCACTGGTGAGTTTTACACATGACAATTGTATATTGTAACAGTTCTCTATGTACCCTTTAAAAAAACATAATTGGTTCTTGGTAAGTGAAACATTCATTTTCACACTAAAAGTGAGCTTCCTATACTTAAAGAAGTACCCCTGAGGGGTCTAAGCTGCAAGTAGGTGTTATCCATACCTAGGTTCTGTGATCTACATTTTTAGGAAATGCAGACTTGAGTCGTACTAAAGCTCTAACCTCTTCCCAAAAAGCATGGCCGTAAATTTTTTTCTCTGTTTTCCCCAAGCTTTCTACTGCTTTATGTCTCAGAACGTTAGTGAGTTTTTGAAAAGCAGTCAGCAGCTGCAGCAGACACTCGGGGCTTTCCGTTTTTACTCATCCGCTTGCTCAGCGGGGAACGCTCCGCTGATACCCGCTGAGCCGGCAGATGACAAGTCCATCTCTGCTCACTTTGCAGAGACGGACCTGTCAGATCTCCACTTTCCTTTATGGGGGATCGGATGAAAACAGACCGCTTGTCTGTTTTCATCCGATCCGCCAGACGTGTCGCTGCTGAGATCCGTCGCTCCATAGAGGTGTATGGAGCACCTGTTCAGGTCCGCCTGAAAAACTGACAGGCGGATCTGAGCGGTCCGCCCGTGTGAAATGGGCCTTAATTGAATGAAATATAAATGGAACCCTGCAGCTTCACAGCTTAATGGGATGCAGCAGTCCCAGCAGCTTGCAGACTGTGATCACGCTGGTGTTGTGTCATTCCTGTCGCCCTATCTTCAGGTATTCCCTGGGAGCTTTGATTCTTCTAACATTCTCACCTGGCTGGAAGTTTTTTGGCTAACTTTTCAATTAGTGTATCAGGGTATGGAGCCTAGTGCATGTGCCTTTCTGTAGCCTTGACTTGCAGGTGCCAACTTCCTGTGCTTACTGTTAAATCCCACAGTGGGTATCTCCATTCTGTTGCTAGTCCTAGGGAACTATGGATCTATTTTCTGCAGCTGCCCACAGTAAACTGAGCACTCAACATACCTCGTTGACTAGCACTGTGGTCTGTTCCTCCCAACAAGTACCTCTTACATCAGTATGCATCCTGTGAGCTACAGAAGCTTCTCAAACAGGTTTCTTAAGCAAATCAATTTCAGGTGTCTTATACCCATATATACTCTGTAATTCACAGAATTTAGGTTGTGCGGTTATCATGCCTAGTATTTTGTTACATAATCCACTTTTCAATCATTATTTTGTATATAAAATGCCTGCAAAATTTGGTATAGCTCTTTTTATACACTCCTAATTTTATTCTGCTTCTGTGAATAACCTTTAGCCTGCTTCATCATAAAAAAAATGCAGCGGTGTGGTTTAGCCACAACCTTGACGAGAGTTAGCTTCCTGTCATTCAGAAACTTCAGTTTTATAAGGTCAATAGAATAAAACAGAACTTCCAATGCTTGCATCTGGACTTCTAGAGTGCTGATGTTGGGTTCCTGACGTGTTAAAGACTCAAAGTGTCTGACACTTTCAGAAAGCAAAAACTTGCTGACAGTCATGAAGTGCAGCCACAGAGGTACCTGCACATACAATACCTACAGCAGCTTTCCTTTTTCTTATATATATATTGTCAAATTTTAATGACATTTTCTTTTAAAATGTACACTAAACCATGCACATGCTACTTTCTATAACTGCATGTGCGTTACACAGGGCATGTCGGCAATAAAATAATGCATTTGCTTACATGGTCCAAAAAAGGACCGGAGTAAACATATCACCTAGTGTCAGTTGGTGTGAGATGTTAGAGTGAAGTGACAAGGTTTGTGGTGTCATAAGAAGGAGTGAGTAAATGAGAAAAGAAATACAGAGAAAGAACAGAGCTAGGTTACACAAAGGGGTGAGGTAGGGGGATGTTGGAAAGGAGGAAGGGAAAAGGAACCTCCGCTCAGACCCCTCCCCACTTCAAGACTTTGCTGATCTGTAGTAAAGGAGAAAAAGATTCAGTGATTGTCAGTAAGGATGAGCTCCGGCGTGTTCACAACCCGCATGTGCAGAGCCTGCTAGGAAGTCGGCACTGCATGGCGCTAATCACAGGCAGTGAAATATTTACCCAATCCGTGGCTGCAGAGATCGAGAAATGTCTCACTGCCTGCTATTAGCGCTGTGCAGTGCCGACTTCCTGGCGGGCTCTACACGTGCGGGTTGCGAACACGCCTGATCTCATCCTTAATTGTCAGTATCCAAGATATGTCTGAAGGCACTTAGAGTGTAAGTAATTAATCCAGGTGCTCCAAACCATCATATTCTTGGTAGGTGTGTTGGAGGAGGGCAATGAGCTCCATCATCTTAAGTTGGTTGAGTTCTACAGTCCACGTAATGGTGGTGGAGTTGGGATCTCTAATATATTGGAATCATGGATTTCCCTGCCTATAAGTAAAATCTCAAAATGCTCTAACATGCAGTGACCATTAAATAGATCCTGATATGATGGATAGGAGGGAAATCCCCAGGGTCAAAGAGAAAAGCGAGTCCATTTCTTGTTGATAGATCTGAGCACTACTAATGGAGTGTGTAAGCATAATTGCTTTATCCTAGATGGCCTCAAAAAGATTATGTCCCAACTCCCTTTCCCAGTCTTTAGTGTATGGATTTGTAAGAAGCGCATACAGTAAAAGTATGTTCTGGAACTGAGTTTTAATATGCGAGTTCTCTGCTGTGCAGAAGCAGAGAACCTCAAAAGGCAAAAGAATCTTTAAAGGGTTTGTTAACCCTCACAATTTACTTAAAATAATCTGCTCGGTCTCCTGACGATATGTCCCCCTGTGTATGTTTTTTATATATATGTCTATATATACCTTATTTGTGAGCGCTTATCAGCGGTAACGTGACCCGCCAGCTCTCTCCTCTCCCCGTCTGACAGATGCAGGGGGCAGGGCAGAGATTCCCCTGACATCAGTCTGGAGGAGTGGAGGAGAGAGCCGGTGGGTCACGTGACCGCTGATCAGTGCTCACAAGTAAGGTATATACAGCTTTTTTTTTTTTTTTTCATACAACACACACACAGGGGGACATATCCCTAGGAGAGTGAATTATTTAAAGTAAATCATGTTATTTCAGCACCAGGAAATATACAGTATATGCCATATTGATTAATTGTGGCTCCCTGTCAACCATCTCTTATGTGGTTCACCAAGAATGAGATCTTGCGACTTCTATAGACCTAGAGGACTGGAGCCAAGCCTGGTCGAAAATGGCAAAATGTTCCTGTAATACAGTTACCTTGGAATCAGCACATAAGGTTCTCTTCAGGTGGTATTGGGTTCTTACCTGTATAGCCCAAGCAAACCCAAAACCACACTGATAGATGTTTCAGGGGTTTTGGACAACGAGACAATGTCCTCCATATCGGGTGATTTCTGTATGTCCATGGTTGACCGCAATCTGGTCCAGAACCTTTGGACTGCTTTAAACTTTGTTTCACTTAATAACTCCAAAGAATGCCAAGCTGGCCATGCTCCATTGTCCCATCCTGGGCCTTTTTTCACAGCAACAAATTGACTTTTCTCTCTTTCTGGGGGGAAGAGATGTTAGTACCTCTGACGTATAAGTGTTGATTTATTTACCGTATTTATTTTTAATCCATAAAAGTGTTGATTTTTTTTTTTAATTGTTGAGGAACCCTTACTGTTCCAGTTTCCTGAGTAAGGAAGAAAAAGCCTCCCTGGCCTTGCTAATATATAGCAAGAGGTCATCTGCCTAAGCTCCCAGTTTATGAAGGAAGTTTCCAGTGTTAAAAACTCTGTATGGAAGTGTTGTGCTCTATCCCCAGTATGTTTAGATGAGGGAAGAAAAGGCAGCCCTGGCTTGTCCTCTTGTGAATTCAAATAGTCTTAGAGAAAGTGCCATTCATATGTACTGGGTTGTGGAGAAAAAATATAGTGCCGTTTTTGTTTATAAAATCAGAAAGGCGGACAGTTTGTTGTAGCATATAAAAACTTCCAACTAAATCGATCACACACCTTCTCTGATGAAGTGAGAGAAGGTAAAGAGGATGTCTATTTCTTGTGGTGTAGTCAATAGGGGTAATAGCCTTGATCGTGTTGTTTCTGGCTTCTCATAACTCTCTCAAATCCCACTCGCTTGGAATATAATAGAAAGGGAATGTGTGGTTTATTTCTGTTTGTAAGGATTTTGGCATAACTGTTTAAATCTATGTTAAAGCTGAACTCCAGAAAAATAAAAATTCTCTTTCAGTGGGTCTGTACCTACACTGCTAGAGTTAACTCCCCATTTATATCTACTGGCATGGAAAAGTAGATTTCCTTATCTGATTTTCCACTTCTAGACCTGCCCCCACAGCATCTTGTCCCCATATTCCAGTGGTCTAAGGTCCTGAATGTGTAACACCACTTTAGGTCAGTCTCCCATCTCCACCTCCATCAACACACTATCCAGGTGCTGGCCCTGTTGAGCATGGATTGCAGTAAGCAAAAAGAAGTCTGGTCGGCCGCATATCCAGTAAAATCACCTTTATTTCACCTCACTTAGCACTTAGTCATAGCTATGTCTAAGCGCTAAGTGAGCGTGAAATGCGTTAGCTGGTGATGATTTTCCCCTCTATTTGGTGTTTTTGAAAATGTTTTTATGGACGTCCTGAAATAAAGGTAATTTTACTGGACGTGCGGCCAACCAGACTTCTTATTGCTTCTTGATCTAAGGTTCTGACATCAAAGCATTTGACATTGAAATAAAATTGTGTTTTGCAATCCCTACATAGAAATAAGCAGTCAACCCTTACAATACAAGCACAGCCCCACTGCAAGGGAAAATGTTTTGGTTTCCCGAAGCTGGGCTTTAATAAGCCAGCAGAGAATACCAGCAGTGTTAAGTATAGAAGCCAAGCAGCCTGTAGATTGTTTTTTTGCACTTGTCCCAGTGAACCGGTTAGGTACTGGGCTCTTTACATACGGGAGGGAAGGGATGATTTCTTGGATCTTTAGAGTTAGCAGCAGGGGAGGGATATTTGGTAGGGTTGGGAATGTTGTAGCATTTTGCCATGCTCAGGCTACAGTTATGGACAAATTAGTTAGTAGTACCCTTATAGCTCATTGAAGCAATGTTTCATTCCTCCTGAAACGTAGTGAATTTAAAAGCAAGCATATATGTATGTAGTCACTCTGCTGTTTGGTATCTTTGTGTGCACCACACTGAGCATTGACCAGAAAAAGCAAAGGAGTGAGTTGTCAGAGATCAGAAATAAAATTCTAGACCAGCATGTCAAAACTTTAGGACAATTTCTAAGCAGTTTAATGTTCCAGTTGCAAATATAACGTTTACGCTTCATGGGAATGTAGACTCCCTGGACGTGGCCATAAGTGGAAAATTGACCCCAGACTGAACAAGGGAATAGTGCGAATGGTAGACAGAGAGGCAAGGATCATTTGGTGTTAATGGATCTAGCTAGTCTACAACATATGTTTCTTGGAGCATAGATTGCCCAGAGAGCACAGTGCCTTTGGCAAGTATAAGATTAAAGTAGTTTATGTAGTTCTGCAGGTTTTTTTTTTTTTTTTTTTTTTTTGAAGAACCCTTTTGGGCATTCTTAACATTGGGAATATCTGAGATCAGTTTAGTCTTTTCTTTCTTCAAATGAGAGGCCTGGGTAATAAGGTGCCACAAAGAGCACTCTTTAGGGCTTCCCATTTGATGGCGAGAGCAGTAGTGTCCTCTGCATTGTATTGTAGTAAATGATCAATCTCAGACTTAAAGCAGAACTTCAACCAAAAGAGGAAGTTCTGTTTGTTTGCATCTTCCTCCTTCCCCTGGCACATTTGGCACATTTTGGATGGGAGCAGGCATCTGGTTTCAACATGTACCCGCTCCCACTTCTGGCTCAGATCGCTGCAGCAATCTGAGGTGGAAGTTTGCCCTCCCTTCTGAGACACATCACAGGTCCCAGAAGACTATGGGACTATTCACAAAGCACAGTGCGACTTGCACATGAGCATTAGGAAACCAACTGTGAAGCCACAAGGCTTCACAACTGGTTTCCCTTACCTAAGATGCCAGCTCCTGCACCTGAAGCCAATTGAAGAATTGGCTCAGGTGAGGACTCCCTGGACAGGTAAGTGTCTTTATATTAAAAGTCAGCAGCTACAGTATGTGTAGCTCCTGACTTTTAATTTTTTTGAGGGAGCCCGGAGCTCCTCTTTAACGGCTAACCGAAAAAGGAGATTATGTAAAGGGTTTCATTAGGTCTTCACAAAGAAGAGGTTTGGAGGTATGGCTGAATTAAAAATCAAAGCAAATAATGAAATGGTCTGACCATATTGTGAGGCAATCTGCGCCTGTGGTTGCCAACTAAGAAGGCAGTGATATATGAAAAAGTGGTCCTATTCCTACTGAAGCTTTCTTTACACTTTGCTTTGCCTGAATGATGGGCCTTTCTGACAGGAAAAACTTGAGTAAAAATGTTTACCTGCCTCCTTGATTTTCCTATTGGGCAGTGAGTCTGTCCATAACAGTAATGGACGAACAAGAATATACAGGGTTAGAAAGATGTGTGCAATCTACACACAACTGGGAAATGACAGCTTTGCCTGTCAGAGATGTAGGCTGGAACCCTTGGGGGTTTTTTAAGTGGAATTTGTCATTTCCTCTCGATATTTGGTTTGCAATCCAGAAAGTGTGTAGAAAATGTGTGTTTAAGGGGTCCAATTGCAAGGTGATCACCATAATAGCTTTACCAACCGAACCAGGCTTGTGTAAAATACTCCTAACATACTGATTTGTAGGCTCATATTTCCATTTTTACAGTCTTATACAGTGGTATGATAATGTGCAGGCATTTTTTGACTTGCCTATCTACTGTTGCACACAATTTATGCTGATAAATATATATATATATATATTCAAATGTTTTGCATATCCTGAGAGATCTGATATTTAATTCTGTTAATGATGCGGATATTTATAGTTTTATATCCGTGACTTTTTCTCCTTTTTTATGTAGGCTACATTGCTTCAAATATTCCAATGTATACATGGAAAAAGGCAGGAAAACAAAGTACAAGACACAAAAGGAACTGAAAGCACAGCAAAATACTAACAACAAAACATTTCTGCCCAAGTCATCCTTACACTCTGCCAAACAGATACAGTGCACAATTAAACTGCTGAGGTTGCCATAGTGAAAATGACTGTGGGCCAAGTTTTGGTATAAAACACAAAACAGATTGATTCAACCAAAATTTTAGAATATATCCACTTAGGCTTTGCTGGTAAGATGAAGCAACAGGTTTTGGATCCTTTCTGGATTTGTAGGCTGCATAGATATGTAGATATGACAAGGTAAATAGTAATGGATTTGGCTGCTGCTCTGTCATGTGCACCAAAGCTGTTTGCAAAACTTTTAGACTGGTTTTCTCTCCACTAAATAGAGGGTGGTGACCAGTGTATTTGCTCTTTATTCAACAGTACATTATAACAGAAGATTTAATCTCCATATTCGGTTTCATCTTTTGCAGGTACCTGAAGAAAACATCAATGGTGTCATTAATGCGCTCCAAGTCAGCCAAGCGGAGAAGCGTTAGAAGTCTTCTGCCTTGTGGCTGTGTTTTGTTTTTTTTCTGTGCAGTATTTCAAGACAAGCTGAATCTCAAGAGGTGCCATGAAGGACGAAAGACACTGAATTGGAGATGAATATGAGAATCTCCTGAAAGTTTTTTTGTTTTCTTTTATTCACATATGGTTTTTCTTATGTTTAGTTCCAAAGTGATCTGTAACCTTCCTGCTAACTTGGTATAGGACAAAAAAAAAAAAAAAAAAGAAACAAAAAAAAAAGAAAAAAAAATGGAAAAAGTAAAAAATTGCATTGCACTGTTGCAATTAGTTATTACTGAGATGCAGTAAAGCCTTGGCTGTAGATGTATGATCTGCACCTTCTTATAGATGAGTGTGAAAGTTTCATTCGAAAATGTCTTTGTGAAGAGGTTTGCAAGCCTAAAGAGGAATGAACATCACACAATGGTAAAGAATATTGCACTGTATTCATCTATACTTCTTGAAATGGTGTCAGACTTGCATAAAGATTGTATTACCATAACTAGTACTACATATTTAAATAGGTCTCTCTAGCTTCTTACCCTTGCCCGTTCCTGAGAGCAATAGTTTAAGGGCTGCTCCTGCCTGGAACATAGATGGAAAGTGATGATTGGAGGTGATTGTTATCAGCTAATCTCACTGTAATTTTCATGTAGAAATGAAAGAGGGAGTGCTGGCAGCTTTGTATAATTCTCTGCACCTTGTCTCTGCTTTTACCCCCTTTTTATTTCTTTGCATGGTGAATTGTGCTTTTTTATTTTCTATATTTTTGTAGTGACTCTTTGGTCTAAAAGAGCCTTCTGAAAGTTTTTAAATTGTGAGCCATGTCCATGCAAGCTACAATCCTCTCTTTAGCCTTGCTTTGAAAGCTGCCTCTAAGACAAAACAAGTGCTTCATTGTTGGTAAAAAAAAAAGAAAATCGTTGTTTTAGCAGTTCATGACAGTGATTTGTTAACTGATTTTTATTGCTGACTGAAAAAAGAACATTTTGCATGTCGAGAGTTCTTTGTCCTAAGCCTACATTTTCAATGTTACACTACAAGCACTAGACTAACCCTTTATATACTGTCACCTTTATCTTTTGCAAACACCTGCCTTGAAGCTCTTGCACCTTGTAAGGAGAGATTTACTAAATAATAGTAAATGTGTATAAATTTATGGCAAATCACCGGATTCATGCGCCGTGCATGAATGGAATACATTTCCCAGATTAGAGTGATTTCCAGATTAATGTGTACTGGTCACCTTTACCTACTTATTGGAGGCTGCCAATTTGTGAGCTGATCCAATGTTTCTGAAAACTCACCCTACCAATTTGTTGTAGTGTGATTTCATTGGTTCCTAAGGAACTTATACTGTCATCCTCACAAATATTGGAAAAGTCCATTTTGTGAAGGAGACTAGATCACATAAAATACAGTGTGGCCACAATTAAACTGAAGATATTCAGGGTCATGTATCTTAATGCAGGGATTGAGCAGAAAAATGTAAGTAGCTAATTAGCATATCCAACAAATTGTGTATGGCCTTTGGTAGGGGCTGGTGGACTATTGTGACAAACTGTTAAAAGGTCTCTCAAAATGACTGAAACCTTTGCAAAAGTGGCATCTTGCCAATTCTCAATTATGTAATCGACTATACTAAATCATTATCCATTTTGAAATGAACAGTGTTTGTTACAGTAGGCTATGAGCTTTTTCCAGGATCCACACCCAAATTGGATGTTTCCGCAAATGTTTACAAAGTATTTTCTGTTTTTTTTTTTTGTTAAAGTTGAACTCCATGCTCAAAAAAACAACACTAAATATTACAGTTATGGATTTAATTAAAAATTAAAAATAAAACTTTTTAAAATATAACTACTGTAAGTACTTAAATTTGACTTCATACCGCAACATTCAGACTGGGAAGGGTGGAACTGGGAGCCAGTCAGGTGTACTTACTACAGTGTTCTGAGACAGAACATGTTGATGTCCAAAGATAGCAGAGGGATGAGCTCACCAGTCTACTGTTGCTCCTCTATTGCCCAGTCACATGCTTGGGGCAAGAAGGTGACCAAGCTTCATTGTTTTCCCGCAGTAAAGAAACATCATGTCACAAAGCTAACTGTGCTGTCAGGCAAAACTGTGTAGATCCTAGGATAGATAGACATTAATTCAAATCTTTTGTCAGTTACAAACCCCCTATATATTTCATTGTGTAGTAAACCTTTGTTTGGAAATTACTTTAAGATTTTTCACCAGTTTTCCATGTGATCCTCCTGATAGATCATCACCCTGAATACGGTCAGTTTAATTCTGGCCATCTTGAATATGTGTGGCTTGCCACACATGTATGCAATAACAGTTTGCACCAGTGTAAATCTTAAGTCTAAAAAATGTATTTGCATTGTAAAATGTAATTTTGTGTCCTTGGACATCATGTTTAATCCCTAGTATCAATGAGGGGCAAGCTGTTTGGTCAGGGTTGGGTTTGCTTCTATTATAGTGTATAAAGAAATTTTTCTGCACTGGTCATAAATGATTGCTAATCCTGAGAAACTTAGCTTACCAAGAGCATAGAGTACATTAAATTTTCATGCATCTATTTCTGTACTGTAAGATCATATTGGACCTTATTTTTAACATAAGCTGTTTAACCTTTTACAACTCATGTTTATAACATATCATGGCAAGTCCAGGTAAAGGTCCTCACTTCTTAATAGCAGTCTGCTGCTAAAAATGTCATATCTTAATTAGAGGAGTTTTCTTAGGAATGCTTGAGCTTTCTGTAACTGTATTTTATTTGCATGTTTCAAGATATACAGTATATCCGAAATTTAGCAGTAAATTGGTTAAAAATGCCGACAAGTCATTTCATTAGGTATCAAATAAGCTAAAGCCAGGATAAAAAACTCACTTCAAGTTGTCAGGCTAACCATGTGAAAGTCCTTTAAATAATTTCCTCCCTAGCCCCACTTTATATGAAAAGGGCTTTAGTTTAGTCATGTGATAGATATTCTCCCAAATATAGTTGTGCTGGCTAAACTTTTACACGTAGGCACAAACGTAAAATAAAATATACATGAAAACTAATTTTTGAGGACACAAAATTAAAAATACATTCAAGCATTATTTTCATGCACACTGCTGCCTAAAAATGCAGTGTTTTTACGCCAACAGGCTTTTTTTCTTTTTTTTTTTTTAACTTATCCAAATGCAGCCCATTGTTTTTAATGTGCATGTACACACAGGCACATAAACATGTGCTGCATATAGATAAGTAGAAAAAAAAATCCTGAAATCAGAGTTTCTGGTCAGTATTTTGTGCCTGGACGTGCATATGCATGTAAATTGCTGATTTGAAGAGGTCAAAAAAAGAGCTAGAAGTTATTTTACACGTGTATGTGCAAATACACACAATATAAACGCAAGAAATTTTGGCCAGGAATACTGATGTTAGAACATCAGTACCATATGCAAGCACCCTAAAAAAATAAATAAATAATTTTCCCAGACACTGTAAGTTTTTATAACCTTTCTGTATTGCAAGATGGCAATGGCCATACATATATTACAAGCTTTAAAAAAATGTAATATTTCGATTGCTATCGTTTACAAGACACGTGGAGGAAAACACACCTTGTGGGCTGTGAAAAACAGACACATTGTAGTAGTTGTGGAAAATGCTTGGCTCCTTTTTGTCCGCTATCAGTAATGTACTAAATAGTATGACCTCTGAGGCCCTAGAGAAGCATCATTAACTATATTTTGCTATACTTCATCCAAAAAACGATTTTCGACATTATGATACTTTGTGCCCCTCTCATAATGGTAGTGCCACCACAGTGCTTACTCCACACTTCATCTGCATTTTTTGAGTCATTCATAAAAGGTAGGGTGTATTGTGGAGTCCCCTGTGTTTTTCGGATTGTGATCTGCATAACACAGCAGAGAACATTCCATAGTGGAAAGAGACCTTCGTTATATGGTTTTGACAGGTCATAGGCAGACCCTCCTCCTCACGACACTTTTTTTTTTTTCTCCATGCATTTTAATATCCCAAAGCAAATGTTGTCCCGTAGAGTGCTTATTTGTAAAGCACACAGCCGTGCCAGAAGTTTTTGTTTTTTAGGTACGATCAGGCTGCTGCTTTTTAAATGGGCCTTAAGGTTTTATCCTGCCAGTAAAATTAAAACTGCCGATTATAGACTTAAAGCTTTGAATTTTGTAGAGATAGAACTCCCATCTAATAGCTTCCTCCATTTTTTTTTTAAACAAGCTATTTCTTGTTAGTCAAATTTTACACATTATAATTTGTTGGGGATTTGTGGGGAAATCCTGAACATATGTTAATAAAAGCTAACATTAATGGTTCTAAAGTGGATCATAGAGAGCTTGCTTACACAAGAGACTCAAGGTTAAAAGTGCTGCCCCTCCTTCTGAAAATGCTAGAAGCCTGGCTGTCATGATGACCCTTTTGCTTCAGTACTTGAGTCCCTGAACCTGAACAGGTATGCAGATAAGGAGTTAAGATTTCATTCCGTGTAATGATTTGTCAATTTTGTTTCAGGCCAGTGACTAAAAAAGCATTCTAACTAGAGTGTCAGGTATTTTCTGAGGGAGGTCAGCAATGGCAACCCCCATATATTATAATAGGCTTTTTCTTAAATTGTTTTTGTTATTTTGACACAGAGGAGGCATCAACAACATTTTATGCAAATAAAGGCCAATATTTCACTAGATTCAAAATGGCTGCCTTCTTCATAGTCAGATGACAACAATTAGCAACTACCCTCATCTTCCATTAGGTCCCAATAGAGTAAAAGATATGGTTTATTATTAAGCATGGTTAGGGTGATCGACCCATGCATTTAGCCAATTGGATGATATAGCCATTTTCTATTCACACGTAGATTTCTTTTTAAACAACATTTATTGGAGCGACTGCTTAGTACCATTGTCAGTTGAAAAGCATGTTCTAAAGTAAACACATTTACATCCGGTTGTGAAACGTTCTATGATATGCATGAAGCCACAGTATTTTATCATTGCATATTTTCTTGCTTTGCCAAAGACTTGCTCATTAAAAGTTGCATATTTTTTTTTTTTCAGTTTTTTTTTTGTGGAGGAATTACTATTAGAGTCTTTACACCAGCAAGTAGTGTAATCTTGTTGCTGCCTTGAAGGACCACAAAAAAATGGATTACTTGAATCTTGCAGCAACTCTTCTGAGCCTTAAAGGATTGAAAAATTTGAAAAAAATATTTTATTTTTGTAAACATTGCACTCAGGCCATTTGTCAAACAGAATGTGTGATGTGAGCATTTTTTCCTTAAAGTGATTTTATTTTATTTAATCCATGTCCCTTGAGAGGCTTGCCATTGTTTTATAAACTTTTTCCCCTTCACACCAGCAAAGTGGAATTATAAATTTGGCTATAGTTTCCATTTGTTTAGAATAGTACATATTAGCAATGCCACGTTAGCAATTTTAGGTGAGTAAGCATCCTAAGGATTTTGTATACATTGTGCTTGTATAAAAATACAGATTGGATGTACAATAAGTTAATCCTTGAAAAGATATTGCATTCTGATGGCGATGTATGTGACTGTAATGTGTTCAGGTGATATAAGCACTTGCCCTATTATAGTTAGTCAATCTCTCGTTTCCTGGATTCAATTCATAGATTAAAATCCATGCAATACATGACACCACAGTAAATACTATATCATCCTTTTGAAGTTTTAGTGCAATGTTTCTCAAACCTGTCGTCATGTTGCACCAACAGTTCCTTTTTTTTTTGGATGTCCCCACAGTAAACTAAAACACTTAGGCTGGGTTCACACTATGTTCGCATGCGGCTCACAGCAGGGGTCCGGTGCATCCTCGTTCACCGTTTCAGGTCTGATTTCAGTCCGAATTTTTGGCTGAATTTGAACCTGAAACGGACCAAAAGACGCACAGGGCTCCTGTGCAAATTCGCACTTGAGGCGGAGATATGTGAATCGGCTCCATAGAGCAGTCAAATCTCCTGCGTTTTTTAATTGGATGCAAGAAATCTACATCCAGTTCGCAATAGTGTGAACCCAGCCTTAGATGGAAAACAAATGAGTCCATCTTTACATATGTTTGGTTATCTGCATGTTTGGTGGGACCTGAGTACAGGCTTCAGAAACAATGTTTTAGTGAATAGTTTACAAGAAGGTACTGTTATGTGATAAATCATGTATTGCCACTTGGATTTAACTCAAGTTTCACTTTGGTGTTCCTTAATATATCTGCACCAAAATGTCTTCAAACAAACCTGCATCTGGAACAAAAAAACAATCATGAACTCAGTGCTGGGTAAGAGGTGTACTATAAGGCACCTTATTGTATTTTTGTAACAGAAATCCCATTGCCTGCGCTGCCAGAGTTTCTGCAAACACACCTGCTGGAAACCGAAAAAAGAAACCATCTTTCCCCATCCCCTAGTGACATATTTGATGACATTTATGGGGCTTAAGCCTATACAAGTACACGTTAGAATATTTGGTGTATGTATAGGAAACTTTGCTGGCATGGAAATTTCTACTACAAAAGGTATGGTCAGTCACTTTAACACCTCTCACCCAGGGCTGTGTTTATCTTCAGGGCTTAACTTCTGATAGTCTCCTTTATTTGAGAAATGATAGTTTACACTATTGTTGAGAAACATGCATCACGTTTTTAGCAGTGGAAACAACCCACATTTTGGAATGGGTTGAGAGTAAGGCCCCTTCCACACTAGGGGAATCTGATCAGCAGAGTCCATCAGCTCAGCAGGAGTTCGCTCTGTTGATTTCCGCTGAGCCGGCAGATGACAGGTCCGTCTCTGCTCACTGAGCGGGGAGGGGCCTATTAGAGCTCCGCTGATTGCTATGGAGAGATTGGATGAAAACGGACATATCTCATCCGATCCGCCTAGACGGATAGCGAACGTATCGCCATACGCCTGATTTTGGCGGATCGGATGGCAGACGGGTGTCAGCGTACACATCTCCGCTGACATCCGTCTTCCCATAGGAGTCAATGGATGGCCTGCTCGGATCTGTCTGAAAAACGGACAGGCGGATCCGAGCGGGCTTGCCGTGTGAAAGGGGCCTAAGGGTTTAGATGGTGTAAGTTGGAGCTGTCCACATTGGACAGGTTGAGAATAGGGGTTTAGTTGTAAACTGTATAAGGATTTAATGTAATAGGGAACTGTTCCCTTTCTGTATGGAGCATCTACACTACATATTTTTGGTCTTAATATTAAGACGAGAAAGAACAATGTTTAAAGTCCTGCAACATTCAAGTCATATCATGGACTTGACTGCCTGAACTACTAAAGCTAATGAGATACATAATTAACTCTTACTCCTCTGCTTATATTGGATAAAGCTGGCCATAGATTGCTAGAAAAAAGCAACCATGCATTTGAAGTGGAATAGAGGAATCCTCCCCACTGAGACATTGTATTCTGATAGCGGGGACTCTCCACTGTCAAAATACACTGCTTGAATACTGAATATGCTGCAGTTGGTGACTGAGAAAAATTTTCCAGCTTTCCCATACGGCAAAAGTCGTTCAGGATTGGGCACGCATTAATCAAAATGTATCCGGTTTCTACTGAACCAGCCAAATTTCAGTCCATCTATGGCCAGCTGAACTCATCCACTGAAGTCGCGTCAAGCTAATGCTATTACACTCTGGTCCTCTTACTAGTCTTTATACAATATATATTGTACATGTTTTGGAAAGTTATTCACTGAACGCTTTTGTACTTATTCAATAGATAATGCTCAGATCTAAGTGCTGTATCCCATTTCAGGCAATCAGAAGTCCCTCTCCTGAAGATAGACTAGTACTAGTTAAATTCTGATTCATTTGTAATAGGTACTGCACATGGTTCCTTGCACGGTTTGGTTTAATAAGCACTGCTGGTTGGCTTCTTCACTTATGTGAAAAAGTTCTGCAGGTTTCATGCAACATGGAAATTGTAATAACTTTACTGGTTTAGAAACAAACAATTATGACACTCCTTCCATCTTTCATAAGTTTGGACACACTTGAGCTGCATGTACACAATTGTAGTAAAGTTCAACATTTGTATATGTACAGGGCGCTGTTATTCATTGCAAATGACCCCCAACACATATACAGTAATTTTAAAATGCATCAGCATTATGGCGCATGACAACGCACAGATATGAGAACTTTGTGTGTTGCGGTGTGCTGCTTTGCAAAAATAGTGTAGGTTTATTTTTAATTTATTGAGGTGTCAGCACATTTAAATGAATAGGCTGCCTTAATGTAGACGTGTAATTGGGCCCTAATGTTTTCTATTCTCAGTTTGGCTTATTCAGTAAGGAAGTGCCTAGTGCAATCACAGATATGAAACGCCAGAAACCAGATCCCAATTTACTATAGTTGGATCGTTAAAAAATGGCAAATTCTAATTGGTTGCTATATGTGACTGCACCATGCCCATAATCGTTGCCCTTTAGTCAATTTTAAATAAAAAATTAAGTGAATTGTTTTATTATCTGCTAACCCTTCAATAGATGAGTTCTATGGTTTAAAAAGTTTTATTTAAATCTGAACCTATGTAGATATTGAGTTACATGTTCCTAAGTACAATACTTAGACCCAGTTGTGGATTATTCTCCGCTGTAAGGTCAATATATTGTGTTTTCATTCCTTTTCATGTTAGGTGCCCTAGACAATAAAGATGCATTTACCATATGTGCTTGAAAAAGGATACATGTTTCATTGATGTATGTTGTAATTGACACATATTTCCAAAATGTTTGTTTTCAAGGGATCTCATTCTATTGACTCATTTACAATTGCTGATCAGTGCAGTTTTTCTAACGCACCTCGTTGCAACATGTTGGTGTAAACAGGTGCTACTGGAAAATTCATCTGGTGTGAACAAGTCTTATGTTAAGAAAATATCAGATTGTCTTTCTTCAAATACCAAATTAACTTACTAAGATCCAAAACACACTTGAATATCTTTGCAGTAATTGTGAAAACTGCAGTCTTTTGGCCAAAAATGCCTCCTCCATCTGACTTGGCCACAAACAACTCAATTGTCACTGAATCAGATGACTATTTAATATCTGTACAGGCTCCTTTGCTTATTGTAGGCTCTTGTCTATTGATTGCGAGAAGTAAAAAAGATGATTCCCAGCAAGTGATAGAAAGGAGAAGTTGAGGTTTCCCACAACTACCAGATTTCTGTATTTGTCTAGCAAATGTTAAAGCTGTGGGAACCATCCAAAAGGTAAAAGAAAAAAAATGCAGTAAAAAACTTAAATTTTTTAGATACCTGTAATAACCCATATCAGATGAGATTACTTTAGCCACGCCAAACTTGCTCTGAGCTCAGGTCTGCTGTGGAAAGAAAAAATGACATTGTTATTACTTGCAGTAAATTATTACATATGTTCCAGGCTAAAGATTGCCGTCACTTATTGGTTTTAAAAATGAAACCTTAAATTGCTAGTAGGTTGGCAATACATGGGAATGCTAGGTTATGGTAAAACGATATGTTAATTTTAAAACATGGTGCTGTTGGCAAAACATGCCGTAGAGTTTATAGTAATGAACGCTCAATTGATTGTTACAGTTTACACCCTTGTGGCCACCGAACAGTATTTTTAAACTGACCCTCTTGATCTCTCATACAGGAGCTTCTTGATTTCGAATCATTTATTGTCATTCAAATGTCAACGGATGTTTACTATTCTAGGCTGTCTACATATTTCTTGCAATTCAATAAGTTTTACATCCTATGAATATCAAGAATACACACATCACAGTGGTTGTAAACAGAGGAAAAATTGGGCATTGTTCCATTTGACTTATTGTGTCTGCGCTACTATAATTAATTAGTAGTACTAAATTATTCTGCAGTAAATTAATTTTGAGACAAAGATATTGCTATTGTCAGAAAACTGTCACACTTTAAAACCTGGTACACACTATCCTTTTTTTTTTTCCATTCAACCCAGCGGGCTGAATAAAAAAAAAAAGTAAAAAGCTCAGGACGAGTCACTGTACTAACAATCTGATGTTAGTACTGTGATTTCCCCCACTGAGCTACTGTGTTCTGACAGGGATGCCCCCCTCCAAAACACAAGGGTCAGCGCTCTCAGCCATTGGCTGAGAGAGCTAATCAAGTGCCGATCAGCATACCTTTTTTGGTCATGACCCTTCAACAGAAGCAGGCCACTGTACACATGGGCTGAATGTCGGCTGGTTTCTGTTGAACCAGCTGATGCCGCCCGATGTTCAGCCAGTGTGTACAGCCCTTAAGAGTGGGTGCTTACAATCTTATGGTAATAAGTACTGATAGCAGTTGAGAGAGAAACCCAGCAGGTTCACAGTGATGATGTGGGTTTTGTGAATTCTTGAGAGTTTATCAGATCACAAGGAACTCATAATGTTACTGATAACTTTAGACACCTGCAAAAGTGATGGGCCCTCTTTAAAGGGTAGATACAAACAAAACTGACACTTAAGTTTTGTGTAGATTCTAGCAGGCTTAGTGACACCACAACTTATACCATCTTTTGGAAGATCTCTAGATGTGATTAGTACCAAATTCACCCTACAAGAATGGCTTTTACGAGTGGGTCCCACTCTGCCTGCCGGTGTTTCATCTGCCAAGAAAAAAAAAAAAAGAATTTGGAAGAATATAGCCTCAGGTGGGGTGGTGAACTGGAAGGTAGTGAAGCTCACTTGACACAGAAAAATCGTAGGGGATACGAAAGCCAGTGGACAATTTGGCTCACTAAAATCCATTCACAAATTAACTGATAGTTTTCAGTTGACTGGCCCTGAACAGTAGCTTGAAGGATTGCATATTCCAATCATACAAAATAATTGTCAAGGATAATCACAGGATTATAAAATGCAGTTTTGCCCCCCAAAAACAACAGGCAATATATAAATCATCGTGTAAGTTGGGGGTTAATACCGAATTCTTTCTCTTTGTACATTTTCCAGATAATTTTCACACTCCATGTCAAATGGTTACCTTTAAAAACATTACTTTGGTGTTAATTTGCACAAGGCACAAGTCATCCAAAGAAAAGAAGTATTACTTTTATAATAAAAGAAAAGTGAGTCTTTTCTCATTATTTTGCTCATTCTCTTAGTATCAGTGCCTTTCTCATATCTGTATTTTGAAATTGTGTTTTTTTATTGATGATTATACCCTTGAACTTAGTCTTGTGTAGGATTTGTGAATGAATAGATAAAAACTATTTTACTTTGTTTGAAAGACCATATTTTTGTGTCCTGTTTTTTTTTCACGCCAGTCAGTGTCACTCATACATTTACTACTGATCTTAGGATAAATTCACAAAGCATTACCAGAATCTTTATTTTCAGCCATGTGGAATGTTCAAATCCTATTGGACTCTGATAAGTCTGATAACTATTGCTATTTTGAAAATAAGAATCTTTATCATGGTATGTTAGCTTTGTGAAGTGATCCCCATATGTAAAATATCAAGTCTAAATGCTGAACTCATTTGATGCCTTCTTTTCTGGTTACGAAGAAAAAGCTTTTCATTATTCACTATATGTAATTGAAGAAAACCTGTACTGAGAAAATTGAGTAAAGCCAGCCATAGATGGAGTCATTTTCTTCCTTTCCACAGGTTGTAGGAAAGAAAATCGCTTGACTCCCCCACCAACATAGACAGTGTTGATAGGTGAACCCCTTATGCGGAGCCATTGTGTTCTCCCTGCGGGTGAAGCCATGCCCCCCTGCCGCGAGAACACAATAATTATTGCTAGTGGCTATAACAGCCGCTAACAATAATCACATGTAAAATCCAACAGACTGGTTGTACTCAAGCTAATCAATCAACTCAGGTTCATTCAGCCTACCCATGCATGGTTCAGATCTCGGCCAGTTCATGCTGAACCTGCCGAGATTTGAGCCATCTATGATCGGCTTAATCCATTGCTTTAAAGAGGAAGTAAACTTCCTCTGCTAACATTTACCTATCGGTAAGTCTATAATAAGGCTTACCTATAGGTAGAGTAAATATCTCCTAAACTTGCACTGTTTAGGAGATATTTACATTACCTGCAGCCAGTGACATCACTGGAGCTGCGCTCTGAAGGAACGGCCATGGGTGCCGTTCCTTCCGAGCCCTGTGCTGTGAACGACGGCTCCTGCGTGCGAGTGACATCATCGCTCCGGCCAATCGCAGAGCCCGCAAACCTGGAAGCGGCTACAGCGCTGACGATGCGCCGCTGCAACAGCTTAGTTTTCAGGTAAGTTTCACAAAATGTGCTAGTATGCGATGCATACTGGCACATTATGACTTTACCTTGCAGGAAGAAGAAAAAATGTCTAGCGGTATACAACCGCTTTTATTTGGCTGCCATGCAAACCTAAATGCATTCAGTACTTTAGACCACTGACATAAGCATGTACATCAGGAGTTATGCCTTGACTTGCCTCATATTTGGCCTGGATCGATTATGTACTTAAGCTAGAAGATCAGCATGACATCTAGGCAAATAGAATTTTCAGAAGCATTGGCAGCCTCTATATTTATCACAAGACCTGTTTCCTTTACAAGGCCACTTAATTTTGAGGAAAATGGTCATAATAAAATAAATAAGCTGTAATTGCTGATTACCAGAAAATACTGGACCTCTGATTTAAATAATCACTTAACTGACCAAGTCTGCAGCAAGTGAAGTCATCATTTCTGATCTTCTTTCGGATAAGTGACTAAATGTAAAAAAAAAACACCATAGCAGTAAATGTCAAATATTCTCTGGCTACCCTCATCTGATGAGACCAAACTTTGATTGGAAGGTATGGATTACTGCACAGAAAATAGTTTTTCACCTATATCAGTCGAGGATGCTTTATTTAGACAAGCAGCTTTAACCTTCCTAATTGCATACCAGCTCTTGCCAATATCATTAGTGCTTGTATTATTCTGACTGATAACTATGAGCTGCAAGCAAGGCTGGATATCACTGTAGCCTGTATGTACACAACTTGGAGTGTAAAGCACCACTCTGCTCCAGTTGCTTTTACATAGAGCATTTTAATGTTTTATTGGTCCTTGTCCAGCTTAAAATAATGTAATAAATATGAGATGGCTGGATTATAAGACAGGGGGGAATGTGTGGCTGATAGCTTTACAGGCAAAAGCCTTCTCTATAGGCACAGGCCTTACTATACCTAATGGTAAACCCAACCCTGGCTACAAGAACAGAAAATGTAATTAATACCTACCCATTTTTGTTTCTTTCCTGGCACATATTCTTAGCAGCAATATCGTACATATGGTGGTTTCCCTGCCCACTGCCAACCCAAAGGACTGGGGAAATGTATTAATGTGTGTTTGAACCTATTCCAGCCATTCTCTGTGTGTAGAAACAATGAACTGGGTGGGTAAAAGTATACTGCCAGGGGGAGGTAAATGACAGTAGACTAATCTTAGGTTAGAGTCAGACACTTGCAGTGCAGTTCTGTATGTATAAATCAGCCTTTCTTAACCTTTTTAAAAATGGAGCAATCCTTAAAAAAACTTTTCAGTCGTGGGACACCCCCTGCTGATAACTATATTTACAGCTCATTGTACATTTGCGGAATGGACGCTGGGAAGAATGCTCCTTACATTTGTGGTCATTGAGAAGAATCCCTTTCCCTTACAAACAGCTTAAAGGTTCAGTGGTTATGTACCTGAGAGGCAGAAAATGCTTACTGCTCAAGAAACCCTAATATTTCATGAAAGGCTTGTGTAGATACAATAAATGATTTTTAAGGGAATACAAGGCCCCATTAAATAGTGATTTTCATATCTGCCTGGAGCTAAACTTAAACCACTTGCTGACTGCTCTATAGCAGTTTTACTGCTACAGGGCGGCAGCTGTGCACAGGATCACGTGTAAATATATAATATATATATATATATATATATATATATGTGTTATCCCGCACTTCCACCTGCAGGGGGCACGCACGTGCCTCACTTCTGCTGTGATCATTCACAGTACAAGTCAATCTGCGGGGGCCGGGCACTTGATGTCTGCCGGCACCCGCTGATCATCGGGCAGAGACTCAGAACGAAGCTCTGTCTATGTAAACAAGGCAAAGTTCCGTTCTGGGTTGGAGTTTGTGTTCCCGCAAAGCAGGGACTAAAATCCATCTCTTCCCCTAGTAATAGCTCACATAGTAAACACAAACACTGGCTAGGCACACAGTTAACCCTTTGATCACCTTAGATGTTTAACCCCTTCCCAGCCAGTGACAGTACATATTTGATCGCTGCATTAGTGTCGCTGGTTCCCGCAAAGTGTCAGTTCGTGTCCGATTGTCTACCACAATATTGCAGTCCCCCTATAAGTCGCTGATCACTGCCATTACTAGTATAAAAATAAATAAATAAATCCAGTATATATCCCATAGTTTGTAGACGCTATAACATTCACGTAAACCAATCAATATACGCTTATTGGGATTTTTTTTGACCAAAAACATATAGCAGAATACATATTGGCCTACATTTATTGTACTTTATTTTGGACATTTTACATTAATTATGTGTATGGTTGCGTTTTCTATTTGCACCTTATAGATTATTGCACTTTATATTATTGCCATAGCACTTTATTACCAGCATTGTTTCTTATAGCACTTTATTACCAGCATTGTTTCTTATTGCAGATTTGCATTATACAGCGTTTATACTATTTCCACATCATGCTTTGTCAGCTTAGGACAGCCTCTTTCTGAGTCTGTCTCTATATATTTATACTTTTTGCACTTTATTTTTCATCATATAGAAGATCTGCCAAATATAAACAGACTTTCCACTTATCAGCAGTTCTTTCTTAACCCGATGTGTCTGTCAGGAAAGGAGAACCATTAACTGGCGAGCCTGTCAGCACATTATGTACACTGATCATCAGTGCAGCTCCATCAGCACACATCAGTGAAGAAGAAAAATTACTTGTTTACAAAATGTTATAACAAACTAAAAAACTTTTTTTTTTTTTTTTTTTTATCCAAATTTTCGGTCTTTTTTATTTGTTTAGCAAACAATAAAAAAAAAAAAAAAAAGAACAATATTGTAGAATGACGGCGGCAAAGTGGTTGTGATATCCTGACCAGACGTCATATGTCGTGATCAGGATAACAAGCTGCTGCGCGCCCCTGGGGGCACGCATCGTGGCGATCGTTAAGGCATGTCAGTCTGACACAACGCAACTCCGATCAAGGTAACGAGTCTCTGACCGAGACTCTTTTCCGCGTGATCAGCCGTGTCCAATCACTGCTGATCACAATGTACACAGGAAGAGCCGTTTATCAGCTTTTCCTCACTTGTGTCTGGTATACGCGAGTAGAGGAGAGCCGATCGGCTGCTCTTCTGACAGGGGGGTCTGTGCTGATTATAAGCGCAGCCCCAACCCGGGGATGCCCACCCAGGACCACCAGGGATGGCATCTCTGGTGGCCATGGGTGGCAATGTGTGCCCACACATAATGCCAATCAGTGCCCACCAGCAATACCTGCCAGTGCCTCAATAGCAGCAATGCCATCAGTGCCTGTCAGTGCCACCCATAAGTACCCATCAGTGTAGCTTATGAGTGCCCATCAGTGCCACCTTATTGGTGCCACCTCATCTGTGCTCATCAGTGCCACCTTATCCGTGCCTGTCAGTGAAGGAGAAAACATACTTATTTACAAAATTTTATAACAGAAACGCAGAAAACGTTTTTGTTTTTTTTTTTCAAAATTTTCTGTCTTTTTTTATTTGTTTAGCAAAAAATAAAAACCCCAGAGGTGATCAAATACCACCAAAAGAAAGCTCTATTTGTGGGGAAAAAAGTATAAAAATGTTGTTTGGGTACTGTGTAGCATGCCCGCGCAATTGTCATTTAAACAGCGACGATGCTGAAAGCTGAAAATTGGCTTGGGCAGGAAGGGGGGAAAGTGCCCGGTATTGAAGAGGTTAAATACCACCAAAGGAAAGCTGTCTGTCTCGAGAAAATGCCAGAAATGTAATTTGGGTACACCGTTGCATGACCGTGCAATTGTCATTCAAAGTGTGACCTCGCTGAAAGCTGAAAATTGGTCTGAGAAGGAAGGGGGTGAAAGTAACGAGTATTGAAGTGATTAAAGTACCTTTTTTTTTTTTTTTTTTTTTTTTTTTTTTTTTTTTGCGCATACCTGGTTTAAAATATCTGTTTTTGTTGCCACTATTTTTTGTAAAACAGCATACTGAAAAATAGAAAGCACCTGGTACCTTAAAGTGTAACTCTACTTTTGTTGAGAAAATAACATTGCCCTCTGGGTGATCAATGTACATTGCAAGGATTTTAACAAACTTTGATGCAGATTCCTACCTTTTGTTATTCTGAAGAAATCCCTGTTTGTTCCTCTGTATCCATGTGGGAAAGTGAGTCTAATGGGAGTGGTATGATAATAACCAATCAGCTGCTGCACCTGCTGGGCTCTAATGAGGAAAGCTGCTGGGTCTGCATCCCTTTAGATGTGTTCCTATTGGGAGTATCTTACCAAAAATGACATTTTTGTTGCAGAGGATGCCTGAAATCTGACTTGTATCTTAGTGCAGACTTCTGGGAAAATCAGTGAGCTAATCACACAAGCAGGAAATTACATTTCGGGGGGGGGGGGGGGCGTTCTGTACACATGCTGCATACAGAACATCTCCAGGTAGCCATATTGCATTTTCAGAAAAATACAGAGCTGCAGATTGAAAAGGAAAGGTAATTTTTAATAACATTTAATTACAATATGACTTGTGTCGCAATTGTATACACTATATTTTTTCTTTATTCGCAATTCGTTTTCCCAATGAAAGTAGAGTTACCCTTTAACTTTTTTTTAAGTGTTTTTTTTAAACTGCTGTCTGTTGTTTTGTTTTTTTTCCCCAGACCATGCTATTTACAGGCTGGTATGATCAGAATCTCATTGCAAAGATTATAGTCTGGTACAAAGTTAGAAACTATATTAGTTTAAAACAAAATTTAGAAAGTCAACTTAACCTTCCATTGACACAAATCCTGACATGTCCTCTTTATTGCGCTGCCACTCCTTATTGACAATAGGGGACCTTTTCTTGCAACATGATAAAAGTTCACAGATCGGACACTAGAAATGCTGGCAGCTGTTCAATCACTTGAGTCAACTGTATAGTCAGCTGCTTAAGTCCACAGTTGTTGTATATTCCATGATCGCTTCAGACAGTTCTTTGAAACAGTTGCCAACTCTAACATGAAAACACTTGAGCAATCTACATTATTCTGCAATGGTAATGGAATGCACGTCAACCTACAGAGGTCATGTATGCCGTTTACAGAGTATCATTTCTAGAACTTACCGTACACGCAATTTAAAATGTTATGTCCATGCACAAATGATATTGCATTACTTCATAAAGGGAAAACATCACTTTTTCGCTTCTCAATAACTGCTACACAAGCCATTTTGAAATTTAGGCCTCACGCACACGGGTCCTTTTTCTGCTGATCTTAGGGGTGTTTTTTTTTTTTCCTGCCTTTATAGATCCCTGCATGTTAGCCTATGTTTCCATGCACACCTAGGCATTTAGAGGCAGGAAAAAAAACAGCCAGTGTGTCCAGGAGACAGCAGAGTTTTGGCAGAAAAAAATGCTTGATGCGCCTAAATGTGTGTAAACGATAGGCGCGTTTAGCGCCTGAGTGTTAATTCATTTCAATGACCAGAATAAATTATTCTGGCCAATGAAATGAATTAACGCCTGAGCACTTGATGCGCCTATAGGCTTTACAGGCGTTTACAGGAGTCGAGTATTTTTTTCTACCAAAACGCTGCTGCACGGAGAAAGAGTCTAGGAGAGTTAGCATGAGGCCTTAAAATGGAGTTCCACTCAAAAACTCAAAAGTTTTTGACAGTTACCGTTTTTCCCGGAAGTTCGGCCCCCTTCCTCTGACCCCGGACCAATTAGAACGCTTCGCACATGTGTAGTAGGGAGCCAGTGTCCTGTCGAGAAAGGTCCCCCATCGGATAGTGTCCGCCCTGTGCTGCGCAGCGCTTGTGCAGTACGGAGGACAAAGGAGACGCTGAAAGTCTCCAAACATTAACAGCCGTTCATCAGCTCTACACGGTGCCAGCGCAATTAAGAGTACATTGTGCCGCACGCTTCCGATGCTCGTGGGGGTGGATTTCTCAAATGGGCGGATCTTTGTGGGGCGTGTTCATACAACTGAAGGGTGGGTTTTGCAATGTTCATGGGCGGGTTTGCTGGACCTATTTAACCACCTAACACAAGCAATTTAACACAGTATCCACCCCCATCGTATGCGCTCTGCCCATCATGCGGCCTCTTCTGTATGCATTCGCCCCTACACCCGCCCCTTGCAGAGTTGCACGAGCATCGGGAGCGTGTGGCACAATGTACTCTTAATTGCGCAGGCACCGTGTACAGCTGATGAACAGCTGTTCATGTTCGGAGACTTTCGGCATCTCCTTTGTCCTCTGTACTGCGCAAGCGATGCGCCTGCGCAGTACAGTATGGACACTATCCGATGGGGGACCTTTCTCTGCAGAACACCGGCAATGAAGCTGAAAGGCTTCACTGCCAGGTTCCCTTACCAGGAATGGCGGCTGCACCTGACAGTCGATCTTCAGATAGGCTGCGGTGCTGACATCGTGGGCTCCCTGGACAGGTAAGTGTCCATATATTAAAAGTCAGCAGCCGCAGTATTTGTAGCTGCTGATTTTTCGTGGGGTGGCTGGACCTCCTCTTTTATGTTAACCTCTTGTTACCCATGTAATGCATATGTGCAGCAGCACAGAGGGTGGGTTTTAACACCTACACACTGCACATACACGACCATGGGTAGCTGAAGTTTCCGTGCTGAGAGAATGCTCCCTGCACACTCCCAGCACAGTGACTGCTCTTGATCTATAGTAATGATCAGGAGCAAGTGGGACCATCTTCCAGTCATGTAACCACTGTGACAGCCAATTACAATGGTCACGTGATCAGGCAGTCCTTATGGCCCACCCAAGCGTAAAGACCGCGTTAAAGGGGCACCAGGGCTGGGTGGGAAGGGGATAGTAGTTACCTCTCCATCTCAATCTGCAGCCAGCTATAATTTTGTAAAATTGGTGCACAGTTGTGTTTTTCTTCTGTATTTTTATTATTATTATATAGGATTTATATCACACCAACAGTTTGCACAGCATTTTACAACATCAGGGCAGACAGTACAGTTACAATACAATTCAATACAGGAGGAATCAGAGAGCCCTGCTCGTTGGAGCTTACAATCTACCCCAAGAAAAGTTATTTCCTTTTCAATGAATTCCTCACCGTTTTTCCAAGAAGTTTTCTTAAACTAGACTTAAAGGGATTGTAAGGGTTTGTTTTGTTCTTTTTTTTTTAAAAACAAACAAACATATCATACTTACCTCCACAGTGCAGCTCGTTTTGCACTAGGCAGATGATGTCATACATCCCAGGAGTCTTTAGGAGAGGAGGGGCATTCTCAGCTAAGCACACCCTCCTGCATGCATGTCTGAGCTAAGGGCAGATGGATTCCAGGAAGTAAATGCTACATAAATCATCTGCCCTTACTCAAGATGGCCACGGTCAGAAATACTAGGGGGGGTGTATTTCAAAGTGATTTTGCAACAAAATAAAGCATGGAGACATGAATGGATGGGGGAGTTTAAATATTAAAAATGAATAAAAGTGTTTTTGGTTTGTGGTGTTCAGATGCAGTGACGATCCACTTGTCCACTGGGCACTTTGAACCCCTTCATGCCCAGGTCAATTTTGAGAGCTGTCACACTGAATGGCAATTGCGCGGTCATGCTGCAATGTACCCTTTTGACATAAATAGAGCTTTCTTTTGGTGGTATTTAAACACTTTTGCAAAAATGAAAAAAGACCGAAAATTTTGAAAAAAAAAATGTTTTTCATAGTTTATTACAAAATTTTGCAAACAGGTAATTTTTCTCCTTTACTGATGTGCGCTGATGAGGCTGCATTAATAGGCACTAAAAGGCTGCACTAATGAGTGGGCACTTATTGGCAGCACTGTTGGAACTGTGCTGATAATCAGTACCCCGATAATAAGTGATCAGCTGAGTCCTAAGGACGCAGCGATCACAGGGCGTGCGGGCAGCGCGATCACGTGAGGAAGTCAATGGACTCCCTCTCGGCAATGTAAGCCCACTCTATAACCTTCTTTCAGCTATAGTGCGAGCGGGAAGAGGTTAAAGTAAACCTTCCCTAAGAGGATAGGGACTGCCATTTCTGACTTCATTACTATATATACTATTTGCCTTATATGCTGACACTTTGGCTTTAAACCTGACCCAGGTCAAGTATGCATATCAGGAAAGTCAGATGTCTTTACCTGCACGCTTTTTTTGGGTTACTAAAGCAGGGAAATAAAGCAAGAGGATGAGTATGACAGACAACTAGCATTTGCAGAATGACAAGTAAGCAATGGCAGCCCCATCTTTCTGGGGGGAAGTTTTCCTTTTAAGCATAGATCATTTGAGCAATTTAGCCTAATGACCTCGATGCTAAAATTATCTTTGGGTAGCGCCCCCCAAGACCTGTGAAGCATGTAAAAATAATCCTATCGATGCTTTATTTATAGCAATAAAAAGCCTTCAATGTTTTGATACCCTTTCTCATCTATCATGAAAAGCAGGATGCAAGTCATGGGCTCCATGCTCTGTTTATAGAAGGCACCCATCCGAACCCATGTTTGGTTAGAAATGCTACATGTCCTGTTCTGAGGTAAAAAACCATGCCTCTTTGAGATGCAGGCTTTCTAAAAATGGCTGCTGACTGGACCCTGCATGTGTACTTCAGCAACCATGAACACTACTGCAGCGGAGGAGCCAAGACTGGAGAGAATTAAAGCTGGCCATACACTAGTAGATTTTCAAGTGACTGCTTGTATGAATATTTGTACGAACACTCATGTGAAAATGCTGTTCAAAAGTATTTCAAAATTGTGTTTACTTTTAACATTTGATTTTGGAATGAATGTAATTTCATAAACAAAATCCCCATACAATGATAGCTGCCACTGTCAGTGCCTAGACACCTCCTGGCAGGAAACTGGTGAAAGGGGAATTCCTCAAGAAACATGTATTTCTCCCTAATGGCATCTTGGCACTCCCAGCTTGTGACATCATTATGAAAGTGGGTAGGCACTGACTGGGCTGACTTTTCCTCCTCGGGCACAAAGTCAGTGGAGGTATCCCAGAGCTGCAGGATGCATCCCATGTAGCCCAGCTCCCCAGCACTCTTGAGCCTTAGAGAGGACCTCTGGTCACATCAGCTGCCAGTTCACTATACTATATAGACGCTCCATTATGTTTGTGAGTTCATTTATAAATTAACCACTTGACCTGTGGAAGATTTACCCCCATCCATGACCAGGCCATTTTTTGCGATATGGCACTGCGTTACTTTAACTGACAATTGAATGGTCGTGCGACACTGTACCCAAATAAAATTGGTGTTCTTTTTTCCCACAAATAGAGCATTCTGTTGGTGGTATCTGGTCACCTCTGCGGTTTTTATTTTTTGCGCTATAAACAAAAAAAAAACTGATGATTTTGAAAGTAAAACCTTTTTTTTTTTACTTTCTGCTATATAGTAAACATATGATAAAAATAAGAAGTGCAGCGCAATAAAAACAGTCCAAAATGCTGGTGAACTACAAGTCCCAGAAAGATGGTTCCACCGGTGAAGATCAGCAATAGTCATACAAGCAGGTCCCACACAAAAGGTAGGCAGCAAAAACTTGTCAGTTTAAACTTCTCCTCCAGATCGATAACATCAGTGGGGGAATCAAACCATATATAGATAAAAAGAGGAGAGATGAGGAGAGGAGTGCTCACTGTGCAACCAATTAAAATTTATTAAGGTCCAACACGGACTACTCACATAAGAACAAATACAGGCATATAGCACAAGAGTGTGCTTAGTGTTTCCAAGTATGGCAGCGAGTGACGTCATCTGTGCGTGACTCCTCCCCCGTATACATTACGTTCATCAGAACTTCCTCAGCTGGGCGGGGCCCTGCTGAGGAAGTTCTATATACGGTTTGATTCCCCCACTGATGTTATCGATCTGGAGAAGAAGTTTAAACTGGCCAGTTTTTGCTGCCTACCTTTTGCGTGGGACCTGCTTGCATGACTACCTGTTAGCTCAGGGGTCCATGCTCTGAGGTGACCATAGAACTTGGATTGAAGGTGGAAGGCCTGTCACCATTCATTTGATATTGCTGATTAGGGATGAGCCGAACATCCCCCGGTTCGGTTCGCACCAGAACCCGCGAACGGACCGAAAGTTCGCACGAACGTTAGAACCCCATTGACGTCTATGGGACTCGAACGTTCGAAATCAAAAGTGCTCATTTTAAAGGCTAATTTGCATGGTATTGTCCTAAAAAGGGTGTGGGGACCCGGGTCCTACCCCAGGGGACATGTATCAATGCAAAAAAAACTTTTAAAAACGGCCGTTTTTTTGGGAGCAGTGATTTTAATGATGCTTAAAGTAAAAAAAAAAAAGTGAAATATTCCTTTAAATATCGTACCTGGGGGGTGTCTATAGTATGCCTGTAAAGTGACGCGTGTTTCCCATGTTTAGAACAGTCCCTGCACCAAATGTCATTTTTAAAGGAAAAAATCTCATTTAAAACTGCTTGCGGGTTTAATGTCATGTCAGGTCATGGCAATATGGATGAAAATCAGTGAGACAAACGGCATGGGTACCCCCCAGTCCATTACCAGGCCCTTTGGGTCTTGTATGGATATTAAGGGGAACCCCGCACCCAAATTAAAAAAAGGAAAGGTGTGGGGCCACCAGGCCCTATATACTCTGAACAGCAGTATACAGGCGGTGCAAACAAGACAGGGACTGTAGGTTTGTTGTTAAGTAGAATCTGTTTGTAATTTTGAACATTTTTAACGTGTTTAGCTCCAGCCAAAAAATCTTTTCTAAGCTTTTTGGAAAACATAGGGAAGGGTTATCACCCCTGTGACATTTGTTTTGCTGTCTTTCCTCCTCTTCAGAAGATTTCACCTCACTTTTTTGTCCCAATGAAAAATGTTTTTTGAAAATTTGGGTTTTTTTGTGGAACAAGGATTGGAAAGCATCAGTGGGAAGGAGAAATTGTTTTCCCATATTAACTCTTACAGGAGAGAATTTCCCTTCCTAGGGGTAGATTTCATCTCACTTCCTGTTGTCTCCTTCCGTTTGCAAGTAGGAGTCGTTTGTAAGTTAGATGTTTGAAAGTAGGGTCCTGCCCTATATACTCAGCAGAAATTTGGGCCTTAGGTGTTGCTGTGGCCACAACACTGTAAGCCCTCACAGGGCCCTGCTGTGAAATATTAGATCAAGAATTGTAATTACATGCCCCTGTTGAACAGGAGCTGAAAAATTAGGCCTTAGGCACTGGTGCTGGTGCCACAACACTGCAACCCCTCACAGACACTCTAGTTGGAACGCAGGAACGAGCCCTGCTGCAAAGTATTGCTTCAAAAATTGTAATTACACGCCCCTGTTAGACAGGGGCAGAAAAATTGGGCCTTAGGCACTGGTGCTGGTGCCACAACACTGCAACCCCTCACAGACACTCTAGTTGGAATGCAGGAACGAGCCCTGCTGCAAAGTATTACATCAAAAATTGTAATTACACGCCCCTGTTAAACAGGGGCTGAAAAATTGTGCCTTAGGCACTGGTGGTGGCGCCCAGAACCAAAAATGTTCTTACAAGCTATCAGCTGATGATTGAGGAGGAAGAGGATAATTACTCAGGGATAGTCACTCAGCATCAGCATAGGCAGTCTTTGAAGGGATCTGAGATTTCAAAAAAAATTATTCGGTTACATCAGCATCAGGTGCTTGGTAGCTGGTGGTGATCCAAGACTGATTCATTTTTATGAAGGTCAGCCGATCGACCGAGTCGGTGGACAGACGCACCCTGTGATCGGTTACCACGCCTCCAGCAGCACTGAATGTGCGTTCCGAAAGAACGCTGGATGCAGGACAGGCCAGTAGCTCAATTGCATACTGTGCAAGCTCTGGCCAGTGATCCATCCTCAAGACCCAGTAACCCAGAGGATTTTCGGTGGGAAAGGTGTCCAAGTCTGATCTTGCCCCTAGGTATTCCTGCACCATGTAAAACAGACGCTGGCGATGGTTGCTGGAACCGATCATACCTTGGGGCTGCGGACCAAAAAATTGTCTGAACGCATCGGTCAGACGGCACCTTCTCCACCGCTCCTTCTTTGACTGACCGAAGCCTCAGCAACACGTTGTCCAGAAACAGGAGTTTGTAACCTCCCAGTCTCTGGGAACGCGTTGCACAGACCTTTCTGCAAGGCCTCCCGAAGATGTTACCCCTGTAACGTGGATCAAGGAGGGTTGCCAGCCAGTATTGGTACTTCTCCTTGATACCACGAATACGAGGATCCTTACGCAGGCTTTGCAGGATCAGGGAGGCCATGCAGCGTAGGTTTGCTGAGGCATTCGGTCCGGAGTCCTCTGGGTCACTAAAGACAACAACGTCCGCAGCCACCTCCTCCCAGCCACGTACAAGTCCATGTGTTCCTTGGGACTGATCCCTTAAAGACTGCTGCTGATGCTGAGTGCCAGGCTCCACCTCCATACTGACACAATCTTCCTCCTCCTCCTCCTCCTCTTCCTGTGTGATCGGCGGGCACGCAGGAACACTGTCTGGATAAAGGGGGCCTTGAGAGCTAAGGAAGTCCTCCTCTTCCTGCCTCTGTTCTGCCTCAAGTGCCCTGTCCATTATTCCACGCAGCGTGTGCTCCAACAGGTGGACAAGGGGGACAGTGTCACTGATGCATGCACTGTCAGTGCTCACCATCCTCGTGGCCTCCTCGAATGGTGACAGGACAGTGCATGCATCCCTGATCATGGCCCACTGGCGTGGGGAAAAAAAACCAAGCTCCCCTGACCCTGTCCTGGTGCCATAGTCGCACAGGTACTCATTGATGGCCCTCTGCTGCGTGTGCAGCCGCTGCAGCATGGCCAACGTTGAGTTCCACCTGGTGGGCATGTCACAGATTAGGCGGTTCTTGGGCAGGTTAAACTCCTTTTGGAGGTCCGTCAGCCGAGCACTGGCATTATATGACCGGCGGAAATGCACACAGACTTTCCTGGCCTGCCTCAGGACATCCTGTAAGCCCGGGTACCTGCCCAAGAACCGCTGCACCACCAAGTTAAGGACGTGAGCCAAACAGGGCACATGGGTCATTTGTCCCTGTCGGAGGGCAGAGAGGAGGTTGGTGCCATTGTCGCAAACCACCATTCCTGCCTTAAGTTGGCGTGGCGTCAACCACCTCTGAACCTGCCCCTGCAGAGCTGACAGAACCTCTGCCCCAGTGTGGCTCCTGTCCCCCAAGCACACCAGCTCAAGCACCGCATGGCATCTTTTGGCCTGCGTACTTGCGTAGCCCCTTGAACGCCTACGGAGCACCGCTGGTTCCGAGGAGGAGGCCATGCAGGAAGAAGAAGAGGAGGGGGTGGAGGAGAGAGGTGTGTCACAATCAGCATTTTGGAGGCGTGGTGGCGGAACAACCTCCAACACTACTGCACCTTGTCCTGCATCCTTCCCAGCTGCCAGCAGAGTCACCCAATGCGCCGTGAAACTTAGGTAACGTCCCTGTCCATGCCTGCTGGACCATGAGTCAGCGGTAATATGCACCTTACCGCTGACCGCCCTGTCCAGCGAGGCATGGACATTGCCTTCCACATGCCGGTAGAGAGCCGGAATCGCCTTCCGTGAGAAAAAGTGGCGTTTGGGTACCTGCCACTGAGGAACCGCACATTCCACAAACTCACGGAAGGGGGCAGAGTCTACCAACTGAAAAGGCAGCAGTTGAAGTGCTAGCAATTTTGCCAAGCTAGCATTCAACCGCTGGGCATGTGGATGGCTGGGAGCAAACTTCTTTCGGCGGTGCAGCAGCTGGGGCAGGGAAATTTGCCTGGTACAATCTGACGTCGGTGTACCAAAAGCAGATTGCCCACAAGTACTTGGCTGTGACACACCTAATTCTACACCTTCATTCCTCTCACTGCAGGTCTCAGAGAGGACTGAAGGTCTAGTGGGGTTGGAAATCTCAGCTGATGAGGAGCAAGGAGAGATCCTCTTTGTTCTTTGGTGTGGGTCTTTTAGATACGCTTGCCAACGAACTGCATGGCAGGTCAACATATGTCTGGTCAAGCATGTGGTAACCAAGCGGGAGATGTTTTGGCCACGCGAGATACGCTTGAGACATATGTTGCAAATAGCAGCGGTGCGATCTGATGCACTCGTCTCAAAAAAGGCCCACACCAAAGAACTTTTTGAATAACGCGCAGAGACTGCAGCGCCCTGCACATGTGGAGCTTTGGGGTGTGATGCAGTCAATGTGCTGCCCTTAGGCTGGCCCCTGGAGGGCATCCTGCCTCGTTGGTGATGTGCCGCCTCCTCCTCCTCCTCCTCCTCTCTCCTATCAGGCAACAACGTTGAGTCAGTGACCTCATCATCCCCTCCCTCCTCATCACTGGAGCAAACCTGGCAGTATGCTGCAGCAGGGGGAGCATGACTGCCAGATTGCTGTCCTTCTTGGGCACCCCCTCTGTCCGTGCTCATGTTACTGCCTTCATCGAGCTCAGTATCACCATCAGAGCCTTCCAAACGCTGGGCATCCTCCTGGAGCATGTACCCAACACTGTGGTCAAACAGTTCGAGGGAATCCTCATGAGGACATGGTGGAGCTAGGGAAGGAGTCACTGATGACATTGAGCTGAGGGAAGAGGCCGCTGCTTTGCCAGACAAAGCACCCTGGGCATGGGTGAGAGAGGATGAGGAGGATGAGGACGGCTTGGTCATCCACTCGACCAAGTCTTCCGCATGTTGCGGCTCAACACGGCCAGCTGCCGAAAAAAAGGCCAAGCGTGTCCCATGGCCACGTGCTGATGAGGATGCACCGTCTCCACGACCAGCACTAGACACAGAGCCTGCTTGCCCTCTCTTATTGGCTTGTGACTGTCTGCCTCTCCTTCTTGGCCTTCCAGACATACTAATGGCCTGTAGCTGCACTAAGCTGGGATAGAACACCTGTAATTTTCTTCAGGTAGCTTTATATACTGTAACCAGACAAGCCTGCCTGTCAGTAGGAAGATAACAGGAACGGATCTAGCTGAACACTGTGAGCAGGACGCACTGTACTAAATGTAAATAGTCTAGCTGCCTGACCGTGGTACTAATAGGATCAAATAGAACACCTGTAATTTTCTTCAGGTAGCTTTATATACTGTAACCAGACAAGCCTGCCTGTCAGTAGAAAGATAACAGGAACGGATCTAGCTGAACACTGTGAGCAGGACGCACTGTACTAAATGTAAATAGTCTAGCTGCCTGACCGTGGTACTAATAGGATCAAATAGAACACCTGTAATTTTCTTCAGGTAGCTTTATATACTGTAACCAGACAAGCCTGCCTGTCAGTAGGAAGATAACAGGAACGGATCTAGCTGAACACTGTGAGCAGGACGCACTGCACTAAATGTAAATAGTCTAGCTGCCTGACCGTGGTACTAATAGGATCAAATAGAACACCTGTAATTTTCTTCAGGTAGCTTTATATACTGTAACCAGACAAGCCTGCCTGTCAGTAGGAAGATAACAGGAAAGGATCTAGCTGAACACTGTGAGCAGGACGCACTGCACTAAATGTAAATAGTCTAGAAGATAACAGGAACGGATCTAGCTGAACACTGTGAGCAGGACGCACTGCACTAAATGTAAATAGTCTAGAAGATAACAGGAACGGATCTAGCTGAACACTGTGAGCAGGACGCACTGCACTAAATGTAAATAGCAGGAACGGATCTAGCTGAACACTGTGAGCAGGTCGCACTGCACTAAATGTAAATAGCAGGAACGGATCTAGCTGAACACTGTGAGCAGGACGCACTGCACTAAATGTAAATAGTCTAGAAGATAACAGGAACGGATCTAGCTGAACACTGTGAGCAGGACGCACTGCACTAAATGTAAATAGCAGGAACGGATCTAGCTGAACACTGTGAGCTGGACGCACTGCACTAAATGTAAATAGCAGGAACGGATCTAGCTGAACACTGTGAGCAGGACGCACTGCACTAAATGTAAATAGCAGGAACGGATCTAGCTGAACACTGTGAGCAGGACGCACTGCACTAAATGTAAATAGCAGGAACGGATCTAGCTGAACACTGTGAGCAGGACGCACTGCACTAAATGTAAATAACAGGAACGGATCTAGCTGAACACTGTGAGCAGGACGCACTGCACTAAATGTAAATAGTCTAGAAGATAACAGGAACGGATCTAGCTGAACACTGTGAGCAGGACGCACTGCACTAAATGTAAATAGTCTAGATAGAAGATAACAGGAACGGATCTAGCTAAACTGAATACAGTGTATATATATATATGCAACACCTGGGATGCATATATATACACAATACACTGTAAGTGCAGCTAACTGACTGACTGTTCTGCCTAATCTATCTAACTCAAATCAAATGACACTGTCTCTCTCTCTCTCTATCTCTCAGCACACCGGAACACACACTACACAGGGCCGCCGTGCAGGCGGCCTTATATAGTGTGGGGTGTGTACTAAATCCCCTGAGCCATAATTGGCCAAAGCCACCCTGGCTTTGGCCAATTACAGCTCTCTCTACTGATGGCGCTGTGATTGGCCAAGCATGCGGGTCATAGTGCATGCTTGGCCAATCATTAGCCAGCAATGCACTGCGATGCCGCAGTGAATTATGGGCCGTGACGCGCCACACGAATTTGGCGCGAACGGCCCATATCGTTCGCGATTCGACGGACGGTCGAACAGCCGATGTTCGAGTCGAACATGGGTTCGACTCGAACACGAAGCTCATCCCTATTGCTGATCTTCACCGGTGGAGCCATCTTTACATCTTTCTGGGACTTGTTGTTCACCAGCATTTTGGACTGTTTTTATTGCGCTGCGCTTGTTATTTTTATCATTTGTTATAGATTTCTGTGAAAGTCTTTTAGTGTTCAGCTTGCATTCTGGGGGGTATATTGTTGCGCTTATTGCACATCCTATTTCACATATAGGAAACATATCCAATAAAAAAAATAGAAAAAAATGAATTTAATCAATATAGACCAATATGTATTCTGCTACATATTTTTGGTAAAAGAAAAAAATCCCAATAAGCTTATATTGATTGGTTTGCTCAAAAGTTATGTGATCCGGTGCACAGGTTTGACCCCCTATAGCAGTAAAACTGCTATGAGGCGGAGCTGAAGTAGTTAATAAATTGTTATATATACTTACTGCACTATACATAGTTACATAGTAGGTGAGGTTGAAAAAAGACACAAGTTGATCAAGTCCAACCTATGTGTGTGATTATATGTCAGTATTACATTGTATATCCCTGTATGTCGCGGTCGTTCAGGAGCTTATCTACTCGTTTTTTTAAACTATCGATGCCCTCGCTGAGACCACCGCCTGTGGAAGGGAATTCCACATCCTTGCCGCTCTTACAGTAAAGAACCCTCTACGTAGTTTAAGGTTAAACCTCTTTTCTTCTAATTTTAATGAGTGGCCACGAGTCTTGTTAAACTCCCTTCTGCGAAAAAATGTTATCTCTATTGTGGGGTCACCAGTATGGTATTTGTACATTCAAATCATATCCCCTCTCAAGCGTCTCTTCTCCAGAGAGAATAAGTTCAGTGCTCGTAACCTTTCCTCATAACTAATGTCTTCCAGACCTCTTATTAGCTTTGTTGCTCTTCTTTGTACTCGCTCCATTTCCAGTACATCCTTCCTGAGGATTGGTGCCCAGAACTAGACAGCATACTCCAGGTGCGGCTGGAGAGTGGGAGAATTATCGTTTTATCTCTGGAATTAATCCCCTTTTTAATGTATGCCAATATTCTGTTTGCTTTGTTAGCAGCAGCTTGGCATTGCATGCCATTGCTGAGCCTATCATCTACTAGGACCCCCAGGTCCTTTTCCATCCTTGATTCCCCCAGAGGTTCTCCCCCTAGTGTATAGATTGCATTCATATTTTTGCCACCCAAATGCATTATTTTACATTTTTCTACATTGAACCTCATTTGCCATGTAGTTGCCCACCCCATTAATTTGTTCAGATCTCTTTGCAAGGTTTCCACATCCTGCGGAGAAGTTATTGCCCTGCTTAGCTTAGTATCGTCTGCAAATACAGAGATTGAACTCTTTACCCCATCCTCCAGGTCGTTTATGAACAAATTAAACAGGATTGGTCCCAGCATAGAACCCTGGGGGACCCCACTACCCACCTCTGACCATTCCGAGTACTCCCCATTTATCACCACCCTCTGAACGCACCCTTGTAGCCAGTTTTCAATCCATGTACTGACCCTATGGTCCATGCCAACAGACCTTATTTTGTACAGTAAACGTTTATGGGGAACTGTGTCAAATGCTTTAGCAAAATCCAGATACACCACGTCTACGGGCCTTCCTTTATCTAGATGGCAACTCACCTCCTCATAGAAGGTTAATAGATTGGTTTGGCAAGAACGATCCTTCATGAATCCATGCTGATTACTGCTGATACCTTTCTCATTACTAAAATCTTGTATATAGTCCCTTATCATCCCCTCCAAGAGTTTACATACTATTGATGTTAGGTTAACTGGTCTGTAATTCCCAGGGATGTATTTTGGGCCCTTTTTAAATATTGGTGCTACATTGGCTTTTCTCCAATCAGCTGGTATCATTCCAGTCAGTAGACTGTCAGTAAAAATTAGGAACAATGGTCTGGCAATTACTTGACTAAGTTCCTTAAGTACCCTCGGGTGCAAGCCATCTGGTCTCAGTGATTTATTAACCACTTTAAGACCAGCCTCGTTTTGGATTTTAGGTGTTTACATGTTTAAAACAGGTTTTTCTGCTAGAAAATTACTTAGAACCCCCAAACATTATATATGGTTTTTCTTCTAACACCCTAGAGAATACAATGGCGGTCATTGCAATACTTTTTTTTGCACCGTATTTGCGCAGCGGTCTTATAAGCGCACTTTTTTTGGAAAAAATTCACTTTTTTGAATAAAAAAATAAAACAGTAAAGTTATCCCAATTTTTTTTGATATTGTGAAATATAATGTTACGCCGAGTAAATTGATACCCAACATGTCATGCTTGAAAATTGCGCCCGCTCGTGGAATGGCGTCAAACTTTTACCCTCAAAAATCTCCATAGGCGACGTTTAAAAAATTCTACAGGTTGCATATTTTGCGCTACAGAGGAGGTCTAGGGCTAGAATTATTGCTCTCGCTCTACCGGTCGCGGCAATACCTCACATGTGTGGTTTGACCACAGTTTTCATATGCGGGCGCTACTCGCGTATGCGTTCGCTTCTGCGCGCGAGCTCGTCGGGACAGGGGGGTTTTAAAAAATTTTTTTTTATTTTTATTATTTATTTTACAATATTTTATTTATTTTTACACTTTAAAAAAAAAAAAAAAAAATTGTGTCACTTTTATTTCTATTACAAGGAATGTAAACATCCCTTGTAATAGAAAAAAGCATGGCAGGAACTCTTAAATATGAGATCTGGGGTCAAAAAGACCTCAGATCTCATATTTACACTAAAATGAAATAAAAAAAAAAAAAGTCATTTGTAAAAATGACATTTGAAAAAATATGCCTTTAAGAGGCGTGGACAGAAGTGACGTTTTGACGTCGCTTCCGCCCAGCAGTGTCATGGAGACGAGTGAGCGCCATCTTGGGCTCACTTGTCTTCAGACACACCACGGGAGTGGACGCGATCGCCTCCGCCGCTACCGACGGCTCCGGTAAGCGGCGGAGGGCACCGGATCGCGGCGGGAGGGGGGGGCCCCTCTCCCGCCACCGATAAAAGTGATCTCGCGGCGAATCCGCCGCAGGGACCACTTTTATCTGAAAGCCGGCCGCCGCACGAAAACGGGGATACCGGGGTTATGGCAGCTAGCTGCTGCCATAACAACGATATCCCCGTTCAAACTTAGGACGTACATCGTCGTGCGGCGGTCGGGAAGTGGTTAATGTTAAGTTTCTCAAGTCTAATTTTAATTCTGTCCCCTGTTAACCATGGAGGTGCTTCCTGTGATGTGTCATGAGGATAAACACTGCAGTTTTGGTTACTGAAGCCAACCGATTCCCTCTTGAAGACTGAGTAGAAGAATAAATCCAATACCTTCACCATCTCCAAATCCTTTGTAACCAAATGTCCTTCCTCATTCTTTATGGGGCCAATATGGTCTGTCCTCCTTTTTTTAACTGTTTACATACTCAAAGAATTTATTGGGATTTTTTTTGCTCCACTCCGCTATGTGTCTTTCATGTTCTATCTTAGCCGTCCTTATTGCACCCTTAAATTTCTTGTTGCATTCTTTATAAAGTCTGAATGCTGATGATCCCTCAACCTTGTATTTTTTGAAGGCATTCTCCTTTGCTTTTATATGCATTTTTACATTGGAGTTAAGCCATCCAGGACTTTTGTTTGCTCTTTTAAATTTATTTAATTTATTTAATATGCTCTTAAAGCAAACCCATCTCTCCTCCATGTTCTTTGTTCCTAAGATTTTATCCCAATTAATGCCTTCTAGCAAGGTTTGTAGTTTAGGGAAGTTGGCTCTTTTGAAATTCAGTGTCTTTGTATTCTCCTTATGTTTCCTATTTGTGTGATTTTTACTGAAGCCAATTGACCTGTGATCGCTGTTACCTAAATTGCCCCGTATTTCCACATCCGTGATCAGGTCTGTATTGTTGGTAATCAGTAGATCCAGTAAGGTTTTATTTATAGTTGGTGCGTCTACCATCTGACTCATAAAATTGTCCTGCAAGACATTAGGAACTGGCGAGCCTTAGATGAATGCGCGGTTCCCTCCGCCCAGTCTATGTCTGCATATGATCTCTTTGTGCTGGTTTTATCTGTCTGTTGTTTAACTCAACCCTAATGCCCCCTTTACTGGACAATTTTTGTCTGCATGTATATGTAAAGCAAAATAATTAATTGAATAAGTAATTGAAAAAAATCCATAAATTTAGCAGGGCTGCCACAGAACACACAAATTGTAATATTTTATATCTTGCATTAATTTCTTTTTTAATAGCATAGTGCTGGACACCTAATTACTAACAGTTCAGTTTAGAGCAGCCTCTAGTGGCAGATATGATTATTGCATATAAAAATCACTAAACTAAAAGAGCTAGCAAGTAGACAACATCAATTGTCATCACATAACTTATCTCTGAGTGTAAGCTGGAACTCCACTTCTAAATTATAGAGATAACGCCAGCCCTCATACCACAATATCATACTTACCAACTGTCCTGAATTTCCCGGGACATTCCCGAGATTTAGACCCTTTTCCAGGATTTAGCCATTCCCGCGAAATTCTTATTTTACCGATTTTTTTTTTCCCGCCGCCGCCGCTAGAGGTCCGTGGCCGACGGAGATAATGTCTCCACCGGCCGCCATTTTCCCAAAGACCAAAGCAAACAATTACTGTTTAGTAAGGACCGGGTGGCTGCCAATAGAATTTGAGCTGTGGCACCGCCCACCTCAGACCCCGCTGCCGTCTGTCTGTGACCTGATGTGGGAAGGGACGGGGTGGGCGGCGCCGTAGCTCAATTGCTATGCAGCCACCTGGCTATTTTGTCCCATTCTGTTTAGTAATGGCGGCGGAGAGAGTCTCCACTGCTGGGAATGCCTGATGTAAGGAAAGGGGGGCTCCATTGGGGGATGCCTGGTGTAAGGACAGGACTCTGCTGGCAATACCTGATGTAAGGGGGGACTCCACTGGCAATGTCTGATGTGAGGGGGGACTCTGCTGGCAATGCCTTATGTAAGGGGGGACTCCGCTGGCAATGTCTGATGTAAGGGGGGACTCCGCTGGCAATGTCTGATGTAAGGGGGGACTCCGCTGGCAATGTCTGATGTAAGGGGGAACTCTGCTGGCAATGCCTGATGTAAGGGAGGACTCTTCTGGCAATGCCTGATGTAAGGGGGGACTCCGCTGGCAATGTCTTATGTAAGGGAGGAATCAGCTGGGAATGCCTGATGTAAGGGGGGGGGACTCCGCTGGCAATGTCTGATGTAAGGGAGGACTCTGCTAGCAATGCCTGATGTAAGGGAGGACTCTGCTAGCAATGCCTGATGTAAGGGGGGACTCCACTGGCAATGTCAAATGTAAGGGGGGACTCCGCTGGCAATGCCTGATGTAGAGGGGGACTCTGCTGGCAATGTCTGATGTAAGGGAGGACTCTGCTTGCAATGCCTGATGTAAGGGAGGACTCCGCTGACAATGTCTGATGTAAGGGAGGACTCTGCTGGCAATGCCTGATGTAAGGGGGACTCCGCTGGCAATGCCTGATGTAAGGGGGGACTCCGCAAGCAATGCCTGATGTAAGGGGGGGACTCTGCTGGCAAGGCCTGATGTAAGGGAGAAGTCAGCTGGGACTGCTGGGGACACCTGATGGCATGCGACGTGGCAGGTGACACGCTCAGAGCTTCCACTGATTCTGCATTATGGTGAGTTAAATAATTTCATTCTATATTACAATGTAATAATATAAATAATGCACTTCAATCATCCTGACACCATAACAACCTTGGTTCTGGGATGATTGAAGTGCTAACACCAGGTGTTTGGAGTATCTTTATCTGCTGATTGTTAAACTTTCTGGAATACACAAATTTCTATTGTGGTGTAGGATCTGGGCCTGCTGTCCCTCCATCCCTCTTTCTTTCTCTCTTTTTCTTTCTCTCTTTCTTTTTCTTTCTCTCCCTCTTTCTTTATTTCTCTCTCTCCCTCTTTCTTTCTTTCTCTCTTTCTTTCTCCCTCCATCCCTAATTCATCTCATACCACACCCCTTCTGAGCCACGCCCATTTAAGACATGCCCACTATTCCGCTCAAACCACGCCCAATTTTTGCTGCGGTGCATTTTTCTGTTACGGTATGCTCTGCCTACAAAAGATGGTCACGCCCCCTAATTATAGCAAGGCTCCACCTACATGCAAAAAAGTGTCCCGAATTTTTTTTTGCAATGTTGGCAACTATGCAATATGAGATGCCTGAGGAGGTCCAGGACAGTGTTGTATTGTAGATGTGTCTATGTGTATGCAAATTGGAACTTTGAGAAAGCTGAATCAACAGGCCATTAAAATATCGTAAAAAGTTTGTAACTTTTTTTTTTTTTAGAAAATGTATTTATATTGGTTTTTGTACTTAATTTCAGAACAAGTACAACAAACAATCCACACTACAATGTCACAGCATCAGCAGCCAGTAAGGCTCAATCGAATACATTCAGGTTTCTCATACAAAGATATAGTTTTGCTTCATAATAGATATATAGGTAATACAAAGATCCACAGCATAACTATTAAAGTCTCCTGACCAAAAAAATAGGATTTTTATAACAGCTTACCTGTAAAATCCTTTTCTTGGAGTACATCACAGGACACAGAGCCACAGTAATTACTACATGGGTTATAGGCCACCTTCAGGTGATGGACACTGGCACACCCAAGACAGGAAGTCCCCCTCCCTATATAACCCCTCCCATTACAGGGTGTACCTCAGTTTTGTAGCAAAGCAGTACACACATATCCCAAAAAGAGGGGAGGGACCTCTGTGTCCCGTGATGTACTCCAAGAAAAGGATTTTTACAGGTAAGCTTTTATAAGAATCCTATTTTCTTAATCGTACATTCTTGGACACAGAGCCATAGTAATTACTACATGGGATGTCCCAAAGCAATGCCATCTAAGGGGAGGGAGACACAGAAAAAAACAGGCTGCCATCAGACATGAGGATCTATACTGCTGCCCGCAGAACACTGTGCCCGAAGGCAGCGTCCTCATGCCCTTTTATATCCACCTGATAGAATTTGGTGAATGTATGGACCGAGGACCAAGTTGCAGCCTTGCAGATCTGAGTCATGGATGCTTGGTGATGCACTGCCCAGGAAGTACTCACAGCCCTGGTAGAGTACGCTCTAACTTGAAAGGGTGGAACCCTTCTTTTCAAACCATAAGCCTGGATAAGGACTTGCTGAATCCACTTAGAAATAGTAGACTTCAATGCTGCTTTCCCCTTCCTGGGGCCTTCTGGTAACACAAACAAAGCATCAGTTTTCCGTATCTGAGCTGTTACTTTCAGATTCTGACTGCTCTCACTACATCCAGTGGGTGCAAAGATTTCTTCTGTGCAGAACTAGGTTCTGGAAAAAAAGAAGGTAGGATAACATCTTGATTCAGATGAAATCCTGATACCACTTTAGGTAGAAAGGACGGGTTAGGTCATAAGACCACCCTGTCCTTATGAACAATCAAATATGGCTCCTTACAAGAAAAGACAGCCAACTCTGATACTCTTCTAGCCGAAGAGATAGCTACCAGAAAAATCCTTGTCAATAGGACCAATGGAATATGACGTATCGGTTCAAAAGGCTGATTTTGTAACACCGATAAAACTAGATTCAAATCCCATGGACACAAAGGAGATCTAACTGGCGGATTTATACGCATTACCCCTTGTATAAAGGCCCGGATTAGAGAATGTGAGGCAAGCGGTCTTTGAACACTGACAAGGCCGAGATTTGACCCTTGATAGTACTCAAGGCCAGTTTCATTTCTACACCTAGCTGTACAAAGGCAAGAATCCTACCTATGACCTTGTTCAACCTGGACGCCAATAGGTTCACATCTGGGGTGCCCAATTTCTGGCAAATCCCCTGAAAGACATCGGGGTGTAGAGACCATTCCCCTGGAAACAGCTGCTGGTGGCTTAAGAAATCTGCCTGTCAATTCTCTATACCCAGAATGAAAACTGCAGATAGGTAAGGTACATGCTTCTCTACCCAAACCAGAATATGGTTCACTTCCCTCTGGGCTGCGTGACTTCTGGTGCCCCCTTGGTGATTGATGTATGCTACTGCTGTAGCATTGTCGGATTAAATCCTGACGGGCCAATTCTGTAACCTGGACGTCCAGGCCCATAGAGCCAGACGTGCTACCCGAATCTCTAGGATGTTGATGGGCAAGGTCTTCTCGACCTTGGACCACTTCGCTTGGACCATAGCCTCCTCTAGGTCTGCTCCCCAACCTGACAGACTGGCATCCATCATCACAATCTTCGAAATAACCGGCATGAAGGATTTTCCCTTCTGCAAATTCTTGGTTAGCAACCACCAACTGAGGTTCTGACGAGGGGGTCAGACAGATTGGTAAGTTCAAGGCTTGGATTTTCTTGTTCCAAGCCAACAAGATCTTGTTTTGCAACAGTCTTGAATGAAATTGGGCATAGGGGACTGCTTCGAATGAAGCCACCATCTTCCCCAGTAATCTCATGCATAGGCGAATGGAAGGACTCTTCCTCGCCTTGATCAGCTGGACCAACACCTGGCGAAAAAAATGAGGTACTCCCTGTAATGGGAGGGGTTATATAGGGAGAGGGACTTCCTGTCTTGGGTGTGCCAGTGTCCATCACTTGAAGGTGGCCTATAACCCATGTAGCAATTACTATGGCTCTCTGTCCCGTGATGTACGATTAAGAAATACAAGGACACCAACGACTTCCAGAGGATCCCCACCTCCAAGACGTTTAAGGATAGTGAGTACTCACTCTGATACAGTAGACAAGTGATTCACCTAACCTCCCCACGCTTTATCAAACTTGGCTGGTACTCCTCTGTTGGCATATGTAGCTTTGTATAGGGGCAATGCTTTGTTTATCAATGCCTTCCAGGACTTTGTGTAGGGGGCAGCTGATTTCTTCCACAAGAGAGTGATTTCTTTCCAGGCATAATAAAGAAGTAGTGTGAGGAGCGTACGTATGACCTTCATAGGGGCCAGTGGGTCAATTAGACTCACAAAGTTTATAACTTTAACAAGCTTACTGGAACACTATAATAAGCTTAAAAGTCTCTGTAGTAGAGCTCCAGTCGCAAAAATTTTTATTGACAGTTCATAGCATCAAACTGCTCGCCAAAGTTTGACAGGGTTATAGAGTAATAGAGGGTAATAGAGTTTTCTGAATATGTTTTTGTCCCTCTTTTACTTATCCATATGTCAGTGTTACAAAGGAGCAAAAGTGGATTTTACAGGGACTATGTCACTGAAATACACAAATTAGTCTATAATATTAACATGGTAAATATCTACATACTTTTTAAAATGATTTATCTAAAAAAAAGAAAAAACTCCTGACAAGTTTTTACTTTACAAATATTTGCCCCCTTTGCTGTAAAACCTTTAAAAGGCTCTTGTGTGACCAGTTAACCTTTATAAGTCACAAATAGTTGAACGAAGTCCACTCGTGTGCATCTAAAGTGTCATAAACTTTAACAAGATTACATTTATTTGTCCCAGTTTGTTCAGGAACAAATTTCAACAAACTGCATCATGAAGATCAGAGAGTCATCAAAACAAGTCCAGGCTAAAGCGCTGGAGTAGCACAAATAAAAATTGGGATTAAAAAAGTATTACCCACATTCTGAACATTCCCTGGGGCACAACTAAGGAAACTTGTTATTAAAAAAATTAAAGAATGTGGCACAACCATGTTCCCACCAATATGCAGTGATTGAACAAGGAGGCTTTAGGCCTCGTTCACACCATGGTGCAGAGACATCAGTTCTTCTGCACACGTTCTGCAAGGGCACAAAAAAACCCCCACAATTGTTCTCTATGTGCCCTGTTCACACTAGAACACTAGTATCACTGCACGTGTATGCAGTTTTCTGCATGGGAAAAAACTGACATGACATCAGTATTGGTGTGAATAGGGCACATAACTGACACTTATGAAAACATGTCAACGTGCATAAAAACTCAATGAAACATGCATGAAAATGGATGTAAACGCATGTAAAACATGTCCCTGCAAGTGAAATCTGCGTGGTTTCCATTAACGTGTGGTGTGAACAAGCCCTTGCTCAGGGAAGCCACCAAGTGGCCAGTAGTCACTCTGAAATTGCTGCAAAAACCATCTATGCTATGCGATAACAGGAACCCAGAATTTCTACAAAGCTGAACTTTGTGGAAAAGCAACAATAAGAAAACCGTTGCTTAAAAATATGTCAAATCCCAATTTTAGTTTCTCAGAAGGTATGTGGGCAGTCTGGGTAGACCAAAACGGAACTTTCTGGTCTTTATCAAAATGCCATGTATTAAGGAAAGCCAACACATATTGCCCTGCAAACACCATCCCACCAATGGTGGTGGCAGCATTGTAAGTATGTTTTGCGTCAATAGCATGTAGGAGACTAGTCAGAATTGATGGCACACAGGGCAATTCTAGAAGAAAATGTATTAGAGATCTGTTTAGGGCAAAAGTTCATATTTATGCAAGACAATGACCCTAAAAAGCAAAAGCTAAAATGAATTAGCTATTTTTTTCAAGCACCTAAATGCATTAAAATGCTTATTTAAAGAGCAGACCTTAATCCAATTATGATTCTGAGACAAAAGCAAAAATTTGCTGTCCACCAGAGGTCCCCATTCAAGCTGACATAGCCAGAGACACTTTTCCATTTAGACGTGAAGATTTAGAGAATTGGCCCCCCCAAAAAACAATAGTTTTAAATAGACTATGGCCACTCTGAGCACCTGTCAGCTTGCTTTAAAATTTCTGAAACCAAAGCAGGGAAACCTCTTTTTCCTATGTTCCCACACTTACCACCCATAGCTTCAGCAGACCACTGCCATCATCTGTGTCTTGGACCATCTGCTGAATTCTGTATATCAATATGTAGTACCTGTTAGCTCTACCGGATTTCAATAAATACTACATTACAGTAACACTTTCACGGGTTATGGAATGGTCAAGGGAAGTTTCGGACAAGAGATGGGTTAGTATTGAACATAGTATGAGTAGCACACATTTAGGTGACATAATATGGAACCCTCCAAAATATAGATCACTCAGCACAAAGACACCGGATTTAACACTACAATTATGGTATCAGATCCACACACAAAAGAAATGGTACTATAACTCTCCTTTGATTTACATGAAGGATAATACATTTTTTGAACCGGGGATGAGGGAGGTGGGAGGGAATTTGATAAAGAATGGAAATACACAATTAAAAGATTTAATTAGAGAAGGGAAAATTTGCACATTTCACGACTTGAGAAACGAGACAGATTTAAAAAATGGTGATTGATTTATGGCGGTACATCCAGTTGTCGCATTTTGTCGAGAAACTACCGAAGCCGATTAGAGGTGAAGAAGACTATAGGCCGCTTGAGCAGCTCTGTAATAGAGAAAAATCAAGAAATAATATTTCTCGACTTTATAAAATCCTAATGTTTAAAGAGGAACTGAATGTGCCTCCTTATATCAAGATATGGGAAAGGAAATTAGGGATTCAATGTAGTAAACACACTCTAGGAAAAATTCTGAAAATGATACACGGTTCTTCAGCTGACACCAAGATGATGGAAACAAATTTTAAGTGTTTAGCAAGGTGGAATGTGACACCAGACAAAATTAGCAAATTCCAACCGGAAGAATCTGCGGAATGTTGGAGAGGTTGTAAAAATATTGGAACGATGGCTCATATATGGTGGGAGTGTTTCATCATTAAAGCATATTGGAAGCAAATTATACAGCTAATAAAGGAAATTACTAATAAAGCTATATCGGAAGATCCATGGACATTTTTATTCCATGGGACAGAGGAATCAATTAAGCAATATCAAACATCTATTGTCCCTATATTATTGAATGCTGCTAAGAGTCAGATTCCAAAAAATTGTCAGGAATCAGAGAGTCCTAAAACTCGAGAATGGCTTTTCTGCGTTAATGAAATCTATAGCATAGAGAGTTTGGATGGCACAGGAATAGACCTAGATGAGGCGGCTGAACGAAAAGACAAATGGGCAGGGTGGCGGAGGTTTAAGAATACGTGGAGTTATGTCAAGGAGATTATTGGTTAAAGCCTAATGGGCTTAAATTTAGGGAACTATTCAAGGAAATCAGGTTTTCTGTATGTATAATAGAATAACTGCAGGATGGTAGTGGGAGGGGGGTGGAATTTTGGTTTAGGAGGGATATTAGAGAAGTACTTTTGCAAATTGTATGTCAATGTATGGTTTTAGTTTTGTATCTGTAAAACATAAATAAAGAATTAAAAAAAAAAATATGTAGTACCTGTTGTAATGCATTTTCCCCCATCTTTCTGGTTGTATTGACTGTGGAAGAACTGCATCGGTACAAAGGAGCAAGTGTAGTGGTTTTGTACATATATTTTTAAATTTACAATGGTCAGAACTAAAATATAATTTTTATAATGTATAATATATAAAAATGGTATACATTTATGTTTAATATATATAAAGGGGTATACATTCAGCTTTTAGGTTTCCCACCTTTTCCTTTGCTCCTTTGTTTGAAAAGACTACCGTTTACAATGCTTAGTAGCTCAAGATGAAATTTGAGTCAAAGCAGTGGCCCATTATTTCTCAGATGGCTATGTCAGACTTTTAGTGAAAGACAGCCTACTGTGCTGCGCTTTGAAATAAATGCTTATTTGTAAAATATACTGTATATAACATAAACAATCAAAACATACAATTAAAGAACTGTAAAAAAAAATAAAACGGACACAGCGCCAATAAAGTTTTTTGCTTTAAGCCTCTGAAAACAACATATAACCATTACTCTATTCCAATATTAAAGACCATCAATCCGCCAGCCGTAACCATCCACTGCAGCTTATCTCCAAGACTGTCATCTCCTGCATAGCATCAGCCATCATTGTCTCACTACAGATGGCTGGTGGATTGATGGTCTTTAATATTGGATTAGAGTAATGGTTATATGTTGTTTTCAGAGGCCTACTTGAAGTGGGGTGAGGCTGTGTAGTGAGAAACCAGCAGATCATATTAAGTAGATCTGCTCATATATATTGATAGGGAAAGTAGCCTCTTCCACTTTCTTGAGATAGCTGGCATTGGATGTTTTTATTCACACCCTCTCTCTGTTGGGGGGTGTGTTTGTATACATTTAAAGGATTTCAAACAAAGGAAATATATTTTGTTTTCATAGATACCAGAAATATCGGGCACTATAATCGACTTGTACGGGCAAATAGTCTGCGGATACTCTGTGCACTGTTTGATCTATTCACTATGGTAATTATGATAGGCTATGTGGGTGTATGGCTTTATGTGCGGTTTGTGGGAAGTTACATGTGATGACTACAATATCTAATATAGATTATTATTCTCAATACCATAGGAGATATCCTTTATCAATAGATTTTCGGTTGCTTCTATATCTTGATTGGATTTTTCTCTCCTTTTTCCTCTTTCTGACTGATTTGGGGCGAGAGCCCTGTTTTCAGTAAGTGCCCGCCCCCTGCTGATGGCCCCTCCCCTCTCCTCTCCCCCTTCATTATTTGATTAAGTTCAAAAGGGGTTAGATAAATAGTCAGCTAATATCCTGGTTTCTATCTATGTTCTGTGCTGCCAGGATCATTTTGAAAAGGGTCAACACTTTTTTTCTATGATGTTATCACATTAAATACAAAGCTGCATCTGCATCATGCTTGGCATGCCACTCTCTCACCTAACTTTGGAGGCATGTAATTGGTTTAAACTTCCCTTTTTTTCAATCATTGAGGATATGCTGTACATGTTATGCTGTCTATTTTGTATGTTTAGTTTTAATTAATTTTGCTGTATCTTTTTTGGATAGGCCCAGTGTCGTTTGTCAAGATAAAACAGTCCTGAGGAAGCAGATTGCTAAACGTGTTGACCTCTTGACAGAACAGTACAAGCTAACACAGTTTGGCCATTTATTCACATTCTTTCATGAGCTTCGGCTCTGAATGTTTTATATTTGTTATTTTTAACTTTTGTAATAAAACTTTTTTGATTCAGTTTTGGTTGCTGCGTCTCCTTCTGATACCGTTGAAGTCCATGCAATTGTCCTCTTTTTTTCTCGGGGAACTACTGTTGTTGTCAATTTTGCTGTCTATACCACTTTAAGACATACGTATGTGTTTGACCCAGGGGATGTATACCTTTTGCCCACATCCATCATGGCTACTCTGGACCCATCTGCCTCTATATGGATGTGGTTGCTGCGTGAGGGCCTCTGGATGGCCTGGTCTGCAGCTGGTATGCAGCCCCACAGTGGGAAGCTGCCTTGTGTGCTTTTTGTGCTTTCTGGCTGCCGTTTTTTTGGCACTGCGCATGCGTGGCTTGTCAATGCATGCCCGCTGCGGAGCTGGGCCCAATGACATCACCTGCTAATTGCGGCGGAGCAGGCGTCGCTGGGAAGGAGCCCTTTATAGGGGAACCTTGTTACCTAGTCCCACTGCTGATGAATTGCGAGGGACACCTCTCCTGGTCACTTGTTGAGTTCTGCTGACACTCTGTGATCTGATGACTCTATAGAGCTTGGAAGTGATTTATATGAACACTTTTCTTATCTAAATGCTTTTACCAGCTACCATTGGACACTGGGTTGTTAATGCTGATCTGCCTCGGTAACTCTGAGCCATTACATCCATAGATTTAAGGTGAGCCATGTACAGTCCTCGATGGACCTCATTATGAAGTTCCTTTAGGCTACATTTCAAAGAGCGTTTCAAAGTCGCACGTTTTTACTGCCTTTGTAAAAGGCAGAAAAACGCCTGTAATCTGCCCCAAAGAATCTCATGTTCTTTTTTGAGCTTAGGGCATTTTTCAGGCACTTTGCTTCAGGTGACAAAACGCTCAGATGTGAACAGGTGGCAATGAAATGAATAGGATTTTGCTTGTTGAGCGTTTTTCTGGCATTTTTTTGGGCATTTTACGAGCGTTTTATGAGCTGAAAACGCTGAGGTGTGAATGCAGCCTTATGGTCCTTAGCTTTATAAATCTTTTGTGGTTTGTTTTAGATTCTTTTGTCACAGCTGTTTAATATGTTCCTAAGACCCTGACATAGCACAGGTTACTTAATCCTTGACCAACTGCTAAGCTTTGGTGACCCCCTGTGGCAGATCATCTCATTACAGCCTTGTGCATCTAAGGTGAAGTTACATTTGTGATATGTACTCTACAAAGCATTATACAGCCATAGAATCCCTTTTGACCAAAAATGCCTTATTGTCCTTTTAGCGTTCTAAGCCCTGTTTCCATTTTTTGTGAGAAATGCGATATCAACTTACTAATAGGACCGCCTGTATTCAAGATACTGGGATCTCCTAATGGTGTGTGGTATATTATTATAAACATTTCTGTTCCTATGGACCATATTTTGGGATCCCTTTTATGATAAAAATCATTTCCTGGTGCATCATGGCAGCATACATATGGGTTGTGACTCCGCCCCCACAACCTGATAGGACTGGTTAACTATAAATCAAAGACAGACCCGGCTCACAACATTCTGCTTTTTTCCCTCACCTTATCAGGACTGAAATTGTGAGGTATCCCTTACCGTTTGTCGCCCCAGCCAGGTTCAGCCTCTCCAGGGTGGAAGTCCTTCCTGTACAGTCTCTAAATGAGCCTATACGGTTGGAGCCCCATTCTGGTGGTCTGAGGGGCATATTTCAGCCTCTCCTGGGCGGAAGTCCTTCTTCTACATGAGCTATATGGTTGGAGCCCCATTCTGGTGGTGCAGGCTTCTCAAAGAAAACTTTAAACAAGCTTTGACGTAAGGGACAGCATTTCCTTTTGCTTTCTATATGCTTTTTACTACTTTTCTCTGTGTTATGGGCGTTTGCCATTCCCAAGATGGCTGCAGCAGTGCAAGTACACTCTGAGCATGAGAGGCAGAAAGTGATGCGGCCTTTGTGTTTCCTGGCTAGAGCTTTTCCAGGATGGTGATCTGAACATGCTTAAGCACTGATATCATCACTAATGGCAAATGTAAGTTCTAAATGGTTTTATGGCATTTTTGGGCAAATCGTGGAGCTCTCTACTCATACATGATGGATGCTTATGTGGTCATTGTTTTCAGGTATGTTTTCCCTTTTTATGGCATTCACCTGTGTTTTTTCCTATCTCCTTCTCAGTGTTGCTCTAGGATCATTGTGCTCTTTATGGCATTCACCTGGGCTCTTCCTATCCCCTTTTCTATGCTTGCTCTGGGATCACTGTGTTGGGCTCAGTTTCCACTAGTGCGACTTGTCACTGCAAAGTTGCATGACAAGCCGTACCCCATGATTTCCAATGAGTACCATTCATATGTGCGCCCATAGACCTCAAGAATACACAGGTATTGCTTCAAGTCGCATCAAATTTGCAGCAAAATCATGCGACTTTCAGGTCTGTGTGTAGTGGGGACTTAGCATTATGCTGTTTTTTCATTTAAGTCTGCTGCTTTGCTCTGTTTCTATGGATAACGCTGTCCAGTCAGACCACCCATTGCCTTTAAGGTATAGGGATTAGGTAAGTAGTGAAGATTGAGAAAAAGAGAGCCAATATCTATAGTCCTGTAAGGACTACAAGATGGAGGGAGCCTTCTGACGGTCAAGACAAGTCACCATCTAAGAACAGACATCCAGGCAATGTTGATTAAGCTCATCATCTCACCCCTCATTATCATTGCTCCCCATTTACAAACATCACGTTACCAGTCCTGCAAGGACCTCAAAGTGAAGAGAGCCCGCTAAAAGCCAGAACAGTCACCGTTCAAGCGCAGACATTTAGGCAACATTGATCAATGTTATCATCTCACCTCTCATTTTGTTTGCTCCCTGTTTACAAACACCACAGACTACTAGCACTAATGGTTGCTGCATTTGTGGTGGAAACTAATTGCTTGACTAGCTACAGTGCATGAATTGCCTAGCACTTCCAACCAGAGCCAGTAGGTGGTGTCCAAATAGGAAAGCTTGCCATGAGAATAAAGTGTTAAAGGGGCCACAAGCTTTGAAGATTGCCCAATAGAGACTTTCTTGCTAGGGCAGCTAAGGATGCAATTGCCTGGGTTGAAATGGAGCTAACTCTCTACAAGGTTAGAAATTACTAATTTCCTTCACTGAACAACTAGAAGAGTTAATCCAGGAAGAGTTGAAGGGGTCAGAAAAAAATGCCCTTATAAACAGGCTGTCAAAACTGTATAACCTGAAAAAGCTAAAGGTCAACCTGCTGCAGTCTCCTCTGATGATGGATGCATCATGAATGTAGCTGGCAAAACATGTCACATTTTAAGGAGGCTCTAGTCCAAAAATTAGATCCAGATCTGAAGTGCTCCTACATACTGTAGCATCTGCAGGTGCTGGCACACCAGCAATAACCAGCCCATGTGCTGAGTGAGTCTAATGGGAGTGGTTGTATAATTATCAACCAGCTTCTGCACCTGCAGGACTCTGAGGAAAGTGGCAGGATCTGCATCCCTTTAGACAAGATACACCCAATAGGGAATCACACCAAAATGACATTTTTATTGCAGTCGATGCCAAAAAATCTGACTTTTATCTTAGTGCAGACTTCTGGGAAAATCAGTGAACCAGTCATACAAGCAGGACGTCAATTTTGTTTGGGAGCCATGTCGCATGACTGCGCAATTATCAGTTAAAGCGACGCAGTGGCGAATCGCAAAAACTGCTCTGGTCTTTGGCCAGCCAAATGGTCTGGGGCTTAAGTGGTTAAATAACCCTGTCTGGAAGAAGTGAAGACAAGGTGGTAACAGCTTTGTAAGAGCTGAAATTGGCAGCATACTCGGTGGTGGATGTGTCAGATGTCAATTGATGTTTTTCAAGAGCGGTGTTCCCCGCGGTTACGGCAAGGAGTGCATTATGGCTGAAGCCATGGTTGGTGGATCCCGCCAAAAAAAACGGTGCAAGGCACCAGAACACAGATCCAATCTATTTGGGAGTAGACAGGATACAGCCATCTCAAGGGTGACCATTAGCAGGTCAGGGCGAATATCATCTGACAAAAAAACTGCAAATTCCAGAAGGTCCAGCATACAGGTGGCGACTCCCAAGTAGATACCAGGAGGCAAAATCCTACGGACCGGGGAAAAGATTAGTAAACGAACTGGAGAAGTACCCAATCTTCATTATTGAAGCCTTAACGATCTAAGGCTCCTGTCTTAGGAGAACAGCGGAAGTCCTTTTTAAGGGTGCACTAATCCAGGGGGTGCCTGTGCGAAGCTTACGTACACACCTGGATGGAATACCTTCAGGATCAGTGGGCCACATCAGCTATATTGGCGTGACATTGGTAGAAGTTTAAGGGAGGTCCGCCTTTCTGGTACAATAATTTTTATTGAAAAAGTATAACATCATGACAAACTCACCCATGCAGGGGCATAATTCAATGAGCATAATGATCATATAAGATTGACAGGTGGGAAGTCCACCTTTCAATCTCTTCCAGTCAGCCAGGCTAACAGAGTTGATGGAAAAGTAAAAAATTCTGGTCCAGTTTGTAGCTGGTTTAAAAAAAAAAAAGCGAACAATCGTGAAGGTTCTGGTTTTCTGGTTACCCAAAGGAGATGAGGATTCTGTTTTACCTCTGTTTCTAGCAAAAAAAAATAAAAAAATAATAAATAAAAAGTAAAAACCAGGTAATCTGTGCCCAGTGCTAAAGTTTAAAAAAAATAAAGATTTTGACAAGCAGCACAGGAAGTTAGTCGTACAAGATGGAAAACCTCCAATCAATTATATTCAAAAATCTGGGAGACTGGATTCTCCTGTAAGTTTATCAGACACCTACTTCTCAATTCATCCTCAATTCCTCTACCAGTTTGAGTCCCTCCCCTTCGGTCTATACATCTCCCCCAGGGCATTCACAAAGGTCTTACTGTCTGCAATAGCGACGGGAAAAATTCAGTAGAACTTCCACAAGGGAATTTCCGTCCTCTGATAGAGAAAGCCAAAGGTGCTTTGGGAGTGAAGTCTCTTCCAGCAGAACAGTCCTGGAGTATCCTTGGTTCTTCGTAACTGACCAATTGTTTTCAGATGGAACATTATCACATCAGACCCCAGCTAGAAAGATTGGGGGACGCATTTCAAAGAAAAGGCTGCTCAAAGGCATGGGATGTTAAGCTTATGAGGAATAGTATTGAATTTTGAACCGAGTAGTGTACAAAGCGCTTCTGTTATTCACTCCTTTTAGCAAGAGGAGCAAGATTTGTACTGTGCCTAGACAGCAGTGGAAGGGTAGAATTCTTAGGCTGTCAGTGGAGCTTCCTGTATCAATAATTACAAATATACTGTTTTGGCTTAGGAGGCTCTAGTGTCTCTTTCTCCTACTCTTAAGCATTGAATCACCACTGCCGCTTCCAGTGATAACGAATTCGCTCTCTCATGGACAGTTTTGCCATCCAGCTCCAAGAGACTTCTTGATGGCATGGAAGTTGAGGCAGTGGCATGCTCAAGTGCAGGTAGTGCCTACCTTTTGTCAAACCAGAGAGATCTTCATGAATAAGATTTACTAAAGAATATGGGAAAATGATGCAGTTCTCACACAGCAAAAGCCCGGAGTCCTTTATTGCCTAAACCAGCCAAGGTTCTACAGCTCTTACAACTGGGGCTGAACAGGGGCCTAGGTTCAAATATGTTTAAAGCTCAAAGTTCAGCCTTGTCTGCACTTGCAAGGGTTTAACCACTTGCCGACCGCCTCACGCCTATATACGTGAGCAGAGCGGCACGGGCAGGCAAAATCACGTACCTGGTACGTGATTGCCTTCCCGCGGGCAGGGGGTCCGATCGGACCCCCCCCCCCCGGTGCCAGCTGCGGTCGGCATTTGGCTGGGAGAGTTGAGAGACGAGGGGGAGGCCATCCGATCGTGGCCCCCCCTCGCGATCGCTCCCAGCCAATGAGAAACATCCCCTGCCTCTGTATAGTACACAGAGGCAGAGGATGTGATGTCATCTCTCCTCGGCTGGCCAGTTTCCGTTCCAGCGCCGAGGAGAGATGACATGTAAGTGCACCAACACACACACACACAGTAGAACATGCCAGGCACACTAAACACCCCCGATCCCCCCCCAATCACCCCCCCCCCCTGTCACAAACTGACACCAAGCAGGTTTTTTTTTTTTTTTCCTGATTACTGCATAGTGTCAGTTTGTGACAGTTAGCAGTGGTAGGACAGTGAGTGTTAGCCCCCTGTAGGTCTAGGGTACCCCCCTTACCCCCCCTAATAAAGTTTTAACCCCTTGATCACCCCCTGTCGCTAGTGTCGCTAAGCGATCATTTTTCTGATCGCTGTATTAGTGTCACTGGTGACACTAGTTAGGAACGTAAATATTTAGGTTCGCCGTCAGTGTTTTATAGCGACAGAGACCCCCATATACTATCTAATAAATGTTTTAACCCCTTGATTGCCCCCTAGTTAACCCTTTCACCACTGATCACCGTATAACCGTTACGAGTGACGCTGGTTAGTTCATTTATTTTTTATAGTGTCAGGGCACCCGCCGTTTATTACCGAATAAAGGTTTAGCCCCCTGATCGCCCGGCGGTGATATGCGTCGCCCCAGGCAGCGTCAGATTAGCGCCAGTACCGCGAACACCCACGCACGCACCGTACACCTCCCTTAGTGGTATAGTATCTGAACGCATCAATATCTGATCCGATCAGATCTATACTAGCGTCCCCAGCAGTTTAGGGTTCCCAAAAACGCAGTGTTAGCGGGATCAGCCCAGATACCTGCTAGCACCTGCGTTTTTCCCCTCCGCCCGGCCCAGCCCACCCAAGTGCAGTATCGATCGATCACTGTCACTTACAAAACACTAAATGCATAACTGCAGCGTTCGCAGAGTCAGGCCTGATCCCTGCGATCGCTAACAGTTTTTTTGGTAGCATTTTGGTGAAATGGCAAGCACCACCCCCAGGCAGCGTCAGATTAGCACCAGTAGCGCTAACACGCACGCACCGTACACCTCCCTTAGTGGTATAGTATCTGAACGGATCAATATCTGAACCGATCAGATCTATACTAGCATCCCCAGCAGTTTAGGGTTCCCAAAAACGCAGTGTTAGCGGGATCAGCCCAGATACCTGCTAGCACCTGCGTTTTTCCCCTCCGCCCGGCCCAGCCCACCCAAGTGCAGTATCGATCGATCACTGTCACTTACAAAACACTAAATGCATAACTGCAGCGTTCGCAGAGTCAGGCCTGATCCCTGCGATCGCTAACAGTTTTTTTGGTAGCATTTTGGTGAAATGGCAAGCACCACCCCCAGGCAGCGTCAGATTAGCACCAGTAGCGCTAACACGCACGCACGCACCGTACACCTCCCTTAGTGGTATAGTATCTGAACGGATCAATATCTGAACCGATCAGATCTATACTAGCGTCCCCAGCAGTTTAGGGTTCCCAAAAACGCAGTGTTAGCGGGATCAGCCCAGATACCTGCTAGCACCTGCGTTTTGCCCCTCCGCCCGGCCCAGCCCAGCCCACCCAAGTGCAGTATCGATCGATCACTGTCACTTTTTTTTGTAGCATTTTGGTGAACTGGCAAGCACCAGCGGCCTAGTACACCCCGGTCGTAGTCATACCAGCACTGCAGTAACACTTGGTGACGTGGCGAGTCCCATAAGTGCAGTTCAAGCTGGTGAGGTGGCAAGCACAAGTAGTGTCCCGCTGCCACCAAAAAGACAAACATAGGCCTGTCGTGCCCATAATGCCCTTCCTGCTGCATTCGCCAATCCTAATTGGGAACCCACCGCTTCTGCAGCGCCCGTACTTCCCCCATTCACATCCCCAACCAAATGCAGTCGGCTGCATGAGAGGCATTTATATGTCCTCCCGAGTACCCCTACCCAACGAACCCCCCCAAAAAAGATGTGTCTGCAGCAAGCGCGGATATAGACGTGAGACCCGCTCAGGGCCGGACTGGCGTACCGGGATACTGGGAAATATCCCGGTAGGCTGGCTGCCCAAAGTACCGCTGGGGCCGCTCACTGCCTGTGTCAGGCTGTCAGCAATCTAAAGAGCAGCAGCGGCGGCCGCCGCTGCCGCACTATGCAGTGGTTATGGCTGTCACTGGTCACTCACTGTCTCCGGGGCCGCTCACTGCCTGTGTCACTGTCAGCAATCTAAAGAGCAGCAGCGGCCCCGGCTGCTGCACTATGCAATGGCTGCCTCCTGTGTCACTGGGTCACTCACTGACAGTCTGACACTCAGTCTGTGTCTCCTCCGTTCCTCTCTCTCTCTCCCCCTCTCTCTCTCTCTCTCTCTCTCTCTCCCCCCCCTCTCTCTCTCTCTCTCCCCCCCCCTCTCTCTCTCTCTCTCTCTCTCTCTCTCTCTCTCTCTCTCTCTCTCTCTCTCTCTCTCTCTCTCTCTCTCTCTCTCTCTCTCTCTCTCTCTCTCTCTCTCTCTCTCTCTCTCTCTCTCTCTCTCTCTCTCTCTCTCTCTCTCTCTCCCATGTTTTGTTCAAGTGCCAGATTATCTTTGAAAAGCTGTATACCATCAAACGCTGCCACTGTGCCCATAGATTGCCAACACTGTGCCCTGCCCATCAAACGCAGCCACTGTACCCATAAATTGCTGCCACTGTGCCCCATCAATTGCAGCCACTGTACCCATCAATTGCAGCCACTGTACCCATCAATTGCAGCCACTGTGCCCATCAAATGCAGCCACTGTGCCATCAAACGCAGCCACTGTACCCATAAATTGCCACCACTGTGCCCATTAAACGCTGCCACTGTAGCATCAAACGCAGCCACTGTACCATTAAACGCAGCCACTGTACCCATAAATTGCCACCACTGTGCCCATCAAACACAGCCACTGTACCATCAAACGCAGCCACTGTACCCATAAATTGCCACCACTGTGCCCATCAAACGCAGCCACTGTACCCATCAATTGCAGCCACTGTGCCCATCAATTGCAGCCACTGTGCCCATCAAACGCAGCCACTGTGCCCATCAAACGCAGCCACTGTACCCATAAATTGCCACCACTGTGCCCATTAAACGCTGCCACTGTACCATCAAACGCAGCCACTGTACCATCAAACGCTGCCACTGTGCCCATCAAACGTAGCCATTGTACCATTAAACGCAGCCACTGTACCCATAAATTGCCACCACTGTGCCCATTAAACGCTGACACTGTGCCCATCAAATGCAGCCACTGTACCCATAAATTGCTGCCACTGTGCCCCATCAAACGCAGCCACTGTACCCATCAATTGCAGCCACTGTGCCCGTTAAACTCTGCCACTGTACCATCAAACGCAGCCACTGTACCATCAAACGCAGCCACTGTACCCATAAATTGCCACCACTGTGCCCATTAAACGCTGCCACTGTGCCCATCAAACGCAGCCACTGTACCATCAAACGCAGCCACTGTACCCATAAATTGCCACCACTGTGCCCATTAAACGCTGCCACTGTACCATCAAACGCAGCCACTGTACCATCAAACGCAGCCACTGTACCCATAAATTGCCACCACTGTGCCCATTAAACACTTTTACCACTTTTAACTGTAATTTGCTTATATATATATATAAAGCCCTATGTGCTTTTATATGTGTCTTATCTATATATAATGCACTCTTTAAATGTGCTTTAAAATGCATGGTTTTCCATTTTATGAACAAGAAAATAATGACGTTATGCTGTTGGGCTGGTATAATAATGCTATGGGGCTGGTATGACATTTTTTCCAGGGCTGGTTTTCATTCCCAGTCCGGCCCTGGACCCGCTATTATTGTCCCTCCTGTCCTGATAATCCTGGTCTTTGCATTGGTGAATGTTTTGAACGATACCATTCACTAGTTGAGTATTGGTGTAGGGTACAGCATTGCACAGACTAGGCACACTTTCACAGGGTCTCCCAAGATGCCATCGCATTTTGAGAGACCCGAACCTGGAACTGGTTACAGTTATAAAAGTTACAGTTACAAAAAAAAAGTGTAAAAAAAACAAAAAACACAAACAAAAATTTAAAAAAATAGTTGTCGTTTCATTGTTCTCTCTCTCTCTATTCTCTCTCTATTGTTCTGCTCTTTTTTACTGTATTCTATTCTGCAATGTTTTATTGTTATTATGTTTTATCATGTTTGTTTTTCAGGTATGCAATTTTTTATACTTTTACCGTTTACTGTGCTTTATTGTTAACCATTTTTTGTCTTCAGGTACGCCATTTACGACTTTGAGTGGTTATACCAGAATGATGCCTGCAGGTTTAGGTATCATCTTGGTATCATTCTTTTTAGCCAGCGGTCGGCTTTCATGTAAAAGCAATCCTAGCGGCTAATTAGCCTCTAGACTGCTTTTACAAGCAGTGGGAGGGAATGCCCCCCCCCCCCACCGTCTTCCGTGTTTTTCTCTGGCTCTCCTGTCTCAACAGGGAACCTGAGAATGCAGCCGGTGATTCAGCCAGCTGACCATAGAGCTGATCAGAGACCAGAGTGGCTCCAAACATCTCTATGGCCTAAGAAACCAGAAGCTACGAGCATTTTATGACTTAGATTTCGCCGGATGTAAACAGCGCCATTGGGAAATTGGGGAAGCATTTTATCACACCGATCTTGGTGTGGTCAGATGCTTTGAGGGCAAAGGAGAGATCTAGGGTCTAATAGACCCCAATTTTTTCAAAAAAGAGTACCTGTCACTACCTATTGCTATCATAGGGGATATTTACATTCCCTGAGAAAACAATAAAAATTATTTAAAAAAAAAAAAATGAAAGGAACAGTTTAAAAATAAGATAAAAAAGCAAAAAAAAATAAAGAAAAAAAATAAATAAATAAAAAGCACCCCTGTCCCCCCTGCTCTCGCGCTAAGGCGAACGCAAGCGTCGGTCTGGCGTCAAATGTAAACAGCAATTGCACCATGCATGTGAGGTATCACCGCGAAGGTCAGATCGAGGGCAGTAATTTTAGCAGTAGACCTCCTCTGTAAATCTAAAGTGGTAACCTGTAAAGGCTTTTAAAGGCTTTTAAAAATGTATTAATTTTGTTGCCACTGCACGTTTGTGCGCAATTTTAAAGCATGTCATGTTTGGTATCCATGTACTCGGCCTAAGATCTTCTTTTTTATTTTATCAAACATTTGGGCAATATAGTGTGTTTTAGTGCATTAAAATTTAAAGTGTGTTTTTTCCACAAAAAATGCGTTTGAAAATCGCTGCGCAATTACTGTGTGAAAAAAATAAATGAAACACCCACCATTTTAATCTGTAGGGCATTTGCTTTAAAATAATATATAATGTTTGGGGGTTCAAAGTAATTTTCTTGCAAAAAAAAATAATTTTTTCATGTAATCAAAAAGTGTCAGAAAGGGCTTTGTCTTCAAGTGGTTAGAAGAGTGGGTGATGTGTGACATAAGCTTCTAAATGTTGTGCATAAAATGCCAGGACAGTTCAAACCCCCCCAAATGACCCCATTTTGGAAAGTAGACACCCCAAGCTATTTGCTGAGAGGCATGTTGAGTCCATGGAATATTTTATATTGTGACACAAGTTGCGGGAAAAAGACAAATTTTTTTTTTTTTTTTTGCACAAAGTTGTCACTAAATGTTATATTGCTCAAACATGCCATGGGCATATGTGGAATTACACCCCAAAATAAATTCTGTTGCTTCTCCTGAGTACGGGGATACCACATGTGTGGGACTTTTTGGGAGCCTAGCCGCGCACGGGACCCCGAAAACCAAGCACCGCCTTCAGGCTTTCTAAGGCCGTAAATTTTTGATTTCACTCTTCACTGCCTATCACAGTTTCGGAGGCCATGGAATGCCCAGGTGGCACAAAACCCCCCCAAATTACCCCATTTTGGAAAGTAGACACCCCAAGCTATTTGCTGAGAGGTATAGTGAGTATTTTGCAGACCTCACTTTTTGTCACAAAGTTTTGAAAATTGAAAAAAGAAAAAAAAAAATTTTTTTCTGGTCTTTCTTCATTTTCAAAAACAAATGAGAGCTGCAAAATACTCACCATGCCTCTCAGCAAATAGCTTGGGGTGTCTACTTTCCAAAATGGGGTCATTTGGGGGGGGGGTTGTGCCATCTTGGCATTTTATGGCCTTCAAAACTGTGATAGGTAGTGAGGAGTGAAATCAAAAATGTATGCCCTTAGAAATCCTAAAGGTGGTGCTGGGTTTTCGGGGCCCCGTACGCGGCTAGGCTCCCAAAAAGTGCCACACATGTGGTATCCCCGTACTCAGGAGAAGCAGCTGAATGTATTTTGGGGTGCAATTCCACATATGCCCATGGCCTGTGTGAGCAAAATATCATTTAGTGACAACTTTTTGTAAATTTTATTATTTTTTTTTGTCATTATTCAATCACTTGGGACAAAAAAAAAAAATATTCAATGGGCTCAACATGCCTCTCAGCAATTTCCTTGGGGTGTCTACTTTCCAAAATGGGGTCATTTGGGGGGGGGTTTGTACTGCCCTGCCATTTTAGCACCTCAAGAAATGACAGTCATAAGGCAGTCATAAACTAAAAGCTGTGTAAATTCCAGAAAATGGACCCTAGTTTGTAGATGCTATAACTTTTGCGCAAACCAATAAATATACGCTTATTGACATTTTTTTTACCAAAGACATGTGGCCGAATACATTTTGGCCTAAATGTATGACTAAAATTTAGTTTATTGGATTTTTTTTATAACAAAAAGTAGAAAATATCATTTTTTTTCAAAATTTTCAGTCTTTTTCCGTTTATAGCGCAAAAAATAAAAACGGCAGAGGTGATCAAATACCATCAAAAGAAAGCTCCTATTTGTGGGAAGAAAAGGGCGCAAATTTCGTTTGGGTAGAGCATTGCATGACCGCGCAATTAGCAGTTAAAGCGACGCAGTGCCGAATTGTAAAAAGTGCTCTGGTCAGGAAGGGGGTAAATCCTTCCGGGGCTGAAGTGGTTAAGGAGTCCTTAACCCTTTAGTGATGCAATTCTTAAAAGGCGTGCATGAAGTTATAGACCTCCCAGGAAACCATTGTTCCCTATGTGGAACTTGCTTATGTTTCTCATTTCTATCAAGGCCTCATTTCTATCCTACAGAATTGACTACACTCTGCAGATCCTAAAGACCGTATTTCTGGTTGCTACAACCTCTGTGAAAAAGGATGTCAGAACAGCAGGTTTTGTACTCAAGGAGCCTCACTTAACGTTCTACCCGGACAGAATAGTCCTAAAACTCCAGACTGCTTTTATCCATGGGGTGTCTTTCTCCTTCCAATTTAACCAGGAAGTCAATTTGCTGTCTTTCTTGGTTGAGTGAGAGAACCACATCCCCCTGGATGTTGAGAAGGTGTGCAAGGGATCCGTGATCCGATCCTTGATGGTTGATCCGTACGGGACACACGCAATCCGCGGAGCGCTCTGTGGCCTCAGCCATAGGAAAGGCCGAGGCTTCGGCCTAGCTCCGGAGCGGCGGCCATCTTGGTACACCTGGCGGCCGTTTAGCACGTGATCGCTCCGTCAAATGACGGTGCGATCACTTGTAACAAACCGGCGTCATGTCATGACGCCGGTTCCTCTCTCCCCTCTGTGTACTGATCTGTACAGTGGAGGGGAGAGATCGGATGGCAGCAGTGCCAATATTCTGCAATGCCCTGCCAATACTCTGCAATGCCCTGCTGCAACACCCTGCTGCAATGCCCTGCCAATACTCTGCAATGCCCTGCTGCAACGCCCTGACAATACTCTGCAATACCCTGCCAATATACCCGCCAATACCCTGCAATACTCTGCCACTCCCTGCCAATAGGGAGATTGTGGATATTACAGTGGGGGAGATTTTTTTTTTGTTGATCCGAAAATGATCCGAACCATGACTCCTGATCCGAGGAACGATCTGAACCGTGAGTTTTTTGATCCGTTGCACCCCTAATGTTGAGCTAACACTGGTGACCTGCTTGGCAGCTACCTTTTCATTCAGGAAAGCTGAAATATGTTCTTGGTTCCAGCGTGGCTTAAGGCAGGGTCAGTCAGCATCAACGCGTTCAGTCAACTCCTAGATTGTTAAGACAATTAAAAGAGCCTACTCTTCAAGGCTGTCCTGTTTTGGAGGTCTTAAGAGCACATTTAACTAGAGCAGTACCAGCTCTGTGGACAGCTCAGTGCTGAGTGTCTCCTGAGGTTATTTGCAAGTCAGCAATATGGTCCTCCCCAGGACACCTTCATTACACTTGAATAGGTGAACCCGGCTCGCGACAATAAAATTTGGAAAATTCATGGTGCATACTTGCGCTACTGATGATTACAAAATTTTTCTTGCACCCTCCCGTATGGCGAGTTAGTCCCCATATGTATGCTGCCATGATGCACCAGAAAAACGGAAAATTGTATACTCACCTTTCCGTAATTTTCCTTTCCTGGTGCATCTTCATGGCAGCATACAGATGCCCACCCAAATGGTGAGAGTTACAGAGAATGTTGTACACCCGGGTTTGTCTTTGATTTATAGTTAACCAGTCCTATCAGGTTGTAGGGGCGGAGTCACAACCCATATGTATGCTGCCATGAAGATGCACCAGGAAAGGAAAATTACGGAAAGGTGAGTGTACAATTTTCCGTTTTTTTTTTACACTTCCAGACTGAGAGTGTATACCCCCTGTTATAGTTTTCCCATACCCGCCGGGACAGACGTATTTCATGACACTACGCATGTAGTCACTCCCTGGGTGTGGGGTAAGAGTTTGTACAGCCTCTATAGATTTTTATGCTCAAACACACTATTTTTTCATTATGTTTGTATCACGACTGTCATTATCTTCTTATAGACAAGTTTACGTGCTCACTAAAACTCCTGAAGAAGCGGACCCTTCCATGAAACATGTCTAGAGAGAAGATATGGATACATGTTATGTGATAGGTCATAAGTATCAGCCTTTTGCCTTCACTGTACTATTATCCAGCCCATAGAGTGCTTTCTGTGTCTTACTTTGGCACACCCCTTGTTTTAGATGTATTTTATCAAATTGTTGTAATAAAAATATATTGTGTTGAATTCCTTGTACAGTACCATTAATGTCCATAACATCCTTCAAGAAATATAACTCTTGGGTGATTCATTCAGTTATTTAAGCCTGATTTTAGATTTTTATTTAAATATATATATATATATATATATATATATATACCAGAGCACCTTCCTCCATACATTTTGGGACAAAAAAATAGAAAAAAGGGACACTCCTGTGGCCACATTCGTATAAATTGTATATCATAAACAAAAGGAAAGGGGTTCAACAAGGACCCCCTGAGCGGACTTTAGAGGCACAACAAACCTGAGAACGTATCATTAAAATAACAATATAATACATTTTATTAAATATTAATGCATACAATACAAAAACATTGACAAAAGGTAAGAAAATATCATATATATAGAAATATACATGATACAAGCCCAGATGTGTCTACGCGTTTCGTAGAAGACTTTTTCAGGACACATTCAGGTTTCAGTTAATACACAAAAGGGTTTCACTTGTAAAGAGGCTTTCACAAGTTCAAAAAAACGTAGTTCAAATTTATTCACGTATAGACGTCAAGGTCTTAGCAATAGAGGTGGATGACCATCAACTGTTTCCATTTACAACCAATCTCGGGGTTCAATTCCAGCAAAGAAAGAGCCAATGAATAGTCAATAATGAATAGTAGCACTGCAGCAACCATAGGAGGGCACCAAGGAGCCCATAGACCGTATCTGCTCAAAGGTCCATGTGGAACCGTGCAAATGCACTGAGGGAGCTTAAGGTCGAATTGGATGTAAATCCGCAGGAGGAAACAAGAGAAATCTTCCATACATTTTGGGAGTCTCCCACATGCCTTTTCGCAAACTCAAAACGTGCCATTTTGTTTTTTGCTGAAAGTAATGGCTTTCTTCTGGCCACTCTGCCATAAAGCCCAACGTACGGCTTATTGTTGTCCTATGTACAGATACTACAGTCTCTGCTGTGGAACTCTGCAGCTCCTCCTGGGTTACCTTAGGTCTCAGTGTTGCCTCTCTGATTAATGCCCTCCTTGCCCGGTCTGTGAGTTTTGGTGTGCTGCAGTCTCTTGGCAGGTTTGCTGTTGTGCCATGTTATTTCCATTTAATTATGATAGATTTGATGGTGCTCCTAGGGATCATCAAAGATTTGGATATTTTTTTATAACCTAACTCTGACTTGTACTTCTCAACAACATTGTCGCTTACTTGTTTGGAGAGTTCCTTGGTCTTCATGGCAGTGCTTGGTTAGTGGCGCCTCTTGCTTAGGCGTTGCAGCCTGTGGGGCCTTTAAAAAAGGTATGTATGTGTAATGACAGATCATGTCACATGCCAATTATAGTTTTATGTATATAGTTTTCTAATTTTACTTCACCAACTTAGACTATTGTGTTCTGATCCATCACATATAATTCAGATTAAAAAAACATTGAACTAAAGGTTGTAATATACCAAAATAGGTAAAATGCCAGGGGGGTGAATACTTTTACAAGGCACCGTATGTCTGCAGTCTCTGAACGTCTCCTGTAATATGTCTGCAGTCTCTGACCATCTCCTGTATCATGTCTGGGGGCTTTTTCTAACAGACTCTCTAACAGAAGCCCTCTCTGTGTGCATCAGAGAGACTCCCCTTCAGGTCTCATTAGTGTACGCTCTTCCTGTAATTTCTTTATTGTTAAAAGATCATGGGAGGATCCCAGGATAACGAAGCCTTCTTAGGGGAGCATCTCTGTGTTTGAGTCGTTGTCATAGAAACATTTGTAAAGGGGAGGAGTTGGTAAGATGACCACGCCCATGTGGGGGTGCCAGAAATATTTCTGCACCCAGGCGTCTGTGACCCTAGGATCGGCCCTGCCCCAGCACTGGTTTCTGTGGCCACGATAATAAACCTCAGCACTGGGGTGAGTGACAGCAATAATAACCCTCTACTATGGTGTAAGTGGCTGCAATAATAACCCCCCAGCACTGGTTTCTGTAGCCGCAAAAATAACCCTCAGCATTGGTGTCATTGGCTGGAATAATAAAACCCCAGCATTGGTGTATTATTCCAGCCACTGACACCAATGCTGGGGGTTATTTTTGCCGTCACAGAAACCAGTGCTGGGGGGTTACACCAATTGTCAGCGGCTGGACAAATAACCCCCAGCATTGGTGTCATTTGCTGGAATAATAAAACCCCAGCATAGGTGTAAGTGGCTGGAATAATAACCCCCAGCATTGCTGTCAATGTCTGAATAATAAACCCCAGCATTGGTATCAGTGGCTGCCATAATAACTCTCAGAACTGGAGCGAGTGGCAGCAATAATAACCCCCAACTATGGTGTCAGTGGCTGCAATAATAGCCCTTAGCTGTGGTGTCAGTGGCTGCAATAATAACCCTCAGCATTGGTGTCATGGCTGCAAAAATAACCACCAGCTATGGTGTCAGTGGCTGCAATAATAACCCCCAGCATTGGTGTTAGTGGCTGGATTAATAATAACCCCTGGCATTGGTGTCAGTGGCTGGAATAATAACCCCCAGCAATAGTGTCAGTGACTGGAATAATAACCACCAGCAATAGTGTCAGTGGCTGAAATAATAACCCCCAGCAATAGTGTCAGTGACTGTAATAATAACCCCCAGCAATAGTGTCAGTGGCTGGAATAATAACCCCCAGCAATAGTGTCAGTGACTGTAATAATAACCCCCAGCAATAGTGTCAGTGGCTGGAATAATAAACTCCAGCATTGGTGTCAATGTCTGCATAATAAAACCCGGCATTGGTGTCAGTGGCTGCCATAATAACAGTCAGCATTGGGGTGAGTGGCAGCAATAGTAACCACCAACGATGGTGTCAGTGGTCGCAATAACCACCCCCTACTATGCTGTCAGAGGCTGCAATAATAACCCTCAGCATTGGTGCCAGTCGCCGCCATAATAACCCTCAGCATTGGGGTGAGTGGCAGCAATAGTAACCACCAATGATGGTGTCAATGGCTGCAATAACCACCCCCTACTATGCCGTCAGTGGCTGCAATAATAACCCTCAGCATTGGTGTCAGTCCCCGCCATAATAACCCTCAGCATATGGTGTCAGTGGCTGCAATAATATCCCCCTACTATGCTGTCAGTGGCAGCAATAATAGCCCTCAGCATTGGTGTCAGTGGCCCCCATAATAATCCTCAGCATTGGGGTGAATAGCAGCAATGATAACCCCCAACTATGGTGTCAGTGGCTGCAATAACAACCCCCAGCACTGGTTTCTGTGGCCGCAATAATAACTCCCAGCACTGGGATGAGTAGCAGCAATATTATCCCTCTACTATGGTGTCAGTGGCTGCAATAATAACACCCAGCACAAGTTTCTGTAGCCGCAATAATAACCCCCAGCATTGGTGTCATTGGCTGGAAAAATAAAACCCCAGCATTGGTGTATTATTCCAGCCACTGACACCAATGCTGGGGGTTATTTTTGCCATCACAGAAACCAGTGCTGGGGGTTTTTTATTGCAGCCACTGACACCATAGTAGAGGGTTAATATTGCTGCCACTCACCTTAGTGCTGAGAGTTATTGTTGCGGCCACAGAAACCAGTGCTGGTCACTTTTCCAGCAATCTGGGCTACAGTAGCTTTTCTATTGGAGCAGATGACACAGGCCAGCCTTTGTTCACCATGTGCATTAATGAGCCTTGGCTGCCCTTGACGCTGTCGCCGGTTTGCCAGTTTTCCTTCCTTGAACCACTTTTGGTCGGTCCTGACCACTGCAGACCAGGAACATTCCACAAGAGCTACAGTTTTGGAGTCGCTCTGACCCAGTCGTCTAGTCGTTACAATTTGGCCCTTGTCAGAGTCACTCAAATCCTTATTCTGCTTCCAACACATCAACTTCAGGAACAACATGTTCGCTTGCTGCCTAATAAATCCCACCCACTTAACATTGGTGTCAGTGACCAGAATAATAAACCCCAGCATTAGTTTCAGTGGCTGCAATTATAACCCTCAACTATGGTGTCATGGCTGCAAAGGTAACCCTCAGCATTGGTGTCAGTGGCTGCAATAATAATCCCTACTATGCTGTCCATGGTTGCAATAATATGCCTAAGCATTGGTGTCAGTGGCCGCCATAATATCCCTCAGCATTGGGGTGAATGGCAGCAATGATAATCCCCAACTATGGTGTCAGTGGCTGCAATAACAACCCCTAGCACTTGTTTCTGTGGTCGCAATAATAACCCTCAGCACTGGGGTGAGTGGCAGCAATAATAACCCTGTACTATGGTGTCAGTGACTGCAATAATAACTCCCCAGCAATGGTTTCTGTGACCGCAATAATAACCACCAGCATTGGTGTCAGCATAGCTCCCAACTGTCCCTGATTTCGAGGGACTGTCCCCGATTTCGAGCAATGTATCTCTGTCCCTCATTCCTCCTCATTTGTCCTTCATTTTGATCTGATCTGTATAGATGTATATGAAATGCACTTTTTATCTATCAAAAAGTGTTTTTTAGCGCTAAACCTTTCATCTGATTTCTAAATTGCTGCATTTGTAAATTCCAAAAGCCAATATAAAGGAACAGTGGTGGTAAAAAAAACACTTGTGAGTTTAACCAATCTTTTTTTTTTTTGTACAATTTTCCTTTTTAAGGGGGCGTGGCAAGGGGTGTGTCCTATGCCTGCATACTTTTGCTGATAGGTGTCCCTCATTCCCATCTAAAAAAGTTGGGAGGTGTGACAGACTCACCCAGGACAGAGGCTTTTGGAGGGGACTGAATGCCAGCCTCTTGCCCACCAATTATGGGCCCTGGCATTTGGGGGAACGGTGCTCTTTGTGAGCTGTATGCCTGGGAACCCTGGAGGAGGTGTTACTTTGGATTCAGGTCCATGTCCCCCCAAGACACAGACTCTGGGAACCCTTTATATGCCATATTAGAATAGTGACTGATTCATACTGTTGGGACTCATACTGCTAGATGCTAATGTCATCAATTCCAGCTACCTGTCTGTTATCTGCTATAATGTGTTTATTGTAAATAAGTTTAGTGTGGGCTCTTAAGAGTCTTTTCACCCATTGTTGTTTGTGTTAATTAACTCTGCTACTGTGTGAAGCTCGGTGACCACAAGTCTGACCAAAAGGTCATGTCTCTTAGTCACCTAGGCTGGATAAAGGATTAGATAATTAGCTCATGTTAATTAGGTTAGGTTTTAGTCATCCTGCTGTATATATTTGTGTGAGAACTCAATTAAAAGGGCTATTCCTGATGTACTCCAAGACTGGTGTTGTCTGGTTCTTGGGGGCAGTGGTGTATTTAGGTTTTGTGCTGCCCTAGGCCTGACTAAGCTTGCGCACCCCCTAATTCAAATATGACCCACCCCTTCCTGTCAAGGCCACACCCCTTTCTTTTTAAGATCCGCCCTGTCATCTTCATTGGAGGAGGACAGAGGGACGCCGCGGGAAGAGGACAGAGGGACACCACAGGAGGAGGACAGAGAGGCATGCGGCATCTTTTCATTTGGGGGGTAAGGGGATATGTGCTAGTTGCTTATGGAGGGGAGGATCAGACCCCCCCCCAGCACATGTCCTCTCCCCTCCCAAAGCAGCCAGCACATATCCCCTTACCCCCCTCCCCTCATCCATGTGGGAATCTGTTATCTGCCCCCCTTCCCGGCTACTGTGTCCCCCTCCACTGTAAACTATACACAGACCTCAGAGCAGCAGCGCGGCTCATGCACTGAAGTCGTGTCCCTCCTCTGTGGCTCCTTCTCCTCCTGGCTGTGTACACTAGAACAAGGAGGAGGAGCTGAGGAGTGTGTGTGACTGACAGTGGGGAGAGAGGTGGCGGCTGCTACGGAAAGCCGATCGCGGCTTGTGGGACCCCAGGCAGCAGATGTCCTGGGTGCCCACGCTAGCGCACTCTGGCTGCCAGTTACCGAAGCTCAGTGCCGGAACTTGTTGTGGGCTCTGGGACAGTGGCGTCACTAGGTTTGGTGTCACCTGGAGCTGTAAAAATTGTGTCATCCCCCTTAATTTTTTGACTGGAGGCCCAGCGTTGGAGCTCATTGTGGCGGTCAACAAGATCCAGAGGATATCAGGTTAGGCACTTCCTAATGGCTCAGTCCCTGGGAACAGTAATGGATAATGGCCAACAGGCTCTCTTACCAGGCCCGGTGAAACCGCAACAGTGATCCCTCCAGCTGGACGTTCGCTCACTCTGGGTTGCCCAGGCTGACTCTGGTCAGTAGTGTAGCATGTCTGTACCCTGGCAGTGGCTTTATCTTTATCCCCCTCTGGTGGTGCAGTTACAGCATGGCTCTCTCTCTGGTGGTGTGGGTACAGCATGGCTCTTTGGTGGTGCGGGTACAGCGTGGCTCTCTGGTGGTGTGGGTACAGCGTGGCTCTTTGGTGGTGCGGGTACAGCGTGGCTCTCTGGTGGTGCGGGTGCAGCGTGGCTCTCTGGTGGTGCGGGTATAGCGTGGCTCTGTAGTGGTGCGGGTACAGCGTGGCCCTGTAGTGGTGTGGGTACAGCGTGGCTCTCTGGTGGTGCGGGTACAGCGTGGCTCTCTGGTGGTGCGAGTACAGCGTGGCTCTCTGGTGGCGCGGGTACAGCGTGGCTCTCTGGTGGTGCGGGTACAGCGTGGCTCTCTGGTGGCGCGGGTACAGCGTGGCTCTCTGGTGGTGTGGGTACAGCGTGGCTCTCTGGGGGTGCGGGTACAGCGTGGCTCTCTGGGGGTGCGGGTACAGCGTGGCTCTGGTGGTGCGGGTACAGGGTGGCTCTGGTGGTGCGGGTACAGCGTGGCTCTGTAGTGGTGCGGGTACAGCGTGGCTCTGTAGTGGTGCGGGTACAGCGTGGCTCTGGTGGCGCGGGTACAGCGTGGCTCTCTGGTGGCGCGGGTACAGCGTGGCTCTCTGGTGGCGCGGGTACGGCGTGGCTCTCTGGGGGTGTGGGTACAGCATGGCTCTCTGGGGGTGTGGGTACAGCGTGGCTCTGGTGGTGCGGGTACAGTGTGGCTCTGGTGGTACGGGGGTACAGCGTGGCTCTCTGGGGGTGCGGGTACAGCGTGGCTCTGGTGGTGCGGGTACAGCGTGGCTCTGGTGGTGCGGGTACAGCGTGGCTCTGGTGGTACAGGGGTACAGCGTGGCTCTCTGGGGGTGCGGGTACAGCGTGGCTCTGGTGGTACAGGGGTACAGCGTGGCTCTCTGGGGGTGCGGGTACAGCGTGGCTCTCTGGTGGTGCGGGTACAGCGTGGCTCTGGTGGTGCGGGTACAGCGTGGCTCTGGTGGTGCGGGTACAGCGTGGTTCCCTCTCTGGCTTCCCCCAGCACAGTACTCTCTTTTTCTCCTCCCCAGCAGAGTGCATGCATGCTGGGGGCTGTAGCATGTCTGTGGACACACAGGGGCGTCACTCTTCAGGGATTACTCTTCCCATGATGCCCCCAGAGTCTTCTGATTGGCCCTCTGCTGTGGCCAAGTATGGGGTGAGAAACAGCGGTCAGGAAGCTGGGCGGCGGCGCAGGGGAACCAATTAGAGCCGCTCTCTCTCTCTTCTGCCTTCGGCTGACAGAAAGGGGAGGGGGGGCGAGCGGGGGAGATACACAGACAACCCACTCTCTGGTGGTGCGGGTACAGCGTGGCTCTCTGGTGGTGCGAGTACAGCGTGGCTCTCTGGTGGCGCGGGTACAGCGTGGCTCTCTGGTGGTGCGGGTACAGCGTGGCTCTCTGGTGGCGCGGGTACAGCGTGGCTCTCTGGTGGTGTGGGTACAGCGTGGCTCTCTGGGGGTGCGGGTACAGCGTGGCTCTCTGGGGGTGCGGGTACAGCGTGGCTCTGGTGGTGCGGGTACAGGGTGGCTCTGGTGGTGCGGGTACAGCGTGGCTCTGTAGTGGTGCGGGTACAGCGTGGCTCTGTAGTGGTGCGGGTACAGCGTGGCTCTGTAGTGGTGTGGGTACAGCGTGGCTCTCTGGTGGCGCGGGTACAGCGTGGCTCTCTGGTGGCGCGGGTACAGCGTGGCTCTCTGGTGGCGCGGGTACGGCGTGGCTCTCTGGGGGTGTGGGTACAGCATGGCTCTCTGGGGGTGTGGGTACAGCGTGGCTCTGGTGGTGCGGGTACAGTGTGGCTCTGGTGGTACGGGGGTACAGCGTGGCTCTCTGGGGGTGCGGGTACAGCGTGGCTCTGGTGGTGCGGGTACAGCGTGGCTCTGGTGGTTCGGGTACAGCGTGGCTCTGGTGGTACAGGGGTACAGCGTGGCTCTCTGGGGGTGCGGGTACAGCGTGGCTCTGGTGGTACAGGGGTACAGCGTGGCTCTCTGGGGGTGCGGGTACAGCGTGGCTCTCTGGTGGTGCGGGTACAGCGTGGCTCTGGTGGTGCGGGTACAGCGTGGCTCTGGTGGTGCGGGTACAGCGTGGTTCCCTCTCTGGCTTCCCCCAGCACAGTACTCTCTTTTTCTCCTCCCCAGCAGAGTGCATGCATGCTGGGGGCTGTAGCATGTCTGTGGACACACAGGGGCGTCACTCTTCAGGGATTACTCTTCCCATGATGCCCCCAGAGTCTTCTGATTGGCCCTCTGCTGTGGCCAAGTATGGGGTGAGAAACAGCGGTCAGGAAGCTGGGCGGCGGCGCAGGGGAACCAATTAGAGCCGCTCTCTCTCTCTTCTGCCTTCGGCTGACAGAAAGGGGAGGGGGGGCGAGCGGGGGAGATACACAGACAACCCACATCTCTCCTCTCCCTGTCACAGCTGCTCCATTTACCAGAGAACTCCCCCGCTCGCCCCCCCTCCCCTTTCTGTCAGCCGAAGGGAGAAAAGAGAGAGAGCGGCTCTAATTGGTTTTACCGTGCCGCCGCCCAGCTTCCTGACCGCTGTTTTCCTCCCCATGATTGGCCACAGCAGAGGGCCAATCAGAGACAGAATCACAGATTTACAGAGGGGCTGCTTGACGGCTCTTAAGCTACTTTCTAGCCCCCTCCCCACCCGGGACACCACGGCACTGCTAAGCAGTACTCGCTGTACTCCCCAGATGGTGGCCCTGCTGTGCGGGAGTCGGGAAGAGGGCGCCGCTGCTGTTTTTGGGGGGGGGGCGGCTTTTTGCCGCCCCCCCCGCACAGTGCCGCCCTAGGCCTGGGCCTTGTTGGCCTAGGCCAAAACACAGCACTGCTTGGGGGTCCCTATAGCCAGATCCATTGGACTCGTGCATAAGGACTTAGGAAGCGGTATACTGATGGAACTACTCAAGCGGAGTGTGTGGGACGTTCCGTCACAGAAGGTATGGTGTCAGTGACTGGAATAATACACCAATGCTGGGGTTTTATTATTCCAGCCACTGACACCAATGCTGGAGGGTTATTATTGCAGCCACTGACACCATAGTAGAGAGTTAATATTGCTGCCACTCACCCTAGTGCTGAGAGTTATTATTGTGGCTACAGAAACCAGTGCTGGGGGTTGTTATTGCAGCCACTGACACCATAGTTGGGGGTTATCATTGCTGTCATTCACCCTAATGCTAAAGGTTATCCCCCCCCCCATGTAAAGTTCTCTGCTCTCTTCTAATGTGCCCCGCTTTCGTATAATGTTTCCTGCTATCATATAATGTGCTCTGTCCCCATGTAATTTGCCCTGCTCTCTTCCAATATGTCCTGCCCCCATGTAATATGCCCTGCTATCTTCTAATGTGCCCTACTTCCATGTAATGTATCCTGCTCTCTTCTAATGTGCCCTGCCCCCATGTAAAATGCCCTACCTTCCTTGTAATGTGCCCTGTGCTCATACAATGTGCTTGCCCCTATATAAAGTGTCCTGCTACCATGTAAAGTGTCCTGTGCTTATGTAATGGTCCCTGCTCTCATGTAATATGCCCAGCTTTCATATAATGGGCCCTGCCCCCTTGTAAAGTACCCTGCGTTTATGTAATGTGTCCTCCTCTCAAGTAATGTTCCCTGCTTTCATATAATGCACCCTGCTCCCATGTAATGTGCCTTGTGCTTTTTTTAATGTGCCCTATCCCCATGTAACATGCCATGGTCTCATGTAATGTGCCCTGCCGCCATGTAAATTGCCCAGCTCCCTTGCAATGTGCCTTGCTTGCTCTCATGTAATGTGCCCTGCTCTTATATAATGTGTCCTGCCCCCAAGCAATGTGTCCTGCCCCCAAGCAATGTGTCCTGTCCCCAAGTAATGTGCCTTGCCCCCCTTTAAAGTACCCGTCTCCCATGTAAGGTATCCTGCTTTCATGTAAAGTATCCTGCTCTTATGCAAAGTGCCCTGCTCTCATGTAATGTGCCCTGCTACCATGTAAAGTTCCCTGCTCTCTTCTAATGTGCCTTGGTCTCATGTAATGTGCCCTGCTCCCATGTAAAATGTATTGGTCTCATGTAATGTGCCCTGCTCCCATGTAAAGTGCCCTGCTCCATGTAATGTGTCATGCCTCTATGTAAAGTGCCTTACTTCCATGTAAAGTACTTCACTTTCAAGTAATATGCCCTGCTCCCATGTAAAGTGCCTTACTTTTAGCTAACCGTCTATCTCCTCCATCCCGTGTTCTCCTCCTCCACCCTGTGTCCTCCTCCTCCACCCTGTGTCCTCCTCCTCCACCCTGTGTCCTCCTCCTCCACCCCGTGTCCTCCTCCTCCACCCCGTGTCCTCCTCCTCCACCCCGTGTCCTCCTCCTCCACCCCGTGTCCTCCTCCTCCATCCCGTGTCCTCCTCCTCCATCCCGTGTCCTCCTCTTCCTTCTCCATCCCATGTCCTCCTCCTCCATCCCGTGCCCCCCTCCTCCATCCTATGTCCTCCTCCTCCATCCCATGTCAGTAGGGCAGTAAACGGTGTCAGTAGTTTTTTTTAAATGATTTTTTAGGTCCCCAGCAACAGAAAGAACTGATAAATCAGCAGAAAGTGATAGTAGCAAAATTGGTAAAATGCAGCCAGCTATAAGAGTCACAATCCCTCTGCTAGGCATGAGGCAATCACAGTGATGTCATCCAGACTTGATATTAGGGATTCTGTATCCTTGCTGGAATATTTGTGCAGCACTCTGTAGTGATCAAAAGACTGGATCGGGCTCACATAGATTATAAGCATAGCATAGTAAATGGAGTCTAGATGTGAGCATGAAAACCATAGACACAAAGCAATAACAGGACAGATTCTATAATTAGCAGACCCACATGAATAGTTACTCGAGCTTTATGGCATGTAAGCAATCTCTGCCTCATCCGATCTTCTCCTGCCGCTCGATCTCCTCAGTGTCTGCAGCTCTACCACTTGTGATGTGAAGGAGATCGGGTGCTGGGGGAGCAGCAGGAGAAGATCAGATGAAACAGGCAGATGCCCAGACCTCCCCCCCCCCCGGTTTCAGTCCTGGGAGGTGCTGAGGTAATTGCGTGTATCTGTCTAAGCAGACGGGCGTTCGCACAGCCAGCCGGCTATTTTGCTGTTTTTAACATTCATTGCTGTAAGTTTAATTTTAAATTTCTATTAAACGGTACTTTATCGGAATTATGCTATGGTGAGTTCCTTTTTCATTCTGGGTAACATTTGACCACTCCTTATGGGACCTGCCTGATCGGGGTATCCGGGCTGTCTGCTGGATATATCCTTTACATCATACCGACCATTTGGAGGTACTGTATTCAAATCACCCCTGGATAAAGGCCCCGGCTGGGTAATTGACCGCAAGCTCATCTGCCTTGCCTTGTGGTAAGCATGCATTTTGTGTGGTGTTAGCACTTTGTTTGCGGTGGAGGAATTTGTCACTGATTATTCATCTATTTGTGCACACCTGTATTCAGACTTTGTTTCACAATGCCTATTGTGGATGTGTATATCCTACCATCACATATGTTATGCAATTTTGGACTTTATCCATGTGAAATTTGGATTTTATTTATTTATTGTTTAAATTTTTTGTTATGCCTTTTGGCATAACCACACATCATCAGACATGGGGGTAAGTCACACATGTGCAAGTCACAAGCAAGTCTCAAGTCTTAACCTTCAAGTCATAAGCAAGTCCCAAGTCACTGTGGCGAAAAGCAAGCAAGTCAAGTCGAGTCCCTGCTAGAAGTCAAGCAAGTCAAGTCATTTATTTTGGTCAAGTCACAAATTAAGTCAAAATACTGATCTACCCCATTTCCATCCTTTAAATGAGTTAAAAGTCAGTTTTCAGGAAAGGTTTTGTTTTATTTTCAACATTAACAAAACAGCTTAGTGCTTTTTTCTTGGCATATTAAAGAAACACTTTGAATGCCCAAATAGCAGACAAGGAGCAGAACACTCAGCAATTAAATGGCCAACAAGCCTGAAAAAAATGTAGTCCTTGCTGAGGGGGAAAATAACTAAGCTCAAAGTTTGAACTTGTATATAAATAAAGAGTGCTGCGCAAATAAGAATCCATAAACAACTAATAACAAATTGTAGTGTAGTAGCAGTATGAAAGAGCAGGAACCACCGGTGACAATAAGTATCTGGATGGTGACTTTATCCCTCCACCACTCTTAGATGGCCCCTCACCTCAGATATTCGACCTGAAACAGGTCACACCGCTTTAAGGATTGAATGGATCAGTCCTTAAATACTCCTTCACTTCCTTCAGCTCACAACGCTCAGTATAGGCAGATGGTGAATATAAAATAAGATAGAAAGCAACAAACCATAGTGTTCTCCGTATGTAGTTTATTAAAATAGATAAAAAAAGCACATCAATAACACTCACATATAACCGGCACTCCGATCCGAGTGCCGGCCAGCGGGCTTGTGATCAAATCTGTCGGATGAAATAGGTTTCATTTATATATGGATATATTATATTTATACGGATTAAGTTACCGTATATATTTTTTAGAGCACACACTGCACTTTATTAAGTCAGACAACCAACTTGACTTATGCACATCCAGGACCTTTATAGTAATTCCACGGGATAAACATTCACTAAATACTATAGGCAACATCTTTACAATCTTTCCCACTCCATACTGCCCTCCCACTAAGGGAATAACAAATTTGAATTCACCAGGCTTGGAAACAGCGCCTAACTTCTATTCCTTTTTTCTTAGTTATTAGAATAGCCACTTAAAATGCATTGCATTTGCAAAAAATAGTATTCTCACTTCTCAGAATACTATTTTTTGCAAATGCAATGCATGTTAAGTGGCTATTCTAAGAATAGCCACCTAAAATGCATTGCATTTGCAAAAAATTAAATTTGAAAGTACTTTCTCGCTCAGTTGTGAGCGATGGGGTCGCATTATCACCCCACCATGGCTAAACACACGTTCAACAGGTGCGCTTGATGCAGGGACTGACATTACTCTTACCGCTACCCTGAACAAAGAGGGGAGCATGTGCCTGTTCATGGCCCAAAACTGAAGGCAGCTCTGTCCATCACAAATGTCTAAATACTGGTTCAGCTGAATTTGGGGACTGGAACATGAATCTCTCTTCTGTTTTTTGCGGTATGCTGTGAACAGCCCAGATTGACTCTCTGACTCTGCCACTGGCATTTGCTCGTCTTCATCGGTGGTTGTTGGGGTGGGCTTGCAGTCCTCTTTGAGAATCAAGTCTGAAAAACACAAGCATAAAACAGTGACTCAATGCACTCAGGTGTTATTACTGCAAACGGGTTATTACCAAAAACATAACATACTTTTTATCATCGCAGACACAGCCTCCTTGACATTTTCGGTAGCCAAAACATCATGGGTCAACCACATGGTGCCAAATGAAGGATCCAGCAGAGCAGCTTTTAGGTATAGAGGGTCAGAGAAGGATAAGGTTGCTACATCATTCTGTTCATCTGCCATCCTCACATTGACAAAGATCCCTTCGAATCGTCTTTGGAGTGATTCTTGCAGGCTACGGATCAAGCCACCAAGGTAGCGCACGCTCTCTTTATGATTTTCCAAGTGGTGATTCAGAGAAAGAATACAGGGTACAACAGCACTTATTGTCACAAGTTTTTCTCCCTATGAGAGGTCTGTGGCTTCTCCAAAAGGTTGAAGGACATCCACGAGTTCCTTAATCTGATTCCACTCTCTAGCTGTGAATACAGTCTCTTTGTGTCCCCCATCTTCAAGCATTCTAGTCAGTTTCAGCTGGTCACAGCTGACCACTGATTTCAATTGCCTCAGTGTGGAATTCCAGCGTGTGGTAACAGAGGCAGGGATTCCACGCTGTCCAAACTCTTCCTTAAATTTTTCCTTGAAAGAGGTGCTTGTGTGTAACAAGGAGCTCAACCTGGAAGCTTTGGCGAGAGCTGCATTGACTAATTTAGTCTCTTTAAGTCCATCACCTATTACCAATTGAAGCGTGTGTGCAAAACATTGAAGTCTAGTCTGGGTTTTTGCACTCAAATAATTGTCAAACATCTCCTGTTCTTCCACTGACAGGTCATTCCAAATGTCTGAATCATCAAGGTCATCGTCTTCATCTAGCTGTCCTGGAAAACATGTAGTGAATGCTTTTTTCATGTTTGCGGCGTTGTCACAAATGATGTGGTCTACCTTTTTTTTAATCTTGTACTCTTCACATATATGCTCAAATTCCTCACAAATTCTTTCCCCTGTATGGGGACCTTTTGAAGCGGTTGCACGCAAGCAACTGTGATTTTAACTGAAGACGGTCATCCTCAATGTTGATCCAGTGCACTGTGACTCCAAGAAAGCCTCTCATCCTGCGGTCTGACCATATATCTACAGTCACTGACAGATGATCTACCACTTCGAGTTCATTTTTCAGCTTCATTTTCCTATCTGCCACCAGATTGTCAAGCTTGCCAGTAATTGTTCTTCTACTTACTGGAGAGTACTTGTTGTCTACTATTGACAAAAAGCGACGAAAGCTTTGATGTTCAATGATGGACAGTGGCATGTTGCAGTTTATAATGAGGTCTGACAGGATTGAGTTTGTAATTGCCTTTTGCTGCTGGTGGTTGCAGTGGTATTGCTGCACAGTCCCCTGTGCGATGAATTGTGAGGTTTGAGGCTGGGTATCATCAAAAGTCCCTTTGGTATGGATGTACTCTTCATATCTATAGAGTAAACAGAAGAGAGATAGAAAAAAAAGTTAGCTATGTGATTTATTGATTTGAACAACAATACACTCTGCTCCCACCTAAAGTGGGATGTAGGCCTAATTTGCATATATATATATATATATATATATATATATATATATATATATATATATATATATATATACATATACATATATATATATATATATATACACACATACACGTGACGTTACTGTACCTACTTTTCTTTGTGGGTTTTGTAGTGACGGATGAAGTTGGATGTTGTGGTGGACGTGTCTCTTATTTTTGAGTTGCAGACCTTGCATATCGCCGTTCTCTTCTTTTCACAAACATCTAAAACATAATCCTTAAATCCAAATTTAATTATTTTTGGAATCGCTCCCTCCATTATAGCTGCCTTGTGCGTTGATCTGTCAGGGGTGGATCCAGAGTTTGCTGTCGGGATGGCCCGGGCACTGCCAGAAAATAAGGTGTTGCTGCTTAGTACACTAGTACTTACAGAACTATTTTTAATGTATTATATATATACGGTCCTAACCTAACCTTGTTTAAAACAGTGACACGTTTATCATTCCAGATTAGAATATTACATTAGTGACTCATAGCGACACTTTTGGGCACCAGTGACACCAATACAGTGACCAGTGCTAAAGTTTGCATTGATTTCAGCATGCATGGACTGGAGCATTGCAGTACATGAACTTTCACTGGATGTGGACTGTTTAATGAGTTTGTAGTACGCATGGAGAACTTAATTCAGCAATATGATTTTTATGTAATATACACGTTGAGCACTTTGTACTTCGCACAAGTAATAGTTAATTAGTGAAGGACTCAGGGAGGAACTGGTCTGGGACTGAGGGTCAGTGCAGTGGCCGTCGCAGCGCAGGAGAAAAAAAGCACGAGGAGGAGGAGAAAACAAGGAAAGAAGGTTTGTACCTACCTAGGTTTCATAGTTTTAGCATGTGCAATGATATTGATGATTGATTGCATCTGCAATCATATCTGCGTCCTGTAATCATCAGTACAGGCCAGGCCAGGGCCCTGCTAGCTGCTACATCACTAGTGCAGATTTGCAGAAGCTGCAGGTCTGTTTGATGCAGTGCCAAGCAAGCTAATGCTTCCCTGCAAAGTTTGCAGGGAAGCATTTGCTTGGCACTGCATCAAACAAACCTGCAGCTTCTGCAAATCTGTTTCCTCCTCCTTGGCTCCGGGCTCTGTGCTTTTTCTTCTGTGCTGCGACGACCACTGCACTGTCCCCCATTCTCAGACCAGTTTCTCCCTGAGTCGTGTGACTGTCCCTGCTCCAGTGCCCCCTCAGTAGAAGAATAATAGTCTGCCATGACTTACTCTATGGCTGCTGGACTGGACTCCACTCAGATTCAGTCAGCTAGGCTTGGCTGGCTCCTTGGGCAACTTCCAGTTCCTTCTTCCTCCCCCACGTGAGGCCCGCGACTCACGCTGCTGGCTCTGCACACTTGCACAGAAGCCCAGCCCCTCCCTCAGAGATCACTCCGCAGTAGGAGGGGGCGGCGCCGCGGCCTGGCCGGACGGAATACAGAGACCTGTACAGCCTAGGAGGAGAGACTGCAGCGCAGTCATCATCAAATAAAAAAAAAGTCTGCGGCGGCCGCGAACACTGCAAGCGCCGCTCGCGGACACCTATGCGATCCCCGCCCACAATGTTAGCAAACTGTATTTGTGCGGGCAGAAGCCGGGACTCGGGGGAGATTTCTTTTGTGGGGGGGGCGGCTTTTGCCTAGGCCAAGACACAGCACTGGTGGTGCCAAGTCATTGCAAGTCATTGCAAGTCAAATAGCCCAAGTCAAAGTCAAGTCGCAAGTCATTAGTGGCAAGTCAAAGTCAAGTCGAGTCATTTATTTAATTTTGTCAAGCAAGTCGCAAGTCCTCAAACAGGTGACTCGAGTCCGACTCGAGTCAAGTCATGTGACTCGAGTCCCCCACCTCTGCACATCATTAACTGGTTCATATTTAGTTTTTCACGTTTTATATCTGTGCTTTGTATATGTTTTAGCACTGCTACAATTTTTTCTTATCTTGTTTAGTGTGTATCTCACTTTTAGTGGCTGCTTACCTATATTTTTATTTATATCATTTTATCTTTTTCTTATATCTAATTTATGTCTTGCAGTAGCGCGGTATTTTTCTTACTGTTTATTTGCTATATGATACTAGGCTTGTGCAATCCGTTTCCTAACGAATTGAAATTCGTCCGAATTTTGCATCTTTCGGACATTCGGATGCATCCGAATGTCCGAATAAATAAAATTATATATATATATATATATATATATATATATATATATATATATATATATATATATATATATATATATATATATATATATATATATATATGATATAACACAAAATAAATTATAGCGGATATAACAAATGAATTTAACATGATTCGGTAATTCGTTAAAGATCTAATGAAACAAAACCTCAACTCAAAGTAAATCTTACAGTCCAATCAGCTGATAAATTTTGTGCTGGAGGTTGGATTACTGGCAAAGTGCATTCCTGAGAACTGAGTGAGAAGGGTGTTGTATTGTATTTGAGCAGAGGAGAGGAGAAATTGTCATTGTGTGTGTTAATAGATTCAATAAACAAACGACTTTCCAAACTACGATACATTATCACGAATATACATACATAAATATCAAATTTCAACGAATACGAACAAAATTCTAGCACATATAACGAATGAACTTGACATGATTCGAGATTCAGTATAACGAATATCGACACACTACAGAAATAACAAATTATCCGAAAATGTATTAACATAACGAATATAACAGAACGAAATTATGTATTTTACGAATGACAATGAACCGAAACTAAACAAAATTTTCCTTTGTGCACAAGTCTATTTGATACCCACAATACTGCGGCTACATTTCATCCAGCGATAATATTTACCCTTTTATCCACTGTTAGCATTATGGATATTTTTAAATATAGGGCCTCCAGAGTGGTAAACACAGAGGGGGTCTTTGAAGTATATAAAGAGAAGGAAGGAGATTTTAGTGGTATTTTTACCACTCAACCCAACCCAACCTACCTACCTACTATCCGCCACCTCCCCACCGCCCACAGAAATTTAATCAGAGCTCTAGGGGTGGTCGTAGTTGAGGTACACCTTTATTATAACCCTAATCAAAATCAGGGGCGTGTCTCTCAGACACGGGTACAAGGATATCCCAATTATGGAGGTGTTGGGGGTCCCCCACCACTTCGGGATTTCGCTCCAGCGAACCATAATGGTCATGGATATGGCCCTATGTATGTGCCTGGCCCTAGTCACTTCGATCCACCTGGCACGTCAGTTGCTGAAAATGAATATGGCCTTGGTGGTAATATGCAAAATAGATTTTTTCCCTTACGCGGCAGAGAAGGTCGGTCAGGAGATTATGATCAGAGGGACGAAGCCCCTTATCTATCAAGAGGAAATGGTGCCCCTATAGTGCCCTATTACTCTGCTAATGGTGGTGGTTTAGAACATGGTGACCCCAGCTCATTTGGGCAAGACCCACAGCAGTGGGGTTTTCACAGGCCCGGTCAGGGCACCAAATAAGCTGTAGACCAGTGGTTCTCAACCTGGGGGTCGGGACCCCCTCGGGGGTCGAATTATGATTTGCCAGGGGTCCCCAAATCCTGGGCTGTTCGTGAAGGCCACACCACTCTCCCAGCCTTTTTGCGGCTGCCCAGCAGGGCTGTCCCTGGAGCCTGTGGCCACCCAGCTGGGCTGTCCCTGGAACCCGCGGCCACCCATTCAGTTCATGGCATGGCTGGGGGGGCAGAGACTAGAGGTCAGCTGACTGGTGAGGAATGTGAAGTGGGAGGGGTTAGAGGAGACCCATCTTCTGATTTCGGCATAGGTTTCACTGCTACGAGACACCACAAAGTTGAAAGCACAGTGAGTAACACTACCTGGGATTATAGTTGCCATTAAAAGTCCCCACTACAGTTTTCAGATCAGCAGATGACCTTGATCAAGAGCACCTAAGTTGGCTGATCAGAACTCCCCCCAACATTGCCACTCATCCCATTCCTCCCACCAAGGAGTAAGAGAAGGAATAAAAATAGAGAATACATGGAAGGGGGAGGAACAAAGAAAAAAAGGGAGAGAAAGAATTATGCCGCGTACACACGACCAGTTTTGCCATCGGAATAAACTCCGGTTTCTCATACGGAACTCTGACGGAATGGCATTCAAGCGGTCTTGCCTACACACGGTCAACCCAAAGTCCGACTGTCCAGAATGCGGTGACCTACAGCACATACGACGGGACTAGGAAAAGGAAGTTCAATAGCCAGTAGCCAATAGCTTCCGTCTCGTACTTGCTTCAGAGCAAGCATCGTTTTTGGTTCGTCGGAACAGCATACAGACGAGCGGTTTTCCCGATAGGAATTGGTTCCGTAGGAAATATTTAGAACATGTTCTATTTCTAGGTCCGTCAGAATCTTCAAAAAAAAAAAAAAGTCAGATGAGGCATACAGGATCGGAATAGACGATATAAAGCTTACGTCTTTTTCAGACTTTTTCTGTCAGACATTCCGCTCGTGTGTATGCAGCTTAAGAGAAAGAACAAGAAAGATGGCTAGAGAGAGATAAAAAGGGAAAAAGGAGAACAAAGAGTGATACATTCTACAATGTACCATAAGGGGTTTTAACACTGTACGAGTGGAAGGAACTCAGGGAGCACTAAATGTCTGTGGGTTAGGGGCACAAATTACTCGTCTTGCCTTGGGTGCCAACAACCCACGCTACGAAAATAATTTTACTGTTAGGGGTCCCCACAACTTGGGAAATTTTATCAAGGGGTCACGACACTAGAAAGGCCGAGAACCACTGCTGTAGACCAAAGAGGAAATAGAGGGGGGAGACGGGTACGAATTAAAAAGAAAAAGGCTATAGTTGGGGCAGGCTTTTTTAATCTAAGCACAGTAACTCTGAGTGAATCGAGAAACTAGTGCTGGATAAGGGTCTCAAGTTTGTACCCCCACGTAAGCTCAATAAATTTGAGACTTATATGGATATACACAAATTCATACGCAAACTAAACACTAAGCGTTATATGCTTTCCAATCCTATTTAAGACACTAAGAAGGTGTCCACTAATTATCAACAACTCAGGGCTTGCAAACGCTTCTTTGTTTAACCCCCCCGGGGCAATAGCTCCTTCTATGAAGGTTTTTAGAGACGTCTTACTTAGGGATCTTGATAAGATGCCCATTAAAAAGGTAAGGACAAATCAGGATTTAAAGGCAGGTTTGGACTCTTTGTGTCAACAAGGAGCCGGTCATCAGACCTGCAGACAGGGGGGGGGGGGGTTTATCGTAATACTTAATAGGAGCAATTATATGATGAAAATGTTTAGGATTTTGGGTGATCGTGATTCGTACACCCTACTCATTTCTGACCCTAAGATTACCTATCAGAAAAATTTGATGATCTCATACAAAGAGGGTTTGCACAAGGAATTATCAATAAGAAAGCGAAATTGTATCTCATTCCCAAAGCACCTCGCACCCCTATCATATACCACCTACCAAAAATTCATAAACACCTTACCTGCCCCGGGACGTCCCATGACTCTATCACATCCCGGGTGGGCAGGTGTATAGACTTTTTTTTTCTTCAGCCCTTGGTGGCTAAGATGCCTTCCCATATCAAAGATTTGCGTCATGTGATTAATCTTTTGACCAGTCACACTCCCACTGCTAATATGTGGATGGTTACGGCTGACGTAACATCACTCTATACGATAATACCTCATGACTTGGGTCTCTTTGCCGTGGAATATTACCTTAGATGTGATTCTGATCTTTTGGATGAACAGATTCATTTTATTCAAACTGTTATGCCATGTACACACAGCTGGACTTCCCGACAGAAAAAGTCCGATGGGAGCTTTCGGTCGGACATTCCGACCATGTGTATGCCCCATTGGACTTTTTCTGTCGGCATTTCAAACGGACTCAGATATAGAACATGTTCTAAATCTTTCCGTCGGAAATGCCAACGGAGTTTAGCCCATTGGCAAGTCCGGACGTGTGTAGGCGGCATTAGGATATGCGGCATCACAAAACTATTTTTGTTTTAGAAAGAATTTTATCGCCAAGATCGAGGTGTGGCCATGGGGGCCAAATATGCCCCCAGTCTAGCCAACCTTTTTATGGCTATGTGGGAGGAGGATGTCGTCTGTTTGCCGGAGACCCCAGCTTAGGCTGTGGGCTAGGTACATCGTGGACATCCTCCGCCTGTGGGTGGGACCCGAGATGAACTTGAACTCTTTATGGAACATCTCAATGAAGGGCATTCATTTAAATTTTGAGGCGAGTCAGTCCAGTATTAACTTTTTGGACCTCAATATATCCATATCTCATGATCAATTTACCACTTCAACTTTTTTTAAGTACTCATTATTCAGTATTCATATAGAACGGTAGACAGCTGTCATCATGAGCCATGGCTCTGGTCTGTTCCAAAGAGTCAATATTTGCGCATCAAGCGTAACTGCACTGATGCTGACCAATTTTTGGAACAGGCCGATGTCCTAACGAAGAGATTTGTAGAGAAGGGGTACACCAATGACTTTCTAAAGAACACTTTGGATGAGATTAAAACCATGAACAGAGGAGATTTATTGACAGAGACTACCTCGTGAGGATAGGGTCTCCCTGGTCCCTTTTGTTATACATATACATATTCGGTGCAGCATAAAAGTATCAAAAACTTGATTAGGAGGCACTGGCATATTTTGGGCAATGACCCACTGTTGCGTTCAGTCCTACCAGATAGGCCGCAAGTTATTTATAAGGGTGCCTCTTCACTAAAAGATAGGTTGACCCCGAATGTTTTGGATCCACCTGCCATCAAGAAAGGTTTTTTTTTTATTTTTTTTTAAAACCTCACTGGCTTTTAAATGGATGCACACAAAGACATATCCAAAAGTTAATTTCTATCAGTACACATAAAGAGCATGAGATAGAACCTTTTATTACATGCTCTATGGAGGGGGTTGTGTATCTTCTCCAGTGCCCTTGCGGGCTTCAATATGTGGGCAGAACCAAGCGACCCCTCTCCGTCAGACTGAATGAACATATCACCAACATAAAAAATGGCTTCCTAAAGCATTCGGTCTCTAAACACTATCTTTTGGTACACAATAAAGATCCCTCTAAGACTATTTTTATTGGGCTTGATAAATACCGCCCCCACTGGAGAGGCAGCTCCTTGGTTAGGAGTATTTCCAGATTGGAAATGTTTTGGATCCACAGAATCAAATGTTATACCCCATTCAGTTTGGATGTGGATGTGGTTGTAAACGCCTTCATAGATAACTCCTGAGTGCATCCTAATTTTTTGGGCTGTTGGATGTTTGTTTTAACTGATATTGTCATTATTGATCACTTTTTACTAATGTGGATACTGTGAACTCGATGTGGATTAGTGGTGAGAGGTTTTCTTTACCATTTTTTTCACCATTTCATTGCCAAATTCCCACATTTGAAAATATATATGTTATATATAAATAAAATATATATGTTATATAAAGTGTGTGTGTGTGTGTGTATATATATGTATGTGTGTGTGTGTGTGTGTGTGTGTGTGTGTGTGTGTATATATATATATATATATATATATATATATATATATATATTTTATTATCATATTCCGTGGCAATACATTTTTTTGGTATTTTTCATTCAAGTTTTTGATTATATATACCGATTTCTAGGATTTGATGAGGTTGGCTGCCATATCACTTTTGGTGTGTCAATTTATGTCCTTATCCCTAATAATACCTTAACCACTTGACGACCGCCTCACGCCGATGTACGTCGGCAAAGTGGCACGGACAGGCAAAATCACGTACAGGGTACGTGATTTGCCTTCCGCGGGTGGGGGGTCCGATCGGACCCCCCCCGGTGCCCGAGGCGGTCGTCGTTTGTCCAGCGGCGATCGGTGATGAGGGGGAGACCATCCGTTCGTGGCCCCCCCCTCGCGATCGCCGCCGGCCAATGAAAACACTCCTTTGCTGCTGTATGCTAAACAGCAGCAAAGGAAGTGATGTCATCTCCCCTCGGGTCGGTATTTTCCGTTCCGGCCCGAGGAGAGACGACAAGTATGTGAGTGCACAACACTACACACACACAGTAGAACATGCCAGGCACACAAAACACCCCGATCCCCCCCCCGATCGCCCCCCGATCCCCCCCCAATCACCCCCCCCCCCCTGTCACAAACTGACACCAGCAGTTTTTTTTTTTTTTTTTTGTTTTTTTTTCTGATTACTGCATAGTGTCAGTTTGTGACAGTGACAGTGTTGGGACAGTGTATATTACCCCCCTTTAGGTCTAGGGTACCCCCCTAACCCCCCCTAATAAAGTTTTAACCCCTTGATCACCCCCTGTCACCAGTGTCGCTAAGCGATCATTTTTCTGATCGCTGTATTAGTGTCGCTGGTGACGCTAGTTAGTGAGGTAAATATTTAGGTTCGCCGTCAGCGTTTTATAGCGTCAGGGACCCCCATATACTATCTAATAAATGTTTTAACCCCTTGATTGCCCCCTAGTTAACCCTTTCACCACTGATCACCGTATAACCGTTACGGTTGACGCTGGTTAGTTCGTTTATTTTTTATAGTGTCAGGGCACCCGCCGTTTATTACCGAATAAAGGTTTAGCCCCCCGATCGCCCGGCGGTGATATGCGTCGCCCCAGGCAGCGTCAAATTAGCGCCAGTACCGCTAACACCCACGCACGCAGCATGCGCCTCCCTTAGTGGTATAGTATCTGTACGGATCAATATCTGATCCGATCAGATCTATACTAGCGTCCCCAGCAGTTTAGGGTTCCCAAAAACGCAGTGTTAGCGGGATCAGCCCAGATACCCGCTAGCACCTGCGTTTTGTCCCTCCGCCCGGCCCACCCAAGTGCAGTATCGATCGATCACTGTCACTTACAAGGCACTAAACGCATAACTGCAGCGTTCGCAGAGTCAGGCCTGATCCCTGCGATCGCTAACAGTTTTTTTGGTAGCATTTTGGTGAACTGGCAAGCACCAGCCCCAGGCAGCGTCAGGTTAGCGCCAGTACCGCTAACACCCACGCACGCACTGTACACCTCCCTTAGTGGTATAGTATCTGAACGGATCAATATCTGATCCGATCAGATCTATACTAGCGTCCCCAGCAGTTTAGGGTTCCCAAAAACGCAGTGTTAGCGGAATCAGCCCAGATACCTGCTAGCACCTGCGTTTTGCCCCTCCGCCCGGCCCAGCCCAGCCCACCCAAGTGCAGTATCGATCGATCACTGACACTTACAAAACACTAAACGCATAACTGCAGCGTTCGCAGAGTCAGGCCTGATCCCTGCGATCGCTAACAGTTTTTTTTGTAGCGTTTTGGTGAACTGGCAAGCACCAGCCCCAGGCAGCGTCAGATTAGCGCCAGTACCGCTAACACCCACGCACGCACTCATACCTCCCAACTTTTGAACTTGACAATGAGGGACACTTAGAAGATCCGATGTGTGGAGAGCGCAGCGCACCATGCCGAGAAGTGGGCGTGGCCAGCAAAAAAGGGCATGGCCATTTGGTTGTGGTTTAAGAGGTGTGGTCAATCATATTGGAGACATGTTTACATCACTATAATATATCTCAATTTACAAAAGTCTGTCTATTTTTACACTATTTTTAGAGTATTTTGCTTAAAGTTTATTAGAAGAATGTAATGTAGTTGAATACAGTTGGACTGAGAAACTCTCTTATGTTTCTGCATACATCCTGACCTCTGAAGACACGCAGCGCACTGGATAGGGCCATATGTCCAGAGAGACCCCAGGATGGGATGGGGGGGTGGACAGGGAGATCGCAGGATGGGACGGGGAGATCGCAGGATTGGATGGGGAGATCGCAGGATTGGACGGGGAGATCGCAGGGTGGGACGGGGAGATCGCAGGGTGGGACGGGGAGATCGCAGGGTGGGACGGGGAGATCGCAGGGTGGGACGGGGAGATCGCAGGATTGGACGGGGAGATCGCAGGATTGGACGGAGAGATCGCAGGATTGGACGGAGAGATCGCAGGATTGGACGGAGAGATCGCAGGATTGGACGGAGGGATTGCAGGATTGGACGGGGAGATCACAGGATGGGACGGGGGGGTGGACAGGGAGATCGCAGGGTGGGACGGGGAGATCGCAGGATGGGGCGGGGAGATCGCAGGATGGGACGGGGAGATCGCAGGATGGGACGGGGAGATCGCAGGATGGGAAGGGTGGTGGACGGGGAGATCGCAGGAAGGGAAGGGGGGGTGGACGGGAGATCGCAGGATGGGACGGGGAGATCGCAGGATGGGACGGGGAGATCGCAGGATTGGACGGGGAGATCGCAGGATTGGACGGGGAGATCGCAGGATTGGACGGGGGGGTGGACAGGGAGATCGCGGGGTGGGAAGTTGGGGTGGACAGGGAGGTCGCAGGATGGGACGGGGAGATCGCAGGGTGGGACGGGGAGATCGCAGGTTGGGACGGGGAGATCGCAGGATGGGACGGGGAGATCGCAGGATGGGACGGGGAGATCGCAGGATGGGACGGGTGGTGGACGGGGAGATCGCAGGAAGGGAAGGGGGGGTGGACGGGGAGATCGCAGGATGGGACGGGGGGGTGGACGGGGAGATCGCAGGATGGGACGGGGAGATCGCAGGATTGGACGGGGAGATCGCAGGATTGGACGGGGAGATCGCAGGATTGGACGGGGAGATCGCAGGATTGGACGGGGGGGGGGTGGACAGGGAGATCGCGGGATGGGACGGGGAGATCGCAGGATTGGACGGGGAGATCGCAGGATTGGACGGGGAGATCGCAGGATTGGACGGGGAGATCGCCGGATTGGACGGGGAGATCGCAGGATGGGAAGGGGGGGTGGACGGGGAGATCGCTGGATGGGAAGGGGGGTGGACGGGGAGATTGCAGGATGGGACGGGGGGTGGACGGGGAGATCGCAGGATTGGACAGGGGGGGTGGACAGGGAGATCGCAGGATTGGACGGGGGGTGGACGGGGAGATCGCAGGATGGGACGGGGGGGTGGACAGGGAGATCGCAGGATTGGACAGGGGGGTGGACAGGGAGATCGCAGGATTGGACGGGGGGGTGGACGGGGAGATCGCAGGATTGGACGGGGGGGTGGACGGGGAGATCGCAGGATTGGACGGGGGGGTGGACGGGGAGATCGCAGGATTGGACGGGGGGGTGGACAGGGAGATCGCAGGATTGGACGGGGAGGGTGGACAGGGAGATCGCAGGATTGGACGGGGTGGTGGACAGGGAGATCGCAGGATTGGACGGGGGGGTGGACAGGGAGATCGCAGGATTGGACGGGGTGGTGGACAGGGAGATCGCAGGATTGGACGGGGGGGTGGACAGGGAGATTGCAGGATTGGACGGGGGGTGGACCAGTGTTGCCAACCGCCCGTAGATTTACGGGCAGCCCGTAAAAATGACCCGTTTTTCGGGGCGCCCGTGAATGCCCGTTACAGGCACCGGTGCCCGTAAAAATGATGGCCGCGAGCCGGCCACGCAACTGCGCATGCGCCGTTCCGAAGCCGGCCGGGCTCGGGAAAGCTCGTACGCGCTCGGCCGGGCGGCGCATGCGCAGTAACGTAATACCGCCGCCCGGCGCCATTTTCGAATTGATCGAGCGCGGCCGCGGCGGCAAGGCAAGCTGACAGCTGAGCTGAGCCAGGGCCAGGCGACTCTGCCACTGGAGCAGCAGGTCTCGGAGGCTGAGCAGCACGCGCCGGCGGAATGGAGGGGAGCCCTGCATCCAGGACCAGGCAATCCAGAGTCTACGGGGACCGGGGGGAGTCTGGGACAGAGTGACAGCCCAGCCGACGGTGACAGAAGGTGATGGTGGCAGAGGGGGATGGACTGGAGCAGGTCGTGTTGGTGGCAGAGGGGGATGGTGGCAGAGGGGGGTGGACTTGAGCAGGTCCTGTTGGTGGCAGAGGGGGGTGGACTGGAGCAGGTGGTGTTGGTGGCAGAGGGGGATGGAGGCAGTCTGGCAGAGGGGGGTGGAGGCAGGGTATGATGGTGGCAGAGGGGGATTGTGGCAGGGGCTGATGGTGGCAGAGGGGGTGAAGGCAGGGTATGATGGTGGCAGGGGGTGATGATGGCAGAGGGGGATGGAGCAGGTGGTGATGGTGGCTGAGGGGGATAGTGGCAGAGGGGGGTGGAGGCAGTCTGGCAGAGGGCGGTGGTGGCAGGGGGTAATGGTGGCAGAGGGGGGTGGAGGCAGGGTATGATGGTGGCTGAGGGGGATTGTGGCAGGGGGTGATGATGGCAGAGGGGGATGGAGCAGGTGGTGATGGTGGCAGAGGGGGATAGTGGCAGAGGGGGATGGAGGCAGTCTGGCAGAGGGGGGATAGTGGTAGGGGGTGATGGTGGCAGAGGGGGATGGAGGCAGGGTGTGATGGTGGCAGAGGGGGATGGAGGCAGGGTGTGATGGTGGCAGAGGGGGGTGGAGACATGGTATGATGGTGGCAGAGGGGTCAGTGGCAGAAGGGGATGGTGGCAGAGGGGGATGGACTGGAGCAGGTGGTGTTGGTGGCAGAGGGGGATGGTGGCAGAGGGGGATGGACTGGAGCAGGTGGTGATGGTGGCAGAGGGGGGTGGAGGCAGAGGGGGATGGAGGCAGTCTGGCAGGGAGTAATGGTGACAGGTGATGGAGGCAGGAGGTGATTGGACTAGATAATTCCTTATTATGTCGAAAATACCAAAAATATGTTTTTTTACCTTAAAATCTACCTTAAATCACATTGCTATTTGCTTAGCATACCTGTTTGTAGCCTAAATACTGAAATTTACACCTAAAAATGTAATTTTGGAACTTTTGTGAAATGCCAGTAAAAACGTGGTGGTGCCAGTAAATTTTGGGTGTTGTGCCAGTAAATTTCAATCTGGTAGGTTGGCAACACTGGGGTGGACAGAGAGCTCAGGAGAGGAAACATAAACAGGGCAATTCAGATTGAGACACACACAGAACACTTCCCTGTTCTCAGCACACACTCTCCTTATCTCCTGCTGCAGAGTCCTGTACAGATTAAACAGACAGAAGGAGTGATGCTCTGTGTCTGCAACCTGAGCTAAGATTCTGGGCACAGGCTTCACCAGAAATCTATCTGTCATCTGCCAGGACACTGCAACAGCTTAAGTTAACTGCAGCAACTTTCCTATCACACATACACAGACCTGCAGAAAGCCCTCCTCCTCGTCTTCAGCACAGACTGGCAACTGACCCCGCCCCCACGCACAGAATGTTCTGTTGGCAAATACAGGAGGATGATTGCCATGTGCTGCAGCCAATCACCATGAGGACAAGCAGCCACGAGTTCCAATCAAAGAAAATTTCCACACAGTGAGAAAACCAGCCTGAGGCTGTGCCGTGCGGGATTCATTCTGTGTGCACAGGACAATGCAGGGAACATTCTCCTACCTTTCTTCCAGAGCAGGAACAGCCTTCAGGGGAGACCCGGAGTTGGGGGGTGGAGCCAGGGGCGGAGCTTAGGCGCGAGGAGGAATCCTCCTCCAGCTCGCACTGAATGCTGGGGCTCCACTCTCCTCCTCGTCGTGACGTCACTGGTTGTTAGACGCCAAGCGGGCCATGCCTAGCAACCAGTTGTTTTGGCAGTTAGCCAGGCAGCATCTGGGGGTGAAATGAAGCGGTCTTGGCCAGAACCAGTACAGCGCCGGGCAGTGAGGGACAGCGGCAATGCAGCGGCAATTTTTAGGGGGCATCAGATCCCAATGGGGCGATTCCGGGACATTGTATTGTCCCGGAATGAAGGTGCCCGGGACGCGGGACAGACCTCCCACAGCGGGACTTTCCCGGGCAATCCGGGACGGTTGGGAGGTATGCGCACTGTACACCTCCCTTAGTGGTATAGTATCTGATCGCATCAATATCTGATCCGATCAGATCTATACTAGCGTCACCAGCAGTTTAGGGTTCCCAAAAACGCAGTGTTAGCGGGATCAGCCCAGATACCTGCTAGCACCTGCGTTTTGCCCCTCCGCCCGGCCCAGCCCACCCAAGTGCAGTATCGATCGATCACTGTCACTTACAAAACACTAAACGCATAACTGCAGCGTTCGCAGAGTCAGGCCTGATCCCTGCGATCGCTAACAGTTTTTTGGTAGTGTTTTGGTGAACTGGCAAGCGCCAGCGGCCTAGTACACCCCGGTCGTAGTCAAACCAGCACTGCAGTAACACTTGGTGACGTGGCGAGTTCCATAAGTGCAGTTCAAGCTGGTGAGGTGGCAAGCACAAGTAGTGTCCCGCTGCCACCAAGAAGAAGACAAACACAGGCCCGTCGTGCCCATAGCGCCCTTCCTGCTGCATTCGCCAATCCTAATTGGGAACCCACCGCTTCTGCAGCGCCCGTACTTCCCCCATTCACATCCCCAACCAAATGCAGTCGGCTGCATGAGAGGCATTTTTATGTCCTCCCGAGTACCCCTACCCAACGAACCCCCCAAAAAAGATGTCGTGTCTGCAGCAAGCGAGGATATAGGCGTGACACCCGCTATTATTGTCCCTCCTGTCCTGACATTCCTGGTCTTTGCATTGGTGAATGTTTTGAACGCTACCATTCACTAGTTGAGTATTAGCGTAGGGTACAGCATTGCACAGACTAGGCACACTTTCACAGGGTCTCCCAAGATGCCATCGCATTTTGAGAGACCCGAACCTGGAACCGGTTACCGTTATAAAAGTTAGTTACAAAAAAAGTGTAAAAAAAAAAAAAAATGAAATAAAAAAAAATAGTTGTTGTTTTATTGTTCTCTCTCTCTCTATTCTCTCTCTCTATTGTTCTGCTCTTTTTTACTGTATTCTATTCTGCAATGTTTTATTGTTATTGTTATTGTTATTGATTGTTATTGTTATTGTTATTGTTATTATGTTTTATCATGTTTGCTTTTCAGGTGTGTAATTATTTACACTTTACTGTGCTTTATTGTTAACCATTGTTAACCATTTTTTTGTCTTCAGGTACGCCATTCACGACTTTGAGTGGTTATACCAGAATGATGCCTGCAGGTTTAGGTATCATCTTGGTATCATTCTTTTCAGCCAGCGGTCGGCTTTCATGTAAAAGCAATCCTAGCGGCTAATTAGCCTCTAGACTGCTTTTACAAGCCGTGGGAGGGAATGCCCCCCCCCCCCACCGTCTTCCGTGTTTTTCTCTGGCTCTCCTGTCTCAACAGGGAACCTGAGAATGCAGCCGGTGATTCAGCCAGCTGACCATAGAGCTGATCAGAGACCAGAGTGGCTCCAAACATCTCTATGGCCTAAGAAACCGGAAGCTACGAGTATTTCATGACTTAGATTTCGCCGGATGTAAATAGCGCCATTGGGAAATTGGGGAAGCATTTTATCACACCGATCTTGGTGTGGTCATTTGCTTTGAGGGCAGAGGAGAGATCTAGGGTCTAATAGACCACAATTTTTTCAAAAAAGAGTACCTGTCACTACCTATTGCTATCATAGGGGATATTTACATTCCCCGAGATAACAATAAAAATGATTAAAAAAAAAAATATGAAAGGAACAGTTTAAAAGTAAGATTAAAAAAGCAAAAAAATAATAAAGAAAAAAAAAAAAAAAAAAAAAAAACACCCCTGTCGCCCCCTGCTCTCGCGCTAAGGCGAACGCAAGCGGCGGTCTGTCGTCAAACGTAAACAGCATTTGCACCATGCATGTGAGGTATCACCGCGAAGGCCAGATCGAGTGCAGTAATTTTTCCAGTAGACCTCCTCTGTAAATCTAAAGTGGTAACCTGTAAAGGCTTTTGAAGGCTTTTAAACATGTATTTATTTTGTTGCCACTGCACGTTTGTGCGCAATTTTAAAGCATGTCATGTTTGGTATCCATGTACTCGGCCTGAGATCATCTTTTTTATTTCATCAAACATTTGGGCAATATAGCGTGTTTTAGTGCATTAAAATTAAAAAAAGTGTGTTTTTTCCCCAAAAAATGCGTTTGAAAAATCGCTGCGCAATTACTGTGTGAAAAAAAAAAATGAAACACCCACCATTTTAATCTGTAGGGCATTTGCTTTAAAAAAATATATAATGTTTGGGGGTTCAAAGTAATTTTTTTGCAAAAAAAAAAAAACTTTTTCATGTAAACAATAAGTGTCAGAAAGGGCTTTGTCTTCAAGTGGTTAGAAGAGTGGGTGATGTGTGACATAAGCTTCTAAATGTTGTGCATAAAATGCCAGGACAGTTCAAAACCCCCCCAAATGACCCCATTTTGGAAAGTAGACACCCCAAGCTATTTGCTGAGAGGCATGTCGAGTCCATGGAATATTTTATATTGCGACACAAGTTGCGGGAAAGAGACAAATTTTTTTTTTTTTTTTTTTTTTTGCACAAAGTTGTCACTAAATGATATATTGCTCAAACATGCCATGGAAATATATGAAATTACACCCCAAAATACATTCTGCTGCTTCTCCTGAGTACGGGGATACCACATGTGTGAGACTTTTTGGGAGCCTAGCCGCGTACGGGACCCCGAAAACCAAGCACCGCCTTCAGGCTTTCTAAGGGCGTGAATTTTTGATTTCACTCTTCACTGCCTATCACAGTTTCGGAGGCCATGGAATGCCCAGGTGGCACAAAACCCCCCCAAATGACCCCATTTTGGAAAGTAGACACCCCAAGCTATTTGCTGAGAGGTATAGTGAGTATTTTGCAGACCTCACTTTTTGTCACAAAGTTTTGAAAATTGAAAAAAGAAAAAAAAAATGTTTTTTCTTGTCTTTCTTCATTTTCAAAAACAAATGAGAGCTGCAAAATACTCACCATGCCTTTCAGCAAATAGCTTGGGGTGTCTACTTTCCAAAATGGGGTCATTTGGGGGGGTTTTGTGCCACCTGGGCATTCCATGGCCTCCGAAACTGTGATAGGCAGTAAAGAGTGAAATCAAAAATTTTCACCCTTAGAAATCCTGAAGGCAGTGATTGGTTTTTGGGGTCCAGTACGCGGCTAGGCTCCCAAAAAGTCCCACACATGTGGTATCCCCATACTCAGGAGAAGCAGCTAAATGTATTTTGGGGTGCAATTCCACATATGCCCATGGCCTGTGTGAGCAATATATCATTTAGTGACAACTTTATGAAAAAAAAAAAAAAAAAAAAAAAAAAGTGTCACTTTCCCGCAACTTGTGTCAAAATATAAAATACTCCATGGACTCAATATGCCTCTCAGCAAATAGCTTGGGGTGTCTACTTTCCAAAATGGGGTCATTTTGGGGGGTTTTGTGCCACCTGGGCATTCCATGGCCTCCGAAACTGTGATAGGCAGTGAAGAGTGAAAGCAAAAATTTACACCCTTAGAAATCCTGAAGGCGGTGATTGGTTTTCGGGGCCCCGTACGCGGCTAGGCTCCCAAAAAGTCCCACACATGTGGTATCCCCATACTCAGGAGAAGCAGCTAAATGTATTTTGGGGTGCAATTCCACATAGGCCCATGGCCTGTGTGAGCAATATATCATTTAGTGACGACTTTTTGTAAATATTTTTTTTTTTTTTTTTTTTTTGTCATTTTTCAATCACTTGGGACAAAAAAAATAAATATTCAATGGGTTCAACATGCCTCTCAGCAATTTCCTTGGGGTGTCTACTTTCCAAAATGGGGTCATTTGGGGGGGTTTTGTACTGCCCTGCCATTTTAGCACCTCAAGAAATGACATAGGCAGTCATAAACTAAAAGCTGTGTAAATTCCAGAAAATGTACCCTAGTTTGTAGACGCTATAACTTTTGCGCAAACCAATAAATATACACTTATTGACATTTTTTTTACCAAAGACATGTGGCCGAATACATTTTGGCCTAAATGTATGACTAAAATTTAGTTTATTGGATTTTTTTTATAACAAAAAGTAGAAAATATCATTTTTTTTCAAAATTTTCGGTCTTTTTCCGTTTATAGCGCAAAAAATAAAAACCGCAGAGGTGATCAAATACCATCAAAAGAAAGCTCTATTTGTGGGAAGAAAAGGACGCAAATTTCGTTTGGGTACAGCATTGCATGACCGCGCAATTAGCAGTTAAAGCGACGCAGTGCCAAATTGGAAAAAGACCTCTGGTCCTTAGGCAGCATAATGGTCCGGGGCTCAAGTGGTTAACCAGCTAAGTCCTTGTTAGCCTTGAGGCCATACTTTGCGCTCACTGGGTATAGTTTTTTTTTCCGTGTGATATTTTGTGGGGATTGATGGCTGAGTTGACAAAATACTATGGGCTTTTTGGGTGCTGATTTGGACTTAATAATCCTAACTGCTCATTTTAATTCTCAGATCTATATTTGTGTATTTAAATATCTCATCCTCTTTTTAACTTATCCTATTTTAATTATGTTTTAACCTTTTTACCAGCTTCTAGCATGGCGGACTTGGCTTTTGCCAGTCCTCTGTGCAGAATGCTTGGTTTTGTCTGGCTCTATATATAACGCGATGCATCAGTGCGTCGCTCATGCCCCAGACGACGTCATTATATGACGAAATGCATGTCAAGAAAAAAGGGAGGAGCTGACGTGAACGCGTGTATCTGTCAAAGCGGATGGCGTTCGCACAGCCGGCCAGCTATTTTGCTGTTTTTAACATTCATTGCTGAAGTTTAATTTTAAAATTTCTATGAAACAGCACTTTATCGGAATTATGCTATGGTGAGTTCCTTTTTCATTCTGGGGAACATTTGACCACTCCTTATGGGACCTGCCTGATCGGGGTATCCTGGCTGTCTGCTGGATATATCCTCTACATCATACCGACCTTTTAGAGGTACCGTATTCCAATCACCCCTGGATAAAGGCCCCAGCTGGGTATTTGGCCGCAAGCTCATCTGGCTTGCCTTGTGGTATCCTGGCTATCTGCGGGATATATCCTCTACATCAAACCGACCATTTGGAGGTACCGTATTCAAATCACTCCTAGATAAAGGCCCCGGGGGGTAATTGGCCGCACGCTCATCTGGGTTGCCTTGTGGTAAGCGTGCATTTTGTTGGGGGTTAAAAGCACCCCGCTAGCGGCCAAAAACTCCCACAAAAAGTACAGTAAAGCACCTCTAAAAATAACGGCGCTTTACCCCCAGTGTGAAAGGGCTCTTAATGCTAGTGACACATTGCATCATATCATCATCATTTATCATTTTGTCCTTATTTTACACCTAAATACCTAATTTAATTGAATTTAAGATCTTTCCCTTAGGGTAATGTGCTGGTTATGTGGCTTATGTGTTGGTTCTATAGTCTCCTTTGTTCGTTATAAATAAAGTTTAACAAAAGAAAACAAAAAAAGGACTCGTTTACCTCACACTGTCACTTCTGCAGAGGTGTTTGAGCAGAGCAGTTGCCTTGGAGCCGTGTGAGACCGTTTACAGTGCCTGGCTTGCTATTTACAGCGAATTACTACATTTTCTTCACCTGAGGATGAGTGGTAAGTTGATGGATTCATAATTTAACACTTTTTTAGTAACTATAGGTGTTTAATCAATGTAGTATTAAGGGGGCAGCGGCAACTATCACACCAGCTTATTTTTCATTGGTTACTTTTCAATATGGGCACACCTGGATTTTGGTATGGTGGTTGGTAGGGATGAGCTTTCTGTTCCAGAACAAAAGAAGCCTTCGTTAGTAAAACTTCCATCTGACATAAATTCTCTGTTGTGTAATGCATCTCTCCTTCCTCCTGTTAGTCACCACTTCCTGACTGCACAGTACTTCTAATTTAACTCCATGAACGATACTCTGAATAAAGTCCAGGAGATGACTTTTGGATTCCTCCAGGGTATTAGTTCTCTAAGGCCCAGCTCCTGTTCTCCTGAACCCGCACACTAATTCCTATAAAGTCTTTAGAAGCACTGTTCCCCTGGGTTACACTCACATGTGTTGCCGAGCGACCATCCATGAAGCACATAGAAGTCCTCTCCCAGTCTCCTTTTTTTGTGTCAGTGTAGCGACTGTCCCATAAAGAGTCTTCTGCAGTCCCTTCTCCACCTGCGTCTCTCCTCCATAGCATGCTTCCCCCTCCCCCGCAGGGGAGAGCACCAAAGCCGCACTCGAACTACATCCTTCCTCCTGAATCTCTCAAACTCCCATGTGCCAAGGACCCCAGTAAGCATGTGACCAAGCCTTTTATAGAAGTCCCGCCTCTGCCCAAACAAATTAATGATTGGTCCAGAGGGGTCTTCCAGAAACTACCTGTCACTCTAACCTGTATTCCTCCCATCCTCCAGATCAAAACATGGAAAAATAGAGGAAACTGCTCAAGCAAAGTGCCAGGGGTCACACCCTCCTCTACTCTAGTAAACCTCCCAAGCCACCAGCTTACACCGCAGGGTAAAATACTGGTAATTTGGCCTAATTCTACACCTAACTTTCTAATCTAGCACTCACCTACACACTGTATCCTGCATAGCTAGATCTGACTGCAGGCCATTCCTGTTGTACGTATTCAAATACACTTTCAGGCAGGCAGGCCAGGCAGGTTATTCAGTGATCTGCAGTGCATTAAATATATATACAGTCTCCAACATATATATCCACTGCATTCTAGTCTAGCCAAGCCTATGTCTGACTGCAGGCCATTGCTGGTGTACGTTTTCAAATACACTTTCAGGCAAGCAGGCAAGTGATTCAGTGATCTGCAGTGCATTAAATATATATACAGTCTCCAACATATATATATCCACTGCATTCCAGTCTAGCCAAGCCTTTATCTGACTACAGGCCATTCCTGGTGTACGTTTTCAACGACACTTTCAGGCAGGCAGGCAGGTGATTCAGTGACCTGACTGTAGGCCAATTCTGGTGTAATTTTTCAAGTAAACTTCAGGCGGTGTTTTGCTAATCCAATTTTACAGCATGTCTGGAAGGCCACCAAGGAAAGGCAGATGCTCACAGGCCACTAAAAGAGAGCAAGCAGGCTCTGTGTCTACAGCCAACAATGCTGGTGGTGGACACTGTGCGTCCTCAGCATGTGGCCGTGGGGCACGCTTGTCCTTTTTTACGACAGCTGGCTGTGTTGAGCCACAACATGCAGAAGAGTTGGTAGAGTGGATCACAAAGCTGTCCTCATCCTCCTCATCCTCTGTCACTCAGGCTAAGAGAAGTGTGGTTGCCAATGCGGCTGCCAAAGTGGCCTATTTCATCGGCTCAATGGCATCAGTCACTCCTTCCCTAGCCCCACCATCATGTCCTGAGGAGTTCTCCAAACTGTAGGACAAGAAACTGGCAGTCATATTCCCCCAGCTGCAGCATACTGCCAGTGGTGAGGAGGGAGGGGATGATGAGGTCACTGACTCTACATGGGTGCCTGATAGAAGAGAGGAGGAGGAGGCACATCTCCAGTGAGGCAGGATGCCCTCCAGAGGCCAGCTTAAGGACAGCCAACTGACTGCATCACACCGCAGAGCTCCGCATGTGCAGGATTTTTTCAAAAGTTCTTTGGTGTGGGCCTTTTTTGACACGTGTGCAGCAGATTGCACCATTGCTGTTTGCAACATATGTCTGAAGCGTATCAAGCATGGCCAAAACAGCAGAGGCTTGGGCACCACATGCTTGACCAGACATATGTCGAGCTCCCATGCAGTCCATTGGCAACAATACTTAAAAGACCCACACAAGGTGGACCTCTCCTTGCTCCTCATCAGCTGGGATTTCCAACCCCACTATACCTTCAGTCCTCCCAGAGACCTGCACTGAGAGGAATGAAGGTGTAGAATTAGGTGTCCCAAGCACTTGCGGGCAATCTGCTAGCGGTACACCTAAATCAGATTGTAGCAAGCACCTACCCCAGTTGCTAAACCATCAAAAGAAATTCTGTCCCAGCCATCCACATGCTCAGTGGCTGAATGCTAGTTTGGCTAAATTGCTAGCACTCCAACTGCTGCCTTTTCAGCTGGTAGACTCTGCCTCCTTTCGAGAATTTGTACAATGTGCGATACCTCAGTGGCAGGTTCCCAAACGCCATTTTTTTGCTCGGAAGGCTATTCCGGCTCTCTACCGGCATGTGGAAGGCAATGTCTTGGCATCGTTGGACAGGGCGGTCAGCAGTAAGGTGCATATTACCGCTGACTCATGGTCCAGCAGTGTCAGATTTTTACTTACCAGACTGATGAGTCCGCTTGGGCAGAGTGTAGACTCCCTTACTTATCCGACTCACAGCCCCTGGTAGAGCAGACAGGAGGCACGAGAGTGTGGAATGGTATGAGAGCCTGCTGAAGAGATCCAGGTACAGGATGAGAGATAATCTTCAGACAACAGGTCAGTAGTCCGTAACACTGGTAACAGGTGCTGAGCAGGAGCAAGACAGGCAGATCGGGACACAAGAAGGGTTCGGCAACAGACTGGCAGCAAGGTACAATAGGAGCAGGCAGAAGCGGAGTCAAACAGGCCAAGGTCAGGTACAGGCAGCAAACAGGAGAATCCAAGGGCAATCCGGGTCGTCAGGAGATCAGGTAAACAGGAAGACAAGACAGGAAACAGGAACTATGGCACAGGAAGCTGATGATCAGGCAGCACTGAACAGAGTGCCTGACAAACTTAAATAGGCCGGCTTGCTCACAGGCACGCCCCCAGGTGGCCAATCCCATGACCAGCAAGGTGAGCTCTCTGACAAGTAGGCATGGACAGGGACGTTACCTTTCTTTCACGGCGCACTGGGTAACTCTGCTGGCAGCTGGGAAGGATGCAGGACAGGGTGCAGTAATGTTGGAGCTTGTTCCGCCATCACGCCTCCAAAATTCTGGTAGTGGTGATTCTGCCACACCTCTCTCCTCCACCCCCTCCTCTTCTTCCTCTATGGCCTCTTCCTGTGCAGATTTGTCCTCGGAAATCAGCGGTGCTCCGTAGGCATTCTAGGGGCTACGCAAGCACTCAGGCAAAAAAATGCCATGCGGTGCTTAAGTTGGTCTGCTTAGGGGACAGGAGCCACACTGGGGCAGAGATTCTGGCAGCTCTGCAGGGACAGGTTCAGAGGTGGTTGACATCACGCCAGCTTCAGCCAGGAATGGTGGTTTGCGACAATGGCACCAAACTCCTCTCCGCCCTCCGACAGGGACACTTCACCCATGTTCCTTGTTTGGCTCACATCCTTAATGTGGTGGTGCAGCGGTTCTTGTGCAGGTACCCGGGCTTACAGGATCTCCTGAAGCAGGCCAGGAAAGTCTGTGGTCATTTCCGCTGGTCATATAATGCAAGTGCCAGCTGGCTGACCTTCAAAAGGAATGCAACCTGCCCTAAAAACAGCCTCATCTGTGACCAGGTGGAACTCAACGTTGGCAATGCTGCAGTGGTTATACACGCAGCAGAGGGCCATCAATGAGTACCTGTGCGAGTATGGCACCAGGACAGGGGAGCTTGGCTTTTTTTGCCATGCCAGTGGCTAATGGTCAAGGATGCATGCACTCTCCGGTCACCATTTGAGGAGGCCACGAGGATGGTGAGCAGTGACAGTGTATTCATCAGAGATACTGTCCCTTTTGTCTTCCTGTTGGAGCACATGCTGCATGGAATAATGGACAGGGCACTTGAGGCAGAGGGAGGAAGAGGAGGACTTCCTTACCTCTCAAGGCCCCCTTTATCCAGACAGTATTCCTGCAGGTCCACCTATCACATAGGAAGAGGAGGATTGTGTCAGCATGGAGATGGAGCCTGGCACTCAGCATCAGCAGCAGTCTTCAAGGGATCAATTTAAGTCCCCAGAAATCCATGGACTTGTACGTGGCTGGGAGGAGGTGGCTGCAGATCGTGTCATCCTTAGTGACCCAGAGGACTCCGGACCGAATGCCTCAGCAAACCTATGCTGCATGGGCTCACTGATCCTGAAGCCTGCAATAGGACCCTCGGATTCGTGGTATCAAGGAGACGGATCAGTACTGGCTGGCAACCCTTCTTGATCCATGTTACAAGGGTAAGGTTGCTGAACTTATCCAGCCTTCGCAGAGGGAGCAGAGGATGAAACCTTTTCGGGAGGCCTTGCAGAAAGGTTTGTGCAATGCGTTTCCAGAGCCTGGGAGGTTACAATTTCCTGGTCTTCCTGGACAACGTGTTGCTGAGGCTTCGGTCAGTCACAGAAGGAGTGGTAGAGAAGGTGGCCGTCTGATGTGTTCAGACAATTTTTTAGTCCACAGCCTCAAGGTCTGATCGGTTCCAGCAACCATCCCCAGCGTCGGATTAACAAGGTGCAGGAATACCTTGGGGTAAGATCAGAATTGGAGACCTTTCCAACCGAAAAACCACTGGGTTACTGAGTCTTGAGGATGGATCACTGGCCAGAGCTTGCACAGTATGCAATTTAGCTACTGCGCTGTCCTGCATCCAGCGTTCTATCTGAACACACATTCAGTGCTGCTGGAGGCTTTGTAACTGATCACAGAATGCGCCTGTCCACAGACTCGGTTGATCGGCTCACCTTCATAAAAATGAATCAGTCTTGGATCACCAGCTACCAAGCACCTGATACTGATGTAACCGATTAATTTTTTTATGAATGTGAGATCCCTTGAAGACTGCCTATGGTGATGCTGAGTGACTATCCTGTTATGCTGAATGACTATCCTATTCCTCCTCAATGTTCATGTTGATAGCTTCTAAGAACATTTTTGGTTCTGGGCACCACCACCAGTGCCTAAAGCCCAATTTTTCTGCCCCTGTTTAGCAGGGGTGCATAATTACAATTTTTTGTAATATTTCGCAGCAGGGCCCGTTCCTGCGCTCAACAAGAGTATCTGTGAGGCTTTACAGTGTTGTGTCACCACCACCACCGCCGCCTAAGGCCCAATTTTTCTGCCCGTTTAACAGGGGCGTGTAATTACAATTTTTGATCTAATATTTCACAGCAGGGCCTGTTCCTGCACCCACCAAGAGTAACTGTGAGGGCTTACAGTGTTCTGGTACCACCAACACCTAAGGCCTAATTTTCTGCAGAGTATATAGTGTAGGCCGTATAGTATATAGAGGCGGTCCCCTACTTTCAAACATTCGACTTACAAATGACTCCTACTTACAAACGGTGGGAGACAACAGGAAGTGAGAGGAAATCTACCCCTAGGAAGGGAAATTCTCCCCTGTAAGAGTTAATATGGGAAAAAGGTGTCTCCACTAATGCTTTATCACCAATCCTTGTTTCCCTAAAAACCCCAAATTTTCAAAATCCAATTGTCATTGGGAAAGAAAGTGAGGTGAAATCTTTTGAACAGGGGCACAGACAGCAAAACAAATGTTACAGGGGTGATAACCCTTCCCTATGTGATCCAAAAAGCTTAAAAATAGATTTTTTGGCTGGAGCTGTATACTTAAAAAGTTTACCTGTTCCAAATTACAAACAGATTCAACTTAAGAACAAACATACAGTCCTTACCTTGTTTGTAACCTGGGGAACGCCTGTATACTGTTGTTCAGAGTTAATAGGGCCTGGGGGTGTGGGGTTCCCCTTAATATCCATACAAGACCCAAAGGGCCTGGTAATGGGGTGGGGGGTTACCCATACCGTTTTTCTCAATAATTTTCATCCATATTGTCGGGACCCGACATTACATTACAGCCGCAAGCAGTTTTATATGACTTTTATTCCTTTAGAAATGTCATTTTGTGCAGGGACTGTTCTAAACACGGGAAACACATGCCACTTTACCGGCATACTATAGACACCCCCCAAGTACGATATTTAAAGGAATATTTCACTTTTATTTTTTCACTTTAAGCATTATTAAAATCACTGCTCCCGAAAAAAACGGCCGTTTTTAAAACTTTCTTTTGCATTGATACATGTCCCTTGGGGCAGGACCCAGGTCCGGAGGCGTATCTAGTGAAAATGGCGCCTATGGCAAGCACTGAAACTGCGCCCCTGTCAAAAAAAAAAAAACAGCTAACAAAACTACAAGTCAAGCTCTTTAATCTTTCTATTAACAAATTATGGATTAATACTACATAAACTGCCCAATGGATCAGTTCGCCCCTGGTCATTAAACATTCTACATTCAGTGAAAGTTCATGTACTGCAAAGTTTGCACTGCATGAACTTTCACTGGATGTGGACAGTTTAAGGAGCTTGTTGCACAAATCACTTCATTAAACTTTATGATATCTATTTATTTAATCCATATTGAGCACTATTTTATTGTGTGTGTATATGCCAAGCAGAAGCAGCCAATCAAATATGGTGCTCAATATGGATTAAATTAATATGCATAGCCATAAATATCAGAAATAAAAGTGTAATAAAGTGATTTGTGCAACAGCAGGTACTACTTTTAAATAGACTGCGAATGTGACTACAGCTGATGACCAGACTGCGAATACAGGAGATGACCAGACTACGAATGCGACTATAAGAGATGACCAGACTGCGAATGTGACTACAGGAGATGACTAGACTGCGAATACAGAAGATGACCAGACTGCGAATGCGATATACTACAGGAGATGACCAGATTGTGAATGCGACATACTACAGGAGATGACCAGATTGCGAATATGACATACTACAGGAGATGACCAGATTGCGAATGTGACTATAAGAGATGACCAGACTGCGAATGCGACTACAGGAGATGACCAGACTGCGAATGCGACTATAAGAGATGACCAGACTGCGAATGCGACTATAAGAGATGACCAGACTGCGAATGTGACTATAAGAGATGACCAGACTGCGAATGTGACTACAGGAGATGACCAGACTGCGAATGCAACTATAAGAGATGACCAGACTGCGAATGCAACTATAAGAGATGACCAGACTGCGAATGTGACTACAGGAGATGACTAGACTGCGAATGCGACTACAGCAGATGACCAGACTGCGAATGCGACATACTACAGAAGATGACCAGATTGCGAATGCGACATACTACAGGAGATGACCAGACTGCGAATGCGACTACAATAGATGACCAGACTGCGAATGCGACTACAGCAGATGACCAGACTGCGAATGCAATATACTACAGGAGATGACCAGACTGCGAATGCGACTACAGCAGATGGCCAGACTGCGAATGGGACTACAAGAGATGACCAGACTGCGAATGGGACTACAGCAGATGACCAGACTGTGAATGCGACTACAGCAGATGACCAGACTGCAAATGCGACTACAGCAGATGACCAGACTGCGAATGCGACTACAGCAGATGACCAGATTGCGAATGCGACATACTACAGCAGATGACCAGAATGCAAATACGACTACAGCAGATGACCAGACTGCGAATGTGAAATACTACAGAAGATGACCAAGTAGCCAGTTTTAAAATTTAAGCTTTCAGCAATGCACAGCTATACAGGGGGATAAAGAACATTGTCAGGGAGGGTTTAGTAACACTGAGTCTATAGGTAGAAAGACCTACCTGACCAGCCGGGAATGCGACTATAAGGCCCCTTTCACACTGGGGCGGTAGGGGGCGTCGGCGGTAAAACAGCGCTGTTTTACCGCGGTATTCGGTCGCTAGCGGTGCGGTTTTAACCCCCCGCTGGCGGCCGAAAAAGGGTTAAAACCACTCGTATAGCGCGGCTATAGCCGCGGTATTACCACGGTATAGCCGCGCTGTCCCAATGATTTCAATGGGCAGGAGCAGTTTAGGAGCGGTGAATACACCGCTCCTTCACCGCTCCAAAGATGCGGCTTGCAGGAGATTTTTTCTTCTCCTGCCAGCGCACCGCTTCAGTGTGAAAGCCCTCGGGCTTTCACACTGAACAAACAGCGGAGGCTGTTTAGGGGCGGTTTGCAGGAGCTATTTTTAGCGCAATAACGCCTGCAAACCGCCCCAGTGTGAAAGGGGCCTATGAGATGACCAGACTGCAAATGTGACTACAGGAGATGACCAGACTGCGAATGCAACTATAAGAGATGACCAGACTGCGAATGTGACTACAGGAGATGACTAGACTGCGAATGCGACTACAGCAGATGACCAGACTACGAATGCGACATACTACAGGAGATGACCAGACTGCGGATGTGACATACTACAGGAGATGACCAGATTGCGAATGCGACATACTACAGGAGATGACCAGACTGCGAATGCGACTACAAGAGATGACCAGACTGCGAATGCGACTACAGCAGATGACCAGACTGCGAATGCGACTACAGCAGATGACCAGACTGCGAATGCGACTACAGGAGATGAACAGACTGCGAATGCGACATACTACAGGAGATGACCAGACTGCGAATGCGACATACTACAGGAGATGACCAGACTGCGAATGCGACTACAAGAGATGACCAGACTGCGAATGCGACTACAGGAGATGACCAGACTGCGAATGCGACTACAGCAGATGACCAGATTGCGAATGCGACTACAGCAGATGACCAGATTGCAAATGCGACATACTACAGCAGATGACCAGACTGCGAATGCGACTACAGGAGATGACCAGACTGCGAATGCGACATACTACAGGAAATGACCAGACTGCGAATGCGACTACAAGAGATGACCAGACTGCGAATGTGACTACAGGAGATGACCAGACTGCGCATGTGACTACAGGAGATGACCAGACTGCGAATGCGACTACAGCAGATGACCAGACTGCGAATGCGACTACAGCAGATGACCAGACTGCGAATGCGACTACAGCAGATGACCAGACTGCGAATGCGACTACAGCAGATGACCAGACTGCGAATGCGACTACAGCAGATGACCAGACTGCGAATGCGACATACTACAGCAGATGACCAGAATGCAAATACGACTACAGCAGATGACCAGACTGCGAATGTGACATACTACAGAAGATGACCAAGTAGCCAGTTTTAAAATTTAAGCTTTCAGCAATGCACAGCTATACAGGGGGATAAAGAACATTGTCAGGGAGGGTTTAGTAACACTGAGTCTATAGGTAGAAAGACCTACCTGACCAGCCGGGCTCACCTCTCAGAGGTCCGTGGGCGGAGCCTTCCGTGGTAGGGGCGGGGTTTATGGTGGTAGGGGGCGGGGCTTACAGCGGTTGGGGGCGGGATTATTCGTGGTCCAGGAGAGGCGATGTCAGTGCTCCGAGCACATACAGAGTACATGGGGCGGGGCAGGGCAGGGTCAGAGCGTCAGTGGAGCTCCCTGCTCCGCCCCTCCCTGCTGACAGAGCCTCCCTCAGCCTAAACCGAGCCCGACAGCCATCTGATAGAACACCAGCGCCGCGATCCTGCAGGCTGGCCGCGGCGCCGGGGGCTATATTAGTCTGGGAGGACAGGTGGGGGTTTTTTATTCATGCAGATGGCGGCTTTTTGCCGCCCCTTCCCCCCATGGCGCCCATGGCACTTGCCATGGCTGCCATACCTTAGATACGCTGAAGTAGGAATGGGGATCAGATTATATGGCCATGGTTATGTGTGTAGTAGGGCTGATTTAGAATTTCAGCTAAGAAGCCATTCCTATTTATTATGCTAAGAACATTTTGTGAGATCTGTAGAACTTGACAGGCTGTGAATTGGGACACTGAATTCACCCATTTCCCCCCCTTAGCACAGCCATCTGTGCTTAGCTTAGCACACTTTTCCTGTGTCCAGGGTGTGTCAAGCTGGTCAGCAGAGGAAGAAGGTAACCGCAAAAGCAAGGCTTGTGCAATGCTTGTGAAAGAATATGCTTTGCTAAACTGCTTTGCATCAATAAGAGTAGGTTAACTGTTTAAAGGTTAGAATGTTTTGTAACGGAAATGTATAGCGTGTTCGCTTGTGACGCAATATGATGAAAAGATATATGTACACTGTATTTCTCTGTATGGCTCACTCTTGGCGTGGAGACACGAGTCGGGTCAGGAGTGTTTCATTCTTAATGGCCAAAAGAATGGAATAAAAACCTCGCATACCAGAAGTTCATTGTCCAGCAGTCATTACCAATATTCTGCTACCTCATTTGGTGCATTGGCCGTAAGGGGGGAATATCGGTGTGACCTGTTGAGGCAGGTGGCACTGTTTTCCACCAGACCTACAAGGAGTGGTCCGGGGGGCCAGCCCTGTGGGCTATATCGTAGTCTCAAAAGGCGCCTTCTAGAACTGTTATCTAGGAGACTGCGCTGTGTCCCATTTGGTGGCCTGCTGTGGACGACCTTCGTAGCGTCAAAAGGACCTGGGAATCCGAGAAGTAGATAGCTGGAGCTCCAACGGGAACAGGTGAGAGTCTTTTTACTTTTGTTTTTGGATAACAGTCAGACAGCCAGCCAGCCTCTCGACGGATCGAGAGAAGGGAAGCCTGATCACCTTCCGAGAGAGAGACGTCCGTTCAGATGATTGTGCATTTTTCGGACGAATCCTCAGTCAGTCAGTAATTTTTGGGTGGGAATGTCTGGTATGATTGATGTGTGTATGAGACATCACTTTGTGGTGAAGTGACCGTGCTCCTCTTTTAAGTGCGGTTCCTGGCTGGGAGACCACGTCCAGGCCACTGACCGAGGGAAGCGTTGTCTATTGTCCCTACCTGTGTCGAGGATTCAGACCCCTTACTGAATTCTCATCATTTACCCTACCCTCTGTGTCTGTCTTGGTGTCTGTTAGGTTATAAGAATGGGTGGGAAACATAGTGTTGAATCTCCCCTACAAACCATGATCTCCAACTTTAAGAAGGGATTTTCTAAGAACTGTAATTTAAAACTTAGCCCTGAGAAATTGATAACATTGTGTGAGAAAGATTGGCCCTGCTATGGAGCGCGGTGGCCCCCACAGGGAACCCTTGACTTAGAGACCATTGACTGATTATTTGAGAATATTATGTCAGAATTACAGAAACATGACCAAGACGCACCTTCCAGGAGGACTGTTCGTTCGGGTGATTGTGCATCCCTCGAATAAATCCTCAGCCAGTCAGGAGGAATATCCGTCCAGATGATTGTGCATCTCTCGGATAAATCCTCAGCCAGCCAGTCAGGAGGAATATCCGTCCAGATGATTGTGCATCTCTCGGATAAATCCTCAGCCAGCCAGTCAGTCAGTCAGTCAGCTAGGAGAAAACGTCCGTCTGGATGATTGTGCATCCTTTGGACAAATGGGAGATAAAGACCTGCAGTGGATAGAAGCCACAAAAAGAGGAACAGTATAGAATTATAGTTATGACAAGAATAGTACCACTGACAAAAGAAACAAAACACATATATTCTCAACCCGAAGAGACAGATCAGCCTCCCCTGTATGTAGATGAAAGGACCTCAGATAGAGACAGGTCAGAGCCATGTCCAAATGCCCCGTCCAGTAAACAAGGGGACTCAAGTTGTTGTCCACCTACATCAGATTCAGCAAGTTTGTCAATGCCAAATCTCAGTAAATATACTCCTGACCGTAACACTCTGGGTATAGGCAGGACAGAAATAGGAAACTCAGTAGTAGTCAATGGGCTCCCCAATCAAGTGTCCACTTCCACTCCGAGAAATCCTGATGCAAATAGCCGGACCCTTGCCCGCATCCCTTTGAAGCCCGCATACTGCAAGACATCCCGGGACTGTGGGCAGAAGACAACCTACCAGGATTAACCACACACGTTCCCCCAATCCTTATTGAATTAAAATCAGGAGCCACTCCAGTCAGCCTGAAACAGTACCCAGTCCCTCTAAAAGCCCTAGTAGGAAAACAAAAGTACTTAACCAAATTCCTACACTATGGAATTCTAAAACCCTGTCAGTCTCCCTGGAATACACCTCTACTCCCAGTGCAGAAACCTGAAACAGCTCACTGTCATCCTGTTCAAGACCTCAGAGCGGTCAATCAGGCTGTAATGACCATGCACCCAGCGGTCACTAATGAACTGTTACAATTACTGTGGGAGGCAGGTTATAAGGTGTCCCGGAGAAAGGTGCAATTTTGACAAGAGACTGTAAAGTACCTGGGATTCAGAGTATCACAAGGACAGAGACAATTGGGAGAAGGCAGGAAAGAAGTTGTTTGTCAGATTCCCACCCCGACTACCAGACGGCAAGTACGTGAATTCCTGGGGGTGGCAGGATTCTGCTGAATCTGGATACCGGACTTTGCCACAAAAGCCAGACCCCTCTATGAATCCACAAAGGGGGGAGAAAAGGAACCCTTCCAATGGGGAGAACAGCAAAACAGAGCATTAAGACATTAAGGTCTCCCTAATGCAGACTCTTGCGCTAGGCTTGCCAGATAGCCAAAAAGTCTTCTATTTGTATGTCAGTGAAAAACAAGGAATAGTAGTAGGAGTCCTGACACAATACTCTGGGTCTTGACAGCGCCTTGTAGCATACCTTTCAAAACAACTGGACACTGTAGCTCAGGGATGGTCATCTCTCCTGCGGGCCATCGCAGTAACAGCCCTCCTTGTGGTCGAAGCTGACAAGTTGTCATTGGGTCAGGAGACTTATGTCCAGGTCCCACAACAAGTACAGGCATTAATGGATTACAAGGGAAATCACTGGTTTACTAACATTCGAATGGTTAAATATCAAGCTATGCTGTGTGAAAATACTCGTATCCACTTAGAGACTGTAAACACTTTAAACCCAGCCACTCTGCTCCCCACCTCACAAGAACCCCTAACTCATGACAGTCTCCAGGTAATGGATATGCAAGCCGACCAGACTTGAAAGACAGCCCCTTGAAAAATCCAAACGTTGAGTACTTTACTGACGGAAGCAGTTTTGTAAAAGATGTTTATCCCCAGATATAGGCCCAGACAATGGCCCTGACTTTGTCCACAAGTGCCTCCAGGAATTAGCAACGGCACCTAAGATTACTTGGAAATTACACACCGCATATAGGCCCCAAAGCTCTGGAAAAGTTGAACGGATGAACCGCACACTCAAGTCACAACTGGCCAAGCTCCGTCAGGAAACCCAAATGGAGTGGACCTTGATGTTGCCCATTGCTTTACTGAGAATTCGGAGTACCCCAACAGAGAGGACAAATCTGTCCCCTTTTGAGGTACTGTATGGTAGGCCCCCACCCATCATTAGAGGGATAAGAGGAGACTTGCATCAGATAGGAGGGGTAGTTAACCGTAAACTGATACAGAAACTTGGGGAAAGTATGCAGGACATAGGGAAATGGGTTCAAGAGAAACTTCCCATAAGCTTGTCGAACCCAGTACACCCCTTTAAACCAGGAGATACAGTGTGGGTAAAGGAGTGGAACATAACCCCACTAGGGCCAAAATGGAGAGGTCCTTACACTGTTCTGCTATCTACCCCAACAGCCATTAAGGTAGCTGAGGTGACACCCTGGATACACCATTCCAGGGTAAAGCGAGCTGCTGACCTCACAGACTCCTGGCACAGTACAGTAGACCCCCAAGATCCTTTGAGACTGAGATTGACCAGAGAAATCAGAAGGAAGAACTCCAGCCCTGTGTTCAGCACACCCTTGGAAGCTGCTGAATTTACGCACGGCAGAAGATAGACAGACTGCAGCCCTGCGGCCAACACACCCCTGGAAGCTGCTGGCTCAACGCACGGCGGAAGATAAAGGATATCTACTAAGCTCTGCTCCAACCACAGCCCGGACGCTGGTTGGTCTACGCACAAGCTGAAGCTTGAGGATATTCATCGGTGTAATGTTTACTAAAATCGTTATAATGAGACTGTTGATAGTCATAATAGTGATACTGACCGGGTTAACAGGGGGGGAGAGTATCTCATGTGACCCTTGTATAAAGACTACCAGAGTAGGATCCGTAACTACCAAGATGTTACTGTGGCACTCCCATTATCAATGCAAGGGCACAGAGACTGGTACTTGCATACATAATGGGACTACCTATTCAATGTGCTCCTTTGAAAATCAGATAACCTGTTATGACCCCACTTATGCACCCTATAAAACCTGGCTAACCGTTCGGAGCTTTAGTTCCACCGGTATGCTGATAAACCGTACACTGATCACTGACCCCAGTACTGCAGCAAGCCTAATCTTTGATGTGTGTGCTACCATCAACCTCAACCACTTCCCAAGGGGAGGGTGTGGGGGATTGGAAGGGGAGAGAGAGTATTTGAGAAATGATAGGTACATCTGTTCAGGGAAACTGGGACCTAGCTGTGCAAATGAGAAATGGAATTACTGCCCCAACTGGAGGTGTGCTGCCTGGGGAACATGGGGAATGAAAAATCAGGATGCCATTCTACAATTTTTAGCTGGTTCATCCAGCTGCACAGTGGGAAGTTGCACCCCTGTGAATTTCACCATACATAACCCTGTCCAGTTTTTAGCACAATGGGGAAATAAGTTTGGAGTTCATATTTATGGTAAAGGATCAGACCCCGGTACAATTGTGTATGTCTCACTAGAAACTGAACTAACAAAGAGTGTTAATCATCAGCTATTTCATTCCTTATATGAAGAGCTAGCCACTGGTATGGAAATACCCCCTAGCACAAAGAACCTGTTCATTGAACTGGTAGAAAGTGTGGCTGACAATTTACAAGTAACAGATTGCTATGTGTATGGAGGAACTAACATGGGAGACCAATGGCCTTGGGAAGCCAGGGAAAAAGATTATGATGTGCCATTCAGTGCCACCTCTGAGCAGCCCCCTGAACGAATAAGGTCAGAATGGCACCTGAAAACATCAATAATTGGGAAATATTGTATAGCCAGGTCGGGTCCCCAGTATAGAACACATGTAGGAGAAATGGCCTGTTTAGGACAACAGTTTTATAACAACACTTCTAAAAGTACATCCTGGTGGAGTGATACAAACATACCCGTGCCTGACCCACACCCCTTTACCAATTTCACTCATCTAAAAGGGCTCTGTGGAAATACCAGCCATTAACCCCCCAAGACTAAATAAAAAAATAAAAAAATCTCAGTCACATTGGGCTCTGATCCATTAGAAAAGCAGACCTGTATGCTATTTAGTGATGCTTAATCTCGCTCATATTAATCAAAGGGGGGAATGAAGTAGGAATGGGGATCAGATTATATGGCCATGGTTATGTGTGTAGTAGGGCTGATTTAGAATTTCAGCTAAGAAGCCATTCCTATTTACTAGGCTAAGAACATTTTGTGAGATCTGTAGAACTTGACAGGCTGTGGATTGGGACACTGAATTCACCCATTTCCCCCCCTTAGCACAGCCATCTGTGCTTAGCTTAGCACACTTTTCTTGTGTCCAGGGTGTGTCAAGCTGGTCAGCAGAGTAAGAAGGTAACCGCAAAAGCAAGGCTTGTGCAATGCTTGTGAAAGAATATGCTTTGCTAAACTGCTTTGCATCAATAAGAGTAGGTTAACTGTTTAAAGGTTAGAATGTTTTGTAACGGAAATGTATAGCGTGTTCGCTTGTGACGCAATATGATGAAAAGATATATGTACACTGTATTTCTCTGTATGGCTCACTCTTGGCGTGGAGACACGAGTCGGGTCAGGAGTGTTTCATTCTTAATGGCCAAAAGAATGGAATAAAAACCTCGCATACCAGAAGTTCATTGTCCAGCAGTCATTACCAATATTCTGCTACCTCAACGCCACTGCCCAGGTCCCCAAACCCTTTTTAGGACAATAACTTGCATATTAGCCTTTAAAATTCGCACTTTTGATTTCTCACGTTCGAGTCCCATAGACTTTAACGGTGTTCGAATGTTCGCGTGAACTTTCAGTCCGTTCGCATGTTCTGGAAGCAAACCGAACTGGGGGGGTTTGGCTCATCCCTAGTGGTTGGAAACGGTGCTAAAAATATATCCAGCCTCTCTGTAAGACATGCCTGATTAGATAAACACAACTGTACTCCCTTTGAATCCTGTTACACTTTGCTAATAAAGAAATGGGGGGGTTACCAAAAGAGGCTGGTCACTTTCCATTGTGAATATTGGTAGACAGGGCTGCTGATAAGGCAGTAAAACTGGCCCTGTTGTGCTAGGCTTGGGAACATCATCTAAATAGGGGGCCCCAGGCAGCTTTATTGTTTATTTCTGCCTAAATTAATTAATGGATTTTTCTTTTCATCAATTTTTATTAGTAATGACATAAAAAAAAAATACAGGAGTACCAGCATATTAAAACATTGATCTACAATGTAAAAAAAGAAGGCCTTTGAGTATAATACAACATACGGGAACACAAACCATAGCGAAATAGTGGCACCCCAAGGCATTAATGATAGCTACAAAGACAAACTTAACCACATGCAGGAAACTGGGCCCGGAACTAAGACCCATAAGGAATAACATATTATTTGCCACCACTCCTGGGAGGCCACGGAAGGCCCAAAGCCAAGAGAAAACTACAAGTCCCGGGTGCAGTGGGTTGCACACGTGGGCAAATTAATGGATTTATTATCATTATTATTAATGTATTAATTATGTATTAAATTATTACTCTGGTGTGGCTTTCATTCAGCAATTTAGCGCCTTGAGGCGATTCAGTTCGCATTTGCAGCGCTTTACAAATCATTCATTCATTCATTCAATTCAGGTGCGATTCAGGTGTGAATTTGCCACTTAAATCGCACCTGAACCGGACTGAAAAACACGCAGGACCCTTTTTTAAATCGCACTGCAACCAGCTCGCATGTACAGTGCCTTGAAAAAGTATGCACACCCTTTGACATTTTCCAAAATGTTACAAGAAAAAACGTAAATGTATTTTATTGGGATTTTATGTGGTAGACAAACACAAAGTGGCACATAATTGTGAAGTGAAAGGAAAATGATAAATGGTTTTCAACATTTTTTACAAATATGTGAAAAGTGTGGCGTGCATTTGTATTCAGCCCCCTTTACTCTGATACCCCTAAGTAAAATCTAGTGGATCCAATTGCCTTCAGAAGTCACCTAATTAGAAAATAGAGTCTACCTGTGTGTATTTTAACCTCTGTATAAATACAGCTGTTCTGTGAAGCCCTCAGAGGTTTGTTAGAGAACCTTAGTGAACAAACAGCATCATGAGGGCCAAGCAACACACCAGACAGGTCAGGGATAAAGTTGTGGAGAAGTTTAAACCAGGATTAGGGTATAAAAAAAATCCCAAGCTTTAAACATCTGACGGAGCACTGTTCAATCCATCATCTGAAAAAGGTAAGAGTACAGCACTACTGCAAACCTACCACAACATGGCCGTCCACCTAAACTGACAGGCCGGACAAGGAGAGCATTAATCAGAGAAGCAGCCAAAAGCCCATGGTAACTCTGGAGGAGCTGCAGAGATCCACAGCTCAGGTGGGAGAATCTGTCCACAGGACAACTATTAGTCGTGCACTCCACAAATCCGGCCTTTATGGAAGAGTGACAAGAAGAAAGCCATTGGTAAAAGAAAGCCATAAGAAGTCCTGTTTGCAGTTTGTGAGAAGCCATGTGGGGGACACAGCAAACATGTAGAAGAAGGTGCTCTGGTCAGATGAGACTAAAATGTAACTTTTTGGCCTAAAAGCAAAACGCAATGTGTGTTGGAAAACTAACACTGTAAATCACCCTTAACACACCATCTCCACCGTGAAACATGGTGATGGCAGCATCATGTCGTGGGGATGCTTTTCTTCAGCAGGAACAGGGAAGCTGGTCAAAGTTGATAGGAAGATGGATGGAGCCAAATACAGGGCAATCTTAGAAGAAAACCTGTTAGTCTGCAAAAGACTTGAGACTGGGGCGGAGGTTCATCTTCCAGCAGGACAATGACTCTAAACATACAGCCAGAGCTACAATGGAATGGTTTAGATCAGGGGTCTCCAAACCCCGGCCCGTGGGCCACATCTGGCCCGCGGGTGTGTTTTGTCCGGCCCCCAGCTTGCCCAGACTCCGTCAACACAGCACTGCCGATCTGCTGGCTTTTAAAAGCAGCTGCTGTTATCAGCAGTATATGTCTGGCAGGTCCAGGACAAAAAGCCACTCCCTGCACACCCTCCCGTGCTGCCAGAGGATTGGCTGCCAAGCTGAGCTGAGGATTGGCTGTTAGGAGGTGACGTCATCAGAGCAGCACCTCCCGGCTTCCCGCCCGTTGTTTGCATTAGGAATCCTTCCACCTTACAGCCTGCGTGTGTAGCAGTGGGCAGGAGTCGGGAGGTGCAGGAGAGCTGAAGTCGGCTCCTACAGTGAAGAAGTCGGCTTGTACAGGCAAGCGTCAAATGGGCATAAATCTGCACACATACATCTGCTGGGGACACTGATAATGGGGAAATCTATGCTGGGGACACTGATAATGGGGAAATCTATGCTGGGGACACTGATAATGGGGACATCTATGCTGGGGACACTGATAATGGGGACATCTATGCTGGGGACACTGATAATGGGCACATCTATGCTGGGGACATCTATGCTTGGGACACTGATAATGGCGACATCTATGCTGGGGACACTGATAATGGGGACATCTATGCTGGGGACACTGATAATGGAGACATATATGCTGGGGACACTGATAATGGGCACATCTAAGCTGGGGACACTGATAATGGGGACATCTATGCTGGGGACACTGATAATGGAGACATATATGCTGGGGACACTGATAATGGGAACATCTATGCTGGGGACACTGATAATGGGGACATCTATTCTGGGGACACTGATAATGGGGACATCTATGCTGGGGACACTGATAATGATGAAATCTATGCTGGGGACATATATGCTGGGGATACTGATAATGGGGACATCTATGCTGGGGAAACTGATAATGGGGACATCTATGCTGGGGACACTGATAATGGTGACACTGATAATGGGGATATATATGCTGGGGACACTAATGATGGGGAAAACTCTACTGGGGACACTGATAATGGGGAAAACTATGCTGGGGACACTGATAATGGGGAAAACTATGCTGGGGACACTCATAATGGGGACAGGATATCAGTGGGGACACTGATAATGGGGACAACTATGCTGGGGACACTGATAATGGGTAAACTCTGCTGGGGACACTGATAATGGGGACACTAATAATGGGAGACTCTGATGAGGACACAGATATGGGGGTCATTGATATTGGAGAGATTCTGATGGGGACAAAAACGCGCAGATGTTTTCGGCCCCCGAATACTTGTAAAATCTACAATGTGGCCCTTGTGTTGAAAAGTTTGCAGACCCCTGGTTTAGATCAAAGTATATTCATGTGTTGGAATGTCCCAGTCAATGTCCAGACCTAAATCCAATTACGAATCTGTGGCAAGACTTGAAAATTGCTGTTCACAGACACACTCCATCCAATCTGACAGAGCTTGAGCTATTTATCAAAAAAGAATGGGCAAAAATGTCACTCTCTAGATGTGCAATTGCAGCGAAAGGTGGTTCTACAAAGTATTGACTCAGGGGGGCTGAATACAAATGCACGCCACGCTTTTCAAATATTTATTTGTAAAACAATTTGAAAACCATTTATCATTTTCCTTCCACTTCATAATTATGTGCAACTTTGTGTTGGCCTATCACATAAAATCCCAATAAAATACATAATTTTCCATTTTTTTATTTACACAACTATGAAAAAGCAAAAAGTATATGGACTTTTGGTGAATTATATGTGTTCTTACCATTTCTTCCCAGTGGAGGCCAAACATCTGGAAAAGAACGTCTTTGTGGTGGCAGTCAGCAGATGGGTATCATGCTGCAAAAAGATAAGCACTTCCAAGTATTATAATGTATATGAATTTTGGTGTATTTTATGCTTTTCGCACTGATCTGCAGCTTTGAAATTGCTCTGAAGTAGTGCGTTTTCAAAGCCACACCAGTGTGATCCAGGGCTTAGTGTCACTTTAAAGTGCTTCTAAAGGCTGAAAGTGTTTTAGCTTCATGCATTCTGTGCATGAAGCTAAAAAACCTTCTGTGTGCAGCAGCTCCCACTAATAGCTACCTGAGCTACTTCTTGATCCAGCGATGTGCACGAGAGCATCGGCTCTGGGGGACTCTCCCTCCTCATTGGCGCACAGGAGCACCAGTTGGGGACCCAAAAAAAGGGGGATTTTTATTTTAATTCTTGGATCTTGCATATGCCATCATGCTGGGGGTTGTGTTTTTTTTTTTTTTTTTTTTTTTTTTTTTTTTTTTTAGAAAGTAATAAAAATATTTCTTCTATAGCTCGTCTTCATGGTGGCAGTCAGCAGATGGGTAGAAAAAAGATAAGTACTTCTAAGTATTATAATGTACAGTATCTCACAAAAGTGAGTACACCCCCTCACATTTTTGTAAATATTTTATTATATCTTTTAATGTGAGAACACTGAAGAAATTACACTTTGTTATAATGTAAAGTAGTGAGCATACAGCTTGTATAACAGTGCAAATTTTCTGTCCACTCAAAATAACTCAACACACAGCCACTAATGTCTAAACTGCTGGCAACAAAAGTGAGTACACCCCTAAGTGAAAAAGTCAAAATTGGGCCCAATTAGCCATTTTCCCTCCCTGGTGTCATGTGACTTGTTGGTGTTACATGGTCTCAGGTGTGAATGGGGAGCAGGTGTGTTAAATTTGGTGTTATCACTCTCACTCTCTCATACTGGTCACTGGAAGTTCAACATGGCACCTCATGGCAAAGAACTCTCTGAGGATCTGAAAAAAAGAATTGTTGCTCTACATAAAGATGGTCTAAGCTATGAGAAGATTGCCAAGACCCTGAAACTGAGCTGCAGCATGGTGGCCAAGACCATATAGCGGTTTAACAGGACAGGTTCCACTCAGGCCTTGCCATGGTCGACCAAAGAAGTTGAGTGCACGTGCTCAGCGTCATATCCAGAGGTTGTCTTTGGGAAATAGACGTATGAGTACTGCCAGCATTGCTGCAGAGGTTGAAGAGGTGGGGGGGGGGTCAGCCTGTCAGTGCTCAGACCATACGTCGCACACTGCATCAAATTGGTCTGCATGGCTGTCATCCCAGAAGGAATCCTCTTCTAAAGATGACGCACACGAAAGCTTGCAAACAGCTTGCTGAAGACAAGCAGACTAAAGACATGGATTATTGGAACCATGTCCTGTGGTCTGATGAGACCAAGATAAACTCATTTGGTTCAGATGGTGTCAAGTGTGTGTGGCGGCAACCAGTTGAGGAGTACAAAAACAAGCGTGTCTTGCCTACAGTCAATCATTGTGGTGGGAGTGTCATGGTCTGGGGCTGCATGAAGGCTGCCGGCACTGGGAAGCTACAGTTCATTGAGGGAACCATGAATACCAACATGTGCTGTGACATACTGAAGCAGAGCATGATCCCCTCCCTTTGGAGACTGGGCCACAAGTCAGTATTCGAACATGAAAACGACCCCAAACACACCTCCAAGACGACCACTGCCTTGCTAAAGAAGCTGAGGGTAAAGGTGATGGACTGGCCAATCATGTCTCCAAACCTAAACCCTATTGAGCATCTGTGGGGCATCCTCAAACGGAAAGTGGAGGAGAGCAAGGTCTCTAACATCCACCAGCTCTGTGATGTCGTCATGGAGGAGTGGAAGAGGACTCTAGTGGCAACCTGTGAAGCTCTGGTGAAGTCCAAGAGGGTTAGGGCAGTGCTGGAAAATAGTGGTGGTGACACAAAATATTGACACTTTGGGCCCAATTTGGACATTTTCAATCAGGGGTGTACTCACTTTTGTTGCCAGCGGTTTAGACATTAATGGTTGTGTGTTGAGTTATTTTGAGGGGACAGCAAATTTACACTGTTATACGAGCTGTACACTCACTACTTTACATTGTAGCAAAGTGTCATTTCTTCAGTGTTGTCACATAAAAAAATATAATAAAATATTTACAAAAATGTGAGGGTGTACTTACTTTTGTGAGATACTGTATATGAATTTTGGTGTATTTTATGCTTTTCGCACTGATCTGCAGCTTTGAAACTGTGGAGTAAGCTGAGAACTGTTCGTGTTGCAAATAGTTGAATACAATTGCTGTTAGTGTTAGTAACTACTCCAAGACTGTTCCCATAGAAGGCAGTGGTCCTACCTATACAGAAGTGGTGTCCGGCTGGAGGCCTTCACCTGTATAGCTGTCTTTCTATAGAAGTCTCAGAGTCTGCTGATTTTTTTTTTTTTTTTTTTAAGTTATTTTTATTGTAATTTCAAGGTAAATATAACAACAAAACAGAGCCTATTGGGCATACCCAGGCTCGGTCATAAGAACTACACACTAATACAAAAAAACACAAAAGAAAAAAAAAGAAAACCCCACACATATACATATATAAATATATATATATATATATATATATATATATATATATATATATATATATATATATTCTAACTAAACTACTGTACGCTCAACCACCTGCACAGAATATTCAAAGTAGTACCTCTAAATCCATGTATATCCTGTATTGCCCACTTTAGTCAATCACAGAGTCTGCTGATTAACATTGCATCTGCTTAAGGGTGTCTTGGCCCTAGCCCTCTCTCCCCCAGTTTTGTTCAATTGACAATAAATCTCTTTTTGCATTCTAAAGGTGTCTGGCGCCCACCATTTCATCTTGCATTACACTCACCATACCTTGCAACCCACTGTACACAGAAGGATGTCAGCTGTCCCTGACGCTGGAGGTCACCATTAGGCCTCAGGGGCCCCGGGACTTTACTACACTTTATTATTCTATTTTATTCTGTTCTTTATTTTTCTATTAAATCCCTTTTTTTTCTATTCTATTTTGTATCCTGTTCTGTTTTTCTATTTGAAAATTCAAATTTGATGTAAAAAAATATTCAAATTCAATTAGAAAACTATTCAAATTCGAAATTTTGTCTGAAATTTAGATTTGGTATTTCAGATTTATTTAAATTCATTACTATTATAATTTGTAAATTTGGAATAAATTCGAATTTCTGAATAACAAAAAATGTGTGCGAATTTAAATTCATAATGAAACGAAGCGCACGTGTCTAATGTCAAACCCAGCCCAAAGCCTGAGGATCCAGGCCCTTATTGTGGTAGACTATATTGTGATGAAGTGAAAACTTTTGTCTAAAGCTTATAGACAACCATACACACTGCAGTCTGATACTACAATCTCCTTTAGGCTCGGTTCACACTTGTGCCATGCGGGAAACCCTGTGAATCCAGTGCGGGTTCCCGCATCCCACCTGAATCGCCAGCGGTTTACACTGCCCTCTGCGAACTGCTGCGGGTTTTCAATACAAAATGAATGAAGCCCAGATCGCAATGCGAACTGTGAATTTAGACAGAAATCGGATTGCATGGGTGTGAACACCTATGCGATTTGATTCCAGTGTAAACCAAAAAAAGGGTCCTGTATTATTTTGGTTCGAATGCAATGCAAATTCAGCTATACAATCTGTATGGCTGAATTTGCATTGCACAGACACCGCATGTGATCTGCACAGAAATAAGGTGCAAATCACATGTGATGATTGACATGGCTATAGTGTGAACCAAGCCTAAGATCTACCAACAACCATGTAGTACTAGGGTCTGCCTGGCTAGATACAGATTGATAGGGTAGGGCCTCATATATAATATAGTATGGATGAACAATAAAAATTGTACAATCAGATTGTAATGTGTATGGGAACCATTAGGAAGATTTTTTTTTTTTTTTTTTAATTAACATTTTTTATAAGTGCAATTGAGCTTCTGTTCTATCCTTGTTTTATTATTCTACATGTCCTCTTCTTTCAGAAGATGTTTCCTGTGATTTAACATGGAACCAAAGGCAAAATGTATTTTTTTTTTTTTTTTCATTTTTCATACTGGGGCGTCGCTATTTTTAGCGACGCTTTACCGCCGTTTTAGCGATGCTTTTCGGCTGCTGGTAGGGAGCTTTTAACCCCCGCTAGCGGCGGAAAAGGGGTTAAAAGCGGCGGCGCTGCCCATTGATTTCAATGGGCAGGGGTGCTTTAGCAGTGGTGTATACACCGCTCCTAAAGCGCTTCAAAGATGCTGCTTGCAGGACTTTTTTTGATGTCCTGCCAGCGCACTGCTCCGGTGTGAAAGCACTCAGGGTTTCACATTGGAGTGACAGGAGAGGCTCTTTACAGGCGCTATGCAGGCGCTATATTTACCGCTATAGTGCCTATAAAGTGCCTCAGTGTGAAAAGGGTCTAAGGGACAGGTATAACCCCTGTCAGTTTATTTATTTATTTTTTGCTATTTGTTTCTTATTGGGTCAATTCCCTTCACTTCCTTTCCCATAACCAAAACAGGAAGTGAGAGGAAATGTAGGGTTGTCACCACACTAGTGTCCCCATTGGAAGATTTCTGATTCCTATTGTGGGGACACTTTTGGTGATGAGAGACACAGACAGCTAGAAAAACCTGACAGGCATTCTAATCGGTTGCCACTCTATCCAAAATTATATTAAAAAAAAGCTTTACCATTAATTTAGTCAGTCATTTTAAAGACAAAATAATTATTTTTCTTACATGCTTTTCAGAAGAACATTTACATTGCATTTGCTGTGTCTTTTCAGTGAAAACAAAATAAATGATAGCTTTATTTGTGAGCCGCACTTCCCAGCTTGCAGCCCTCACTGACATGTAATATAAAGAAGAAGCAGCAGGAGGCGCTGTGAGGAAACACATGGCTGCAGATCTCCTGGTAGAGTGTGATGGCTGAGTGACGTAATACGAGCGACAGAGGTCAGAGGGACGGGGAGAGCAGAGTGGAGAGACTGGGCAAGTGAGGAGTGCAGTGTGGAGGGGTTATGGTGTACATGGCAATGAGGGGGTTATTTTGTACATGACAATGAGGGGGTTATGGTGTACATGACAATGAGGGAGTTATGGTGTACATGACAATGAGGGAGTTATGGTGTACATGACAATGAGGGGGTTATGGTGTACATGACAATGAGGGGGTTATGGTGTACATGACAATGAGGGGGTTATGGTGTACATGACAATGAGGGGGTTATGGTGTACATGGCAATGAGGGGGTTATTTTGTACATGACAATGAGGGGGTTATGGTGTACATGACAATGAGGGAGTTATGGTGTACATGACAATGAGGGGGTTATGGTGTACATGGCAATGAGGGGGTTATTTTGTACATGACAATGAGGGGGTTATGGTGTACATGACAATGAGGGAGTTATGGTGTACATGACAATGAGGGGTCTATGGTGTACATGACAATGAGGGGGTTATGGTGTACATGACAATGAGGGGGTTATGGTGTACATGACAATGAGGGGGTTATGGTGTACATGACAATGAGGGGGTTATGGTGTACATGACAATGAGGGGGTTATGGTGTACATGACAATGAGGGGGTTATGGTGTACATGACAATGAGGGGGTTATGGTGTACATGACAATGAGGGGGTTATGGTGTACATGGCAATGAGGGGGTTCTGGTGTACATGACAATGAGGGAGTTATGGTGTACATGACAATGAGGGGGTTATGGTGTACATGGCAATGAGGGGGTTATGGTGTACATGACAATGAGGGGGTTATGGTGTACATGACAATGAGGGAGTTATGGTGTACATGACAATGAGGGGGTTATGGTGTACATGGCAATGAGGGGGTTATGGTGTACATGACAATGAGGGAGTTATGGTGTACATGACAATGAGGGGGTTATGGTGTACATGACAATGAGGGGGTTATGGTGTACATGACAATGAGGGGGTTATGGTGTACATGACAATGAGGGGGTTATGGTGTACATGACAATGAGGGGGTTATGGTGTACATGACAATGAGGGGGTTATGGTGTACATGACAATGAGGGAGTTATGGTGTACATGGCAATGAGGGGGTTATGGTGTACATGGCAATGAGGGAGTTATGGTGTACATGACAATGAGGGGGTTATGGTGTACATGACAATGAGGGGGTTATGGTGTACATGACAATGAGGGGGTTATGGTGTACATGACAATGAGGGAGTTATGGTGTACATGGCAATGAGGGGGTTATGGTGTACATGACAATGAGGGGGTTCTGGTGTACATGACAATGAGGGGGTTCTGGTGTACATGACAATGAGGGGGTTCTGGTGTACATGACAATGAGGGAGTTATGGTGTACATGACAATGAGGGGGGCTGTGTGCGTCTTGTGTATGGAGCTGGCTAGTTCCTTATGCTGTGTATCACAGTGAGATCTGCTTCTTGTCACCACCATGTGATAATCTTCTGCTATAGTATATACATCCCACTAAGAGTCTATTCATATTCTATTCTATTATTGTACTTTAGGTATAAAGATGTATTAATGAGATAATAAAGGTGTCCTTGTGAGTAGTAATCGGTACACAGCATCCATTCATCATTGCAGATTAAAGCTCTGCTTACATTTTGCCTTCCCAATCAACATACTAATGCTGACCGCTCTTCCCCCACCTCATCCAATCAGGGAATGCCTTCATCTATCCATTGAAAATCATGCATGATGTTCTTTGATTGGTGCCAGTACTAAGTGACCCCCCCCCCCCCCCTGTAGTCCGAATACAGAGCGGGAAGGCACTCGTGCCCCAGAAGATAGCAGTGATTACTGTAGCAGCACAGACTAGGAGCGGTTAGTATTTCCGGAATGTAAATAGGAAGGAGTGATGGGAGCGACGGTGGCGCCTGATGGTAAAGGGCTCTCACCAAGCTCCCTAAACTTCATGCCTTTCTGCCTGGAGTGGGGGCTGCTGTGGTCGGGGTCGCTGGTCAGGTTTGGTCCTGAAAGCCTATGGTGTATGTGCCCCTGGAGTGGCAGTCCAGGGGTGCCAAAAAATCACTGTGAGTGAGGGTCGCTTTGATTTCAGGCACCACGGTCACTGCACCATATGACACGCTTTTTAGCACCTGCCTCTTGGGCCAGGCCTTTTGGCTAGGACCAGAGGAATTTTTTATTCCTGGCCAGAGGGCCAGGTCATTGTTTTACACAATGGCCACCTTTTCACTCTCCTCTCCACTTATTCCTTCCCCACTTTATTTTATTTAATGCCTATGTTTGTCACTTTTTGTATTTTTGTGTTGTACATGGTTTGTTGCACTGTGTGATGAGTAGGGTTGCAGGTCCTCGGGCCTGCCCTGAAAGTCTTGGGAAGGAGTGGACATGGCCTTTTGGCTTGGTTCGCCCTCTCTCATGGGGTCTCCCTTTTGGGGGAGCCCCACCTAGTACTTGGGTGGGTCTGTTTTCGGCAGGCCCTCCAGAGAACGGGGTTCGTCTGGTTTTGGCCAGATGGACCAAGTGTAAGTACCCTTGTCCCAGTCTTGAGCCTAACGCCCCGGGGGATTCAGGGCAAGGCCCACTGATTTTAGAGGGCTTGTGTACCCGTTGCACTTTTTTGTGTTTCACTCTTTGTGTGTGCACATTTTTTTTGGCACCGGGTGAAGTTTTTGGGTGTGTTTACAGGCCATAGGCTTTCAAATAAAAAAAAAACAAAAAAAAACAGCACAGACTAGTACAGTGATTGTCAGCTGCCCTGTAAAGTATAAGACTTGCATGTTGGTCCAAAATAACTACAGTGCATCCGGAAAGTATTCACTTTTTTTCCACATTTTGTCACTCAGCACCCTTCTGCATCGCTGCAAGTCCTTTTCATGTCTGGAAACAACATTACAGTGACTGGCCAGACCAGGTATGAACTTTACAGCATACAGTGCATCCGGAAAGTATAAATAGCGCTTCACTTTTTCCACATTTTGTTATCTTACAGCCTTATTCCAAAATGGATTCAATTCAATATTTTCCTCAAAATTCTACAAACAACCCCATAATGATAACGTGAAAGAAGTTTGTTTGAAATCTTTGCAAATCTATTGAAATCGAAAAAGATTCCCATGTACATAAGTATTCACAGCCTTTGCTCAATACCTTGTTTTGGCACTAATTACAGCCTCAAGTCTTCTTTAGTATAATGTAGTGATGCACCGAATGGTTTTTTTGGGGCTGAAACTGATACCGAAAATAAATCTTTGATCCCGAATACCAAAACCGATACCGAAAGTGACTGTTTTTAAAAATATTTTTATACAGGAGATGGTCAGAGACTGCAGAGATGGTACAGGAGATGGTCAGAGACTGCAGAGATGGTACAGGAGATGGTCAGAGACTGCAGAGATGGTACAGGAGATGGTCAGAGACTGCAGAGATGGTACAGGAGATGGTCAGAGACTGCAGAGATGGTACAGGAGATGGTCAGAGACTGCAGAGATGGTACAGGAGATGGTCAGAGACTGCAGAGATGGTACAGGAGATGGTCAGAGACTGCAGAGATGGTACAGGAGATGGTCAGAGACTGCAGAGATGGTACAGGAGATGGTCAGAGACTGCAGTGATGGTACAGGAGATGGTCAGACAGCAGTGATGGTACAGGAGATGGTCAGACTGCAGACATGGTACAGGAGATGATCAGAGACTGCATAGTACAGGAGAAGATCAGAGACTGCATAGTACAGGAGAAGATCAGAGACTGCATAGTACAGGAGAAGATCAGAGACTGCATAGTACAGGAGAAGATCAGAGACTGCATAGTACAGGAGAAGATCAGAGACTGCATAGTACAGGAGAAGATCAGAGACTGCATAGTACAGGAGAAGATCAGAGACTGCATAGTACAGGAGAAGATCAGAGACTGCATAGTACAGGAGAAGATCAGAGACTGCATAGTACAGGAGAAGATCAGAGACTGCATAGTACAGGAGAAGATCAGAGACTGCATAGTACAGGAGATGATCAGAGACTGCATAGTACAGGAGATGAACAGAGACTGCAGACATAGTACAGGAGATGATCAGAGACTGCAGACATATTACAGGAGATGATCAGAGACTGCAGACATATTACAGGAGATGGTCAGAGACTGCAGACATATTACAGGAGATTGTCAGAGACTGCAGACATATTACAGGAGATTGTCAGAGACTGCAGACATATTACAGGAGATGGTCAGAGACTGCAGACATGGTGCAGGAGATGGTCAGAGACTGCAGACATGGTACAGGAGATGGTCAGAGACTGCAGACATGGTACAGGAGATGGTCAGAGACTGCAGACATGGTACAGGAGATGGTCAGAGACTGCAAACATGGTACAGGAGATGGTCAGAGACTGCAGACATGGTACAGGAGATGGTCAGAGACTGCAGACATGGTACAGGAGATGGTCAGAGACTGCAGGCATGGTACAGGAGATGGTCAGAGACTGCAGGCATGGTACAGGAGATGGTCAGAGACTGCAGGCATGGTACAGGAGATGGTCAGAGACTGCAGGCATGGTACAGGAGATGGTCAGAGACTGCAGGCATGGTACAGGAGATGGTCAGAGACTGCAGGCATGGTACAGGAGATGGTCAGAGACTGCAGACATGGTACAGGAGATGGTCAGAGACTGCAGACATGGTACAGGAGATGGTCAGAGACTGCAGACATGGTACAGGAGATGGTCAGAGACTGCAGACATGGTACAGGAGATGGTCAGAGACTGCAGACATGATACAGGAGATGGTCAGAGACTGCAGACATGGTACAGGAGATGGTCAGAGACTGCAGACATGGTACAGGAGATGGTCAGAGACTGCAGACATGGTACAGGAGATGGTCAGAGACTGCAGACATGATACAGGAGATGGTCAGAGACTGCAGACATGGTACAGGAGATGGTCAGAGACTGCAGACATGGTACAGGAGATGGTCAGAGACTGCAGACATGGTACAGGAGATGGTCAGAGACTGCAGAAATGGTACAGGAGATGGTCAGAGACTGCAGAAATGGTACAGGAGATCAATGCAGCCTCACAAGTGCCCATCATATGCAGCCTGCCAGTGCCCAGCAACCTGCCAGTGCCCATCATTTGCAGCCTGCCTGTGCCTCACCAGTGCTCAGCAGCCTACCAGTGCCTGTCATGCAGCCTGCCTGTGCCTCACCAGTGCATATAAACATACACATAAAACACGCGCGCACACACACATATATAAAAACACACATGCATACAAACATATATAGACAGCCTTTTTAAAAATTGGCAGCTGCAGCTCTGTACCTTCAATCTTCATGCCGGGTACTGCACTGTTGGGGGAAGCAGAGAGCACAGCACACACTGCTAGACACCTCACTCTTTCACTTTCAGAGTAAACAGCGTGACCGGGGTCCTGCACAGCTGATTTACACATCGGCTGAGGATCCATATGCAGCCACCGCTCGGGGAGAGAGAGACATTACACAGAGCCCCCACAGGCCGCCTGCAGCATGGACGAGGAGGGAGGGGAGAAGGAGAGAGTGAGGGCAGGCGCTCCAGAATGACACCCCCGTGATGTGCGGCACCAGGGGCGGGGCCCCGCCCCATTTTCGGCGCCATTATCAGCAAGAATTCTCTTTCTGCTTTTTGCCGAACGGGCCATTTTCGGCTGATATGTTTCGGTGGACAAAATTTCGGTGCATCCCTAGTATAATGCTAAAACTTGGCACACCTATTTTTGAGCAGTTTCTCCCATTCTTCTTTGCAGGACCTCTTAAGCTCTGTCAGGTTGGATGGGAAATGTCGGTGCACAGCCATTTTCAGATCTCTCAATCGGGTTCAAGTTTGGGCTCTGGCTGGGCCACTCAAGGACATTCATAGAGTTGTCCCATAGCCACTTAGCTGTGTGCTTAGGGTCATTGTCCTGTTGGAAGATGAACCTTTGAGCCAGTCTGAGGTCCAGAGCACTCTGGGGCAGATTTCCATCAAGAATGTCGCTGTATATTGCTGCATTAATCTTTCCCTCAATCCTGACTAGGCTCCCAGTTGCTGCCGCTGAAAAACATCCCCACAGTATGATGCTGCCACCACTATGCTTCACTGTAGGGATGGTAATGGCCAGGTGATGAGCAGTGCCTGGTTTCCTCCAGACATGACGCTTGCCATTCAGGCCAAAGAGTTCAAGGTTTGTTTTTTGATCTGAATTTTGTTTCTCATGGTCTGAGAATCCTTCAAGCGCCTTTTGGCAAACTCCAGGCAGGCTGTCGTGTGCCTTTTACTGGGGAGTGGCTTCCGTCTGGCCACTCTAGCATACAGGCCTGATTGGTGGAGTGCTGCAGAGATGGTTGTTCTACTCTCTCCACAGAGAAATGCTGGAGCTCTGTCAGAGTGACCATCGGGTTCTTGGTCACCTCCCTGACCAAGGCCCTTCTCCCCCGATCGCTCAGTTTGGCTGGGCGATCTGCTCTAGGAAGAGTCCTGGTGGTTCAAAACTTCTTTCATTTATGGATGATGGAGGCCAACGTGCTTACTGGGACCTTCAATGCTGCAGAAATGTTTCTGTACCCTTCCCCAGATCTGTGTCTCGATACAATCCTGTCTCAGAGGTCTACAGACAATTCCTTGGACTTCATGGCTTGGTTTGTGCTCTGACATGCATGGTTAACTGTGGGACCTTATATAGACAGATGTGTGCCTTTCCAAATCGTGTCCAAATCAGCTGAATTTACCACAGGTGGACTCCAAGTTCTAGAAACATCTCAAGGATGATCAGTGGGAACAGGATGCAGGAAGAAAAGAACGGCTGCACACCACAGGAACATTCCAACGATTTTATTCCAAAAATAGCAAATGACAGCCAACAAAGACAGTGTCCGAACCCAGGAGGTGACGCGTGCGTTTCACACTGACCTCAGTGCTTTTTCAAACAAAGGAAACATGATGCACCTGAGCTAAATTTTGAGTGTCATGGCAAAGGCTGTGAACACTTATGTACATTACTTATGTGATTATTTTTATTTTTTTTAATAAATTCACTAAGATTTAAACAAACTTCTTTCATGTTGTCAATGTGGCGTATTATTTGTAGAATTTTGAGGAAAATATTGAACTGAATCTATTTTGGAATAAGGCTGTAACATAACATAAAATGTGGAAAAAGTGAAGCGCTGTGAATACTTTCCGGATGCACTGTATGCTGTAAAGTTCATACCTGGTCTGGCCAGTCTCTGTAATGTTCTTCCAGACATGAAAAGGACTTGCAGCGATGCAGAAGTGTGCTGAGTAAATTGGTGAAGGCCAGATGCTTCATCCCACACTGCTGATGTTAGAATTCTCCCTGTCCTTGGTTTGGGATTTTTGAGGTGCTGATTGCAATAACCTATAGCAGCCAATCCAAAATTATTATATATTAACTTTCTTCCACAACATTTTATTCAAAGAGTGGCTTCTAGTGCTGTACACTTTAACCCTCCTATATATGATCACTGAGCTCTTTTCATTGCACATTTTTATGCTCTTATTATTGTCCTCACTCTGCTAAATCCAATGGTTACAGATAATCTTATGTTATAGGGCTCTCTAATTGTGAGCTAATGGTTAGGACATTGTAGCAATGCATGATAAAACATGTGAATTGGTACTCCATGCACTTATTAGTATATTGTGGAGGCAGACATTTTGAATAACACCGCTGTGTACATGCGGAGTGCAGCACATCATGACACAAAAGTATGCAGACGGAACTAGATTTTCACGTGTTGTACTTTGCAACCCACTAAGTTTAGCAAACACAATCTACCTCAATGCAGAAAAATGTGTGTGTTGAAGCACACTGCATCCTACTACCCTGTTTCCCCTAAAATAAGCCCTACCCCGAAAATAAAACCTAGTTTTATTTTCGGGGATTGCTGCAATATAAGCCCTACCCCGAAAATAAGCCCTTGTTAAAGTCGTTGTAAAAACATGTAATCCGTTTTGTAAAAAAGATTATATATTGTGTAGTGTGTCTCCTTTTGTAACTTTATTGTGGAATATATTTTATTTACAGGACCACTGGGCGCTCACGTGACCTGCCAGAGATCTTCTCCTCTCCTCCAGGCTGACATCAACGGCCTCTCCTGTAGTGCTCTGAGCGCACATTGACGCTGTAAATAGGGTATTTTCCACAATAAAGGTATGAACAAGCTCTAATCCAACCCAAGGAAACAAATTCTTGAAATGCCAAGTAAAATGTCTGAAATCTTCATCCATAGGTGTAATTACATGTATGATATATCCACCTCATTCTATCTAATTATGCCCTTGATCGTTGACAACAAAGTTGTATATACCTTCTAAGGCTTGTTCACATGTGTGACTATTATTACTGCTTCTCTGAAAAGTGATCTGCAGTGGATCACTTCACAGGGCATTTAACAGGCAAGAAGGAGGCGATCTGTTGCCTTCTCACCACCTGTTTTAACCCCCAAAATGCCAACCAACATGCACATTGCATTTACTTGAATGAGTCGAGATCGGCAGGGGTTCTGCCCACTGAATCCAAGATGCTGTTTTACTTTGGCCACAAAGCAAAGCATCCCGGTTGCAGCATGTGTACAGCTCTGAGAGGCTGTATTTCTGTGTCTAGGTGGACAGGCAGGGGACAGTAAAGCCGCGTCTTAACTGCTTGCTTTTACCACCCCTTGGTTGCCTGTGTGTACAAGTCCTTAAAGGGATCCTGTGAGAAGGGAAATATGTGAACTGCAATCACTGATTTGTTTTTAAATACACAACCTCCAGAACTGTAACCACAAATCCTGCATTGAGAAAGGCAATTTAGACTTTTGCCATCTGCAGGTTCCACATTTTTATAGTCACAGGTTTTTATTTTAGCTTCCCACAAGGCTGTCACCTGAAAACTTGTAAAGTGATATGTAGCTCTGAGGGAAAGCTTTACACCAGGGATATGCAATTAGCGGACCTCCAGCTGTTGCAAAACTACAAGTCCCATCATGCCTCTGGGTGTCATGCTTGTGGCTGTCAGTCTTGCTATGCCTCATAGGACTTGTAGTTCTGCAACAGCTGGAGGTCCGCTAATTGCATATCCCTGTGCTACACCATCAAATGGGCAGCAGAAGGTTAGTCTTTCCAGGAGGTGTTTTAAAGCCTTGCTTAGTAGAGCTGCAAGGAATCATGGGCAATTATCAAAATCAGGTATATTGAGTTGAGTTTAAACTGGTGTATTTATTTATCTTATTTTTTTTATTTTATTTTTAGATCACGTTTGTCCTATCGCCATGTCTGGCGTACGTGCTTCTGTCCAAGCCAAATGGATTGTAGGAAAAGTGATTGGCACAAGTATGGCAAAAACAGCAAAAGTCAGAGTGACAAGAATGGTGCTAGATAACTACTTACTAAAGGTAAATATGTGGTTTTTTTTTTTTTTTTTTTTACTCTCTCACCTGATGTAGTTTGTTGGGATGTTGTCTGTGTACATTGTAAATATTGAAAACTCATACTGATTATTTAGATAATACAGATGCCCAGTAAAAGGATATTGTATTTTATTACAGGTGTTTATATAGCACCAATGATTTAGTTAGAGCTTTATAATGTACATTCACATTAGTTCCTGCCCTCAAGGAGCTTAGTCTAAGGCCCCTATCTCAAATGTGTACTATAAAGTGCTCCCTACAAAACACTTAGATACTCTGCTCTTTGCTGCACTGCCCTGTAGTAGTAGATTAAAATGAGTGTCAGATTCTTTGATGCCACTTCCATACTGTGGTTGCCCCCCAATGACCCGTACATATACACATTAGAAATGTAGACTCAATCAAAGCACTTAGTGCAAAGGGGAACCGAAGTCCAATACTCCTCTTCTCGGGTCCTCCTTTGCCGATCCTGACTCTCATCACCCGCCCCCCCGCCAAGTGCCCCAATAGCAGGCTGTTTGAAATGGGAGCACTTGTGTGGGCTTCTTCCTTAGAAGCTCTTTGTGTCCATTACAAACAGAGCGTGCTTCGGTCCTGCCCCCTGCTCTCTCCTTACGGGCCGTGTTAGCAGCAGGAGCCAATGACTCCCGCTGCTGCCTCTCTGTTCAATAAGGAGCGAGCCTTTGCTCTTGGGCACAGTGCTGAATTGAAATCGAGCTCTGGTAAGTATGGGGGGGGGGGGGGCTGCATACAGAAGTTGTTTTGGCTTAATGCAGAGCATGCATTAAGGTAAAAACCTTATGCCTTTGGAACCACTTTACTTAAGGCTGGCCCCTTGCAGGTAGAGCATTGTAAACCATTAAAAATAAGTGCATTTAGCTTTCACGCCTAAGCTTATTTCTGACATTTGTTGCTTACAAGTTAAAATCAGTATATTTTTCTAGAAAATTGCTAAAGACTAAATACTAAAATGGTGATCATTGCAATATTTTATTGCAATATTTTATGTCACACGGTACTTGCGCAGCGGTCTTTCAAACACATATTTTTTAGGGGGGAAAAAGGACATTTTCATGAAAAAAAAAAAAAAACAGCAAAGTTAGCCCAATTATTTTTTTTTTTGTATAATGTGAAAGATGATGTTACGCCAAGTAAATAGATACCTAACATGTCATGCTTTGAAATTGCGAAAACTCACAGAATGGCGACAAACTACGAAAACTACGCAAAAATCTAAAAAATGTAACGGTTACCAGGTTAGAGTTACAGAGGAGGTCTTTTTCTACATCTTTTATTTACATTTTGCGGGTGCGACTTACGTATGTGTTTTCTTTGTTGACAGGGGGGCGCTTTAAAAATGTATTTATTTATTTTTACATTGTCCCTTTTAAACAAAAAATAAGAAAACTTTGATCACTTTTATCGCTGTCACAAGGAATGTAAACATCCCTTGTGACAGTAATAGGCTGTAACAGGTACTCTTTATGTACTTAAAAGTATTCATATCGCCAAAATTGGAGATTCTGAATACTGTCATTTTTTTTAAGGTCTGTACCATTGGCAGTCGAGTAAACCGGAAGTGACGTTGCTTCCGGGATTTTACATCGGAGACCCGATCAAAGTCAAATCCGGTGGGACGAGAGGCCCAGGAAGAGCCGCAAAAGGTGGCGGGAGGGGGACGCTCCCTCCCGCTCCTTTAGTGATAACGACCGATGCAGCTAAAAGCCGCTCGGCTGTTATCCTAAAGAGCCAACCGCCCACTCTAAAAAAACGGTACCAGGGTGATGCTTGCAGCTGCAGACATCATTACGGTTTAACCCCCTCAAGCCATGAATGCAAATTTGCGGTGGGCATGAAGGGGTTAAAATCAAGTAATGCACTCACTCTGCTTTGCACATGTTCCATTGCTCTCTATTCTCAGCACTGTGCCTAAAATCACAGGCACTAGAGGCTGATCTGCTGTCAACATTAGGATTTAAGGGGGAATAAAGCAACAGGAATGACACAGGCTGTGTGTAAGGGACACAGATTAGGGAGATAGAAAATATAAGCCGGATAAACTGTTAGAATTGTACATATTGTAATTGAAGAAAGTGACACACAGTTTTTGAGACCAAAGAGAGGGTGAGAGATTCCAATAAGGAAGTGACTACTCTGGGCTTCAACAAAATGGTGGCCTCTGGCAAAAGGAAACATGAGAAATGCTGGAGGCACTGTACAGCACACACTGATTTTGATAGCATAAATATTAATATAGAATGTATGTTCTTTTATTAAAGAACATTAATTGTTATCAAACTCTTATGGGTAAAGTTCTGCTTAAAGATATGTGGATTCCCTTAGGTTTTGCGGAAGAACATGCCCCACTCCCCATCCTCTCCACCTTTTTATTTCTCCTTTATTTCCCCTCTGTTAACTTTTACCACTACCTCTGTTGAACACCAGAAACATTTCTTCACAGCAAGTTTCTAGCACTGTTCACCAGGGTTGCCAACTTTTAGTAAATTTACGAACAGTTTGTTAAAATTATTGCATCTGTCCATGAATGTCCGTAACGGATATTCATGGACAGAAGAAACATGGATTTTACAAACTGTTCGTAAATTTACTGACAGTTGGCTGCCTCTGAGCAATGCCTGTATACGGTAACCCAACTACTATTTATAAACTTACTCCCCCAATGGGGATATTAAATATATACCTGTTTGACACAAACGGGTCGTTTTGCGGTTGATTTACTAAAACTGGAGAGTGCAAAATCTGGTGCAGCTCTGCATAAAAATCAATCAGCTTCCAGATTTTTTTTTAGAAGCGGATTGGCTACCATGCACAGCTGCACCAGATATTGCACTCTCTCCAGCTTTAGTAAATCAACCCTTGTATGTTCATACTCTATCTAGCAACCGATTAAATTGTAATCCTGGCAAAGCTGTACCATTAAAAAATTACATGAAAAATTAGGTAAACTCATATATGTAAATCCTTGTATAAATGTTGGTAGACCGTTGCCTGTATTTGAGAAATAGTTGAGCACAGAGTAATAACTGCTGTCTCTTATTTCCTTGTCTAGTATTACAACAAGAGGAAGACCTATTTTGCTCACGATGCCCAGAAGCAGTGCACAGTGGGAGATGTTGTACTGCTGAAAGCCCTACCTGAAAGGAGGAGTAAACATGTCAGGCATGAACTGGCTGAAATCATATTCAAAGTGGGCAGAGTGGTGGACCCCCTAACTGGAAAACTGTGCGCAGGCACCAAATTTCAAGAAAGTTTAGAGGACATTGACGTGAATAGCCTTGATAAAAGGCTCCAGAGCATCCACCTTTCAGCAGAGTCAAGTAGTCAAGAAGAAAAGAAGGCTGAATCCTGAAGACTTACCTCTGTGTACCCTGTGTGTGATGTCTAATTGTTGTCGTTTACAAGTGATTAAAATGTTTTTTTCCTATACATTGATTTTATTCTAACTATATTAAATCTTTAAATATGACATGTTTGTTATTAAAAGGTTTTTTTTTTTTTTTTTTAATATCACTTTAACTCAAAAAGCACCTTCTATTTCTCTCCAAATTTCTTGTCTTCTTTTTTTTTGCTGCTGTGATATCCAACATTCTATTAGAGAGTGACTGGCTATGTTTGTTCTTTATGATCCCAAGAAGGACTATGGGATTTATAATAAGCATAGAACAATAAACATACATGACTAACTTGCACTGCTTGTTCCAAACAAACAGAAGTGTGGAAGTGAATGGGGAAAAAAAGGTTCTGGAGCTCGTGGAGGATGTTTCAAAGAGGCAAAAAAACAAAATAAGAAATTAAATAATTTAATAAATTAATTACGGAGAAATTAGGAGGTGGATATGTATAGATTAAAGTGGTTCTAAAGGCAGAAGTTTTTTTAATGTTCTTGCATTCTATTCATTATGATTAAAAAAAAACTGTGTGCAGCAGGCCCCTGATATTTATCGGAACAACATTACTATCCAGCGATGTGCACAAGTGCCTCGGCTGTCTAGGACTCTCCCTCCTGATTGATTGAGACACAGCAGCAGTGCCATTGGCTCCCTCTGCTGTCAATCAAAGTCAGTGAGCCAATGAGGAGAGAGGGGATGGGGCTGAGCCATGGCTCCGTGTCTGAATGGACACAGAACAGCGGCTCAAGTGCCCCCCTAGCTGTGGGGGAGACCAGGAGCGCCCGCGAGGGACCCAAGGAGAGGAGGATCTGGGCTGCTCTGTGCAAAATGTCTGCACAGAGCAGGCAAGTATGAGATGTTTGTTATTTTTAAACAAAAAAAAAAAAAAAGACTTTAATAGCACTGTAATTTGGACAATACATATATTGTTTTGTGTCACATTAACCACTTCAGCCCCGGAAGGTTTTACCCCCTTCCTGACCAGAGCACTTTTTACAATTCGGCACTGCGTCGCTTTAACTGCTAATTGCGCGGTCATGCAATGCTGTACCCAAACGAAATTTGCGTCCTTTTCTTCCCACAAATAGAGCTTTCTTTTGATGGTATTTGATCACCTCTGCCATTTTTATTTTTTGCGCTATACACGGAAAAAGACCGAAAATTTTGAAAAAAAATGATATTTTCTACTTTTTGTTCTAAAAAAAATCCAATAAACTCAATTTTAGTCATACATTTAGGCCAAAATGTATTCGGCCACATGTCTTTGGTAAAAAAAATGTCAATAAGTGTATATTTATTGGTTTGCGCAAAAGTTATAGCGTCTACAAACTAGGGTACATTTTCTGGAATTTACACAGCCTTTAATTTATGACTGCCTATGTCGTTTCTTGAGGTGCTAAAATGGCAGGGCAGTACAAAACCCCCACAAATGACCCCATTTTGGAAAGTAGACACCCCAAGGAATTTGCTGAGAGGCATGTTGAGCCCATTGAATATTTATTTTTTTTGTCCCAAGTGATTGAATAATGACAAAAAAAAAAAAAAAAAAAAAAAAATTACAAAAAGTTGTCACTAAATGATATATTGCTCACACAGGCCATGGGCATATGTGGAATTGCACCCCAAAATACATTTAGCTGCTTCTCCTGAGTACGGGGATACCACATGTGTGGGACTTTTTGGGAGCCTAGCCGCGTACGGGGCCCCGAAAACCAAGCAACGCCTTCAGGATTTCTAAGGGCGTACATTTTTGATTTTACTCCTCACTACCTATCACAGTTTTGAAGGCCATAAAATGCCCAGATGACATAAAACCCCCCCAAATGACCCCATTTTGGAAAGTAGACACCCCAAGCTATTTGCTTTGAGGCATGTTGAGTCCATGGAATGTTTTATATTTTGACACAAGTTGCGGGAAAGTGACAAATTTTTTTTTTTTTTTTTTTTTTTTGCACAAAGTTGACACTAAATGATATATTGCTCACACAGGCCATGGGCATATGTGGAATTGCACCCCAAAATACATTTAGCTGCTTCTCCTGAGTACGGGGATACCACATGTGTGGGACTTTTTGGGAGCCTATCCGCGTACGGGACCCCGAAAACCAAGCACCGCCTTCAGGATTTCTAAGGGCGTACATTTTGGAATGCCCAGGTGGCACAAACCCCCCCCAAATGACCCCATTTTGGAAAGTAGACACCCCAAGCTATTTGCTGAGAGGCATGGTGAGTATTTTGCAGCTCTCATTTGTTTTTGAAAATAAAGAAAGACGAGAAAAAAAATTTTTTTTTTTCTTTTTTCAATTTTCAAAACTTTGTGACAAAAAGTGAGGTCTGCAAAATACTCACTATACCTCTCATCAAATAGCTTGGGGTGTCTACTTTCCAAAATGGGGTCATTTGGGGGGGTTTGGTGCCACCTGGGCATTCCATGGCCTCCGAAACTGTGATAGGCAGTGAAGAGTGAAATCAAAAATTTACGGCCTTAGAAAGCCTGAAGGCGGTGCTTGGTTTTCGGGGTCCCGTACGCGGCTAGGCTCCCAAAAAGTCCCACACATGTGGTATCCCCGTACTCAGGAGAAGCAACAGAATGTATTTTGGGGTGTAATTTCACATATTCCCATGGCATGTTTGAGCAATATATCATTTAGTGACAACTTTGCGCAAAAAAAAATAAAAAAAATAAAAAATTGTCTCTTTCCCGCAACTTGTGTCACAATATAAATTATTCCATGGACTCGACATGCCTCTCAGCAAATAGCTTGGGGTGTCTACTTTCCAAAATGGGGTCATTTGGGGGGGTTTTGAACTGTCCTGGCATTTTATGCACAACATCTAGAAGCTTATGTCACACATCACCCACTCTTCTAAGCACTTGAAGACATAGCCCTTTCTGACACTTATTGTTTACATAAAAAAATAATTTTTTTTTGCAAGAAAATTACTTTGAACCCCCAAACATTATATATTTTTTTTAAAGCAAATACCCTACAGATTAAAATGGTGGGTGTTTCATTTTTTTTTTTCACACAGTATTTGCGCAGCGATTTTTCAAACGCATTTTTTGGGGAAAAAACACACTTTTTTACATTTTAATGCACTAAAACACACTATATTGCCCAAATGTTTGATGAAATAAAAAAGATGATCTTAGGCCGAGTACATGGATACCAAACATGACATGCTTTAAAATTGCGCACAAACGTGCAGTGGCGACAAACTAAATACATTTTTAAAAGCCTTTAAAAGCCTTTACAGGTTACCACTTTAGATTTACAGAGGAGGTCTACTGCTAAACTTACTGCCCTCGATCTGACCTTCGCGGCGATACCTCACATGCATGGTGCAATTGCTGTTTACATTTGACGCCAGACCAACGCTTGCGTTCACCTTAGCGCGAGAGCAGGGGGGACAGGGGTGCTTTTTTTTTTTTTTTTTTTTTTCTCTTTATTATTATTGTTTTTTTATCTTATTTTTAAACTGTTCCTTTCATTTTTTTTTTTTTTAAATCATTTTTATTGTTATCTCAGGGAATGTAAATATCCCCTATGATAGCAATAGGTAGTGACAGGTACTCTTTTTTGCAAAAATTGGGGTCTATTAGACCCTAGATTTCTCCTCTGCCCTCAAAGCATCTGATCACACCAAGATCGGTGTGATAAAATGCTTTCCCAATTTCCCAATGGCGCTGTTTACATCCGGCGAAATCTACGTCATAAAATGCTCGTAGCTTCCGGTTTCTTAGGTCATAGAGATGTTTGGAGCCACTCTGGTCTCTGATCAGCTCTATGGTCAGCTGGCTGAATCACCGGCTGCATTTTCAGGTTCCCTGTTGAGACAGGAGAGCCAGAGAAAAACACGGAAGATGTTGGGGGGGGGGGGCATTCCCTCCCACTGCTTGTAAAAGCAGTCTAGAGGCTAATTAGCCACTAGGATTGCTTTTACATGAAAGCCGACCGCTGGCTGAAAAGAATGATACCAAGATGATACCTAAACCTGCAGGCATCATTCTGGTATAACCACTCAAAGTCGTGAATGGCATACCTGAAGACAAAAAAATGGTAACAATAAAGCACAGTAAACGGTAAAGTATAAATAATTACATACCTGAAAAGCAAACGTGATAAAACATAACAACAATAAAACATTGCAGAATAGAATACAGTAAAAAAGAGCAGAACAATAGAGAGAGAATAGAGAGAGAGAGAACAATAAAACGACAACTATTTTTATTTTATATTTTTGTTTGTGTTTTTTTTTTTTTTTACACTTTTTTTTGTAACTAACTTTTATAACTGTAACCGGTTCCAGGTTCGGGTCTCTCAAAATGCGATGGCATCTCGGGAGACCCTGTGAAAGTGTGCCTAGTCTGTGCAATGCTGTACCCTACGCTAATACTCAACTAGTGCATGCTAGTGTTCAAAACATTCACCAATGCAAAGACCAGGATTATCAGGACAGGAGGGGAGGGACAATAATAGCGGGTGTCACGCCTATATCCGCGCTAGCTGCAGACACGACATCTTTTTTGGGGGGGTTCGTTGGGTAGGGGTACTCGGGAGGACATAAAAATGCCTCTCATGCAGCCGACTGCATTTGGTTGGGGATGTGAATGGGGGAAGTACGGGTGCTGCAGAAGCGGTGGGTTCCCAATTAGGATTGGCGAATGCAGCAGGAAGGGCATTATGGGCACGACGGGCCTGTGTTTGTCTTTTTGGTGGCAGCGGGACACTACTTGTGCTTGCCACCTCACCAGCTTGAACTGCACTTATGGGACTCGCCACGTCACCAAGTGTTACTGCAGTGCTGGTTTGGCTACGTCCGGGGTGTACTAGGCCGCTGGTGCTTGCCAGTTCACCAAAACGCTACAAAAAAAACTGTTAGCGATCGCAGGGATCAGGCCTGACTCTGCGAACGCTGCAGTTATGCGTTTAGTGTTTTGTAAGTGACAGTGATCGATCGATACTGCACTTGGGTGGGCTGGGCCGGGCCGGGCGGAGGGGCAAAACGCAGGTGCTAGCAGGTATCTGGGCTGATCCCGCTAACACTGCGTTTTTGGGAACCCTAAACTGCTGGTGACGCTAGTATAGATCTGATCGGATCAGATATTGATGCGATCAGATACTATACCACTAAGGGAGGTGTACGGTGCGTGCGTGGGTGTTAGCGGTACTGGCGCTAACCTGACGCTGCCTGGGGCTGGTGCTTGCCAGTTCACCAAAACGCTACCAAAAAAACTGTTAGCGATCGCAGGGATCAGGCCTGACTCTGCGAACGCTGCAGTTATGCGTTTAGTGTTTTGTAAGTGACAGTGATCGATCGATACTGCACTTGGGTGGGCTGGGCCGGGCCGGGCGGAGGGGCAAAACGCAGGTGCTAGCAGGTATCTGGGCTGATCCCGCTAACACTGCGTTTTTGGGAACCCTAAACTGCTGGTGACGCTAGTATAGATCTGATCGGATCAGATATTGATGCGATCAGATACTATACCACTAAGGGAGGTGTACGGTGCGTGCGTGGGTGTTAGCGGTACTGGCGCTAACCTGACGCTGCCTGGGGCTGGTGCTTGCCAGTTCACCAAAACGCTACCAAAAAAACTGTTAGCGATCGCAGGGATCAGGCCTGACTCTGCGAACGCTGCAGTTATGCGTTTAGTGTTTTGTAAGTGACAGTGATCGATCGATACTGCACTTGGGTGGGCTGGGCTGGGCTGGGCGGAGGGGCAAAACGCAGGTGCTAGCGGGTATCTGGGCTGATCCCGCTAACACTGCGTTTTCGGGAACCCTAAACTGCTGGGGACGCTAGTATAGATTTGATCGGATCAGATATTGATCCGATCAGATACTATACCACTAAGGGAGGTGTATGCTGCGTGCGTGGGTGTTCGCGGTACTGGCGCTAATCTGACGCTGCCTGGGGCGACGCATATCACCGCCGGGCGATCGGGGGGCTAAACCTTTATTCGGTAATAAACGGCGGGTGCCCTGACACTATAAAAAATAAACGAACTAACCAGCGTCACCCGTAACGGTTATACGGTGATCAGCGGTGAAAGGGTTAACTAGGGGGCAATCAAGGGGTTAAAACATTTATTAGATAGTATATGGGGGTCCCTGTCGCTATAAAACACTGACGGCGAACCTAAATATTTACGTCCCTAACTAGCGTCACCAGCGACACTAATACAGCGATCAGAAAAATGATCGCTTAGCGACACTGGTGAGGGGGGGTGATCAAGGGGTTAAAACTTTATTAGGGGGGGTTAGGGGGGTATCCTAGACCTAAAGGGGGGTAATACTCACTGCCCTAACACTAACTGTCACAAACTGACACAGCAGTAATCAGAAAAAAAAAAAAAAAAAAAATACTGCTAATGTCAGTTTGTGACAGGGGGGGGGGGGTGATTGGGGGGGGATCGGGGGGCGATCGGGGGGGGGATCGGGGGTGTAAAGTATGCCTGGCATGTTCTACTGTGTGTGTGAGTGTTGTGTGCACTTACATGTCATCTCCCCTCGGCGCTGGAACGGAAACTGCCAGACCGAGGAGAGATGACATCACATCCTCTGCCTGTGTGAAACGACACACAGGCAGAGGAGGATTTCCATTGGCTGGGAGCGATCGCGAGGGGGGGGCCACGATCGGATGGTCTCCCCCTCGCCTCCCGACGCTCCCAGTCAGATGCCGACCGCCGATGGCACCGGGGGGGGGGTCCGATCGGACCCCCCGCCCGCGGGAGGCAGATCACGTACGGGTACGTGATTTTGCCTGCCCGTGCCGCTCTGCCGCAGTATATCTGCGTTAGGCGGTCGGCAAGTGGTTAACCACTTCAGCCCCGGAAGAATTTACCCCCTTCCTGACCAGAGCACTTTTTGCGATTCGGCACTACGTCGCTTTAACTGACAATTGTGCGATGTGGCTCCCAAACAAAATTTATGTCCTTTTTTTTCCCCACAAATAGAGATTTCTTTTGGTGGTATTTGATCACCTCTGCGGTTTTTATTTTTTGCGCTATAAACAAAAAAAAAGCGATAATTTTGAAAAAAAAACGTTATTTTTTACTTTTTGCTATAATAAATATCCCCCAAAAATATATAAAAAAACAAAAGTTTAGGCCAATACATATTCTTCTACATATTTTTGGTAAAAAAATCGCAATAAGCGATTATTGATCAGTTTGCGCAAAAGTTATAGTGTTTACAAAATAGGGGATAGTTTTATGGCATTTTTATTAATTTTTTTTTTTTCTTAAATGGTGGCGATCAGCGATTTTTATCGTTACTGCGACATTATGGCGGACACATCGGACATTTTTTACACATTTTTGGGACCATTGTCAGTTATACAGCAATCAGTGCTATACAATTGCACTGATTCCTGTGTAAATGGCACTGGCAGTGAAGGGGTTAACCACTAGGTGGCAGTGTAGTGGTTAAGTGTGTCCTAGGGGCGTGATTTTAACTGTGGGGGGGATGGGCTGTGTGTGACACGTCACTGATCTCTGCTCCAATGACAGGGAGCAGAGATCAGTGACACTGTCACTAGGCAGAACAGGGAGATGCTGTTTACTTTAGCATCTCCCCGTTCTTCCTCCCCGTGAGGCGATGGCCGTGATTCTGCCTGTTTGAGCCCTTCTGCCGCAGTATATCTGCATGAGGCGGTCGGCAAGCGGTTAAAATGGTTGTATAGGCACAAGTTTTTTACCTTTATGCATGAAGGTAAAAAAACCCATGTGCAGGATCCCCCCTTAATACATACCTTAGCCCCCTCTTGATCCAGCGAAGTCCACGAGAGCCTTGTCTTTCCGGGCACTCCTGATTGACTCTTGACAGCAGCGGGAGCCACTGGCTGTCAATTACAGCCAATGAGCCAATCAGGAGCCTGAGGGGGGTGGGACCAGAGCATGGTGCTTGCTGTGGGGGCACCCGGCAGGAGGGAGGAGCCAGGAGCGGCGGCATGGGACCCGAGAAGAGGAGGATCTGGGCTGCTCTGTGCAAAACCACTGTACAGAGCAGGTAAGTATAACATGTTTGCTACTTAAAATAAAAAAACAAGGCTTTAATATCACTTTCATATGTTCTAAAAAGTAAATGGCATTTACATTTAAAAGTAGTTTGATACCGAATCATTTACAACAACCAATAAAACACCCAAAATAACAGTTCATTTGGGGATATGCTATCTGGGTTGTGCCAATGTTTGCTGTGTTACCGCCAAACACATTGCATGCCCAGCAATTTCACAACCGTGGGCGATTATGCATTCATTATTTTTATTTGTTTGGGAAAATGTGAAAAAAAAATAGAGATGAACTTGGTTTCATAAAGTATACTGAGCTGTGTAAAGTAAGACAGTACAAACTTTTCTAATAAAGGTAGATAAAAATGGAAAAAGCAGATAGTGCTGTCATGCTCCTGATTTTGATAAAGTGACTGCTGCGATTACATTGTATACTATATATTGTCAAAGTAGGGGGGACATAGTACCCCCCTACTCATTCACCAAAAAAGTAAATAAAAAAAAAAAAAAAACAAGTTTTTGACAAGTTATTCAAAAATCAAAAAAAAAGTCGACCAGTGCAGGTCAATCGCAACTCCCACCGCTGACCCTTTAAAAAAAAAAAAATACTGCAGTCCCACTGTCTGCCAGCTCTTAAATAACTAAGGGGCAAGGCCACTTGGTGATGACTCTGCCCTTTTATAATGTCATCGACTGAGGGCATGCTGGGATCTCCCCAATTCTGCTTTAACCCTACCAATAATATTTACTGCCCCTCTGAAAAACAATCCATGGTGGATTGCTTTTCAAAGGGCGGTCAAAGGAGGTTTGCCGCCACATTGTGATGCCTGTGTTTTTTTTGTTTTTTTTTTAGGTACCATGTCCGCTCATAGGTGAGGGGGCGGGAAAATATGGCTCAACCGTTTTTTATCGCCCCCCTAACTGCTCATGTGAAAGTAGTTTAAGGGTATAAAAGGGATTGCTTCCTGCTGTAAACTCCACAGGTGTGTTAAAATAGGGTCACATTTCAAGAATGCCTAAAATCTGCAAAAACGTGTACCAAATATGTAAGTTTGTAAAATGATTCTGTTACCAGCCAATTTTATTTGTTTTGTCATAAGGAAATTTTAGATTCAGAGACAAACTGCCAGGTCTTTCTGAATCAGTAAAGCTTCAGCACATGCTGCCATACCAGGTGCCTGTACTTCATGCAGTTTTAGGAATACTACAATAATACCTTAACCACTTAAGGACTGGAAGGATTTTTCCCCTTAATGAGCAGGCCATTTTTTGCGATTCGGCACTGCGTCGCTTTAATTGACAATTGCGCGGTCGTGCGACGTTGTACCTAAATAAAATTGAGGCTTTTTTTTCCCCACAAATAGAACTTTTTTTTTGGTGGTATTTGATTACCTCTGCGGTTTTTATTTTTTGCACTATAAACAAAAAAGAGTGACAATTTTGAAAAAAAAAATTTTTTTTTAAATTTCTGCTAAAAACACTTATTCATCAGTTTAGGCCAATGTATATTCTTCTACATATTTGTGGCAAACAAAATCGCCATAGGCGTATATTGATTTGTTTTGCGCAAAAGTTAGCGTGTCTACAAACTTTGCAATAGATTTAGGGACTTTTATTTATTTATTATTGTTTTTACTGGTAATGGCGGCGATCTGCGATTTTTAGCGGGATTGCGACTTTGCGGCGGACAAATCTGACCCCAAATGACACTTTTTGGGACCAGTGACATTTTTACATCTATCAGTGCTATAAAAATGCACTGATCAATGTATAAATGACACTGGCAGGGAAGGGGTTAACACTAGGGGGTGATCAAGGGGTTAAATGTGTTCCCTCAACGTGTTCTAACTGTTGGGGTGATGGGCTGCCTGGAACATGACAGAGATATCACTGGGAACAGCAGATCTCTGAAATGTCCCCTGTCAGAATGGGGATCTGCCTTGTTTACAATGGCAGATCCTCGTTCTGCCTCTGTATACAGCTATCTCTAACGGTGAGCACTGGGCGCGTCCGCAATCTCACATGCATGGACATACAGGTACGTCGGTTCGCGCAGGGGAGCCGACCTGCCGCAGTATAAGTACTTCCCATTCAGGCCATGTTTGACAATTCGCTCCTGTGTAGGACATGTAAGAATCTACTTTTTTTTTGCTAGAAAATTACTTAGAACACCCAAACATATATTTTTTTTTTAGCAGAGACCCTGTAGAATAAAATGGTGGGTGTTGCAATTTTTTATGTCACACAGTATTTGCGCAGCGGTTTTTCAAATGCAATTTTTTGGGGAAAAAAAACCACTTTAATTAATTAGAATTTTTTTGTTTAATGTCAAAGATGATACGCCGAGTAAATAGATACCTAACATGTCACACTTTAAAATTGCGTCTGCCCATGGAGTGGCAGCAAACTACAGTGCTTAAAATTCTCCATAGGCAACGCTTTAAACGCCTTTACATAATACTAGTTTAGAGTTGCACAGGAAGTCTGGTACTAGAATTATTGCTCTCACTCTAACGTTTGCGACAATACCTCACGTGTGGTTTGATCGTCGTTTACATATGCGTGCGGGAGTAACGTATGCGTTAACATTTGCGTGTAAGCACGGTAGAATGGGGGCGCTTTAATTGATACATTTTTTTATATTTCTAAAAAAATTTTTGTACTAACTTTATTGTTATCACAAGGGATGAACAACATCCCTTGTAATAGCATGGGCCTTGACAGGTCCTCTTAATGGAGAGACTTCGGGTCTATTAGACCACAAATCTCTCTTCTAGCCTCCCATGTAGCCGATCAGACACAGATCGGTCTAAACGGCTACTTACCTGGCCGTTTCTGGCCAGGTAAACAAAGGGGCGGAACCAGAGTGATGAACTACTCGTCGCTCCCGGTTTCCAGGGTTACAGAGAGAGGGCAGCCATCGCCGCCAGCCATGTTGCTCCCGGCCTCCCCAATGGGACTGGAGAGCTCAGGAGAGACGGCGGGATGGGTGTGCGCCCTCCTTCCGCCACCTGCAGAAATGATCGGGTGGCTAATTAGCCACTTGGAGCACTTCTGCCTTGTTCAGAATTGCTGGCTGAAAACATTAATACTGGGATGATGCCTGTAGGTGCAGGCATCATCCCAGTATAACCACTAAAACCGAAGGACGTCCATGTATGCCCTGCCAGCGGGCAGTGGTTAAAATATGCACTCACTAACAGAATGTTATACTTTAAAGTGGTTGTGTCAGGGCTGGGCTCAGCCCTTCCTTCTCTGAGTTGGCTGCTCAGCTGTCGGCTATTTGCCAGCTCCCATCTCTCTCCACAGTTACCCAGCTGTTGTTGATTCTACTCGTCAGTCCTGCCTACTTAAAATCGTCCAGCTCACTTGATCTCTGCCTTTGCCTTTGTCAACATCACAGAGATTTTCTCATGCATTCCAGTTGAAGACTTGCTCGGCTGACGTTCCTTCTGACTCCTGATCCTGCTTGCTTTACTACTACATTTATCTCTGACATTTGCTTGGCTGACTACCCAATCCGGTTACTGAACTCTGGCTTGTTTTGACTACGCTTACTCTCTTTACCTTATTATTATTATTATTATTAATAAACAAGTGTGATTTAACTATACTTCTGTCTCGGTCTGATTCATGGTTCCTGATAGGTTGTAAACCTCGGACATGAAATATGATCAAAGCATATCCCTCTATAGTGTGTACTTGTCTCAATTAAGAGCATAGTGTCTTTTCTGCCTGCTGCTTTGTTCCTCCGCTATCACCATGAATCTCTTCTGACAAGTTTTCCTGACACCAAAAGAAAAATGGTGATGGGGATGGATCTACAGCTGATTGACAGCCTCAGCTCTGTTTCTGTGTGTTGTGTTGTGAAGTGGGTGTGCCCAGGGCTGGATTAACGTAGGGCTATTGGAGATGCAGCTCCAGGCCCCTACCTTAATATGGGCCAAGCCCAGTGGTTATTGACTAGTGTGCAGACATGCAGAAGTGTGCAGGTAAAACGGGCTCCAAGGGAAGGTGAGGGGGTCCACTTAGCCCTGTCACACAGTACACACTCAGAGTAATCCAGTAAACCTTGCTGGCCGAAGCGTTTCTGCCTGTGAGCTGGGTATGGGTGCACTGCCTGTGAGCTGGGTATGGGTGCACTGCAATATCTCATTAACAGGAATCCTATGAGTGAGATATTGAGATACAGGATCGGCAGTGCCCAGCACAGTGTGGGAGAATGCTGAATCTGCTCCACCTCCCAACCTGACCCTGCTGTGTCTGCCTCGGGCACACTCCATCCCCATACAGTGCACATTCTCCTGTGAAAAGGCTTACTATAGAGGTGACTCTAGATTTTGGCTACCAGAGCTTAGGGGAGAGCAGCCTGGGGCCTTAATTTTTGAGTAGCAGACATACCAAATACCCTCCTCTCTTTCCCTCTTACCCCCCTCTCTCTCTCTCACCCCCCATTCTCTCTCTCTCACCCCCCATTCTCTCTCTCTCATCCCCCTCTCTCTCTTTCTCTCTCTCTCATCCCCTATCTCTTTTTCTTACTCCTTTCTTAAACCCCTCTCTCACCCCCTCTTTCCCACCCCTTCCTCCATCTCTCTCATCTACTTTTCCATCTTCCCCATCTCTCTTTCCCTCCTTATATGAGTGTCCTCACTCCCTTTTTACATCACTGTTCCCCCTTGCCATAGTGTATTCACTTTGCAGATGCTGATGTAAGGGGGGACGCTGGTGACCAGAAACCCCTCACCTCAGAGCTCCCCTTTACATTAGTATCCACAGTGTTCACCTTTACATCGGGGTCTGCAGAGTTCCCCCTTGCTCTGTAAGGGGAAGCCCTGTGGACTCTGATGTAAAGGGGAACTCTGGAGACTCTAAGCAGGGATGCTAATGCAAGAGGGAACACTGTGGACTCTCATGTAAGAAGAACTCTCCCTTATATCAGAGTTCCTGTTTCCGCAGTGTTCCCCCTTACATCACATTCTGCAGGGTTCCCCTTTACATCAGGGTCTGCAGAATTCCCCCTTGCTGCACTCTGATGTAAAGGGGAACTTTGGGGACTCTGATGTAAGGAGAGCTCTGGTTACTCTGATGTAGGGGGGAACTCCGTGGACTTTCCATAAAAAGGCCTACCAAAATTCTCAGCACCAGGCTCACATTTACTGGTATTTAAAAAGAATGTATTTTTCATTTGTAAATGCCAGTGTTGCTGTAGTAGGCTGCATTTATCTTACAGATGGCCACTTCACGGGCAGGATAAGGACACCCACAGGCAGAATATTTATAGGCATTGGGCATTTTCAATATTTAAATTGCTCATCCTTTTTTTTTAATAATGTTTTTGCATTAGTACGTGTCATCAGACCATATGCCGCACACTGCATCAAATTGGTCTGCATGGCTGTCATCCCAGAAGGAAGCCTCTTCTAAAGATGATGCACAAAAAAGCCTGCAAAGATTTTGCTGATGAAAAGCAGACTAAGGACATTGATTAATGGAACTATGTCCTGTGGTCTGATGAGACCAAGATAAACTTATTTGGTTCAGATGGTATCAAGCGTGTGTGGCGGCAACCAGGTGAGGAGTACAAAGACAAGTGTGTCTTACCTACAGTCAAGCATGGTGGTGGGAGTGTCATGGTCTGGGGCTGCATGAGTGCTGCCGGCACTGGGGAGCTACAGTTCATTGAGGGAACCATGAATGCCAACATGTACTGTGACATACTGATGATCCCCTCTCTTCGGAGACTGGGTCACAGAGCAGTATTCCAACATGATAACAACCACAAACATCTCCAAGATGACCACTGCTTTGCTAAAGAAGCTGAGGGTGAAAGTGATGGACTGGCCAAGCATGTCTCCAGACCTAAACTCTATTGAGCATCTGTGGGGCATCCTCAAACAGAGGTTGAAGGAGGAGCTCAAGGTCTCTAACATCCACCAGCTTTTGTGAGATACTGTATCTGTGGTAAATTATTGGAGGGGATGATAAGGGACTATATCCAAAAATTTACTGAGGAAAAAAATATCATTAGAAATAATCAGCATGGGTTTACAAAAGGTCATTCCTTTCCTGTCAGACCAATCTGCTAACATTCTACGAAGAAGCGAGCTGCCATCTAGATAGGGGGAGGCCTGTGGACTTAGTATACCTGGATTTTGCAAAGGCATTCGATACAGTCCTCCATAAGCGCTTAATCTATAAGCTGAGGTCCTCAGGCTTGGACCATAAGGTCTGTTCTTGGGTAAAAAATTGGTTACAGGGGGGTGTCCAAAGGGTGGTGATAACATGTACTGAGACTGGTCTGGAGTGGCAAGTGGGGTACCCCAAGGCTCTGTCTTGGGACCAATTTGATTCAATTTATTCATAAATGATGTAGAGGATGGGATAAATAGATCAATCTGAGTTTTTGCGGATGACACAAAATTAAGCAGGGCAATAACTTCACATCAGGATATAGAAATTTTACAGAAACACCTGAACAAAATAATGAAGTGGGCAAATACATGGCAGGTTTAAGCACTTAAGGACCGCCTCACGCCGATGTACGTCGGCAAGGCGGCACAGGCAGGCAAAATCACGTACATACACGTGATTTGCCTCCCGCGGGTGGGGGGTCCGATCGGACCCCCCCCCGGTGCCCGAGGCAGTCCTCTTTTGTCCCCCGGCGATTGGAGGTGAGGGGGAGACCATCCGTTCGTGGCCCCCCCCTCGCGATCGCCGCCGGACAATCAGATAATTTCCTTTGCTGCTGTATGCTAAACAGCAGCAGAGGAAATGATGTCATCTCTCCTCGGCTCTGTATTTTCCGTTCCGGCGCCGAGGAGAGAAGACTGTAATGTGAGTGAAAGCACACACACACACAGTAGAACATGCCAGGCACACAAAACACCCCGATCCCCCCCCCGATCGCCCCCCCGATCCCCCCCAATCACCCCCCCCCCCCCGTCACAAACTGACACCAGCAGTTTTTTTTTTTTTTTTTTTTTCTGATTACTGCATTGGTGTCATTTTGTGACAGTTACAGTGTTAGGACAGTTAGGGTTAGCCCCCTTTAGGTCTAGGGTACCCCCTAACCCCCCCTAATAAAGTTTTAACCCCTTGATCACCCCCTGTCACCAGTGTCACTAAGCGATCATTTTTCTGATCGCTGTATTAGTGTCGCTGGTGACGTTAGTTAGGGACGTAAATATTTAGGTTCGCCGTCAGCGTTTTATAGCGACAGGGACCCCCATATACTACCTAATAAATGTTTTAACCCCTTGATTGCCCCCTAGTTAACAATTTCACCACTGATCACCATATAAGTGTTACGGGTGACGCTGGTTAGTTCGTTTATTTTTTATAGTGTCAGGGCACCCGTCGTTTATTACCTAATAAAGGTTTAGCCCCCTGATCGCCCGGCGGTGATATGCGTCGCCCCAGGCAGCGTCAGATTAGCGCCAGTACCGATAACACCCACGCACGCAGCATACGCCTCCCTTAGTGGTATAGTATCTGAACGCATCAATATCTGATCCGATCAGATCTATACTAGCGTCCTCAGCAGTTTAGGGTTCCCAAAAACGCAGTGTTAGCGGGATCAGCCCAGATACCTGCTAGCACCTGCGTTTTGCCCCTCCGCCCGGCCCAGCCCAGCCCACCCAAGTGCAGTATCGATCAATCACTGTCACTTACAAAACACTAAACGCATAACTGCAGCGTTCGCAGAGTCAGGCCTGATCCCTGCGATCGCTAACAGTTTTTTGGTAGCATTTTGGTGAACTGGCAAGCACCAGCCCCAGGCAGCGTCAGGTTAGTGCCAGTACCGCTAACACACACCCACACACCGTACACCTCCTTAGTGGTATAGTATCTGAACGGATCAATATCTGATCCGATCAGATCTATATCAGCGTCCCCAGCAGTTTAGGGTTCCCAAAAACGCAGTGTTAGTGGGATCAGCCCAGATACCTGCTAGCACCTGCGTTTTGCCCCTCCGCCCGGCCCAGCCCACCCAAGTGCAGTATCGATCGATCACTGTCACTTACTAAACACATAACTGCAGCGTTCGCAGAGTCAGGCCTGATCCTGGTTTTCCTGCCGCCCCCACAACCTGATAGGACTGGTTAACTATAAAACAAAGACAGACTTAGCTTGTAGCATTCTCCTTTTCAACCGTGGTGGTCGTGGACATGGTGCATCCTCTGCAGGTGGCTGTGGGGCACGCTTGTCCTTTTTTTCTGCTGCTGGCCGTGTTATTGAGCCAGAACAAGCAGAAGAGTATGTGGAGTGGATAACAAAGCCGTTCTCATCCTCCTCATCCTCTGTCACCCAGGCTCAGAGTAGTTTGCCTTCCGACGCAGCTGCCAAAGTGGCCTATTCCACCGGCTCCTTGTCCACAGTCACTCCTTCCATAGCCCCACCATCATGCACAGAGGAGTCCCCAGAATTCTTCGAACACAGCGTCGGGTACATACTGCTGGAGGATCCGCAGCGATTTGAAGGCTCCGATGTTGGTTCCCAGGTTGAGGAAAGGAGTAACGTGAGCCTAGAGAGAGGGGGTGCCACAGAAGGACAAGAAACTGGCAGTCATGTTCCACCAGCTGCAGCATACTGCCAAATTTGCTCCAGTGATGAGGAGGGAGGGGATGATGAGGTTACTGACTGTACTTGGGTGCCGTCATCTTCCTCTGGCTCCGGTCTTTCTCCTCCGCCGCTCCCGCCACCGACCTGCTATGAAAACAACTAACCTCCCCCGACGCTGCGGCCAGCCGATCTATCCACTTCCATAGCGCACATTTCATACATAACTATGGGGCCGCCGGATGACGTCATCAGGAGACCCCGCCACCTTGTGGGGCGGGGTCTAGGAGTCACGTCATCCGCCCCATCGCAGCATCGGAGGAGGTTCGTTTTTTGAATGTTCAGCGGGAGCGGCGGAGGAGAAAGACCGGAGGACTGACCGGGGGAAGAAGAAGCCGGAAGAAGATGGAGAAGACTGGAGGAAGAAGCGGAGGAAGATGACAGAAGAAGCGAGGGGAAGAAGAAGCTGGAGGAAGATGGAGAAGACCAAAGGAAGAAGTGGGGAAAGAGGAAGACATTTTTAATAAAGGAATTGTCAAAAAACGGCTATTGTCTTATGCCACTGGGCAAGGGTTGTGGGGAGGTGTTTTGGGGGGGGACCCCAAAGCACCCTCCCCATGCTGAGGGCATGTGGCCTGGTATGGTTCAGGAGAGGGGGCGCTCTCTTGCCCCTCCCCTCTTTTCCTGCAGCCTGCCAGGTTGCGTGCTCGGATAAGGCTCTGATATGGATTTTGGGGAGGACCCCTACGCCAATTTTTTAAAAAAATTTGGCGCAGGGTTCCCCTTAATATTCATAACAGACCTGCAGGGTCTGATATAGATTTTGGGTTGGACCCCTACGCCATTTTTTTTTTAAATTTGGCGTGGAGTTCCCCTTAATATCCATATCAGACTCACAGGGTCTGGTATGGACTGGTGGGGGAAACCTACGCCATTTTTTTCTTTGATTTTAACTCTATATTGCCGGGAACTGGCAATTCATTACAGCCGCAAGCAATTTTATTATGATATTTTTTTCTTTAGAAATGTCATTTTGCTGCAGTACAGTAAAAAACCCGGGAAAGGTGCGCTACTTTTCAGGCATACTATAGACACCCCCAAGGCACGATATTTAAAGGAATTTTTAATTTTTATCGTTTCACTTTAAGCATTTTTTTCAATTGATACATGTCCCCTGGGGCAGGACCCGGGCCCCCATACACTTTTTATGGCAAAGAACTTGCGTATAAGCCTTCAGTGAGAACTTTGGATTTTGCAGGTTTGAGCCCCATTGACTTCCGCTATTCCTGCATATGTGATCTGACAGGCATTTTTGCCCGCAATAGCGCTGCTTTCCATTTGCATTAGCGCTCAGTTTCTCAGAGCTGAAGTCTTAATTGGCCTTAATTGGGTGCCATTTTTTGGGACTGCAGGATCATTTTTCGGCGCTATAGTAAATGACCCCATTCTATTCCTAGCCCAAGTATTAGCAGCACAAAAAATATTATTTATGTTTATATTTTTTTATTATTATTATATAGTTTATATAGCTCACATTCTTTTCCTAGCCCTAGTATTAGCAGCACAAAAAATATTATTTATGTTTATATATTTTTTTATTATCATATAGTTTATATAGCTCACATTGTATTCCCAGCCTTAGCATTAGCAGCACAAAAAAATGATTTATGTTTATATATTTTTTTTATTATTATATAGTTTATATAGCTCACATTCTATTCCCAGCACTAGTATTAGCAGCATAAAAAATATTATTTATGTTTATATTTTTTATTATTATTATATAGTTTATAAAGCTCACATTCTTTTCCTAGCCCTAGTATTAGCAGCACAAAAAATATTATTTATGTTTATATATTTTTATTATCATATAGTTTATATAGTTCACATTGTATTCCCAGCCTTAGTATTAGCAGCACAAAAAAAATATTTATGTTTATATATTTTTTTTATTATTATATAGTTTATATAGCTCACATTGTATTCCCAGCACAAAAATAATATTTATGTTTATTTTTTTTTTATTATTATATAGTTTATATAGCTCACATTCTAATCAGAGTACTAGTATTGTTTCCAAATAGGAAATGTCGATCTTCGCACTGGTAGGCAGCGCCTCTCTTGTAAGGTCCCTCTGGTGGTTGTTTTTGATATTACAGCTAATTCTTAGGATCTCTCCAAAACAGCAAATGTCCGCCTGGTGGTGCTGCTGGGAATGACAGCGGCGCTCCTCCTCCGTTCCCTGACGTGCACTGGCAGCGCAGCGGATTGTTGCAAGATGGCGAGCAGAGCTGTGTCCGCGGCTTGGAGTAGGGCAAATAGGGTGCAGGCCTGCGGGCCTAGCCTTCTGCTTGCCAGGTGAGCATGTGCAATAATTTAGTATGCCCCCCTGCACTGAATTACCATAGGGCTGGAAGGTTTCCCTGTGATAAGTGCGGTAAAGTATTGATTGGCGCGGAGCAGTGAGGAGTAGACTGTATTAGACAGTACTAGCCGTGTGTAGTCAGTGTGTAATCAGTGTGTAGAGGCGTCCTCCCTCATTGTTCTCTATATACAGGGCTCTGTATACCATGACTGTGGCTTGGAGATTGGAGACAGCTGTTGTGAGCTATGCCCAAGGTCACCCCAGTGCTGTGTATTCTCCTCCTGTACTGACATGACAGGGATACCTTACCCTGTATGGGAACAGCATGGGAACCCTTCACCATACTCCTCATACACGGGGGCTTCTACTACGACACACCTTCACCATACTCCTCATACACGGGGGCTTCTACTACGACACACCTTCACCATACTCCTCATACAGGGGGCTTCTACTACGACACACCTTCACCATACTCCTCATACAGGGGGCTTCTACTACGACACACCTTCACCATACTCCTCATACAGGGGGCTTCTACTACGACACATCTTCACCATACTCCTCATACACGGGGGGCTTCTACTACGACACACCTTCACCATACTCCTCATACAGGGGGCTTCTACTACGACACATCTTCACCATACTCCTCATACACGGGGGGCTTCTACTACGACACACCTTCACCATACTCCTCATACAGGGGGCTTCTACTACGACACACCTTCACCATACTCCTCATACAGGGGGCTTCTACTACGACACATCTTCACCATACTCCTCATACAGGGGGCTTATACTACGACACACCTTCACCATACTCCTCATACATGGGGGGCTTCTACTACGACACACCTTCACCATACTCCTCATACAGGGGGCTTCTACTACGACACACCTTCACCATACTCCTCATACAGGGGGCTTCTACTACGACACACCTTCACCATACTCCTCATACACGGGGGGCTTCTACTACGACACACCTTCACCATACTCCTCATACAGGGGGCTTCTACTACGACACACCTTCACCATACTCCTCATACATGGGGGGCTTCTACTACGACACACCTTCACCATACTCCTCATACAGGGGGCTTCTACTACGACACACCTTCACCATACTCCTCATACATGGGGGGGCTTCTACTACGACACACCTTCACCATACTCCTCATACAGGGGGCTTCTACTACGACACACCTTCACCATACTCCTCATACAGGGGGCTTCTACTACAACACACCTTCACCATACTCCTCATACACGGGGCTTCTACTACGACACACCTTCACCATACTCCTCATACATGGGGGCTTCTACTACGACACACCTTCACCATACTCCTCATACAGGGGGCTTCTACTACGACACACCTTCACCATACTCCTCATACACGGGGCTTCTACTACAACACACCTTCACCATACTCCTCATACATGGGGGCTTCTACTACAACACACCTTCACCATACTCCTCATACATGGGGGCTTCTACTACAACACACCTTCACCATACTCCTCATACAGGGGGCTTCTACTACGACACACCTTCACCATACTCCTCATACAGGGGGCTTCTACTACGACACACCTTCACCATACTCCTCATACACGGGGCTTCTACTACGACACACCTTCACCATACTCCTCATACATGGGGGCTTCTACTACGACACACCTTCACCATACTCCTCAAACAGGGGGCTTCTACTACGACACACCTTCACCATACTCCTCATACAGGGGGCTTCTACTACGACACACCTTCACCATACTCCTCAAACAGGGGGCTTCTACTACGACACACGTTCACCATACTCCTCAAACAGGGGGCTTCTACTACAACACATCCTCACCATACTCCTCAAACAGGGGGCTTCTACTACGACACACGTTCACCATACTCCTCAAACAGGGGGCTTCTACTACGACACACGTTCACCATACTCCTCAAACAGGGGGCTTCTACTACAACACATCCTCACCATACTCCTCAAACAGGGGGCTTCTACTACGACACACCTTCACCATACTCCTCATACAGGGGGCTTCTACTACAACACATCTTCACACACCATTCCCTCAGCTTTACTCCACCTCTTGCAAAAAATGCAATCCACACACATTAAAAAAAAAGTGCATTTAGGTTTTGTGCATTGAATTGTGCAGAGCATTGCAACCAGTGTACTGGCTTCCTGCAGGCTATTCCTCCAGCCCCTGGTCTGGTCGGAGGCATGGACCTCCTATGATTGGGCTGGAGGATACACTGGACTACAAGCGTGCTGACGTCCCTCTAACCCTTTCATGACGGTAAAACAAATCCTAACGCCTGAACAAAGTTTTGCAACCCGTATTGGTAAAACATCACAACTACTTTGTGCCAAGGGGTTCCAGACTTTCTATACTAAGCACCAGTTAATTGTCCTTCAGACTTTTAGGGGGCCGCACTGTGGCCAGTTGGAGTGAAAACATTCCTGACATCGGTGGGAGTAAACAATACCACATTTGGTAAGGGGTGAGGAATAGTGCCCCCTTGTAGGTGCCATAAGGAGGAATCATGCCCCATTGTTCTTATTCAGAGGAATAGTGCCCCCTTGTTGGTGCCCTTTGGAAGAATAATGCCCCCTTGTTGGCACCATTAGGAGGAATAATGCCCCATTGTTCTCATTAGGAGAAATAGTGCCCCAGTGTTGGTGTCATTAGGAGGAGTAATGCCTCATTGCTCTTATTAGGAGAAATAATGCCCCATTGTTTGTGCTATTAGGAGGAATAGTGTCCCATTGTTGGTGCTATTAGGAGGAATAGTGTCCCATTGTTGGTGCTATTAGGAGGAATAGTGTCCCATTGTTGGTGCTATTAGGAGGAATAATGCCCCATTGTTGGTGCTATTAGGAGGAATAATGCCCCATTGTTGGTGCTATTAGGAGGAATAATGCCCCATTGTTGGTGCTATTAGGAGGAATAATGGCCCATTGTTGGTGCTATTAGGAGGAATAGTGTCCCATTGTTGGTGCTATTAGGAGGAATAGTGTCCCATTGTTGGTGCTATTAGGAGGAATAGTGCCCCATTGTTGGTGCTATTAGGAGGAATAGTGCCCCATTGTTGGTGCTTCTAGGAGGAATAGTGTCCCATTGTTGGTGCTTCTAGGAGGAATAGTGTCCCATTGTTGGTGCTTCTAGGAGGAATAGTGTCCCATTGTTGGTGCTTCTAGGAGGAATAGTGTCCCATTGTTGGTGCTATTAGGAGGAATAGTGTCCCATTGTTGGTGCTATTAGGAGGAATAGTGTCCCATTGTTGGTGCTATTAGGAGGAATAGTGTCCCATTGTTGGTGCTTCTAGGAGGAATAGTGTCCCATTGTTGGTGCTATTAGGAGGAATAGTGTCCCATTGTTGGTGCTATTAGGAGGAATAGTGTCCCATTGTTGGTGCTATTAGGAGGAATAGTGTCCCATTGTTGGTGCTTCTAGGAGGAATAGTGTCCCATTGTTGGTGCTTCTAGGAGGAATAGTGTCCCATTGTTGGTGCTATTAGGAGGAATAGTGTCCCATTGTTGGTGCTATTAGGAGGAATAGTGTCCCATTGTTGGTGCTATTAGGAGGAATAGTACCCCATTGTTGGTGCTATTAGGAGGAATAGTGTCCCATTGTTGGTGCTATTAGGAGGAATAGTGTCCCATTGTTGGTGCTATTAGGAGGAATAGTGTCCCATTGTTGGTGCTATTAGGAGGAATAGTACCCCATTGTTGGTGCTATTAGGAGGAATAGTGTCCCATTGTTGGTGCTATTAGGAGGAATAGTGTCCCATTGTTGGTGCTATTAGGAGGAATAGTGTCCCATTGTTGGTGCTATTAGGAGGAAAAGTGTCCCATTGTTGGTGCTATTAGGAGGAAAAGTGTCCCATTGTTGGTGCTATTAGGAGGAATAGTGTCCCATTGTTGGTGCTATTAGGAGGAATAGTGTCCCATTGTTGGTGCTATTAGGAGGAATAATGTCCCATTGTTGGTGCTATTAGGAGGAATAGTACCCCATTGTTGGTGCTATTAGGAGGAATAGTGTCCCATTGTTGGTGCTATTAGGAGGAATAGTGTCCCATTGTTGGTGCTATTAGGAGGAATAGTGTCCCATTGTTGGTGCTATTAGGAGGAATAGTGTCCCATTATTGGTGCTATTAGGAGGAATAGTGTCCCATTGTTGGTGCTATTAGGAGGAATAGTACCCCATTGTTGGTGCTATTAGGAGGAATAGTGTCCCATTGTTGGTGCTATTAGGAGGAATAGTGTCCCATTGTTGGTGCTATTAGGAGGAATAGTGTCCCATTGTTGGTGCTATTAGGAGGAAAAGTGTCCCATTGTTGGTGCTATTAGGAGGAAAAGTGTCCCATTGTTGGTGCTATTAGGAGGAATAGTGTCCCATTGTTGGTGCTATTAGGAGGAATAGTGCCCCATTGTTGGTGCTATTAGGAGGAATAGTGCCCCATTGTGTGGAAGACCACAGTAAATGAAGGCCATCAATCTACCAGTAAATAGAACCTGGGGGGTTACAGGGGGGAGCGAACTTGGGGAAGAAGGGGTGTGGAAGAAAGGGAAGGAGGCAATGAAATGCATAATGACAATTACCCACCTTCAAAATAGCAGGCGGGAACCACAGAATGCTGTTCTATAAAGGTAGTACACAATATCCTACATCAGGCCATGAGCGTCAACCCAGCTAGACCAGCAATTATGGCTGGCATAAGTAATTGTGTACAAGGGGAGTTCCACCCATTTAAAAGTCAGCAGCTACAAAAAGTGTAGCTGCTGACTTTTAATAATGGGGCACTCACCTGTTCCATGGTCCAGCGATGCAGACATACGAAGCCTCGCTCCTCTCCCCCTTCTCTCCGGGGCTCCGGCATTGTAACTGGGCGCCCAGCTGTGACTGCATGTTGTGTAGGCTGGGCAATCTTCTTGGACCTGTGATGTGTCCCAGAAGATTGCAAGGAGGGAGTGGGGGAGAGGTGAACTTCCTTACTGCACTGCGGTGCCAGGAGAGGAAGTGGGAGCTGGGCACCCGCTCCCCCCCTCCCCCCCCCAAAAAAATGACATGCCAAATATGGCGTGTCAGGGAGTCACCAGTACTTCAAGCAGAAGTTCCATTTCTGGCTGGAACTCCGCTTTAACTGTGGTCTTCCACCCCAACACAGAAGGATAGGACTGTGGTTTCCATTTTAACAAAATCTCTCTTCTAGCGTAAAAAGTAGGATAGAAAGTAAACAGCCTCATTTATTGGGAAATGCCATGGTTATCGGTGATGCCCAAGAGAAGAGGATCAGCTGGTAAAGAAAGACGTCCCACTGAATTCCCTACATTGATCACCCCTTTCCAGTACTCTTGTAACTTAGGTTGGCCATACATTATACAATTTTCTTGTACAGTTTTCTTTTAGATTTACCAAAACCAACTAATATGAGTTCAGGCCTAAACACTTTCAATCAGGCAGGCCCTTTGCACTACATAGTTGAAGGTAAATCTAAGGGAAATTGAAGAAAATTGTACAATGTATAGCCAGCCTTAGGACACGTCCAAAAGACACAGTAGAAGGTAGGGGGACAGCATGTTTACTTGCTGCCTAATATATCCCACTCACTTTTAGATGTCATTGTAATGAGATAATCAGTGTTGTTCCCTTAGCCTGTCAGTGGTCATGAAGTTATGTCTGATCGCTGTATGACACTTGAAAACATCATCTATTTGTTCAAAAACTGGGCAGTGTGTGTGATGTGACAACAACAGACAGCACATGAATACCTTGCTTCAAATGAAGGTTTGTTAGAAATAGTTTTGTACTAATAGTAAAGAAATAATCCATCCATATCCACAACCTTTTATTTCAGGATGTTTTTTTTCTGTAATCCTTTTCTAACTCTTGTTATTACACAGAACAGGACGATAAGTAAGTACATGTTAATGAGATTGATTACAATTTAAGTGAAGCCATTTGGTTCTCTGTTCGCTTTGAATTGGATCCTGTTAATCTTTAACCAGTACTCATCTGTTGGAGCATCACTACTAATGTGCTCAAACTGCACGGCTTTTTACCACCTTGGCAACCAAGCAGTGATTAGTCTCTGTGATTTATTTGAGAGAGCAATATATACTGTAATCACAATAGATTACACATGGAGGTGTCCTTAGTTATATGGTTTATGGCTGGATACAGCTTGCTATGGGGGCACAAGGAGAAGAGGAGGAACCAAGGTTTCCCAGTGAGGGACCGCAGAAGGGGAGGTTCAGCTATTACACACAGCAGGTAAGTATAGCCGGTTTATAAATAAAAACTGCTGTTAGTATTACTTTAATTGTTATTACTGCCCAGAATTAGGCTTTAAAGTTGAAGTCTTGGATAGGCAATATTGGTTACATACAAGAGCCGTGCTTTGTGTATTTCTTTCAGATGTGTGCATTAAAGTAATACTAAAGCTTTGTTTTTTTGTTTTTTCTCTCGTGGTTCCTCCCTGCATTAGATAAACCCCTAGGAGAAGCGCTCTCCCGAGGGGTTTACATTGCGGACGCGCTCCCAAGTCATTCATTCAGCATCCATAGAAGCCAAATGTATGACTCAGCGCCCTCGTCATTGGATTTGATTGACAGCAGCGGGAGCCAATGGCTGCGCGGCTATCAATCTACCCAATCAAAGCCGGTGTCTTGTCAAATACAGTCCCCTGTCATATAGTGTCCGCCCTGTACTGCGCAGGCGCAGTACGGAGGACAAACGAGACGCCGAAAGTCTCCGAAGTTTAACAGCTGATCATCAGCTGTACACGGCGCCTGGGCTTTTATTCTCACCCTATGTCCAGGTTCATTCCCTACTATCCAAGTGGACATAGAGTGAGAATAAATAGTTGCCGAGCGCAGCGAGGCCGTGCCTGAAGCATGGCGAGCCCGCGAGGGGCCCCCTTACACAGCCATCGCTAAGAAGTGCCGAAGCGCCGTGTACAGCTGATGGTCAGCTGATCAACTTCGGACACTTTTGGCATCTCCTTCTGCTCCGTACTGCGCAAGCGCTGCGCAGTACGGAGCGGACTTTATCCGATAGGAGGACAGTATATGTCAGAACACCGGGACTCCGTGGAGAGAAGGACGGAGCCCCCCCGGCGAAGAAGATGAAGGGGTTCAGGTAAGTAAAACGGAGGGGGCTGGGGGGCCGGTGACTGCCAGGTGTTTTTTTTTTTTTTTACCTTAATGCATAGGATGCATTAAGGTGAAAAAACACGAGGGTGTACAACCCCTTTTAACTCAGTATGATTCTTCTCCTCTATGCAGGAGCTTCCTGTTCTAAAGACTGGTCACTGCTGCTCATTCTTTTTATGCAGGGTGAGGTCTTGTATCTGTCTTCATCCTGTAGTTTTCTGCAGACAGTCTGTAGTGGGTGGAGCCTGTTGTGTCCCTCCCATATCTCTGCTCTCTGCACAGGCTATGTACAGCATAGTGGTGATGTCACTACTACTTATACAAAGTATTAGCTGGGTTTGAAAATGGATATGGTATATACAAAGTGGATTCATATCCTTTTTATGGCTATAGTGGAACAGCTATAGATGAAAATGTTTGTGCCTGGAGTTCAGCTTTTAAGTCCTTTGTGACTAGACTAGCTATTTCAATTTAGGGTTTGTTGGGCTTCACTAATACTAGAGCTGCACGATTCTGGGCAAAATGAGAATCACAATTTTTTTGCTTGGAATAAAAAGATCACGATTCTCTCACAATTCTCGCGACGTAAAATCTTTCACGTTATTCGGGGAAAAAAAATGGGCTAACTTTACTGGTTAGTTTTTTTTTAATTCATTAAAGTAATTTTTTCCCAAAAAATTGCATTTGAAAGACAGCTGCGCATATACAGTGTGACATAGCAACAACCACCATTTTCTTCTCTAGGGTGTCTACTAAAAAAAATATAATTTTTAGTAGACACCCTAGAGAACCCTTAGTGCATTGGAGTGCCATTTAAAGTAAATGGCACCTCTCTCCTGGCACTGCTCTATCACCATAGATAAATTCATGCATTGCATGAATCTATCTATGGTCGCCGCTGACACCCCCTATTCAGGTGCCCGGCCCCTTTTCGGTCGCCAGGCACCTGAATTACAGCAGCAGGGGTGTTTTTGGGAAGCACCTGATTTAGAGCTGTAGGCTCTAATAGGCGCCCAAAAAGGTTAACAGCGGGCACCATGCTGGGCATTCGCTGTTCACTCAGCTGTGTGTCACTTTGTCAGGAATTCACTTTGCTAACACTGAACCGCCTCTCAGCCAATCAGGAGCTCGGGTCTGTTACCGGTCACCTGATTGGACGCCTGATAGAGAGGCTGGAAGAAGACATTGAGGAGCGTGCAGGACACCACCGCTGACCCGCTGGAGACAGGTAAGTGCTGGGCGATGCACACTGGCGGCATTTGATGGGCACACTGGCTGCGCTTGATGGGCGCGTTGGCTGCGCTTGATGGGCGCATTGGCTGCGCTTGATGGGCGCGTTGGCTGCAATTGATGGTTTTTTTTTTTTTCAGTTTGTTTGCGCCCCCCCAAAAATTTTGAGCACCAGACGCCACTGGTGTCTATGTGTATGTATGTATAATGTGTATGTATGCTGTGTGTGTATGTATACTGTATGGTTCATTTGTGCCTACTGCTGCTAAACAGAAGTCGATCTAACAATCCTATGCCATGAAAAATCCACTTGTTGCCATTCGGAGGTAGCTGAATGGTGAACTGCTGAGGCAGCAGGGCAGGTCTGGGTGCGTGCCTGTGCGGTGATATGGCACACTTCAAGCATGGCTTTTATTCACACGCCTCACTGCCAGATCTGAGGCCAACCACAGCAGTTCATTGTTTCGCTGGCTATAAGACTCACGTGGTTTATATTTTTGCAGCGTTTCATGTTTTTTCCGGAGTGGGGTCAGGGAAGGCTAGTGTAGATGTAGTCTAATGCAGAGTACACACGGTCGGACTTTTCGACCGGACTGGTCCGAAGGACAATCCGATCGTGTGTGGGCTTCATCGGATCTTCAGCGGACTTTTCCAGTTGAAAATCTGACAGACTTTAGATTTGGAACATGCTTCAAATCATTACGTGGTAACTCCACCGGACCCAGAAATCCGCTAGTCTGTATGCTAGTCCGACGGACAAAAACCCACGCTAGGGCAGCTATTGGCTACTGGCTATCAACTTCCTTATTTTAGTCCAGTCGTATGTCATCACATATGAATCCGTCGGACTTTGGTGTGATCATGTATAGGCAAGTCCGTTCGTTAAAAAGTCAGTTGAAAGTCCGTCGGACCAGTCTGGTCGAAAAGTCTGCCCGTGTGTACACGGCTTTTCATATGGATCCTCTAGCTTTGAACCTGAAACCTAAAATGGTTTAAATAGCTCTTGTGAAGATAGAAATATTGCAGCCACTGTTGCTGAAAATGTCAGGGATATGGGGCTTGTGCTGTTCCCATAAAGATGACTTACCCTAATTGTACTTTTCTTAAAGCGGTGTTCCGCCCACAATTTTTTTTTTTTTTTTTAAAGTCAGCAGCTACAAACACTGTAGCTGCTGACTTTTAATAAGGACACTTACCTGTCCAGGGAGCCTGCGATGTCGACCCCCCGACACACACAGGTCCCCGAAGACGGCGGGAGGGCTCGCCGCACAGAAAGGATATGACGTCCTGTGCCGTGGACCGGATGGATCGGAAGTACACTATGTACTTCATAAAAAGGTATGTTGGAAGAAAATTTTTTTTTTTAAATATCCAAAAACGTGGGGTGGTCTTTCGTTTCAGACCTCCGCTTTAAGTCTGGTGCCACCTGGCATCAGGAGTAAGTCACCTCTACGAGGACATAGGCAGCAATAACCCCCCCACCCACTGTTTTAGTTATAAAACATACCTAAAAGGAAGCCATCAAGTAATCTTTACCATGCAGGTTGCAGAGCAACTCCCCTCTATAATCTCACTCCACTTCTTCTCTATCACATGCCCAGTCTAGATTTCATAAACAATATACTGCATGTACGGAGGATAAGGTGCAGGAGTGAGATGAGTAATTGTTGGCATTGGGCAATCCTTTCTGTGAAGTCTCAGTTTAGGTTACTGCATATTCCAAAATTGTTTGGGAGGGGAATGTGTTGCAAGAGTGAAATGTGCACTCTTATTGTATTTACCCTTTCAGAATTCTAACAAGAAAACTAATGTAAAGAACAGTGAGGTGCTATAAATGTTTATTTTCACACTTTTGGTTGCCTTGTGGCAAGGCATTCTGTGCATTTTAATGGATTGTATAAAATGAGTAGTTTGGTGTTACTTTGGTTTGGAATTAAGTTAATGCCAGTGTGCTGTCATTCACTTACATGCTGTAACAGTAAGGTCAAACAGTGTCACATTCATGTTGTGTGACCCTGTTACTATATGCACATCACCTTTACAGCTATTTAAAGATGAACTCTGAGCAGACATAGAAAGACATCACCTTTTAAGATAAACTTCAGGAAGACATAAACGCCAATTAATCCAGTTATGTATTTAAAAAAAAAATCTTTACTTGTGTTTGCATACAACTAGTAAAAGTACCTAAATCTGTCCACTTCCTTTAATCCCCTGCACAGCAGCACTCACACTGGGAGGGAGAGGGTCAGCACTGAGCCTGACGGAGGTTTTTATTGCTATCCACAGTGCTATTATTCCAACTCTGTGAACATGCTTTCAGGAGTACAGCTGGCCATACACTTGTAGACTTTCTAATGGACATTCATGCGAACATTCTTATTAATACCTTTAATGACCTGCTGAATGTTGTTCAAATGTACTTCAAAAAACATTTGCTATTTAACAATCAATTTTGAAGTGAATGGACTTTCCTGAACAGAAACTATATTCACTGTTAGAAATTAGTTGAAGAAAAGTTTTCCATCCATCCAACAGAAAGTGTGAGGAAGGGAGAAGATATCCGATAACCAGCTTCTGTAAAAGGGACATGTACACTGATAATCAGGGCACTGATTATTATCAGTGTCCTGATTATTAGTGCAATCCTAACAGTGCCCGCCAGTGCTGCCTATCTGTGCCTCATCAGTGTCGCTGATCTGGCATTTACAACTCCAAACTACTTCAGCAGCTATAGAGATATGTGATGTATAGGTATCTGTAAAGATATTTAGAATAGTTTACTTATTTATGTAATCTTCCTGCAGGGGCCTTGCATCGTCTAGTCAGAAAGCCAAAGAAGACAGCTGGCTCAGATCCCTTTTTGTGCGTAAGGTCGATCCTCGCAAGGATGCACACTCGAATCTGCTGGCGAAGAGGGAGACCAGCAACCTCTACAAAATACAATGTAATTATTACAGTTCTTTGTCTGTCTCTACAGTAGAGAACTAATTTTGATAGTAATAGCGAGATACATGGGAATATTAAATGGTTATGTTTAAACTCTTTTTATTTGATTTTTCGAAAGTATACAAGCAACATAGAAAACAGAAGCGGTCCAAGAAGATATGTCATATGCATATAAAAATGTAGAGACAGAGAATATTAGTGTAGCGCTGGTAGATTTGCGATCTACCATATGTTAGGTAAATTTAGTCATTTGTTCGTTAAGATAGGTTAGTTTTGCCTCTGTTCCAGCTTGGCTGACTTTGTGTGTGTTTCCATACTGACCGGTGGGTGTCGCTGTTATCACTGGTCAGTGTTGGAAAGGCAACGTGTCAAAGCGTATGGATGATCTTCTGTCCCGGAGACAACTCGGTGAAGGTGGTCCTCCGAGTTGCATTCTGGGCGAGGGTATTTATGGGACAGATGCCATATTGTGGGGTTCGTTTTTACAGCCACCTGCTGGCCCTCCTGGCCGACAGGTATGCGTTAGAGAGCAATCTCGTGGTCCTCCGTTCCGGAGGCCCACGTCGCTGTGGCGCAGGGGTGGGCCCAGAAGCTTGTCTGGGGCCTACCACAGCAGCCGAGGAATGGTCCTGAGCTGTCTATCCAGAGTGAAGAAGCTGGATAACCAAGAAGATGCCAGGGGAGGACCCATTGTGGAAGGATCACGCAGAGTGCTGGTCTGGAGAGGGGCCTGGTGACTCGGTTGGAGGATGTACCCTAAAAGTAACTATACAGCATGGTGTTGCCGGGTTGGCTTAAAGGTTCAAGCACTGTGACTGACATTCATTGCAGAAAGACCAATACATCCTGTGGCAGAGGATCGTACAGGTTTATCCCAAATAAGTCTGTGGCAGAGACTTTTGTTCGTACTACGTACTGGCTGCTAGGCAAGTGAGAGAGGCCTATCCAGGCGAGCAAGGAGTGTGTCCCACGAGGGGAGCGCATTCTATTGTAATATCCAAATTCTACCAGGACATTTGTCAAGAATCTTACAAGAAGATATTTGAGTTTCTTCTGCAGTTTCCCTTCTGCCTCTTTCCTGCTACTTCCTTAGTAAATCGTTTAATAAAGCATTGAAAATGTATTCAAGTGTTGGTGCGTGTGTCGTCCAGACGTAAACTCAACAGAACCCTAGACCTGATGCCGGTAAAACAGAGGGAAGGAGAGTGAAGGTAACAAGCCCGCTTAAATCAGCAGCTCCGCTGAGAGTGATTGCTACATTAGGCTAGGTTTACACTATTTATATAAATGAGTGACACCCGCGCTGCCCTAAAAATAATAGTGGAATAACTGCTGCTGTCATTAAACGATTTATGTTATTTATCAAAATTGTAAACCCCTACACAAGTTATGTAGGGAAACACAGAGCTTACAACAAACTTAAAGTGATTGTAAAGCTTTGTTTTTGTTTTTTTTTTAAATAACAAACATATCATACTTACCTCCACTGTGCAGTTCGTTTTGCACAGAGTGGCCCCAATTATACTCTTCTGGGGTCCCCCAGATCCTCCCCGCATCGTATAACCCCCTAGGAGAAGCGTTGTCCCGGGGGGTTACCTTGCGAGCGCGCTCCCAAGTCCAGCATTTGCGTCCATAGATGCAGAATGTAGGACTCGGCCCTGGCACCCATGTCATTGAATTTGATTGACAGCAGTGGGAGCCAATGGCTGCGCTGCTATCAATCTATCCAATCGAGCCGAGGACCCCGGGCAGAGAGGTAGAGCGCATCTCTACCGAGGGAATGAAGGAGGTCAGGTGAGTAAAACGGGGGGTGGGGTTGGGTTTTTAGGGGGCCGATCACTGTCAGAAGTTTTTTCACCCTAATGCATACAATGCATTAAGGTGAAAAAACACGAGGGATTACAATCCCTTTAAAAAATGTGCAAACTTATACACAACAAAATAAATAACGAAAACTGTCAGTCCACATATTTTTTTTGCACTCTGTGCACTTTATTCCTGGGCACACGTGCTCCAACCATGCGTGAACCACTCCACCAAACACTGTGCTCACCAGATCATGCTGACCTATGTATACGACAAAGTCTAAATGTGCCTTTGAACTGGATGTTTTGCAAGCTGGATCACACTGAGCTCAGTATATGCTGTATGCACCACAGACCTGATCCTCCACTGTATAAGGGAATAATAATACTCATATAACTCCACTGTTCCTTAAAGTCTTCTTGGACCACCACACAATTTTTCAGCAGGGTCGTCTGTTACTGGACCACAGTGTGCTGATATACAAGTCTGCTCCACTTATGCAGAACAGACACGGACAGAGCCCGCTTTCCTCTATGGGCAGTCAGATGAAAATCGGACCGCCTGTCCGCTTCCATCTGTATGTCATCTGATCTGCCAGACAGATGAGGAACGGATCCCCCATCCGTCTGTTTTTATTGGACAGGATTGGATGTTGGCGGGTGTCAACGGACACATGTTTGTTGACATCCACCTCTCCATAGAGGGCAATGGGTGGTCTGATCGGGTCTGCCTATAAAACTGACAGATGGACCCGATCTGTCCGCCCACGTGAAAGGGGCCTAAATAGTTCCTAAAATACATTCTGATGTAATTTCTTTTGTAAAAAAGACAACCTTAGTACTCAAAAGTTAGTTTCAAATTGCTGATGATTGTTAATGGTTAGCAGAAGAAAAATATTTATTTTTGCAGACGTGTGAGTGCCTAGGTATAGTAAAGGAAACCTGCACATATCTTTTTAAATTCTTTTTTCCAGAACATTTGCACCATTTTTTGCATTATACTTTTATACTATGGATTCCTATTAAATTAAATGGGGCAATTGGGCAAGATGTGTACAAACCCCTTATATGACAAATTGTAACTTTTTACTATTGAAATCACTTTGATTTGGCATCCTTTGCCAACGACCCCACATTCTTGCTAAAATTCCAAGCAGGGATTGGGTATGGGTGTTTTTCTCCTGCAACAGTCTTTTATTTGTAATTGGCATCAAAATAAGTAATTAAATTGCACAGACAAGCCTGCCATCATGTAAAGAGATGACACCTGTATCGGGCATAGAGAAAAACAAAATCGAAAGGTCCCTCAAACACCAGTCAGTGCAAAACATAAAATGCCAAAGAGAAGGAGTAACACGGCATTAATAATTATCATGTATACATAACACGCTAAATCACAATTCAACATAGAATACATCATATCAGACAATGGCACAGATAGACTAAAGAATAGGGAACCACTATGGCCAGAATGCTGCTAACACAGTATGAGGAAGATACGCACAAAATGATTCCAATGCAAGAAAAGAGGACAAGAAGAAGAGAAGAAAAGAAGGAAATGGCAGAAAGAGAAAAGGGGAGAACGAGACCAAGGCTCACAGGGCTGAGAGAAAAGCATCAACTAAATCCCCTGAGAGGAGGCACATTCACATATGTTGCCCACTGTGCACGCGTTTGCTCAAACTGAATTTGTCATGAATCATAATCCAGGAGACCTTATGCATTAAATGATGTATTGAAGGCGAGGGTGTCTTCCATGCTCCCGCATGGTAATTTTAGCCGCCAGGGGAATGAAGCAGACCAAACGCCACACAGGGCGTGGTAGGCTGGGTGGAGAGTCCTTCAGTAGAATATGAGGTTGCTGCAGGATAGAGAACCCTGACACTCTGCAAAGCATGGAAAACACCCCATTTCAATAACCCCTTATTTTCTGACATTCCCACCATATGTAAAACATGGTACCATCGCTTGAAACAATCTGGAGTTGCGTTTCTAGTTAAAACCTTTAAACTGACTTCCATTAGCGACACATTGAGGATCTCATTAAAAGAGATCTGAAGAGTACTAAGACTCCGGGTCTATGTCTTAGCCTAGATCCCTTTCCCAGGCCAGCATGTAAAGTTGTCTCGGGAGGGGGGGGGGGGGGAGAGCAGTGACGCATAAATCATGGAGATACCTCCCTGTGAGCCTTGATCTTTATTACACCATTTTTCATATACAGTCAATGAAGGGGGGTCGCCTATATTGGGTTGATACGAACATGGGTAAAAAAAATTAACAATTTGATAAAAATAAAATAGTTCAGATAAGAGCATCTCTAATTTAGAAATACAGTGGGAAAAGTGAAGGGGCCACGTTGGGTGAAAAAGTGGCCAATGCCGTAGAGGCCCTTGTCAGTCCATCATTTTAAATGCCCGAATATACATACCTGAAGGGGTATGGGTGTTTTGAGTGGGAGATCTATATTACTGTCCTTTATTTCAAAATATATAATGTAAGCATTTGTATGTATGTATGTATGTATGTATGTGGAATGCTGCAAGTCCATTGGTACCATCTGCTTTGTAGCTAATCTTAAAACTTTTTTTTGTTACAGTTCACAGTGTAAAGCCAGAATGTCTAGATGCCTACAACAAACTTTGGTAAGTCTGCTATTGTTCAGAATTAGATAAATAACAAAAAAACGCGCTGACAACTATCACAATGAAAAATAATAATAATAAAGGATGGAATATAAATAAGATATACAGTGATAAATGTCGCTAAATAGATGCGACTAATCGCTTAAAAAAATTGTGAAAAAGAAATTGAGTTTACTGCTTGCGACCATAAACCCTCTAACAAATATATGATATGTATGGCCGTAAACAATTGTGTTGGTGATGTTCACCTTAATAAAAAAAATAATAAATAGATAATTGTGAGTTCCAAGATGGATATAAATATTCCCATAAACCAACAAGATCAAAAACAGGCAGCAGACTTCCATCTTCTAGTCCAAAAGGTTTATTACAGTCACCTGAAATACTGTGATGGATATAGAGAGATGGGATAAGGCTTGCACTGCTGACACTACAATATAACCTTGGGAGCCGTGGACCTCATGTTCCACCCAAAAAACAAGAAGAGATAAATATAGTGTCTTACTGTAGGATGGGAGATCAATTGCGCATAGCAGCGCTACTCACAGAACGGACATGCAGAGCAGGCATTTAGAGTTAGTCAGTGACCGCCGCTACACAGCGTGCGTTCCACTGACTGCAGGAAATAGTGTCACTGGTTTACAGACGTGAGCTGGATGTTGCGTTGATGTGTTTCGCCCCTCCTCCAGGGCGTCATCAAAGACAAAGACTGTTTGTTGGTATATTTATATATTTTATTTTGTGAGCGCTGCTTCTTTCATATATTTAATTGTTCAGAATTAGTCTCATTTAACCACATGATAGCTTGGGGCTCATGTACACAGGCCTTTGTTTGTGGCTGAACTAATTCTTTACCTCATAAAAGTCAAATATGAATGCAGAAGATACTTGAACCAGTTCAGAAGCAGCTCCATAAGCAATCGAGAGGCAATGCAACTCAAAGAAACTATGAAATACTACATTTGACTCCCTTCTGAGTTTGATGCCCATGTAGTTAAGCCCTTACTTGAGTCTACATCTCTTGGAGCCAGTATATATGGGCTTTGGTGGCTCACCTCTGACATAATTTTGTGAAACATTTTTTGATGTATGTGGAAAGCAATAATTGAATATTTAATTGAATCTCTTGAAGCAGTTTACAATCAAACTGACTTCATACTGATCTGAAACGCCCATGTAAACAAACTCCGGACACGGGTTGCAATTGGCTTTCTTGTGCTATTAAGCTGCTTGGACTCGCATTGACTTTTATGAAGAAGAAAAGGCGCTCATGAGCAAAAAATAAACTATGTACATGCTGTACCACAAAGGTAAGTCCTTAACCACTTGGCTGGGTCAATTCTGACATTTCTCTGATGCATGTAAAAATCTTAATTTTTTTTTTTTTTTAGCTAGAAAAATATTTAGAACCACCAAATATATATTTTTTTAAGCAGAGCCCCTAATGAATAAAATGGTGGTCGCTGTCAATTTTTATGTTTTAGTTTTTCAAATGCAATTTTTTTGGAAAAAATACACTTTGATGAATTTTTGTGAACACAAACACAACATAACACCCAATTTTTTGGTAAAATATAAAAAATTATGCTACCCCGAGTAAAAGTATACCAAATATCTCACGCTTTGTGCGCACACCCATGGAGTGGTGGTAAACTACGGTACATTAAATTATTCAAAGGCAATGCTGCAAAACCCTTTACAGGTTACCAATGTAGAGTTACGCAGAAGGTTTTGTGCTAGAATTATTGCTCTTGTTCGAAGTGATACTTCACATGTGTGGTGCGATCACATGTGGGACCTACATGTGCATTTGCACAGGGGATGAGAGCACTTTTTTTTTTTTAAATCCACTTTGGTGATATCACAAAGGATGAACAGCATTTATTTGTAATAGCATGGGCTGTGACTTGTCCTTTTTTTTTGGGTTTGATCAGATGCTTTTAAAAACTGGGAACAGCTTGTTTACAGCAAACTGAAACCAGAAGTGACGGAATCCTTGACACTTCCAGTTTCTGATCTCACAGAGGGAATAACGTCAGTTCCTCTCTCTCTGTTCAGTGCACAGAAGTAATCGAGCGGCTATACACTTCTACAAAAAAAAAAAAATCCCTGGCTGAAATTTTTGATACTGGGATGACGCCTGTAGCTGCAAGCATCATCCTGGTATAACAACTTCAACCTCGTCATATGAGGTATGGGTATTTTATACATTGGACCCAAAGAGGGCATCTGTACCTTTTTTTAAATATATCCTCCGATTTTCTGCCTTCCTAACCCCCCTCCCCGAGCAAGAACTGAGACTGCAATTATAAAAAGCGTAAAATGCTTCATGTTCTGCTAAACAGGCTTTTATTTTTGTCTGCTCACCCTTTCACGATTAGTACTACTTTGATAAAGGACAGCTTGAAAATTGGATGCTTAAAATAATTGTCTTAGATATGTGCATTTATTAATAGATTAGGAAAAAAACTGACGTAATTGGCCATGCCAGCTATGAGTGTGCACACTTGATTCATTTTCTGTACTGTATGTATCTTTACTTGGTGCCTTTTTTGGTCTCTCTGTAACATGTACAATTGCAATATTTATGTTTTATACTCAAGTAATTAAAGTGGTTCTAAAGGCAGAAGGTTTTTTTATTTTAAATGCATTAAGATAAAAAACCTTCTGTGTGCAGCAGCCCCTCTAATACTTACCTAAACCCCTTCTAGATCCAGAGCTGTTGCATGAGAGCCTCGGCTGTCCGAGACTCTCCTTGCTCATTAGCTGAGACAGCAGTGGTGCATCATTGGCTCCCACTGCTGTCAGTGAGGAGAGAGGGGTGGCGGGGGCCAAGCCACTGCTCCACGTCTAAATGGGCACAGAGCAGCGGTTTGGCTTGGGTGCCCCATAGCAAGCTGATTGTTGTTGGGGCAGTTGGCGGGAAGGAGGAGCCAGGAGTGCCAACAGAGGACCTGAGAAGAGGAGGATCTGGGCAGCAGGTAAGTATAACATGTTTGTTATGTTTAAGCAAAAAAAAGGTGAGAGTTTAATATCACTTTAACGCGTGTACAGTATATCTGAATATAGTTTGTGCTGATCATAGAGGGGTTCACAATATTGTTTTTGAAATGAAAATGAACGGTTAGCGCAAATAAAACAAAATCAAGAAATGTACTCAACTGTTTTAGAAATGCTCCAAAACTGCTGTAATTGTCTGATGTAAAAATTTTTACTTTTGTTGTATTTAAGCGAAGAGGTATTGCCAAAGATCCATGCAGGTGAAGAGTATCCCTGTACGCTAGTAGGCACGTGGAATACATGGTATGGAGAACAAGATCAGGCAGGCAAGTGCAAGCCTCTTAGCATCACTTAATATTGAATTGCTAATTAAAAAGCAAATGCTTAACATGGTGGTGTGCTCTAATGCAAAGTTCTACTTTAGGGGTTTATTCACATTAGCTTTGGTCCAAACGTGGATCGCTCTTCAGAGAGCATTTAACAGGTGGTGAGGAGGCATTATATCACCCCTTCACCTGCTTTAACCCTGCACTAGTGTAATGTGGGCAGTCACCCACTGTTACAGGGTGCTTGCAGAGCAGCCCCAATAACTTGAATAGGTTGTGTTTTCAGGGCACTATGCCCATCAAAAGCAGTGGGAGGTTTTAAATACTGCTGTGGCCATGGTATGTGTTTACCAGTGGCTGCTGCCTCTGCAGCTAAAGGTGGTAGCAGTTGCGGAGCAGTAAAAGTATGTCTCAACCGTGGGGCTTTATTAACCCCCAACTGCTAGAAGGAATGAGCCTTTATTCACTTTTGTTGACAACCACAGTTCAAGGAAAGATTATAATTTATGTAACTAAAAAAAATAAATGTGGAAATGTTCATATCATTTCTATAAATGTATTATTTATATATTTTAGTGTGTATATGTATGTATGTATGTATATATATATATATATATATATATATATATATATATATATATATATATATATATATATATATATATATATATATATATATTATATGTATAAGTCGAGTTTTTCAGCACATTTTTTTGTGCTGAAAGTGCCCCCCTCGACTTATACTCGAGTCAAACCCTTTTCTGCAGCAAAAAATTTTATTTTCCGAACCGATTTTGGGGCCCCGTATCTCAGGGCCACTTTGTGCTAGGAACCCCAAATTTGGTGTGCCAACCCAGTGGAACTGGTACCATAACATATCCAAAGCTGGGGTTCCTAGAACCAAGTGGCTCCGAGATACGGGGCCCCAAAGCCGGTTCGGAAAATGTCATTCTCTGCTGCAGAAAAGTGCTTGACATTTTCTGAACCGATTTTTGGGGCCCTGTATCTCGGGGACACTTGGTGCTAGAAACCCCCTATTATGTTGCTAGTTCCACTGAGTTTGCACACCAAATTTGGGGTTCCTAGCACTAAGTGTCCCCGAGATATGGGGCCCCAAAGTAGGTCAACTGTATCCATCTGCAGCAATGTCATTTCAGGACCCTTTGGGTTCAGAGACCCCAAATTTTGGCTGCAGCTAGGGGGCATCTAGGATCCCTTAACTACAGAGTTTGAAGTTCGGGGGACCTATGGCTGCAAATGGGCACAGTGAGGCTGCAAATGGGCATTGTTGACCATCTTTTCCACTTACAGTAGCTGTGCATTTCTCACCCTCGTCTTTTATACTCGGGTCACTAAGTTTTTCCCATTTTTTTGTGGTAAATTAGGGCCTCGACTTATACTCGAATATATGAATATATATATAAAATCTATAATCTGGCAAGGAAAACACTGACAGGGGAATTCATGTCTGGCACAACAAATATTGGTGCGGGCAGCAGATTGATGTACCACCATACGGACACTCCGTCCAGCATTTGAAGCTGGGTGGGTGGTGCCTGATATGGATTCGGAGACGCTGGTTTCCCATCAGGTCTGCTCCATTTGTGATTGACAACAGGCAGTGCAGTTGCTTGTTCAGATGTGTGGCCCACAAAAATTCAGTGGCATGTTGCGTTCAGTGGAAGGTACTACCCCTGCTACAGCCTGTGGATTTAGGGTTAAAACTGACATATTGTCTCCTCAATGCCTGTCAACCACCTCTGACAATTGATCCAACACAGATACCTTTTCAGAGGAGGAGCAAAGGCTACGTCAGATATGAATGAGCCCTTACAGTTGGTCTTGTCAGATGCTGATATGTAATTACTGATCCCACTGGTTCCTCTGACACACCAGAAGCAATATCCATGTTCTAGTGATTTTGCACTATTAGCCATCTCCATTACTATCCTCTCTTTGTCTTAGTCACATTCAGTAGGAGCTGACAGGAGGTTTCTTTTTAAAGAGAATGTTTAGTTTTGTTTTTTTTGTGTTTTAAATGTATACGTTAAAGAGGTTTGCTTGGTGTTAAAAAAATTTCTATCTGTATTAATGTTTTGAACACCTTGTTTTTATGTACAGTTTGTAATCGACTGTATGAGGAAGAGCCTCATAAGCATTGCATATAAATGCTCTTCCTGCTTTGCTGTACTATACAGTGGTTGTGCTTTATTTCTTCTCCAAAAAAATCAAGCCTATAAATTGGCTACTCCTAGTAGCTAATCTGCAAAAGTATAACACAATAAAAAAAAAAAAGTGAAGGAACGAGCATGTAAATTGTTAGAAATACGTCCAAAATGCTGGCTCTCTTACTTCAATAAGCTGACCTGCAACCAGTATGCAGATAAGGAGTTCTAGCTTTCCTATTGTGCAAGTTTGTTCAGGGTCAGAACTGTCAGACAGCTAGCATTTTCATAAAGAGATCAGCATTACCAGCCCCTGAAATGTTCATATGACAGGCTCAGTGTAAAGTAGTATAAACTTGCCTAATTGTTCATTAAGGTACACATGGTCAGAATGAATTCTGAGACACTGAGTTTTAGATCCGGTTCACACTGGGACGACTTGTCAGGCGGCTTAGCCGCCTGACAAGTCGTGTTCCGTTCTGTACAATGGAATCGTTCTAATAGGAGCGATTCAAGTCGCTCCGACTTAGAAAAAGGTTCCTGTACTACTTTGGGGGCGACTTGCATTCACTTCTACATAGAAGTCGTTATGCAAGTCGCCGCTGCTGTCGTGTGCAGGTCACCTGAGGCAGTCGCGCTGCAAGTCGTGCTGCCTCAGTGTGAACCGGCTCTTGCTGCCAACTTCTGAAGAATTGGATACTGGCAATGACAACAATAAATGTTAAACAGGCAGTATAACCCCTTCCAAGCTAGTGTCCTGTCTTATGAGAATGGATGACTGTGGAGAAAAGCAACCACAGTGTTTTATTTTTTTTATTAAGACATTTTTTTCAATCAAGTTACTTTGTTCAGTGCAGAGCCAAGACAGATTTCCAGATTGGCTGTTTCTCAGTACTGCCTTGGCGGTCGTACCCAGGTACCTGGACAACTTTTATTAGAGGTGTTACTGGGAGGAGGAGTACCCTTTTGCCCCAGCAAAAGAAAGTGAAGGCTTAAGCCCCATACACACTATTAGATTTTCTGCAGCTTTTTGTCTTCAGATTTACCAAAACCATATAATATGAGGTCAAACTCTCCTGAAGGTGACCGCATAACCCATTGTCTCAGAATGCCCTCTGGCCCTGTGTCCCTTTTTTAAAGTAGCATTCCAGTCAAATCCTAACTATACCTAAATGTGCTCCCACCCCTATTCTAAGCCTATTCTAACTACCCTGTGAAAAAAAGATGTCTATACTTACCTATGCAATTCTGAGGGCACTTTGGTACAGTCACATGAATGGTTCCCAGAGCCGGTTTCAGTGTAGAGCAGGGACAGTCAACAACAGATACTCCATGGGCTTACTAGTAAGTTCATTTTTAGGGCCCAATAGGGCACATTGCCGTGCATTGGTTTGGTGCGGTGCTATTCGCTCTGTATAGTATCTTGACATGCATTGCAGCATTCCACAACGCATGGTAAGACACTATGGCGCATTGTAGTGTTCTTTACAGAAAATAGTACACACCAAATACTTTCTAGAACTGTTCAATGAAATAACAATTTAAAACACTTAAAGTTCTCAGTAATGGATAAAGCGGGTAAATGTTATTTCTGCCTTTTTTAAATCGTGTTATAATCCCTGAAAGAATGAATGGTGCACAGACTTTCATGACTTTGTTACATTTCAGTTCACCTGTGGAGGTATGAGGGAGGATATCCAGCGTTGACAGAGGTGATGAGTAAACTCAGAAAAAACAAGGTAAGCCGTTACTATTATATGGTAAAAGTTATTGAGATCACTTCTCTTTTAGGTTAAGTTCTTTTTCTTCCTCTGGTATTTGTGTGTAATGTTAGTCCTATAGCCCTCCATTTCCTCACTTTCTACAGTGCTGAAACAATCAGTAACAGTAAATGTATGGGATAAAAACATTCACACCAAATAACATAGATATGCTGGCATTGGATAAATAAATTCTATTGAGAAATAAATCTGTGTTGGTACTCGCTATATAAAAGAAGCTTGTCCAACATGCACTTGACAGGGCTTATGTATATAAAAAAATAAATAAATAAATTAAATAAAAGGAATCTTTAGTTTACCCGATCATTTCCAGAGGTAGTTTACAGCATACCTAAAATGGGTGCAGACTGTGGCCAGCATGTTAAAGCTGGCAACATAAGGTGCCAGAACATACCTCAATTGTTACATTTCACTTCCAGTGCTGTAAGAGCTCAAAATTATTAACAGAGGGGTATGCCTCCTCCCACAAGACAGCGTTTGGTGCCTGACCACCCTTTCGCCATGACTGATGATTGTCATTGGTGGGGCTTGCCAAGGCCTATGGCAGGATCCCCCATAAAAAAGTAGTTTTCACTGGAACCTCAGGTGAATGAGCTGTCACAATAAATATATGCTTTGGCACCTTAACGTGTCCTCTATGCAGCGCTGCTCCTAAAGTAATATTGCAAGCACCCAGTACAGGTGTACCCAATTAACATAGACTCATTTTGTATACTACAGTGGCATATTTTGTCCCTGCTACATTTTTTTTTAATGATCTCATTAAAATATTACTGATGCCATTGTAAGCTCTTCTGAGTAGGGCCCTCTTAACCCTCTGGTATTTTATTGTATTGTAACTGTATTGTCTCCCTTTCTTTATCGTACCTCACGGGACACAGAGCCATAGTATTAACTATATGGGTATATAGGCACCTTCAGGTGATGGACACTGGCACACCCAATACAGGAAGTTCACTCCCTATATAACCCCTCCTCCTACCAGGAGTACCTCAGTTTTTTCGCCAGTGTTTAAGGTGTTGGTCACGAGTGAATTTGTGGTCTGAAGAGCTCCGCTGGAGGGATCCTTGCTGGATTTAAGCAGCCTCCACAGACCGGATCCATCCAAAGTGCCACTGAGGCCAAAGTGGATGGTACCTGGGCCTCGTATAGGAAGAATGAGGTTTTGCCTGTAACGCCTCTCCTTGCAGGGCTGGACCCTGGGATCCAGGGCTTTGGTCATGCTCACATTACCGAAAGTTTTTCCTGCCGGGGTGCTATAAGTTCTTGAAGGTGTGCTAACGCAGCCCGCCGTGATGGGTGAAGTTTGGATCTGTCTGTCTTCAGCAGTATCCTGGTTTTTCTTCCTTGGGAAAAATGTCATGCCTTTAATCTCCACTAGAGGGATTAAATGCACATACCTTAACCACTCCCCACCCGGCCCATAGCAGATGATGGCCGGGCGGTGGTTCATTTAACCTGACTGGGCGTTGTATGACGTCCAGCAGGATAACATGCCGCCGCGATTGGTGGAGCGGTGTGTCAGCCTGACACACCGCTACACTGATCTTGGTAAAGAGCCTCCGGCGGAGGCTCTTTACCACGTGATCAGCCGTGTCCAATCATGGCTGATCACGCTGTCAATAGGAAGAGCCGTTGATCGGCCTTTCCTCACTCGCGTCTGACAGACGCGAGTAGAGGAGAGCCGATCGGTGGCTATCCTGACGGGGGGGGGGGTCTGCGCTGATTGTTTATCAGCGCAGCCCCCCCTCAGATCACCACACTGGACCACCAGGGATCGCCACTAGGACCACCAGGGAAGGGGCAACATGTGGATGGCCAGATATGTACCCCATGGCCATCCACATGTGCTCAATGTGCCCAATTTGTGCCAATCGGTGCCCACAAATGGGCACTGATTGGCACCATTATGTTTCAGATCTGCCCAGCAATGCCACCAATAAGGTTTATCAGTGCCATCAATCAGTGTGTTCAGTGCCACCTGTCATTGCCCATCGGTGCCACCTGTCAGTGTCCATCTGTGCCCATCAATGCCACCTACGAGTGCCCATCAGTGCCGCCTATGAGTTCCCATTGGTGCCACCTATGAGTGCCCATCAGTGCCGCATATCAGTGCCCATCATCAGCGCCCGTCAGTGCCACCTCATCGGTGCCCGTCAGTGTAGCCATATCAGTGCCCGTCGTTGAAGAAAACGTAATTATTTACAAAAAATTTTAACAGAAACAAAGAAAAACATGTGTTTTTTTTCGAAATTTTCTGTCTTTTTTTATTTGTTGCGCAAGAAATAAAAACCGCAGAGGTGATCAAATACCAGCAAAAGAAAGCTCTATTTGTGGGAACAAAATGATAAAAAATTTGTTTGGGTACAGTGTAGCATGACCGCGCAATTGTCATTCAAATTGCGACAGCGCTGAAAGCTGAAAATTGGCCTGGGCGGGAAGGTGTCTAAGTGCCTGGTATTGAAGTGGTTAATTAGTTGTCTTCACTTCTGCTCAGTGTCAGTCTGTGTGTGGATTCAGCAGCAGCTTGTTACAGTGGGGATTCCTCATGGTGGTAAGAGATCTGCCATCTGCATTTCTCCCCCCGGATGGACCATAAGGGTTAGGAATTTCAACAGATGTTTCTGCTCCCCTTGCATATCCCCCCCCCCCCCACAGGGGGTGCGGAGGTCCCGTTTTTTTTGGCTCTAAACGTTTCCCCCTGCTCAGCGTCATTGTTGGGCTCTGCCACTCCTCCTCCCGCCCCCTCCCATCGTGATGGGTCTGCAGGACCCAAAGGCCGCGCGCGCACATTTTAAAATTCAAACGAAAGAGGGGCCTAGGCGCGGCGCCATGTGTAGCGTTCACAAGGACTCACGGCGCAAGCGCAGGGTGGAGACATACAAGAGCAGTCTCTCCTCAGCTGGATAGCGAGGAGAGCAAGCTGGCTGATCACTCAGGACACAGGAGCGGTGGGGCACGTTAAGGCTGCAAGTGGGCATTACCAATAGAGGAAAGGACATTTTTCCCAGCGCTAGGCTGAACTTTTATTAGCGGCATTATACTGTCAGACTATTGTTCAGCGATTAGTGCATTTAAACAGTACCTCTGCTTTGTGCTTAGGACTATGCCTGCCAAAAAGGACACCACAAAAACCTCAAAAAAGGTACCAAAAACTTCACCCCCAGGCGCTGGGAACTCCAGTCGTGCCTCCACACTGTCATCTTCTCCTGAAATACCAGATGTGGCAAGCCAGGGTGAGTCATTGGAATCAATTGATGGTGCAGCTGCTTCTCACATTTCAGCCCCTGTATACGTGACTGAAGCTGCCTTTTCCTTCGCCCTGTTGGGGCTAGAGGGAAGATTAGCGGCTTTAATCGCATCCTCCCTCCAAAGGGATAGGAAGTGTGGTAGATCCCCCCCCCTCCCCCACCTTAGACCCTTTACCAAGGTAACAGTGGGAAGAGGATGAGGTGTTATCCTCAGGCGATTAGGAGGAAAGACAAACCGATTACTCCTCTGCAGAGGAAACAATGGTCGATGAACCCTTTTCAGCCTCACAATCTGGTACAATGCTGGTACAATCTCTTTCGGAGATGGTTCGTTCCACTTTCAAGCTACCCCTAACGGAATCGGCTGAAAGTTCCGTTTATTCTTTGGGTTACTTTAAAACCTTCACAGCCTTTGCATGCGTTTCCTGTCCGTGCATTACTAGAACAGCTTATTTATGCTGAATGGGATCACCCGGATAAGCATTTTTTCCCTCCAAAAAGATTCACAGTACTCTGTCCCATGGAGGAGAAATTTATCAAAAGATGGATTGTTCCAGCAGTAGACGCTGCTATATCCAGTGTGAATAAAAGTCTAACTTGTACAGTAGACAATGCACACATGCTTAAGGATCCAACAGATAAAAGGTTGAAATTCCTGTTAAAATCCTTTTTTTTTTTTGACAGGTACGGTTACTCAGTCTGCAGTTGCTGCAATAGGCATCTGTTAATCCCTAAAGGACCATTTCAGACAGGCCCTTAAGGAGGTTCCTGTACAGCAAGCCCAGGATTTGGCCAAACTACCAAGAGCATTATGTTTTGCCATAGACGCCATTAAAGATTCTATTTGCCAGGCGTCCCGCCTTGCGCTTGTGCTAGTACACATGCGTAATATCCTTTGGTTAAAAAATTGGTCAGCCGAAGCACCATGCAAAAGGCTCCTGACTGGTTTTCCTTTTCATGGGAATCAGTTATTGGGGGATGAGTTGGACAAATACATCCAAAAGTTTTCTAGTGGGAAAAGTGCTCTTTTGCCAGTCTAGAGAAGGAATAAACGCCCTTCATTTAAGCAGGCTCTTTCTCCTGCACCAGGGGCATCTGCCTCTAGGCAGTGGCGACGACCTCCGCCGTCAGAGTCTAGAGGAAAGCATCAGGGTCAGGCCCAGGCACAAGGGAATCCTGGGGGCGGAAACCTGCAAAACAGAATTCTAAAGCCACATTATGAAGGTGGCGCCCTCGCTCGCTAGAGCGGGGGGAAGACTTCTGCAGTTCTCATAAGTCTGGCAAGATGAAATTCAGGACAGATGGGTCATCTCCACGGTAACTCTGGGGTACATACTGGAATTTCGGGAGTTTCCACCGTCTTGTTTTCTGAGGTCAAACGTTCCCAAAGATCCAGGGAAAAAAGGCAATCTCTGTTTCGGGCACTAGACCGATTACTGGCTCAGGGGGTGATCATACAAATCACCACAGAAGAGCAAGGTTTGGGGTTTTATTCAAACCTCTTTATGGTACCAAAACCGAATGGGGATGCCAAACCCATTCTAAATCGGTTCCTGAAGATCCGCTCTTTTCGCATGGAGTCGATCAGGTCGGTGTTTTCTATCCTACAAGGAGAACTTCTGGCGTCTATCGACATCAAGGATGTATATCTGCATGTCCCTATATTTCCCACTCACCAAAGGTTTCTGCGGTTCGAGGTAGGACAGCATCATTTTCAGTTTGTAGCCTTGCCCTTTGGGCTAGCCACAGCACCCCGGCTGTTTACAAAAGTTCTGGCTCCACCTCTAGCCAGGTTAAGGGCATAACAGTCTTGGCGTTGCTAATAGACCAGTCGGTGGCCCGTTTGGAGAAAAGTGTGCGCATTACAACCAAATACCTGGAAAATCTGGGTTGGATTCTCAACCTAGAGAAGTCTTCCTTAAAACCGCTAAAAAGGCTGGAGTACTTGGGTCTGATCATAGACACAGCCCAGAAAAAAGTGCCCTTGCCTCAGGAAAAGATCAACGCCATAAGAGAGCTGGTGCAGGTGGTCAGGTCGAAAAGAGATACCTCCATTCGCCTTTGCATGAGGTTGTTAGGAAAGATGGTGGCTTCATTCGAAGCGGTTCCTTATGCCCAGTTCCATTCGAGAATGTTGCAAAGCAGTATCCTGTCTGCTTGGAACAAAATGGTTCAAGCTTTAGACTTGCCAATGCGGCTGTCCCCAAGGGTATCCCAAAGCCTCAGTTGGTGGTTGGTAACCCAGAATCTGCTGAAAGGAAAATCCTTCAGAGCAGTTATCTGGAAGGTGGTAACGACAGATGCCAGCCTTTCAGGTTGGGGAGCAGTGCTAGAAAAAACAACTGTCTAGGGACAGTGGTCAAGAACCGAAAGGTCCTTGCCCATCAACATCCTAGAGATTCAGGCAGCGGGTCTGGCTCTGAAGGCCTGGACATTCAGGTTAAGGGGTTGTCCTGTCAGGATCCAATCCGACAATGCCACAGCTGTGGCTTACATCAATCAAGGGGGCACCAAGAGTCTCGCAGCACAGAGGGAGGTGAAACATATCCTAACTTGGGCAGAAAGGAATGTTCCGTGCCTATCAGCAGTTTTCATTCAGGGAGTAGAGATATGGCAGGCGGACTTCTTGAGCCGCCAGCAGTGGCTCCCGGGGGAATAGTCCCTTCACCCCGACATTTTTCGGGCTGTTTGGCAAAAATGGGGGACTCCGGACGTAGATCTTCTGGCGTCCAGATTCAACATGAAGTTGGTCAACTTTGTGTTCAGGACATGGGATCCATTCGCATGCGGAACAGATGCGTTGGTGACCCCGTGGGATCAGTTCTCACTGATTTATGCATTCCCCCTATTCAGTTGCTGCCACGACTTCTTTGCAGAATCAAGCTGGAAAGAAAGCCGGTAATTCTTGTAGCTCCAGCGTGGCCCAGAAGGTCCTGGTATTCAGAAATCGTAAAGATGGTGGTGGGGGATCCATGGTCCCTTCCACTACGACCAGACCTACTCTCACAGGGGCCGATATACCATCCTACCTTACAAACTCTAAATTTAACGGCTTGGCTATTGAAACCCACATTCTGAAGAAACGTTATCTCTACCTTGATTAATGCAAGGCCAGCTTCCAGAATCATATATTAGAGTCTGGAGGGCTTATGTTTCCTGGTGTAAATCCAAGGGTTGGCACCCTCGAAAGTACAACATAGGCAGATTTCTTGCCTTTCTACAATTAGGGGTAGAGATGAAGCTGGCCTTGAGTACTATTAGGGGCCAAGTCTCAGCTTCATCTGGCTTATTTCAAAGACCGCTTGCTTCACATTCTTTGGTCCGGGTTTTTATGCAAGGAGTGATGCGGCTTAATCCGCCAGTCAAATCACCTTTGAACCCTTGGGACTTGAACTTTAGTTTTGTCAGTGTTACAAAAACAGCCATTTGAACCGATACAGCATACTTCCTTAGTCCTTCTGACAAGGAAGTTAGTATTCTTAGTTGCTATATCCTCAGCAAGGAGGGTTTCGGAATTGGCTGCTCTTGCTTCGTGCTTCGAGTCGTGTTGCGTCCTCGTCCAAATTTTCTGCCAAAAGTGGTCTCAGGTTTTAACCTGAACCAAGATATTGTCCTGCCATCATTTTTACCAAAACCATGTTCTAGGGAAGAGAAGTCACTACATTGTCTTGATGTGGTGAGAGCGGTCAAAGTCTATTTAAAGACGACTTCTCAGATTCGGAAGACTGATGTCTTATTTGTGCTGCCAGAAGGTCCTAGGAAAGGACAGGCAGTGTCGAAATCCACTGTCGCTAAGTGGATTTGGCAAGTTATAATTCAGGCTTATGGTTTAAAAGGTAAGATTCCACCTTTACCAGATACCAGAGCAGTTAGTGCTTCTTGGGCAGTGCATCACCAGGCCTCCATGGCTCAGATCTGTATGGCTGCAACTTGGTCTTCAGTGCATACATTCACCAGGTTTTATCAGGTGGATGTAAGAAGGCATGAGGATATCTCCTTTGGGCGCAGTGTGCTGCGGGCAGCAGTATAGGTACTCAAGTCTGGGGGTGCCCCACGGGTTGTCTCCCTCCCCTCAAATAGCATTGCTATGGGACGTCCCATATAGTTAATACTTAGGCTCTGTGTCCCATGATGTACGATAAAGAAAATAGGATTTTTATAACGGCTTACCTGTAAAATCCTTTTCTTGGAGTACATCATGGGACACAGAGGTCCCGCCCCTCTTTTTGGGGTTTAGATATATTGCTTTGCTACAAAAACTGAGGTACTCCTGGAAGGAGGTGGGGTTATATAGGGGAGTATTGGGTATACCAGTGTCCATCACCTGAATGTGGCCTATAACCCATTAAGTTATTACTTGGGCTCTGCGTCCCATGATGTACTCCAAGAAAAGGATTTAAATTAAATTATAAAAATCCTGTTTTTTTATATTGTAAAGTGCTGTGTAAACTGGCGCTATATAAATCCTGTATTATAATAATAATAATAATACCAGGTTCGTAAAAAAATAAAAAATAAATACTTGGCAGTGCCCATTAAGATGTCAACTGGTCTTTTCTAGAGTTGGCTAAATATACGTGAGAACCTGACTTATCAGTAAATTACATTATTCGCTTAGTGATGCCTTCCCTTTTATTGGATGCCCTTTTCTTGCTGTTATTCAGATCTTCATTTTGTGATTTCTCTTCTTTCAAAGGAGTTCACGGAGTTTCGCAAAGAACGGGGCAACATGTTGCTGTCTCGTAAAAATCAGCTGCTTCTAGAGTTCAGCTTCTGGAATGAACCTGTCCCAAGGCAAGGGCCCAATATATATGAGCTGAGGTCCTACCAACTGAGGGTAGGTTGTTTTTCGTTATGAAAATACATGAATAGTCCATGGTTTTGCGTGTAATAATACTGTGTCTGCACTGCAGACAAATATGTCTACTTTTGCGTTTGGGAAACCTACTTGTGCACTAATACTGGGATTTTGCTGTAACTGCTAGAAAGTTGGTGAGCCGAGAGAATACTAGATTTCATAGCAATAGTTGTGCTTCAGTTGCAGCATGAGAGATGTAACTAATAAACATATAATTGTGATGCCAGGATACCTTTTTATGTTCAGACACTTAAAATTCTAATTTCACACCATACTAAAACTCCACTGTTGGGTAGTATCTACTATGTTAGTAAATACATCAGGGTTCAGTTCTGGAGCTCTAGCTCCTTGGACCACTTAGTAGGTATCCTCCAATATGTTATTTACCATCTTCTTCAGTGCTATCTTAAAACTAGACAAGGCCAAACTTTAAAATCTTATTGTCATACAAGAATCTTGGTGACCGCTGTATGAGTTATGTACCCTAAACAGGATCTCCCTAAAGTTTGAGCAAATTGGAGTTTCAGACTCCCTTTTAAGTATTTCTAGAATGCTGTGATTGCTAATGTAATTCAGCATAATGTAATTGCTTTGAATAAGGTAAGATGAGATTTAATTTAAGCAAAATAAAAATAAAATACTGTGACATTGGCAGTAGCAGAACCTGAAGATAGCCTGGGGCATAGCAGATCGTACTCCTTTTCTGGCACCTGCATCTGGCTGTACGTATGTAACACGTTTTGCAATTTTGAAATAAAACCGATGTAGCTAGGTTACATTGTTAGCTCTATCGTTCATACATTTCCATTGTGCTACATGGGACATGCTTTTTTTCTCTTCCAGCCTGGAACCATGATTGAATGGGGAAATCACTGGTAAGGACACAACCTGTTAGACTGGTATTTATCACTTAAGTATAAGGCCTCATGCACACTGGGTGTTTGCCCAGCTTTTCTCAATGCCTTTTCTCCTGGCAGGAGAAAGGCAGCTCTTAAAAAAACACGCAGAAGCCGTGTTTTACAAAAGCGTTTAGGTGCATCAAGCTTTTGTTTTTTTATTTTATTGGCTAGAATATTAATTTATTCTGGACATTGAAATTAATTAATTCTTAAGTGCTAAACACATTTAGGCACGTTTATACGCATTGGACATTTTTTCTACTCAAATGCTTCTCTCCTATACATGCAAATCATGTGGTTTTTTTTTTTTTTTTTGTTTGTTTGTTTTTTTTTTTGCTTCTAAAAGCTTGTAAATGCATGGACACATAGGCTAGCATAGAGGGCTGTTTAAAGACAGAAAAAAAAAATGCCAAATGCTCTTAAAGAGGATCTTTTGACACCCAGTGTGCATGAGGCCTAAAATTAGAGATAATGGTATCCTTTTAATCCTTAACGTAGCTAGTAGTAAGAAATGATATGGGTTTTGATTCCGATGTACTTGTAAACATTTTAGATAAACTTTACATTTTTATTTCGGATAGAGTAGGGAAGGGTTAAAACCCATCAGGTTTTTTTTTCTGCTAGCTTTGTGCTATTCGGGAGATTTCACATCCCTTCCTGTCCCAGAGACTCAACAGCTAAGAGCAAATCTCTTCAACTTGCCTGAATGTCTTTCATATGCCCCCCTCACACGATCAGAAAATCGTATGGAAAATACTGCTTTCGAAACGATCGTACGATAATCGGGTCATTAGTACAGAGCTTTCGAGAGCCAATCATCGGACATCCACTAAATTTTTTTTTTCGTACGATGCAAGATCGGACGATTTTCGTTGAATCAGTACATGTAACGTTCGAAAATGCAATACAAATGTCTTACAGCACTTCCGAATTTTTTTTTCTGTCGTACGGGAATTTTCGTGACTTTAGTAAACGGATTCGATCTGAGATTAGCATGCAAAAAAAAAAGACAATCATTCGTCCGATAATCTTATCGTGTGTAAGGGGCATTAGACTCTATCACTGCAAGTTACCCAATTCAGGGCATCCCTCTATTCTTGTTCCAGTGAAAAGTTTAGAAATTTCCACCACTTCCAGTCCTGATGACAATAGTTACTAAGAAGGATATAGTGCATGAATGTCAGTGGCTGGGTCACATGCAGCAATAAATCCAGCAAAAATTTTTACAAACGCATCCCCACTTTTTCCAAAACTTAAAAAAAAAAAAAAAGAGGTTTAGGCTTTAGAGCAGTTTACTTTTGAGGAATTCTTACACACTGGTGCCTATTCCAAGCCACCAATGGCTAAATATATCAGTGGATGAATCTCCAGGTTTTTTTTTTAGCAATGACATGACTTGTTAATACAAAAAGAGCAAGTTTTGACAAACCGCAAAATATTCTAAGGTGTAATGTCCATTCCACATTACAAACTGGAGCAGGGTGGAGATTTGCATCTTCTCAAATATTAAGAACTCAAATAGCATTACTTTTAATGTAAGATTCTTTTCAGAGTTTTGAAAGTGTCTTGGTAGAGTACTGAACCTATACAGAAAGTAAAAAGAATCATGTACGATGCAAACACATGAACTAATTCCTTTGGGTTTGCAGATTTGGGTCTTTAGTTCTATACTTCATCTGTTGAAATCAAGCGTTTGATTTATTTATTTTTCTCCCAATTATGTTGGCATTTGTGTCTATGGTTTGCTTGCACCTTTCTATGTTATGTTATCTTTTTTTTAAGTGAGTTCATTTCACAGCATAGTAAATGAATCTCGGGACCCTTTTGAGGGTTCTTAAATCCAATAGAGAGATTAGCATTCAGACTCGTGTTCTGTTCGCTTGGAAGATTCACTTTAAATGTTGGGTTCTGACACTGTGCAGAGCTTTAAATGAACCCTTTATTCAGAACTGAATTTAATACACTGCAGTGAATTTAACTGCTCTTAATCTGAACATGGTTACAGGTAAGAGCCATTTATGCATGCAGGTTTGAATAATGTAATGTATATTTAGCGGTTATAATTTCACCTGCATTTTTCTTTCTTTGGCAGGGCTCGAGCCATAAGGTATCGACAGGATGGCAGTGAAGCTGTGGCTGGCTTTTTCTCACAGATTGGACAACTGTATATGGTCCATCATTTATGGGGTAAAGATGTTTTCCATAAATGAAAGTACAACTAAAGGCTTCTTTATGGTAGTCTATACAATTTCAGTGAATATGTGGAACACAAACCCCATAAAGTAAAATATTGTTTTTACCTCCCAGGACTGAGCCAAATTCCACTCCAAGACACTACAGTTCACAGTTGAAGGGTTCTAGTAACACAGCATTAGACAGCAATAAAAACCTGGCCGAGACTCAAGCTCCACCCCTGTCACTAGTAAATTGTCTGTCTGAATCCTGTAACTGATACATCTACAGGACAGCTTGTTTTGTTGAAAGACAACAGACTTACTGGCCAAATCACCAGGTGAAAAATTAAAGCCTAAAAAAATTAAACGAATGCAGCTACCACATCTAAGAATTGTTAAGCTGCAAAAAAAAAAAAAAAAAAATTTTGCTTTTGCGTTAATTACCTCCATACATTCTGTTTCCTTAGAATTGATGTATGAGGTGAACTGCAATATGTGCACTTTAGTGACAATTTCTCTTTAATGAGGCATCAGTGGTCTAAAGGGAGGGGGGGACCAGGAGTAACGGCAGTGTGTGAAAGCAATCCGCTGCACAGCCGCCGCATTGCTTGCAGCTGACAGATTTACACACATTCCCTGCAGCTGCCAGGAATTTGTGTAAACCCCTACCCTCAAAGCTGCCAGCAATAGTTTCCACATAAGTTGCAGTAAAAGAGTGAAAGCATGTTGTTGCCAGTGATTTTAGCCATTTGATAACACATTGCAGTCAATGGATCTAAATGCTGTCTTTTTCTATGGTTTAACAAGGAATAGTATTTGGTAAATGTTGGCTTCATTTTTAGCTGAGATTGTGACGTTCTCCTCAGTATAAGCCAAGTGCACTGTACAAGAGGGTGGATCTGTCTAACATTGCCTAATGGAGAATGATGGCCATGTGAGACCACCCTGCCCACTGGTACACATCTTCCAAACAGTCACATCAATTCATAGAAAGCACACATCACCTTTTTAATGTTACATGTAGTCTACCAGCTTTTCACTGTGGCTTAAAATGCTCCATTATAGCTAGACAGGCAACCCATGTCTGCCTGATGCCATTTCATTATTGTTGACTTTTGCATCAAGGCAGTAAATATTATGTTGAAATGTGTGTGTGTGTATGTATTTTGGCCCACCTTAATCAGTGGTTAAATGTGTTAGTATAAAACAAGCAGAGAAGAAGGCGCTTCTAAGTGCAGTAATAAACACTTTAATGACAAAGATGGGTTAAAAACACTTACAAGATGGGAGTGAAAACAGGCATATCAATGAATCCATAACATACAGCGGGATGCCTCCTGGGACAGCTGCAGGTGGAAGTTCCTGCCGACCAGTGTTGGTAAACACTGTGTCTCTGATCCAAGATGGAGAGCCATGCTGTCAGGACCAGCATGGAATCCAGGCAACCAGAAGTGACATCAGAGTGGGCGGGACATGTTTCAGAGCATGTCCAGTCACTCCTTCTTCAAGCCAATCTTTGGTAGAACCAGGCATCCCGCTGGATGTGGATTCATTGATATGCTGGTTTTCACTTCCATCTTGTAAGTGTTTTTAACCCTTCCTTGTCATTAGTGTTTATTACTGCACTTAAGAAGAGAATAAAAATAGGTGGGACTTTATATGAGCCGTGACCATCCAGTACACCGGTCTCCATCCCTAATTGTTATTTGAAAGAGGAGGGGAAAATTGGGACTTTATATGAAACAAGACACTTGGGTGGATTAAATCAATCAATATAATAAAAATAATTTATTGGCAACATGGGAGGAGGTAGTAAAGTGGATAACATTAATAGATATGTAATAAGCAGAATTAAAAGGCATGATACAGTCATAGCACAATAAAATTCATAATACAATAGCATTATTACATATAATTGATAATGAACCAGCAGTACACTCCAAAGTAACTATATAATATTAACCAATATATTTGATGATTTAAACAATCAAACCCATAATAGAGTCGTGGTTATTGTGGCATAGCATCCAATCGTTAAAAAGCTTGACGCGTTTCGTGGATCGTTTCCACTCATCAGGAGCAGCTATATATTGGGGGTACCTATAATAAACAATGAATCAATAATCAATGGTAATTGATTATAGTAGGAAGAGAGGGAGCATAAGTCAGTAGTCCTAGCAACTCTTACCTATAGTATACTTGAGGATAGATAATGATAATGTTGATATAAACCGTAGGTATTTGGAGGTGAAAATTCATCCCCCCGGGAGCTGAGGTAACAAACAAAACCGGTATGCAGGCCGGATGGAAAGGTGAATAACCATATTAGAAGGGGGTCACCTTACCAAAACTGAGGTTACTGCACTTAGATGCGCCTTCTTCTCTGCTTTGTTTTTTCTATAGAGTGCGCTTCCCTCTTTTGAAGTGCTACTGTGGAGCATTAATTACATTTAAAGAGCCAATCATGTACTGTTCATTAGTCTCCTTGGTATCCAGAGCGCCCTGTTCACACTCCTTAAATTTTGTGTAATCATTCAGTTAGTTTGTTTAGAACATGGCTGCATTTGTGTTCTTACCTGCTACTATCATTTCTTTCTAGCTTACAAAGATTTACAGAGCAGGGATGACATTAGAAATTCAGCCTGGCAGAAAGATGGCTGGGATGAATGTGTCTACTATACAGGTAAGAGATGACAAAACACAAAATACCTTGAGTAACCTTTAAACATACTGTAATATTTACATATTTGAGAATAGAAATGATATGCCTTGGTTAATGGTTGTAGTCTTATACCCAGACAGTCTGGTCCTTCGTATTTATGACTGTTTTTTTTTTTTTACTGTGAACCTACCAAACAAATGTGGCAATGTTTAGTACTCCACTGGGTCTTAATCTCTTGTTTTGCTTTGGTGTCTATTAAGGGGCTTGCGGTAAACCAAAGAAGGCTTAGACCTCTGCAGTGTAATTAATGTGCTTTTACTAAACAAAAATGCTTTACGTACAAACAACTATACTACAATTCTAGGCAAAACAATACAAGACTGACAAAATATACACATAACAAGTAAATTGCTACCTACATACTAGCAAATAAGCAGAAGCTATAGTCTGTAAACAATCAAAATACACTGAATTGTTACTTAATCAAAAAGCAGTTCCTGGAGATCAGGCCAAAGCGTCTTCAGTATAGCTTTTTCTGGCTGGTACAGACTTTCCTTGGTGTTACACCAGTACTTGCTGCTGCAAGTGGATGCCTAGGCTTTAATGATTTGAGCTTATGTGAGTGCAATGTTTGAAGCCGTTTAAACCACTTCCCGCCCGCCGGCTGTCATATGGCGTCCTTGACTTTGAGCGGGGATATCTGAATGATGCCTGCAGCTACAGGCATCATTCAGATATCCTCTTTTAGTGCCGGCGATTCCCTATACCATAAGAATGATCATAGCAGCTGTTCCGCCACTTAATTGTTCTTACGGCCGGCGAGAGGGAACGTGCCCCCCCCCTCCCGCTGCCCTCCGATGCTTCTACCAACTCACCGCTGCCATTGGTGAGTTGGAGAAGGGATCCGCTGGCCCTGGATGGTGACCATAGAGATTTCCGGTGGACCAGATGGTCCCCGGAGTCTCTGTGATCGTTTGGAGGCCGGGCGTGGTATTATGATGTCACGACCGGCCTCTGCATTCACACAAATGGCGCCGCCTTGGCTGGGAAGCTGAGATCGTTTTTTTTTTTCAGTTTTTTTTTGTTTTTTTTTTGTTTTTTTGTTTCTTTTTTTTAGGCTTCCCAGCCTAGAGGTGAGATGTGGGGTCTTATTGACCCCATATCTCACTGTAAAGAGGACCTGTCATGCTTATTCCTATTACAAGGGATGTTTACATTCCTTGTAATAGGAATAAAAGTGATCTAAAAAAAGAGTGTCAAAATAGAAAAATGTAAGTAAAATTAACAAAATAAAAACTTTTTTTTAAAGCCCCCCTGTCCCTGTAAGCTTGCGCGCAGAAGCACACGCACACGCATACGTAAGTATCGCCCACATATGAAAATGGTGTTCAAACCACACGTGTGGTATCGCCGCGAATGTTAGAGCGAGAGCAATAATTCTAGCTGTAATTCCTCTAACTCAAAACATGTAACCAGTAAAAAAATTTAAAGCGTCGCCTATGGGGCTTTTTAAGTACCAAAGTTTGGCACCATTCCACGAGCGTGTGCAATTTTGAAGCGTGACATGTTGGGTATCTATTTACTTGGCGTAACTTCATCTTTCACATTATGCAAAACAATTGGGCTAACTTTACTGTTTTTTTTTTTTTTTTTTTTTTTTACATGAAACAATTTTTTTTCCAAAGAAATCACGTTTGAAAAATTCCTGTGCAAATACCGTGCGAGATAAAAAGTTGCAACGACCACCAATGTATTCTCTAGGGTCTCTGCTAAAAAAAATATATATATTTATGTGTTATGTTGTGTATATATATATATGTTTGGGGTTTCTAGTTAATTTTCTAGCAAAACAATTATGATTTTTACATGTTGGAGAGAAATGTCAGAAATGGCCTGTGTGGCAAGTGGTTGTAAACCCTTACAACACACTTTTTGCTACAGGTAAGCCTATAATAAGGCTTACCTGTAGCTACCCTGGATATCTCCTAAGCCTGAACGGTTTAGGAGATTACCCCTGTATTTGCATGTGCCGACATGTGCACTGAAGCAATGGCATGTACGTGCCGTTGCTCCAGTGAGTGTCCCGTTACCGGCGGCTCCTGTGCGCATGCGCGGAAGTGATGTCATCGCGCCTCCGGCCAATCACAGCGCCGATGCCTGCGATACCCGGAAGTATGTCGGCCGCGGGAGCGGTATATGAGGACGGCTGCGGGGGCTTCGAACTCAGGTAAGTAATTCATAATGAGCTAGTATGCTATGCATACTAGCTCATTATGCCTTTGTTTTGCAGGGTTTTTTTTTCTTGGGTTTACAACCACTTTATTAGAATAAACTTTTTAAAATGATACTGCACTATTGGAGCACTTTGTTCCATTGTATATGAAGAGTTCTGGATAGCGGTGGATATCTAACCCTGTAAGGGTTGATGCTGTTTTGCTGAGCATGAGAGTGCAAGGCATTGTCATTTGGTGAGTTTTTGACCACAGAGGAGTGGAAACACTAAGTGCACGCGGTCTCACATCAGGATATATTCAGCTTTCCTTGTGTGAGACAATCCAGTCTCATGTATGGACTATTTTTGCACAAACTTTATTATTAGTTTATTTATGTATTAGTGTTGATCACTGTCATTGGGTTTATTTATTTATACTGTTTAGCGCTATTATTTACTTTAGTTTCCACTGTTAAAGCTTATTTATTTCATTTAAAGTAGCAGCTGTTGCACATTTGGGTTACTTTTGGCACAGTAGTGGTACTTGAAGAGTGGGTGTACGGATCTTTTTGGACCCGTTTTGTTGCATATCCATCCATTATATAACTACAGGATGAATATGTTTTGGTAAATACCTGAAAAAAAACTAAAATTGTGCCTGTGTCCAAATATGTATGGACCTAGCTGTATAAATAGTTAGTATGTCCCATAAGTGAGAACAGAGGTGGGGCAGTGTGGCTTTGCGTATATTCGCAAATGTATGCAACAAAAATATTTTAACTTGATGATCCTTTTCTTTGTCCCATATTCCTGTAAGCATTATTGTTACTAAAGTGGAAGCAGTTCCTCTCTACTAACTTGTTGTTTTGTTTTTTTTTAGTTCCCCTTATACAGGAGATGGAATCCAGAATTATGATCCCATTGAAAAGCTCTCCTCTACAGTAATCTACTATGTACACCTGGTGCCTCAACTGACAAAAATATCTGGATTACTTCAGCAATGAATGAACATATACAAACTCCCAAAACAGACATATTTCTGAGAATTATTAGTGTAATTCATAATTCTTTGTGTGTTTATGTATGCTGGCCAGTTTTCATATCTGTTTTAATTTCTTTTTGACTATTGATCTGGTAATAACCACTGTCCATAGGGGCACCTGATATGTACTGCATTCTGTTTTTCCTCCGTAATAATAGTGTGTCTAGTTTCACTACCAGTGAAAGCTCTTCTAAATTTACATTGGGGTACAATCATATACAGATATGAGAGGTAAAACTTCTAAGTTATGGGAACTATTAAAATATCAAGTCACTTAAGGCATATGCTTTTCAGGGTTCCTCTCCTCATTCTTCACTGAAAAAACGGAGCTGGAATAATGCTCAACCTAAAGGCATAAATTTACATATCACACACATCTGTATTGACTGGTTTGATACACTTCTGTGCATTGTTAACAAATGCTACAGTTTCTTCATGTGGTTCTTTAAGGCCTTGTTCACATATAGTGCAGTGACCTGCATTTTTACCGCACTGGAAGAACACAGGTCACCGCTAGGACACACAGAAAACAATTGTTTTCTATGTGTCATATTCACACTGCATCATGCCCTGAAGGGGCGGTGCAGTGTGCTGCAATAAAATGCAGACATGCTGAATTTTATCGCAGCACATTGGACAGGATTGTATGTCACTGTACAGCAGTGCAACACACCACGCTGCTGTACAGTGACATGAACGAAGTGTCACTTTTGTGCACATCACATAAAGGGGAGGGGGGCTGTGTGATGTGCTGAAGCACGCATCACCCCACCCCTTACAGCTGGCTCACCAGAGCCAGAACAGAGCTTTGCCCACACACTAAATCACTGCAGTTTAGTATGTGGAGCAGTGTGAACTGGCCCTAAATGTTTACAGACCAGTTATGGCACCCATTGAACTTCAGGGCCCTGATGTGTGCAGGACTCTACACAAGCCCCATTCATCTTCTGGTTAGTCATGCATGCCTCAATTTTCTGTCTGTTGTTCAGCAGATAACATAGTACATGCTGGGTAATTGTGATTCATGAATCATGGTGCAAGTGAACTGACACCATGAATCTCAATTTAGCTTGGTACTGTTAGATTTTCTAATCCACAAATGGACAGCAAACTGATTCATTCTTCTTTGCCTGTTGTGGACATACTGTTATGTACCGGCCCCATAAGTAGTCTTTTTTCAGCACATTTCAGAGGAGACAAAGTGGATTGCTGTGTTTTCTGATAGGTGCTACAGCAGTAATTACAGTTGTTCACTACAGAAGCTGTTGAGATCTTTAATGCACATACGTTCCTTCAGGGCTCTGAACTTCAGTGGGCATCAAATTGCCTCTGTGAAAGTAAAGTCCTGCTTCTTTATACCACAACTCATTTCTGCAGAGCAGTAACCAAGACTTTCCCACCTCCTTACCCCTCAGTTTTAGAAGACAAACAGATGTGGCAGCCAAACACTCTGAAAGCTAATATACAAATCTTTTGCTAGTTGGAGCAAACGCTTAGCAAATTTCAGTTTTAAAATTTCACAAAAAAAATACCCAAAAGACTTCCTGTAGCAGTTGTCCCCTGTCAGCATACTACTTAAAATAACTTCAGGCAGACAACCACATACAACAGCTGAGCTACATGTATCTGAAAAGCTTCACCTGTCAAAAAGCACCTGCCTACCTTCTGAACCAATGACTCAAAAGTGTGAATGTTGCTAATGCATTCAACAGTGAACAGGCAGGTGACAGAACAAGGCTGTAAAACTCAACTAGGAAAAAAGCAGTGGGGCAGAGGTATATGCAGAACAAGATTGGCTGGACATAATTACAAATCACCAAGTAGATATAGCAGTTCACATATGAATATTTCAACAGTATGCATAGGTGTTTGGCAGGTGTTCCGGTCTCATGAAAACTTGGGAAATAAGTGCCTGCTAGGTCTCTCCAGTCGTCTTCATTGCTACAGTTGAGTTTGGTTACTTTGTTTGCTTGGTCCTATTGTACTGTTCATCCCATATTATTGTAACTGTGATGTTACATTTGAGCCACAAATATTATGTTTTTGTGCAGTTAATATTTTGCCATTTAAATATGGTTACAAAAGATATGAAGCGGAGAAACGTTACAAACTCAGCCAAGTACTTTTGGATTATGTTGATTAATTCATGTGCAAATCATGCTTATCTTCTTTGAGGACTGTTTATTTGATTTAATTTAAACTCGGTTCTTAGTTTGTTATTGTCTTACATTTAAAAATCACAGCAAAGCTGGTAAATTACAGCAATACCAGCAATGGCACAGTTCACACTCAGCTATAAACTACAAACTGATTTTTCAAAATCGGTCACTGGGATAAGACTGTCTGCTGTTATCAGGTGACTGGTTGGGGAAAAAAACAAGACAAAAACTCTCTCAATGTAATGAGCATCATAAAATATATTTGTACACTGTTACAATGTCATCATGTGTATAAACATACAGTATGTTGGGTTTTCTGCTAAATGATGACAATAAAATAGTTTTATTTGACATGATGTTTTGAATCACTGTTCTGCTTTTACATGGAACATAATTTAAAGTGGTTGTAAAAGCTGAATGTTTTTACATTCATGTATGTGTGCTGCTCCCCCCACAGCCCCCCCTAATACTCACCTGAGCCCCCTCTAGATCCAGTGATGTGCACAAGAGCCTTGGCTGTCCCGGGACTCCCTCCCTTTTAGCGGCTGAGACAGCAGCCGGAGCCATCGGCTTTCCCTGCTGTCAATCACACCTAGCGAGCCAATGAGGAGAGAGCGAGGGGTGGGGCTGAGGTGCTGCTCTGTGTCTTATGGGCGCGTAAAGCAGGGATTAGGAGTCAGCACACACCAGTGCCCCCATAGCAAGTTGCTTCCTATTGGGGTTACCGGTCAAAGGGGAGGAGCCAGGAGTTCTGTGGGAAGCCATGTACTAATACAACGTGCCTCTAATCCCTGAGCCTGACCTCCAACATTCCCCAGGGCTTGCCCATGGGCCATCCCACTGAATCCACACACCAGCCACCTCACCTGTACGCAATCTAGAGACCCCTCCCCCCACACCTGTATATATGTCAGCTCCCCCCTCACACCTGTATATATGTCAACCACACAACTGTATATATGCCAGCCCCCCTCACATGTGTATGTCAGCCCCCCATCGTGTGTGTGTATGTATGTATGTGTATATATGTATGTATGTGTATGTATATATATATATATATATATGTGTGTCGGACCCACACATACACAAATTTGTAAACACACAAGCCTCTGGCCCCTCCCTGTACACAAACGGCCCCCTTACTTTCCTTCACAGCCCCTACTTGTATGTAAAGGAAATCTTCCTACCTAGTCCCAGACTCCCAGCTCGTTTTCACAAAGCTGACATGTTGCTGACACAGAGGAGCACAGTAAAGGCAGCTCATAAGAGGGGTGCACATGCACATAGTAGCTAGAGGTGGCAGTAAAGAGCTCAATGTCTGAGTTTAATGACACACAGCAGCAGAAGCTGCAAGATCATTTCTTTAGTGTACAACAGGGCTCCTCTTCACCTGTCCTGCTCAATATCCAGACGTGGAGGTTCATTTTCTGGGGGTTCGGATGGGTGTGATGCCCTTGTGACAGGAGAAATTATATTGAAGGTATCCTCACTGGAGGACTGACGCTCAGACGCATTGCCATTGAGAACCATGGACGTCTGTGCCAATATGGTAGGACTGCTATGACCGTTGTCTTCTCTGTTGCTAATTTGGAGAGGAATCTCGAGATAAGAGGCCGTGGAGGGAAGGCATAAGCTAGGAAGTATGGCCAAGTACTTGACAGGGCATCCGTTGCTTCTGCCCGAGGGTGAGGCAGACTTGAGCTAGACCTTGGTAGTTTTATTGATTATTTATTGATGCAAATAGGTCCAGTTCGGGAAATGAACTATCCAACTGAATATTCTCGGGTGTAGAGACCACTCATTGGGGGTCTAAGAATCTCCGGGATAGGAGATTGGCTTTTCTGTTCAGTTGACCTGGAAGATAGACCGCTCTTAAGTCTCTCAGGGTCCTCTCGGCCCAGATGATGATGGGCTCCAACTCCCTCAACAGGGAGCTTCTGTGTGTTCTGCCCTGACGTTGAATATATTAAACCGCTGCCTTGTTGTCCATTCGGATCAGAACAGATCTGCCCTTGATCTGAGGGGGCTAAGGTTATCAATGCGCGATATACTGCCCTAATTTCCAGTACATTCGAGATATATATATATATATATATATATATATATATATATATATATATATCAGTATATTCTGAATGCCCATCTTCCCTGGACCGCTACCTGGTTGCAGTGAACTCCCCATCCTTTTTGAGCTGGCATATATAGTAATTGTGATCCGACAGACATGACATGACCTAAAGGATGCGGTTTCAGAAGCATCTTCTTCGTCCACCATTTCAAACTCTTGAGCATTGGAGCTGTCATGCATATGGACTGAGCAGGTGTCGGTTCCATTGTCTTAGGAACCACAGCTGGAAGTGCCTCATCCAGGGGAAGTGCCAATGCGTTCAGGGGATCATCGGAATGCATGCAGACATGAGACCCAGCAGGCTGAGGCAGTCTGAAGCCTTTAGGTGGAAACGTGTCCTCATCTTCCTAATCCTCTGAGTGATTAATTCTGCTTTCTGGGGAGGTAGGGACACCGTCCCCTGCTCGGTGTTGAATAATGCACCCAGGTAAATCATCTGTTGGGGAAAAGTGACTCTTCTGATTGATTATCCATCCATACTCTGCCAATGTTGCCAATAAGAGCTTCCTGTACTGCAGGGATCCTCAAACTACGGCCCTCCAGCTGTTGCAGAACTACACTTCCCATTAGGCATTGTAAAACTCTGTCATTCACAGACATGACTAGGCATGATGGGAATTGTATTTCCTGAACACCTGGAGGGCCGCAGTTTGAAGACCCCTGCTGTACTGTATTAGCTGGACTGGATGCTTCGCTAGCAGAATAATGTTGTTGAGATAATGGAACACCCTGAGCCCCTGCTCCTGCAGAGGGGCTAAAATTGGGTTCTAGAATGGGGATGTGCAAATATGCATCCTGGAGATTCACCGACAACATCCAGTCTCCCGGACAGACCGCTCGGATTATTGTCTGTAGTGATTGCATTTTGAAACTCTTTAGAAATATGTTGATTTTAGCTTTTTGAGGTCTATCACAGGCCTCCAACCTCCCGCTCTTTTTGGGGACCAGGAAGAGTGTGGAGTAGAACCCTGGAAGTCTCTCTGAGCGGGGTACTGGTATAACCGCTTGCTGGTCTTGTAGGGAATGAAGGAATTGGGGCAACGCCTCTGACTTCTGAGGGGACCCCTGTATTTCTGTAGGTGTAAATAGATCTCTTGGAGGGCGGTCTAAGAATGTCCAGAAATGACCATACTGCACCATCGAGACTACCCTGGGATCTTTGCAGTTTCTCCTCCATACCCTGCAGAAGTGCCTGAGCCTTGAACCTACCGGGATCTCCTGGGATGGTCTGGCGTCAGAGATTTATTAGAGTCCTGTGGGTTAGGCAAGGCTCTCCGCTTGTGCGCTTCCAGGAAGGTGGACTGAGTACTCCTTCAATTTCTCCTGGTGTCCTTTCCCTGTCTCTGCTGTCTATAATCTCTTGTTCTGGACTGTAGGAATCTAGAAGGCGGCCCTCTGGGGCATCTGTTCCTTCTGGCCTGGGGAGGCAGACCTGATTTTTTTTTTTTTCCCTCCTGTGACCCAGGAAATGGCCTTTTCTAACTTTTCACCAAAAAGTGCTTTCCCATCGAAAGGTATTTTGCACCAATTTTGTTTGGATGCAGTATTCAGCCACCCAAGGTTTCAGCCATAGGGCCCTTTTTTAGCCATTACGGCATGTAGCATTGACCTTGCAGAACACCTGATAGTATAAATTGCAGCTTCGCTAATGAAATCTGCTGAGAGTTTAAGTTCGTCCAGGGCCTTTATCATTTCTTCCTTGGGAATATCTTGACGAATAGCCATCTCTATATTCTCTGTCCATGTCCGCAGAGCTTTGGCTACTGATGTTAAGGCAATCGCTGGTTTGCATGCATTGCCCGCCATTTGATATGCTCTTTTCAAGCCCAGATCTATTCGCCTATCAAGAGGATCTTTTAAAAGAAGTTGAATCATCCATTGGCAGAGTGATATTTTTTGCCAGACGAACTACAGCCACGTCCCACCGCCGCCGGGCCATCTAATACTGTCGAATCCTGTTCTGACATTGGGTAGAGTTTACCCAAACGGTTGAGGGGAAATCTCTTTTCTGTTTTCTTCCACTCGTCTTCGATAACATCTTTTATTTCCTCCATTAGAGGAAGAAAAGGAGATCTGCTTCTTCAGGAAAGGAAAATAGCTCTTTTTAGCGGTAGTTTCAGCTTCCTCCCAGCCTATAGCTGATTTTACGGCCTGTATATACGGCTCAAATAAAGAAAAGCGGAAGCCAGAGGAATCCTTTTCTGAGGAATCCTCTGAATTATCAGACTGCTCCTGTCTGACTGGGACATTCCTATTGGGCATGGCAGGCTCCCCAGATGAGGTTCCAGGGACTGGTGGTTCTGCAGGAGGCTGAGCCTGAGATTCCAGGGTATTTACCGCTGTTAGCTCCGTTATATAGTCCCTGACCACTCTTTTAAGAAGGTCAGCCACTTGTTGGCTTTCTGACTTTCTGTCCGCTGCATACTCCCTAAAGCAGCTTCTGCGGATCAGTTTATCCGGAAGCAGTGGCTCCACATGCGCTACACTTTGGACTTCTGGCACTTGGAGAATGTGAGGAGCGACGCCTTTTTGCGGCTGAGCCCTCTGCGCGAGCATGATGTGTCGATCTTGAAGATCCGCTCGGGTTAAGGCTTTGAAGGGATTTGTCATGACGCCTTAAGGTCTTCTTAGACTTCTGGCGTACAGGGATGTAATACATAATATGTACCAGCATAAGTGCACTCTTTTTTTAAAAAACTTCCTGGGACGATGATCCCTACCTTAAACTTTGTTGGAAGGTCTTGAGAGAGCGTCAAACAGCTCATTGTACAAAATGGACGAAATGCAAAACAGGCTGCGCAGGCATAATGTGAGGGTGATGGGCCTCCCGGAGAGTGAGGGTTCCTATCCTGTAGAGTTTATGGAGAAACGGCTCAAGGAAGTTTTTGGGACAGAGACTTTCTCGCATATTTTTGCCATTGAAAGGGCTTATAGAGTACCTACTAGAGCTATTCCTTCAGGAGGTTGTCCTAGACCAATAATTATGAAATTGTTTAACTACAAGGATAAGGTGACATTGATGCAAAAATCCAAAGAAGGACACATGGTTGTGTGTTAATGTTTTTCTCATAACATTGATAAATGGGTAAAGGGTAGGGAGGGAAGGGTAGGGCAAGTAAAAAAAGATAAGGAAGATTACTCACATTTATGTCGGGTGGTGGAGTTTAAGGGTCAGGGGGTAACTGAGGTAAAAAGAATAGTAGGATTGAGAGGTATGGTGGTAAAAGTGAGTTGTAAGGGAAGGCCAGGAAAGCGTTACATTGCACATATGTTTAAGTTACTTACCCACATTAAAAAAGAGAAAAGAAATTCTAAAAAGAGTAGGACGACAGGGAATAGGAAACAAGGGTTTTCTCTTTTTGCTCTCCCTTTTTTTCACAATATTATCACTGATTGTAGCTTTGGGGGTCACTATTGAATTAAAACAAAGGACACGCTGTCTGGAAGAAGGACAGGGACACTTGATATGCAAGGTTTGGCAAAAGGGTTTGTTTTGCTTTATTTACTGTTGCTGCCTCCAGGTTACTTCCCCCTTTGGTTTTCTTTCTTTTGGTTTTTTTTATTTGGGCTTATTTTTTTATTTTTTTGCTGTTATTTTGTTTTTTTTATTTTATTTTTTTTTTTTAGATGCCGTCTAGAACCTTAGGAGTAGGCTCATGGAATATTAGGGGGATGGGTGATCCCATCAAAAAAGCTACTGCATTTTCGGAACTGGAGTCATATGATGTTGAACTGATATGCCTGCAGGAAACACATTTTACCAATGACTCTAAATTACTAATTCGGAATAAGAAATTTCAAGCACAATTTCACTCAGTCCACTGCTCCTACTCTAGGGGAGTGAATATATTGGTAAAGAGAGGGGTACTGTTTTTCTGCAACTAGGTTGTTACATCTTTTTGCATTGTCTAATAGAGGGTAAACCATTTGTGATAGCAAACCTGTATATTCCTCCCCCATTTAAGTTGGAGATTTTGTACCGATTGTTAGAGTTTGTGGAGGCCAAGGTTGACACCCCGATTATAGTGGTGGGAGACTTTAATGCGGTGCTCAACCTAAGCTTAGATAGGTTTCCAACAGGGGCTCGGACGGAAAGGGGCTCGGACGGAAAGGGCATCAGAAGGACGGTTAGTCCAGTTTCTTGAGGAGATTGGATGGTGTGTCTTTTGGAGATCTCAAAATCCAAACAACCGTCAATATTCTTGCTTTTCGGGGTCACACTGTACACTCTCATATAGATATGGCAATTGGTAATAGCGAAGCACAACGCCTAATACATAAAATAGAGTACCGGCCAAGAGGGATATCAGATCACTCGACCCTGACCTTAACGGTAAACATACACGACAGACATACCCAGAGAATGTGGACAATAAATCCAATATGGATGGAGATAATAGGGAACACAGAAGAAATAACTGCAAGACTAAAGGAGTTTGTAGAATATAATACAGGTTCCGTGTCGGAGGGGGTGGTTTGGGATTCCTTAAAAGCATTTCTTAGGGGGATCTTAATCCAGCAGGTAATAAAAACAAAGAAGAAATCAAGGGAATGGGAAGAGCACATTAGAAAAGAGGTGATTAAGTCAGAGAGACAATATGTGATAGATCCAAGCCCAGAGAAGCAGGAGATATGGTTTAAGAAACAGCAGTATAAAATGGCAATCATTAGGAAAACTAAAAATAAGAGACTCTTTCAGAGGCAAAAGTGTTTTGAAGGGGAAAAAGTGGGTCGTATGCTAGCGCTTCTAGCTAAGACTAAGGCTGGCCATACACTATTCAATTTTCCTGTTCAACTTTCCTTTAGATTTACCAAAACCATATAATAGGAGGTCAAACCTAAACACTTTCAATTTGGATGCAATCAGGCAGGCCCTTGTACTACATAGTTGAAGGTAAATCTAAAGAAAATTGAACAGGAAAATTGTATGGTGTATGGCCAGCTTAATTCTCCTTCAGTAATTTCTATGATTAGGACTCCAAGTGGTGAAATCTCTTCTGATCCTCTAGTGATTAAGGAGACATTTTTTGAATTTTACAGAGAGTTATATAAGTCAGAATGGGGAGAGATGGATAGATTCCTGGAGGGTGTCAAATTGCTGACTCTCTCGGTAAATGAAAGGAACGGGTTGGAGTCCCCTATAGCCCTGGAGGAACTGAAGCAAGCAATGGCGGATATGTCCAATCAGAAATCCCCTGGCCCAGATGGGTTGCCCTTAGGGACCTATAGATATTCTGGGGAGGTGTTACTTCCAGAGCTTTTAAAAACACTGAATTGGGCAGCTATAAGGGGTAGACTGCCCTCTTCAATGTTAGAAACCAACATAGTACTATTACAGAAAGAAGGGAAAGACCAACTTGACGCATCCTCCTACAGACCGATATCATTATTATGCTCTGACATTAAAATTTTTGCAAGAGTATTGGCAACCAGGTTGAATAAATGTATCTCAAAACTTGTACACCTGGACCAGTCGGGGTTTATCCCCAACAGGTCCACTAGTGTAAACATCAGAAGGGTATACATGAACCTCCAGGCCCCAATTGAAAATACAGGATCTAGGGCTGTTTTGTCCTTGGACACAGCCAAGGCTTTTGACAGCCTAGAATGGGGGTACCTTTGGTGGGTACTGGAGAGGTTTGGATTTGGCCCTTCATTTATTGGATGGATGAAAACATTATATAATCACCCAAGTGCCAGATTAAAAATCAATAATGAAAACTCAGAAAGGTTTCCTCTCGACAGAGGGACGAGACAGGGATGTCTGTTGTCACCCCTGTGACCCACTCACTAATACCATCCCAAGGGGAATATCTTGGTTAAAAGTAACAGAGAAGATGAAATATCTCGGTATAGTCTTATCAAATGATCCTAACCAATACATCAGGGACAATTTAGTCCTACTACTAACAAAATTTAAAAGGAAAAGCGATATCTGGTGTCGACTCCCTCTGTCCGTGGCAGGACGAGTTAACTAGGTCAAAATGATATAGATGCCACAGTTACTGTACATACTTCATAATTCCCCAGTCTGGATTGGGAGGAAATGGTTTCTAAGAGTACATACCCTTTTTAGAGAGCTAATATGAAAGAAATGGCAGGTCACGATTATTTTTCAAACGTTGCAACGACCCACTAGAGGAGGGGGAAGGGTGGGCCCTCATCCACATAGTTACTATCTGGCAGCTCGACTGCAGAAAATAGGGGGTTGTGGTGCCCCTCAGGGGCTAACGCCAGTGGTAAAATTATGTTACAAGGCAACCCTCATAAATCACTGGTGGAAGCATTAGAGGCTGGCTCGCTACAAGGTGAGCTGCCAACACTTAAAATGGTTACTAAAGTTTGTCAGACAGTCAAGAGAACTATGGGGTACAGGGGAGTTACCGGATTTTCACCCATCTGGCATAACAAGCATTTGCAGGAACTATTAACTATCGAAAAAAAATAAGATATGGGAAAGCCATGGAATACATCAGTTGATTCAATTGTAAGACGGTAACATTTTAAAATCTTTTGCTGAGTTGAGACAAGAGTATGGGATCCCAAATAAAACATTTTATAGTTATTTACAGATTAGGCACGCCTTGGACAGTCAGTTCAGGGACTGCCCATTGGAATGGAGTAAGACACAGCTTTTCAATAAAATAGCTAGGGCAGATATCACTAAAGGTCTAATATCAGCGACATATGGGCAAATAACAGAATTAACATGCTGGAAACGCCCTTTGGGACCAGGGAAAGATGGGAGGCTGATGTGGGGGAGATAACTGAGGATCAGTGGAAGAGGATCTTGGAATTTGGCCCACTGGTGTCGGTTTCTCCTTCGCAGCAAGCTTCACACCTTTTACTGTTACATAGAGCTTATTATACTCCTAGGAAACTGTTCATGTTTGGCCGTAGATTGGATGACAAGTGTCCCAGATGCCAGGGGACGGGGGACCTTATACATATGATGTGGAGATGTCCAAAATTGGTCAGATATTGGTCAGAGATTCTAGAAATTATTGAAACTAGGTTTAAGATTAAACTAGAGCTGGAGGCAAAAGTATGCGTTTTGGGCCACATCAAAGAAAATCTAGGGAATGATAATATAATTATTGCGACGGCGAGGTGCTTGTATCAAGCGAGGAAATTGACAGCACAATCCTGGCAGTCAACTGCACCCCCTAACTCCGGAAGAATGGGTTGGGACTATAAATGCATTAGTATGGAAGGAAAAAACAACTTTTATTAGAAAGGGTAATTATAGTAAGTTTGTTAAGATATGGAAGCCCTGCGCAGTGTAAGACACATTGGGGGACATTTATCAAGCCAATTAGTGACACAATTAGTCACAAATCAGGCTGCCTCTGTATTCTGGGACAGCCAAGTGCTAAAGATAAGATGGAACTCCACTTTAAACAGACACAGAATTAAGAACTGGTCAGGTTTGCATAGTTGCCAACATTGTAAAATTGTGGCTGTAGGCGGAGCCGTACAATAATTAGGGGGCGGGCATTCGTTTGTAGGTGTGGCTTAGGAAAAACACAAGTGCGGTGCGCGAAGCGCGTTGTGACAAAAAATGGGCGTGGTTTACGCGACACAGTGGGCGTGGCTCAAGAGGGTGTGGTTAGAGTGTGAGATGAATGAGGGATGGAGAGGGAGAGAGGGGGAGAGGGATTAGAGGGGGAGAGGGATTAGAGGGGGAGAGGGAAATGACAGGACAGCAGCCCCAGATCCTTCACAATAAAAATATGTGTATTCTAGAAAGTTTAACAATCAGCAGATAAAGATACTCCAAACACCTGGTGTTAGCACTTCAATCATCCCGGCACCATGGTTGTTATGGTGTCAGGATGATTGAAGTGCATTATTTCTATTATTACATTGTAATATAAAATGAAATAATTCAACTCACCATAATGCAGAATCAGTGGGATCCCTGAGCGTGTCACTAGCCACGTCGCCTGCCACCAGCCGTCCGTCCTTGCGTCAGATGTCCCAACAGAGTCCGTCCTTGCATCAGTGTCCCCAGCGGAGCCCCCCTTACATCAGATGTCCCCAGCGGAGCCCCCCCTCACACCAGGAGTCCCCAGCGGAGCCCCCCTCACATCAGGAGTCCCCGGCAAAGCTCCCCCTCACATCAGGTGTCCCCGGCGGAGCTCCCCCTCACATCAGGTTTCCCCGGCGGAGCCCCCCCTCACATCAGGTGTCCCCGGCGGAGCTCCCCCTCACATCAGGTGTCCCCGGCGGAGCCCCCCTCACATCAGGTGTCCCCGGTGGACCCCCCCTCACATCAGGTGTCCCCAGTGGAGCCCCCTTGCATCAGGTGTCCCCAGTGGAGCCCCCCTTGCATCAGGTGTGTGTCCCCAAAGGAGCCCCCCCTCACATCAGGAGTCCCACAGCGGTGCACCCCCCCCCCACCTCAGAGGTGTCCTAGTAGTGTCTGGCTAGAACCCCCGCCCCTTTCCATATCAGACAGGAAGACGGCTGGGGGGGGTAGATGGAGCTCCTGCGTCGCCGCCCACCCTCTGCCCCGCCTCACCCCGCCTACCCCCCGCCCCGCTGCCAGTCTGATATGGAAAGGGGCGGGGGGTAGGTGGAGCGGGCGGAGGGTGGGCGGCGACGCAGGAGCTCCATCTAGCCCCCCCCAGCCGTCTTCCTGAACTACATCAAAATGGCGGCCGGCAGAGACATTGTCTCCACCAGCCGCTGACCTCTAGCGGCGGCGGCGAATCGTGAAGAACCGGATTTCTCGGGACATTTCCCGGGACACCAGAAATTCGGGAATGGCGTCCAAGTCCTGGGAATGTCCTGGGAAATCCGGGACAGTTGGCAAGTATGGTTTTGGTCCAGTCACAAGTGCAGACTTTACATCAGTTCGGCTCCGGTTTAGCATTGTTTTGCCTTGCAACAGGATTGATAAATGTCTCTCGATATGCATTGCAGTGCAAGTGTGTTGAAATTGCAAATACAAATGCATGGTACTGCAGAGTGGTACAACAATGACCTGGAGTGAATTGGGCCTAACAATTTTTTTTTCCTCTCTTCTGCTTCCCCCAACACACAAGTGCACTTTTTTTAAATGGAATACCATGTTTTATTTTCTTTAGTTTGTATCCCAATGCCGCGTACACACGATCGGACTTTCCGGCATACTTGGTCCGGCGTACCGGAGTCCGTCGGACAATTCGATCGTGTGTGGGCTCCAGCGGACTTTGTTTTCTCAAAAGTTTGACGGACTTAGATTTGAAACATGTTTCAAATCTGTCCGACGGACTCGAGTCCGGTCGAAAAGTCCGCTCGTCTGTATGCTAGTCCGACGGACAAAAACAGACGCTAGGGCAGCTATTGGCTACTGGCTATGAATTCCTTGTTTTAGTCCGGTCGTACGTCATCACGTACGAATCCGTCGGACTTTGGTTGATCGTGTGTAGGCAAGTCTGTTCATTTGGAAAGTCCGTCGTAAAGTTCGTCGAAAAGTCCGCCGGACAAAGTCTGCCGTAAAGTCCGGTCGTGTGTACGCGGCATTAGTCCTCATCTAAGCAAGAATGACAAATTCGGACCCCATGCATTGGCAGAAATGGCTCAGGTCTCTGCCAGTAATGTGGGAGAGACCCAGTAGCTTGTTTGCCCATGCATGTGATCTGACGAACTACCCCTTAAGCCTCGTACACACGATCAGATTTTTCAGACGACCAAATGTCCGTTTTTTGTTGCATGCTGGTCTCATATCAAAAGTGAAGAGGTTACTCACCATACGAAAATTTTCGTACAACAGAATACAACTTTAGAAGTGATGTCACGTGTTGACTAGTTTTGTATGTATTCTTTTGTTTCTGAGCATGCGTAGTCTTCCGCTTACAATTTTTTTCATACGAAAACCGTACTAATTAACCACTTGCCGACTGACTCGAGTCGATATGTCTGCAGAATGGCACTCCTGCGCAAACTGATGTACCTGTACGTCAGTCCGCAAAAGCAGTATAGCGGGATCATGCACGTGGGTCCCGCGGACTCGATGTCCGCCGGCGGCCTGCGATCACGACGAGGAGAGGCAGAACGGGGAAATGCCTATGTAAACAAGGCATTTCCCTGTTCTGCCTAGTGACATGACAGGGATCTTCTGTCCCCTGTCATCGGGAACAGTGATCTCTGTCATGTCAGTGGTAGCCCACAGTTAGAACATGCTGAGGGAACACACTTAACCCCTTGATCGCCCCTTAGTGTTTAACCCCGTCCCTGCCAGTGACATTTAAACAGTAATCAGTGGCTATTTTTAGTTGATCTAAAGCTTTTATGATTTGGGTGGTATAAGCCTCTCCAAGTCATCGACATCTGGTAAGCCTCCCTTTGTTCATTGGTGGTGGCTCTTTCACTATACTGGTCCCTTTGGAGTATTGGCGTTTGATGAATGTCCCTTCCAGTGTATTTCTGATTATTCCTCCATCCATGGACTTTGTTACTTATATTTATTAGCTACACTTTACTTTTTAAGAAGTTTAATGTTTGATCACTGGATTAGTTGTTTTTTTGGCACTATATTTACACTTACTTTTTTCACTGTGATCTTCTTTTCACATTATTTTTTAAAAACGTAATACTGTGGTATATACAACACTTTTTTTGTGTACATATCTCAGATATAGTATCTTTGCATTTTGGGTTATTAAGATAACTTTTGCACTATTCATATTTGATGTACAAATACAACATTTATACACAGATCTTAGATATAGTATTTATTTGTATTTTTAGATTTTTGAGATTTTTTGCACTTGATGTTACTAACACTTTAAGGCTGGGTTCACACTGGTGCGACACGACAGCCATCCTACTTTGGATCCGACTTTGCCCTGCGACATGAAGCCGGCATGTGTCCGACTTTCAATGAACGGGGATCCGACTTGGATCCCCGCCAATGCCCGGCATTGTTTGGTATGAATCTTTAGGGGGAACTCCGCGCCAAATTTTAAATAAAAATCCGGCATGGGTTCCCCCTCCAAGAGCATACCGGGCCCTTGGGTCTGGTATGGACCCTGAGGGAAACCCCCTACGCCGAAAAGGCGGCGTGGGGGGGTCCCCCCAATCCATACCAGACCCTTATCCGAGCACGCAGCCCGGCCGGACAGGAATGGGGGTGGGGACGAGCGAGCGCCCCCCCCCCCTCCTGAACCGTACCAGGCCGCATGCCCTCAACATGGGGGGGTTGTTGCCTTGGGAGAGGGGGGCGCGCCGCGGCCCCCCCACCCCAAAGCACCTTGTCCCCATGTTGATGAGGACAAGGGCCTCTTCCCGACAACCCTGGCCGTTGGTTGTCGGGGTCTGAGGGCGGGGGGCTTATCGGAATCCGGGAGCCCCCTTTAATAAGGGGGCCCCCAGATCCCGGCCCCCCACCCTATGTGAATGAGTATGGGGTACATCGAACCCCTACCCATTCACCTAGGGAAAAAGTGTCAATTTAAAATAAAACACTACACAGATTTTTAAAGCATTTTATTAGACAGCTCCGGGGGTCTTCTTCCGACTTCGGGGGTCTCTCCGGTTCTTCTCCGCGCTCTCCGGGTCTTCTGCCGGGCTCCTCCGCTATTTTCTGCTCTTTTGCCATAGCGGAGGAGCCTGGTCTGCTGCCTTCTTCTCTTCGGGGGTCTCTCCGGTTCTTCTCCGCGCTCTCCGGATCTTCTGCCGGGCTCCTCCGCTATTTTCTGCTCTTTTGCTATAGCGAAGGAGCCCGGTCTTCAATCTTCTGCCTTCTGACCTCTTCTCCTGATGTTGACACGACGCTCTCTGGGGCTGGAATGCACTCTGAGCGCTCCGCTCTGACTTATATAGGTGGTGACCACGCCCCCTTATGCCGTCACAGTCCCTGGGCATGCTGGGACTGTGACGTTTTAGGGGGCGTGGTCATCACCCGATGACCACGCCCCCCCTTATGCCGTCATAGTCCCAGCATGCCCAGGGACTGTGACGGCATAAGGGGGCGGGGTCACCGCCTATATAAGTCAGAGCAGAGCGCACAGAGAGCATTCTAGCCGGAGAGAGCGTCGTGTCAACATCAGAAGAAGAGAGGAGGGCAGAAGACCGAAGACCGGGCTCCTCCGCTTTAGCAAAAGAGCGGCAAAAGAGCAGAAGAGAGCGGAGAAGCCCGGCAGAAGATCCGGAGAGCGTGGAGAAGAACTGGAGAGACCCCCGGAGCTGTCTAATAAAATGCTTTAAAAATCTGTGTAGTGTTTTATTTTAAATTGACACTTTTTCCCTAGGTGAATGGGTAGGGGTTCGATGTACCCCATACTCATTCACATAGGGTGGGGGGCCGAGATCTGGGGGCCCCCTTATTAAAGGGGGCTCCCGGATTCCGATAAGCCCCCCGCCCGCAGACCCCGACAACCAACGGCCAGGGTTGTCGGGAAGAGGCCCTTGTCCTCATCAACATGGGGACAAGGTGCTTTGGGGTGGGGGGGCCGCAGCGCGCCCCCCTCCCCCAAGGCAACAACCCCCCCATGTTGAGGGTATGCGGCCTGGTACGGTTCAGGAGGGGGGGGCGCTCGCTCGTCCCCACCCCCATTCCTGTCCGGCCGGGCTGCGTGCTCGGATAAGGGTCTGGTATGGATTGGGGGGACCCCCCCATGCTGCTTTTTCGGCGTAGGGGGTTCCCCTCAAGGTCCATACCAGACCCAAGGGCCTGGTATGCTCTTGGAGGGGGAACCCATGCCGGATTTTTATTTAAAATTTGGCGCGGAGTTCCCCCTAAAGATTCATACCAAACAATGCCGGGCATTGGCGGGGATCCAAGTCGAATCCCCGTTCATTGAAAGTCGGACACATGCCGGCTTCATGTCGCAGGGCAAAGTAAGATCCAAAGTAGGACGGCTGTCGTGTCGCACCAGTGTGAACCCAGCCTAATATGTAACAAATTATTCACAAGGTTTTTTTTAGCGCTACACTTTATACACTCACACATATCTTTTTTTGTTTATAGCGCAGAAAATAAAAACCGCAGAGGCGATCAAATACCACCAGAAGAAAGCTCTATTTGTGGGGAAAAAAGGACGTCAATTTTGTTTGGGTACAACGGTGCACGACTACGCAATTGTCAGTTAAAGCGACACAGTGCGGTATCACAAAAAATGATCTGGTCATTAAAGGGGTTGTAAAGGTGTTTTTTTTTTTTTTTTAAATAACAAACATGTTATACTTACCTTCACTGTGCAGCTCGTTCTGCACAGAGTGGCCCCGAACCTGGTCTTCTGGGGTCCCTCGGCGGCTGTTTCAGCTCCTCCCCGCAAGCATTTACCACCTTCATGCGAGCTCCCTCGCACGGTGGTGAGTGCTTGCGGGCGCGCTCCCGTGATACAGCCGGCGGCTATAGCCGCTCGCTGTATCACTCGGCCCCGCCCCCCGGCGCGCCGCGTCATCGGATGTGATTGACAGCAGCGCGAGCCAATGGCTGCGCTGCTTTCAATCCATCCACTGCAGCCAATCAGCGACCAGGCTGAGCTGCAATGAAGCTGACGAGGACGAGGAGCGAAGATTCGAGGGGTCAGGTAAGTAAAACGGGGGGGCTGGGGGCGGCGGTACTGTCAAAAGTTTTTTCACCTTAATGCATAGAATGCATTAGGGTGAAAAAATTTTTACCTTTACAACCCCTTTAACCACTTGCCGACCGCCTACCGCATATATACTGCGGCAGAGCGGCACGGGCAGGCAAAATCACGTACCCGTACGTGATCTGCCTCCCGCGGGCGGGGGGTCCGATCGGACCCCCCCCCGGTGCCATCGGCGGTCGGCATTTGACTGGGAGCGTCGGGAGGCGAGGGGGAGACCATCCGATCGTGGCCCCCCCCTCGCGATCGCTCCCAGCCAATGGGAATCCTCCTCTGCCTGTGTGTCGTTTCACACAGGCAGAGGATGTGATGTCATCTCTCCCCGGTCTGGCAGTTTCCGTTCCAGCGCCGAGGAGAGATGACAAGTGAGTGCACAAAACACACACACACACAGTAGAACATGCCAGGCATACCTTACACCCCGATCCCCCCCCCGATCGCCCCCCGATCCCCCCCAATCACCCCCCCCCCCCTGTCACAAACTGACATTAGCAGGATTTTTTTTTTTTTTTTTTCTGATTACTGCATAGTGTCAGTTTGTGACAGTTAGTGTTAGGGCAGTGAGTATTACCCCCCTTTAGGTCTAGGATACCCCCCTAACCCCCCCTAATAAAGTTTTAACCCCTTGATCACCCCCCCTCACCAGTGTCGCTAAGCGATCATTTTTCTGATCGCTGTATTAGTGTCGCTGGTGACGGTAGTTAGGAACGTAAATATTTAGGTTCGCCGTCAGCGTTTTATAGCGTCAGGGACCCCCCTATACTATCTAATAAATGTTTTAACCCCTTGATTGCCCCCTAGTTAACCCTTTCACCACTGATCACCGTATAACTGTTACGGGTGACGCTGGTTAGTTTGTTTATTTTTTATAGTGTCAGGGCACCCGCCGTTTATTACCGAATAAAGGTTTAGCCCCCTGATCGCCCGGCGGTGATATGCGTCGCCCCAGGCAGCGTCAGATTAGCGCCAGTACCGCGAACACCCACGCACGCAGCATATGCCTCCCTTAGTGGTATAGTATCTGATCGGATCAATATCTGACCTGATCAGATCTATACTAGCGTCCCCAGCAGTTTAGGGTTCCCGAAAACGCAGTGTTAGCGGGATCAGCCCAGATACCTGCTAGCACCTGCGTTTTGTGCCTCCGCCCGGCCCAGCCCAGCCCACCCAAGTGCAGTATCGATCGATCACTGTCACTTACAAAACACTAAACGCATAACTGCAGCGTTCGCAGAGTCAGGCCTGATCCCTGCGATCGCTAACAGTTTTTTTGGTAGCGTTTTGGTGAACTGGCAAGCACCAGCCCCAGGCAGCGTCAGGTTAGCGCCAGTACCGCTAACACCCACGCACGCAGCATACACCTCCCTTAGTGGTATAGTATCTGATCGCATCAATATCTGATCCGATCAGATCTATACTAGCGTCCCCAGCAGTTTAGGGTTCCCAAAAACGCAGTGTTAGCGGGATCAGCCCAGATACCTGCTAGCACCTGCGTTTTGCCCCTCTGCCCGGCCCAGCCCAGCCCACCCAAGTGCAGTATCGATCAATCACTGACACTTACAAAACACTAAACGCATAACTGCAGCGTTCGCAGAGTCAGGCCTGATCCCTGCGATCGCTAACAGTTTTTTTGGTAGCGTTTTGGTGAACTGGCAAGCACCAGCCCCAGGCAGCGTCAGGTTAGCGCCAGTACCGCTAACACCCACGCACGCAGCATACGCCTCCCTTAGTGGTATAGTATCTGATCGGATCAATATCTGATCCGATTAGATCTATACTAGTGTCCCCAGCAGTTTAGGGTTCCCAAAAACGCAGTGTTAGCGGGATCAGCCCAGATACCTGCTAGCACCTGCGTTTTGCCCCTCCGCCCGGCCCGGCCCAGCCCACCCAAGTGCAGTATCGATCGATCACTGTCACTTACAAAACACTAAACGCATAACTGCAGCGTTCGCAGAGTCAGGCCGGATCCCTGCGATCGCTAACAGTTTTTTTGGTAGTGTTTTGGTGAACTGGCAAGCGCCAGCGGCCTAGTACACCCCGGTCGTAGTCAAACCAGCACTGCAGTAACACTTGGTGACGTGGCGAGTCCCATAAGTGCAGTTCAAGCTGGTGAGGTGGCAAGCACAAGTAGTGTCCCGCTGCCACCAAAAAGACAAACACAGGCCCGTCGTGCCCATAGTGCCCTTCCTGCTGCATTCGCCAATCCTAATTGGGAACCCACCGCTTCTGCAGCGCCCGTACTTCCCCCATTCACATCCCCAACCAAATGCAGTCGGCTGCATGAGAGGCATTTTCTTTATGTCCTCCCGAGTACCCCTACCCAACGAACCACCCCAAAAAAGATGTTGTGTCTGCAGCAAGCGCGGATATAGGCGTAACACCCCCTATTATTGTCCCTCCTGTCCTGACAATCCTGGTCTTTGCATTGGTGAATGTTTTGAACGCTACCATGCACTAGTTGAGTATTAGCGTAGGGTACAGCATTGCACATACTAGGCACACTTTCACAGGGTCTCCCGAGATGCCATCGCATTTTGAGAGACCCGAACCTGGAACCTGTTACAGTTATAAAAGTTAGTTACAAAAAAAAGTGTAAAAAAAAAAAAAAAAAAAAAACACAAACAAAAATATAAAATAAAAATAGTTGTCGTTTTATTGTTCTCTCTCTCTCTATTCTCTCTCTATTGTTCTGCTCTTTTTTACTGTATTCTATTCTGCAATGTTTTATTGTTATTATGTTTTATCATGTTTGCTTTTCAGGTATGCAATTTTTTATACCTTACCGTTTACTGTGCTTTATTGTTAACCATTTTTTTGTCTTCAGGTATGCCATTCACGACTTTGAGTGGTTATACCAGAATGATGCCTGCAGGTTTAGGTATCATCTTGGTATCATTCTTTTCAGCCAGCGGTCGGCTTTCATGTAAAAGCAATCCTAGTGGCTAATTAGCCTCTAGACTGCTTTTACAAGCCGTGGGAGGGAATGCCCCCCCCCCCCCAACATCTTCCGTGTTTTTCTCTGGCTCTCCTGTCTCAACAGGGAACCTGAAAATGCAGCCGGTGATTCAGCCAGCTGACCATAGAGCTGATCAGAGACCAGAGTGGCTCCAAACATCTCTATAACCTAAGAAACCGGAAGCTACGAGCATTTTATGACTTAGATTTCGCCGGATGTAAACAGCGCCATTGGGAAATTGGGAAAGCATTTTATCACACCGATCTTGGTGTGATCAGATGCTTTGAGGGCAGAGGAGAAATCTAGGGTCTAATAGACCCCAATTTTTGCAAAAAAGAGTACCTGTCACTACCTATTGCTATCATAGGGGATATTTACATTCCCTGAGATAACAATAAAAATGATTTAAAAAAAAAAATGAAAGGAACAGTTTAAAAATAAGATAAAAAAATAATAATAATAAAGAAAAAAAAAAAAAAAAAAAAAAAAAAGCACCCCTGTCCCCCCTGCTCTCGCGCTAAGGTGAACGCAAGCGTTGGTCTGGCGTCAAATGTAAACAGCAATTGCACCATGCATGTGAGGTATCGCCGCGAAGGTCAGATCGAGGGCAGTAAGTTTAGCAGTAGACCTCCTCTGTAAATCTAAAGTGGTAACCTGTAAAGGCTTTTAAAGGCTTTTAAAAATGTATTTAGTTTGTCGCCACTGCACGTTTGTGCGCAATTTTAAAGCATGTCATGTTTGGTATCCATGTACTCGGCCTAAGATCATCTTTTTTATCTCATCAAACATTTGGGCAATATAGTGTGTTTTAGTGCATTAAAATGTAAAAAAGTGTGTTTTTTCCCCAAAAAATGCGTTTGAAAAATCGCTGCGCAAATACTGTGTGAAAAAAAAAAATGAAACACCCACCATTTTAATCTGTAGGGCATTTGCTTTAAAATAATATATAATGTTTGGGGGTTCAAAGTAATTTTCTTGCAAAAAAAAATTATTTTTTTATGTAAACAATAAGTGTCAGAAAGGGCTTTGTCTTCAAGTGGTTAGAAGAGTGGGTGATGTGTGACATAAGCTTCTAGATGTTGTGCATAAAATGCCAGGACAGTTCAAACCCCCCCCAAATGACCCCATTTTGGAAAGTAGACACCCCAAGCTATTTGCTGAGAGTCATGTTGAGTCCATGGAATAATTTATATTGTGACACAAGTTGCGGAAAAGAGACAATTTTTTATTTTTTTTATTTTTTTTTGCGCAAAGTTGTCACTAAATGATATATTGCTCAAACATGCCATGGGAATATGTGAAATTACACCCCAAAATACATTCTGTTGCTTCTCCTGAGTACGGGGATACCACATGTGTGGGACTTTTTGGGAGCCTAGCCGCGTACGGGACCCCGAAAACCAAGCACCGCCTTCAGGCTTTCTAAGGCCGTAAATTTTTGATTTCACTCTTCACTGCCTATCACAGTTTCGGAGGCCATGGAATGCCCAGGTGGCACAAAACCCCCCCAAATGACCCCATTTTGGAAAGTAGACACCCCAAGCTATTTGATGAGAGGTATAGTGAGTATTTTGCAGACCTCACTTTTTGTCACAAAGTTTTGAAAATTGAAAAAAGAAAAAAAAAAATTTTTTTTCTCGTCTTTCTTTATTTTCAAAAACAAATGAGAGCTGCAAAATACTCGCCATGCCTCTCAGCAAATAGCTTGGGGTGTCTACTTTCCAAAATGTGGTCATTTGGGGGGGGTTTGTGCCACCTGGGCATTCCATGGCCTCCGAAACTGTGATAGGCAGTGAGGAGTAAAATCAAAAATGTACGCCCTTAGAAATCCTGAAGGCGGTGCTTGGTTTTCGGGGTCCCGTACGCGGCTAGGCTCCTAAAAAGTCCCACACATGTGGTATCCCCGTACTCAGGAGAAGCAGCTAAATGTATTTTGGGGTGCAATTCCACATATGCCCATGGCCTGTGTGAGCAATATATCATTTAGTGACAACTTTGTGCAAAAAAAAAAAAAAAAAAAAAAAATTTGTCACTTTCCCGCAACTTGTGTCAAAATATAAAACATTCCATGGACTCAACATGCCTCAAAGCAAATAGCTTGGGGTGTCTACTTTCCAAAATGGGGTCATTTGGGGGGGTTTTATGTCATCTGGGCATTTTATGGCCTTCAAAACTGTGATAGGTAGTGAGGAGTAAAATCAAAAATGTACGCCCTTAGAAATCCTGAAGGCGGTGCTTGGTTTTCGGGGCCCCGTACGCGGCTAGGCTCCCAAAAAGTCCCACACATGTGGTATCCCCGTACTCAGGAGAAGCAGCTAAATGTATTTTGGGGTGCAATTCCACATATGCCCATGGCCTGTGTGAGCAATATATCATTTAGTGACAACTTTTTGTAATTTTTTTTTTTTTTTTTTTTTTTGTCATTATTCAATCACTTGGGACAAAAAAAATGAATATTCAATGGGCTCAACATGCCTCTCAGCAAATTCCTTGGGGTGTCTACTTTCCAAAATGGGGTCATTTGTGGGGGTTTTGTACTGCCCTGCCATTTTAGCACCTCAAGAAACGACATAGGCAGTCATAAATTAAAGGCTGTGTAAATTCCAGAAAATGTACCCTAGTTTGTAGACGCTATAACTTTTGCGCAAACCAATAAATATACGCTTATTGACATTTTTTTTACCAAAGACATGTGGCCGAATACATTTTGGCCTAAATGTATGACTAAAATTGAGTTTATTGGATTTTTTTTAGAACAAAAAGTAGAAAATATCATTTTTTTTCAAAATTTTCGGTCTTTTTCCGCGTATAGCGCAAAAAATAAAAACGGCAGAGGTGATCAAATACCATCAAAAGAAAGCTCTATTTGTGGGAAGAAAAGGACGCAAATTTCGTTTGGGTACAGCATTGCATGACCGCGCAATTAGCAGTTAAAGCGACGCAGTGCCAAATTGTAAAAAGTGCTCTGGTCAGGAAGGGGGTAAAACCTTCCGGGGCTGAAGTGGTTAAGGAAGTAAAATCTTCCGGGGCTGAAGTGGTTAAAACGAAAATCGGACGTTGAGTTCACATATGACAAAAATTTCATAGTCTGTACATCCAGGTTTTGTCTGACGAAAAAGCGAAATTGACTGTCCAAAGCACCATCCTAACGATCAGCATATCGTTTGTCCGATTTTCGTATCGTGTGTACGGGCCTTTAGGATGTCTACATCACACATCCCAGGAGGCAGGTTGTGAGATGTTGCACTTTTGCAGACACACTGCATATTACTGACAGATACCTAAGTCGTTTCTGAGCATGTGTGGTGTATTTGACACATTCGCTGACACCCCACAGGGCTCTTTGCCAGGTCTATGGGACCGGTGATGTGTGCCTGTCCTGGATCCTAATTCAAGATGGCACTGGAGAAAAGCAGTGTAGAGATAACTTTGCCTGAAAACAAAACAATGCGGACGCCAACAATGCGGACTCCATGGACAAGTAAGAATGTATTTTTTTTATACAGGGACAAATATTAATGGATTTAAAATGTCATCTTTGATAGGTAGGATGGAGTTAATTTGTATCATAATTGAAGTAATTGTAAACCTCAGACATGAAATATGAACAAAGTATATCCCTCTATAATGTATATTTGTCTCCGTCTAGAGCACGAAGTATAATTACTGTGTGCTGCTTCCTTCCTCTGCTATCAGCATGCATCACTTCTGACAAGTTTTCCTGACACCAAGAAAAAAAAGGTGACAGGAGAGGGAGCTCCAGCTGATTGACAGCCTCAGCTCTGTTCCTGTGTGCTGTGTGAAGGGGGTGTGTCCCTTCCCTCCTATTACCTCTCAGTGTAACCAGCTCTCCACCCCCTTTTTGTCTGAACTCTGACAAGCCTTAAAAATTCTGGCTTGTAAAAAATGGCTATAGAGAAGAGAAGACTGCCCATAAACAGGAGGATTTGTATCATCTCTGGGTATCACTTGAGACCAGTCACTTCACTAGGTATATAGAAGGGTTTACAACCATTTTAAAAATTCTTTCAAACCTATAAATTTAATAAAATAACAGTCCTGCAGTTTTGAATCCCTCAGACTCCTTTGCAGACTGGACAGTAGGTATGCAAAAAAATCTAGTCTAGGACCTGTCTATGGTTTGACTATGAGGGAGCAGAAACACACTTATGAATCAGATGATGCCTGTGCTTTGTTCCCTACTCAGAAAATTCTGTGTTAGGTTGACAGCAATCTGCAATGCATTAGAGCCTGATTGGCTTACAGTGCAGCCCCGCTCATACTTAAAATGACACAAAACCAAGAAAAATAAAATTCTATTCAAGTATGTTGAATTAACTCAAAGTCCCTTTTATTGCCCTCCGCCTTCTCTAAATGCCTATGTTTTCCTGCTGTGATCTGACTTCCTCTTAGAGCGGGGGTAGGCAACCTCGGCCCTCCATCTGTGGTGAAACTACAAGTCCCATGAGACATTGCAAGACCCTGACAATCACAGGCATGACTCCTAGAGGCAGAGGCATGATGGGATTTGTAGTTTGTAGTTATGGCAGTCTCTAACCACTTTCTTTAGTTTGTCTGCAGCCATTCTAAACTAGGGTTCCTCCAGCTGTGGCTGATTGATACCCCATCTGATTGTGTTTGCATAGTTCCCAGTCCAATTACATTTTTCCAATAATCCCTGATGAAATAAAAGAAAAGTAAAGGAATATTTTTTTTTTAGCATCATACTTACCTAGGTGGATTCAGCATCAGTCCGATGCTGTGTCTGTCCCCTGGTGCCGCTACACTGAGAACCGAGTGATCTAACACCACCGATCTCCCTCCTCGCTCACTGGAGCGCTGAGCTGTGGAGGGGGCAGAGAGGCCATCTCAGGCTCTCAGCGGCTCACTGAGAGCCTGAGACAGGTGTCAGTCCAGGCACCTGGCGGATCCAGACTGTGGTTGGGATGACGCGGTGCCTTGACTGATTTCTGTGATGTCAGCAGAGAGTGGAGTTCAGACTGCTCTCTGCTGAAAACAGGTCTTTGGTTGGACGAGCTTTGGCTGGACTTCTCCTTTAGCAGAGGTTCCCAGAGACCTGAAAATTATTTGAGGGGTTCCTCTGGGGTAAAAGGGTTAAGAAAAGCTGATCTACTATAATGTTTCTGCAGTCCCCTACTATCTCCTGTAATGTTCATGCGGTCTCTAACAGTCTACTGTCATTTCTGCAGTCCCTTACCAACACCTGTATTGTGTCTGCAATCTCTAGTGGTCAATTGTTGTGTTTCTGCAGTCTCTGACACTCTACTAGTGCATCCCTACAGTAATAATCTCCTATAGCATTCTGCAATGCCTGAATATCTTCTAGAACAGTGGTCTCCAAACTGTGGCTCTTTGCTTGCCTTTAGGGCACTATTCCTCCCAGTGATACCAATGATGGGACACTATTCCTCCCAGTGATACCAATGATGGGACACTATTCCTCCCACTATTACCAATGATGGGACACTATTCCTCCCACTGATGCCAATGATGGGACACTATTCCTCCCACTGATGCCAATGATGGGACACTATTCCTCCCACTGATGCCAATGATGGGACACTATTCCTCCCACTGATGCCAATGATGGGACACTATTCCTCCCACTGATGCCAATGATGGGACACTATTCCTCCCACTGATGCCAATGATGGGACACTATTCCTCCCACTGATGCCAATGATGGGACACTATTCCTCCCACTGATGCCAATGATGGGACACTATTCCTCCCACTGATGCCAATGATGGGACACTATTCCTCCCACTGATGCCAGCGATGGGACACTATTCCTCCCACTGATGCCAATGATGGGACACTATTCCTCCCACTGATGCCAATGATGGGACACTATTCCTCCCACTGATGCCAGCGATGGGACACTATTCCTCCCACTGATGCCAGAGATGGGGCACTATACCTTCCACTGATAGCAATGATGGGACACTATTCCTCCCACTGATGCCAGAGATGGGGCACTATACCTTCCACTGATAGCAATGATGGGACACTATTCCTCCCACTGATGCCAGAGATGGGGCACTATACCTTCCACTGATAGCAATGATGGGACACTATTCCTCCCACTGATGCCAGCGATGGGACACTATTCCTCCCACTGATGCCAGCGATGGGACACTATTCCTCCCACTGATGCCAGCGATGGGACACTATTCCTCCCACTGATGCCAGCGATGGGGCACTATTCATCCCACTGATGTCAGCGATGGGGCACTATTCATCCCACTGATGTCAGCGATGGGGCACTATTCATCCCACTGATGCCAGGGATGGGGCACTATTCATCCCACTGATGCCAGGGATGGGGCACTATTCATCCCACTGATGTCAGCGATGGGGCACTATTCATCCCACTGATGTCAGCAATGGGGCACTATTCATCCCACTGATGCCAGGGATGGGGCACTATTAATTCCACTGATAGCAATGATGGGGTACTATTCCTCCCACTGATGCCAGCGATGGGGCACAATTCCTCCCACTGATGCCAGCGATGGGGCACTATTCCTCCCACTGATGCCAGTGATGGGGCACTATTCATTCCACTGATAGCAATGATGGGGCACTATTCGTCCCACTGATGCCAATGCTGGGGCACTCTTTTTCCCACTGAGGCCAGCGATAGGGCACTATTTCTCCCACTGATACCAAGGCTAAGGCAATATTATTCCCTCTGATGCCAGCGATGGGGCACTATTCCTCCCACTCATGCCAGAGATGGGGCACTATTCCTCCCACTGATGCCAGCAATGGGGCACTATTCCTCCCACTGATGTCAGCGATCGGGCACCATTCCTCCCACTGATGCCAGCAATGGGGCACTATTCCTCCCACTGATAGCAATGATGGGGCACTATTCCTCCCACTGATGTCAGCGATCGGGCACCATTCCTCCCACTGATACCAGCAATGGGGCACTATTCCTCCCACTGATAGCAATGATGGGGCACTATTCCTCCCACTGATGTCAGCGATCGGGCACCATTCCTCCCACTGATACCAGCAATGGGGCATTATTCCTCCCACTGATACCAGCAATGGGGCACTATTCCTCCCACTGATACCAGCAATGGGGCACTATTCCTCCCACTGATAGCAATGATGGGGCACTATTCCTCCCACTGATGTCAGCGATCGGGCACCATTCCTCCCACTGATACCAGCAATGGGGCACTATTCCTCCCACTGATAGCAATGATGGGGCACTATTCCTCCCACTGATGTCAGCGATCGGGCACCATTCCTCCCACTGATGTCAGCGATCAGACACTATTCCTCCCACTGATGCCAGAGACAGGGATCTATTCCTCCCGCTGATGCTAACGGTGAGACACTAATCCTCCCACTGATACTAATGATGGGGCACTAATCCTCCTGCTGATGCTAACGATGGGGCACTAATCCTCCCACTGATACTAACGATGGGGCACTAATCCTCCTACTGATGCTAACGATGGGGCACTAATCCTCCCACTGATACTAACGATGTGGCACTAATCCTCCTGCTGATGCTAACGATGGGGCACTAATCCTCCCACTAATACTAACGATGGGGCACTAATCCTCCTGCTGATGCTAACGATAGGGCACTAATCCTCCCACTGATACTAACGATGGGGCACTAATCCTCCCACTGATACTAACGATGGGGCACTAATCCTCCTGCTGATGCTAACAATGGGGCACTAATCCTCCCACTGATACTAACGATGGGGCACTAATCCTCCTGTTGATGCCAGGGATGGGATACCATGCACTGATACCAATGACACCAACAAGGGGGCACTATTCCTCTCACTAAAACCTGTGATGTTGCATTGTTTATTCCTAGTGACAGCAGGGTATTTTCTCCCTGCGCTGACCACAGTCTGGCACCCTGAACATTGACATCCCAATTTCTGCATTTAATCTTTTGATGTGTTCAGGTGCCTTTCTTTCCCCCTGATCTTTTTTTTTTATACAGGAAAAATGCAACATGGTCTCCTTTTATTGACTGCACTTGTGTGAACTGAGGCCATTGGAATCCAGATTAAACACCGCCTATGCGTTTTTGATGCAGAATAAAAATGCACTGGCCTCAGCCTGCATCTGGCGTGAACCAGGCTTAGAGTCTGAAGGACAGAGCACTGGCCCTTGGTTTAGGAGGTTTGGAGGCCCCAGTTGGAGTAGAGATTACTCCTGGAGCCCCCCCATTTATACAATAACTTGGGCCTGTATCTCCACCATGACTTGCTGTAGTCGGCCGCTCCTGCCTGTTCCCTCAGTAACCACGCTCACTTGTTACTTCCCCCACACGTATAACGAACTACCCGGAGATCTCGCGAGATGATCCGACGTACGAGAACATCGCGGCCAATGACAAAGCACGGGCGGCTGCTGAGCCAATGAGGTTTGGTGCAGGGCGGTGGCAAGACACCCGGCTAAGCACGCTAGATTCTTCTGGAAGGGTCAGACGCAGCGTGGAGTGACGGAGGGGTTCTGCGCATTGTGTTCCACACGAGTCTGAATCATGTCCGCCGTCAAAGCCCTGAACCCGAAAGCCGAAGTGGCCCGAGCCCAGGCGGCTCTCGCGGTGAACATCAGTGCGGCCCGCGGCCTCCAGGACGTGCTGAGAACCAACCTCGGGCCTAAGGGGACCATGAAGATGTAAGAGCGCTGTGTGTGTCTATAGGGGACCCGACTCGGCCGTCTATGTGTGTGCGCACGCAGCCTTAGTGATCTTCATTCACCCTATAGCCGGACAGCGCCCACTAGTGTGGGGGGAATGGTGGAGGGATAGAGGCGCTGCTATATATGGGCATGGTGTGTGAGCCCACGTGGTGCTGACTAGGGGATTCCTTGTTTCTTCCTATGTCTAAGTAGTGTTTGAACAACTTATTAGGTGTGATGAAGCGATCGGTGTCCGATTTGATAAAACCGATTACCTCTGATCTGGACGTGTGTGTCATAGGATTTAATTCTCATGATTTCCAATAGCAGTCACTGATCTATAGTGAAGCTTCACTCATAAGGGGAAGTTCTGCATTAAGGCCTCCCCCCTATGAAATGGCACTTTGGGGCAACAGGTACCTAATTTCAACAGTTACCCCTTCCACTTCTGCTCCAACTGCCCAGGCAACTGAAGCTGATGTCCTCCTCCCCCCCTCCCAGAAGACTGCGGGACTATTCAGGCCATGTTCACAGAGATTCCTGTGCAGGTACCCACATCGCATCTGAATCGCAGGCAGTTCACACTGCGGGTGCTGATAGAAAGGTAATGACACCCCCAAATCGGTTCGCAGAGCAGACTGTGCAATCAGATCGCAAAGGTCTGAACCCCCATGCGATCTGATTCCAGTGCGGACCAAAAAAATGGGTCCTGCACCATTTTGGTGCAAATGCGATTTCAGTCATACAAACTGGCTGAATTTGCATCGCATGTGATGAACACAGTGCGAATCACATGTCATGTCTGGCATTGCTTAAGTGTGAGCCCAGCCTTACAATGCGCAGTGGGCACCTGGCTGTGAATATGCAAGCTGTCACAAGCTGGTGCTCACAGTTAAGATGCCGGGGACAGAAGACTGGAGGTGAAACTGATTAGGGGGAGGATGGCACTGGATCCTGGGACAGGTGAGTGGCTGTTTATTAAATGTCGACTGCAGTTGACTTTGAATTTTTACATAGGATACTGGAGTCCCTCTTTAACCACTTCAGCTCGGAAGGACTTACCCCCCCCCCCCCCATTCCTGACCAGGCCATTTTTTGCGATACGGCACGGTGTTGTTTTAACTGACAATTGTGCAGTCGTGCGATGCTGTACCCAAACAATTTGTCCTGTTTTTCCCCACAAATAGAGCTTTCTTTTGGTGGTTTTTATTTTTTAATTTATAAACAAAAAAAGAGCGACAATTTAAAAAAAAAAACATATTTTGTACTTTTTGATATATCCAAAAAACAAATTTCTTCGTCAGTTTAGGCCGATATATATTCTTGTACATATTTATGGTTAAAAAAAATCGCAATAAGCATATATTGATTTGCGCAAAAGTTATAGCGTCTACAAAATAGGTCTTTTTTTTTTTTTTTTTTTACTAGTAATGGCTGCGATCTGCGACTTTTATTTATTTTTTGGGACTGTGACATTGCAGCGGACAGATCTGACACTTTTTTTGGGACCAGTGACATTTATATAGCGATCAGAGCTAAAAATAGCCACTGATTACTGTATAAATGTCACTGACAGGAAAGGGGTTAACAGTAGAGGGCGATCGATCAAGAAATTAAATGTAGAGGTGCACCAAATTATCGGCCGAAAACTGTTTTTTTATTTGGTGGAAAAAAAACAGGGGGCGTGGTCTGCCAATGCCAACTGCTGCCCAGTCCTCCACCCCCTCCTCCCCTCCGTGTGTCACAAAGCTGAATTGTCCGGGCCGTAGTAACAATGGCTCCCCCCCTTGTGACAGACGGCACACTGATTCAATGCCGGGACATTGAATCAGTGTGACGTCATCACAGGAGGCGAGACATTGTTACTGCGACCCGGGCAATTTAAATCCAGCTCCGTGACACAGAGATCCGGGCACTGGTTAGGCTGCATATGATTTGCACTTGTTAGGCTGCTGGGCACAGGTAGGCTTCTTATGATTGGCACTGGTTAGGCTGCTGGGTACAGGTAGGCTGCTTATGATGGGCACTGGTGAGGCTGCTGGGCACTGGCAGGCTGCTTATGATGGGCACTGGTGAGGCTGCTGGGCACTGGCAGGCTGCATATGATGGGCACTGGTGAGGGTGCTGTGCACAGGTAGGCTGCATATGATGGGCACTGGTGAGGCTGCTGGGCACGGGTAGGCGGCATATGATGGGCACTGGTAAGGCTGCATTGATCTCTTGTATCATGTCTGCAGTCTCTGAACCTTCTCTTGTATCATGTCTGCAGTCTCTGACCATCTCTTGTATCAGGTCTGCAGTCTCTGACCATCTCTTGTATCAGGTCTGCAGTCTCTGACCATCTCTTGTATCATGTCTGCAGTCTCTGACCATCTCTTGTATCATGTCTGCAGTCTCTGACCATCTCCTGTATCATGTCTGCAGTCTCTGACCATCTCCTGTATCATGTCTGCAGTCTCTGACCATCTCCTGTATCATGTCTGCAGTCTCTGACCATCTCCTGTATCATGTCTGCAGTCTCTGACCATCTGTATCATGTCTGCAGTCTCTGACCATCTCCTGTATCATGTCTGCAGTCTCTGACCATCTCCTGTATCATGTCTGCAGTCTCTGACCATCTCCTGTATCATGTCTGCAGTCTCTGACCGTCTCCTGTATCATGTCTGCAGTCTCTGACCGTCTCCTGTATCATGTCTGCAGTCTCTGACCGTCTCCTGTATCATGTCTGCAGTCTCTGACCATCTCCTGTATCATGTCTGCAGTCTCTGACCATCTCCTGTATCATGTCTGCAGTCTCTGACCATCTCCTGTATCATGTCTGCAGTCTCTGACCGTCTCCTGTATCATGTCTGCAGTCTCTGACCGTCTCCTGTATCATGTCTGCAGTCTCTGACCGTCTCCTGTATCATGTCTGCAGTCTCTGACCGTCTCCTGTATCATGTCTGCAGTCTCTGACCGTCTCCTGTATCATGTCTGCAGTCTCTGACCGTCTCCTGTATCATGTCTGCAGTCTCTGACCATCTCCTGTATCATGTCTGCAGTCTCTGACCATCTCCTGTATCATGTCTGCAGTCTCTGACCATCTCCTGTATCATGTCTGCAGTCTCTGACCATCTCCTGTATCATGTCTGCAGTCTCTGACCATCTCTTGTATCATGCCTGCAGTCTCTGACCATCTCTTGTATCATGCCTGCAGTCTCTGACCATCTCTTGTATCATGCCTGCAGTCTCTGACCATCTCTTGTATCATGCCTGCAGTCTCTGACCATCTCTTGTATCATGCCTGCAGTCTCTGACCATCTCTTGTATCATGCCTGCAGTCTCTGACCATCCCTTGTATCATGCCTGCAGTCTCTGACCATCCCTTGTATCATGCCTGCAGTCTCTGACCATCTCTTGTATCATGCCTGCAGTCTCTGACCATCTCTTGTATCATGCCTGCAGTCTCTGACCATCTCTTGTATCATGCCTGCAGTCTCTGACCATCTCTTGTATCATGCCTGCAGTCTCTGACCATCTCTTGTATCATGCCTGCAGTCTCTGACCATCTCTTGTATCATGCCTGCAGTCTCTGACCATCTCTTGTATCATGCCTGCAGTCTCTGACCATCTCTTGTATCATGCCTGCAGTCTCTGACCATCTCTTGTATCATGCCTGCAGTCTCTGACCATCTCTTGTATCATGCCTGCAGTCTCTGACCATCTCTTGTATCATGCCTGCAGTCTCTGACCATCTCTTGTATCATGCCTGCAGTCTCTGACCATCTCTTGTATCATGCCTGCAGTCTCTGACCATCTCTTGTATCATGCCTGCAGTCTCTGACCATCTCTTGTATCATGCCTGCAGTCTCTGACCATCTCTTGTATCATGCCTGCAGTCTCTGACCATCTCTTGTATCATGCCTGCAGTCTCTGACCATCTCTTGTATCATGCCTGCAGTCTCTGACCATCTCTTGTATCATGCCTGCAGTCTCTGACCATCTCTTGTATCATGCCTGCAGTCTCTGACCATCTCTTGTATCATGCCTGCAGTCTCTGACCATCTCTTGTATCATGCCTGCAGTCTCTGACCATCTCTTGTATCATGCCTGCAGTCTCTGACCATCTCTTGTATCATGCCTGCAGTCTCTGACCATCTCTTGTATCATGCCTGCAGTCTCTGACCATCTCTTGTATCATGCCTGCAGTCTCTGACCATCTCTTGTATCATGCCTGCAGTCTCTGACCATCTCTTGTATCATGCCTGCAGTCTCTGACCATCTCCTGTATCATGTCTGCTAGAGGTGCACCGAATCGAAATTTTGCTAATACTATTAGCAATGTGTTTAAGTTTAGGTAAGAGATTGTAGACATGATACAGGAGATGGTTAGAGACTGCAGACTGCATTTTGCTTTTTTTGATGGTATCAATTGATGGCATCAATTAAAAAGTTGAATATAATACAATTATTCATAAAAATAGAAATATTTTTTAAAAACTGTCATTTTCGGTATCTGTTTTGGTTTTCGGCTTAGTGCGTCCTTCATTTTAGGTTTTGGCACCAAAATTTCCATTTGGTGCACCCCTAGTTAAATGTGTTCCCTCGCTGTTTTCTAACACTGGGGGGATATGAGTGATTACAGGAGGAGACAGATCGTTGTTCCTACTTAGTAGGAACACACGATCTGTCTCCTCTCCCCTGACAGAACTGGGACTTGTGTGTACACACGCACATCCCCGTTCTCGTTCTGCCACGAGCGATCTGCAATAGTGTCTTAAAGAGCCGACTTATACCTACGGCGATTTGAACAGCCATGCCAGCCTGCCGCAGTATAACTGTGGCGGTTGGTCGGCTAGCGGTTAATCACTTGCCGGCCTGCTCACGCAGATATACTGAGGCAAGTGGGCTCTCCTGCACATATCGCTGTACCTGTACGTCGGCTCGCGCAGTTACGGGAGCGTGACCGCGGGTCGGGCGAACTCAATGTCTGCCGGCGCCCCACGTTCGCCTATTACATAAGCAGAACGGGAACTGCCTTTGTAAACAAGGCGCTTCCCTGTTCTGACAGGTGACATGTTAGAGATCTACTGCTCCCAGTGATCTGTCATGTAACTGGCAGTCCATCCCCCCCTACAGTTAGAACACACTGAGGGAACACAGTTAACCCCTTGATCGCCCCTTAGTGTTAACCCCTTTCCTGCCAGTGTCTTTTTTTACATTAATTGGTGCATTTTTATAGCACTAATCAATGTAGTAATGTCACTGGTCCCAAAAAAGTGTCATTTGGGGTCAGATTCATCCACCGCATGTCGCAGTCCCGCTAAACGCAGATAACGCGATAACTTTTGCGCAAACCAATCAATATAAGCCTATTTCGATTTTCCTAAAGATATGTTGAATATATATTGGCCTAAACTAATGATTTAAATGTTTTATTGTTTTTGGATATGTATTATAGCAAAAAGTATAGCACAAAAAATAACCGCAGAGGTGATCAAATACCACCAAAAGAAAACTCTATTATTGGGGGGAAAAAAGGATGTAAATTTTTTTTGGGTACAGTATCGCACGACCGCACAATTGTCAGTCAAAGTAACGCAGTGCCGTATCGCAAAAAAAATGGCCTGGTCATTGAGGGGGCAAATCCTTCCAGGGCTGAAGTGGTTAAGGCCACTTCACACTGTAGAAACGCAGACCGGATGTTGTCTGGATGCTTTTCTGCTTGTGCGTTTTGGGTGTGTTTTTGATGGGGTCCATTACATTATCTCCCCCTCCTTCTTCCTTCTTTTTTTTTTTACTTAACCTTAAATGATGACGTGTGTTCTCGTGCGGTTTTGGTGCGTTTTACTGTGTTCCAGTACAGTCCAGAAAAAAATGCAGCATGTTCCACTTTTTGTTCTGGAACTGGAATGCACTGGTGTGAACTATGCCATTGAAAACCTTATAACTTACTAGCCGTGCATATGAGAACGTATCCTGTTCTCTTTGTATTGCTTCCTTTGTGTGAAATCCCCAGTGTTCCTGGCAGTCCCTCAGCTTTCCTATTTAAAACATGACCACACTAAGCAGGAGAGCATAGAGTGGTCAGTTCTCTAGCTGTGCTGGGAACTCGGTGTACTCTCCTCCAATCATCAGACTTGTCCTGACACGCCCGTGCTGCACAGCCATTCACTGGGAAGATCAGTGCCCTGTCGCTTCTTCCCCCCCCCCCCAGCTCTTATATAGCTAAGAACAGAGGGAATGTGATCACTTATAAAAAAAAAAGTGTGTGTGTGTTTTTTTTTTTTTTATTATTATTATTATTATATATCTCTACAAAAATGTTTTGCCCTTCATTTCTATTTTAAACTGGGTTGTTTTACAAGGTGGCTGTTTACAATCACTTTACCATCTCTAAGGCCCCATTCACGTTTCAGGAACCTGTCCAGAAACCAGCATTTCTGCATGTGTTCCCAAAATCACTCATCATGCCGTTCTCTCCTAATGACACCCCAAACACCCAGTTGCTGTCGTGCGTTTTGGCGCATGACAGAATGCATGAGGCTCGTTGGCAGAAAGTTCAGGAGCCACTTTGGCACATGTAGGGCATCCCATTCATGTCAATAGGTTTCTCTATGCGGTTGCATAAAAAAACACTTGCATGTGCTTTGCACAGGTATGAATAGGGCCTAAGTTGCCTTCATTTTTTTCTCGTGGGTAAATGCAGGTAACTTCAATCAGACACAGAAAGCATTCGTTTTTTGTATGTCATGTTCACACCAGAATGTTGTGCTCCAGGGCTGTGGGATATTGGGTAACATGTTGGCATAATATTGCACTGCTTTGGAAGGCCCAGCATGTCACTGAACAACTAGTGCACCAGGCTGCTGTGCAGTGATGATGAATAAAGTGTTGATTTATGTGCTTGTTGCATAAAGTTTACCGAATAAAAGACTTTGTGATGCGATAAAATGCTCATCACACTGCCTCCTGCTGCACAGCTCTCCAGCTCAAAACACTGGTGTCCACACACTAAACCGCTCCATGGGTAGCAGCGTTTTGGGTTGCAGGCTAGTGTGAACACTCCCTAAAGTGAGCCTGAGAATTGCGTTCCCTAGACTTGGCAACTTGTTTTTGAAATGTTATATTTGATTCAGTTAGAACAAGTGACCGTTAGCTCATGCAAGATTTTGTGTGCTCAGCTTTAGGGCCAATTCACACCATATGCAGTGACAGCTGTTTTATCGCATTAAAAAAACATCTGCCATCACAGGAGGACACTGGAAACTATTGTTTCCTATGTGTCCCATTCACACTGCAACACAGCCCATGCTGCGATAAGATTTTATTGCAGCACATAGGTCCGCATCGCACTACAATGTCAGGAAGAGCACCACGATGCCCGACATTGCAATGAATTAAGTGTATATTTTGTCCACTTCAAATAAAGTTTAGTACAAAAAAGGGAGCAATGCAATTAATTGTGCATCACACTGCCCCCTAGCTCAGTGGTAACACAGAGCGCTCGGAGTGGTGAATTGCTCCGGCTGCTTGGCAGTTTCACGGAGGGACCGTGTGTATTGGTCCTTAAAGCAGGATTAAACCGACCAATTTAACGGTTTCCCAAAATATATACATTCCAAGCATGCCGTGAAGAACTGTCACCATTGTTCTCTCAACTGAATTGTAAAGCCATCAAATGACTTATAGCTGATTTATATGTGCAGGACCATAATTGGATATCACACAGGGGCTAAGATGGCAGCTGCCTTGGCTGTAAAGGATGGGAGGGTTTAGTTCTGCTTTACCCACTTGCCCACTGGGTGAATTCCAGCACCCCTCTCCTACATGCAAAAAAAAAAAAGAATTTTTACAAGAAAATTACTCAGAACCCCAAGCATATATATTTTTTAAACAGAGACCCTGGGGAATTTAATGGAGGTCATTGCAACTTTTGCATCTGTGATTGGCCCACTGCAATCACACGGTACCTGCTTTAAACTTTTAATTTTAAAATAAATGGATTTACCAAACGAAAGTCACATACACTGTTAGAAAATAATTTGTTCAAGAAAACTTCTTCCTCCTTCTCTTTTGAATTCTCATCACTGCGGTCAAAAACAATTTCACCCAATAATAAGAGAAACGAACAAACCACCTTTTCCTAAGAATTTTTGTTATGGACAGCATTACTTTTTTATCTGTTTCATTCATCTGCATATCAAAGGGATGAGCTCCCATTTACAGAATATGTCAGTTAAAGCAACCTGACAAATGTAGTAGAAAAAAAAAACATATTCAGAAAAGGTAAAGGAATAATGTTCACTCCTCCAATGTGATAGCCACATTCTTCAGGGTCCTGTGATGAGCAGCGTTGCTGCACACTGACCACAGGCCATCCCCTCACCCCCTTCCCATATCCCACAGACACCTGTCCCTGCTACTGGGAGATCTATACTGTACAGCCTGCTGGAAGCCATAGCCCCCCCCCCCCCCCCCTTTTGGAATTCAATCCCCATTTATTTTTTTTGTCCATCATTGGCACTTGCTGGCTTAGTTTGTGTTATGTCTGGAGGCTCTTCTACCTTGTATTCCATTTGAGTAATTGGAATAGTCAAAATAAACAATGCAAAACTTAAAGACAAGCTGCTTTGTGAGGACATTTTAGGCTAGAAATTTCATTGGTAAGTTTTTCAGCCATGATGGTGCACACAGAATAGTATTGCGTGTAAATTATGATGTTGGCTGAGATTGTCATGAGGTTGTACGTCCTAAGGAGGAGGGTAAAAAAAATTGGGAGCCCTCCACATAACTACTTGGAGAGTGTTTGTTTCTTTGTTTTTTGTCAATCACGTAAGTTAAAGAATTAATCTTTTAAGATATTTTTAATGCAGTTTGGTTTAGTAGTGCTGATTTTTTTTTTTTTTTTTCTTCAGGCTAGTCTCTGGAGCTGGTGACATAAAGCTTACCAAAGATGGAAATGTCTTACTTCATGAAATGGTAAGTTTGTTGCAGTGAGGCACTAAAGAATTGTTTATGGTCAACAAGATTTCTGACATTTCACATACAGTGGCTATAAAAAGTCTACACACTCCTGGTAAAATGTCAGGTTTCTGTGATGTAAAAAAATGAGACAAAGATAAATAATTTTAGAACTTTTTCCACCTTTTTTAATATGACCTATAAACTGTACAACTCAGTTGAAAAACAAACTGAAATATTTTAGTTGGAGGTAAGTAAGAATAATATGGTTGCATAAGAGTGCACACCCTTAAACTAATACTTTGTTGAAGCACCTTTTGATTTTATTACAGCACTCAGTCTTTTTGGGTATGAGTCTATCAGCATGGCAAATCTTGACTTGGCAATATTTGCCCACTCTTCATTGCAAAAACACTCCAAATCTGTCAGCTTATGAGGACATCTCCTATGCACAGCCCTCTTCAGATCACCCCACAGATTTTCAATTGGATTCAGGTCTGGGCTCTGGCTTGGCCAATCCAAAACTTTAATCTTTTGGTGAAGCCATTCCTTTGTTGGTTTGGATGTATGCTTTGGGTTGTTGTCATGCTGAAAGATGAAGTTCCTCTTCATATTCAGTGTTCTAGCAGAAGCCTGAAGTTTTTGTGCCAATATTGACTGGTATTTGGAACTGTTCATAATGCCTTCTACCTTGACTAAGGCCTCTGTTCCAGCTGAAGAAAAAACGTCCCCAAAGCATGATGCTGCCACCACCATGCTTCACTGTGGGTATGGTGTTCTTTTGGTGATGTGTGGTGTTGTTTTTTTGCGTCAAACATATTTTTTGGAATTATGACCTTGGTTTCATCAGACCAGAACACATTTCCCTCATGCTTTTGGGAGACTTCAAGTGTGTTTTTGCAAAATTTAGTCGTGCTTGGATGGTTTTCTTCGTAAGAAAAGGCTTCCATCTTGCCACTCTACCCCATAGTCCAGGTATATGAAGAATATGGGAGATTGTTGTCACATGTATCACACAGCCAGTACTTGCCAGATATTCCTGCAGCTCCTTTAATGTTGCTGTAGGCCTCTTGGCTGCTTTATTTGAGATTAATCAGAGGCGCTTTAGATGATGGCAGGTGTGTACGGACTCTAATGAGTTTGAATGTGATTGCCTAATTCTCAACACAACTGCAATCCCCAGTTTTTTATTTTTTATTTTTAGGCCCCTTTCACACGATCGGACCGTTCAGGTCCGCCTGTCAGTTTTGACAGGCGGACCTGAAAGGGCGCTCCATGTTAGCCTATGGCAGGGCTCGACAAAACCCGGGCGCCAGGTCGCTTTTGCGACTAGAATTAGCGACCTGGCGCCTGGGGCGGCACAGCTGGGGTATCCTGTGTCCGTTCGACAACCACCCCCCCTCCCGCCGCGATCGCGCTGGGCCGCGCCGGTAATTGAGGCCCCGGCTTTGCGGCCTACTGCAGTCCTATGGTTCCTGGTTCCTTCTGCAATCGGGCGCCCTCTGGTGGTGGCCGTTGGTATGACAAGACATCCACCAATGCTAATGGAGCTTTCCCTACCTGTTTTCACTGCCTGCTCATCTCCTTCCCTTTACTTAGAACCCCCAAACATTATATATATTTTTTATTCTAACACCCTAGAGAATAAAATGGCTGTAATTGCAATACTTTCTGTCACACCGTATTTGCGCAGCGGACTTACAAGCGCACTTTTTTGGGAAAAAATACTTTTTTTTAATTAAAAAATAAGAAAACAGTAAAGTTAGCCCAATTTTTTTTATATTGTGAAAGATAATGTTACGCCGAGTAAATTGATTCCCAACATGTCACGCTTCAAATTTCATCCGCTCGTGGAATGGCGACAAACTTTTACCCTTTAAAATCTCCATAGGCGTCGTTTAACCACTTCCCGACCGCCGCACGACGATGTACGTCCTAAGTTTGAACGGGGATATCGTTGTTATGGCAGCAGCTAGCTGCCATAACCCCGGTATACCCGTTTTCGTGCGGCGGCCGGCTTTCAGATAAAAGTGGTCCCTGCGGCGGATTCGCCGCGAGATCACTTTTATCGGTGGCGGGAGAGGGGGCCCCCCCCCTCCCGCCGCGATCCGGTGCCCTCCGTCGCTTACCGGAGCCGTCGGTAGCGGCGGAGGCGATCGCGTCCACTCCCGTGGTGTGTCTGAAGACAAGTGAGCCCAAAATGGCGCTCACTCGTCTCCATGACACTGCTGGGCGGAAGCGACGTCAAAATGTCACTTCTGTCCACGCCTCTTAAAGGCATATTTTTTCAAATGTCATTTTTACAAATTACTTTTTTTTTTTTTTTTTTTTTTTTTATTTCATTTTAGTGTAAATATGAGATCTGAGGTCTTTTTGACCCCAGATCTCATATTTAAGAGGTCCTGCCATGCTTTTTTCTATTACAAGGGATGTTTACATTCCTTGTAATAGAAATAAAAGTGACACAATTTTTTTTTTTTTTAAAGTGTAAAAATAAAATATTGTAAAATAAATAATAAAAATAAAAAAAAAAATTTTTAAACCCCCCCCCCCTGTCCCGACGAGCTCGCGCGCAGAAGCGAACGCATACGCGAGTAGCGCCCGCATATGAAAACGGTGGTCAAACCACACATGTGAGGTATCGCCGCGACCGGTAGAGCGAGAGCAATAATTCTAGCCCTAGACCTCCTCTGTAGCGCAAAACATGCAACCTGTAGAATTTTTTAAACGTCGCCTATGGAGATTTTTGAGGGTAAAAGTTTGACGCCATTCCACGAGCGGGCGCAATTTTCAAGCATGACATGTTGGGTATCAATTTACTCGGCGTAACATTATATTTCACAATATAAAAAAAAATTGGGATAACTTTACTGTTTTATTTTTTTATTCAAAAAAAAGAATTTTTTCCAAAAAAAGTGCGCTTATAAGACCGCTGCGCAAATACGGTGCAAAAAAAAGTATTGCAATGACCGCCATTGTATTCTCTAGGGTGTTAGAAGAAAAACCATATATAATGTTTGGGGGTTCTAAGTAATTTTCTAGCAGAAAAACCTGTTTTAAACATGTAAACACCTAAAATCCAAAACGAGGCTGGTCTTAAAGTGGTTAAAAAATTCTACAGGTTACATGTTTTGAGTTACAGAGGAGGTCTAGGACTAGAATTATTGCTCTCGCTCTAACGATCGTGGCGATAGGGGGGGCCCTCTCCTGCCGCCGATAAAAGTGATCTCGCTGCTAAGCTGCTGCAGAGACCACTTTTATCTGAAAGAGAACCGCTGGCTCTTGAAGAAGATACCGGGGTTATGGTAGCTAGCTGCTACCATAACTACGGTATTTCTCTTCAAAGACAGGACGTATATATTCGTCCTGCGGGAAGGAAGTGGTTAATTAAAATGAATTTATTATTTGTCACCTCCCTGCTTGGCCCCTTTCACTCGGGCTGTCTGATCAGGTTCGCCTGTCAGTTTTTCAGGCGGACCTGATTGGATCCTTAGCGAGAATATGGTGGTCTTGTGTCCCTGCATGGCAGGAAATAAAAGCAGTCACATTAGTTCTAGTTGTCTCTGTGTAAATTTAAGATTGGTTATTTTTATATTGAAAATAAAGCTTTGTCGGTCGTTTAAAAAAAAAAAAAAAAAACCTGGCTCCTAACTTTTTTAGCTGGCTCCTAGATTCCAAGCAAATTTGTCAAGCCCTGGCCTATGGAGCCTATGGAGACATGTTGGCTGACATCCGACCCAGTCCGATCCGCTAAAAGCAGATGGATGGCCCTACGTCCAGGTCCGTCGCTATCGGATCGGGTGAGATCTGATGAAAACGGACATGCTGTCCGTTTTCATCCGATCCCTCCATAGGCGGCAGCGGTGCCTGACAAGCCCCTCCCCGCTCAGTGAGCAGACAGGGACCTGTCATCCGCCAGCTCAGCGGAGATCAAGGGACTGATCTCCCGCTGAGCCGGCGGACCGAGGCGGGCTCCGTAGAAACTGAGTCCGCCTCGTGTGAAAGGGGCCTTACTCCCCTCCCCCCCCCCCCCCCTAAAATATTTCACTTTGTTTTTCAATTGCATTGTACAGATTAAGGCCTCATGCACACTGGACGTTTTTACAGCAGCTATTTTTGGCAGTAGACTTTTTTTTTTTTTCTACAGTCATTAAATTCTCCATCATGTTATCCTATGTGTCCATGCACACATAGGCTGTTATCAGCAGTTTTGGGCAGTAACTTTTTTGAGCAGTGAAAAAAAAACCCAAAACTAGTGGGTTCTGAGAGACAATTTTCAACTGTAAAAATGCTAAAACGCTGATAAACGTTGATAAAAGCTCAAAAACGTTGCTCACCAGCGTTTAGCGTTTTTAAACCATTGAAAAAAAAAGAGGAAAAACGCTAACAAACGCTATTGCAAAAATGTTGAAAAAAAAGTTATTTTAACGTCCAGTGTGCATGAGGCCTTAAGGTGGAAAAAGTTATGAATCATCTTTGTTATATATTTTATTATATATACATATATATATATATATATATTTTTTACACATCACAGAAACCTGACATTTTAACAGGGGTGTGTAGACTTTTTATATCCACTATATAAACATATTCTTTCATGCAGAAAAATAAAAACTGGTGATCACGTGCACCACTTAATGTTACTAAGCCCACAACAGTAAAATCAGATCATTATCATGCATGAATATTTTCCAGTCTGTTTTGAAAATTTCTTGAAAGCAGGTCTAGTGCAGAGGAAAGGATGACAGTACCAGTTCACAGCTGTTGGTGTTCAGTGAAAACAGGCGGGTATTGTTCCACCCATTATTTTTTAGTTTTAGAGAGATGTCACCAGTGGCTAGTCCTGTCTTCTGTATTAGATACAGTAAACTACCTGTGCTCCGTATCACAAATATAAATATCAGTGACTGGTGCACCATAAATATCCAAATACTAGATAAACAAAATACTCAACCTCAAAAAATGATGCACTGTCACTTTAAAGAGGAAGTAAGCTTCCCTCTGTATATGTAGGTAAGCCTATAAGGCGCATGCACTCTGAGGGAATGGCCACCTGTGCCGTTTTTTTTAGAGCCCTGTGCCGTGACCAGCGGCTCCTATGCACGTGCGGGAGTGACGTCATGCGGTTTTGGCCAGTCACACAACCGGGGTCCGTGGACCCGCAAAGAAGGTGGGCGAAGATGGATGCGGCCTCCAGCAGGGACGATGAGGGCTTCCTTTGCAGGTAAGTTTCACATTATGTGCTAGTATGTGATGCATACTAGCACATTATGCCTTTACTTTGCAGGTGACCAGAAAAAGAGAGGCAGTGTTTCCTCTTTAAATGTACTACTGTTTGAAGTACCTAGTGTAATATCAAAAAATTAATACACAAATGACCTTTGTGCTTAAACGAAGCGTGCAATAAATACAGAAAAAAAATTACTGAAACTCGAATCCCATTAAAGTGCTCATGTGCATAAAGTTATAAAGTACACAAGTTTTCTGTAATAGGCTGTTGCGGTTACAATAAACTATGATATTAAGTGACATTCTCTGTTTAATTTTTAGCAAATTCAACATCCGACAGCCTCTCTGATAGCTAAAGTAGCTACGGCACAAGATGACATTACTGGAGATGGAACCACCTCCAATGTTCTGATTATTGGAGAACTTCTAAAACAAGCAGACCTTTACATATCTGAGGTATTGTATGGCTAATTAGAGAACTTTTAAATTTGGAAATTACGAAGAATGTTTGAGGCTGGGTTCACACTATAGTACACGACAGCAGTACCATTTTCATCCTACTTTGCGACATCAATCCTACATTGGTCCTACATCCATCCGACTTTCATGAACAGGATACTACTTTGATCCGACTTTTCAGATAGTACACTTGTCCTTTGACCAATCAAAACTAACACACAATGGGAGGGGCTACAGCAGGGGCAGGAAATAACACAATGTCGGATGCCAAAGTCGGATGGTTAGGACAAGGATCCGACTTTGATCCTACTTCAATGATAGTCAATGGGCTGCAGTAGGATCAAAGTCGGGCCAAAGTAGTACAGGGAGCATTTTTAAAGTCGGACCGACATGTGTCGGACCAGTTAAGACGGCTTCCATAGAGAAACATTGATTTTCACACGTCATGCGACATGAGCTCCCAATGTCGGACCGTTTGTCGGACCAGTGTGAACCCAGCCTCGGTCCCCTTTCACACTCATACGACTTCAAAGTCGTGCGATTTTTACTGCGATTTTTACCGTGATTTGCCGCAATTTTACCGCAATTTGGGAGCAGTACTACTTTGTACGACTTTGCCACATTTTTGGCATTAACAAATGAAAACATACAGTAGTTGGTATGAATCATGAGGGGGAACTCGCGCCGAAAAATCGGCGTGGGGGTCCCCCCAAAATCCATACCAGACCCTTATCCGAGCATGCAGCCCGGCAGGTCAGGAATGGGGGTGGGGACGAGCGAGCGCCCCCCGGACCGTACCAGGCCGCATGCCCTCAACATGGGGGGGGTGTGCTTTGGGGCATGGGGGGCCCCCCACCCCAAAGCACCTTGTCCCCATGTTAATGAGGACAAGGGCCTCTTCCCGACAACCCTGGCCGTTGGTTGTCAGGGTCTGCGGGGGGGGCCCAGATCCCGGCCCCCCTCCCTATGTGAATGAGTATGGGGTACATCGTACCCCTACCCATTCGCCTAGGGGAAAAAGTGTCAATAAAAAACACAGTACACAGGTTTTTAAAGTAATTTATTAGGCAGCTCAGGGGTCTTCTTCCGACTTCAGGGGTCTTCTTCCGACTTCAGGGGTCTTCTTCCGACTTCAGGGGTCTTCTTCCGACTTCAGGGGTCTTCTTCCGACTTCGGGGGTCTCTCCGGCATCTTCTCCCGGTGTCCGCATCTTTTGCCAGCGGTGGCCCAGACTTCTGGATCGTCTTCTTCCCTCTTCTCTTCCAGAGATGTTGACGCGACGCTCTCTCCAGCTGCAATGGTCTCTGAGCTCTCCGCAGCGGACTTATATAGGCGGTGACCCCGCCCCCTTATGCCGTCAGTCCCTGCTGGGACTGTGACATTTTAGGGGGCGTGGTCACCGGGTGATGACCAAGTCCCCTTATGACAGCACAGTCCCAGCATGCCCCGGGACAGTGACCTCATAAGGGGGCGGGGTCACCGCCTATATAAGTCCATTGTGACATCAATCCTACATTGGTCCTACATCCATCCGACTTTCATGAACAGGATACTACTTTGATCCGACTTTTCAGATAGTACACTTGTCCTTTGACCAATCAAAACTAACACACAATGGGAGGGGCTACAGCAGGGGGCAGGAAATAACACAATGTCGGATGCCAAAGTCGGATGGTTAGGACAAGGATCCGACTTTGATCCGACTTCAATGATAGTCAATGGGCTGATGTAGGATCAAAGTCGGACCAAAGTAGTACAGGGAGCATTTCTAAAGTCGGAACGACTTGTGTCGGACCAGTTAGGACGGCTCCCATAGGGAAACATTGAATTTCACACGTCATGCAACATGAGCTCCCAATGTCGGAGCGTTTGTCGGACCAGTGTGAACCCAACCCCAGACAGAACTGCACAGGTACAATGTTTTGTCACACAAGTGTTGGTCCTTTCACGTTAATTTCATATTGTTTCTTTCTACTTCTGTGTCTCAAAAGCACCACTACAGTTCATAACGTATTCAGGCCCCCCTCACTTTTTCAATTATGTTATATTGCAGCCTGATACATTTTTTTTTTTTTTTTTTTTTTTTTTTTTTTTTTCCATCATTCATTTCATTCATTTTGTATTCTCATTAATCTACACTCATAACCCCATAATGACAAAGTGCATTTTAGACATGATTGCAAATGTGTTTTTATTAAATAATTGTATGTATTTTTAAATTTAGCTCAGGTGCCTAGCATTTTTCTTGATCGTTGCTGGGATGTTTCTGCACCTTGATTGGAGTCAGCCTATGGTAAATTGATTGGGCATGATTTGAAAGGCACACCCCTTTCTATAATGTCATGTCAATATAATCATGTGGGACAACCATCATTGCAGCTCTCCACCGATCTGAGCTTTATGGCAGAGTGGCAAGACAGAAGCCTCTCCTCAGTGCAAAACGCACAAGTCCAGTTGGAGTTTTAAAAAAAGCACCTGAAGGACTCTGACTGTGAGGAACAATATCCCCTGGTCTGATGAAACCAAGATTGAACTGTTTGGCCTCAATTCTAAATGTTATGTCTGGAGGAAATCTGACACCGCTCATCACCTGCTCAATACCATCCCAGCAGTGAAGTATGGTGGTGGCAGAATCATGCTGTTGGGGGTGTTTTTCAGCAAGGACTGGGAGACTGGTCAGGGTTGAGGAAGGCTGAATGGAGCAAATGCAGAGATATCCTCAATTAAAAACCTGTTGCACAGCTCTCAGGACCTCACACTGGGCTGAAGGTTCATTTTTTAACATTATTATTATTCAGGATTTATATAGCGCCAACAGTTTACGCAGCGCTTTACAATATAAAAAGGGAGACAATACAGTTATAATACAATACAATACAATAGGATTAAGAGGGCCCTGCTCAGAAGAGCTTACAATCTAATAACATGACAACGATCCAAAGCACAGAGTGGCAGAACCCCCCCCCCCCCCCCCCCATCCAGGTGTGCAAAGCTTGTTGGGTCATACCCAAAAAAGACTTAAGGCTGTAATTGCTGCCAAAGGTGCTTCAACAAAGTACTGAGTAAAGGGTCTGAATAGTTAAGTACATGCGATATTTCTGTTTTATTAAAAGGAAAAAAAATTAAAAATTCAGACATTTTTTAAAATTCTGTTTTTACTTTGTCATTATGGGGGTAATAAGTGTAGGTTAATGTGTAAAAATAAATAAATAAAATGCGCACAACTGTAGCATCAGGCTGCAACATAATAAAATTAAAAAAGTGAAGAGGGTCTAAATACCGTATTTATCGGCGTATAGCACGCACTGGTGTATAACACGCACCCCAATTTAGGAGGGAATTTTAAGGGAAAAAAAACTTTTAGGAGGGAAGTTGAAGGAAATAAACTTACATTTAAATGCCCATCATTGCAGCCTTGCCCCAGTGCAGCCATGTCAGTGCAGCCATGTCAGTGCAGCCATGTCAGTGCAGCCATGTCAGTGCAGCCATGTCAGTGCAGCCATGTCAGTGCAGCCATGTCAGTGCAGCCATGTCAGTGCAGCCTTCCCCAGTGCAGCCTTCCCCAGTGCAGCCTTCCCCAGTGCAGCCTTCCCCAGTGCAGCCTTCCCCAGTGCAGCCTTCCCCAATGCAGCCTTCCCCAGTGCAGCCTTCCCCAGTGCAGCCTTCCCCAGTGCAGCCTTCCCCAGTGCAGCCTTCCCCAGTGCAGCCTTCCCCAGTGCAGCCTTCCCCAGTGCAGCCTTCCCCAGTGCAGCCTTCCCCAGTGCAGCCTTCGATCCTGTGATCCCGGACCCCTGCCATCCTGGGCTTCAAAATCGCCGAACGCGATTTGAAAATGGCGCCGAAATACACAGAGCCGGTTCTCGGCGGCTCACTCGGCTAGGTTCGGGCGGCACTCGAGTGAAGACGAAAGTGGCCGAGAAGAGCGGAGGACTGGCTCTGTGTATTTCGGCGCCATTTTCAAATCGCGGTCGGTGATTTTGAAGATCTGGCCGCTCCAGATCGCAGTGGATCGGCGTATAACACGCACCCGCGATTTTCCCCTGATTTTAAGGGGAAAAAAGTGTGTGTTTATACGCTGATAAAATACGGTACTTTATGAATGTACTGTACTGAGTCAGATCTTTTCCCAGTGGCTATTTGTTTTGTCAGGAGCTAAAAATCATTTCTAAAAGATAAATAGCCTTTTAGAAGCATAATTCATAATATCTTGTAGACCAGCTACTACACATATTGGCAGTCCTGGGAAAGGTGTTACACTTATGCCTTAACAACATTAGTCTTGTACATTTTTATTTTCTTTAACCCAAAGATTGTTGCTTTTAAGGGTCTTCATCCAAGAATCGTCACAGAAGGTTTTGAAGCTGCAAAAATTAAAGCACTTAAAGTTTTGGATGAGGTCAAGGTGTCCAAAGAGATGGATAGAGAGACGCTTATCAATGTGGCCCGGACATCACTTCGCACCAAAGTCCATGCTGAGTTGGCTGATATTTTAACAGAGGTAAATGCAATTAGTTGGAACAAAAATTTGTTCCCATAACCCTCTATGATCTCAACTTTCTTTGCGTTAACATCTGGGTCCAGTGCCATGCTTGAATTTTAATGTACGAACTAAAGTGTGCACAGAATCATAAGCAGTATACTAGATATATGAAATTACATTTACAGCTGGTGATCATTCCCATTCGTTGCCTGTGTTTTTTTTTTTTTTGGGCTGGTCTGTTTTATGCTTTGCATCAAATTGCTTTTTGACACCTCTCGATGTGAAGTGAACAAGAAGTCCGACATCTTGTTCACTTGAATCACTGCAGCTGCAACAGGGCATGCACCCAACACCAGAGACTATACAGTTATGCCAGCTCACCTTTAAGCAGCTGGACTTTGTTCATCTCAATGATGTGTGTCAAAGCTTGTGCATAACTTATTAGTTTGTCTGTGTGTGTAAGTAGGAAAGGGTGTTTGTTTTTGGGTTGTCTTTTATTACTTTTTTTGCCTGACCAGCCATATTCTACCGGTGTTTCATTCACCCTGGAAGCCTTCAGCCTGAAAATAGTGCTTTTATTAATCCTGCATCTGCCAGAATTTCATCTCACTTCCACATCCAAATTTAATGCTTAAAGAAAAAGTTCACCTTTTGTAAAAAAAAAAAATAAAATAATAATAATTTTCTTTTTTACTTTTACTAGGAGCCTTTTAAAGGAGTTGTAAAGTCTCAGGGTTTTTCAGCTTGATGCATTAAGCTGAAAAACCTTCAGTGCTGCAGGTTCTGACCTGAACCCAATCATTCCAGCAACGAGCATGGGACCAGCAGCTCCAGCCGCTGTCTCAGGTCCTCATTGGATAGATTTATAGCAGCGGGAGCCATTGGCTCCTGCTGCTGTCAATCAAATCCAGTGACACGGGGGGGCGGGGCAGAGTCCTGCTGTCTGTCAATGGATGCAGCAGCAGGACTCGGGAGCGTGCCCCCATGGAAATCCGCTCTCTGTGGGGGCACTCACCGAAAAGGAGGTGTGCCACCGGGGGACACCAGAAAAGGAGGACCAGGGCCGCTCTGTACAAAACCGAGCAGGTAAGTATGACATGTTAGGTTTTTTTTTTTGTTTTTTTTAACAAACCTTTACAATCACTTGAGTGCAATGCAGGGCTCTTGCAAACTGTGTAAGCTGCCCTTGTACCTCAAAAAGAAAGGCAGTTGCACACTGGCAGGAAGCATCAGTGAACTTCCTAGAGCACTCAACAGCGGCCTGGTAGTTAATTGAGAACTACAAGTTTATGGCCACAAAGGATGATGGTAGTTTTAGCTCTCATTCCCAGAGCTCTGTAAATGAAGAACAGAGCCGGGTAGGTGGAGCCTCACACGGCCGCACCTTTTTTTAACTTGTGACAGAAAATGGGGAGAGAAGATCCCCCTGCTCGCTGTCACAACGGGGAATTGGTGTGCGGGGGCTTCTGCATCTGTAAAAAGTTAAACCCTGAATAGGGATGTAATATGTTAAGAAAGGTGAACTTATTCTTTTAGTCTGATAGGATATGGTGCCTAGTGGTCTCAGGTACTCTTGCTATGCATGTCAGACAGCAGTCTCAACACCCGCACTACGGCATTGTTTAAAGCAGCCCTGCATTGGCAACCACGCCCCCCCCCCCCCCTTTCCCGATCTCCTATTGTATCAGTAAGTGGGGCATCCTCTCTCTGCACCCGCTGTCCCATTTAAAAACTGCATGGTTGTGCAAGGTGGTACAGGTTTACCAGATTTTGAGCTATATTACAAAGCCACAAATTAATGGCGCGTATCCTTGAATGGTTCCCACGACCCTTCCAAAAAGCCTCGGTTATGGTTGAACAGGATATGTCCCCCGTTGATCTAAGGGCTTTACTTTGGGGTTATAGGAGCAATTTACTGGCTTTGGCCAACTCTTCTCCCCTAACTACAGCTGCCCTTGTGCTCTGGTACAGGAGAGGACTATGTGAGATTCTGTCTTCAGATCCATCTCCCTTTATCACCACTTTTTGATAATCCAGCCTTTCCACAAGGTATAGGGGCTCATGCTCTCGGCTCTTTTCTCCACACCACCTGCCCACAAGCTCATTCCTTCGTTCATGCGGACAATGAAACTCTAATTATTCCAACGGGAAACCAGGACTGGCTCACCTCCCTACACCTCACCACCTTCACCAAACATCTTTTCGGCTCCTCTCAGGTTCATCGCCCCCTGACTGAATTTGAACACTTAAGCTCTCGCCAAGAATTGCTAAGACATTTACTCTCTCACATCTACAGTCTGATTCAAGCTCTCACACAAAATGACTTAGCCACTTACACTAGAATGTGGTAGGCAGACTTGGGAAAGACCATCCTCAGAGCGGAATGGCAAATTGCTTTCCACTTCGCACATAAGTCCTCAATCTCTTGTTATTCACAAGAGAAGAATTTTAAGGTTATGTCGAGGTGGTACAGGAACCCCGCCACTCTACGAAAAATATTCCCTTCCACTCCATCTACTTGTTGGCGGTGTTCTGCTGCAACAGGATCGTACCTTCATGTCTGGTGGGAGTGTGATCGGATCCTACCCTTCTGGAAACAGGTATCCCAGGTTTATGAAAAAATTTGACGATCCTTTGCAATTGACCCCTGAAATAGCCCTTCTCTCTATCCTGCCAGGATCGATAATGTCTCAAAAACCCAACCTCCTACGCTTCTTCCTGTCTGCGGCTCGACAACTTTATACCTCTTTTTTTGGAAGACAACGACTACCCCCTCGTTAGCCCTTTGGACCTCCACTATGAATGATATTCTGCATACGGAGGAGATGTTGGCGCTAGACAATGATACCTACGAGAAATTCACAATACTATGGTCGGTCTGGCGACGCTTCTCCTCCTCAGACATGCTGGTTACATTGCTCCCTGTCTCCCCGACTCCAGCTTCTTCCATAAATTTGAATGCCCTCTGATCCCTGATTTATTCTTGTAACCGACAAACTAGAGTCCTTCCTCTCCGTTTCCAGCCAGCAGACCCCCCCCCCCCCCCCTCCACTCCTACCCCTTTTCTTCCTCCTATCTTTCATCCTACTTCTCCCCCTTTTTATCTTCTCTTTTTCCACCTTACCATCTTGATGTTTGCCATAACTTGTTTGTATGATCTACTACTTAATAGCTGCCAGCATTGCTGTGGGCGATAGCCATTTGGCACGCTGGTTGTCTTTTTACAGTATTATATTTTATGTCAATTGTATTATTTCCTTTTGTTTCTTCATACCAATAAAAACATTTTCAACTCTAAAAACTGCATGGTTGTGTGGGGCTCCGGGAGTTCTGTGAATGAACTAAAAGTCCCGTCTACCACTGTGGCAGGTGGCATGTAGTTCAATGAATTGCAAGAGCACTGGTGAGCGTCGTCTAAAGCTCGCTCATTCTTCCTGCAGTTTAGGAACTGTCTGCCCTTATGGGAGGTACGGGCAGACAGCTGTACTGAAAATCTGCAAGAGCCTAGCATTGAACCCACGATCTGGCTCCCTATTTAAAAGAAAAATGCATGCAAAAAATGTGCATTGATTAGATACTTCCTTTTTTTTTTTTTTTTGTCAACTTCTTTTTAAAACGGTTAAAAACCTAAAAGAAAAATTTAAATAAAAACCGGTAAAGGCACCCCTAATACGTTTGCAGATCTGTGCCCTTAATTTTTGTTTTAACATTACCTATTGAACATGCCCATCACTCTGTCTTCCTAGTTCCTTTGTGGCATCAATCTGCAGGCTCATCCAGCCTTTGCAGCATTGCCATCTCAGTACACATGGTCCCAATCTTCTCACAAGTAAGCAGAGTCAACACACAACTTGCATTTCTTAAATAGCATTTTCTGTTTGAATTGTTGGTGATGTGCCCTATTTTAATAGGGTAAGAGTATATATGGATTTATAACTGCTTTAGGAGTTAAAGGAATTGTAAAGGCAAAAGGTTTTTTTATCTTAATGCATTCCATGCATTAAGATAAAAAACCTGTGCATAGCAGCCGCCTCAGCACCCCCTAATTATTACCTTCAGCTAGTGATGCACCGAAATTTCGGCCTCCGAAACGTATCAGCCGAAAATGACCGAAAAGGAAATCTCGCTGATAACGGCACCGAAAATGGGGGCCGGGTCCCATCCCTGGTGCCACCCATTACGGGGGTGTCCTTCTGGCGCGGCGCAGTCCTCTCCTCTGTTCACCTCCGTTCACCTCCTCGCCACGATCTCCGTTGTGTCACGGAGCTTAACTACACAGACTGCAGTAACTATGTCCCGCCTCCTGTGACAGACGGCACACTGATCCAGTGGTGGGACATTGAATTAGTGTGACGTGATTACAGGAGGCGGGACATTGTTACTGCGATCGGGCAATTCAAATGCAGCTCCATGACACACGGAAATCGCCGCTCTGATTTGGAAACTGGTAGGCTGCATGACGGGCACTGGCAGGCTGCTTGACGGGCACATGTGGGCTGCATCTGAGGGGCAATCGCGGGCTGCATGACGGGCACTGGTGAGGCTGCATTGATTTTTTGTATCATGTCCCCAGTCTCTGACCATCTCCTGTACCATGTCCCCAGTCTCTGACCATCTCCTGTACCATGTCCCCAGTCTCTGACCATCTCCTGTACCATGTCCCCAGTCTCTGACCATCTCCTGTACCGTGTCCCCAGTCTCTGACCATCTCCTGTACCGTGTCCCCAGTCTCTGACCATCTCCTGTACCGTGTCCCCAGTCTCTGACCATCTCCTGTACCGTGTCCCCAGTCTCTGACCATCTCCTGTACCGTGTCCCCAGTCTCTGACCATCTCCTGTACCGTGTCCCCAGTCTCTGACCATCTCCTGTACCGTGTCCCCAGTCTCTGACCATCTCCTGTACCGTGTCCCCAGTCTCTGACCATCTCCTGTACCGTGTCCCCAGTCTCTGACCATCTCCTGTACCGTGTCCCCAGTCTCTGACCATCTCCTGTACCGTGTCCCCAGTCTCTGACCATCTCCTGTACCGTGTCCCCAGTCTCTGACCATCTCCTGTACCGTGTCCCCAGTCTCTGACCATCTCCTGTACCGTGTCCCCAGTCTCTGACCATCTCCTGTACCGTGTCCCCAGTCTCTGACCATCTCCTGTACAAAAATATGTTTAAAAAGTCACTTTCGGTATTGGTGCTGTTTTGGTTTTCGGCCTAGTGTATTTTTCATTTTCCGTATCGGTTTTGGCACCAGAAAACCCATTCGGTGCATGTCCACGATTCCCTTGGCCATCCGAGAGACTCCTCCTTATTGGCTGAAGCACGGCGCAGTGCCATTGGCTTCTGTGGCTGGTAATTAATGTCAGTTAGCCAATCAGGGGAGAGAGGGGGCGAGGCCAAATGACAGCTACGTGTCTGAATGGACACATGGAGCAGCAGCTTGGCTTGGGTGCCCCCATAGTAAGCTGCGGAGGCACTTGCCAGGAGCAGCAAAGAGGGACCCGAGAAGAGGAGGATCTGGGCTGCTCTGTACAAATCCACTGCACAGAGCAGGTAAGTGTAACAGGTTTTTTTTTGTTTTTTTTTTTTAAGTCTTTACAATTATTTTAAGGCTCACAGTACAATTTTAGTTACATTGGGTTCTGTATGCTGTAAAAAAAAAAAAAAAAAAAGTAAAAATTCTGTGCTGTGTGTGTATCAAACTCAAATCCAATTACTTGACATCTGTAGATATAATTCATACATGATTCATGGGCGCAAGATGTTGATGCTGAAGTTCAATTGAGGTCTGTATATAAGCGTTCTTATTGGAGTCCATATTGGTGACAATATTAAAAGAAATGTGTTCAAAGCAATATACTTTTCACAGAAACCTCTGATGGTAGATTTCAGCTTTACTGTGATTGGAATCCCCAAACTGATATGCTGTAACCTCTTTTGGAAAGTTTTATTCAGCTTTTGCATTTCTTGCAGGCAGTTGTGGATTCTGTTCTTGCCATAAGACAAGAAAATGAGCCAATTGACTTGTACATGGTTGAAATTATGGAGATGAAGCATAAAACCGAAAGTGATACCACGTAAGTAGAGCTTTCATTTGGGCAGTACTAATGTTAGTGAGCTCTGCTGCTGAATGATATAACATTCTTTTGTTGGGCAATTTATTGACCATGTAACTGTTATTTGATGATAAACTTTTCCAATAAATAATTTTTATGACAGTTCCTTATAATCTGGGGTATTTTACCTTGCTCTTTAAAGAAGGGGTGTACAAACTTTTGACTTTCCTGGGCCACATTGGAAGAAGAGGAATTGTCTTGGGCCACGCATAAAATAGACTAACAAGGATAGCTGATGAGCAGAAAAAGCTGGGCAGATCACAAGTTAACAATCTGTGATAAAATGTAATGATACTAAAAAATCTTATTTCTAAAAGTAAGAGGGCAACATCAAACTAGTGAGATATTTGATGCAGTTTCTGATAAACTAACACATCAATATCTGATTCAATGTATGTAGTAGCAATTATCAATGAGTTCTCAAGGTGCTCTTCAGATATTTTGTCCTTGGTGTCCTTGAAAATATTTCATCACAAATGTAGATGTTGCCGAAATCTGGCAGGGATTTGTTCAAGAAGTATAAATGCATTTTTACAAAAAAATTCTAAATTGTAGTAATCTTGTTGCTGCTTTTCAAACGTTTCTTACTGTATATGCAAAAATAGCTAGTATAGCTTTCCAAGGTTTAGCGTTTTTTATATCTTCACTTGTAAAAAATGTGTTCAGCTGCAGCTTGTCTTGTCTGCTCAACCACTTCAGCTCTGGTTTACCCTCCTTCTTGACCAAGCCATTTTTTGCGATACGGTACTGTGTTGCTGTAACTGACAGCTGCGTGGGTGTGCAACACTGTACCCAAATAAAATTTGATCTTTTTTTTTTTTTTCCCCACAAATAGAGCTTTCTCTGCAGTTTTTTTTTTTCTGCTAGAAACAGAACGGCTGACAATTTTGAAAAAAAAAAAGCCTTTTTTTTTTTTTTTTTTTTTACCTTCTGCTCTAAAACACATTCCATTAAAAAAAAAGGAAAAAATCATATTTCTTCATCAATTTAGGCCAATATGTATGATTGGATTGCGCAAAAGTTATAGCGTCTACAAATGATGGGATATTTAAATTTTTTTTTTTTTTTTTTTTTTACTTGTAATGGTGGCGATCAGCAACTTATAGCAGGACTGCTATATTGTGGCAAACAAACCTCTGACACTTGACACTTTTTTTGGGGACCAGTGACATTATTACACTGATTAGTGCTAACAATAGGCACTGTCACTGTACTAATGAGACTGGCAGGTAAGGGGTAAACATCAGGGGTGATTAAATGTGCGCCTAGGGAGTGTTTACTAACTGGTGGGGGAGCTGCTTTTACTACTTGAAGACCTTGGTCGGCGTTTCTGCTTCACAGGATCCATGTCTTCTGTACGCATGGAATGACAGTCTGCCTTGTTTACAGTCATCCTGACAGAGTACCGAACGTTTGGCGGACATTGGGCTCGCACCCAAAACCCGGAAGTTCTCTCTCTATATCTATCTATCTATCTATCTATCTATCTATCTATCTATCTATCTATCTATCTATCTATCTATCTATCTAAAAGTTCCTCTCTTGCAGTGGTGTTTGTCGGTATCTGGTACGCTCTTTCCATGTGTGGCAATCAGCAGTATGTGTTAAAAGTGGTTGTAAACTTCAAAAATAATGGTAAAGCATCCCTAATTGTTTTACCAATCTGCTTGTGCCCTTTTTTCAGTAAAATTTACTTTTAGGTAAATTATCTGTTGAACCTACCAGGCTCTGTCTTCGTAGTTCTTTGGGACACCAATCTTCAAGCTCACCCAGCCAGCGTAATAGGCCACATATGATGCAAGATCATATCTGCAGGGCCTCTTTTAGGGCCAGTTCACACCAGATGCAGTTCTGTGAGTTTTTTTTTTTTTTGCACTAAAAATGCATGCACAGTGTTTTCCATGTATACCAATGGCTTTAGTTCACACCAATGCAGTCAGTTCCTGGTCAGTTTCTGCACCAGAAACTGCACTGGTGTGAACTAGAGCCTTTGGAATGCATGGAAAACGCTGTGAATGCATTTTTAGGGCCAGTTCACACCACAAAAATGCACTCCAGATACGTTCCGGATCAGTTTTTGCTTACAGTTCACACCACATGCAGTTCCAGTGCGTTTTTGATACAATTTGCTAGGTTCCAGTACAGTTCTGTGCACTGGAAACTGACTGCATTGGTGTGAACTAGAGTCATCGGAATACATGGAAAACGCTGTGCATGTCAGATTCCTGACCAGGTGCTATCATGTTATGGGGGGAAGTGGCATACAGATACAGAAGAGCATTGATTGCATTGAAACTTCAGGGGTTGTAAGGCTTTTCGGTATGCTGTTTGAAAAATACAAAATGACTTTTCCTTTGCAGAATTTCTCACAAGTGTTGTGCTTGGATTTACAATGGTTCTATTTTATATTGTTTTGGAACCACACTTGCTCTTTAGTTTTGTTGTATACTGTAAGAGGCTTTTACATAAAATGTGTGCAGTTATGTTCTATTTGCCTGCATGGATGAATTCTGCATCATCGTGTGGTGATTTTTGCAGTCAGACACCATGCTAGAGTAAACTTCAACTGTGCTTTCCTATGGCATTCTGTTTAGCATGTCTGCACACTTGAGTACAGTTTTCCTCATTTAGTGTATGTTTGTTTATTATGCATTCCTTGTTTTACTTCTGTCATTTCTCAGATTTAGATTTGTTTCTTTCCTTAGGCTTATAAGAGGGCTAGTACTTGATCATGGGGCTCGCCATCCAGACATGAAAAAGAGAGTTGAAGATGCATTTATTCTTACATGCAATGTTTCTTTAGAATATGAAAAAACGTAAGTGCTCATTCATGTTGTCCTTGGGGAAAACGCCTGCTATATGTGTATAGATGTTTAAAAGACACCTTATAAGTAGTATAAAGAAAAATTGAAAAGGAAAAAGGTGAAACAAATTCCTTTCTCTTGCAAATGTTTAGAGCAAATAAGGATCTCCGTAACCAGTCCAGACCAGCTGCTTGCAGTGCATGAGTACCAATTCTTCCTATGTAGTGTAAAGATAAAATTGCTCCTTTTTTTTTTTTCTTTCAGTTTCCAGTTTGTTTTCAGGTCCCCAGCACATACATTGTTCACTCAGCACTGTCCACATCTCTTAAAAAAAAAAAAAAAAAAAAAAAAAAAAAATCTTCTCTCCGTTACTGCACTTTAGTGTCCACTACACTCTCGCCCACATCCTTGTATCATCACTGTCACCACAGTATCTGCATTAGCTTCTCTTGGAGGTCCCCTCAGCTGTCCATACTACAACACACCCCTTTCCGTGCCTGTTCACTGAGCTCTGTGCTCCAATCTCTCATCAGCACAATTTCATTCTGCTTGGTGTTAGTTCTCTTGTGCATAGTGGCTTAACTTGAAGTTCTTTTAGCTTCTGCTTTGGTGTTCCTCCATCTCTTGCATTCGTGTGTGTGTTTCTCGTGTCTTGTCTCTCTCTGTGTCAGTACTAACACTTTTAAGTCTTATAAAGTGGCAATTGAATTCCTGTCACAAGGGGGCAGAGATGCCTTAAAGAGCAGCTGTAAAAATGTCCAGTGTGCATGAGGCTTTATTAATTGAAGTAAATATTTACTGCATTATTGGCAAAAATTAGCCATTACAAAAATGGTGATGGCTTTGAACTGAGAGGTTAGTTTAATCTGGTTTAGGTTCTAATATTCCTTTCTTGCAATTGCTAGAATGGTTGTGAAAATTGTGCCTTATGATATGAATGTTCTATGTGATACAAGATTGCTGCAACCAGCGTGGCATGTGAGCTATTTTTTTTTTTTTTTTTTTGTATCTTCAATTTGCAACATCTGTCTAAATTGTGCAGTTGCTGTAAAGCTGCCATTACCAATAATAGTATTTGGATAAATACCTGTTGTCTGTAAAAGCATTAGGTACTGGTTAGCTAGATTTTTTTTTTTTATTTTTTTTTTTAGAGTTTTTAATTATGTCACATTGTCATTTCAGGGAAGTAAACTCTGGATTCTTCTACAAAAGTGCAGATGAGCGTGAGAAACTTGTTAAAGCAGAAAGGCAATTTATTGAGGAAAGGGTAAAAAAAATCATAGCTTTGAAACAGAAGGTGTGTGGTGATTCTGGCAAAGGCTTCATTGTGCTCAACCAGAAGGTGAGTTATCATTTCAAAGTATTTTATGTAAAGCACAGAGAACACCCAAGTGTGATGTGTAGCACCCTTGGCCAGCAAATCTGTGCAAGATTGATGACTGTCCTTTTCCTCTGCGTCTGGTGAAAATAGCCATTCACAGGCACGTATTCATAAGTACAGTACATAGCGACAGATCTAATCTCTGCTTATAGGCAGAACTGCATGATCCAAGTTTTTTTGGTTAATTTAAAGCTTTAACTTCCCTTTCAGTAAAATGCTTTCTAAAATTAGTTTTGACCTTTCCTCCAGTTAGTTTGAGGTCATGTCCCGTATTCTTGATTTTGGTTTCATATTGAAAAAACCACCCTTTACATCCTTTGATGTATTTAAAGGTTTCAATCATGTCTCCCCTTTCCCATCTTTCCTCCAAAGCGGGGGTCAGAAACTTGTAGATCGTAATCTACAGGTAGATCGCGGCCAGGTGCCTGGTAGATCTCGGTCTGGGTTTTCTGACCCGCCATCCCAGAGCATCACACGGTGCAATGCAGAGCATGTAAAGTTGGAGCTGTAGTAGGGAGCAAGAGCCTCTTAAAGCAGTTGTAAACCCTTTACAACCACTTTCACCTACAGGTAAGCCTAGATTAAGGCTTACCTGTAGGTGCTGGTAATATCTCCTAAACCTACACGGTTTAGGAGATATTTACAATTCCCTGTACAATGAGTTCTGCGCATGCGCTGATGTATTCGGCGCATACGCACTTTAGAAAGGGCACACTGTGCCGTTTTCTAGCTGGGGTCATGCTGCGGCTCCCACATGCATGTACAAGAGTGACTTCACCCGACTCCAGTCACAGAGCCGGAGTTAAGCATAGTAGCCCATTATGCTTTACCTTTGCAGGGAAACTAAGGGGAAGTAAAACCCATCTGGGTTTACTTTCTCTTTTTTAGCTGATGCCTCCTCTGTAGTGCTGGCTCCTGTCCCATGCAGTGATACTAACTGCACTCCACCTCTTATTGCAGCTAGCAGTCTCCAGAGGGGTGCCAGCAGCAGGAAAGAAGATCTTGGGGTCAGTTTGAAGCAATACACTAGGCATAATAGTAGAAGGCTGCTTTTACACTGATGTGCTGCGAGTTTATCTACACCGTGGGTGCAGGGCAATAAACCTACAGCTTTCCTGCGAGTTAGCTGCGCTTAGCCATAGACTTCTATTACATCCTGCAGGTTTGGTGCACCTTCTGAATGCTCACCGAAACTCCTGAATGCAGGAGTTCTGGTGTGCTTTCAAAAGGTGCACCACACCTGCAGGATATAATAGAATGTCTATGGCAAAGCGCCGCTAACCCAGGAAAGCTGCAAATGCGCTGGTAAACCGCAGCACATCAGTGTGAAAGTAGCCTTATAAGGGGGTTCAGAACAATAAGTGCTCATTTACATTTTCAGTCTGGAGGGTGGTAACACTCCATAGTTGACATGTTTTTACCACCCCTGCTTCAACTGCACACCCTTTATCTGCAGTGCCCTGCAACCTCGTGCAGGACAGTAAACCAGGGGTTAAAGCAGGCAGCAATGAGTTGCTTTATCACCACCTTCCCCTATGGTCCCCTGCAAAAGCAAAACTCAGCAGCCAAAAGGGGTAGGGGTAAAACAGGGTTTTACCACCGCTAACCAAAATGACAAAAACAAGGCTCTGTGGATACCTCCCACCATCTTTGGACAGACCATCTCTCCGAGCACCAAAGTCAAGAGTCTCGGAGTTATCTTTGACTCAGAAATGTCAATGGATGCACAAATAGGATCGGTAGTCAGTGGATCCCACCATCTCCTCCGCCTGTTACCTAGACTTATCCCCTTCATACCAGAGAAGGACAAAGCAGCAGTAGTTGGAACAATCATCAATTCCAGACTCGATTACGCTAACTCACTCTATATAGGATTACCCCAATATCAGCTTGCACGCTTACAACTCATCCAAAATACGGCGGCAAGACTGTTAACAGGAAAAAAACCCTGGGAGTCAATCTCCCCATCCCTGAGAAGCCTACACTGGCTAACCGTAAAGAATCAGATCACATTCAAGACCCTCTGCCTCACCCACAAATGCATACAAGGAAACGCGCCTCAATACCTTCGAGAGAAAATAAAACACTACACACCAAATCGCAATCTTCGATCGTCTAACCAAAACCTCCTTCTCATTCCCAAATACCACTACAAAGCAAAGGGAGAACGAAGGTTTGCAGTCCAAGGACCTCGACTATGGAACGCACTGCCGCCCCACATACGCATGGAAGAAAACCATCTGGCTTTCAGGAAAAAACTCAAGACCTTCCTCTTCTAGAAGCTGTCAACGCCAACGCATTAGCGCCTTGAGGCGATTCAGTTCGCATTTGCAGCGCTCTATAAATTTTTCATTCATTCATTCATTCACCACCCCCAACTTTACGTGTGAACGAGCCCTAAAGGTGCTACGGAATGCAACTAAGGGCTCATTCACAAGCGATCTGAGTGTGTTTGACAGATGGTGAGGAGGCAATGTGTTTCCTCCTCACCGCCTGATTTAAACCCTTGATTGCCATGCAATGCACGCAATTGCGACACAGTAGTATGGCAATTAGAGGTTTAAATCTGGTGCAAGGAGAGGCAACACTGTGCCCAGTGATCTTTGACTTGTGGTGTTCAGGTAGATTTCCACCTTTTTAAGGTTGCCTACCCCTGTTCCATACTGTACATATTAAGTTCCTGAAGTCGCTCTCAATATGTTTTATCCCCCACACCTTTCACCATTTTTTTTTACCCATCTCTGGACTTGTTCTGTCTTTAATATATTTTTTTTGTGAGTGAGGTCTCCAGAACTGGACATTGTATTCTAAATGAGGTCTCACTAAAGATCTATATAGGGAAATCGGTACCTCCTCCTTTCTGCTGGTGATGCATCATAGAATCCTATTTGCTTTTCCCACTGCCTGGTCACATTGTTTGCTCATTTGCAATCATCTGAAATGAACACCCCCAAATCTTTTTTCCTCTGTAGTGCTTGCTGACACTGTACCTCCAATGTTGTACTCTCAAAGGGGACTCTTTTTTTCCTAGGTACATCATTTTATATTTAGGAACATTGAACTGCAGTTTCTACTGCTTTGACCAATCTTCCAGCAATGCCAAATCATGTGCCATGTTGGACACCTCCGGGGATATGAACCCTATTACACGCCTTTGTATCATCAGCAAAAAGACATATCTTGCCCAACAAACCTTTAGTTATATCACTTACATAGAGATTAAATAGAACAGAACCCAGTACAGAGCCTTGTGGTACCCCACTAGTGACTACTCTCTGTCCTGAGTGAACCCCATTTAGAACCACACTCTGGTATCTATCTTTTAGCCAGCTGCAAAACCACTGAACCACCCAAGGGTTACGTCTTAGCTTGTACAACTTTTGTATTAGATCATTATGTGGAATTGTATCAAATGCCTTGCTGAAATCAAGATATGCTATGTCCACAGCACCACCCTGGTCCAAAACACTGGTAATAAAAAAATTCAATTTGACATGATCTGCCCCCAAAGCCATGCTGCTTTGGGTCTATAGAGAGTTGTGTATTTTTAAGTGATCGATGATCCTTTTTTTAGAAGTGATTACATTAACTTGACTATAAAAATAAAGGCTTACTGGCCTGTAATTGCTAACTTCTACCTTGCTGCCCTTCTTATGGATAGGTACAATATTGGCTGTCTGCCAATCATGGGGAATGTCTCCAGTTAGAAGAGAATGATTAGAAACCTCCGGTAATGGTCCAACAACTCTACCTCAAAGTTCTCTTAGAACTCTGGGATGAATACCATCAGGGCCCATTGCTTTGTTAAAGCAGAGCTCCACACAAAAATGGAACTTCTGCTTTTTCGGAATCCCCCCTCCGGTGTCACATTTGGCACCTTTTCAGGGGGGTGCAGATACCCGTCTAATACAGGTATTTTTCTCCTACTTCCAGGCATAGATACCCGTGCCACCCGCAGGTATCTATGCCACTCTCCAAGCGACAGATCGGCTTCGGGTGCTGACATTGGGGGCGTCCTGGACAGGTAAGTGTCTATATTTTAGAAGTCAGCAGCTGCAGTATTTGTAGCTGCTGACTTAAAAAAAAAAAAAAAATCGGTGGAACTCCACTTTTAAGCCAGTTCCTCTGCTACCTCCCAGAAATCAAAAAATGAACCATCATTACTAGAACCAATATGATGCCCCAACTTGTTAGTGCAATTTTATTTCTAAGACGACCGAACAGAAATAATTATTTTAATGGTTTGGTACATCCAGCTCTCCTGCAACATACACTATATTACCAAAAGTATTGGGACACCTGCCTTTACACGCACTTATGTGGACGAGAAGGCCCAGCTCGAAGTCTCCGCTCAAATTCATCCCAAAGGTGTTCTGTCTGGTTGAGGTCAGGACTCTGTGCAGGCCAGTCAAGTTCCTCCACCCCAAACTCGCTTATACTTGTTTTCATGGACCTTGCTTTGTGAACTGGTGTGCAGTCATGTTGGGACAGCAAGGGGCCATCCCCAAACTGTTCCCACAAAGTTTTGAGCATGAAATTGTCCAAAATGTCTTGGTATGCTGATGCCTTAAGAGTTCCCTTCACTGGAACTAAGGTGACCAAGTCCAACACCTAAAAACCACCCCACCCCCCTCCACCAAATGATTTTGGACCAGTGCACAAAGCAAGGTCCATAAAGACATGGATGAATGAGTTTGGGGTGGAGGAACTTTACTGGCCTGCACAGAATCCTGACCCCAACCCCATAGACCACCTTTTGGGAGGAATTGGAGTGGAGACTGCGAGCCAGCCCTTCTTGTCCACATCAGTGCCTGACTTCACTAATGCGCTTCTAGAAGAATGGTCAGATGTTCCCAAAGAACAGTGATGGCGAACCTTGGTACCCCGGATGTTTTGAAACTACATTTCTCATGATGCTCATGCACTCTACAGTGTAGTTGAGCATCACGGGAAATGTATTTCCAAAACATCTACGTTGTCAGGGATTGCCATAACTGCCACTGATGTTGGACAAGGCAGCTTGGTTTTCAGTCTTCGCTCTAATTCATCCAAAAGGTGTTCTATTGGGTTGAGGTCGGGACTCTGGTCTATCTGGGTGCAGGCCAGTCCAGTTCCTCCACCCCAAACTCACTCTTCTACACTAAATTTCCAAAGATATTGGGTCACCCCTCCAAATCATTTGGTGTGGGGATGTTTTTCAGAGGTTGGACGTGGCCCCTTTGGTTCCAGTGAAGGGAACTCTTAAGGCATCATCATACCAAGACATTTTGGACCATTTCATGCTCCCAACTTTGTGGGAACAGTTTAGAGATGGCCCCCTCCTGTTCCAACATGATTGCGCACCAGTGCACAAAGCAAGGGCCCTAAAGACTTGGCTGAGCGAGTTTGGGGTGGAGGATCTTGACTGGCCTGCACAGAATCCTGACCTCAACCCGATAGAACACCTTTGGGATGAATTGGAGTGCAGACTGCGAGCCAGGCCTTTTTGTCCACATCAGTGCCTGACCTCACAAATGCACTTCTGGAAGAATGGTCAAACATTCCCATAGATACACTCCTAAATCTTGTGGACAGCCTTCTCAGACGAGTTGAAGCTGCAAAGGGTGGGTCAACTCAATATTGAATCTTGCAGACTAAGACTGGGATGCCATTAACGTTCATGTGTGTAAAGGCAGGCGTCCGAATACTTTTGGTAACAGTGTATGTGTTGTGCACAGTTTTAATTTTAGTGATCCTATTGTATTTTTTTTTTCCTTCTATCACTAATGTACCTAAAAAAGATTTTATCTCCTTTCTTAATAGATTTGGCAATTTCCTCCTCGTTCGTGCTTTGACAGCACTGATAATGTGTTTGGCTATTTTTATACTTTTCTCTGTCGGCTACACCTCCTGTTTCCTTCAATCTTCTCTATGCTGATTTTTTTTTATTTTTTTCCCTTTTTACTATCCTATTTACCTCTTTAGTGAACCATATTGATTTTTTTCTTCCGTTATTTTTTATACTTCCTAACTTGCCTGATATATAATCTAGTTGATCGGGGAGAACTCCTAGTTGCAGCAGCAGCCCATGGAGCATTGATTTGTACTTTCATCTAATGAAGAATCTTCTTGTGATGCCCTTCTAAAAGGATTGTGTATTCTGCTAGTGTCAGAGGTAGAGGAGGCTCTCGCAGTCTCATCTCTTCCTTCCCGTCTCCTTCTAGAGAACAGTGGTGTGCATCTATTCCTGAAAGAAGGCAGCCATGATCCTGAAGTTCTAGTTTCAGAATCTTCTGACCTGTAGCTTTCAGCATCAGAATCTGAACTCTGATTTGGAGACAATGTTGAAATGCCCCATCTTCTCCACCCTGATATTGTTCAGAAGGCCTATTTTCTAGTGCTTCACTGTTGGCAGGGATGGTAGGACTGGGTTCAGGAGCAACACTATGTAAACTTGAATGTGCTTCTTCTGCATCTTGTGACCTTCTACTTGAAGAATCCTGGCTGGACCTCCTAGAATAGAAGGTGGAAGACATACTAGATGCAAGGCGAGACAGGAGGTGCCTTGTACGCCTGCCATCACCATCAGTAGTTTGGTCACTTCTTGGCATCTGTGATGAAGGCGAGATTCTTTCTGAAGTACTCCGTGATGTAGCCTCTTTTCGGCTTGTGGAGTGATGAACCACAGAGGAAACGTCCCTCTGTGGAGAGCGTAGGTCTCTGTAAGTTGTTGTTCTTGAACTCCTGCTGGAATCTCTAGTAAATAAAGGGCTATGTGAAGGCAACTGGCAGCTGACTGATGTGTTGAGTCGAACTGTGCTTAGAGAGTTATCTTTTGGTCTAGCGTTTTGCACATATGAAGAAACTCTGTCCTGCAGATATGATGAAGTGATATCACCATTTCTATGCCCATAATCGCCAAGCTCGTGTATAGAAGTGTCTGTTCTTCTGTCCTGATCACGCACCCTTGATAATTCAGAATGAAACGTTGATGTCCTAGGAAAGCGTCCATACCTGCTTGATGATTCTGAAGAAGTGGAGGTATAGTTTGAATTAGTAGTCCTTCCACCATTAAGAGGGGTAAATCCAGAATAGCATAGTTTAGGTCTCTTAGAATCCCAGTCTTGTTGGCTGCCCAGTCCAGTGCAAGTGCTCTGCGACCGCTCTAAAGGATCATACCAAGATGGCTGTGATAATGCTGTTGAAACTCTGCTTCTGTTTCTCAAGAAGCTCCCAGATACTGGACAGTCATATGTCCCTGAGCAGCGCTGATAGCTGGATGAAGGAGTCTTTCAAGATGGTTCAATGGTCTCCCTCTCTCTGGAAACCCAGTCTCTACTTGAACGCAATGGGCTAGAGTCCTGAAAGTCCAAGTCAGGCCTCAAAGAGCTATCACTTGTGCGATAGGTATCACTTTGACCTCCTAACCTGTTCGATCTAAACATCCTGGTTGTTAAAGGTGAAGTATGGGAAGGCTGGACTGTTATCCGTCGGGGCAATCTTGATGGCTTAGGTTCCATGTCAACCATCCGAGCTCGGCTTCTCTTGGCCTGCCACAACACGTAGGAAAAATGGCTTTGTCTTATGTCATACGGGCCCCAGCACGCCGGTCAGCTTGGGATATATTTTTGATCTGTGTATTGTTCCCTTGTGACATGTTTCCTGTAAGTCTTGTTTTGTTCATGTAAATTTATTTTTACTACTGTTTGTATATGAAAATGTACAAAATATTCCCAACTTAATTTTATCTGGTATCATACGGGAATTTTGTTTTGTTTTTTTCCCTTTCAGGGAATAGACCCATTTTCCTTGGACGCCCTTGCAAAGGAGGGGATTGTAGCTCTCCGCAGAGCAAAGAGGAGAAACATGGAGAGGTGAATTAACTTTTTATTTATTTTTTTACAACGGTTTCTGTATACATTTTGTATTGACCTTAGCCTTTTTTGTTTTAGACTAACATTGGCTTGTGGTGGCAGTGCAATGAATTCAGTGGATGACCTTACCCCAGAGTGTTTAGGACATGCTGGTCTTGTATATGAGTATACAATGGTAAGTGGTAGAAGTGCTTACATGGTAGAATCTACTCCCTCCATATGCATTAACTTTTTTTTAATGTAATGAATTTCTCATTTTAGGGTGAGGAGAAGTTTACTTTCATAGAACAATGTGACCATCCACGCTCTGTCACCTTGCTGGTTAAGGGGCCAAATAAGCACACCCTAACTCAAATAAAAGATGCCATTAGGGATGGCTTGCGAGCCGTTAAAAACGCAATTGAAGATGGTAAGTTGTTTCCAAGAACTTGGGTTTAAACATGGCTAAAATAGAACCTGTATTTATGAGATCATATTATAAAAACCATAACAGACTTGGATATTTACTTTACAGAAACCTCATCAGATTACAATTCTGAATGATGCGGATACAGCAATTTTTAATAATTGAAAACCTTAGATTTTCAATAAATATATAGTGGGAGGGTGAACTCAGTCAATTTGCTACGATTATGTTTAGGTCCTTGCATTACAGTGATTAATACATATTTCTTCAGATCTAACTGGTATGTTCCTAGCTTTAGATTACTACACTTATGGTAACTAGCTTACTAAGCTTATAGACTGTGCAGTCCCACAGTGTTCACAAAACCGTTTTGCCACCTGCTCTCTTCTTCATCACAACAAAAGCAGATGCTAGCCACAAAATTTTACATTCTACAGGCATCCACTTGATGTCCACAAACGCCCACTGGTCATACTCCTGTATGGTTCTAACGGTTGATTTGGTGCTAATGCAACTGTGTCCTGTGCTTCATTCTCCTTCACTATTTTCAAGTGGTGGAATATGTGCAGCAGCAATGGGGATTGTAGCTGTGCATACCCTCCTATATCAACATTTGAATAAAACCTCTTCCATATAGGGTGCTTTTAAGGGATCGAGCACACATCTTTTCTTTTATGTCGCTTTTTTTTTTTTTCATGATTCCATCATAACAAACTGCTCCTCACTGCTGAGCCAGAGATGGGGTGATATTTCAAGGCACACCCCATTGCTGAATTTAGAATGAGGTGAGACGGTGGCATTTTTAGATCCTCTGATCAATCCAGAATGGGAGGGGTGGATATTTTTAAAGTGAAGAAAATGCCATTAGCTCACCAAGGATTTCTGGAAAGAGTCCAAAGCTTTATTTTGTGGTCATATGATAGATATACATACATCTGTATATCTATTATGTGACCACAAAATAAAGCTTTGGATCCTTTCCAGGAATCCTTGGTGTGCTGATGACATTTTCTTCACTTTGATTATCCATGGTTTCCAGCCCATGGTCATTACAGCACCCATCATCACTGAACAGCCGGTTTTCTTGAAAGTGTGCGTGGGGAACGTTGCGTTTTGGGTGGATATTTTTGTCCGTGGTTGGCTGACTGACTTTGACAGCCGCGGGAGACAATGGTGCTGCAGCTGTGTCTCAGCCAATCAGAAGATATGTTTTCAGACGGCCGAGGGACTCGTGGACATCGCTGGCTCAGGTAAGTAATTAGGGGGTGCTGGGGGAGCTGCTACACAAAGGATTTTTTTATATTATTGCATTAAGATAAAAAAAAAACCTGCCTTTTACAACTCATAAGTTTTTACATTTTAACCGCCTCAATACACTTGCACCCCCTTCCTGCCCAGGCCATTTTTCAGCTTTCAGCGCTGTCACACTTTGAATGACGATTGTGCGGTCATGCTACACTGTAACCTTGTGAATTTTTTCTCATTTTCTTCACAGAAATACAGCTTTGTTTTAGTGGTATTTAATCACTTCTCAGTTTTCCTATTTTTTTTTCTAAAAAAAAAGAATTTGAATAAAAAGATTTTCTTTGGTTTCTTTCAGTAAATTTTGTAAATAAGAAGTAATTTTTCTCCTTCACTGATGGGCGCTGATGAGGCGACATTGATGGGCACTGGTGGGTGGCTTTGATGGACGGCACCGGTGGGTGGCATTGACTAGCATCACTAATGGCCACCGATTTCTGGCACTGGTGGGCACTGATTGCTGGCAGTGGTGGGCACTTAATTGTAATCAGGGCACTGATGATCAATGCCCTGGTTTCATCCCTAAATGTCCTCTGTCAGTGTGAGGCGAGGAGCGCAGATTACCAGCATCTCCATGTTTACATGTGACTGGCTGTGATTGGACACAGCCGATCACATGTTAAAAAAGCCGTGGCTCTTTACAGAGATCGGGGTCACGCCGTGTCCTAGCAACATGGCACAGGCACACGAGCGGTCGTTCTGGGAGGTCGTCATGACATCCACCCAGAACGAGAGCTGCACCACCCAGCTGTCATTTGACGGTGGGCGGGCAGCAAGTGGTTAAAGGGACAAAACGCTACAAATCCATTTAGAAGTCATTTCTAGGGATTTTGCACTACTGAGTAGTCTATATGGAGAGTAGTACACTTCGAGAAACACCTAAAGTGATATTAAAGGCTGATTTAAAAAAAACAAACATGCATATTCTTGCCTACTCTGTGCAATGGTTTTGCACAGAACAACCCCAATCCTCCCCCTCCTCCTTCTCCTCCAGTCCCCGGCCAGTGCTCCTGGCCCCTCCCTCCTGCCGAGTCACCTCTGTGTCCCATTCACACATTGAGCGTGGCTCTGCCCTGACCCCGCGCTCTCCTCATTGGCTCACTGGCTGTGATTGACTGTAGCGGGAGCCATTGGCTCCTGCTGATGTCTCAGGCAATTGGCAGGAAGAGACCCACAAGAGCCATGGCTCTTGTACACATCACTGGATCAAGATGGGGCTCAGGTAAGTATTAGGGAGGGGCTGCTGCACAGAGAAGGTTCTATGCATGAAGGTAAAAAAACCTTGAGCTTTTACAACTACTGCTAATCTTTAGTGTTCATTGTATATAAAATAAAAAAAATGTAAGTGTATAGGAGGTAATACTGTTCACCTCTACAAGACAACAGTTGGTAGTCATTTCACTTTTGCACATGAATGCACTTCGTCTTATTATCTCTTTCTGTGAACAGGATGTGTTGTGGCTGGTGCAGGTGCATTAGAAGTTGCTATTGCTGATGCTCTTGTCAAGCATAAGCCTAATGTGAAAGGACGAGCCCAGCTGGGTGTGCAAGCTTTCGCTGATGCTCTTCTCATCATTCCCAAGGTACTAATGGAAGCGCTATTTGTGTGTCCAAGGTTAGAGTAAGACTGCAATATGTCTGTTCCCTGCACTTTTTTTATTACAAAAAAAAAAAATTCTGTCAGTTAGAAATCTATTTTGGTAGGTTGTATTTTTTTTTTTTCACTGTGGTATTACTTCTTGGAACTATTTGTCATGTAAGATTATTGAAATGTTGCATAGTTAAGTTTAAACTCCCAAATACCATGCTCAAGGTAAATATTTGAAGGTGGAAGTTCAAGTTTTAGTAACGTGATAATTGCATAGGCCCCGCAGCGCATCTGCCTACATGATGGTTTCCGAGCCATCTGCGCATGTATGGGGTTTCACACGCAGGCTGACAAAATGGAAGTCAGAAACTTTCCCTGTCTTGGCACATCTGTACATGGTGCAAAAGTGGGGTTGAAGATCAGCTTTAATACAGTAGTCAGACACTTGTGAAAGATGGTATGTAATGCTGCTCGTGCCCAAAGCAGCTGGGCTCTTGGAAGATGCAACATTACAAGAAGTTAAAGCCATTTGATGGAAATTTTTTTGACATTACTGATTTTTAATCTTTATTGAATGAGAAGTAACTATCATTTTTCAGCCACAATAGCTGCATTTCACTTTTTTAGCACATTAAAGCAGGATCTTCACTGCATCTGAGCACCAAAAACACTATTTAAGTCAGTTTTATTATTCAAAGCAAATGTCCCCATCCACCCATGTCTCCATGCTTTATTTTCTTGAGAAATCACTTTGAAACCTGCCTAGACAAGAAACCAGGGAGTAACTGAAGAAATATAAACAAAAAAAGCTTAAAATATGATGTACTTTACGATCTATTGACTAATACTAGCAACATGAAGATTAAAAATAATCAGTGTTGTTTGGGAGAGTGAAGTTCCACTTTAAAGATAACATCAGCAAGAGTAAATGTAGATATCCAAAGTACTATGACGATCTAATCTTTTATATATTTATAAAAGCTGTAATTTGGATTCGTAATGCTGCTTAATCTCTCTATTACTAATGAGTCCTTTTTTTTTTTTTTTTTTTTTTTTTTATGACTTCTGTAAAGGTTCTTGCTCAGAATTCAGGATATGACCCACAGGAGACATTGGTAAAACTTCAGACAGAATATGCTGAAACAGGCCAACTCATTGGTGTAGACTTGAACACAGGTAACGTTTGTAACCGCTTCCGGACCACCCACCGTGGATATACGTCGCTACTTTGATGGTTTAATACCGTTATGGCAGCATATAGCTGCCAAAACCCTGTTGTTTATCCATGGGTGGCGATACTTTCACATAAAAAGTGGTCTCGACGAAAGATTTGCCACAAGATCACTTTTTTGGGCGACAGGAGAGGTGTCTTCTGGGCATCTCTGCTGCTTACCGGAGCCGTTGGAAGCAGCGGAAACGATCCGATCCCCGGGATCCCGATCCCCGGGATGGATGGGCAGGAAGTCGAGTGAGGGCATGGTGGCCCCCACTCGACTCTATGCCCTTGGGGGACCGGAGCGACGTCAAATGTCACTTCCGGCCTTAAAGAGACAATTTTACACTTAAAAGCAATAAAAAAAAGGGGTCTTTAAAGATCTCGCATTAACTGGTTCAATACAGGGCATTTTCACCCCCTTCCTTCCCAGACCAATTTTTAGTTTTCAGCGCTGTCGCACTTTGAACGACAGTTGCGCGGTCGTGCAACGTTGTACCCAAAATTGACGTCCTTTTTTTCCCACACATAGAGCTTTCTTTTGGTGGTATTTAATTATCTCTGCGTTTTTTTTTTTTGTTTTTTTTTTGCGCTATAAACAAAAGAATAGCGACAATTTTGAAAATATATATAATTTTTTTTTTTTTTTTCTTGCTATAATAAATATCCCAATTTTTTTTTTTTTTTTTTTTTAAACAAATTTTTTTCCTCGGTTTCGGCCGATACGTATTCTTCTACATATTTTTGGTAAAAAAATCGCAATAAGCGTATATTGATTGGTTTGCGCAAAAGTTACAGCTATCTACAAAATACGGGATAGATTTATGCCATTTTTTTTTTTTTAAGTAGTAGTAGGGTAGTGAAGTGGTTAAAGAGGCCCTGTCATGCATTTTTTCGATTACAAGGGATGTTTACATTCCTTGTTATAGGAATAAAAGTGATCCAAATTTTTTTTTTTTTTTTTTTTTTTTTTGGAGAGTGTAAAAATTGTTGACATTTTTGCAGATTTATTAAAAAAAGAAAAACTGAAATATCACATGGTCCGAAGTATTCAGACCCTTTGCTGTGACACTCATATCTCTGATCATCCTTGAGATGGTTCTACACCTTCATTTGAGTCCAGTTGTGTTTGATTATACTGATTGGACTTGATTAGGAAAGCCACACACCTGTGTATATAAGACCTCACAGCTCACAGTGCATGTCAGAGCAAATGAGAATCATGAGCTCAAAGCAATTGCCTGAAGCGCTCAGACAGAATTGTGGCAAGGCACAGATCTGGCCACAAAAAAAAATTTCTGCTGCACTTAAGGTTCCTAAGAGCACAGTGGCTTCCATAATCCTTAAATGAAAGACATTTGGGACGACCAGAACCCTTCCTAGAGCTGGCCGCCCGGCCAAACTGAGCTATCGGGGGAGAAGAGCCTTGGTGAGAGAGGTAAAGAACAACCCAAAGATCACTGTAGCTGAGCTCCAGAGATGCAGTCGGGAGATGGGAGAAAGTTGTAGAGTCAACCATCACTGCAGCCCTCCACCAGTAGGGGCTTTATGGCAGAGTGGCCCGACGGAAGCCTCTCCTCAGTGCAAGACACATGAAAGCCTGCATGAAGTTTGCTAAAAAAAACACCTGAAGGACTCCAAGATGGTGAGAAATAAGATTCTTTGGTCTGATGAGACCAAGATAGAACTTTTTGGCCTGAATTCTAAGCGGTATGTGTGGAGAAAACCAGGCACTGCTCATCACCTGTCCAATACAGTCCCAACAGTGAAGCATGGTGGTGGCAGCATCATGCTGTGGGGGTGTTTTTCAGCTGCAGGAAGAGGACGACTGGTTGCAATCGAGGGAAAGATGAATGCGGCCAAGTACAGGGATATCCTGGACGAAAACCTTCTCCAGAGTGCTCAGGACCTCAGACTGGGCTGAAGGTTTACCTTCCAACAAGACAATGACCCTAAGCACACAGCTAAAATAACGAAGGAGTGGCTTCACAACAACTCCGTGATTGTTCTTGAATGGCCCAGCTGGAGCCCTGACTTAAACCCAATTGAGCATCTCTGGAGAGACCTAAAAATGGCTGTCCACCAACGTTTACCATCCAACCTGACAGAACTGGAGAGGATCTGCAAGGAGGAATGGCAGAGGATCCCCAAATCCAGGTGTGAAAAACTTGTTGCATCTTTCCCAAAACGACTCATGGCTGTATTAGATCAAAAGGGTGCTTCTACTAAATACTGAGCAAAGGGTCTGAATACTTAGGACCATGTGATATTTCAGTTTTTCTTTTTTAATAAATCTGCAAAAATGTCAACAATTCTGTGTTTTTCTGTCAATATGGGGTGCTGTGTGTACATTAATGAGGAAAAAAATTAACTTAAATGATTTTAGCAAATGGCTGCAATATAACAAAGAGTGAAAAATTTAAGGGGGTCTGAATACTTTCCGTCCCCACTAATTAATGCGTGTCTATATATCTCAATGTGTTTGGGGTTTCTAAGTAACTTTCTAGCAAAAAAAAATATTTTAACTTGTAAACAAGTGTCAGAAAAAGGCTTGGGCATGAATGGGTTAACCACTTGAGCCCCGGACCATTATGCTGCCTAAGGACCAGAGGTCTTTTTCCAATTTGGCACTGCGTCGCTTTAACTGCTAATTGCGCGGTCATGCAATGCTGTACCCAAACGAAATTTGCGTCCTTTTCTTCCCACAAATAGAGCTTTCTTTTGATGGTATTTGATCACCTCTGCGGTTTTTATTTTTTGCGCTATAAACGGAAAAAGACCGAAAATTTTGAAAAAAAATGATATTTTCTACTTTTTGTTATAAAAAAAATCCAATAAACTAAATTTTAGTCATACATTTAGGCCAAAATGTATTCGGCCACATGTCTTTGGTAAAAAAAATGTCAATAAGCGTATATTTATTGGTTTGCGCAAAAGTTATAGCGTCTACAAACTAGGGTACATTTTCTGGAATTTACACAGCTTTTAGTTTATGACTGCCTATGTCATTTCTTGAGGTGCTAAAATGGCAGGGCAGTACAAAACCCCCCCAAATGACCCCATTTTGGAAAGTAGACACCCCAAGGAAATTGCTGAGAGGCATGTTGAACCCATTGAATATTTATTTTTTTTGTCCCAAGTGATTGAAAAATGACAAAAAAAAAAAAAAAAAAAAATATTTACAAAAAGTCGTCACTAAATGATATATTGCTCACACAGGCCATGGGCCTATGTGGAATTGCACCCCAAAATACATTTAGCTGCTTCTCCTGAGTACGGGGATACCACATGTGTGGGACTTTTTGGGAGCCTAGCCGCGTACGGGGCCCCGAAAACCAAGCACCGCCTTCAGGATTTCTAAGGGTGTAAATTTTTGCTTTCACTCTTCACTGCCTATCACAGTTTCGGAGGCCATGGAATGCCCAGGTGGCACAAAACCCCCCAAAATGACCCCATTTTGGAAAGTAGACACCCCAAGCTATTTGCTGAGAGGCATATTGAGTCCATGGAATATTTTATATTTTGACACAAGTTGCGGGAAAGTGACACTTTTTATTTTTTTTTTTTTTTTTTTTCATAAAGTTGTCACTAAATGATATATTGCTCACACAGGCCATGGGCATATGTGGAATTGCACCCCAAAATACATTTAGCTGCTTCTCCTGAGTATGGGGATACCACATGTGTGGGACTTTTTGGGAGCCTAGCTGCGTACGGGACCCCGAAAACCAATCACTGCCTTCAGGATTTCTAAGGGTGAAAATTTTTGATTTCACTCTTTACTGCCTATCACAGTTTCGGAGGCCATGGAATGCCCAGGCGGCACAAACCCCCCCCAAATGACCCCATTTTGGAAAGTAGACACCCCAAGCTATTTGCTGAGAGGCATGGTGAGTATTTTGCAGCTCTCATTTGTTTTTGAAAATGAAGAAAGACAAGAAAAAAAATTTTTTTTTTTCTTTTTTCAATTTTCAAAACTTTGTGACAAAAAGTGAGGTCTGCAAAATACTCACTATACCTCTCAGCAAATAGCTTGGGGTGTCTACTTTCCAAAATGGGGTCATTTGGGGGGGTTTTGTGCCACCTGGGCATTCCATGGCCTCCGAAACTGTGATAGGCAGTGAAGAGTGAAATCAAAAATTCACGCCCTTAGAAAGCCTGAAGGCGGTGCTTGGTTTTCGGGGTCCCGTACGCGGCTAGGCTCCCAAAAAGTCTCACACATGTGGTATCCCCGTACTCAGGAGAAGCAGCAGAATGTATTTTGGGGTGTAATTTCATATATTCTCATGGCATGTTTGAGCAATATATCATTTAGTGACAACTTTCTGCAAAAAAAAAAAAAAAAAAAAAAAAAATTTGTCTCTTTCCCGCAACTTGTGTCGCAATATAAAATATTCCATGGACTCGACATGCCTCTCAGCAAATAGCTTGGGGTGTCTACTTTCCAAAATGGGGTCATTTGGGGGGGTTTTGAACTGTCCTGGCATTTTATGCACAACATTTAGAAGCTTATGTCACACATCACCCACTCTTCTAACCACTTGAAGACAAAGCCCTTTCTGACACTTATTGTTTACATGAAAAAGTTTTTTTTTTTTTTGCAAAAAAATTACTTTGAACCCCCAAACATTATATATTTTTTTAAAGCAAATGCCCTACAGATTAAAATGGTGGGTGTTTCATTTTTTTTTTTCACACAGTAATTGCGCAGCGATTTTTCAAACGCATTTTTTGGGGAAAAAACACACTTTTTTTAATTTTAATGCACTAAAACACGCTATATTGCCCAAATGTTTGATGAAATAAAAAAGATGATCTTAGGCCGAGTACATGGATACCAAACATGACATGCTTTAAAATTGCGCACAAACGTGCAGTGGCAACAAAATAAATACATGTTTAAAAGCCTTCAAAAGCCTTTACAGGTTACCACTTTAGATTTACAGAGGAGGTCTACTGGAAAAATTACTGCACTCGATCTGGCCTTCGCGGTGATACCTCACATGCATGGTGCAATTGCTGTTTACGTTTGACGACAGACCGCCGCTTGCGTTCGCCTTAGCGCGAGAGCAGGGGGCGACAGGGGTGTTTTTTTTTTTTTTTTTTTTTTTCTTTATTATTTTTTTGCTTTTTTAATCTTACTTTTAAACTGTTCCTTTCATATTTTTTTTTTTAATCATTTTTATTGTTATCTCGGGGAATGTAAATATCCCCTATGATAGCAATAGGTAGTGACAGGTACTCTTTTTTGAAAAAATTGTGGTCTATTAGACCCTAGATCTCTCCTCTGCCCTCAAAGCATCTGACCACACCAAGATCGGTGTGATAAAATGCTTCCCCAATTTCCCAATGGCGCTATTTACATCCGGCGAAATCTAAGTCATGAAATACTCGTAGCTTCCGGTTTCTTAGGCCATAGAGATGTTTGGAGCCACTCTGGTCTCTGATCAGCTCTATGGTCAGCTGGCTGAATCACCGGCTGCATTCTCAGGTTCCCTGTTGAGACAGGAGATCCAGAGAAAAACACGGAAGACGGTGGGGGGGGGGGGGGGCATTCCCTCCCACGGCTTGTAAAAGCAGTCTAGAGGCTAATTAGCCACTAGGATTGCTTTTACATGAAAGCCGACCGCTGGCTGAAAAGAATGATACCAAGATGATACCTAAACCTGCAGGCATCATTCTGGTATAACCACTCAAAGTCGTGAATGGCGTACCTGAAGACAAAAAAATGGTTAACAATGGTTAACAATAAAGCACAGTAAAGTGTAAATAATTACACACCTGAAAAACAAACATGATAAAACATAATAACAATAACAATAACAATAACAATCAATAACAATAACAATAACAATAACAATAAAACATTGCAGAATAGAATACAGTAAAAAAGAGCAGAACAATAGAGAGAGAGAATAGAGAGAGAGAGAGAACAATAAAACAACAACTATTTTTTTTATTTCATATTTTTTTTTTTTTTTTACACTTTTTTTGTAACTAACTTTTATAACTGTAACCGGTTCCAGGTTCGGGTCTCTCAAAATGCGATGGCATCTCGGGAGACCCTGTGAAAGTGTGCCTAGTCTGTGCAATGCTGTACCCTACGCTAATACTCAACTAGTGTATGGTAGCGTTCAAAACATTCACCAATGCAAAGACCAGGATTGTCAGGACAGGAGGGACAATAATAGCGGGTGTCACGCCTATATCCGCGCTTGCTGCAGACACGACATCTTTTTTGGGGGGGTTCGCTGGGTAGGGGTACTCGGGAGGACATAAAAATGCCTCTCATGCAGCCGACTGCATTTGGTTGGGGATGTGAATGGGGGAAGTACGGGCGCTGCAGAAGCGGTGGGTTCCCAATTAGGATTGGCGAATGCAGCAGGAAGGGCACTATGGGCACGACGGGCCTGTGTTTGTCTTTTTGGTGGCAGCGGGACACTACTTGTGCTTGCCACCTCACCAGCTTGAACTGCACTTATGGGACTCGCCACGTCACCACGTGTTACTGCAGTGCTGGTTTGACTACGACCGGGGTGTACTAGGACGCTGGTGCTTGCCAGTTCACCAAAACGCTACAAAAAAACTGTTAGCGATCGCAGGGATCAGGCCTGACTCTGTGAACGCTGCAGTTATGCGTTTAGTGCCTTGTAAGTGACAGTGATCGATTGATACTGCACTTGGGTGGGCTGGGCCGGGCCGGGCGGAGGGGCAAAACGCAGGTGCTAGCAGGTATCTGGGCTGATCCCGCTAACACTGCGTTTTTGGGAACCCTAAACTGCTGGTGACGCTAGTATAGATCTGATCGGATCAGATATTGATCCGTTCAGATACTATACCACTAAGGGAGGTGTATGCTGCGTGCGTGGGTGTTAGCGGTACTGGCGCTAATCTGACGCTGCCTGGGGCTGGTGCTTACCAGTTCACCAAAATGCTACAAAAAAAACTGTTAGCGATCGCAGGGATCAGGCCTGACTCTGTGAACGCTGCAGTTATGCGTTTAGTGTTTTGTAAGTGACAGTGATCGATCGATACTGCACTTGGGTGGGCTGGGCTGGGCCGGGCGGAGGGGCAAAACGCAGGTGCTAGCAGGTATCTGGGCTGATTCCGCTAACACTGCGTTTTTGGGAACCCTAAACTGCTGGTGACACTAGTATAGATCTGATCGGATCAGATATTGATCCGTACAGATACTATACCACTAAGGGAGGCGTATGGTGCGTGCGTGGGTGTTAGCGGTACTGGCGCTAACCTGACGCCTGGGGCTGGTGCTTGCCAGTTCACCAAAATGCTACCAAAAAAACTGTTAGCAATCGCAGGGATCAGGCCTGACTCTGCGAACGCTGCAGTTATGCGTTTAGTGCCTTGTAAGTGACAGTGATCGATCGATACTGCACTTGGGTGGGCTGGGCGGAGGCACAAAACGCAGGTGCTAGCAGGTATCTGGGCTGATCCCGCTAACACTGCGTTTTTGGGAACCCTAAACTGCTGGGGACGCTAGTATAGATCTGATCGGATCAGATATTGATCCGTTCAGATACTATACCACTAAGGGAGGCGTATGCTGCGTGCGTGGGTGTTCGCGGTACTGGCGCTAATCTGACGCTGCCTGGGGCGACGCATATCACCGCCGGGCGATCGGGGGGCTAAACCTTTATTCGGTAATAAACGGCGGGTGCCCTGACACTATAAAAAATAAACGAACTAACCAGCGTCACCCGTAACGGTTATACGGTGATCAGTGGTGAAAGGGTTAACTAGGGGGCAATCAAGGGGTTAAAACATTTATTAGGTAGTATATGGGGGTCCCTGACGCTATAAAACGCTGACGGCGAACCTAAATATTTACCTCACTAACTAGCGTCACCAGCGACACTAATACAGCGATCAGAAAAATGATCGCTTAGCGACACTGGTGACAGGGGGTGATCAAGGGGTTAAAACTTTATTAGGGGGGGTTAGGGGGGTACCCTAGACCTAAAGGGGGGTAATACTAACTGTGCCAACACAGTAACTGTCACAAACTGACAGCTAGCAGTAATCAGGAAAAAAAAAAAAAAAAAAACTGCTGGTGTCAGTTTGTGACAGGGGGGGGGGGGTGATTGGGGGGGGATCGGGGGGCGATCGGGGGGGGGATCGGGGTGATTTGTGTGCCTGGCATGTTCTACTGTGTGTGTGTAGTGTTGTGCACTCACATACTTGTCGTCTCTCCTCGGGCCGGAACGGAAAATACCGACCCGAGGGGAGATGACATCACTTCCTTTGCTGCTGTTTAGCATACAGCAGCAAAGGAGCGTTTTCATTGGCCGGCGGCGATCGCGAGGGGGGGGCCACGAACGGATGGTCTCCCCCTCATCACCGATCGCCGCTGGACATAGGACGACCGCCTCGGGCACCGGGGGGGGGTCCGATCGGACCCCCCACCCGCGGAAGGCAAATCACGTACCCTGTACGTGATTTTGCCTGTCCGTGCCACTTTGCCGACGTACATCGGCGTGAGGCGGTCGTCAAGTGGTTAAAGAGAACTGTGATCATCTTTATTTCAGATTAGTAGCACTATTATTTCTTCCCAGCTACCACTGTTGCTGGTTTACTAGTATCCCTGTGCTACAGAAGTTTCCCTTAAATGTTAACCACTTCCTCAGTGAGTTAACATTCGTTCATATCATTGCACCATTAACAGTGTAAAGAACAGTGCACCCACAAAAGTGCATTGATGTACTTACTAGCATCACCTGACCATAATAGTATCATCTCTAAAATACATTTTTGGTTTTACCTCTCTGTTATAGTTTAGAAACATTTTTTGTTTTTGTATAAAATCTTTATTCTACAAATGGGCATTACAGGGTCATCATTACTCTCTGGGTGTATGCTTTCTGGCAGACTGTGTATTAATGTGCTAGTTGTGTAACGACGGTGTGTGTGTGTATATGTATATATATATATATATATATATATATATATATATATATATATATATATATATATATATATATATATATATATATATATTATTTTATTTTTTATTTTATTTTTTTTTTCTTGGTTTAAAAGACTAAATATTACAAGTTATAACCTATTATTGCCCTCTACCCAAAAGTTATTTTTTTTTTTCCTCCTTAAGGTGAACCAATGGTTTCTTCAGAGGCAGGAATATGGGACAATTACAATGTCAAGAAACAGCTTCTTCATTCCTGGTAATTCTGTTTGTTTTTTGTAGCCCATGTGAAAGACATGAATGTGTTATTTTACATATAGCTGTAATGTTGAGAAAACAAATGAACAACCTTTTGTTACAGCTAATTTTTCTGTTTTTCTGTAAATGGGGTTTTTCGATCCAAGATGATTTAAAATGGCTGTAAACCTTAGTATTTATGGATTCTAGATGGTAGGTCAGTTTTAAATGCAACTTAGCTGGCCATACTGGTCATGTTTTTTTATTAGTGCTTGCTTCAACTTTCAGATCTAGGAAGGATGTCGCACAATTATAAACCTTTTCTTTAAGACTCATGCAATGTGACTGGCTGTACAAAGAGTGTATAGAACATTCAAGAATGACAGTAAAAAACTATCTTTACTAATCTAGGATAACTCTTGTGTTCTTTTTCAGCACTGTAATCGCAAGCAATATCCTTTTGGTGGATGAGATTATGAGAGCAGGAATGTCCTCTCTGAAAGGCTGAGTTTAGCATCCATTTTTCCAACTTTGACAATGGAGTAATATGTTTATTTCGGGCATCCTGCAAAAGTTCAGGTTGCTTTGCAGAGCCAGTGGTTTTCAAAATCTCATGTCACTTAAAACTGTAAAACAATAGCACCTATTGAAATTAATTTGATCTAACCTTCAAATTTTATTTATTTCATTTTTTTTATGGCACTGAAGTATACAAGTTGGCCCTTCCCGTCTTTGTACTGAATAAAAAAAAAAAATGCAGTCTCCTTTTTTTTCCTGTGGTTTCGTTTGTGACAATATAAATGTTGGCTGTTAGACTATTTTCCAACCCGTGTAACCAACTATATAGATGTGACGTTGTCTAGGCTGTACAGTAACTTGCCACAGTGGCTTACCTAGAAGATGCCATCCACCCTGGGTACAGATAGTCATTACCAGTATACAGGTGTCTATACAAATGCAGGGTACGCACGGGCTGAAAATCAGCCGAAAAAAGTTGGTTCAGCAGGAACTGTTCGACTTTCGGCCTGCGTGTACAGCTCCTAGGACCAGTAGGCGGTCTCATGACCAGCTTCTGTCAAATGGGCATGGTGCAAAATCGGCATCCAATCAGTGCTTGCACTTACTGGCTGGAATGACTTCCAGTCATTGTGCCAGGAGCTGCTTTTGTTTGAGATCTGGTGAGTGGTTTAATGGAAGAGATTGGGTATAATAAGCATACTTCCAGGTCGTTTCGCATTTTCATTGAATTAAACGAATCCTCTCTGAATTCGTCTTTTGTGCCAGCTACTTTAATCACACGTGCTGAGACCAGAAGTGGTCTGCTAACTGACTCAATACAGTCGCAGCAGAATATGTACTGCAAAGGGCAGCACAAACAAGTGTTAACACGTTACACTGGCCTTCCATGGTCTTTGCCAAAAGTAATTCTTGGAGCTCTTCTTTAGGAGAATACTCTGCTGTGAAGCGTTTATAGCTGCATAATTCAATAAACAAGGGCACTTATTGACTGGCTAAAATAAACCTTAGCCTTTCTTTGCTTTGACACTGCCCATACATCTAAGAATACAAAATATTATGTTCATTATTACCTTAATTACGCAGATCAGTTACTTTACATGCAAGCTCAGTGCATATTGGTATTAAGCTGTCGAAAGTATAAGCCTTCTGGCTTAGTGTATAGGCTTTGCCAAAATACTGGAATCTGAAGGAAAACGGCCGTCAAGCTTTAAGATTTAACCAAACCCCTTGGTTCTCTGAATCTGCAAGAATACGCCAGTCATTTGTTGGACATGGTGAGGTTGTGTGTAATGCACTGTGCAATGGATAACAGTGTTGGGTATAAAAAGGGTCTAATTGTTTTCAAGTGCTTGCGAATAAATGGTTCACATCTTGCTATAGGTTAATAAATATAGAAAAGTTCCCCGCTTAGGACAAATATAAAGGTTGCTGCTTCCCCAACCAATGCATCCATTCCTATGTGAGTGAATGTTCGTGATTTAATAAGTTGTTGCAGTGCTCACAAAATCTTGGTAGGTGACTTGAGTGCTCCCCCTCATAGGTCCCTACTCACCAGCTTCTATAACCCCTGCAGGGGTAATACGCATGTAGATCCACAGTGTAGACCAGTGTTCACAGGTGTCAGCATCTGCAGTCCCTCAAACAGCCTTAGGATTTCCAGACAGTGGCAAGTATAGTTGATCATGTTCCTCGTGGAAAAGAAAGATTGGCTCCCATAGATTAGTATCCAAAAAGTTCAATTTATTTAAAAATCAATCAATCAAAAAAGACATATAAAAAAACAGACAGAGAACAAGGTCCATACAGCATAGGTGCTTTACCCAAAAAACAGCTCTATCTGATGGCTAGCATAAGGAGCCCGAGCTGTGGATGGGCAGCGTGCGCTCTAACTGCGTTCCACCCACTAGCTCTGGTTCTGTGACGTGACTTCCTCATCCTCTATCTACATGAGTCACTTCTGACAGTCTATGCAGACACCAGGCAATCCTTGGAGATGGTGGGTGTGTTTTTTTTGGGGGTTTTTTTTGTGTTAGGGCCAGTTCACACTGCTGTGTGGTGAGAGATCGCATGTGATGCGAATTCAGCCATACAGCTAGTATGGCTGAATTTGGACCAAACTCGCACAGGACCCTTTTTTGGTCCACAGCCCTATCTGATCGCATGGGTGTTCACACCCATACGATCCGATTCCTGTCCGAATTTGCAGATCGCACTGCGATAGGCGACCTGATTTGGATGTGTCATTAACTTTTAAATGACACTCCCAGCAGTTCGCATAGGGCAGTGTGACCTGCCGTTGGGAGACATGCTGGGAATCCCCAGTGGATTTAAAGTGTTCCCGCATCGCAGCAGTGTGAACCGGCTCTAAAAGTCCATGTATTTTCTCCACAAAACTTGTGTTTGAAAAACCGCTACGCAAATATGTGACAAAAAAAAAAAATCAACAACTAACTTTTTTTTATTAATTTTTTTCTCCCCTTTGTTTTTCAGAAAATATTTGTTTGGGGGTTCTAAAGTAAATGCCTAGATTAAAAAAAACGCTACATTTTATATGAAAAGTGTCAGGCTTGGGAGGCAAGTGGTTAACGGGCACCGGTATTCGGGGCCCCTATTGTTTGGAATAATCTGAATTGGCAGGATCTACATGCAAAGTGGGTATTAAATATAAAACTGTAGTGTTTCCTGAATAATGGACTATGGATTGGAGAGTCCTATTATAAATAGGAATTTTCCTTTTATACCATGGTCCTAAAATTTTGTTCTGGTCTCTTTCTGTTCACATACCGCCTCCTGATTTGTGGCTTTTGACCCCTTGTTTAAATCTGGATTAATATCATATAGCAAGCATTTTCCCTTTACTCTGCGTTCCCTCTGCTGATATATTTTTATTTTCTTGTGGGCAAGTTCCAGTTTCTTTTCAAGTTCCCAGATTTTTTTCTTGATTTCAGCAGGGCTTGGAAGGCAATAGGCATGGTCATAGTGAGTTGCTGTTTGTTTCTGGCTGTCAGGAGGGTACAGTGGTGGAGGCTGCTGGCTTAGTTTTGTAGTGGCTGCTTTCTTTACGAGCGCTATCTGTAGACACAAAAATGATTGAAAATTAGACCCAAATAACCCCTATTATTGATATTGACTTTCATAGGCAGCCATCAGCAAGTTAAGAGCTCTTTGGAAAGGAAGTGTTCTGATGATCTGAGTGCCAGGTCTCCTTTGCATCCCAGTGTTTAATAGGTTACCCTAGCTAGCGATTATTTCAGTACACCCACCAACTGTCCATATGCAACAAAACTCATTTTCCCTTTTCATTTATTAAAAAAAAAGGTGCAATTTGTTAGCTATAAAGTGGTGGCTGAATAGGAGCAGAGCCAAGTTGCCAAAAAGTAATACACAGGCCGATATTGCTGACCTAAAAATTAATCGTTGCCTGGTTGACTTCCTCCTTTCAGTGTTTGAAAAAAATGACCTGTCACAAATATTTCTGACTTTCCTGATCTCTGTACTTGTTCAGGTGAGTGACAAAAAGCATTAAGATGAGCCTATCAAGACAGACCACCAGGCAACTAGCATTTCTAGAAGTTTAATAGTGGTAGCTCCTTTTAACTTTGCTCTGGTTCTGACTATATATAAATAAAAGGAAGTAAGCACTGGCAGGCCCTGTGAGCCTTGATTAGTGAAGATTTCCTAATTGGAAGTGGCAAAATACTTTTTATTGGCTTCTTAATTTTATGAAGTCTGCATCTTGTTTTACAAATGTTATTTCCTTAGTGCCATCCTGGCCAAAGATTAGCTTTTTTGGGTACACGTGTTTGTGTGGTACAGCTGTTGGAGCACAACAGATCTCCCTGCACTGTATGTTACTTGCAGTAGATCTCTATTACTAGTAAAACTAATTACGAGATTGGTACAGAGATTTAAGGAATGCCTGATTCCAAAGTAATTCATAAAAGTAAGTACAGTCTCTTGAACATAGTGGCAAATATGTACAAAACTGCTACACGTTCCCTTTAGGAAGCATTGTGCATATACAGTAAATCGATAAAAAGCAAACCGAATGAGAAATTGCAGGTGCATTCAAGTATATGCTTGATAGACACCATGAATAGTTGCCAAAGGGAGCAAGGGAAAATTGTATTCATACATAAATGGTGGATAGGAGGGTTTGAACAACCATTCTTCTTGAGTGTAGTGTAAGTAGGCTTGCATCTAGCTGCCGATGTGGCCCACACTGTGCATATAACCAAGCAGAAATTATTGCAGTCTTTGTTGGACCATGTTACTTTCATCAGTGCTGCAGCAAGGTCCTCTGGCCCCAAGTGTAATCTGAAGGGCTGTGCTGTCACAGGAAAGAGGAAAGTCTGGAATTCGCTGCACTTCAACCTTGCGTTTCGCACTACAGGCAGTGCATAACTCATGAGGTTTTGAGTAGGCATGAACTGTAGTGTGAAATGCGTTCACTTTCACTGTACACCACACTGATGTTTTTACAACATTCCGTAATGGTTGAAGTGCAGCGAATTACGGACGACTTTCCTGTATATCTGCAGATGAGCTGTGCTAGTGTCTTCACCCTGTTATCGCAATAGGTGGATTGCTGATTGCACTTCTAGAGTGGCATTGCTAGTGGCTGTGCTGTGGTTTTGAGAGTGTAGGAGACAGCTGTCCATAGCTGAGCCAGCAAAGGGTGCTGCCACTGCCTCTTCTGAATCCGATAAATACAAAATATTGTTAACAATATCTTATATTTTCACAGCCAGCAGCTGGACCTCAATGCTGCGTTCCATGTTTTTCATTGCCACCATCAAAACTTGTTGACATAGCTCAAGCTAATGTCTACACACAGCTTTCCATTAAAAAAAAAAAAAACTTGATATGGCCAATATCAAGGACTTTTTTTCAGCAGGAACTAGGGGGAACTCAGTTCCACCACCTCTGGCTCAGGTCTTCTGCTCCCTGCTCACCACTATCACTTGGTAACATTGAAGTCCAGCTTCTGCCTTTACAAGTGAAAGCTGATCTGCGCAGATCCCACTGAGTGCTGGACAGGGATAAGGCAGACACAGAACAGGTGCCCAGGGTTCGGTGCAGTCATGGGCAGGAGAGGGTGTGTAGTAGGCTGCACCCTCTGTGGTCTCCATTTTTTGCCTGGTGACCAGTTGTTGATGCTCCTACTGCATGATCTCCCTTGCAAGTGATTGTAGTATAGTATGCTGGGAGTTACTGCAGCCCAATAGGTGCTTCAGCTTAATATTGCAGCAAAGGTAAGACATGACAGATGGTGGAGCTTTTAAGGAGGGGGGAGAAGATGAGGGCAGTGGAAGGAGGGGTTGTATGCAGAGGAAAGAGCTACTATTTGATGCCATTTGGCAGGTATGCGTGTGTGGCGGGCATGGTTGAGTTCCTGTACCTTTTCTCTGAGGAAAAAAGCCCTGCCAATATCGCACTGCAAAGGTGAGTCAAGGGTAATCAGAATTTGTAATGTGTGTTATACACGTTTGAATGAGCACTTGGATATTAAAGTGACTTAAATCCTATTTCCTGGGGATTACAAATCAAGTAGTTCATTTTGCCTGCAGTGCATGTTCTAACTGTGATATGTGCTAGCTTTAGGAACATTTATTATTTTTTTTAATCTACAAGTTATACAACCTGTGTAAAGCCTTTAATACCTGCATAATATATAGGAAAAAGAGGGGGGGGGGTGCACTGACCTAATGCATTACCAAAAATTTTTTTTTTCCAAGTTTAAAACCTTAATGATTATACTCCGATGTAGTAAATAGACATATCAAAACAAATGCAAAAGCGAACAGTCTTTCTCAGGTCTGTTGTGAGGGACCGGTGATGCCAGGAGACCAGGTGGTAATTTAAAATGGCTAACGCGTTTCGAGGGAGGACCCTCTTCCTCAGAGCTAAAGCGATGATTCGTCATCTATTTACAACATCTGTATGAGTATAACCATTGCTGTTTTAAACTTGGAATAAAATTATTTTTGGTTATGCACTAGGTTGGTGCGTCCTCCCCCCTCTTTTCCTATATATTTTAAAGTTCCAAGAACACTCATTGTTCTGAGGGGGGGCAGCAAGACCATTTGGCATTGAAAAACATTGTCTGCACCACACACTCCTAGACCCACTACCCATGGGAGATTTGTGTTGTGAATTTAATACCTGCATACCAGTTTTCAGTTTGCAATTGTAAATAAGATTTCTTGTACACAATACTTACTTTTTCCAGCATATGGTCGGGATAGATAAATATCGTGGGTGCAGCATTGACTCTCAAACGCACGGTTTGGCCTGTTCTGTCAAAACATGCCTCGTCAAAATGTTTGGAACATAAAAATGTGTGCAGACTTGGGGTGAAATGTTCTCGGTTAAGGAGGCTTTGCCACAGTTTTCGTCTCTCTGGGTTTGTTGGAAATCTGACAAATAAATGGTACAGTAAAATCAATGTTGCTACAAGGTCATTACCAAGTTACCAATGTTGGTAATGAAACTGATTGTATAGTCCTTTTTTTTTTTTTTTTTTTTCTTTCATGTATAAGGTGCATGTAGCAGAGTTTTTTTTTAAGTTTACATTTTTGTGTTGGGCCACATACATAGCCATCTTGGGCCGCAGGTTGGACACCCCTCTATTAGTAAATCAACTCATTTGACTTGCATTGTCAGAAGGAGTAGAATAAACTAATGTGACTGCCTCTACATATATAAATACAACGGGGTTTTTTGTTTTTTTCAAACATGTTTACACTTGACAAACACATGCAGCCTAATTAAAATTTTACTGGACTTTTCTAAGTTTTAGCTTCCCAAAGAAAAATTTCCTACTCTTCACAATCATGTCATCAGTTTTTGGCAACAACTATTTTCAAGGATGAAGCACATGAAAGGCAAAATTTACAACTAAATATCTGATGATCATCTTCAGGATTCATTGAGAATTGCTATTACATCCATTGAAACAGATATTGATGTTAGTTTATTAAAACAGTGTTGTCCTAGTTTTATGCCCTTTTTATGTTTATTTTAATATTACAAATAAAGTTTTTTTTACTCAGGTACATTAAATCAGTGATTGTTAACTTGTGATCTGCCTGACTTTTTCTGCACATCAGCTATCCTTGTTAGTGTATTTTATGCGTGGCCCAAGACGGTCAAAAGGGAATTTTGTCCCAGACCTTTTTCTTGCAAAGTGAACAGCCTATTTCCTATGATCAAATTAATTAAAATAAATAAAAAAGCCCTGCCAGTGTGGTTTGATATCTTATCTCAGGTGTTGTTAGAGACACTTCTGTTGCCAAAAATGTTTGTTTTGTTCAATAGATTTCCCCTCCAACAAGAAGTCAAACAAGGCAAATGGCACATACAAAAACAATTAAATGGGCCATTTAATAGAAGCCAATGGCACTTCCAAAATGTAAGAGTCGATATATTATACTTCACCTCTACAGAGGCCCATGTCTCCTACCTTTGCTCCATTAACGAGCTACAGCCTCCATCAGACTCTCTGGCATTTGAGTGCTTTTAAACACATTCACAAAAAAAAAAGTTTCTACTCTGTACAGTGGTTTTGTACAGAGTGGCCCCTATCCTCTTCTGCTCGGGCCCCTGCCAGTGCTCCTCTTCTTGGTGTGCCACCATAGGAAGGAGCTTCCTAACATGGCACACCTGCAGGCTCAATCTTGAGCTGCACTGTCTGTGTCTATGGACACAGACCGTGCATCGCACCCTGCTCCCTTGTCACTGGTTTGATCAACAGCAGGGGGAGCCAATGGCTCCCGCTGCCTCGGTGAGACTGGGAAGTAGGAGATAGTGGCTGCAGACTGGCAAAGTGATGCATTGAGTAAGGACTTTGGTAAGTATCAGTGGGGGTCAGGGGACAATTACTTTTTGCTTAAACATTTTTTACCTTAATGCAAGGAATGCATTGGGTAAAAAAATGTTTAGGCTTTAGAACCACGTTAAGGAGATGTCAGATGCTGCTGTCTCCCATCAAGTGCTGAGGTTCTTTCTTTAAAACTGCGTCTGGGTGAAATAGGGGTGCTATGTTGGAATGCTTTTAGTAATTTATTTAAAAAAATTTATCTTAGCCCTTGATAAATCCAGCTTGTTACATACATCCTGTAAAGTGGTACTAAATTTAGCATGGGTTAAGTGGGCTCTTGCCATAAGGTGTGAGAATGTACAGCATACTTGCACGTTAGGGCCCTGCTTGTGGTGATAGGGTCAAGTTCCAGTCGCTGCTTTGGCTAATGCGGCCACCATTTCCCCTGCTCCCTCTTTCAGGTCCAGTGGTGTGCCACTGACAATATAACTCCTGTAAAATGGAGTCACATCTATGGTCAGCTTAAAGCCTATCCCCGGGGAGAACTTTGCAGTGGGGCTTCCCCCAAATAGCTAGGGGTTAAATGCTTTTTCAAGGGGTGGGGACATGAAAAGCAGTTTTACTTACCTTGTCCTCACTACCAGGCGGCTGGCTCTCTACTACACTTCAGCAGTGGTCTGTACCTGCATTAGACTTGATGACATCAGAGGATCTGTGACCAACGGCATAGGGCAGAGGCTATGGGAGCAGTCTAGTGATGCAGTGACAGTGGAGGCTTTTTGCAGCTCTTTGGAAAATAAACAAGCATTTAAACCATGCAGCACAGTTGCAGTCCTATGGCAAGGCCATATTTTTGTTTCCCCCAGAGGATCAGCTTTAGGAAATAATAATACAGGATTTACATACAGTGGGGATGGAAAGTATTCAGACCCCCTTAAATTTTCCACTTTGTTATATTGCAGCCATTTGCTAAAATCATTTAAGTTCTTTTGTTTTCCTCATTAATGTATACACAGCACCCCATATTGACAGAAAAACACAGAATTGTTGACATTTTTGTAGATTTATTAAAAGAAAAACTGAAATATCACATATATTTAACTCAGGTGCTGTCCATTTCTTCTGATCATCCTTGAGATGGTTCTACACCTTCATTTGAGTCCAGCTGTGTTTGATTATACTGATTGGACTTGATTAGGAAAGCCACACACCTGTCTATATAAGACCTTACAGCTCACAGTGCATGTCAGAGCAAATGAGAATCGTGAGGTCAAATGAACTGCCTGAAGAGCTCAGAGACAGAATTGTGCCAAGGCACAGATCTGGCCAAGGTTACAAAAAAACATTTCTGTTGCACTTAAGGTTCCTAAGCGCACAGTGGCCTCCATAATCCTTAAATTGAAGACGTTTGGGACAACCAGAACCCTTCCTAGAGCTGGCCGTCCGGCCAAACTGAGCTATTGGGGGAGAAGAGTCTTGGTGAGAGAGGTAAAGAAGAACCCAAAGATCACTGTGGCTGAGCTCCAGAGATGCAGTCGGGAGATGGGAGAAAGTTGTAGAAAGTCCACCATCACTGCAGCCCTCCACCAGTTGGGGCTTTATGGCAGAGTGGCCTGACAGAAGCCTCTCCTCAGTGCAAGACACTTGAAAGCCCGCATGGAGTTTGCTAAAAAAAAACACCTGAAGGACTCCAAGATGGTGAGAAATAAGATTCTCTGATCTGATGAGACCAAGATAGAACTTTTTGGCCTTAATTCTAAGAAATATGTGTGGAGAAAACCAGGCACTGCTCATCACCTGTCCAATACAGTCCCAACAGTGAAGCATGGTGGTGGCAGCATCATGCTGTGGGGGTGTTTTTAAGCTGCAGGGACAGGACGACTGGTTGCAATCGAGGGAAAGATGAATGCGGCCAAGTACAGGGATATCCTGGACGAAAACCTTCTCCAGAGTGCTCAGGACCTCAGACTGGGCCCAAGGTTTACCTTCCAACAAGACAATGACCCTAAGCACACAGCTAAAATAACGAAGGAGTGGCTTCACAACAACTCCGTGATTGTTCTTGAATGGCCCAGCCAGAGCCCTGACTTAAACCCAATGGCAGAGGATCCCCAAATCCAGGTGTGAAAAACTTGTTGCATCTTTCCCAAAAAGACTCATGGCTGTATTCGATCAAAAGGAGCTTCTACTAAATACTGAGCAAAGGGTCTGAATACTTAAGACCATGTGATATTTCTGTTTTTCTTTTTTAATAAATCCGCAAAAATGTCAACAATTCTGTGTTTTTCTGTCAATATGGGGTGCTGTGTGTACATTAATGAGGAAAAAAATGAACTTAAATGATTTTAGCAAATGGCTGCAATATAACAAAGAGTGAAAAATTTAAGAGGGTCTGAATACTTTCCATCCCCACTGTAGTGCCAACAGTTTGTAAAGTGCTGCACAATGTAAAAGAAGATAGTACAGTTATAATACAATTCAAGACAAGAGGGTGAGGAGAAATGACAGAGGACCTAAAATTTTAATCTGATTCTCTAGTGGGGTGTGTTATAAACTGCCCTTACTTTCCCTTCTACAGTGCACAAATATGCACAGATAAATATATTATTGAAAACCAAACCATGTAGCAAATCCTTACACAATACATAAAAATCATTAAAAAATGCAGCAAAAAAAAAAAATAGAGAAATCTATAAATACATACATTAAAAAAAATCATATGGCAGTGCTCCAATTCATGAAATTGTGTTCCACCCAAAATCATTTATATCTCTGCTATCTTTGTATCACACAAACTTTTTAGTTTTGCCACCAACAAACATCTCCTGGAAACTCCCCCAAATCTGTTGTCCCTGTAACATAGGAACATGTAATGTGTGACATAATGTAAGACAGAAGGGACTACTGGTTGCAAGCAGTTAATATTTAGATACTGTATACAATTTCAGGTAGGGAGCAGTTATATGCATTTTTATTGTACTAATGTATTGTTTATTCTTCTGTTATCTGATTTTATGCAAAGCATGATTTTAGGAACTTAGGATGGAGTGCTGTTTATGATTTATGTATGCATTAATGTATTGTAAATGATTTGGCACATGGTTTAGTATTCACTAAGATGCATTAGCTGAGAATGTGCATTGCAGAAGAGGTATAACACCCGATGCTGGGTAAAAGATTTCTCAACATTTTTAACTTAACACATTAAAAAATAAATATTGAGCAGTAAACTATTTGTTAACATTTTTATCTCAGCACTTGCAGTTTACAATTTTCAATGCTGCTGGCCCCTGCTTGGCCAGTGCTGCTTCCCTGAACTTCACAGTGGGCAGTGCAGTCTTCAGCCAGTTTGTTAGCTTGGAGGAGGGATAGGGCAAAGGAGGGAGGATTAGGGGAGTGCCTTTCTATCCTAGACCAGCCTTTTTCAATCAGGGTATCTTCAGGTTTTTTCAGGGGTACCTTGGCAAAATTGACCAAAAATGAGATACCATCCAGTGGGTGGATCCTGCCTTTTAGTACACAAAGCCACAGGCTTCTAGCTGCCCACATCCTAACAACCAAGTCATTGGTTGATGAGGAGGCCCCTCCCTCTCCATCAGCACGAAGGGTCACATTAGCTGAGAGAGAGAGAGAGAGAGAAATTCAGGGAGAAGAGAAATGCTGGAATACTAGTCAGTACCCGTGTGCTTTCTTTGGAAGAATAAATCACCTCTAACGTTGGGTGTCCTATATGGGTAAATGTTACTACATTATGTAAAACTATTAGTTTCGTTTTTTCCATTTTAGAATGGGGTGCCTCCAGAATTTTAAAGGGTGAGAAACCCTGTCCTAGACTATGGGGTTGTGTTTTTCCTTGATGCATGCAGTGTAGGGAGACAACTATAGTCCCTACAAGCAAGGGCGACTCCATAAGATGTAGCAAGAGTGAGGAGCCACCCTGAACTAGGAAACCTGGGGCAAAGGTCATGGCATCACCTTAATCTGGAACGCAGGCAAGGATTACAAGATAAGTTACATACTTGGTAAGCGATTCAAAAATAAGAAAGGGGTAATAAAAACAAAACAAAATAATCCATACTCACCTCTATGCCACAGCATCAATACCACATCTGCTCTAAGACTGAGAACTCATTGCTGCTGCTTGATCAGTTCTGTCAGTCACCCCTGGAGAGGGGTTGCACACAGCTATCAATCAGACAGCTGGGTGGATCCTGACAATTATGTCAGGATCCTTCCAGAGCCTGGAAGGGCTCAGCTGATAGCGAGAAACTGCCTGCTATCAACTGACTCTGGGTCACAGGAGAACAAAACTAAGTGCACTCCTGTGACCCACAAGAGAAGTTCGACCAAAAAAGCTTTAGCCATACTTCTCTTTTAAATCAGCTGCTGAAAGCTCTTAGAAAACTGAGAGTTTAATATTACTTTAAAAAGTCTAAACCTGACTGTGGGGCAACATTATAAAGGCAGATGATGAATCTGATCGGCTGTGGAGCAACAGTATAAAGACAGATGATGAATGTGATTGTACATTATAAGGACAGCTGATGAATCTGATTGGCTGTGGGGGGACATTATAAAGGCAGATGATGAACCTATTTGGCCGTGGAGCAACAGTATAAAAACAGATGATGCATCTAATTGGGAGTGGGGCAACAGTATAAAGACAGTTGATGAATCTGATTGGCTGTGGGGGAACATTATAAAGGCAGATGATTAATCTAAGTGGCTGTGGGGGAACATTATAAAGGCAGATGATGAATCTGACTGGCTGTGGAGTAACAGTATAAAGACAGTTGATGAATCTGATTGGATGTGGGGGGACATTATAAAGGCAGATGCTTAATCTAAGTGGCTGTGGGGCAACAGTATAAAGACAGTTGATGAATCTGATTGGCTGTGGGGGAACATTATAAAGGCAGATGGTTAATCTAAGTGGCTGTGGGGGAACATTATAAAGGCAGATGATGAATCTGACTGGCTGTGGAGTAACAGTATAAAGACAGTTGATGAATCTGATTGGATGTGGGGGGACATTATAAAGGCAGATGCTTAATCTAAGTGGCTGTGGGGCAACAGTATAAAGACAGTTGATGAATCTGATTGGCTGTGGGGGAACATTATAAAGGCAGATGATTAATCTAAGTGGCTGTGGGGGAACATTATAAAGGCAGATGATGAATCTGACTGGCTGTGGAGTAACAGTATAAAGACAGTTGATGAATCTGATTGGCTGTGGGGGAACATTATAAAGGCAGATGATAAAACTGGCTCTGGGGCAACAATATAAAGACAGATGATTAATCTGATTGGCTGTGCGGAGACAATATAAAGGCAGATGATTAATCTGACTGGCTGTGGAGCAACAGTATAAAGACAGTTGATTATTCTGATTGGCTGTGGGGGAACATTATAAAGGCAGATGATAAAACTGATTGGATGTGGGAGAACAGTATAAAGACAGTTGATGAATCTGATTGGCTGTGGGGCAGTAGAATTAAGTCAAATGATAAATCTGATTGGCTGTGTGGCAGTAGAATAAAATCAGATGATGAATCTGATTGGCTGTAAGGCAACAGTATAATGACAGATGATGACAGAGCCATGTATTTGTTACCTACCTATGAAACGTAACATGACTGTCTCTTTTAGAATTGTTAGAACACCCAAATGCTGCACAAGTGGTGGGCATCGTCCTCACTCCACTCCCTGTCTACAGTCCATCATGTAGTAGTATTATTTCTCAGGAGTAATGGAATAAATCCTCATCCATTTCCAACATGGCCGCCGATGGCTTCAGCAGGGTCACGTGAGCAGAGCTACGTCCCAGGCTCCAGTGACGTCATGATTTAAGGTAGACCGGAGTAATTGGATGGTGTGGCGGAGAAATGTGATGTGTACAATCACCTCCCATCCAAATAGAGCTGGTTCAGCAGGATCGTTAGAAATAGCAATCAGGTCAGCGAGGTTGTCTTGTAGAGGAATTGAGGCAAAGGTCTGTGCACATTGGACTTGTGTGGGAGAGCTGACAGACTGACACAGGAGCTACAAGCCGGCTGACACTGTAAGTCATTCATTACTACACATCGCTAATTCCTCCCCATCTATGGATGGAATGCTTTCTTGTAAGATACGAATATTAGAGTATGAGATCACACATTGTAATGAGCCAGGGATAGTCTATGTATTATGTGTATGATGGGTACTGGAGGCTGATCTAATGGTGCTGAAGGGAGAGAGCTGATGCAATCATGAGTCCTACACTCATCATCTGTCATCCGAGCGGATCCCCCGACCAATCACATAGCCGATCTATAGTATTCCCTGACTTCTACAACCAATCATTCACCACTGGCAAACTGATAGAAACTTGGCAGCCAAGTCTTCAAAGACTCTTGTTTGTTTAGAAGAATATCGCTTCAAAATAGATAATATGTTGTGTATGTATGATATAAAAAGTCATCAGTGTCATCATTTTATTCCAATTATTTCTGCATCAGTCTAAGAACTTTGACAAAAACAACAACATGCATCTCTTATGAAATTGCTAGATTGTACTATATTCAACACAATTGCATTGTATGCAGCTCGGTCCCAGCATGGATATTATGAGCTATTGGAGATGATTTTTTCAAAAGCAAATAGGCTGTTTACTTTAGAAGGGAATTTTCCCAGAGCTTAGTGAATGGGGTGATGTTCTACTGACTTCCATCATCCAATCATGCGCAAGCAAAATACTGTTTTTTTTTTTTTCTTTCATTCTCCTTGCACATGATTTGCTATTCTTTACAAAGTGAAATTTCACCACATTCATCAAAGTGGTTCTAAAGGTTGTATGCATGAATGTAAAAAAACCTTCTGTGTGTTGGGTTTACGCTGTCTGAGAATCCACTGATCCCTTCTTGTGTCTGGAATTCATCTACTAGCTGGCTATACTTATATTCTTTATACTGTATTATTAACTAGCTATTATTGTCTTGTTGACATGGAAACTGCCTTTCCTGGTTAAATAAAACATTTGAAAAAAAAAACTTCCGTCTGCAGCCCCCCCATTTCCTTTAGTAAATCAACCTCATAAAAAACACATTTTGCCATTAGTAAATCCATCCCTTTTGTAGATTACCTCTGATGTCCTATTTAAAGCGGAGCTCCACACAAATGGGCAAGTTCGGCTTTAAGGGCCAGTTCACACCACATGCAGTCTGGTGCATTTTTTTTCTGCATCAAAAACACAAAAGTAGGTTATAAGGTTTCCAATGGCATAGTTCATACCAGTGTAATCAGTTTCAGGGCTTTCCAGTTCCAAAAAAAAAGTAGAACATGCTGCATTTTTCCTGCACTGGACTGTACTGGAATGCAGTAAAACGCACCGGAATACAATGGAATGCATCAAAAATGCATCAAAAACACACCGGACCACAGTAGAGTAAAAAAAAAAAAAAACAGGAAAGAAGAAAAAAAAAAAAAGCATCTGGAATGCATCCGAAAATGCGTCAAAAATGCACCGGAATAGAGGAAAAATTTGCACATTTCAGGAATTAGCATCACAAGGGGATTTAATGATAGTAAATGGGTGGCGCTATGGCCAGCTCACGCATTTTGTTAGAAGTCTACCTGGCCCCTTAAGGGAGGAAGCAGATTATAGACCAATAGAGAAATTATTTTGTAGGGATACAGCAAAGAGGAATATTTCTGCAATTTATAAAATTTTGTTAAGTAGCGTGAAACTGGAAATACCGCCATTTATTAAAAAATGGGAAGAGGAATTGGGAGCAATCTGCGATAGAGGAGCGGTGAGGAGTATCCTAGGGGCGACGCATGGAACTTCAGCCGATATGAAAACGACGGAGAGCAATTATAAGTGTCTGGCCAGGTGGTATATGACCCCTGTTAAAGTTAGTACATTTCTTCCGGATAGGTCCCCCAATTGTTGGAGAGGGTGTGTGGCCCCGGGTACTATAGCGCATCTATGGTGGGAATGACCAAAAATTAAAATATTTTGGAGGGAGGTGACTAGGTTAATAGAAGTGATAACGGGCAAGGCTATCCCATTTGACCCATGGGTCTGTTTGTTCCATGGGTCGGGGGGTATAAAACCTCACTAATCCCGGTGTTGCTCAACTCAGCAAAGAGCGTAATCCCAAAGAAATGGCAGGAAGTGGAGGAGCCGAGGATTAGGGATTGGATCTCAAGAGTAAATGAAATTTATATTCTAGAGAAATCTGAGGTAGTAGATCACTTAGAAAGGGATCAAGTAGAGGGGAGGGGTAGATGGGGTAGATGGGAAGCCTTTAAAAAAATCTGAGTGTTTTGTGGAAGCCATTATGCAGTAATTTAGGTACAGTTGCACTTTAACTCGCCATGCTTATATTGGATGTGAACAGTCTGCAGGAGGTGGGGGGGGGGAGGGAGGGTTGGAGAGGGACAATCGGGGTTTTTTTCTTATTACTATCCTGTGAGATAGGTATATTCTGCTGTATGTTTTTCCTTGTTCCCCCCAATTGATGGGTGTTTTTGTATTGACATTTTGTAAAATTAAATAAAGAATTAAAAAAGAAAAAAATGCACCGAAACGCGTCAAAAACTTGCATCTGAAACGGATCTGGAGTGCGTTTTTGTGGTGTAAACCAACCCCAAGGCCTTCTCCCCAGCTCCTGTTTGTCAAATAAAGTTTTTGGGGAGGGGAGGGGAGCAGGTACCCGAGTTTGACAGGTACCCGCTCCCTCTTCCGCTTCAATTGCCTTAGGCGATTGGGAGTGATAGTTCACCTTCCCCCCTCCCTCCCAAAGTCTTCTGGGACACGACAGGTGCTGTGTATGAGCCACCTCTGTGATCAGCAAGTCAATCAGTCAGTCAGTAAGGGGCCGATTCCAGCCCATTACCATGTGATCAGCTGTCAGACAATGACAGCTGATCACGTGATGTAAACAAAAGATTGTAATGAGCGTTTTTGCGTGAGGAGAATAAAAAAAGCCGATTGCTGGCTTTCAGAGGGACATCGGTCCCGTACACGGGCACCCACTGCTGCTAAGCGATGCCCACTAGTGCCACCTGCCAGTGCCACCTACCAGTGCATATCGGTACTGCCTATCAGTGCCCACCAGTGCCACCTATCAATGCCAACCAGTGCCACCTATTAGTGCTGCCTATCAGTGTCACCTACCAGTGCCGCCAATCAGTGCCACCTCATCAGTGCAGCCTCACCAGTGCACATCAATGAAGGAGAAAAATTACCTGTTTGCAAAATTTTATAACAAACTATGAAACTGTTCTTTTTTTAAAATTGTTTGTCTTTTTTCGTTTTTTAGCAAAAAAAAATGAAAAACCCAGCAGTGATTAATTACCACCAAAAGAAAGCTGTATTTTTGTGAAAAAATAAAAATTATAAAAATTTCATTTGGGTACAGTGTTGCATGACCGCGCAATTGTCATTCAAAGAGTGACAGCAAAGAAAGCTGAAAATTGGCCTGGGCAGGAAGGGGGTAAAAGTGCCCAGTAAATATTATGAACGGATTCCATTGATTCAACAGGCTTCAGTGACTTGGCATTTGAAATAAAATGCAACTATATTTCTACTTTGTCCCTTGAAATAAAATTACCAGTTCCTTAGCAGATATGTTTGTGATTAGAATAATATCTAAAGGAATTTCATTTTTTAGAGAGTTTCTCAACAAAATGTTACAGTTTTATGGCACCTAGTGTGTTGGGTATTTTAGGAGAGACCCAAGGTTTTCAAAGCCCCACTTTGCACAGGAAAGGGTTTATCATATCAAGTATATGTAAATAATGGAATGCAGACGCACCACATAACACTGCTTAAGGTTAGAAAAAAACCTTGGATGTCTGGCACACTACCCGACATTCAAACTGGCACAGTTCCAGCTCTGGCAGATGTGTATTTGGTAAAATAAAATGTTATTGCAAGTGTGTGTGAAGTCTACAGTCATTTTTAAAATAACGATTTTTTAATTAAAGTTTTATTAAATTTCACATTATACAAAATATAAAATACTTTGTTCAAAATTCTCATAAAAATATCGTTTTCCCCTATCCCCCCCTCCCCTCGCCTTCCCCATTCCACATTCCTTAAACATGTATTATAATCTTCCTTCATTTATTCCCCCTACCTCTCTTTTTTCAGATTCGCATTATCTCCGAGTATTTCTTTGTATTCTTAAACTCTTTCCATCCTTTCCAAGTATTTGAACATTTTTCTATTCTATCTACTCCGTAATGACACAATTTTTCCATGTTATTTATAAATTCTACCCTTTGAACCCATTCTCTTGCCAATGTTTTGGGATCAGGTGTTTTGCTGCATTTATTAAATGTGGTATTTATCGTTCTCTTATATTGTTTTATTGTAGGTTTGCTATTATGTACTAAATAGGTTTCTGGATTTTTAGGCATATCTACTCCCGTAATTTCTTGGATCCAGAAATGCGTTCGCTTCTGTGCGGGACGAGACGCTTTGAATTTTTTTTCTTATTTATTTTACTTTTTATTTTGACACTGTCTTTTTTAAAAAAAAAAAAAAAAAAAAAAGGTTTGGGGTCACTTTTATTCCTATTACAAGGAATGGAAACATCCCTTGTAATTTAAAAAAAGCATGACAGGACCTCCTAAATATGAGATCTGGGGTCAAAAAGACCCCAGAAAAGACTAAAATGCAATAAAAAAAAGTCATTTGAAAAAAAAAAAAAAATTCTCCTTTAGAACCTTGGGCTGAACTGACGTTTGACGTCGCTTCTGCCAGTGAATGCTATTGGGCTGAGTGGGGGCCATCTTCCCCTCACTCGGCAGCCAGCCAAACAGGAGAGAGGACCCGATTGTCTCCGCCGCTAGTAAGCGGTGGAGACCACCGGAGCGTGAAGGGAGGGGGGGGCCCTCTCTCCCGTCCCCGATAAAAGTGATCTCGTGGCGAATCCACCGATGAGACCACTTTTATCTGAAAGCAGACTGGTCACTGAAGAAGAGGATACTGGGTTCATGGCAGCTATCTGCTACCATAACAACGGTGTTCCTATACAATAAGAGACTTCATTGTAAGTTTATTTCAAGATCAAATCAATATTATTTTGATCCGTTGTCGCAGGGTCCTTAAATGGCATGGGGCCAATAGGCTTCTGCCTGCTTGGTAATCCAGAACTGTCTGCAGCTGCCTGACATTGCACCCGCCATCTACTGTTAACTGCTGCAATGCTCTGAAGGCTCCTTTGGGAAAAAAAATATGTACAATCTTTTTTTCTGCAAAAATATGTCCTTTTATTATTTTTTTCCCTGAATGTGAACTTATTTTTAGGCTGGGTTCACACTTATGCAAATTGGATGTGGGTTTTCCCGCATCCAATTCGCATAGCAGTAGATGTGACTGGCTCTCTATGGAGCCGGTTCACACATGTCCACAGTGGCTCTGGCACGATGTGCACAGGAGCCCTATTCATCTTTTGGTCCGTTTCAGGTCCAAATTCATCCAAAAATTTGGGCTGAAATCAGGCCTGAAATGGTGAATGGAGACGCACCGGACCCCTGCTGTGAGCCGCTATGTGTTCTAGTGTGAGCCTTAAAGGGGTTATAAACCTTTGCGGAATGCAGGTGAAAAACCTCTTGTAGTGCACCAGCCCCCAGAGCCCCCCTTTTACTTACTTGTGTCTGATCGTTCCTGCGCCGGGGATGAGCACACTCGCTCCAGCCGGTGTCTCGGGTCCTGATTGGATAGATTGATGGCAGAGCAGCCATTAGCTGCTGCTGCTGTCAATCAAATCCAATGACGCGGGAGCCGGGGGTGGAGCCGAGTCCTGCTGTCTGTGTCAATGGACGGCAGCAGCAGGACACGGGAGCGTGCCCGCACGGGTGCCCTAAGGGAGAGTGCTTCTCCGACGGGGCACTCAAGAAGAGGAGGAGCCGGAGCCAGGAGCACCGCTGAGGGACCCCAGAAGAGGAGGATCAGGGCCACTCTGTGCAAAACCAATTGCACAGAGGAGGTAACTATGACATGTCTGTTTTTTGTTTTTTTTAAAGAAACGTTTACATATCCTTTAATAGAGGAAAATAGGCTGTTCTCTCCACAAGGGAATTTTCACTCTGCAAGGAAATGTTTCCATTAGTTTAGTGAATGAGATGAAGCTCTGCTGATTTCCATCATCCAATCATGTGCAAGCAAAAATACTTTTCTTTTCATTTTCAATGTATGTAATGGCATATTTTTTTTTGAAAAGTGCATTTTTGCCACATTCCCTGAAAATATGTCCCATTCACACTGCGCAGAAGAATGCTTGTTTCCGTGCGTGTGAAAATTGTGTGTCACTCTTGTGGTGCCATTAATTCTTAAATGAAGCCAGCAGACATGACAAATGCACGTAAAAAAAAAAACATGCAAAGCTTTATGCCTGGAAGAGTTTGGGAGCATATTTGGCACATTTGTCATGTATAGGGCTCAGGTGAATGGGCTGTCCTATGCACGAATCACAAAAAAAAAAAAAACGCAAACAAAAAATGCATTTATGCTACACTAGGTGTGAATGGGACTCAAGGGAAAATTCCCTTGCTGAGTGAAAATAACCTTGCAAAGTGAACAGTCTATTTGCCTTTAGTAAATTAACTCCATAGATAACCTGGGAATATATCCTTTTATTAGCCTATATGGAGCTTACTCATATACAGAAAGATATGTAACAAATATACTGTATGTATCAGTAAAGATTAAAGGTTGAAAGTCCATGTTACATTAGCTGCACGTGTTAAAATCATGTTGAGTTTATGTAACATCCTATAGTTTATGTAACATCCTATATTTTGGATTTTTTCAGAATTGTTATTTCTTAGGTTATCAAGTTTATTTTACTTAAATGTATGAGTGAATAAAACAATGTCTTTTTACATTTGCAAAGAATATTCCTTGAAGGAATATAATGCTTACTTTTTATGACCTTCTACTGTCTGCAATGTCCACGGAGGGGAAAAATGAACAGATTATGTCATATAAGCCAGTAACTCTCACAGCACATGCACTGTAGATGTAAGAAAAGCAAACATTGCTGTTACACAATGCTAACATCTGGTACAGTGCACCAACCCTGCAGATATTCAGTTATGAAATAGGAAAAATATAGTACTAGAAAGTCATCATACATTGGAACGTCTATGTTTGTGCCATTTTATTTTTCTTTATGCAATAGCATTTTAAACCCAGCTGTTGAAAACACTAATGATAGGTGTAATCAAATTGTAAATGCTTTAGGCTTCCTGTATAAAAAAAGACTTAAGAAACAATGTTTCAACTACCCTAACAATCAACTACCCAAAGACATATGGAGGATGTTTACTAAAACTGGAGCACTCAGAATCTGGTGCAGCTGTGCATGGTAGCCAATCAGCTTCTAACTTCAGCTTGTTCAATTAAGCGTTGACAATAAAACCTGGAAGCTGATTGGTTTTGTTTCCAATGATTTTTTATTAAAGGGTAACTTCACTTTCGTGGGGAAAAAAAATAGCAGATAAAGAAAAAATTATATAGCGCATATAATTGCGACACTAATCATATTGTGATTGAAAATTACCTTTCCTTTTCAATCTGCAGCTCTGTCATTTTCTGAGAATGCATTGCAATATGGCTATCTGGGGTTGTTTTGTATACCGAGTGTGTACTGACCACTCCCCAGAAATATAATTTCCTGCTTGTGTGATTGGCTCGCCAATTTTCCCACTGCACTATTTTTATTTCTTTGCTCCTCTGACCCTTTTTACAGCCATTGGGAGCTAAGTAAATACAGGAGCTGTTACTTTTGGGTGATGGATATGGATAGGTCAGCTCTTCTGCTTGGTGATTGACCTAGTTTTGTCCCTTCCCTGTTGCCCTGTATAAGGTCTGACTAGAGATCAGTACAAACAACTGGCCAGTGCCCCCACCTGTAACTGGTCGTCGCAGCAAGGAGCACATGATGGAAGGGCGACGCATGTCAAACTAATCCAAAGCAAATTCCCAGCCCAACTCACCAACTAAACTGCAAACAACCAAATTATCCTAACAATTTGCATTAAAAACAGGAGTTGAGTAAGCAAACATTTGCAAATACATGCGTAAGCCACTCCACGGCACCCCAGTATTATCTGCAGTCCTAACTCTGTAAATTTATAAGAGCCTCTATAGTGGATGCACATGCATTCTAATGGATAGATAGAGGGCAGGTGAGCCTGGAGGGAGCCCACCCCCTCCTTAAAGGCACAGGGATGCACTGGACATCCAGCACATAGCACAATGGCAGCGAAGGCGTTCAGTGTGTTCTTTCACCAATATTACATCAGTACATAACAACTGGCGACTGCCCCCACCTATAACTGGCCTTCATAGCAAGGAGCACATGGAAGGGCAATGCATTTCAACTAAACCAAAGAAAATTCCCAGCTCAACTCACCAGCCAGCCAAATTCTCCTGTCTAACAACTTGCATTAAAAACAGGGGTTTAGTTAGCACACATTTGCAAATACATGTGTAAGCTGCAGAGCTACTCCAAGGCACCCCAATATTATCTGCAGTCCTAACTCTGTAAATTTATGAGAGCCTCCAAAGTAGAAACACATGCATTCTAATGGGTAGATAGAGGGCAGATGAGGCGGGAGGGAGCCCATCCCCTCCTTAAATGCACAGGGGCGCACTGGACACCCGGAACATAGCACAGTGGCAGCAAAGGTGTCCAGTGTATCCCCTCACCAATATTACATCAGTACAAAACAAATGGCCACTGCCCCCACCTATAACTGTCCTTCATAGCAAGGAGCACTTGGAACGGCAATGCATGTCAAACAAAATCTAAGAAAATTCCCAGTTTAACTCACCAGTCAGCCTGAAACCAACCGAATTCTCCTATCAAACAATTTGCTTTACAAACAGTTTAGTAAGCACACATTTGCAAATACATGCGTAAGCTGCAGAGGCCATTCTACGGCACCCCAGTGTTATCTGCAGGCCTAACTGTAAATTTAAAAGAGCCTTCACATAGAAGCACAACTTGAGCTTACAGAAGATGACTTTTTTTTTCCCCACGTCAGCTATTTGAAGCCGCAGGGTAACCAAAGGAAGTATATGCATCTGAGATGGGGGCAATAAAATGAACCAGTTGCTTTGCCCTGCATGGCAAATTATTGTTTTGTACAGGGCAGAATGTAGGCTATGGCGGTCCAGCATCTGTGACATGGTTTAAAGCAGTGGTCATCAACCCTGTCCTCAGGGCCCACTAACAGGCCACGGTTGCAAGCATAGGTGTGCGCAGCCTATTGCATTAGGGTGTGCACCCCAAAGCTCAAATACACATGAACGCCACCTACTGTCACAGGGAGGAGGCTCTGATGGTGGGAGACAGTTGATTGGGAGCCTATTACCTTAAATCCTAAGTATAGGTGTAATATGTTCCTACAGATGAACCCAGCCTTTAATATAATGGGGGCATTTACACTGGCCACTGGCACCCCAACCACCCACCTGGTGCCACCCCTGGATAATGCTAATGCACATGGGGTGATTAGGGTGTGCCCAGGCACACCCGACACACCCTGTGTGCACGCCTATGGTTGCAAGACAACTGAAATACATCACAGGTGATCTCATTTGCTGCTCAGTGATTGGAGTATTCTAGTCTGCATCTCCCCAAGGTAATACATAAACCTGGCCTGTTAGTGGGCCCTGAGGAAAGGGTTGATGACCACTGGTTTACAGTACACCCCCTTACCAGAAAACGTTTAAAAGCACTGCTATAGATATAGTAATTTCCCATTCAAATACATCCATAAGTCAATCATCCTTAAAATGTTATTCTGTACATACAGTATGCATGTAAAAGTTTAACCTTCTGAGCTGAATTGATTGTTTTTTTTCACTGTTTTCTCTTACAGACAGCCAATTAGTCTATTTGCACACATATCAGGTAAAATAAATATATGTTTTAATTTGCACAGAATGCGCAAGCAAATGGTGAAAGAATATGATTATGTACTGTATATGTCTACAAATCAGTCATCATGAAGATCCGTGCACGTCGATGACTCTGTGAACAGACATAAGCAAACATAGGAGACCTAAAGTTTATGTATGGCTAACCCTTTTTTTTTTTTAGGTTTGAATAAAGTAGTAAAGGGTTATTTTGCTGTCTGCACCATTGGGAAAATTTCCTTTCACTTCATGTCCCAGAGATGCCCACCTCTTGTCCTTGGAACATCTGTAAAATGTTGCATTACCCCTCACTTGTTGATAGTACAACAGGGTGGTGAATCTGCCCAATGGGGACAAATAGTGTTCATGCAAGAATCCCTCCTGCCGAGCCGGGGGGGGGGGGGTTGCAGGGGAGTCCCTTCCCACCAGAAGATAGTGATTATTGCTAGTGGCTAGCGATGATTGCACGTAAAATCCGGCAGGCTGGTTGTACCCAAGTTACATAGTAGGTGACATAGTAGGTGAGGTTGAAAAAAGACACAAGTCCATCAAGTCCAACCTATGTGTGATTATGTGTCAGTATTACATTACATATCCCTGTATATTGCGGTCATTCAGGTGATTATCTAATAGTTCCTTGAAGCTATCAATGCTCCCCGCTGAGACCACCGTTGATTGATTGATCAATTGGGTACACTAAGCCTGCCCCTACACAGTTCGAATCTTGCCCAGTTGCTACTGAACCGGCCGAGATTTGATTCCTGCCACTGTTTCCCCTAGAATTAGGCGTGTCAGGGATGTCAGTAATTCTTTCCCTAGCTACTCTGCAGACACATATACGCTCACAGCAGATCTAAGAATAAATGTTAAGGGGAAGATCATACAAAATTATTTTTTCAGAAGTTAAGTAACACCCACACATCCTACCACTAATAGTTACAGTCAGTTTTGGAATATATTCCATTTCTTGCTGCCAACTATATGACTATTAAAAACTACCAGTCTCCTGTAGTTTCCCCCCTTGACCCATTGTTAACACCATTGGGTTTCATTTTTTAAAACTGGCAAGTGCGAAATCTGGTGCAGCTGTGCATGGTAGCCAATCAGCTTCTAACTTCAGCTTGTTCAATTAAGCTTTGACAGAAAAAATGGCAGCCGATTGATTTCTATGCAGAGCTTCACCAGATTTTGCACTATTAAATTTTCCTAAATCAACCCCAATGTGCTTATCTACCACCACTTTCTTTCCAAACTGTAATCCTTTAAAGCCAATTGAACACCAGCTAAATACTTTACTTACTTACTTTACTTACTAATACTTTTCAGGTACACCAAAATGAAAAGTGTACAAAGCCTTACAGTTCATTTTCTTTAGAAAGCAGCCAGAGCCTTAGTAGAAAAGCGTGGGAAATAGATAAAAACAGAGGGCACACTGGCCTAGTGCATTAACCAGCTACAATTTTATTATAGGTAAAATATAGCTACTCACAAACATTAATAGCGATAGCACTCATCCAGCCACTGTGCGCAGCTACAATTTCCCAGCTTTCCTGAAGCCTCTAGCTTCAGGAGGACCTCTTCAGGGTCCTTGCTGGTTGACGCATTTCGAAGGTATGTCCTTTTTCATCAGAGCCCATAGTAGAAAAGCCTTTCACCATCCATAGTTGTGCAGTCATCAAAGCTTGTACTCGCTGCTGATAGGAGAGGTGTAGATCTGACTCAGGAAACATGTTGGACCCCCCTGAAGAGAGAACACTGCTTTCACACAAAAGAGCAAGAGTCCTCTGCAGCATGCTGGTAGGGGACAGGCTGCTTTCTAAAGAAATTAAACTTTAAGAATTTGCACACTTTTTCTTTTAATACACCTAGAATACACATTTATTGACTTAATGATCCCTGTCACCGCTGGGTCACTTATAAACAACACCCATGCTGTAAAAGAAAATATATCATACAGTATATATATATGTATATATTTTTTGTGCTTACTCACTAGCCCTGAAGAGAGGGAGTCCATTCCCCTGAAACATGTTGGCTTGATGTACATGTTTATACTTTTAATAAACATCTTATGAACCATACATCAAAGTTGCAGTTTTTTAGATACCAGGCACTCCTATCCTATCCAAGACTTCTTGCTGAAATGCCCATAGGGCCATATCGGAAAGGTAGCAGCCCAAACCCGCAAGAGGGTCCACCACCACCATTCACCATTGGGTATGACCTACTGGAAGGGACCTCTTCCTTTTTATCCACACAATCACCCACCCACGACCATCGACTGAACCAGTCAGTCCAGCGTGGTCTCCAGCACAAACCATGTTCTTTCTATTCAACACTTCTGGGTTTGTGGAATACCTGCTCCCCAGTTGCATGCTGTGGTTCCTCCCACCAGCGTGTACATCCTATAGTCATATGCATGTTACTTTTTTTTACAAATGCTTTGCTTTTAAAGTGTGGGCTTTGTTTACAAGTGATACTGTGGTAACAGAGTCCCTTTAAATCAACTACAATTTACAAAGAACTACTTCAAATTAAAAGTCCAGTTAGACTTTACTTTGGAGCCTCTGGGTCACTTAAAGTAGACAACCAGTACATAATATTTTTCAGTATTTAAATAACTTATTTAATTAAATTCAAATATATTGTTTTTTAATGCTTATCCTGCTGTTTAATTTCAGGAGGGTGCACCACAGTATGTCTTCCCTGTCACAGCTGAAAGAACTCTTCCGTAAGGCAGATGCGGTCTGCTTTGACGTGGATAGCACCGTTATTAAGGAAGAGGGCATAGATGAGCTGGCAAAGTTCTGTGGTGTGGGAGATGCAGTGGCAGAGATGTAAGTATATTTTCCCAACTAGAACCTTCATTAATGTCAGTTCATATGCTTTCAGTGTCCTTGTATCTAGGATGTGCTAACTTTGTGTAATTTGGTATTAGAGCTTTTTGGACATAATCATACCTCATTTCATACCATGTTTTCCTTACCAATAACCATTGTTACATGGATTAATGTACCCCTGATAATAAGATTACACAGGAAATCAGTAACCATATAAATTCTCTGAGGAAAATCCTAATAATATCCTGTTACAGGAGGCGCAATATTCAAATACTCTAACAGCACTGACATTAACAGACACAAGAGAAAAGCACCTGATGGGGGTTCAATGATACAGGAATTCGGCTACTTAGTAAAATGAGCTGGCTTACTACAAGTTAAGTCCAACAAGGTGGATCTGACAGTTTTATAGAGCTCTGGAAGGATAGCTATTGCTACACTCTGGGGCTCTAAGAGGAGAGAAGCTGTCTTCTCACACACAGAAGCTCTGACCGCCACTCCCCTCTGCCACCCATTCACAGAAGACTTTGTATTTTATGAATGACTTCACATGATAAAAAGTGCTCTGTGATTGGACAGGGGGTGGGGAGGAGCAGGCATAGCAGCTGCACGTGACTCTGCAGCTAAAGGAGCTGGGGCCAGAAGGTCCAGCTTTGGAGCTCCGGAGATGTAGTGATAGCTATCCTCCCAGCGCAACATAAAACTGATGTAAAATAAAGAGATAATTCCATGAGGTGACAAGCACCTCGTTGGACTTAAAGCGGAACTTCAATCATTTTTTCATCTTTAAAATCTAATAAATCCTCTGCCTTGTTGTTTTAACTTTGGATAGTAAAAAAAATGTTTCTGCCAGTAAATATCTTATACAGCCCACTTCCTGTTTCTTGTCTGGTAAAAAGGCCTAGGCTTATGACATCATGCACAGCTCTCTCACTCTCATGAGAGTTTGCCAGGAAGGGAGGGGGATGAGTCATAAGAGGGCCAATGAGAACTGCAGAGCTGGAGGTGTGCCTCCGTGTAAATCCGGGAAGTGAACAAGCAGTAGCTTCAACTACCCACAGTTAAAATGGATGCAGCCAGACTCAGTGGAGGGAGATTTCTGCAGTAAATTTGGAAAGTACAGAATCACAGTATATATAAAATAATATGCAAAGTGGTTGGAGGGAAGCTTCAGAATGGCAAAGGTGTTTTTATTACAAATTATGTGAGCAGACTGCAGCTCCTCTTTAAGTTGTACTGTGCCATTTTACAAAATGATTGGATTCCTAATATTTAGCTTTAGTTGCTTCAGAGAGATGCCACTGCTTTGTATATACACTGATCAGCCATAACTTTATGACCACTGAAAGGTGTACGTAAATAACATTGATTATCTCATTACAATGGCATCTGAAAGTGGGTGTGATATATTAGACAGCAAGTGAACATGTTGTCCATGAAGCTGATTTATTGAAAGCAGAAGTCCCACCTTGCACCTTACAGGACTTAAAGGATCTACTACTGGTAGCTTGGTGCCAGATACCACAGCACACCTTTAGAGGTCTAGTGGTGTCCATGTCTCAAAGGGTTTGGGCTGTTTTGGCAGCAAGCGGGACTGTTTTGGTGGCAAAAGGCTGGACCTAGGTGGACAATCAGTATGTATATTCCTATAGACTGCAGTCAGTAGTTTCCCATAGTAGATCTGCCCATGTCATGTGGCTGTTAGCTAATGGAAGCTGACACTTGTGCCCACTTCTTTCTGTGGGCATGCTTGTGCAGAGTAGATGAGGCAGACTGCCAAGAAATGCAGAGCATAATCCCATCTACAAGTCATGTTATTGCCATGGGAACATTTTCATTCTATTCTCACAGTAACTGAGGAATTCAGACACAAGGCTGCTGGCTCAGTGTCAGCCTTTTCTCTTTATTCTAAGTTTCCCTGTACAGAACAACTTTAAAGTTATATAACACTTGTAAGTTTGGCGTGCAGTTACACACTTTTGTCCACAAGGCAATTTCATTGGCAAGGTTATCTATAAAAAAAAAAAATCTTTTTTCTTTTTTTTGAGTGACTGTACGCATTTAGAAAATGCAATTTGAATTATTTGCAGTTTTACGCATGAAGGTTATAATCCTGCACTGTGCACAAATTGACACTTATGACTAATGTCATGGTGCCACCTTTAATTACTGGCATTGTCCATAACAGCCAATTAGGTGAAAAAAAAACAAGAACAAGGTGACTGATATATAGGGTTTACAATATAAAATGTGTATGAGAATATGGCTACACGCTGGGATAATCATAAGGAAACCTGCAGAAACTAGTTCAGTAGCAGTTCTAGACAATAGGCTAGTTATATGGATTAGTTTAAAGATATAGAAAACTAAGCAACTATGCATCTGCATTATCTTCTGTCTATTTTTATTGCTTTGGGAAATTGTGATGTCCTGCACTGACATGTGCTGCCATTCCAATCAATAGGCCCCTTAATGCATGACAATGCTTCAAAAAGAGGACATGAAATCTTTTCAGCCAATGCACAGGTGTCAAATAGCACTTTCTAAAATAAAGTGATACTAAAGGTATTTTTTTTTTTTTAATAACAAGCATGTACTTACCTGCTTTGTGCAATCGTTTGCACAGAGCAGCCCCAATCCTCCTCTTCTTAGGTCTCCCAATGATGCCCCTGGCTGCTCCCCCCTGCCGAGTGCCCCCCATAGCAAGCCACTTCTTATGGGGGCACTAATGCATGCTGGCTCCCAAGCCCCGCTCTGTATGGCCCTAAGATACACAGAGCACGTCTCAGCCCCACCCCCTGCTTCCTTCCCACTGGCTGTGATTGACGAGAGCTGTGTCTGAGCCAATGAGGAGGGAGAGAGCCAGGAGAGCAGGTATAGAATGCATGAAGGTAAAAAAACCTTCAGCCTTTAGAACAGGCATGTCCAAAGACCGGCCCGCAGTCCAATCATGGCCCGCATTCCGGTTTTGAATGGCCCGCCTGGTAATCTGGACATATATATCTTTTGTGGCCCCCAACAGTCTCCCAGTGCCCAGGCCAAAAAAGATATATATTCTGGCTGCCTTGAAGGTGACAGGGAGGAGGCGGGACGAGTGCCGTGCACACAGGAGTATTTCCTGTTTACACGGCAGCCTCTGTAATAGGAAGTCCCATCTCTGGCGCTGCCATTGGACGTCTGTTCTGTCCATCAAAGGAGGCAGGACTTTCTATTAAGGAGGCCGCCGAGAAAACAGGAGTTTTTCTTGTATCTAATCTTTTGGCGCTCGTCCCGCCCCCTCCCTGTCCCCACTAAGGCTGCAGATGGATGGGCATCAGTCAGGCTGCACTGATTGCATTGGTGAGTCTAAATTACTGGCAATGGTGGGGGCTGCATTCCTGGCCATATTGGGTGCTGCATTCTTGTAATGGTGGGTGCTGCATTTCTGGCCATACTGGGTGCTGCATTCCTGGCACTGGTGGGTGCTGCATTTCTGGCAATGGTGGGTGCTGCATTTCTGGCCATACTGGGTACTGCATTCCTGGCAATGGGGGTGCTGCATTCCTGGCAATACTGGGCGCTGCATTCTTGGCAATACTGGGTGCTGCATTCCTGGCAATGGTGGGCGCTGCATTCCTGGCAATGGTGGGTGCTGTATTCCTGGCAATGATGGGCGCTGCATTCCTGGCAATACTGGGTGCTGCATTCCTGGCAATGGTGGGTGCTGCATTCCTGGCAATGGGGGTGCTGCACTGATGGCAATGGGGGTGCTGCATTCATAGCAATGATGGGGCTGCAGATGGACACTGACCCTTATTTTGCTTCATAGTTCTTTATTGAAAATTTAAGTTTTTTTCCTGAAACTTCTAAAAGTGAAGGTGCGTGTTATACGCCAATAAATACGGTATATCCAGATAACACGCCTGAGCTCATCTCTTTACTCATACACAGCGCCAAAGGCAGGAGAATTCTTGTTGGGCCGTGTATTAGTGCTTGAACAAACACACAGACCGAATTTTAACGGTTCAAAGAATGTCAGGCAAAATGGTCGGCCCTCACGCATGTTCACTTCATCAAAGCTGGCCCTCTGTGAAAAAAGTTTGGACACCCCTCCTTTAGAATCACTTTAATGGCAAACCTGTTCACATGCATTAACTTGGTTTAAAATGTGGACGTTAAAACAAATGTGTGAATGGGCCATTAATGTATCTATCTATCTATCTATCTGTCTGTCTGTCTGTCTGTCTGTCTGTCTGTCTGTCTGTCTGTCTGTCTGTCTGTCTGTCTGTCTGTCTGTCTGTCTATCTATCTATCTATCTATCTATCTATCTATCTATCTATCTATCTATCTATATCTATCACCATTTAATATTTTGTTCCTGAAGGACTCGCAAAGCAATGGGAGGATCTCTTACATTTAAAGCTGCTTTAACTGAAAGACTTGCATTAATTCATCCATCAAGAGAACAAGTGCAAGCTTTGATAACCGAACATCCTCCAAGGCTGACTGAGGGAATAAAGTGAGTTCATTTTTTATAGCAAGATCCGTACTAATACCACAGAGAATAGCAGAGTCCAAAGGCCATGGAGAAAGTGCAGACTTGATAAAATGCACTAAAATGTATGTGATAGATATTAGAGGAATTCCTCCCCATGTCATTATAGATTATTTGCCAAATATTTTGTGTTTCGCCTTTCATCTCTAAGTATGGAGCCTCGCTATTTGTTTTTTTCTAATTTCTTTGGCTTGGTATTAAAGTAGAACTAAAAGCAAAACTTTTTTTTTTAAATTTTGGATAGAGTAAGGAAGGGTTAATCCCCCTGCATGGTTTATTTTTGCAATCTGTGTCCCATTAGGGAGTTTTCCCTTCACTTCCTGTCCCATAGCCAAACAGGAAGTGAGAGGAAATCCCTCTAAAGTAAAGGAATCCCTGGTTGTTACCAGGCTCACCAAAATGAGTGTCCCCATTGAACAATATTCCCACTATTCATGTTCTGGGGACAAGAAAATTTAGGATTTTCTTTTACTTTCACTTTCGTTAATAATGGTAAATAAGACTAAAAGAGAGGGTGAATCTCCCTAACAGGGAGTAAAAACTGGCACAGCAATAAAAATTTGCAGGTCTTCTAATCCCTCCCCGATCTATCCAAAACTAAGAAAAACGTTTTGCCTTCAATTATACTTTTTTATGTAATCTTTATTTTCATTTTTGTGCATCAAAAAACATACAAAGGGCATAAAACAAAACTCCATAGAAAAGTATAAAAAGCATACAAACAGGTCCACATTGGTGTCATTCGTGGGGCTCAATATAATGACTAGAAAAAGGGGGGATGAGGCATTCAATTATACTTTAAGGTTATACCCTAAGCACATCTTTTTATTTTGTTTTTTATTAGAGAGGGGAAAAATTAGAATCACTCTCTGTTCTTTATTTTTGTCTGTGTCCCCACTCAGGAGATGTCCCATCTATTCTTTCTCCAGGAAACAGGATGCAAACTGAAATCTATCCAAGGTGGGGGGAGATATCCCAAATTTGACAGTTGTCACTGACACAGATGTTCCAATTGGGAGATTTTCACTTCACTTCCTGTTTTGGTGACAGCTGTCACCAGGAAAGAAAGTGGGTACGAATCTCCCCAGCAATAAAAACCTGGCTATAAAACTATAGAGTGGGGACTCTACTAAAAAAAACTATAATAGTTTTGGCTGGAGTTCTGCTTTACATTTCCTAAATTTAAAGGCAATTAAAAAAATAATAAAAAAAATACACTCACCAGCCAGCCACTTTATTAGGTACACCTGTTCAATTGCTTGGTAACACAATATGCTAATCAGACAATCGCATGGCAGCAACTGAATGCATTTAGGCACTAGACGTGACAAAGACGACTTGCTGAAGTTCAAACCGAGCATAAGAAAGGGAAAGAAAGGGGATTTAAGTGACTTCTGAATGTGGCATGGTTGTTGGTGCCAGACGGGCTGGTCTGAGTACATTTCAAAAACTGCTGATTTACTGGGATTTGAACACACAACCATCTCTCGGGTTTACAGACAATGGTCTGAAAAAGAGAAAATATCCAGAGAGCGGCAGTTGTTTGCACGAAAATGCCTTGTTGAGGTCAGAGGAGAATGGGCAGACTGGTTTGAGATGATAAAAAAGGCAACAGTAACTCAAATAACCTCTCATTACAACCAAGGAATGCGGAAGACCATCTCTGAATGCACAACACATAGAACCTTGAAGCAGATGGGCTACAGCAGCAGAACACCACATCGGGTGCCACTCCTGTAAGCTAAAAACTGGAAACTGAGGCTACAATTCACACAGGCTCACCAAAATTGGACAATAGAAGATTGGAAAAATGTTGCCTGATCTGATGAGTCTTAATTTCAGTTGCGACATTCAGATGGTGGGGTCAGAATTTGGTGTGAACAACATGAAAGCATGGATCCATCGTGTCTTATATCAACAGTTCAGGCTGGTGGTGGTGGTATAATGGTGTGGAGGATATTTTTTGGCACACTTTAGGACCCTTATTACCAATTGAGCAATGTTTAAACCTCACGGACTACTTGAGTATTGTTGCTGACCATGTCCACTCCTTTATAATACAGTGTGTCCATCTTCTGATGGCTACTTCCAGCAGGATAATGCACCATGTCACAAAGCTCAAATCATCTCACCGCTGGATTCTTGAACATGACAATGAGGTCACTGTACTCCAATGGCCTCCACAGTCACCAGATCTCAATCCAATAGAGCACCTTTGGGATGTGGTGGAACGGGAGATTTACATCATGGATGTGCAGCCAACAAATCCGCAGCAACTGCGTGATGCTATAATGTCAATATGGATCAAAATCTCTGAGGAATGTTTCCAACACCTTGTTGATTCTATGCCATGAATAATTTAGGCAGTTCTGAAGGCAAAAGGGGGTCCAACCAGGTACTAGCAAGGTGTACCTAATAAAGTGGCCGGTGAGTGTATTTCTGTGCTTTATTTCTCTATTAGGAATAGTGTATCTCCAGCCAAAACTTTCAATTATTTTTAGTTTAGACTAGAGTGTGGAAGGTTTAGAACCTCTTTACCTCTTTCAGGTTTCTATGTCTGTCTGTGGCCCCATATGGTAGATTCATTATCTGTATTTGTCATAGTGACCATCATTTCTGAAACAAAATGGGATGGCAAAGCCAAAATTTCACAGTTGTCATGAGAACGGAAGGTGGAAAGAATTACTGTGGAGAGATTTTTTTTCTCAATTCCTGTTGTGTCTCCAGGACAGGAAGTGAAAGGAAAACTCCCAAGGAGATGAAGACAAAAAAACTTGGGGTTTAACCATTCTGTTCTCTCTCCAACACTAAACAAAAGGTTTTGGCTCTAGATGGACTTTAACCACTTGCCTACTGGGCACTTAAACCCCCCTCCTGTCCAGACCAATTTTCAGCTTTCAGCGCTGACGCACTTTGAATGACAATTGCGCGGTCATACAACACAGTACCCAAATGAAATTTTTATCTTTTTTTTTCCACAAATAGAGCTTTCTTTTGGTGGTATTTGATCACCGCTGCGGTTTTTATTTTTTGTTAAAAAAATGTAAAAAGACCGAATTAAAAAAAAAAAAAAAAAAATTATATTTTGTTATGAAAATTTTAAAACAGGTAATTTTTCTCCTTCATTGATGTATGCTGATGAGGCAGCACTGATGGGCACCGATAGGTGGCAGTGATGGGCACTTATGTGTGGCAATAATGGGCACTGATCGGTTACACTGATAGGCAGCACTGCTGGGTGGCACTGATTGGCACCACTGGTGGGCATTGATAGGTGGCACTTGTGGGCATTGATAGGTGGCACTTGTGGGCATTGATAGGTGGCACTTGTGGGCATTGATAGGTGGCACTGTGGGCACTGTCAGGTGGCAATGGCAGGTGGCACAGCTGAGGCATAATTGCCTCTTCCTCTTTGGGACTGATGTCCCTTGCAGATGAGCCGGTGATCAGCTTTTTTTTCTCCTCACGCTGTCAGTGTGGGGAGAAAAAAATAAACGATTACCGAGCTTTTGTTTACATCATGTGATCAGCTGTCATTGGCTGACAGCTGATCACATGGTAAGGGGCCGGGACCGGCCCCTTACTTGGATCGGTGATCACTCGAGTCTCAGTGACTTGGAGATCACAGCGCACTCCGCGCCTGCCCCGCGCACCCCCCGCAGGGCGCGTGCACAGGGGAGGCCGTCGTATGATGGCCTCCCAGAAATTCAGGTCCGCGCTGTGGCCATCATTCGGCTATAGCGCCGATGCCAAGAGGTTAAAGTGGAATTCCACTTCAGCACTTTTAGAGTTTTAAAGCGCAGCTCTAATTTGACACTATATAAAGTGGAATTCCAGCCTACACTGACAAAGCTTAAAACGGCTCCCACCCCCTCCAAACTTATATACTAACTGCCCTGTAGAAGGAAGATGCTGATACTTTCCTGTTCTAATCTCTAATTGGCTCCCAGTGGCTGGCTTCAGAGGACAGCTGACGACAGATGCCCCATAGTAACCCTTTGGGTGACGCCAGCCACTAGGGAGATCACATGACCAGCCCGGAGCACCCTCAGAAAAGGTAAGTATAAACATCTCCCTTCTACAGGGTAGTTAATATAGGACTTACTTAGAAGGTTTAAGCTTAGATAGATCTAGGGTGGAATTCCATTTCTCCTGTTCTAGCTGTTCTGTTCTCACACCCATGTAAAGTAAGAGAAATATGGAGGCTTCCATTGCTGACCTCCTTCAGAAACTGATTATGTCTTGAGTGTCTTAGGCTTTAGTCATTTCTAAATCACAGATCTGCAACAAGTATCAGCCATTTAAGTGAAATATCACAGCTGCCTCATAACCCAAACAGTGACTGCATCTGATAGGATGCAGTCACTGTTCAGCTTATATGGGGACCTTAAAGCTGAATTCCAGGTATAAATATTAAGGCATATGGTATACATGGGTAAGACAATATATGACAGGACTGGGATAGGGCATGTGGCATTACATCTTCAGAGAGGCAGAGGCATTTCAATGGCATGGAGGATGGTATGGAGGTTATTTTTTCCCAATGGTGGGTTATGAAGTGGTGGCGTTGCATCTCCTTCCACAGTGGGAGAGAAGGCTCGAACATAGCTTTGATGTTGGATAATAAACACCAATAACCCCGTCGTGGAATAGACGTAACCCAAACAGTTGGTCTTTAGGGGTAGAGAGGAAAGTTCCATCTTGGGAACCCTGGGGAAACGTCCGGGTGGGAAATAACAGGGGTCAAACCAGAGGGAGACAGCTTTGATATGACCAAGTGATTGTTGGACTGCATCAATGTAAGCATGGCGCCAATGGTTCGGTGGGTCAGTAGGAGACAAAGCACTTCACAGTTAAGCCATGGGAGGCCACCCAGAAGGTATTCCGAAAAGGACTGTTCTAGGTGGAACCATTGTTTCCCCAACTCCGGAGAGCACCAAGTTAGGATCCAGGCCATATGCGACGCTCTAAGATATTTGTGGAGTTTGGGTTGAGTCAGAAGTCGCTGATTGAGTCTGTGTGCTTTGCCCGCCCACAGAAATCTTCCGAAGTTGCCTATAATAAAGGCATGCATGTTCAATATCTGGCCGATCCCTCTGGAAAGTGAAAATCACTGAAGTAGGCATCACTACTACAATAATTGCTGTTAATTTCTGGGCCTCTGTACAGTAGTGAACACAGGAGGTCAATCGATCAGTATAGGCACCATTTAAAGAACATTTAGCATTTTCTCAAAAAATGCAAAGCATTCTGTGATTACATGGAGTGTAGAGACAGGGTGACCTCCTGTGTTTACTATGCAACAGGGCAGCTGCTTAGCACAGGACTTGGAAGCTAGCGGCAATTACTGTAGTAGTAATGTCTACTCCTCTGCTTTCTAGCTTCCACAAGAATCGTTTAGGTGTGACACATACTTAGATTGGTTCAAGCTTGACCAACGTAACTATGTAAAAATATGCATATCTGGAATTCAGCTTTAAGAACGGAAGCCCCAAGATTGGAATGTAGGCAACGGCAGGCAAATAGCATTTTCAGAAGAAGTCAGCATGCACCTTACATATTTTTTCCAGTATGGGTTTACATTACCAGATACTGTATATACAGTATAACTCTGCAAACTGATGGAAGGGAAACTGGAATATAGGTGGTGGTCCTGCTGCCTATAACAACTGATTAGGTTCCATATTTTTCATTGACAATATCATCTGGATTGTTGCTGTATGTACATTTTCAGTTTTGCTCCAATTTTCACATATATTGATCCTAGTCACTAAAACTTTGTTTTGTAAACTGAATTTCTTAGGTCATGTGTTATTTTCTGTAAAAGAATACCTTTTCTTTTTCCTTTATAAGGAATCTGGTTCACCGCCTGCAGCAAAGAAATGTACAGGTCTTCCTGATATCAGGAGGATTTCAGAGCATTGTGGAGCATGTAGCTGCAGAGCTGGAAATCCCTCTGAGTAATGTTTATGCCAATAGACTCAAATTCTACTTCAATGGTTAGTTATGCATCTCACATTTAAATACTAAAACCTTTTACCATGTTTAGTCTCTTTTTCTTGTATTGACCTATCTATTTGGGATTTAGAATTATTTTTTCTGACGCCAATATGGCACCATACACATGATATAGCTCCGCCCCTATCTTCAACCACAGGCTCTTACCATTGGCGGCTGGTAAGAGCCTTTCCTTTCAGCCAATCGGGTGACGGGTCTCAGGACCCACTTCCTGATTGGCTGGGAGGAGAATCTATTGTCACACAACTGTGTGGGCTCGGAGTGCAGTGCCCTGTGCCCCGAGCCCATCCTTTATGGAAGCCTATTAGAGCCTCTGGCTCTAATCACGTGCTTCAAAACGCCCCTTCCAAATTGGAATCCATGTGTCCCTAATGGATGGGACGCCACTGGCTTTTACGTTAGTGGACTTCGACAGAATGGTGGTCCAGGCTTCCATGTCCATTGTAATAAATTTTGATTAGGAATTTTGATTAGGAATTTTAGCCCTCCTTGTTTAGCATGTTAAATATCATGTGTAAGCTGCCATGTTGGCATTAGGTAAAAGGAAAATTGTATCAAATACTTACTATAATTCTCCTTTCTTGACACCAATCCATGGCAGCATAGGGACCTGACTTATTTGTCCTACCAATAACCAGAAATGAGAAATTATTAAAGTATTTGTCCTACCAATAATGAACTAGAATAAATAGAATAATTTCTAAATCAGGAAACATCTAATATTTGTTTGTAGTTTTGTGTGTATATATATCGTCCGCCCGCATTGCCTTCCGAGGCCATCCAGTTGTGTGACCTTAGCAAATTAATTTTCGTTATTATCACACAAAAGCTCCTCCCCGCCAATCAGGAGGCAGGTCTGTGAGACCTGTTTCCCGATTGGGCAGAGCGTCAGGCGATCCTATTGGATGTCTAGCTCTTTGGCGGAAGAGGAGACACACGGCGGAGGAAGCTGGAGGAGTGGACACCAGAGCCGCCGCGGCCGCTGCCTACACTCCAGGAGAGGAGGAGAGGTCACCACAGCTCCGCCACATGAGCGGGTAAGTGCCGGACCGCCCACGAGGGGTGCTGTTTCAGTGCCATGCCACGCCGCCGGGGGGTGTTGTTTGTTTGCCGCCCCCCCAAAAGAAGAACCCACCAGCCGCCACTGCTATATATATATATATTTATATATATAGCAGTGGCGGCTGGTGGGTTCTTCTTTTGGGGTGGCGGCAAACAACACCCCCCCCCCCCGTGGGCGCGCGCTGTGGCACGGCACTGAAACAGCACTCCGGCAGGCGGACCAGCACTCAGAGCTCATGAATGATAGGAAGGGAATCTGGTGGACCCGCTCTATTGTGGCAACATTCTGGTCCAAAGTGTTTTGAATGTTATCACAGCTATTTTGAAGCTTTTACTTCAAATCACTACTTCATTGCTAGAGCCTGGAAAATGCCTATGCTTTGTCTTGTGGCCACTAAGCATATAATAACTAAAGCTATGATGCACACAAAGATTGAAGCAACCTTACAGGACAGAATCCTAAAATAGATAAAGATCTGGTGCCCATGGGTGGCCACCCAATTTTGATGCGTCTCTCTTGGAACCATGATTCCTAAATACCATCCTTTTAGCATGCTCCTGCCTCCACTGCCTGGTTGGGTCCCAGCAACCCCAGGGGTCCCCCTTCCTCTTTCCTTACCAAGATCTAGACCCTTTCCCTTTCTCTCCCTACCCCCTTCCTCTTTTCTTTTTGTTCTTCTCTCCCTCTTTCCTATTTCTCGCATTTTTTGGAGCCTATTCTTTTCTGTCTCCTTAATCTGTATTGCCCTTGTAGCGCAATAATTGTTGTATATTCTTAAATTGCACTCATTGTCACTCCCTGCATTGAGATCATGTCATTGTTTGCATATGACTCCATGCTTTGTATTATATTCCTGGAAACCTGCAATAAATCTTTTGAATAAGAAAAACACAATTTAAAAAAATCTGTTCCGTTGCCATTTAATGCAAATGTTAAACTGTTTTTTGTGTTTTTGTGGTTTTTTTCAAGGTGACTATGCTGGGTTTGATGAAACACAGCTTACTGCAGAATCTGGTGGTAAAGGAAAAGTAATTGGCCTTCTCAAGGAAAAGTATGGTTTTTATAATGTCGTTATGATTGGAGATGGTGCTACAGATATGGAAGCATGTCCCCCTGCTGTAAGTCTGGTGTTCTAAAAATAAGTATATAAAAATTGAATTAATATATTACAGTATATATTATTGTAAAAATTCAGTGCTAGCTAAAAAAAATGCATCTGCCATTAGATTAAATTATTGGTAGGAGTTAGATTCATGAATCATTATTACCGCTATAATTATTAACAATAATGTATTTATAGGGATAATAGTCGACCTGGAGACAGGAATATTTTTCCTTTAATGCAGGAATAATATAAAACAAGCCAAGGCTAATGCTGCGCTAAAACAAAGAGGAATGTAAGTTCAGCTGCCAGCATCTAAAGTCAGAATACAGACTCCACAGATAATGGTAAAATAAAAAAATGCAGCGCTAGAACAGTAGCATAAAATAATAACAGAATATCAAGCAATGATAGAACTAATAAAAGTCCAATATCACAAGTCCATATATTAAAGAATGGGTGAGAGGTGAATCGGGAGGAGATAGAGAGGAGACGTTACTGGAAGTGGCAGCAGAGGAGTAGCGAGTGATTGGTGAGAATTGAAGAGAGCCTATGAGGTTTCTGGGGAGACCCAATTCCCTACGCTTGGTGAGACCACTTTTATCTGTGGTAGCGGATAGCTGGTAAGCAGGCTTACTTACTCTCACTGGGTGTGAAACGAGATTCTCTCTGGTGTTGAGGAATATCACCCTATCTTTACTCATAGCCCTTTTATCTGCACGGAGCACGGATGTTGGCTACTATACCCTTCAATACTTTGTAGAACCACCTTTTACTGAAATTACAGCTGCAAGTCTTTTTGGGGATGTCTCTACTAGCTTTGCACATCTAGAGAGTGACATTTTTGCCCATTCTTCTTTACAAAATAGCTCAAGCTCTGTCAGATTGGATGGGGAGTGTCTGTAAAAAAGCTATTTTTAAATCTTGCCATAGATTCTCAATTGGATTTAGGTCTGGACTTTGACTGGGCCATTCTAACACGTGAATATGCTTTGATCTAAACTATTCCATTGTAGCTCTGGTTGTATGTTTAGGGTCGTTGTCCTGCTAGAAGGAGAACCTCTGCCCCAGTCTCAAGTCTTTTCTTTAAAGATTGCCCTGTATTTGGCTCCATCCATGTTCCCATCAACTCGGACCAGCTTCCCTGTCCCTGCTGAAGAAAAGGATCCCTACAACATGATGCTGCCACCACTGTGTTTCACGGTGGAGATGGTGTGTTCAGGATGATGTACATTGTTAGTTTTCCACCACACATAGCGTTTTGCTTTTAGGCCAAAAAGTTAAATTTTGTTCTCATCTGACCAGAGCACCTTCATCCACATGTTTTGCTGTGTTCCCCACATGGCTTCTCGCAAACTTCAAACAAGACTTCTTATGGCTTTCTTTCAACGATTACTTTCTTCTTGCCACTCTTCCATAAAGATCATATTTTTGGTGTGCATGATTAATAGCTGTCCTGTGGAAAGATTCTCCCACCTGAGCTGTGGATCTCTGCAGCTACTCCAGAGTTACCATGGACCTCTGGCTGCTTCTCTGATTAATGCTCTCCTTGCCCGGCCTGTCAGTTTAGGTGGATGGTCATGTCTTAGTAGGTTTGCATGTGTGCCATACTCTTTCCATTTTCCAATGATGGATTGTACAGTGCTCCGTAAGATGTTCAAAGCTTGGGATATTTTTTTTATAACGTAACCCTGCTTTTAACTTCTTCCCAACTTTATCTCTGACCTGTCTGGTGTGTTCCTTGGCTTTCATGATGTTGTTTGTTCACTAAGGTTCTCTAACAAACCTCTGAGGGCTTTACAGAACACCTGTATTTATACTGAGATTAAATTACACACAGGTTTACTAATTTACTAATATTTACTAATTAGGTGACTTCTGAAGGCAATTGGTTCCAGTAGATTTTAGTTAGGGGTATCAGAGTGAAGAGGGCTGAATACAAATGCGCGCCACACTTTTCAGATTTTTTTTTTTTTTTAAATTGGAAAACCATTTATCATTTTCCTTCCACTTCACAATTATGTGCCACTTTGTGTTGGTCTATTACGTAAAATCCCAAAAAATACATTTACGTTTTTGGTTGTAACATGACAAAATGTGGAAAATTTCAAGGGGTATGAATACTTTTTCAAGGCACTGTAAATATACTTACCCCCTGCCCCCTACACACACACATAAAATGTAACCAAAGAGTCACATGACACTGTGCTAAAGAGATTTGAAGGCTGGATGAGCTACTTCTAGTATAGGAGGAAGGTTACCTGCCTAGAAGGAGGTCTGTATAGGTGAAGCCTGAGGGCAAGAATGCCATGATTACTAGGGTACTTATTCCTGGATTGTTCAGATTATGCATTTTTGATATCAGAAACTGCAACTGTAATATATATATATATAAGTTCATTTTTTTTTCCTCATTAATGTACACACAGCACCCCATATTGACAGAAAAACACAGAATTGTTGACATTTTTGCAGATTTGTTAAAAAAGAAAAACTGAAATATCACATGGTCCTAAGTATTCAGACCCTTTGCTCAGTATTTAGTAGAAGCACCCTTTTGATCTAATACAGCCATGAGTCTTTTTGGGAAAGATACAAGTTTTTCACGCCTGGGTTTGGGGATCATCTGCCATTCCTCCTTGCAGATCCTCTCCAGTTCTGTCAGGTTGGATGGTAAACGTTGGTGGACAGCCATTTTTAGGTCTCTCCAGAGATACTCAATTGGGTTTAAGTCAGGGCTCCGGCTGGGCCATTCAAGAACAGTCACGGAGTTGTTGTGAAGCCACTCCATTGTTTTAGCTGTGTGCTTAGGGTCATTGTCTTGTTAGAAGGTAAACCTTCGGCCCAATCTGAGATCCTGAGCACTCTGGAGAAGGTTTTCATCCAGGATATCCCTGTACTTGGCCGCATTCATCTTTCCCTCGATTGCAACCAGTCGTCCTGTCCCTGCAGCTGAAAAACACCCCCACAGCATGATGCTGCCACCACCATGCTTCACTGTTGGGACTGTATTGGACAGGTGATGAGCAGTGCCTGGTTTTCTCCACACATACCACTTAGAATTAAGGCCAAAAAGTTCTATCTTGGTCTCATCAGACCAGATAATCTTATTTCTCACCATCTTGGAGTCCTTCAGGTGTTTTTTTTAGCAAACTCCATGCGGGCTTTCATGTGTCTTGCACTGAGAAGAGGCTTCCTTTGGGCCACTCTTCTATAAAGCCCCGACTGGTGGAGGGCTGCAGTGATGGTTGACTTTCTACAACTTTCTCCCATCTCCCGACTGCATCTCTGGAGCTCAGCCACAGTGATCTTTGGGTTCTTCTTTACCTCTCTCACCAAGGCTCTTCTCCCCCGATAGCTCAGTTTGGCCGGACGGCCAGCTCTAGGAAGGGTTCTGGTGGTCCCAAACATCTTCCATTTAAGGATTATGGAGGCCACTGTGCTCTTAGGAACCTTAAGTGCAGCAGAAATTTTTTGTAACCTTGGCCAGATCTGCGCCTTGCCACAATTTTGTCTCTGAGCTCTTCAGGCAGTTCTTTTGACCTCATGATTCTCATTTGCTCTGACATGCACTGTGAGCTGTAAGGTCTTATATAGACAGGTGTGTGGCTTTCCTAACCAAGTTCAATCAGTATAATCAAACACAGCTGGACTCAAACAAAGGCGTAGAACCATCTCAAGGATGATCAGAAGAAATGGACAGCACCTGAGTTAAATATATGAGTGTCACAGCAAAGGGTCTGAATACTTAGGACCATGTGATATTTCAGTTTTTCTTTTTTAATAAATCTGCAAAAATGTCAGCAATTCTGTGTTTTTCTGTCAATATGGGGTGCTGTGTGTACATTAATGAGGAAAAAAATGATTTACTTAATGAACTTAAATGATTTTAGCAAATGGCTGCAATATAACAAAGAGTGAAAAATTTAAGGGGGTCTGAATACTTTCCATCCCCACTGTATATATATATAAATATACACTGTATGCTGACAAACTAGATTTTTGATTCTCTGTTTGAGACATAACAGCCTGACATTTTTCATCTAACTTACAGTCAGTGCTGCTACTGCATTGAAGGATGCCTTCTTGCAATGAATGTGCATGACATTAATTTGGTATGTTCAAAATGGATTTTCTTTTTGCATATTAGGATGGTTTCATTGGATTTGGAGGCAATGTGATCAGGCAACAAGTCAAGGAAAAGGCCAAGTGGTACATTACAGACTTTGAAGAGCTTCTCAGGGAACTGGACAGTGACAGTATCAAAATGAATCATAATGATATAATTTACTAATGTCCAGTAGCCTATCACAGTTTTCTATTATGTAGCAAGAAAGTCATTCATCGCACAGTCTTTTGTACGTTAAGAGCCTGTAAACATTTTATAGTGTTTTACCTTTTTATCCAATGAAAATTAATTGAGTTTTAGTTATTTTATAATTACTAACTTTTACTTGAATAACTCTAACAACAGCAACTGATAATAGGTATGTTTTTTGCTCTTGTGTTTGTCTCCTTTTCCCAGAGAAGATGTATTGTTTGTCTTATGCCGCGTACACACGAGCGGACTTTACGGCAGACTTTGCCCAGCGGACGGGATTTCGTCGGACAATTCGATCGTGTGTGGGCTCCAGCAGACTTTGTTTGCTCAAAAGTTGGACGGACTTAGATTTGAAACATGTTTTAAATCTATCCGTCGAACTCGAGTCCGGTCGAAAAGTCCGCTCGTCTGTATGCTAGTTCGATGGACATAAAGCCACGCTAGGGCAGCTATTGGCTACTGGCTATGAACTTCCTTATTTTAGTCCGGTTGTACGTCATCGCGTACGAATTCGACGGACTTTGGTGGATTGTGTGTAGGCAAGTCCGTTCATTCGGAAAGTCCGTCATAAAGTCCGGTGTAAAGTCCGCCGAGCAAAGTCTGCCGTAAAGTCCGCTCGTGTGTACGCGGCATAAGACATGTGGTGTCACAGTTTTACATGTCAGAATTCTACAGTTTATTTTTATTTCCACTCCACCATATTTCTTTGTTCAGAAATTTAGTTGCTGTCATTTTACCCATACATAGTAAAAATATATACAGGTACTGCTAAATTTATGCAAAAAATACAAAAATTAGTTCCAATTAAATCAATAATAGTAAGAGTAACAAAAAATAAAACTTCAGACCCACGTTTAATGGGTGAGTTGCTTAGCAACATGTTATGTTACACTCTAATGCCCTGTACACACGGTCGGATTTTCCGGCGGAAAATGTGTGATAGGACCTTGTTGTCGGAAATTCCGACCGTGTGTGGGCTCCTTCACATTTTCCATCAGATTTTCCGACACACAAAGTTTGAGAGCAGGCTATAAAATTTTCCGACAACAAAATCCGTCGGAATTTCCAATCGTGTGTACACAAATCCGACGCACAAAGTGCCACGCATGCTCAGAATAAAGAGATGAAAGCTATTGGCTACTGCCCCGTTTATAGTCCCGACGTACGTGTTTTACGTCACCGCGTTCAGAACGATCGGATTTTCCGACAACTTTGTGTGACCATGTGTATGCAAGACAAGTTTGAGCTAACATCCGTCGGAAAAAATCCTAGGATTTTGTTGTCGGAATGTCCGAACAAAGTCCGACCGTGTGTACGGGGCAATAGTCTGCTAAAGCTGGATATCTAAAGAGTATATGGCCAGTAGTAATAGGGAAAGATCTTCTGCAAGAAGACCACAGGCAATACAGGTGACTAGTCCTTTGCCATCGGCCTGACTTTTTGGGCTCATAGTTCAGTTCCTTCTTAAAAAAGGAGTTTCAGTCAGGTTTGGAAAAATTAGAAGTCAGCAGCTATAAAAAATGTAGCTGCTGACTTTTAATAAACAGACACTCATCTGTCCAAGGATCCAGCACAATCCTCACCCGAGCCAGTTCCTCACAAGTCTTAGAGTCCTCGGCACTGGCATGTTAACTTTGGACAGCCAGCTGTGACTCCTTGTGGCTTCACTTTGTAAATGGCCTTGCAGCCTTCTGGGACCTGTGACATGTCCCAGAAGGTTGTGGGCAGGGTGGGAGGGAGGAAGGAGAACTTCCGGTGGATCCGCTGCAGTGATCGGACCGGAAGTGGGAGCAGCAACTTTTCAAAACCAGGTACCTGCTCCCCCCTAAAAAAAAATATTCCAAATGTGGGATTGGAGGGGAGAGGAGGAGAAAGAGTGGAATTTCCCCTTTTTAGTGAAGTTCCGCTTTAATAGTAATGGAAAACACTTGAGCTGTCCCATACAGGAAACTGTATTTTGTATACACTAATGTTTTATTATATTTATTTTTAAAAAATATGAACATGAACTAAAGCACTTAAATTACAGATCTGTTATATGGATGAAATGTGTATATTACATTGTATAGCAGCACTAACATGGGGGTGATAACTATGTATTTGAATTCTAATATAAATAAATTAAAAAGGTTTGACAGTGTAATTCTGAGCAGAATTTAAATGACTTCATAATAATTATAAAGGTGTTTATGCATAGTGAAATAGGCCGATTTGGGTCTGACTGAACAAAATTTCATTTGGGGGAAAATTGGGTTGTATAAATATCTTATTATGATCTTTCATGTTGAAAGGCATAACGAGGAAATCTAATGATAGGATCACCATGTAGGCATAGGCAGTCACAGTCTGCTCATACCAATTCTAAACCATAAGATCTAGTTGGGGTCATCTCAAGTATTGAGCAGGCATTAATTTTTAGCTTTATTGTCTATGTCTGCATCAGGCCAGACAAGCTGATGAGCTGCAAATGTGTGTATGTATGTTGGTGTTAGGCTTCCTCTATGTGTATTTGATAGGGATAAATGACTAAATGATGTAATAGACTATGTAGAAAAAAATAATAGGTATGTATTTTATGTTGGTGTGTAGCTAAGAATGGTGGGTACTGCTGCTGTCTAGTTCCAAACTAATTACAGAACTCACTTTTAGTTAAATCCTTATATTCCATGTGATACTGTTAGTGTTTCCAGAATGTCTACGGGAAAGGTAGCAGTTCTTTGGATTAGACAGCATTGGCATTAAAACCATTCTCAGGTTTGGCCTTGCACACAAGTAATGTTGACAGGTGCACATAAACAAAAAGTGCTAAAATACACATCTAGAAACTATAAAGTAATGGACAATTTTTCAAGCTTTTTTATAGATTCAACTTGTCTAACACATTCTGAATCTTTCTTCATAAAAAAAAAAAAACATGAATAGGCTATACCAGCTACCACAATTATCTGTGGTTTGCCAAATGTAGGAATTCTGACAATACCTTTTTTGTTAACATACAACCTTATTTAATAGTGTAACGTGCAATATGTGCTAAATCCAGTCATCCACAGCAACCAGAGTTCATGTTTTTCTCATCCAACTACAGTAGATTGTCAGCCATTCAAGTTGTAAAGCGCTACGTAAACTGTTGGCGCTATATAAATACTGTATAATAATAATAATTACTGCACTTAGCACATACTGCAATCAGTGCAGTTTACATTACCCTATGAAATACACATGCTTGATTATTTATGAAGCATATCAAAATATCCATATTTCTAGTTCGCGCATGTCATTTTTTTTTTTTAATTGTAGAAATTTATTTGACATGTCTGGTGCTTTATATATATATGTCATGACGCACAAGGTCCTAACAAACACTGTAAATGGTATATTTTCTAATCTGTTGGTATTGAATGTACTTTTTAATCTGAATTGGTTTCCCTTTGTCTTAATATACCTGTAGAAATAAAGCATTCTTACAAACTGGTTGTGATTGTCTGCTGCAGATCTATACTATTCACATTGTTATGAATAAAATTTTAGCGGATTGTTGTCACTGCAATAAACAATAGAAAAGGTCCCACCCTGCCAACTTTTGATCTATGGAATAAAGCCTATTAGGTTATCATTCAATGAGAAAAACTCACATATCAACATAGAGGGTGCTCGGGCGAAAATGTATGAAGTATTGGTGAAGTGGCTGGATTCCCTAGGCCTGGCTCCTCTACAGTTAACAATATAGATAAATACATGGGTGAAATAACCTTGATGATATATTGCGTATTTCTAGGTAAGATTTAACTAAAATAAACACAGGAAAGTAAGGAGTAAAGATACCTTAATCTAGAAACCACAACAGTGTTATAATTATACAGGATTTATATAGCACCAGCAGCTTTATAAAATAAAGGGGCGCAGTACAGTTACAATACAAGAGGGTTAGGAGGGCCCTGCTCGTGACAGCTTACAATCTACATGATGCTTGTATATTATACATATCTCACTTCTTACAGTGCATACAATAAATGGTTGTACATGCAAATTAACATGATATACATTTGTTTCTATATGGCAGAATGTCATATAAGTCATTGACAAAACTGCCATGTTGTTATTCTTGCTGTCTGTAAAGTCAAACATGGACCCATGTTTGCGAATAATTACTTGGTTTGTTAGGCTAGGTTTACACTATTGTGTTTGCAGGAATGCAGGTAAATCTCAAGAGTTCCTGCACCCACAGCCAAAATACGCTGCTCTTTAGCAGGCATGTGGAGGTGGCATTAGTTTCTAATTCTTAATGGCACCCCTACACATCGGAAAACGCAGCACATTTTCAGGTGCGGGAACTGCAAGGTGCTTTGGGTTCCATGTGGCTGTATTTTCGAAAAAGGGGTCAGGAACTTTTTCCCCTGTGTTTTCCATTGGTACTCCCACACCACCTGCAATATGTGAACCTAGCCTAATACAGTATCTGAAGGGGATGTTTTAGGGCAAGAGATGGTTACTGTATGTTTGTATCTTGTAAAATTTGTAAAACTTCAATTACAATAATCTGATCAAAAACAATAGACAAAGAGTCCAGCCCTCTGAAAGGGTACTGTAAACCTGTCTGACAACATGGTGGAATGTCCAAGCTACTCCTTTAAAGTGTTTTAAAAGACACACAAAATTACTAGCAGCACCTCTTTTGTGACTCAGCAGTGAAGTTGTATTTCTGGTTATACCATCTTAAAACATATTGAGACTTTTCCACAGTTTCCTGGTGAAGTCATATAGCCCCATTTCTTTTGGTTTATCTGGAGTATTTAGCTCTAAAAAGTTACATTAGTAAGTTAACATACTGTAAGTAGTCCTCATCAAATTGCAAAATGAAGGTGTGAGGGGTCATGCCTAATGTGTGCCAACAATGACCGCTGGAGTCATTGTGCCTTGCATGCACCATTAAACATATTATGACCACCAGAACAGTTCATTTAAATGCCTAAGTGTCTCTGTGAACCTTATTCTGCTCTTCCTGCTTCTGTCTCCTGTCTTACTGACATTATAGTGTATTTCCCTTGCATCACTTTATAACCTATTTACCCTTTTCCCCAACTCTCCTTTTATATAACCAACCCCTTGAACGCAATACTGTGTCACATTCAAATAAGGATTAGTGCTACTGCTACACTTAGTACACAAGGTAAGTCCACTAACCTTCAAAATAAGAGATCTCATTATGTTGTAGTACTTGTGTACTATATACATTCATTTATTTCTGTAATGCCCTGTACACATGACCGGTTTTGCCTGAAGGTTTTTCCGACGGAATTCCGCTCAAGCTCTCTTGCATACACATGGTCACATCAAATTCCGACCGTCAAGAACGTGTGAGGTACAACACGTACGACGGGACAACACGTACGACGGGACAACGCGTACGATGTCTCGTACTTGCTTCAGAGCATGCGTCATTTTTGGTACGTCGGAACAGCATACAGACGAGCGGTTTTCCCGATAGGAATTTGTTCCGTCAGAAAAATATAGAACATGTTCTCTATCTAAGTCTGTCTGAATTTTCTACGTAAAAAAGCCTGATGGGGCATACACATGGTCGGAATATACGATGAAAAGCTCCTATCTGACTTTTTCTGTTGGAAATTCCGACCGTGTGTACGGGGCATAAGCATCCAATTCCTACTATTCAGCTTTATTCCTGATGTAGTGCACTCTCATTTGTGTTTGTCACACACTCTTTTTCACGTCTTGGGCAGATTATACTTCTGATCAGTATTCACTAATGCTCCAGTGGACTTGTCCAGTGCTGAAAATAGAAAAGCTTGCAATTCTGCATCTGCATCAGGGTCAGATTTTCATTCGTAGGGACAGAATTAGGGGTATTTTGCTACCATAGACAGCAGCTGATCAGCAAAGGCATTTGCTATCCCTTTAATATGCCGCAATACCACTGCACAAGTTGGTATGTATAAATATACACAATAAAAAAGTAAGTGACTAAGGTCTGGTATAAATGGGATTGGGACAGTTGTCTATCTGGGTGAACTAACTGGCCATTTGGAGACTGGTGATCTGTGCTAATAGGAAAATATTGCCCATTGAAAACTTTTGGGATATCCCATATACCCACGCATTTCTTGGGTCTAGCCTGCTTCTTCAGGATGTGGCTATCCAGAAATATACAGTACAACATGGTTTTCACCAATGTTCATCTCAAAGGACCCATTTAATGCGTATAAAATGGCACCTGCAGTGGCGCGTTTCCGGGTGTTTCTGTGCACTTTTATGTGTGTATATGTGTGTTTTTCTGCATTTTTTTTTTTTTATTTTAGAAAAAGGCATTCATTTCCTCTGACATATTGTTGTGGGTAAGAGGTGCGTTTTGATGCATTTTTGTGAATTTTTTGTGCAAAATTATGCAAACATATTGCATGAAATTGCACTGCTCTGAAACACAGAGAAACACAGCATTCTGGTGTGAACATGACACATGCTAAAACGCAGGTAACTGCACACTGTGTAAATGGGCTCTATGATACACGTGCATGTTCAAAATATAAAGTATAGAGATGAGACAGCGCTGCTTATATAATAGACCAAGATAATATAAAATGAAAATTGTGTACAGTATAAGTGCTCAAAAAAAATCCAATAATAATTTATAAGTTATATTTCTTCCACTAGCATGCAGGAAGATGTGACTTTTTTTTTGCTTCAAACAACCTCAATATTCATAGTGCTCCCTCCACCACATGCAATGCTCGCTTACCTCCTTGGTAGACCCTACAGGGGGTTGAAACACGCCTTGCACACAGTGCAACTCTCCCTTCAGGAATAATCCTCACTGGTCCTCAGCGATCTCTGTTGGACTCTCAAGGGGCAGGTAGTAACCTATATCAGATATAGATTACTTCCACTATGCTGCTTCAAACTTGAATCCACATTGGCTTTTATGCTGCCACTTCCAGCAACATCTCCTCTTTACTTCCTATAAAAAAAGATTTTTTCCCCAGAATTGTATATATCTATATACAGTTTTGTCACTCTCAAGTCGTGCAGCGGTCTGACCTGATGTTGTTGGGTGGTGTGTGCTTATAACAAAGTTATAAAAGGACTTTGGAACTCAAAATTTGAAACTTAGGATTTAGATCTCGAAACATGGATTTTGGAATTCGGAACTCAGAAATCGGAACTTCAGAATTTGAAACTTGGAAACTCAAAATTCAGAATTTGGAGTCTGGAACCCAGAAATTAGAATTTGTAATATAGAATTCAGAAATCAGAATTTGGAATTCTGAACTCGAAATTTGGAATTGAAAAGTCAAAATATGGAATTCGGAACTCAGATTTTGGAACTTGGAATTCAGAACTCAGACTTTGGAATTCAAAGTTTGGAAGTTGGAACTCAGAATTCGAAACTCGGAATTTAAAAGTTGGAACTTGGAATGTGGCTTTAGGAACTTGGAATTTAGAACTCCAAATTTGAAACTCAAAATTCAGGACTCAGAATTTTGAATTTAGAACTCAGAATTCTGAACTTGAAACTCACAATTTGGAGTTAGGAACTCTGGAATGTGGAATTTGAAATTCAGAACCCTATTGATTTCTCCCTATGTTTGGCCTTGTTGCACTTTTCTCTTCTACCACTAGGTGGCCGATAGGGATGAGCTTCGAGTTTGACTCGAACATGGTTCGACTCGAACATCGCCTGTTTGACCATTCGTCGAATTGCAAACGATATGGGCCGTTCTCGCCAAATTCGAGTTGTGCGTCACGGCCCATAATTCACTGTGGCATAGCAGTGCATTGCTGGCTGATGATTGGCCAAGCATGCACTATGACCCGCATGCTTGGCCAATCAAAGCGTGTACAGAGAGCCGTAATTGGCCAAAACAAGGGTGGCTTTGTCCAACTATGGCTCAGGGGGTTTAGTACACGCCCCACACTATATAAGGGCGCCTGCATGGCGGCCTTGTGTAGTGTGTTGCGGCGGAGAGAGATAGATAGACAGAGAGACAGTGTCATTTGATTTAAGTTAGATAGAGTAGGCAGGTCGAGTCAGTTAGCTGCACTTAGAGTGTATTGTGTATATATATGCATCATAGGTGTATATATATATATATATATATATATATATATATATATATATATTGTATTCAGTTTAGCTAGATCCGTTCCTGTTATTCTCTTCCTAATATACTGACAGGCAGGCAGGTGTTTTTACAGTATTTACAGTTAGTGTACTGTGTACCCTGCACAGTTGCACCTACAGTATAGCTACCTGAAGACAAGTGCTTGTGTTCTTCTTCTGATCCTATTAATAGCACAGGCAGGCTTTTGAAGTATTTACACTTAGTGTACTGTGTACCCTGCACAGTTGCACCTACAGTATAGCTACCTGAAGACAAGTGCTTGTGTTCTTCTTTTGATCCTAATAATAGCACAGGCAGGCTCTTGAAGTATTTACAGTTAATGTACTGTGTACCCTGCACAGTTGCACCTACAGTATAGCTACCTGAAGACAAGTGCTTGTGTGCTTCTTCTGATCCTATTAATAGCACAGGCAGGCTCTTGAAGTATTTACAGTTAGTGTACTGTGTACCCTGCACAGTTATACCTACAGTATAGCTACCTGAAGACAAGTGCTTGTGTGCTTCTTCTGATCCTATTAATAGCACAGGCAGGCTCTTGAAGTTTTTACAGTTAGTGTACTGTGTACCGTGCACAGTTGCACCTATAGCTACCTGAAGACAAGTGCTTGTGTGCTTCTTCTGATCCTATTAATAGCACAGGCAGGCTCTTGAATTATTTACAGTTAGTGTACTGTGTACCCTGCACAGTTGCACCTACAGTATAGCTACCTGAAGACAAGTGCTTGTGTGCTTCTTCTGATCCTATTAATAGCACAGGCAGGCTCTTGAATTATTTACAGTTAGTGTACTGTGTACCCTGCACAGTTGCACCTACAGTAGAGCTACCCGAAGACAAGTGCTTGTGTTCTTCTTCTGATCCTATTAATAGCACAGGCAGGCTCCTGAAGTATTTACAGTTAGTGTACTGTGTACCCTGCAAAGTTGCACCTACAGTATAGCTACCTGAAGACAAGTGCTGATGTTCTTCTTCTGATCCTATTAATAGCACAGGCAGGCTCTTGAAGTATTTACAGTTATGCCCCGTACACACGGTCGGATTTTCCGATGGAAAATGTCCGATCGGAGCGTGTTGTCAGAAATTCCGACCGTGTGTGGGCTCCATCGGACATTTTCCATCGGATTTTCCAACACACAAAGTTGGACAGCAGGAGATAAACAAAATCCGTTGTCGGAAATTCCGATCGTGTGTACACAAATCCGACGGACAAAGTGCCACGCATGCTCAGAATAAATAAAGAGATGAAAGCTATTGGCTACTGCCCCGTTTATAGTCCCGACGTACGTGTTTTACGTCACCGCGTTTAGAACAATCGGATTTTCCGACAACTTTGTGTGACCGTGTGTATGCAAGACAAGTTTGAGCCAACATCCGTCGGAAAAAATCCTAGGATTTTGTTGTCGGAATGTCCGAACAAAGTCCGACCGTGTGTATGGGGCATAAGTGTACTGTGTACCCTGCACAGTTGCACCTACAGTATAGCTACCTGAAGACAAGTGCTTGTGTTCTTCTTCTGATCCTATTAATAGTACAGGCAGGCTCTTGAAGTTTTTACAGTTAGTGTACTGTGTACCCGTCACAGCTGCACCTATAGCTACCTGAAGACAACTGCTGGTGTGCTTCTTCTGATCCTATTAATACCACAGGCAGGAATTCTGCTAGCTGCTGTATAATCAGTATATATATACATCCGAGTTTTGTGCAGCTACATCTCACTGCAGTGCAGGCCATTAGTATGTCTGGAAGGCCAACAAGGAGAGGCAGACAGTCACAAGCCAATAAAAGAGGGCAAGCAGGCTCTGTGTCTAGAGGCAACAGTGCTGGTCGTGGACACGGTGCATCCTCATCAGCACGTGGCCGTGGGACACGCTTGTCCTTTTTTTGGGCAGCTGGCCGTGTTGAGCCACAACATGCGGAAGACTTGGTAGAGTGGATGACCAAGCCGTCCTCATCCTCTCTCACCCAGGCTCAGGCTACGTTGTCTGGCAAAGCAGCTGCCAACGCGGCCTCTTCTCTCGGCTCAATGGCATCAGTCACTCCTTCCCTAGCCCCACCATGTCCTCCTGAGGAGTCCCCCGAACTGTTTGACCACAGTGTTGGGTATATGCTCCAGGAGGATGCCCAGCGTTTTGAAGGCTCCGATGATGGTACTCAGCTAGGGGAAGGCAGTAACTTGAGCCCAGACAGAGGGGGTGCCCAAGAAGGACAGCAATCTGACAGTCATGTTCCCCCAGCTGCAGCATACTGCCAGATTTGCTCCAGTGATGAGGAGGGAAGGGATGATGAGGTCACTGACTCCACGTGGGTGCCTGATAGGAGAGAGGAGGAGGAGGCACATCACCAACGAGGCAGGATGCCCTCCAGGGGCCAGCTTAAGGGCAGCACACTGACTGCATCACACCGCAGAGCTCCGCATGTGCGGGGCGCTGCTGTCTTTGAGAGTTATTCCAAAAGTTCTTTGGTGTGGGCCTTTTTTGAGACGAGTGCATCAGATCCCACCACTGCTATTTGCAACATATGTCTCAAGCGTATCTCGCATGGCCAAAACATCACCTGCTTGGGCACCACATGCTTGACCAGACATATATTGACCTGCCATGCAGTTCGTTGACAAGCGTACCTAAAAGACCCACACCAAAGAACAAAGAGGACATCTCCTTGCTCCTCATCACCTTCAGTCCTCTCTGAGACCTGCACTTAAAGCAATGAAGGTGTAGAATTAGGTGTGTCACAGCCAAGTACTTGCGGGCAATCTGCTATCAGTACACCAACATCAGATTGTATCAGGCAAATTTCTCTGCCCCAGCTGCTGCACTGCTGAAAGAAGTTCCCTCCTAGCCATCCACATGCCCAGCGGTTGAATGCTAGCTTGGCTAAATTGCTAGCACTTTAACTGCTGCCTTTTCAGTTGGTAGACTCTGCCCCCTTCCGTGAGTTTGTGGAATGTGCGGTTCCTCAGTAGCAGGTTCCCAAACGCCACTTTTTCTCACGGAAGGCGATTCCGGCTCTCGCCAGCATGTGGAAGGCAATGTCTTGGCCCCACTGGACAGGGCGGTCAGCGGTAAGGTGCATATTACCGCTGACTCATGGTCCAGCAAGCATGAACAGGGACATTACCTATCTTTCACGGCGCATTGGGTGACTCTTCTGGCAGCTGGGAAGGATGCAGGACAAGGTGCAGTAGGGTTGGAGGTTGTTCCACCACCACGCCTCCAAAATGCTACTACTGGTGATTCTGACACACCTCTCTCCTCCACCCCTCCTCTTCTTCTTCCTCCATGGCCTCTTCCTGTGCTTTGTCCTCGGAACCAGCGGTCCTCTGTAGGCATTCAAGCAGCTACGCAAGTACGCAGGCCAAAAAATGGCATGCGGTGCTTGAGCTGGTGTGCTTGGGGGACAGGAGCCACACTGGGGCAGAGATTCTGTCAGCTCTGCAGGGGCAGGCTCAGAGGTGGTTGACGCCACGCCAGCTTCAGCCAGGAATGTTGGTTTGCGACAATGGCACCAATCTCCTCTCTGCCCTCCGCCAGGGACAACTGACCCATGTGGCCTGTTTGGCTCACGTCCTTAACTTGGTGGTACAGTGGTTCTTGGGCAGGTACCTGGGCTTACAGGATGTCCTGAGGCAGGCCAGGAAAGTCTGTGTGCATTTCCGCCGGTCATATAATGCCAGTGCTCGGCTGGCTGACCTCCAAAAGGAATTTAAGCTGCCCAAGAACTGCCTAATCTGTGACTTGCCCACCAGGTGGAACTCAACGATGGCCATGCCGCAGCGGCTGCACACGCAGCAGAGGGCCATCAATGAATACCCGTGCAACTGTGGCACCAGGACAGGGTCAGGAGAGCTTGTTTTTTTCCCCACGCCAGTGAGCCATGATCAGGGATACATGCACTGTCCTGTCACCATTTGAGGAGGCCACGAGGATGGTGAGCAGTGACAGTGCATGCATCAGTGACACCATCCCCCTTGTCCACCTGTTGGAGCACACGCTGCGTGGAATAATGGACAGGGCACTTGAGGCAGAACAGAGGCAGGAAGAGGAGGACTTCCTTACCTCTCAAGGCCCCCTTTATCCAGACAGTGTTTCTGCGTGCCCCCCGATCACACAGGAAGAGGACAAGGAGGAGGAGGAGGATTGTGTCAGCATGGAGGTGGAGCCTGGCACTCAGCATCAGCAGCAGTCTTCAAGGGATCATTTACAGTCCCAAGAAACCCATGGACTTGTACGTGGCTGGGAGAGGGGGCTGCGGATCATGTCGTCCTTAGGGACCCAGAGGACTCCCGACCAAATGCCTCAGCAAACCTACGCTGCATGGCCTCCCTGATCCTGCAAAGCCTGCGGAAGGATTCTCGTATTCGTGGTATCCAAGAGAGGGGTCGTTACTGGCTGGCAACCCTCCTTGATCCACGTTACAAGGGTAAGGTTGCGGACCTTATCTTGCCGTTGCAGAGGGAGCAGAGGATAAAACATCTTCGGGAGGCCTTGCAGAAAGGTCTGTGCAATGCGTTCCCAGAGACTGGGAGGTTACAAACTCCTGTTCCTGGACAACGTGTTGCTGAGGCTTCGGTCAGTCAAAGAAGGAGCGGTGGAGAAGGTGGCCGTCTGACCGATGCGTTCAGACAATTTTTTAGTCCGCAGCTCCAAGCTATGATCGGTTCCAGCAACCATCGCCAGCGTCTGTTTTACATGGTGCAGGAATACCTAGGAGCAAGATCTGACTTGGACACCTTTCCCCCCGAAAATCCTCTGGGTTACTGGGTCTTGAGGATGGATCACTGGCCAGAGCTTGCACAGTATGCAATTGAGCTACTGGCCTGTCCTGCAACCAGCGTTCTTTCGGAACGGACATTCAGTGCTGCTGGAGGCTTTGTAACCGACCACAGGGTCCACCGACTCGGTCGATCGACTGACCTTCATAAAAATGAATCAGTCTTGGATCACCACCAGATACCAAGCACCTGATGCTGATGTAACCGAATAATTTTTTTTTGAAATGTCATATCCCTTCAAGACTGCCTATGCTGATGCTGAGTGACTATCCTGTTATGCTGAGTGACTATCCTCTTCCTCCTCAATGATCATGCTGATAGCTTGTAAGAATATTTTTGGTTCTGGGTGCCGCCACCAGTGGCTAAGGCCCAATTTTTCAGCCCCTTTTTAACAGGAGCTTGTAATTACAATTTTTGAGGCAATATTTTGCAGGAGGGTTCATTACTGCGCTCCAACTAGATTATCTGAGAGGGGTTGCAGTGTTTTGGCGCCAGCACCAGTGCCTAAGGCCCAATTTTTCAGCCCCTGTTTAACAGGGGCGTGTAACTAAAATTTTTGATGCAATAATTTGCAGCAGGGCTCGTTCCTGTGCTCCAACTAGAGTATCTGTGATGGGTTGCAGTGTTGTGGCACCAGCACCAGTGCCTAAGGCCCAATTTTTCAGCCCCTGTTTAACAGGGGCGTGTAACTCCAATTTTTGATGCAATACTTTGCAGCGGGGCTCGTTCCTGCGCTCCAACTAGAGTATCTGTGAGGGGTTGCAGTGTTGTGGCACCAGCAACAGTGCCTAAGGCCCAATTTTTCTGCCCCTGTTTAACAGGGGCATGTAATACCAATTCTTGATCTAATATTTCACAGCAGGGCCCATTCCAGCGCCCACCAAGAGTAACTATGAGGACTTACAGTGTTGTGGCAACACCACCAAAGACCCAATTTTTCTGCCCCTGTTCAACAGGTGCATGTAATTACAATTCTTGATCTAATATTTCACAGCAGGACCCATTCCTGCGCCCACCAAGAGTAACTGTGAGGGCTTACAGTATTGTGGCAACACCAACATCTAAGGCCCAAATTTTTGAAGAGTATATAGGGCAGGACCCTACTTTCAAACATCCAACTTACAAACGACTCCTACTTGCAAACGGAAGGAGACAACAGGAAGTGAGATGAAATCTACCCTTAGGAAGGGAAATTCTCTCCTGTAAGAGTTAATATGGGAAAAACGTGTCTCCTCTCCACTGATGCTTTATCACCAATCCTTGTTTCACTAAAAACCCCAAATTTTCAAAAAACATTTGTCATTGGGACAGAAAGTGAGGTGAAATCTTCTGAAGAGGTGCACAGACAGCAAAACAAATGTTATAGGGGTAATAACCCTTCCCTATGTTTTCCAAAAAGCTTAAAATTGATTTTTTGGCTGGAGCTACACTTTAAATATGTACCAGTTCCAAATTACAAACAGATTCTACTTAACAACAAACCTACAGTCCCTGTCTTGTTTGCACCGCCTGTATACTGCTGTTCAGAGTATATAGGGCCTGGGGGCCCCACGCCTTTCCTTTTTTTAATTTGGGTGCGAGGTTCCCCTTAATATCCATACACGACCCAAATGGCCTGGTAGTGGACTGGGGGGGGGTACCCATGCCGTTTGTCTCACTGATTTTCATTCATATTGCCAGGACCCGACATTACATTAAAGCCGCAAGCAGTTTTAAATGACTTTTATTCCTTTAAAAATGTAATTTTGTGCAGGGACTGTTCTAAGCATGGGAAACACGCGCCACTTTTACTATAGACACCCCCCAGGTACGATATTTAAAGGAATATTTACTTTTTTTTTTCAATTTAAGCATCATTAAAATCACTGCTCCCGAAAAAACGGCCGTTTTCAAAACGTTTTTTGCATTGATACATGTCCCCTGGGGCAGGACCCGGGTCCCCAAACCCTTTTTAGGACAATACCATTTAAAAAATGGGCCCTTTTGATTTCGAACGTTCGAGTCCCATAGACTTCAATGGGGTTCTAAAGTTTGCGCAAATTTTCGGTCCGTTCACAGGTTCTGGTGCGAACCGAACCGGGGGGTGTTCGATTCATCTCTAATGGCTGGGTACTTGGTGGTACTAGGTATGAGAAGGGCAACACAAGGTCAGATTATAGGTATATGGAGCATCTCAGCCAACGGGCAGGGGTTTTCTTGAATCCTTTGGCCTGCTGGGAGAGCCTATATATTCAGGTGGAGTCAGATGATCTGTGCTCTGTGCCACCTGGGCGGCTGTCTGAGTGGACATTTGTTGTACTGCCCGAGCTGCTAGGCTGGAGATGGGGCCTTTCTCGCGGGCACATCTGGATGCTAGGCTGTCTGAGGGCCTATCCAGAAGCAATAGAGCAGCGCAGGTTTGGGACTGCGGCTTGCAGTCCAACCAAAAGTGACAGTTCTTCCAGCCAGAGAACCTGTTGTGGTCAGAGGTAGAGGGGAAGCTGTCGCCAGTAAGGGACTATCCACCTAATTACCAGGGACCACAGTGAGTAACTGAAGCAAGTACCAGGGCAGAATTCTCATCAACCGGGGACAATAAAGAATTGGGAACATTCAGTGGGTATCAAGCCAGGGACCCAGCCAGCGGAGGTGACTCTTGCAGAGCAGCCTTGTGTGTCAAGCCAGGGACCGAGCAGGCCAGTGGGGTGAAGCTTGAGAGGTATCTTGAGTGCCAAGCTAGGGACCCAGCAGAGAGGCAGGGGTGACGCTTGAGGAAGATACCACCGTGAAGACTGGAGGAGCTCAAGGGATTTAGTGACAGTGAATCAGTGGGTCTAGTGAGAGACCGGGAGCTCAGTGGGCTGAAGAACTACAAGGAGTGATTGTAGTGAAAGTGAAAGAACTGCTTATGCTTTGTGTTAAGAACTGTTAAAGACTGTTACCATAGGAGACAGCATTCCTGCACATGCAGATGTGGCGTCTTACTGGGTGCCTTTCCCTGTATGGCTGTCCTCCTATTGAAGTCTCAGAGTCTGCCAATTAATCTTGCAAATACCTAAGGGTTTCCTGGCCCTAACCCTCTCTCCTCCAAAAAAGTTTGTTAAGAGAAATAAACTTTCTTTTGTATTCAAGAAGTGCCTGGCGCCCAATAAGTTTAACTACTCTGCACCCACCATACCTCACAACCCACTACATACAGAATGATGTCAGCTCTCCCTGGCCCTGGAGGTTCTCATTAGATCAAATGAGGCCTGGGACTTTGCTACATAGGAATCATGATTTGTTAATCTGAACAATAGCTGCATTTGTTTTCAGGCAGGTTGTGCCTGCATAAGGTCAAAGGCATAACCAGGAGATTGCAAAGCTAATGAGTTGTTTTTTACAGAATGCCAAATTTTTATGAAATTGAAATATTTAAAACAAGTACAGGTTAAGAGCCCATTTACACCCTGGTGTCCTGGAGGTTTGCATTAAAATAAATAAATATCAAAAGTGCTCACATGAACTGTAGCTCAGTCCACTACGCTGAACCAACAACTGATATTGTAGACATTCCTCCAACTCACATTGGACTACATGAGTCTTCCCCCAGTTCTTCCTCTGCACATGTACTGGCACAGAAAATCCATGCTTAATTTTCTGCACAGCAAATATGCCATTCGTCTCACCAACATTTACACTATGTAAATGACAGGCCTGAGTAATACCTTGTGCCACATCTGCATGCTTTCTCAACATGTGTACTTTCAAGTTTTTCCTGAGAAGACGAAGGCTACACTGAGGGTATTTCACAAATTTCCCATATACTTCAACTGTGGCCGGTACAGTTGGCAGGGTACATGTGTGTTCTAGCAAAGATGTGGAGGACAGTGGACTTGACACTGGACAGGATGCAGCAGATGGTGGCATCAGCACTAGAGAGGGTGCTACGTGTGGTGGTATCGGCACTGGAGAGGGTGCTGCGGGTGGTGGTATCGGCACTGGAGCGGGTGCTGTGGGTGGTGGTATCGGCACTGGAGAGGGTGCTGCGGCTGTTGGAATTGGCACTGGAGAGGGTGCTCCGGCTGATGGTATCGGCACTGGAGAGGGTGTTGTGGCTGGTGGTATTGGCACCGGAGAGGGTGCTCCGGCTGATGGTATCGGCACTGGAGGGGTTGCTGCGGGTGGTGGTATCAGCACTGGAGAGGGTGCAGTGGATAATGGGATCGGCACTGGAGAGGATGCAGTAGATGATGGGATCGGCACTGGAGAGGGTGCAGTGAAAGATGGGATCGGCACTGGAGAGGATGCAGTGGATGATGGGATCAGCACTGGAGAGGGGGCAGTGGATGATGGGATCGGCACTGGAGAGGGTGCAGTGGATGATGGGATCGGCACTGGAGAGGGTGCAGTGGATGATGGGATCGGCACTGGAGAGGGTGCAGTGGATGATGGGATCAGCACTGGAGAGGGTGCAGTGGATGATGGGATCAGCACTGGAGAGGGTGCAGTGGATGATGGGATCAGCACTGGAGAGGGTGCACTGGATAATGGGATCTGCACTGGGGAGGGTGCAGTGGATGATGGGAACGGTACTAGAGAGGGTGTAGTGGATGATGGGATCGGCACTGGAGAGGGGGCTGTGGGTGATGGTATCGGCACTGGAGAGGGTGCAGTGGGTGATGGGATCAGCACTGGAGAGGGTGCAGCTGGCCAGCACTGGAGAGGGTGCAGTGGATGATGGGATCGGCACTGGAGAGGGTGCTGTGGGTGGTGGTATCGGCACTGGAGAGGGTGCAGTGGGTGGTGGTATCGGCACTGGAGAGGGTGCAGTGGATGGTGGGATCGACACTGGAGAGGGTGCAGTGGGTGGTGGGATTGGCACTGGAGGGGGTGCAGCGGATGATGGGATTGGCACTGGAGAGGGTGCAGCGGATGATGGGATCGGCACTGGAGAGGGTGCAGCGGATAATGGAATCGGCACTGGAGAGGGTGCAGGGGGTGGCGATTTTGGCACTGCAGAAACTTCACAGAACAATGAATGTCTTTCCATATCCACGTATAATTGTTCTTTTACAAAGGTGACAGTGATAATGTCCCACTGGCCTGCACGGAAGGCTGCACAGGATTTTGTCCGTAATAGAATTAACATATTAATAAACAGATAATATAAGCAACTCATACAACTTTCTCAGTGTGCACATTTTGTAGACTTAAACCTTAAAATCTACCTATCTCTTGTAAAAAAAAAAAAAAAAACCTTTCTGTTTCATACATTTTGTTCTAAATATATTCTGCTACATGTTTTTGATACAAAAAAATCCCAATAAGTGTATATTGATTGATTTGCTTGAAAGTTATAGCGCCTACAAACTATGGGATATGTACTGGAATTTGTATTTGCTTTATTTTACAAATGGCGGAGATAAACGACTTATGGCGGGACTGTGATAGTGCGGTCTGACACTAACTGCCGCTGGGGGGAACTGACATCACCGGTGACACTAATACAGTGACCAGTGCTAGAAATATGACACTGGCTGGGAAGGGGTTAACATCTGGGGGTGATGAAGGGGTTAAATATGTTCCTTAACTAGGTGTAATGTGTGCACAGTGTGCTGCTTTATACTAATAATCTCTCAATTTCTCACTCCCTCTGTACATTTCAACACAGAGCTCTGGGCTGTGATTGGACACAGCTGATCAGCTGGTCCCAGGTGTGAATTATTGGCCGGGACGCTGTGTACAATCACAGTGGGAGCCGGGTGGGGTGAATACACGCGCCCTAAACCTGGCTGTATGCAGAGATGTAACAGAACATCGCTTTGCCTACAGCACTCCCCGTCCTCAGTACAATGGGGCCAGACGGTCAGTAAGTGGATAATATTTGCACCAGAACAGATATGATTTTCAAGAAGATGGAGGTTTAAAGCCGACATATCATTGAACTGTAAAACATTTTTTTGCATGGAGATCAGTGTGTGTCTTAATCTTGGCCCTGTTAGTTGGCATGAAGGTGGGCAAATAAGGACAATGAGATTGTGATTAGATATACGGATTGTATTCTTCTTCCAACATAAACATGAGCTTCCATCATCACCCAAAATGTAAATTGCTAAACAATAAAAACATGCTTTTACAAGGAGAGCACTTTAACAGAAAATACAAACCCCCCCCAAAATATCTTGTATTTCTGCAAATCCCATTGTTAGTAAGGATGAACTCCGGCGTGTTCGCATGGCGCACGTGTCGAGCCCGCCAGGAAGTCGGCACGGGGCAGCGCTAATCACAAGCAGTGAGACATTTCCCAATGTGCGGCTGCAGAGATCGGGAAATGTCTCACTGCCTGTGATTAGCGCTGCGCCGACTTCCTGGCGGGCTCGGCACGTGCGCCATGCGAACACGCCGGGGCTCATCCTTCATTGTTAGTAACAACAGAATGTGGCTCAGTGTGTGATGCAGACTGCAGTCACTGGAGCTCCACTCTACACAGAAATCATGTACAGGAATCATGTAGCCCTAGCTGCAGAGATTTACAATAAAGTTCAGTAAAAAAAAAAAAAAAGAAAAGAAAAAGAAAAGTGAAGTGGAGGCCACGTGCTTCCTGTCATCAGTGGAGCTCCACTCTGCAGCCAAACCCCTCTCCCAAGTAACTACTTCCGGGTGTCTGGGAGGTCGGGTGTATGGGGAAAGTAGAGCGGAGTGGATAATGAAGAGCTCGGAGTGGGTGGTGCTGCTGCTCCTGTGTGTAGTGAGGCTGTCACAGGGTGAGACGGAGGATGATAGATACCCTGCACAAGTCATAGTGTCTGGAAAGACAAATATTGTGTAGAGATAACGGGCAGTGCACTGTGCTTTACACAACGTACCTTTCCTAGGAGCTGTATGCTTGGTTATACTATGGTGGGAAGGGGAGGACAAAGATTGACCCATAGAAATGGGCTCATGTTATATGCCAGCTTATTAAGTGTTTCCCTGATACAGTAAGAAAAGGTAGGTAGTCAGCTAGTTACCTGGTGGTTCAAGAGCCCTTGGCATGTGCCACAATGTTGGTGCAAATCTTTGTCATCATGTTACAACCGTTATATGGTGATTTCACCTTTACCAAAAAAACTGCCTGTGCCAATAAGGAGCGTCTATAGATACAAATCAAAGTTAAAGTGATTGCACATGATCATTTTTTATTTAAAAAAAAACCAAACATATCATACTTACCTCCACTGTGCAGCTCGTTTTGCACAGAGTGGCCCCGAACATCCTCTTCTGGAGTCCCCCGGCGGCTCTCTCGGCTCCTCCCCGCATCAGATAACCCCCTAGGAGAAGCGCTCTCCTGGGGGGGTTACCTTGCGGGCGCGCTCCCGAGTCCAGCATCCATAGACACGAATGCAGGACTCGGCCCCGGCGTCATTGGATTTGATTGACAGCAGCAGGAGCCAATGGCTGCACTGCTATCAATCTATCCAATCAAGAGTCGGGGCCCAGTGGAGAGAGGGAGAGCGCATCCCCTCCAAGGAGATGAAGGAGCTCAGGTAAGTAAAACGGGGGGGCTGGTGACTGTCAGGTGTTTTTTTTTTACCTTAATGCATAGGATGCATTAAGGTGAAAAAACAAGAGGGTTTACAACCCCTTTAAATAACGTCCTTGCTACAGGAGCCATTTACGTACCTTCCGAAGTCTGACTGAATAACTACCAGATAAGGCATCACTCCATCCTCCTTGTTACTAGACCGGTCCCGACTAATTCAGACCCTCTCATTATGCCTTCTCTCCCCTGCCAGTACCTCTAGGCTCAGTGACGCTGCAGCAGGGGCCATAGTGGACCACACATCTCGCTCCTGTGATGGTAGAGAAAAGGAGTAACTACTGGGAATCTCTTAGCAACATCCTAGCAACAAGGCAGGACAGGATAATGCCATCTCTGGGTGTTTTTCGGCCAGGCTTCAGGAGGAACTTAACCACTTGCTGACCAGGCTTTTTTTGGCACTTTTTGTTTAAATGAGTATCTTTTGCTAGAAATTTACTCATAACCCCCAAACATTATACTTTTTTTTTTTTTTTTTTTTGCAGAGACCCTAGGGAATAAAATGGCAATTGGTGCTTTTGATATCGTGTGACATAAAAAAATAGCAATTTTTTTTTGAAAAAAATACACTTTAATATATTTAAAAAAAAACACAATAGCTACCCTACGCTTTAAACTTGCACGCACTCCTGAAATGGCGACAAGCTACAGTAAAATCTCCATGGGCGACGATTTAACCACTTGCTGACCATTGCACGCTGATATATGTCGGCACAATGGCAGCTGTGGGCTGATGGGTGTACCTGTATGTCCCCTTTAATTGGTGGGGCTAGCAGGCACGTGTGCCCGTCGCGTACAGCGTGACCACCCCCGCGGTACCCGTGGACTTGATGTCCGCTGGTGTCCTGGAGATCGTGCCATGGAAACGCTGAACGGGGAGATGCCGATTTAAACAAGGCATTTCCCCGTTCTGCCTAGTGACATGAGAGGGATCTGCTGCTCCCTGTCATCAGGAGTAGTGATCTCTGTCATGTCAGTGGTAGCCCATCCCACAGTTAGAATCACTCCCTAGGACACACTTAACCCCTTCCCTGCCAGTGTAATTTACACAGTAATCAGTGCATTTTTATAGCACTGATCGCTGTATAAATGACAATGGTCCCAAAATAGTGTCAAATGTGTCCGCCATAATGTCGCAGTCCCGATAAAAATCTCAGATCGCCGCCATTACTATTAATGATAGAAATGCCATAAAACTATCCCCTATTTTGTAGAAGCTATAACTTTTGCGCAAACCAATTAATATACGCTTATTTTTTATTTTATTTTTACCAAAAATATGTAGAAGAATACATATCGGCCTAAACTGAGGAAAAAATTCATTTTTTATATATTTTTGGGGGATATTTATTATAGTAAAAAGTATTGCTTTTTTTTTCAAAATTGTCGCTCTTTTTTTATTTATAGCGCAAAAAAATAAAAACCGCAGAGGTAATCTAATACCACCAAAAAAAAGCTCTATTTGTGGGAAAAAAAGGATGTCAATTTTGTTTGGGTGTAACGTCGCACAACCGCGTAATTGTCAGTTAAAGCGACGCAGTGCCGTATCGCAAAAAGTGCTCTGGTCAGGAAGGGGTAAAATCTCCCGGGGCTGAAGCAGTTAAACACCTTTACAGGTTACATGCTTAGAGTTACAGAGGAGGTCTAGCACTGTAATTATTGCTCTAATGTTTGCAGCGATACCTCACGTGTGGTTTGAATACCGTTTACATATGCGTGTGTGTCTTGCATATGCGTGTGTGCCTTGCGGGTAAGCGTTCATATTACTAGAAATGTAAACATCCCTTGTAAAAGAAATAAGCATGACAGGTCCTTTTTATGAACAGATCTGGGGTCATAGAGACCCCAAATCTCTTCTTTGCCTTTTTTTAAAAGCAAAAAAATATATATTTTCTTCCAGCCTGGATCGGAAGTGATGTCATGTCACTGTCACTCCAGTCCTCCAAGGCCATAGAGTCGATCAAAGAGTGTTAAATCTTTGGGAGCAGCCAGCCGCACCGCTGGATTGATTCTCGGGCAAACCAGTGTAAGCCGTAAGCCCGAGAACTACTGGCAGGAGTCCGCTCCTGCCGCTTTGGAAACTGTTCCAGTGGCTCATGAACCGCTCGGACTGGTTTCCTGAAAAAGCCAGCCACCTGCTGAAAAAAAATGGTACCGGGGTCATAGCTGATATATCTTCAGCCATAGTCCCGGTAAACCACTTGCATACCGCAACGTATATATATATATATATATATACCTATTGCGGCCGGCAAGTGGTAAATGGCCTACACCTATGGAAAGGGTAATATTTAACTTTGGTCAGAGCTGCACAGTTTGTTTTGATCTATAGGTGCCCCTCACCTGTTTAAGCAGTTTACTGGTAAAGGCAAACCCTTTAAACAGATCCTGCCATGTAGTAAAAGTCCTACAGGAAAGCACGTACCTCTAAAAGACTGAGAACGTACACTTTCTGCTGCCTGTGACGCTCAGCGACACCCTGTTGTAGGGAAATGGTCCCAAAAAATAAAAACCGCAGAGATAATCAAATACCACCAAAAGAAAGCTCTATTTTGTGGGTAAAAAGGACATCAAATTTGTTTGGGTACAACGTCGCACGACCGCGCAATTGTCAGTTAAGGCGACGTAGTGCCGTATCGACAAAAAATGGCCTGGTCATTGAGCAGCCAAATCTTCCGGGGCTGAAGTGGTTAAGGTAAAAAAAGGTCTGCATAGCAATTCTAGCAATTTAGGCTTGTCCCTGATCACCATTTTTATCACATTCATTAGTTGCACATGTTTATCTTAACACCTAGTGGCATTTCACACCACATTAATGATATGGGTCTGTTGCTTGTTTATTTTATATAGGTAGCGCCATATTACTCTTAATTTTATTTTTAGTCTGCCTTTAGAGCCACTTTAATAGGAGGAGAAAGCAGAGAGAGAAGCTGATCACTTTGAAACTTCTGCTTCACCATCCAGTCATAGGTAGCTGGGACATGACAGCCTGGGCTCAGAGGAGATGGGTTCAATGATACTGGCTGTCATTCAACCCAGAAGACTGAGGATATCTAGTGGTGGTAAAAAAAGAAGCACTGTGAGCCATAGCTCCAGTCTAAAGGTGAATATTGCCGCAAAAATTGCTTGTCATTTGATTTTTAATGGCTACTCTTAAGTTCCACCTTCAGCTCTTAATATCCATAGGTAGAATTAACATATTGATTTTATTGCTGACAAACTCAAAGGAACCTGTATATGATTGGTACTAATATCCCGAGGATCTTAATGTTTTAATCTGTCAATGCGTCGAACTTTGAAAAGTTGTTGTTTTTTGGGGCTGTTTATATGATTTGCCATTGCAGGACAGGAACAACATGATTCAATGGTTAAACTTGATGGAGGAAAGTTCAAGATGGGAACAAATGCTCCTGATAGTAAAGATGGAGAGGGCCCGGCCAAGCAAGTCACGGTGAATCCATTTGCTATTGACAAATATCCAGTCACCAACAAGAATTTCAGGTTAGTTTATCAATTTTTTTGATTTCAGGTTCTCTTATATTTAAAGTTTTTAAGGTGTTGCCTTTGTTGAAGGCTTGTCAAAAATGCCATGTGGATTATGGATTGTTTATGCAACACAGTAGGCTCAAAAAGTAGGTATAAACTGAATTTAGTGATTAAAATTATTCCTGCACACTCGTGTAGCAGTCTGACTGTGTTTGGACAGAAAACACACAGTAGTAGACTGGTATGCTGTCATAGGGTTGGATTGGAAAGTCTTTGGATGATTTCTGATAGACCATGTTAAAGGATAAGTTTACTTTTGGAACATGTTACATGTTCCACCAGTTTTTAGGGTAGAACATGTAACATGTTGCAGAATCTGCAGCCTCTCCCCCTGTTTCCCTTCCCTTGTGACAACAGGTGGGGATTTTTCTCTCACATCTGCTGTCACTAGTTAAAAACAGCGCTGCCATGCAGGGCTCCACCCATACGACTGTGTCATTTATTCACAGTACCCTGTGAATAATTGCCTACAAGCACTGTCAGCCATTGTGGCGGATGGCTTGCCGTTTTCAATGAGCTGTGAGGGCATTGGTGAACATCCTCGTAGTCCATTGATATTCCTGCTCACAGGTCCTTGCCTGCCTGTACAAGGTATGAGCAGACAGTCTGCAGGAGCTGGACATTGCACCATGCTTATGTATAGATTAAGATTTATGATAACTTTTTTTTTTATCCCTTTTGTTTGGCCTTCTGACAGGTACATATAGTACAACTCTGACAGCCAGTCATTTTTCTAAACAGAGTCCAGTTTTATGCTAACAAATTAATCTTTTTCTTACATAAGCAAATTACACTGTTTACATGATGAGGCATATTTTAATGTACAAACCATCCTGGCTAATATTTGAAGTGCCATTCCTCTGTTCTGTGTGCAGAAATGACAATCATACTCGTTCTCCATATTTGACAGTATATATTACCATATATTTACCATATACCATTACCATATATTTGACAGTTCAACTTTTTACATCAGCCTCAACACTGCAGGAAAACTGCAGCCAACACTTGTATTCTATTGCAAAGTTTAATCAAAAGGCTACCTGTATTAGTCAGAACTTTTTTGAAAATGTTTTGTTACAAAATATTTAAATCAGCTGTTTTAAAGTTTTAAAAGTAAAAGTCCTATCTAAGGCCCCATTTACATTTGCGATTAGGACTGGCTAGTGGATTCCTCCAAATGGAATCACAGGTGTGCGCAAACAGTTGCAGCCATTCAGTCTATACAAATTAATGATAAACTTAGGGAAAACACATCTTTCCATCTACAATTGCACTTGGAGCGATTACCTGCAGGTAGGGAAAAATTATTGTTCACGGATACAAACTGTGTCCAGGGGTGATCATGTGTCGCCAACCGCAGCTGATCGCTCCAACTGCAGCCATGTGTGTATAGACGTTGCTGCTGTCAGCCTGTCATTCATTTCTACAGGTTGAATGACAGCAGTTGTGTACTAAAAATAAAACAATGTGAGGACCTCTGCGCTACTAAAAAGTGAAAATGTGTGTGGTACTGCAAAATCTAATGGTGTTCACAGATCAACCAATGAAAAATATAGAAAATAAAGTGATTTCGCGCAAAACAATATACAGATGGCAATGCTTACAACAAACAAAACAAAATAAATACACGTGAAAAAATAGGGTCACAATACTAAATAGCCACATGTAATGCTCTAAACTGAAAATCAGTGAAATCATGTGAAAACGTGAAAGTGATACTAAACAGTGTCAAAAAAATAATTATTGTAGGTAGTAAAAGGTGTTGAAAATCACAAGTGAAAAGTAATAGAAGAGATCAATCAATAAAAGAGTCCAAAAAATAATTTCAGCATAAATGTTGATGAATCTTCTTCATAAAAGTGGTAGGTGTTATGCGCAATGGTGGATGGTACAGAAATGTGCTCACAGAGCCCTTACCTCAACAGGTATGGGTAAATGCCTTAATAATCAGGATAGTAGATGGCAGTAGAGACCGATGGATGTCGCCGGCAGATGGATGTCACTTGTAGGGCCGGGTCAGGCTTGCCTCAAGGTCCGGGAGTGCATATGGAAAGGAAAAGAAAAGGAAGGCCTCCAATCGTGTAGTAGTGAAAAAAAAAATCCAGTTTATTATCTAAGAAGGCTGTACAGGGCGTTAGAAATAGCACAGCACAGCCACAGAAGGCGTACCGCCGCCACCTATTACAAAACTTCCGGTCCGCAACAACATCAACCGGGTCAAGGGTGATGTCTTCCGGTTGCGTTGGCTAACGTGTGTCCTACGCGTTACGTCACGAACCCTCGTGACTTCCTCAGGGTCCGGCGCTCCTGGCCCTTCCCTCCTGCCGATTGCCTCCACAGCAAGCAGCTTGCCATGGGGGAAGCTGAGCCTCCTGATTGGCGAATGGTGTCTTGGCCAATCAGGAGTGAAAGTCCCGGACATCTGAGGCACTCGTGCAACATCTCTGGATCGAGATGGGGCTCAGGTGAGTATTGGGGGGCTGCTGCACAAAGGTTTTTTGATCTTGATGCATAAAATGCATTAAGATATAAAAAAACAACTTCTGCCGTTAGAACCACTTTGATTCTTTTTTTCCAGGGAATATGTACGAGCAACAAAATATAAGTCAGAAGCAGAATCATTTGGATGGAGTTTTGTCTTCGAAGATTTTGTGACAGAGGAACTAAAGAAAAAAGTTACTCAGAAGTTGCAGGTATTTTTTGCATGTTTTGGACCCATTAGTATATTTAAAATGTTTGAAAACAAGAATAAAATCTAATAGCACTCTCATGAACCCTTTATCATAAATAACCAATTCACCACTATTAAAAACAACAAATCTGTTAGTAAAATATTAGTCAGCTCAAGGCACGTCCACATACAACTGCACACAATTAACAATATTAATATTAATCCTCTAATCAGCCAAAGCTATTACAAAGTTAAACCAAGACTAATCCTCCTTTGCAAAATTGCAAGATGAATAATACCATTACCTCTGACCTCAATCGGTCACCATAGCAGTTATTTTAAACATCACTGTTATTACAATTAAAATTCCAGCAAATACCTCAAGCAGATAGAAATGCTGAGATTGGACTATGTGATACCTAATGTTGAACATAGATTTTGTTGAAACGTGCTGAAAGCCCATCCTAGATATTCCAAAATACTTTGAATACTGAAGTTGGAAGACTAAATCAGTAGGAGTGGTCCCTAAGGCCTGATTCACACCTATGCATTTTTAGTGCTTTTTGCAGATTCGCACTACAGTCTATTTAACATGGTTTCCTATGGAACCACGTTCTGTAGTGCAAATCAGCAAAATGCACTAAAAAGACATAGGTGTGAATCAGGCCTGAATGCTAAGGTTGTCCAATAAAACTTAGAGGAGTAGGAGATCTAGGAGATGCTCTCCATAAACTAGCAAGGTTGGCTTTGCAAAACTAGCAAATTCATGTGAATTTAAAGGCGGTACAAAAGCAGGTTTGACAAAACAACCATTTCCTGCCATGACAGCTTATGGCTCATAGAACCCATAGGCATAATATGTTCACCTGTGTCAAGCTGAAAATGGCTGGATAGGATGACTGTCATCTAAAGTCTATGGCTAGCTAAGTTAATAGTTTAATCAGCTGACTGGCAGTAATGTATCCAATACATCATGGCTATTTTAGGTAGTTGATAACTTGTTTTGACCCTTACTATAACACTTAGTTGGCTATTTGTTAAAGTGGTTCTCTAGAACTACAGAAGGAAAGGTAACACCCCTGTTTTGCTTCCCTCTTCCTTGTACTCTACACTGGCCCTAGACTGTCTAAAACCCTGATGTTGTCATGCCTGCTAGACCAATCCGAGAGGCCTTTCTATGATTTCTATGTTTAAAAGCATGATTGCACCTAGAAGCACAGTTCTGAATTCAGGATTGAGGACATAAGGTACAAGAGATGCAAAGGTTACAAAAATGACCTAGTGTGTTGCAAGCATTAGTCTTGTCCAGTCTTTCTATGTCTGCTCCTGAATGTACTGCTGTAAACCTAAATTTTAAATTAAACTGTTCATTTTGTAAGCTTTTGCTGTCTATAGAATTTTAGTTTAAAATGCTGCTGCTTTTTAGTTATAAAGATTTGCTTATTTATCATTATCCAGCATATAGTCCATACATGTAGTAGAACTAATTCTATGGTGACTGGTTCTGTTTTAGTTGCTCTCCCTAAAGAGGGTTTTTAACTATTAGTTACATAGTAGGTGAGGTTGAAAAAGACATAAGTCCAACCTATATGTGTGATTATATGTCAGTAATACATTGTATATCCCTGTATGTTGTGGTCGTTCAGGTGCTTATCTAATTTTTTTTTTTTAAACTATCAATGCTCCCCGCTGATACCACCACCTGTGGAAGGGAATTCCACATCCTTGCCACTTTTCAGTAAAGAACCCTCTATGTAGTTTAAGGTTAAACCTCTTTTCTTCTAATTTTAATGAGTGGTCACGAGTTTTGTTAAACTCTTTTTCAAAAAAAATGTTATCCCTATTGTGGGGTCACCAGTATGGTATTTGTAAATTGAAATCCTATCCCCTTTCAAGCGTCTCTTCTCCAAAGAGAATAAGTTCAGTGCTTGTAATCTTTCCTCATATCTAATATCCTCCAGACCCTTTATTAGCTTTGTTGCCCTTCTTTGTACTCGCTCCATTTCCAGTACATCCTTCCTGAGGACTGGTGCCCAGAACTGGACAGCATACTCCAGGTGCGGCCGGACCAGAGTCTTGTAGAGCTGGAGAATTATCGTTTTATCTCTGGAGTTCATCCCCTTTTTAATGCATGCCAATATTCTGTTTGCTTTGTTAGCAGCAGCTTGGCATTGCATGCCATTGCTGAGCCTATCATCTACTAGGACCCCCAGGTCCTTTTCCATCCTAGATTCCCATCAAATTCTAGATTATAAGAGTGATAAAAACAAATGGTGCAATAATGGAACTGGCATGGTGTCCTGGAGTGCCAAGTACTTGCTGAACCTTGCTCATACCTCACATATGGAGAGAAAACACATCTCGTGTCTTTGGAACCCAATGCCTGGCACATGCCTTTTTCTGTCTTTGCATATATAAGTTAAACCTTGAAAAAAAAAATTGAAATCATTAAAAGAAATACTGAAGAACCGTTGTAAAGGCTGAAGAATTCTGTGTTTGTTTTGCCTTCTTACTGTCAGTCAGGTGTTAAAGGCTAAGTTCAGCTTTCTACCTGTACCTCTGTTTGGACTTTCTGTTTAAAAGCTGTAGAAAGTGTCAATGAACTACAGGAGTGTTCGTCAGTGCCCTCACAGTTCATTGAGAACTACAAGCTGTCTGCCGTGGTGGAAGATGGAACATGTAGTTTATTCATTCACAGATTTCTGTGAGTGAATGACACAGCTGTGTAGAGTCCCACACAACCACGCTGGTTTTAAATTGTGACAGTGGGTGCAGGGAGAAGATTCTCCGTCTGCTGTCAGGGGAAGGGAAAGGGACTGGGAGGCGCAGGGACAGGTATATAGTATCATATGAAACCCTATGTACAGGTGAAACATGTTACTAAAGGTGAACTTGGCCCTTTTAAGTTCACAAAAATTCAAATTGTAGGTTTCCAACTTATTTGATTACTGACCTTTGTTTTATTGTTTTTTTTTTGTTAACATAGTCCGCACCATGGTGGCTTCCTATAGAAAGGGCATTTTGGCGTCAGGTAGGAGTTTCTTCCAATGTTGTTGTTCTCCAGGTTTTTTCTTTCACAACTAAATTCTTTATAATACCATTTCCTGTATTTCTTTATAATGTTTACTCAGAGTTCCTATCCCACTGCCCTTTCATACATAATAAGATATGTTTTCTGAAAATGTGTTTGGGTCGTCTGTTAACACACATACAAGTAAAAATGTTATGTTGTGTACTTCACCTGTGATGTCTATTTTCACCTATGATATGATCTACAGTATATTGCTATACTATACACACTGGGGCATGGTTATAGAAAGTGGTTTGTGGGTTATTTTCATAAGAGTATTTTATTGTTTGGTGTGGGCAGCCTTAATAATGTTCATTAATTGATATAGTTGCTTCAATATATAGCTGTTTATATGCATCCTGTTGTAGGCGATATTCTAATCTAACCGTGTGTCATATACTGTGTGTGGATATAAAAAGTCTACACACCCCTGTTAAAATATCAGGTTTCTGTGATGTAAAAAAAAAAAAAAATGACAAAGATAAATCATTTTGGAACTTTTTCCACCTTTTTAATGTGACCTATAAACTGTACAACTCAGTTGAACAACAAACTGAAATCTTTTAGGTGGCAGAAAGTAAAAATAAACTAAAATAATATGGTTGCATAAGTGTGCACACCTTAAACTAATACTTTGTTGAAGCACCTTTTGATTTTATTACAGCACTCAGTCTTTTTGGGTATGTCTATCAGCATGGCACATCTTGACTTGGCAATATTTGCCCACTCTTCTTTGCAAAAACACTCCAAATCTGTCAGATTGTGAGGGCATCTCCTGTGCACAGCCCTCTTCAGATCACCCCACAGATTTTGAATCGGATTCAGGTCTGGGCTCTGGCTGCGCATTTCAAAACTTTAATCAACTTCTGGTGAAGCCATTCCTTTGTTGATTTGGATGTATGCTTTGGGTCATTGTCATGCTGAAAGATGAAGTTCCTCTTCATGTTCAGCTTTCTAGCAGAAGCCTCAAAGTTTTGTGCCAATATTGACTGGTATTTGGAACCGTTCATAATTCCCTCTACCTTGACTAAGGCCCCTGTTCCAACTGAAGAAAAACAGCCCCAAAGCATGATCCTGTCACCACCATGCTTCACTGTGTGTATGTTGTTCTTTTGTTAATGTGCAGTGTTGCTTTTGCGCCAAACCAAGCTTTTGGAATTATGGCCAAAAAGTTCAGCCCTGGTTTCATCAGAGCATAACACATTTTCCCCCATGCTTTTGGGAGACTTCAGATGTGTTTTTGCAAAATTTAGCCAGGCTAGGATGTTTTCCTTTGTAAAAAAAAAAAAAAGGCTTCCATCTTGCCACTCTACCCCATAGCCCAGACATATGAAGAATACAGGAGATTGTTGTCACATGTACCACACAGCCAGTACTTGCCAGATATTCCTGCAGCACCTTTAATGTTGCTGTAGGCCTCTTGGCAGCCTCCCTGACCAGTTTTCTTCTCGTCTTTTCATCAACTTTGGAGGGACGTCCAGTTCTTGGTAATGTTACTGTTGTGCCATATTTTCTCCACTTGATGATGACTGTCTTCACTGTGTTCCATGGTATATCTAATGCCTTGGAAATTCTTTAGTACCCTTCTCCTGACTGATACCTTTTAACAATGAGATCCATCTGATGCATTGGAAGCTCTCTGCGCACCATGGCTTTTGCTGTAGGATGCGATTAAGAAAATGTCAGGAAAGACCTACTAGAACAGCTACATTTTATTTGGGGTTAATCAGAGGAACTTTAAATGATGGCAGATGTGTACTGACTCCTATTTAACACGAGTATGAATGTGATTGCTTAATTCTGAACACCACTACATCCCCAGTTATAAGAGAGTGAATACAAGAATTTGGGAAGGAGCCAATGTTCGAGCTTTCCCGGGGATCACTGTCACATCCCATGTAAGGAAAGAAACCAAAGGAAAAAATGTGCCCCAAAGGGAATACTATGGACAGTGTATCAGCGGGAAAGTACGTAGCTGGTGCAAAAAGTCAAATGTTCAAATAGTGTTAAAATTGATAACAAAAGTTTTTGTTAAACTTTTGTTATCAATTTTAACACTATTTGAACATTTGACCATAGTATTCCCCTTGGGGCACATTTTTCCCTTTGGTTTCAGTTATAAGAGAGTGTGCGCACTTATGCAACCACATTATTTTAATTTTTTTATTTTTACCCCCCCCCCCCCCAAAAAAAAAAAAATTCACTTTGTTTTTCAATTGAGTTGTACAGTTTATAGATCACGTTAAAGGTGGAAAAAGTTCTAAAATTATTTATCTTTGTCTTGTTTTACATCACAGAAACCCGACATTTTAACAGGGGTCTGTAGACTTTTTTATATCCCCTGTATATTCTCATGTTCTTTTCCAGCCAGCAGGGCCAGGCTCGGGGATCAAGGAGAAGCTGGAATACCCAGTGCTGCAGGTCAGCTGGAATGATGCACAGGCCTTCTGTAAGTGGATGGGGCAAAGACTGCCTACAGAAGAAGAGTGGGAGTTCGCTGCACGTGGGGGACTTAAAGGTATGTAATCATTGTATTATGTTTTTATACATGTTATGCGTATTTTTTTAAATACATGAGCTAAATGTCTAACATTCCTTAATAATTGTTTTGGGAAAGTTTATCGCTGTTAAAAACTGAAAAATATGGCAATGTGTTTTACTGACAGGCAACACCTACCCATGGGGGAATCTTTTTCAGGCAAATCGAAGCAATCTTTGGCAGGTAATATTGAATGTTAACAGTAACCTTGTTTATTTTCATAATTTTGCTCTCTTCACAAAATTTATTTATTTATTTTTTTAAATTGTAAATGCAAAAAAAAAAACTTTTATTAGGGCAAGATGCTCCATCTCCTTTTAGACTGCAGTCAGTGGCACAGGGTAGTTGTCTTTTTCTGATCTGTCAGATATTTATATATTAGGCAAGGGAGGAGGATAGCAAGAAGGGCAGCGAAAAGGACATGTCTCATCTTTCTTTCTTTTGATATGTATTGAGTTGCTAAGGAGCAGGTGTTGGGAAGTAGAAAGCTGCGATAGAAAGGGGTTGTAGGTCAGAGGAAGGGCAGTAAGTGAGTCTAGGCTCAGGTGCTACTTCAAGAAGAAACTACACTTTCTACATTGCATAAGCTGATAAATGTAAAGATAACATTTTTTTTCAGTCCCAACTGGTCTGTCCTGGTCAGCTTGGTAACTTGTGCTGATTTACCAAAGGAAAACCTTGCAAGCTAAGTTTTTTCCACTCTAGTTCAAATGTTGCTCTCTGTGAGCTTGTAAACTATCCTGCACTGGGCAGAAATATTAATTCTGAAAGTCTACATTTTATGAATCAGATAAATGCTGACTATCGTCTGGTTATAATGTCTTGTTCTTGCCTTAAGCAAGAATTAATTACAAGATCTTCCAGATGTCAGAAATGCTCATTATCACAAACAGTTGAAAGCTTCTGTGCTTCAAAGTGTTGACTGTGAGTGCTCCAAATCCATCAGCTGGTTCTAATATTTGTATGAGAGGGCAGGCAATTTCTCACTGTCCATTACCATGAGTGGCTCAAGTTATAGCATGACAGGTGTGATCATGATGATGGGAGCAATTGTATTCCTGTAGATGGAGCAGAAAATTGAGTTTGTAGTTGTCCTAGCAACTTATACTGCAGTCAGAAACAGTTTACTGAATATGTGTAAATGACATGACTTAAGAGTTAGGCTTCTAGCCTGTCTATTATAGGGCAAGTTTCCAAGCCGGGACTCAGCTGAGGATGGTTATCATGGGGTTTCTCCAGTAACAGCATTTCCTGCACAGAATGCTTATGGTAAGTAATCTTTTATATTTCTTTACTTTTTTCAGTACTGTAGATTTTGGGTTAATAGACAAATACTTATTATTTATTTGTCAAATGTAAGGGCTGGTTTACACCAGAATGTGGTGCAGGAAAGGCGTGTTCTGTGCGCAGTTCCCGCATCGCCAGGTGAACACACTGCCCTTGTATTGTTAATGGCACCCCATGCACAGATTGCAGTACCATGCAGTTGGATGCAGTGTGTTTTTTAAAAGTAGTGTAAGCACTACTTTTTCTATGATCGAGTGCGTTTTGCAGCCCATTTAAATGAATAGGGTGTCAAAAAGTACTGCACAGGAATTCATATGTTCCCATGCAATCCCGATGTGAACCAGCCCATAGTTTTGTTTTTAGATGTCTTTACAGTAGACTCGTGCAAACATGTTATTGTTTGACAGCAATGGTTCACCGTATTTTTAAAGGAGTCCTCTTAGCCTCTTGTCAGCTAAAACATTAAGCAGAATATCAAACCTATTTATGATTGCCCAATCTTCTACCGACAAAGTTCAAAATGGATATTATGGATAGAGATAAAAGTTCTTAGGGGCTACACAGTTGTTGACCGCAGCGGCTTTTAACATAGTTTGTTGCTACCATGAAACATTTAGCTGTTTTTATGATGTTATATTTTACTTTGTCAGGTTTGTATGACCTGTTGGGAAACGCCTGGGAATGGACATCTACAGAATACAAAGTACCTAAAGGGTCTGCTACACATCATGAACAGAAGATGTATGTATTACGTGGGGCTTCTTGGATCGATACCCAGGACGGTTCAGCCAATCATAAAGCACGTGTTACCACTAGGTAAGAATTGTATATTCCTCAATATAAAACAAAACCTCCCCAGTTAGTTCTACACCAAAAAAAATCAAAAAAGACTAATTCTGGTGTGTTGCTAGACCATAAAAAAAATGTCTGAAAAATAAGGGTAACCCTGTACTTCCGGAAACAAACTGCGAATCTTTACTTTTTTTATTGCAAAAATCACAGAACACTTACTAACCATCCATTGTTAAAAAGAATTAAAGGTCTGTAATTAAAAAGCACCCATGGGGACACCCTCAGCCAGCAAAAAATGATACCTGACTGCAATAGTACTGCTCAAAATAACTGTACAATCCACAAATGCATGTGTCCTCCACAGAACAGACTTTTCCACAAGACTGTATCCATTAGTTATGGTTTTGTCATTCGTTTTACCCAGACACACAAGGGATACATTGTCCGTCTCTTCTTTGTTGATACAACTATGGGATTACACACAGATATTGAGCATTTCTAGCATCAAAAGGGCAGATTTATTATTTCCTTCATCTTTACACCACACCTCCTAATGCTTTGGCTATCAAGCTCATCAGTTTTCATCATCATGTCTTCGTGCTCAGGTTCATATGGCATTGGACAGGTAATTGCATAATAGTGAAGTTGAAACCCTTAAGCAGGATCTCCCTTTCCATGCAGAGGCTGACGATTCCCTGCACAGATATACTGTAACTTACATGTTGTCTCCCATATGTAATATTCCACTTCAGGGTGGTTTTATGAAATGGAGCCACAGTTACTTGGCTTCTCTAGACACTGCTCCAATATCGCTAAAAATAATTTTACAAGCTCTTCCTTCTGAGCATAATATGATCACATTACTCATGCTTACTTACATAATGGAACATCAAACATCATGTACCCACTGTTGTCACAATCAGCCTATTTAAAACAGCTTTTTTGTGCTAATGCAATCATTCAGCAAGATCTTAAATCCAGACTCTGTATGATCATGCTCCTTACAGTTCATGCTTTTAATGAGAACACATATACTGTTGACTTGGTTAAGCCAGATCGATCACACTCAAGATCTCGTCTTAAATGACCAGCCACCCCATATCCCCTCTGGAGATTCCATAAAAGAAATCGAGAAGATATGCAGTCCCCTATCTGCTGTATTCAAACTTCATATTTCTGTGCTTGGTATTGAACCACCCATGTGCATACAGACTGACGCATCATACTGCCATCTCCTATTGGCCTTGGAGAACTCAGCAGACATACTGTACATCGATGCATTACCCCCGTAATCTTCATCAGACTTGTATTGTGGCACATAAATTAGTGTAACTTTCACTTAAATAGTTTGAAAACAAACATTAGTTGTGTTAGTGTTATTTCTTGGATTGATACTTTCTTATGTTCAATAGCTTATGTAACTATATGCAGTATAATGCCATATCATGGCTAATTTGTATATGTGTGTATATTTTTTTTATATACATATACAAACCCGAAAAAGTATTCATACCCCTTGACATTTTCCAAATTTTGTCATGTTACAACCAAAAACATAAATGTATTTTATTGGGATTTTATGTGATAGACCAACACAAATGGCACATAATTGAGGTGGAAGGAAAATGATAAATAGTTTTTTAAAGTTTTTACAAATATGTGAAAAGTGTGGTGTGCATTTTGTATTCAGCCCCCCTGAGTCAATACTTTGTAGAACCACCTTTTGCTGCAAGTCTAGAGTGACATTTTTCCCCATTCTTCTTTGCAAAATAGCTCAAGCTCTATCAGATTGGATGGAGAGCTCTGTCTGTGAACAGCAAGTCTTGCTATAGATTCTCAATTGGATTTCGGTCTGTACTTTGACTGGGCCATTTTAGCAATGAATATGCTTTTGATTCAAACCATTCTATTGTAGCTCTGGCTGTATGTTTAGGGTCGTTGTTCTGCTGGAAGGTGAACCTCTGCCTCAGTCTTTGTGGACAGATTCTCCTACCTGAGCTGTGGATCTCTGCAGCTCCTCCAGAGTTACCATGGGCCTCTTGGCTGCTTCTCTGATGCTCTCCTTGCCCGGCCTGTCAGTTTAGGTGGACAGCTATGTTTTGTTAGGTTTGCAGTTGTGCCATACTCTTTCCATTTCCGGAAAATGTATTGAACTCCGTGAGAGCTCCGTGAGATGTTCAAAGCTTGCGATATTTTTTTTTTCATGACCTAACCCTGCTTTAAATTTCTCTATAACTTTATCCCTGATCTGTCTGGTGTATTCCTTGGCCTTCATGATGCTGTTTGTTCACTAAGGTTCTCTAACAAATCTCGGAGTGCTTCACAGAACAGCTGTATTTATACTGAGATTAAGATGTCAAATTCTGCACCTCAAGTTAAAGATGCAGTGGCCGATCCATGTGAATAGCCCAGTCCAGCTGTTATTTTACAGTTCTGGAAGGCAGACAGGAGGGCAGTAAAACAGAGTCTTTGCTGCCTGTTTGGAAGAGACCTATTATATCTAGTGCCAGTTTGTTTTATATATATTTACGTACTTATAGACCTTTCCAGGTTCAAAATTAATATCGAGCAGAATTAAGTTCGACCCTCCACAACAGTCTCAGTTTTTCATGTGGCTCTGAACGAAAATGAATTGCCCACCCCTGATGTAGATTTACCCTATTTGTCCTGGTGAGTTGTGAAATCTTCCAGTGAGGAGACCCGTTATGGTAACAGTTGTCTAAGAGGGGAATTCCATTCACTTTATAGAGATTTCCTCCTACTTCCAAGAACACAGACAGCAAAAATAGATTTTAAAGTGGTTGTAAAGCTTCATTTTTTTTCTTCTAAAATAACAAATGTGTTCTACTTACCTGCTGTGTGCAATGTATTGCACAGAGCGGTCCTGAACTTCCTCTTCTGGGGGTCCCCTGCCAGTGCTCTAGGCTCCTCCTCTTCTAAGTGCACCACCATAGAAAGCTGCTTCCTATGTGGGCACGCCTGCACACTTGATTCTAAACTGGGCTGTGTGGATCTACAGACACACACACTGCATTTCAACCCCAGATCTGCTACCTTCTCATAGGATCTGATTGACAGCAGCAGGAGCCAAGTGCTGCTGCAGACAGGCATAGCTCTGGATCGAGTTAGGACTCGGGTCATAGGGCGGTGAGGGGGTGACACAAATACTGGAACATTTTTTACCTTAATGCAGGGAATGCATTAAGGTAAAAATATCCTGCCTTTGGAACCACTTTAACCCTTCAATTTACACTTACGTAACCTAATGTACATGATCAGTTTTGAGTGTAGGTTACCAAGTGAATGAGTGAGATGCAGCCAACACAGTGGCATAGTGTCCAAGTAGTTTAATGTATGGACTGGGCACTGTGCAAAATGACTTGCAGTATGCTCTTATTCAGCAACTCCAAGTCAGTACTCCTTGCCTCTAAAGTATAACTAAAGGCAAAACATTTTTTTCTATTGGATAGCGTGGAGGGGAAATAAAACACCTGTCAGTTTGGGGGCGGGAAAATCCTCAGCACAGTGGGAACAGTCTGACAGCTGGCCACACTGACACTCCTGCTCCCGGCTGTCTTTTATCATTATGCAGCACTGCCACGATCCTCTCCTGCGCCTGTAAACAAGAAGAGGGTGGGTGTTGTCATGTCTCCTCCCTTCCTGTTCCTGCACAGAGCGAGAGAGCGCTGGCTGCTATCCAATGACAGAGAGGGGGTGGGTCGCCAAGGGCAGAGGGCTGAACAGACAGCACGTATGTTTCTATAGTGTGAGGCAGCTGTTTAAGCTTCCCTGGAAGCAGAACCGAGTATTGAGGGGAGCAAGTCCTGCAAACAGGTTACTGTAGTATGTACAGTGTCAGCAGGGTACAGATCAGTCTTATACACTAGCACCATACAGTATATACAGACTACATGTTATACACACCAGTCTGTATATAATGTACAGTATGGTCTTTACTGAACGCCCTCCCTGTGTTGCTGCCTCTTTCCCCCACCAGCTGTCCCCCAGCAATCACAGCCTTTTTCTTCTCAACTCTCCCACCCAAAAATCCCTATTTCACCCCACCCTCAACTACCCTGCCCAACTTCCAAACCACCCCCCTACCTACACGATAGGTATTGGTATTGATGAGTATTTGCAAAAAAGTATCAGTACTTGTGCTCGGTGTTAAAGTGGTATCGGTGCAACCGTACTAGGAAGCAGTGTTCTCATTCTCACCCATTTAACTTTGTGTAATGTAGCTGCTTTTCAGTGTGCTTTTCTTGGTAGTATTGTGGATTTTTCACCCGCAGGCAGCAGAGTGGAGCCTAAGGTGTCCTGTGGAGTTTTCTCTACTTAGAGGTCCTTCACTTAAAAGTGAAAGTACCTCTAATCTGCCTGCTTCTGACAAATACCCACTTCCATATTTTCTAAAAGGTGAGGTGAGAACTATGGAACTCTGGCCTCTCTGCTAGTAGTAGAGAGTAGAAGTAAAACTACTGCTTTATACCTAGGGCCCTACAGGTGTGTAGCTTATCATGCAAAGCACTAACCATACATCACTAGTAGAATTTGATAATGCTGTTCATTTAGCTGTAATAATTAACTTTAATTTCTCCTTTTTTTCTGTTCATTTTATTAGGATGGGCAACACACCAGATTCTGCCTCAGATAACCTGGGTTTCCGCTGCGTCAAAGATGTCACCACACCAGCAGAAAATGGAAAAGAGGACCTTTAGGGATTATTGCGATTGCTACTTCATTCCTATGACATCAAGCAGAGAAATCAAGTCTCTTCCTAAGGAAGAAAAAAAATATATATATATATATTTTTTTATCATTTTGTTCACCTATGGGTGAAAATAGAGGAGGTCCAGAAGGAATAATGCTCTTCTATCTGCAATATGAAGATCCAAAGCCTCACTTCTTTTACCGAGTCTTCCATTTTATTGATAAATACAGATGTGGATCATGTTGTTTAATTATTTATACAGGGTATCTGGCATGTGTAAATAATTTTGCCAGCTGTAGGGTACACAGTTAAAGCTGAACCTCAGTTTTACCTTAAAGCGGAGTTCCAGTCCCCCAATTCCAATTTTTTTTTTTTTAAGACTAAAATTGAACTTGATCCACATAATATGCATCTTTAGATACGGTTATGGTTGTAGTTTTTTATTTTTGTTTAAATTGAATAAAATTACCTGGATCTCAGAAGCTGGCAGGGTCCATCTCCACTGTGGGCATGTGAAGCCCTCCTGTATCTATTTCCGGGAATTGTTGCAGCTGGCTACCCAGCATGCACCTCCTGATCTCGTGCCTGCGCAATAATGTCATCGTGCTGTGCCTGCATCAATTTTTGCTGTAAATTACAGATGTTTTTCGGAACTGAGTGGCTTCACTTCCTAGCTGCAGATGATCCTCCTTGAAAATGGCACCAAACTTCTCCCATTCGCATAATTTCCTGACGGGAAATAGCACGAGATTTTGGTATTAGGCAACTCCCAAGGACTCTTGGGATACGTGACGCCGCTATCCCTGGAACCCTTGCAAATCACCTAGGCTGGGCCTGCTGGAAGTTCAGGATAAAGAAGAAAATAAAAGGTATTTCTTTCCTTTTAGAAAAAACAAAAACACATTTTCATTGGAAAAAGAATGCGATAAGGGGATACCATTCAGCGAGAGTGCATAAAATGGGTGGAACTCTGCTTTATGTCTTTGCACAGTTGTACAGGCTCTTCTGTACTGAAATTGCTTACACCAATTTCACTACAAACTGTGAGTGTCTCATGGTGTGAATTAGAAGTATTGACACAGCAGTTTTTGTTCTGTATCTCCCCTGCAACATTGCCTGGTGATCCAGCCAGTAAGTCTGTTTTTTTTTTCCAACTTCCTTTAACAGCCTGAGCTGTCCAGCAAAAGTAGGGGGGTCGAGAAAACCCATTTTCCGCTGATGGGTGCTTACAGTGTCAGCTATTGTTTATTTATGTAAAAACTCTCTCTCTTCCCCCCCCCCAAAAAAAATCTGGTGTTCTAACTGCTAAAAACAAATGTAAGCGGGAGTTGGGCTTTACATTCTAGTCACTAATGTAATGTCCAGCTTAATCTACTAGTTCATCCAACACCATCCTCTCCCCTGATTGACAATTCTTGTGTCCAAAATTGGCTATGTTGGTCCTACATTGATGCAATTGGATGAGTGAATGTAGCCACTCTAAGACAAGCAGGTGTGTTACTGGCCAATCACCAGGTGAAAATAAAGGTATGAAAGCCTGCAAAAAGAAAAGTAATCCAACCACCAGCTTCAATGATTGATAAACTACAGTTGCACTGTATTACATTTTTAATTTTTCAGTTTAGTTCTACTGTGTGTGGGCTTTTGCCATAAAGTGATGGTGATGAAACTGCGGTATTCAGAGAATTAGTCCAGATATGTACTGTACACTGCATGTCAGTATATTCTAAGAGAAAGATTACCAGGTGCATGGGGGAAAGCTTTTTCTTAGCAAAAGAGATTTTTCATGTCTCTAAAAACGCTTAGTATTTTTTTCACTGTGGGACATTAGTTCTGTTTCAGGGTCTGTTGCTTTAAACAAGCTGTTGGCAGAATTCAGCATTGCTTAAAGCATGTTGAAGGCGCCTTAAAAAAAACTAACAACTTTCCTTAAAGTTAACCTGTGCTTTACCCATACAGGGCAAAGCAACAAGTTCATGTAAAATTATGAAACACTCTCTAGTAGCAAGTTTTTACTTTTTACTCCCTTGCCTGTTTAATTGCTGGAGCGGAGATCCTTGTGTAAGATTAGAGTAAAGGAGCTTACATAGATGAGAACAGTCTCCCCACCCCCTATCACCAAACACCAGCACTTTCACATGTGGAGAAATGGCATGAGCCACATGTGCCTTTTATACCTGGAAGTACCAAGTATTTTCTTTACTAGTGGTGGCAGAACAGAGTGGCCGGACAAGGAAGCATTAAAGTGGTTGTAAAGTCTAAACATTTTTACCTTAATGCATTCCTTGCATTAAAGTAAAAAATGTTTAGGTCTTCATCTCCCCACCCCCCTTTTACTTACCTGAGCCCTCATTTGAATCAGCGCCGTGCACGTCTTCTCTCCCCTCACTTCCGAGTCTCGATGGCTTTGCTGAGGCACCGGGAGCCACTGGCACCCAGTGCTGTCAATCAACACCAGTGACAAGGGAGCTGGGGATGGGGCCGAGTCCTGATGTCTGTGTTAATGGATGCAGCAGTGGGACTCGGGCGCACGCACGATCCCCCCCCCCCACAAATGGGAAATGGCTTCCCATGGGGGCACTGGACAGAGGGGAGGGGCCAGGAGCACTGGCGGGGGACCCAAGAAAAGGAGGTTCACGGCCTCTCTGTGCAATTCCTTTTTTTAAATTAATACATTTTTTAATTTACCTTTTTACAATCACTTTAAACCACCTGCTGCTTTGAGCTAAATATAGGATTGCCAGCTTATATAGACCTACTCATGTTATCAATATAGTTGATAATTGGATTGTGCAAGTAATTTGTAACTGTATAGTTATTTATAGGCAGCTATAACCACAAAGGAAAGTTCTCATCAGAGCGATTTGCAGCTGTTACAAATCTTGGCTACAAAGTTGTTAGTGAGACATGGTGCTTATAAAAACGACTGCAGGTACAGTATAACGTGCAAGTTCCTACAAGGCCTCAAGGTGCTTGCTGTTTATACTTGCAGATTTTTCTATTCAATGACTGCTCCTGCTTAATAAATATGCTTCAGAAGTAATGATCAGATGAGTTTTTGTCATTCGTAGTGATAAGGAAAACATCCTGAGACACAAAGGAAGCAAAGAACCCGTGCTAGGGCATCACTGACATATACAGCCCAGTTAAAGTTATCAAAAGTCTTGGTACTGAACTAAACCAAATTCAGTATCTATGGAAATCATAAACATCAGTTTTGCAAAATATGTTTTCACTGGCATGTAGCAACCATTAAACTGGTTTCCTAAGTATTTTTGGACTGTAAACTATGTGGATTACTTCTAAAGGGCATGTCAGTCAGCAGACAAGGGTCACCTTTGATGTCCCAAAATACTGTAGCTTCGTTTTTCTTTGTAAACCAGCTAAATCATGAACATGCTGCTGTCGTGGTAAAACTATACCTGCCAGTACTATTGACTTTTGTGGAACAAACTGGTCCCATCACACCCTTCCCACTGCTGAGTTTCTAGTCCAGGAATAAAGATCTATGGTTAAGTGAGCTCTACATTTTCTTTTATCTCTTATAGGTATATACAGTACCTGTTGTCCTATTGTAACACAGGAAAGAACAAATGGGTACTCCATTAAAATCTGCATGCACATTATATGGATTACCATATTACAATTACTTAATGTTATTATTCTAAATTGTGTTAGTAAATGTAATGCTATGCTTTAGTGATAAAGCTATGCATATTAACATTCAAATTTATCTAATTTAAAAGATAGGTTTGATACTGAGCCTCCATGATTTAACCACTTGCCTACTGCACACTCCCCCCCCCTTCCTGGCCAGGCCAATTTTCAGAGCTGTCACATTTTGAATGACAATTACCCAGTCATGCAACACTGTACCAAAACAACATTTTTATCATTTTTTTGAGACAGCTAGAGCTTTCTTTTGGTGGTATTTAATCACTCCTGCGGTTTTCATTTATTTGCTATAAAAAAAAAATAATAAAGACTGTTTTTCTTATTTGCTAAATTTTTTTACAGAAACCAAGTCATTTTTCTCCTTTACTGATGTGTGCTGATGATGAGGCTGCACTGATTGGCACTGTTGGGGCTGCACAGATAATCAGTAAACCGGCAAGCTTGTTTACATTATGATCAGCTGTGATTGGACACAGCTGATCACATGGTAAATGGCTGCTATGACTTTCCCTTTACTCCATACTTTGATCAGCTGTGTCGAAGGCCACAGCGATCACAGAGCGTGTCGCAGCGGGGGCGTGGTTCTGGGAGGACGTCCAAGGATGCCCTCCCAGAACTGGACAACCACTCTGTAGCCATCCAAGGAATATAAGGGGTGAAGGAGGAAGGGGCAAGATGATGCACAATGTTCTCCACTCAGGAAAACAAGGTGGGCTCTCTCCAACTTGCTACAGCTTCTAATGCATAACTTGAGCAGCTCACAGTATGCAGTGAAATCAGACTAATCAATTTCAGTAGAGGTGATGAGCCTGTACAACTGTGCAAGACTAAAAGTTAGGTTTAGAGTTCAGCTTTAAGAAAACAAAGCGATAAAAACCTAACATTGGTTCAAACTCAACTCTTCCCCACTCTGTTCAAAGCCGAGAAAAAAGTTTGAGTTCAGAGTGATGATTAACTGTTTCCTGTGATACTTTTATTGTTGTTGTGTATATATACACACTTATATCAATAAATAGATTGTTCTAATACCTGGAGAATTTTAAATGTATTATATTTATTATAAATTTGATTATTTGTTTCATAAATATATTTACATACACACACACACATATATTCCATAGGCACACAGTTTGATGTAATGTTGTGTTTACGTGACAAAAGGCAGAATGTTATAATTAACTGGACTCTGCCGCCAGTGATAATAGAATGGCTTTTGCCGTATTTTCAAAGAGTGCGGCTCGATTCTGCTGCTCCCCTTTCTTCACCCAGTGTCCGTAGATCCTGAACGCACAAGCATCGATCATCTTCCGTATCGGCCTAATTGCATATGGGTCCCTTGCTACAATTTCTTTAGTAACAGGTTTCACTTTACGATAGTAGTGGTAAATCCGCACAGAGGCCAAAACTGTTAGGCAGACAACCTACAAAGACAAACGTATAAATCGTTTGTATGCATTTATGTGTGTATATCTTTTATATCATTTGAAAGGCATAGGCAATGGAAAACCACTGTCCAGAAATTTCTGAACACACTGCAGTTTCTCCTGTATTTGTAAAATCCTCAGAGTTTATCATAGCGAAAAATATTTGAGATATACCTGTTTTTGACGGTAACCTACTTTTCTATGAACAATTGCACTCCTCTGTAGCATTTCAGCTGCGGGGATACCCAATAGTCAGGAGTGGGAAATGTTTTAGGTTTTCATTTATATTCACTTCTTTCTGTGAATCAAGTTTGATTTGGTATTTGTGGCCCCCTGTCTGTGAAGATGTGCCATGTTTTCTGGAACATCTAGACTCAGATTCATGGCTGTATATCTGTTGAAAGGGATCATTTAAGGCACTGCTGCCTTTTACTGCTCATCTTCTGAAGATTTGAATACGGAAAATAGTTATCCATACTTACCCTAATTTCCTTTCCTGGAGGCTCATCATTTCACCCTACTCATGAGTCAGCTCCACCCCCTGACGCCACAGGACAAACACCTGCCAAATATCAAAATAAAAGGAGGGACTCTCCTCACCTTAATGTTCCTATAAACCAGGGATATGCAATTAGCAGACCTCCAGCTGTTGCAGAACTACAAGTCCCATGAGGCATAGCAAAACTCTGACAGCCACAAGCATGACACCCAGAGGCATGATGGGACTTGTAGTTTTGCAACAACTGGAGGTTCTGTTAATTGCATATCTGCTATAAACAATGGAACACCTATGAGGGGAATCCTAGGCTGACACGATGAGCCTCCAGGGAAGAAAGATTCCGGTAAGTATGGATACCAATTTTCCATATTCCTGGCATTAGTCATGTCAGCCTACTCATGGGAAATAGCTGGCATAAAAAGGTGGGGCAGAAACAAAACAAAAAAATAAAGACACCAGAGCTAAATGTGTGCAAAAGAATCTATTAAATCAAACAGACAGCAGAAGCTATCAGTGATGAGCCCATAGGCCACTTCTAGCCAGTAATGGTGGATGAAGGTTGTAGGTGACTGATTACAGACCACATCCCCTGGCACCTTGGCATAACTTGCCCGCAAAGCTGCTGACACCCTTGTAGAGTGTGCCAAAATCTCCACTAGAAGGGAAAGACCCAAATCCACATACGTATACATTAATGACTTGAACTATCCATGAGGAAATGATCCTTGGCGAGGCTGCCTGTTTGAACTTTTAGGAAAGACAAATAGATTATCCGACATCCTGAGATTCTCTGTGCATATATATAGTAGTAACACAAGTAGGTCAAGTCCAGCCCAAACCCCCTAAGGCCACACTGTCCGCTGTTGGAGGAAGTGAAAGAAGTACAGCTTCCTAATTCAGATGAAATTGCAAACAGACCTTTGGAAGAAAAAAAAGAAATGGACGCAAAACCACTTTATCCTGGAAAATCTCGCACAAAGGAGGCCCGATGAAAAATGCATGGATTTCCGAGATGTGTCTGGCTTCCGTTAACAATACCCTCTTTGGGCTGGTTCACACCACAATTTCTGTGTTCCAGATGCATTATCATGTTTTTGATGCATTTTCAATGTGTTCCAGTGCAATTTTTTTCCTCTTTTTCTATTTTGACACTTTTTTATTTTGACATATTGCTGCATTCTAGAAGTGTTCCATGAAGAAAAAATGCAGTAGATTCCACTTTTGTTCACTGCACTGCCGTGAACTAGGGCCATTGAAACACATGCATGGAAAACACTGTGCATTACTTTTTGATGCAGATTAAAAACATACTGGACTGCATTAACCCAGCAGGGCTGAATAAAAAAAAAACTGACAGCTCAGGCGGAGTCCTTGTATTAACTATCCTACATTAATACAGCAATCTCCCTGCTGTTCTATTGTGTTCTGACAGCGGGACAGCCCCCCCCCCCCCGCGCCGAATGGCCGGCTTCTGTCAGACCGACGGCAGTACACACAGGCCCAATGTCAGCCGGGTTTCTATTGAACCAGCTGACGCCTCTCGAGATTCTGCCCATGTGTAATAGGCTTAAGTGTCATCCAGAAAAATGGGATATCTTCATCAGGCCAAAAGGGTTCTTTCTTTACAATCTGGAGAACAAAAGGTCTACTGCTGTTATAAAATGTGTTATAAAAAGGTCCTCCGCCAATTACACCTTGGCCAGAGCTGAGAGCGCAGACACCTGCACTCTGATAGTACTATAGTTGAATCCTTTGTTCAGAGCAGATTGCAAACAAAAAAAACATCAGTTTAAGAGGGAGATTTAGGATTGAACTGCTGCCACTTTAAAGAACTTCCTCCATACCCTGTAGTATGTAGCATTCATGGAAAGATTGTTCAGAGTTCGCGGGACATCCTCCATTACCATCAACTGGGCGAACCTGTGCCTCTCAGTAGCCAGGCTGTCAAACTGAGACGTGTCACAAGAAATGCCTTGTCTTAGCCTAGTGCTTTTCTCCTTTCCGATCTTTCCGCTTGCAAGCAAGCATACAGCTATTAAATACTCTCTTTTTAACTTGTTTTCCGGTAGCAATGGCATCCTGAAGGCACTCCCCTACCTGGAGTCTGATCTTCATACCTCTGATTCTGGTCTCAGAGAGCTCATGGCCATAAAAAAAATAAATAAATAAATCTGAGGCTTGAATATAAATTTGGTAAAAAATAAAAAAATCAGCCATGCACCTGCCCAGCACTGCATTCTCCTGTTAACCTGTGGCTAGCTGCAACTTTTCTCTAGTCTCCTAACAGCCTCCACCCAACTCTGTACCAAGACTCCTTTGAGAGGGAGAGGCCACTCCCTCGGAGGGTGAAATCTACCTCACAGCACCTGCTTCTGGTGTCCTGTAACCCAGGAAATGTCTCAGCAGAAGTGACGTCATGACGCTGAAGTCTTAATTGGAGCCATTTTGAGTAAGGGCAGACAGGGCAGCAGACAGCTCCTGGGAACTGGAGCAAGCACAGGAGCACAGAGTGCAAAGATCCTCCGAGACTTCACAACATGCACCATTTAGGCAGCACCATCTGCCCAGGCACAATGGCACGCCTGCTATGGGGGATTTACTTCTGGCAAATTAATATTCTACCTGGAGAAGCTGAAACAGGTGGGAAGGTAGGGACTCTTCAATCTTTCATTTTCACGAAATCCAAAGCAGAAAAGGTTGTCCCGAGCAAGGACAAAAAAGGAACATTAGGCTGAGGGGAGTCCAACCTTTTATTTTGGCAGAAGGTTGTCATGTTGGGGCAGAGGGGTGGACCTATACTATGAGCAAGCTCACATGATTAGCCCCAGGAAATATCATGTTGCTAAAAAGATATAAACAACTGCGCTGTCTGCTGTTCAACCCCAACATTAAAGTGAAGGTGATATTATGAAACAATGTTGCTACAATAGTATCAATGTTAAATAGTAACAACCAGTGCATATACGATAAATTGATACATGAAAAAAAATCAACACAAGAAAAACGGTCCTAAACAAAGATCTGTATGGTGCACTCTAATAAATGGTGATAGTGACACACTCAAGTATGTTAAAGTGTTACTAAACCCACAACAGTAAAGTCAGTCTGTATATGCAGCATAGTATGCTTGTTATACTTACTGTGGAACTTAAGGGGTTAATCCTCTGCATTGTGTAAAAGGGCTGTTTTATCCTGTATGTATAGATCCTCCCCTTCTGCAAGGTCTATCTGGGGAAGGCCAGATAACACAGGCAGAGTAGCTGACCTGCACATGCTCCGTTGTGTCTTGTATGCTGGAGAGAACATTTACTTGTTCTCAGAGCTAGCCAGGTCACATATAGTTACATAGTTGAGGTTGAAAAAAGACACAAGTCCATCAAGTCCAACCTATGTGTGTGATTATGTGTCAGTATTACATTATATATCCCTGTATGTTGTGGTCATTCAGGTGCTTATCTAATAGTTTCTTGAACCTATCAATGCTCCCCGCTGAGACCACCGCCTGTGGAAGGGAATTCCACATCCTTGCCGCTCTTACAGTAAAGAACCCTGTACGTAGTTTAAGGTTAAACCTCTTTTCTTCTAATTTTAATGAGTGGCCGCGAGTCTTGTTAAACTCTCTTTTGCGAAAAAGTTTTATCCCTATTGTGGGGTCACCAGTCCGGTATGTGTATATTGAAATCATAGCTGAAGCGTTTCGCGCTCTAGTTCGAGCGCTTACTCATAGCTATGAGTAAGTGCTCGAACTAGAGCGCGAAACGCGTCAGCTGTGTCTGTACCACCTGCCTGATTGTCCTGTTTTTTATGATCCAAGTTTTACAATAAAGAAGATGTTTTCAACTTTATCCGGTGTGCGGCATCCAGATTTTCCTGTTTCAAGCCCTGCTCATTTGCCATGTAGTTGCCCATCCCATTAATTTGTTCAGATCTTTTTGCAAGGTTTCCACGTCCTGCGGAGAAGTTATTGCCCTGCTTAGCTTAGTATCGTCTGCAAATACAGAGATTGAACTGTTTATCCCATCCTCCAGGTCATTTATAAACAAATTAAATAGGATTGGTCCAAGCACAGAACCCTGGGGAACCCCACTACCCCACCCCTGACCATTCTGAGTACTCCCCATTTATCACCACCCTCTGAACTCGCCCTTGTAGCCAGTTTTCAATCCATGTACTCACCCTATGGTTCATGCCAACGGACCTTATTTTGTACAGTAAACGTTTATGGGGAACTGTGTCAAATGCTTTTGCAAAATCCAGATACACCACATCTACGGGCCTTCCTTTATCTAGATGGCAACTCACCTCCTCATAGAAGGTTAATAGATTGGTTTGGCAAGAACGATTCTTCATGAATCCATGCTGATTACTGCAAATGATACCGTTCTTATTACTAAAATCTTGTATATAGTCCCTTATCATCCCCTCCGAGAGTTTGCATACTATTGATGTTAGGCTAACTGGTCTGTAATTCCCAGGGATGTATTTTGGGCCCTTTTTAAATATTGGTGCTACATTGGCTTTTCTCTAATCAGCTGGTACCATTCCAGTCAGTAAACTGTCTGTAAAAAGTTAGGAACAATGGTCTGGCAATCATTGACTGAGTTCCCTAAGTACCCTCGGATGCAAGCCATCTGGTCCCGGTGATTTATTAATGTTAAGTTTATCAAGTCTAATTTTAGTTCTGTCCTCTGTTAACCATGGAGGTGCTTCCTGTGTTGTGTCATGAGGATAAACACTGCAGTTTTGGTTACTGAAGCCCCCCGATTCACTCGTGAAGACTGAGGAGAAGAATAAATTCAATACCTTTGTCATCTCCCCATCCTTTGTAACCAGATGTCCTTCCTCATTCTTTATGGGGCCAATATGGTCTGTCCTTCCTTTTTTACTGTTTACATACTTAAAGAATTTCTTGGGATTTTTTTTGCTCTCCTTCGCTATGTGTCTTTCATGTTCGATCTTAGCCATCCTAATTGCACCCTTACATTTCTTGTTGCATTCTTTATAAAGTCTGAATGCTGAGTATGATCCCTCAACCCTGTATTTTTTGAAGGCCTTCTCCTTTGCTTTTATATGCATTTTTACATTGGAGTTAAGCCATCCAGGACTTTTGTTCGCTCTTTTAAATTTATTACCCAATGGGATACATTGGCTAATGCCCTTATTTAATATGCTCTTAAAGCAAACCCATCTCTCTCCTCTGTATTCTTTGTTCCTAATATTTTATCCCAATTTATGCCTTTTAGCAAGGTTTGTAGTTTAGGGAAGTTGGCTCTTTTGAGATATTGTGATATTGATCACAAATGTGGGCGTGTATACAGGCTGTAGTGAAAATCTCCTCCTTCCAAGACTCTCAGAACTGGAGAAACTGTGCAGTTTATCATGTAACCGTGGTATACAGACCATCCAAAAAGGTATATAGTGGCAGTATTTTAATGTAAAAAGAAGATTTATAAGCTTTGGGCACTGTGGGGGGGGTTCTGAACTATTTTCATATTACTGGGTTTAGTAACACTTTAATGTCCAAATAAAGGTCCAAACTATGGTGCAGTATTGGAAATGATGGATTGGTCTAAATTAAGTGCTGCAATATTCCTACGTGCAAGACAAAATTGAAATAGCCTCTTACCAGAAACTCATGATCTCCAAAGTATAAGAGATCATGAAAAGCATAGAACACAAAGGGCTGTCTTCAGATAACAAATTCCTTTTTGGCAGCAGCCCATCTGATGTTATGGGGTATAGCCATCCAGCCTCCACCCAGGAAAACTCGAACGTACACACTCCAAGTCAGCTGTGTTCCTCACTCAGGCAATGTGGTAAAGCTCATGCATCAAAGAAAAGAGAAGGCTCATCATGCAATATGTAATGAGATTTATTAAATAATAAAAAGTATTACACTTACAAAAGAAAGGATAAAAACAAGCGGTAAAGCATCAATTGTGACTGCAGATTTAACCAGCAGATCAGTAACATAGTGACGTCTCAGCTCCTGTGTTACCCTTGATAAATCTGCAGTTGTAATTGATGCTTTACCGCTTGTTTTTATCCTCTCTCTTCTAAGTGCAATCCTTTTTATTATTTAATAAATATCATTACATATTGCACGATGAGCCTTCTCTTTTCTTTGATGCATGAGCTTTACCACATTGCCTGAGTGAAGAACATAGTTGACTTGGAATGTGTACATATGGCTATACCCCTTAACCAGAGCTCAAAATTTCAAGTCCTGAGCTACTAGCCAGGCCTTAAGGGTTTCTCGCCACCTGTTGCCCCACCGAACCCCTACCCTGTCCAGCCCCTAATTCCACCACTAAACACACCCTCATAAATTATCTCATGAAATGACACTTAAATGTTTCATGCAGAATTAAGTTACAAAAATAAATATTAACAACTTCTTTATCCATGCCCATCAGTGCAGCCTCACCAGTGGCCATCAATGCAGCATGACCGTGCAGAGGAAGAGAGAGGAAAGCAGGTCAGATCATCACAGAGCGGTGGTTGCCTGCTGTAACAGCTTTCATTTGAATTGCTGTCCGCTCACCACAACACACAGTCCTGCCTCCTGACCCGATGCCTATGATAGAGAGAAGAATCCTGGCATTGGACTGGTGTTCTGTCTATCATAGGCGCAGGGTCAGGAGGCGGGACTGAGTGTGACGGCGAGTGGACGGCAATTCAAATGAAAGCTGTTACAGCGGGCGATCCCTGCTCTGTGATGATCCAGCCAGCTCTCCTCTTCCTCCACGCTCTCTTCCTCTGGGCGATCGCTGGGAGAATGGCTCCCATTCACCCCCGCCTGCTAGAGATGCCCGCCCCCTGCCCTGATGCAGCCCACACTCGTCCTCAATCATTTTTCACTCGCCAAATGCGAGCAGGTGAGTGGAAATTTTGAGGGCTGCCCATAACATCAGATCCGGGATGGTCTGCTGCTGAAAAGGAGTTTGTTATCTGAAGGGAGCCCTGTGTTCTATACTTTTCATGATCTCTTATAATTTGGCAATCATGAGTTTCTGGTAAGTGGCCATTTAAATTTTTCTTGCACGTGGGAGTATTGCAACACTTGATTGAGGCCAATCCATCATTTCCAATACTGCACTATAGTTTGGAACTTTATTTGGACATTAAAACACTTGAGTGTGTCACTATCACCTTTTTTGTGCACCATACATTTTGGACTTTTGTTTAGGACCATTTTCCTTTTGTTGATTTTTTTTTTATGTATCAATATATTGTATATGCACTGGTTGTTACTTTGCAACATTGATACTATTGTAGCAACAATAAATCACCTTCACTCTAATGTTGGGGTTGAACAGCAGCCAGCGCAATCTTTTCTATCTTTTTAGTATTCATTTGTTTTTTTATTCGGAAATTTTAAAGTGCAGCAGTCTGCTTTAGAATTATCATTTCATTCACTAATTTTGATATTTTTTGTTACTGCTCTGCTGCTCACTGTTTTTCTTGCTCTGACATGACAAAGCAAAACCCTGCTTCTACTGCTTCCAAGATGTCTGCCTTCACATATAATGGAGAACAAGGCATTGCAAGTAATGGCGGAAGCTCAGCTGCAGGGAGACCACAGGTAATACCGGTTACTAGTCTTCTGGCCTCTGTCTGCCCTTTAACAGGCACAGCTTCCAGAGTTCTTTTACCGTTTAATGGGTCATTAGCAAACTACCGTCTACCACTGTTTAAAGGGAAATTGTCATGAAAAAAAAGGAAATTGGACATGCAGTAGTTCACTAATGAGCCAAATTAACAATTTAACTTTGTCTTTCAGAATCCAGACTAATGTTAGTACAAAATTTACTCTGGGGTCAACTATTGAGAGCTACAGACTTTATTCAGGTGTAAGCAGATTTTTACAAAATGTCAGAAAATATAAGTAAAATGCATGAACTTTTTAGAATAGTTGATTATAATGTTTTTTAAAACCAAACTTCTGTATGTTTTACAAAAGTGCGATTTCAAGTCACATATAACAAATTACACTAAATGCCAAACAATGCATATCTTTTACCTTAAATCTCCTGTATGGGCTAAAATGGCGAACCTCTTCTACTACATATTGCTGGAAGAATGGATGAGCTAGAGCCTCGTCTGCTGTAAGACGTCTCTCTGGATTCACAACTAATAGTCGGGCAATCTAAAGAGAAAAATCTTTTGTTCACATTAAATAAATACAAATTAAGTCTGCACTGACATTTAAAGAATATTATTTTAGTGTGGCAAGAGAGTAAGCATATTCTTTACCAAGTCTTTAACGGTGTCTGACCGATCATCCCATTCTGGAGAATTAAACTGGTAGTCCCCATTCATAATCATTCGTAGCATTAGCATTTGTTTTCTGTGCCAAAATGGTGGAGAGCCAGCCAGTAGTGTGTACATTATAACTCCACTACTCCACCTGCAAGACAAGAAAGGGCAGTGCCATTATCCTGCTAGTACACATGCACTTTTCTGAGATGAAGATTCTGAAAAATGCTACACTCATTGCAACCTAAACAGCAACATACATGTCCACCTGTTTATTATATCCAGGGTGATATTCATCCATAGAGCTTTGGATTATTTCTGGTGCCAAATATCCAGGTGTGCCACAAATTTCTGAAATTAAAAAAGTCAGCAACAAAGAGTAAATTTCTGAAATTAAAAAAGTCAGCAACAAAGAGTATTATGGTTAATACGGTATATAACTGAATTATTACACAGAATATAACAGACTGGCAAAAATGGATCTGTTTGATGAATGGCGCAGAGCACTATGCCCCAAGCCCACCCAGTTGTGTGACAAGGCCGAATGAATGAATTAATATTTGCTATATTGTTGTGTGACAACAGCGAATGAATGAATATTTGCTCCCGGCCAATCAGGAAGTGGGTCATGAGACCCGTCAACCGAACGGGCCAAAAGGAGATTCGATTGGATCGGCAGTAGGAGGAGGGAGGAGAAGCATGCTGGGCAACCAAGCAAACAAGCAGCCCACCATGCTATCTGTGAGATGGGGTAAGTGCAGGGCCTTGACTGACCAACCTGGGGGGGGTGCAACCACGTGTGACTCAACCGGGGGGGATTAGTGCCATCCGTGATCCGACCGAAAGGAGTGTGGCGGTGGGTGGATTGTTTGCCGCCCCCTCAAAAAAAAATACCAGTCGCCACTGGTAGATAGGAAGTTGTGAACCTATTGCATGCTGATAACGTCTCAATAGCAGACGTTTTGAGTATGTGGACCTTCAGCCTGGAAGTAATGTGTTTACATCTTCTCTTCCTGCAGTAGCTACTCCTGATTGTCACTAGATGGATCTATAGGGAAGACAAGAGAGGGATTTGTCTTTGATCCCAATACAAAGCTTGTCTTCCCTGGCCAGGAGCAGCTGCTGCAGGAAAAGAATATGTAAAGGCATTGCTTTCAGGTTGCAGGACAATGTGTTTCAAATTCCTGATTATCAGCAGAACAGGTACCTCTTGCAATTGCCATTTGTTAAGCAGGATGCAGGTAGAGATAAGATTAAATTAAAAATACTAAAATTAAAAATAAAATATTTATTCTTTCAGTTCTCAGGGGTCAAAAACCTCTTTTAGAACACAGAAGCAGGGGTCTCACATCTACCCCAAGTCAAGCAACTCAGACAGAGGGTTTTTTTTTCCTTCAGCTGTTTTTATTTAGACACAAGGAATACTCATCCCAAGTCTTATGGCAGCATCACAGTGGTGTTAACCAATACATTGTCTCTCTTCAGATTCCACCAGTTACTTGAAACATGTCCTAAGGTTTTACAGATGTAAAGGATTTTCCAGGCAGATATGGATGCAATAGAAAAGTTTTATAAAAAAAAATGTAAATAGTAAATGTTAAGGCTTCATGTCAACTCCAGCTTGATTTGGCAGAAATGATTAGTCCCAGGTACGCACTCTGTCCTCTCCAAGGTGCCGACTGCTACAAAATAAATAAAGTCTTCCAAATCTCCATTTGGGAGCTGGGGCACTCAACATCTCCTGTTGGAACACAATAAACAACCGTGTCCTTCCAAGAGGAAAACATATCTTCTGTCACATCTCTGCAGATGTTACTGATTCCAGACAGCAAAAAACTGGACTACTAAGAATGACCATTTCTGCCTCCACCCACCCCACATGACCTAACCTGTCCTTGGATATTCTACTGATGGCTCCAATTTCCCACACTCCATTGACAGCATAATCTCTAATCATTAGGGGGTAGCTATATTAATATTTTTTTTCCCTAAAGGCTCCAAGGAAGATTATCCTTTGCATTTTTCTCTAAGTCCTTTTACTATACCATCTCCTGGTGCTGAACTACCCCCCTGTCATTGGGTGAAAATGTAGCGCTAATATTAAATACAGTAAAAATCAAAGAGTAAAAATTAAAACTGTGAAAATTCAAACATAAAAATATATGAGTCCCAACTGAGTGAAATTGTGGGGACAACGGATACAGTGGGGCAAAAAAGTATTTAGTCAGCCACTAATTGTGCAAGTTCTCCCACTTAAAAAGATGCGAGAGGCCTGTAATTGTCATCATAGGTATACCTCAACTATGAGAGACAAAATGTGGAAACAAATCCAGACAATCACATTGTCTGATTTTTGAAAGAATTTATTTGCAAATTATGTTGGAAAATAAGTATTTGGTCAATATCAAAAGTTCATCTCAATACTTTGTTATATATCCTTTGTTGGCAATGACAGAGGTCAAACGTTTTCTGTAAGTCTTCACAAGGTTGTCACACATTGTTGCTGGTATGTTGACCCATTCCTCCATGCAGATCTCCTCTAGAGCAGTGATGTTTTGGGGCTGCCACTGGGCAACACGGACTTTCAACTCCCTCCAAAGGTTTTCTATGGGGTTGAGATCTGTGGACTGGCTAGGCCACTCCAGGACCTTAAAATGCTTCTTATGAAGCCACTCCTTCGTTGCCTGGGCGGTGTGTTTGGGATCATTGTCATGCTGAAAGACCCAGCCACGTTTCATCTTCAAAGCCCTTGCTGATGGGAGGAGGTTTGCACTCAAAATCTCACGATACATGACCCCATTCATTCTTTCATGTACACAGATCAGTCGTCCTGTTCACTTTGCAGAGAAACAGCCCCAAAGCATGATGTTGCCACCCCCATGCTTCACAGTAGGTATGGTGTTCTTTGGTTGCAACTCAGCATTCTCTCTCCTCCAAACACGACGAGTTGTGTTTCTACCAAACAGTTCTACTTTGGTTTCATCTGACCACATGACATTCACCCAATCCTCTTCTGGATCATCCAAATGCTCTCTAGCAAACCTCAGACGGGCCTGGACATGTACTGGCTTAAGCAGGGAGACACGTCTGGCACTGCAGGATCTGAGTCCCTGGCGGCGTAGTGTGTTACTAATGGTAGTCTTTGTTACGTTGGTCTCAGCTCTCTGCAGGTCATTCACTAGGTCCCCCCGTGTGGTTCTGGGATTTTTGCTCACCGCACTTGTGATCATTTTGACCCCACAGGGTAAGATCTTGCATGGAGCCCCAGATCGAGGAAGATTATCAGTGGTCTTGTATGTCTTCCATTTTCTAATTATTGTTCTCACAGTTGATTTCTTCACATCAAGCTGTTTGCCTATTGCAGATTCAGTCTTCCCAGCCTGGTGCAGGTCTACAATGTTTGTTTCTGGTGTCCTTCGACAGCTCTTTGGTCTTCACCATAGTGGAGTTTGGAGTGTGACTGTTTGAGGTTGTGGACAGGTGTCTTTTATACTGATAACAAGTTCAAACAGGTGCCATTAATACAGGTGATGAGTGGAGGACAGAGGAGCCTCTTAAAGAAGAAGATACAGGTCTGTGAGAGTCAGAAATCTTGCTTGTTTGTAGGTGACCAAATACTTATTTTCCACCATAATTTGCAAATAAATTCTTTCAAAAATCAGACAATGTGATTGCCTGGATTTGTTTCCACATTTTGTCTCTCATAGTTGAGGTATACCTATGATGACAAATACAGGCCTCTCTCATCTTTTTAAGTGGGGGAACTTGCACAATTGGTGGCTTTTTTGCCCCACTGTAAGTCCCAATTGAATCAGTCCAAACAAATGGCGAATCCACCCCAAACAGATAGTTGCTCACATGGAAGGAAGTACAGGCAAAGATTTGGCCCTGAAACGGAGAACAGGGACGCATATCGTTTCTGTGCGATCCGCGGCCATCTTAGGTGTGAACCCAGCCCAAAAGAAAAAACAAGTCTGTGTGCTCACAGTTTCCCTGGTGTACCTACCCAGCAATAAATACAACAGGAATAAAGTGAAGTTTTCAGTGCTAGCAGGAAAACTATACTTATCTCTCTTGTGTATTTTAAAAGGTAGGTACTGTACATTTTACTGCTTTTCTTTTTACATGTCCATGCTGCTTACAACAGTACAATAAAACAATAATAGGCAATTTTTAATTGAATTATGCATAATAATTTTTTGCTTTACATGCTACATAAGGAAAAATATGATTTTTGACTTTGAAAATGCTTTATTAGGCCTCAGTGTAAGGTCATTGAAATCTAAATGAAAATAACGTTTTTAATAACTCAAAGCTGAATCATGCACTGTCGAAAAGCTTTCCTTAGCCCAGCACTTGGCAGGATATAGCTTTTTATCTTCATCCTTTGTCACTGTAGGCTGAATGATTCAGCAGAGAATAATTCATGAGATTGCTAGGAATGGAACATAGAGGGTTATTTACGAAAGGCAAATCCACTTTGCACCACAAGTGCAAACTACAAGTGCAAAGTGCACTTGAAATTGCACTGAAAGTGCACTTGGAAGTGCAGTCGCTGTAGATCCGAGGTGGACATGCAAGGAAAATAAAAAACAGCATTTTAGCTTGCACATAATTTGATGATAAAATCAGCAGAGCTTCCCCTCATTTCAGATCTACCCCTCAGATTTACAGCGACTGCACTTCCAAGTGCACTTTCAGTGTAATTTCAAGTGAACTTTGCACTTGTAGTTTGCACTTGTAGTGCAAAATGGATTTGCCTTCCATAAATAACCCCCATAGTCTACCTTTCAGTTGCTGTCCTTCAGGTATTTGACAGGAGAATCCGAAGTCTGTCAGCTTTATGTTCATGTTGTCATCCAAGAGAATGTTCTCTGGTTTGAGGTCTCTGTGAACAATGTTCTGGGAATGCAGGTATGAGACAACTTCCAATAAGGCCCTCATTATCTTTCTGCCAGAAATGACAATAAATAAAAACGATGTTAGAATTTTACCAGCTCTAATAACTGCTTCTGTTTTTTCTTGATATCTTGATTCAGGGCTGGCTCCCACTGGTGCGATGTCCATCATCAGATGTGATTCGCATCGCACTGCAGTGCAAATCACATGCAATCTCTGTGCGATGCGAATTCAGTTATACAGATAGTATGGCTGAATTTACATTGCATTCGGACCAAACTCGCACAGGACCCTTTTTTTGGTCCTGTCCGAATTTGCACTGCGATATGCGAACTGATTTGGGGGGTCATTACCTTTCAATTGACACTCCCAGCAGTACCCATAGGGCAGTGTGAACTGTCGCCGGGAGACATGGGATGCGGGAACCCGCAGAGGATTCGCAGGGTTCCCGCATTGCTGCAGTGTGAACCGAGCCTCAAAGAGAACCAGTCAGATAAAAGCATTTGTAATAGTCTGAACCTCCACTCTGGAGCTAGTATAATAATTCAGTCTTACCTTTTCAGCTGTGTGTTCTCTGTTAATTGTATTCTTACCTTAGCAGTGAAAAGAGTTGAGTTGACAATACACTGCTTGAATTTTGAATTTTGGACCATGGGTGGCCTTGTAGGCACCCGGCCGCTCCAGAAAAGTTGATGTTTTGAAACTAATCTAACAATTCTTGCCAGAATCAGAACAGCACTTCAGGTATTCAGCAACTGGTGGAACTGTGGCTGCTAAAAAATAGCTGGCAGCTGACACTTCCCTATTAATTCTGTTTAATATGGATTGAAGAAATCATGAATTTCTCGTGCTCAGTCCATAGGAAAGAGTTTTTGTTAAGACAGAGCTGAGCTAAAACAGAATATAAACAGTCTCTGTGCAGGAATTACATCCTGATACTATTCTGACTCTTCTGCTCCAAAAAAAGAAGAGAATACAACCTAATAACATGACACACAGGGGTCAATTCACTAGCATTTACCGCATGCGATAACATGGTCACATGACTCATTGGCATAAATTATTGCATTCGGTAAAAAAAAGTCCAATTTACATAAAAAAATAAAATAAAATATTATGCAGTATTGACCGTAAAATGACAAATGTGCTGGTAAATATCTCCCAAAGTCCAATTCACAAATGTAATAGAGAGTAAAAAAAAATGCAATATTTATCACCAGGGTTTTGCTGGCGGTATCACATGCAATATTAAAAAAAAACAAAAAACCCTCTGACACTGATGAAGGTTCCCAATGACTGCCTGCTCCGCCGTCTGACAGTCCTTATATAGTTAAGGGGAGGAGTCACCAGGTGATGTCACCAGGTTGCCCCACCCCTATGTGACATCATCAGCCAGGAGCATGCCCCCCGTCCCAAAACACCCCCCCCCCCAATGTTGAGAGCATGTGGCCTGGTATTGTTGGGGGGGAGGGGGGCTCTCGCTCCCCCCTTCCTTTCCTGATCTGCCGGGGTTGCATGCTCGGATAAGGGTCTGGTATAGATTTTAGGGGGTGACGCCATTTTTTTTTTTTTACATTTTGGCGCGGGGTTCCCCTTAAAATTCACACCAGACTCTAAGGGCCTGGTATGCATAATTTTTAATTGCCGGCATGTTTTCTTTACATTCAGCTGTCAGCTGATGAGTCATCTGTTATTAAAGACGCAGCGGCCAGTTTCCTGGCCCACTCCTCAGCAACCAGTTCAATGCGATAAATTATATTTTCATGTGGGAATTACCACATTATTGAAAATTTACCGCAGTGGTTATTTACCGCACAATTCTTAGTGAATTGAACATTTGCACAATTGTTTCCGCATGTGTTATTTTACTGTATTTATTTCAGCATTATTTAACTCCACAGTTATTCCTGAAAGCTGATGCTGCACAATTACAACAATTTAAGAATGGTGATTCAGATTATTAAAAGTTTCCATACTAGACAGGTTCTGTTTATATCTCTTACTATGTTTTAATTACAACCATTCGATTACCCTTTTTACACTTCCTATTTCTCCCCATTGCTCAACTGGCTGAAATATTGTTTATACTGAAATTGAAATTGTTTACCCGTCCCCAAAAAAGCTTTCTTGGTTCCACCTAGCAAACAATTAGAGCCCCACTTTCATTTTTCCATTCATTTTTCCAGTAAAGTTAGAAAATAAAAGACAGAATATAGCTGGTAGTGTATATTTAACCACTTGCTTACTGGGCACTTAAACCCCCCCCTGTCCAGACCAATTTTCAGCTTTCAGCGCTGATACACTTTGAATGACAATTGCGCGGTCATACAACACTGTAGCCAAATGATAAAAAATTTTTATCATTTTTTCCCCACAAATAGAGCTTTCTTTTGGTGGTATTTGATCACCTCTGCGGTTTTAATTTTTTGTTAAAAAAATGTAAAAAGACCAAATTTTTTTTTTTAATTTTTATATTTTGTTATAAAATTTTGCAAACAGGTAATTTTTCTCCTTCATTGATGTATGCTGATGAGGCGGCAGTGATGGGTGGCAATAATGGGCACTGATCGGCAAGCACTGCTAGGTGGCACTGATTGGCACCACCAGTGGGTATTGATAGGTGGCACTTGTGGGCATTGATAGGTGGCACTGTGGGCACTGGCAGGTGGCACTGTCAGGGGGTACTGGTGGCACAGATGAGGTAGAATTGCCTCTTCCTCTTCAGGACAGATGTCCCTTGCAGATAAGCTGGTGATCGGCTTTTTTTTCTCCTCACGCTGAAAGAAAAAAAGATTAACAAGCTTTTGTTTAGATCATGTGATTAGCTGTCATTGGCTGACAGCTGATCACGTGGTAAGGGGCCGTTAGTGGCCCCTTACTCAGATCCGTGATCACCCGAGCCTTGGGTGACTAATCACAGTGCAGAGCATGTGCAAAGGGGTGGCCTCCCAGAAATTCAGGTCCTCGCTGTGGCCGCCATTCGGCTATAGCACGGACGACAAGAGGTTAAAGGCATAGTTCACCTTTACAAAAACAAACTGCCTTCTGGTCCTTGACGAGCCCTATGGTAAACTGGTGGAACCAGGCTTGCCGGTGGGATGGTAAAGCCTGGAGAGGCCCTAGCTGGTGGTAGGAGGGGAAGGGTGACCCTTCCCGCTTCCTGTAAAAGCAATCCAGTTGCTAAATAACTGTGTCCAATGACAGATGATCACGGATGTAAACACAAGCTGGTTATCTGCTTTTCTTTCCCCATGCTGACAGCTTGAGGAGAGAAGAGGAGAGTTTATAACTGGCTTGTGTTAAAGGGACATCTACACTGATATTCAGGGCACTGATTATCAGTGTCCTGATTATCAGTGCAGTCCCAACAGTGCCCACCAGTGCTGCCAATCAGTGCCTCATCATCAGTGCCGCTATCTAGTACTAATCAATGCTGTCTATCAGAGCCCATCAGTGAAGGAGAAAAATTACCTGTTTACAAAAGTTTATAACAAACTATAAAAAAAAAAATTTTTATGTCTTTTTTCATTTGTTTAGCAAAAATTTAAAACCCCAGTGGTGATTAAATACCACTAAAAGTAAGCTCTATTTGTGTGAAAAAAAATGATAAAAAATTAATTTGGGTGCAGTGTTGCATAACTGCGCAATTGTCATTTAAAGTGTGACAGCGCTGGAAGCTGAAAATTGCCCTGGGCAGGAAGGGGGTGAAAGTGTAGGCAAGTGGTTAGTGAATGACAATGATGCCAGTATTATCACACCAGTACAGTTGTGGTATGGGAATTTGATAAAAGGAGTTTGGGATTTATTACAAAGTGCATATTTGTAAATAGATACATGGATTATTTTAAACACGGACAATTACCTTGTTTCCTTCTCACTCAATGTAACTTGTTCTGTGAGGTAGTCAAATAGTTCACCTCTCTTCATTCTGAAGCAATAATACATATATGAAATACATAGAACACACACACACACACACATATATATATATATAATAAATAAAACAATAGTAAACATATCTTATCCTTTCAGAAGAATTTGTTTCAAATAAAGTGCAAGAGCTAAATTTAGTGACTGCTATAAAACCACTGTTTACAGAGACATAGCATGGGGGAAAAAATCTATATAAGCTCCATATATATATAGTCCACAGTTTTTATGTGTAACAAGCATCTATTGTGTTGTATGCATAATTGTGTTACAAACAAGCTCCAAGAAAATAAAAGAAAAATTGGATTTCAACATTTATTGTAGCTATTGCATTGATCCTTGTGATTTACTATCACAGAGCAGTCTCTGGTGTTATTTAATAGAGACCCATCTAAAATGTCAGGATCTAAATGTGCTTGGAACTTCTTGGAAGTTCTCAGTTACATCCTAGCTGTCTGGCTGAATGGCAAGTAAAAATAAACATCCCGTAATAATTTTAACTGGTCACTGCAAAGGGTACAAGGACATCCGAGCTGAAATGTCTGTCACTTGACATCTGTGAGGGCAACTGTTACTTAAGCAAGATGGCAGGTACTGTACGCAACAATGCTTAGAATGACTTAGAGAATCATACAAAGCAATCTGGCAACAGACCAATATTGTAAGCTCATTAAAATCACATTCATAAACTTCTCATTCATCTGCTGATGTGTAAAGTCCTAAAGATCTACTGTGTTCCTCAAGGACATCATGCTGGATGAGTGTCTGGATGGTGTGATCTAAACGTGTCAGATGTAACAGGGCAAACAGCAATTGTAATACCCAAAAGAACAACAAATGACAGTTCTTACCTATATTTATATTATACATGCACACATTGCAACAGACTATGCATTTCCTGGCCCTAATTTTTGACCTAATGATTTGGTGAAGGTATTGCTGACTCACTTGCTTCTCCATCTGCGGATATTAATTGCTATTTGTGTTGCCAATGGAGGGCATTTTCCTCCCTTTCTGTCCTAGTGACAGTGGCATCTTCAATTGGACATCTCTTTTATTGGGGACATATACAGCAATGAAAGTGCAATTTTTGTAACCGAGTGCAGAAGGGTGGAATCACCATTGCGACCCAGTCCCATGCTCCAGGGGTCCCGTGCGGCCCACAGAACACCTGGATGTGAGGGCAGTGGGAGCGGCAGCATGTAAAGCACAGGTGTCAAACACAAGGCCCGTGGGCCGAATCCAGCCCTCCAGGCGATTTCATGTGGCCCTTGCACCTTTCCTGCAGCTGCAGGAGAGCTCCAGCCCTCCTCTGTTCCTCCTCCAGATCCCTACTTTCTGCTTTCAACCAATGCATCCAGCTTCTTCCCAGCAACAGCATAAGGAAGGAGGGTGCACTGTGATGTTAGGGAGAGTAGGGGACTCAACTTCTGATGGTGGGGTGGCTCTTGACATCTAATGTAAGGGGAGGGAATGCGCTGGACATCTAATCTTACAGATACAACCGGCCCTTTTGAGGACAATCATAATGCTGATGCGGCCCACGATGAAATTGAATTTGACACCCCTGATGTAAAGGAACCGATCCCTCCATGTAGCCACTAAATGCTCGCTTCTCCTCCTTTCCCACCCGCAGCCATTCAGCGGCTGCAGGAGGAAAATGGAGGGCATCGGTTTCTCTGCATGTCGTTCCCGCCACCTCCCTATCCCTGTCCTGTTGCCCCAGGCCTCTGTGTGCTTCCCTTGCCCCCCCTCACCCTGCCCACAGGGCTGCCAGGTTTTTCCTTCCCACCTCCCACAGGCTGCTGTGGGGGATCTGTCAGAATGGAGAGTGGGGAAGGGGCATGTAATTATGTAGTTTACCAGCCCCTTACTTGTCTTAATGAATAGTCAGTGATGCTTAAAGCGGGGTTCCACCCAAATTTTGAACATTATCTCTATGCATTCTCTTCCTTGCCTAGATGCTGACATGCTGTGTAAAAAAATTTAAATCGCCGTAATTACCTTTTTTTTTCTCATCATCTTAGCACTTCCTGGTTTTCCTCCCATGGGAGTAGGCGTGTTTCTAGCCTCTCCCAGACCTCCCACAGTCCCTGGGAGCTAGTCTCAGGCTTCCCAGCATGCATTGTGCAACAGTGTCATCACAACATCTCGGTGAATGCTGGGAGCACAGCATTCACCGCATCCAGGAAATACATGCTTGTGGGCTTCAAATGCCCACAATGAAGATGGAAACCGCCTTCAGTGAATTTTATAAGTTATTCTTTACAATGAAATCGGACACAGGCGGACTTATTACACAGAACATGTGAGTAGATAATCATGAGAAGAAAAGTTTGTGAATGAACTCCAAAAAAAAAAAAAACGATAGATAGGTGGACCCCCGCTTTAAGTACGCCTGAGTGAACAAGGCCGGAAGCAAATAGGTAATTTAAGCAAATGCTGTTCAACTAAAACTTCTATTTTATTAACAAATTAGTAACTACTAATAAATATTAATTACTATTCAACATTTGTTGCCAGTGTACTTTTTTTTATATGTGGGGCTGGCTAGCTTGTAGTTGTGCTAGAAAACAACATTTTTTCCTTCTTCTGTGCAAAGCCCTTTCATGTGCAGCATACTCTAAAAGCTAGGTTAAAAAATTGGGCAGTTGCTGTTTTTACTTAGCTCTTTGAAGGCATAATGTGATAATTGCTGATGCATGCTGTCTTTAATTAAACCCTCCAATTCTATACTGTGCAGATGTCCTTTTTGTTTGCATGCCCGTTAGGGAATTCCACCCAGTATACAGTAGCTGGACCTGGTAGAGGTTCTAACCCTGCCACTTCTATCCAAAATTCAAGAAGAAACTTTTGGCTGAAGTTACACATATTTATAGTTCATAAACTCATCAAACTGTTGTGGGATTGTCTTTTTAATTCATGTAACTAGTGGAATAATTTTACCTATGCAGCACCAAGTGTATAATGGTGTCAGTGGATATAAACTCCCCTCCACTTATAACCTACATACATGGATAAGGCTCGGTTCACATATATGTGAATTTGATGCATTTTTAACTGCATCCAATTCGCATAACATGTGAATCAGACCTGCTTTCAATACAGCCAGTTCACACATGTGTGGGCAGCCGCGGAGCAGTTTTAAAAAGGGTCCTGTGAAATTTTGGATCCGGTTCAGGTGCGATTTTAGGTAATAAATTTGCGCCTGAACCGGTAAACAGAACCGCACCTAACACCCGCACTGAAACTGCGGCCGCATATGTGTGAACCCAGCTTACAAATCATTTTCACATTTAAGTTTAACTTTCCATACAAAACAAAAGCAATATATTTGGAATAATGATCGATGCACAATACAAATCACAAAATATTGTACTTACAGGTCAAATACCAGAAAGAAGAATGTGTTGGATTCATAGCTGTCCTTCAGCTGGACTGAGACAAAAAAAAAAAATTCCATCGTTATCATGTGTTTAATATTCTCATTATTCTGGGAATAGCTATTCTGTGAAGGCTGGCTTAAATGCCAGAAAATTTTAATCAAAGTTAGGTTAAGGCTCATATATCGCATGCATGAGGAAATTACAAATTTTAAATATTAAATTGCATTGATTGTCAAATTACCTGTAAATTCTACCCAAATCTGAAAGTGCATTTCATACACTGAATGACAGCCAGATTAAAGTTGCATGAAAATGAATTTACTGATCAACAAATATATGGCACAAACAAACCAAGTCATGAAATCTACTCGTGAAATAGCCAAAACTTGTCATAGGATAACCCAGAGGCGTAACTATAACCTTCAGGGCCCCGCTGCAAGAAACCATGACGGACCCCGCTTCCATCCGATCCCCGGGCTTCCAATTTTGGGAGGGTGTCCATGGACATCCTCCCAAAACTGTGCTTCCCGCATGTTCCTTGGGACATGCATCCAGCGCAATCACAGCGGCCCTTTACCATGTGATCAGCTGATCACATGTAACCAGATTTGCCGGTTATCCACAGCCCTTTCCTCCCACGCTGTGTCTGTGTTAGGAAAGGACTGCAATTAACTGTCAAGAATTTCAGTCAATTGTTTACACTGATAATCAGTGCCCCAATCATCAGTGCCATCTATCAGTGCTCATTAATGCCACCTATTAGTGCCCATCAATGCTGCCTATCAGTGCTCATCAATGCCGCCTATCAGTGCCCATCAATTCCGCCTACAAGTGTTACCTATCAGCGCTCATTAATGCGGCCTATTAGTGCCCATCAATTCTGCCTATCAACACCATCTATCAGTGCTCATTAATGCCGCCTAACATCGTCCATCAGTGCCACCTATCAGTACTCTTCAATGCTGCCTATCAGTGCCCATCAATACTGCCTAAGTTCTGCCCATCAGTGTTTCTCAGTGCCACCTATCAGTGCCCATCAATGCAACCTATCAGTGCACATTAGTGCCTCCTATCAGTGCTGCCTATCAGTGCTCATCAATGCAGCCTATCTGTGCCCATCAGTGCCCATCAATGCCTTATATCAGTGCCTCCTATCAGTGCCCATCAGTGCCTCCTATCAGTGCACCTTATCAGTGCCCATCAGTGTCTCCTATCAGTGCCCATAAATGCCTTCTATCAGTGCCCATCAGTGCCTTCTATCAGTGTTCATCAGTGCCTCCTATCAGTGCCCATCGGTGCCTTCTATCAGTGCCAATTAGTGCCTTCTATCAGTGTTCATTGGTGCCTCCTATCAGTGCCCATCAGTGCCTTCTATCAGTGCCCATAATTTGCCTCCTATCAGTGCCTTCTACCAGTGCCCATCAGTGCCTTCTATTAGTGCCCATAATTTGCCTCCTATCAGTGCCTCCTATCAGTGCCTTCTATCAGTGCCCATTAGTACCTTCTATCAATGCCCATCAGTGACTTCTATCAGTGCCCATCAGTGCTGTCCGCCTTCTCAGGACAGCATGGCTCTGAGCGGAGAGCGTGTCTCTTATGGAGACACCAGCATTGACAGTTATATTTCCCTCTCCGTCCATCCTGTCCTCTCTCGCACGGGATGAGAGGGGACACAGATGATCTGCTCCCCCTTGTCCCCCTCCTCTCTTCTCTGTGTGCTCCGCGGGCAGTCAAGTGTGAAGCTAACAAGCTCACATTTCCCATGGACCACACAGAGAAGAGAGGATGGGGAGAAGGGGGAGCAGATCATCTGTGTCTTCTTTCATCCCGTGCGAGAGAGGAAAGGACGGCAACCCCGCTGGGGTCCCCCCACAGTGACGGAATGCCAGGGCCCTGTCGCAAGTGCGACTGTTGCGACCCTGGTAATTCTGCCACTGCAAATTCAGGGCCAAAAGAAGTTTTAGGCTCTACACAAGCATTAAAGTGTATCTAAACCCAAAAACAAAAATGCAATAAATTGCAGCTTATAAGTCTTTAGATGTGGTAGCTACATCGGTTTTCTTTTTCCTTTTTTTCTTTATTTTCTTTTGGTGATCCAGCCAATAAAACACTTCCTGGCCTAGAGTGACAACTCTCACACTGTACTGTATCAATGGAGAAACAGCGTTGTCACCCTGGGACAGGAAGTGTGTTAGAACTACAGAATACCTTCTCCTCTCCTCATCTGTAGTTTACAGAGGTGAACTGAGCTGGGTTGATACCAGTGCTTGAGATCGCACCGCAGAGTGCACAGGACAGCTCTGGATTTCTGGCAGGATCAACGAGTATTTTTTTTGCACGTATTGAAGAGATATAACAAAACACTTTTAGTGATATTTTTACTGACCAAAAGTGAACAAGGGAAGTTAATTGTTAGAGTTTGCATGCACTTTAATATTACTATTACTTTCTGTAGCTTTGCCTCTACTTACAGTACATATTTTAAAGCAGAAAAGGGGGAGGATCTGTATTCTACAGAAGAACGTTTGGATTTTGGAACAATATATGAGGTAGTCAGTAGTTGTTTTCACTGAAGCTGGCAGTGTGTAACTTAATGCTGCAGTAAAATCCACTTGCTTAGGGTGCAACCAGTGGTGGCCCATTCATACGGGGCACAGGGGCATGCCCCCCCCAATCCATGTGCCCAGCCCCTAATCTCCATGCACGGCGCTGAGCGCATGGATTCCAATGGAGTTTTTTTTTGTGTTTTTTTGCTTTTAGAAGCACATGGATTAGAGCCTAAGGCTCCAATTTATTTTAAAAAAGGGTGGGCTCGGGGAGCAGAGCACTGCGCCCTAAGCCCAGCCAGTTGTGTGACAATAGCGAATTAATATTCGCTATTGTCTTCCTTAATTTTCTCCCGGCCAATCAGGAAGGGGGTCCTGAGACCCGTCACATGAATGGCCGAGAGGAGAAGCGATCCTATTGGCCACCTAGGAGGAGGAAGGAGGGGGACACACGGTGGAAGCCGTCGTGATGCAGAGAAGGAGGCGACAAGGGGGAAGCTGCCGCCTGCCACCCGGAGGAAGGGCTGCCCGCCACCTAGATGGAGCAAGTGCGGGGCTGGTGACCAACCGACCGGGGGATCAGTCTTACTTCTAAAAACCTCAGAGCTGCTGATATGTACAGCAAATGTTCCAGATATTTCAATAAATGGGGAATATTAGTCATACAAAAGGAAATTCTTCACCTCCTGCAACCCTTCCCAAAATAAATAGGCCATGCTTCTCTCTTTCAGTCACTAGATGGTACTGTACATATCCCAATATCAATTAGGATATGTCTGCTGGACCTGGTGGAGGAGGTGGTTCCATCCAGTGCTCTTAGAACATTACTGAACATCCTATTCTTTTATGGGAGAAAGGCTATATTACTTAAATGGAAGAACTCCACTCCCCCTAGTGTACCATTTCGGAAGGAAATTGTAAATTCCATGATGCCTTACTATAAGGCAACCTACCACTTTAGAGGGTGCGGGAAAAAGTTTAATAAAGTCTGGCAAGCTTGGTTCAACTCAGATACAATTGCTGGCTAGTTCTGCCCACAGTCTCGTCCGCTGTAATAATGGTCCTGGGAGCCTGGGCTAAATGAATACCTTTTGTACCTCTTCGGGCTGAGGGTGGGGCATAATTGACTGCAGATATGTTATCTGGATACTGAATTAACCTGATGATGATAGAAGTGCAGTGCTTTGTACTTACGATGACCACATGCATATACCCATAGTCTAAATCCAGGTGTGTCCCCTTTGTAATCTAATGTGATGCTCTTATCCGAGGATTGTGGTGAACTGAGGTTTCGGATGTTGGGGGGAGGGGGGTGGGAGGGTAGGGGAAGGGTTTTCAAGTTAGCTACCTATGTTAGGTAGATTGAAATGTCGTGTCCAAGTTGACCATGTTGGTCTTGGAGGGACTGGCGTTGTGTCAGGACACTCCTTTTTCAATGTATGTTTGTATGTCTCAAAAAACTTTATTAAAAAGAATTTTACAAAAAAAAAAAAATTGCATATTAGACCTAAAGTGGTTGTAAAGCCACTGTGTGTTATTGTTACAATCCCCTGTGTTACATTAAATGACATGCTCAGTGTATGTGTTTTTTTTATAGAGAGCTTGTAAATTTGGAACCCTGTTTTGCTGGTTGTACCAAAGGTAGCAAATTGTTTGAATAATCATAAGGGACCATAAATTGTTTTAAAACCCCGTTATCATGGCTTTTTATTTCTTATTATAATAGCAGGAGCCGAGTTTTCAAAATGATTGTGAAGTGATTCAGTTGCAGAGATCTCCATGGATCTCTATGACAACGGCTGTCAGTTCAGACGTCATGAGGAAAGAAAGCTAATACCAGAATTATACATTTCTTTGTCATTTGTCCTTAGAAAGCAGCAACCTTAACATAAAATGTACACTGTGTATTGCTGTGCTGGAGTCATGTCACTTTGTATGATCTACAAAACTGGTTACATAAACCATACAATAAAATGCTGGCAACTAAACGTGCCTACGTGTACCACCAAAAATAGCTTTGTTTGCATCCTTGGTGGGAACTGAATATTTAAATTCTGACCTCTCCTGTTCGGTATTGGCCTGCCACCGAACCCCCCCCCCCTAATTTTTCAATCTTTACTGTTGGTTACCGAGGCCACCCGTCACAAGACCTGGCCAAAAGGGAGGTGGGAGGGACAACACCAACATAAAAGCAGAACTATAAATGTAAACATAAAAAAATTTAAGTTGGAAGGCAGGCTCTTTATTGCAAAGGAGACATTGCTATGTCTCTTCTGCATTAAAACAAACTTACCTGCCTGTTTGCAATTTTCTTTAGAATGTACACCGAGTTGTACCTGCTTTCTCAGCACATTCTCAGCACACCTTGCATTGCAATGAATTAATGTGTGGGGGATTCGTCATTCCCGGCTAGCCAAGCCAATCAAGAGGCCTAAAGACCTGGAACTTAGAAAAAGCTGGGAAGAAGATGCAGGAGAGGGACCATGCAGTTGATGCATCATTAAAAGGGAGGTAAGTATTTGCACAGTTTAATTCTGCTTTAACTTCATCAAGTGGTGTCACATTTGTGTATTTTGTGCTCCCTAATCCATATTTTATTATCATTTTTCTTACAAACACATATACCATAGAAAAGTAACTCAACACAAAACAAAAACTTTCAAAACAACAGAAAACAAAAATACCACAATAGACCCAATATTACATATAAAAACATTATACTATAACATTATTAACTATCCCACCCATCTGACCTGAAAAAAAAGTTAAAAAAAAAAAAACATTTCACAGACAAAATTTTACAACATTTCCGAAATTGTAACATCTTTCATTTTCTCACGTATTCATGGCAAAACTAGGTACCTGATGCCATGCTACCCAAATCTTTTAAAAAATGATGTAAAACTTACTTTATGCTGAGAACTCAACTGCTCTAAATTCAAATTCTTACTGTCTGCCAATATACATTTCTCCACTGTCAATGGATGTGCCCAAATCTACTTTTTTGCAATCACTTTTCCATCAAGAAACAGTATTCCACTAAACCCCATTTCCGATTAGCTTGATTTTATGGAATCTCTAGATGTCCCAGCATACAAGTATATGGATTACATACTACACTACCATACATTTTAAAAATATCATTAATGTTGACTAACATCTTTCCAATATCTTTCCAATTTAGGACATCTTTAGATAAAATACCATAAGGTGTTATATACACCTATATACAATACATTTCTGAGTTACTCTCTGCGAGGCTGATATTGAGAAAGAGGGAATTCACAGAACTGTGGATAGTTTTGCTACATGGCTGGGGCAGCGTACCTGCTGTATTCTTTAAGAAACTATGTGCAAGTGTACCTTAGAGAATAAGTGCTGTTTTAATAGCATTTTTGTGTATTTATTATAGGTACATATATAGTGTCATCAATTTACACAGCACTTTACATATTTATTGTACATTCACATCAGTCCCTGCTAGGGCTGCAACAAATGATTTGCATAATCGATTAGTTGGCAGATTATTGTTTTCTATTAATCCATTAATTGGATAAAAGCCTCGAAAAAGTTTGGTGTATAATTTAGTTAATATGTAAAGTTAAAAAAAGCCTTGCAGTGGTAAATATAAATATGCATCTATATGGTTAGGGAACAAAATATCTATTCCCCTCTGAGAATAACAGACAAAAGATATCTATATCTAGATCTATCTATATCTATAAAGATATATAGATCTAGATATATGTATATATACTCTTAGAATCTGGTAGATATCATCAGACTCAGAGGTCAAAATATTTATTTAAAAAAAAATTAACCTATAAGAAAATTTTTGTTTTAAGAAAATTTGTTTGATTTTGTAATAGTTAGTGGGGTCAAATCGATGTTCGTTTTCAACCACAGTGACATGGGAATTGAATGTTAAAAGCAAATGAAATTCATTGAATGTCCAAAAAAGCGATGCATATATGGCCAGCATAAGACATTTAGTAGCAGCAGCATGCTTTTTTTATCACCTGTCATGATGGTTTAACCACTTCAATACTGGGCATTTTCACCCCCTTCCTACCCGGGCCAATTTTCAGCTTCCAGCGCTGTCACACTTTGAATGACAATTACGCGGTCATGCGACGTTGTACCCAAATAAATTTTGATCTTTTTTTTCCCCACAAATAGAGCTTTCTTTTGGTGGTATGTGATCACCCCTGTGTTTTTTATTTTTTGCGCTATGAACAAAAAAAGAGTGACACTTTTGAAAAAAACACAATATTTATTACTTTTTGCTATAATAAAGATCTCATTTAAAAAAAAATATATATATATTTTTTTCCCTCAGTTTAGGCCGATATGTATTATTCTACATATTTTTGGTAAAGAAAAAATCCCAACAAGCGTATATTGATTGGTTTGCGCAAAAGTTATAGCGCCTACAATATAGGGGATAGATTTGTCATTTTTATTATTTATTTTTTTTTTACTACTAATGCGGGCGATCTGTGATTTTTATCGTGACTGTGACATTGCGGCGGACAGATTGGACACTTTTGACACTATTTTGGGACCATTCACATTTATAAAGCGATCGGTGCTATAAAAAATGCACTCATTACTGTATAAATGTGACTGGCAGGGAAGGGGTTAACTAGGGGGCGCTGCAGGGGTTGTATGTCTGCTGCACTGTGTATGACATGTACTGACCTGTATGTGTGTTGCACTGTATTTTAGTTTACAAAGGGTTTTATTGAGTAGCATGGATAAACAGAAAGTCAGCTGACAGGCTGTGGAAAAAAACGGTACGAGACATAACTCAAGGTTTAAATCCAAGGTGGGGTAAAAGGCAGTTACAGTGAGAAAAATATAACAATAGGTAAACAAATAATGCATAATGTATGCAGGCCATTTAATCGACTGACCAACTACTCGATTATGAAAATAGTTGACAACTATTTTCATAATCGATTATGTAAATTAGTTGTGTCATCCCTAGTCCCTGCCCTCTAGGAGCTTACAATCTAAGGTCCCTAATTTACATTCATACCCATGGATTTCAAGCTCATGTTTGCAATATCAAGTTAATCCCTAAGAATACTAACTTATTTATAGTTATTAGGAACTGTTGGTTCCTGTAGTAGACACATTTTTACAATTAAATATTACAATACTCACTGACATAAGGGTGGTCTGAAACTTTTTTCAGAATTTCAATTTCCTTAATAGTAGCTTCTCGAAGATCTTCAATTTCTTGCTGTGTCAAGTGGTCTCCAGTGATGTCTATAATCTTTACAGCAAAATCCTCTCTGGTCGGCTTAAATATGCATCGCCGCACCACACTGCTAACTCCTCTGTAGGAAGTATAGGAATGTGGTAAAAAAAAAGTATTACATCTAATATACAGTATAATGCAACAGGAATATATACAGTATATATCAGAAGTGGCTGTTTGTGATTTTTTTATTATATACCTCCAGAAGCCAGTTTTACCGCACATTACCTATGACCACAGATATCTGAGGCTACATGGTTACACTTAATATAAAAAAAAAATATTAATTTATATCTTTCTGAAACATTTCTGAACTCTTTACAAAGTACATAGATAATTCTCATCAAATATAAGTGTAATACCCCTAAAATGAAATGTCATATTAATATTGTTTTATTGTTAACAATTTACATAATAACGAAATCCAATAAGGTTTTGAAATTTAAGAAGCCCATTACCCTTTGAAATTTTGGCTTAGTGCACCTTGATGTCGGTGGCATTTTGACAAAACCAGTATTCTATACAAGCCACACTGATTTATTTACAGGGAACTGGCTCTGACCCCTGCATCTGGCTCCAGAAACTGCTTCATCATGCATTAGTGTTTTGCCTCTCTAAATAGTTGCAGCGTGTCCCTTTTTTTATTTTAGAGCAACATCAGACTACAAGTGAAATCACTCAGTGAGCTGCTAATACTATACATAAAATACAGCAATTACGGTATGTTGAAGACAAAACATAAGTGCAATTTACCTTAAAGTACACTATATTACCAAAAGTATTGCGACACCTGCCTTTACACACACATGAACTTTAATGGCATCCCAGTCTTAATCCGTAGGGTTCAATATTGAGTTGGCCCACCCTTTGCAGCTATAACAGCTTCAACTCTTCTGGGAAGGCTGTCCACAAGGTTTAGGAGTGTGTCTATGGGAATGTTTGACCATTCTTCCAGAAGCACATTTGTGAGGTCGGGCACTGATGTGGACTTGGACTTGCAGTCTTTGCTCTAATTCATCCCAAAGGTGTTCTATTGAGTTGATGTCAGGACTCTGGGCAACCCCTCCAAATCATTTGGTGGAGGGGGGATTATGGTGTGGGGTTGTTTTTCAAGGGCTGAGCTTGGCCTCTTAGTTCCAGCGAAGGGAACTCTTAAGGCATCAGCTTCCCAAACATTTTGGACAATTTCATTCTCCCAACTCTGTGGGAACAGTTTGGGGATGGCCCCTTCCTCTTCCAACATGACTGCGCACCACTGCACAATGCAAAGTCCATAAAGACATGGATGAGCGAGTTTGGGGTGGAGGAACTTGACTGGCCTACACAGAGTCCTGAGCTCAACCTAATAAAACACCTTTGGGATGAATTAGAGTGGAGACTGCGAGCCAGGCCTTCCCCTCACCATCAGTGCCTGACCTCACAAATGCGCTTCTGGAGGAATGGTCAAAGATTCTCATAGACACCCTCCTAAACTTTGTGGACAGCCTTCTCAGAAGAGCTGAAGCTGTTATAACTGCAAAGAGTGGGCCAACTCAATATTGAACCCTACGGACTAAGACTGGGATGCCATCAAAGTTCATGTGCGTGTAAAGGCAGGCATCCCAATACTTTTGGCAAAAGAGCGTATAGCTAAAGCCAAAACATTTTTTTTCATCCTGGCTAGAGTAGGAAATGCATAAAAACATTCCAGACATAGCCATTTCATATATAAATCAATTAACGTTACCTCCCCAGGACCTCTTTGGGCTCATATTTCTCATAAAACTCTTGAGAAGTCTGCCAATCTGGTAATTCCTCCTCACGCGTCATCTTATATTATCTTTGAAAGCTGCTTCAGGGACCTGCAACAGATAAAAGTGTAACTATTGCAGTCATATTTAATATCAGATATAAATTTACCTGTTCTTTTCATACTTTCATTGCTTTATGCACCATTATTATTATTATACAGGTTTTATATCGTGCCAACAGTTTGTGCAGCGCTTAAAAAAATAAAGGCAGACATTACAGTTACTTTACAATTTGGTACAAGAGGAATCAGAGGGCTCTGCTCATTAGAGCTTACAATCTAGAAAGGAAGGGTAAATTGATACAAAAGGTAACAGCTGTGGGGGATGAGCTGATGGAGGAAGTAAAACAGTGTTAGTTAGAAGCAGGATAGGCTTCTTTAAAGAGAAGGGTTTTCAGGGATCGTCTAAAGATGGATAGATTAGAGGACAGTTGGACAGATTGGGGTAGGGAGTTTCAAAGGACGGGAGAAGCTCTGGAGAAATTGAAGAAGGAACGGGGTCCAGGGGGCAGGAGGTTAGGTGGGCGTTAGAAAAAAGTTTAGTGACTTCCTCTATAGTAGCTGGGTTAAAAGAGGGAAGTATTGATTGTGCAGGAGGACAAGGAGTGTAAAGTGAGGGAGATATCTGTAGAGCGGATATCTCGAGACAAATTGTCTCAAACTTATGTGAATGACGTACGCTGAATAGAACTAGGATGAACTAGGATGAGTTCACAATGCAATATAAGACAAAGTAAAGTCAGGATAGACTTTCCTGTGGTTGAGTCACCCCCCTTCCCCTCAAGGATCAGAGTGACAGCAAAGTAGTATCTTCATGACCTTTCTATCAGATGTTTAGTAAAAGCTTTTTAGGTATGTCTGTTACACGTCTAGTGAGTTCATCACTAATGCAATGTGTGACAAAGTGATGGGAAGAAGACAAGTCTTTAAAGCACTGTTGGTTTTTGAGGTTCACTCATCCTCTGCAGCCCTCAGCTGGTTTAAGTATTTTAAGTGACTCAATTTACAAAGCTAGAACGCCGTTATACATATTGGTATTTTTCAAAAAAGTGACAGCTGTTTTTAGCTGTCATTCAGAGTCCAATGAGATTTGAAAATTACAGTTACATAGCTAAAATAAAAATCCTTGTCCTTGTGTTAATGCTTTGTTGATTGAGCTTTCTCACATTATAAAAAAATAAATAAAAAAGCGGCTGATGAAGGTATGAAGGTGCATGTGCATACAGTATCTGCAGCAGCTTTTAGTCCTCCAGCACTATTCAAATGTTGGGCAGTTATGACTGGGCAAATAGCCAACACCAGAGCTTCCTTGCACTCCCATATGTTCCCCAGTAGAGATAGGTTTGAGCGTGTTTAGATGCTCTTCTGAACCTATGTGGTTAGGCCCGCCAGGAAGCTGTCACCTGTAATGGGCCAATCATCTGCAGTGGGGGCATTCACTGCATGCATGCTTCTTGTATACGTGTGGCTGTGGGGACAGGGAAAGTCCTCACTGCAGAAGATTGACCCATTACAGGTGCCAGCTTCCTGGAGGGCTCAGTTTGGAAGAGCATCCAAACACGTTCAAGCTCATCTCTTTTCCCCAGTTGATAAAGTGTGCATTTACATAATCTGCAGCTGAAAATTTTCAGGACCTTTTCTTAGGCATAAATTATCAGTTTCAGTGATCACTAATATGGTAATAACCAAAGTACTGTCATCTTTTAGATATGGCCATCAGTACAATATGGCTCCTTGTTGATTTATTCAGCTCAGTTGAGCACACTGTAGCATCTAAACTTGTTATTCTGGATTTAAAAGGAATTAATTTACTTTTTCTTTTAGATATACATGTAAAAAACATTTACATATACATGTCTTTCTGATAAAAAGAATCATATCAATATGTATATGGGGCAACCATAATGGCTTACTATGCAGGCTATGCTTTCTTTTATGATGTACCACACAACAGTTGTGTTTTACCGCTCTTTCTCACAATGCATGTCTGAATCAGCAGATTTATTGCCTGGAATTTATAAAGAATGTTGTAGATACTCAATTCGTATGTACCTCCACAAAACAAATGTTAATAACTGTGACAAATTTTTGTACATGTCAAAGAGGAATGAAAGGGACACACACTGATGACATCACAATATTTAAAAGCTTTTTTTTTATAAAATTTTGCACATGTGATGTACACTTTATTTAGCATTTTATTTATGGCAATGAGCCATCATTCACTAGAGCACAACACCACATATTGATTTTTAAATATTTAAAAGTTATTTTGTTCAGTAACACGAATCCACAGCAATCCTGAGGGTGAAAAACAGGGGGAATGTCATACCGTGGATTTGTTTTACTGAAATTATTATTTAGGATTTATATAGCGCCAACAGTTTGCGCAGAGCTTTACAACATGAGGGCAGACAGTACAGGTACAATACAATTCAATACAGGAGGGATCAGAGGGCCCTGCCCGTAAGAAATACATGTTTTGTTGTGAGAGGACGTGCTGTTGGGTGGGGACCCAATACATGTTGGAGGATCAAGGAGAAGTAAGCACTTGGAGCAACGCTGTCTGTTGCTAAATTTTGTTGGGAGCAAATCTGTTGCTTTGTCTTGAATGGGCAAATAACAGGTCTAAATATGCCATGTTTGGCTAATCAAAACATGTGTGTCTGTGGAAAGATCTTCTTTTGTGAACAAGCATCTTCCAGTTGAATCATACTCAGATCACCTATCTTATGTTTGTAGGCAGCTTAAAGCAAACCTGTGATTTATCCACATGACAAAGCAATATATTTGCTTTAATTCACCAGCACCACATACTTTCCTTTTACTCCCCTCGCCTTTCCATTAATCCACTATAGGAAAAGAAAATATCCAGTACTTCCAGGCATGGAGGAGTTTGACTCCATACTGCTCAGCATGGGCACCATTCAGAGAATACCTTGCCTTTCTTGAATGAATGCAAAGTGTTCTCTGATTGGAGGAGGTGGAGAGGCAGGGCAGTGACATCATGCTCTCCATCTTGTCCAATCAGAGAATGCTTTGCATTCTTTCTAGAAATAGAAAACATTCTCTGAATGGTGCCAACCTCCACTGTTCAGAATACAGCAGGGCAGCCGTTTCATGCGGGACCCAGAAGCAAGTGGAGATCACTGAGCAGCGGTGTCTGCTTGGTGGTTTCAAGCTTCCAAGGGCATTGGCCAGGTTTGGTATATACACAGTTACATTAGTCCAAGCTGAACCAATGCAACTGCATAAAATATCCATACCTGCAATGCATCTTTAAATGTTATTGCATGAAAAACCCCACTGACTGCAATATGGCATGGGAACAATAAAAAGATAGAAACGCTAGCTATATGGTACATTTACATGGTGCATCACATTTATCAAAAGTGCCAATTCAGCATCATTACTTGTTAAAATGGTTACTTGTAGATTATGCACAATATTTACTGTTGGCGCTATATAAAACCTGTATAATGATGATAATAATAATATGTATTATAATATTTATAAGATTATAATAGATTATTATGATAGACATTGTTTATTATGTCGTACAAAAAAAAAAAATAATTGGCAGAGTACATGACAACATTGTGTAATAAAATAATCAAAATAAAACATAAAATAACGGTCTGTATCTCATGTATCTAATGTGCGCTAGGTGATGCCTTTGATGAAGTCCTGCTCACTTTAGTTGCCAGCGGTTTAGACATTAATGGCTGTGAGTTGAGTTATTTTGAGGGGACAGCAAATTTACACTGTTATACAAGCTATACACTCACTACTTTACATTGTAGCAAATTGTCATTTCTTCAGTGTTGTCACATGAAAAGATAGAATAAAATATTTACAAAAATGTAAGATACTGTATTTCTTCATCCAGAGGGTCGCTGGGCATACAGAAATTCACTGCAGTAGCCTGTTTTGGGTATATTTAGTGCTGGTCTCTTCTGGGTACTCCAGGAGCAACTTGCCACCTGCATACTGAGCACCTCCACCAAAGAATGGCTTGTATTTTTTCAGTGAACACAAGGCATTCTTTGATTTTATCCAATCAGATAAAATCAAGGCAGAGAGGAGGAGCGGATGACATCACAATAGCACCCACAAAAGACTTTCTACATATCCCCAGCATCCCTTCAAATGCAATATATGAGGAATTAGATGTACTCTAAGCTGGGTCAATGCAAGTTTAAAAAAATATAATTCCCTAAAGTTTAGCTTTATTGGGTGCAGCATATATTTAAGGATTTTTTGTAAATAAAAATAGTTACATACCAAGAAGAAGAAAGCTTCTTCTTGGTATGAAAGCTTCTTCTTGGCAGATGTAAACTTACGTATACATCTGCGCAATGGTGGTGCAGCCATGAGAATCACAGACCAGCCAAAAATGTCCCATCCAGGAGCTGAGGGGACGTTTTTGGCTGGTCTGTGATTCTCATGGCTGCACCACCATTGCGCAGATGTATACATAAGTTTGTGGGCTAAATGTTTGCCCAATTCTGGGAACGAGTTTGCCCACTCGTTCCCAGAATCCCTTCAGATCATTTAAATATAACTGTTTTCCCTATTTATAGATGATCACTACGGTTTTGCTCCTGACGAGTGTCTAAAAGGCCCCAAAACGCGTAGAGCTTACAACTACCATGTGTATATAATTATCAATTTGGTATGGACGTTCCTTTTTGATTTATTTCCCTTGCTTTTCATCTCCACTCAGTGACACTTCAGTGGGTCACTAATCTGTATAGGTATCAACTGTAATGTGTGTAATATATGCATTAATTACTCCATGTATCTGTAAATATATGTTATTTCCATGTTGGAATGTATATTACTGTGCAATATTAGGTTCTAATGAAATATAAAAATATTGATATATAGCAAAATGCATTAAAATTAAATATGTAAATATGACATTTTGAACCAATCAAAAGCTGTCTTTTACCCAATTCATTTATTTGCTTCCGTGTGCTTCATGTAAAGTCCTGCCCCTGACTCTTTTTTTAAAAATTTGAAATAGTTACATAGTAGTGCATTGTTACTATATACTGTATATTAGTGATTACAATAAATTACATCTGCCTGTGAATGATAAAGTCTTAAGCTGGATAAACACTATACAACTCTTGTTGTTCGATTTCCTTTAGATTTACCTTCAACTATGTAGTGCAAGGGCCTGCCTGATTGCATACAAATTGAAAGTGTTTAGGTTTTATCTCATAATATATGGTTTTAGTAAATCTAAAGGAAAAAATCTACAGAAAATTGTATAGTGTGTAGCCAGCTTTAGTAGAAAAGTTTGGGAGCTGCTGTTGTTGACTTGTGTCCGAAAGTGCAAAGCTCTTCCGCTGCCATCCTTTACTACGTGGTAAGTCACTGACCTAAGTGCGTAGCAAATAATTTTTAGGGAAACCTGGTATGTTGGAGGCCAGAGACTTTCTAAGTAGTAAAAAAAAATAGATAAGGATGAACCCAGATCCTGCACCTTCAAAAACAAATGAGCAGCCTTTGCATCATTTCCTCCATCTAAAACAGCATCAAGAATGCAAATACAAGTATACAATATTTACACAGAGAAGGACCAGATCAGAAGCCTCTATCAGTGACTTACCTTTTTTATTTTGGTTTTGTTGCCTTTTGTTCGACTGTGAACACAATTTCCTGCCAGTGCAGTACTATATTTAAATTCGTGAAATTACTAAAATTATTAATGAAAAAAAAGCTCAAATAATTGTGTTCATTTTCTGTTCTTATAGATGACTGAGCTTGTTTTTTGCATCTGTTATATTACATAAATCATTTCCTGAAAGGATGTTACATCATTCTTGTCGCTATGAGAATACACTAAGGGTAATACAGCCATAAAGGAAGGCTCTCTAATTGCTTCCTCACAACAACGTACAGCACCATTATACAGCATTATTTGACTTGGATAAAGCTAAACTGTGCCCATCTTTTAATTCTTTTGCAGGGCAAACATTACAAGCAAACGTCATCAACTTTGACTTTTTCTTTGAATGGACATTGAAAAGGATTTTGAATGAGTGCGGTTTCTTTTTGAGAACTGTGCATACATTTATGGGCCTTGCTAATAATAAGCTAGCATGAGCAATGAGAATATAACCAAAAACCTCTGCTGAATGAGATCCTTAATAACCCATTAGAGATCACAAACAGCACTTGGCAGACATGCCACCCCTGATGGTAATTCTAACACCTCATGTCACTTCTCAGACATGTATGTGCTATTACCAGTGGCATAGGCCCCCCAAAATCTATCATCCATAGTAAGGTTACAATTTATGCCAACAACCTGCTCTACTTCACCACACCAGCCACAGCCAGCGGCCACTCTCTCTGTCATGCTTAGTGAACTTCTTAAAGTGAAATTCCAGCTTACACCTAGCAAGCCTTAAATATGTCCTGTCCCCTTCCTAACACATATGCTAACTAACCTGTGTAAGAAATATGTATATCAGAAGCAACCTGAAAATAGGTAAGTATATGAACCCTTCTTACACAGGCTAGTTAGTGTTAGAAGAAGGGGGGTGAGGCAGCCATCTTGAAATCACTCAGTAAAATATCATACAAGGTCCTATTTAGACAGAAGCCAATTAACCTACAAGCATGTCTTTGGAGTGTGGAATAAAAACCCACATGAGCACAGGGAGAACATGGACCAAACTCTATTCAAATAGTTTCCTGGCCAGAATTCAAATTGAGGATCCCAGTACTACAAAGCAAGTGTGCTAAACGCTAAGCCACTGTGCTGCCCCACTCCTAGTGCTGGCCTATTCCTCCCAGTCGGTGTGCTACTGTCCAGGGGATTACAGGAGAATTATAAAGCCAGATTCAGGTACTGGTACTATAAATTTTTTGTTTTTTTTGTTTTAAATAAATACATAACTGGGTTATATTGTGCTTTTTTGTAAAAGATATGCCTTGAGCTTAGATTATAGTAGTGTAGAGCACCCCCTAAGGTGCCACAGATGAACTGGGATCCCCCACTCTGCACAGCCAGGCACACCAAATTTTCACAGGCACCCTACAGACAGAGAACAGTCCGTGACTTTGTTTTTGCGGTTTATTAACCACTTAACAACCGGTCCATAGCCGAATGACGGCTGCAAGGCGGTTGCTTAACTCTGGAAGGGCGTACTATGACTTCCTCCCAGAATTCCCCTCTCGTGCGCCCCCTGGGGTGCGCAGCCGAACACATCCGTGACCGCCGGGTCCAGAGGACCCGGCGCATCACGGATCACGGTAAATGGCCGCTGATCGCGGCCGTTTACCATGTAATCGCTCCGTCAAATGACGGAGCGATCACATGTAAACAGACCGGCGTCATCTGATGACACCGGTTCCTCTCCTCCCCTCCTGTGTACCGATCGGTACACTGTGAGCGGACAGGGGGATGGATGGATGGCTGCAGCGCTGTGGGCTGGATGTGTAGTGCCCACGGCGCTAACCAGTGACATCCAGCCATCCATCCATCCCTGCTCAGCCATCTATAATGCTCTGCAATGCCCTGCACTACTCTGCAATGCCCTGCAATGCCCCACAATACTCTGCAATGCCCCACAATACTCTGCAATGCCCCCACAATACTCTGCAATAGTTACATAGTTACATAGTAGGTGAGGTTGAAAAAAAACACAAGTCCATCAAGTCCAACCTATGTGTGTGATTATGTGTCAGTATTACATTGTATATCCCTGTATGTTGCGGTCATTCAGGTGATTATCTAATAGTTTCTTGAAGCTATCAATGCTCCCCGCTGAGACCACCGCCTGTGGAAGGGAATTCCACATCCTTGCCGCTCTTACAGTAAAGAACGCTCTATGTAGTTTAAGGTTAAACCTCTTTTCTTCTAATTGTAATGAGTGGCCACGAGTCTTATTAAACTCTCTTCTGCGAAAAAGTTTTATCCCTATTGTGGGGTCACCAGTACAGTATTTGTAAATTGAAATCATATCCCCTCTGAAGCGTCTCTTCTCCAGAGAGAATAAGTTCAGTGCTTGCAACCTTTCCTCATAACTAAGATCCTCCAGACCCTTTATTAGCTTTGTTGCCCTTCTTTGTATTCGCTCCATTTCCAGTACATCCTTCCTGAGGACTGATGCCCAGAACTGGACAGCATACTCCAGGTGCGGCCGGACCAGAGCCTTGTAGAGCGGGAGAATTATCGTTTTATTTCTTGCGTTGATCCCCCTTTTAATGCATGCCAATATTCTGTTTGCTTTATTAGTAGCAGCTTGGCATTGCATGCCATTGCTGAGCCTATCATCTTACTAGGACCCCCAGGTCCTTTTCCATCCTAGATTCCCCCAGAGGTTCTCCCCCCAGTGTATAGATTGCATTCATATTTTTGCCACCCAAATGCATTTTACATTTTTCTACATTGAACCTCATTTGCCATGTAGTCGCCCACCCCATTAATTTGTTCAGGTCTTTTTGCAAGGTTTCCACATCCTGCAGAGAAGTTATTGCCCTGCTTAGCTTAGTATCGTCTGCAAATACAGAGATTGAACTGTTTATCCCATCCTCCAGGTCGTTTATAAACAAATTAAATAGGATTGGTCCCAGCACAGAACCCTGGGGAACCCCACTACCCACCCCTGACCATTCTGAGTACTCCCCATTTATCACCACCCTCTGAACTTGGCCTTGTAGCCAGTTTTCAATCCATGTACTCACCCTATGGTCCATGCCAACGGACCTTATTTTGTACAGTAAACGTTTATGGGGAACTGTGTCAAATGCTTTTGCAAAATCCAGATACACCACGTCTACGGGCCTTCCTTTATCTAGATGGCAACTCACCTCCTCATAGAAGGTTAATAGATTGGTTTGGCAAGAACGATTCTTCATGAATCCATGCTGATTAATGCTAATGATATCGTTCTTATTACTAAAATCTTGTATATAGTCCCTTATCATCCCCTCCAAGAGTTTACATACTATTGATGTTAGGCTAACTGGTCTGTAATTCCCAGGGATGTATTTTGGGCCCTTTTTAAATATTGGTGCTACATTGGCTTTTCTCCAATCAGCTGGTACAATTCCAGTCAATAGACTGTCTGTAAAAATTAGGAACAACGGTCTGGCAATCACTTGACTGAGTTCCCTAAGTACCCTCGGATGCAAGCCATCTGGTCCCGGTGATTTATTAATGTTAAGTTTCTCAAGTCTAATTTTAATTCTGTCCTCTGTTAACCATGGAGGTGCTTCCTGTGTTGTGTTATGAGGATAAACAAATACCCCGCAGTACTCTGCAATACCCCGCAGTACTCTGCAATACCCCGCAGTACTCTGCAATACCCCACCGTACCCTGCAATACTCAGCCATACCCAGCCATACCGAGCCATACTCAGCCATACCGAGCCATGCTCAGCCATGCTCTGCCATGCTCTGCCATGCTCAGCCATACTCGGCTGTACTCGGCCTCTGTATGTGGCCAGGCTGTGGAAGTCTCACACACATGTGGTATCGCCGTACTCAGGAGGAGTAGGAGAATCTATTTTGGGGTGACATTTTTGGTATGTACATGATATTTGTTAGAAATATTGTATAAATGGACAACTTTGTGTTAAAAGAAAAAAATGCGTTTTAACCACTTCCCGCCCGCCGGCTGTCATACGACGTCCTTGACTTTGTGCGGGGATATCTGAATGATGGGTGCAGCTACAGGCATCATTCAGATATCAGCTTTTTCAGCCGGCGATTCCCTACACCATAAGAACGATCATAGCAGCTGTTCCACTGCTTGATCGTTCTTACGGGAGGCGAGAGGGGATGTCCCCCCCCGCCGCCCTCCGGTGCGCTATCCAACACCCCGTTTCGTAGCAGAACACAGTGATCAAGCTTTCAGTCTCCCTTCCGTGGCTACTGGTCCCAGCACCACCTCTCCAGGTAACGCCAACCCACCTGGCTGCAGCTGGCACTTTCACTAGCCCTCCAGGCTAACTTTCCTCCATACTGACTCACACCAGCCCACCCGGTTAACTCTGCAGGAGATCTCCCAGGGAAGGGATGAAGAATTGGCACAACTCTGCCTTCAGGGAAAACTGGCTACATGTGGCAGTCTCCCCCCTTGTTAGTCCCCAGTAGTGCTGATCTACTCACACTGTCTTCTCACGTGCTCCTGCACCTCCAGGAAGAGCTTCCTGAATGTGTTGTGGCAGGATCCTTCCAGCACCCCGATCTCCTACCCAAGGTCACCCCCCCTCCTAGATGGCCATTGACAGTATCCACAGCACTATATCTCCATCTTCTACCTGACTGCCCCTGCTGGCATGGCCCATGCCTATTTATGAGGTAAGCCTTGCCCCCTGCCAGCCCTTTACTGGGGATTGGCTGAGACCCTCATAAATATTCCAAACAGCACCTCCTAACCTCCACCCACTAGGCTCTAGAAGTTTCTACAACCTTCTAGACCAGGGGGAGGCACCAGAGAAGCTGTCAGGATGAGTCATCCAGCCCTGACTCACTGAACCCTGACCCAGATTCATAGCTCAGACTCAGCCCTGAACTAAACTAAATTTTCCTACACAAAACCTTTCTTAGATCTAGCACACACTAGAGCAGTGGTTCTCAACCTCTCTAGGGCTGTGACCCCTTGATAAAATATCCCAAGTTGTGGGGACCCCTAACAGTAAAATTATTTTCATAGCGTGTCAGCACCCAAAGCAAGACAAGTAATTTGCACCCCTAACCCACGGACATTTAGCGCTCCCTGAGTCCCTTCCACTCGTACAGTATTAAAACCCCTTATGGTACATTTTAGGATGTACCACTCTTTCTCTTTGTTCTCCTTTCTTTACCTTTTATATCTCTCAATCCTATTTTCTTGTTTTTTTTCCCCCCATCCCTCTCTCTAGCCATCTTTCTTGCTCTTTCTCTTATTTTTTTCTCTCCCCTTTTCTTTGTTTCCCCCCCCTCTTTTCCTCTCCCTTCCATGTATTCTCTATTTTTATTCTTTCTCTTACTCCTTGGTGGGGGGAATGGGATGAGTGGCAGTGCTGGGGGGAGTTCTGATCAGCCAACTTAGGTGCTGTTGATCAAGGTCATCTGCTGATCGGAGAACTGTGGGGACTTTTAATGGCAACTATAATCACGGTGTCTCCGGCTTTGTGGTGTCTTCCAGCAGTGACACCTATGCCGAAATCAGGAGATAGGGTCTCCTCCAGCCCCTCCCACTTCACTTTCCTCACCAGTCAGCTGACCTCTAGTCTCTGCCCCCCAGCCATGCCGTGAACTGAATGGGCGGCTGCGAAGAGGCCAAGTGGGAGGCCACAGGCTCCAGGACCAGCCCAGGATTCGGTGACCCCTGGAAAATAGTCATTCGACCCCTAGGTTGAGAACCACTGCACTAGAGGGTGCTACAGTAGGGATTTTGCACGATCAACACATTTCTGTTGCTTTCCACTGATGAAGTTCTAACATCAGTTGATTAATCAAATAGTCCTGCTCGCTGATACTATTAGAAATCATACAGCAACATTTTGCTTGTTTATTTGTGAAACATTTTTGCTTATCTTACATGGCTATGTAGATGACCAGCAAACCTTCATTATATAATTAACAAAGGTATAAATGAAAAATCCAAATCTATGTGTAATTAATATTCATTACTTGTTAAAAAAAATCATCATGCTTATACATTATATTATAGTTCTATGGCAGAAAACCAAAGACATTTCATTAGATTGAGGGCAGTAAAAATAAAAGCATGAGAATAAATTAAACACAGAGCTCTTACATAATTTTCCAAATATTCCTGTAAAAAATAGGACACTTTGAACAGATATGTGTGCTTGATATGGAGTACACTTAAAAATTGAATATCTTTTTTTGTATAGAGCTATGTAACTGTTAGTTGTCAAAGTCAAGACATAATGCAGTTTCAATAGCAGTATTGAAAATAGCACAGATTTGATGCTCAATAGAAGAATCCGCTTTCTCCTGAGTCTGCGTACCTTGAAATATGATTATAAAAGACAATAGCTGCTTTCAGTATAATAACACTCCTCTTACCTCTAATGAAGCTGGGCCCAACAGTGTTCTCCTGATGGTATTCCCATGTATACTAACAGCAAGGATCCCAGAATCCTGCATACACGCAGCCTGGCAGAGTGATCATCCCCTGAGCTTGTGTTCTGTACACTGCAGATCTAAGCAAGTGACTTGCCAAAAATACATTGCTATTCATCCCAGAATAAAAGCTGCAAAGCCAAGCCTCAACATGTGCTGTTACCACTGAGCTGTTATGTACTTAGTGCAACATGTGTGACCTGAAGGAAGGTGAATATTTGTGTAAATAGGAACAGAATACATACTTTGACTTACTGATTTTATAGGGTTTTGTGTTCACTTGCAGTGTCTGCAGTGCAGGATTTACCAGACTGAAAGCATTTTATTATGGAGTTGTACTGGCTACATATCCTGGCTGGTAAATATGAGCAGGGAGTGCCACTGAGATCCTGGCACGGTATGAATGCTAAAGTAATCCTATGTATTGTGTGTTGAACTGGTGAAACAGTCCATACTGTAACTTTTTAAAGTTACAGTATTGTAATGCAAGAATATTTTATAATAAGGAACAAGGGAAGTTTTAATTTATAATGCCCACAGTTTTATATTTCGGGATATCATGGTGAGCCCTAGGCAGATGAAATATACAGGCATGTGCAGTATTTTACAAAAGTGAGTACACCCCTCGCAATTTTTAAATATTTTATTATATCTTTTCATGTGACAACACTGAAGAAATTACACTTTGCTACAATGTAAAGTAGTGAGTGTACAGCTTGTATAACATTGTAAATTTGCTGTCCACTCAAAATAACTCAACACACAGCTATTATTGTTTAAACCACTGGCAACAAAAGTGAGTACACCCCTAAGTGAAAATGTCCAAATTATTAAATTGGGCCCAATTAGCCATTCTCCCTCCCCGGTGTCATGTGACTCTTTAGTGTTACAAGGTGTGAATGGGGAGCAGGTGTGTCAAATTTGGTGTTATCGCTCTCACTCTCTCATACTGGTCACTGGAAGTTTAACATGGTAACTCAAATCCCCGGCTTTGTCCGCACGACCTGCTCAGTGGGAGTCTTCCGCTGTGTGACGCTTTGGTTCTCCCAACACTTCTTATATAACGGAGAGCGGGGCCACTCAGTGACCCCGCCCTCCTCTGACGCATGGTGACTTCCCTATGGCATGCTTGGTGTTGTCAGAGGGGAGCGGGGTCACCTGCTTACGTAAATGGGTGACCCCGCCCCCTCTGACAACACGGAAAAAGCCATAGGGAACTCCCCGTGCATCAGAGGAGGGCGAGGTTACCGGGTGGCCCGCCCTCCGTTATATAAGATGTGTCAGAAGAACAGAAACGTCACACGGCGGAAGACTCCCACTGAGGTAGATCATGCAGACAGAGCGGAGAAGAAGCAGGAGGAAGATGCGGGACAAGAAGAGTGGAGGAAGAAGAAGATGGAGAAGAAGAAGATGGAGAAGAAGAAAATGGAGGAAGAACACCACCGAAGGAAGATCAGAAGAAAGAAGATGAAAGAAGAAGAAATTAAGGACTTGTAAAAAAAACATCTCTTGTGTTTTTTAATCTTTTTGACACTTTTTTTGTGAAATGGTAGGGGTACATTTGTACCCCATTACCAATTCACACAGGGGGGGTGGGATCTGGGGGTCCCCTTGTTAAAGGGGGCTTCCAGATTCCGATAAGCCCCCCCGCCCGCAGACCACCACAACCACCAGGCAAGGGTTGTGGGGATGAGGCCCTTCTCCCCATCAACATGGGGACAATGTGCTTTGGGGGGCTACCCCAAAGCACCCTCCCAATGTTGAGGGCATGTGGCCTGGTACGGTTCAGGAGGGGGGCCCCCCTCTTTTCCTTCGGCCTGCCAGGTTGCGTACTCGGATAAGGGTCTGGTATGGATTTTTGGGGGGACCCCCACGCATTTTTTTTTTACATTTTCGTTCGGGGTTCCCCTGTGGGGAAATCCCATGTCGTTTTTATTAATGAACATTTATGTGTATTGTCGGACGGATAATTCATTATAGCCGCGAGTAGTTTTAAATTACTTTTTTTCCTTTACGAATGTCATTTTGCTGTCAGACTGTTCTAAATATGGGAAACATGCACCCCTTTACAAGAATACTGTAGACACCCCCCAGGTACGAAATTTAAAGGAATATTACACTTTTATTGTTTCACTTTAAACATTATTAAAATCACTGCTCCCGAAAAAACTGCAGTTTTTAAAACTTTTTTTTGCATTGATACATGTCCCCTGGGCAGGACCCGGGTCCCCAAAACACTTTTTATGACAATAACTTGCATATTAACCCTTAAAATTAGCACCTTTGATTTCTCCCATAGACAATTCACTATAGCGGACACTGCTATTACTTCATGACTTTTTTTTCTCTTTAGAAATGTCATTTTGCTGTCAGACTATTCTAAACACGGGAAAAAAGCGCCACTTTACAGGCATACTACAGACACCCCCCAGGTACGAAATTTAAAGGAATATTTCACTTTTATTGTTTCACTTTAAGCTTTATTAAAATCACTGCTCCCGGAAAAAACGGACGTTTTTAAAACTTTTTTTTTGCATTGATACATGTCCCCTGGGGCAGGACCCAGGTCCCCAAACACTTTTTATGACAATAACATGCATATAAGCCTTTAAAATTAGCACTTTTGATTTCTCCCATAGACTTTTAAAGGGTGTTCCGCAGCCCGAACATAAAGCCCATCCCTACCTAAGGATATGGATTACTGGAACCGTGTCCTGTGGTCTGATGAGACCAAGATAAACTTATTTGGTTCAGATGGTGTCAAGCATGTGAGGCGGCAACCTGGTGAGGAGTGCAAAGACAAGTGTGTCTTGCCTACAGTCAAACATGGTGGAGGGAGTGTCATGGTCTGGAGCTGCATGAGTGCTGATTGTACTGGGGAGCTACAGTTCATTGAAGGAACCATAAATGCCAACATGTACTGTGACATACTGAAGCAGAGCATGATCACCTCGCTTCAGAGACTGGTCTGCAGGGCAGTAATGCAACATGATAAGGACCCCAAACACACCTCCAAGACGACCACTGCCTTGCTAAAGAAGCTGAGGGTAAAGGTGATGGACTGGCCAAGCATGTGTCCAGACCTAAACCCTATTGAGCATCTGTGGGGCATCCTCAAACGAAAGGTGGAGAAGCGCAAGGTCTTTAACATCCACCAGCTCCGTGATGTCATCATGGAGGAGTGGAAGAGGATTTCAGTTGCAACCTGTGAAGCTCTGGTGAACACCATGCCCAAGAGGGTTAGGGCAGTGCTGGAAAATAATGGTGGCCACACGAAATAATTTGGACATTTTTACTTATGGGTGTACTCACTTTTGTTGCCGGTGGTTTAGAGATTAATGGCTGTGTGTTGTTATTTTGAGGGAACAGCAAATTTACACTGTTATACAAGCTCTACACTCACTACTTTACATTGTAGCAAAGTGTAATTTCTTCAGTGTTGTCACATGAAAAGAAAAAATATAATAAAATATTTACAAAAATGTGAGGGGTGTACTCACTTTTGTGAGATACTGTATGCCATAATACATCGCAACATGCGAAGAAATGTAATTTGCTATTAAATAAATCAATTATAGTTTTGTGGGCAGGGTCTATTGCATGTGGGCTAACACTCGCGTGGAGCATGCACATCAATGCCTGGGACCAGGCAGAGACTGCGCACGTGAAACATTTAACATCAAGGCAGTTCCCTGACTTAGAGGAGCCTACACTGTGAGCAGTAATAGAGGGAAGAGATCCTTTGAAATGTGACTTGTTCCATGCCACTACACATTGTACAGTACTTGTATGTTGCATTAGGAGGAAAGTGCTGAGCCTGCACCCAGTCAATCTGTTTATTGTTGGCTTATTGTCTCATGGAAATTGCAAACAGAAAGCATTTAGATATAAGTTTATAGCTCATCCTTTTAATACTCTTACTGTTGTTATGCTTTTTTCAAGAACCCCTAACTTTGGGTCATGAGGTGCTGATCCGAACATAGCATACAATATTAGGACAGTATTCACAGTGTGCAGTAAACACCACCACCACTGAATAACATGGACTTCGAATGCTCTTCTGCATCCATTGACAGTATGACATTAGACTAATTATTTATCTTTATATTCAGAGCCTCACTTTATGGATGGGGCTTAAGGCGCCCTAGTGAGGACACTGTGGAACTTTACTCGCTAATGCCTGAATCACAGGTAGGAGCTGCAGTCATGTAAAATCAACATTAAAGTGTTTGTTACCCTAAAAAAAATGGATCCTGTTCCTTTTAAGTATGAATAACTGCACAGTGCTTGTGCTGTATAATTTGGCCCCGAGTATCACCTGAAATACCTGGCTGATCCTGCCTGGTTCTGCCCCCCCCCCTGTAAACTGAAAACGATTTATCATGGCTGCTGAGCCCTGACACCGTGGTCAGTTTATGTCATCCGCAGCTCTCCTCTCTGCTCTCCCACATACTCTCCCCCTCCCCTCCATGCTTGTCAGCTCTGTGTCAGGGCCTGCCCCCCCCCCCTCCCACTGCTGCTGAAAAACCTTAGCATTATGGAAGACAAGGGATTGCCTGATAATCACTAAGTGTCCTGTATATGTGTCTTATAAAAAAAATGCTGATTTATACCTTATTTGCTGACGTTAGCGGGGGATTATTTGCCCCTCCCGTTCTAGCTGTCAGATAGGGAGAGGGGAGAGCCAGCCGATCACGTGAGCGCTGAGTGGCGCTAGTAAATAAGGTATAGAACAGCATTTTTTTAATAATGCACATATACAGGACACTTAGCATTATGGACGACGGGATTGCCTGGCAATCACTAATTGGGTTTACAACCACTTTAAGGCAGATCTCCAGACTTTACAAGTGAGCAGCAGCTTGCACAGTTGACTCCCTGTAATCCATGGCCATACTGCTCACACTGTTAACACTTATCACTTCGAACACAATTTGTTAGAGAACACCACTCCCCAGGTGTGCAACATTTTTTCCAGTCCGGTGTTCATCAACTCAGTAATCTTATCACCTCACTCAAAGTGACTGGTCCCACTGTTGCTACTGGATACAGGAAACAGACCTTCTCCAAAACTCTGTGCTTGTTTTCATCATGAGGCCTCACTATTTCATCTATCTCTCTGCTGTGACCCCAGATTGGGTCACTAGGTACTCTGTGCCACAGACCTGGTCCCAGTATGTGGGAAACCAGTTGCTAGTGAAGGGGCCAAGCACAACACTCCTTCCCTACCAGAGGAAGGATTGTTGCCGTCACCTTTGCCATGTCACCCGTTTCCTGGGTGATTGGTTGAATTAGCACATAACACTAGTACTATAGTCATTAGTAAGGGGACACTGACATTTTCTGGACTGCATTCTTCTCATTAGATCTCTGTACTGTATCTTCTATAACTTCAGTCCCCTGATGTAAGCCCGCCATGCATGCACCCCTTTAGAGACTTCAGACCAGGCAATACAGATGAACAAATATAGATCTTTTGCTGAAGTAATTGCAAATAACAAGTAACCATTCTCAAAACATATCTTTCACACAGTTTCCTATACAAAGCTCTCTAGTGTCCAAAAAGTGACAATATCTTAGGCAGATGGCTACATTTTTGCACTTTCCTCAGGCAACCTTCTAGGGCACTTAGTTAGCCCTATTTATGCGGTATGACATGCAAGGCATGGTTACCTTGAAGAAAAGAGCAGGAAGAGCGTTAACCCTTCATTCTCAGACACCACCAACTTAGCAGGGCAACTTGAGGACACAGTACAACATTGTAACAATTTGCACCTGGCTGAGCTACATAATTGAGGTGCACGAACACAGCAAAAGAAAAACATTTACCTCTTTAGAACCTCTTGGAAGCAGCTTAGCTGCTTAGAGAATCTTGAGCAGGGGCAGGCCCGTCCATTAGGGGAGCCCGGGCGCAACCCCCTCCATGCCAATCCCCATATATGTAATTGATAGATTCATGCAATGCATGAATCTATCTATGGCCACCCCCTATTCATGCATCCAGCGCCTTTCAGGGCACTGGGCATGAATTACAGCGGCAAGGTTTTTCTTTTTTAAGTAACTGATTGCTTCCAAATAGGGTGGGCTCGGGTCAAAGAGAATGCGAAGGGAGCCTACCCAGGTGTGTTACCACAGCGAATTAATATTCGCTGTTGAAACACTGATCCTCAATCCGGCCAATCAGAAGTGGGTGTGAGACCCGTTTTTCAATTGGCCAAAAAGAGAAGACTCCCGAAATGGAAGCCGCCGCCACCGCCGTGATGATGCATGGAGAGCAGGAGAATGGGAGGCCGCCGAGCAGGGGCAGCCGCCGGTGATGGGGTAAGTGCTACCGACCAACCGTGGGGGGGTCATACTGTTTGCCGCCCCCCCCAAAATAATTTTCCACTGACCACCACTGATCTTGAGTGGCTGTTGAATGTAAACAGAACTTCTTGAGAGGTCCAAAGGTCACAAAATGTATAAAATTCTGGACATCACTTCCAAAAGTGGACTGCATACTCAAGATGAGGTCAAACCAGTGCTTTGTGCAAGGGAAAAAATATATATTTTTTAAAAACTTTTTAAAGCATGAGTGAATACGGATTAAAGTGTATTTGAACCCAAGAGCAAAAATATTTCATCTCGTCAGTCTTTAGATTTAATGGCCCCGTTAGTTTTAGTTTTTCAGGGTAAGCATTCATAGATACAATACATTGAGCAACTGTTGTTGCCCTAGGACAGGAAGTGTGGTACTGGTAACATCACCATGTGGAAAATAAGGTGAAATGAAAAAAGAAAACGAATGTGGCCAACAAATCTGAGAACTGGTAAACTGCAATATATTATGTTTTGTCTTCAGTTTAGATACACTTTAGGGCCCTTTCACACTGGGGCGGGGTCGGCGTCGGCGGTAAAGCACCGCTATTGTTAGCGACGCTTTACTGTCGGTATTCGGCCGCTAGCGGCGCGGTTTTACCCCCGCTAGCGGCCGAGAAAGGGTTAAAAACCACTGCAAAGCGCCTCTGCAGAGGCGCTTTGCCGGGGGTATAGCCGCGCTGTCCCATTGATTTCAATGGGCAGGAGCGGTGAAGGAGTGGTGTATACATTCCGCTCCTTCACCGCTCCAAAGATGCTGCTAGCAGGACTTTTTTTCTCGCTCCAGTGTGAAAGTCCTCGGGGCTTTCACACTGGAGACAAAGCAGCGGCACTTTCGGGTCAGTTTTCAGGCGCTATTATTAGCGCAATAGCGCCTGCAAACCGCCCCAGTGTGAAAGGGCCCTTAAGGTCTTTCAATAAAGATTAAATGAATTCAGTTAGGGTTTTGGACCATACAAATCAATAACACTAGTGGAATAACTTGAAGAGTGCAAACATAACTGCAGTCTGTATTTTGCTTTATTTGTTCCAGTATGTTAACCTCACAAAATTAGTTCTTAATAATTAAAGCTGACATAGCATTAATTATATTTTTCATGTTAAATGTATGGATTCTAAGTAATGTGTACATGTAAACCTTGTAGATACTTATTACCTAACAAATCTGCCCCTGACAGTGCATTCATCTTCCTTTCTACCCAAAAGGCTGGTCTATGTTCAGGAGTGCAATGCCTACTCAGTGTTTACACTGTAATGTAAATCCAGATTTTTTTGTAGTGGTTTTAATGTTCTTGACTGTGTCTACAATACATAGGTATCATACAGCTAAGCTGCACATTACAGGCAACACCCCTGTTAAGTCCTCATTCAGACTTTACAGTGCTACGGCTGTCAATCAGAAGTACCCGTATATGGTAACCCATCATCCCTGGTCCAATTGGTCATGTGATGTTGGTGGAGTGACATAATTTACCACATGTAATGACTCAACATCCCAGGACCTTTTGTTTACTTCTGGATGACAGCGGCAGTGCTGTCATATCTGGACAGAGTACAATGAAGATTGGCGGATCAGCTATTAAGGTTTATCGGACATTGTGGGACCACGTTGTTTTAGTAAATTTTGTGAAGTTATAAAAAAGAGCAAAACTGATGAAATACTTTCTCAGGGTGTGCGAGTCTTTCTTTCTATATTCTTTGTTATAATTAATGAGTAATCAATGATTCCATGTGTCCCTTACTCATTCATGTATCGTGGGAGTCCCATTTATTCTAAGAGGGGGCTTCCAGTTGCTGGTATGTCCCCTACCTACAAACCCATATAACCATTGGGCCAGGGTTGCAGGGAAGAAGCTCTTGTCCTCATCAACATAAGGGTCAAGGTGCTGTGCTAGGGGGTCACCCCCCCCCCCCTTTCCTGACCAGGTAGGCTACATGTTCCTTTTTAATTTTTTGCCTGTAGGGTCTGCTTTGGTTTTTTGGGTAGACCCTACACCATTTTTAATCACATTTTGGCCTAGGGTTATTTTTCAAAATTAATTCCAGATAAGGGACTTGGATGCCATTTGGGGTCAAAGGGACTGTAAAATGCTCATCAATTAATGAACATTAAGCCTAACTTAACACTAGTACTTCTGAATAATCATAATTATCTCAGTGAACTTTTTGTACCGCATTTATGAATGTTTTTGATGAGTTTTCTTGCATGAGGAAATTGGTAAACACAAAACCCTGCCAAAAATGTACCAAAAATGCAACTACATGCATTTTTCATGCACTCCCCTGGAAGTCTATCAGGACAAAAATGCTGCACCAAATGAAGCACCAGTACCTTTTAAAAATTGCACTGCACATGTTGCATTTAGGTGAATGACACCAAACAGAACAATGATATTTTTATTGTTGTGCACTGCAGTGTGACAGATGACACAGATGAATGGAGCTTAAAATTAATTCCATCGCATATAAACACAACCCCCTTAAAAAGGCAATGCAACTAGCATAAAATGCATGCCAATGCACATTACTGGACATGCATTTTTCAGTGCATTTTTATGTGCAGTATGCTATAAAAGGACCCTTTGTATTTGAGGTTAATATGGTTTAGAGTGATTTACAGTTAAAGAAGAAGTCCAGCCTGAGCTTTTTAAGCTGGGCTTCTCTTATGGGTCACAGAAGTGCAATTCGTTTTGCACTCCTGTGACCCGTTTTCAGCAGAGAACGATCTGAAGTTCGATCTCCGCTGATGTCACTGCCATCAGTCGAGGCAGCTCGTCATTCCGACTTTCGAAGTCTGGATCCGCCAGCTGTCTTGACTAATGGCAGTCTCAGTGAGACGCCGAGACGGCCGCTCTCCGCCCCTCCGCAGCTCATCGCTCCAATGAGCGTGGAGGATCAGAGCAGGAGAGATACTGACTGACAGGCAGCATCTCTCTGCTCGGGTAGGAGTAAGAACCAAGCTATCGGCGATGTTCGGTGGCTCGGTTCTCAGTGCAGAGACACCGGGGGGACAGCTGCAGCATCGGTCTGATGCTGCATCCACCTTCTCTTTTAGGGGATAGATAGGCGGGTCAGGGGGTTAAAGCGGAGGTTAAAACAAAAATTGAACCTCCGCTTTTCGGAACCCTCCCCCCCTCCGGTGTCACATTTGGCACCTTTCAGGGGGGAGGGGGGTGCAGATACCTGTCTAAGACAGGTATTTGCACCCACTTCCGGCATAGATTACCACAGGAGTCTATGCCTCTTCCCGTCCCCACGTGCTATCTGCTGGGACACACACGGGTCCTAGAGACAGCAGGGGTCAGTTAGGAAGCACAGCGCGACTCGCACATGCACATTAGGGAACCGGGAAGTGAAGCCGCAGTGTTTCACTTCCCGATTCCCTTACAGAGAATGGCGGCGGCAGCACCCGAGGACCGAGGGACGATTCGGTCTCAGGTGCCGACATCACTGGACCCTGGGACAGGTAAGTGTCCTTATTTTAAAAGTCAGCAGCTGCAGTATTTGTAGCTGCTGATTTTTACATTTTTTTTTTCACGGGACTCCCTCTTTAAATTAAGGGGAGGCAGGTCTATATTTATCATTAGGTACTTCTAGGTCAATACCAAGGCAGTAGAGTTAAACTGGGTACACACTGTCCGAAAATCAGCCAGCTCAGACTTTCGGTCAGTAGGTATAACAGTCTGAACGGCCACCTTTTGTTGAAGGGACATGCTGGAAAACCAGCATCCGATCAGTGCTTGTAGCCAAAGGCTGCGAGCGTTGATCAGTGTATTTTGGTGGGGGGGGAGGGAGGATTTAGTCAGGGAGTCCCCCTCTCAGAATTCAATAGCACAGAGGGGGAGATCAACATTGCTTGTGTTGGTACGGCGATCTGTCAGTTTTTTCAATCAACCTGATGGTTGAACAAAAAAAAATTTGCAGTGTGTACCGGGCTTTAGAGGGGGGGGGGTTAACACAAACACTCTAAATTTACAAACTGTTTTTTTTTTTTTTTTGTTTTATTTCACTTTTTGTACACCACTGACCATCTGTGACTAAATTCAGCAAGAGAACTGTAGGGGGAAGTGTGTTTGAGGGATGATGAAAGGAGATAGAAGGCTGTTTATAGCATCAGAAACATGAAACCATCTTTTCTTCTAATGTTTGATGGTCTGTACAAAAAGTAGTTCTGTTTATAAAGCAGAACCCATTTTGTGTTTCCAAAAATGCATTCTAGCAGTAGGTTTTACTGAAATAGTCACATGACACAAAGGTTAGAGAGAGCAAAAAATCAGTTAGGAGTGCCTAGGGTGGCATGTGGATGTCTGAATACCACCCTAAAGGTATTTATTAAATGATCAAGTTATCTAAAAAAATTTTAAAAAAATAGGCCTATAGTGGAAATAATAGGATTTTTAAAACAGCTTACCTGTAAAATCCTATCCGAAAGCGATATCCTCATTCCATTTTACATCTACTTGATAAAATTTTGTAAATGTATGCACTTAAGACCAAGTCGCGGCCTTGCAGATCTGAGACATGGAGGCCTGGTGACGCACTGCCCAAGAAACACCTGGTAGAGTGCGCCTTAACTTGAAAAGGGGGAATCTTTCCCTTTAACCACTAAGATACCGCCCACCGTCATATGACGGCGGGATGAGGCAGCTCTTGTTCTGGGCGGATGTCATATGACGTGATCGCCCTCCCGAGCCACTAGGGGGCGCGCGCTCGGGACCCGGTGCGCGTGCCCGGCGGCCGCGATGTCCGCCGGGCACCCGCGATTGCCGGGTAACAGAGCAGGACCGTGGATCTGTGTGTGTAAGCACACAGATCCACGTCCTGTCAGAGGAGAGGAGACCGATCGGTGTCCTCCCCTAGTGAGTCCCCTCCCCCCACAGTTAGAATCACCTCCCTAGGACACACATTAACCCCTCGATCGCCCCTAGTGTTAACCCCTTTCCAGCCAGTCACATTTACACAGTAATCAATGCATTTTTATAGCACGGATCGCTGTATAAATGTGAATGGTCCCAAAAATGTGTCAAAAGTGTCCGATATGTCCGCTGCAATATCGCAGTCACAATAAAAATCGCAGATCGCCGCCATTACTAGTAAAAAATAAATAAAAATGCTATAAATCTATCCCCTATTTTGTAGTCGCTATAACTTTTGCGCAAACCAATCAATATACGCTTATCGCAATTTTTTTTTACCAAAAATATGTAGAAGAATACATATCGGCCTAAACTGAGAAAAAAATTTGTTAAAAAAAAAATTTGATATTTATTATAGCAAAATGTAAAAAATAGTGTTTTTTCAAAATTGTCCCTTTTATTTTGTTTATAGCGCAATAAATAAAAACCACAGAGGTGATCAAATACCACCAAAAGAAAGCTCTATTTGTGGGGAAAAAATGATAAAAATTTCATTAGGGTGCAGTGTAACATGACCGCGCAATTGTCATTCAAAGTGCGACAGCGCTGAAAACTGAAAAATGGCTTGGGCAGGAAGGGGGGTGAAAGTGCCCAGTATTGAGGTGGTTAAATCATAAGTTCGAATTATAACTTGTGTAAACTGAAAGGTAACCAGGAGAGTCCGCCCAAACCTGCACTACCACTTCCGCTCTAGATGTAATAGAGAGCATAAAATAGAGCTGCCACTTAAATATCAAATCATATATAAACAGAATCCACCCTCCAATGGTGCAGATGGATAGCGGCGCTAACTATAACAATGATGAAAAAAATTGCTTGAAACCCCACCGTTCTTAGTACCTTGGGGTGAGTTAGAGGTGTGCTGAATCTCAAAGGTGATGAATGATAACTTAGCTCTCACCCGCCTGCAGCGACCCGTCCCTCGGCCGATCCCCGCTCTGTCACCCGTCACTCCTTCCTCTTAACTTAGTGTTAGATTGCCAGACAGCTACGCCCCCAGGGGCGTTTATTTTGTTGTACACACTGGAGTGTTCTATGCATTTAGATCACTAATACTTTATGTGTTCGGCTGAGGGACGGGTCGCTGCAGGTGGGTGGGGGCTAAGTTATCATTCATCACCTTTGAGATTCAGCACACCTCTAACTCACCCCAAGGTACTAAGAACGGTGGGGTTTCAAGCTACTTTTTTCATCATTGTTATAGTTAGCGCCGCTATCCATCTGCACCTTTGGAGGGTGGATTCTGTTTATATATCGAATTATAACTTGCCGAATCCACTTAGCCACAGTGGATTTTGATGCTGCCTGTCCTTTTTTAGGACCCTCTGGAGGAATAAATAAGACATCAGTCTTACGAATCTGAGCAGTTTTCTTTAAATAGATCTTCACTGCTCTCACCACATCAAGACAATGTAGTGACTTTGCTTCCTTGGAACATGGTTTTGGAAAAAACGATGGCAGGACAATATCTTCATTCAGATGAAAGCCTGAAACCACTTTTGGCAAAAAGCCTGGACGAGGGCGTAACGCCACTCTGTCCTCATGAATAATCAAATATGGCTCTTTCAGGAAAGAGAAACCAATTCTGATGCCCTCCTTGTTGAGGATATGGCAATCAAAAATATCAGCTTCCTAGTCAGAAGGACTAAGGGAATCTGCTGTAATGGTTCGAATGGCGGTTTTTGTAACACTGACAAAACTAAATTCCAGTCCCAAGGGCTTAAGGGTGATTTAACTGGCGGATTAATCTGCATTACTCCTTGCATGAAACCCTGGACTAAAGAATGCGTAGCAAGTGGTCTTTGAAATAAAATTGATAAGGCTGAGACTTGGCCCTTAATAGTACCCAGGGCCAACTTCATCTCTACGCCTACTTGTAGAAAGGCAAGAATTCTACCTATAATATATCTCCGAGGGTGCCAACCCTTGGATTCACACCAGGAAACATAAGCTTTCCAGACTCTATAATATATAGCTCTAGAAGCTGGCTTCCTAGCATTAAAGTACAAATAACTGCCCTGGAAAGCCCACGTCTTTTCAGAATGTGGGTCTCAATAGCCAGGCCGTTAAATTTAGCATTCGTAAAGTAGGATGGAATATCGGCCCCTGTGAGAGCAGGTCTGGCCTTAGTGGAAGTGACCACAGATCCTCCACTGCCATATTTACGACCTCTGCATACCATGACCTTCTGGGCCATGCTGGTGCTGCCAGAATTAAGGGTTTTCTTTCCAGCTTGAACCTGCAAAGAAGTCAAGGCAGCAACTGAATAGGGGGAATGCATAGATCAGTAAAAGCTGATCCCACAGTATTATCAACGCACCCGTTCTGCATGCGAAAGGATCCTTTTTTGTGGACACAAAGTTGACTAACTATGTTGCACTGGATGCAAGAAGATCTACATCCGCAGTCCCCCATCCTTGACAAACAGCCCGAAACATGTCAGAGTGAATAGACCATTCCCCTGGGAATAATCTGCTGGCGGCACATGTAGTGCGCGTGCCAATTCTCTATTCTCGGAATGAAGACTGCCGATGGGCACGGAATATTCCTTTCTGCCCAAGTTAGAATATGGTTCACTTCTCTCTGCACTGAGAGATTCTTGGTGCCCCTTTTGGTGATTGATATAGGCCACAGCCATGGCATTGACGGATTGGATCCTGTCGGGACAATCCCTTAACCTGGAAGTCCAGGCTTTTAGAGCCAGACGCACTGCCCGAATCTCTAGGATGTTGATGGGCAAGGCTCTTTCGGTTCTTGAACACTGTCCTTGGACAGTTGTCTTCTCTGTCATTACCACTTTCCAGAAAAGTGGTTTGAAGTATTTACCCTTTAGGACATTCTTTAGCAACCACCAATTGAGGCTTTGGGACACCCTTGGGGACAGCCGCATTGGCAAGTCCAAAGCTTGGATCATTTTGTTCCAAGCAAATAGAATACTGTTTTGCAACAGTCTCGAATGGAACTGGGCAAAGGGAACTGCTTCGAATGAAGCCACCATCCTTTCTAACAACCTCATGCAAAGGTGAATGGAGGGACCTCCTTTTCACCTGACCATCTGCACCAACTCTTTTATAGAGTGGTGTTTTTTGTTTTTTTTTCTGGGCAAGAACACCCTTTTTCTGGGCTGTATCTATGATCAGACCCAAATACTGCAGCCCTTTTTTAGCGATTTTAATGGAGCCTTTAGTAGGTTGCGAATGCAACCCAGACCTTTCCAGGTAACTGGTTGTAATGCGTACACCTTACTCTGAACAGCGATTGGTCTATTAGCAATAGATTGTCTAGGTATGCCAAGACTGTTTAACCACTTGACGACCGCCTCACGCCGATGTACGTCGGCAAAGTGGCACGGACAGGCAAAATCACGTACAGGGTACGTGATTTGCCTTCCGCGGGTGGGGGGTCCGATCGGACCCCCCCCCGGTGCCCGAGGCGGTCGTCGTTTGTCCAGCGGCGATCGGTGATGAGGGGGAGACCATCCGTTCGTGGCCCCCCCCTCGCGATCGCCGCCGGCCAATCGAATCATTCCTTTGCTGCTGTATGCTAAACAGCAGCAAAGGAAGTGATGTCATCTCCCCTCGGGTCGGTATTTTCCGTTCCGGCCCGAGGAGAGACGACAAGTATGTGAGTGCACCAAACACTACACACACAGTAGAACATGCCAGGCACACAAAACACCCCGATCCCCCCCCCGATCGCCCCCCGATCCCCCCCCAATCACCCCCCCCCCCCCTGTCACAAACTGACACCAGCAGTTTTTTTTTTTTTTTTTTTTTTTTTTTTTTCTGATTACTGCATAGTGTCAGTTTGTGACAGTTAGTGTTGGGACAGTTAGTATTACCCCCCTTTAGGTCTAGGGTACCCCCCTAACCCCCCCTAATAAAGTTTTAACCCCTTGATCACCCCCTGTCACCAGTGTCACTAAGCGATCATTTTTCTGATCGCTGTATTAGTGTCGCTGGTGACGCTAGTTAGTGAGGTAAATATTTAGGTTCGCCGTCAGCGTTTTATAGCGTCAGGGACCCCCATATACTACCTAATAAATGTTTTAACCCCTTGATTGCCCCCTAGTTAACCCTTTCACCACTGATCACCGTATAACCGTTACGGTTGACGCTGGTTAGTTTGTTTATTTTTTTATAGTGTCAGGGCACCCGCCGTTTATTACCGAATAAAGGTTTAGCCCCCCGATCGCCCGGCGGTGATATGCGTCGCCCCAGGCAGCGTCAGATTAGCGCCAGTACCGCGAACACCCACGCACGCACCGTACACCTCCCTTAGTGGTATAGTATCTGATCGGATCAATATCTGATCCGATCAGATCTATACTAGCGTCCCCAGCAGTTTAGGGTTCCCAAAAACGCAGTGTTAGCGGGATCAGCCCAGATACCCGCTAGCACCTGCGTTTTGCCCCTCCGCCCGGCCCGGCCCAGCCCACCCAAGTGCAGTATCGATCGATCACTGTCACTTACAAAACACTAAACGCATAACTGCAGCGTTCGCATAGTCAGGCCTGATCCCTGCGATCGCTAACAGTTTTTTTGGTAGCATTTTGGTGAACTGGCAAGCACCAGCCCCAGGCGTCAGGTTAGCGCCAGTACCGCTAACACCCACGCACGCAGCATACGCCTCTCTTAGTGGTATAGTATCTGAACGGATCAATATCTGATCCGATCAGATCTATACTAGCGTCCCCAGCAGTTTAGGGTTCCCAAAAACGCAGTGTTAGCGGAATCAGCCCAGATACCTGCTAGCACCTGCGTTTTGCCCCTCCGCCCGGCCCAGCCCAGCCCACCCAAGTGCAGTATCGATCGATTACTGACACTTACAAAACACTAAACGCATAACTGCAGCGTTCGCATAGTCAGGCCTGATCCCTGCGATCGCTAACAGTTTTTTTGGTAGTATTTTGGTGAACTGGCAAGCACCAGCCCCAGGCAGCGTCAGATTAGCGCCAGTACCGCTAACACCCACGCACACACCGTACACCTCCCTTAGTGGTATAGTATCTGATCGCATCAATATCTGATCCGATCATATCTATACTAGCGTCACCAGCAGTTTAGGGTTCCCAAAAACGCAGTGTTAGCGGGATCAGCCCAGATACCTGCTAGCACCTGCGTTTTGCCCCTCCGCCCGGCCCGGCCCAGCCCACCCAAGTGCGGTATCGATCGATCACTGTCACTTACAAAACACTAAACGCATAACTGCAGCGTTCGCAGAGTCAGGCCTGATCCCTGCGATCGCTAACAGTTTTTTGGTAGCGTTTTGGTGAACTGGCAAGCGCCAGCGGCCTAGTACACCCCGGTCGTAGTCAAACCAGCACTGCAGTAACACGTGGTGACGTGGCGAGTCCCATAAGTGCAGTTCAAGCTGGTGAGGTGGCAAGCACAAGTAGTGTCCCGCTGCCACCAAAAAGACAAACACAGGACCGTCGTGCCCATAATGCCCTTCCTGCTGCATTCGCCAATCCTAATTGGGAACCCACCGCTTCTGCAGCGCCCGTACTTCCCCCATTCACATCCCCAACCAAATGCAGTCGGCTGCATGAGAGGCATTTTTATGTCCTCCCGAGTACCCCTACCCAACGAACCCCCCAAAAAAGATGTTGTGTCTGCAGCAAGCGCGGATATAGGCGTGACACCCGCTATTATTGTCCCTCCTGTCCTGACAATCCTGGTCTTTGCATTGGTGAATGTTTTGAACGCTACCATGCACTAGTTGAGTATTAGCGTAGGGTACAGCATTGCACAGGCTAGGCGCACTTTCACAGGGTCTCCCAAGATGCCATCGCATTTTGAGAGACCCGAACCTGGAACCGGTTACAGTTATAAAAGTTAGTTACAAAAAAAGTGTAAACAAAAAAAAAAAATATGAAATAAAAAAAAATAGTTGTTTTATTGTTCTCTCTCTCTCTTTTCTCTCTCTCTATTGTTCTGCTCTTTTTTACTGTATTCTATTCTGCAATGTTTTATTGTTATTGTTATTGTTATTGATTGTTATTGTTATTGTTATTGTTATTGTTATTGATTGTTATTGTTATTGTTATTGTTATTATGTTTTATCATGTTTGTTTTTCAGGTGTGTAATTATTTACACTTTACTGTGCTTTATTGTTAACCATTGTTAACCATTTTTTTGTCTTCAGGTACGCCATTCACGACTTTGAGTGGTTATACCAGAATGATGCCTGCAGGTTTAGGTATCATCTTGGTATCATTCTTTTCAGCCAGCGGTCGGCTTTCATGTAAAAGCAATCCTAGCGGCTAATTAGCCTCTAGACTGCTTTTACAAGCCGTGGGAGGGAATGCCCCCCCCCCCCACCGTCTTCCGTGTTTTTCTCTGGCTCTCCTGTCTCAACAGGGAACCTGAGAATGCAGCCGGTGATTCAGCCAGCTGACCATAGAGCTGATCAGAGACCAGAGTGGCTCCAAACATCTCTATGGCCTAAGAAACCGGAAGCTACGAGTATTTCATGACTTAGATTTCGCCGGATGTAAATAGCGCCATTGGGAAATTGGGGAAGCATTTTATCACACCGATCTTGGTGTGGTCAGATGCTTTGAGGGCAGAGGAGAGATCTAGGGTCTAATAGACCACAATTTTTTCAAAAAAGAGTACCTGTCACTACCTATTGCTATCATAGGGGATATTTACATTCCCCGAGATAACAATAAAAATGATTAAAAAAAAAAATATGAAAGGAACAGTTTAAAAGTAAGATTAAAAAAGCAAAAAAATAATAAAGAAAAAAAAAAAAAAAAAAAAAAACACCCCTGTCGCCCCCTGCTCTCGCGCTAAGGCAAACGCAAGCGGCGGTCTGTCGTCAAACGTAAACAGCAATTGCACCATGCATGTGAGGTATCACCGCGAAGGCCAGATCGAGTGCAGTAATTTTTCCAGTAGACCTCCTCTGTAAATCTAAAGTGGTAACCTGTAAAGGCTTTTGAAGGCTTTTAAACATGTATTTATTTTGTTGCCACTGCACGTTTGTGCGCAATTTTAAAGCATGTCATGTTTGGTATCCATGTACTCGGCCTAAGATCATCTTTTTTATTTCATCAAACATTTGGGCAATATAGTGTGTTTTAGTGCATTAAAATTAAAAAAAGTGTGTTTTTTCCCCAAAAAATGCGTTTGAAAAATCGCTGCGCAATTACTGTGTGAAAAAAAAAAATGAAACACCCACCATTTTAATCTGTAGGGCATTTGCTTTAAAAAAATATATAATGTTTGGGGGTTCAAAGTAATTTTTTTGCAAAAAAAAAAAACTTTTTCATGTAAACAATAAGTGTCAGAAAGGGCTTTGTCTTCAAGTGGTTAGAAGAGTGGGTGATGTGTGACATAAGCTTCTAAATGTTGTGCATAAAATGCCAGGACAGTTCAAAACCCCCCCAAATGACCCCATTTTGGAAAGTAGACACCCCAAGCTATTTGCTGAGAGGCATGTCGAGTCCATGGAATATTTTATATTGCGACACAAGTTGCGGGAAAGAGACAAATTTTTTTTTTTTTTTTTTTTTTTTGCACAAAGTTGTCACTAAATGATATATTGCTCAAACATGCCATGGAAATATGTGAAATTACACCCCAAAATACATTCTGCTGCTTCTCCTGAGTACGGGGATACCACATGTGTGAGACTTTTTGGGAGCCTAGCCGCGTACGGGACCCCGAAAACCAAGCACCGCCTTCAGGCTTTCTAAGGGCGTGAATTTTTGATTTCACTCTTCACTGCCTATCACAGTTTCGGAGGCCATGGAATGCCCAGGTGGCACAAAACCCCCCCAAATGACCCCATTTTGGAAAGTAGACACCCCAAGCTATTTGCTGAGAGGTATAGTGAGTATTTTGCAGACCTCACTTTTTGTCACAAAGTTTTGAAAATTGAAAAAAGAAAAAAAAAAAATGTTTTTTCTTGTCTTTCTTCATTTTCAAAAACAAATGAGAGCTGCAAAATACTCACCATGCCTCTCAGCAAATAGCTTGGGGTGTCTACTTTCCAAAATGGGGTCATTTGGGGGGGTTTTGTGCCACCTGGGCATTCCATGGCCTCCGAAACTGTGATAGGCAGTAAAGAGTGAAATCAAAAATTTTTACCCTTAGAAATCCTGAAGGCAGTGATTGGTTTTCGGGGTCCAGTACGCGGCTAGGCTCCCAAAAAGTCCCACACATGTGGTATCCCCATACTCAGGAGAAGCAGCTAAATGTATTTTGGGGTGCAATTCCACATATGCCCATGGCCTGTGTGAGCAATATATCATTTAGTGACAACTTTATGAAAAAAAAAAAAAAAAAAAAAAAAAAGTGTCACTTTCCCGCAACTTGTGTCAAAATATAAAATATTCCATGGACTCAATATGCCTCTCAGCAAATAGCTTGGGGTGTCTACTTTCCAAAATGGGGTCATTTTGGGGGGTTTTGTGCCATCTTGGCATTCCATGGCCTCCGAAACTGTGATAGGCAGTGAAGAGTGAAAGCAAAAATTTACACCCTTAGAAATCCTGAAGGCGGTGATTGGTTTTCGGGGCCCCGTACGCGGCTAGGCTCCCAAAAAGTCCCACACATGTGGTATCCCCATACTCAGGAGAAGCAGCAGAATGTATTTTGGGGTGCAATTCCACATAGGCCCATGGCCTGTGTGAGCAATATATCATTTAGTGACGACTTTTTGTAAATATTTTTTTTTTTTTTTTTTTTTGTCATTTTTCAATCACTTGGGACAAAAAAAATAAATATTCAATGGGTTCAACATGCCTCTCAGCAATTTCCTTGGGGTGTCTACTTTCCAAAATGGGGTCATTTGGGGGGGTTTTGTACTGCCCTGCCATTTTAGCACCTCAAGAAATGACATAGGCAGTCATAAACTAAAAGCTGTGTAAATTCCAGAAAATGTACCCTAGTTTGTAGACGCTATAACTTTTGCGCAAACCAATAAATATACGCTTATTGACATTTTTTTTACCAAAGACATGTGGCCGAATACATTTTGGCCTAAATGTATGACTAAAATTTAGTTTATTGGATTTTTTTTATAACAAAAAGTAGAAAATATCATTTTTTTTCAAAATTTTCGGTCTTTTTCCGTTTATAGCGCAAAAAATAAAAACCGCAGAGGTGATCAAATACCATCAAAAGAAAGCTCTATTTGTGGGAAGAAAAGGACGCAAATTTCGTTTGGGTACAGCATTGCATGACCGCGCAATTAGCAGTTAAAGCGACGCAGTGCCAAATTGGAAAAAGACCTCTGGTCCTTAGGCAGCATAATGGTCCGGGGCTCAAGTGGTTAAAAGCCCTGTGCCCTTGACCTGGCTACAGGTGGGGCTAGCACCTTTTTGAACACTCGAGGCGCTGTAGCTAGCCCGAAGAGCAAGGTTATAAACTTAAATGCTGCTGTTCTACTTCGAACCGCAGAAACCTTTGGCGAGCGGGAAATATATGGACATGCAGATATGCATCCCTGAAGCTGATAGGCGTCAGAAGTTTTCCTCCTTGCAGGATAGAAACTACTGACTTGATCGACTCCATAGAAAGGAGCGGATCTTCAGGAACTGATTTAGATTCCTTTAGATCTAGAATGGATCTGTTGAATTTCTGCGTGGCTCTGTACATGTACAGGAAACGCATGAAAAAGGCAGTGAAGGTTCCAAGGAACCTAAGAAAAAACAGAACTATCAGCTGACTCTACTAGCGGTAGCTTGAAAGAGGCACAAAGCATCTCTGTAAGAGATTTGTACCAGCAATTTCTCAGATTGCGAGGCTGAAAAAAAGTTCAACTCTAGTTGTCTCCTCTGCAGAGGAGTACTCGGTTTGCCTTTCTTCCCGATTACCTGAGGGTAATCCTTCATCCTCTACCCACTGTTCCCTTGATAAGGGATCTCAGGTGGGGGAGGGGGATCTAACACGCTTCCCATCCTTGGATAGCGGATGCGATTAAAGTCGCTAATTTTCCTTCTAGGCCCTGCAGGGCGGAGGAAAAACGCATCTTCAATCATGTATACAGGGGCTGAATATTTTCTCCTCTTAGGCTCAGTTTCCACTATTGAAACCCCAACCGTGATCCTTTGCCGCCGAGAATACGTCAGTGCGTGATTTTGATGCGACAGGAAACAATGCCTGTGTGACTACCTTGAAGTCGCACAGATCTGAACAGTATTTCTTGGAAATCATGCCCTAGAGTCTGACGGTGGAGGCCGTCACCGCTGCCTAGAGGCAGCTGACCCTGCGCAGGGGAAGGAATCTGTTTAAGTGACATGTCCAAGGTCACAAGGAGCCAACGTGAGGACGAGATCCCACGTCTTTCAGGAAGCCTCCTATGGCTAGGCTGGCCGTCAGAGTAGTTAACCTGTGAGGAGTGGCTCCTTCACTAGTGAACGCCGACATGTGGATCTGAACCCATGTCTGTCAGGAAGTCTCTCATGGCTGCACTGGCCGTCAGAGTACTTAACCTGTGAGCTGTTGTGGCCTTACTTTAAATAAAAGGACATTTATACCTTCTACTGGACAAAAGAGCTTTACTGCTATAAATCATTTGGATGTATTTCACCAAACCTTCCCCAATGAAAAGGGAAACTAGTCAGATACCCTTTTTTGCAAGATGCTTCAGCTGACCAACACTTTTAACCACAGGGTCCTAAGCATGTGTTTTAGCACAAGCGCAAGGCGAGACGCCCGGTGGATAGGGTCTTTTATGGCATCTATGGCGAAACATAGCGCCATTGGCAGGAGGATTTTAACAAAAAAATTCCAACTCCTTATCTGTTGGATGCTTAAGCAATTATGCATCTTTATTGATGCTGGAAATTGCAGCGTCTACTGCTGGTACTTTCTAACCTTTGTGAATTTTTCCTCCATGATAGAGAACTGAGAAACTCTTTGGAGGGAAAAAAATGCTTATCCAGATGATCCCATTCAGCATAAATAAGCGCTGTAAAAGGTTTTTTTTTGTTTTTTTTTTTTAAACCAAAGAAGGGACCTGGACTTTCAGCTTACTCTGTTAGGAGTAGTATAAAAAGTGGAATGAACCATCTCTGTAAGAGTTTGTACCATCAATCTGTCAGATTGTGAGTTTGCATAAGGTTCATCAACTGTTATATCCTCCGCAGAGGAAAAATTTGGCTTGTTTTTCCCCGTGATCACCTGAGGATAACATCTCATCCTGTGCCCACTGTTCCCTTGGAAAAAGGGGTTTGAGGTGGGGGAGGGGGATCTAGCATGCTTCCTATCCTCTTGGATGGAGAATGCGATTAAAGCCGCTAATCTTCCTTCTAAGACCAACAGGGCAGAAGAGAATGCATCTTCAGTCACATACGCAGGGGCTGAAGTGTGAGAAGCAGTTGCACCACCAATCGCTTCCAATGACTCACCCTGGCTTGCCATGTCAGGTATCTCCGAAGAGGATGACAGTGTGGAGGCATGACTGGAGTCCCCAGCGCCTGGGGGTGGAATCCTTGGTACCTTTGTGGTACACTGGAAATCAAATGTGCTAAGCAAAACAGCAGAGGCACTTTAACAAATTATGGTATTTGCTGAACAATAGTTTTAGCAAAAGAAAACAAATGTCACCATAAGGATCAGCCTTTGATGCTGAGTACCATAATATTTCCTGTGCTGGAAATGCCTGTTTACACACCTTTACATGCCCAGCGCTCCTGTGTCTCTTAGTTTGACAGACTTCTGTCTTCAGCATATGAACTGAGAGTGTGTGTGTTAAGCCTCAGGTGAGAACCTGATTACACATAAATGTCAGCTGTTACCACACCTCTCCAGGAGGAGGGGAGGGGGAGGGGAATTTTTATCAGCAGTGTTTGTTAAGTTCCTAGTTTTAAAGGAAGACCTCACTTTATACAAAAAAATGCAAATGGCTGGTTTTGTATGTTCATAAACTACTGCTGTAACCCCTTTAAATCCCTCAGAAGAGGAACACCATCTGTTCAATTAAGAACTCCCCTCTGGCTGCAGGAACCACACCCGCTGCTATAGCCAGACACAGAGCTGCTGAAAAAGCATCGTACTAAGTGTAATATACTCCCTCTAGAGGAGACATTTTAAGGCATACAGTTATACACCCCTCAAGAACAACTTTAGGTAATATGAAAAACCAAAAAGAGTTCTGGTTCCTAGGGTCCAGCTCTCAAAGAGAAGCTTACAGGCAAAACCTCGTTCTTCAATGCGAGGCCCAGGTACCATCCTATGGCCTCAGTGGAGAGGATGGATCCGGTTGTGGAGGTTTTTTAAATCCAGCATGGATCCCTCCCTGGAGCTCCTCAGAGCACATCTTCACTCGTGACCAACACCTTAGACACTGGCGAAAAAACTGAGGACTCCTGGAAGGAGGAGGGGTTATATAGGGGAGTTAACTTCCTGTATTGGTTATACCAGTGTCCACACCTGAAGGTAGGCCCATAACCCACCAAGTAATTACTTGAGGCTCTGTGTCCTATGATGTACGATAAAGAAATAAAAATTGTCCTGATTCAACTACAAGAGTGGTTAAGCAAATCCTAACATGTAACCCTATCTGGGTTACATGCTAGAATTTGCTTAACCACTCTTGTACCTTTATAGTTGGACCAGGATAATTTTTATATTTTCACTTGATCATTTAATAAATATATCAAAAGTAATACATACATTGTTTATGGCTAAGAGATAGGAAGAATGGAGTAAACTAGCGATGATTATGGTTAAAATGATTATTAAAAGGTGATAAATAGGAATAAATAAACTGAAAAAACTGACATTTAAATTTTTTCTTTAACTTATGTCCTATGCAGATCAAAAGCCACCCCTTTGAATGACACATGAATCACATAGTAAATATAATTTAACAGGGGTAGGCAACCTTTTGATGTTTTCAAAGAAATTGAGCGTGCCGATTTTATAACAAAAAAATGTCAACTTCACACTCTCAATCACGAAAAGTTACTTTTTTATAGAGTAAATGCTGAAAACTACTTTAGTAGTGAGAAATTAACATCCTGCACTCACACGCCTCAGATCAGCCCCAATTCCCGCACCTTCACACTTCAGATCACTGTCCTCCCTGCAAATCTGTTTCACCACTGTACTACCCTGCACACCTGCCCCACCTTTGTACCTCCCTGCTCATCTGTCCCACCACTGTAACCCCCTGTACATCTGTCACACCAATGTTCCCCCTTTCTCATCTGCCCCATCACTGTACCTCCATGCACATCTGCTCCACCACTGAACCATCTTCTCCTCTGTCCTAACACTGAACTTATCTGCTCATCTGCCCCACCACTGTAACCCCCCTGCTCATCTGTCCCCCCACTGTAACCCCCTGCTCATCTGTCCCCCCACTGTAACCCCCTGCTCATCTGCCCCATCACTGAAACCCCCCGCTCATCTGTCCCACCGCTGAACCTCCTCCTCATCCCTACCACCACTGTACCCCTTTTCTCTTCTGTCCCACCACTTTAACTCCCCGCTCATCTGCCCCACCAATGTACCCCTTTTCTCATCTGCCCCACCACTGTACCTCCCTGCACATCTGCTCCATCGCCGTATCCCCATGCTCTTCTGTCTTACTACTGAATCACCTTCTCATCTGTCCTAGCACTGAACTCCTCTGCTCATCTGCCCCACCACTGTAACCCGCTTTCTCATCTGCCCCACAAATGAACCTCCTGCACATTTGTCTCACCTCTGTACCCCCCTGCTCTCCTGCTCCACCATTGTTCCCCCTTCTCTCCTGCCCCACCACTGTAACCCCCTGCTCATCTGCCCCACCAATACACCTCCTTTCATATCTGTCCCACTGCTCTACCCCCCTGCTTTTCTGCCCCAACACTGAATCCCCCTGCTCATCTGGCCCAACACTGAACTCCCCTGCCCATCTGGCCCAACACTGTACCCCCTGCTCTTCTGTCCCACTGCTAAACCCCCTTCTCATCTCTTCCACCACTGTACCTCCCTGCACATCTGCCCCACCTCTGGACCCCCCTGCTCTTCTGTTCCACCTCTGAAACCCTCCTGCTCATTTTCCCCACTGCTGTACCCTCCTGCTCATCTGCTCCACTGCTGTACCCTCTTCTCATCTATGATATGTGTGATATACAGAGTGCTGAAAGGAAGCAGAGATGAGACACATCTACCTGTCCTGGCACACTCCTCCTGCTGATCCACCTCAGCGTTGCCAACCTACCAGATTGAGATTTACTGACACAACACCCAAAATTTACTGGCAAACAACAGTAATAGGAGTTGGGACTTTAAATGAGGTCATGGATGAAATGTAGGTATCCGGGGTAATAATGCAATTTTATTAGTCAAGTGACAAGCATAAAAATCATACAAAACAGGACCGCATCATGTAAAGAAAGACATTGTGGTAAATATCATTCTAAAATCGCAGCACATGTATTTGTGCATAGGCGATCGGCATCAAGGATACAATCAACTTGGCGCCACACGGTGATCTCGTTGAGCAATTAAATACATGTACAAGGATTGCATAAAATATACAAATAACAATACCACAGCACAATGAGGAAAACAATAATGTAAAAACCATGTAGATTGTTTCTGAGATGTTGCAATATAAACATATGTTGGTGTCCCAAATGCCCGACGCGTTTCGTGTGGAATACACTCATCAGGGGCCAGATGGTCAGGGATTTCTACAAAAATGATGCAACAGAAAGTGAGATTAAATGGTAGCGCATACTCACGGCGAAAAAGGGGGTTGGTTCACCCCAAAACACTTACATGTGAGTATTGCGGTAGGACCTGACAAATACAGAGCCAAGACCAACAGGCATCTCTCCCGGGAGCTGAGGTGCAGCGGCATGCGTGCTAGGCGAGCCGGATACACAAAGTTCCCCCCGAGGACACAGCGTGGGACCCCCAAAACCGACATAGATAAGATATCAGGAAGGAGTGCCAGTATAATCTGCCTGGGGAGAAATTGATGGAAACAATGTATCAGATTTGGTGTGGATAAAAGAACCATTACTGTCTCTTTGAAGGGCATGGTGAAACAAGAGAGTCTATGCCAAGGGAAATAAATAACTGTATTAGGGCTGTCACAAGTATCTACATCCAACCATGGTGGACTGTACTATGTAATATAACAAGGGAATTAAACAACAAAGGCAAGACCAGTTTCAAGCAGCCACATAAATAGTAAAGGGTGACAATATGTGAGCTTACATGTATCCCAGGCAGAAGAAAAGGCACTGTGGATGGAAAAAAATGAAGATAAACCATCTCAAAGCAGAGGCACCCACGCTGTGTCGGGGGAGACCAGATATACCCGCCATACACCACGTGCACGCTGGCCGCGTACACCAGCGTCACCCGAGCACGGCAGAGAAAGGGGAGGGGCTCTGGTCCTGACGATCGATTGCGTCAGTGAGCAGCGTCCGCACTCCCCATCTGACTGGCTAACTGGAGGAACTCAAGCACCACGCCATGACGCCAATATGGCATCTGACGTGGGGCAGGGGGGGGTGACGCCGATGCGCCGTGGGCGCCCGCCCGATCCCCCTAAAAGCAACAAAGTGCACTCCCTCCCGCACACAGGACGGGGCGGGGGGAGGGGGGGCAGGGGGGACACGCAGGGCGCATCGCAGCTCCCGAGTATAAGATACAGAGTCAGTGATGGATGTAATGTGGTCACGTCACATCCCAAAGGGGTGACATGTCAAACAACTGTGCTGCCTGATCTCATGGACACCTGAGGGTGTCAGGGATCAGCAGAACCCGAATGTGGAGGTCAGCCATTCAGGTGCGAGGATACCTAACATGTGGGCGGCAGGGGAACACTGTCGGAACCTATCCAAAAAACCTCCATCCCTAATTGGAGTCAAGAAAAAAGGGGGGAAGGGGGAGGTGGGACTTTAAATGAGGCACCTGAGGTGCCTCCATCCCTGTATGCAAACAACAGTAATAGGAGTTGGGACTTTAAATGAGGTCATGGATGAAATGTAGGTATCCGGGGTAATAATGCAATTTTATTAGTCAAGTGACAAGCATAAAAATCATACAAAACAGGACCGCATCATGTAAAGAAAGACATTGTGGTAAATATCATTCTAAAATCGCAGCACATGTATTTGTGCATAGGCGATCGGCATCAAGGATACAATCAACTTGGCGCCACACGGTGATCTCGTTGAGCAATTAAATACATGTACAAGGATTGCATAAAATATACAAATAACAATACCACAGCACAATGAGGAAAACAATAATGTAAAAACCATGTAGATTGTTTCTGAGATGTTGCAATATAAACATATGTTGGTGTCCCAAATGCCCGACGCGTTTCGTGTGGAATACACTCATCAGGGGCCAGATGGTCAGGGATTTCTACAAAAATGATGCAACAGAAAGTGAGATTAAATGGTAGCGCATACTCACGGCGAAAAAGGGGGTTGGTTCACCCCAAAACACTTACATGTGAGTATTGCGGTAGGACCTGACAAATACAGAGCCAAGACCAACAGGCATCTCTCCCGGGAGCTGAGGTGCAGCGGCATGCGTGCTAGGCGAGCCGGATACACAAAGTTCCCCCCGAGGACACAGCGTGGGACCCCCAAAACCGACATAGATAAGATATCAGGAAGGAGTGCCAGTATAATCTGCCTGGGGAGAAATTGATGGAAACAATGTATCAGATTTGGTGTGGATAAAAGAACCATTACTGTCTCTTTGAAGGGCATGGTGAAACAAGAGAGTCTATGCCAAGGGAAATAAATAACTGTATTAGGGCTGTCACAAGTATCTACATCCAACCATGGTGGACTGTACTATGTAATATAACAAGGGAATTAAACAACAAAGGCAAGACCAGTTTCAAGCAGCCACATAAATAGTAAAGGGTGACAATATGTGAGCTTACATGTATCCCAGGCAGAAGAAAAGGCACTGTGGATGGAAAAAAATGAAGATAAACCATCTCAAAGCAGAGGCACCCACGCTGTGTCGGGGGAGACCAGATATACCCGCCATACACCACGTGCACGCTGGCCGCGTACACCAGCGTCACCCGAGCACGGCAGAGAAAGGGGAGGGGCTCTGGTCCTGACGATCGATTGCGTCAGTGAGCAGCGTCCGCACTCCCCATCTGACTGGCTAACTGGAGGAACTCAAGCACCACGCCATGACGCCAATATGGCATCTGACGTGGGGCAGGGGGGGGTGACGCCGATGCGCCGTGGGCGCCCGCCCGATCCCCCTAAAAGCAACAAAGTGCACTCCCTCCCGCACACAGGACGGGGCGGGGGGAGGGGGGGCAGGGGGGACACGCAGGGCGCATCGCAGCTCCCGAGTATAAGATACAGAGTCAGTGATGGATGTAATGTGGTCACGTCACATCCCAAAGGGGTGACATGTCAAACAACTGTGCTGCCTGATCTCATGGACACCTGAGGGTGTCAGGGATCAGCAGAACCCGAATGTGGAGGTCAGCCATTCAGGTGCGAGGATACCTAACATGTGGGCGGCAGGGGAACACTGTCGGAACCTATCCAAAAAACCTCCATCCCTAATTGGAGTCAAGAAAAAAGGGGGGAAGGGGGAGGTGGGACTTTAAATGAGGCACCTGAGGTGCCTCCATCCCTGTATGCAAACAACAGTAATAGGAGTTGGGACTTTAAATGAGGTCATGGATGAAATGTAGGTATCCGGGGTAATAATGCAATTTTATTAGTCAAGTGACAAGCATAAAAATCATACAAAACAGGACCGCATCATGTAAAGAAAGACATTGTGGTAAATATCATTCTAAAATCGCAGCACATGTATTTGTGCATAGGCGATCGGCATCAAGGATACAATCAACTTGGCGCCACACGGTGATCTCGTTGAGCAATTAAATACATGTACAAGGATTGCATAAAATATACAAATAACAATACCACAGCACAATGAGGAAAACAATAATGTAAAAACCATGTAGATTGTTTCTGAGATGTTGCAATATAAACATATGTTGGTGTCCCAAATGCCCGACGCGTTTCGTGTGGAATACACTCATCAGGGGCCAGATGGTCAGGGATTTCTACAAAAATGATGCAACAGAAAGTGAGATTAAATGGTAGCGCATACTCACGGCGAAAAAGGGGGTTGGTTCACCCCAGAACACTTACATGTGAGTATTGCGGTAGGACCTGACAAATACAGAGCCAAGACCAACAGGCATCTCTCCCGGGAGCTGAGGTGCAGCGGCATGCGTGCTAGGCGAGCCGGATACACAAAGTTCCCCCCGAGGACACAGCGTGGGACCCCCAAAACCGACATAGATAAGATATCAGGAAGGAGTGCCAGTATAATCTGCCTGGGGAGAAATTGATGGAAACAATGTATCAGATTTGGTGTGGATAAAAGAACCATTACTGTCTCTTTGAAGGGCATGGTGAAACAAGAGAGTCTATGCCAAGGGAAATAAATAACTGTATTAGGGCTGTCACAAGTATCTACATCCAACCATGGTGGACTGTACTATGTAATATAACAAGGGAATTAAACAACAAAGGCAAGACCAGTTTCAAGCAGCCACATAAATAGTAAAGGGTGACAATATGTGAGCTTACATGTATCCCAGGCAGAAGAAAAGGCACTGTGGATGGAAAAAAATGAAGATAAACCATCTCAAAGCAGAGGCACCCACGCTGTGTCGGGGGAGACCAGATATACCCGCCATACACCACGTGCACGCTGGCCGCGTACACCAGCGTCACCCGAGCACGGCAGAGAAAGGGGAGGGGCTCTGGTCCTGACGATCGATTGCGTCAGTGAGCAGCGTCCGCACTCCCCATCTGACTGGCTAACTGGAGGAACTCAAGCACCACGCCATGACGCCAATATGGCATCTGACGTGGGGCAGGGGGGGGTGACGCCGATGCGCCGTGGGCGCCCGCCCGATCCCCCTAAAAGCAACAAAGTGCACTCCCTCCCGCACACAGGACGGGGCGGGGGGAGGGGGGGCAGGGGGGACACGCAGGGCGCATCGCAGCTCCCGAGTATAAGATACAGAGTCAGTGATGGATGTAATGTGGTCACGTCACATCCCAAAGGGGTGACATGTCAAACAACTGTGCTGCCTGATCTCATGGACACCTGAGGGTGTCAGGGATCAGCAGAACCCGAATGTGGAGGTCAGCCATTCAGGTGCGAGGATACCTAACATGTGGGCGGCAGGGGAACACTGTCGGAACCTATCCAAAAAACCTCCATCCCTAATTGGAGTCAAGAAAAAAGGGGGGAAGGGGGAGGTGGGACTTTAAATGAGGCACCTGAGGTGCCTCCATCCCTGTATGCAAACAACAGTAATAGGAGTTGGGACTTTAAATGAGGTCATGGATGAAATGTAGGTATCCGGGGTAATAATGCAATTTTATTAGTCAAGTGACAAGCATAAAAATCATACAAAACAGGACCGCATCATGTAAAGAAAGACATTGTGGTAAATATCATTCTAAAATCGCAGCACATGTATTTGTGCATAGGCGATCGGCATCAAGGATACAATCAACTTGGCGCCACACGGTGATCTCGTTGAGCAATTAAATACATGTACAAGGATTGCATAAAATATACAAATAACAATACCACAGCACAATGAGGAAAACAATAATGTAAAAACCATGTAGATTGTTTCTGAGATGTTGCAATATAAACATATGTTGGTGTCCCAAATGCCCGACGCGTTTCGTGTGGAATACACTCATCAGGGGCCAGATGGTCAGGGATTTCTACAAAAATGATGCAACAGAAAGTGAGATTAAATGGTAGCGCATACTCACGGCGAAAAAGGGGGTTGGTTCACCCCAAAACACTTACATGTGAGTATTGCGGTAGGACCTGACAAATACAGAGCCAAGACCAACAGGCATCTCTCCCGGGAGCTGAGGTGCAGCGGCATGCGTGCTAGGCGAGCCGGATACACAAAGTTCCCCCCGAGGACACAGCGTGGGACCCCCAAAACCGACATAGATAAGATATCAGGAAGGAGTGCCAGTATAATCTGCCTGGGGAGAAATTGATGGAAACAATGTATCAGATTTGGTGTGGATAAAAGAACCATTACTGTCTCTTTGAAGGGCATGGTGAAACAAGAGAGTCTATGCCAAGGGAAATAAATAACTGTATTAGGGCTGTCACAAGTATCTACATCCAACCATGGTGGACTGTACTATGTAATATAACAAGGGAATTAAACAACAAAGGCAAGACCAGTTTCAAGCAGCCACATAAATAGTAAAGGGTGACAATATGTGAGCTTACATGTATCCCAGGCAGAAGAAAAGGCACTGTGGATGGAAAAAAATGAAGATAAACCATCTCAAAGCAGAGGCACCCACGCTGTGTCGGGGGAGAAGAGATATACCCGCCATACACCACGTGCACGCTGGCCGCGTACACCAGCGTCACCCGAGCACGGCAGAGAAAGGGGAGGGGCTCTGGTCCTGACGATCGATTGCGTCAGTGAGCAGCGTCCGCACTCCCCATCTGACTGGCTAACTGGAGGAACTCAAGCACCACGCCATGACGCCAATATGGCATCTGACGTGGGGCAGGGGGGGGTGACGCCGATGCGCCGTGGGCGCCCGCCCGATCCCCCTAAAAGCAACAAAGTGCACTCCCTCCCGCACACAGGACGGGGCGGGGGGAGGGGGGGCAGGGGGGACACGCAGGGCGCATCGCAGCTCCCGAGTATAAGATACAGAGTCAGTGATGGATGTAATGTGGTCACGTCACATCCCAAAGGGGTGACATGTCAAACAACTGTGCTGCCTGATCTCATGGACACCTGAGGGTGTCAGGGATCAGCAGAACCCGAATGTGGAGGTCAGCCATTCAGGTGCGAGGATACCTAACATGTGGGCGGCAGGGGAACACTGTCGGAACCTATCCAAAAAACCTCCATCCCTAATTGGAGTCAAGAAAAAAGGGGGGAAGGGGGAGGTGGGACTTTAAATGAGGCACCTGAGGTGCCTCCATCCCTGTATGCAAACAACAGTAATAGGAGTTGGGACTATAAATGAGGTCATGGATGAAATGTAGGTATCCGGGGTAATAATGCAATTTTATTAGTCAAGTGACAAGCATAAAAATCATACAAAACAGGACCGCATCATGTAAAGAAAGACATTGTGGTAAATATCATTCTAAAATCGCAGCACATGTATTTGTGCATAGGCGATCGGCATCAAGGATACAATCAACTTGGCGCCACACGGTGATCTCGTTGAGCAATTAAATACATGTACAAGGATTGCATAAAATATACAAATAACAATACCACAGCACAATGAGGAAAACAATAATGTAAAAACCATGTAGATTGTTTCTGAGATGTTGCAATATAAACATATGTTGGTGTCCCAAATGCCCGACGCGTTTCGTGTGGAATACACTCATCAGGGGCCAGATGGTCAGGGATTTCTACAAAAATGATGCAACAGAAAGTGAGATTAAATGGTAGCGCATACTCACGGCGAAAAAGGGGGTTGGTTCACCCCAAAACACTTACATGTGAGTATTGCGGTAGGACCTGACAAATACAGAGCCAAGACCAACAGGCATCTCTCCCGGGAGCTGAGGTGCAGCGGCATGCGTGCTAGGCGAGCCGGATACACAAAGTTCCCCCCGAGGACACAGCGTGGGACCCCCAAAACCGACATAGATAAGATATCAGGAAGGAGTGCCAGTATAATCTGCCTGGGGAGAAATTGATGGAAACAATGTATCAGATTTGGTGTGGATAAAAGAACCATTACTGTCTCTTTGAAGGGCATGGTGAAACAAGAGAGTCTATGCCAAGGGAAATAAATAACTGTATTAGGGCTGTCACAAGTATCTACATCCAACCATGGTGGACTGTACTATGTAATATAACAAGGGAATTAAACAACAAAGGCAAGACCAGTTTCAAGCAGCCACATAAATAGTAAAGGGTGACAATATGTGAGCTTACATGTATCCCAGGCAGAATTTACTGGCATAGCCAAGTTTTTACTGGCATTTCCAAAAGTTACAAAATTTGAGTTTTAGATTTCAGTATTTAGGCTACAAACAAGTACAATATGCAATTAGCAATGTGATTTAAGGTAGATTTTAAGGCAAAAAAACATATTTCCTATTTTATTTTCGATATAGTAAGTAGCTCAGGGACAGCACTCTGGAGAGCAAGAAATTAGAATGGACAGGCACACGCACATGAAACTGACTCTCACAGTGACACTGACAGCAGTGTGCAGCAGCACAGATAATGACACCTCACCAACGTGTCCCCTCCTGGGTCACAGTGACAGCCTCTATCCACGCCAGGTGGTCCCTTCAGTCCAAACGGCACTGACAGTCCCACTCCTGGCTGTCCTTCCTCCCATTCTGCAGACCCGCTCTTGGCCGCTCGACTTGGCTCCCTTTCACCATGACATCACACCCCCCCGCCGGCGCCACCCCAACACATTGTAGCAGGCACTCCGATGGTCTCTGCCAGCTCTGGACCGGAACTGAGCTGAGCGTCACAGCCATATTTTTTACTGGCAACCTTTTCCTGTCACTGGTATTTACTGGCAGGAAGAAAAGTGAAGTTTTTTTACTGGCTGTCAGTAAAAAATACTGGTAGTTGGCAACACTGATCCACCTCTCGCATCCAGCCCCGGTGCTTGTATAAGATGTATGTGATGTCACATACAAGCATCAGGAATGGATACGCAATGATGAGCTCAGGTCAAGGCTATTTTTCGAAAGCAGTGGGCCTGTGTACAGGATAACTTGGGCCCCCGCAGCTGAGAAAAAGTGGTTGGGTGTGCTTTTAATTGCGCTGAATACTGGCTGTGGCTTAAAAGGGACACAGAGTGCAGGGGTTCAGTAGTGACACAAAGGTTCAGGAATAATTTCAACAAAGTTCCCAGAAGCTCAACAGTAATTCCACAAACTGTCACCTGTTTTCTCAATCACAGTAAAATCCCTTCTTTCTGAGATTGGTAGTGACAACCAAGTGAGTCATCTTCCTCCAGATGGTGGATGGGGCTAGCAGGACTGTGATTGGCTTTAGCAGTGACCGCCCCCTCCCATCAGAACTGCACCCAATCTCTTCCCCATCACAAAACTGACGATCGCAGCTACAGCAATGTTAGAGAACCAATCAATGTTTCCCATCTTTTACAATGTGTGGGGCGCAGTACCTCCCCCTCAGTGCAGGTGCAACTCTGAAATTGGAATGCATTAGTGTCTCACTGACACTTCCCTGCGCTGCTCTGCTCATGCGGAGGAAGTCGAGTGGCGGCAAAAGAGGCTTAGCATGCCGCTTGCGGCACCAGTGCCAGGGGTTGCCTACCCCTGAGCTAGAGAGTGCAAAATTAGTCACAATTCTGTAGAGAAACCAATCAGCTTTCAGATTTTATTGCTAAAGCTTAAACAAGCTCAGGTTAGAAGTCGATTGGTTTCTCTGCAGAAGTGTGACTGATTTTGCACTCTCTAGCTTTAGTAAATAAACCCCATTGTCTCAAGGAGATTTTGTTGCATATAGGCACTGAAAAGTTATGTAATAGTGCCACCCGCTGGGGAATGATATAATGTTTTAGGGACCTAAAAATGTACACAGTGCCTTGAAAAAGTATTCACACCCCTTGAAATTTTCCACATTTTGTCATGTCACAACCAAAAATGTAAATGTTTTTAACTGGAATTTTATGTGATAGACCAAAACAAAGTGGCACATACTTTTTAAGTGGAAAGAAAAGGACATTCAAATTTTTAAAATAAATATCTGAAAAGTGTGGCGTGTATTTGTATTCAAAACAATAGATTACAGCGCACACATACAAAAATGACATTAAATCCTGCACGGCTATTTAACTACTTCAATACAGGGCATTTATACACCCTTCCTGCCCAGACCAATTTTTAGCTTTCAGCACTCTCACACTTTGAATGACAATTACTCAGTCATGCTACACTGTACCCAAAAAGATTTTTAATCATTTTTTTTACAAACAGAGCTTTCTCTTGGTGGTATTTAACCGGTTCAATACAGGGCATTTTCACCCCCTTCCTTCCCTGACCAATTCTTTGTTTTCAGTGCTGTCGCACTTTAAACGACAATTGCGCGGTCGTGCGACATTGTACCCAAACAAAATTGACGTCCTTTTTTTCCCACAAATAGAGCTTTCTTTTGGTGGTATTTGATCACCTCTGCGGCTTTTATTTTTTGCGCTATAGACAAAAGAAAAGCGACAATTTTGAAAAAAACACAATATTTTTTACTTTTTGCTATAATAAATATCCCAATTTTTTTAAAAAAAATAATTTTTTTTCCTCAGTTTCGGCCGATACGTATTCTTCTACATATTTTTGGTAAAAAAAAATCGCAATAAGCATATATTGATTGGTTTGCGCAAAAGTTATAGCGTCTACAAAATACGGGATAGATTTATGGCATTTAAAAAAAAAAAATATTTATTTATTTTTTTTACTAGTAATAGCGGCGATCGCGATATTTTTTCGTGACTACGACATTATGGCGGACACATCGGACACTTTTGACACATTTTTGGGACCATTCACATTTATACAGCGATCAATGCTATAAAATTGTATTGAATACTGTGTAAATGTGACAGGCAGTGAATGGGGTTAACCACTAGGGGGACACAAGGGGTTAAATGTGTTTCCTAGGGAATGCTTCTAACTGTAGGGGGCGGGGACGTACAAGGGGAGGAGACCGATCAGTGTTCCGCTGTACTGGGAACACAGATCGCTCTCCTCACAACTGACAGGACACACACAGATCCACGGTCCGGCCCGGTTAACTGGCAATCGCGGGTGTCTGGCAGACATCGCGGCCGCTGGGCACATGCACCGGGTCCCAAGCAACGCGGCGCGCGCGCGCGCCCCCTAGGTGGCCGGGAACCCGAGGCCGTCATATGACGTCCACCCAGGATGGGAGATCCCATCTGTGGACGTCATATGTCTATACGCCGGTATTGAAGTGGTTAATACGTTTTTTTTTATACAAAGGTGTCCATTTATAAGATGTTTCCAACACATAGCATGTACATAGCAAAAATTACACCCCAAAATACATTCTGCTACTCCTCCTGAGTATGGTGATACCACATATGTGAGACTTTTACACAGCCTGGCCACATACAGAGGCCCAACATTGAAGTAGCACCTTCAGGCGTTCTACAAGCATAAATTACACATCTCATTTCTCAACCACCTATCACAGCTTTGAAGACCCTTGAGCATCAGGACAATGGAAACGCCCACAAAATGACCTCATTTTGGAAAGCTAACACCCCAATGTATAATCTTTGAGGAATAATGAGTCTTTTAAATGGTTAATTTTTTTCCAGAAGTTTTTGGAAAATGTGGAAAAAAAATGAAAATGCGTATTTTTTATACAAAGTTATAAGATATTTTCAACACACAGCATGTACATAGCAAAACAAAAAAAAACAAAATACATTCTGCTACTCCTCCTGAGTATGGCAATACCACAAGTGACTTTTGCATAGCCTGACCACATACAGAGGCCCGACATCCAAGTAGCACTGTCAGGCGTTCTAGGAGCATTTACATAACAAAAATGACACCCCAAAATACAATCTGCTACTAATCCTGAGTATGGCGATACCACGCTTTTGTATAGCCTGTCCAGATACAGAGGCCCAACATCCAAGTAGCACCTCTAGGCGTTCTAGGAGCATAAATTACACACATAAATTCCTGCCATCCTATCACATTGTTGAAGGCCCTTCATATTTCTAACACATAGCATGTACTGTACATTCCAATTACAAACCAAAATACATTCTGCTGAGCAAAGGCTAAAGAAAAGATTACCTGCGGTTTTAGTAGTGCAGTGGTCCAAAGAGGAGAGCATCGGTCCAGGCAGCAGGCAGGAACGTGGACAGCGACAGCAAAACAGACAGAAACAACAGAAGGCAATGATATGGTTGCTTGAGGCACCAGGGAAATATTCAGGACATAAATGAAAAACGGGGAAATGGCAGTCTATTAGAAATATGGGCTACTAGTTTACAAGATAGTGTCTGAAGCATTCTCCAATGCAAAGGCCAGGTTGGGAGGGACATTGGGGACAATGGAAGCTGCTGTCTTTCCTAACTCCTCTATTGGTGCACACCCAACATTTTTTTGGCGTTATCTTCCGGATCCCGATGGTGGAATATGGTCAGGAAAATGGTGCTCATGTAGTCTGCTGACACAAACGGAGCAAATGCGTTCGGGGGGGGGGGATACTTGTTGATATATCAGGGCAGTGACAAGGTCTTCAATAAACTTTAGGAAGGTGTTGTGTGTTTCCGTTGATTTTTAGTAGATGATGAAAGAATTATACATGGCCAAATTAAAAAAGTAAATTGCGACTTTTTTATACCAGAAGAGGGATTTTCATATTGATAAATAGGGCTGCAACATTTAATGATCATTTAAATCCACCCCCTCCCCCATGAATTTATTGTACTCGTGGATACAGGAAGGCTTTCAAATGGGACCGTGTCTTCTGCGAAGTTCCACTGAGGTCATCATGGATGGTGGGCATGATGTACACATCTTTCCTATCGGTCTAATTCACAGCCAACACTTCCTTGTTCCTCAAGCTTGTCGATTCCCCCCTTTGTAGCTTTGTGGTGACTAGACTCTGTGGGAAGCCCTTTCTGTTTTTCCTTGCTGTACCGCAGGCCAAAGTATTTTTCAGGTATAGGTGGTGGAAAAGGGGGAATCTGGTATAGTAATTGTCCATGTAAATGTGATACCCTTTTGGAGGAGTGGGAATGCCAACTCCCAGACAATTTTTCCGGTGCCATGTTAAACTTCCAGTGACCAGTATGAGAGAGTGAGAGCGATAAATTTAACACACCTGCTCCCCATTCACATCTGACACCTTGTAACACTTAACGAGTCACATGACACCGGGGAGGGGAAATGGCTAATTGGGCCCAATCTGGACATATTCACTTAGGGGTGTATTCACTTTTGTTTCCGGTGGTTTAGACATTAATGGCTGTGCGTTGAGTTATTTTGAGGGGCAGCAAATTTACACTGTTATACAAGCTGTACACTCACTACTTTACATTGTAGCAAAGTGTCATTCCTTCAGTGTTAAAAGAAGAAAATATTACAGCGCACACATGCAAAAAAGACATTTACCTCCAGCAAGGCTAGTTTAAAACACCTAAACATTTTCAAAAAAACATTATCAAAAAAATATGGGGATTTGGTCACACCATATTGCTATATGGTGCTAAGCCCACATACTGCGACAAAGTACCCCATGATTAGTGGGTCCTACACTATCCATAGATTGGGAGATCCTGCTTCTCTAAACCATGAGAGCAATACACTCTTCTAAAATGGGAAAATCTTGAGGTCTCAACCCATGACACAAGTGGACACTAATGAGAGGTACTTAATGAAGGAGTGGGGTGCTCCTCACCCAAAGGGATTTGGTCAGAATCCATACAATAGACAAACAAGATATTTGGGGGGCACACCCTAAAAGATGCATTAAAGATGGTGCAGCCATAAGACCGTACAGTAGAAGAAAATATTACAGCACATACATGCAAAAAAGACATTTACCTCCAGCAAGTCTAGTTTAAAACACCTAAACATTTTCAAAAAAACATTATCAAAAAATATGGGGATTTGGTCACACCATATTGCTATATGGTGCTATGCCCACTTACTGCGACAAAGTACCCCATGATTAGTGGGTCCTACACTATCCATAGATTGGGAGATCCTGCTTCTCTAAACCATGAGAGCAATACACTCTTCTAAAATGGGAGAATCTTGAGGTCTCCACCCATGACACAAGTGGACACTAATGAGAGGTACTTAATGAGGGAGTGGGTTGCTCCTCACCCAAAGGGATTTGGTCAGAATCCATACAATAGACAAACAAGATATTTGGGAAGAGTATATTAGGAGTATATAGAGTGTATTGCTCTCATGGTTTAGGTGTTTTAAACTAGCCTTGCTGGAGGTAAATGTCTTTTTTGCATGTGTGCGCTGTAATATTTTCTTCTACTGTACGGTCCTATGGCTGCACCATCTTTAATGCATCTTTTAGGGTGTGCCCCCCAAATATCTTGTTTGTCTATTGTATGGATTCTGACCAAATCCCTTTGGGTGAGGAGCACCCCCACTCCCTCATTAAGTACCTCTCATTAGTGTCCACTTGTGTCATGGGTGGAGACCTCAAGATTCTCCCATTTTAGAAGAGTGTATTGCTCTCATGGTTTAGAGAAGCAGGATCTCACAATCTATGGATAGTGTAGGACCTACTGATCATGGGGTACTTTGTCGCAGTAAGTGGGCTTAGCACCATATAGCAATATGGTGTGACCAAATCCCCATATTTTTTGATAATGTTTTTTTGAAAATGTTTAGGTGTTTTAAACTAGCCTTGCTGGAGGTAAATGTCTTTTTTGCATGTGTGCACTGTAATATTTTCTTCTACTGTACGGTCTTATGGCTGCACCAACTTTATTGCATCTTTTAGGGTGTGCCCCCCAAATATCTTGTTTATTCCTTCAGTGTTGTCACATGAAAAGATAGAATAAAATATTTACAAAAATGTGAGGGGTGTACTCACTTTTGTGAGATACTGTATGCGTCTATATCCATGCATTATATTTAAATTTAACCCCTGTCATGCTAATTGGGCACAAATGGCATAGACAATTATTTAGATATATCTATTCCGGAACTTATACATATGTAAGAATCCAAAAATAATCATCATGATTATACCATAAAAATATGGCAAACCAAATAATCGGAATACAGGCAATTCAAAGTTGGCTCATATTCCATTCTCCGCATATAAGCCTGTGTATTGATTATAATTACAGGTAATTATTTAAAGATATTAATTTAAAGAGCTATGTGCATACAATAATATTAAAATATTTGTAGTGTCTATTGTCTCAACATATAGTGCGAAACATATAACTAAACAAAAATAAAAGTAGTAGAGATTGGCTCATATTTTATCCACTAAATGTGTACATGCATGTATATTGATTGATTTAGTTGTCACATCTATTCATAAAAATGTGATACATCCCAGTCAAAATTTAAGCCTATAGGTTTCCTAGTATTCAGATGGAGCGTCCAGAAAACTTCTTGTTTACATAGTAATCTGAATGATCTTCTTAATGGCATGGCGATCTTCTCCATGCCATGAATGGCCAGACTGGAAGTATCTTTATGTAGGTATTCATTCCAATGTCTGGCTATATTTGTGGAGTGATTTTTCTCGATGTCATATAGATGGTCATGGAGGCGGTCCCTCAATCTACGTGTCCTACGGCCTACAAATTCTTCAAAAACGGTTTCTTCTACGAAAATTACAGTTAATACACACACATATACAATGCTGTGAAAAAGTATTCGCCCCCTTTCTGATTATTTTTTTGCATTTTTGTCACACTTAAATGACTCAGATCATCAAACAAATTTTATTATTACACAAAGATAACCTGAGTAAATACAAAATGTAGTTTTTAAATGATGGCTTCGTTTATTAAGGCAAAAAAGCTGTCCATACCTGCCTGGCTTTATGTGAAAAAGTAATTGCCCCCAAACCTAATAACTGCTTGTGCCACCCTTGGCGGCAACAACTGCAATCAAGCATTTGCGATAACTGGCAATGAGTCCTTCACATTGTTGTGGAGTAATTTTGGCCCACTGTTCTTTGCAGAATTGTTTTACTTCAGCCACATTGGAGGGTTTTCCAGCACGAATAGCCTGTGTAAATACAGCATTTCAAATAGATTTAAGTCTGGGCTTTCACTAGGCCACTCCAAAACCTAAATTTTGCTTTGTTTGAACCATTTGGAGGTGGACTTGCTGTTGTGTTTCGGATCATTGTCCTACTGCATAACCCAAGTGCACTTAAGCTTGAGGTCACGGACTGATGGCCGGACATTCTCCTTTAGGATTTTTTGGTAGAGCTCAGAGAAAATTGAGTACTGTCCATGATACTTTTTTTATTTGCACTAACATACAATTTTTCAGGACAAGCTTTTGGGGTATGTCCCCTTCTTCAAGGTCCAAGCAGTACTGATTCACAAATTTTTTAAGCAGAATGTTAAAGAAAAAGAAGGAAAAAAAACCCAAAACATTCTGCTTAAAAATTTGTGAATCAGTACTGCTTGGACCTTGAAGAAGGGGACATACCCCGAAAGCTTGTCCTGAAAAATTGTATGTTAGTGCAAATAAAAAAAGTATCACGGACAGTACTCAATTTTCTCTGTCACAATTGCACTAATACGGCTACAACAAATCAAGTTTGGTAGAGCTCAGAATTCATGGTTCCATCAATTATGTTAAGTCGTCCAGGTCCTAAAGCTGCAAAACAGCCCAAGACCATCACGCTACCACCACCATGTCTGACTGTTGGCATGATGTTCTTGTTATGAAAAGCTGTATTAGTTTTATGCCAGATGTAACAGAATGCACACCTTCCAAAAAGTTACATTTTTGTCTCATCAGTCCACAGTACATTTTCCTAAAAGTCTTGGGGATAATCAAGATGTTTTTTAGTCAATGTGAGATGAAACTTTGTGTTCTTTTTGGTCAGCAGTGGCTTTGGCCTTGGATCTCTCCCATGGATGCCATTTTTGCCCAGTCTCTTTCCTATTGTTGAATCATGAACACTGATCTTACATGAGGCAAGTGAGGCCTGTAGTTCTTTAGATGTTGTTCTGGATCCTTTTATGACCTCCTGGATGAGTCGTCGTCATGCTTTGGAGTAAGTTCTGTAGGCCGGCCAATCCTGGGAAGTTTCACCACTGTTCCAAGTTATCTCCATTTGTGGATGATGGCTCTCCCCGTGGTTCACTGGAGTTCCAAAGCTTAACAAATGGCTTTGAAACCCTTCCTAGACCGATACACGTACATTACTGTTTCGAATCTGTTCTTGAATTTTTTTAGATTGTGGCACGATGTGTGGCTTTTTGTTATCTGTTAGCGTGCTTCACTTTGTCAGACAGCTTCTATTTATGTGATTTCTTGATTCAACAGGTCTGGCAGTAATCAGGCCTTGGTGTTGGAAGTAAAATTTAACTATACAACGATGGTGACAGGAACCTTGTGGAAGAAGACGCCTTGCCCACATCCCTATAAGACTACACAATGGGAAATTTCCTCTGGTGGGACTTTATAAGGCAAGAGTCTTCAAACAAATGATAAGTCAAAAAAGTATCTAATTTTATTATCAAAAGTTAAAACACGAAAAAATATAAAAGAGGTGGATGCCAGCAATTACAGATGGTGGTAACAAAAAGGAGTATACATATCTGTTTACAATAATGCAATAAACCCCACACGGACTGTTTCAGCAAGAGGCTGAGAACAGAGGCCTGACGTGTTTCAAGGTTATAAAGGTTGAAACCTCTTCTTTAGGGGGTGATGGTGAGGTATATGGTTATCTAAAAACATTTTGCAAAGAAAAACAGAATAAGCAACACCGTAAGAACCAAACATGATATACTATTCAAATACATTCATATAGCATAGAAATCAAAATTTCAGTAATATGTTTAGAAAATGTTCTGACCGTGTTACTCCTAAGCCAACATCAGGTAGCATCCAACTTTAGGAAAAAATGGGGATGAATGGTTTGCCGACAGGGATCAGATCCCTGAGCTAACGCTTGTCACCAGGAAATGCGCAAATCCACGACCAAGGACAGAACACAAAGGGCATCCTACCACCTATTGTATGGCACCAATAATATTCAATGCCATAAGATGTCCTGTCAGCTGAAGGAGAGAAGAGACAATATGATAGAGCCCACCCCATGGGTATAAGGAAGGGGTTGAGCCTAAATGGGCTCGCACCTACTCTAGATTGGTGTGATGGAAATATGTGCATCTCCTTTACATACCTGTTAGTACATGGAGGGTAGGTCACTCCAAATCAGGGGTAAGGGGGCGTCACATGGGGCGCTGTCTGGTCAGAGGTAGTGTTGAGTCCCCCAGTGAAAAAGGATCACAGAAAAGGGAGAGCGGTGGAATCCTCTGCACAAAACAGCTAGAAAGAATAAAAGAGAAAATGAATGGTGCTGTGTGATTAATTAAAATCACAGACACCGGCCATGTAAAGCTCAGACTGCAGCGTGGAGTGTCCAAAGTGGACAATAACTATTGCAATCCAGTATAGAGGTGGATTTACATGTAGAGGCACATTGTTCTCTACAAAAAGTCATATCAAAAATTATATAGTGTGTAGTTTGCAAAACAAAGTTAGATGGTTTACCTTTGGAAGTGAGCGGCTGCATGATTTTCCCCCACAAATAGAGCTTTCTTTTGGTAGAATTCGATCACCTCTGGGGTTTTTATTTTTTGTGCTTCAAATAAGAAAAGAACGAAAATTTTGAAAAGAAAAAGTTTTTCTTTGTTAGAAAACTTTGTTAATAAGTACGTTTTCTCCTGATGGGCACTGATGAGGCTGCACTGACGGGCACTGATGTGGTGGCACTGATATCTGAAACAGGTCAACTGTGTTCCTAGGCATGTTTAGTCATAATATTCCACCCATAATCTCCATGTAGAAAAATAATCATACCCATGTTCTTATCATAAACAGGTCAACTATGTTCCTAGGCATCAGAAACCAGTCAAATGCATTATGTGCATAGATGATATTCCACCCAAAATCTCCATGTAGAAAAATTACACACATATTTGTATCAGAAACAGGTCAACTGTGTTCCTAGGCATGTTTAGCCATGATATTCCACCCATAATCCCCATGTAGAAAAATAATTATACATAAATTTGTATCAGAAACAGGACAAATGCATTACATAGAATGTGTATCCATGATATTCCACCCATAATCCCCATGTAGAAAAATAATTATACATAAATTTGTATCAGAAACAGGACAAATGCATTACATAGAATGTGTATCCATGATATTCCACCTATAATCCCCATGTAGAAAAAGAATGACTATTATTGTACAGCTGCAAGTATACAAATCAGCAAGTAAACAGCTAAATAATAGCAACTGCTTCTTGCAACATAGTATCAAGCACTGAAGGAAAGAATATCATATTTCGAGTAACAACAGAGTCATTACCATATATGTGTGTAAAAATACACTGACATCTAGTGATAGTTCTGAGCATTGCAGCCAATAAGCCGATCATCCCATCACCCCAATATGCAGTTTAGTAAGCCCCATGTGATGCAGTGACTGTAGATAGTCTCTCTGGGATAACACTCATTATCCCATCACACAGCCTCTGATCACAGGGTCATTCTCTCCACAGGTCCTGCGGTCTGGGTGGTTCTTCTTGAGGCGCGCTAAAGTCCGGCTCCGCACACCATCTCTGGTACAGAACACCCAGCACAGGGTCCCCCTTCATTCCACATCACAGACTGACTTATCTCATGCCGGATATCTACCTAATACAGAACATGGGGCCGCATACTGCGCTCTAGGAGATGTAGCGCTCTGGGCCTAGATTCCTCCTCTGTGTAGGGAAGGCCAGAAAAGATCTGAACTACACTTCCCAGCATGCAAGTGTTTGTATATGAAAAACTTTAAACACCGGAAAACTTTTCAGACTGTTATGATTGGGTTGTTTAGCAGAAGGACAGAGTTTCTGCACCATCATAGAGCGCCTGGAGGAGATACAGAGTGGTGCATATGGGCAGGGTCTGGAGAAACATCTGAAGAGCTGGGGGGGTACAGAGAACTACTGACTGCATGGAGTGTGCTGTGAGTAGGGCAGCCATTAGAAATTGTGGGGCCCTTATACACAGCTTTAGGCCCCCCCCCCCCCCCGAGCCTGACCACCAACATTCCCCAGGGCCCACTAGCCATCCCAAGTCATTCAGTCCCACCAAATCTGTCCACTAGCCATTCCACCAAGTCCTTTAGTGCCTCAGCCCCCATCACACCTGTACGCTCTCAGCCCCCCATCACACCTGTACGCTCTCAGCCCCCCCTCACAACTGTACGCTCTCAGCCCCCCCTTACAACTTCATTTTTTATAATGGGCTAATATACTTCATTGCATTGAAGCTTTGTACCCTATGGGAGGGTCTATCGCTACTTTGAGATGTTTTTGAAAAAACTGTTTAAAGAAAACCTGTACACATTTTTTAATAATGAGCGTGTGTGATTAATTGCGCTGATATTATCCTCCTATTATTACACCTATGTGTGTAGCTCAATGAGTGTTTGAATACTACCAATTAGAATTAATTACCCCATTCATTCACCCATATATACACCTATGAAATAAATACCACAGTAATCCTAAGTTATATCTGCCAAAAACCATGATTTAAATAAATATATGAATAGATGAAGTGCACCAACATAAGATGTGCAAAGTTCAACTGATAAGATTAATCAAAATTAGGTAAGTTCAGTGCCGATTTGCTGTGAAAAATTATATATATAAATTAATGCCACAATAATCCTTAATTATATCTGCCAAAAAACTTTAAACTGAATGAATAAATAAATAAATATATAACTTATGTGCACAACCAATAAATACTCAAAACTAATAAGTTATATCAAAAATAAGTGAGTTCAGTGCCGATTTGCTGTGAAAAATATGAAAAATAAAGTCAAAGTTTTACTGTCACTCCATCGCCAGTTCCATTTTAATCGGATTTTCCGCTCGTATTCTTAACATGAAAAATAAAGAAAAAACACATCCATTGCGCAGAGATCACAGTAGATGAATACTAAATGCTAGGATACTTGGTTGCACTTACATATCCCCATTCGTACGATCGCATTACAATGATCAGCTGCATGGAGCTCTAAGCCAAAGGCTCCTCGTCCGTCGCCAGTGTTAACACACAGCTACTGCTGGAAACGTCACAGGCTCCTCCTCCCTACACGTTGCGTCACAGACACGTGACTTTTTCGAAAAAGTCATGTGTCTGACGCAACGCGTAGGGAGGAGCCTGTGACGTTTCCTGCAGTAGCTGTGTGTGAACACTGGCGATGGATGAGGAGCCTTCGGCGTAGAGCTCCACATAAGTTATATATTTATTTATTCAGTTGAAAGTTTTTTGGCAGATATAATTAAGGATTATTGTGGCATTAATTTATATATATAATTTTTCACAGCAAATCGGCACTGAACTCACCTAATTTTGATTGATCTTATCAGTTGAACTTTGCACATCTTATGTTGGTGCACTTCATCTATTCATATATTTATTTAGTTCATGGTTTTTGGCAGATATAACTTAGGATTACTGTGGTATTTATTTCATAGGTGTATATATGGGTGAATGAATAGGCTAATTAATTCTAATTGGTAGTATTCAAACACTCATTGAGCTATACACATAGGTGTAATAATAGGAGGATATTATCAGCGCAATTAATCACACACGCTCATTATTCACTTGTCATTCACAATTTATTGCAGCTATATTATTTGGTCATATCTTATCAAACACATATTATTTGTGCGGGAGTTACCCACGTCAGCGCTTTAGCATCTTTTAAAACCTTACATTCATTAATTAATTTCACGCTTTCAGGGTCCTTTCCTGCTTTTTGGCCCCAGTGGGTCCTCTGGCTTCCCCTCCTCCAGGTTGGTGTTGTGTGGGCGCTGGACCAGCACATACGGGCCAGGCATTCTCCTGTTCTTGAGGTATGCCTACATATTGAACTCTGTGGCTCAAGCAATTTGGAAACAACTCCTCTTGGTACCCATATGTTTTTAAACAATTGTGACAGTCTATGCAAGTGCTCTCCCCTTTATTATCCCTCCACGAATCCTGCCTGACACTTTATATTTGGATGTAAAATATGTTACAAATTTGTATATTTATGCTATCATTTTCTCTATTTTAATGTAGAATACTGAGTTTCTTATTTAAACTATACCCCTGAAGGAGGATTACATTTTCACTCCGAAACGCATTGGGTACAGGAAACACTAGTCCGTTATATGTATTCTGATTTGTATGACAACACTGGAATGTTTATTCTCAACATGTTTTTTTATTAAATGTTGTGTATTTTTCAAATTTGCCACCATTTTTCAAGTCTGCCACCTGGGGATCTTGTTTCATTTCTTGTAAACATTGGATGTGGCACAACTATATGCCCAATTGTAAACCGACTCACCCTCGCTCAGCCCCCCCTCACAACTGTATGCTCTCAGCCCCCCTCACAACTGTACGCTCTCTGCCCCCCCTACACCTGTACGCTCTCAGCCCCCCACCTGTACACTCTCTGGCCCCTCCCACCTGTACACTCTGTACACTCTCAGCCCCCCCACACTTGTATGCTCTCAGCCCCGTGTGTGTGTGTATATATATATATATATATATATATATATATATATATATATATATATATATATATATATATATATATATATATATATATATATATATATATGACACACAGACATGTACACACACAGCCACCCCCCTCACTTGTACAACAGCCCTTACTTGTAAGGTGGTCCTCCTAGTCCCAGCTCTTGTTTCCACATGTGGCTGAGACACATATAGAAGCTGCAGTCCAGCATACATTACACTGAGTACAGGCAGCTCACGAGGGGTGCACATGCAGGAAATGGCCAGAGGTGGCAGCAAAGAGCCCAATGTGAGTTCAAAAACACACAGCAGCGTGTGCTGTGTGTATAGGAGTGTATGGGACTGCATGGAGTGTGCTGTGTGTACATAGGAGAGTGTATGGGTACTGCATGGAGTGTGCTGTGTGTATAGGTGTATGGGGACTGCATGGAGTGTGCTGTGTGTTTACATAGGAGAGAGTATGGGTACTGCATGGAGTGTGCTGTGTGTATAGGAGTGTATGGGGACTGCATGGAGTGTGCTGTGTATAGGTGAGTGTATGGGGACTGCATGGAGTGTGCTGTGTGTATGAGAGAGTGTATGGGGACTGAATGGAGTGTGCTGTGTGTATATGAGTGTATGGAGACTGCATGGAGTGTGCTGTGTGTATATGAGAGTGTATGGAGACTGCATGGAGTGTGCTGTGTGTATATGAGGGTATATGGGGACTGCATGGAGTATGCTGTGCGTGCATAGGAGTGTGTTGTATGGGGACTGCATGGAGTGTGCTGTGTGTAAAATAGAGTGTATCTGGACTACATGGAGTGTGCTGTGTGCATAGGAGAGTGTATGGGGGCTGCAGGGAGTGTGCTATGTGTACAGGAGAGTGTATGGGGACTGCATGGAGTGTGCTGTGTGTGTATAATAGTGTATGGGGACTACATGGAGTGTTCTGTGTGTATACAAGTAAATGGGGACTGCATGGAGTGTGCATAGGAGAGTGTATGGGGACTGCATGGAGTGTGCTGTGTATATAGGCGAGTATATGGGAACTGCATGGAGTGTACTGTGTGTGTATATAGGAAAGTATATGGGGACTGCATGGAGTGTGCTGTGTATACAGAGCTGCCTGGAACTACACTTTTAAAAAAATGCCAACGACAATTATAACAAGGTAGATAGCAACAACATGTCAGTAATATATTCATCAGGTTTAAAGTAACAACAACTCCGATAAACTATATATAAAAACCAAAGCTTTATTTATTTTAGTCCAATATATATATATATGTATATATATAAAACAAAAAATATATGCTGCAGCATTTCCTGTATTTGTAATACTAATACATTTCTCAAACCATTGTTTTCATGCTGCATTTAATTTAGCTAAGTCTAGAAGACAGCACTTTAACCTTCATTTTACACTTGCCTATATTATAGCAGCACATTTTTTATATTGCACCTAGTACAGTAAACAGTAAAAGGATCCTAAAAAATGAATAAAGAGCAATTTATATTCAATGTTCAAAAGCACAATAGCAAAATGAATATGTATACATAATATTGATAGTTAATATACCACATAACAGAAGTATTATATTTTGTTTTTATACCAGGAACCTGCATTGTTGTATAATCCAACATTCATCCCTGAGCAGTCCTAATGATCTGGCTTTTCTGCATTACAAGGCACACGTACTCTCTTTAGAAATATTTGATTCGCCTAAAAATGACATACAACTGAATTGCTAATAGGAGGTCAGATTTAAAAAGATTGCACCTAAGAGGGGGGATGAATATATCAACGTATAAAGTTTCATTACATCGTGCTTTACAAGCTGTGCAACTGCACGTTAGCTACAACAAGCGATTATCTTGTAAACACCAAACAGTTTGTGACCCAATACCCCTTACAGCGCACACTATATAAAATAGAAAGTCATCAATTGGTTTTAATGTATATATTTAAATTTGTGTGTTAATAATTCATGCTAAATTGCAATACTCTAGAACCATTTAATTTACATTAAAAAAAAACATACCAGTTACCCGTTAGTGGGTCTTGCACTGGGCAATACTATTAGTGGTCCCTTTTACTCAAGCAACTTTTAATTTACGCAGAATCTAACATAACAGCTGTGCATAATAAAGTAAATAAGTATGAATGTCTGCCTCTTTATATATGTCAAACACATTAAAGCAGAATTATAGGCAGATATAAAAAAAAATCTATGTTTTATATGTCTAAATAACAAGAACAAATAAATTATTAAATAAATCAGTACATTTTATGCTATATTAGCTTCCTGAAATGCCCTGCACATAAGGAAAACCAGTAGTGTGAGCAAACTGGGTTCTACTGCAATACACTGTGAGCTTGCTGACAGAAGGCGCAAGCAGGTGGATGTCCTCATCAGCATTATTCTTGCTAGGTTGGGTGTGAGTCCATGAGCAAGCAATACTTACTTGGCCATAACGGGGAAAAGAGAGGTCAGTGACCTGGCTATGTTGTCTGGCAGGCATGCCTGGATCACAAGAGTGGCTGAAAAAAATTGCAAATCATCTCACTTTATTATATACTTTATAATTATATATAGCTGAAAAAATTCACATACATGTGTTTAAAGCGGAGGTCTGCCCACTCCTGCAAAAATTAAAAGCCAGCAGTTACACATACTGCAGCAGCTGACTTTTAATAATCGGACGCTTACCTGTCCTGGAGTTCAACGATATCGGCACCGCAGCTGATGTTTCCATCAGTTGTCGGGTGCTGCCGCCACCATTGCCAGTAAGGGAACCCGGTAGTGAAGCATTACGGCTTCACGCCGGGTGCCAACTGTGCATGTGCGAGGCACTGCTGCACTCTCCTACTGGTCCGGCGGTGGGGGAAGGATGAGGGAGCCGACCCGCTGACGTAATTTGCCGCAGCCCGGTCTCCTGGAAGTAGGGAAGGGTACCTGTCAAAGACAGGCATCCGCCCCCCCGGAAAGATGGCAAATATGGCACCGGAAGTTTTGGGTGGAACTCCGCTTAAAGTCCCAGCTCACATATATCCGATGCAGGAATCAGCGCGATTCCTGTGAGGGTTCCCGCATCGCATATCACTTGCAGGCAGTTCACACCGAAGTGCCAACTGTCAAAAGGTGCAGGAATCAGATCACATGTGTGGGAACACTTATGCAATCCGATTCCAGTGCGGACCAAAAAAAGGGTCCTTGCACCATTTTGGTGCGAATATAATGCAATTTCAGCCATACAGACATTGCATGTTATCTACACAGCAATGCAGTGCAAATCACATGCGATGTCTGTTTGCATCAGTGTGAACCCAGCCTCAAGAGTGAATTTAGCCATTTCCCCATACTTCAGCTTTCAAAAATGCAGCCAAAACAACTGATGTTTCTGTAACTTTTAAGAGCAAAATATTTACAGAATATGTACAACACTGAAACTTTTTTTTTTCACTACAACGAAACATCAAGTGCGATACTCACATAGCTATCATTTAAAAGCGAATCGGTTATTATATTGCACTGCTGATTTCATGCAGTCATGAACTCAGTATAGAACTTACAGAAAGGCTATGCGGCTTGGTATACACGAAAGTCATAACCAAAAGACAAAAATCCTTGAATATGGTACCTAAAAAGGAACTGAACTCATTTTCTAACAGGCTGCGAGCAGGCAGACCATTATCACAGAGACATGCAATGTCTTTTCTGCAATAGAGTACATACCTACCTGCCTGTTCACAGACTCCTGTGGCATGTAAACTGAGCTGCGAAAGCGTAGCTCAGCTTATATCGCCGGCATAGTCCCTGTGTGCCAGGATGACTGGCTCCTGCACTGGCCAATGCATATGCCAGAAGACTAGCACCCAGGGAGAAGAGTGCCAGCAAAAGACCTGGACACTGTTCAAGAGAAGGCAAGTATAATACTATTATTTCCGCTTTATCTAATCCAATTCAGTTTTGGTTACTGCCCAACAAGATTCACTAGAAGAAACTTTTTCTACTAAGTTTCAATTCTGGTATATTAAGAAGTTCAGCTTTGGCAACATGTTTCACCCATTTTAATGGTGGAACATGTAACCAATGCTGCAGCTGCAGCCCGATCTCCTCCCCGGAGAAGTTCCTGGTACTAGCTGTCACTTTTTAAAATTAGCACGGCCGTGCGGGGCTCCGCCCATGTGGCTCCGTCATTCATTCACAAAGCTCTATGTGTGTGAATAAACTACAAGCCCTGACATTCTTTGCAGCTGTCAACTTGTAGTTCTCAATGAACTATAACGGCACTGTGGAGTGCTGTGGTAGTGCACTGATTCTTCCAGTCAGTTTATCTGCTTGCCAGTAAGGAATGTACGGGCACACAGATACTCTGAAAGATCTGCAGGATTTATTTATTTTTTTGTGCAGGATCGCTGGTGCCATGCAGGTTTACCTGCAAAAAAATGTGCATTTATTTAATTTATTTTTAAGTGAACTTATCCTTTAAATTCAATGCCATTTCTTCACAGTAAAGAAATCTAAGAAATGTTACAGAATTCAGCAGTAGATATACAGTCCTCCAGTAGATCGTAAATCTAATTTACAAGCATCTGCGAAAGAGACAATCTAATCGATTATCTAACAAATATAAAAGATTCACACAAGAATGATACAGTGATACATGTAGGTTGTACAATGAGCAATTTGAAAGTGTTTTCCAGTGATGGATATGCCCAGCATGTGAATTCTATCGAGAAAATCCGATTTTTATACATAAAGTTTAGGTTTGTCAAGATCCAGTAATTTAGGATTAATTAGCTGTTCGACAATCTAGTTCTACACCATCTAACAGAACAGAAAAAGTTCTGGAGTGACTTAATTTTTAGCAGATTTTAATTTTCTCCTGAAATATTCTGGGGCAGCTTCAAAGAGCCAATCAGGATCCACCACGCACATGTCTCTCATATAGCACTTAGATGTGTGAAGAAGCTCATTGTAAATCACACAGGCAGGTTTACAGTGAAAAAGGACAGATGACGGATGTATAGCAACAGGTTGATGTGTCTCCACAGTTGTATATGTTCCATCTGGTTGCACTTCAGCAGCATTCATGAATAGGCCATGGGCTAAGCACTGTCGGATGTTGCGTGAGTCTGTCCTTGAGGACTCTAATGGCATGGACATCTGCAATTTAAAGAGAGTATATAAATGTAAAGCAGGGTTGATCTACATTGAGATGTCAAAATACAGTGCCTTGAAAAAGTACTCGAACCCCTTGAAATTTTCCACATTTTGTCATGTTACAACCAAAAACATAAATGTATTTTATTGGGATTTTATGTGATAGACCAACACAAAGTGGCACATAATTGTGAAGTGGAAGGAAAATGATAAATGGTTTTCAAAATCTTTTACAAATAAATATCTGAAAAGTGTGGCGTGCATTAGTATTCAGCCCCAATTACCCTGATACACCTAACTAAAATCTAGTGGAACCAATTGACTTCAGAAAGAAACTAATTAGTAAATAGAGTCCCCCTGTGTGTAATTCAATCTCAGTATATAAATACAGGTGTTCTGTGAAGCCCTCAGAGGTTTGTTAGAGAACCTTAATGAACAAACAGCATCATGAAAGCCAAGGAACACAACAGGTCAGGGATAAAGCTGTGGAGAAGTTTAAAAGGAGGGTTACGTTATAAAAAAAAAAAAAAAAATCCCAAGCTTTGAACATATATTACGGAGCACTGTTCAATCCATCATCTGAAAATGAAGAAAGTATGGCACAACTGCAAATCTTTTAAGACATGGCCGTCCACCTAAACTGACAGGCTGGGCAAGAAGAGCATTAATCAGAGAAGCAGCCAAGAGGCCCATGGTAACTCTGGAGGAGCTGCAGAGATCCACAGCTCAGGTGGGAGAATCTCTCCACAAGACAACTATTAGTCGTGCTCTCCACAAATCTGACCTTTATGGAAAAGTGGCAAGAAAGAAAGACATTTTTTAAAGAAAGCCATAAGTCCTGTTGGAGCCAAATACAGGGCAATCTTAGAAGAAAACCTGTTAGAGTCTGCAAAAGACTTGAGACTTGAGGTTAACCTTCCAGCAGGACAACGACCGTAAACATACAGCCAGAGCTACAATGGAATGGTTTAGATCAAACCATATTCATGTGTTAGAATGGCCCAGTCAAAGTCCAGACCTAAATCCAATTGAGAATCTGTGGCAAGACTTGAAAATACCTGCTCACAGACGTTCTCCATCCAATCTGACAGAGCTTGAGTATTTTGCAGAGAAGAATGGGAAAAAATGTCACTCTCTAGATGTGCAAAGCTGGTAGACATACCCAAATAGACGTGCAGCTGTAATTGCCGCAAAAGGTGGTTCTACAAAGTATTGACTCCGGGGGGCTGAATACAAATGCACGCCACACTTTTCACATATTTATTTGTAAAACAATTGGAAAACCATTTATCATTTTCCTTCCACCTCATAATTATGTGCCACTTTGTGTTGATCTATCACACAAAATCCCAATAAAATACATTTACGTTTTTGGTTGTAACATGACAAAATGTGGAAAATGTCAAGGGGTATGAATACTTTTTCAAGGCACTGTACAAGCTTGTTGTCTTTGTTTCACATGTATTCCTACAGTATGTCTCTTCTATAATTGTAAAGAAAAATCTCTTTCTTAAAAAGAGTTCACAGATTCAGCCAAAAATATAATCTATATCCGCATACAACTATATTGTAGTAAAACAGTAAAACTGTTTTAATCCCTGCTGAGAGGGATTGTGGCCGCTTTATTTTTCTTTTTTTTATAGCTAAAAACAATTTTCAGTATGTTCGGAAAATAATGTTCTTGTAAAAAATACAGTGCCTGTAGACACTACACTCAAGTCATTAAATGTTGCTCAGAAAGACCAGGGCATTAGTGACTGGGTAAAAAACAAAAAATGAAATACCTTTATACAAATGTCTCTGAGCTGAGCACGAACCTCTGAAACCAGCATCATATTTCTGCCATTTATGAAATTTTCACGGCACCAGTCCTAAGCATTAAAGAAAAAAAAATAGACTTCTTTATTCTTTTATAATATCAGATTACATTAGTCTACAACGTTAAAGTGAAGATCTGTGAATACTTAGCCACTCCTGTTACTACAGCCCCATAGTTGTATATGTGTAGTGTGAGATCTAAGGCGAGGAAATCATTACTGTGCTGCTCATTGTTCTCCATGTAGGAGGCTCTGACCTGAGAAATAAAAGCCCTGCCTCGATCAAGATGGCATCCTCAAAACAAGACATGGTAAGTCAGTAATGGCTGAAAGATCAGCTGCAGCAAGACCACAGGTAGTAATGGTGTCTAGTATTTGGCTCTCTGCCTACCTTTCTTCGGGCACAGCTTCCAGAGTTTAGTTCCTTTGTAAAGTGGTTGTAAAGTCAGAAGGTATTTTATGCATTAAGATAAAAAGCCTTCTGTGTGCAGCAGCCTCCCTTAGCCCCCCCTATACTTACCTGAGGCCATCTCGATCCAGTGATGTTGTGCGAGAGACTATGCTGCCCGAGACTCTCCCTCTTGATTGGCTGAGACATACAGAGGGCGCCATTGGCTGCCGCTGTTGTCAAAGTCAGTGAGATAATGAGGAGAGTGAGGGGGTGGGGCCAGTCCATCTCTGAATGGACACACAGAGCTGCAGCTTGGTTCAGGTGCCCCCATAGCAAGCCACTTGCTGTGGGAGCACTCAACAGGAGGGAGGGGCCAGGAGTGCTGAAGAGGGACTCAAGTGGAGGTGACCCTGGTTAGCTTTCAATTATTCCACAGCATACCCGAACTTGTTGGCACCCTTGGACACTGATTAAGATAAGGGTGTCCGATTTAACTATGCTAGAGTTGGTTCCATAATGAATGTATGTATGGAGCACTGTATTAGTTGAATGCTTCCTGTGCTCTCTTGGGGTCTTGAGGCCAACCTAGTCTCTTACTGTCATAATCCCTATTATCCCCTTCGTACCCAGTTTTAACTCTCCTGCTTCCAAAAAAACTGTATTTGAGAAAGTAAAGAAGACACGTTTAGAATATACAAACACATAAAGAAAAAAGGTAGCACACGGATTATGCAAACACCCCCCCAGGGTCAATAGGCTGTCATGTTGTATCGTATTTCCGAGAAAAAATCCTGTAGCAAGGAAACCACCAAATTAATGCTAGAATTGAGAGGAAACTACCCAATTTTCCAGAGAGTTGGAGAAAAAAAAACAGGTGGGAAAGAGCGAGAAGGGGAAAGGAGAAGAGAAGGGAGGGGGGGAGGGGGGGTTAAACTCAGAGTTAGGTTGTCAAGAGATGAGGGGGGACCTTCAACCATTAGGAGTCACTTCAATGAGAGCCTTCCCTTCCTCAGAATAAATGAACATGTTCCATAGTGTCCAGGTGTGCGTGTAGGTCTCTCGTTTCTGCCGAGAGGTCAGAACCAAGTCCTCCATCCGGCTTAGTTCCTCAACCCTCCTCAGCCACAGCCCAATCGTCGGAGGCTATGTGCTTCCAGGTGAGTGGAATGCAAGACTTGGCTGCATTCAGGAGGTGCCGGATTATTGAATTCTTGTAAACCTTGGTGGTAATAGTGGAGGCATGCAATAAGAAAAAAAGCTGGATCCTCACATGGACCTCCCTCCAAAAGTCCTCCAATTTATTACAGAAAAAGGAAATATGTAGCAACATCCCCTGCTCTTCTTGGCATCTCCAACACAGAGCAGAGGTGGTCGGGAAGTATTTGTGGAGGAGAGATGGGGTACGGTACCACCGAGTAAGAATCTTGAAGTTGGTTCGTGCAGATTGAGGATTTTAAGGTGAATCGGGTTATATTAGTTTGTTGCGTCTTCCTAAACGTTCTACCCAGATTTGATTCCCATTTCGCCAAGTAGGGGAGCAGAAAGCCTTCGGGAGGAGAAACTAAGAGGTTGTACATTGTGGAGAGGGCATGAGGAAATGTGCCACTTTCAAAGCAATACTCTAGTGTGGTCAAGTCGCGGCAGAAAGTATCAGGAGTAGGGAGAGTCTGTAGAAAGTGCAATAATTGTGAAGCCCTCCAGATATCCAGTTGAAAGGAACCATCACGATCCATCAGGGACTGCAGAGAGGGCCAGGCTCCCATTTTTGCAAAGTGGGAAACTTGATAACTCCTGCCCTAATCAACACCTTAAACGGACCCATACGAAGGCCAGGAGAGAAAACGGGAGAGACCAGGTATAGGGGACAGTAGAGACTCTAGGGAGGCCCACTTATTCGTAGAGATGAGCTGGAAACACAGACGAAACATTGTTCTTATAGGCGCGTGTTTCTTTAGAGGAGGAGGAAGATCCTCAAAACGCCAAGGCGATCTATGTAGCAACACCCTACTTTAGTCTTGTCCTATACCAGGCCAGAGTTTGACGTCACCGTGGCGGCACCTGTCTACAAGTCGTCCCAGGTGCGCTGCTTGGTAATGTTTGTAAAGATCTGGGACCGCGAGGCCCCCAGAGTGTTTATAAAAGGGACAATAGAGATCTCCTGATCCTTGGGGGTTTATGAGCCCAAATAAACCCTGTGAACAGGGAATGGGCTTGTTTAAAGTATCTCGTAGGAATAGCAGTACACACATTTTGATATTGCATCTCCCAAACCAGGAGTGCAATCCCGAGTTCCACTTTGCAAGCAGAGCGCGCACAGCTTGTAAAAGGGGAGGGGGGGGGGCAATAGAGTTCAAAAGTTTGGGAGAGGTCGGCAGGGATAAAGGTCCCCAGGCATTTCAGGGCTCGGACGGTCCATCGAAATTTAAAGCTGAGCTGTAAGGATCGTATCAGGAAGGGAGAATTTTCCACCCCCAGAGCTTCAGACTTGAAGAAATTGATCTTGAGGTAAGAGTGGGACCCGTATAGTTCAAAATCTTTGAACAGATTCGGGAGGGAGATTATTATTATTTTTTTTTGTTTCATAAATTTTGGAGATTAACAAGTTGGTCATAGACAATAGCATGTCGTCGGCATAAGCCGAGACCTTATGTTGGGATTGCATGCCTTGTAAATTAGGTTTCGTACAGACAGTGAAGAGGAAGAGCTCTAGTGTAAGGGCAAATAAAATGGGTGATAGTGGGCATCCCTGTCTAGTCCCATTTGTGACCGGAAAAGGGGTTGATAGAACACCATTCACCTTAACCTGTGCTGCTGGTGAAGAGTAATTACTTATTATTCAGCGAAGCATATTATCTCATAGGCCTATATGTCTCAGAACCGCAAACATGAACTGCCAGTTAACCCAGTCAAAGGCTTTCTCCGCATCTGTTCCCAAAAATACGCAGGGAGTCCAATATTGACATGCTGCATGGATCAAGTTCAGGACTTTGGTGGTGTTATCCCAAGCCTCCCTTGTCGGGATGAAACCCACTTGATCCAAATACACCAGGGATTGCAGATGCTGTTAAAGGCAGGAGGCCAGTATCTTGGTAAAAAAATTTCAGGTCTGCGTTTAGGAGGGAGATTGGCCTGTAGCTTCCGCACTGCATGGGATCCTTCCCGTCTTTAGGGATGACCAAGATAATAGCCTTCAGAGACTCCCTGCGAAAAGGAGGCCGAGTCACCTAGAGTGTTGAGCATTTTGACCAAGTGAGGGCCTAGGACGGGTGATAGTAGCTTATAATATTGTACAGTAAAGCCGTCCGGTCCCGGGGCTTTATCAGACTTAGCGGAATCTGCCGCCTGCAGTTCCTATATTGTAATAGGGGCTTCTAGTTCTTGCCGCACCGGGGACGGAAGGTGAGGCATGCCAGAGTCCGCCAAATAATTGTCAATTCTAGGTTGGGAGGGGGATTCTAGGTTTATATTGTAGAGAGAGTAGAAATCTTGAAAATACTGGGCTATTTGTTTCGGAAGAGTGACTTTCTGGCCTCTCGGGCAATATATCCGTGGAACATACGTGGTCGAGTGGTGGTTGCTTGCCACATTTATTGCTGAATTCAAAAAAGTATCTCCAACCTCTTTGTAGAGCCGCTTTAGCCCTGTAAAGGGGTCTGATACATGACTACGAAGATTCAGGAGTTCTTGTTCAGTGTCTGGAGAGGGAATGTGTTTGTCAAGAGCTTCTAAGCGTTGGATATCTGCAAGTAAGGAAGATAGTGGCGCCTCCCTTTCCTGCTTCATTCGGGCCCCATGTTTGATTAGGACCCCTACAAGATACCCCTTGTATCACTGATTTGTGAGCTTCCCAAACCACCCCAGGGTCACAGCCAGGTGTATCATTTACCTGGAAATACCATGCAATCTCCTTCAGAACGTCCACAAAAAATGGCGGGTTCCTGAGAAGACTTTAATTCAGTCTCAATGTTCTGATACTTGAGTGTGGGGAGTCCGTGATGTTGTATTTCAAAATAATCGGTGCATGGTCCGACCAGGTAATCGACCCAATCGAGGCTGCAACAAACTAGTGTAGCTGGCTATGGGGAATAAAAAAAATTATCCATACGAGTATATATTTTGTGTGGTGAAGAGAAAAAAGTACAGCCTCACACCCCAGAGTGCAAAAGTCTCCATACGTCCACCAATTGAGCTCCATGAAGAGATTTTGAGATGCGCTTACAAGTTCCAGGAGGAATTGAAGAAAATCCTGAGGAAGTATCTACACTAGGTACAAGAGGGACATTGAGGTCGTCACCCAGGATCAACTGGCCCTCGGCAAATTCCAAAAGCTTATCCAGGGTATTTTTAACAAAGAGGTCCTGTTGCGCGTTAGGAGCATAGTAAGTGGCCAAGGTTACCTTGACACCACCAATCGTACCTTTAAAAGGAACAGGGAGCAGCCTCCAGCATCCACGAGAATGTCCAAGCATGTCCATGGGACCTTTCCAAAAATCATAATAGAGACTCCCTTAGACTTAGCCAGGGGATTGGTAGCATGGTAGGCCACGGGATAATATCTGTTTCAGAGCAAAGGAAGGTGGTTATCCCTAAAATGTGTCTCCTGTAGAAATGCAACATCTGCACCCATTCTTTTCAGGTCGTGCAACAGCATACGTCTCTTCTCTGGCGCATTAAGTCCCTTGGCATTTAAAGACACCAAACACAGGGAATCAATCTCAAGACTAATTCAGGGAGGGTAGGGGGATCAAAAAAGAAAAGGTTGAACAAATAGAACGTGGGGCAGAGACTAAGAGCGTAAAGGGAAAAAACCTAAGGTAACTGCCCCAGCTAGAGCAGTAAGTGAAAAAAATACTAAACCACTCAGAGGTCAGCCAAGGGGCCATCTGGGTGCAGGTCTAAGGGGGGGGAAGTGGTTAAACACAGCCAAGGGTTGGAGCCCCTGGCACACTCCAGCAAACATTACATATGAACAAAGGTTTTGCCATAAAGGCATTATAACGAACAGTAAACATAATATTGCAAAATCACAAAGCATCCTATAAAACAACAATACAGAACAAAAAGAGCATTTAGTTTTGTGCCCTCCAACTTTGTTGTCTGCGGTAACTAACAACAAGGCATTGCATTCCTCATTGCATGAGGAATAACCAAGGGTAACCTGCCTAAGGGACTGGTGTATCCATCCCAGTTCCATCCCCACACTGCGGTAGTCCTCCCTACATGGTCCCCCACGCAACCTGAACTAAGAGTGTATGCATTAGGGTAGCTGTGTACCCCCTGGTGTTAAACAGCATGGGTGGCAGCACCGAAAGTGCAGTCCGCAATGTAGGGGAGTCACTCTGATAGGACTAACTCCCAGACAGGAAAGGTAACCCCTCTCTCAACACGGTAGGGAGGGGAAGTGCTACTTGAAGTTATTGTAACTAGCAGGCAACTAGGGCTAAATCCAGAACAAAAAATGGAAAGAGAAGACATATGAAATATATGAAGAGCAAGATCTCCCCCTGTCATTTTTCTCTATCAGTGTGTGAACCGTGCATAAAGGGAACAATCTCAGACACATAGAAAGTACCCTGTCAGCCAAGGGAGTCCATCCAAGGCAGGGACCAACCACCCCCGTCATTGGTGGCCACACAAAATATTGACACTCTGGGCCCAATTTGGACATTTTCACTTAGGGGTGTACTCACTTTTGTTGCCAGTGTAGACATTAATAGCTGTGTGTTGAGTTATTTTGAGGGGACAGCAAATTTACACTGTTATACAAGCTGTACACTCGCTACTTTACATTGTAGCAAAGTGTCATTTCTTCAGTGTTGTCACATGAAAAGATATAATAAAAACTCACTTTTGTGAGATACTGTATATATGTATGTGTGTGATTCTGCCCAGAATGGCTGCCCTGTAGCAGTAAATCTGCTATAGGGCGGTCGGCATGCGGTTAATGACCTTTGAATGTGTATAATATAACACTGGCTGTGTGTGCTTATGTAACAGAAGTACCTCAGCTGTGTCTGAGGAACAATATCTTTCATTTATCTTTCACATACTCACCTGTATTTTATGTCCTAAATATGAAATAAAAAAATATGCTTGAGTAAGCAGTATTGTGTATGTGGCTGCCCTGCCACCCTGGACCACAGCTTGTGTTGGTAATCAATAAATATGACCCTGACTTTAGTCAGTTTTCCATAAAAAGTAAAGGTAAATTCTGCCTAATCTGGACAAGGGACACTTGCCTTATTTTTGCCCAGGCTTTTGAAAGCACGATAGATATTTAGTAAGGTGATATGGTCCCCTTCACTGGAGATGAACTTCTTGCGAGCTGCCTGTACGTCATCTCTTTTAGCAGGAGGATTATGGAGAACACTGTCCACTGAAAGCAGAGCCACAATAGTCAGGATTTCTTCCGTACAATGAAATTTTGGTGAAATGAGAATAGTCTGAAAAGGAAATAGAAAGCAAAATTTTATAAGACAGGTTATTATAAATGTTTCTATTTATAATCTATGCACATTTTCACAGTGGACATGATGGAAGTCTAACATACTGCACAGAGGGTAGTAGGTATTTAGGGAGTTACCTTTGAAAACCGTGGCTCCAAAGGGAAAGCAGCCATCTTTCTTCCAAGTGGTGTGAGGATAATCTGGTCTTCCTTTCTCTCTACTGCACCTAGAAGATCCAGCTGATCGATAGCAGCATGCATGGCATCTAAAATAGAAAAAAATCCCTTATTTACAATAAATGTTACACCATACTTCCTTTAACAATCCTCACATACATGTTGTTCTAAAGAAATGGCATAAAGCATTGAAGATTTCCCCTTCCAAAATTAATTTGATTAACACTGGAATGTAATCAGACAGACAATCATGCCAGAGTTTAAATTTCTCCCGTTCCCTAAAGAAAATCGGCCATCTAGAACTGCCCATTTTCCACTATCTGACAATACAGTTAGATATTTCTGCACACTTTAAGGCAAAAGCAACAAAGAAACTTTAGATATAATAAACAAAAAATAAAGCAGAATAAAATCGACCGCTTAATAATCCTTCACACAAAACTAAACTTTGTAAATCTGCTTTATTGTGTGTCAAAATATCAAGTAGTACAATCATACATACAATCCAAAGACATAAAACCAGACAAATATAAAGCTAAGCAAAATGGTGTCAAATGCAAAATTTTTACAAACACCCAAGCTGCAACAGCACCCACATGGGACTACTACAGAACAGGTAAAGTGCAGACATATAGAAAGCACCGCTCCAAGTAGCTGTACTCCTCTTTGTACTTTCACACACCGCTCCATAAGGGTGCCAGCCCAGCTTGTCAACTGCACATAGTAACGTAAAAGAAAGCTCCAGGCAGCTGCACACCTCAATCCACCTTGATTGCTTCTAATACAAACAGGACACAGACACAGTAGGGAAAGGAAAGAACAGATTGACGTATTTTGCACTCCCTTTAGTGCTAAATGGCTATGATTAACTGCTAAAAGGAGCACAAAACATGTCAACCAGTAGTTCTTCCCTCAACTGTGTTTGTGTCCTGCTTGTATTAGAAGCAATCAAGGTAGATTGAGGTGTGCAGCTGTCCGGAGCATTTCTTTTACATTACTAAAGGACAAACATACTCAATTACAACAGTAGGCATTACATAAAGTATGGACCACAGCTGTTGTGATACCTGCATGTCTTGAGAGTAATTAACTGCTTAAGGGTTTGTTTACACATGATAGCCTTCTGACCCAAAGGGCATATGACAGGCAGTTAGAAGGCGTTATATATAACCTCCTCACTGCCCGTTCTAACCTCTTAAAGTCCGCACCACCGTGGTGGTTGCGGCCCAGCCCTTATTCATCCGAATGTGTCATGCTCAGGGGCAGTACTGCCCACTGGACATGATGTGGGCATAACTTTTACCATTTTGGCATTACAGTGCGGCCTTAGCATGTGTTCACCTCCATCTGCTGCCTTTACAGCTTAAAGTGGAGCAATTGGCAGGTGGTAAAAATGTGGCTCAACCATGTGTATTACCGTCCTAACTACAAATGTAAACAAGGTGTAAGAGAAATTGCCTTGAATGGAGTCTTATGTAGTGTCTGAGTCACAAAACATTATCCATACTTTACGACATTTATTTTGGCATTTCTTGTCCTGCCCAAAGCTAGATACCAAAATATGTCTAATATTAATTTTACTTACCACAAAAGCCTTTTGAACATATCTATGCTGCATATTGTTAAGGCCTGACTTTTCTTAATTGCATAGTTATGCTCCACCCACTGTCATCCTCCTGCCCAGCAAGAGTGTGCTTACTGGTCACTGAATAAAACTCACTGGAAAGTGCAATGACAGTTGAAAGGGTTTGAAAATTAAGGATTAGAAAAGTCAGGCTCTAGTAATAAACTATAGCTAAATTGGAGAGGGGCACAGGTCCGTACGGCCCTGGCATTCCTCCTTCTGCTATAAGCTTATGGTCCCCTGTAGCTAACTTTCAGCAGCCGGCTTCCCGCCTCTCCCACCGGCTTCAGGGCAGCCACAGGATCTTTAAAAACAGATGCATATACCCCCCACTCCTGTTGCTCCGACCCCCCTGCAATGCCCCTCCCCCACCAATCCTCCCAGCATCCGTCCCCTTTGTGCTGCTGGCTGGCATTCCCTCCTCTCCCTCCTGCTGGCTGCAGCTTGGGGACAGGACACAAGCTGTCAGAGTGGAGAGCGGTGGAAGAGTGGGTCGGTAAACATGTGTTTAACCCCCCCCCCCCCCCCTTCAATTGACACAGTGATCGGTGATCACTACTGAACGCTCCTGTGTCAATTGAGAACTGAGCATAGTAAACCATGTTTACTATGTGTCAGTTTATGAATGAATAGGAGTCTATATACAGACTCCTTATTCATTCATGTATAGTGCAGCTCAGGTTGCAGAGAAAGGGACTGTATACAGTCCCTTTCTCCAGCTTAAAAAAAGAGGCATCAGGGGGTCCGTTTAGACTTCTGATCTCTCACCCCAATTGACATGAATGGGACTGCCTGCTCGGAACACCTGGGCATCCCTGTGCATATAAACACGGACCTCCACTTTAGTATGCCCCATGTGAACGAGGCCTTAGTAGCAATTTAGCAGGAATTTTTGTAAATCATGTTGTGTTCGTGTGCACTAATAATGATTTTAATGTATTTTTAGTGAAACTAGCAATTTAGTGAACATTTGCGCAACTATTGCAGTAGCTAAAAAATCGATAGCACTTTTTTTTATTCTACAGGTCATGTGCTTTCAGAAAATGTATGATTTGGGGGTCTTTTACAACCTCAGATTTTTAGAGAAAATTGTTTTTATTTACAGTTTTGCGCGCCTTCAGTTTTCACCATTTCATAAAAAGGCGCAATTTAAAGCGGAGTTCCACACAAAAATGGAAATTCCGCTTTTCGGAACCCTCCCCCCCTCCGGTGTCACATTTGGCACCTTTCAGGGGGGAGGGGGGTGCAGATACCTGTCTAAGACAGCTATTTGCACCCACTTCCGGCATAGACTCCCATGGGAGTCTATGCCTCTTCCTGTCCCTCCGCGCTGTCTTCTGGGAAACACACAGCTCCCAGGAGATAGCGGGGACCAGTTACGATGCACAGCGCGACTCGCGCATGCGCAATAGGGAACCGGGAAGTGAAGCCGCAACGCTTCACTTCCTGATTCCCTCACCTAGGATGGCGGCGGCAGCTGCTGAGAACCGAGCGGGTTCTCGGCGTCGCCTGCCGACATCGCTGGACCCTGGGACAGGTAAGTGGCCATTTATTAAAAGTCAGCAGCTGCAGTATTTGTAGCTGCTGGCTTTTAATATTTTTTTTTTGGCAGTTTAGGTGGACCCCCGCTTTAAAAATGTACAAGTATTTGTTATGTACTAAATCAATACAGTTTTAGCTTTTATATTTAGTAGGAATTTTGTAAATCTTTCCATGTATGTATCCACTAATAATGATTTTAGTGTATTTTTAGCGAAAATAATGTATATTTTGATAAACATTTGAGCAAATATCACAGGGCCTAAAAAAATCAGTAGCACCTTCCATTTATTCTACTGGTCCTATGCTTTCAGAAAATGTATGGTTTGGGGGGGGGGGGGGGGGGGGAGGTCTTTCGCAAACTCTGAAAGCAGTAAAGGGAAACTAAAAAAACAATGGTAAAATTGCAAAAACAGCCCTGGCCACCTAAGTTTAGAAGTGGAGTGCAGGGCCTGAAAGCTAAAAGGGTTAAAGTTCAAAGACTTTCCATATAAAATGAGCCAAGTTTTATAGATTTTGCACACACCTGGAGAGGGCCTGGACATAAAATCAAATGTAAGAATATTCGGAACTCTCAGAACCAGAAGTTGCAGCATCACACTGGCTAGATTACACCTGTGCAAAAATACAAAACATTATTCACAATTAAAGAAACAGAAACAAGTGAGAAGACATGATCCACTGAATAAGGTACATAGGGAAAACTCTCAAAGTCTTACACCAATAAAATAGTTTTTTTTAGTGAAATTATTTTTTTTATTGCGTGCGATAGAAGGTAGAATTACACATTTTAATGGGGTTAGTAAAGGCAGAAGGTTTTTTTATTCTAATGCATTCTATGGCTAAGACACAGCAGCGGCACCCATTGACTCCCGCTGCTATCAATCAAATTCAGTTAGCCAATGCAGAGAGAGAGGTGACGGGCCCATTTCTGAATGGATACACGGAGCTTCGGCTCAGCTCGGGTGCCCCCATAGCAAGCTGCTTGACGTGGGGGCACTCAAAGGGAGGAAGGGGGGCCAGGAGAGCTGAAGAGAGACCCAAGAAGAGTAGGATCTGCGCTGCTTTGTGCAAAACCACTGCAACAAAGCAGGTAAGTATAACATCTTTTTTTTTTTTTCAATAAAAACAACAAATGAGACTTTACAGTCAGTCACTTTAAAGCAGTTGTATACCCCGCTTGGTAATTTTTTTAGCTACAGGTAAGCCTATAATAAGGCTTACCTGTAGTTAAATGAATATATCTCTTAAACCTGCACGGTTTAGGAGAAATTTAATCTGCATGCAGCCGCTGACATCAGCGTTGCATGCGCCTGAAGATTCGGCGGATCGCGTTGGAATGGAGTGACGTCATTGCTGCTCCGGCCACTTACAGCGCTGGAGCCCCCGAGCCCAGAAGACCGGCCGCGCTGCGGGAGCTTCGTTCTAAGGAAAGTATTTCATAATGTGCTAGTATAGTATGCAATGCATACTAGCACATTATTCTATTGTCTTGCAGTGTTTTTTTTTTTTCTCAGCGGTTTATTACTGCTTTAAGCATGGTCAAGATAACTGAATCTGCAATGTCCCTGTCTCTCAGAACTTGTATTGAAAACAGCCAAACTGTCAAGGCCAGCAATTGAGAAGCAGGGTGAAAGATCAGTGGTAAGAAAAAGGGCCAATCCTGTTAGGGAGTAGATGGATTGAGGAAATGCTCAAAAAAAATTTTGTCAACAGGGTCCCTAAAGATGGAGCATCTTTGATAGAAATGGTCAGAGCCTTGTTAAGGTTAGACATTGGAAAGTCAACCTCTGGAAGAGTAGACCATTTTGTAAAAATATTCCCCCGGAACAGGGTAGAGTGCCTGGAATAGTTTACTGGCAAGGAATTGTTTGTATGGTTGTTTCAAATCATTGTAGGTAAATACACTGCATAGGGGATGAATAAAAACCTTGTGGAGACATTTAGTTCTATGAGAACCAAGGCCAGACACCATGGTAGGTGAAGTAACAGTAGAATCCTCTCATTTTTAAGTAGAACATACAATCTCAGTCAGAAAAGAAACAGTTTCCTTTGAATACATAACATTTTGTTTAACGGACGAAAAATCATCCATTTGTAAGATAGGAAGAGGAAGAAAGGGAAGGTTTAGAAATAGCCTGTTTTAGACATATTGCTCACATGCAAAAAGGGTATGTACCCAATCCCCAAGGAATACTTATGGCTCCACCATGACTAGGGGTTAATGCGGCAGGAAGGCTCTGTGAACACTTGTCACTGATGGCAGCTGCTGGGAATGGCTAAACTGAGACCTGGTAAAAGCTATGCACAATTTTTAGGGAGGCTATGAAGCCCAGGACTACAGAGCAGTGCTGAGAAACAGCCATCTGTGAAGAGAACTGCCTCAGAGACTCAGAACTTCCACAGATGGCAGCGTACAGACAGGAAGGGCTGTTACACATGTCCAGTAAAAGCTGGCCTCTGGAGAAATGTTGGGAAGTTTCAAATGATAGTTTAGGCAGAAACATTGGCTGGCCACCAAAAAAACAAAAACATAAAAACATAGCCCAAGGAAATAATAAAGAGGAGCGGTTAGCTCCAGTCTAAAAATGCCCATCCAGTTTACACTACAAAACAAGGGTGCTCCTTTGCTTCAGCAGTGCCCCCCAGCTGCATCCTTGGCCTTCAGTCTAGGCCTTCAGCCTAGTGTCCATTTCCTTTGAAGGTGGCAGTATAACTCTTGGTTGCTTCCTATCCATAAAGCTGTGTTTTTTGATGGATGATGGAGCAATAATGACAAATTCAGATATATTAGCCATCATTAAACCTTTAGGCATTCTTCAATCAAATCATTACTTCTTTGTATAGAGAGCTTTGAATATGTTTACAAGCTTACCTCTGTATTTCTGGTACAGTCATTTTCTCAAGCTTCTCAAACTCATCTTCTGTATAGAGTCTATAGCATATCCCACTATCCTCTCTACCTGCTCTTCCTGTACGCTGCCAGGCCTGGGCTTTTGATATCCTCTGCACTGCAAGCACTTCAAGACCACTGTCTACAGACACAAACATATATTTAAGTTAGAAAACAAGCCATGCTCAGATGGGAACTTCTAGTTGTTGGTGCTATATAAATCCTGTAAATAATAATAATCATAATAATGTTAATCCTCTGCCTTTGATGTGCTGAAAAAATTCAATGATGAGGGCCGTTAATGCACACATAGATTAAAGGAGGCATATGTGGATACAGAATTGAAAGGGGAATACGGGGTAAAATCATAGTAATTTCCAGCTCCCATCTTCCCCACTCGAAAGTTCTCCTTGGCAACCGTTTGGACATGCTGCCTTCTACAGAATCTCCTTAGGTGTCAGTATCTTCGACACAAACTTGACACCCTTTCTGACCAAATTATGCTGCTCCAGGATGCACTGGCAGTGGGTTTTATTTCCTGCCTATAAATGCTGCTTAAAGCCTGTGTGCGCATGGACACATAGGCTAACATGCAAAGGCGTTTAGAGGCAGAAAAAAAATACGACAGACACCCCTAGAAGCAGCTATAAAAACTTCCTGTGTCCATTAGGCCTAATCATGAGGCAAAAAAAAAAAAAATCTGACCCAAAAACTTTAAACACTCAGTCTGCGGTAAAGGCATTCATACACCGTGGCACCAGAAATTACATTATGGGATGTGAATAAGGGCAATACCTAATCTCCAATACCAGGAGCTGAAATAATAGCAGAGACTCTGGGTAGAAATGCAATGATTCTACAGCAAAAATCATTTGCTGGTAAGTTTACACCAATGGTTGTCTACTTATGAGCTAAAGGGGGCCTCAAATGCAGCCCCTGACATCACCAAAGGGCCTCACATAATGTTTAATATATGAAATGCTTGAAAGGACTGTCAGAAACTGCAGACCTAATAGTGGAAATGAGGGGCAGAGAGTGTGGGAATGCTACGATTTTTGGCTGGGCATATGCTGCAGAAGACAATATGAAACTGGGAACATGTTTTCCCACTACAAACTGCTGAGGTCCAAGGGCCACTCATCATATACCACAGGCTAGGCACCAGGAGTTTACACCAATGATGTTCTCATGTTTAATCTCCAAATACTTTCTTACCTGGGTTTGTACGGCTTTGCTTTTACTATGCCTGTATCAGAAATTACATTGTGGGATGTGGATAAGAGCAATGCCCAATCTCCAATAGCAGGAACTGGAACAGCAGCAGATACACTGGGTAGTACCAAAATACACTGATTTTGCAGCAAAAAAGTATATGCGGATAGTTTATTCTATTAATAATGTTTTCATGTTTAACCTCCAAATACATTTTCATACCTGGGTTGTACTTTTTTGCTTTCACCATGCCTGTATCTACCACATATTTGATTCCTGTTATAGTGATGGATGTCTCAGAAATGTTAGTCGAAAGGATAACCTTGCGATGATCCTAAAAGAGATCTAGAATTTAGTTTACGGAAGAACGTGAAGAAATTACCATGATAATGCAAATGACAAATACAATGTACAAATAGTTCTTTTTACAGTGTGGCTCATCCTAGATTGAAGCGCCACACTCTGTACTGTGTTTAGATGCAATCAGGTTTAAGTTGACAGAAACATTTGCAAAAGAATACATGCTTTCCTGGTTGATCCTAAAATGTCACCAATAGGCTACTGTTGCTTTTTACTTACCTTGGGCGCATTCTGAAATACTCTAAGCTGTTGAGAGTGTGGTAAAGATGCATAAAGAGGCATTACTGTCATCTGTGGGCAGCCATCTGGAAGATGCTTTGCTATGTCTCTGCAGGTCTTAGTCATTGCTTCAATTTCTTCCTGACCGGTCAGAAACACTAGTATGTCATGAGAAGCAGGTGCCTCCTGCAGGAATAAACATTTAAGCATTACATGGAAACAATTTATCACAAGGTGTACAGTTGTGCAGTTTACTATTAAAGAGATCCTGTCACCAGACTTTTCATTTCTACAATCATCATCTTATAAAGAAAAGATATATGCATTTAGCATATTTTAGGCATGCTATTTTTACCTGTAAAGCCTCTCTTGTGTGGGCATCCAACAGGACTGAAACTGCTGCTTATGCGCTGTCATCTTGGAAGTGATGTCAACAGCCGCAGGAAACCTAGAGCTGTCATTTACATGACACTCTATAGTATTCTTCCATTCTACCCCCAGTGGGTACATAAAAGATTATGTAGGGATGTGAGGAAAAGGATGGAGAACCTCGGCCAGCACAGAGAGCAATTAGACACTCCCACGAGGGACGAGGTCTTTAACATGCAAGGAGAGAGGGGCTGTGCTAGGGAATCGACTCTACTGAAGCAGTCAGATTTGCTGTCAAGTTCAAAGGCACATTGAAATTAAATATAAAATTGTTTATGAAAAAGAAAAAAAAAAAAGAAGAGTTTAACATTTGTTTTTTTGTGCTTTTACTTGCAATTTTTTAGGTTGACGATAGGGTCTTTAACCCGCTGAAGACACTGAACATGCTACACATTTCCAAAAAAGACATCATCCAAGTACATAAGATGTATGTAGCAATGTCCAGTCCTTTTGCCCCTCTGCCAATGGCTGAGTGAGCTGACAGGTGAGTTTTGGCGGAGAGGTCCATCCCCCTGTTAGAACACAATAGAACAGCAGGGGAGATCCCTGTACCAACATCGGATTGTTAGTGCAGCAGCTCTGACCGGAGCAGTCAGTTTTTTTCCATTCAACCCAGCGGTGGTGCGTACTAGGCTTTAATTTACCCTAATCAGCCGTAACCAACTTCCTTCCGTTTTCCTGATGCTTTTTTTTCGATTTTATTAACCATTAATATTTAAACAATTTATTCATTTTTTTTGGTTTTGTTTGTTCATTTGTTCAGAACAAACACAGCTCTGGTCCACAGGGGGTGAACAAGGGTGAGGGGGGAACTGGTTAAGGGAGAACTTTCCAAAATTATGTTTACTGCACTCTTAAAAAGGGCATCTGTGGCCACACATATCCGTTGGTTCCATGATAATACAGACACAATTTAGAGCCTAGACCAATACAAGAAGGTTTCTTCTGTATAGCCTACTGCTTTCTGCTCTCCTTTTTGCTAGAGAGTGTGATTGGGCCAATAGGAAGTCAAGAAGAGCAGAATGAGTTTGCCCAATTTTTTTAGGTAATCCAGAAACTTTGCAAAATAAGTGATAGGGGGTACCAGGAGATGCCTGCTTAACCCTGTCACCACAGGTCACTTGTACTCAAAGAACACCATAGTCGCAGAAGGCAATACCCCCTCCACACACCGTGGTTCCCAAAGTGTCTTAAGAACCAGTGGAGGGAAGGACAAAGTGTGTGAGGGAGCTGGTACTTTACATACCTAAAAAGGTGCAGCCGGGGAGAAGTGAAGCAGCAGCATTTCAATACATGAGCCACTAGAAAGGTAAGTATAGAGCCTGTTTATCAACTACAAGTGACCCTGTGGTAATAAAGTCACTTTAAACATCTATGCTATGAACCTCCATGTCTTGCTAGCTTGAAACAACCTTTGGTACATACACGGGTCCATAGGACCCAAAAGCGCAGTCACCAGATACAAAATTTCAAAACACAGCTATGGACAAGAAACTGATTTTCTTCATATTACCTGGTGGATTTGGAAGACTGTAACCAGTGCAGCTTGGAGGTAATCACTTTGGGGCTGTTTGGTGTAGAAGACCTGAATGGGATGCTGCCTACCTTCCAGATACAGAACAGGGGCCCCATTAAAATACTCTGAAAACAGATCCACATCCATTGTGGCAGACATAATAATGACCTATAAAGAAGAGGAAGACAACAGTTTCAGGGGATTGTTATGCCACACTAAGACTTTGTTGCTCTTTGATTGCTCAGAATTAGGAGTAGAAGCAACAAAAAAAACACAAAAAATAATCAGATTTTCCTACCTACCGCAACATTTTTTTTTCCAAGTCCATCGAGTAGGAATGTAGCAAATCCAAAACATGTGGGTTAATCTACCTTCAGGAGGTTTGGAGTACTGTAGCTGGGAGTATGACCCAATTGTCCAAGAATCACTACATTACCGTGTCCCTCAATGGATGGTATAGAGAACAAGATTTTTGTATTTGCCATAAAATCTTTTTGCAGTCTATTGAGGGACACAGGAATTTATAGTAATTCTTAGAAATGTGGGTTTTTCTGCCACCTACAGGAGTCCAAACCTACTGAAGGTGGCAGTATAATCCATGTTTCTAAGAACTACTACATTCATGCGTCCCCTTATTTTTTTAGAGATACGGATACAGACATGGAAACATTTCCTCTAATGTATACCTGTATGCATTTGGTATGTCATAGAGCAGCCATTCTCCATGGCTCTGTTCATCCAGAGGCTGCTAGAAGATCCTTGAGCTGTGAACAATTGACCTCCCATTTGATGGTGCTTGCATAGTTCCAGGGCCACTTGGCAGAGCCAGCTGCATAACACCAATGATCCCCTCAGCTATCTCTAAGGGCTCATTTACACTTGCTTTGGCTTCAACACACATGAAAGCGCCTACCGCTTCAACATGCTTTTAATGCTTTGGTGGTGCTTCGATAGTCGGTGATGCTTCCATGATGCTCTTTTGAAGCTTGACAGATGCCCTGTAAGTGTGTGTGGATATCTCATACTGGAAATTTCTCCAAAACAAAGCGAAGCTAAAGCTGAATTAAAGCCTTTTAAAAGCTGCAGGTGCTTCAAGTGAGCTTTGTCATAGGAGTTCTATGGAGACTTTGAAGACGATTTGAAGCACCACTAAAGTGACATGGGGTATAATTTTTGGTCTCATTCTTCCCACAGGCCACCAATGTATTTTCCCCCACTGACTCCCTCAGCCCCCCCCCCCCTCTTTTACTTATCTAAGCCGTCATTTGATCCAGCCCTGTGCACGTCTGCAGCTCTTCTCTCCCCTCACTTCTGGGTCTTGCTAGCTTTGCTGGGGCACTGGGAGCCATTGGCTCCCAGTGCTGTCAATCAAAGCCAGTGACGAGAAAGCAGGGAGAGGGGCTGAGTCCCGCTGTCTATGTCAATGAATGCAGCCATGGGGCTCGGGTATGAGCAAGCATGAGTGCCCCTCATGGAAACCGGCTTCCTATAGGGACACTGGATAGAGGGGGGGAGCCAGGAGCGCCAGTGGGGAACCCGAAAAGAGGAGGTTCGCGGCCATTCTGTGCAATTCCATTTCACAGAGTGGGTAAGTATAGACATTTTTGTTATTTTTTTTAAACATTTTTACCTTTACAATCACTTTAAAGTGTTCCTCTAGGGTAAAAATGTTGAGAAGTACAAAAAGAGATAACTTATTGCTCAATTCTACAAAGATATTCTAAAATGGCCTGGACAGATTTGTTGGTACCTTAGGAAAGATTAAAAATATTTGGATCAAAGTTATTGCAAACTGTTTTCTGCAATTATTATTACTAATTACCCTCAATCTTGTAATCAGTCTGTAGTCACTATGTTGTTTGGCATCAGTGTGTGCACCACACTAAACATGGATTAGAAAAAGGAAAGAGTTGTCTGAGGAGATCAGAAAAAAAATTATATATTAAAATGTCAACAGTTACGGCTATAAGACCATCTCTAGGCAGCTTGATGTTCCTGTCTTGCAAATATTTGAGAAGTTTAAAATTTGTGGGAATGTAGCCCACTTCACTGTACATACCTACAAAAAGTAAAGTGAACCCCAGACTGAACAGAAGGATAGTGCAAATGACAGACAAAGAGCCACAAGAGCTGAAACAATACAAGCTGAACTCCTGAAGGTCAAGGTACATCAGTGTCTGTTGCATTATCTGTCGCATTTTGAGCGACAGTGGGCTTAAAGGAAGAAGACTTAAAGAAGCCAGAATGGAATTTGCTAAAATGCATATTGACAAGCCACAATGCTTCTGGAAGAATGTCCTTTGAATAGATGAGACAAAACTGGAACATTTTGGTCACATAAGCCTAAAGTGGTTGCAACCCTTAAAAAGGAAAACAAAAACATGCTCCTGTCTCTTTAAGGCACGAGATATAGCACAGTACTTTTGCCATGCCAATTGTCCCTTTCTATGTTGTACAATACCTGGTTGATCCTGCCTGTTCCTGTCTTCCCCTGACCATGTTTATCATGGCTGCTCACCCCTCTGCTGTCAGTTTAAAGCGGGAGTCCGGCGACCAATCTTTTTTTTTTTTTTTAGGTCATTGAGACACTTTGCTAATCCCAAAATAATACTCACTGTTTGGGTGTAATATTTCCACCTCTGTCTGTTTTCGTACTGAAGAATAACTTAAAAAATGTGATGCTGGCTGTTTCCATCTTGCTTGTGGGCATGTAAAGCCCACAAGCATCGATTTCCGGGATGTGGTGAATGCTGTTCATTTACAGTTTGTTCACACGCATGATCATTGTTTCCGCACTGAATCTTGGGAAGCCTGAAACTAAGCTCCCAGGAGACAGTGCGGCGCCGGGAAAAGGCAATAAACACGCCTACTCCCATGGGAGGATAGACAGGAGGTGCCACAATAAAGTACAATATAAAGGTATAAAGGGTAATTACATCGATAAAAAAAAAATTTGTGCGGCATTTGAACATCTATGCAATTAACTGAAGGGGGTAAGATTAAGTTTAAAATTTGAGTGGAACCCCGCTTTAAGTCATCTAGCTATCTCTTCAGAGCCTCTGCATCTCCCCTCCTCCCTCTTTTCCTGTCTCTTCAGTAGTTCGTGTGAGAGCCGATCTTCTCCCGGCCCCTCCCCTCTAATTTCTTGTCTGTGTAATTCTATTCTGTGCAGCTGCTCCAGTACTTGTAAAGTAAAGAAACATATTAATTACTTTGATCCTCTCTGTTTTAGGCCCCTGTTCAGTACAGTTTGTGCGTTTTCCTAAAATGATAATGCTAAATACCTTCTTTGCAGAGCAGACACGTGACCTCCCTCTGCTAGCTTGCATTCACCAGAAGGAAATCTCAGCCCATCCCACTATACTCACTCAGGAAGGGAAGCAAAGGGAGGTCTCATGACAGGACAGCAGGGCTCTGCAAAGAAGGTTTTTAATAGGGTTGCACCGATACCACTTTTTTTTTTTTAAGACCGAGTACAAGTACCGAGCCAGCTATGAGTAAGCACTCAGTCCTGAGTGCGAAACGCGTCAGCTTACCTGTACTTTCTGCATGACAGTCTTGTTATTTTGATGATCCCATTTTTTCAATAAAGTGAAGTTTTTTTGACTACATCCGGTGTGCGGCATCCAAATCTTCTCCTCCATTCAAGCCTGCTTTGCCTAGCATTCAGCCAGCACCTGGAGCTCTTCTGCTCTGAAACTTCCACTTACACCTGGGTCAGTGTCAGCCTGAGCGGTGGAAACACTTTCTTTGCTTGTCTGCATCTAAGGATACATGCATTACCCTTTTGAGACACAGAAAGGGACTGAGGACGGGGATTCCTCAGTCCCTTTCTCAGTAGCCTGAGCTGCACTGGAGATGAATGGACAGGAGACAGCAGCTCCTCTCCATTCATAAACGGAAGCATTGTAAACACAGTTTACAATGCTGTTATGAATGGACAAAGTCAGTGATCACTGACTCTGTTCATTCATAATAGGAAGGAGCCGACAGATTTACTGGCTCCTTCCTCTGCTTTCCATCCTGAAAGATTGACAGAGGGGACACAAGTGGAGTACACGGAGGGGGGACAGGAGCAGGGTACACAGAATGGGACCAGAGGAGCCTGGAGGAGGACAAGGAGGGGGACTGGAGGAGTATACAGAGACAGTCAGGGGTGATCGGTGCGGCGGTAGGGGGGGAGTTACAAGCACCGATCCCCAGTATAGATTTCAATATAGCAGCTGGAAGCCGTGGAGAGGAGAGGAGGAGATGCGGCTGTCAGCTACTTTATTGAAATCTATACAGGGGGATCAGTGCTTGCAACTCCCCCCCACCGCCGCACCGATCATCCCCCGACTGCCCAGGTATCGGATAAAGCATCAGAGCATTTGCCCGAGTACAAGTACTCGGGTAAATACTCGGTATCGGCACCGATACTAGTATCAGTATCGGTATACTAGTATCAGTATCGGTGCAACCCTAGTATTTAGCATTATAATTTTAGAAAAATGCACACACACTGTACGGAACTGGGACCAAACACAGAGAATCAATGTAATTAATACATGTGACTTTACAATTACTTTAATGTTCACAGATGGAAAAAAAATTTGGCTTTTTAAGAAAAGAACGATCTACCTACTGTGAACCATGGTGGAAGCTCAGTTATATTTTGGGACGGTTTGCTGCGTCTGGCATAGGGCATCTCGAGTTTGTGCAGAGCACTACAAAATTTCGAGACTATCAAAGAATTCTGGAGCAAAACACATTGCATGATGTGAGAAAGCTCTATCTTAGTCAAAAAAAAAAACATTCAAACAGGATAATGATTCAAACCACACAGCTAAAACACCCAAGAATGCCTAAGAACAAAACATTGGACTATTCTGAAATGGCCTTCTATGAGCCCTGATATGAAACCTATCGAACATCTACGGAAAGCATTTTCAACTGTATTCTGTAGAAAAGCATCCATCAAACCTGAGACAGTCGGGGCAGTTTGCTCAAGAAAAGTGAGCAAAACTACCTGTTGGCAGGTGAGAGCTACAGAAATCACTTGTTTGCAGTGATTGACCCTAAAGAATGTGCAACAAAACCTTATGTTAAGGGTCCAATCAAATTTGTCCATTTCATTTTCGTTTGTTCTATTATTTAAAACACAGTTGAATCAAAAACATTTTTATGAATTGTAAAATAAATAAATGATGGATGCCAATTACATTTCTCAATTTCCAGTTATTTCATAGAAAATTGTGGGTTTTTGTTTTTTACATGGAAGGGTGTCACAGATTTATCAACGTTTGTATAAAGAATTATACCCAAAATATGTTATATATAAACACTGTATTTCTCTACTCACAGTAACCAGACGTTTTATTGAATATTTCTCTGGGTGTGACATTACTACAGAAATACAATTCATTTTAAAAAACTTGGCGATTCCAAGTAAGCATCTAAATACACACAAATATATATATGATAACTGTTTTACTAAGCAAGGTATTTGTAATGCAGCGGAGTTTAATCAAGCTCTGTCTGCAGAAAAGCCCATGATGGAGCAAAAAAACCCCAAACAAAACTACCATTTCGTCGCACTCTCCTACTGTCAGCATGTTCCCTGTCAACACGTGTGCACTGCAACTTTGCCTGACTAACTCTAACCCTTTCTCCTCCAGTCGCCTGCACAGTGGATTACTAAAGGATGATATCAAGGCATCTTCAAGTACTAATTATTTTCTTAATGAATACACAAGACCATGCATTGTAGTCTTTAGAACTCCCTGGAGTTCAAATTTACGGTTAAGAACTTACTTTTAATGGTAATTTCCCAAGCTCCTTCCTCTTCTTTTGTGCCATTTTAACCACCCCAAACAGTACATCGGTGTGTACTGTCCTCTCATGAGCTTCATCCAGGATGATGACACTATACTTGCGCATAAGTGGATCTCCAATTGCTTCACGCAGTAACATGCCATCTGTGAGGAATTTAACTTTTGTCTCCTCTGATGTAACATCTTCGAAACGAATAGTAAAACCAACCTAAGAATTGTTATAAATAAGATTTAATTTATTAGAGTCTCTGATACAATAACAAATTATTAAAACTTAGCGGTACACTAAGAAAGCAGTTGTAGGGCTCTATCACAGCCATACTGCTGCTTTATAAACCTTAAAAAATATCAGAGGTTCACCTGTAAAACAAAATATAGTGGTGAGCAACCAAAAAAAAAAAAAAAAAAAAAAAAAAAAAAAAGGGAGAGACCGGTAATAAGAGCTGTCAAAATCACATGACCGGCTTCTCCTCCAATCTCAGAGGCGTTATGCAGAGAAGACTTCGTAGGACATCACAAGCCCCACAATGTGGTCTGCGGGGGGACCTTGAAAGACATATACTACTTCCAAGTGCTCACATGTCAGTTTCCTTTTCTCTCAAAGCCTCTAAAGTCCTCAAAACCAGGGCACCTTGATTCTGTAGTTACACGCTCATGCTTTTGGTTAGCGAGGGCCCCAACACACTGATAGGCCAACAGTAAACAGAATGAGCAGGGCTTAGGAAAGCAGGCACACAACTTCTGGGCCTCTGACGGCTCTTTACCATGAAATCAGCTGTGTTCAATCACAGCTGATCACAATGTAAACAGGAAAAGCCGTGGATCAGCTTTTCCTCTACTCGCACTGACAGACGCGAGTAGAGGAGAGTTCATCGGCTGCTCTTCTGACTGGGGGGGGGTGGGTTGTCTGCGCTGATTATCAGTTTTGCACTCTCCAGTTTTAGTAAATCAACCCCACAGCCATTAATGTCTAAACTACTGGCAACAAAAGTGAGTACACCCCTAAGTAAAATTGTCCAAATTGCGCCCAATTAGCCATTTTTTCCTCCCCGGTGTCATGTGACACGTTAGTGTTACAAGGTCTCAGGTGTGAATGGGGAGCAGGTGTGTTAAATTTAGTGTTATCGCTCTCACTCTCTTATACTGGTCACTGGAAGTTCAACATGGCACCTCATGGCAAAGAACTGTGAGGATCTGAAAAAAAGAATTGTTGCTCTACATAAAGATGGCCTAGACTATAAGAAGATTGCCAAGACCCTGAAACTGATATGCAGCATGGTGGCCAAGACCATAGAGCAGTTTAACAGGACAGGTTCCACTCAGAACAGGCATCGCCATGGTCGCCCAATGAAGTTGAGTGCACGTGCTCAGCATCATATCCAGAGGCTGTCTTTGGGAAATAGACATATGAGTACTGCCAGCATTGCTGCAGAGGTTGAAGGGGTGGGGGGTCAGCCTGTCAGTGTTCAGACCATACGCTGCACACTGCATCAAATTGGTCTGCATGGCTGTCGTCCCAGAAGGAACCCTCTTCTAAAGATGATGCACAAGAAAGCCTGCGAACAGTTTGCTGAAGACAAGCAGACTAAGGACATGGATTACTGGAACAATGTCCTGTGGTCTGATGAGACCAAGATAAACTTATTTGGTTCAGATGGTGTCAAGCGTGTGTGGTGGCAACCAGGTGAGGAGTTCAAAGACAAGTGTGTCTTGCCTACAGTCAAGCATGGTGGTGGGAGTGTCATGGTCTGGGGCTGCATGAGTGCTGCCAGCACTGGGGAGCTACATTTCATTAAGTGAACCATGAATGCCAACATGTACTGTGACATACTGAAGCAGAGCATGATCCCTTCCCTTCAGAGACTGGGCTGCAGGGCAGTATTCCAACATGATAACGACCCCAAATACACCTCAAAGATGACCATTGCCCTGCTAAAGAAGCTGAGGGTAAATGTGATGGACTGTCCAGGCATGTCTCCAGACCTAAACCCTATTGAGCACCTGTGGGACATCCTCAAACGGAATGTGGAGGAGTGCAAGGTCTCCAACATCCACAGCTCTGTGATGTCATCATGGAGGAGTGGAAGAGGACTCCAGTGGCAACCTGTGAAGCTCTGGTGAACTCCATGCTCAAGAGGGTTAAGGCAGTGCTAGAAAATAATGGTGGCCACACAAAATATTAACACTTTGGGCCCAATTTGGACATTTTCACTTAGCGGTGTACTCACTTTTGTTGCCAGCGTTTTTTGTTTTTTTTTTCTTCAAAATTTTCAGTCTTTTTTTATTTGTAGCGCAAAAAATAAAAACCCCAGAGGTGATCAAATGCTACCAAAAGAAAGCTCTATTTGTGGGGAAAAAAAAATGATAAAAATTTTGCGCAATAGTCATTCAAAATGTGATAGTGCAGAAAGCTGGAATTTGGTCTGGACAGGAAGGTGTATAATTGCCCTGTATTGAAGTGGTTATTTACTTACATATAGGGATGATGTCACTCCCACGCATGCGCGCGGGAGCCCTCGATTCCAGCAAGAAGCTCTGAAGGTCCCACATGATATGCCAGACCTTCAGTGCACATGCTCTGGTGACAACAGCAGCTGCATGCAGGGGGAATATCTCCTAAACGATGCACGTTCAGGGGACATTTGTTTTACCTACAGGTAAGCCTTATTATAAGCTTACCTGTAGGTAAAAACAACAAAGCGGGCTTTACTACTGCTTTAACCCTGATAAACCCAATTACTGTAACAGAGCGAGATGGCTTACCAGTTTACCAAGCTCAGCCTTTCTCTCTTCCGACACTCTGGTTGCTAGAGATATAGCAGCCACTCGACGAGGCTGTGTTATTCCAATAATACCTTGACGCCCAATACTGGCTTCATAAAGATACTGTGGAACCTGAGTTGTTTTGCCAGACCCAGTCTCACCTGTTAGAGACAAAAAAAAAAAAAAAAAGACATGGCACGTGAGAAAATAACTACACATACACACAAACCTGATTTAAAAGGAATCTCAAAAGGACACCATCATTGACGCATGGGCAGTACAATTAAAAAACATGAAGGTCCTATCTAAGGCTTCTCCCACAGGTATCTCGCTTTCGCCTTTAAAGTGGAGCTTACACCCAAATGTGAAGATTTGCTATCTCATAGGGCACATTTAGAAGTTTTAAATGTGTCTAAGCAGTACCTTTTGTCTTGAATTGCTCCTGAAAAAAAAGCAATGAAATTCCTGGTATATGATGGTGCCGAGGCTTCTATGCTGATAGCCTTATAGCTGCCATTCTAGTTGTAAAATCTAAGGTACTGCTGCCTCTGACTGCTAGTGTCAGATTTGGCTCTACTGTGCTGCTGGCTCTAAAATGAAGAGAATCGACATCCAACATGGCCACCTCCATACAGAGACTAGTTCAGAACAAAGCATGGTAAGGTAACAGGTAAATTAGGAATGGCGAAAAGATCAGTTGCAGGAATGGCACAGGCAATATCGGTGACTAGTACTTTGCTGTCTGCCGGGCTTTTTTTGGGCACAGCTTGCAGATTTCAGTTCCTCCTTAATACAAATGGCTTACGATTTACATAGTTGCCAAAGTTTGCTAGATTTCAATTGTTTACCAAAATTATGCCAAACTATTTTTTAAATTGTGCAAACATGCAAGGAGAACCTTGTAAGCACAGTGTAGCTGTGCAAAACTAGTCCCCCTCTGTTCCGGCCTCTGCAACCGTGGTGTGTGTCATTGTTTGCATGGAATATTCAATAAATGGACTTCAATCTCGTCGGTGTGCAGACAATTTCTTCCTTCATTCATGCAAGGAGAACTGACTGAATATGTTGGTGCTGTACAAGACCTACCTGTCATAAGAGGAAATAACAGCACAACAGTGACACTATAGTAAAGCTTTTTTTCCTGCCGTGTATGTCAGGGCTTGACAAATTTGCTTGGAATCTAGGAGCCAGCTAAAAAAGTTAGGAGCCAGGTTTTTTTTAAACGACCGACAAAGCTTTATTTTCAATATAAAAAATAACTAATCTTAAATTTACACAGAAAAAGACCGCCCCGCTAGAGGCCCAAATAGCGTCACTAAAACGACGGTAAAGCAGCGCTAAAAATAGCGCTGCTTTACCGCCGACGCCCCCCGCGGCTCGGTGTGAAAGGGCTCCGCCTGAAAAACAGACAGGCGAACCTGATCAGACAGCCCGTGTGAAAGGGGCCAAGCAGGGAGATAACAAATAAATTAATTTTAATTAGGAAAAAAATAAACAGTTTTTATGTAAATATAAATAAAAATAAAATCTATTACGAAAAAAAAAAAAAAGGCTATCCCCACATTCACTTCCTTCTCTTCTCCACTTTGGGAAGGAGATGGGCAGTGAAAACTGGCAGGTATTTTGCATTAGCATTGCATTAGCATTGCTGGTTGCAATACCAACGGCCACCACAAGATGGCGCCAGATTTCAGAAGGACTGCAGAACTACCGAAGAAGGCCGCAAAGCCGGGGCCTCAATTACCGGCCGGCGCGGCCCGACGCGATCGCACGGGGGGGGTTGGAGTCCGCACAGAGACAGGATACCCCCAGCTGTGCCGCCCCAGGCGCCAGGTCGCTAATTCTAGTCGCAAATGCGACCTGGCGCCCGGGGTTTGTCGAGCCCTGGTGTATGTGATGTTACATTGGCCATCCTCTCCAACAGCAACAGAACTCCACTAGCCATTTTCTTCAGTAACACAGCAAAACCAATTTCTCTATCAAGAGAGCAGTGCCTTCAGACATGTTCTTGAAGAACAGTGCAGTACCACCAGCTTCCTCTCTACAGTAGATCAGTCCCCGTTTTAAATCTTCAACACAGCAGCACCATCCACCCATCTCTTCATCAACAAAGCACTACTGCTGACTCCCCTTAATAACAGAACAACGGCTATCACCCTAACCTCCCAACATAATAGTACCATTAACAAAGCAGTACCATCAGCTCCCCTCTCTATCGCAGTATACCATTAGTCCAACACAACAAATTCCTTTGACCAAGAAGTTTTCTATTCTGCTCCTTCGAAATTTCCCATCACTGTGGTCGAAAACGAATGTCGATTTGACCCCACTAACGATTAGAAAAGCAAATGAACGTTCTTAAATTTTTTTTTTTTTTAAAGAAAGACATTGTTTTTGCATGGCCAGCATATAACATATTACAGTTCTGCCTGAAAATCGGCAAAACAGTCTTTAATTTTTTTTTTTTCTTTAAATAAAAAATTTGATCTCCGAGTTTCCGACGGAATTCCGCTCAAGCTTGCCTTGCATTCAATGCTTTCGAGCATGTGTTGAATTGTTTCCGAGCATGCGTAGGAATTTTGCGCATCGGAATTTGTACATACAATCACATTTTCAGATAGGAACTTTTTCCGACCAAAAAATTGAGAACATGCTCTCAATCTTTTGCTGGCGGGAATTCCGCCAGCAAAAGTCCGATGGAGCATACACACGGTCGCATTTTCCGACCAAAAGCTCTCATCGGTCTTTTGCTGGCCGAATTTCCGATCGTGTGTACACGGCATAATAGTATATGCAGTATATCTCTTCTGTCTGTTATTCTCAGAGTGGATTAGAGATTTTGCTCCCTAACCATATAGTTGGTTATTTATATTTACCACTGCATATACTGTAGATATTTCATAAATTGCCTTTTTTTTTTTTAAACTCTACATATTAACTACCGTACATACTCGAGTATAAGTCGAGTCAAGTATAAGTCGAGGCCCTAATTTACCACAAAAAAAATGGCAAAAACTTATTGACCCGAGTATAAGACGAGGGTGAGAAATGCACAGCTACTGTAAGTGGAAAAGAGGGTCAACAATGCCAATTCGCAGCATCACTGTTCCCATTTGCAGCCTCACTGTGCTCATTTGCAGCCATAGGTCCCCTGAACTTCAAACTCGGTAGTTAAGGGTTCCTAGATGCCCCCTAGCTGCAGCCAAAATGTGGGGTCTCTGAACCCAAAGTGTCCCGAAATGACATTGCTGCAGATGGACACAGTTGACTGAATTTGGGGCCCCGTATCTCGGGGCCACTTAGTGCTAAGAACCCCAAATTTGGTGTGCAAACCCAGTGGAACTAGCACCATAAAATTTCCAAAGCTGGGGTTTTTAGCACCAAGTGGCCCCGAGATACAGGGCCCCAAAAATCAGTTCAGAAAATGTGAAGAATTTTTTTGCAGCAGAGAATGACATTTTCCGAACCGGGTTTGGGGCCCCGTATCTCAGGGCCACTTGGTGCTAGGAACTTCAGCTTCGGATACGGTATGGTACCAGTTCCACTGGGTTTGTACACCAAATTTGGAGTTCCTAGCACCAAGTGGCCCTGAGATATGGGGCCCCAAAGTCGGTTCAGAAAATGTCAAGCACTTTTCTGCAGCAGAGAATGAGATTTTCCGAACCGATTTTGGGGCCCCGTATCTCAGGACCACTTGGTGCTAGGAACTTCAACTTTGGATATGTTGTGGAACCAGTTCCACTGGGTTTGCACACCAAATTTGGGGTTCCTAGCACTAAGTGGCCCTGGGATACGGGGCCCCAAAGTCGGTTCAGAAAATGAAATTTTTTGCTGCATAAAAGTGCTTGACTCGAGTATAAGTCGAGGGGGGCACTTTCAGCACTAAAAAATGTGCTGAAAAATTCGACTTATACTCGAGTATATATGGTAAATTATACACCACGCATTTTTTAAGATTATTATCTGATTAATCGATTAATCAAAACAATAAATCGACCAACTAATCGATTATGAAAATAATCGTTAGTTGCAGCCCTAGTCAAATCTTCTCCCACCCCCATTCAAGGACTATTCTATCTACCCTGTAAAAGGAAAGATGCCTATACTTACCTATTCTGAAGTATAGAAATTTTTCCTTTTATAGGGTAGACACAGAACAGGCTTAAGATGGGGGTTAGTTAGGTTTTGACTTGCCTTCCACTCTCATGCAGGAAAATCAACTCCCTTCTCTGGTCACACAATACCACCAGCTCTATCTCAACACTGCATTATTAACAGCTTGATACTAAGAAATACAAATCCATTTTCTTAGGCTCAGTTAATACTTTGATGTGATTTTGACCCAATTCTCAATTATGTAGCGCACCTTTGATTGCATTTTGGATGTGGTTTGCATAAAAGTGCTCTGTAAATCATACCAAAGTAGCACAGGAACCTTTTCCACAATCGCACCACACAGAGTCACATTAAAAATGATGCAATTTCCCTTGTAGTGCAATTATGTGCAACTCAAGTCAAATCTGAAATTGCACTGTTGTGTACCAGGTCTTACTTTTGTCACAGAGTTGCCTCATCAGTTCAATGCTCCAACAAACCTATGCCATCAATAAATCAGCTCACTTCACTGACAATGCAACTGAGCAGTAGTGTGAACTGTACCATTAAAGTGTTTGTAAACCCTCTGGGACCACTTTAACCTACAGGTAAGCCTAGATGAAGGCTTACCTGTAGGTGCAAGAAATATCTCCTTAACCTACACGGTTAAGGAGATATCTTACAAAAACCGGGCACCGCTGTCTACAGCGCGCATGCTGTAGACAGCGGCGCAGGCGCACTGAGCATACCATTAGTGAAGGCAAACATGCCGTCACTGACGGCACCCGCGCTCATGCCCGGAGTGACATCATCGCGGCTCCGGCCGGTCACATCGCCGGAGCTGCGATACCCGGAAGTCACTCTGGGATAGATGGCGACGGCGGAGGAGGAGGTGAATGAGGGTCGATTCGGGGGTTTCGATCTGAGGTAAGTTATTCATAATGAGCTAGCATTCTATGCAAACTAGCTCATCATGACTTTGCCTTGCAGGGTGTATTTTTTTTTGTAGGCTTTACTTCCTCTTTAAAAGTGGTTGTAAAGGTAGAAGGTTTTGTATCTTAACCACTTCAATACAGGGCACTTTCCCCTCTTCCTGCCCAGGCCAATTTCCAGCTTCCAGTGATTTTGCATTTTAAATGACAATTCTGCGGTCATGCAAACTGTACCCCAATTTTTTTTTTTTATCATTTTGTTCCCACAAATAGAGCTTTCTATTGGTGGTATTTATCACCTCTGCGGTTTTTATTGTTTGCTAAACAAATAAAAAAAGACCGAAAAGGTTTCTTTGTTTCTGTTATAAAATTTTGTAAATAAGTTTTCTTCTTCACTGATGGACACTGATGAGGCTGCACTGCCGGGCACTGATAAGGCGGCACAGATAAGGCACTAAAATGCAGCACTGATGGGCACTGATGAGGAGGCACTGGCAGGCATTACTGTTGGGCACTGATTGGCATCCCTGGTGGTCATGGGTGGGCATACCTGGTTGGCACCCTCGGTGGGTCTGCACCGATAATCAATCAGCGCAGACCCCCTGTCAGGAGAGCAGCCAATTGGCTCTTCTCTACTCGCATCTGTCAGTGCGATTGGAGGAAAAGCCGATAAACGGCTTCCTGTTTACACTGTGATCAGCTGTGATTGGACATAGCTGATCACATGGTAAAGAAACTATGTCAGAGGCTCTTTACCGAGATTGGAGATGCGGTGTGTAAGACTGAGACACCACAGCAATGATCGCCACGCTGCCTGCCCCCGAGGGCATGCAATTGCAGCTAATCCTGCTGGACGTCATATGATGTCCAATCAGGATAATGAAACCACTTTCCAGCCGTCATTCTGCTATATGGCGGGCGGGAAGTGATTAAAATAGAAGTAAAGGGTTTTTTTTTTTTTTAGGAATCATACTTGCCTTGGTAGATGCAGCATCTGTCTCTTGGCACCTCTGCACTGAGAACCGAGCAATCAAACACCACCAAATCGCTCAGTTTTCAGAGCTCCCTGAGCAGAAAACTGTACACTGTCAGTCACAGCTCTAAGCTCTGCCCCTTCCTCGCTCATTGGAGCGCTGGGCTGTGGAGGGGCAGCCATCTCAGTCTCTCAGCAGCTCACTGAAAGGCTGAGCCGAGTGTCAGTCCAGGCAACTGGCGGATCCTGACTTCGTGGTTGCGACAGCAGTGTCCTCAGCGGAGAGTGGAATTCAGCCCGCTCTCTGCTGAAAATGGGTCACAAGAGTGCAAAACAATCTGCACTCCTGTGATCCATAAGAGAAGTACAGCTAAACAAGCTTTGGCTGGACTTCTCCTTTAATGCATTCTATGCATTAAGATAAAAAAAACCTTCTGTGTGTAGCAGCCCCCCCTCATACTTAAGAAAAGAAAAATGTGACAGTGCTGCAATAATGCAAAATATATAAATATAAACAACTGACTGTGCAATATATGTGTAATAATTGCAAATAATAAAAAGTCTAAACAATAGAAAAGAAAAACGCCTACACATGCACAGTACAAATGCCTCGTGTTAGTACGACGCAATGTAAATTCTACTGCGCATGTGTAGGCGTCTTGGGAACGCTGCAGCTGCCTATGCATAAGGTAATTGGCTATTTCCATATTGTACACTATAAATAGGTCCCGCTACAGCCACTTGGCACATTCCTCCAGATGAAGCCACGTGGGAGGTGGCGAAACTAGTAGAGGTGGAGCCTGGCAGTGGACCTTTATCCCAACTGAGTGAGACTGTTCTGATTGTATTATCAATGCTTTTAAATAAATGTGAGTTTATTGCTGGCTGGGGTGGAGGTTTTATTACTAATCCCTCGGATACTGAACTATAGGAGGCACTTTTTTCGTTTTTCCCATGTATTTCTGCATCTATCGGTCATAAATGTGGATTCAGGTTTGAAGCAGCACAGTGGATGGGACTTATACCAGTCATAGATTGTTCTTTCTATTCCTTCAGCAAGTAAAGATCACTGAGGATCCCTTGGAGGGAGTATTGGCACAAAGTACAAGGCGTGTTTGACCCCTTGCAGGGTCGTGTAAAGGAGGTGAGCGAGCATTGCATGTGGTGATGGGAGCACTCTGGATAAGGAGGTTCTTTTAAGAAACATCACGTTTTTTTCACATCAGTTGAAGAATTATTTTTTCATTTTTTCTTCTTTATTTATTTTTTGTTTTATTGTTTGGACTTTTTATTATTTGCAATGATTACACATATATTGCACAGTCAGTTGTTGTTTATATTTATATATTTTGCATTATTGCAGCGCTGTCACATCTTTTCTTTTGCTATCTGTGGGAGCACATTAGTGACAGCTGCAGCAATTTTTGGTCAATTATTATTAGTTTAATTATCCAATTATTTCTGCATAATAGCACGCCACTACCTTCATATCAATCCCCCTCATACTTACCTTAGCCCCATCTCTTTCCAGCGATGTGCACGAGTGCCTCGGCCATCTGGGAATCTCCCTCCTGATTGGCTGAGACAGCAGTGGCCCTATTGTCTCCCGCTGTTGTCAAAGTCATTTAGCCAATCAGGAGAGAGGGGGCGGGGCAGAACCGCGGCTCTGAGTCTGACTGGATACACAGAGCTGCGGCTCGGCTTGGGTGCCCCCATAGCAAGCTTTTTAGCTATGGGGGCACTCAACAGGAGGGAGGGACCAGGAGTGTCGTCGAGGGACACGAGAAGTGGAGGATCGAGGCTGCTCTGTGCAAAACCATTTCACAGAGTAGGTAAGTATAACGTGTTTTGTTATTTTTAACAAAAAAAAAAAAAAAAAAGAGAGACTTTAGGGACTTTAACAAAGTCGTTTTATCAGATTAGTCACCAAACACACAGTTCCATTATCTAGTTTTTTTTTCAAAAACAGCATCATCAGATTAGGCCCCTTTCACACGGACTTTCCGATCAGGTCTGCCTGTCAGTTTTTCCGGCGGACCTAATCGGACACTCCATTCACTCCTATGGAGCGGCAGATGTCAGCGGTGACATGTCCGTTGACATCCGCCGATATCGGATCTGATCCTGACAGGTCTGTCCTGCACAGTGAGCAGAGACAGACCTGTCATCCACCTGCTTAGCGGGCATCAGCGGATCAATCCCCCGCTGAGCAAAGTGGAGTCCGTCAGGTGGACCGCCTGTGTGAAAGAGCGATAATTATTCAGCACAGCAATACCATCAGGTCAATGGATAGAAAAGAACTTTATAATCATCATTATTATCACAGAGATCAGTACCATCAGTTACTCCTTTCCAGCGGAGCTGTGCCACCAGCAGCTACTCATTTCCGGCGGAGCAGCACCATTAACTCAGTTCTTGAACAGCAGTGAGGTACCGTCATCTACCTCTTTCTGGAGGTGTACTGTCTGCATGCATTACAGGAGGACATCTTCCTCTCTCATGTGTGTAGATAGAGACACACACCCAGTACAAGGTGCCCCCTTCCCCAGTACAAGGTGTCCCCTTCCCCAGTACAAGGAGTCCCCTTCCCCAGTACAAGGAGTCCCCTTCCCCAGTACAAGGAGTCCCCTTCCCCAGTATAAGGAGTCCCCTTCCCCAGTACAAGGAGTCCCCCTTCCCCAGTATAAGGAGTCCCCCTTCCCCAGTATAAGGAGTCCCCCTTCCCCAGTATAAGGAGTCCCCCTTCCCCAGTATAAGGAGTCCCCCTTCCCCAGTATAAGGAGTCCCCTTCCCCGGCACAAGGAGTCCCCTTCCCCGGCACAAGGAGTCCCCTTCCCCGGCACAAGGAGTCCCCTTCCCCGGCACAAGGAGTCCCCTTCCCCGGCACAAGGAGTCCCCTTCCCCGGCACAAGGAGTCCCCTTCCCCGGCACAAGGAGTCCCCTTCCCCGGCACAAGGAGTCCCCTTCCCCGGCACAAGGAGTCCCCTTCGCCAGTATAAGGAGTCCCCTTCGCCAGTATAAGGAGTCCCCTTCGCCAGTATAAGGAGTCCCCTTCCCCAGTACAAGGAGTCCCCCTTCCCCAGTATAAGGAGTCCCCCTTCCCCGGTACAAGGAGTCCCCCTTCCCCGGTATAAGGAGTCCCCCTTCCCCGGTATAAGGAGTCCCCCTTCCCCGGTACAAGGAGTCCCCCTTCCCCGGTATAAGGAGTCCCCCTTCCCCGGTATAAGGAGTCCCCCTTCCCCGGTATAAGGAGTCCCCTTCCCCGGTATAAGGAGTCCCCCTTCCCCAGTACAAGGAGTCCCCTTCCCCGGCACAAGGAGTCCCCTTCCCCAGTATAAGGAGTCCCCTTCCCCAGTATAAGGAGTCCCCTTCCCCAGTATAAGGTGTCCCCTTCCCTAGTATAAGGAGTCCCCTTCCCTAGTATAAGGAGTCCCCTTCCCCAGTATAAGGAGTCCCCTTCCCCAGTACAAGGTGTCCCCTTCCCCAGTATAAGGAGTCCCCTTCCCCAGTATAAGGAGTCCCCTTCCCCAGTATAAGGTGTCCCCTTCCCCAGTACAAGGTGTCCCCTTCCCCAGTATAAGGAGTCCCCTTCCCCAGTACAAGGTGTCCCCTTCCCCAGTATAAGGAGTCCCCTTCCCCAGTACAAGGTGTCCCCTTCCCCAGTATAAGGAGTCCCCTTCCCCAGTACAAGGTGTCCCCTTCCCCGGTACAAGGAGTCCCCTTCCCCGGTACAAGGAGTCCCCTTCCCCGGTAAAAGGTGTCCCCTTCCCCAGTATAAGGAGTCCCCTTCCCCAGTACAAGGTGTCCCCTTCCCCAGTATAAGGAGTCCCCTTCCCCAGTATAAGGAGTCCCCTTCCCCAGTACAAGGTGTCCCCTTCCCCACTACAAGGAGTCCCCTTCCCCAGTATAAGGAGTCCCCTTCGCCAGTATAAGGAGTCCCCTTCCCCAGTACAAGGAGTCCCCTTCCCCAGTACAAGGAGTCCCCTTCCCCAGTATAAGGAGTCCCCTTCCCCAGTATAAGGAGTCCCCTTCCCCACTACAAGGAGTCCCCTTCCCCAGTATAAGGTGTCCCCTTCCCCAGTATAAGGAGTCCCCTTCCCCAGTATAAGGTGTCCCCTTCCCCAGTATAAGGAGTCCCCTTCCCCAGTACAAGGTGTCCCCTTCCCCAGTATAAGGAGTCCCCTTCCCCAGTATAAGGAGTCCCCTTCCCCAGTACAAGGTGTCCCCTTCCCCACTACAAGGAGTCCCCTTCCCCAGTACAAGGAGTCCCCTTCGCCAGTATAAGGAGTCCCCTTCCCCAGTACAAGGAGTCCCCTTCCCCAGTATAAGGAGTCCCCTTCCCCAGTATAAGGAGTCCCCTTCGCCAGTATAAGGAGTCCCCTTCGCCAGTATAAGGAGTCCCCTTCCCCACTACAAGGAGTCCCCTTCCCCAGTATAAGGTGTCCCCTTCCCCAGTATAAGGAGTCCCCTTCCCCAGTATAAGGTGTCCCCTTCCCCAGTATAAGGAGTCCCCTTCCCCAGTACAAGGTGTCCCCTTCCCCAGTATAAGGAGTCCCCTTCCCCAGTATAAGGAGTCCCCTTCCCCAGTATAAGGAGTCCCCTTCCCCAGTATAAGGAGTCCCCTTCCCCAGTATAAGGAGTCCCCTTCGCCAGTATAAGGAGTCCCCTTCCCCAGTACAAGGAGTCCCCTTCCCCAGTACAAGGAGTCCCCTTCCCCAGTATAAGGAGTCCCCTTCGCCAGTATAAGGAGTCCCCTTCGCCAGTATAAGGAGTCCCCTTCCCCACTACAAGGAGTCCCCTTCCCCAGTATAAGGTGTCCCCTTCCCCAGTATAAGGAGTCCCCTTCCCCAGTATAAGGTGTCCCCTTCCCCAGTATAAGGAGTCCCCTTCCCCAGTATAAGGAGTCCCCTTCCCCAGTATAAGGTGTCCCCTTCCCCAGTATAAGGAGTCCCCTTCCCCAGTATAAGGAGTCCCCTTCCCCAGTATAAGGAGTCCCCTTCCCCAGTATAAGGAGTCCCCTTCCCCAGTACAAGGTGTCCCCTTCCCCAGTACAAGGTGTCCCCTTCCCCAGTACAAGGAGTCCCCTTCCCCAGTATAAGGAGTCCCCTTCCCCAGTATAAGGAGTCCCCTTCCCCAGTATAAGGAGTCCCCTTCCCCAGTACAAGGAGTCCCCTTCCCCAGTATAAGGAGTCCCCTTCCCCAGTATAAGGAGTCCCCTTCCCCAGTATAAGGAGTCCCCTTCCCCAGTATAAGGAGTCCCCTTCCCCAGTATAAGGAGTCCCCTTCGCCAGTATAAGGAGTCCCCTTCCCCAGTATAAGGAGTCCCCTTCGCCAGTATAAGGAGTGTGTACACTAATCCCATCTCACCAATGATGACGGAGTTCTCCAGCTGTCGGAGCTGTCCTATGAGCTGGGCCCGGGCCTGGTAGATGGGCAGACTACGCCGCTGCTGATCGATGGGTACCGGCTGTTTCCTGGGCCCGAGCTGCATGGCCCCTGTCCGTATGTGGCTGTATGGAGGGCTTCCCGGCTTGAACTTCTTGGCCGGTGGGCGATAGGAATCCTGAGACATATTCCTATGCACGATACGAGGCTCCGTTTAATCGGTGCAGCGATTCTTGTGTCCCCAAGAAAGGTAAACACAGCCCGGGGAAACCATACCGAGCCGCAGCTCTGTCACACGTGCTTCCGCTTCTAGCAGGACCGCTAGGGGGAGCAGGAGAGACAGCTGAGCGCGGTCCAGTGCAGCGGGGGGCGGGGCTCTAGGCTGTGCTGTGTATTCAGTCCCCCATCTCCACTGTACACATCTAATGCTCTTGGTCTACTGAACAATTCGTTCCTATGTTGTGGAATGAGAAGAAAAGGAAGGCTTCAGTAGTTTCATAAAAGAACCAGGCTGGGTGGATACCATTGAGTCCATAAATATGCTGTGTTCTCAGTAACCAATAGCTAATCAATAGCTAAACTATTCTATATATTTATATTTTTATATATTTGTATTTTTATTTTTTTTAGGTCACGGTAAATTATTTGTTTGTATGTTCTGCTATTTGATGTGGCATGTTATTAAATGTCAAACTAAATCATTCTGGAAGTAAACTATAAACTGTATCCCCTTAGTATCCCCTTAGTAAATTTCCTCATGACCAAACACTATTTGAAAAATATGTAAATGAGTTTAGTCAATTACAAAAATGACAAACAACAAATATAAAAATGTCAGATCATTTTCTATCAGTAATGTGCAAAAATGACGTTAGTAAGAGTCTTACTTTACTTCTACATGATTTGATAAAACTGAAATTGCTTAGCTTGTCTTTAAACCAGCTTGTAGGTTTAAGTTTTACAAATATAAAAAAACAATTATATGCTGTCCAAAAAATGATATTGATTTTAGAACATAACAATCACAAAATATTTAAACGCTTGCCGCCCGCCCACTGTCAAATGGCGGAGGGACGGTGCAGCTCTTTCTGGGTAGACGTCATATGATGTCGCCCCAGAATGGCCGCTCTCGCATGCTTGTTTGCAGCCACACTGTGTTGCTAGGACATGGCACAACCTCGATCTCTGTAAAGATCCGATCACGCAGCTCTATAACCATGTGATCAGCTGTGTTCAATCACTGCCAGTGCTCAGCGCTCATCGCCTCACACTGACAAAGTGTGTGGCGAGGCGAGCCAATCAGCGGCATCTCCTCACAGGGAACAGCCGGACATGTATTCAGGGCACTGATCATCAGTGCCCTGATTAGAGTAAAGCCCCCCAGTGCCACCAATCAGTGCCCAGCAGTGCCACCAAGCAGTGCGCATTAGTGATGCCAGTCACTGCTGCCTTTCGGTGTCCATCAGTGCTGCCCATCAATGCCGCCCATCAGTAGTTCCCATCAGTGCCGCCTATCCGTGCCACCCATCAGTGCTACATATCTGTGCCACCTATCAGTGCAGCATATTAGTGCCTCCTCATCAGTGCCCATAAGTGCCACCTCATCAGTGCCCATCAGTGAAGCCTATCAGTGCCCATCAGTGCAGCCTCATCAGCGCCCATCAGTGCAGCCTCATCAGCGCTCATCAGTGAAGGAGAAAGATCACTTATTTACAAAATTTACTGACAGAGACTAAGAAAAACTTTTTTTCCCCCCAAATTTTGGGTCTTTTTTTTAGTAAAAAATAAAAAACCCAGCAGTTATTAAATACCACCAAAAAAAAGCTCCATTTGTGTGAAAAAAATGATAAAAATGTAATTTGGGTACAGTGTTGCATGACCGCGCAATTGTCATTCAAAGTGTGACAGCACTGAAAGCTGAAAATTGGCTTTGGCAGGAAAGAGGTGAAAGTGCCCTAAGGGCAGACTGACAGTTTTTATTTTCTAGATTCATTCTAGACCCCACTTAAACCTAATGATTTAAAATGTGTTTTTTTTTTTTTTTTTCACACTATGCGCATAGGGAAGCCCATTGTTTTTAATTTAATGAACATTTTGAAAAATACAATTATATGTATGCATGTGTCAATGCAAGTGCCAGTTGTGACACGCATATAGCCAAGCACAACATTTTCTGTGATGCATCTCAACCAGCAAAAAAACGTTGTACCTGGGGCACTCGGGTGCCACAACAAGTGTATTTTACATTGTGCATCTGTACATCTAATGCACGGCCAATGACAAGCTCATTAAGTACATGACATTCAACTCACATTACATTCATTAGAGCAGTGTTTCTCAACTCCAGTCCTCAAGGCACACCAACAGGTCATGTTTTCAGGATTTCCCTCAGATGAAACGGCTGTGGTAATTACTAAGGCAGTGAAACTGATCAAATCACCTGTGCAAAATAGTGGAAATCCTGAAAACATGACCTGTTGGTGCGCCTTGAGGACTGGAGTTGAGAAACACTGCATTAGAGAGCACAACAGAGCTTTATTCAGGGAAGACGTTGAACTCATTCCATGGAACCAGCGACACAAGCAGCTCCCAAGACACCATAGTGTGCCTGGAACCAGAGCATTCATGGCTCCAGAGCTTTCTAGATTCCTCCATACTCAGAACTTATCTATTCAGTATATCACAATTCATCAAATACCCCTTGGATTTTTCTTTACACCCATTCCTTTTATTAATCTTCAAAGTCCTGAGAAGCCACAGTGGAGTGCCATATACCTTTGTAACACACTCCACTCTGCTTTATAAAGATTGATTTTTGTAAAGCAGCAGTAGGGCTTTTTAAAGGAGACACCACAGCTTTTCTAAATACTTCCCTTAGAATATGTGTTTGATGAATATACATTCTAAAAGAGATTATATATAAAAGATTAAAGAGGCGTTCCACCCAGGGGGGCCGTCAAAAAAAATAAAATAAATAAAAGTCAGCAGCTACAAATACTGCAGCTGCTGACTTTTAATTGGACACTTACCTGTCCCTGGGTCCAGCGATGCGGGGGATCGAAGCCCCACTCGTCCCCCCCCCTCCGCTCGTCGGCGCCGGCATTTCAACCTGTAATGGGTCCCAGATGATTGACAGGAGGGAGGGAGCAGAGCGGAGCCCTTCCTGTGCCGAGGGGGAAGTGATGTCACCAGCCCAGGCAAAGGAAGGGGCAGACTACGAGGGACCACCTAGCAACAGGCATTTAGAGGTAAGTGAAAAAAAAATATCCACATTTTTTGGGGGTTTTTGAGGTATTTTTGTTTTTTTGGGTGGAAACCCACTTTAAGTTCAATATCCAATAAAAAAAAAAAAAATTGAAAAAAAAAAATCAAATTTCTTTATACAATTTAGGCCAATATGTATTCTGAATGAAAAAATAAAATAAAAATTGCGCTCAGGTCAATAAAAAACAATTGAGCACATATACCCAATCTCAATCAATAACAGTGAAGTGACAAGTGAAAAATTAGTACAGCAACAATTCTCCTGCACAACATAAATACAGTAATCAAAAATGGAAAAACATAGAATCGCGCTAAACCTATGAAAATATTTTGCACGGAGTAAGTGTACTCTCATACACCAACTCAATATCTAAATGGTCATATGTCCACATAATTATGTGCACCATAAAAATAGTGAAAGAGAGACATAAATGTCAAATTGATATGACACCTGAAAAAAAAAAAAATATATATATATTGCCCAAAAGTAATTGCGTAACAAAGACAATGGGCCAAATAATTAGTGTCCAAAAAAAGCCTATATAGCAGTATCACCCGTGAACTGTGAAAAATGATATAATAAAATGTCCATCCATAAATAGTGGAATCTTCAGATTAAATGAAGAACTAGTGCAAAAGTCCACCACCGTTAAATAGAGGGTTACTGCTTACCAGAAGCCCATGATCCCCTGCTACAGAGGATCAAGGGAAGCCTGTGTAGAGAAAAGCCCTCCAGGGCATATCAGATACATCTAATATCCTTGATACGTTAATGATGATATTGCGGTTTCCAGAGACACCAAATGAAACTCATGACACCTCAAATCTCCTCATTCCGTTCCCAACTCACAGGTGGATGTGCATAGCCTGTTGCTCTCCTAGATAGAAGTTGTCTCAAGTTCCCAGGCCAAGAGCGGAAATCGAAAAAAAAAAATCAAATTTCTTTATACCATTTAGGCCAATATGTATTCTGCTATATATTTTTGGTAAAAAATCCCAATAAGCGTATATTGATTGGTATACGCAAAAGTTATAGTGGCTACAAACTATGGAATATTTTTATTTTTTTTTACTAGTAATGGCAGCAATCAGTGCTCAAACACTGTATTGACGGTACAGCTGTGGAAGTTCCATCTGACACTGCTTGATGTCGGTAGTCTATGGGCAACTACTTTATCAAGAACATCTGTGCGCTTGGGTGATCTCGTAAAAAAAGCTGGCAAATCCTCCAAGGTTTGCAAAAAAAAGTCTCACTTTGGGCATTTGAGAAATGGCTTGTTGCATTATCAGATTGAGCTGATGTGCAAAGCAGTGGATGTAATAGGCATTTGGGTACATATCTTGAATCTTCTTTTGAACCCCTGCAGTGGCACCCCTCATCACGCTGGCTCCATCATATGCTTGGGAGATGAGTTTATGCTTCTGATCCCCTGGAAAGATGACAGCAAGACGCTCTTGTAGTGCTGTAGCAATGGAATACTTTTGGCATCAATGTAGCGCAGTACAAGCACAAGTTGGCACTGTGTGGCAATATCAGTGGTCTCGTCGGCCTGGATTGAGATAAAATCGCTGCTCCGTGCTTCTTGGATAATGTGCTCCTTCAAAACAGACAACATACAGTCCAACAGCTCATTTTGAAGTTCCCTTAAACACAGTGGCGTTCTCAAGGTGCTCTTTCAAAACTCCATCAAGAGAAGCAACAAAATCGACCAAGCCACGGAATAAACCAGGATTATCTGATCTCTCACTCTTGTCATGGCCATGCAAAGCCAGCTCGAATGCACCACAAAATTTCACACAGTCTATTATTATAGACAGAATGTGATGATTTTTTGTGACCTCTTCATTGTGTCTTCTAATGCCAATTTTGTAGCCTGCATCTAACTGTTCACCAATGCTTTGCTTCCCAAAAAACTTGAGCCTCAAAATGTTGTCAAGATGGCTTTGGGTAGTTTCATGCCGCTTGCACTTTTCAGTGAGATGTTTTAGGTCGCAAACCCCTGTTGATATCCACAGCGTGTCGGTGCCATGACTTTGAAATAGCAAACAGGGAAAACAATAATAGGCATGAGTCACATTACATCCAGCTAGTCAACTCCATTTACTATAAGAAGTGGTGGAAAAGCTTTGAGTGTAAACTCGACCACGATCACTTGACCTTTGCTGAATTTGCAATTTGGGTTGATGTGGTCCAAGCTCCTTTATCTGAATGCCTTGTGAAGGGAAATAGTTTCAAAGATGGAACTGAATTTTCACTCATTTTGAAAAACATTTTCCACAATGATCAGTACCTATGGGTCAAATGAAAATCTGGGTAAGTTTAAAAGAGAGATAGGTATGGCGCTGCCAAATGCAAGTGTCTATTTCATCAAATGCAGCCTCACTGTGCCCATAATGAGGGGTTCCCACCATGCCTGTGCTGAGTTCCCAGGTCTGTACACCTGCTGGCTGCTGTGCCCATTTACAAGGGGTTCCCCCCATCCCTGTGCTGAGTTCCTGGCTGGCTTTTATACTGTGGCAATAGACTTCAGAGGACAAGTGTACAGAGTACATTATGTAGGTTCAATCTGATCACCACATTTTTTCAGCTGTTCTGGATGCATGTTTTTTCAATATTGCTATGTGAAAAACACAGACAGAAAATCTAGTTTATCTTTGAAAACCAATAGCTATCAGTTGTTATTTTGGGTTATTTCCCTTTAGATTGCACACTTGAAAGGCAGTATAGACTAGGGGTCTCCAAACTATGGCATGAGAACCACATCCGACCCACTACATAATTTTAAGCGGTCTGCAGCAACTCTGATATGATGGGGGCTTCTGACATACAGGGGGGAAGGGTGGTTCTTGAATGTGAAGAGGGGGCTTCTAATGTGAAAGGGGGATCCTGATGTGATAGGGGGTGTCTGGTGTGGAAGGAGGGACTCTTATGTCATGATAAGCTTCTGATGTGAAAGAGGAATTCTGATGGAAGGGAAAGAAAGTCACCGCGCAAAGGAATAAGTACTGCTTGAGGTAGGAAATAGTTAATGGAACTGCTGCCTCTACCGATTACTACCACTAGGTGGAGTAAGTGAATTAAAAAGAAAACAAAGTAGATATGGTGCTGTTCGGTTGTTGTAATTGGTTTGGAATTCAAATGTGTACGCTGCTCCCTTTTGATAGGGGAAGAAATTGAGGTAGAAAAAGGGATGGTGTGTGATAATAGGTGTTCCTGGTGGGTAGTAATTAGATGAGTCTTACTCAAATATATGTGCACAGTTGGTTAAAATATTTAGTAAAAAAGCTGAGTATGTGTTCATTGATAAGTGCATTCGGTGTGCATAAACCCTTGGATTTGAATGTGGGTAAACTGGTGGTCCGTGAACCTGACCCAATATTAAATACAACTTGTCATAACCAATAAACAAAATTTAAATTACTATACTGTGCAAACACTGTGCAGTATAAATAAATGATAATACCTCTAACGTGCAATAAATACCAAATTATTAACCATAGTATGAGACAAAAATATAATATTCGTATAACATCCTGGTGTGTATAAACAACTACTATATAACAAGATGAAATTCTAAAGTGCTCTTGTGCCAGTGAAGGAATCCTTTAGATACTCTGGTGAGCTTTCCGGTGACACAACACTATGTGCGTGCCTTATTCATCCTCCTATTATGATTGCACTCACCAGATCCTTCACCCCCTCCTAGGGTTATACACCTCCACAGTATGTGCCACTGTGTAGCAATGTGGGATAACACCGTCTTTAATGTTGACTTACTGGATGCTTCAAGTAGCTCTGTGTTGGGCTAGAAACAGCCGTGTGTGGTCCCAGCAGCAGAGGGGGGTTCTCAGTGAATAAGGTAGATTATTCGTCCGGGACACGTGTCAAAGGGAGCAGCGTACACATTTGAATTCCAAACCAATAACAACCGAACAGTGCCATATCTACTTTGTTTACTTTTTAATTCTGATGGAAGGGGCTTCTGATGTAAAAGGGCGAACTTCAGATGCAAAAGGCTGGACTGATATTTTCAACCCACAAATCTATATATGATTTACAGAGCCCGGTGTATAATGTAGAACCTGGTATATGATGTACAGAGCCCGGTGTATAATGTACAGCCTGGTATATGATGTACAGAGCCCGGTGTATAATGTACAGCCTGGTATATGATGTACAGAGCCCGTGTATACTGTAGAACCTGGTATATGATGTACAGAGCCCAGTGTACAAATGTATAGCCTGGCATATGATGTACTACACCGGCTCTGTACATCATATACCAGGCTGTACATTATACACTGGGCTCTGTACATCATATACCAGGCTGTACATTATACACCAGGCTCTGTACATCATATATCAGGCTGTACATTGTACACAGGACTCTGTACATCATATACCAGGCTGTACATTATACACTGGGCTCTACATTATACACTGGGTCCTGTACATCATATACCAGGCTGTACATTATACACCGGGCTCTACATTATACACAAGGCTCCACACATCATATACCAGGCTGTACATTATACACAGGGCTCTGCACATCATATACCAGGCTGTACATTATACACCAGGCTTTACATTATACACTGGACTCTACACAGGGCTCTGCACATCATATACCAGGCTCTACATTATACACAGGGCTCTGTACATTATACACCGGGCTCTGTAGATCATATACCAGGCTCTACATTATACACCAGGCTCTGTACATCATATACCAGGCTCTACATTATACACAGACAGGGCTCTGCACATCATATACCAGGCTCTACATTATACACAGACAGGGCTCTGTACATCATATACAAGGCTCTACATTATACACTGCGCTCTGTACATCATATACCAGGCTGTACATTATACACAGGGCTCTGCACATCATATACCAGGCTGTACATTATACACAGGGCTCTGCACATCATATACCAGGCTCTACATTATACACCAGGCTGTACATTATACACAGGGCTATGTACATCATATACCAGGCTCTACATTATACACCGGGCTCTGTACATCATATACCAGGCTCTACATTATACACAGGGCTCTGTACATCATATACCAGGCTGTACATTATACACAGGGCTCTGTACATCATATACAGGGCTCTACATTATACATCGGGCACTGCACATCATATACCGGGCTCTACATTGTACACCAGGCTCTGCACACCATATACCGGCTCTATATTATACACAGTGCTCTGTACATCATATATCAGTCTGTACATTAATAACAGCTCTGTACATCATATAGCAGGCTGTACATTAAACACAGAGCTCTGTACATCATATAGCAGGCTGTACATTAAACACAGAGCTTTGTACATCATATACCAGGCTGTACATTATACACAGGGCTCTGTACATCATATACCAGGCTGTATATTATACACTGGGCTCTGTACATCATATACCAGGCTGTACATTAAACACAGGGCTCTGTACATTATACACTGGGCTCTGCACATCATATACCAGGCTGTACATTAAACACAGAGCTCTGTACATCATATACAGGGCTCTGTACATCATATACCAGGCTGTACATTATACACAGGGCTCTGTACATCATATACCAGGCTGTACATTATACACAGGGCTCTGTACATCATATACCAGGCTGTATATTATACACAGGGCTCTGCACATCATATACCAGGCTGTACATTAAACACAGAGCTCTGTACATTATACACAGGGCTCTGTACATCATATACCAGGCTGTACATTATACACAGGGCTCTGTACATCATATACCAGGCTGTATATTATACACAGGGCTCTGCACATCATATACCAGGCTGTACATTAAACCCTGAGCTCTGTACATCATATACCAGGCTGTAAATTATACACAGGGCTCTGTACATCTTATATTAGGGTTGTTTCTTATTGTAGCAAGTAGTGGCTCAAGAGACAGTACAAATAGTAAAGGAGATAAGGGACAACCCTATCTGGTCCCATTTTTCATCTCGAAGGGGAGAGAAGGGGTTCCATTTATTTTTATAGTTGCAGTGGGGTGATGGTATAATGTTTTGATCCACCAGATCATTCTTGGACCAAATCCTATCATTTCTAATGTCTGTATCATGAGCCCCCAGTCTACCCTATCAAAAGCCTTTTCGGCATCTATAGACAGGAGTATTCCCCGGGGTCCACATTCTTTTATCGTTTAAGAGCAAAGTTCTTACCCCATTATCCCTTCCTTCCCTTCTAGGGGTAAATCCTACCTGGTCAGGATGGATCAGAGTGTTCATCAAGCCTTTTATACGTCTTGCTAATACTTAGTGTATAATTTTATGTCTGCATTTAGGAGCGAAATTGGCCTGTAGCTTGAACACAACATCCCGTCCTTCCCCTCCTTTAGGATTACTGTGATCGTTGCGGCCAGGCCTCCCTACTTGCTTCATATTCCACTCCTAAACTGTTCATGTAATGAGAGAGCTTCGGGGCTAGAATTCCTTTAAACTTTTTATAATAAAACGTTGTAAACCCATCTGGGCCAGGGCTTTTCCCCTGGGCAGAATCAGACAGGGCTTTATTGATTTCTTCCTCCGTTATGGGACTTTCTAATGATTCTTTCACCTCCTCAGCCATCTTAGGAATTCTAGCCTTTTTTAAGAAGTCATTTATTTTCTCTCTTTTATTTCCTAGCTGTCCCCCCCCCCCTTGATCCACTGAGTATAACTCCTTGTAATAGTTTTTAAATACTTCCGCTGTCTCTTTTGTCGTATGGACCAGGTCTCGTTTTTTAGTTTGAATTTTTTCAATATAATTTATAGATTTTTTCTTTTATAATATTCTAGCAAGATATTTACTAGGCTTATTTCACCACCGATACCTTTTTTTAGCTATTCTGTTAAATGTTTTTTTTGTTTCTTGTTCCATAAGTTCTTTTAATTCTTCTCTTAAAATTACTACTTACTACATATGTTGCTGTATTTAGACCTTGTTCTTTTTTATGTTCTTGTTCAGCTTTATAAAGTTCATCGATTAAATTTGTTATTTTCCCTGATCTTTCCTTTTTTTTCCTTGTTCCTACTTCAATTAGGATCCCCCTGATGTAGGCTGCATGGGCCTCCCACAGGGTGGACCCCGACATCCCTTCTGTGTCGTTTTTGGCAAAGTAATATTGAAGTTCTTTTTCCACAATTCCTGAGGAAACCTCATCTCGTAATATATCTTCGTTTAATCTCCAGGAAAGGGTGGTCTGTAGCTTCCGGGAATTATCATTTTCATTTTCATTGGGGCTTGATCTGATAATGTAGTTATTTCTATCCTAATTTCTGAGACCCAGTCTAGGGCTCTATGGTCTACCAGAATATAATCTATCCTTGAGTGTGTCCTGTGTACAGGGGAATAGAACGTATAATCTCGCACTTTGGGATGAAAAATCCTCCAAGTGTCCCCCAATTGGTGCCTATACAGTTTGTGTTTAATCATTTTAAGTTGTGCGTTATTCGTCCCCTGTACACGGGACGTACTGTCTATTCCTGGTTCCAAACAAAAATTTATATCCCCCATTAAGATTACATGTCCCTTCCTAAAGTCCATCAATTTCTCCAGAGTGTTGTTAAGGAATTTTATCGGGTTATTAGGAGCATATATGTTTACCAAAGTGCATTCCAAATCTCTTAATCTACCTCTTAGAAAGAGAAATCTCCCTTCTGGGTCAGTCATCCTTTTTTCCAATTTAAACTGGGTCCCCTTTGCAAACCCTATTGCCACTCCCCTTGCTCTCTTTGTACATGTATACCATAATACCAGGTCGGATAGTTTTTGGAGAATAATTTCACATTTGATTCGTGCGATAAGTGGGTCTCTTGGAGAAATACTACCTCTGCCCCATACCTCTTTAGTTCTTGTAATATTTTATGTCTCTTAGTGGGTGTGTTAAGTCCCTTGACGTTATACGTCATAAAATTTACTGTTGTCATCTTTTTTTTTTTTAATCTCCTTTGCCATACTTTCCTCAGAGGAAAAAAAATCATCCTGTGTGCATGAGGCCTTGTTTTCTTAACCATTTGACTTCCAGAAGATTTACTCCTCCACCACCCCTTAATGACCAGACTATTTTTTGCAATATGGCACTGAGTTACGTTAATTTACAATTTCGTGCAACGCTGTACCCAAATAAAATTTATGTCCTTTTTTTCCCCACAAATAGAGCTTTTTGGTGGTATTTGATCACCTCTGTGTTTTTTATTTTTTGAGCTATAAAGAAAAAATGAGCGACCATTTTGAAAAAACAATATTTACAGTTGTGCTCATAAGTTTACATACCCTGGCAGAATTTATGATTTCTTGGCCATTTTTAATTTTTCCTTCACATATGGTTAGTGTTTGGTGGAGGCCACTTATTATCAATCAACTGTGTTTACTCTTTTTAAATCATACTAGCAACAGAAACTACCCAAATGACCCTGATCAAAAGTTTACATACCCCGGTGATTTTGTGCTACCGAGTCCACACCTAAAGGGAAGCTGTGAGAAGAGAAGATTGACAACTGGTCTTGACTTTTTAAAATATGCATGCAGGGGAGCTGTCATCCTGATCCTGGCTACCAGCCTGATTTGGAACAAGCATGAAGGACAGGATTTCAGACTTTTGAAACTTCAGAGTTAGCATATCAGTTACTTAAGAAATGTTGAAAGATGGGAGCACCAGAGATGTTTCAGCAAGTCCAGGTAATTTTTATTTGCCACAGTAAATGTCACAGAAGAAGCCAACATGATTTAGGGGTTCCCCAGTACTCCATCATCAGGGCTAAAGTATAAACATATACATAGACATTTGTCAATGAACAGGATAAATCGTACAAAAAGTTTTACATTTTACAAATAAAATATTATAATCAAAATGATGAGAATAATATATATAGTAAGTATAAAATAGAGAATAATAGATTAGAAAATATAAACAAACTGATCACAAAAACTAATAAGCTTTGTTACAGCTAGATGATTTTATACCTACACCAATCATATATGCGTATTTATCAAACAATAAAAAATAAAAATAAATAAAAATAAAATAAAATAAATAAAAATAAAATGCACGGAACACATTGTACAATGTAGCATTGATCACAGAAGATTTATTCAGTTCAAATGTAAACCAATGTAATCTGTATGCTCAGCAGCACATTTCCAATAATACCAGTATTGGTTATGCCCATCCATTTCTGTGAAAGCCCATCACGGTTGAAGAATTTAAAATCTTTTTTTGGCATAACCCTAAAAATGAGACTTACAAAATACTGTCCTGCATACTGACCATGCCTCTGCCTGCCGCCTGTATTGACCCTGGCCTGTTAATTGACTATGTTTCTGCCTGCTGTCTGGACCAAAACATTGCCTGTTTGCTGACCATGTCTCTGCCTGCCACCATTACTGACCCATCTGCACGTCCCACTGACTACATTCCTATAAGACACCAGTCTCATCCATCCTCTGTGGACAACTAGAAACACAGGAACTCTTTTGTTCACCATTTGTTCAACCTCCAGAACTTCTTGGCCAGTGATCATAGCATTGTGCTTTGGGGACAGCCATGTTCCAGTAGGTTAGACCTGGTTGGCTTTTTGGATCAAGGACAGCTGTAGGTGAAGCTACACTAAGCTATATTCCCTGACCACTCATCCAGGGGTGACAATTACAGTATATTTTGTGATACAAAAGATGCAATGGTAGGTTCATAATTAGAAAAAAAGTCTCACACAAGTAGTATCCCCATACTCAAGAGGAGCAGAGTGTGTTTTTGGGTGCAATTCTACTTATACCTGTGCTGTATATTAGAATTTTTTTTTTTTTAACAAAAAAGTTATCAGCTAAGAAAAGAAAAATGCAACTTCATTTTCTTTCCACATTTTTTTTTTTTTTTTACCATAGGTTTTTGGAAAATTTTCAAAAGACTCACTATGCCTGTTAAAAAATACCTTGGGGTGTTTTCTTTTTTTAAAATGGGGTCATTTGTGGGTATTTCCACTAACCTGGCTCTCCAGGGCCTTCAAAATTGTGATAAGTAGTCAAGAAATTAGATGCGTAATTTAAGCCCCTAGAAAGGCTTAAGGTGCTCTTTGGATTTTGGGCCTGCCTATGTGGCTAGGCTGTGAAAAATATCCATCCATATTCCCATCGTGCACATTCCCGGAAAAGGCTCTAGGATAAAAGGGTGTTGAACAATTTCAGAAAAATGTGTCCTCAATGAAAAATTGCAAAGATTTTAAATCGATCATCATCTACAGTACATAATATCATGAAAAGATTCAGAAAATCTGAAGAAATGTGTAAGTGTAAGGAACAGGGCCGAAACGCAATAAAAACAGGCATGATACTGTGGTGGACATCACTGCATGGGCTCAGGAATACTTCAAAAAATCACTGTCTGTGAACACAGTTCTATCCAAAAATGCAAGATAAAGCTCTCTCATGCAAAAAAGAAGCCATACCTGAATGGGACCCAGAAATGCAGCTGTTTTCTCTGGGCCAAAGCTCATTTAAAATGGTCTGTTGCAAAGTGGTAAACTGTTCTGTGGTCAGAATAATCAAAATCTGACATTCTTTTTTAGCAACCATAGGCTTTGCATCCTCCAGACTAAAGAGGAGAGGGACTTTCCAGATTGTTATCAGCCCTCATCTCTGATGGTATGGGGGTGCATTCATGTGTGTGGAGTGGGCAGCTTGCACATCTGGAAAGGCACCATCAAAACTGAAAGATATACCCAGATTTTAGAGCAGCATATGCTTCCATCCAGACACCTTTAATGGAAGGCCTTGCGTATTTCAGCAGGACAATGCTAAACCGCATACTGCATCTATGACAACAACAATGCTTTGTAGTAGAATAGTCCAGGTGCTTAACTGGCCTGCCTACAGTCCAGACCTTTCATCAATTAAAAATATTTGGCGCATTTTGAAACAAAAATACAAGGAAGACCCAGGACTGTTGGGCAGTTAGAATCCTATATCAGGCAAGAATAGAGCAACATTCCTCTCCCAAAACACCAGCAACTGGTCTCCTCAGTTCCCAGACATTTACAGAATGCTGTTAAAAAAAGAGGGGATGCTACACTGTGGTAAACATTGGCTTACTAAAAAGGGCTTATGAATGATGTGATTCCATTCTATAAAGCTATATACTTAAAGAGGAGGTCCGCCCGCCTCTTTAAAAATTAAGTCAGCAGCTACACATACTGTAGCTGCTGACTTTTAACATGTGGACACTTACCTGTTCTGGAGTCCAGCGATGTGGGCACCGTAGGCGATCTTCGGATCGGCTGGTTGGGTGCTGCCGTGGCCATTGCTACTAAGGGAACCTTTCGGCTTCACGGCCGAGCCCCTACTGCGCATGTACGAAGCACGTTGCGCTCTTTCACGGGCAGAAGAGGAGGAAGGAGGAGGGGGACCGAGCTGCTGACATAGATCATCACAGCCCGGTCTCCTGGAAGTGGGGACAGGATACCTGTCAAGGAAGGAATCAGATCAGCGGAAGTTCCATTTTTGGGTGGAACTCCGCTTTAACCACTTGTCTACCAGGCACTTACACCCCCTTCCTGCCCAAGCCATTTTTTAGCTTTCAGCGCTGTCGCACTTTGAATGACAGTGGCGCGGTCATGCAACACTGTACCCAAACAAATTTGTTATCATTTTCTTCACACAAATAGAGCTTTCAGTTGGTGATATTTAATCACTGATGGGGTTTTTTTATTTTTTACAAAAAAAAGACCAAAAATTTTGAAAAAAAAATGTTTTTTACTTTTTTTCTGTCAGTAAATTTTGTAACTAAGTAATTTTTCGCCACTGATGTGCGCTGATGAGGCAGCACTGATAGGCTGAACTGGTAGGCATTGATGAGGTGGCACTTATGAGGAGGCACTAATATGCTGCACTTATGGGCACTGATAGGTGGTACAGATGGGCATTGATGGCAGCACTGATAGGCGGCACTGACTGGTATCGCTAATGGGCACTGATTGGTGGCACTTGTGGGCAGTGGTGGGCAGTGGTGGGCACTGATTGCTGCCACTGGTGGGAACTGTGTGCTGGCATTGGTGGGGAATGGGGGGCACTGTTTTGTGACACTGTATTAATTTATTGTGATCAGTGCCCTGATTACATCCCTAGATGTCCCCCTGTGAGGAGATGCCGCTGATCGGCTCTCCTCTCCTTACACTGTCAGTGTGAGGCGAGGAGAGCTGATTACCGGCATCTCCGTGTTTACATGTGACCGGCTGTGATTGGACAAAGCCGATCACGTGGTTAAAGAGCCGCAGACACGGCTCTTTACAGAGATCGGGGTCGCACTATGTCCTAGCAACATGGCGCAGCCATGGTCGCCGCACGCCCCCGCGGGCGCAGCCGTTCTGGGACGCTGTCATGTGACGTCGTCCCAGAATGAGAGCTGCACCGCCCCGCCGTCATTTGACGGTGGGCGGGCAGCAAGCAGTTAAACAGGGGTTGTCCTAAAAAAATTAGAAAATGTCTGGTAAATCTGCTTAGATAGTTCTGTTACTGTTGCCTAAAGTCATTATGGTATTAATGGTCAAGCAGAGGCTTGTAGAGTAGAGGAGAACATGGGTGCACCCTGCTCTGGAGTCCTCTTTTCTGGCCTGGCTGCTGTACAAAAATATGTGATTTTATACCTTACTGATTTGGGGACTGCAGTTATTTCTTCTTTTGAGTTGACTTTGTTACTCCTACCCCTTCAGGGGGACTTACATCCGTGTAAGTCGAGTGACCCACAGGATGGATTGCCTGGACTGGACTGGGGGGGGTTTATGCGTTTACTGGCTCATCACTGGAGCTCTTACTACTTTAACCTCCCTGGCGGTATGATTATTTCGGATTTTAGGTGCTGAAAGCGGTACCATTATTTTGCATGGAAATTTGGCGTTTTATATTGTAGGTCTGTAAATCTTAACAATAACACACTTAAATCTGTCCAAACCAGAGTCTAGTAGATATCCCGGGTATGATAAAGTTTGAAACACAAAATCATAAATTATAATATAATAAATAAAAATAAATAATTTAAAAAAATAAAAAAAAATAGTAATAAAATAAATTTCCCCACAATTCACTATCGCTCAATTCTGCAAGTGTTCTAATTTACTATCGCTGTTTTCTAGCTGGTCTAAAGCCACTTTTGACGTAAAGGGACACTTTTTGGTTGCTATGGACAATCTCCAGTTTCCAGGCAGAAAGAACAGTGTATATTATGTAAAACTGCATGCAGGGCATGGGCCAAAGCACTGGGGACAAAATGGATGTGAAATCATTTCATACAGTACTGTAATCTGTAAGATTACAGTACTGTATGCGTTATGATTTTTACTTTTTTTTGAATTTGCCGCCAGGCTCCGCCCCCGTGCGTCGCGCCGCTCGCAGGGAACGGAGCCTGGCACGGAGAGGCTTCGGAGGAGGACGGAGCCCACGGACACTGCGGGTGACATCGCAGGATCCCGGGGACAAGGTAAGTAACGCTGCCCCAGGATCCTGCAATGCGATCCCGAGTGTGGCTCGGGGTTACCGCTAATGGTACTGAATTTTAACCCCGAGCCACACTCGGGAAAACCGCCAGGGAGGCTAACTATGCTTTAGTTTTGTAAATGAATAGCAGTCTTTATATAGAGACAGCTTTTCATTCACAAAACACTCATAAAAGAGACATCAAGGGTCTGTTTAGACACCCCCACCCTTTCAAAAAAGTACAAGATATGAAAAATAAAATAAAAATTTTAAAACAATAATAAAATAGAAAAAAAAAAAAACATAGTAAGGCCTCATTCACACAGGGCATACTACTGTGCATCCTTGTGCAAGCAGATCCATTAATGTCAATTGTGATGTAGCAACTGCACAAACACAGCCGTTGCTCCTAATTTGACATCCATGTGGAATTGGGTGCATGTCCCTGAGCTCACACGGTTTTTGTTTGGGGCCATGCACCCACACAGATGTCATATTGGGAGCAGCGGGTGTGCCCAAACAGCCACTGCATCCCAATTGACATGAGTGGGACTGCCTGCATGGGAATGCACGGAACACCTGGGCATCCCCATGCGGGTAAACACAGCCCTCCATGAGCGTACACTTTAGTACGTCCCAAGTGAACTAGGCCTTAGTAGGAATTTTGTCATTTATGTTGCCTTTGTTTACTAATAATTTTAGTGTATTTTTAGTGAAAATAGCAGTTTGCTAAACATTTGCACAACTACTGTGGGGCCTAAAAAAATCAGTAGCATTTTTTTTTTTTTTCTCTACAGGTGCTTTTAGAAGATATATGTTTTGGGGGGTCTTTTACAAACTCTAAAAATCTGAAGTTATAATTTTTTTTACTTGCAGCTTTCAGAGTAAATTGTTATTTACAGTTTTGCGCTTCAGTTTTCACCATTTCATAAATAGGTGCAATTTAAAATTTACAAATATTTGTTATGAACTCAATATAGTTTTAGCTTCTGTATTTAGTAGGAATTTAGCCAAGAATTTTGTACATTTTGCCATGTATGTATCCACTAATAATAAGTAAGTGTATTTTTTAGTAGTGGTGCACTGAAATTTCGTCCGCCAAAACATATCGGACAAAAACAGTGTTTTCGGCATGCGGCCAAAATAAGAAAAGATGCTGATAATGGCGCCGAAAGGAGGTGGTCCGCCCCACCGGGTGCTGCCCATTGCAGGGAGTCATCCTAGCGGCTCAAGAACCTGTCCTCTCCTCCCTCCTCCTCTCAGAGCGGCGATCTCCCTGTGTCAGGGAGCTGTATTGTCCAGGTGGCCGAAGTAACAATAACCCGCCTCCTGTGATAGACGGCACACTGATCCAATGCCCAGATATTGAATCGGTGTGACGTGATCACAGGAGGGGGAACATAGCTACTGTGGCTGGGAAATTCAAATCCAACTCCATGACACAGTGGGAGATCGCCGCTCTGATCCGGACACTGGTGAGGCTGCATACGACGGGCACTGGCGAGGCTGCATCTGATGGGCACTGGTAGCACTGGCACTGCATTGATCTCTTGTATCATGTCTGCAGTCTCTGACCATCTCCTATATCATGTCTGCTAGAGGTGCACCAAATGGAAATTTTGCCAATACTATTAGCAGTGTGTTAAAGTTTAAGTAAGAGATTGCAGACATTATACAAGAGATGGTTAGAGACTGTGGACATGATACAAAGAGATGGTTAGAGACTGAGGACATGATGCAAGAGACTGCAGACTACATTTTTCTTGAGATTTTCTTGCACTAAAAGGTGGAAATAACGGCCAACAAAAAATAATCATCTAAATTGATGATATTAATTAAAAAGTAAAATATAATTCAATTGAAAATATAAATATTTAAAAAAAAAACAAAAAAAAAAAACGTATTTTGGGCAAAATGCATCCTGCATTTTTGGTTTCGGCACCAAAATTTCCATTTGGTGCAGCCCTAATTTTTAGCAAAAATAGCGAATTTATAAACATTTGCGCAACTATTACGGGGCCTAAAAACGTCAGTAGCACATTTTTTTTATTCTACAGGTCACGCGCTTTAAGGAAATGTATGGTTTAGAGCTGGGTCGGCAACCCGTCAATCGCGGGCAGGTGACCAGTACACCGCAAACAGGTTCCTGCGCCGCCGACCCCCGCCTTCTAGGTGCTGGTCCTTGTCTCTCTCCCCAGCCTCTTCCGCGTCTTCAATGGCCTGGTCTCTCTCTCTCCCTTCTGCCTCCAGACTCCTTCGCCACTGTCATCAGTGAACAGCAGAGACCAGGAGGCAGCACAGCTCAGGACGGAGGGTGGGAGGATGAGCTGGCCAAATTAACTTTTTAAGTTAAACCACAGGTGAGTGGTTGCTCGTACACCGGGTGGTCCTAAACAACTAATCACCAGCTTGCAAATATAAAAAGTCACTCTGCCAGCTCCAGCCCGCTGTCCAGAACTGTGCTGCCTCCTGGTCTCCACTGTGGGGGAGTAGAAGAGGTGTGTGTGTGTGTGTAGTGGTGTGAATCGGCAGAGGACACGGTTATAGGCAGGGTTATCTCCATAGCATTGTCCTCTACCACCTTTCACATCACCTCCCCCCCAAACCTTGCATTCAGAGCCTAATGCATTCCTGAACCCTGCATTCTGAGTGCAACGCACTCCTGAACCCTGCATTCTAACAGCAACGCACTCCTGAACCCTGCATTCTGAGAGCAGCGCACTCCTGAACCCTGCATTCTAAGCGCAGCACACTCCCGATCCATGCATTCTCTTTTTTTTGGGAGGTGGCACTGTGCCCGGTGATCTTTGACTTCATCTGTGTTGTTCAAGTGGATCTCCATCTCTCGAAGGTTGCCTACCCCTGGTTTAGAGGGTCGTTTACAAATTCTGAAAGTTGTAAGTGAAAAATCTTAACCTATTGTCATAACCATATCCAGATTTTGAGTAAATTGTTCTTACTTAGTTTTGCGCACCTATTGTTTGCACCTTTTTGTGAAATGATTAACTGTAAAATTTACAAATATTTGTTATTTAACTCAATACAGTTTTAGCTTTTATATTTATTAGGAATTTAGCAGGCATTTTGTAAGTTTTGCCATGTATGTATCCACTAATGATTTTAGTGTAACTGAGCTTTTCTCCAATCATCTTCTAGGACAGCAAACCCGAGGAAAATCAAGTAATCCAGGTCTACCTTAGGGTAGGGCCAGAGCCTTTTCTGCCGCATGCCAGATCCTGCTGTGAGCATATCTCCACTCTACTCTCTGGCGAACGTATCATGGCTGGACCCTGGGGCTGCTTTGCAGATCTGTTCAACTGAAGCTCCTGTCCTCTCTGCCCAAGACATGGCCAGCAATCTGGCAGAGTGGGCCTTTAAAGAAGTTGTAAAGGCAGAAGGTTTTTTTACCCTAATGCATTCTATGCATTAAGATTAAAATAAAATCTTCTTTGTGCAGCAGCCTCCCTAATACTTACTCGAGCCCATCTTTATCCCAATGTAGGAATGTCTCAGCTGCCCGGGACTCCCCTCCTCGTTGGCTAAGAAAGCAGCACGGTGCGAATGGCTCACTGACTTGACAGCAGCAGGAGCCAATCAGGAGAGAGAGGGGGGGCGGGGCTGTAGCTCAGTGTCCAAGTGACTCAGCACAGGTTCCCCCACAGCAAGCTGCTTGCTGTGGGGGTACTCAACAGGAGGGAGGGGCCAGGAGCACAGAAGAGGGACCCAAGAAGAGGAGTCAGGCCACTCTGTGCAAAACCAATTGCACAGAGCAGGTAAGTATAACATGTTTTTTATTTTTTTTTTTAAACAAGACTTCAAAATTACTTTAATTCTTCAGGAATCTGACAACCTGCCTTTTATAAGCTAGGGAGATGACCTGTCTAATTCATTTTGCAGTAGTTGCCATAGAAGCTTGCAATCCCTTTCTGGGGCCTCTGAAAAGAACTAACAAATGACTATACCTTCAAATAATTTGCTTTTTCTAGATAACTCTCCTCCCTTGGCTATTTAGGATCATGACAGAAGCAAGAAAGGAAAGACAATTTCTTAGGACCTGTGAAATAGGGATGTCTCTTTTGCTAAATACAGAGGATCTGGTTTCAATAAGCCTTTATCCAACAATATGCTCAAGAAAGGTTATTTAAAAAAGGACAAGTTCACATTCCACCCGTTTTTAGAGTAGAACAGGCAACATGTTTCCAATGCTGCAACCGATCTTCCCCCTCCATTTGACATAGTTACATAGTTAGTAAGGTTGAATAAAGACACCAGTCCATCCAGTTCAACCTGAGTGAGTGTGGGTGTGTGTCTACAATCATCCCTATTTTTTTTTTTTGTCAAATTTAAAAGGTACCCATATAGTGCCGTCAATTCACGCAGCACTCCGCACATACATCGTACACCCGCATCAGTCCCTACCCTCAAAGAGCCCACAATCCAAGGTCCCCAACTCACATTCATATACCAGGGCCAATTTTGAACAGAAGCCAATTAACCTTCCAGCAGGTCTTTGGAGTGTGGGAGGAAACCGGAGTACCCGGAGGAAACCCACACAGGCACAGGGAGAACATGCAAACTCCAGGCAGGTAGTTTTGTGGTTGGGATTCAAACCAGCGACCCTTTTTACTGCTAGGCGAGAGTGCTAACCACTACACCACTGTGACAGCAGTACAGGGAGAAGTTCCCTATACTAGCAGTCAGTTTTTGAAAGCAGTGTGGCTGTGCAGGGCTCTACCCACACAGCTGCATCATTCATACACCGAGCTCTAAGAATAAATTAATTACAAGTCCTGACATCCTTTGCGGATGTTGGCATGTAGTTCATCGATTTTCCCTTTCAGCGTATCTGTTTGCCTGTACAGGATGTACAGGCAAACAGATACACTGACAGGTCTGCAGGAGACATGCATGGCCCCAGTGATCTGCTGATTTTTTTTATTTTTTAAGTGAACTTATCCTTTAATATCTAAAAAATATGGACAAAGCCACTACTTGCACACAAGGTGCTGTGTGTCATACCTTTTTCTACTCCCATCTGGAGAAACTCAAGTACTGTAGGAACTGAAGGAAAGATGACTTACCTTCTCCCTACACTAACTGGAAAACGCCTTCCAACCTTTCTTTACGACAGGAGAATATCAACCACTCCTGCCTCTTAAGATCTGCTGCTCAAGAACCAGGCTGTCAACTTAAAGAACTCTGGTCTGGGGTTAAGAACCGGACCATGACGCATCAGATCTGGCCTGTTCGAGAGCTGCTGCGGTGGAAGCACAAACATACTCTTTAGCATTGTGAACCATGTTCTCTTTGGCCAGCAAGGTGCAATCAGAATCAGTTTGCATACTGACTAACACAAATACAGGAGAGTACCTAGACCCCAGATCTTGAAGAGCCTCCAGGTGGGCACCCCAACCCCAGGAGCAGGCATCTGTAGTCACTTCTACTGGTACTCCTTGCGTCCAAGAACCTGCCCTCTGCCTGAGTGGATCAATCCAACAGTTCAAGGAGGCTTTCCCTAATGGAGGGAGATAAGCCATCATATACAGGGAGTCTTCTTTCCAGTCTCAAAGAGAGGAGGAAAAAAAAAAAAAACTGAAGTTCTCTTGCATGTAATTGGGCCCAAGGAACTGATGGGATGGTTAAGATCATGAGACTCAGGACTCTCATGATGCTCCTCCACGAACTTACGCGAGTATTGGCTAGAAGCGAGACCATTAAAACCACCTTTTGGATGTTTTCCTGAGAAAAAAAAAAATGTTTTGGATTCTTGAGTCTATCTGGTACCCCATAAAGATGCTGGACTGGGCAAGCAACAGAAAGGACTTCTGTTGATTATCCACCCCATAAAAATTGCTTTTTGTTGATCTCCCACAATCTTCTCCTATGTAGAGGCATACAAGAGATCATCTAGAAAAGGGATTATTGAGATTCCCTGTGAGCAAATGAAGGAAACCACCTCCGCCAGGATTTTGGTAAAAACCCTTGGGACTGGCTGCTAGGCCAAATTGTCAGGGCTCTAAAGTGCCAGTGACAAATTCCTTGTTTTTTCAAGATAGCAAACCAGAGAAACTTCCGATGCTCTTGAAAACAAGAGCATAAGAGGTAGGTGTAACGCAAATCCAGCATTACCATGAAAATACCCTTCAGGAGATTTGTCCACACGCTATGTTCTCCATATGAAAACGCTTGTATTCTAGAAGTCTGTTCAATTTTTATGGCCTGTATTTTACAATTGGTTTGCATACTACAAAAGCATGGGCATCAGAATCCCTTAAATAGCAGAGCTGCTGGAACTGTGATAACTACCGTACATCATGGGCTGTCAAAACCAGGATACCCTGCTTTAATGCCAAAGCTTTTTCTGGATCCTTGAGCAGCCAAGTGAGAAAAAGGTTTGAGAAGGAGGGGCTAGAAATTCTAAATGATAGCCTTCCCTGAGAAGTTGGAGGATATATGGACTGTCTGAAACTTCCCCCCACTTTTACATCACTTAGGGTCTTTGTTACCGCATCCTGGAGGAATAAAATCAAATTCCCCTTTAGATTTGGCTTTGCTGCGGAGTCATCTCTTTTTAGGGTCTTGCTTACTTTTCTCTTTTGCCCGGCTTTGGGGGGGGGGGGGGGGGGGGGAAGGAGCTCACTTTGTTCCCTTACTCTTGGCTGGGAATTTTTTTCCCCCCCCATCTCTGAGGTTATGGACAGAACAGCGTTGAGTCCTGGCCCAAAAAGCAAACTTCCCTCAAAAAGGTAAAACCTGGTAAATAGCTCTCCTACCTGAATTGACCAGAGTTGTGGATCTATCCAAAGCTTTTACTGTCTCTGCCACTGCTAGATATGCAACTGCCTTGCAAACTACTTACAGGGAGTCTAAAGCCCCATACACACTCTCAGATTTTCTGCTGATTTTTTTCCTTCAGATTTACCAAAACCATATAATATGAGATCAAACCTTAGGAGTTTCAATTTGTATGCAATCAGGCAGGCCCTTGCACTACATGGTTTTGGTAGATCTGAAAGCAAAAAAAAAAAAAAAAATCAGCAGAAAATCTTAATGTGTGTATGGGGCTTAAAACCTGATCTGCCGGAGCTTCCCTGGGCCCCAACACTCTTTTCAACCAAAAATCCACATTTCTTGCCACACAGGTGGTTGCCAACAGAGGAAACATGACCAAGGTGTTTGTGTCCCAAGCCGTTTGTGTCCCAAGCCTTATGCAAAAGGGCCACTGTTTTACGATCCTTAATTTTATCCGAATCTTTGAAAAGGAAACATCTGAACTTTTGGATACCTGAGATAAACCAGCATCTAATTTGGGCATTTTAACTTTTCCACAATATCTTTGAAAGGAAAATCTCCTTTTCCAGGCCTTGATCTTAAAGTGATAGTAAAGGCCTTTTAATGATTTATACCTGCAGATAAAGCCCATTATAAAAGGAGTACCTGTATGTCCGTAGAGACCTGTGCCACCGCAGTGACTCCAGCGCATCATTGCGGCTTGGCTATTCAAAGGGCCGCAGCCCACAAACCCAGAAGGAAGCTCGGGTAAAGATGGAAGCCATGACAGCTCTCTCCTGGAGGGCTCAGTTTTCAGGTAAGTCTTTCATATTGTGCTAGTATGCAATGCATACTAGCCCATTATACTCTTAACTTGCAGGGAGAAGAGTTTTTTTGTTTTGTATTTTAGAGTTTACTAGCGTTTTAACCACTTGTTTCTGGCTTCTTCAATTCTCTCAGAATAACTATTTAAAAAGGACTGATGAAACAGAAGTACCCTGGCCTGTTTTAATAAACCCCTGTGCAGTCTATCCTGTATGGCGTGCTCCTTTGGGGGTATCAGGGATCCACTCAGTGTATACAAGCATCTCTCAATTCCAGTCCTCAAGGCACCCCAACAGGTCATGTTTTCAGGCTGTCCATTATTTTTATCAGTTTCATTGCCTTAGTAATTACCACAGCTGTTTCATCTGAGGGAGATCCTGAAAACCATGACCTGTTGGTGCGCCTTGAGGACTTGAATTAAGAAACACTGGCATATACTGTCTGTAAGAGGCTATGGCCTCAAGTGAAAACAGATGTATGGTTGGCCTCAACTCCTCACGTTAAGCTCCCCCTCATCCTGCAGTGAGCTATGCTCAGAAAAAAAAAATTTCCTTTCTCATTTTCGTGCTGTGAGGATGGAAGACCCTGAGTAAAAAAAATGTTTGAGGGCCCCCTTCTACAAGCTTAACCCCTCAGATGTGTAGGAGTCCACGAAACTCGAAACTGTAGTGATGTCTGCCACCTGGTCTAGAGCTCCCCATGCTACAGGATGGATTTAAAAAAAAAAAAAAAAAAAGGCCTTGCCTGTTGGTAGGAAACACACTCAAAACTGAGGGATGGGGAGCGTTTAACCACTTGCCGACCGCCTCACGCCTATATACGTGAGCAGAGCGGCACGGGCAGGCAAAATCACGTACCTGAAACGTGATTGCCTTCCCGCGGGTGGGGGGTCCGATCGGACCCCCCCCCTGTGCCAGCTGCGGTCGGCATTTGGTTGGGAGCGATGAGAGACGAGGGGGAGACCATCCGATCGTGGCCCCCCCCTCGCGATCGCTCCCAGCCAATGACAAACATCCCCTGCCTCTGTATAGTACACAGAGGCAGAGGATGTGATGTCATCTCTCCTCGGCTGTCAGTTTCCGTTCCAGCGCCGAGGAGAGATGACATGTAAGTAAGTGCACAACACAAACACACACAGTAGAACATGCCAGGCATACATTACACCCCCGATCCCCCCCCAATCACCCCCCCCCCCGTCACAAACTGACACCAAGCAGGTTTTTTTTTTTTTTTTTTTCCTGATTACTGCATAGTGTCAGTTTGTGACAGTTAGCAGTGTTAGGACAGTTACTGTAACCCCCCTGTAGGTCTAGGGTACCCCCCTTACCCCCCCTAATAAAGTTTTAACCCCTTGATCACCCCCCCTCACCAGTGTCGCTAAGCGATCATTTTTCTGATCGCTGTATTAGTGTCGCTGGTGACGGTAGTTAGGGACGTAAATATTTAGGTTCGCCGTCAGTGCTTTATAGCAACAGGGACCCCCATATACTATCTAATAAATGTTTTAACCCCTTGATGGCCCCCTAGTTAACCCTTTCACCACTGATCACCGTATAACCGTTACGGGTGACGCTGGTTAGTTCGTTTATTTTTTATAGTGTCAGGGCACCCGCCGTTTATTACCGAATAAAGGTTTAGCCCCCTGATCGCCCGGCGGTGATATGCGTTGCCCCAGGCAGCGTCAGATTAGCGCCAGTACCGCGAACACCCACGCACGCACCGTACACGCACCATACACCTCCCTTAGTGGTATAGTATCTGATCGGATCAATATCTGATCCGATCAGATCTATACTAGCGTCCCCAGCAGTTTAGGGTTCCCAAAAACGCAGCGTTAGCGGGATCAGCCCAGATACCTGCTAGCACCTGCGTTTTGCCCCTCCGCCCGGCCCAGCCCAGCCCACCCAAGTGCAGTATCGATCGATCACTGTCACTTACAAAACACTAAACGCATAACTGCAGCGTTCGCAGAGTCAGGCCTGATCCCTGCGATCGCTAACAGTTTTTTTGGTAGCATTTTGGTGAACTGGCAAGCACCAGCCCCAGGCAGCGTCAGGTTAGCGCCAGTACCGCTAACACCCACGCACGCAGCGTACACCTCCCTTAGTGGTATAGTATCTGAACAGATCAATATCTGACCAGATCAGATCAGATCTATACTAGCGTCCCCAGCAGTTTAGGGTTCCCAAAAACGCAGTGTTAGCGGGATCAGCCCAGATACCTGCTAGCACCTGCGTTTTGCCCCTCCGCCCGGCCCGGCCCAGCCCACCCAAGTGCAGTATCGATCGATCACTGACACTTACAAAACACTAAACGCATAACTGCAGCGTTCGCAGAATCAGGCCTGATCCCTGCGATCGCTAACAGTTTTTTTTGTAGCGTCTTGGTGAACTGGCAAGCACCAGAGGCCTAGTACACCCCGGTCGTAGTCAAACCAGCACTGCAGTAACACTTGGTGACGTGGCGAGTCCCATAAGTGCAGTTCAAGCTGGTGAGGTGGCAAGCACAAGTAGTGTCCCGCTGCCACCAAAAAGACAAACACAGGCCCGTCGTGCCCATAGTGCCCTTCCTGCTGCATTCGCCAATCCTAATTGGGAACCCACCGCTTCTGCAGCGCCCGTACTTCCCCCATTCACATCCCCAACCAAATGCAGTCGGCTGCATGAGAGGCATTTTCTTTATGTCCTCCCGAGTACCCCTACCCAACGAACCCCCCCAAAAAAGATGTCGTGTCTGCAGCAAGCGCGGATATAAGCGTGACACCCGCTATTATTGTCCCTCCTGTCCTGACAATCCTGGTCTTTGCATTGGTGAATGTTTTGAACGCTACCATGCACTAGTTGAGTATTAGCGTAGGGTACAGCATTGCACAGACTAGGCACACTTTCACAGGGTCTCCCGAGATGCAGTTATTATAGTTAGTTACAAAAAAAAGTGTAAAAAAAAAAAACAAACAAAAATATAAAATAAAAATAGTTGTCGTTTTATTGTTCTCTCTCTCTATTCTCTCTCTATTGTTCTGCTCTTTTTTACTGTATTCTATTCTGCAATGTTTTATTGTTATTATGTTTTATCATGTTTGCTTTTCAGGTATGCAATTTTTTATACCTTACCGTTTACTGTGCTTTATTGTTAACCATTTTTTTGTCTTCAGGTATGCCATTCACGACTTTGAGTGGTTATACCAGAATGATGCCTGCAGGTTTAGGTATCATCTTGGTATCATTCTTTTCAGCCAGCGGTCGGCTTTCATGTAAAAGCAATCCTAGTGGCTAATTAGCCTCTAGACTGCTTTTACAAGCAGTGGGAGGGAATGCCCCCCCCCCCCCCAACATCTTCCGTGTTTTTCTCTGGCTCTCCTGTCTCAACAGGGAACCTGAAAATGCAGCCGGTGATTCAGCCAGCTGACCATAGAGCTGATCAGAGACCAGAGTGGCTCCAAACATCTCTATGACCTAAGAAACCGGAAGCTACGAGCATTTTATGACGTAGATTTCGCCGGATGTAAACAGCGCCATTGGGAAATTGGGAAAGCATTTTATCACACCGATCTTGGTATGATCAGATGCTTTGAGGGCAGAGGAGAAATCTAGGGTCTAATAGACCCCAATTTTTGCAAAAAAGAGTACCTGTCACTACCTATTGCTATCATAGGGGATATTTACATTCCCTGAGATAACAATAAAAATGATTTAAAAAAAAAAAAAAAATGAAAGGAACAGTTTAAAAATAAGATAAAAAAATAATAAAGAAAAAAAAAAAAAAAAAGCACCCCTGTCCCCCCTGCTCTCGCGCTAAGGTGAACGCAAGCGTTGGTCTGGCGTCAAATGTAAACAGCAATTGCACCATGCATGTGAGGTATCGCCGCGAAGGTCAGATCGAGGGCAGTAATTTTAGCAGTAGACCTCCTCTGTAAATCTAAAGTGGTAACCTGTAAAGGCTTTTAAAAATGTATTTAGTTTGTCGCCACTGCACGTTTGTGCGCAATTTTAAAGCATGTCATGTTTGGTATCTATGTACTCGGCCTAAGATCATCTTTTTTATCTCATCAAACATTTGGGCAATATAGTGTGTTTTAGTGCATTAAAATGTAAAAAAGTGTGTTTTTTCCCCAAAAAATGCGTTTGAAAAATCGCTGCGCAAATACTGTGTGAAAAAAAAAAATGAAACACCCACCATTTTAATCTGTAGGGCATTTGCTTTAAAAAAAAAAAAAATATAATGTTTGGGGGTTCAAAGTAATTTTCTTGCAAAAAAAAATTATTTTTTTATGTAAACAATAAGTGTCAGAAAGGGCTTTGTCTTCAAGTGGTTAGAAGAGTGGGTGATGTGTGACATAAGCTTCTAGATGTTGTGCATAAAATGCCAGGACAGTTCAAACCCCCCCCAAATGACCCCATTTTGGAAAGTAGACACCCCAAGCTATTTGCTGAGAGTCATGTTGAGTCCATGGAATAATTTATATTGTGACACAAGTTGCGGGAAAGAGACAATTTTTTTATTTTTTTTATTTTTTTTTGCGCAAAGTTGTCACTAAATGATATATTGCTCAAACCTGCCATGGGAATATGTGAAATTACACCCCAAAATACATTCTGCTGCTTCTCCTGAGTACGGGGATACCACATGTGTGAGACTTTTTGGGAGCCTAGCCGCGTACGGGACCCCGAAAACCAAGCACCGCCTTCAGGCTTTCTAAGGCCGTAAATTTTTGATTTCACTCTTCACCGCCTATCACAGTTTCGGGGGCCATGGAATGCCCAGGTGGCAAAAAAAACCCCCAAATGACCCCATTTTGGAAAGTAGACACCAAGCTATTTGATGAGAGGTATAGTGAGTATTTTGCAGACCTCACTTTTTGTCACAAAGTTTTGAAAATTGAAAAAAAAAATTTTTTTTTCTCGTCTTTCTTTATTTTCAAAAACAAATGAGAGCTGCAAAATACTCACCATGCCTCTCAGCAAATAGCTTGGGGTGTCTACTTTCCAAAATGGGGTCATTTGGGGGGGGTTTGTGCCACCTGGGCATTCCATGGCCTCCGAAACTGTGATAGGCAGTGAGGAGTAAAATCAAAAATGTACGCCCTTAGAAATCCTGAAGGCGGTGCTTGGTTTTCGGGGTCCCGTACGCGGCTAGGCTCCTAAAAAGTCCCACACATGTGGTATCCCCGTACTCAGGAGAAGCAGCTAAATGTATTTTGGGGTGCAATTCCACATATGCCCATGGCCTGTGTGAGCAATATATCATTTAGTGACAACTTTGTGCAAAAAAAAAAAAAAAAAAAAAATTGTCACTTTCCCGCAACTTGTGTCAAAATATAAAACATTCCATGGACTCAACATGCCTCAAAGCAAATAGCTTGGGGTGTCTACTTTCCAAAATGGGGTCATTTGGGGGGGGTTTATGTCATCTGGGCATTTTATGGCCTTCAAAACAGTGATAGGTAGTGAGGAGTAAAATCAAAAATGTACGCCCTTAGAAATCCTGAAGGCGGTGCTTGGTTTTCGGGGCCCCGTACGCGGCTAGGCTCCCAAAAAGTCCCACACATGTGGTATCCCCGTACTCAGGAGAAGCAGCTAAATGTATTTTGGGGTGCAATTCCACATATGCCCATGGCCTGTGTGAGCAATATATCATTTAGTGACAACTTTTTGTAATTTTTTTTTTTTTTTTTTTGTCATTATTCAATCACTTGGGACAAAAAAAATGAATATTCAATGGGCTCAACATGCCTCTCAGCAAATTCCTTGGGGTGTCTACTTTCCAAAATGGGGTCATTTGTGGGGGTTTTGTACTGCCCTGCCATTTTAGCACCTCAAGAATCGACATAGGCAGTCATAAATTAAAGGCTGTGTAAATTCCAGAAAATGTACCCTAGTTTGTAGACGCTATAACTTTTGCGCAAACCAATAAATATACACTTATTGACATTTTTTTTACCAAAGACATGTGGCCGAATACATTTTGGCCTAAATGTATGACTAAAATTGAGTTTATTGGATTTTTTTTAGAACAAAAAGTAGAAAATATCATTTTTTTTCAAAATTTTCGGTCTTTTTCCGTGTATAGCGCAAAAAATAAAAACGGCAGAGGTGATCAAATACCATCAAAAGAAAGCTCTATTTGTGGGAAGAAAAGGACGCAAATTTCGTTTGGGTACAGCATTGCATGACCGCGCAATTAGCAGTTAAAGCGACGCAGTGCCGAATTGTAAAAAGTGCTCTGGTCAGGAAGGGGGTAAATCCTTCCGGGGCTGAAGTGGTTAACTGCTCTCTCTGAAGCTGGCCAGTTAGAAAATTGTTAAAAAAAAAAAAAAAAAAACCATTCAATACGCTCGATTATGACTTTTAAAACGTTAGAGGGTTAACTTAGATTGTCGAAATGCAAAGTTTTATGGCAAAAAACAAAACCAAACCATCAGAAAAAAAAAAAAAAAAAAAAAAAAAGTGGAAACGCATCAAAAATGCAAGCATTACCTTTTTTGTGTGTTTCCATTAAAGTCTATGGAATCAAAAAAGTGTGACCCATAGGCAATCATGTTAAAAAGGACTATAGTGCGTGTCTACAAAACTGAACATGCACTGCAAAGCACATAGGTGTGAACCTAGCTGAATTGTGTTTCCTGTCAGGGTGGAGCCAATCATCTCTTGGTTTGCTTTTCTGGAAGATGAATGGAAAAATGTTCTTTAGTTTTGGATAGGGTAGGGAAGGGCTATAACCTGTCAGGTTTTAAATGCACTACTTATTTTCTAAGGAGATAACCTCCTCAGTTTCTGTTCTGTTTGACAAGAGTCACAGGGCAAAAGTAAGCAGAATTAGCCACGCAAGAAGCACTGGCAGAGCTTCTAACGGCTGAAATGTAGTCATTTTGTCTTGGTGCATTTTATAACAAAAATGGTTACAATTACTAAGGACATTGTGAAGGGATGCGAACACATATTGTGCAACACGTTGTTTTGGGCTGGGTTCCACTAATGAAACTCATTACCTCTAGAACAGGATCTTGATCCTGTTAAACACAAACATGTATTGTTATGGCAAAATGTGCTGAGCAAAAACTGACAATTTATGCAAGGTAAAATGGTTTGCAAGGTACATACATTTTGGCAAAAAGTGTGGAAATGAATCAAAGAATGTACCACAAAAATGGAAGATTTCACTAATGTGACAAAATTCACCTTCATTAGGGAGCATACATAGTATATTTCTATAAAATGTTACATGTGATCTTAAACAACTTTAAAAGCAGTTCATGTGGTTTTATCGTACACCGTAAAAACTGCACGTATCTCCATTATTAGGATGTGGTTTCAAGTCGACCCTCTTAAATAAATGCAATACTAAAACTGACCATTTGTCATTATTTTGCAGCACACCCAGTCATAGTACAACCTATAAAATCACAAAGCATTCCAGACTTCATGTCATCACTGTTTAAAAGTAATGTAGATTTATAATAATAAAAAAAAAAAAAAAAAAAAAAAGTAAAGTCACAAGGATATTGGCATATCATTTTCATGGAAGTAGAGAAATGGCTGTTGTATTCCACTCTTAGTCCAACCCATGTGGAATTTGCAGGGTCACATTTTGCTACACTTCTGTAAGTGTTCACAAACATCAGAATATTCCTTGTGTATCTCAGTCATTATACACAGGTTCTTTATCAAAGATTTAAAGAAAAAATAAAATAAAAATACAAAGCAGCTGTTAAAAAGCATTGAACAGGTCCGCATGGTCTTGCTGAACCTACTTAGGTTCCAGTTTGTGGCTCCAAGAGCTTCAATGAAAGCAAAACCTCAGAGAGGCACTGGTGGGAAAATGAAAAAGTTTGCTTGGGTCAGCCAGTGGATTATAAAGTGCTTCCTGTTTTTTTTTTTTTTTAAAGAACAGCAACATTATCTCTAACAGAAACCATGTGCATTCCAGAAGGTATTAAGAAAGTTCGCCTCCTAGTTGCCATTAGATTAATTAACCTCCAAGTCGTTGTCCTTCACCCCAAGCAAAACCTCCAGGACGATCTTCAGGCAGCGGGTTGTAATTTGGGTCTTCTTCTTGTGTATCGAATATTACTTTCCTGCAAGGAGGACAACAATTTAAAGTGTTATTTAAACATACACTATAGATCAGAGCTGCGCCAAGGCTGCAGTATCCGTCTACCGGGTTTACACTATTCAGGTGCTGGCAGAGACTTAGCACATCTACAGTGCCTTGAAAAAGTATTTATACCCCCTTAAAATTTTCCACATTTTTCATGTTACAGCCAAAGATGTAAATGTATTCTATTGGGATTTTATGTGATAGACTAACACAAAGTGGCACATAATTGTGAAGTGGAAGGAAAATAAATGGTTTTCAACATTTTACAAATAAATGTGAAAAAGTGTAGCGTGCATTTGTATTCAGCCCCTCTTAGTCAATACATTGTAGAACCACCTTTCACTGCAATTACAGCTGCAAGTCTTCTTGGGGATGTCTGTACCAGCTTTGCACATCTAGAGTGACATTTTTTCCCATTCTTTGCAAGATAGCTCAAGCTCTGTCAGACTGGATTGAGAGCGTCTGAACAGCAATTTTCAAGTCTTGCCACAGATTCTCAATTGGATTTAGGTCTGGACTTTGACTGGGCCATTCTACACATGAATATACTTTGATCTAAACCATTCCATTGTAGCTCTGGCTGCTGGCTGTATGTTTACAGTTGTTGTCCAGATGGAAGGTAAACCTCCACCCCTGGTCAAGTCTTTTGCAGACTAACAGGTTTTCTTCTAAGATTGCCCTGTATTTGGCTCCATATATCTTCCCATCAACTCTGACCAGCTTCCCTGTCCCTGCTACAGAAAGCATTCCCACATGATGCTGCCACCATCATGTTTCATGGTGGGGATGGTGTGTTTGAGATGATGTCCAGTGTCAGTTTTCCACCACACAGAGTTTTGCTTTTAGGCCAAAAAGTTCAATTTTGGTCTTATTTGACCGGAGCACCTTCTTCCACGTTTGCTGTATCCCCCACATGGCTTCTCGCAAACGGGACCTCTTATGACTTTCTTAAACAATGTTTTTTTTTCTTGTCGCTCTTCCATAAAGGCCAGATTTGTGGAGTGCAAGACTAATAGTTGTCCTGTGGACAGATTCTCCCACCTGAGCTGTTCATCTCTGCAGCTCCTCCAGAGTTACCATGGGCCTCTTGGCTGCTTCTCTGATGAATGCTCTCCTCGCCTGGCCTGTCAGTTTAGGTGGACGGTCATGTCTTGGTAGGTTTGCAGTTCTGCTATACTCTTTCCATTTTTGAATGATGGATTGAACGGTGCTCTGTGAGATGTTCAAAGCTTGGGATATTTTTTTTATTTTATAACCTAACCCAGCTTTAAACTTTTCCATAACTTTATCCCTGACCTGTCTGGTGAGTTTCTTGGCCTTCATGATGCGGTTTGTTCACTAAAGGTTCTCTAACAAACCTCTGAGGGCTTCACAGAACAGCTGTATTTATACCAAAATAAAAAATTACACACAGGTGGACTATATTTAATAATTGGGTAACTTCTGAAGGCAATTGGTTCCATTAGATTTTATTTAGGGGTGTCAGAGTAAAGGGGGCTGAATACAAAATGAAGCCACACTTTTCAGATAAAAAAAAAAAATTTTTTGAAAACCCATTTATCATTTTGCTTCCACTTCACAATTATGTGCCACTTTGTGTTGGTCCATCACATAAAATACCCTTACGTTTTTTGTTGTAATATGACAAAATGTGGAAAATTTCAAGGGGTATGAATACTTCAAGGCACTGTAACTCCAAGACACAATATAGCATACTGTGTCACCACACACTATATTTATTCACCTCGGCTGAAGTAAATGAGCCAGACTTCAGCTCAAATCCTTGCCCATCGGTCACTCTCCTCTCACAGGTTTCATTCACATTGGGCTTAATGGAGGTGGAGAGGCAGGCAGATGACATCACAATCTCCAACTCAGCCTGAGGAAGCCTTGTCTCATTGATAAAAATACAAGGCTTTCTGTGAATGGTTGAGAAGCAATCGACCTGATTTTTTCCCCCCGGCAGCATATGGGAGTCCCTGTACTGTTGCAGGAACACAGTGCTGCAGCTGTAACTAGTATAGGAAATAGTTTGTTTGAGCCAACTTGACCCAAACTATTTTAAGTGAAAGGAAAGCAGGAGTTAAAGTGGCTGTAAATGCATAAGGTTTTTTTTTATCTTAATGCATTCTATGCATTAAGATAAAAAGCCTTCTGTGTATAGCAGCACTCTCTTATACTTACCTGAGCCCTATCTCCACACATTTCTGGGCCATCTAGAATTCTCCCTCCCGACTGGCTGAGACAGCACTGGCGCCATTGGCTCCCGATGCGGTCAAAGTCCAATCAGGAGAGAGAGGGGGCAGGGCCGAATGGAAACAAGGAGCTGTGGTTCAGCTGCCCCATAGCAAGCGGCTTGCTGCGGGGGCACTCGGCAGGAGGGAAGGGCCAGGAGCACTGAAGAGAACACACCACGAGACTTTACTATCACTTTAAGGCTTTTTAAAAAAGTGTTGGCTGGAGTTTGGCTTTAATTTGTTAGTCAAGTTAAACCATCTAAATCTGTTAATGCATCGAACACTACCCTCACCCCAGTTTGACAACGCTGCTGTCCAAATGTTTGCTCTCTTGCTCCACCATCTACAGTGGAACCACCTAAGAGAGAAGGTATCAGTTGCCAGGTCAAGATGGAAAAATAAAGTAAAAAAAAAAACAAAAAAACAAAAAAAACCCACACACACACACCTTCTGTGTCCAGCAGCGTCCCCCCCCCCCCCCCCCCATTACCTACCTGCGCCCCTTCTCTCTCTAGGGATGTCCACAATGCCCTCAGCCATCCAGTACACTCCTCCTGATTGGCTGGGACAGCAGCGGTGCCACTGGCTCCCACGGCTGTCAAAGTCAATCAGGGAAGAGAAAGGGGCAGGGCCAGGTCGGGCTCCATGTCTGAATGGATACACAGAGCTCTAACTCAGCTTGGGTGCCCCCTGTAGCAAGCTGCTGGCTGAGGGGCACTCAAAAAAGGAGGGAGGGGCCAGGAGCAGCAAAGAGGGACCTAAGAAGAGGAGGATCCCGTCTGTTCTGTGCAAAACCAGCTGCACAGAGGTGGGAAGTATACATTTTTATTTTTTTTTTAACAACAAACAGCCACACCGAGCCTTTACAATTACTTTAAGCCTTGTACACACCACTAGTCCCCCCCCACATTCAACCCAGTAGGGCTGAACAAAAAAACCTGACAGCTCAGGAGTCGCTGATGTACTAACTATCCAATGTTAGTACAACAATCCGGGAGCTGGTCTGCAGACCTTTTTCAGTCATGTACCTATGACAGAAGCCAGCCAATTAGCCGGTTTCTATCAGAGCGGCTGCCATACAGGGACTGAATGTCAGACAGTTCCTACTAAACTGTCCAATATTCCGGCCCATGTTTATTACTAGGCTTTAAGCCAGTTATTTCCAAAGACTTCATGGGTCAAAATATGATCACACACAAGAGTGAAATGCAGGTGAACACTTTTACTTAAAAATATTTGCCTCTTTTCAACCAGGGAATTATCATACTGTTCAAAGCAGAGTAAATAGGTTGATTAAAAAAAAATATATATTATATATTATATTAATGTACTAGAAAGGCCTTTTTAGATTTATCTTAAAAAAAAAAAAAAAAAAAAAAAATCAAAACATAACAAAACAAAATCACTGATCCAAGAATAGTTAGGTATATACACTTACAAAATATATGGAGTCTTCAAAATTCGTCCTCCTCCAGGCTGATTGGGGAACACATCTTCCAAAAAGAAATAGATGTGTCCAACTGCTATACCTGTAAAATAAAAAAAAAAAAAGAAAAAAAAAAAAAAATCAATTAAAAAACACCACTTAATACGCCAAGGTCAACTAGATTTGAGAGAATCCGAAACTTGTAAACTAGTACATGTTCTGGGCAGAGTGGGGAAGGAGAAGAGGCCCTGTTATGTTTAAAATTATGAAGTCAGTCAAACCTGAGTGTTAAGTTTTAAAGCGCCATGTACAAAAAAGGAGAATAAATCGGCCATATTCAAATGGTCAAGCATATTGCACAGATTGTCCTTTGGTTAGCTGTGCATCCAAAAGCGGCTAGGTGTATAGAAAACATTGCAATTGCATTTAGATTTTGCAGATGTCTGGGGAAATGAGATGTGGATGCTTTCCAAAAAGGGTATACCATTTATAAAACAAAGTATAAAAGCAAAGTCACATTTGCATAGCAGAGAGAAGAAACTGTGCCTGGTACTCACACCTGTATACTCCTTCAAAACCCCCAAATACATTTATTCCACATGAAAAGAAAACCTATACTGGAGTGAAATGAGGATGCCATCCTATTCTAGATTGTCTCTAGCCTTCAGATCTTCGAGACAATGGTCTGGAAAAAGCTTGCAGGAACATCAGAATTGATCTTCACATTTATTCCAAGTCAGTGACTTAAAAGTACTGAAGCCATCAAATCAGCATTACATCCAGGGAGCCAATGTTTTTGAAGGAGAGTCAGCAGTGGCAGACTATACTTTCTCACAACAGTTTTCCTTTATTAAAATCAGTAAAGGAATACAGCAGCAGATACATGTGCATTAAGGGGAACCATAGACCATAGTCCGATTCACCTGTGCCTTACTCCATTCAAAAATGTTTAGGCTGAGTTCCCTTGAAAACATATCAAAAGATTATAACTTACCCAGGAGATCCACAATTATGGAATTTCCCAGTAGCAGTGAAAAGCCCATAAGAACCCAGGGCAGGAATGGAGCCTGGAAATTCAGAAGCCCAAAAAAGTTCATTCGAACATAGGGATTCCTTCTACTCCAGACATACACCAGCATTATCGTAAAAGCTTGGCCGAGAAACACTAAATTTACAAACAAGCCAAAGATCTGCAGAAAAGGGATTAAGGAACAAATACCACATGTGCCATCAAGTACTGATAAAATGCTAAGTCCAGCTTCGTAAAACATTGGTATAAATTAAGAACTACCATCAATTGCAACAGTAAAGTTATTCATTGGTCCAAACAGCATAGATTAACTGCAAACTGTAAATTAATGCTCCCAAGGCTGAGTGAATGTTCATCTAGCCATCCATTTGACAGCTAGAAGCCTACACAGGCAAGAGTTACTAGTTGTCAAGACTGTGCTGTCTGACAGTTCTGGTCCCAACTAATGTGGTTCCCAATGATGAGGCGACCACAAGATGTCTGTCAAACCCTCACCTAGCTCTAGCTGCCAATTACTTATCCAATTACTTATCCACGTACGCACAGAGGGAAAAAAAAAAAAAAAAACAAACATGGTGCTTTGTTAGAGCTAGTGAAAAGCACCATTCAGCTCTATTAAAAGGATCCTAGTATAGGTTTTAAACTGGGGTGCAAACTGTAACCTAAACAAGCAGCACCATTTGAAGCTTGACAGCTTTCTAGCTGCTTGTTTAAAATGATATTCAGCACATCGCTATGTTCAACATCTCCATACTGGAACTGGGATTTACTTTAAAGCGGACCATACATGGATCAAAGTTTAGCCGGTTCAGGCAGGATCCAGCCAAATTTCAATCCATTTATGACCGTTCCCTTTCATTGGAAGTGGAACTAGCGATCAATTTTACACGAACAGGGCTGCTGAAAAATTTCAGTTTGAGATCAGTGTATTTTGACAGTGAGTAGGCAGGCACAGGAGTCTTCCACCTGTCAGAATGAATAAGACAGCGGGAAGGATTCCCTCATCCACACCAAATGTCTGAATAGAGAAATCAGTTCAGTTAGCTGAACGGAGAAAAAAAATAAAATAAATACATTTCTATCTCCCCTGCAAAGTAAAAGACATAATGTGCTAGTATGCATCAGATACTAGCACATTATGTGACACCTACCTGCAAACAAAGCAATGCCAAGCTGCTGCTAACAAAGCAAACAGAATATTGGCATGCATTAAAAAAGGGATCAACTCCAGAGATAAAACGATAATTCTCCCACTCTGAGAATTAAGACGACTCTGGTCTGGCCGCACCTGGAGTATACTGTCCAGTTCTGGGCACCAGTCCTCAGGAAGGATATACTGGAAATGGAGAGAGTACAGAGAAGGGCAACAAAGCTAATAAAGGGTCTGGGAGGATATTAGTTATGAGGAAAGGTTGCGAGCATTGAACTTATTCTCTCTGGAGAAGAGATAGGATTTTTTTTTTGCAAATATAATTTTTATTAGTTTTCACAAGGGCAGAGCCCCAGAAAGTAAAGAAATACATTCAAAAGAAAAAGGGGGGGGGGGGTCGCAGCCTCCCAGAATACATCTTGACATTGTATAAGACAGTTCGAGATTTGTTAATCAGAGTCTGTTAGCTTTCCGATATCCCTGAGATGTGCATATTATGCTGCATTATTGTCATATAACTTCCGTCTCGAGAATACATGTATAAAACACCCATCTAGATATCTATTTGTGTATCATGTCCTATATTTGTAAGCTGTTTGGTTCAATCAGGTGGCGACAACCAGAGCGTGAAGTAAAGAGAAAGTAGAGCAAGTAGTAGGAAGAAAATGAAGTCAAGAGGAGGAGGAAGGTAGGGTGGGGGTGGGGGGGGGTGGTCAGAGTCTTTTTTTTGAATAGGTGATTCATTCTATGTTGAGTGAACTGTGGGCTATCATTAATTTAGATTCCCAAAGAGAGCTTTTCCTTCATCTGAATATTTAAACATGTTCCAAAGTGTCCATGTTTTTTGGTAGGCTGCTTGTCTGTTTTGAGCTGTCATTATGAGATCTTCAGAGAGGATATGATTTTAATTTACAAATACCATACTGGTGACCCCACAATAGGGATGAAACTTTTTTGCAGAAGGGAGTTTAACAAGACTCGTGGCCACTCATTAAAATAAGAAAAAAGAGGTCCAACCTTAAACTACGTAGATGGTTCTTTACTGTAAGAGTGGCAAGGATGTAAAATTCCCTTCCACAGGCGGTGTGGTCTCAGCGGGGGGGAAATCGATATTATTAAAAAAAAAAAAACCTATTAGATAAGCACCTGAACGACTACAACATACAGGGATATACAATGCAATACTGACATAATCACACACATAAGTTGGACTTGATGAACTTGTGTCTTTTCAACCTCACCTACTATGTAACTATGAAAAGCTTTTGACAAGATTTGAGCAGCAAAGACAAAAAAAGGGGAGACATTATAAAAAAAGAAAGGATACAGCCATTAAAAGACCACCAAAAAGAAACATAAATACAAAATCTGCTGTGCGACCTCGGAAAGAGCCTTCTTCGAGCATCCGGCAATATCTGTATCTAGAGCAAATGCTTAGTCAAGGAAAGCTTTACTTTGTGGACTGCCAAGATACGGTCTTGACTTTGATCAATTTTGTATTAAAAAATGATGGCATATTTAAATATCAAAGGATCTGAATACAACATAGGGAGCATAAAAACAAAGATAGTTTCAAATTACTGTATGTAATCATTTTCTAAGTATACAAAAGTGGATTTCACTCTTCTAGGTCCTTTCACCCTTTTAGGTTCTCTAAAAGAAAATGCCATCTTTTTTGGGAATGTAAAAATATGTACAACATTTAAAAGAAACTTTGCCATTCCAAGTAAAATATTTTACCAAGGATACAAAAATATCATATTAAATAAAAAGTTGAATCCAACGGGTCCAAAAAACAGGAAATTTGTTACCAATCGCCATACCTGTACCAAAAAGAAAAGTAATTAATGGTTAAGTTTTGGAAATGCTAGTTAAGCCCACATCAAAAAAAAAAAAAAAAAAAAAAAAATCTGGTTGACCCTGCTGTTCTGTCCCTCCCACCTTCATGTCTACTAAAGGGCTCTATACCAGTGATGGCAAACCAGATGTTTTGAAACTACATTGCCCATGATGCTCATGCAATCTGCAGTATAGTGGAGCATCATGGGAACCGTAGTTCCAAACCATCTGGGGTGCCAAGGTTCGCCATCACTGCTCCATACTATGGGGGTGGGATATTATATGGTGATTGATCCCCTCCCTGTAATTTTATATCACATACAAACAGACACAGACTGCTATTGGCAGAACCTCCCCTAGATAGCCTACACCATGTTTTTTGCACAAAAATAATGCCTTATATGTATCACAGTTTAAAACATATTTGATGTTTAGGCCTCATGCACACAGGATGTTTTTTGCAGCTGCTCCTAGGGGCATCTGGCAATTTCCAGCCTCTAGAAACCTCCCTGCATGTTAGCCTATATGTCCATGAACAACATATTGGCTTTTATCAGCGTTTAGAGGTGGGGACTTTTAGAGGCAAAAAACAAAAACCACACATCCAGCTGCCAGTTAGCAGCAGCTGCGTTTTTGCTGAAAAAAAACTTGTTAATGCTAAGCACGTTTAGCACTTGAACGTTACATTAACTTCAAAAGGCCAGAATAAATTATTATTCTGGCCAATGAAATTAATGCCCAAGCGCTTAACTCCTGTAAACACTCCCTAACACACTACATAAATTTTACAAGCATCAGGCGTTTTTTTCTGCCAAATTGCTGCTGCTTAGGAGGTAAGGCTTTCAGGAGAGTTTGCAAAATGCCCAGTGTGCTTGAGGCCTAAGAGGATAAGCTCATCTTTCCAGAAAAAATAAATGCAGGTACTGGCACATGTAACATCTTCTAAAAAGGTGAACTTAGCCTTTAATTGTGTATTTTTCAATCTGTATTACAGAGGTTGGTTAAAAAAAAAAAAAAAAAAAAGGTGACAAGCAGCAGAGGACAAGAAACTTCACCACCTGATGTTTCCCTACAGACTGGCTGGAAAAGGGCTGGGTCGTGTGACTATTGTATGTGGGTTATGAAAATGGGGACTTTTTTTTCAATAATTTGTATTAATTGGTTTAGTAAAACAAAAAAAAAAAAAAACAAAACAAAAAATCAGTTGGTAGAGCAGCGAACAACCCTCACTTGATCCAAGTGTGCAACATAGAAAACAAACAAATGTGGGGCTTAATAAAGACCCAACACGCAGGTTAGGTCTGCGATGTGGCCCCCAAACACGTTTTAACTAGGCATTCTACCAGCATTTCAGAACCACATGTACTCTATGAAGCAATCGTCCTACTAGTCACCTAGTGCATTGTGTGTATGCAAGACAACGTGGTCACTGATATACAACATTGCTAAGGAAAAAAAAAAATCAGTAAGTTAGTCCAGGTGGCATATTTGTGTAATAAGGCCAATAAAGCCCAAGTGCTTTCACACTGGAGCAGTGCGCTTGCAGGACAAGTTATATGGAACAGTCACTTTAACTCTGTGCATATTAACACAATGCAACAGATTGTTAGAGTGTGAATGTGTCCTTAAATCTTTTGTTAAAGAACATACATTTTACAAAATCTATATACACGTGTTATTATGTCTCTCAGAAACACTTGTGAGTCAGTGGTTGGTTCAAGCATACAAGTATAGCCATGCAAATCTTTATTTGAAGATCTGAAACCTTGATTCATATGTTGCAGTATTACTTTCTATAAAAATGCAGTCCAAAGTCTGGGTTTCAAAACATAAAAAATTTACCAAACTATATTTACCTGATAATGTCGGAATATCAGTTCTGGATTAAAATAGAGCTGAAATGGTGTTATGAGTTCTAATTGCTGCAAAAGAGACAAACAAGTATTAGTGCAATTTAGTGAAACACTACTGTATACAGATGAAGCCTGGTAGCAATGAAAGCACTAATGTTACAACTAACATTTCCTCAAAAGCCAGCCAAGTAGTGATTTTACCCCGTTCCCGCACCTACTCCTGTACCAAGCTGCTCATACAGCAAAGTAATGCATGATGCTTTTTTTTCTTTTTTTTTTTAAACAAAGGTTTTATTAGCATGTAATCCAACAAACAGTTTTTAGGTGGTTACATTGCGCAAACAAAGAGACAAGGAAGAAAATACATAATGGTAAAACCACACAGGTAACTTAATGTGCCATGAAATTTAACAAAAAGATGGAAGACCAAAATTTGCCTTCTGAAGTGTCCCTGGGAAGATGGGGTGTCTATAATCAAAATGTCCACCTATATTGCCTGGACAGATGCCAACGAAGTTTCGTGGTTAAGAGTTTCCCCATCAGGCAGGATACATTGTTAAAAGTTGACATAAATGAAAAGCAACGTTGAAAACAATGTTTCAATGATGACCATCTCGGCCCGGTCTATACCTGGCAGCCTAATAAAAGGTATGGATTGAATGCATAAAACATAGCGAAGAGAAGGAAATGTTTAAAGAGAAAAAGAAGAAGGAAAGCTTAGCAGTAAAAAGGGTCGCTGGTTCGAATCCCAACCACAACACTACCTGCCTGGAGTTTGCATGTTCTCCCTGTGCATGCGTGGGTTTGCTCCCTCACTCCAAAGACATGCTGGTAAGTTAATTGGATCCTGTCTAAATTGTCCCTAATATGTATGAATGAGTTAGGGACCTTAGATTGTAAGCTCCTTGAGGGTAGGGACTGTTGTGAATATACAATGTATATGTAAAGCGCCGCGTAAATTGAAGGCGCTATACAAGTACCTGAAATAAATAAAAAAAAAAAAAAATATAAGGAAAGTCCAGTAGAAAAGAGGAGAGTGAGGAAAAGCGAAAGGAGGGAGGAGGAGAGTCCACGGGATGTGCGTCAGAGGACTACCAGAACAGAAGTGTGCTTCAAATTGAGAGGTTAGGGAGTACGTGGCTGCCAAACTGAGGAATTGGTCATGTGTGTCTAAAAGGATGGCAGTTACCATGACCTCATTCATGCGATTTTTAACTGCTTCAAAAGTGAGTGTGGGGGATTTCCAGGCTTTTGCAATGGTCAATTTAGTTGCAGTAAAGAGACATTGAGCTAGCTGAGCTGCCGCTCCGAGCATAACAACTCCACAATTGGTTTACCAAGAAGGGCTTCGTAGGGGTCCCTTTTAAGGTTTATGTGAAAAAAGTTAATGGTATAAACACTGACCCATAACCTGCACGCCCTCAGGCATGACCACATATATGTTGCCATAGAGCCTTCTTGTGAGCATCCTCGAAAACAAAGAGGAGAGTAAGTTGGAATGAAACGGGCCAATCTAGCTGGTGTGTAGTACCACCCATATAACCCTTTATAGGCATTCTCCAATATAATGGCATTTCTTGAGCACTTGGAAAGGGCTATGGTCATAGTCTGCCAGTCCTCTGGGTCTGTCACCCCAATTCTTTTTCCCCATTGAAGATGGTAGGGCCTCAACGGAGGCATTTTTTTGTAAAAAAAATTATAGACGAGTATATTATGATATCATGCCTAGGGAGTGGGGTCTGGCTCTACATAGGCTCTCAAAAGGAGTCAGGGTGTGTGGAGTAGGATGGGATTTGATAAGTTGTTGGAGAAAGTGTCTCAATTGTAGTTAGCCTTAGTTTTCCTTCAATGGGATCTCATGAGAAGAGCGTAAGGCGTCAAATGTTAATATCCTAGTGGGGGTAAACAGAGTGAACGTCTGTAAACCCATGTGTAGTCCACCAGGAGACCGGAGCTGGGTTCTCACATCCCGCAGGGAACAATGGGCAATGAAGGAGTTTCAAAAGTGGAAGATGAGGGGAGATCAAGCCCGTGGCATATTTGACCGAGTCCCATTGTTGTAAGGAATGGGTTAAACGTGGTCCTATTGATTTCAGACGCTGAGTAGGAGGGAGCCATGGTAAAGAGGAGACAGACATAGGGTTGGAGTCGACAAGATCTATTGTGGCCCATAGCGGCATCTGGTATATTTCATGGGAGATGGGAAAGTGGAGCAATGTCTGCTGTCCTATAGTAAGCCTGCAAGTTAGGGACAGAGAGGCTGCCATTGATCCGCTGGGCCTATACCACATTTGGAGGAGCAGTGATCCGTCGGAACCACTCGGCAACTTTCTAAAATAAAAGTCATCAGTAGAATATATAAAAAAAAAAAAAAAAAAAAAGGGTAGGCACATAGCATATTAAAAACATTTTAAATGACACAACCAAAATAAAAAAGAGGGACAGACTATTAACTATAAAAAGGTGCAACTGTGCTGCTGAAGCCGGTCACCAGCTCCCAGGGGCACCCCCGTACAAGTGAGGGGGCCCTAGGCGGGCAGCCAACAAGCAGCGGGTAAACCATCAATGGTGACCAAATCAAGTAGAGGCAAACATTACAGTTAAATGATTGTCATAAGTCAACAATAACACTGAACTCCGAAGCCCAGGACCCCCGGGCCACAGCCTAAGTGTAAAAGGTCGTCTCCCTCAATCTGCAGTGGGCAAGGGACCCCCAGTAACCACATGGGAGTATCTCATTGCGGGTGGGGGGGGGGGGGCGACCGCCCCCTGAGATTATCCAATAGCTCTCACCTGCAGTAACCTTGAAAAGGCAGAAAATAGAATATAATAAAAATAAAAAAAATAAAAAGGGGGGGTGGATAGAAGCACAATACATAGGAGGTCAAAGATCATAATGCAGTTCCGAATTACCATTACCCAGTGCTGCCATCTCGCAAGTGGGGCAACCCAGGGTAGTAGACCTGCAAAGACAAAAAACAAAAAGAAAAAAAAAACAGAACAAAAATAAGAAAAGGCAACCAGATTCAGTAAGTGACAGTCAGTGGGTGAAAGGCACTAAGCAAAAGCGCGGTGCAAATCGGGGTTCACATTAAACAGTGAGAGCCAGTGATCATCCCAAATACTCAGGCTCAAGGTGGAGGGGTCCTCCGAAACCCCCGGAGCATACCAAGCAAATCATGTCAGTTCCGTCATCTAGTAGGCACATCCTGAAAGTGTTGTGCTTGAAGAGAGCAAAGGGCTTGAGAGCCATGCTAGGACATCTGGGAGGACTTGCAGGAAGGCCATGAGGGTCCCAGGCGAGCAGATGAGGACCGCGACTCCCTTTGAGGGGGGGGGTGGTGTCAAACTGCAATTCCTGGAAATGACACCGTAGGTCAGTTAGCGTAGAAGAATGGAACTGTTGGCCTTGATGAGAGAACGAGAGTTTAAAGGGGAACCCCACCTGTACCGGATCCCCTGGATTTGTAAGATTTGCAGATAAGGCCTTTAGGCTCCTCCGCTTTGTGATAGTAACTGGAGAGAGGTCTGCAAAGAGTTGCTGGTGCTTAGTAAGCAGACACTTAGGGCCCTACGTCAACAGGCTCTAGGCTTGTATCTATGGGCAAATGGAAGCATGCATTTGACATCAGTTTGAGAGGCTTCTGAGTTAGCTGCAAACTCGTTTACAGGTGCATTTGACCCACTTCAAAACAGTTTCTGCATTGCCATAAGTTTGTATGGAGAGGGAAGTAGCACAGACATTAAAAAAATAAAATTATATATAATCTCCATACAGGCAGTTACATTCATGGCAACTGGGATGAAGCAGCTGCTCCCAATTTCACAGCCGTGTCAAATTGGGTGCAGCGTCTGTGCTGCCGTGAGTGTGACTGTTTGCATGAGGATGCACAGAACACCTGTTCATACCCATGTGGGCAAACAAAGCCCTGCATGGGTGTACACCTAATACACCCATGTACACAAGGCCTTAAAGCAAATTGGCGCTTTGCCAATACCAAGCAAATTAACAGGCTTGCTTTATTGCTCCTCTCCCCAGTACCATATACTAACTAACCTTTTCTTCATTCCTTTATCACTCTTACTTAACCACCAGATGCAAAAAGAAAAAAAAAAATCCAGTACTTCTATGTATAGCAGATCACATGACATGTTCTTTGTGCTCATGTGACAGGGAGCACTTGCTAGTCCAGTGTAAGCTCCAGAAAGGACTTACACAGGGCTACTTTCCTTGACCCCAGGAGGTTGAAGCAACTGCTGGGGCAGTAAAGGGAGTGTAAAGAAAGTTATAGGTAAGGATGAAAACTTGGAAAAAAGTTAAGGTGTAAGAACTGCCACCAAGTATCCAGATACTATGGGCCGTTTATTACCAGAATGCACTTTGGGAAAGGCACGTTCCATGCACAGTTCCTGTACTGCGCACAAACGCACTGCTTTTGCAATTGGCTGCAGATGCCAATGAATTGTTAACGGCACCCCAAATGCAGTGTGTTTGTGGGCACCAAATCGCATGGTGCTGCGATTTGGTGCCACCAAACACACTACATGGTAAATCACGTCTTTGTGTTGAATTGGCTTCAAAAGTGCACCACACAGTAATTGTAGAGGAATATGGCATGCGTTCACGTGCAAGCCTGGTGTAAACTGGCTCTTAAAGCAGACCTATACCCACCTTCTTTCCAGGCTGCGGTGTCCTGGAGCTGCCTGCTGGTTGCCGACATCTTCGGCCATCTGCTTATGGGTACTGATCTCTGACGGTTTTCATTGACCGGGCCAAAAGAATGTCACTCTCACTCATGCACTGGAGTTTATTCATGTTGGCATTGCCAAAATTGTACACGGAGCTGAGCATGTGCAGCACAGTGTACCATGACAGACAGGCAGGTATGAAACTTTAATGCAGAAGAGATCTAGTTCTTCATTAAAAATCCTGCCTGTCCGCTAACTTTTGTCTTCTAAAATTCCACTTTAAAAGCTGAACTACAGCCAAATACAATAAAATAAATGATCACTAATGAAGCATGTCACATGCATAGCTACTGCTGCACTCGGGGAAAAATGAACATCTTGTACATTATAGTAAACGCTGCTCTTCTGATGCTAAGATTAAAGCCTACTACACACTGCTAGATTTTTTTCCATTCAACCTAGCGTACTGAACAAAAATAAACTGACAGCTCAGGTTGGAGCTGCTGTACTAAATCTGATGTTAGTACATCAATCTTCCCTACAGTTCTATGGTGTTCTGATATGGGGAGGCCCCCCTGCCAGGACACTCCGGTCACCGCTTTCAGCCATTGGCTAAGAGCACTGATCGGAAGCTAGTCAGACCTTTATCGTCATGCCCGGTCGACAAAAGTTGGCCGAATGGTCAGCTTTTGTTGGACCGGCTGCTTGCACTACACATGGGCCGAATGTTGGACGGTTTCTATTGAACTAACGCCACCCAACATTCAGCTCATGGAAAAAAAAAAAAAAAAAAAAAAAAAAAAAAAAAAAAAAAAAAAAAAACACACCACACACACACACACACACACACACGATGGAGAGAGAAATTCCTTTAACTGGGACACTGTATTCTGACAGTGGCACTCATCTGTCAGGAAACACTGATCAGTGTCTGCAGCTGCTGATCAACAAAAGTTTTCCAGTGTGTCCCTTCAACAGAAGCATATCACACAATCAACTCCAGTTGAGCAGGAACAGCACACACTGATCGAAATTCAGCCAGTCGCTGCTGGACCAGCCAAATTTAAATCTGTCTATGGCCAGCAACTTGTCATTTCCATATATACACTTATGGCTGTATGTCATTTTTCAGGTTGTGTTTTCAAATAGTGATGACAGTGGAACATGCCTATGCAAAGTGTGTTGGCAAGGCCCCTTGTAGCCTCAGAAGCCCCTGAGAAAGATTGGCAAGGCAAGAAAACAATTGGGAGATGAGGACAGAGTGCTATGACAGGAGGTACCTGAACAAGGACCTTCATGGCAGTTATTTTTGTACAAGCTGTGGAATTAAACATATCACTTTTATAAGGCCATTAAAACTGCAGGAAAGTGAGATTTTTGACTTGTACCAACAGGTAAGCCTATCATAAGTCTAACTTGTGGGTACAGTTAATATCTCCTAAACTTGCACTGTTTGAGATATTCACATTAGCCGGAGCTGATTACACCACAGTGCATGCGCAGTACGCTCTGCATTCAGGGAACACGAAGTGTCCTATCAATGCAGAGAATACTGTGCTGTGATGACTCCGGTGTGTGAGTGACATCACAGCCAGAGTGTGAATCTGAGAGGGAAGCCCAGGTAAAGATGGAAGAGCCAGGAGTGGTGACAGCATGCTGCTGAAGGGCTCCGGTTGACAGGTTTAATGTGCTAGTATGCAGTGCATACTAGCACATTACGGCATTAACATTCAGAGGGGCTTGCTTTTTTTGTGTTTCTTAGAGTTTACTAACACTTTAACATGTTAAAGCCAATATAAAAGATTGTATAATTATGTATTTAACCAAGGGTGTGGAAATTTGTTTAAAAAAAAAAAAAACTACTTGTCCAAGGGACTAAAGTTAGGGTCCTTAATTTTTTTTTTTTTTTTGGAGTAAAAGTAACCAAACCCATACTAAAAGTAAAAAGGTGAATGGTTGATTTTTTACTTTTTATTTATTTATTATTATTTTTTTTAGGCAGAGGTGCTTTTGGGAATGTCTGGGGCTTTTAAAAATGAAAAGGGGATTTATGGCGACTAAAGCCTGGTACATGAATAGTTTTTTTTTCGTTTAACCCAAGAACGGTCAGCTCCGGTCAGAGCCGCTGTACTAATGATCCGATATTAGTACAGCGATCACCCCCACTGAGCTGTTGTGCTCTGATAGGGGGGACGCCTGCCACCCCAACGCCCCCCAGAACACTGGTGATCGGGAACCAGTCAGCATGCTCGTCCAACAGAAGCCAGCCAAATGGCTGGCTTCTGTCGGACTGGCTGACATACACAAGGGCTGAATGTAGGCAAGTTTTTATTGTACCAGCTGATGTGCGCGGACATTCGGCCCGTGTGTACTAAGCATTAAACAGCGCAATATTAACGCTAAAAATTTGTCTCCTACTTACCTCCCTGCCCGCCTGTCTCCAGCACCGCACCCAGGGACTAGCAGGGAGGGGAAAGACCTTGCAGTGTAATGAGCACCAATTGGGTGCTCGTCAGGAAAGAGGAGTGTCAAGCTCTCTTAATGCTCAGCAGAAGCGCATCTGCTGAGCAAGTGAATGAGGCACCGGCCCCAATGAGAAGAAAAACAAAAAGGGATTCCTTCAGGTTATCTTCGTGCATGGAAGCACTTCAGTGCTTAGCACAAGCACATGCTGAGCAGCCAAATAAAGCTTCCGTGTCCTCTCCATTGGGGGCAAAAAAAACACCCACATCTGCCCAGAACTGTATGTCCTAGGCAGTATGATTTGCGCATCCCTGATGTAACGCTTCAATATAGGTACGTTTTTTTTTTGGTCAAGCTTGGACCAACACAATTATGCATGTGCCATACCTGTCACCACTACTAGAGTGATCACTGCTGTCTTCCGGGTCCCATGGCAAGTGGCTGCCCAGCTGCTTAGCGAACACAAGGGGTACCTTGCTCAGTTTGGGCGCCATTCCTAGAGCACCTTGCATTTCTGACAGTCAATGCAAAGCATTCTCTGAAAAGACTAGATGGAGATTGTTACATCGTTTAATCAGAAACTGTCTTGCATTCATTAAAATAAAAATTCAAGGCGTTCTGTGAATGGCCCAAACTCGGTGACCACTCAGCACAGGAGATTGCTGCTATTACTGTAGTAGTAGTAGTGGTGTCTAGTACAGGGTTTCTCCACTTCCACAGCTATGATAGAGGCTATGAGGAGATAGATATACACACACACACACACACACACTTACATTGTGCCAAGCTGGACCATAATAACTATGCAATAAAATCATACTGGAGTTCAGATTAATGAAGGTTACTTTTTTAAAAATAAAGTCTAGTATTTGTCTGCACCCAGTGTAGATCCCACATTACCATGGAGGTGTGAATAGGAGAGATGTTGCACCCAGTGTAGATCCCCTAGGAGGAATCCACATTACCATAGAGGTGTGAATAGGAGAGATGTTGGTTGCACCCAGTGGAGATCCCCCTAGGAGGAATCCACATTACCATAGAGGTGTGAATAGCAGAGATGTTGCACCCAGTGGAGATCCCCCTAGGAGGAATCCACATTACCATAGAGGTGTGAATAGCAGAGATGTTGCACCCAGTGGAGATCCCCCTAGGAGGAATCCACATTACCATAGAGGTGTGAATAGCAGAGATGTTGCACCCAGTGGAGATCCCCCTAGGAGGAATCCACATTACCATAGAGGTGTGAATAGCAGGGATGTTGCACCCAGTGGAGATCCCCCTAGGAGGAATCCACATTACCATAGAGGTGTGAATAGCAGAGATGTTGCACCCAGTGGAGATCCCCCTAGGAGGAATCCACATTACCATAGAGGTGTGAATAGCAGAGATGTTGCACCCAGTGGAGATCCCCCTAGGAGGAATCCACATTACCATAGAGGTGTGAATAGCAGAGATGTTGCACCCAGTGGAGATCCCCCTAGGAGGAATCCACATTACCATAGAGGTGTGAATAGCAGAGATGTTGCACCCAGTGGAGATCCCCCTAGGAGGAATCCACATTACCATAGAGGTGTGAATAGCAGAGATGTTGCACCCAGTGGAGATCCCCCTAGGAGGAATCCACATTACCATAGAGGTGTGAATAGCAGAGATGTTGCACCCAGTGGAGATCCCCCTAGGAGGAATCCACATTACCATAGAGGTGTGAATAGGAGAGATGTTGGTTGCACCCAGTGGAGATCCCCCTAGGAGGAATCCACATTACCATAGAGGTGTGAATAGCAGAGATGTTGCACCCAGTGGAGATCCCCCTAGGAGGAATCCACATTACCATAGAGGTGTGAATAGCAGAGATGTTGCACCCAGTGGAGATCCCCCTAGGAGGAATCCACATTACCATAGAGGTGTGAATAGCAGAGATGTTGCACCCAGTGGAGATCCCCCTAGGAGGAATCCACATTACCATAGAGGTGTGAATAGCAGAGATGTTGCACCCAGTGGAGATCCCCCTAGGAGGAATCCACATTACCATAGAGGTGTGAATAGCAGAGATGTTGCACCCAGTGGAGATCCCCCTAGGAGGAATCCACATTACCATAGAGGTGTGAATAGCAGAGATGTTGCACCCAGTGGAGATCCCCCTAGGAGGAATCCACATTACCATAGAGGTGTGAATAGCAGAGATGTTGCACCCAGTGGAGATCCCCCTAGGAGGAATCCACATTACCATAGAGGTGTGAATAGGAGAGATGTTGCACCCAATGGAGATCCCCCTAGGAGGAAATCACATTACCATAGAGGTGTGAATAGCAGAGATGTTGCACCCAGTGGAGATCCCCCTAGGAGGAATCCACATTACCATAGAGGTGTGAATAGGAGAGATGTTGCACCCAGTGGAGATCCCCCTAGGAGGAAATCACATTACCATAGAGGTGTGAATAGCAGAGATGTTGCACCCAGTGGAGATCCCCCTAGGAGGAATCCACATTACCATAGAGGTGTGAATAGGAGAGATGTTGCACCCAGTGGAGATCCCCCTAGGAGGAAATCACATTACCATAGAGGTGTGAATAGCAGAGATGTTGCACCCAGTGGAGATCCCCCTAGGAGGAATCCACATTACCATAGAGGTGTGAATAGGAGAGATGTTGCACCCAGTGGAGATCCCCCTAGGAGGAAATCACATTACCATAGAGGTGTGAATAGCAGAGATGTTGCACCCAGTGGAGATCCCCCTAGGAGGAATCCACATTACCATAGAGGTGTGAATAGGAGAGATGTTGGTTGCACCCAGTGGAGATCCCCCTAGGAGGAATCCACATTACCATAGAGGTGTGAATAGGAGAGATGTTGGTTGCACCCAGTGGAGATCCCCCTAGGAGGAATCCACATTACCATAGAGGTGTGAATAGCAGAGATGTTGCACCCAGTGGAGATCCCCCTAGGAGGAATCCACATTACCATAGAGGTGTGAATAGCAGAGATGTTGCACCCAGTGGAGATCCCCCTAGGAGGAATCCACATTACCATAGAGGTGTGAATAGCAGAGATGTTGCACCCAGTGGAGATCCCCCTAGGAGGAATCCACATTACCATAGAGGTGTGAATAGCAGAGATGTTGCACCCAGTGGAGATCCCCCTAGGAGGAATCCACATTACCATAGAGGTGTGAATAGCAGAGATGTTGCACCCAGTGGAGATCCCCCTAGGAGGAATCCACATTACCATAGAGGTGTGAATAGCAGAGATGTTGCACCCAGTGGAGATCCCCCTAGGAGGAATCCACATTACCATAGAGGTGTGAATAGCAGAGATGTTGCACCCAGTGGAGATCCCCCTAGGAGGAATCCACATTACCATAGAGGTGTGAATAGGAGAGATGTTGCACCCAATGGAGATCCCCCTAGGAGGAAATCACATTACCATAGAGGTGTGAATAGCAGAGATGTTGCACCCAGTGGAGATCCCCCTAGGAGGAATCCACATTACCATAGAGGTGTGAATAGGAGAGATGTGACCTCCTAGGTGTATATCCTGCAGGTGACAGATGACTGACGTGTCCCAGTGTGGTCAGCGTAGAATCCTTCCCTAGCCGACACGAATGTCAGGATAACACAACCCCCTATAGAGAAAGTCAGCTATGACTGAGGACACCAGGAACCTCCATAACCAGCACATAAGTCTACACCATGGGGCACTATGCTACTTGCTGTAGGTGGCGTCCCAAGTGTACAGGAGACGAATGGCCATGGCAAGGGATAAGGCTGTGTCCGGTCCTTACCACTACAGCGGTGGTGAGCACACAGGCGGTAGTGTAGGCTCGGGTCACCGGAGGTATCTGCATATACTCCTGCCGGAAAGTCTGGTACGCCATCTTGCTACCTCCCTCCGTTCTCCGCTCTCATCTCCGCCTTGTCCAGACTCAGCACATCACACAGGCACATTCAAATACCTGCACGTTTCCCAGCCAATCGTCGCGTTCCTAACGCTCTATAGTTCTTATGATTGGTCTTCCCTGCTGTCGCTCCCGCCTACCAAATGTCTCATGTCACGTCTTCCTGCCATTGGTCCGCGTACTTGGTTGTTAGCCTTTTTCGATTGGCTGGATGGAGAAAGGTCTTCTCGTTGGCTGGCCGTCTCAAACATGGTGTCCTCAGCTTCAGTTCGGTTACATTGAAGTCTGACTCACGAAGAACACAAGCTTTGGGTTGTTAGATTGAACAGCAAGGGGAAACATTTAATATGCAGCACCAGAAATACTTTTCCATCACTTGTATACTGGTATGAGTCAGGTTTTTATATTTTGTGCTATAGGAAGTGGCTTTCCCGAATCAAACATGGCGGAAGTTGATGTTCTCTGACGCCCTATTGGTGACGTGTAGTAAAGGCCGTATTGGCTGGAAAGTAGAGGCCGTTGTGGTGTCTTGTTGGTGCCCGGGAGGCTTAGCTGTGTGTGAAGGAGTTGGCGGGACGGATGGTTTTATTGAGCACTTACCTAGGACAGGTAGGTTGTATTATGCGCTCAGTGTTTGCTGAACAATGGTCTTGGGCCATTTTTTTTAAGAATTTCAGCATTAGTGTATGTTTGCTGCAATTGCTTGATTATGGAGGCACACAGTTTACATGTCATTTTATTCCTTTCATATCTTAAAATCCATTTTACAGATAGACAAATTCAGCCTAAAGTGGAACTTTACCCATAACATCTTGATAAAAAATAACGTTCTTTAGCAAGGAACACACATTCCAGGTTAATAATGATGCTACCAAAATGAGTGTGCTCTGTAAATTGCCTCCAGCATTGCTCCTGTTTCTTCTTGCTGGAGGCTGCCATTTTGCTGAAGCCCAGAGCCCCTGAACAGCAGTAAATAATAAAGCAGAACTAAACCCATTTTTTTTCCCGGTTTTAAAAAGCAGTTCCATTTTTCCGGAATGCTGGAAATGCAAACTGTCACATTTGATTGTGACCTCAACCAAACTGTCAAACCATCAAATGTTTGGTGTCTTCTTAACTGATCACATGTGCAGTACCATGGCAGTTGCAGATCAAACAGAAGCAGCTTCCTTTGCTGTAAAAACTAGGAGGGTTTAACCACTTAAAGTGTAAGCTCACCTTTACAGAAAAGTCTGTAAGGTGAACTTACACAGGACCCCCTCCTCACGCCCCAATCATCCCCCTCCCCCCTGCTCCAGCTGAGCTGGACCGTGGCAATCTTCGATTCTAAGCCCCAGTATATCCGCGTCAGGAGTCCAGGACTTAGAAAGCCCCCTCATCATCCACACGTCTTCTCCATAGCTGACAGGACAGGCTATGCAGCTGCTGATTGTTGACCAATTGAAATGCTCCAAAACGTCCTTTCTGACAAGGGATGTTTTGGACTTTGAGCTCAGGGGATTTCTAAGCCCTGGACTCCTGATATACCGGAGCTTAGAACAGGAGATTGCCGCCGTCCAGTTCACCTTACAGATTTTTGAAGGTGAACTTGTCCTTTAAGGACCGGGCCTATTTTTCAGATTACTTGGAACCCCCAAACATTATATATATTTTGTTTCGAACACCCTAGTGAATAAAATGATGATCGTTGCAATACTTTGTCGCACCGTATTTGCGCACTTTTTTTGGAGAAAATACACTTTTTTTGGTGTAAAATAGAAGACAACAGTGAAGTTAGCCCATTTTTTTTTTTTCCATGTTGTGAAAGATAATGTTACGCCGAATAAATTGATACTCAACATGTCATGCTTCAAAATTGCGTCCGCTTGTGGAATAGCGACAAACTTTACTCGAACAATTTCTACAGGTTACGTGTTTAGAGTTACAGAGGAGGTCTAGGGCTAGAATTATTGCTCTCTCTCTACTGATCGCAGCGATCCCTCACATGTGTGATTTGAACACCGTTTTCATATGCGGGCGCAACTTACGTATGCTCGGCAGGGCCCTTTAAAATTTTTTTTTTTTTTTTTTTTTTACATTGTCCTTTAAAAAAAATGTTTTGATCACTTTTATTCCTATTACAAGGAATGTAAACATCCCTTAATAGAAATATAGAAAATAGAAAAAAAGCATGACAAGACCTCTTAAATAGGAGATCTGGGGTCAAAAAGACCTCAGATCTCATATTTACACTAAAATGTAATAATAATACAAAAAAAAAAATCTCCCGCCCTCATCTTTCCCTCGCTCAGCATCCAGGCAGTGAGGGGAGCAGACGCGATCGTCTTCACCGCTACCGATGGCTCCTGTAAGCGGCAGAGATGTCCAAAGCATGGCGGGACGGGGGGCCTCTCCCACCCCCGATAAAAGTGATCTTGTGGCGAATCTGCTGCTAAGACCACTTTTACCTTAAAGAGGACCGCTGGCCATTTTTAAAAATACCGGAGTTATGGCAGCTAGCTGCTGCCATAACAACGGTATTTAACATAAAATTAGCGACGTATAACAGCGGGCGATCCTTAAATGGTTAATTCCGCTTTAAGCTGAGTTCACACGTATGCAAATTGGATGGGGGTTCCCCCCCCACATTCAATTCGCATGACAGGAGAGTGTGACCGGTGTTCTGCCAAAAACTGCAACTCGCCAAAATCTCCAACCATGTCGCCCCCGGTGACTCTCCAGCAGCAATAATTGGAGATTTTGACGGGTTTGCCTGTCTTGACACGACAGCGAATACACTACAGGACACAGTGAGTTGTCTGTTTTGACAGAACAGCGGATGAGGAGGGAAAAAAGTTGTCGCTAAAATGGAGGCGGCCATGTTGTTGGCTAGTATTGGGTGGACTAACAATGTCCATTCGTTATATGCTATACCGTGGTTATACGATGCCGCTGTTCTGTCAAAACAGCCAACTCCTCCAAATCTCCAATTATTGGTGCTGCAGAGTCACGGAAATTGACGTGGCTGGAGTTTTTGGCAGAACACCGGCTCTCAATGAAGCCGGTTAACTCGGCTCCAGGGCAGCCGCGGTCCGCACTTAACCGGTTCCCCACCGGCTCCTGTAGATATACGTCGGCAGAATGGCACGGCTGCGCAAAGTAACATACCCGTACGTTACTTTAAATTTGCCGCCATGTGCGCCCGTGCCTGCCGCGATCTCCGTGAGTCGGGTCGCGGGTCCCACGGACTCGATCGCTGCGGGGATATCCGCGATCGCCTCACGGAGAGGACGAACGGGGAGATGCCGTTGTAAACAGCATCTCCCCGTTCTGCCTAGTGACAGTGTCACTCGATCTCTGCTCGCTGTCATCGGGAGCAGAGATCAGTGTAGTGACAGACACACAGCCCATCCCCCCTGCAGTTAGAATCACTCCCCTAGGACATACTTAACCCCTCCCCGCCCCCTAGTGGTTAACCCCTTCACTGCCAGTGTCATTTACACAGGAATGAATGCATTTTTATAGCACTGATCGCTGTATAAATGACAATGGTCCCAAATATGTGTCAGAAATGTCCGCTGTGTCCGCCATAATGGTGCAGTCCCGATAAAAATCGCTGATCGCCGCCATTACTATTACTTGCGCAAACCAATCAATAAACGTTTATTGCGATATTTTTTTACCAAAAATATGTAGAAGAATATGATCGGCCTAAACTGAGGAAAAAATGTTTTTTTTATATATATATTTTTTGGGGGATATTTATTATAGCAAAAAGTAAAAAATAATGCGTTTTTTTTTTTTTTTTTTCAAAATTTCAGCTCTTATTTTGTTTATAGCGCAAAAAATAAAAATCGCAGAGGTGATCTAATACCACCAAAAGAAAGCTCTATTTGTGGGGAAAAAAAGGACATCAATTTTGTTTCGGAGCCACGTCGCACAACCGCACAATTGTCAGTTAAAGCGATGCAGTGCCGAATCGCAAAAAGTGCTTTGGTCAGGAAGGGGGTAAATCCTTCCGGGGCTGAAGTGGTTAAAAAGGGTACTGTGCATCTTTGGTTCCAATTCAGGCAAAAATTCGGACCTGATTAGCACCTGGATCTGTGAACAGGGACACACCGGAACCCATGCTGTGAGACACAGCCACAGCATATGTGGATGGAGCCTGAAGGCTCTCAGCAGATCGGCCTTTACAAATTCGGCACAGTGCCTAAAAATGGAGAGCAACTGAGCATGTGCACAGCAGGGTGAGACAGTGTATTACTGGATTTGAAATAGTATAGGCACTTATTTGTAACGTTTTACATGGCTATACCTGCAAATGGGACCAGCTTGAAGTCATCTAGCAGGACTTCATTTTCTGACTAAAGTTCCACTTATTTTTAATTAAAGGGGTTGTAAACCCTCGTGTTTTTTCACCTTAATGCATCCTATGCAAAAAACAATAGTTACCCCAATTTTTTTGTATAATGCGAAAGATGTTACACAGAGTAAATAGATACCTAACAACTTTAAAATTGCACACGTCCGTGGAATGGCGACAAACAACAGTACCTAAAAAAAAATCTTCAAAGTTTTTACAGGGTACCTGTATACAGTTATAGAGCAGGTATAGCGCTAGAGTTATTGCTCTCAAGCGGATGTTCGCGGCGATACCTCACGCGTGTGGTGCAAACACATTTGCATATGTGTGTGCAACTTGCGTATGTATTCGCTTCTGCGTGTAAGCACAGAGGGATGGGGCGCTTACAATTTTTTTTTTTTTTTTTGCCTTTTCTTACTTTATTTTTACACTGTCCCTTTTTTTTAAAAAAAAAATTTTTTTTCACTTTTATTCCTATTACAAGATTTTTTTTTTCTGTTCTTTTGCTTTCAAAAATAAAAAAATTTGTTAGCTTCCACCCTGGACCGGAAGTGACGTTATGACATTACTCCGGTCCTCCAAGGCCATAGAGGCGATCAAAGACTATCTCGGGCAATTCGGCAGAAATGGTAAGCCCAAGAGTCACTGGTGAGTTCCAGCGGCTCATGAGCCGATCGGAAAGCAGCTGCCGGCTGAAAAAAAACAATAACAGGTTTATGGCTGATATCTTCCGTCATAATCCTGGTAAACCACTTGCAAACTGCAACGTATATGTACGATAGTTTGTTGCTGTTCCACGAGCATGCGCAATTTTAACCACTTCAGCCCCAGAAGGTTTTACTTCCTTAATGACCAGGCCATTTTTTGCGATACGGCACTGCATCATTGAAACTGACAATTGCGCGGTCATGTGATGCTGTACCCAAATAAAATTTGTATCCTTTTTTTCCCCACAAATAGAGCTTTCTTTTGGTGGTATTTCATCACCTCTGCAGTTTTTATTTTTTGCGCTATAAACATAAAAAAAAAAGCGACTATTTTGGAAAAAAAAAAAACTTTTACTTTCTGCTATAAAACCTATCCAATAAAAAAAAAAATGTAAAAAAATCAATTTCTTCATAAATTTAGGCCAGTTATGTATTCTGCTACATATTTGTGGTAAAAAAAAAAAATCCCAGTAGGTGTATATTGATTGGTTTGCGCAAAGGTTATATAGCGTCTACAAAAGATGGGAAATTTTTATGGCATTTTTATTTATTTTTCACTAGTAATGGCGGAGATCAGCGATTTTCAGTCAATTATTTTTGGCGGGACTGCGACATTGCGGCGGACAACTTAGACACTTGACACATTTTTGAGGACCAGTGATAGTGATCAATGCTAAAAAATTATACTGTACTAAAGACACTGGCAGGGAAGAGGTTAACACCAGGGGCGATCAAAGGGTTAAATGCATCCCTAGGAGGTGCTTGCTAACTCTGGGGGATCCTCTGGGTGAAGACAGAGATCCGTGTTCCTGCTTAGCAGGAAGACAAGATCTCCATCTTCTCCCCTGTCTGAAATGGGATCTGCTTTGTTTGCATAGGTAGATCGCCATTCTGCTTCTCCCTGGAACGATCGCGGGTGGCCAGCGGACATCGGGTCCCGCAGCGTGCATCCCCCAGTGGCTATTGCATGGAAGGACGTACAGGTTTCGTAGATTTCACAAAATAGAGCTGACCTACCACAGTAAATAGGCGGTCGGCAAGTGGTTAAAGCATGACATGTTGCATATCTATCTACTTGGTGTAACATCTTTCATATTATACAAAACAATTGGGGTACATCATTTTTTTTTTCTTTCTTTTTTAATTTAATAAAAAAGTTTCTAAAAAAAATTGCGTTTGGAAAAACCGCTGCGCAAATGCACAAAGGAGCCCCAATTCTCTTCTGAGGTGCCCTTCTGGCACTCCAGGACCCTCCTCTTCATCAGGTGCCCCCCACAGAAAGTCGTTTTCCTTGGGGGCCCCCGCGGAGGCTCTTTTCCGAGTCCTGCTGCTGCGTCCATTGACAGTGAAACTCTGCCCCGCCTCCCACATCACTGCATTTGATTGACAATGGCTCTTGCTGCTATGGATCTGTCCAATGAGAAGAGAGACAGCGGCTGGAGCCGCTGCACTCGTGCACATCGCTGGATCGGATTAGTCTCAGGTAAGAAAAAGGGGATGGGGAGAGTAGTCTGAGGTAAGCTGCAGCACAGAAGGTTTTTCACCTTAATGCATAGAATGCCTTAAAGCTGAGTTCCACCCAAAAGTGCTTTAACCACTTGCCGACCGGCTCCTGTACATATACGTCGGCAGTTTAAAGATGGATATCTCGGTAACGGCAGCAGCTGCTGCCACAACCGAGGTATCCATCTTTTGAGCCGGCGGTCCTACTTACGATAATTGTGGTCTCTGCGGCAGATTCACTGCAAGATCACCATTATCGGCGGTGGCTGGGTATGGAGATGAGTGAGGGGAAGATGGCCCCCACCCGTCTCCATACTATAGCGGGGCGGAAGCGACGTCAAAACGTCACTTCCACCCATACGTCTTAAAGGGCCATTTTTCTGTTGTCATTTTTTCAAATGACATTTTTTTTTTTTTTTTATTATTGCATTTAAGTCCAAATATGAGGTCTGAGGACTTTTTGACCCCAGATCTCATATTTAAGAGGACCTGTCATGCTTTTTTCTATTACAAGGGATGTTTACATTCCTGGTAATAGGAATAAAAGTGACCCTTTTTTTTTTTTTAACCGTGAAAAAAATAAATTAAAATCAAGTAAAATAAATAAGAAAAATAATTTTTTTTAATTAAAGCGTTGCGTCCCGTCGAGCGCGCGCGCAGAAGCAAACGCATACGTGAGTAGCACCCGCATATGAAAACAGTGGTCAAGCCACACATGTGAGGTATCGCTGCGATCGGTTGAGCGAGAGCAATAATTGTAGCCCTAGACCTCCTCTGTAACTCAAAACATGCAACCTGTAGAATTTTTTAAACGTCGCCTATGGAGATTTTTAAGGGTAAAAGTTTGACGCCATTCCACGAGCGGGCGCAATTTTGAAGCGTGACATGTTGGGTATCAATTTACTCTGCGTAACATTATCTTTTATAATATAAAAAAAATTGCGCTAAGTTTGGGTTAATCTTATTCTTCAAAAAAGTTAATTTTTTTCAAAAAAAAAGTGCGCTTGTAAGACCGCTGCGCAAATACGGTGTGACAAAAAGTATTGCAACGACCGCCATTTTATTCTGTAGTGTTTTAGAAAAAAAATGTATAATGTTTGGGGGTTCTAAGTAATTTTCTAGCAAAAAAACGTGTTTTTAACTGTAACTTGTAAACACCGAGTCTGAAAAAGAGGCTTGGTCTTTAAGTGGTTAATATACACAGGATAGCAAAAGTTCAAGCTGAGCATGCCTCAATCCAAACACTTCCTCAAAATTTCCTTAAAATCCAGACAGCGATCGCATATGCGCAGTAGTGTGTGTCAGGGACAGACATGTACACACACTACTGCGCATATGCGATCGCTGTCTGGATTTTAAGGAAATTTTGAGGAAGTGTTTGGATTGAGGCATGCTCAGCTTGAACTTTTGCTATCCTGTGTATATGCACTGCTGCTAATAAACTGCAAAGAGGAGACAGTACTATGTGGAGTCTCTTGTCTCTATATCAGGAATCTTCAAACTATGGCTCTCCAGCTGTTGCAGAATTACACCTCCCATGAGGCATTGTAAAACTCTGACATTTACATGCATGATGGGTATTGTAGTTCCTGAACAACTGGAGGGCCATAGTTTGAAGACCCCTGCTCTCTATACTCCGGATCATAGATCCAACAAAGTGCTTTGTGACCTCCCTGAATAAGGGGGGGTGGCTGTCTTTCTGGTAAGCCTTCATTTTATTTGTCGTGATGGGTATCACGCTGCCAAGCATTTGATCATCATTTCCAATACACCCCCTCTTCATGGGACTCCTGATGAAAATGCTCTTTAAGTGATTGTAAAGGTAAAAATGTTTTAAAAGTAAACATGTTTATACTTACTTGCTCTGTGCAATGGAATTGCTCAGAGTGGCCGTGAACCCGAGCCCTGCTGCTGCGTCCATTGACACAGACTCGGCCTGCTCCCTCGTCACTGGCTTTGATTGACAGCAGCGGGAGCTGGAGCTAATGGCTCTGGGTGCCCCAGCAGTGAGGGGAGAGAAGAGCAGCAGATGTGCACAGCAGTGGATTGAATGAGGTCTCAGGTAAGTAAAAAAGGTGAGGGGGATGCTGATGCCTAAACCTTTTTTTATTGTAATGCAAGGAATGCAAATGCAAAGCTCGTTTGGCTGTACTTCTCCTGTGGATTAAGGAGTGCAATTCATTCTGCACACCTGTGACCCATTTTCAGCACACAGCGGGCTGAAGTCCACTCTCAGCTGACATCAAAGAGCTGGTCCAAGCTCAGGCAAGATTGCGATCATGGAGTCGGGATCTGCCCACATGCCTGGACTGGTACCCGGCTCAGCGAGCTACTGATGGCATGAGCCGGCTGCCCTCGCCCACTCCACAGCTCAGCACTCCAGTGAGCGAGGAGGGGGCAGAACAAAGACCAAGTCACCAGCTCTCTGCTCGGGGAGAGCTCTGAGAACTTGAGCGATCTGCGGTATTGGATCTCTTTCAGTCTTAGAGCCAGCAGGGGACAGATGCAGCATCGGTAAGTATGAATCTAAAAATAAATAAGGTCCACACTTCTCCTTTTTAAGGTAAAAAATGTTACGGCTTTAGAACCACTTTTGTTTCCCATGAATCCTTCCAGAAGGATGATGACATCATGGCAAACAAAGGGTAAGGTAAATGATGATGATTTTTGAAGGGAGAGGGGACCCATATATTGTATTGCAAGGTCCACTAATACTTGCACCAGGGGGTTTCTCTATTGAATTTTGCTTATGCCCGTACTTCTACCTTAAAGAGGAGTTCCACTGGTTGTTAAGTTTATTAACCACTTCAGCCCCGGAAGGTTTTATCCCCTTAATAACCAGAGCACTTTTTTGCTGTAAACAAAAAAGAGCGACAATTTTGAAAAAAAAAAAACTATATATTTTTACTTTTTGCTATAGTAAATATCCCACATTTATTTTTTTAAAAACAAATTTCTTCATCAGTTTAGGCTGATGTATATTCTTCTACATATTTTTGGTAAAAAAAATCGCAATAAGTGTATATTGATTGGTTTGCACAAAAATTATAACGTCTGCAAAATAGGGAATAGATTTATGGCATTTTTATTATAATATTTTTTATTTTTTTAACTAGTAATGGCGGTGATCTGCGTTTTTTTTTTTTTTTTTTTTAATTGGGACTGCGACATTGCGGTGGACAGATCGGACACTTTTGACACTTTTTTTTGGGATCAGTGACAGTTATACAGAAATCAGAGCTAGGGCACTGATTACTGTAGAATTGTCAGGGAAGGGGTTAACACTAGGGGGCGATCAAGGGGTTAACTGTGTTCCCTATGAGAGTGTCTAACTGTGGGGGGGGCTTACTGGCACATGACAGGGATCACTGTTCCCGACCACTCGGAACAGTAGATCCCTGTCATGTCACCTGACAGTATGAGGAAATGCCTTGTTTACATAGGCATTTCCCGTTCTGCCTGTGTAAAAGTCAATCGCGGGCCGCCAGAGGACATAGAGTCCTCCCTACCCACGGGCATGCTCCTGCAACTGAGCCTGTGAGAGCCGCTGTACAGCTATGGCGATTTGCGCAGGAGAGCCATTGTGCTGCTGTCGGTTAAGTCAGCAGCTACAAAAAATATAGCTACTGACTTTTAATAAACAGACACTCACCTGTCCTAGGGTCCAGCGATGCGTCTGCCCGATGCCTCGCTCCACTCCACGGCGCCAGAGTTGTAAGTGTGGGCGCCCGGCTGTGACAGCTTTCAACTTTAAAAAATGACATGCCAGTTGTGGCATTTCGGGGGCGAGGAATACTTAAAGCAGAAGTTCCACCTTTGGGTGGAACTCCGCTTTAAGGCCTCACACTTGTGGATGCCAAATGCTTACATGTATATAGCACACTTGTCAAACATGTATGCCATGCTGTGCTTGTCCAAGCAAAGAGTTCCAGCTGGGGAAGATATTTAGATTAAAGCGGAGTTCCACACAAAAATAGAACTTCCGCTTTTCGGAACCCTCCCCCCCTCCGGTGTCACATTTGGCACCTTTCAGGGGGGAGGGGGGTGCAGATACCTGTCTAAGACAGGTATTTGCGCCCACTTCCGGCATAGACTCCCATGGGAGTCTACGCCTCTTTCCGTCCCCACCGCGCTGTCTCCTGGGAAACACACAGCTCCCAGGAGAGAGCGGGGACGTGCAGCGCGACTCGCGCATGCGCAGTAGGGAACCGGGAAGTAAAGCCGCAATGCTTTACTTCCTGATTCCCTCACCTAGGATGGCGGCGGCAGCTGCCGAGAACCGAGCGGGTTCTCGGCGTCCCCTGCCGACATCGCTGGACCCTGGGACAGGTAAGTGGCCATGTATTAAAAGTCAGCAGCTGCAGTATTTGTAGCTGCTGGCTTTTAATATTTTTAATTTTTTTTGGCGGTGTGGGTGAACCCCCGCTTTAACTAAAGATTTAGATTAATGTTTTGCAGCATCAACACATTTTTTTAGTCATATGGGAAAAAATAAACTTTTTTGTGGCTGCACAGCAGCAACTATGAGATTAAAAACACTATGTATCTTTTTTGTTTTTCTCTCCAGTTGTCAGCATTGGGTACATTGATGCCAGCATGTTGTCTGCAGTGAACATAAATTGCTTGTCACAAATGGTCTCTCTTGTACACAGTGTATCTATTTGACTGCCAAGGACAAATTTTATGGCTGTTAACAGGTTAATAGCTGTAGTAATCAGCAGGCTGTTCTGCATAAAGTAGACGTGATATGGGTAACTTAGTAAAGCTACCTGATCATTCTACATCTCAAAATTTGGGGCTGAAGACCACACTTAAGCCTCGTACACCCGGACCGAATATCGGCTAGTTTAACAGAAACCGGGCAACATTTAACCCGTGTATACAGCAGCCTGTCCGACAGAAGCCGGCTGATCGGCATCCGATCAGTGCTCACAGCCAATGGCTCAGCGGGGAGATCAGTGTACTACATTGCATAGTTGATACAGCAAGCTCCTCAATTTTTTTTTATTTTTTTTTTTCTGTTCAGCCCCCTGGGCTTAAAGTGGCAGTAAACCCAATTCATGAAATCTGACCTAGGCACAAATATCTGTAGTGTTTACTTGTCTCTCTCCAAAGCACTAAGTCCTGGGTCTTTCTGCTGGTCCGTTCCTCTATTATCAGCATGATAGCTTCTGACACACGGAGATAAAAGAAGCCGAAAATCTGTTTCAGGGAGGGTGCTATAATATAAATAGATAAGCAGAGAGCTTGTCTATTCACAGCACAGCTCTGCATGTATCTTTGTTCCTCTGCTTATGTGGGGGGGGGGGGGGGTGCCTTTCCTCTAATCGGCGCTCTCACAGTGTATACCCAGACTCCACACCAAGTGCTAGAACAAAAAAAAAATTTCTAACGTGATGTTCACTTTCTAAAGAATATAGAAGGCTGAAGACAACTGATATACATGTAAAACTTATGTAGGGAGAATTTTCATCTCTGTATCATCTGAGGCGGTTTACATCCACTTTAAGTGCAGAGGAAGAATTAGAGGTCTAATAGATCCCTACTTGTCCATGGACCTCTCATTCTCTTGCATTACTGCATAGGGTCTTGTTAGCCCTCTTGTGATAGGAATAAAGTTAAGCGGTGAAAACATTTAGTTTTTTTCATATGTGCTGCATAGAGAGAGCGAAATAGTAAGCCATCATTTACAGTTAACCCTAAACTATCGAACTGCAAAGAAATTGAAGCTTGTTGCTGTTTCACAGATGCACACACTTTTGAGACCTGCCATATTTGATATTTTATCAACATCATTTTACTCTTTACTATTTTACAAAAAAAAGTGGACTATGTTGTGTTTTGTATGCAGTAAAATTGATTTATAGGTCGTGTACAATTTTCAATTACCAACTTTTTATTCCATGGGTCTGCTGCTTTCAGAAAATTATTAAAAAAAAGTAACTTCACCTTTTCAGACGATGTTTCATGTTGCACCCATATACTGTATGGGCTGTAACATGAAACATGCACAGTCCCTCACCCTTAACCACTTGCCGACCGCCTCCTGTAGATATACGTCAGCAGAATGGCACGGCTGCACAAAGTAACGTACCTGAACGTTACTTTGAATTTGCTGCCTTGCGCACGCCTGCCGCAAGCTCCGTGAGTCGGGTCGCGGGTCCCGCAGACTCGATCGCCGCGGGGATACCCACGATCGTCTCACGAAGAGGACGAACGAGGAGATGCCGATGTAAACAGCATCTCCCCGTTCTGCCTAATGACAGCTGGGACTGGCCTTTCAACCCAAAGGAGCCTGCGGGACTGGAGGATCAGGTAAGTATAACTCCCAATTCCAAAAAAGTTGCAAATCTCTTGCAAAGGCAACTTTGAAGTTGATGGCCGCAACTTGTTAAAAAAATATTTAAAAAAAATGGAAATTTCCTATAGTACTTTTGCACTACTTGCATATATACAATTATTTTCTGGATACATGTTTATACAAATCCTGTATTGCCTTTCTTTAAAGCGGAGTTCCACCCAAAAATGGAACTTCCGTGTTTCAGATTCCTCCCCCCCTCCAGTGTCACATTTGGCACCTTTTTAGGGGGGATGGGGGGGCAGATACCTGTATAATCCAGGTATTTGCTCCCACTTCCGGGCATAGATCACTGCAGGCTCCGCGGTGATGTACGCCATGTCCGGCCCCTCCTCCCCCCAACCCCCCCCCCATGGCTTCTGTCTGGGCACCCCGCCCCCCCAGAAGACAGCAGAGACCAGTGAGGATGTGCAGCGTGACTCGCGCATGCGCAGTAGGGAACCAGGCTGCGAGGCCGCAAGGCTTCACTTACTGATTCCCTTACCAAAGATGGCGGCGCCTCCAGCCGAGGGACAGATCGGCTTCATGTGAGGACATCGTGTGCGCCCTGGACAGGTAAGTGTCCATATTTTAAAAGTCAGCAGCTGCAGTATTTGTAGCTGCTGACTTTAAAAAAAAAATTTGGCGGAACTCCGCTTTAACCACTTCAGCCCCGGAAGGTTTCACCCCTTTCATGACAGACCATTTTTTGCAATACGGCACTGCGTTACTTTAACTGACAATTGCGAGTTCATGCAATGCTTTACCCAAATAACATTTATGTCCTTTTTTCCCCACAAATAGAGCTTTCTTTTGGTGGTATTTAATCACCTCTGCGGGTTTTTATTTTTTGCGCGATAAACAAAAAAAAGACTGACCATTTTGAAAAAAAAAAAACATTTTTTACTTTCTGCTATAAAACATATCCAATGAAGAATGTAAAAACAAATTTCTTCATCATTTTAGGCCAATATGTATTCTGCTACACGTTTTTGTTAAAAAAAATCCCAATAAGCGTATATTGATTGGTTTGCGCAAAATTATCGCATATACAAACTATGGGGCATTTTTATTTTTTACTAGTAATGGCGGTGATCAGTGTTTTATTTTTTTATTTTTTCCCCTAGAGAGTGATTTCTAACTGTGTGGGGGATTGCTTAACAAGAGGAAAACGGAGATCCGTGTTTCTGCTTAGCAGAAACATAAGATCCCCATTTTCCTCTCTGACAGAATGGCGGTCTGCCTTGTTTACATAGGCAGACCAACGTTCTGCCTCTCCTGTCAATGATTGGCGGGTCCAGGTTGACATTGTGTCCGGTGGACCCGCTGATTGGCTACTGCTGTGTCCAATCACAGCGGGAGCAGGTCACCAGTGGCGCACGCACGCCCCAGACCCGGAAGAAGAGACAACATGCCGGTGTGTTTCACGCAGCCGGGCCGCCCTGCCGCAGTAAGTAGGCAGTTCGGAAGTGGTTAAAGTATTACTAAACTGCCAAAAAAAAAAGTTTGTCATAATGTACTACAATGCACCGCATATTATGACAGTCTTACCTGCACACAGAGCCCTCCCACGCAGTGCTGTCACTGCTCCCTGGTGCTTCCATCTTCACCCGGTCTTCTTTCCAGGTTTGCAGGCACCAGCTGTATGAATGGCCGGGGCCGAAATGACGTCACTCCCTGGAATGCACGTGGAAACCTCGGCACAGAGCTCTGAAGGCATGGGTATGCCGTTCCTTTGGAGCGCATGCGCCGGTGACGTCACCGGCTGCATCCCATGTGAATATCTCCTAAACAGTGCAAGTTTAGGAGATATTCACTGTACCTAGAGGTAAGCCCTATGACTTACCTGCAGATACAAGTTCAAAAGTGGACTTGTTTTCACTTGACCCTCATAAGATTTACACCCCCCTTAATGACCAGGCAATTTTAGCGATTCGGCACTGTTATTTTAACTGACAATTGCGCAGTCATGCGATACTGTACCCAGATACAATTTATCTAATTTCTTCATAAATTTAGGCCAATATGTATTCTGCTACATATTTTTGGTAAAAAAAAATCCCAATAAGCATATATTGGTTTGCGCAAAAGTTATAGCGCCTACAAACTATGGGATATATGTATTATTTATTTATTTTTTACTAATAATGGCGACAATCAGCACCTTATAGTGGCACTGCGATAATATGGCGGACAATTTGGACACTGACACTTTTGACACTTTTTTTGGAGATCAGTGACATTATTACAGTGCTAAAAAAATATGCACTGTCGCTGTACTAATGTTACTGGCTGGGAAGGGGTTAACATCAGGGGCGATCAAAAGGTTAAGAGGCGGTTCACACTAGAAGCGGCACGACTTGCAGGTCGCCTCACCGAGGCGACCTGCACACGACTGGCACGGCGACTTGCAAGACGACTTCTGTATAGAAGTCTATGCAAGTCGCCCCCAAAGTAGTACAGGAACCTTTCTTCTAAGTCGGAGCGACGCTAGTCGCTCCGATTAGAACGGTTCCATTGTACAGAATGGGAGGCGACTTGTCAGGCGGCTAGGTCGCCTGACAAGTCGCCCCCGTGTGAACCGGCTCTAAATGTTTGCCTAACTAGTGTCTGTGCACTGTGAGGGAGGTGCTTTTACTAGGGGAAGGCATGGATCCATGTTCCTGCACAGGATCCATGTCTTTCCTACTGACAGCACGGCAATCTGCCTTGTTTACATAAGTAGACTGCTGTTTTGCCTGTGTACTGAATGATTGGCGGGGGCCGGCGGACATAGAGTCCACGGTACCCCATGCTGGGTTCCTGGTGTGTGGTGCCGCCCTGTAGCAGTGAAACTGCTATGGGTCTGGCCTGAACTGGTTATTAACTTTTAACTACTTGCCTACTGGGCACTTTTACCTTCTTCCTGATCATGCCAATTTTCATCTTTCAGCACTGTCACACTTTGAATGACAATTGCTCCGTCATGTAACACTGTACCCATATGAATTTTTATCATTTCTTTCACACAAATAGAGCTTTCTTTTGGTGATATTTAATCATCACAGGGTTTTTTATTTTTTGCCAAACAAACAATATATTTTATATAGTTTGTTATACAGTTTTGCAAACAGGTAATTTTTCTCCTTCACTGATGTGCGCTGATGAGGCATCACTGGTGGGCACTGTTAATCAGTGCCCATGTCCCTTTTAACACAAGCCAGTTATTGGCTCACTTTTTCGCTCCTCGCACATGTTGAAAGAAAAGCCAATAACTGGCTTGTGTTTACTTCCGTGATCAGCTGTCATTGGACACAACTGATCATGTGGTAAAGGGCCACTGTAATTGGTGCTTTACCCCGATTTGTGATCAGTCCAAAGAACTCCATGGTCACAGAGCACGCGAGCAGCGTAATCACCAGGGGACGTACATGTATGCCCTCCCGTCAAATTAAGCCCACGCCGTAGCCGTCTTTGGGCTTTAGTGTGGGCAAGAAAGGGGTTAATAAGAAATTTAGCAAGAAAACTGGTATCTGGCAGCAAAAGCGGTATACACCATCATGCTTGGGTAATCCTCCTTTAAAAAAATATGAAGGCTGTCATCCATGATGCCTTTTTTTTTTTTAACTGGCTCCCGACTGACTCGCGTACTTTTTACTGCGGCACCACTGCCCGAAAACCTCGTACGGGTCCCATTTAAGCCACCAGAGGGCGCGCGAGCCCCCTGCACGGAGGGGCAAGCGATGCACGTGGCCGGCGTGCACGAGAGCGTACACACAAATCCCTGTTCTGTCAGGGGAGAGGAGATATATTGTTTGTTCCTACTAAGTAAGAACAACGATATGTCTCCTCCCCCAGTCAGTCACATCTCCTCACAGTTAGACTACATCAAGGGAACACACATTTAACCCCTTGATCGCCTCCTAGTGTTAAACCCCTTCCCTACCAGTGACATTTACACAGTAATCAGTGCATATTTATAGCACTGATTGCTGTATAAATGTCAATGGTCCCAAAAATGTGTCAAAAGTGTCCGATCTATCTGTCGCAGTACCGCTAAAAATCACAGATCACTGCCATTACTAGTAAAAAAAAAAAAAGTGCCATTTTTCCCCAGTTGTCTTCCAGGACAGCCCTTGAGAGATGGAGTCCCTCCCATCGACCCAGGAAACACATTGCCAAAACAGTTCAAAAGGCGGTCCCTCAGGTCCCTGGTCAGTCATTTGTGTTTCCTCCGTCGGAGGAACATGTTGCCAGGAACCAGAGAAGGACTCTATCTCTCAGGGGCTGCCTGAGGGGAGCGGAGCCGCACAGGGGGACCGGGTCCTATCCAGCGGCTCCAATCTAGTCCTACCTTTTCAATTTGGGGCTCGGGTACCGTCCAGCTGAATAGGAGCCGACCCGTTACCCCCCTCCTTCCAGTGCCGAGGTGTGCCAGGGACAGGTTGGCGCAGGTTCCCCCAGGAGCGGTGCAGATGGGTTCTTCCATCACAGCTCCTTGCTATACACAGCGGTGGGGGTCGGAGACGCCGAGCGTCATTTCCGGCGGAACCGCGTCATCCTGTGTGCCGAGACTTCCGGTTCCGGGTCTCTACAGGCACAAGGAGGAGGGGAAGGCCCACGCTGAGGCCTGCAGTTCCGACCAGCGTCCAGCTATACCGGACTAGCGGCGGGACACGGAGCGTGAGGGGGACCATGGAGGCTACTTCCCAGGACACTCCGGTGGAGGCAGGCACCAGCCAAACCCAGGTAGGCTGCTGGGCAAGCCCTTACTGTGGTTTTTTCTGGGGTTTTTTGTTGTAAGGCTGGGATTTGTAGTACCCCATGGTTAGGGGTGCAACGGATCGTTGCCGATCCGTGATCCGTACGGATCACCCTCCGCGGATCGGCACACCCGCGATCCGCGGAGCACTTTTCGGGCCTCAGCCATAGGAAAGGCCCCGGCTTCGGCCTAGCTCCGGAGCGGCGGCCATCTTGGTACACCCGGAAGTGGCCGCTGTCTCGACAGGAAGTGACATTTTGTCGCCGCCATCTTGCTACACCCCACACTCCTGCACAGTTCAATAATGATAGAGTGAGAAGGGGGCAAGCGGACATCTTGTTACACCCACCGGAGTTTTAAATTTAAAAGCCATTTTCAACACAAAACTGAGCTTATATGCACAAATACTGTATTTATGCATATAAGCTCGGTTTTGTGTTGAAAATAGCTTTTAAATCTAAAACTCCGGTGGGTGTAACAAGATTTGTGTGTTTTTTTTTTTTTTGTTTTTTTTTTTATGCTGATCCGAGGATCGATCCGATCCGTGACTCTGATCCGAGGATCGATCCGATCCGTGAGATTTTTGATCCGTTGCACCCCTACCCATGGTGGTGGTTTCCTCACAGTCCCGGGTGGATGCAGTGGTGGTTGCAGCACAGGTGTTTTTAGAGTTTTAGGGGTTCCTGATGCTAAAAAAGTCTATTCTCTATTTTTAGGGGAAGGAAGTTCCAAGGGAAGACAAGTCAGGCCGCAAAAAATGCCCTAACTGTGGAAATAAGTTGTCCTCAGGCTCTAACAAAGCCCTATGCAAGCAATGTATTGCAGGCTTACTTAAAACAGAGGCAGACTCTCCTTTGGCAAGATTCCTTGGCTCCTTTAAAGATGAGATGGCATCAACCTTTAAATCTCTCCGCGAGTTAATCGCAGATGTAGGCACGTCTGCTTCCACCAGTAAAGCAGCTGCGATTCCCTCCTCACCATGCCTTACAACACCCAGCTCTGGGGAGCCCCGTACAATCAGGGAGCATAGCCCCGTGTTAGTTAGCCCTGAATCCTCTGACGCAGATTCAGATGAGGATCAGGCTGTAGCTAACAAAGTCGCAAAATACAAGCTGTCTCTGGAGGATGTAGACGAGCTGTTGAGCGCCATTTATGATACGCTGGAAATTGATGAGGAAGAGACTCAATTGACAAGACATGATAAAATGTATGAGGCTCTGGGGAAAAAGAAAGCTAAGGTATTCCCTATACATAATGTGCTTTCTGACCTTGTCCGCAAGGAATGGGCCGAGCCAGATAAAAAGGTCTTCTTCCCAAATTCCCTAAAAAGGAGATTCCCCTTTGACGAGAGCCCAGAGGCGGTCTGGAATAAAAATCCTAAACTAGACGCCCCCCTGTCCAAAGTCTCCAAGCAGTCTGACCTTGCCTTTGAGGATATGGGTCATTTAAAGGACCCCATGGACAGGAAAACAGACATAGTCTTAAAGAGGGCCTGGGATGCTTCTATGGCAGGTTTAAAACCAGCTCTGGCCACTTCTTGTGTAGCCAGGAACCTAGAGTTCTGGTTAGCTCAACTAGAAGAACATCTAAAGGCAGGCACGCCTAGGGGGGAGATCTTAAAAACCTTCCCTATGCTTTTTAAGGCGACAAGTTTCATCTCTGACGCCTCCACTGATGCCATTAAATTTACGGCTAAAGCAGCAGCGCTTTCGGTCGCAGCTAGGAGGTCAGTCTGGATGAAAACTTGGGGGGGAGACACGGCGTCTAAAACACGTTTGCGCAGTGTCCCCTTTACAGGAGACTTAGTCTTCGGGCCTGAACTTGATACCGCCTTGGAAAGAACGGCGGATAAAAAGAAAACCTTTCCCATTAAAAAGAAAAATTTTCAAAGAAAGTTTTTTCGTCCCTCAAAAGAACCCTCTAAGTCAGAGAAGGAGTTCAAGCCCAAAAAGCATTGGACAGGACAAAAAGGGAAAGGGAAAGGGGGCATACTTTTTAACCGCCCCAATTCAAACCCCAAACCCCAGTGACATCAGGGTCCCGGTGGGAGGAAGATTAATGAACTTTCTCCCACAGTGGGAAAAGACAACCTCAAACGAGTTTGTCTTGAACATTATAAAAAGGGGGTATGCGCTGGAGTTTCACAGCGATCCACCCTCAAAGTTTCTTGTGACAAAGCTTCCAAGAGACTCAGAAAAGGCCAGGGCCTTGCCTCTGTTAATAGGGGAAATGGTGGATCAAGAGGTATTGACACCAGTCCCTATTCAGGAACAGGGGGACGGTTTTTACTCGCACATTTTTGTAGTAAAAAAGCCGTCCGGGAGATTCAGACTAATAATGAACCTCCGACCTCTGAACCGCTCCATCCGATACAAAAAATTCCGGATGGAGTCTATTTACTCAATAAGGAATCTACTCCAAAAAGAGGTGTTCATGGCTACCCTGGATTTAAGGGACGCCTATCTGCATATCCCAATAAGGAAGGAATGCCAGAAATTTCTTCAGATGGCGATTCAGATGGACACCAAGGTTTATCATTTCCAGTGCAGAGCACTTCCTTTCGGACTGTCGTCCTCCCCGAGAATCTTTACCAAAGTTCTCGGGGAGGCATTAGTTCCGTTAAGACTACAGTCAGTCACGATTATCCCATATCTAGACGACTTACTTCTCACGGCCCATTCGGAGAAACAACTTCGTCGGGACCTAGAGTTGACTCAGTTCAACCTGAGGCAGCTGGGGTGGATAGTCAGTCTGGAAAAGTCCAAGACTACCCCAACACAGGAAATTTTGTATTTGGGGTACAAGATCCTGTCAGTAGAGCAGAGGATAGTTCTGCCAGAAGAGAAGATATTGAATTTACGCCACAGAATGTCTTTTCTTCAAAGCAGCGCCAAGTGTACAGTGAGGGAGGTGATGTCGGTCTTAGGACTGATGACAGCGGCCATTCCAGCTGTACAATGGGCCAGGTTCCACCAAAGAGACCTTCAAAGTTTTCTGTTGGAAAAATTAAAGGACAGGGATCTGGAAGAAGAAGTTTCAATCCCCACCAGAGTAAAACGCTCCCTCTGGTGGTGGAAAGACTCAGAGAATTTGAACAAAGGGGTTCTCTGGATCTCTCCCATCACGTCCATACTAACTACGGATGCGAGCAGCTGGGGGTGGGGAGCCCACCTCAACTCAGATTGGGCACAAGGCAGGTGGACGCCAGAGGAGAAACTCCTCTCGTCCAATTGGAAAGAGCTAACAGCGGTCCTCAGGGCTCTGTTATTCTTTCAGAATGCAATACAGGGTCATCATCTACAGGTCCGTTCAGACAATATGACGGCTGTAGCGTACATAAACAAGCAAGGGGGCACCAGAAGTCGTCGACTAATGCTGGTGGCAAATCGCATGTTTCTATGGGCAGAATCCAATCTGGCTTCCATCTCCGCAGTTCACCTGAAAGGGGAGCTCAACAACACGGCAGATTTCTTGAGTCGACAACAAGTGTCGAATCAAGAATGGTCTCTACACCCAGAGGTGTTCAAATATATAGCAGCTTACTGGGGAAAACCAGTAGTGGACCTGTTTGCAAGCAAGGTGAATGCAAAAGTTCCAAATTTTTGCTCGCTACACCCAGGAGATCGGCCCTGGGCAGTAGACGCCTTACAGACCCCATGGAACTTCAGTTTAGCGTATGCGTTTCCTCCGCTTCACCTCATCCCAAGAGTTTTAGCGAAATTTCTAGTAGAGGAAACGTGTCTAATCTTAGTGGCACCGTTTTGGCCCAAGAGACCATGGTTCACAACGTTGCTACAGTTGACAGACCAACCTCCTCTGAGGCTTCCCTACAGACCAGACCTTCTGTCGCAGGGACCTCTTTTTCATCCACAAGTATCCATGCTGAACCTCTCAGCGTGGTTACTGAAGAGGAAATTTTGAGGAGCAAGGGCCTGTCTGACAGAGTGATTCAGACCCTGCTACAAAGTAGAAAACCTGTCACTCAGGCCATTTACAGGAAGGTCTGGAGGAAATTTAACAGCTGGTTGAACAGCCGAGGGGAGGTAAATACGGATACAGCAAATATCCTGCAGTTCCTCCAGGAAGGGATAGATAAAGGGCTAACTCCTAGTACTATTAAGGTCCAGATAGCGGCCTTAAGTGTGTACTTAGAGAAAAGGTTGCAGGAAGATCCTTTTATTGCTAGGTTCTGTAAAGCAATCTCCAGACGCAAACCTGTTAGACTTAACATAGCCCCATCCTGGGATCTGTCAGTTGTTCTAAGGGCTTTTTTGGGGTCACCTTTTGAACCTATCTCAGAGGCCTCTCTAAGACTAGTCACTTTCAAGACAGTACTGCTTGTGGCAATCACTTCAGCACGCAGAGTTAGTGAAATCCAAGCTCTCTCTGTCAGAGAACCTTTCCTCCAGATTCTGGAAGACAGAGTCATCCTAAAGACAGACCCTGGGTTCTTACCAAAGGTTGCATCTAATTTCCATAGATCACAAGATATTGTCCTCCCTTCTTTCTGTCAAAAGGCTTCAAACGAGAAAGAAAGGCGTTTTCATTTATTAGATGTGAGAAGGTGTATCCTAGAGTATCTTAGGGTAACCAATCCATTTAGAATCTCAGATTCACTTTTTGTTCTTTTTTCCGGACAACGTAAGGGGCAAAAAGCTTCTAAAGTCACCATAGCTAGGTGGATTAGGCTAGCTATAGCAGAGGGCTATAAGACAGTAAACAAAGATCCTCCTGGGGGTATTAAAGCCCACTCCACAAGGGCATTATCAGCATCCTGGGCAGAAAGAGCTGGTGCCACCCCGGAGCAAATATGTAAAGCAGCCACGTGGTCAAGCTTTTCCACCTTTACAAGGCATTATCGACTGGACTTAATGTCCAGTCAGGATCAGGCTTTTGGGAGAAAAGTTCTCCAAGCCGTGGTCCCCCCCTAATCTGGTGAGTACTTGGGGATCCTCTCAAGGGCTGTCCTGGAAGACAACTGGGGAAAACTGGAGTTAGACTTACCGGTAACTCCTTTTCCAGTGGTCTTCCAGGACAGCACGATCCCACCCTTTTTTGATTATGTGAATGTACTAACATTATTACCTGTTATGGTTATGTTTTTTGCAGTTCCATCCTTCGGTTCTTGGTGAATGACTGACCAGGGACCTGAGGGACCGCCTTTTGAACTGTTTTGGCAATGTGTTTCCTGGGTCGATGGGAGGGACTCCATCTCTCAAGGGCTGTCCTGGAAGACCACTGGAAAAGGAGTTACCGGTAAGTCTAACTCCAGTTTTTTTCCCCATAGTTTGTATACGCTATAACTTTTGTGCAAACCAATCAATATACGGTTATTGCTGAAAAAAAAAAATATAGAGAGAGATAGATAGAATTTCGTTTGGGTACAGCATTGCATGACCGCGCAATTGTCAGTAAAAATAACGCGGTGGCAAATTGTAAAAAGTGCTCTGGTCAGGAACGGGGTAAAATCTTCCGGGGCTGAAGTGGTTAAAGTTCATTAGGCTGACCCTCCCAGCTTTTGCGTGGTGGTGGTGTGCTTTTATTTTTATTTTTTTATTTTATTAAAGTTTGCAATATACCAAAAATGCATAACATAATAGAAGAGGGGGGGAAAACACAACCCAAGTAATCATGCTTCAGCATACAGTTGCAGTACAGCCCTAAACATACAGGATTTGCAGCATGTAATGTATTTGATACAACAGGATCGCCAACCAATGTACTCTGCAGCTACCAGTTTATACGTTTTGCTATGTGTTCATCAATCATCTGCATACTTGTTCTCTTGTGACTCAAACTACTGAAGGTAAGGCCTCATGTACACTGGACGTTTTTATAGCTGCTGTTTTTGGCTTCAGGCATTTTTTTTTTTTTTTATAGGCTAACTAACCGGCTGTAATAAACCCTTTATTAAAACTTTCTGTTGAGATGTTGTGTAGATGATACACATCCGTCTTCTACTGCAAAATACAGCACTAAAGCTGGCTTTACACTGGTTGGTAAATGTTTGAACGAATGGGTGTACTAACATTCATACAAAAATTCTTTGTGCATTCGATGACTGGACGAATGTTGAAAAGTGCCTTTAATATTTTTGCTTTCAACATTCCATTTTTAAATTAATGAAATTTCCCAAATGAAAACCACATACAGTGTTAGAAATTTGTTTCAAGAATAAAAATGTCATCCTGCTCCTTCATTTTCTTCCACAGTAATGAGAAAATGTGAATTTCGATTTTGACCCCACTAAAGATTAGGAAAAAAAAACATTATAAGAAAATTGCTCTGATGGGAAATTAAAGCGGCTGTTAAGTCACTGATCACTATTACTGTTGTCCCCTCTGTTACAGCAAGATAAAGTGTTTGTGTTTTTATAAAAAAAATTAGGCAGCTTTTGGAGGCCAGGCGCAATGTTATGATGTCACGCCTCCGCATTTGAAAACATGGCGTTTCCTCGGCTGGAAAGCCGAAGTCGTGGTGTGTGGTGTTTTTTTTTGTTTATTTTTTTTTTTTATTTCAGGCTTCCCATCCTTAAAGCGAGCTCTGGGGACTTATAAACCCCAGATCTTGCTGTAAAGAGGACCTGTCATGCCCTATTCCTATTATTAGGGATGTTTACATTCCTTGTAATAATGAATAAAAGTGATTTAAAAAAAAAAAGTAAAGTGTCAAAATACAAACATAAAAGTAAAATAAACAATTATAAAAATACACTTAAAGTGCCCTCATTCCCGCGTGTCCTGGCTCACAGAAGTGAATGCATATGTAGGTTGCATCCACTTATGTAAACGATGTTCACACCACATGGAGGTATCGCCGCAAACGTTAGAGCAATAATTCTAGCGATAGACCTCCTCTGTAACGCTAAATGGGTAACCTGTAAAAAAAAATTGAAAGCGTCGCCTATGGGGATTTTTAAGTACTGAAGTTTGGCACCATTCCACGAGTATGCACAATTTTAAAGCATGACCTGTTGGGTATCTATTTACTTGGCGTAACATTGTCGTTGCAATTAAGCAAAATAATTGGGCTAACTTTAGTGTTTTTTTTTTTTATGCATGAAACTGTTTTTTTCCCAAAAAAACGCATTTGAAAAGTTGCTGTGCAAATATCGTGCAAGATAAAAATGGGTGGCAAGTGGTTAAATGAAGAATATAAAAAAAGCAAGAAAACAAACATTCCTAAAACCAACATTTTCTAACAAATTTCTACTAATGTATAGCCAGCTTTACATAATGGTCATTATAAATAGGTCTGATGTAGTGGATCAAATTTGCACTAGGTGGCAGCAAATCCCAACATTTTTTTTTCTATCAGCAATGTTATTTAATAGCTTAGTCTTCTAAAAAATAAAGCATTCACAAAGTCTTGATGTTATGGGCAAAGTCTAGTAGCATAAATGCACATAAAGTTGTATTTTGTGGAGGTTAATGTAACCTGTAAGTTAACCACTTCCACAGCCCCGTAAGATTTTACCCCCTTCCTGACCAGAGCACCTTTTTTTTACAATTTGGGACTGCATCGCTTTAACTGACAATTGCGCAGTCATGCAATGCTGTACCCAAACGAAATTTGCGTCCTTTTTTCCCCACAAATAGAGCTTTATTTTGGTGGTATTTGATCACCTCAGCGGGTTTTTTTTTTGCGCTATAAACAAAAAAAGAACGATATTTTGAAAAACAATATTTTTTACTTTTTGCTATAATATCCCCCAATTTTTTTTTTTTTAAAACAAGTTTCTTTAGCAGTTTAGGCCAATATATATTCTACATATTTTTTGATTAAAAAATTATTATTATACAGAATTTATTTAGCGCCAACAGTTTACGCAGCACTTTACAATAAAAATCACAATAAGCATATATTGATTGGTCTGTACAAAATTTATAGCCTCTACAAACTGTGGGAAAGATTTATGGCATTTTTATTATTTACTTTTTACTAGTAATGTCGGTGATCTGCAAAGTTTAGCGGTATTGCAATGGACAGATCGGACACTTTTGACACATTTTTTGGACCATTGACATTTATACTGCGATCAGTGCTATAAATATGCACTGATTACTGTGTAAATGTCACTGGTAGGCAAGGGGTTAACACTAGGGTCGATCAAGGGGTTAAATGTGTGTTCTAACTGTATGGGGATAGGACTGACTGAGGGAGGAGACATATAGTGGTTGTTCCTACTTAGTAGGAACAACCGCTATGTCTCCTCTCCCCTCACAGAACAGGGATTTGTGTGTTTACACACACAAATCCCCGTGCTGACGCTCGTTCCCTCTGGCGGCTCTAAGAGAGGAGGACGTATCCATATGGGGTTTTGCCCAGGAGAGCCATTGTGCCGCAGTATATCTGCATGAGCCGGTCAGGAACTGGTTAAATAAACTTTCCCTCAATGCTTCTCTGGAAATGCTGCAGGGAAATATTCTTTATGCCTGCACTTGGCTCTGCATTGCATTATATGAGTTGAATTAATTGGGTCCCTATACATTGTAGGCATTATCATTTTTTTTTTTTAAGGGACTGCCAAAGCCATAAGATACAGGAAGTTTGAAAATTTCTCTGCAGTACAATGCAGAGTAAGGTGTGTCACCAACACACGCCATAATTCCCAGCTGAAGTATTTATTGTAAATGCATCACAAAAAATGCAGCTTTTCAGGGCCCTTAGAATGTTCCTTTTTATGAAGGTGGTCTTCCTGAGGCCACCGATGGTGTGTTTTTTTGTTTTTTTTTTGTGTGTGTGTGTGTGTGTGTGTGTGATGTTATTACAATAAATACTTCTGATGTGAATTCTGCCGGTATGCTGGTGATGTACCTTTTGCATTGCTCTGCTCACGACCGTACCACCTATGGCTGTTACTGCACCCACCTTATCAGAAGGTCTATATGCTGTATGGTTTCCACTGAGCTACAGTTTGCTTTCAGATTTCTCTGCTGTGTTTTAAAGGACATGAGCAATAGAAGTGTAATTTTACAGACTATAGTTGCCACCCAAAACATTGCAGAGGTAGAGAGTATCGCATAAAGTGCTGTACGCTCTTTTTTTATGGTTATTTTTCTCTCTTTCCATGTGCATTATTTACTACCTAGAGGCTCACACATTGGTTACATATCATTATTCAGAGTACAGTGAATGTGGCCATTCCATTTCAGACAAAGTGATGTATGGGAGGAGTGTACACCACAAAGATTGTGTTAAAGCGGAACTTCACCCAAAAGAGGAAATTCCGCTCTTCCTCCTCCCCCTTTTTCCTTCACATTTGGCATATTATTTTTTTGATTGGGGGTGGGGGTCCCTTATTTCGACAGGTACCCGCTCTCCCACTTCCGGTCAGATCACTGCCAGTTTCCCTTAGTCAAGATGCCTGCACCTGAAGCAGATTGAAGAATCAGCTCGGGTGAGGACATCACTGGTTCCAGGGGCAGGTAAGTGTCCTTATATTTAAAGTCAGCAGCTACAATATTTGTAGCTGCTGACTTTTCTTTTATTGGGGGGAGACTAGAGTTCCTCTTTAAGCTTGTAAATGTAGAACATTTGAGGAGAGGAGGGGTAGTCACTGACACGTGTGTATATTTTCAGATCCGGAATGTTATGGAATGGGAAATAAAGAAAAAGATGTGGAAGGGGTCAGAAAGAGAGAGTGGGGAGGAAAATGGTAAGGCAGGGGTTCCTCTGTGTCCTAACTCCGACTGCAGACCCCATCCCTACTGAAACTCAGGAAATCATGGTGGGGAAGTAGGGCACAGGGGCCTCATATTCAGATGTAGAAGTGAATTTGGTCCAATTAGAATAATGTTCACTAGAATCTGTCATGATGAGTGCTTTTGCTGGAGGTGATGAGGTCCTCCATTTATTTGATTTCAGAAATGGTTGTGTATCTAAAGCTTTTTTTTTTTTTTTCCCTGCCACTGGGGAGATTGTCCTGGTGACTGCCACTGGCAATGTGAGTGAGGGGAAAATCTAGAATAAACAGTTGTAACCCAATGGGACACGGGGGGCAGAACATAAAACCTGACTTTTTTCATCATCCCCCTACTTTATCCAACTGCTATCAACTCTCTTGATGCAATATAGAGCTTGGTCACCTGTGCATAACTTGGTGAATTCATATTAAATATGTTCCCATTGTAAGGAAAAACAGAAAAAAAAATTTTCACGTATGTAGTGGAGGTAGTATCTGCGCATTTACAATGCATTATTATTATTATACTATATTATAAGCCTTTGTTTTATGTGTAACGTTTGCAAAGTAAATGTTATCTTCTTTGTTTACAGGTCTCCTTTGAAAAGTTCAACCATGTCTGTTATTCCAATGTGCTATGAAACACAGTATTTTGGGTTCACACCACAGACCTGCATACTTCGACTTTACATTTCATTTCAAGATTACTTATTTGACATGCTGCTGGTTGTGGAAAGTGTCATCCTGAAAAAACTAGAGAAATTTCCAAACTCTGGGATAAATCGCTTTGAGGTTCGGGAAAGCACAGAAAAATATCTGTCCCTCATTAATGAACGCTTCAATTACCTGTTTCAAAAAATGGAAAACTGTCTTTTAAGACTGGTACTTAATATTCCCAGGAATATTCTGCTTCGTGAAGATGAGGTACATGGAAACTACTCTTACAGTAAAGACCAGTATGATGTGCTCCAGAATGAAGTACAGACATTGCACAGGCAGTACAAAGAAGAAAAGCGTGTTACTCAATCCCTTTTAGCTGAACTGGAGGAACAGAAAGCTGTGCAGGCAGAATTGGAAAAGATACTGTCTTGGTTTGATGGACTGGACAAAATTTGCCGAGAACATGGGATCATAGATCTGATGGAGAGCTTTGCATTCATGGCTCAAACATCAAAGAAACTGCAAGTCTCTGTAAAAGAAATAGATGACAAGCATAAAAAACTTGCACTTGATATGACTTCCAGGACTCCGGTACAACGAAGAACACAAAGATCTAGCCAAGGAAAACTTAAATTATACTGAGTTATGCTATCTACATTATGCCATTGTCATACTGATAGATAGAAAGAATGAAATGTAGTGTAATTGTAAAAATTGTATTATAACTGACTTCTGGGAAACTTGACGTCAAAATTTGCATTGCGTTTCAAATGGATTCCTAAAAATACACCTAGTCACGTTTTTATTTTAAATAAATAAAAAAGATACCCCTGATTTTAGGTTTTGTATGCTTTGTCACTATTTTCCTTGTGTGTGTGTGTGTGTGTGTGTGTGTGTGTGTGTGTGTAGTTCTTCAAACTAATAAACTGCTGGTAATTTGCGGTCGGCCTCAGATGCAGCCAGTAAATACACTATCCCAAGTGTTACAATCAAAAGAGAGCCAGCAATTCCCAAACTACACTACAAGTAGAAACTATGCGGTAAACCTCTTTACAATCCAATCTAGCCTCTGTAGTGTCTTTACTTCTCAAAGGAAGATTATCTCATGATTGCAGCACTCTCCCTCTTCCCACTACAATATCAGAGTGCAGATATACAGTGGATATAAACGGACTACACACCCCTGTTAAAATGAGACAAAGATAAACCATTTCAGAATTTTACACCTTTTTAAAGGAGTTGTAAAGGCAGAAGGTTTTTTATCTTCATGCATTTTATGCATGAAGATAAAAAACCTGTGTGTAGCAGCCTCCCCAGCACCCCCCAATTACTTACTTGAGCCCTCTCACTCTCTCCAGCAATGTCCATGAGTGTCTAAGCTGTCCGGGAGACTCTACCTGATTGGCTGAGACACAGCAGCAGTGCCACTGGCTCACGTGGCTGTCAATCAAAGTCAGTCAGCCAATCAGGGTAGAGAGGGGGCGGGCCAGGTTGGGGCTCCGTGTCTGAATGGATACACGGAGCTCTGACTCAACTTGGCTGCCCCCATAGAGGACTACTGGCTGAGGGGGCACTGGATAGGAGGGAGGGGCCAGGAGCAGCAAAGAGGGACCTCAACAGTTGAGTTGCATCTTGATATAGCGCGATCATTTACCCCACAGGGTCCCGACACGCTTACAAACACACATGCACATACTAGGGCCAATTTATAGACAGGATCTGATTAACCTAGATAGATGAAGAAGCGGGGGAAGAACAAGATGGAGGAAGAAGAAAACCGAAGGAAGACCAGAAGAGGATGGAAGAAGAAGCGGGGAAAGAAGAAGACATTAATAAAGGAATTGTCAAAAAACGGCTATTGTCTTTAACATTTTTTGACACTTTTTTTTGTGTGAAATGGTAGGGGTACTTGTACCCCATTACCAATTCACACGGGGGGGCGGGATCTGGGGGTCCCCTTGTTAAAGGGGGCTTCCAGATTCCGATAAGCCGCCCGCATACCCCCACAACCACCGGGCAAGGGTTGTGGGGATGAGGCCCTTGTCCCCATCAACATGGGACACGGTGCTTTGGGGGGGCTACCTCAAACCACCCTCCCCATGTTGAGGGCATGTGGCCTGGTACGGTTCAGGAGGGGGGGTGCTCTCTCGCCCCCCCTTTTCCTGCGGCGTGCTTGGATAAGGGTCTGGTATGGATTTTTGAGGGGACCCCCACGCCATTTTATTTTTAATTCTGGCGCGGGGTTCCCCTTAATATCCATAAAATTTGGTTTGGGGTTTCCCTTAATATTCATACCAGACCCAAAGGGCCTGGTAATGGACTGTGGGGGAATCCCATGCCGTTTTTTTTCAATGACTATTATGTGTATTGCCGGGACCGACAATTTATTATAGCCGCGAGTAATTTTAAATGACTTTTTTTCCTTTAGAAATGTCATTTTACTCTCAGACTGTTCTAAACACGGGAAACATGCGCCACTTTACAGGCATACTATAGACACCCCCCAGGTACGAAATTTAAAGGAAAATTTCACTTTTATTGTTTCACTTTAAGCATTATTAAAATCACTGTTCCCGAAAAAACGGCTGTTTTTTAAACTTTTTTTGCATCGATACATGTCCCCTGGGGCAGGACCCAGGTCCCCAAACACTTTTTATGACAATAACTTGCATATTAACCTTTAAAATTAGCACTTTTGATTTCTCCCATAGATATTTAAAGGGTCTTCCGCGGCTTTCAAATTTGCCGCGAACACCCCAAATTGTTTGCTATTCGGCGAACGGGAGAACAGCCAATGTTCGAGTCAAACTCATGTTCGACCCGGACATAAAGCTCATCCCTAGTGACCTATAAACTGTACAACAGTTGGACAACAAACTGAAATCTTTTAGGTGGAGGGAAGCAAAAATAAAACATGGTTTCATAAGTGTGCACACCCTTAAACTAATATTTTGTTGAAGCACCTTTTGATTTTATTACAGCACTCAGTCTTTTTGGGCATGAGTCTATCAGCATGACACATCTTGACTTGGCAATATTTGCCCACTCTTCTTTGCAAAAACATTCCAAATCTGTCAAATTGTGAGGGCATCTCCAGTACACAGCCCTCTTCAGATCCCCCTAAAGATTTTCAATTGGATTCAGGTCTGGGCTCTGGATGGGCCATTCCAAAACTTTAATCATCTTCTGGTGAAGCCATTCCTTTGTTGGTTTGGATGTATGCTTTGGATCGTTGTCATGCTGAAAGATGAACATTCCTCTTCATGTTCAGCTTTCTAGCAGAAGCCTGAAAGTTTTGTGTCATTATTGACTGGAATTTGTAACTGTTCATAATTCCCTCTACCTTGACTAAGGCCCCTGTTCCAGCTGAAGAAAAACAGCCCTAAAGCATGATGCTGTCACCACCATGCTTCTGTGGGTATGGTGTTCTTTTGGTGATGTGCAGTTTTGTTTTTGCGCCAAATATATATCTTTTGGTTTCATCAGATCATAACACATTTTCCCACATGCTTTTGGAAGACTTCAGATGTGTTTTTGCTAAATTTAGCCAGGCTTGGATGTTTTTCTTAAGAAAAAGCGTCTGTCTTGCTGCTCTACCCCATAGCCCAGACATACGAAGAATAGGGGAGATTGTCACATGTACCACACAGCCAGTACTTTCCAGATATTTCTGCAGCTCCTTTAATGTTGATGTAGGCCTCTTGGCAGCCTCCCTGACCAGTTTTCTTCTCGTCTTTTCATCAATTTTGGAGGGACATCCAGTTCTTGGTAATGTCACTGTTGTGCCATATTTTCCCCACTTGATGATGACTGTCTTCACTGTGTTCCATGGTATATCTAATGCCTTGGAAATTCTTTTGTACCCTTCTCCTGACTGATACCTTTCAACAAGGAGATCCCTCTGATGCTTTGGAAGCTCTCAGCAGACCCTGGCTTTTGCTGTTGGATGTGTCTAAGAAAATGTCACTGAACAGCTGAACAGCTGAACTTTTATTTGAGGTTAATCAGAGGCACTTTAAATGTGTGTACTTACTCCTATTTAACATGAATTTGAATGTGCTTGCTTAATTCTGAACACCGCTACAATCCCAGTTATAAGAGTGTGTGCACACTTATGCAATCACATATATTTAGTTTTCTCTAGTCATCTTCCTGGACGGAACACCTAAGAGATGACCGGTCCACCTGACAGGAAACACAATCAACACGAGGTTAAAAAGCCCCTCCCTTCCCCCTGCAACTCAGTTCTTGATTGTGTTTCCCGGCAGCAAAACGTTTGTTATTTTTGTCAGACCTGAAATCGGTAGCGGACGGCCCCCCTCTTGGAGCTGGGCGCCAAAGCCAGGAAGGGTTGCGGGTCCAGCCAGGGCTCACTCCCTTCTCAGGGGGCCCCCAATGGCCGGGAGCACTCCCCAGCAAGGAGCATCCCGGGCACAGAGGGGTATCCTGGAGCTCCTGTGGGCACATACCTCCTCCCTTGCCTTCCACCCTGACCAGGTGCATGGGAGCTGAAGAAGCCGAAGGGTCAGCTGGAGTCCAGGCCACTGGAGGGGCGGAGGGCGTCTGTTTTCCGCAATTGCGACTCCACGGGGAACTCTGGAAACACTCCTGGGATAGGAGTGAGCGTTCTGACCAGGTGGAGCAAGATGGTGCCGCTTCCGGGTAGCATCACTTCCGTTTCCGGTCTGTGCCAAAATGGCAGATCCGGAGATACTAGAGGCCAAAACGCTTGGGACTCCAGCAAAATGCCACCGATCGGTGGCGTCCTGGCCATAAGAGTCTGGTGGAGCCAGGCGGAGGTCCCACAGGCCCCTCTCACCTTGTGGATCCTCACAGCAGGGCTCCTTGGAATGGAACCAATGGGGACCAGGAATAGAAAGAGAGAAGGACACAGTGGTGGCTACAACCCAGGAAGGGACCACGGGTGGTGAGTCGTCCTCTGTCTGGCAGTTGGTAGGTTAAGAGGGGTCTTAACCACACCCCTTGGGGGGGGCAGGAGAGAGTACAGACTGTTAAAGTATGGGTGCTGTCTTGTCTCCTTTAGTACCCAGTGGATCTGCTCAAGGGGCCCACAAGGCTAAAGGCAAAAACCCTCCTCCCTTGTTACAGATGCATACATAAGTTGTCAGGAAAGGAAATCTCACAGGTGATGAGGGACTTCCTTACAGTACAGTCAGGGATGCTTTCTACGCTCCAATCTCTGAAGACGGTTATAGCATCTAAAGAAGGGCCTAGTACTAGTGGCAGAGACTCTGTCCTCTAGAGAAGGTACCTCCTCTCAAGGAGGTACATGCGACAGAAGTCCCAGAACTCTCACTTTGGGTGTAGATGAGTTTGAGGATCTGGAGGAGTCAGATGAAAGCTCATTAGAGGAGGGGGAAAACTCGGACTCTGAGAGCCAGGATAGTGAAAGTCCTAGACTTAATAGACACCTTATTCCCGTGGAGGACATGGGGCAGTTACTCAGGGCAATCTATGCCTCCTGAGGATATCCGGAACCTCCAGTTCAGGCGACAGCCTGGGATAAGATGTATAGTGGGTTGGATAAACCCCAGTCCAAGGTATTCCCAGTTTATCAAACTCTCAAATAGGTAATTTTGAGAGAGTGGAAGGACCTGAAGAGAAAGGTCCTTAAGCTCAAAACTTGGAAGAGGAGGTTTCCCTTTGGGGAGGAAGAAGGGCTGACTTCTCAGTCGAAAACCAGTACTATAGAAGGGACAGACTGCACCTAAATGAGGAGGGTGCAGATCAGCTGGGAATGAAGATGGCCAAAAAGTTAGAGGGGTTTTTAAACTAGGTGATGGGGGGGGGGGTCCAGAGGTAGAGATAGTCAGCGCAGAACAGTGGGTAGTATTGGGGGCATTAGTGGTAGGTTGACCAAAGCACATAAACCCAAGGTAAGTATAGTAGCAAGTCGGAATACCCAATAAGAGGATAATATGTGACCGGTCTAAACTACGTGGCATGTTCACCAATGCCCAGGAGCCTGGCAGGCAAGGTGGGTGAGCTAGAGATACTGTTGTACGAGGAGGATTTTGATTTTGTGGGAATTTCAGAGACCTGGTTAAACAGCTTTCATGATTGGCTGGCAAACATTCAAGGGTATATCCTTTATCGCAAGGATAGAGAGGGTAAAAAAGGGGGAGGGGTATGCCTATATATATCAAGAATAATGTACAAGTGAATGTGAGAGATGACATCACTAAGGGAGCTAGGGAGGAGGTGGACTCCTTATGGGTAGAGCTCCAAAGGGATGAAGCTAAGGGGAAAATAATACTGGGAGTATGCTATAGGCTCCCTAACCTGAGGGGGGAAGGGGAGACATCTCCTATCACAATTTGGATTAGCAGCAAGGATGGGAAGTGTTATCATAATGGGGGATTTTAACTATCCAGACATAGACTGGGCGGAGGGAACCGCGCATTCATCTAAGGCTCGCCAGCTCCTAAATGTCTTGCAGGACAATTTTATGGGTCAGATGGTAGACCCACCAACTAGAAATAAAGCTTTATTGGATCTACTGATTACCAACAATACAGACCTGATCACGGATGTGGAAATATGGGGCAATTTAGGTAACAGTGATCACAGGTCAATTGGCTTCAGTATAAGTCACACAAATAGGAAACATAAGGGGAATACAAAGACACTGAATTTCAAAAGAGCTATCTTCCCTAAACTACGAACCTTGCTAGAAGGCATAAATTGGGATAAAATCTTATGAACAAAGAACACGGAGGAGAGATGGGTTTGCTTTAAGAGCATGTTAAATAAGGGAATTACCCCATGCATCCCATTGGGTAATACATTTAAAATTCCTCGATGGCTTAACTCCAATGTAAGAATGCATATAAAAGCAAAAGGGAAGGCCTTCAAAAAATACAAGGTTGAGGGATTATCATCAGCATTCAGACTTTATAAAGAATGCAACAAGAAATGTAAGGATGCAATAAGGATGGCTAAGATAGAACATGAAAGACACATAGGGAGGAGAGCAAAAAAAATCCCAAGAAATTCTTTAAGTATGTAAACCAGTGATGGCAAACCTTGGCACCCCAGATGTTTTGGAACTACATTTTCCATGATGCTAAACTACACTGCAGAGTGCCTGAGCATGATAGGAAATGTAGTTCCAAAACATCTGGGGTGCCAAGGTTCGCCATCACTGATGTAAACAGTAAAAAAGGGAGGACAGACCATATTCGCCCCATAAAGAATGAGGAAGGACATCTGGTTACAAAGGATGGGGAGGTGGTGAAGGTATTGAATTTATTCTTCTCCTCAGTCTTCACAAGGGAAGCGGGGGTCTTCAGTAATCAAAACTGCCGTGTTTATTCTCATGACACATCACAGGAAGCACCTCCATGGTTAACAGGGGACAGAATTAAAATTAGACTTGGGAAACTTAACATTAATAAATCACCGGGACCAGATGGCTTGCACCTGAGGTTACTTTGGGAACTCAGTCAAGTAGTTGCCAGACCATTGCTCCTAATTTTTACTGACAGTCTACTGACTGGAATGGTACCAGCTGATTGGAGAAAAGCCAATGTAACACCGATATTTAAAAAGGGCCCAAAATACATCCCTGGGAATTACAGACCAGTTATCCTAACATCAATAGTATGTAAACTCTTGGAGGGGATGATAAGGGGCTATATACAAGATTTTAGTAATGAGAACGGCATCATTAGCAGTAACCAGCATGGATTCATGAAGAATCGTTCTTGCCAAACCAATCTATTAACCTTCTATGATGAGGTGAGTTGCCATCTAGATAAAGGAAGGCCCGTAGACGTGGTGTATCTGGATTTTGCAAAAGCATTTGACACAGTTCCCCATAAACGTTTACTGTACAAAATAAGGTCCGTTGGCATGGACCATAGGGTGTGTACATGGATTGAAAACTGGCTACAAGGACGAGTTTAGAGGGTGGTGATAAATGGGGAGTACTCGGAATTGTCAGGGGTGGTAGTGGGGTCCCCCAGGATTCTGTGCTGGGACTAATCCTGTTTATTTTCTCATAAACAACCTGGAGGATGGGGTAAACAGTTCAATCTCTGTATTTGCGGACGATACTAAGCTAAGCAGGGCAATAACTACTAAGATAGATACTAAGCTAAGCAGGATGTGGAAACCTTGCAAAAAGATCTGAACAAATTAATGGGGTAAAATAATGCATTTGGGTGGCAAAAATATGAATGCAATCTATACACTGGGGGAAGAACCTCTGGGGGAATCTAGGATGGAAAAGGACCTGGGGGTCCTAGTAGATGATAGGCTCAGCAATAGCATGCAATGCCAAGCTGCTGCTAACAAAGCAAACAGAATATTGGCATGCATTAAAAAGGGGATTAATTCCAGAGAAAAAACAATAATTCTCCCGCTCTACAAGACTCTGGTCTGGCCGCACCTAGAGTATGCTGTCCAGTTCTGGACACCAGTCCTCAGGAAGGATGTACTGGAAATGGAGCGAGTACAAAGAAGGGCAACAAAGCTAATAAAGGGTCTCGAGGATATTAGTTATGAGAAAAGGTTGCGAGCACTGAACTTATTCTCTCTGGAGAAGAGACGCTTGAGAGGGGATATGATTTCAATATACAAGTACCATACTAGTGTCCTCACAATAAGGATAAGAAATTTTCGCAGAAGGGAGTTTAACAAGACTCGTGGCCACTCATTAAAATTAGAAGAAAAGAAGTTTAACCTTAAACTATGTAGAGGGTTCTTTACTGTAACAGGGGCAAGGATGTGGAATTCCCTTCCACAGGCGGTGGTCTCAGCGGGGGGCATTGATAGTTTCAAGAAACTATTAGATAAGCACCTTAACGACCGCAACATACAGGGATATACAATGTAATACTGACTTATAATCATACACATGGGTTGGACTTGGTGGACTTGTGTCTTTTTTCAACCTCACCTACTATGTAACTATGTAAGTTCTTCAAGACCCCCAAATTAGATGCAGCCCTGTCACAGGTCTCTAAGAAATCTGATTTGTCTTTTGAGGACTCATGTAACATTAAAGACCAAATGGACAGAAGGGCTGAAACGCTACTGCGAAGAGCGTGGAATGCCAATGCAGCAGCCATGGCTCCTGCCTTGGCATCAGCCTGCGTAGCAAGGAATGTGGATGCTTGGCTGGGCAGGCTCTCCGGCCATGTTACTAGAGGGAATAATTCCAAAGAAGTCACAGACTCTAGAGATAATAAGCAAGGCTGTGGCATACTTAGCAGATGCGGCAGTGGAAACTGTCAGGACCACGGCTAAGTCAGCTGTTAACTAAGTCAGCTGTTAACTAAGTCACAGTTATCTCCCTAAGGAGGGCCGTGTGGGTTAAATCGTGGGAAGAGGACCATATGTCCAGGTCATGGCTTTGTGGGTTGCCGTGAAATGGACATAGGGGTCACATGATCCCTTAGAAAATATAGCAAATGAAAAAGGTATTCACAATTTGATTTGTGCTTTATTGTATGCAACATGATGGGGGGCAGTGGGGGCTGCAGCATTTAGGTATAGTGCCTACTTTAAAGCCTAGTATGCACTAGTTTTTTTTTTTTTTTTTTTTTTAGTTTTTTTTTTGTTCAACCCAGTGAGTTGAATGAAAAAGAAACTGACAGCTCAGGAGGAGCCGCTGTACTAACTATCTGACGTTAGTATAGCGATCTCCCCTGCTGTTCTATTGTGTTCTGACAGGGGGATGCCCCCCCCCCGCCAGGACACTCTAGTAAGCACTCTCAGCCATTGTCTGAGAGCGCTGATCGGGAGCCGATTGGCAGACCTTTTTTAGTCATGCCCCTTTGGCAAAAGCCAGCCAAACGGCTGGCTTCTGACGGAACACCTCCAGTACACACGGGCCGAATGTTGGCCGGTTTCGGACATTCGGGCCCGTGTGTACTAGGCTTAAGACTTGTATGTAGGAACACATGTCTTTTTATTTTTGGGGGTTGTTGGAAGGCAACATGGTTTAATATCTTATATTTCTGGAGTTTTGCTGCCTGATTGATACAGCCATGTTGGAAATTGTCATCTTGGAATGCCAGTACAGTTTACCCAGCAGGGTGTTCGAAACAAGGAGTCATAAATGGGAATTCATATCTTAACAGGATGTTCTCACCTAGGCCTCCTGATGTGATGTATTGGGGTAGAGGAGCATCAGATAAGACCTCCTGAGGAGGTGCAAATTAAAATGACTGATTTCCTGAGTTGCAATGGCGGTCGTTGCAACTTTTTATCTCGCACTGTATTTGCGCAGCAATTTTTCGAACACGTTTTGCTTTCAAAAAAAACAAAACAGTAAAGTTAGCCCAATGTTTTTACATAATGTGAATAATGAAGTTATGCCGAGTAAATAGATACCTAACATGTCACCCTTCAAAATTGCATACGCTCGTGGAATGGCGCCAAACTTCGCTACTTAAAAATCCCCATAGGAGACGCTTTAAAAAATTTTACTGGTTACATGTTGTGAGTTACAGAGGAGGTCTAGGGCCAAAATTATTGCTCTCGCTCTACCGATCGCAGCGATACCTCACATGTGTGGTTTGAACACCATTTTCATATGTGGGCGCAACTTATGTATGCGTTCGCTTCTGACTGCGAGCACACGGGGACACGGGGAATTTTTTTTTTTATCTTTTTTTTTTATTGTTCATTTTACTTTATTTATTTTAGTTTAAGGCTTTTTTACCAAAAAATTAATTTTTTGATCACTTTTATTTCTATTACAAGGAATGTAAACATCCCCTGTAATAGGAATATGGCATGACAGGTCCTCTTTACAGTGAGATATGGGGTCAATAAGACCCCACATCTCACCTCTAGGCTGGGAAGCCTGAAATAAAAAAAAAAAAAATGATCCTGGCTTCGATCGTAGCGGTGAGTCGGTAGAAGCACCTGAGGGCGGCGAGGGGGGGGGGGCGTCCCCTCTCGCCTTCCGTAAGAATGATCAAGCAGTGGAACAGCCGCTATGATCATTCTTATGGTGTAGGGAATCGCCGGCTGAAAAAGATGATATCTGAATGATGCCTGTAGCTGCACCCATCATTCAGATATCCCCGCACAAAGTCAAGGACGTTGTATGACGACATACCAAAAATGACCCCCCAAAATAGATTCTCCTGCTCCTCCTGAGTACGGCGATACCATGTGTGAGACTTCCACAGCCTGGCCACATACAGAGGCTGGCTGAGCATGGCAAAGAATGGCGGAGTATGGCGGGGCATGGCGGAGTATGGTGGAACATGGCGGAGTATGGCGGGGCATGGCGGAGTATGGCGGAGTATGGCGGGGCATGGCGGAGTATGGCGGGGTATGTTGTGAGTTACAGAGGAGGTCTAGGGCCAAAATTATTGCTCTCGCTCTACCGATCGCAGCGATACCTCACATGTGTGGTTTGAACACCATTTTCATATGTGGGCGCAACTTATGTATGCGTTCGCTTCTGACTGCGAGCACACGGGGACACGGGGAATTTTTTTTTTTATCTTTTTTTTTTATTGTTCATTTTACTTTATTTATTTTAGTTTAAGGCTTTTTTACCAAAAAATAAATTTTTTGATCACTTTTATTTCTATTACAAGGAATGTAAACATCCCCTGTAATAGGAATATGGCATGACAGGTCCTCTTTACAGTGAGATATGGGGTCAATAAGACCCCACATCTCACCTCTAGGCTGGGAAGCCTGAAATAAAAAAAAAAAAAATGATCCTGGCTTCGATCGTAGCGGTGAGTCGGTAGAAGCACCTGAGGGCGGCGAGGGGGGGGCGTCCCCTCTCGCCTTCCGTAAGAATGATCAAGCAGTGGAACAGCCGCTATGATCATTCTTATGGTGTAGGGAATCGCCGGCTGAAAAAGATGATATCTGAATGATGCCTGTAGCTGCACCCATCATTCAGATATCCCCGCACAAAGTCAAGGACGTCGTATGACGACATACCAAAAATGACCCCCCAAAATAGATTCCCCTGCTCCTCCTGAGTACGGCGATACCATGTGTGAGACTTCCACAGCCTGGCCACATACAGAGGCCGAGTACAGCCGAGCATGGCCGAGTATGGCTGAGCATGGCAAAGTATGGCGGAGTATGGCGGGGCATGGCGGAGTATGGCGGAGCATGGCGGGGCATGGCGGAGTATGGCGGGGCATGGCGGAGTATGGCGGGGTATGGTGGAGTATGGCGGGGCATGGCGAGGCATGGCGGAGTATGGCGGGGCATGGTGGGGTATGGTGGAGTATGGCGGGGCATGGCGGGGCATGGCGGAGTATGGCGGGGCATGGCGGAGTATGGCGGGGTATGGCGGAGTATGGCACAGGGTTGCACAGGATCATTGCAGAGTATTGCACAGGGTTGCACAGGATCATTGCAGAGTATTGCACAGGGTTGCAGAGTATTGCACAGGGTTGCAGAGTATTTCACAGGGTTGCAGAGTATTGCACAGGGTTGCAGAGTATTGCACAGGGTTGCAGAGTATTTCACAGGGTTGCAGAGTATTTCACAGGGTTGCAGAGTATTGCACAGGGTTGCAGAGTATTGCACAGGGTTGCAGAGTATTGCACAGGGTTGCAGAGTATTGCACAGGGTTACAGAGTATTTCACAGGGTTGCACAGGGTCATTGCAGAGCATAGGGGGGGGGGGATGGCTGAGCATGGAGGGATGGATGGATGTGACTGTACATGTCACTGAGCTGCGCTGTGGGCACTACACATCCAGCACACAGCGCGGCTCACATCCGATCTCTCCCCCTCTGTACAGATCGGTACAGAGAGGGGAGGGAGGAACCGGCGTCATCACATGACGCCGGTTTGTTTACATGTGATCGCTCCGTCATTTGACGGAGCGATCACATGGTAAACGGCTGCGATCAGCGGCCGTTTACCGTGATCCGTGATGCGCCGGGTCCTCTGGACCCGGCGGTCACGGATGTTCCCGTGTGCGCGCCCCAGGGGGCGCGCGGGAGCAGTTTTCTGGAATCACGTCATATGACGTGATCCCAGAGTTATCCAGCCGCCCTGCAGCCGTCATTTGGCTATAGGGCGGTTGGCAAGTGGTTAAAGTGTTACGGTTAGGTAAATCAAAATCAAGCTCTTTGGCATGAACTCAACTCACCGTGTTTGGAGGAGGAGGAATGCTGCCTTTGACTTCAAGAACACCATTCCCACTATCAAACATGGAGGTGGAAACATTATGTTTTGGGGGTGTTTTTCTGCTAAATGGACAGGACAACTTCACCACATCAAAGGGACGATGGACAGGGCCATGTACCGTCATTGAAAATGGGTCATGAATGGGTATTCCAGCATGACAATGACCAAAAACACATGACCAAGGCAACAAAGGAGTGGCTCAAGAAGAAGCACATTAAGGTCCTAGAGTGACCTAGCCAGTCTCCAGACCTTATTCCCATACAAAATATGTTAAGGGAGCTGAAGGTTCGAGTTACCAAACGTCAGCCTCGAAACCCTAATGTCTTGGAGAGGATCTGCAAAGAGAAGTGGGAAATATGTTTTTCTGGATTTTTTGTTGTTGTCTTTCACTTTTAAAATTAACCTACCATTAAAATTAGACTGATCATTCCTTTGTTAGTGGGCAAATGCACAAAATCAGCAGGAGATCAAATACTTTTCTACTTTCTTGTTAAATAAATGAGATCCTTGCTTATTTAAGCAGTGTGTTTATTTTTATAGCTAACATTGTTATTGTATCATCACCATTAACTTTATCAGAGAATTAATCGAATAGCTAACTATAGGAATAGACAAGATAATAAACACACTAAGATAGTTAAACTATCCGGTCCCATTACTGTGAATGTGAATGTGGGTGTGGAGTGGATATGTTGATTGCCCTGAAAGGGGTGGAGCAGAATATTTAAGCTCAGTTACTGTGCCGTGCAGCCATCCCCTGTGATCAGGTTGGAGGTAACGAAACATGTTAGGGGCGTGGCTACATGGCAACTGAATCTTGACGCTGAGAGTGTTATCTGCGAGTGCGAGCGTGGAGGGGTTGGAGACGCAGGCACCCGGCATGTAACTAACATATACCAAGAGCGATTTGTTTTTATCTGTGATGTAAGCGCATTACTTTTTCACTAAAACTGTTACCCAAGAGATTTTTACACTATTGGAGGCTTTGCGTTGATTTTATCTCTACATGTGGAGAGCTGACAGTGATTTAATCACACATGCGATTGAAATCTACAATCTGAGAGCTGTCCTCCATTTGAATCTGAGGAGATCAGAGTGGAGATTGGGTTGATTACCCGCATAAAGCTTAAAGTGATTTAATCACACATGCGATTGAAATCTACTAACTGGTGAGCCTCATTCTATAAGGGTGTGGATTGGCACTTGTGCACTTTGGTGAAGGATCTACGGTGTTCAAAATTTTCCACTTTATGAAGAGATGCACTATTTTCACAATTGATTCTTTTTTGGAATTTGAATTTATTTATGATGGACAACTATTTTTGATATTATTTTGGACACTTTTGAATATTTTTTATTGTTCTTTTGCGCTACTGTGATTGTGTAGATTGACACTACATTGTTTTTCACCCTTTATTTTATTATTTGCATTTTAAGTAGCAGCACGTATATTTATATTTACATTGTATACTTATATTTAGTTCAATAGCGCAGTGCTTATATGAGAACACATTTATAATAAACAGGGGAAACCCAAAACCAGCCCATATTTATTTCACAGGTTTACTGATACTTAAAGTGTTAAGAATAATTATGGTTTAGTGGATCTCCATGGATTTATGTCTTAATTCCTTACCCTTAAAACATGCTATCGTTGATGACTTCTTGTTTACTGTTTATGTCATCAGAGCCATTTTGCACTCTTTTGTTATTACATTACAATGTTTAACTGTAATTCCAAAAAGTGAATAAACAGATTGAAACAGAATAATTATGGTATACCATGTAACAAATTTAGTAAACTAGCATGCCTTAATTTTTTTGATAACTTGCAGTGGATTTTCAGTAGGCCGTTTTCCATGCATCAAATTAGACCCCTCTGTCCATAAAAGTAATTAATCTGAAAAGGATAAACTTTGTTTATTTATTTATAAGTTACGACCATTAGATCTATGTGATACTAAAAAAACAAAAAACAATGACGTTGGGTGTCATTTTGGGCGTTGGAGAGGTGGATAGTAGATCTACTGCTTTATTTTTTTACTTGGGCAGGTCCACTAAATTTAAAAAAAAATACCGGACCTGAGCTTTTAATCAATTTAAAAATTTAGCGAAGGTGTGAAAAAAGGCAGGCAAGATATTGCGGCTTCTGACCTCCCTCAATGAATGTGTTTTGAAACTAGAAATTCTGATGTGTTGCTAAAATACATCAAACTTATTCATTACAGTGAAATTTGTGGGTAATAAAGCAGAAAGCAACTGATGCTCAATCTGTCTTTCTCTTCTACAATTCATAACCATGATGCATCGCAGGGTCATCATGAATACGGAACACTCCACATAGAAAATGGGCTAAAGAGTTATTCCTCCTGTTTTAATAAGGTCTAGAAGTTGAACCTGTGTTTCCATAGAGATAAGCAATGTCAATGAGGTGGAAGGCAGCTCCCATGAACATTTCATTTACAGCACCAAACTCTTACTTTGATTCAAGCATGGTGACTCATCCATGACTGTAACCGTTTAAATTGGTTTCCGTCATCTGGGTTTAGACAGTGTAAGGAAATTCTTGCATTGACTGCTATATAGAAATGTGAATCCAGCACTCACATAGTATGTCTGTCAGCAGGTTGTACAAGCATTTTATTTTTACCTTTCAGCATGAATTATCCAACATGGAGAAACATGGATTTTGCTACATTCACATGAATGATTCTAGCTAGACATGATTTCAAGGTTCTTATCCTTCCTTACCCAATCCAAAGCGAAAAAAAATATCCTTTGTGATACTCAGTCCAACTGTTACCTAGTGATGAAGATCTGATTTCTTCCTTTTGGTGTACCTTAAAGCATTTCTAAACCCAAAAACAAAAAAGTTAATATATAGTAGCTTACCAATCCTTAGATGGTTGCCTTTAGTTTTCTGTTTTTAGTTTTATTTTTACCAGGTGATCTGGTCAGTAGCTTACTGCTTCTCTTCCAGATTCTCCTCTATTTATAGAGGAGCAACATAAAAACCCTTGGACAGCATTGTTGTCTAGAGAGGGTAGTGTTAGATCTACGGGTAGATTTAGATGGACTTTACATAAGCGACTAACAAATTATAGCCTGACTCCAGCTAGCTTTTTAAGGCCTCTTGCACATGACAAGTAAAAATGGAAAATTGTATGCATTAGTACAGAAATGTATGCACATACATGCGTGTAATTTGCAACACTGGCAATTAGAAGAGGATGAAGAAGAATTTTATGCATATGCACACTGCGTGAAAGTACTTAAATTACAGGATTTTCTAAAATCACAAGCCAGTTGTATCGGAGATTGATGCAAAGCACGTTGCCTGAATTCACTACAGTGCACAAATGTAAAACTCTACAAAGTGTTGTCTACACTATCCCTCTGCAATATCATAGAGATACAGCACTATTCAAACTAGCCAAGCCATGACATCAGAATTAGCTGTTATTTGTAGGGTGGCGTATTTTTCTATACATTCATTGGATCATGAGCCTCAGCACGAACCTAGGCTGCCATTGCTGATCTGTCCTTTTTTGAGAAACCTAGTTGCTTGGATGTCATGCTGCACATCCTCTCCTGGTAGTTTGATTCACAATATAGATCGAGTGTGAAAATAAGACCTTTGAAACTTTCCTGATCTGCATCCTTGTTTTTCTTCAGTGACTCAAAGAATTTAAAATACTAAAATATTAAAGCCACTTGGGTACCCAAAAAATCAGCTTGCATTTTTAGAAGGAGGTTAGCAATGGCAGCTTTAGAAGATCATCATTGCTCTGTGAAGGAATGTGATGTAGATAATAATAATAATCTGAAAATGTCTATTTTCTTATGTGTATACATATTTTTCTCCTTACTCATTATATAAGTATACAGATTAGCTCTGTTCCTATATTTTTTCTAAAAATGGCGGGTACCCCCTACATCCCACACATCAGAAGAACGCGGAACTGAAGATAAAATCAAGGACAGCCAAACCTCGTTATGAAGATTCTCCATCTTCTTTTCTATCTTAACCAATGAGATGTACCTATTAGACTAACATAGCAATGACGTATTTTTGTGTATAAAACATTAGCACCGCCTTGAATAAATTAGAAGTGTAAAAAGTAACGGTGCTGAGCGTGTCTCAGAGTGTTTACTTTTATATGCATGCATAGCCACACTTTCTAATTAGAAACAGCAGCAGATAACCTTGGGCTCGATTGGAGCTCTTAATCATTTCCTTAACAGCTCTATCCAAACCAAAAAAGAAAATTTTTGATCTAATACAGCCATGAGTCTTTTTGGGAAAGATGCAACAAGTTTTTCACACCTGGATTTGGGGATCCTCTGCCATTCCTCCTTGCAGATCCTCTCCAGTTCTGTCAGGTTGGATGGTAAACGTTGGTGGACAGCCATTTTTAGGTCTCTCCAGAGATGCTCAATTGGGTTTAAGTCAGGGCTCTGGCTGGGCCATTCAAGAACAGTTACGGAGTTGTTGTGAAGCCACTCCTTCGTTATTTTAGCTGTGTGCATAGGGTCATTGTCTTGTTGGAAAGTAAACCTTTGGCCCAGTCTGAGGTCCTGAGCACTCTGGAGAAGGTTTTCGTCCAGGATATCCCTGTACTTGGCCGCATTCATCTTTCCCTCGATTGCAACCAGTCCTCCTGTCCCTTCAGCTGAAAAACACCCCCACAGCATGATGCTGCCACCACCCCTTGCTTTACTGTTGGGACTGTATTGGACAGGTGATGAACAGTGCCTGGTTTTCTCCACACATACCACTAAGAATTAAGGCCAGCAAGTTCTATCTTGGTCTCATCAGACCAGAGAATCTTATTTCTCACCATCTTGGAGTCCTTCAGGTGTTTTTTTAGCAAACTCCATGCAGGCTTTCATGTGTCTTGCACTGAGGAGAGGCTTCCGTCGGGCCACTCTGCCATAAAGCCCCGACTGGTGGAGGGCTGCAGTGATGGTTGACTTTCTACAACTTTCTCTCATCTCCCGACTGCATCTCTGGAGCTCAGCCACAGTGATCTTTGGGTTCTTCTTTACCTCTCTCACCAAGGCTCTTCTGCCCCGATAGCTCAGTTTGGCCGGACGGCCAGCTCTAGGAATTGTTCTGGTTGTCCCAAAATTTTTTTGTAACCTTGGCCAGGTCTGTGCCTTGCCACAATTCTGTCTCTGAGCTCTTCAGGCAGTTCCTTTGACCTCATGATTCTCATTTACTCTGACATGCACTGTGAGCTGTAAGGTCTTATATAGACAGGTGTGTGGCTTTCCTAATCAAGTCCAATCAGTATAATCAAACACAGCTGGACTCAAATGAAGGAGTAGAACCATCTCAAGGATGATTAGAAGAAATGGACAGCACCTGAGTTAAATATATGAGCGTCACAGCAAAGGGTCTGAATACTTAGGACCATGTGATATTTCAGTTTTTCTTTTTTAATAAATCTGCAAAAATGTCAACAATTCTGTGTTTTTCTGTCAATATGGGGTGCTGTGTGTACATTAATGAGGAAAAAAATTAACTTAAATGATTTTAGCAAATGGCTGCAATATAACAAAATGTGAAAGGTTTAAGGGGGTCTGAATACTTTCCATCCCCACTGTAATGTCAGGTATGGTTTTTTTTAAACCTTATTTGTGTAAGCAGTAATAGTAAACCTGATTTAAGGTTAATATATGCAGTTTGTATACACACTAATGTAATCAGAATAAATAGAAAGGTTAATGGCATTGGCATTGTTGCACCTAATGGAATTTACTCTGTTGTTGCTTATGGATATGCTATGATCACAATCCTAGCAATAAGCATGACTGATAAATGACAGGATTCTGAATGTTTTTCCAAAACCAAGATTACCAAAACTATAGAACCAAATACAACACTGTTATTATTTTATGATTGTAAATCTGCTACCTGTGATCCTTACATCTGTTTCTTTTTTACTCCCCAGTGATGTGGAACCTTTAAAGCTGACCATGAAGGAAACATTACTAGTACAACCCCCCACCCCCCCTCGTTGCTAACTAGTGATAACTCACTGAGGCCCCATTCACACCTGAGTGTTTTGTAGCTTGAAGCCTAAAGCTCCAAAATGCTGGAGGGGGAAAAAATCAATTATTCTCTATGGTTCACATCTCCACTCCAAAACGCCTGAAGCTTAAACAAGTTATGGAGCTTTTTTTGTCACTCGAATAGGGCAGATTTGGGTGTTTTTGGCACGTTTGTAGTGCCATAGAAATTAATGGAAACGCGCATCTTTGTGCGTTTTCACACATTTTATTGTGCGTTTTTACGCGATTTTCTGCTCAAATGAAAAATGTAAAAAATAAAATAGTAATAATATATTAATAAATAAATGTAAAATACGCAAATAACTTAAAAACATCATGAGTAAAATAAATTAATAATACATTAATAAATAATAATTAACCTCTAACCTTAAAAAATATTAAATACATTATTATTATTAATAATTATTATTATAATTAATAATAATAAAATAACAACACCCAGACTCGAACAAAAAAGATACAAGGGTGTTTAGTTACTTATTATTATTTTTAAGGGGTAAGGGTTAAAGTTAAGGGTTAATTTTTTTTTTATTTTTTTTTTTAGTATTATTTTATTGAATGTATTTTTTATTTATGATTTTTATGTTTTATTTATTTTACATTTATTTATTATATTAATAATAATAATTAAATAAAAAAAAATAACCCTAACCCCAACTACTAATCATAACCCTAACCTAAACTGAACTCGAACCCCTTACCCTAACGAAAAAACATTATAATAAATTAATAATAATAAAAGAAGAAATAAAAGCTAATAGAAAATCTAAAAACGCTGAAATACCTAGCAACAAGTGATGCAACAGTAATAGTTTTCTCTATTGGCTATTAAAACGCCAAAGCCCAAAATCGCTGCATGTAAACGTGCTAAAACACGCAAAAAATGCTGGGAAAGCACTCAAAGACACTACACTCAGGTGTGAATGCAGCCTTAGATGTTAAAAAAAAAAATCCAAGTTACATACCTTGGATCCCAAATTTTGCATGTTTTAGTAGGGTCTGGGCACTCAGACTCACTGAAGCCTTGTAGATCAGGAAAGAAATCTCATGAAATCTGGGATCTTCAGCCTTCCAACAGATACTACAATGAGGCTGAGTGGCCTCATGGGCGCCTACAGGAGCAGGCCAGTAGTCGGAATCCAAGGTAGAAAACATTTCGACATTTTTTGCCAGAGTTTTTTTTTTTTTTTTAAATCCTAGCAATATTCAGGAAATGTTACTTGCACCTAGCAATTTAGCATGGTGGTGTGAGGGTGGGCTAGCAGGTAAGCACTAGTTAATTTTTCCCTGCAAGCACTGCCTTAATAGCTTAGATACTTAATTAAAAGCACATTTAAACAGATGCTGTAAAAATAGCACGAGAGGCATGTTATTGTAGGGTTCTAAAAATGTTATATTTTTATCCTGTGTTGATGTTGGTTCTGTCAAACAATGTCCAGATTCTGTGTAGAAAATTTGCTTGGGCATGGTGGAGTATTTATACAATTGTAAATCCTAGCCAATACTTTGTTCTGCAAATGATAGCCTTAGCTAAGGTGATGTATTCATTTCCCTAGAATAACAGTGTTAGGACATATTCTGTCATCAATGTTGCTATGGCATTTAATGCCGCCTGATTAGTTATTACCAAAAACTGTGCTAAGTAAGATAAAAAAATATATATATATTGACCAGGAGAGAAAAAAAAAATTAATTGTTCAGTAAACCTGTTGCAAATCTCAGCAATTCAAATCCAGCATACAGTGAGAGAGAGAGCACAAGCCACTGTGAGAGTTAACATTCAAAGCGTGCAATGAATGAAACTGTTTTGGGAAGCGGCATGGTTGAGGATGGCCATACATGATTCAAATCTTGGGCAGTTCAGCAGGAACTGGCCGAGATTCGCACCATTAATGGGCAGGCTGAATGTACCAAGTTGATTGATCGATCAACATGGGTACAACCAGCCTGCCAGATTCTCTTGCAATTATTGCTAGCAGCTGCTATAGCCACTAGGGTTAATCACTGTCTCCTCCCGGGGGGGTCGGCTTCCCCCCTCAGAAGAAGACAAATGCTGATTCCCCTGTCAACACTTTGTGGTTGCGGGAAAGACATTTGCACTGTCTTAGTTCCATTTTAACTTTTCCTGCTATATTGAACTTTGACTCACCACATAGGCATGGTCTGTAATGGTGTAGATGACCTGTTTGACCTTTAGTAGCACTTAGGAGGTAAGATGGGATGGATTTTACTTGACTTTTACAGGAAGTGTGAAGATTTTCATATCATTTTTTTCTACCTATATCTTGATCTACTGATTTGTTTTAAAGTGTTTTTTAACTAGAGATAACATGTGCTTATGTAATGTATTCCTTCATACACGCAGCTGTAATTGACCAGATTTACTTCATGAACATATATTTTTACAAAACAGGAACATCTTTTGGCATATTAAGGACCTAGACATCATATGGAAGATACGGAAGAGTTACCAACCCAACAACTCCAGTCATTTTCATATAACTTGTCGCTTTGGTAAAGTACAATAGCATAAACAGCAAATGTTGTCAATCAAGTGGTTTTCCTATTGTCTAGATCAGTGTTTCTCAACCTTTTTTTTTTAAGTCAAGGCACCCTTTAAATTCATGCACAACCTCGAGGCACCCCACGCAGCAACATCCACACACATAGGACACCCGACATTAAAGGTGATTTATTCTAAGCAAATACAGCTTTGCACGCTGGTACTGACTAGTCCAGCGTTTCTCCTCCCGCTCAGTTTCTACTCCTCACTCAGCTAATGCGATCCCAGTGCTGATGGAGAGGGGCAGGGGAGAAGCAAACTAAGATGCTGTGCAGGATCCGATGACCTCCTTACCAGCTAAATACATCATTGGTTGTTGAGACGCAGGTGGCTAGAAGGTTGTAATGGTGCACAATGAAAACCTGTGGCTTGTGTAACTAAAACAGACTCCATTCACCCACTGACTGAATTTTTGGGCAATTTTGACATTTTGCCAAGGCACCCCTGAAGAAACCCGAAGGCATCTTGGTTGAAAAGGGCTTGTCTAGATCAGGAAATGAGTGCAACTTTCCATCAAGTCCCTGGTGCCCAACCTGCAGTCTGGAGTTGTTTATTACCCTTTGGCACTTATTGTGCAGCCCCCTAGGGCCCCAACAGACAGTATTCTGAGTTTCCATTACCTAAGTGCTTACAGTGATAGGAAACTAGACTGGTTTCTAGTGGTTAAAAGCTTTAGTTTATTTCTTTCACACTATTTAACTGTGTTGTCCATCGATTTCCTTTATTTTTTTACCTCTGATCATTTATAACGCAGAGAGAAAAATATTCAAATGTGGCGCAAGTAATTATTAAGGAAGCTAATTTGTAAAGGCACTGTAGCAGTGACCTTTAGCAGTCTTGTGTAACGTGTCTCTTGACTACTGTATGATCATCTCCTCAAGCATTTCTTTCGTTTCCAACAAGTCCTATAGCATAGCAGTGTGCACAGGGCGTTCCGGGTGTGCCTGAGCACACCCTAATCACCTAGTGTGCATTAGCATTATGACTCTGTAGCAGCGGGGAAGATCTCCCTCTTACCGGCTCTGCCATAAGAGAAGTGTTTACGCACTCCTCTATCACTGTGCCAGCAGGGAGATCAATGTGCCAGGGCCATATATTGACACACACGCATGTGTGTTTAAGCTTTGGGGTGCATACTCTAATGCAATAAGTTGCGCACACCTATGTTTGTGTGCAGTCTGACCATTTCCAGTTGCATGTCTGCAGGCTCTGATAGCTTCTTTAGCATTACATCCACTAAATATTAAATGCACCCCTTTGGAAATGTCAAAGCCTGCACATGAGACCCCCTCTATCGAGTAAGTTGACTAGCACTGCTCCAATAAATTAAGAAATTGTATTAAAACAGTAGTTGCTGCTATTCATTTAGACCACAAACATACTGTCTGCAATGGATCAATTTACCTGTGCTCAGGACCACATTAGAAATCATTGACACGAATGAGTAATTAAAAAATATACTGCATTTAGTGACAGAGCTTCACTAGAAGGAAATATATTAGCTCTTTTCCTTTTTGTCACAAGATATAAAGTCAGCAACTCTGAAGATTAACAGGGTGTCACATGCATACTCTGTAAAGAAAAGGTATGTGGACCTATTTAAAGAAGAGTATAGTTTCCTTTTAACTTGTGTAAAATCAAATTCTTATTATTGCCTGCCATTAGCTTACAAAGTTTGTTGTACAATCATGCATTGAAATACATTCGGTATCCCATGGTCTTTGCTTCTATTCATCACCTCCTTTTATATTGTACCCCACAGTGCAGATCTATAGAAGTGTTAGCAACATGAATCCTTTATTGTAGGTCAAAACCCATTAGAAAAGGTATATTATTTCTATCATTCTCTTCCACTAGATCATTATATCCACCTTCCCTATAATTCCACCATGATTTTGACAAAAAAAAAAAAGAATTGCTCAGTATAATGAATCTGACCTCTTCTGCCAAACTCCAGTCTCAAAAGCCATGCAGTTAACTTCATTTATGGTTGGAGGTCAAAGAAACCTATTGAACTACTAAACTGTATTTGTTTTGTGTACAATAGGCAACTTTTATTTCCAGAAAAGTTCTGTCATACAGTGCCTGTGTAGAAAACTACATTCTATTTGATAAAAATTTAAAGTGATATTAAAGGCAGTTTTTTTTTTAAAATAACAAACAAGTCATACTTACCTGCACTGTGCAATAGTTTTGCACAGAGTAGCCCTGATCCTCCTCTTTTCAGGTCCCCCGCTGGCACTCGTGGCCCCTCCCTACTGCTTGTTATGGGGGCAACAAGTAGGCTCGCTTCCGAGCCACCACTCTTTGTGTCACACACGGAATGTGGCTCAGTCCCGCTCTCTCCTCATCGGCTCACTGGCTGTTATAGACAGTAGTGGGAGCCAATGGCTCCCGCTGCTGTCTTAGCCAATGAGGAGGAAGAGTCCTAGTAGAGCTGCTGCTCTAATGCCCATCGCTGGATCGAAATGGGGCTCTGGTGAGTATTTGGGGGCTGCTGCACAAAGAAGGTTTTAGAATGCATGAAAGTAAAAAACCTTGAGCCTCTACAACCACTTTAAAGTGCTTTTCAATTTTGCAGCCAATTTGGCATAACACCTACTTTATGTATATCCTTCTTCATATAGCATAGCTTAAAAAGAAAACTGCAGCCTCCATTTTTTTGATGCTCTATTCTTGACCCCCCCCCCCCCCCCAAGGAAAACTGTAGATAATTCACTTTCTTTATGAGGGGGCTGGGTAGCTGTATTTGCTATAGTTAAGATTGTTTGTACTAAGCAGACAAGTCTTCATTATCAGATTTATTAGTCTTTGTGTGTGTGTGAGAGAGCTTCTCTCTTAGGCCTCATTCACACTGGAAGTTAAAAGCTGCTGAAAGAGGCATCTGTTTTTTTTTTTTTCTGGCTCAAAATGCCCATGCATGTTAGCCTGCTGTATGTGTTTATGTACATATAGGCATATTATTATGGCCAATTAAATGACTTAACGCCCCAGCGCATAAGGCGCCTAAACACGTCTAAACACATTTACACACCTTTACAAGCATCAGGCATGAGGCCTAAAAGGCACCACCACTTTTGTTTGCTTAATTTATGTTACAACCCCCTCAACTAAGTGTTGTTTTCCCTGTGTTTTGGACTTCGCTAATGTGCGGCTATGTGCCCAAGAGAACTGCTCACAGTGAGTATAGTAATGGTAAATTGGCTTCCCCTGATGAAGTCAATTAATGACTGTCTGAGAGCTGACAGTGTTCAGAGTGAAAGGGAGAGGTTGTATTCCAGCAGCAAAAAACAGTTACATTTCCATCCATTGGTTGATGTCATAACTGATCACATGTGCAGCATCATGGCAGTTGAAGATCAAACAGAGGCCAATATGGTGGTTTCCTTAGCTGTAAACAACAGGAGGGTTTTTTCCATTTGAATCTAAGATGAGCTGTTCTTGTTATGCTTTCATGTGAGTAAGTTTAAATTAATATTGCTTGTTTATAAGCAATGCAGAGAGCACTTTTTCCCTTTTTTCTTTCTGAGCTCTTCCATTGGGTTTTCCTTGTGCTGATCTATTTGAGAGTTTAATCCTCCATTAGAGCCCATCTCAGCTCTTTAAAGGGACTCTGTTCATTTGACCTTTTATACCTTTTGACCTTTTATAATATTAAGGTCCAACACTGAAGGTGATAATGTGGCCATATGAGTTGGTGATGGTAGAGTGAACATTATCTCAGCCTTGTTCCCTTCTGTGTGCAGTTGGATGCTCATTTTAAAGAGAAATGGACTAATGGACTTTGGTAGATGCTTTGTTTTACATGCACAATTTCTGATTTATAAATGCATGATTACCGGTATTTTGATTATTCTGCTTTGATCTTATACATAATGGTTTGATTATGGCACAGGCATTTCACAGCACTGTACAATTCATGTATTTATATATTATTTTGAAAAGTTCACAGCACTGTACAATTTATGTATTTATACATTATTTTGAAAAGTTGGTTAACACTTTAGTAACCCTACTGGTCAGATTATTTAAGCTGTGTTGAACGCGAGAGATTTCTTATTCTTTTTTTCATAGGTTTTTACAGTTCAGGGAATATGCTACTCTCTCATGTCTCTTGTTTGCTGGACTGTGGAGGTGAAATAAACAAGTGTGGACCAATTTGTTGGTATCCTTATAGGTCATTAAAACAATGCTTCATTCTTCTTGAAGTGATTCAATAAAAGGTAATTGTCTCATGCATACATGCATGCCTTTGGCACAACATGGAGCAAAGCAAAAAAAAAAAGTGCAAAAGAGATGAATTATTGCTTATTTTACAAACATAATCTAAAATGGCCTGGGTAGATTTGTTGGTACCTGTAGAAAATATTATAAATAATCAGATCATAGTGATCTGATTATTTACTTATTACACTTTACTGATTGGTATCACTATTTGCACCACACTGAATACGGATCAGAGAAAGCAAGAGAGTGAGTTGTCTGAGGAGATCAGAAAGAAAATTATAGATCAACATGTCAAAGGTACAGGTTATAAGACCATCTTCAAGCAGCTTAATGTTCCTTTGATTAGAGTTGCAAATAGTATGAAGAAGTTTAAGGTCCATGGTAGTTTAGCCAAACTCCCTGGGCTTGGTGGCAAGAAAAATATCGACCCCAGTTTGAACAGGATAGTGTGATTGAAAAAGCACCCACAAGGCAACCTAGGCAGGTGTCTAGTACCCAAGGGTTGTTGGGGGTCTGAAACCAGAAATACTGGTTGATATCAGCCAACTTTTTATGTTCAGCAGAGGTGATTAGGTGGCTGCCCAATCCTTTCAAACCCCTGTGATGCTCAGAGAATCTTCAGTTTGCTCAGCCCCTGTGAGAAACATGTGCATCCCATGGTGGCCACTCCCTCCCCCAAGTTAATTCAAATCTATAGCGGATTGAGCAGCCTGAGTATCACCTCTAGTTTGATGTCACAAACCCCCCTTCCCCTTGTTCATATACACCTTTGGGTGTCTCAAGCCCCCCACTCATATCAGTTACAATAGTAAATACATTTTTATCTTAAAATTCTTTAGATTTGTGTTAGGTAGACATACTGTAATTTAGTGACGCAGGGAATCTGGTATTTGTCACCGGTTTCTACGTTTGCCCATAGTTCACTAAGCATATTCCCTTTTCACCAACCATATTAATGTCACTTAATAAAGGATGACTCCACTTTCATATAAAAAAATATTGTAAATAAAAAATAAAAACACCATAGCATACACAGTTGCGACACAAGCCATATTGTAATTTATTGTTATTAAAATTATATTTCACTTTCAATCCACAGTGCTGTAATTTTTCTATAAAACTGAAAGCCATATGTCAACCTGGAGGTATTTCATCCTCATCTGGTGTATGGAATGCCCCCAGAGATGTATTTTCCTGCTTCTGTGATTGGCTTACTGATTTTTCCAGAAGTCTACACTAAGGTACAAGTCAGATTTCAGGCATCTTTTCCAACAAAAAACATCAGTTTTGGTAAAAAGCTCCTAAAGGGTTACTCTCTTCTAAAAGAATACAGACCTTGATACTCTTCATTAGAGACCTGCAAGTGCATCCGTTGGTCAAAAAGGTATTAAGTCAGTGCAAAAAGGGGCAGGACTCTGCAACAAAGTTGCAATCTTTGCAATGTGCAATGTACCCAGAGGGAATTTTTTTGCCAACAAAAGTGGAGTTACTCTTTAACAATGATCATGTGTATTATATGCACATTATGCTTTTGGAACACCATATAGTTTATCAACTTTTTAATTAAATTTTTAAGCAAGGATGGTGTATTAAAAAGGTAGCCACACTGGCCTACCAGGGATGGCAGCATCTCCTCATACAGTGGGGATGGAAAGTATTCAGACCCCCTTAAATTTTTCACTCCTTGTTATATTGCAGCCATTTGCTAAAATCATTTAAGTTCATTTTTTTCCTCAATGTACACACAGCACCCCATATTGACAGAAAAACACAGAATTGACATTTTTGCAGATTTATTAAAAAAGAAAAACTGAAATATCACATGGTCCTAAGTATTCAGACCCTTTGCTCAGTATTTAGTAGAAGCGCCCTTTTAAACTAATACAGCCATGAGTCTTTTTGTGAAAGATGCAACAAATTTTTCACACCTGGATTTGGGGATCCTCTGCCATTCCTCCTTGCAGATCCTCTCCAGTTCTGTCAGGTTGGATGTTAAACGTTGGTGGACAGCCATTTTTAGGTCTCTCCAGAGATGCTCAATTGGGTTTAAGTCAGGGCTCTGGCTGGGCCATTCAAGAACAGTCACGGAGTTGTTGTGAAGCCACTCCATTATTTTAGCTGTGTGCTTAGGGTCATTGTCTTGTTGGAAGGTAAACCTTCAGCCCAGTCTGAGGTCCTGAGCACTCTGGAGAAGGTTTTTGTCCAGGATATCCCTTTACTTGGGTGAATTCATCTTTCCCTCGATTGCAACCAGTCATCCTGTCCCTGCAGCTGAAAAACACCACACAGCATGATGCTGCCACCACCATGCTTTTGAGTTGTGACTCTATTGGACAGGTGATGAGCAGTGTCTGGTTTTCTCCACACATTCCGCTTAGAATTAAGGCCAAAAAGTTCTATCTTGGTCTCATCAGACCAGAGAATCTTATTTCTCACCAGCTTGGATTCCTTCAGGTGTTTTTTTTAGCAAACTCCATGCGGGCTTTCACCTGTCTTGCACTAAGGAAAGGCTTCCGTCGGGCCACTCTGCCATAAGGCTCCGACTGGTGGAGGGCTGCAGTGATGGTTGACTTTCTACAACTTTCTCCCATCTCCCGACTGCATCTCTGGAGCTCAGCCACAGTGATCTTTCTTTCTTTCTCACAGTAGTTCTTCTTTACCTCTCTCACCAAAGCTCTTCTCCCCCGATAGCTCTAGGAAGGGTTCTGGTTGTCCCAAAAGTCTTCCATTTAAGGATTATGGAGGCCACTGTGCTCTTAGGAACCTTAAGTGCAGCAGAAATTTTTTGTAACCTTGGCCAGATCTGTGCCATGCCACAATTCTGTCTCTGAGCTCTTCAGGCAATTCCTTTGACCTCATGATTCTCATTTGCTCTGACATGCACTGTGAGCTGTAAGGTCTTATATAGACAAGTGTGTGGCTTTCCTAATCAAGTCCAATCAGTATAATCAAACACAGCTGGACTCAAATGAAGGTGTAGAACCATCTCAAGGATGATCAGCAGAAATGGACAGCACATGAGTTAAATATATGAGTGTCACAGCAAAGGGTCTGAATACTTAGGACCATGTGATATTTCAGTTTTTCTTTTTTAATAAATCTGCAAAAATGTCAACAATTCTGTGTTTTTCCGTCAATATGGGGTGCTGTGTGTACATTGATGAGGAAAAAAAATGAACTTGAATGAATGATTTTAGCAAATGGCTGCAATATAACAACGAGTGAAAAGTTTAGGGGGGTCTGAATACTTTCCGTCCCTATGTATATAGACACCTTACTGACCAAGTAAGTGGCTACCTCTCCACTGAACAACACTGATGCAGAGGCATTTACACTCGCTGTCAGTGTAAAGGGACACTTATCTATTGGCTAGTGTCCACCAATTAAAGAAATAGGGAAGAAGTATGTCTTTGAACATTGGACTTTGTAATTGCCTTTTTGTACTTTTCCAAGTAAAGCTTTTTGAAACGTTGTCCTTGCCTGGTCTGAAGTTACGGAAAGGGGTGGAATGCAAGTAACCAGCTTTGAGTCTACTGAGTGGATATTAAACACACTAGCTTATGAAGACTTAGTTGTGGAGTTGGAGCGGTGTGAAGATGCAAGTGGTTACCTTGAGTAATGGAAGTTTAACAGCAGCCTGTCAGTATGTCAGTAGCGTGTACCTGTTATAGTTGGTACGCCCTCTAGCAGTGAGGAAGATGTTGTCAGCACTCCTTCTGCCAGCAGACTGTCTCCCATAACTACGGGAGTAATTTCACGCTACAGAGGTTTCCATGCTGTACAGAGGTACTGAAGAGTCAGCTTAGGTGCACCTATTGAGCCCGCGCAGGGTGCACAGCGGGGCCCACTCTGCCACTAGGGAATGGTAATTGAAACTGCTGAACAGGTGGATGTGGACAAGACTCGGCACGTCCCTCCCAATTTCAAGTTAATATGAAGGTGTGCATTGTCACAGGGACCCGGGTGTTAACTTGAGAACAGTTGCAGTGCAAGTGTACATGGTGTACATTCATCTCTAAGAGTGAAGGCCTATTTTTTTTAAATAACAAATATATCATGCTTACCTCCACTATGCAGTTAGTTTTTCACAGTGTGGCCCCAATCATCATCTTCTGGGGTCCCCCGGCGGCTCTCACGGTTCCTCCTTGCATCGGTTAACCCCCTAGGAGAAGCACTCTCCCTGGGGGTTACCTTGGGAGCGTGCTCCCGAGTCCAGCATTTGCATCTATAGACACAGAATGTCGGACTCTGTCCCGCCCCCCGGCGCCCACATCATTGGACTTGATTGACAGCAGCAGGAGCCAATGGCTGCACTGCTATCAATCTATCCAATCAAGAGCCGAGAACCTCGCGCAGAGAGCTAGAGCGCGTCTCTGCCGTGGGATTGAAGGGCTCAGGTGAGTAAAACGGGGGGTGCTAAGGGGGCCTGTCACTGTCAGAAGTTTTTTCACCTTAATGCATAGGATGCATTAAGGGGAAAAAACAAGAGGGTTTACAACCCCTTTAAGATCGACTATTCCTCCATGGCAGTCTCAGACTTGTTCCAGGGCATTGATGAAAACAGCACAAAGCAAAGGCACAAAAAAGCACATGCCCGACTTCCATCTCAGAACACAATAGAACAGCAGGGGAGATCGCTATACTAACATGCAACGTTAGGTCAAGTTGGAGCCGCTGTACTATTAGTTTTTTTTCATTGAGCCCGCTGAGTTGAATGAAATAAAAAAAAATAGTAGTGTGTATGAGGCTTTTGTGTTGTCACTCACTTCAGGACAGAATCACCAGGTGAAAATAAATGACAAAAAGCCTGAAAAAAGAAAACCAATGCAGTCATCCCACATAAGGACTGGTAAGCTGCAATATATTAGATTTTTTAGGGGTTTAACTAAAAAGGTGTTGATTCAGTTCTGTCCCGGGTGAGTCTGCCACAATTACATCCCCTTTGAAAAGTAAAATTTTATCAATATCTCAATGGACACAGGAACAATTTATTAAATTTTTACAAAACTGAGTTTTATAGAACATTTGTTTAGCTCATTACATGAAAGGTTAATAATATAACTTAGATTACAAAATCTTCAGTTTTAATCAAATTAGTTGATGCAAAAATGAATACACAACAAAAACTACTACATCCTTCATGATTTGTAAGGACAGCACAAAGTCTTCTAAGCATGGAATGAACAAGTTGGTGACTTATTGCAACATCTATCTTTTTCTATTCTTCAAGAACGACCTCTTTTAGAGCCTGGATGCTGGATGGAGAATGATGCTCAACTTGTCTCTTCAGAATTCCCCATAGGTGTTCGATTGGGATCAGATCAGGAGACATACTTGGCCACTGAATCACATTCACCCTGTTCCTCTTCAGAAATGCAACAGTGGCCTTAAATGTGTGTTTTGGATTATTGCCATGCTGAAAAAATGCACGATGACCAAGGGTGATGGTAGCATCTTCTCTTTCAATATAGAGCAATACATCTGTGAATTTATGACACCATCAGTAAAATGCAGCTCCCAGACACCAGCAGCACTCATGCAGCCCCACAGAAGGGCACTGCCACCATCTTTCACTGTAGGCACCATGCATTTTTCTTTGTACTCCTCACCCTTGTAACGTTATACAGTTTTGAAGCCATCAGTTCCAAAAACATTTATCCTGGTCTCATTACTCCAGAGTACAGAGTCCCAGCAGTCTTCTTCTTTTTCAGCATGGGCCCTGGCAAATTCTAGGCGGGCTATTTTGTGCATGGGTTTTAGGAGAGGCTTCATTCGTGGACGACTCCCATGAATGCCATTCCTCTGCAGTGTACGCCATATTGTGTCATGGGAAACAAACCCCCCCAGTTTGGCTTTCTACTTCTTTAGGCAACTGCAGTAAACTTGCATGGCAATTTTCTTCAACCCTTCTCATCAGAAGACGCTCCTGTCAAGGTGTTAACTTCCGTGGACGGCCTGGACATCTCTGTGAGATGTTTGCAGTTCCATATTTGTTAAATTTTTGTGTCACTTTTGCTACAGTATTCTGACTGATAAGTAAAGCTTTGCTGATCTTCTTGTAGCCTTCACCTTTCTTGTGTAAAGAAATTATTTTCTTTTCTCAATGTGGTGCCATTGCTGACAGCATGAAATGAGAAGGGGTTTTGTTTGTTAAAGCAGAGTTACACCCAAAAGTGGATGCTCAGCTTATCTGCTTCCTCCCTCCGGTGCCACATTTGGCACATTTCAGGGGGGAGGGGGGAATGGATACCTGTTTCCCCGCCACCGGGACATTAACAAAGTGCAGCACGCTTTGCGCATGCGCAGTAGGGAACCGGCTTTGAAGCCGCAAGGCTTCACTGCCCGTTTCCCTTACAGGCAATAGCAGTGACAGCACCTGAGAGCCAATGGAAACATTAGCTGGGATGCCGACCTCGCTGGATTTAGGACAGGTAAGTGTTCTAATATTAAAAGTCAGCAGCTATAGTATTTGTAGCTGCTGACTTTAAATTTTTTGTGGATCTCCTCTTTAAGTAATGACCCTTTTACAATCAACTGTCTGCTGGACACCTGTTTAATGAATAGACTCACCTGTAAAAGAGGTTCACACCACTCCAGGCAGTTATCCAATAATGACACCTTCCCTGCTGATGGAAGCACAGGTACTGGCTCTGCAATTATCTTCAAGGAAACAAAGAAATGCCAGACAGCCGCACTCCGATACAACACCTTTATTTTAATCCATTAAAATCCATATGGTCACAGGAGGTACAGGAACAGAAACTGACGCGTTTCACACCGCTTCTAGGCACTTACTCATAGCTTAGACTCAACCTGTAGTTGAGTTTTTGTTAATTAGGATTCTGTTGTCTAAAAGCTTTGCTCCTAAGACATTCATTTTTGAAACATGGTCTTGAATGAATTGTTAGGAAAAATACTTTTTAGTGTATGCAAATTTAGGGTGTGTGAATTAACATATATTGGTTGCAATCAATGTCCCGCATTTGTGGGAGTATTTTGTAGTATAGTGTCCCATAGAAAATGTTGAACCTGAAAGGAAAGTAAAGGTTTTCTGATAAATCTGTTGGGGTGTACTCATTTATGCTGAGCACTGTATGCTCAGGTGCAAATAATATAGCTCATATTAGTGGAGAGTATATATGTGGCTGCCTTACATTCCCTAACGTGCGTAAAGAACCTCTTCAGCCAGGTTTGTCATCCTACCTTACAAACCTTCCAGCTGTACATAATTAACGACAGCAATCCCTATGGTAAAAATAGACTTTCACTGTATTAGCAGTCAGTAATTGAGTGCTTCATCACAGCTCCATAGCATAAATTGTATTCCACATACTCTGCTGTTCAAATTAAGCATGCATTGATTTAACTACATACAGAACAGAAAAGATAAAATGTGACCGTCAACTGGCTAGAAAGTAGGTCAATTCCTAATTTGCTACATAAAAGATTTAGATGCTCTTAATTCCCCCTGGGTACCTGGATTTCAACTAACAAGAGCTGCTAGCTGTATTTACTAGCAGATTTCCCATTTTGTGACAGATCTGGGTGTTTCCTGTCAGTTACGGACAGGACAATAGCACTTGTCTGATGTATCTGGGTCTGCGGAAACATCCAAGAGCAAATATACCTTCAATGTGGGGCCACTATATCAGGTAGACCTGCTCACTAAAGACAAATAGTGAACAGGGAATCATATGTCTGCAACTCAATACATGACATGCAGACATTGTCAACGAGTTTAGCTGCACACAGTGAAAAAGATATGTGACTGATTCAGTTCATTTTACAAGACATAGTGGTTACAGCATCTTGTGGGAACAACAAAAACATTCAATTAGGTGTAGTTCTGTAGCCTGAAAAAACACCTTGTAAAAGCCCAACTCCAGGTAAATATTAAAGGCCAACATTTAATCCAGATGTTTTTTAATAAAAACCCTTAAAATGTTATTTTAAATACATCTAGTATCAGCGGTGGCCGGTCCATACGGTGCGCCACCCCCCTAATCCATGCACCCGGCCCCTAATCCACATGCAGGGCGCTGGACGCATGGATTTCAATGGTTTTTTTTTTCTTTTTTTTTTTAGAAGCATGTTATTAGAGTCAGAGGCTCTAATTGGCTTAAAAAAAGGGTGGGCTCAGGGCGCAGAGCACTGTGCCCTGAGCCCACCCAGTTGTGTGGCAATAGCAAATATTCGCTATTGTCTTCCTGATTCTCCTCCCGGCCAATCAGGAACCAGATCGTGAGACCCGATTAGCCGAGAAAAGAGGCGATCGTAATTGCCGCCGAGGAGGAGCAGGAGAACACACAGGCAAAGCCCCCCGTGGAGGAGACGCTGGGTGAAGCTCACAAGGAGGAAGCGCTGCCCGCGACCTGGTGGGAGGCTGGTGGGGTGACGATCGAGCGACGGGGGGGTTTGTGCAACCGACCGACCCCAAGGGGTGGCAGCATGGTGATCCAAAAAATGGAGCACCAGCTGCCACTGTCTAGTATATGTCCTGTGAAAGGCATCCATCTTGCTTTCTGTCAGCCACCTTAAATAATATGTACAATTAGAATACCTCTTTAAACTTCACAAATATCTGTCTAAACATGAGAGTCTTGTAAAATGAATTGTCTCACGCTTTGTTATCTTATTCTCACATTCCCTTGTATCTAGCTACTGTGAGAAATAGAGAACAATGACTGTTTGTCTTAACAAGCTGTAACCATCTTAATATCTACTGCGCATGTTTTTAACTATGAATCTTCTGTGTGAACTGTAATTTGCTATAAAGACCCTGGGATGCAAATCAAATGCAGTCATTTCCCAAGACATAATACCGTGTGCACCTCGTTTGTAATTTGGAACTTGGCTCCAGATATATCTGAAATGCACAATACATCGATCCGCGGTCTGAGAGGTTAAAATGGACCCCCCCCTAGACACAGGATTAACCCTTTCAGCACTGGGGGCTCGTCCGGGATTGGAAATCTACCCTTAACGGATTAACCCTTCGGTAAGGTAATCTTATTCTTATTGAGTGAAATTGACTGTGGCAGCTGGTGCTCCATTTTTTGGATCACCATGCTGCCACCCCTTGGGGTCGGTCGGTTGCACAAACCCCCAGGGGTCGGTGTGCCTTCCACCCCATAGAGATTGCTGCTGGGTTATAGAACCTCTCATAAGTATAGGTAAAAGTTGACCGGTCATATAGATAGTGTTTTGGGGACACTTGAAAAGGTTTTAGTGACCTTTGAAAAGGTTTTGATGACCTCAAGAGAATTTACAGAGTACTCGAGTTTTTTCTGTTTGGTACAGAACAAGAGACTGACGATCGATGTATTGTGTAAACTGTGTATGATTGTATAACTGCTTTAAAAGTATCACGCTGGATGAATTGCGCTGAGTGTATGTGTGTGCTTTTTTGTTTCAAGAACCACAGGGTACATTTGGTAAGTAATGTTCCCGGGGGTTATATGAAGCAAGACAGCAGGTCCGTGAGCAAAGTTGTATATTTATTGTATGTCCAAAAACTTTTGAATTTGTTCCAAATTTATTCTGTTAGGGAAAATACATTGGCAAGATACTCTGAGGCTAACTCTTGTTTAAAACATGTTATTTGAATAATTCTTTTTGCTACTGACATCTCTTGCGCAGGGGAAGTCAGGTACAAAATTTGGATATTTTGCTTTTTGCCAGCAGGGTTCAAGTGCTAAGATCTCCCTAACCATAATAGATAGTGGGAAATTATTTGCGGTATTAGTACTATTGCAATTGAAGGCACTGTTTAAACCTGTTGGCACTCTGCCAAAAAATTTGAAATATAGATAAAAATTGTTTGGTTATAAAAATAAGAAAAGTAACAACGTACAAAGTTTGCTTGTGATCAGGGGAACCTCTGACCATAAGGAGTGCTTATTGGCATTTTGCATAAAAAAAAAAAAAAAAAAGACTCAGTATCTACAAGTACATAATCAGAATGTTTAGAAAGAAAAATAAAGACACAAATCCGCCACTCTTGCCTACCTAAAAAGAGCTTGTAAAGGCAGAAACTACACACAGGAAGATATGAGGTTAATTATTGAGGGTGTTGTAGGGACAGGTACAGGTTGGGACTGGACCAAGGTCAGAACTATATCTACTGTAGAACCGGCGGGTACAGCTGCAACCGATTACAAGCTTAACACAGAACAAGGAAGAGATGATATGTGGACTGAATTAAAAACTCACATGTTAAGAGATTTTTAAACCAAAATCTTGATTGCCCACTGCCATAGCATGCAACCACAGGCATCCACCCAACAAGGTCCAACATTTCCAATCAAATGGGGAAATCAACAACAATGATGGGGCCCGGAGGGTAGTGTCCCAGCTTTTCCTTTTGTATTAAATGATTTCACTGACAGTCTAATGGTTGTTATTTCAGTAAATGGGAGACTTCTTCCCTATCTCGTTGATACTGGTGCCAATAGGAGTACTATTTGTGAAGATCATTTCAAAGGCAAATGGGAACCAGCAGAACCCTCTTTGGGAATTAATGGAATACTGACAAAAACATATAGGACCCACCCCTACCAATAGAGGATGATGAAGGTTACGCCATATGCACACACTCTTTTAGGATAATACCAAGGTGCCCTGTAAATTTGGTGGGAAGAGACTTGTTTGGGCCACTTGGAATCGCAATAAGAACCAACTCAGAAGGAGGTCTAGACATTTCCTCAGATAAAATCACTATAATAGCATGTAAACCAGGTTTATTGATGCTGTCACAACAAAGTAGTGAAGAAGATTTTGAGGATATAGACCCCCAGGTCTGGTCTACAACAGATCTGGATGTATGACTTATTTCATGCACACCATACAAAGCCACTCTCAAAGAAGGTGCATTTTCTATCTATCACAAACAATATCCACTCTCTAAGGAAAAGATGGATGGCATAGTGCCAATGGTGAAAAGGTTTCTGCAGGATGGTATCCTGGAAGAAATTATTTCTCCATACAACACACCTGTTAACCCTGTAGAGAAGGCGGATGGCTCCTTCAGGTTTGTACAGGACTTGAGGGCCATAAATGACCTCATAGTCCCAATAGCACCCATTGTACCTGATGTTCCATCACTCCTGTCCTCCATTCCAGCAACAGCCAAATGTTTTACTGTGATTGATTTAAAGAATGCTTTTTTTTTTCTCTGTCCCTGTAGACGAGGAGACAACGGCCACTCTTTGCTTTTACTGTGTCGATTGACCAACACAATCGCCAGTTTACCTGGTGTAGAATGCCCCAGGGTTACATAGACTCACCTGTGGTATATTCTATAGTACTCCAAGCCACCCTCAGGCCTTGGACTGCCCCTCATGGTTCGGTACTTGACAGAGAGATCAGGAGAAGTGGCAAGTGAGGGAGAAAAAATTATGAGCTCGGATTTGGATAGATTAAGTTTGAGGAAGTGGTGCGACATCCAGGCTATGTCTGTTAGTAAGTTAGTGATACGTGAGGAGACTGATGGAGTGAGGGAGGAGATGTATATCATGAATAGGGGAGGTTCAAGAGAAGAACTTTTTCTAGTGGCACTTTACTGTTGTTTTAGCTGCGCTATTCGGCCACTAATGGGGCGCTTTTAACCCCCGCTAGTGGCCAAAAAAGGGTTAAAACTGCCCTTAAAGCGCTGCAGTGGCGCTGCCCCTTTGATTTCAATGGGCAGGGGCGCTTTAGGAGTGGTGTATACACCGCTCCTACAGCGCTGCAAAGATGCTGCTTGCAGGACTTTTTTTACCGTCCTGCAAGCACACCACTCCAGTGTGAAAGCACTCGGGCTTTCACACTGAAGAGACAGGAGAGGCTCTTTACAGGCGCTATGTAGGTGCTATTTTTAGCGCTGTAGAGCCTGTAAAGTATCAGTGTGAAAGCAGTCTAAAGGTGCGGTTGGAGAAGTAGGAAGAGTACAGTCACAGAGACCAAAGGCGTGGAGTTTTTTTTTTGAGGAGGGGGTGGTCAACAATATCTAAGGCAGCAGAAAGGTCCAAGAGTAGGAGTACAGAATAGCGTTCATTGGTTTTGGCTATTAGATCGTTTGTTAGTTTTAGGACGGCGGTTTCTGTGGAGTGTTGAGGACGAAATCCAGACTGCAGTGGGCCAAAAAGGTTATTCACAGCGAGGTGGTCGCTTAGTTGGTTGTAAACCAGATGTTCAAGAAGTATTGATAAAAAAGGGTACCAAGGAGATGGGGTGTAGGTTGTTAAGGTTGGTGGGGTCCAGTGAGGGCTTTTCAAGTATAGAGGTGACTAGTGCATGTTTTAGAGAGTTGGTGAGGATACCAGAAGAGAGGGAGAGATTGAAGATGTGAGTAGAGTGTAGAATAGAGCCAAAGGGTGAACATAGCATTAGCGAAGGAACAAGGCCCAGAGGGTAAGTGTTAGCTAGACGTTAGAAAGAAGTTTAGCAACCTCATCTATAGTAGTGGGGTTGAATGAGGGAAGTAATAATTGTACCTGTGGACATGGAGTGTTAGGTGAATAGGGTATCTATACAGCAGAGATCTCCTCATGAATTGTATCAATCTTATGTTTGAAGTGACTGGCAATCTCCTGGGCAGAGAGTGAGTTAGTGGGCGGAGGCAGTGGAGGACGAAGTGGAGAGTTGAAGGTAGAGAAGAGTTGAAGGAGATGGGATGATAAGTTGCTAATGAGAGTGATAAAATAGGTCTGCTTGGCAGTGAGGCAGATTTATATTGTTTGACTATGGGATGTGTAGTGTGCATAGAGCAGTGAACATGACCACAACTAACATACACTGCTTGTTCTAAACAAACAGAAGTGAGGGCAGTGGCAGCCCTACCATTAGGGGTGCACAAGCACCTCCCCCTATCCATGCGTTCGGCCCCCCAATCTACATGCAGGTGCCGGACGCATGGATTCCAATTGGGGGGAGGTTTTTGAAGCACGCAATTAGAGCCAGAGGCTTAAAAAAAAGGTGGGCTGGGGGCGCAGAGCATTGCGCTCCAAGCCCACCCAGTTGTGTGAGAATAACAAATGAATATTCGCTATTCTCACACTGATCCTCCTCCCGGCAAATCAGGAAGCATGTCCGAGACCCGATAGGCTGAAAGGACAGGCGATCCTATTGGACGCCTAGAAGAAGGGAGGAGACCCACAGCAGAAGCCGCCATGATCCAGAAGGAGGAAGGATGAAATCCGCCACCTGTCGCTCGTAGGACATGCTGCCCGCCCGCCCGGGTAAGTAAGGGTAAGATGGGGTAAGTGCAGGGCTTGGATGTCCGCCCATCCACTAGCACGCAGGGGGGATTTTGCCACCGGTCGACCGACTGCTGGGGGGGGGGATGTGGTTGTTTGCCGCCCCCCCCAAATAAACACAAGCTGCCACTGAGTGAGGGGGAAGGAGGGGATTGGGAGCTCACAAAAAACATTACAAGGACCAGAAAAAACACTAATGCCCTGTACACACGATTGGACATTCCGGCAACAAAATCCATGGATTTTTTTCCGACGGATGTTGGCTCAAACTTGTCTTGCACACACGGTCGCACAAAGTTGTCGGAAAAACCAATCGTTCTGACAGTGACGTAAAACACGTACGTCGGGACTGTAAACGGGGCAGTAGCCAATAGCTTTCATCTCTTAATTTATTCTGAGCATGCGTGGCACTTTGTGCGTTGGAATTGTCCACACGTGGTCAGAATTTCCGCAAACGGATTTTGTTGTCGGAAAATTTTATAGCCTACTCTCAAACTGTGTGTCGGAAATTCCGATGGAAAAAGTCCGATGGAGCCCACACACGGTCGGAATTTCCGACAACAAGCTCTGATCGCACATATTCCGTCGGAAAGTCCGACCGTGTGTACAGGGCATGAGAAACAATTTAATGAAAAATAAATTACAGAGCCATTAAGTAGTGGGTGTGTATAGATTATTTTTTAAAGAATGAGGATATCTTTTATTGTCACTTTAAGCCCTTATGTTTGCATATCTGATTCTATACTGTAAAATAGTACATTTTATCAGCTCTATTTTGTCTTAGCCTAAGCTATAAAGGTTAATTGAAATGAGCTGTAATCACATACAATAAACGAACATGAGCATGCACAAATGATTTTCCATTTCTGGTTTCTAGGAAGTGCACCTGTGACTCAAGAAACCCCAGAGCTGTAGTTGTTGTGGACACTGCAGGAAATCACTGAAGTCTGCAGCACGCTCTCATTTGTTACTGTGCTTCGGGAGACCATTCTCCTCAGAGATATCATTAGAGTGCAGTCAGATGTGGCTTATAAAAGGGAAAGAAGAAAATGATTGCCTGCAAAGAATAGTTTGGAGATGTAAGCAGAGTGAAATCTCACACTGTGATAGCACTTGTCCAGGCTGAAGGGAAACTGATTCATTTTGGCAACTACGTTAAAGTATGGAAATGGAAAACCTTACTTTTTTTTCTCTGCCTGTGTCACATTCAAATATTTCTAAATATTATGTTTTGTTACCAGTAAGGTGGTCCTTTCATAACCCGCAGGACCCCAGATATTGTCTGCATGGTCACAAAAACACATGGATGTGAATTATGAAAAGTTGAAACAGTATTTATTATTATTATTATTATTATTATACAGGATTTATATAGTGCTGACAGTTTACGCAGCGCTTTACAACATTAGGGCAGACAGTACAATTACAATACAATTCAATACAGGAAGAATCAGAGGACCCTGCTCGTTAGAGCTTACAATCTAGGAGGGAGGGTCAAGTTATACAAAAGGGTAATAGCTGTGGGGGATGAGCTAATGGAGAAAATAGTGCAGTTGTTAGATGGAGGCAGGATAGGCTTCTCTGAAGAGGAAAGTTTTCAGGGATCGCCTAAAAGTGGATAAATTTGGAGATAGTCTGACAGATTGGGGTAGGGAATTCCAGAGGATGGGCGAGGCTCGGGAGAAGTCCTGGAGGCGGATATGGGAGGAGGTGATGAGGGAGCTAGAGAGCAGGAGGTCTTGGAAGGAACGGAGATGGTGAATAGGTTGGTATTTTGAGACTAGGTTAGTGATGTAGCTGGGGGCAGAGTTGTGGATGGCTTTGTAACTTTTTGTTAGTATTTTGAATTTAATTTGTTGGGCGAGTGGCAGCCAATGGAGGGATTGAGGGATTGGCAGAGAGGGGTAGCAGACACTGAGCAGTTTTGTAAGGTGGATGAGTCTGGCAGCATTCGTGATGGACTGAAGGTGGGATAGTCTATTTAAATGTAAGCCAATGAGGAGGGAGTTGCAGTAGTCAAGGCGAGAGATAACCAGGGAGTGAATCAGGAGCTTTGTGGTTTCATTGGTTAGAAAGGAATGTAGTTTAGAGATGTTGCGGAGGTTGAGGCGGCAAGCTTTGGAAAGTGATTGGATGTGGGGCCGAAAGGAGAGTTCAGAATCCAGGATAACACCTAGCACCTTTGGCATGTGGGGACGGGTGGATGGTTTTGCCATTGCTCTTGACAGAGAAGTCAGGGGAAGAGGCACGTGAGGGAGGAAATATTATAAGTTAGGTTTTGGACAAGTTGAGTTTGAGGAAGTGGTGTGACATCCATACAGATATGTCGGTTAGTAAGTTAGTGATGCGTGAGGAGACTGATGGAGTGAGTTGAGGAGTGGAGAGATAGATTTGTGTGTCGTCAGCATAGAAATGATATTGAAAGCCGTGAGAGGCTATCAGCTGACCCAGGGAAGAGGTGTAGATTGAAAATAAAAGAGGTCCAAGAACAGAACCTTAGGGGACCCCGACAGAGAAGGGAAGAGGAGTGGAGGAAGTAGAATTGTAAGTGACACTGAAGGTGTGTTGGGATAGGTAGGATGAGAGCCACTGAAGAGCACAGTCACGGAGACCGAGGGAGGAGGAGGGGGTGGTCAACTGTGTCAAAGGCAGATGAAAGATCCAGAAGTAGGAGTACAAAATAGTGTCCGTTGGTTTTTGCAGTTAGTAGGTCATTTGTGAGTTTTAAAAGAGCAGTTTCTGTGGAGTGTTGAGGGTGAAATCCAGATTGAAGGGGATCAAGAAGGTTGTTTTTAATGAGGTGGTCACTCAGTTGGTTGTAAACCAGGCACTCAAGGAGTTCTCCTTTTACCATCCAAGAAGAAACATCTGCCAAGTTGAGAACCAATTACCTAGCTCATCGATCGAACTCTGATCAACCCTCGGACACTAATTGCAAGTATTCTTCCTTCCCAATTCTACCTTATTTCCTTGTGGTTGTATATTGTCTTTTTATCTTTTGAAACATCTTTTTTCTGTAAATGTTTTATTTGCATCAACTTTGACCTTTTCATAATAAACCCTTATGTTGAAAAGTGTTAACCTTGTCTCTAAAGCTCTTAATGCAAGCTATAAACGAACCTGCCTCTTGAAGGGCGCTACTGTTGTAGAGTAAGACTCTGAGCAGACCTGTCTGTGGTGGCAGTGTGTGTGGCAGACGCTTATTCTAAAATTATAATTGGTATTGCTAAAATTACGAGTCTCCCGCGCCTCGGTCTTTTAAACGGGGGTGGTGGCAGTTAAAGGGTTTATTGTGTAATTAGCCCAGTGACAATCACTCTCAGGCTGCTCGCACCTAGATTGTGGTCCCGTAAGCTGGAAAATCTTTGTGCTGGGCGCAGCTGAGAGTGGCATTGTTATGTAAGTGACAGCGTGGTGTGAGGTTGGCCGGTCCTTCATTGCAAGTTAGCAAGGAGGGCAGGGATCTGACACCCGCGTTCGTCACATATTTATAAGCCTTTGTAAGTAAAATGTATGAACTACAGAACCTGTATTTATTTTCATATATATGGTAGGTGGATAGTGCAGCAAGGGTGCACACAGGCACACTATATTACCAAAAGTATTGGGAAGCCTGCCTTTAGGCTGGATTCACGCCTATGCAGTTTTAGTGCATTTTGCAGATTTGCACTACAGTCCATTTAAGATGGTTTCCTATGGAACACGTTCTGTAGTGCAAATCTGCAAAATGCAGAAAGCACTAAAACTGCAAAGGTGTGAATCCAGCCTAACACGCACATGAGCTTTAATGGCTTCCCAGTCTTAATCCATAGGGTTCAATATTGAGTTGGCCCACCCTTTGCAGCCGTAACAACTTTAACGCTTCTGGGAAGGCTGTCCACAAGGTTTAGGAGTGTGTCTATGGGAATTTTTGACCATTTTTACGAGAAGCGCATTTGTGAGGTCAGGCACTGATGTGGACGAGAAGGTCTTGCTTGCAGTCTCCACTCTAAATCATTCCAAAGGTGTTCTACCGGGTTGAGGACAAGTCTGTGCAGGCCAGTCCAGTTCCTCCACCCCAAACTCGCTCATGCATGTCTTTATGGACCTTGCTTTGTGCACTGGTCCAAACCATTTGGTGGAGGGGGGATAATGGTGTGGGGTTGTTTTTTTATGGATTCGGTTTGGCTTCTTAGTTTCAGTGAAGGGAACTCTTAAGGCGTCAGCATACCAAGACATTTTGGCAATTTTATGCTCCCAACTTTGTGGGATCAGTTTGGGGATAGCCCCTTCCTGTTCCAACATGACTGCACAAACAAGGTCCATAAAGACATTGATGAGAGCGTTCATAGGCAGGTGTCCCAATACTTTTGGTAATATAGGGAGTATGTCACAAGGGGCCACATGTAAAGCTAGCAATACACAGATCAAATTTTGTCTGTTTCCCGTTGACTTGGCTGAAATGCTTTCTGTGGATGGCCCTGTCGTCACCACCTGCCTTGAACAAAGTTGGGCAGACATTTTTCAGCTGAACAGCACCTGCAGCCAAATAGATGCAGGCACTGTGAGTATTCTAACAGCTGTGGGTGCTGCACTACAACTTTGTCCATCTGTTTAGCCCTGCAGGGATGAACAAGAGAAATCTTAATGTGCATGGCTAACTTAACTCATGAGCCACTGGTTGTTGATCAGTGAAACACAATTCCCAGAAATCTTTACCTTGAACAAAATGAATAAGCCCTGCTATAGGCAAAATGCTTTAGTGGCATGGCTTCAAGTGGGAGGCTGCAGTGCGTGCTGGCAGTTCAATAAACACAGTTGGATTTTTAGACATCATTGATATGTGGCCTGTTTTGTTCCAATTAAAGAGTGATGTGAAGTTTGAGCTCCTGGGCTTTGGCATCCAGCAGGCAGCTTGATAGCAGTGAGACAGGCAATGATCGTACAAGAAACCTGTGTTTAAAGTTAGTGTCTGGTCACAAAAAAATGTTTGTCTTTCAAAGTCCCCCTCCTACCATATAGACTTTTTTAACTTCCCTTTTACTACAAATGAAGAATCATCTTTTGTCTCTAATATGTCATCATAGAAGCTGCCAAGGTACTAATTCCACCAAAGCCAATAAGTATATATTAATTTGTTTGTGCAAAAGTGATAGCGTGTACAAACTATGGTATATACAGTTCATAAGCTTACATACCCTAGCAGAATTTATGATTTCTTGGCCATTTTTAAGAGAATATAAATGATAACACAAAAACATTTTTCACTCATGGTTAGTGTTTGGCTGAAGTCTTTTATCATCAATCAACGGTGTTTACTCTTTTTAAATCATAATGGCAATAGAAACTACCCAAATGACCCAGATCAAAAGTTTACAGATTTGGCCTGATAACATGCACACAAGTTGACACAAAGGGGTTTGAATGGCTATTAAAAGGTAACCATCCTCACCTGTGATCTGTTTGCTTGTAATTAAAGTGTGTGTATAAAAGGTCAATGAGTTTCTGGACTCCTGACAGACCCTTGCATCTTTCATCTAGTGCTGCACTGACGTTTCTGAGTCATGGGGAAAGCAAAAAAATTGTCAAAGGATTTGTGGGAAAAGGTAGTTGAACTGTATAAAACAGGAAAGGGATATAAAAAAAAGATATCCAAGAAATTGAGAATGCCAATCAGCAGTGTTCAAACTCTAATCAAGAAGTAAAAAATGAGGGGTTCTGTTGAAACCAAACCACGGACAGGTAGACCAACTAAAAAAATCAGCCACAACTGCCAGAAAAATTGTTTGGGACGCAAAGAAAAACCCACAAATAACTTCAGGTGAGATACAGGACTCTCTGAAAACATGTGGTGTGGCTGTTTCAAGATGCACAATAAGGAGGCACTTGAAGAAAGATGGGCTGCATGGTTGAGTTGCCAGAAGAAAGCCATTACTACGCAAATGCCTCAAAGTATCCCAACAGCACAGAGACAAGTCTCAAACCTTCTGGCACAGTCATTTGGAGTGATGAGACCATAATTGGCCACAACCATAAACTCTACATTTGGAGAGGAGTTAACAAGGCCTATGATGAAAGGTACGGAGGTGGATTGCTGATGTTTTGGGGGAGTGTGAGCTACAAAGGCACAGGAAATTTGGTGAAAATTGTTGGCAAGATGAATGCAGTATGTTATCAAAAATTACTGGAGGAACATTTGCATTCATCAGCCAGAAAGCTGTGCATGGGACTTACTTGGACATTCCAACATGACAATGAATCAAAAAAAAAAAAGCCAAGTCGAGCTGTTATTAGCTATAGCAGAATAAAGTGAAGGTTCTGAAGTGGCCATCTCAGTCTCCTGACCTCAATATCATTGAGCCACTCTGGGAAGATCTCAAATGTGCAGTTCATGCAAGACAGCCCAAGAATTTACAGTAACTGGAGGCTTTTTGCCAAGAGGAATGGGCAGCTTTACCATCTAAGAAGATAAAAAGCCTCATCCACTAATGCCACAAAAGACTTTAAGCTGTCATTGATGTTAAAGGGGGCAATACACGGTATTAAGAACTGGGGTATGTAAACTTTTGATCAGGGTCATTTGGGTAGTTTCTGTTGCCATTATGATTTAAAAAGAGTAAACACAGTTGATTGATAATAAATGGCTTCAGCCAAACACTAACCACGAGTGAAAGAAATGTCTGTGTCATCATTCATATTCTCTGAAAAATGGCCAAGAAATCATAAATTCTGCCAGGGTATGTAAACTTATGAGAAGAACTGTATACTGAAATGTACGCAGCTATAGATGCTATACTGTAAATGGCAGTGATCAGCGACTTCTAGTGTGACTGTGATAGGGTGGCAGACAGACAATCTGGCGCTAACAGACTATCTGGGTGGGTCACTCACTGACATTGCAAGTGACACTATTAGAGTGATCAGTGATAATACTTTATACTAGGAATATTAAAGCGGGGGTCCACCTATCGTTTTTTTTTTTTTTGAGTTCATTCACAAACTTTTCTTCTCAGCATTACATACTCACATATTGTGTGTAATATGTCCGCCTGTGTCAGATTTCATCGGAAAGAATAACTTATATTATTCACTGCAGGCGGTTTCCATCTTCATTGTGGGCATTTGAAGCCCACAAGCATTTATTTCCTGGATGCGGTGAATGCTGTGCTCCCAGCATTCACCGCTCGTTCCCGCACATGCTCAGTGGCATCCTGGGAAGCCTGAGACTAGCTCCCAGGAGACTGTGCGGAGTCTGGCAGAGGCTAGAAACACGCCTACTCCCATGGGAGGAGAACCAGGAAGTGCAAAGAAGAATAGAAAAATAAAAGGTAATTACTGCGATTTAAAATTTTTTAAACGGCATGTCAGCATCTAGGCAAGGAAGAGAATACATACAGATATTGTTCAAAATTTGGGTGGAACCCCGCTTTAAGTGCAGCGCTAATCCATATTGTGTGTATATATTAAAAAATTGTGCAAGTATGCAAACAGTAAGTACAACACATTGACTGTGCAAAATAAAATAAACTGCTAGGTGCACACAGCAATAAATGAATTTAAATACAATTCATAAACTGAAATCACTAAAAAGCTAAATAGCATTGTGAATAAATAACCCATGAGGAAAAAAAACAAAAAACAGTCCAAACAGGTGAAACGAGATCACAAGTGTTTATGTAGAAATCAGTGTTCAAATTCAAGATCTATTCAATCTCTGAAGGATAGGCCACCATCTAGTAAGAAATCACTATAGATTGTGAATCCACCACCGATTAAAAAAATTGGATACTCTTACCGGACTCAGTGGACCCAATGCCAGCAGCACAGAGTCAAACAGGCATGGAACTAGGAACGTGGTCCCTCTAAGGAAACAACATGTGAGGTCAGCTTCCGTTTAACCTCGTCACCAGACCTAATCATGGACGCCACCATTCATAAAAGAAAAAGGCTGCCACATAGTGTAAAACCATCAACTATGGGTTTTATTGTAAAAGGTAGAACACTTACATCAATGATGATATAAACAGGCGAGATAAGGTATGTGATCACAAATACATCCAAGAAGCGCAGTAACATGGAGCTAGTTCAGTCTACCCGACCTGTTTCATTCCATAGAACATCATCTGGGGAATGTGTTATAAGTCAATGGGGGTTATTTACGAAAGGCAAATCCACTTTGCACTGCAAGTGCACTTGAAAGTGCAGTCGCTCTAAATCTAAGGGGCAGATCTGAAATGAGTGGAAGCCCTGCTGATTTTATCATCCAATCATCATGTGCAAGCTAAAATGCTGTTTTTTATTTTCCTTGCATGTCCCCCTTGGATCTACAGTGACTTTACTTCCAAGTGCACTTGCAGTGCAAAGTGGATTTTCCTTTAGTAAATAACCCCCAATGTGTTATACTTACTGTTTGCATACTTGCACAATTTTTTAATATATACACACAATATGGATTAGCGCTGCACTCAATATTCTCATTATTCACTCAATTTGTCTGATTTAGGAAAAGCCGCAAACACTACAGTCAGGTACGGCAAGACTGCACCTAACAGTGGGAGTGGCTTGACAATACAGAAAAAAAAAAAAAAAAAAAAAGAGTATAGTTATAATACATGGGCAACAAATGGGTAATCATGACATTATGCACCAATGATAGAGACACCAGTGACAAAGATTACATACTGTAAAGATCCTGATGCATTAGTAAATTAGACTACAGTTTAGTGTGATAACGTAGTGGGAACCCTATCTGCTTGTTGCTACTTTTCTAAGTGGCTACACTTACTGGGGGAGGGCAGGGGGCAAGATGCTGTATAGTAGCAAAGCACTGTCCAGCCACAAGACAGAGGCCCTGGACAATGCTGTTCATTTGCATGATATCACATTTACTTGGTCTGAATGCACAGTGCTCATTTACATTGCTGGCTCATATGTGTTGATCTCTCCGCCAAGGTCTGGAGCAAGGTGGCATCTCCTCTTCACTGCTGCTTGTAAGTTTGCACAAGCCAGGAGAGTGGATCATGTGATATCCAAGGATTCCTCCTAGTGGGCTGATGTCATGAAACCTGGACACCATTGGGAAACTATAGCACACCTCCCTTCCCCTTACCCTCCAGGCAGCCAATGAAAGTTGATCTGTGTAACTGTAGAGAAATTCCCAGGTGGGTTACCATGCAGCTCCCAGGCTGGGGACATTTTCTAATCAAAGACATTTTATATGTGGGGACAGACTCTTGAAAGCATAGAGATGACTAGAGAACCTTATGACTGAAGCTGGCACCAGATAAGTCCTGAACATCAAGCTGGTAAAACTTGGAGAACATGTAAACAGACATGGCGGTTGCCTTGCAAATCTGGGAAACAGTAACCTGATGCTGAAAAGCCCAGGAAGCACTCACAGTTCTAGTGGTATGCGCTTTGACAGTAAAGGACAGACCCCGATTCCTAAGACCATAAGCTTGTATGAAGACCTGTCTACGCCACTGGGAAATAATGGAACAAGAAGCTGGTTCTCCTATATAGGGACCGATAGGAATGACAAAGTGGGCCAGTCTTTATAATTGAAGTGATTGTGAGGGGTAAACACTCACAGCACAAACTACATCCCTTTGTCCTGTTCTGATGCACTGGAACAGGACAAAGGGATGGAAGTACAATGTCCCCGTTAAGGCAAAGGGCCAAAAATACTTTAGGGAGGAAGGAGGTGCAAGGCCAGTGTGGAAATACCAGGCCCTGTCACTGTGAAAACGTAAGAGAAAGTGACATAGGGTTTGCACATATGCAGAGTGCAGGGCACCAGAATGTCAGTTCTGAGCGAGGAAAGGTGGTTTCTGATCTTTCTCCTGGTTTTGTAATTCCTGAATCAGGGGTTGGAGCTTGCAGACTCTGAAGTGTTTTAAGAGGGAAGGAGTCTCCAACCCAGTGTGCAGGTTTTGCCAGTAACCAGCAGACAGGTGGATGCAGGAGTGGGCAGGTGTTCACAGCCGTTATAAACTAGGACTTGCCAATAGTTCAGGGCTGCACCCGAATGACAGGGGGTCTCTGCATAAAGGTCAGGAGGACCTCAAGCCTTCAACAGGAGTCAGGGAGGCTGCATGGGGCAGCCAGAGTCTGTATGTCAGCACAGTGCAGGAGCAGATGGTGACATATTAGCAAGGAGCTGAAAGAGAGCCAAGAGTATTTACAGAAACACTGAAGTGCTGTGTTTGATGGTCTGAAGGACCAAGGCAACAGGCCTGAGCAGTGGCACTGCTCGAGAGATCCACAAGGCTGAATGTCGTTTATGTTCGTGTTGATGGTGGAAACCCCTGTGTGGGAAACTGATTCTCTGTATGAACATTTTCTGGCAATTTTTAGATGCAGCTTTTCACACACTGGTGAACATTTGCCCATCTTTACTTCTGAAACACTCTGACTGTCTATGATGCCTTTTTATACCCAATCATGTTACTGACGTGTGGTCAATTAACTAATTTGTTGCAAAATGTTCTTCGAGCTCTTCCTTGTTAGCACCAATTTGCCAGCTTTTTGTTGCCCTGTCACAACTTTTTTGAGATGTGTTGCTGTTTACACTTTTAATAAGGAATAGTAGTGAGAATGTGTTTTATTCGTTGAACTAGATGGATTTGTGTCTTTTTTCAATCTAACAATGTAACTATGTAGCTTTAGGTTGAATGACAAAAAGAAGAGCGCTGAGCATAGGTGACAGAGTGACATTCCACCTAAAAGATTACGACAGCACTCAATTACTCAGCATTAACCCTTTCTACTGTAAGCTTATGTAAAAAATAGACATAATAATTGTGCCCAACAGTCCTATTCACAAGGTAGCTCCTGATGCTTGGCCCAAACTGCTTACCCACAAAGTGAGCCTTCGGAGACTGTAACACCCAGAGACCGCCATGGATATAGACCTGGAAAGCGCTCTACTGCTAACACAGTACATCTCTCTCCATGGGATCCACAGTATACCTAGGTACATACAGACACCTTTGGACAAATATATGGGGGATTAGATTAAATCCTTTCAACATGGAGGTTTAATACCTGGATGGTGTTTTTTTTTTCCGTTCTTCCCCCCATTACCATCTTGGGTCTGCATGACTCCTTGAGGGTTCCTTGTTGGGTATTCTGGTCCGCTTTGGTGCTCAGTGGTCCGGATGGGGTGTCTGTTCTTTTAATTTTTCTGGGCATGCATATTCATTCATTATTTATTATTTATTTGGCTTATGATATCCGGCCACATCCCCTGAAGATCTAGACTCTCTTGATCAAAGTACGTTGGGGCTTTCAGCTGGGTATTGTACGAGAATTTGTTTTGAACCCATGACGATGATCTAGACCATGCCCCTGAAGAAGATCTAGACATTTTCAGCTGGTTATTGTATGAGAATTCGTTCTCAACCCATGATCAACCGTATTTTATAAGGATTGATGTTTATTGTGTGGTGAATTGATATTTATTGTGTGGTGGATGAAAACCACATATTTTAGGATACCCCATGTTAATTACTTTTAACCATGTACAAATAAAATTATATTATTTTAGAGATGTTCAATGTTTGGTTGCTGCCAAGAGGTTTTGGTAGTGTGCTTTGTTACCTAACACAGTACATTCACAGTTCCAAAAAGCATCAAGAAGTCACATTCCAGGCTAGCCCTGCAATCATCTACTCCATTGGGGTCCAGGTAAAACCTCCAAAGTAATAATAAGAATTATCTTGACCCCAGGAAAAAAAAGGCTGGAAAAAAAAAAAAAGTTAAATGTTTCTCAGTAAATAAAAGGCATCCAAACTCCTAGGACACTAGCAGAAAACTGAGGCATGCTGGGAGATGGATGGGGTTATACCGTGCTGATTACTAGTTTTTAATTTGTAAGTGTCCAAATCTCTGTGGGTGGCAGTATAACCAACAGTCTCTCAATCCAATTTTAATCAATGAATGAAAGAAAAGTAACAAGTTATTTAAGGAATTATATTTTTATTTTTCAAGCCACCACTGCCTGGCGATTTGAGTAAAAAAAAAAAAAAAAAAAAAATAAGAACTACTACATAAATGTAGTTACATAGTTAAATGAATAAGTGTTTGGTAAAATATAAAATATAGCGAATATGGGAAAAAACATGCAACAATCCATTGAACAACATAGCTTGTAAGTTTATTTATATAGTTGCTCGGCATTAAATGTGATACAGTCTCATTGTCTCTGCTTCCAAAGCTGGCAAGTGACCTCTAACACTCAAAGCTAAGAGAATCTCCTGAGCAGTCTTGCATAATACCAGCACATACGACAGATGCCCTCAGCTAGAACCAGCAGTGTTCATTTATGAAAAATATATTATTACAAGTACTCATTTTCAGAGTTTAGTTTGCACATTTGTTGCATAATATTTTAGCATCTGCAGAGGAAAAGGGCTGAACAATATCCTTAACCTCTTTCTACTTAAATGTGTCACTAAAAAGAAAATATGCTGGCAAATTATTTTGATTCAACTCCTGTTCTTACTACCAAGGTGGAAAACAGCAGGCAACAGAACTAACCCATGGTTTCCAATTGTGCTGGTGTGTTAAAGGCATTTATCAGGACCCCTTTTATTAAATGCGGCACAAAGAAGCGTTATGTTATAAAAAATGTTGAACAACAATAACTTTTTTTAAAGACCCATTTCACACTGCATCGCTGCAGTTTGGTTGCAGAACATTGTAACTGTGGTTTTCGTGTGGGTTACCCATAGTTTCCCACAGACTTCTATAATGTCTTACGATTTTTACGCGTTTTCTGAAAGGAGTTTTGATGCACTTTCAGAAATCATGCTAAAATTGTACGTCATAATAATAGAAGTCTATAAGAAACCGGGAGTAACCTGTACAAAAACCGTGGGTACACTGCGCTGCACCCACGCAGCGGCCAAACCAAAGCAACGTCAAAGTGGAGTAAATGTGCTTCAGAAGAATTTCAATTTGCACAACACCAATGACAGGAATGATTCTTATTTTTGGTGTGCTATCCCATGCTAAATTGCACACAGGAGCAAGTATGGTTGGACACATGGGGTATCATTTTACTTAAGGTTTTGATTTTTAAAGATAGTTGGATATCCACATAAACAAACATTCACACTGATCATGCATGTTGTTGTCTATGGAAAAAGCAGGAGGGGAAAGAAAGGTAAAAAAACCTTTAGAACCAGCTTTATTTTGGAGCAAAACATTCAAATGTCTATACGTAATTTTGACCTAACCATAACCCAGCTTAATTTGAACACAATTCCTGAAATCTAAAATGATTGGCAATGACTGAATATCAAACAGTCAGAATGTCAAAACTGGATGTACAACTGCTCCATTTTTCAGTGTTCTTATTGCTACAGCTGCATCTTTTACATTTAGCCATATGTGTCTATAGACGAATGTCCTTCTGCCCATGGGTCAAGTGGAGGGACCAACCCTAGAAGTAGTCAACTGGTCAACTTTTTGGGGTAGAATAAGGAAGGCTTAGAGCCCATATCGGGTTTTTCATTGTCATCTGTGTTAAAATTGGGGAGACCACCACTCTTTACTTGTAGTTGAGTTACCAGGTCAGGAAATTCCTCTTTTGTCACCAGAAAAGAAATTGGTGGGAAACCTTCCCAATGGGCTTTTAAACAGCAATGAAAATCTAACTGGGGTTCAATACCATACCCATTATATCCAAGACTGAAATAAAATGCCTAGAATTATATTTAAAGGTGCTTAGAGACATCACATGAAAATCTCCCCAGTCTTCCAATCTCTTAGGAATTGGCAGAATTTGGGATGTCTATGGCACCTGCAGACAATCTGTACAAAGAAAGCAAGGAAATATGTCAATAGATTGATAAGGTCAGGGGTGTCTGCTGACTACATAAACATAAACATTCATACTCTTACAATATGTGGAGAGATATGGCGCAGAAGTGTATGTGACTAACACACTGAAGGGAGATGACTTGGGGGGTCCAAGTGAGGTGGTGGAGTGATTCCAAAACACTGTAGTGCAGCACCTCCCAAGAGACTGAAGATTCTCTACGGTAATAGATAAGAACAGCAGAGGGTTTATCTGAGTATAGCAGTAGAAAAACAAATTTATTTGCATGAGGATTGTCAACTTACAAGAAAATGTAGCGATATCAGGCATATACATGTAGAAACATCATTCAAGGTAAGCTTTCGGGGGTGGACCTTTGCATAGCAGGATGAGCTTCCTTGGGAGAGATTGTAGCACCGTTGACTGTAATCCAAAGGCAAAACCACCAGGAAGCAGCAGACTAAGTGTAGCAATAGGCCAATAAAAAGAAAGCTATGTAAATAGCAACTCACAGTAATGGGTCAACAGCCCTATAACATGTGGGTCTTCTGCCTCACGTGGGTCAGATTGTTCATTAATCGTCTAGATGTAGGAGAGCCGAGCAGGTTCCAGCTCTCACTGGATCCTATAGATGAGGATGGGAGCCCTGGAGAGCCCCGGTAGACCACAAGATAACGGAGAATGGAGAGTACATGTTGTGAGGCTCTTAACCCTTTATTTCTGTGAGTAGGTATTTACATAGCTTTTGATTCACCTATTGCTACACTTAGTCTGCTGCCCCCTGGTGGTGTCTCCTTCACATTACAGCTACAACTGCTACAATCCCCCTAAAGGAAGCTCATCCTGTTCTGCGAAGGTCCATCCCCTGAAGTTGACCCTGAATGACGTTTCTACATGTATATGCCTGATATCACTACATTGTCTTATAAGTTGGCAATTATCGTGTGAATAAATTCGTTTTTATACCGCTACACTCATATGCACCTCTATGCCAACTCTTACAACAGCATTCATATCTATGTACTAAGAACAATCTGACAAGCTTTGTTATGCCTACAACCCGTTTTAGTCAGTCAAGGATAATTGCACATATATAATAAAAGAGCAATGTTAAATAAAACAATATTCAAATTAACAGTTTGCTATAAATTTTATACTTAAAAATCATTTTAAAACTTTCTCAAAATATAATATAAAGTAAGCATGTCGGAAATTGCTCCCAGATAAAATCTATTTGCTTTACTTGAGGTTTTGGCTATTATTTGAACAGCAACATTTTATTTTCATAGCAGGTATGATAAATTAAATGACTTTATGAAACCTGTAATGGTCTTGTTCAGCTATTTACTTAGGCAGTAAGTTACCTATTGACCAATTTCACATATACATTTAAGATACCTAAATAATTGTTACATGCTTATATACATGAGCTGTATTACAGTGCACATTTTCTGTGCAATCAAAAGGTAGGAAATTGTCATCATAAATGTTGCTATGCTACACCCCCCATCATAGCATTCAAGTTGACACAGGGTGAAAAGTTGTAGGTTGCAATGAGTGAATTCATCACAATTTTGTAAAACATATCAAATAATAAACACATGGGATGTACCGTGGATGCAAAGAAGAAATAGCCCTTCCTGTAGCAAATGTAAACATTTTCTATAGAATAACAGATTAGCTGACTTATAGTAAGCCATGATTACAGCCAGATAGTTTAAGAAAAAAAACAACTAAATTTCCTGCAGAAAAGCAGGTATTGTGCAATTTTATACTAACCCATACAACACAGTAAAGTCATTGTTCTCAGAGCAGCAAGCATGGTTTCCCTTAAAAGCCCCAGTACAGTCATCTATACACATATATAAAAAAAATATATAAATATATTTATATTTATCTTATAGCACTAGAGAAGCCTGGAGTTTGGAAGCTGCAGCATAGCATTAGGAGTCTATGAAATGATTAACTAGAACAAAAAAAAAAAAAACTTTTGGTTTTTCAGTCTTAAATAAAAAGAGACATTCATAGGTCAAGCAATCTTCATAGTACACGGACTGCATACTGCAGAAGCACAAATGGAGATGAGGCACATTGTTCAATAGTTTTTCCTGTATACATACACAAATTATTCAAAAATACATGCAGACGGACATGTTTAGCACAAGACAGTCTCTATTTGTATATCGCATTCTTCATAGATCTGTAAACGTTTTACAAAGACCTTTTGTTAGTGGAGGTTACAGACCGCAAGCTTTGGTTCATGATGGTCATGAGAGTACATATCTGTGCAACACAGAAAAGCAAGTTCAAGCAGCAGGCAGGTTTGATCTGGGCATGCAACTACTCATGACGCTCCATCGTCCTCCTCCACATCAGGCAGCTCCGAGTCCTTCAGAACCTCCCCACTTGCTTGCTTTCTACATGAAAAAAAAAAAAATAAGAGGACATGCATTACAAGTTGAACTGTGTCATCAATGAATTCGAAGTGAAAACATTGCAATTAATTTAGACCTGTTTCTTGTGCTTTAACCTAATAGTTCTCCCTTGTAAATAGAAATTAACTCAATGGGATTCGACCTAGAACTGGTGCACTGACCTGATGTGGATACCTGCAAACTTTAAGAAGTTTTTGGTGACCATTCTGGTCCCTCTTTACTACTTTTGCATAAAATATTACCCCCTCAAGTGTGCCTTCCACTCTTTAACATCGCCAATGACTTAACTTGGCCATTGGTCAAGTCACATAGCCATATCTATCTTATTTAAGTGCCATTTAAATTTATGGAATGTACTCACACCTACCAGAGGAACCTAAACTATCAGCATTTGATGCTAGCTGGACTTCTGTCTGTGCAGGTAATCTGAATGTCACCACAGACACCTGGAATAACGGTTTCATCTAAGGAAAGTACAGGTCTTTAATAACCAACTGTCAATGACTGGTATCACCAGCATAAATGGCCAGGTAGAGGTCTAAAACCAGACATTTTATATTCTCCTTCGCGTCCTTCTTGCAGAACTCCTCCTATCTGCCAAAGCAAACAAACCTAAGGCCCTTTTCACACTGCTGCGTCTTAAAAGTCGCACAATTTTACCATGATTTTGGGGCCACAATTTACGTGTGATTTCAGGGAATGCCTGTGTAAACTTGGTCTATGGACCTCAACTCCCATGAAAGTTAGACCAAAGCATTACAGGGACTACTCTGAAGTCGCACATATATGAATGGTTATCATTGGAAATCATGGGAAATGACATGTCATGTGACTTTGCAGTCCCAAAGTCCCAAGTTGCAGGACAAGTCGTACAAGTGTGAAAGGGGCCTAAGTGCTGCTAATCCTTTGCATCATACGTGGAATATCAGGCATTGGGTAAAAAAGCCACATGGAAGGTAAGTTGCTGGCATCTGCCCACCAGTTAATCACCTTCTAGTTTACCATCCAACTTTTCCAAGTAAACCGTGTGATAATTGATGGCATGAACACCATTGCTTTACTTTTCTTTTCTTGGAAAATTGTTACACAATTCCTGATTGGGTCCAATAATTCACTTAGCAGTGCTGAAAAGTAAAAACTATTCAGGAGTACAAAAGCACGAGAGCGGACATGCACTACTGAAAATCTTTTATTGGTTCTGGACTAAAGCATTAGTACTTCTCATTGATTCAAGAATGAAAGTTAAAGTATCAAAACCCAAAGCCAAAATTTATTATTGCAGCTTATCATTACTTAGATGAAGTGGCTGCAGTAGTTTTCTTTGTAGAATGATTTTTCCTTTTTTCACCCCAAAATTTTGCAATTACCAAACTTCCCTTACCTTCATGGCTACACTAATTTCTCCATTGTGTCTTTGGAGGAAGATATGGATGGCATATAGGGCGAACTTGAAATATAACAAATTTTTCTCAGCACACTTACCAGTTAGTTGAAAACAGAGGTTTTAGTTGCACAACATTGGCCAATATATGCCTCATCAAGGCCCCTCTGTGAAGTGTGGTCCCTAACTCTAGTTTAGGAGAGCCTACATAATAGAGCATATATAGCAGTGGATGCGTTGAGGGCAGTTATGCCTAGAAGCAGCCCATTTCTTGTTTTTTGCCGGCTAGTTGGCAAGTGTGGTGGGAAAAATAGTTTTGTGTGCTCTGTGTAAAGCCCTTCTGTGTGCACCTTACTTTAAAAGTGAATTATAAATTGGGGCAGTTGTCATTTTGTTTAGCTTGGTGGACTTGAAACATGTCTGTCTTTGTTGGTCTCCATTACATTTTGGATTGATGAGACCAGTGGTTTACACAGGAAAGAGGATACTACATTTCAGGAAAGAACAATGTGTATTTTCTGTACTTGCTGGAGATGTTCTTGGCTTAAAAAAAAAGAAATACTATGCAGCCACCATGTCTGGACTGGTAAGTTACAATATGGTAACATTTTATTTTTTGGTTTAGATATGCTTAAATAACTTTTTATTGAATATAAAAACTTTCTGACATGAACTGAGATTCATGCTCTATGGAGAGTAGCAATGGCAAAAAAATGTCTTCCATCTGTAAAGTACTGGCATGACTAAAGACTAACTGAGGCATAAATGTGAAAAAAAGTAGCAAGGGGGGAAATCTCCCCAACAGAGAGCTACAGAAAGAGTACCACACTACGACCCAGATGAAGCAGAGTCTATTTACTCAAGCAAGCATGATGAACAACCAACCAATGTTACAGGGACATTCAGGTCCCCTTTTTTGAATTTCCAAAGCACCTTGTGAAAGAGGACCTTTGGTTCTCCCAAACATCAGGTGCCTGGTCATTTGGTCATCATGCTTACTTGAGTTAAAACACTGCTTCATCTGAATGTCAGTGTGCTGGCCTCTCCTTTCATTATGTTTATCAAGTACCGGCATTGACCGTGCACTATTATCTATTTTGGCCTCTGAGGTATGTGTGGGATGGCTGTCTTTGTAAACAGGCAGATAATGTAATAAAAATCTTGCACTTGTTATGAAACATTGCTACTTCATTCAGACAAAAAAACAACAACCTTTGTTGAACTTCGACTTTAACCACTTAAGGACTACCCCATAGCAGATATATTGCTACAGGGCACGGAGATATACGTGATTCTGCACTTCAGCCTGATTACTCACAGAAGTCGATCTGCGGGTGGCAGAGACTTGATGTCTGCCAGCACCCACGATCATCAGGCAGATACACAGAATAGAGATCTGCTTATGTAAGTAAGGCAGGTCTCAGATCTGACAGGGGGGGAAGGGGTGGATAAAATCCATCACTTTCCTTCGTAAAAGCAGCACATATAGTACAGTAAAACACTGGCTAGGCAGTCAACCCTTTGACACCCTTCCCAGCCAGTGTCATTAGTACAGTGACAGTGCATATTTTTAGCACTGATCACTGTATTAGTGTCACTGGACCCCAAAGTGTCAGATAGTGTCCAACTGTCTGCTGCAATATTGCAGTCCTGCAGGGCCGTCTTTAAGGCAGGGCAAAAGGGGCAGCTGCCCTGGCCCCTGTCATTGTTGTGGGGCCCAAAGCAGCTGCCTCATACTTGCCAACTATCCCAGTTTAAATTCCCTTGCCCTTTGAAGTTTTAGTCCTGTGCTGCGTCCCTATATCTCAGGGTGAAGTGCTGGTACTAATGCTGCCCAGCTCTGCCCTATTGTTGTGTACAGATGACTCAACAGCAGACTCTGTGTTTACATGTAAATAACCAACATTCATATGTAAATAGCGGCAGTATCCATACGTATATCATGCCCCCCTGCATTGAGGAGATGATGTACTGTAACCTCTAGCAACCAGTGACCAGTATTACTGTACAGTAATCTCTAGCAACCAATTAAGCAGAAATCATCTGCTGTAACCTCTAGCAACTAATCAGTGAGCCGTAGTGTGTGCTGTAACCTCTAGCAACCAGTCAGTAAGCAATAATTATATGCTGTAACCGCTGGCAAACAATCGCAATTGCTGCCTGAATGATACAGTAAACTGATTTTAGGTCTAATGAATTAGAAATGTATCATCGCACAGTGGTCATGCGGATACAAGATAGATTATGTGTGCCACGTCTAATATAAAGTAGTTTGGGAGAACATGAAAGTGTGGGCAGGCACCAAGACTTTATAGGCACAATAAGGATACTTATATCATTAAAAGTATTATTTTTATTTCAAAAATATTGTACTAAAAGCGGGGAAAGACAAAAATTGGATAAAAACTGAATATGATAAACATCATTTACAGAATATGCACTCCATACACAATAAGTAGGTTAGTATAGAAAGACAACGAAACTACAGGATCAGTAAGAGACAAAAACAGCTTAATGATCTATATAGTTACAGTACATATCGTTGAGTCAAACGCTATGTGATGGTGGTAGTCAAATTCTGTATAAGCTCATAAGCTCGACATGTTACGCGCCTTGGCGCTTCTTCAGGAGCATGCAATACGACAACCTAGTCAATGTAGAGACTATAATTTAAGAAAGGGGGAGATGGAAAACAAAACCTCAGCCGTCTCCTTAGTAGATAAAGGTAATTCCCAGCATTTTATTGGGTAGAGCAGGGAAAGAAGGTTGTCGGTCACAGACTGACTTATAGGTTTCATCAAGGTGTATGAACACAATAGTTCCTTAGGACGCTGTGCGGTTCAGCCCCCAGTCTTGCTGAGTCTAATAGTAGAACATGTAGATGTAGCAGTTGGTGGTGGAGCGTTATACCGCCATCGCACCACGGATAGTGGTTTGTGCAGAGCGTACGCTCTGCACAAACCACTATCCGTGGTGCGATGGCGGTATAACGCTCCACCACCAACTACTACATCTACATGTTCTACTATTAGACTCAGCAAGACTGGGGGCTGAACCGCACAGCGTCCTAAGGAACTATTGTGTTCATACACCTTGATGAAACCTATAAGTCAGTCTGTGACCGACAACCTTCTTTCCCTGCTCTACCCAATAAAATGCTGGGAATTACCTTTATCTACTAAGGAGACGGCTGAGGTTTTGTTTTCCATCTCCCCCTTTCTTAAATTATAGTCTCTACATTGACTAGGTTGTCGTATTGCATGCTCCTGAAGAAGCGCCAAGGCGCGTAACATGTCGAGCTTATGAGCTTATACAGAATTTGACTACCACCATCACATAGCGTTTGACTCAACGATATGTACTGTAACTATATAGATCATTAAGCTGTTTTTGTCTCTTACTGATCCTGTAGTTTCGTTGTCTTTCTATACTAACCTACTTATTGTGTATGGAGTGCATATTCTGTAAATGATGTTTATCATATTCAGTTTTTATCCAATTTTTGTCTTTCCCCGCTTTTAGTACAATATTTTTGAAATAAAAATAATACTTTTAATGATATAAGTATCCTTATTGTGCCTATAAAGTCTTGGTGCCTGCCCACACTTTCATGTTCTCCCAAACTGATTTTAGGTCTAGCTGCTATTTATTGTATGTCTCAGAGCAGTTGGAGAGTGAAATTGCATGGGGGGAAATTGCCCAGGGTCCAATCAATATTAGAGATGGCCCTGCAGCCCCGCTATAAGTTGCTAATCTTCGCCATTACTAGCATAATAAAAAATAAATAAATACAAATTCTGGTATATATACAAACACCATAGTTTGTAGACGCTAACCAATTAATATATGCTTATTGGGATTTTTATTACCAAAAATATGTAGCAGAATACATATTGGCCTAAATTCATGAAGACATTTGATTTTTTTCAATTTCTCTTATTGGATATGTTTTATAGTGGAAAGTCAGAAAACTGTCAGTCTTTTTTTTGTTTATAGTGCAAAATAAAAAAGCAGCGGTGATCAAATACCACCAAAAGAAAGCTCTATTTGTGGGGAAAAAATTATACAAATTATACAAATTTTATTTGGGTACAGTGTTGCATGACTGCGCAATTGTCACTTAAAGTAACACAGTGCTGTATCACACAAAATGGCCTGATCATGAAGGGGGTAAAATAAAAAAAGTGGTTAACTCTAGTGGTGTTAAATCCCAAAGCAAACATTTACTATATTGCAGTTTACCAATTCCTAGATGTGATGGCTACATCCGTTTTGTTTTTAAGGATTTTCTTTCCTATAATTTTTACCTAGTGATTCATCCAGTAAGTTGTTTTTTCAAGCTGTAATTATAAAGTATTAGCTGGAGTTTGACTTCAATTTGTTTGCATATTTAAACCTGCTAGTACATCTAACACTCCCCTCCCTTATTCCGACAATGCTGCTGTCTAAAGGTGCCACTGCGCTCTTTCACTTAGAGTGGAGGCACTCTCGTACAGGAGGTGTGCTACCGGCCAGATCACTAGGTGAAAACAGAAAAAAAATATATACAAGAGAAAAAGCCTCTGCCAAGCGCCTGAAAACTGCCTCCCATTTATTCCAGTGTGCCTTTTCACACTGAGGCGGTGCGCTTGCGGGACAGGAAAAAAGTCCTGCAAGCAGCATCTTTGAGACGAGTTGGGAGCGCTGTATACAGCGCTCCCAAAACACCCGTGCCCATTGGACTGAATGGGCAGCGCTTTCAAATGTCTTAAAAGCGCTTTGAAAGCGCCTCAAAACGGGCTTTTTTAAGCCCTTTTTTTTGGGTTAAAGACACCCCCGTGTGAAAGGAGTCTAAGAATATGGCAATGTTAAAGACTATATGTTCTGTTTATTAAAAAGAGTGACTTTCATTGACGTTAAGATTATAATCTAGGAGGGATTCATGAAACATTGCAGAAAAAAAATCCTAAATATTTACAAATCTTTACTTACAGCAGTAAAGCCTATTACACACTTTTTTTTTGTTCAACCCTGCGACCTGAAGGAAGAAAAACACGGAAGAACTCAGGAGGAGCTGCTGTACTAACTATGCAATGTTAGTACAGCAATCTCCCCTGCTGAGCTATTGTGTTCCGACAGGTGGACTGCCCCCCCGCGAGAACACACTGGTCAGACCTTTTTTGGGTCATGCCCCTTTGGCTGCTGTACACACGGGTCGAATGTTGGTCAGTTTCTATTGAATCAGCTGATGCCACCCGATATTTGGCCCATGTGTACTCCCCTTAAGTCTTGACCCCATCTCTAGTAGTGGAAACTGGACAAGTTGTCTGAGCTTGCCAATATGCCACAAACTTTAGCTTACAAGTGCTCAATCACTGTGTGTATTTTGCAACTTTAACATGCACATCAGTAAAATGGAGTAGAAGATATTTACTGCTTCTAATAATGGTCTCACATACCACCCATTAATTCTTAATGTTATGCAAACTGTATGAGATGAAAGCACATAGAAATAGTGTATTCCTGCTGACATTCCTTTTAAGTTAGGATCTTTGATGCTAATCAATTCATGCAATTTCTGTCTTAATATAATCTTACACGTTGCCTGTAAATCACTACTCTGATAGCAGCATTCAGTTGTGAAGTCATGGTAAAGACAGGCAGAGAGCACTTTCAGTGCTGGACACTAACTACATTGCATGAGAAATTCATAATAGCACCAACAGTTATATAAAATATAGGATGCACTGAATGAAAATTTAGCTGATCCCATCTCCTGTCCTAAACTGGAATTGCTACTTTCTTGGTCAACTAAATTTAGCATGATCCACCTGTAAATTTAAAGTGAAACTTTACCCATACCAACTTGATAAAAAAAAAAAAAGTACTTTTAGCAAGAAAACATTCCACAACAATAATTATACTACCAAAATGAGGGTGTGTTGTAAATTGCCTCCAGCATTGCTCCGGTTTCTTTTTGACAGAGGCTGCCATTTTGCTGAAGCCCAGGGCCCCTGAGAAGCAGTAAATCATAAAAGCAGAGCTAAACCTATCGATTTAATGGTTTGAAAAAAAAAAAAGTTACATTCCTGGAATGTCGAGATTGTTAACCGACACATTTGCTCGTGTCCTCAACCAAACTATCAAACGACTGGTGTCATAAGTGATCACATGTGCAGATTAAACAGAAGCAGCTTCCTTAGCTGTAAATAAGAGGGTTGAATCCAGCTTTAAGGCTGTCAGCAGACCGTCTCTACAAATTTGGCAGTGCCTAAAAATAGGGAGCAACTGAGCATGTGCAGTGCAGGCTGATACAGCGTATAACTGGATTTTACACAGTATACACACTTATTATTGAAGTGATTGTAAAGTCTTTTTTTTACATTTTTTTTTATAACAAACATGCTATACTTACCTCCTCTGCGCAGTTAGTTTTGCACAGAGCATCCCTGATCCTCCTCTTCTCGGGTCCCTATTTGCTGCTCCTGGCCCCTTACTCCTATCGAGTGCCCCCACAGTCAGCCCTGCCCTCTTTCTCTCCCTCGATTGGCTGACTGACTTTGATTGACAGCCGCAGGAGCCAATGGTGCCGCTGCTGTGTTTCAGCCAATCAGGAGGAGTGTCCCGGCGGCTTAGACATCCGTGGACATCGCTGGAGAGAGATGGGGCCCAGGTAAGTAATAAGGGGGTTGCTGGGGTGGCTGCTACACACAAAAGGTTTATCTTAATGCATAGAATGCATTAAGATAAAAAACCTTCTGCTTTTACAACTCCACAAAAGGGGCCAGTCTGAAGTGATATAGCAGGACGTAATTTTCTGACTAAAGTTCTACTTTAAGTCAAAAACATTCCTAATGTTCTTATTGGTTCTTAATAATTCAAGGTCAAGATTTAAAAAAGTAGTCCAACTGTATTTTCTTGCAATTGTGCTGACCTTACAGGTTTTTCCTACAGCAATCCCCTAGTCATTGCTACCAATATGTTCAGAGGAGCACAAACATGATATTTATCCATTATACCAGGCCTACTGAAAGCATCTTTTTTAATTTGAAATATTCATCAATAATTAATTTAAAATAATTTAACAGTTTAAAAAGCTTGATCATTTTAAAAGCCTACAGTAATTATATATTAATATACAGAATGGGTGTGAAACATTTTTTCTATACTCAAAACAAGATGATTTCCATGAACATACATTCAAATCAATGTCCCCAAAAAGTAGAGTTAGTTGGCACTTACAGCATATACCACAAGTCCTCAAACCCTATTTAATAACTTCACCCCCGGAAGGATTTACCCCCTTCCTGACCAGAGCACTTTTTACAATTTGGCACTGCGTCGCTTTAACTGCTAATTGCGCGGTCATGCAATGGTGTACCCAAACGAAATTTGCGTCCTTTTCTTCCCACAAATAGAGCTTTCTTTTGATGGTATTTGATCACCTCTGTCGTTTTTATTTTTTGCGCTATAAACGAAAAAAGACCGAAAATTTTGAAAAAAATTATATTTTCTACTTTTCGTTACAAAAAAAAATCCAATAAACTCAATTTTAGTCATACATTTAGGCCAAAATGTATTCGGCCACATGTCTCTGATAAAAAAAATGTCAATAAGTGTATATTTATTGGTTTGCGCAAAAGCTAGGGTACATTTTCTGGAATTTACACAGCTTTTAGTTTATGACTGCCTATGTCATTTCTTGAGGTGCTAAAATGGCAGGGCAGTACACCCCCCCCAAATTACCACATTTTGGAAAGTATACACCCCAAGGAAATTGCTAAGAGGCATGTTGAGCCCATTGAATATTAATTTTTTGTCCCAAGTGATTGAATAATGACAAAAAAAAAAAATTACAAAAAGTTGTCACTAAATTATATATTGCTCACACAGGCCATGGGCATATGTGGAATTGCACCCCAAAATACATTCAGCTGCTTCTCCTGAGTACGGGGATACCACATGTGTGGGACTTTTTGGGAGCCTAGCCGCGTACGGGGCCCCGAAAACCAATCACCGCCTTCAGGACTTCTAAGGGCATAAATTTTTGATTTCACTCCTCACTACCTATCACAGTTTTGAAGGCCATAAAATGCCCAGATGGCACAAACCCCCCCCAAATGATCCCATTTTGGAAAGTAGACACCCCAAGCTATTTGCTGAGAGGCATGTTGAGTCCATGGAATATTTTATATTTTGACACAAGTTGCGGGAAACTGACACATTTTTTTTTTTTTTTTTTCACAAAGTTGTCACTAAATGATATATTGCTCACACAGGCCATGGGCATATGTGGAATTACACCCCAAAATACATTTAGCTGCTTCTCCTGAGTATGGGGATACCACATGTGTGGGACTTTTTGGGAGCCTAGCCGCGTACGGGGCCCCGAAAACCAATCTCTGCCTTCAGGATTTCTAAGGGTGTAAATTTTTGATTTCACTCTTCACTGCCTATCACAGTTTCGGAGGCCATGGAATGCCCAGGTGGCACAAACCCCCCCAAATGACCCCATTTTGGAAAGTAGACACCTCTAGCTATTTGCTGAGAGGCATGGTGAGTATTTTGCAGCACTCATTTGTTTTTGAAAATGAAGAAAGACAAGAAAAAACATTTTTTTTTTCTTTTCTCAATTTCAAAACTTTGTGACAAAAAGTGAGGTTTGCAAAATACTCACTATAGCTCTCAGCAAATAGCTTGGGGTGTCTACTTTCCAAAATGGGGTCATTTGGGGGGGGGGAGGGGGGTTGTGCCACCTGGGCATTCCATGGCCTCCAAAACTGTGACAGGCAGTGAAGAGTGAAATCAAAAATTTAAGCCCTTAGAAAGCCTGAAGGCAGTGCTTGGTTTTCGGGGTCCCGTACGCCGCTAGGCTCCCAAAAAGTCTCACACATGTGGTATCCCCGTACTCAGGAGAAGCAGCAGAATGTATTTTGGGGTGTAATTTCACATATTCCCAAGGCATGTTTGAGCAATATATCATTTAGTGACAACTTTGTGCAAAAAAAAAAAAAATTTGTCTCTTTCCCGCAACTTGTGTCACAATATAAAATATTCCATGGACTCGACATGCCTCTCAGCAAATAGCTTGGGGTGTCTACTTTCCAAAATGGGGTCATTTGAGGGGGGGGTTGAACTGTCCTGGCATTTTATGCACAACATTTAGAAGCTTATGTCACACATCACCCACTCTTCTAACCAGTTGAAGACAAAGCTCTTTTTGACACTTTTTGTTTACATGAAAAAATTATTTTTTTTTGCAAGAAAATTACTTTGAATCCCCAAACATTATATATTTTTTTTAAAGCAAATGCCCTACAGATTAAAATGGTGGGTGTTTCATTTTTTTATCACACAGTATTTGCGCAGCGATTTTTTAAACGCATTTTTTGGGGAAAAAACACACTTTTTTAAATTTTAATGCACTAAAACACACTATATTGCCCAAATGTTTGATGAAATGAAAAAGATGATCTTAGGCCGAGTACATGGATACCAAACATGACATGCTTTAAAATTGCGCACAAACGTGCAGTGGCAACAAAATACATTTTTAAAAGCCTTTAAAAGCCTTTACAGGTTACCACTTTAGATTTACAGAGAAGGTCTACTGCTAAAATTACTGCCCTCGATCTGACCTTCGCGGTGATACCTCACATGCATGGTGCAATTGCTGTTTACATTTGACGACAGACCGCCGCTTGCGTTCGCCTTAGCGTTAGAGCAGGGGGGGACAGGGATGCTTTTTTTTTTTTTTCTTTATTATTTTTTTGCTTTTTTATCTTATTTTTAAACTGTTTCTTTCATTTTTTTTAATCATTTTTATTGTTATCTCAGGGAATGTAAATATCCGCTATGATAGCAATAGGTAGTGACAGGTACTCTTTTTTGAAAAAATTGGGGTCTATTAGACCTTAGATCTCTCCTCTACCCTCAAAGCTTCTGACCACAGCAAGATCGGTGTGATAAAATGCTTTCCTAATTTCCCAATGGCGCTGTTTACATCCGGCGAAATCTAAGTCATGAAATGCTCGTAGCTTCCGGTTTCTTAGGCCATAGAGATGTTTGGAGCCACTCTGGTCTCTGATCAGCTCTATGGTCAGCTGGCTGAATCACCGGCTGCATTCTCAGGTTCCCTGTTGAGACAGGAGAGCCAGAGAAAAACACGAAAGACGGTTGAGGGGGGGTGCATTCCCTCCCACTGCTTGTAAAAGCAGTCTAGAGGCTAATTAGCCACTAGAATTGCTTTTACATGAAAGCCGACCGCTGGCTGAAAAGAATGATACCAAGATGATACCTAAACCTGCAGGCATCATTCTGGTATAACCACTCAAAGTCGTGAATGGCGTACCTGAAGACAAAAAAATGGTTAACAATAAAACACAGTAAACGGTAAAGTATAGAAAATTGCATACCTGAAAAGCAAACATAATAAAACATAATAACAATAAAACATTGCAGAATAGAATACAGTAAAAAATAGCAGAACAATAGAGAGAGAACAGAGAGAGAGAGAACAATAAAACGAGAACAATTTTTTTTTTTATTTTATATACTTTTTTTTTTTTTTTTTTTTTTACACTTTTTTTTTGTAACTAACTTTTATAACGGACTGGTTCCAGGTTCGGGTCTCTCAAAATGCGATGGCATTTCGGGAGACCCTGTGAAAGTGTGCCTAGTCTGTGCAATGCTGTACCCTACGCTGATACTCAACTAGTGTATGTTAGCGTTCAAAACATTCACCAAAAAGACCAGGATTGTCAGGACAGGAGGGACAATAATAGCGGGCGCTTTCTGCAGACACGACATTTTTTTTGGGGGGTTCGTTGGGTAGGGGTACTCGGGAGGACATAAAGAAAATGCCTCTCATGCAGCCGACTGCATTTGGTTGGGGATGTGAATGGGGGAAGTATGGGGGAAGTATGGGCGCTGCAGAAGTGGTGGGTTCCCAATTATTAGGATTGGTGAATGCAGCAGGAAGGGCATTATGGGCACGATGGGCCTGTGTTTGTCTTCTTGGTGGCAGCGGGACACTACTTGTGCTTGCCACCTCACCAGCTTGAACTGCACTTATGGGACTCGCCACGTCACCAAGTGTTACAGCAATGCTGGTTTAAATACGACCGGGGTGTACTAGGACGTTGGTGCTTGCCAGTTCACCAAAACGCTACCAAAAAAACTGTTAGCGATCGCAGGGATCAGGCCTGACTCTGCAAACGCTGCAGTTATGTGTTTAGTGTTTTGTAAGTGACAGTGATCGATCGATACTGCACTTGGGTGGGCTGGGCGGAGGGGCAAAATGCAGGTGCTAGCAGGTATCTGGGCTGATCCCGTTAACACTGCGTTTTTGGGAACCCTAAACTGCTGGGGACGCTAGTACAGATCTGATCAGATCAGATATTGATCCGTTCAGATACTATACCACTAAGGGAGGTGTACGGTGCGTGCGTGGGTGTTAGCGGTACTGGCGCTAACCTGACGCTGCCTGGGGCGACGCATATCACCGCCGGGCGATCAGGGGGCTAAACCTTTATTTGGTAATAAACGGCGGGTGCCCTGACACTATAAAAAATAAACAAACTAACCAGCGTCACCCGTAACAGTTATACGGTGATCAGTGGTGAAAGGGTTAATTAGGGGGCAATCAAGGGGTTAAAACATTTATTAGATAGTATATGGGGGTCCCTGTCGCTATAAAATGCTGACGGCAAACCTAAATATTTACCTCCCTAACTATTGTCACCAGTGACACTAATACAGTGATCAGAAAAATGATCGCTTAGCGACACTGGGTGATCAAGGGGTTAAACTTTATTGGGGGGGTTGGGGAGGTATCCTATACCTAAAGGGGGCTAACAGTAACTGCCCTAACACACTGTCACAAACTGACACCATGCAGTAATCAGAAAAAAAAAAACTGCTTGGTGTCAGTGTGACGGGGGGTGGGGGGTGTAATGTGTGCCTGGCATGTTCTACTGTATGTGTGTGTGTTGTGCACTCACATTACAATCTTCTCTCCTCTACGCCGGAACGTAAAATGCAGAGCCGAGACATAATTTCTTCTGCCTCTGTGTACAATACAGAGGCAGAGAAATTATCCCATTGGCTGGGAGCGATCGCGAGGGGGGGGCCACGAATGGATGGCCTCCCCCTCACCTCCGATCGCCGGGGAAGATTTGCCGACCGCCGCAGGCACCGGGGGGGGGGTCCGATCGGACCCACCACCCGCGGGCAGGCAAGGACGTACCTGTAAGTCCTTTTGCCTGCCCGTGCCATTCTGCCGACGTACATCGTCGTGCGCCGGTCGGCAACTGGTTAAAGGATAGGTTCACCATTTAAAAAAAAAATAAAAAAAATTAATGTGCATTTTGCACTTTTTGCATTTTTTATTTTCTAAGGAGTCTGCAGATCATCCACCTACGATCAGCTGTAAAGCGGCCTCGAGTCATGTGACCGGCCTGAAGACAGCTAAAATTTGATATTTAGAACACTCTTTTTTCAAAACAACTTACATAGTGTGCTATGCCAGCCTTTAAAAGAGGGGCTGGCAGTGACAATTTTAGGTTTTTCTTTTACAATAATAGCGGCGGGGTGGCGGGGCCGGGCCAGAGACAGACACAGAGGGAGATGACAGGCAGGAAGGAGGGGGTGATGGGGGAGAGAGGAGAGCATAGGGGACAGCAGCTTATGATGGAGGGATGCACTCTGACCACGGTGGTAATGGCTCAGCAGCCCTGATTTTTGTGCTCAGCGCATATAGGGCATACAGGAAGTGGCAAGTTCAGGGAGGTTTTTTTTACAGTTTAGAGGAGGGCAGATTACACAGCACTGTGTTGTGTAAGCTGCTTTAAGGGACCATGATCTATATATTTTTTTGGGGGGGTTAACAAATGCTTTAAATACAATACACTAAGCATCTTGCCAAATAGTTGGAAACGTTTGGCTGTGTTCAAAATGTTTGTGTGTATCATTATTAGTGGAAGCCTATGAAGAACAACTTACATTTTTTTTTCAAATGGCCCTTTAAAAAAAATACATATATAAAAAAGGGTACTTTAAGTGCACTGTGTTCAGGTGCCGGACACAGTGCACTATGGGAAGCGCAACGTCTATACAATCAGGAGACGCCTCATTTGCATCCTTTTGACCTGCCTTGTTGCGCCATCTATTGCACTGGAATACTTCCGCCCGGGGCCACTAGTATCACTACCGCCGGAAGCTTTGATCGAGATTGGCACCACCCTAGGACATGGGTGGTGCTTTCCCTCCGAGTTACGACGCCACTTCCGGTTTCCCTGTGCCAGTGATAAACCGGAAATGACGTCAGCAGCTCCATGGAACGCATGGACCGAGCGGAGCTAAGTAAGCCCCATCTAATGTAACCTCGGAGGCTTATTACTCTGATCTACCCTAACAACCCCTAGCAGTACATGAGTGGTCCTATAATTTTAAACAGGATGCACAAACTGCGATAAAAGATTATCATTCCCATGGCATGGCACCCTTCCTGGAGGCTCTGACATGAGGATGTCATAAACTGGGGGAAATAACATAATGAAGACTGTAATAAGTTATTGGCAGATAATATAAACAAGGAAGAGTGGGGTTTAAGTTACTATCATATAGAAATATCTATACTGTATATAATGACATGCAAAAAATGTATCACATATGCTGATCAGTACAGAGTTTGCTTTTTCCACATAGAACTGAAAGATATGCTACTCTGGAATTGGATGAGTCAACTGATCTTCCCAGCTGAAAATTACAAATCAGTGCTAACAGTGTAAGTTTTCAGTGTGTTTGCGCTGATCTGTGAGGCTGTGCTATATACCATGATCTGCAAGGCTGTGCTATATACCATGATCTGTGAGACTGCGCCATATACCATGATCTGTGAGGCTGTGCCATATACCATGATCTGCGAGGCTGCGCTATATACCATGATCTGTGAGGCTGAGCTATTTACTTTGTCCTGTGATGCTTAGCTATATACTCTGTCCTTTGATGCTGGGGCTATATAATCTGTCCTGTGATGCTGAGCTGTATACTCCTAACACTATGGGTGGAAGCAAGTGGAATACAGGGTACGGAGTGGGTGGATTCTATAAGGGGTGGGGCTTTTAGGAAGTGAGAGGGGTCACAAAAGAAGGGCGGGGTTTGGCGCCCCCATCCTAAAACTTCACCAGCCGCACTGGGTTACACTGTACATAACCGCATATAAATGTTACCTCTCAAAGCTGTTTCTTAAGACACAAAACACCAATAACAGTGAAATGGTTAGAAACCAGATCAATAACGCTGTTATAGAATGAAATACATTTGAATCACACACTTATAAGGCAAGAAAAAAAACGAACAAATGTGATTGCAACTTGAATGTAGGATCCTGTGTGGAGAAAATTCATCTGATTAGGCTGAACATCACAGAAGGGATGCAGGATGCTAGTAGCAAGTTAGTTGGCCATAGGAGGTAGGTAAAAAAGCCGAAGCTTAACAAGGACAGGAAATGTGTAAAGTTGCACAATGCTGGTTAATGTAAATAGTTAGAGGTGATGTTTTACTAAAATTCCCTAGAAAAAAAAAAGCGCAAAAAGCAAACAGTTCTCAGCATTGGTAACAAAACCACATTCAGGGAAAACTAATGCGTTTCGCAAAGCTGCGAGTTTGGTTAATCAAGGTGGGTGTGACTAAACACAGCACATTAGTGAGGACTGACAACACACTTAACACATGTTGTGTACTCAATTTATGGGGCACAACAAAGAAATTACCTTATATGTGGAAGCAATTTTTTAGATGATTTAAACTGGCACCTGTTCCAAGATGACACAATGATTAAGAATGAATAAATAAATCAATAAATAAAATTTCTATAAAATCATATACAAAGATTTTTAATGACAGCTTATGGAATGTAACTATAAAATCACAGGATGCATAGTGTGTAAACACATGAAGGTAAGCAAATGATTTGCACTTGCATCTATTAAGGGGAAAATGAAAAATGAGTTCAACACAACCCAAGCATTGAAATAATGGACAGAAAAAAAAAATATGTAACAGTTCCAATAATACCACTGCTGTGTATATCAAAACAATACAGCATTGTGCAAGCTTGACAAAGTATACAGATTTTTTTTTTTTTTGTAATATTTACACCTGCTCTACTATAGATACAGATGACAATCTAACTAGGTTGCCATGGAAACAGCAAGTACTACCAAGCACCCTGATGGTCCTTGCATGAAAGCAAATTCTAAAGATTTAAGAGATATGTATTAACTATATGCATTTATGTTATCAGCTATAAATTAAAATAGAAAATTAGCACTATTAACAAACATGCTTCATTTCCATATTATCATTACACATCCTGATGGCTTTGTAATTGACAGAACGCATCATCTATTTCTTGTGCAATATTTAAAGCAGCAACTTTGCTTTCTAGCAACAAAGTGGAGGTGAAAATGCCATCTACAAGTCTACAAAACGCAGAGGGCAGGATAACACAGTGTTTTACAGTTGTAGCTTTTGCATGCATTTTGTATTCCAAATTCTCTTTGCTAGTCCAAAGATCCCCTGATATTACCATTCCCCAAAATGTTTTCCAACAATGTCATTTTGTGTTTGATTATTTTTTTAGTTTTATTTTCTTCACCAGAATTTAGGAGAAAATATATTATTAAATCTAAGGTCATACAATTGCTAGTGGTTTCTGAGGACTAGAGAATGGAAAAGACAAGACTAGTCAGTCAACCAAGCTAATGTTAGCTTGTGTACAAGCAATGAGAAACTAATAGTTATGAAATCTGGACTATATGTAATTATTTCAGCATTGTAATCAACTAAGCCAACTTTGGTATGCAAAAGCATATACAGTAAAACCTTGGTTTGAGAGCGTTTTGCAAGAGAAGCAAAAGCTTATTTAATACATTTTGACTTGATATACGTAGTGTCATGTCACAACTGAGTATAAAAGAGAAGAGAGGCGCCTCTAAGTGTAGCAATATGGTTACATTTAATGAAGGTACGACATTTAGCAACTCACATGGTTGATTAAAACAGGCACATCTAAGTATGCAGGCATCCGGGGTAAAGCTAATGCTAATTAATGGACTACTGTGCTGAATGACCCCCTGGCTTCTTTACTTTATGCATCCTTGAATTAGCATAATAAAGCAATTCAGTAAAGCATTAAAGTATTATCTGCACACCTACTCCAGTAACACCTGGCAAGTGACCCAAATTATTAAAGATAAAAAGTGAAAGTATGACAGCCAAACAACTAGCAATTTCTAGGGAGCTCAGAAATGACAGCCTCCATGTTTTATAATGAAAAGTTTCAGGGGCTCATTCAACGCACAACCACACTTTATAGGTGTAAACCAATTTCAGCTCTTACTAGAAAAACAAAAAACAAAAAAACGAAACTATCAAAGTGTTCAAGACAATCTACCAACAGTTCCATTTATTTCAGTTTTTTTATGGAAACATTGAATGTAGGTAGTCTTGTTCATATTTTCTACATATTAAAAAATGGCAGCTTACAAGTCCTTAAATGAGGTGGCTGCATTCATTTTTCCTATTCAGGCTTTTTTTCTTTATTTTCACCTGGTATTCTTGCAAACAACACTTCCTCTCTCTTCATGCCTACACTTTGTATCTCCACTAGATCTATGAAGGGAGCCTTCCTGTCCCTGGGTGAGAGCCATAGTTGTCAAACAGACTGGCCATGGTTGATAGGACTAGTAGTTTACACAAACAAAAAATAAAAGGATTTTGTGCTCTCTTAAGTTCAAAGAAAGTGACAAGGACTCTGCATATCTGGGAAGAGCAACAGTTCTTTTCTGTACTTGCTGAAATTGTTCTTAGCCTAGAGAGCGAAGACCAATAAAACCAATGCAGCCATCATATCCAAGGGCTGGTAAACTACAATATATTACATTTTTTTGGGGGGGTTTAGATATGCTTTAAGACTGCTGTGTATTATACAGTTAGCAGCAAAGTGCACTTCTTTCACTTCATTTGTAAAACCCATGAGTCAAGGAATGCCTAAAGTGTTTGTTCACTTTTACCAAAAAAACTGCCTATGCAAATAAGGGGCACCTGTAGATATAAACAGTCAGTCGATATAATACCCTTACTATAGGTGTAGGCCATTTATGCACCTCATGCAGTTTGACTGGAAAACTCCTAGGCTGTTGCTAAGGACATTGCTAAAGGATGCCTAGCTGTTACTCTTCCCCCCTACCATCACTGGAGCAAGCTCTCAAATGCTGAGCTCAGAGCTACTGCATCAGGATTAAAATAATCAATGTTGATTGGGAGAGTGAAATTCCACTTTAAAACCAATATTTTATGAGGAAAGCACGGAAATTGTATTGAAAACATCATCCAGTCAGGGTTTAGATCTACTCTTATTTCCATGTACCATGACAGTTTAAAAGGAAAAGTGAAGACATATAGATGGATCATGGTAGAAAAGGTGACTTTTGTGATGTCAAGCAATATATTATGAAGCCTAACTAAAGTTAGCACTAAATAGCAGCATTCAAATCCCCATGTTTCAAACAAATGTAGTGTTTTGATTTGTGTTAATTAAAGCAGGAATTCAATATTTCTTGTGCCCTGGGTCCAATACTTCAGCACTGTGTATCCTGCATCCACACTGACAAGAAGGGGAGGAAAATGTTCCCGACAATTTGTACATTACATTCATTTTAGACACTAGATTATGATGCACTGGACATCATTATTAACTCCTTCCAGCTGAGAGCCCTATCTCGACTCTTAAGCGCTAATGAAAAATGAATTGACATTTAATGAGCAAAAACGCCTACGCTACTGGTGTTTGGGAATAAATATATTCTGCCGAGTCAATGACTGCAGTACACTTCTGCAGACTAATTACTGTAGTAAAAGTCAAATGCGAAACAAATTTTCACTGAAAAAGGCTGTAAAGATTATGGAGGTTGCAGTACATTTTGCCCACTGCTAGAGACATATGACTTATGAAAAACAAGATTTTGTCTTCACGGGACCAAGGTTCATGAAAACACTGCCTGGCACCTACTGCAAGCAGCAGATTGTAGAACATTTGGGTTGTAGTGCTGTCACCTTCCCACTGATTTAACAGATGGTAAGTGAAGGTAGATGTTAACATTGTTAATCTTAATATGGCTGCCCTCCAAATATTTCTGATACTTGCTCCAACTGTTGCAAAGTGCAAAAACGAATTAATATGCAAATGAATGAAAGGAGGAAAAACAGATTACACAAGCCAAAAAGAAAACTGAAAGACTGCTATTTTGATTAGATATTTCAGCTATTCATTGCATTGTGGAGGTCAGGGGAGTTGCTAGGTCTGCAAAAGATCTGGGGCTAGAGCCCATAGCAGCGGTCACCAACCTTTTTGCATGCCCGTGGGGGGGGGGGACCAGTGGTAAGCAATTTTTCACGGGTGATGGCTGGTGTTGGCGCATCAATCATCATGGCATAATGGTTGATATGGTGTCAGGGTGATTGAAGTGCATTATTTCTATTGTTACATTCTAAAATATAATGAAGTGGTTCAACTCACTAAACTGCAGAATTAGTGGGAGCCCTGGGCGTGTCACTTGCCACATCTCCTGCCACCAGATGCAGCATAATCACTTGCCACCATCGCCTGTCACCAGATGCAGCGTGTTACTTGCCACCATCACCTGCCACTAGATGTGGATTGTCACTTGTCATGTCGCCTGTCACCAGAGGTGGATTGTCACTTGCCACTTTCACCTGGCTGCAGATGTGGATTGTCACTTGCCACGTCTCCTGCCACCATTTACAGATTGTCACTTGCCACATATCTTGCCACCATTTGCAGATTGTCACTTGCCATGTCACTGGCCACCAGATGTGGGTTGTCACTTGCCAACTGATGTGGATTGTCACTTGCCATGCCAGCCAGTGCCACCAAGTGTGCATTGACACTGCATTGGTGGCAGGCTGACAGCACTGGTCCATTTAGTGAGAGCAGGATAGCGGTGATGCGGGGTGGGCAGTGAGAGATGATGTCATCTCCCTGCTCCCCGTCGCACCTCCGACATTGAAGCAAGGGGGTCTGGCTGCAAAGTGGAGCTCCACGATGACCTGCTGTGAGGGCGGAAGAGCGCCGATTTGTGGCGGACAGTGAGAGATTATGTCATCTCTCTGCTGCTCGCCACACCTCGCTCCCAAAGTGAAGAGGCCTGGCTGTGAAGAGCTTGCTTCTTTCCTCTCCTCCGCCTCTCTCATGCAGCCAGCCCGCCTGTCGCAGCAGCTGCAACCCGCTGGTTAGGCAGGCACCCAGCGGCAAGAGACTCGGGGCTATGGGCCCCAGATTCGGGGCTATAGCCCCAATAGCCACCCCCTAGCAACGCCCCTGGTGGAGGTAATATAATTGTCAGTACCAGTGTAGGGTTGGGGGGGGGTAGAGAGAAAGTATAGAGAGAGATGTAGAGAGAGAGATAGAATATAGAGAGATATAGAGAGAGATAGAATATAGAGAGAGAGTTCATACCATGATAGTTGCACATGCTTAACGTTACTACTGTTCCCTGTACATGCACAATAGTGATGTAGGTCATCATACCATAGCATAATGCCAGATTCGCAAAAGCTTCATACTACCTGCATTGATATAGACATTACCATATGCGAGTTACATTGTTTTTCCCTTTCCTCAGGAAAACTCAACTGTACTTTTTCAATCCAACTTAAAGAGAACCAGAGCAACTTCCGCTTATTCTGACTATATCAATCTGAGTTTGCAAAGGCAGTACTAAATATATTTCTTGTATCTATTTGCCTTCTTAGGGCAGAATGAAACAATCATGTAACATCTTGCCATTTTGTTTTTACACTAAATTCTGCTAAATAAACCCAATTGTCACCAGAACAGGTATGTCCATTGAAAGATTTCCCGTCACATTCAGTATTGGAGACAATGGCCATTAGGACAATTAGAAATGTTGAATCTCCCAAAAAAGGACACAGGAAGCAATAAATATCTGACAGAGCTTTTAAAACTTTTACGTCAAAACTGAGAGAAAAAAAAACAAAACTTTTTGGCTTTAGCTACACTTTATAAATCTTGCACTATGGTTTGTCAAACATAGTTCTGTTACCCAGAGTTAAAGTTTAGAGAAATTTGTTCTTCAAATACAGCAGCAGGGATGATAATTTCAATGAATAAGAGTAACCAATGTATTGGCGGCTGCTCTGTTTGGTAAAATGTTCTTTCCTCTGTCCCCAGATACCCTCGCGGCACTGATATTCCAGTGCCGTGTGAGCAGTTGCACTTTTGACAGGAACTTGTCCAAATACCAACTATACCCACCCTTTTCACCCTCATGCTTCATTCGTGTAGGCTCTACTATCAGTTCCACAATGAAAAGCACTTTATGAATGGAAGAGGTGGACTTTTTCATTCTTCCACCCATCCTTCAATAATAGAGTGATTTTGATTGTGAGAATTCTTTAAAAAGTGGAGGGGCAGAAAGGGTATAGTTGGCACTTACTCAAACCCCATAAGACCAGAAGCTCACTGTTGCAGGTGTATCTGGGGGGGTAGCAGAGGACTGAACACAACAGTCACCAGTCATTCATTGAAAGTATCATCTCTGGTGCTGTTTTTCTTTTAAATGCTAAACTTCAGCTTGAAGTAGACAATCTTTTTAGGAAGTTTTAAAAGGAGCTCCAGCTTTCCATGAAGATGCTTCTGAAGTAAACAAATATGACAGCAGTATACTTAATTTAAATGCAAACTCTCAAATAGAGATAAAAAATAGTTTATGTACAAGATTTTATCAACACAGCACTTATGAAGTTCAATATAAAACTTCAAAACATCTGATGAAGTAATATAGTCTTTACAGTATGTGATCACTCCAGTGCATAAAGTAACAAAGTAAAGAACACCTGCTACATTCTTTTTGATGCCACTTACACACTTCTCCTCTTCCACACATGCAGACCCAAAACCACCTTGAATTTCTGCCTATCCATAAACTTCTAGTTTTTCCTAATTAAAAAGTAGCTTTCCTTGCAGGGGCTGCTGGCTCGACTGAAAGTTTTGAACAGTGGCAGTAGTGAAGGACACAGTTATACATCAGCAGCAAACTAGCAGAAAGCACACTCTGTATACCAAAGTATTACGTTCAATTTTTCATTTCATCTAGACAACATTTCTATGTGCAGAATTGTCATGTTTTCCCGTTTCTGTATGAGGTGCAACAGGACTTTAGATTAACACCTGTTGTATCAAGGATGTCAAAGCTCTGTTCCAAAATGTACAAGTTGGGCATCACTAATTCTTTACAAGAAATCTGTCGGAGGCAGACACTGGCAAGCTCCTTATGAAATGCAAGTTGTTAGGTGGTTTCTGTCTTCAATACTTTCTAAATTCTGGACAGAGAACAAGTATGCAGACCAGGAGCTCTGTCTCAACTTGCTGCATGCTGGTCTCAGTTAGAGATTCAGAAAGCAATGATGCCAGACACAAGCAGGCAGATAGCTTTTTAATTACTACATATATCTTTCGGGATAGCTTTCTTCTAGGAAAAAGTGTTTTTGAAAATGCTTAAATGGAAGAATGGTTGGTGGAAGGTTCATTCATTCAGACACCTCCTGATCTGGAACTTTAACTAACTGGTCTTCTAAATCAAGAACAGACCAAAACAGAGGAAATCCTCTTCTGGAAAACTGCATTAAAATAGATTTCTTGCTTTATGAAGGAATGGTGAAGGGTAGCCCCAGCACAGTTTTGGCAGACTCAGTTTTGCAGTCAAACTACCATTATCACTGACCTACGTAAAATTTCCATATGCACTTTTGGAAAATCCACTTAATGGCATAGTACACAAAATCCCTTAAATGGATAGATGGTATAAATAAGTTTCCCTATTTTCATTCTGTACGTTTTGATCAATCCTTTCCTTAATTTAATTCTGTATGCTTTAAACCTTTGATTTATTTTGTACTGGCTAATGACTTACAAATAAAATATCCCAAATATTTAGCAAAAAAATAATCTGGCAGCAGAAGACTAATTATATGATTAAAATTGACATTTATTTATGACAGTCCAGTTAGCAAAAGTGAATGTTGGTTGTTTATACATAATGTAGTCTACTGAGTGTTCCAATTTGGCAGTGGTTACCTAAAGACATGGTTCCTATATAATAATATATTAGCAAATGTTTTGATAGCAGTGATTCAAACGAACTGAAGGATATGAGAGCAATATATTCTCAATCTAATCCCCTTTTGAATCCTAATCAATCCATTCAAAAGTAATATTTCAGTTTTTGGAAGATGCTAGAGATTTAAACCACAAAGAAGTTTATTTTAGACACCTCTCCAAGGTTTGAGAGAGTCTAAAATCCTTGGATACAAGATATGAAATGTTCAATTTCCCTTTTTCCTTGGTGACAACTCCTATGGTGCAGACCAGGAGTGATGGTTGGGAGGGTCCTGGCCTTTTTTCCACCTCCTTTTCTTCACTAATTTTTTATTCCTAATTTTTCCTTTCCGTTGATGTGTTCAAATACTTTTTATGTGCCATCAATCATTCACTATACAGGAGTTTTTTTGTTCTCCTTTTTGATTGGATATGCTTTTTGCGCCTTAGAGGATACCTGTTACCTTGCTTAGGTTTCATCTCCCCTTTTTGGAGAGCCCACAATTGATCCACCAGTTTCCTTTTCCATATGCATTGCAGTTACATTTCCACTATGTTCTGACTCATGTAAACCTGCATTTACATATTACATTTGCTACTTCTACTTTGTTTGCAACATACTCTGCCTGTGTTGCGGATTCCTATGCCGTGTACACACGGGCGGACTTTTTGGCATCAAAGGTCCGACGGACTTTCCGACGGACTTTCGACAGACTTTCGACAGACTTTCGACAGACTTTCGACAGACTTTCGACAGACTTTCGACAGACTTTCGACAGACTTTCGACAGACTTTCGACAGACTTTCGACAGACTTTCGACAGACTTTCGTTGGACTTCCGACAGATTTCCGACAGATTTCCGACGGACTTCCGACGGACTTCCGACGGACTTCCGACGGACTTCCGACGGACTTCCGACGGACTTCCGACGGACTTCCGACGGACTTCCGAACGAACGGACTTGGCTACACACAATCACACCAAAGTCCAACGGATTCATACGTGATGACGTACGACCTGACTAAAATAAGGAAGTTCATAGCCAGTAGCCAATAGCTGCCCTAGCGTCGGTTTTCATTCGTCGGACTAGCATACAGACGAGCAGATTTCTCAATAGGAACTGGGTCTGGCGGAAAGATTTGAAACATGTTCCAAATCTAAAGTCCGTCTGATTTTCGGCTGAAAAAGTCCGGTGCAGGTCCAATGAAGCCCACACACGGTTGGATTGTCTGACGGATTCGTTCCGTCGGACCAGTCTGGTCGAAAAGTCCGCCTGTGTGTACACGGCATTACTTCCTCTGATAAATGCTGAAATACCTGTCTTGGCATTTATATTTTTTTTGCATTTCAATAAAATATTATGGAAACAAGTTTATTTTAATCTGTTTGGGGAGCTCTGTTGGCAATTGCATTTGAGTTCCTAGGTTTTCACATCTGTCCATTATGAGAGGCCCTCACACTCTGTTGAATCATTTCTTACTGTTTATTTATGAGATAATGCATTAACAAAAAAAACTTAAACACACAAAAGTTAATGGTAACACTCCAAAAGTCTCCAAATGGACAGGAATTGGGAATTATGGTAGGTAGATCTTGGTGTTGAAGTATTCAACACATAGAAGATGTCAGGGGCTGATTCAACCCACTTTAGATATTCAGCAGAAATGCTATGCATTGCTATAGTCTCTCTGTAACTGGTTTCCTATTCAATGTAACATTTTTGCATATGAGTAGGCAAACATCTTTATGGAGGCAGCATATTTACTGACTTCATTGCAAAGGTTTGAAAAAACAAAGGACACATTTATCATCATATTACAGAAACAATACATTCTCTGGCTATCCAGGTGAGTGGTGTTTATCCATGTAGAAAGGCATTTGCAGATTGATGGGTAGGACAAATTAAGGCAATAATAAATTAGTTCCTTGTTTAATTTATCTTATAGTGCCTCACAGCTTAATTTCCCCAAAAACATAAGCAAAATGATCTTTTGGCACTTTTGTACTTAATGAAAATATCAAAAAACTAGCTACTATTTCCCTGTAACTTACATTAATAGGTTTCCCGGGGCTGACATGGACCTTTCTTCTCTTCTTGCACATTCAAAGGGATTGCCAAACGAGCGTTTCCTCAGCATTGCTTTCACTAGAATCTTAACAGACAGCAAAAGTAAATCATCAATACAAGAAGATGTGGATATTGATTAGATACTCAAAAGTGTAAAAGTAACCTTTCTACTGTAACAGTTTACAAGCCAAGAAATATCCAAACATGTGCTATCCTTCACTGTACAGCACTGGAAACATAGGCATTTTACTGAACACAATGAGATTTTTTTTTAGGCAATAGTGTACTACCTATAGAAATTACATTATTTTAATTGGTACAATTCACATGCATAATTTTTATTCTTTACAGTTGAAATCCACTAAAAAGCAAATCATATAGAATTAATTTCTGGGCCCGCTTTCTGAAGAATATTAGGCTGGTTCACTCAAAACACATTCTTTACTTTTGTGAAGATACTGGAGACGAGGAGTTCTTAAAGAGAAACTTTTTCTAGGTTTTGGACATAATAAGAAAATGTAAGAAAATATTTCTATACTATTTCTTTACAGGTTTCTATACTGCTGTCTGTGTCCCATAAGAGATTCACTGGCCTTTTTTGTTCTGGTGACCAATATTATGTCTTTGGACAAGAAGAAAAGGGACATTTCCAATATCAGTACACAGACAGCAGTATCAATTTTATTTTTTTGGGCTGAATTTCCATGTTAATTTCCTGAACCAGGCTATATTGTTTATCTTCAGCACTATCTGAAATGATGTCTAGTGCCTAGCAGTTCTGCCCGACAGGTGTGCTTTGATTACAATGCTTGCAGAAAATAATTATAATCTTTTGGTAAATAGTTCACATACTGTATGTAAAAGAGTTCATATTGGTAGTTTTAACTGTATATTGTGTTTACTATGGGTTTATCCAAGTCATGTACCATGAAGAACTTTAATTACAGTATTAAATATAATGTAAACTATCTTTAGACATACTTCTCTTTTTAAAATTTCTCCTAGCGGTTATAGAACAGACACTTTCATTAAATTAAGTAGCTCCACAATATCTATTAACTATCTATTAATTATCTATCAAACCAGACAGGATCTCCTATTTGGGAGAATGACGGGAGGTAGAGACTGACAGGGGACGGAAGTAAATCAAATCAGGATCATTACGAGATGCACAAAACAGCACAACAAGATTAAAAAGATCCTAACCAAACATTGGCATAGCCTACAGATTGATCCATTACTGAGCTCCTTTGTATCAGAAGCACCTCTAATTACATATAGGAGAACGAGGTTGCTTAAAGACCATCTATTGAAGAGTGAATACACAGGAGAATTTAGGAGAGATCCCTGCAAACAGAAGGGAACATTTAGATGTGGGGGTGCATTTATTGCCAGTATATGCGCATACGGGCCCCAATATACGGTTACCCAATGGACAAAAATACAAACCCTTACACTACGCCAACTGCAAGACAGCCAAAGTGATATATCTACTCAGCTGTCCATGGGGTTGCTTCTACATAGGAAAGACCATTTTGGAATTCCACAAGAGGGCCTATAGACATATACTTAGCATGAAGACCTGCAACCCGGATCTACCTCTGAGGAGACATGTACGGGATATCCACCAGGGAAGGTTCCCGGACATTAAATTCCTAATACTTGACCAGATCCAGTGCTAGGGGTGGGGACTGGGACAAGATCCTCCTCCAAAGGGAGACCAGATAGATAGCGTCTTTGTGTGCCACTCATCCACCTGGTCTAAATGACTCAGTCAGCTATTGACAGTTTTTGAAAGGGTTCACATCGGGATTATGGGAGGGACTTGGTTAATCCTAGTGATCATTAATAGCAATGAGGGAATTCAATTCCTTATGGAATTGGAATGAACACCAGCGGAGAGATATACAGTATTCATACTGTCTGCCATGCACAAGTGTCTATGATCAATGTGCATTTCATTGTCTGTAGTGTTCTAATGAGAAGTCAATCCATGATATCTTTTCTCTGGTGACAGTCTTGCTATATGTATATATCTTGTATTTTTACATTCATTCAATATTAATATTTTAGTTGTTTAGTTATGCATGCTTGCCCCCTTACTATTGCTGTATCGTGATGCTCTGTGTTTTTCTATCCTATGCTATTTAGCAATCTTGCCAGGATTGTGCCCTTATACCATGTTAACCTGTGTTCTTTCATTTGGTTATGGTGATTGATGTAGTACTCTAAACACAAGATGGCGATAGACGTAATGAAGTCTATGATGTGGCCGTTTAGCAGCCCAATTCCACCATAGGAGTTGCTGGGAGGCGTTCTTTCAATCCAGCTATGAGCTGGTTATGCTCCAATGATTGGTGTCACTGTTTATTGGTCCCTCCTCTCTATTTACAAACTAGATTTGGCTATAAGGAAGTGCCATCTGCCTGTGGAACACATGGCCATTCCACGCTAGTCGGGGTGGGTGTGCCATGCTCTCCACCATTAGCCATTCAGATACCGAGGCCCCGCACGAATGCGCAATGAGTTCACGATCGCGGTGCGCATGTGCAGGCATTTTGCGCCATATTTAAGATCCATTTTTACTGTGTACACTGTGCAAACCTTGCCAGTTCGGATGGCGTGCCCTATGGACCCCCTTCACACAGGTATTTACCATTCTCTTTACCCCTCCAAAGCCACACATCCCTTTTAGGGAGGTTCTCTGTGTGCAGTATGTAAATTAGACAGAAATAGAGATTTTGTTACACCATGTTATCGGAGTGTTCCTTTTTACTTGCAGCCTAAGGATCGGTAGTGACCTTTTCAATGCAGTTTCACCATTGATACAGGACCTAGACCAAATTCTTACTCGACCTTTACTACTAGACCTCCACTTGAGCTTTAAAAGGTAACTAGTAGTTTTTGTACCCATGACCAGGATTCTATGCAATGTCTCCTTAGCTTTTGCCTGTGGACTCCCAAGATTCACATCAGTATTATCTATACATTGACACTAGGTTTCTGGCAAGGTCTGGCAGTGTAGCTTTACCACCCTCCCTTCTTTTGTTTAGTTCCCTTTCAGCTTCCACTCCTAGCTATACATCCTCTTACCTGAGGGACCAGTGACATGCTCCTTTCCTGTGGGCCACAATACTCGAAATCAGTAGGCTGAACTAGACCTCCACATATGCCATCCACTGACCATGCTAATTCTACTCTTGCTTGAATATTTTGTGTGTTTGATTACGGTGTCATTCACCATATCTTGGTAGGTTGCCCTTTTTGAACTTTAGATGCACTGTGCTCATCATACCTGTCAAAATGATGTCTTGCACTCTAAACTATGTTATGTTCTATTTTTTGTTATCTACTAGAATTTAAATTATCCTATATAAATACTCCTGATGAAAGGACTTTGAACCTGAAACGTGTTGGGTACCGGAAAGCTCTTCCCAGATGTTGGCTACCGGAAAGTATTTTTCGGATACTGGAGAGAAACTACTTTATATACGTACCTTCATATTCTATTGCAAGATATTGTGTTATGTGTATTTGTGTCTAATGTTAGTGTATGTTTTAGCAATCATCATGTGATGATTTTTTAGTTTTTTTGCATTAATAAAACATTTTTTACATATTTCATTAGTGTTTTGCCAATTTAAAGCCCCATTTGGGGGTATTCAACCTTTCTAACAATATCTATTAAAACAATGGCGAGTCAAAATAGAACAAGAGGTAGCAAAATATAGGTAATCAATCTTAATCATGCAAGAGAAATTACATTTGCATATTTAATAGAGGCAACTCAGGCTGTAACCCCATAAGAAAACTCTTCACCCTGTTTAAAATATACCAAAATATATCACTTGTGTAAAGCTTGCTGTATTGTAGGACCGTTCTTTAAATGGTCATAAATAGACAAAATTTAGCATATCCCCATGGAAACTAAATGCTCTATTACCCATTTATGACAACTGAACATTGTTAACCTGCAATGTGATTAGTGCTAACTATAAATGGAACAGAATAAAAGCAGATTTCATCATGCAAATACAAGTCCTAATATCATGCATGTGTATAAATATAAGCAAAGGAATGGGAGATCCTCTTAAGCCGGTCATAGATTAATCGAAATTTGGCAGGTTCAGCAGGAACTGGCCAAATTTTGATCCATGGATGGGCAGGCTGGTTGTACTAAAATTCAATCTAGCGATCAACTTCTGTACAACTATACTGTTTTGTTTTCATTTGATCACTGCCAGCAGTGATCATTTTATTCTGATGGTGGGGAAACAGCCTGCTGTCAGAATACAATTTTTACATACTGCAGCATAAAAAAAAACGTACGTATTTTTATACTACACCATAGCACTTTATGTACTAGTAACTATTCAAAGTGTTTTTTACATTTAAACTTAAATTCTAAATTTAAAACCCAGAGAGCCATTACAAACAAAGAAGACAGAATGAAAATGCACTTAGAAGCATTCAATAGAGACATACTTATGAAGAAAGGACAAGAACTCACTCGGGATAGAAATGCCTTAAAAGATGGCAAAGCCTACAAATGGACCCAAAATAGATATAATCAAAATAAAGGCAATCACTATCAGGGACATTAATCTACCTCTTCAAAATAGACTTCCAATCCGCCCCAAATCCCCTCCCAAATTCCCCACAAACCCAAAACGGTGCAAAGCACTAAACATCTCTATTATGGTGACCCCACTGAGGGACAACAGGCCAAAAAATTGACCCTGGATATCCCTAAAAAAAATCAACTCATTCTACACCAACACATGATTTAACCACTAAAACAACAAACACTTGCGTTAACACTCACACCTTGAAAAAAGAGAATCCGCCTGCACAGCAAACTAAAACGAGAGAATTCACCTCTCAACCCAACACTTCAACTATTGATTCATTTGACACAATCTCTAACGATCTGTCTTTTTTTTTAGAGAGGATCCTTATGGGTGCCCAACAATCCAACCTCAATACATACACACAGATAGCACTCTAGTCCCTGTAACACCTATCAGTGAACAAAATGAAATTGAGCTTAATATAATTAATCTCTCATCATACAATCTATCCCAAGATTAAATAGTTATCTTAAAGAAGGGTCTAAACTTCTGCCCAAATCAGAATGCAGGTAAATTCGAAATATACAAAGATCTTCAACTCTTTGTCCGGAAATTAATTTAAAAAAAACTCTACCATAAACAAGGAGTGCCGGTGGATTCCACCCCACAGGAAAGTCAGGCAGTAGATCAGCTGGTCTCTCTCCTTGAGGAGAGTGATCAAACTGATCTCATTGACAGAATCGATCTTTCCCAAATCTTGAAATCAGTTGAAACATCAAGTGACATTCCCAAGACAAATAGGTCCACATTAAAGAAAAAAATCAGACTTTTGTCCAGCACCGAGCACTCGTCCAAATGCAGTGGCATTCCTTAAACTGGTTGACAAGGAATTAGAGAAGTTAAAAACTCACACAAAACATCCTAACAATCTAACTAAAAGAGAAACCTCGGCAATAAAACCACTATTCAACAACAACCAGATTACTATAAAGGCCGCAGATAAAGGCGGGAACATTGTTGTGCTCGACAATGAGAAATATGTTAACATATGCAATAAAATACTGAACAATTTGGAATGGTACCGCCGGATTCCGGCCAACATTGTAAAAAATACAATGATGATTTTTACCTATTAATAGATACCGCTTAACCAAATTCTATAATAACTGAACAACTTTGGAAATTTATCAGAAACAACTTTCCTCGAACCCCTGTATTTTATGCACTTCCAAAAATCCACAAGGATGCCAACAACCCACCCGGGAGACCAATTATCTCCGGTGTAGGGGCGATAAGTGAAAATGCTAGCAAATTGGTGGATGAATTTTTGAAACCCTTCATCCTATCTCTACCCTCCTTTGTAAGGGATACACTCCATTTTTTACAAATTATTGATAAACTAAAACTCCCCGAGAGTGCATTACTAGTAACAGTGGACGTTGAATCCCTTTACAGCTCAATTCCTCATGAAAAAGGTATAGCGGCTGTTAAACATATTATACAAAGAGCTGATAATATAGATCCTATATACGGAGAATTTATTATTTGTTAGAATTTATCCTTAACCACAACATGTTTACTTTTAATGGCTCCCACTACCTCCAGGTGCAGGGGGTTGCGATGGGGACATGCTGTGCCCCATCGTATGCCAACCTGTACCTGGGGGAGTGGGAGGCCATGTTCCTGGGTGATGAAGCCTTATCGATGTACACGGACCACATTCTTGGTTGGTACCGGTACATCGATGACATATTCATCGTCTGGGACGGACTGCCAGACTTACTCCAACAATGTCTTCTAAGGATGAACAGGAACGACTTCAACTTAAGTTTTACCATGTCCTTTGACAAATCATGCGTCACATTTTTGGATGTGGAAGCCTATAGAGGAGAGCGGGGAGCCATTTTGAGCAGACTCTATAGGAAACCTACATCAAGCAATGCAATTCTGCACGCTACCAGCTTCCACCCCAAACCTCTTATGGATTCTATTCCCTATAGCCAGTACCTCAGGGTAAGACGGAACTGTTCAAACGACACCGTCTACATAATAGAAGCAAACAAACTACATAAAAGACTATTGCTGCGAGGCTACTCTCATGCCTTGTTAAAACGATCTTTCAAACAAGCGTTCCAACAATCAAGGAACGAGTTGTTATACTCTCAAAAACCTAAAAATGACACCAATGCTATCAGAACCATTACCAAATGCAGCAATCAGCAAAAGCAAATTAAAACCATCATAGACAAATATTGGCATATGCTTCAATGTGACCCAGCACTGGGACATTTTGTCCTACCCAAACCATTATTTACCTTTAAACGAGCCACATTCCTTAGGGATAGGATTGTCACCGGTGAATACAAAGGAGAAACGCACAAACCTCATTGCAAATATAAAGGAACCTTTAAATGTGGGGCATGTAATTACTGCAAATTCATGCTCACACAAAAAATCCTATCCTTCCTAATGGCCAGACTTTTTTCCCAAAGCATTTTGCTAATTGTAAAACCTTTGGGGTAACCTACATGCTTTTGTGCGATTGTACATGTTTCTATGATTCCAAAACGAAATTGGAATTTTGGAGAAGGGCGTATAGACATGTAACTAGCATGCAAACCTGCGATCCCGATCTTCCTCTCGGCCGACATACCACACTAGTACACAATGGAAAATTTCTGAAAATAGGGTTTCTTATCTAAGATCGCATACACCCAAGTCACACCGCTATCTTCTTGTTTCCGGAAGGTCATTGATTACTGCTAAGTGCAATTACAGACTTATTTTTGCCAGGAGATCCATATATAGGATGTATTTTTACCCAAAAAAATCACCATTACTCTTATAAACAAATCTGAGGTTCGCCCGGCACACCAAGTCGCCCGGGCCATGCAACCCGTGGCGGCGTCATGTGAGGGCACAGTCAATTCCATCTATGACTGACCTCCATATTGCGACCCCAGCGGACATTCGCAGTCCACTGGGGAAGCCTACTGTGTGGGGGGGTGGAGTTCTGACGTGTGTGCGCGCCCACGCATGCGCGCCATGGACGGGGCGGCGTGCACTCAACTCTGGGGGCCATACCTGGCTAATTCCTGCTCCCTCCCCCTCCCACACCATCAGCTGTTGCAATCAGTAGTGAGGGGAGGGGCTTTATAGCGGTATTGTAAGAGCATGCCGGATATCCACCGCACTTTGCCTTGTGACACCGGTCTGAGCAGTCAGAGATTTTCATCCCTGAATTATATAGGTAAGAAACTTTTTCTTATTGACCACTACTGCCTCCTTTGTGTTCTGTCCATAGCTTTCAATGCTTAGACCAAGGCTCTGCTTTGGTTTAGACAATGTTACTAACTAGTTAATTAACAATATCAGTACAATCCCATTTTATCAAGGCTTAGTGTTCTATATTCTGTATTATTCATTTGTTACTATTATAGTTACTAACTATATACCAGCAACATCAGTCGCTGAGCTCCTAAACAACTCTCAGGTATGATTCAATGTCTGCACACTAAACTATCTCCTACTAATTCTAATAAAATTAATGCTTTTTATTTAAAATAACAAGCTAACATGATACTCTATTATACATTTTTACTATTATGTTTTTTGCAGGACCTGCCTTTCGGCCTCAGTGAATCCTCAAAATATATACCCCGCTATTACGCCCCCTAGGGTTTGTTCCCCACTATCACTAGATGAAAGAAACACATTTTTTGAACAAATTTTTGTTTTCACCCGGGTATGGATACAAAATAATTTCTAATAATATTCAAACTGAAAACCATTGTTTTCCTTTGGAATCAAGAATCTATCTGGTAGACAGACCGTGTCACTGCTGTTTTTAATTAGAGTCATATGGAATGCCAAGTCAGCAATACATTATAAGAACTTAAGTGCTAAAAATATGGAGATTACATTATGAATTGTTATACTCATATATATGCTTGAACGCTTACATCTGTTTTTTTCAATACATCTCTCTAGAATAGAAATGTCTCTAGCTCACACCCACCTTTGAGGAAGAAGGTACACACACTCCGAAATGCGACGGGTGCAAGAGTACTTTTTAATATTGTATACACATTGATGTAAAAATGCTTGATATGCATTCCAAATAATAGAGGTTACACCATTGTCGTGTTTTTATTGTTTAAACTCAATAAATTATATTTGTATTAGAAACACTTTTATATTTTCTTATGTGCCTTAAAAGTCCACCACTAGGGGTTTTTTCGTGTTGTTTAGTTTCAATACTTGATGTGGCACAAAAAATACAGTAAGCTGCCGCTCTACAATAAATTCTTTACATTTAAACAGACCACTTTAGCAAAACAATGGCATAAATGCCTTTATAATATAAGTCTGCATCTGTACCACACACCAGCAGTTCTAGATGTGCAGTTGGCCATTGCAGCCAGATGATTTACATGCCACTCCCCACTATCCTGGATTGAGGAATAGTTATAATTTTATTGGTATGTGATGAAATTAGAATTCTTCTGTTATGAGAAGGCTTTAACTGGTTTAGTAGAGGACTTTTTGGTTCCTTTATCCATTCTCATTATACATTTATGGGCTTTTGTGAATTCTTTTCCATGTGAAAAATCTGTTTTTGGTGTAGCAGTCAAATGCATGCGAGTTGGAAGTTAGGTTTCCGTCTTACAGTGTGGAGAAATGCAATAGAAGGTACTTCGTTCTTGCCATGTGAATGGTGGTGAGATGAATGTGGTGTGCACATGCTGTGCAAGGCTTGGCACAATGCCATATAAAGTAGGACACTTTTGTGCAAATTTTAAACCTAGAAATGGATGTTCTTCATGGTACAGTACATTGCTATTCAGCTGCAGTGTTGTAGAGAGGTAAAGCAATAGGCAAACGGAATCTCGCTAATTGTTAATTCGTCATTGCTTATTAAGTACATGTCATATAATTGGACCAAAATTAGAATAAAGGCACTAGAGAATAGGTACTTGTCACTGATTATAATTGTTTGCTAGCAAGCAGCTTCTACAAGAGACTGCTTCTAAGTTGCATAGTTATTGCCAGTACTAACTATAGCTTGAGTTGGCAAGGGTTTTAGTACTTAACCACTTGAGGGAACTGTCTATTAGGTGCATATAGATTAATAAAAAAAGATTTGCTAGTAGAAAATTCTGTATAATTTAACTGACTGTGTCTGGATCTGCACAATAAAAGTTTTTCATCATGTGATTTATGCCACTTATAAGGCAGCAATGGCAGGTACAGCAGAGTTACCATATGTATCCCATTAATTCTTTATTATCCTAAAGCGGGGGGGGGGGGGGGGGGCACAAACAGCTACTGGTTGTCAAGTTCATTGAATTAGCCAATTTGCACTTCAGTAGTCCTTCAAAAATTAAGACAAAATGGTTAATATTTAGAGTGGTTTCGTCATTGCAGAGGAAGTTTTGTTTGGAATTTTTAGAAGATTTCTTTAAATTTTAAAAAGTTCTTTAATGTTATAAGAGGACTTTGTTTGCCAGAACTAATTGTATAAAGGCACTAGAATAGTCATTCTTTAACTTACTTATGTGGAATCCTCAAGCAATAAGCAGTGGAGGATTGATCTCTCTTCTGTTGGAGCCTACATTGTTTCATGGCCAACATTCCTTGGCAGTGCCAGGAGTGGCAGACCAGTGGAATTTTTTCCTTTACTGTCACCAAAGATTTTTATGTAAGAGTGCATTCTTTCTTGCACTGACCCTCAGTGTAACAGGGGAATACTTCACACTGATTGCCAGTCTAAGGGATTATTATTCCTAACATTAACTGACCAATAGTTAAAAAGAAAAAGAAAAACATTTTCCAACTAGCCACCAAGTTTAAGAGACACTACAATTCTGATAAAAAACTAAATTTGTCATTGAGATCAGCATTGGTGTGTAATACTGTACATTCTTTTATATATATATATACATACAGTGGGTATAAAAAGTATATGTGATGTAAAAAAATGAGACCAAGATAAATCATTTCAGAACTTTTTCCACCTTTGTGACCTATAAACTGTACAACTCAGTTGAATAATAAACTGAAATCTTTTAGGTGGAGGGAAGTAAAAATAAAAAAATAAAATAATATGGTTGCACACCCTTAAACTAATACTTTGTGAAGCACCCTTTGATTTTATTACAGCACTCAGTCTTTTTGGGTATGAGTCTATCAGCGTGGCAAATCTTGACTTGGCAATATTTGCCCACTCTTCTTTGCAAAAACACTCCAAATCGGTCAGATTGCGAGGGCATCTCCTGTGCACAGCCCTCTTCAGATCACCCCAAAGATTTTCAATATAATTCAGGTCTGGGCTCTGGATGGGCCATTCTAAAACTTTAATATTCATCTGGTGAAGCCATTCCTTTGTTGATTTGGGTGTATGCTTTGGGTCGTTGCCATGCTGAAAGATGAAGTTCTTCTTCATGTTCAGCTTTCTAGCAGAAGCCTGAAGGTTTTGTGGCAATATTGACTGGTATTTGGAACTGTTCATAATTCCCTCTACCTTGACTAAGGCCTTTGTTCCAGCTGAAGAAAAAACACCCCAAAGCACAATGCTGCCACCACTATGCTTCACCGTGGGTATGGTGTTCTTTTGGTGATGTTCAGTGTTGTATTTGTGCTAAACATCTTTTGGAATTATGGCCAAAAAGACTAATGCCTTGGAAATTCTTTTGTACCCTTCTCCTGACTGATACCTTTTAACAATGAGATCCCGCTGATGCTTTGGAAGCTCTCTGCGGACCATGGCCTTTGCTGTAGGATGTGACTAGAAAAAAATGTCAAGAAAGACCTACTAGAACAGCTGAACTTTATTTGGGGTTTATTCAGGGCCCTTTAAATGATGTCAGGCATGTACAGACTCCTATTTAACATGGGTTTGAATGTAATTGCTTAATTCTGAACACAGCTACATCCCAAGTTATAAGAGGGTGTGCACGCTTATGCAACCACATTATTTTATTTTTTTATTTTTACCTCCCTTCCCTAAAAGATTTCAGTTTGTTTTTCAATTGAGTTGTACAAATTATAGGTCACATTAAAAAGGTGAAAAAAGTTCTGAAATTATTTATTTTTGTCTTATTTTTTTACATCACAGGAGCGTGTAGACTTTTTATATCCACTGTATGTATGTATGTATATAGATAGATAGATAGATAGCTAGATAGATAAATAGATCTATATATATCTATATATATATAGATATATATATATATATATATATATATATATACACACACACACACACACACAGATACATACATATACACATACACACAAACTTACTAAGAGTGGTAGCTTTAATTTTTACAGTTTGTTTTAATTTTTTGCATGGATTACCTAAGAGCTGAAAACTGTTTTAATGGTTCTTCAGGGGATATAGGTTGAATACCATTTTCAATAATTTTCAGTCAAAGGTGTACAATGCAAATATCCCAAATTTATGGAGTTGTGGACACATGTTCAATTCAAAAATTGGAGGTAAGGGGGAACTCAGGGCTCAGCTATGCTGGAGATTTTGGACGGCATTGATGGGCACAGAGAGGCTGCGATTATGGGCACAGAGAGGCTGCGATTATGGGCACAGAGAGGCGGCATTGATGGGCAAAGCGGTAGGCTGCATTTGATGGGCACTGGTGAGACTGTTTTGATCACTTTTATCATGTCTGTAGCCTCTGACCATCACCTGCATCATGTCCTCAGTCTCTAACCATCTCTGGTCTTATATCATGTCTGCAGTCTCTGAGGGGAGTTTGCTATATTAGCAATGGTATTGGTAATATGCAGCAGGAAGGGGCACTGTCAAAGATGCATTAGTATAGATCCCATCATCTGTAGGCGCTGTAGCTTCTCACAGTGGGGGGCGCAGTTTTTCATCTTCGCCCTGGGCACAGAATGACCTTGTCCCGTCACTGGGGTTGGGTATATTATGGCATACAATGTAACTCTCACATTTAGCACCAACAAGGATATCAGAAGAGTCACAGAGCTACTAATAAGAAAGAAGAATACAAATGCTTCATACCACAGCTGTCAGGCTTGGGATGAGTTTAACTGAATTCTTTACTTCTTCCTCTGTCACTTCTACTACTGTGCAGTGCTCTTCCTCCAGGGGCAATGCATCTTCACCATTTTTGGTCACCCAAGGATGTAACTGAGCAAAAGAAAAACAAAGATTAAAATTTAAACTACAGAATACATTTATGAAGGTAACCTGAAGACATTTTCACGGTAATTTTACTAGAAAATTATACATCATTATTAATGCACATTTGTCAGCAGATGTAATCACTGATCACCAAAATAGCTCAGTTGTCCTTTTAAAAAAAAAAAAAAAGAGAGATGTATAGCAAAAATTATGATAGATAATTTAAAATCAGTTTTGGAAGAAAAATAATTATACCTTTGTTAAAGTGTAGGTTACCCTAACAATGATGATTGCTTATATGTGTTATTTTAATTATAGAGCTCTTAATAAATGTATCCTGCATACCTATTATTTTATCTGTTCTTGGTAAATACCTGGTGTGGTGATCCTCCCCAGTTCCATGGGGCCCTTTTTTAAACTAACCACGCCAACACGGAAGCAGATCCATGCTGGCATGATCAATTTGAGTCCCCGGGATCACTGTTAGGAGATACAACATGTCATGTACACATTGCATGTATCTCCTGCAGTCAGTTTTTAAGCAATACACCTCCTCCACACAGTGCTGCCAAATCCCTCTTGCCCATCGCTGCGGCTGAAGGTGCAGACCACCCTGCTGGAGTCAGTTGTGAAGCCACGGCAGTCCGTCCTGCCATTAATCCCCCCCCCCCCCCCAACCAATGCTGCTGTGTTTCAGGTGCAGCCATTGGAGTGGTGGACCAGTCTGCTAGAGTTCCTATTAGATTGTAAGCTCTTCTGAGCAGGGCCCTCTTAATCCTCTTGTATTTTATTGTATTATAACTGTATTGTCCCCCTTTTATATTTACTGCGTAAACTGTTGGCGCTATATAAATCCTGAATAATAATAATAATAATAATAATAATAATAATAATAGAGTCAGTCTTGAAGCCAACACCTCCTGCCCAGCGCTGCTGTGTTGCAGGTACAGGCTGTGGAGGGGTTGAACAGCCTGTTGGAGCGCAGCGCACAGACAGGAGATGTACGTTCCTGTTCTGTACTATGTCACACTATGCCAGCCCGCTGGACTTACAGGCATGCCCATTGCTATCAGGAAGAAAGAGATGAAGAAGGGAGAGCCGTCACTTGATCATAGGATAAATCCCCAAATAAAAAGGTACATAGCAATTATTTTCTGTAAACATACAAGTGATTTCAGTCAGCAATTGGGGGTTGCTTTCTTGATACGGACTTTGAAGTCACTGTGTTAACAATTACTTTAATTCACATATTAGGTACAGCAAATATATGGTTCAGCCAACATTTGAAAGAAAATATTCTAACTACCTGTTCAGATATTTTGAATGGGTAACACAAGGGATGTATCATACTAACGGTAAGTAATGGCCCTTGTGCTCATTTATGTTTTATGATTTTAGCTAAACCTAGGCTTTAACTTTTAAATGCTTTTTTAGGTAGTTTTGACTATGATATTTAATCCAGCAGCAATAGGCCTTAGTTGACTGTTAGAAGTAGCAGCCACAACATGAAAAACAATAGAAAGATTTTCCTCTTTAAAAAAAAATTATTAAAATAAGGAGCTAAAACCCTCACCTTCTTACAAATAGGCCAGTATCAAAACAACTAGTGCTGATAAGTATTGAGCCTTACCCAGAAAAAAATTGAGATAGGAAGCTGTAAATTGCAGGGTGTACTTGCCAATTTTTCTATATTCAAAAAGGTACAAAAATCAACTACCTACTTCTCTTTCGGGTCCAAATTGAGTATGGCAGCAACTTCAGAAAAATTAAATGTGGAAGAGCATAGGACCATAATCAAGTTCCTGTTTCTCCAACGGAAATGTGCCCTTCATATGCAAAAGTTAAACGTTGGGTTGTCAATTTTAAAACTGGGCATTTCGGTGTTCAAAGTGAGAAACCCAGTGGAAGGCCTGTTCCTGTGTCTGTGCCTGCAAATGTGAAAGCCATCCATGACATGATCATGGAGGACCGCCAAATATCAGCCAAAAGTATTGCTTCATATCTGGGAATATCATGTGAGAGTGTTGGTGTCATTATCCACAATGACTTGGAAATGAGAAAGCTTGCAGCAAAGTGGATCCCAAAACTTTTGACAACCAAACAAAAAGGAAACCGCGTCACACACTGCATGTGAAACAATGGCAAAACTGACCTCCTTAGGCTTTCAAGTGATGCCCCATCCACCCTATTCGCCCGACCTGGCTCCTTCTGACTATCATCTGTTCCCTAACCTCAAAAAACACCTAAAAGGGACAACGATTTGGGAGTGTTCTGGAGGCAACTAATGCTGCAAATGAGTGATTACACCAGCAGTCGGAAGAATTTTATTTGCATGGACTTAAAGCGGACCGCCAGTAATTTTTTTTCAATTTTCCATCTATTATGGTTTTGCCCTTGTGGTTTCAACTTTGGATATTAAAACATTTTTTTTCTGCCAGTAAATACCTTATACAGCCCACTTCCTGTTTCTTGTCTGGTAATGAGCCTAGACTTATGACATCATGCACAGCTCTCTCTCGTGAGAGGTTGCCAGGAAACGAGGGGGAATGAGTCATAGGAGGGCCAATGAGAGCTGCAGGGCTGCAGAGCAGGAGGTGTGCCTCTGTGTGTCTGTGTAAATCTAGGAAGTAAACAGGCAGCAGCTTCAGCTGCCCACAGTTAAAATGGTTGCAGTCAGACTCAGTGGAGGGAGATTTCTGCAGCATATTTGGCAAGTACAGAATTACAGTATATATAAACACTGACAGAATGGCAGTCTGCCTATGTAAACAAGTAAAGAAGGCATGGATCCTGTGTTTCTGTAAAGCAAAAACACAGTTCCATGCCTTCCACTAGTAAAAACACCTCCCCCACTACACTGAAACATTAGCTAGGTACACAGTTAACCCTTTGATCTCCCCTGTGTTAACCCTTTCCCTGACAGTGTTATTAGTACAGTGATAGTGCATATATTTAGCACTGATCACTGTAATAATGTCACTGATCCCCATAAAAGTTTCAAAAGTGTGGGTTAGGTGTCCGATTTGTCTGCCCCAATATCGCAGTCCCGCTGTAAGATGCTGATTGCCGCCATAACTAGTAAAAAAAAAAAAATATACCAGTTTGTAGATGCTATAACTTTTTCACAAACCAATCAATATATGCTTATTGGGACTTGTTTACCAAAAATATGTAGCAGAATACATATTAGCCTAAATGGATGACAAATTAGATTTTTAAAATTTTTTTTAATGGATATGTTTTAAAACCGAAAGTAAAAAATGTTTTGTTTTTTTTTTCAAAATTGTCAGTCCTTTGTTTATAGTTCAAAAAATAAAAAAACGCAGAGGTGATCAAATACCACCAAAAGAAAGCTATTTGTGGGAAAAAAGGACATTTATTTGGGTACATCGTCACACGACCGCGCAATTGTCAGTTAAAGTAACGCAGTGACGTATCGCAAAAAATGCCCTGGTCAGGAAGGGGGGGGGGGGTTACATCTTCTGGAGGTTAAGTGGTTAATAATATTTTTGAGTGCCGGAATAGGCCGTAAACTTTGGCCGCAAATTTACACTGCAGCAAACATTTGAAATTTGCTGTTGAAATCAAGCTCTGGAAACATTGTATTTACATTTACTTCACAGCAAACTTTAGAAATGTTTCAGCTACAGGAAATATTGTGTGTCCCCTTTATAGGCCAGGAGAGGTGGCAGGAGCTGGTAATGGTGGCAGGAATCATTTTTTATTTATTTATTTTGTGGGATATGTTACAAACAGACTTGCGTCGCTGAAGATGACCCTTATAGCTATGGTAATAGGGGGAGTAAATATGTGGTGCTTTGGTGCACAGTACTTTACTACAAAAGTATGCAGAGACGTGCTAAAAAGGAAGGGCAGCTTTGTCTATGTCAGTAGGTATATACTGAGCACCCTAAAAAAAAAAAAAAAAAAAAAGCCAATAGCAAGAGAAAATAAAATATTCTTCCTCCAGAAAATAAAAACAACCCACAATAAAACAACAAAAAGTGTAAGGGGGTTGAGGGCAGCATCAAAACAGCAACTACAGTTGTTGCCGATATACACTAAAAGGTAGTCTTAAAAAACTCCTGGGTCTCCGAACTATAAATGCAGGGGGGTACGCAAGATTATGTAGCCCACTATGCTACAATCCAGAGTCTTTCAAACAATATAGCAGAATGTACATCTGTAGTGTACTGCCGCCATGTAGCCTCCCAATTGGCTGCTAGGTGGTACCCTTAGTGGTGCAAAAAGTAATGGGGGGGGTACTAGTTTGCAGCCAGGAAGGATGTAGCCTGCAATTTGTATGCGTCTCCTCTGGGAGTGCAATATAAAAATACAGGAACAAGTCTTGACATTCCGTTATTCCTGACTAATGGGAACATCCCCTGGAAATTTTCTGTGGGGTCCCATTGCATGGAATTTATTGCAGATTCCTACCTGTTTCTGCTGTGAAGGAATTTGATTATATCAATGTGCAAAATTAATCTGAATGGTTGTGACTGTTTCATTATTAAATTGACTGATGCAGTGTTCAAATGAGGAAAATGCAGGGTCTGAACCCTATAAGAAGTGATTAACCCTTTGGGAGTGTTTGAACAAAAATAACATTTTTGTTGCAGAGGATGCCTAAATTCTGACTTGTATCTTAGAGCAGACTTTTAGGAAAAGTGAGCCAATCACACAAGCACAGTGAAACAATCAACTAGCAATAATTGGAAACGATGTTTTGACAATCTGACATAATAAAATCTTATTGTTTGCTGTAAAATATGCACTTGACTGCAGTGTTACCTTATTGAATAAAACTGAAGAGGTACGATATTTACTTTTAGGATTATATGCATTATATTTATACTTCAGCAAACAAAATATATAGAAGTAATAAAAAGTAAAATTAGAAAGATATGACCAACTGCCTTTATTGATCAGACATTCCGTGGAAAACTAAACAAAGGTAAAGATTGTGCGATAGTGAGAGTCCCTGCCTCTGGAAAAATAGGTTTAAAAAGAACACAGGATTTGCATGTGCAGGACTACAGAGCATTTATTTTGAGAGGAGAAAACTGCTCTGGCAGCTTTCTCCGCATTTTGCCATTTCCGGATGGGGTTCTGTAGTTTGGAGATTCCTAAAAGTCTTGGGAAGGATGGAATCTCCAACCCTGTGTCCAGGTGTTGTGGACAACCAGCACGGTGTATGCCCAGGTGTACAAAGCCCTTATAATAATGAGCTGGTGAGAGTAGTAGGTAGGGGAATCTCCAACCCTATGACCGGGTGTTGTGGACAACCAGCACGGTGTGTGCCCAGGTGTACACAGCCCTTATAATGATGAGCTGGAGAGAGCAATAGGTGGGGGAATCTCCAGCCCGGTGTCCAGGTGTTGGACAGCCAGCAGGGTATGTGCCCAGGTACACACAGCCCTTATAACGATTAGCTGGTGAGAGCAGTAGGTGGTGGGAGTTGAAGCTAATTGAAAGACTACAGAGCATTTATTTTGATTTTGCTCTGGCAGCTTTCTCCGGATTTTTCCATATCTGGATGGGGCTCTGTAGTTTGGAGATTCCCAAGAGTCTTGGGAAGGATGGAATTTTAGACCCTGTGTCTAGGTGTTGTGGTCAGCCAGCAGGGTGTGTGCTCAGGTGTACAGGGCCCTTATAACGATGGGCTGGTGAGAGCAGTAGGTGGGGGAATCTCCAATTCTGTGTCCAGGTGCACACAGCCCTTATAATGATGAGGTGGTGAGAGTTGGATATGATTGAAGGCATGACCCTGTCAGGAGAGCTGGGCGCCCCCTGTTGGAGACTGGAACCCATCTGAGGGCAATTCTATGTTCAAGGACTGGGAAAGGCAGGCCAGCTATGAGAGTCTGTGAGACTGTGGAAGCTGAGGAGGCCAGCGAGTCCAGGGAGGCTGTAGAGAATTTCTAAGTCTCTGGTGGGTGCTAGCTGGAGATACTGGGAAAACCCTGTCAAGAGACCAGAACAGCAAGGCGCTGTCACCTAGGTAGCAAGAGAACCTAACCAGCCTGTGGTCTGGGAGACCAAAATAAGCTGAGGTACTGTTGACCAGAGATTTAGGTGGCTCAGTATTTTTCATTTGTGTTTGCTGACTGAAGTTGAAACCCCTGTGTGGGAATTCTGGATGGACTTTTGTTTTGTTTTTTCCCTTAAAATAAAAAGTTGGCTACCAGGTCCTTAACTATGATTGATGGCTGTGTGGCATGGACTATATAAAAATAGCATCTACCATTGCGCTAAACATCCCCCTTATTACAATTGCTATAAACCAGGGTTCTTAAACTGGCAGCCCTCCAGCTGTTGCGAAACTACAAGTCCCATCATGCCTCTGCCTGTGGGCGTCATGCTTGTAACTGTCAGCCTTGCAATGTTTATGGGACTTGTAGTTTCGCAACAGCTGGAGTGCCACCAGTTTGAGACCCCTGCTATAAACTATACTCGGTTTCATATTTCATTAATGAGCTACATATAGCAGGTACTAATCACTATCTATAGCATAATCGATTTTAACATCTTTTATCAACCACTATGAATAAAAATGTTAGAAAAAAAAAAGTATCAAATACGACTTAGTCTCCAAAAACATGTAATGTGCAGTACATACATCTGAATTGCAAATTTTTTTTTACCCTGCTCACTGTAGGATAGCCCCAAACATAATTTCTCTCTCAAACATCTGTCATAATATGATGACTGTGCTATAGTTTCTTGGAACTGCACAGCTGTTATATGACCACATACCTAGATATCAAAACAAAATAAAATGAGCCATTTTTCTTCCATGACAATCCTATGGTTGGCTGCTCAGCAAATGTGCTGTTACCATGTAATAAATATGGTAATGGAATTTAACCTGAAGGAGGTCTTACAGCTTTACAATTGGGTGGAACCTAGACTAGTGGTTCTACATATTAACAAAAGTTCATTGCATAATGTGGTTCCAAAGTAATTGCTAACACTGTTCCTTTATGTTAATCCATGCTTCATTTTAGCTGTTATTTAAATCGATATAATAGCAATAAGAAGTGGCAGTTTTCAGTTTCTGTCACTGATAGCAATGCCCTACCCTATGGCCCCTCTCACATTAACCCCTGCAGTAACTTCAGCCTTCACATTAGGTTTTGCTGCAACACCCAATCCTCATTCTAAGTCTATTCAGAATTCAGAACTGTGGTTTTCATTTCTTTTTTCCAGTTTTGCAGGGCAGGTATGCCTACAATGCTGAACGTGCACAGTTGGACACCCAAAAAAAATAGGGCACTTCATGTGGCTGTACTTGACCCTGGCTTTACCTCGAAACACATATCTATTTTGAAGTGCTATAGCTAGACTTAAATGCGTCCAATGTTCGCAGATAAAGATACGATCCAAACAGTAACATTACTTTAGCATCTCTACTATGCCTTTATGGGAGCTTTTCAGTGGCTAGTGTCAGAGTCAGCACTTGGCTTATGCTGGCTCTTGCAAAGTGGTTTATCAAAGTACTGGCCAGTACACTAAAAGGCATTCTTATAACAGTAGTTGTGATTTACAGGCTGGCCAGAGAGAAGCAAAATTACATTTCCTGTCATCAATAATATAAGATTATAAAACATCTGTTCCAGTACAATGCAGCTTTATAATTATGCTCTGCAATATTAATCTAATGTTAATTTGATTTTACAAATTTAAGCTTTTCTTAGTTTACATTTATAATTAACCAAAACAAGGTATTATGAAGTTTTTTTCCTTAACATTTCAGCATCTCATCTGAGTGAGATGATTCTGCAATATGTCAGGTGGAAGAAAAGGAATCAGGAATGATATAGCAGAGAACAAAGTAGAATAAATTAGATTTCCTATTAAATGGTACAGGGAAAAAATAGGATTTTTTTTATAACAGCTTACCTGTAAAATCCTTTTCTTGGAGTACATCATGGGACACAGAGCCTTAAGTAATTACTTAATGGGTTATAGGCCAACTTCAGGTGATTGACACTGGTTATACCCAATCCAAGAAGTTCACTCCCTATATAACCCCTCCTTCTTCCAGGGGAAAATCAGTTTTTGTAGCAAAGCAATATACTTAAATCCCAAAAAAAGAGGGGAGGGACCTCTGTGTCCCGTGATGTACTCCAAGAAAAGGATTTTACAGGTAAGCTGTTATAAAAATCCTACTTTCTTTATCGTACATCATGGGACACAGGGCCTTAAGTAATTGCTTAATGGGACGTCCCATAGCAATGCTACTTAAGGGGAGGGAGACACACATGTCCCACAGCTTCTGTGTCCCTGTGTGCAGGCTGCTTGTTTCCTCCTCGTCAGCAGCAGAGAGACTGTCACAGCTGTAGTTTTATCTGTTTTACCTGCCGTGCGTCCTCGCGGACGTTCACGGCACCGCGCTTAGGCCCTGCCCCCTCCGAGAAAAATTCTGCCCTTTTTACATTTAAAAAGGTTCCCACGCTCGTGCCCATCATTTTCGGGTCCACAGACCCAACACGAGGGGGGGGGGGGTGGGTAGGCAGAGACCCGTCCAGCAGCAGGCACCAACAACAGCAAAATCAGCCAACAGTAATAAAATTAGCAGAATCAGCGGGACCTCCACAACCCCCGCGGTGGGGGGGGGGGTAATGTAAGGGGGGTACAGGGCTGATGTCCCCCTAACCCTCTAGTCCCTTCAGGGGGGAGAAAGAAAACATTTTTCAGATTTCTTTTACCTTGATAAAAATCTCCCTGCACATGCTGCTGCAACCACACACAGACTGAGCTTTACAGTGAAGACAACAGAGTAAGGTATGTGCATAGACTCCCTCTAGTGGAGAATTAAGGCATGACAAGATTTTTTCCCTTAAAGAAGAATACATCACAGGTGTTTTTAATACCCAAGTTTCTTCCCTTACCTTATCCCCGCCGCAGGATTTGCTGAATTAACAGACAATCCAACCTTCACCCATCACAGCAGGCTGCATTTAGCAAACCTTCAAGGACCAGGTCCCTAGGTATTGGGGTTCCAAATCCCTTGGACCTGTAAAGCACCCCACCAGGAAAGCTAGTTAATGTAGCAAGGCCAAAGCCCTGGGTTCCTGGGTTCCAGCCCTACAAAGAGAGGCGTTACAGGCAAAACCTCGTGCTTCGGATATGAGGCCCAGGTACCATCCACTTAGGCCTCAATGGCACTTTGGATGGATCTGGTGTATGGAGGCTATTTAAATCCAGCATGGATCCCTCCTGGAGCTCCTCAGAGCACATTTTCACTCGTGACCAACACCTTAGACACTGGCTAAAAAGCTGATGTGCTTCTACAAGGAGGAGGGGTTATATAGGTAGTGAACTTTCTGGATTGGGTATAACCAGTGCCCATCACCTGAAGGTGGCCTATAACGGATTAAGTAATTACTTAAGGCTCTGTGTCCCATGATGTACGATAAAGAAACAATGATACTGTAGTGTTATTAGGCAAAGACCTTATAAAACAATCTGCAGCGGACTAATTTAAATTGATATTGCACTGTTAAAAGTCATCATACACAACACAGAGGTTAACTTCAGAATGAGAATATATGCAGTTCTATGAGAAGAGAACGCATCAGAAATTCAATAGGCAGTGAACCTGAACACCCACGATATAATTTTAAAGATAAATTAGTGGATTGTGTCTGCTACCTGAATGGTCATCTTAGAAAGCTGTGATCTATATAAATGTAAGGCTTCTGTATCATTTGTACATTTTTGGTGCATGATAAGAGGTCTACCAATATAGATAATGGAACGGGTCTCAATTCTGCAGTTTCTTCATTCAATGCCAAGGACTAGAACACCACATGCATTTTGTGTTAACTTGCTCCCAAACTGCAATGACTGTGTTTCCACTACTAAACAATCTCAGTTGCAGCATCCTAATGGTATGTGGGCAGCACAGTGGCTAAGTGGTTAGCACTTCTGCCCAGCAGCTCTAGGGTTGTCGGTTTGAATCCCCAATCTGCCGGGTACTTCACTTTCCTCCCATACACCAAAGACATAATGGTAGGCCATTTGGCTTGTGTCTTAATTGGCTCTAGTATGTATAAATATGAGTTAGTGACCTTAGATTGTATTAAGGACAGGTACTGATGTGAATGTACTATATACAGTACAAATATATAAAGTGCTGCGTAAATTGACAGTGCTATATAAGTATCTGTAATAAAAAATAAAAATTTGGCACAAAATGTTCAAGATATTATAACAGCTCCACTAAGGGGTATTAGACCTTCCACATTCTTGGGGGTTCTGGAAGGATTTTACCGTAAACCACAGTGCCCTAAATATTTCTCATAATATCCTATTGAAATATACTAATGAGCAAAAGATGCAGTGCTTTTTATATGATTTTAGGTGGTATGCCATTTCTTCTCTTTCTTGGATCCCTGAGTTATTTCAGCTATAAAAGTGCCCCTTAAACAAGCCTTAAAGGCATCCCATCTCAGTACTAATTGGTACACAATCGCTTGTCATAAACGTATTGTTCTATCTGTTGCACCACACGTTCATGTGAGGTGAAAAGTTTTAGCCAGAAGGCGTTCAACTTCCACGGTACCTTAGGCAAGGAAGAAGCCGGGCAGGTAACCAGGTGGGCAGCCAGGTGGGAAGTACTCCACCTTGAGGAACATGTGTATGAGTTGTGGGGATCCTATGCAAAGGTCGATGCGTGACAGCGACCCATGCATTTTGGAAAAGCATGAAAATTGCTTAGTTGTTGGGTGTTTGGCCCTCCACACATCGATCCAGCCCACCTCAAGCAGTAGCCGGCTCAAAATAGTGCCCCTACCCACCAGTGGAGGCTGAGCTGGAGGATGCCTATCCAATCAGGGATCCAGGCAGCCATTGAAATCCCCCATAATCATAATGGGGACGACCAGGTATGACAGGAGAAGCTGTAAAGTCTCTCTAGAAAAGGGGGGGGGGGTATATACACAAAGGCAAATATCACAGTCATAGTAAACACCTTGCAATACAAAAAGACATATCTCCCAAGTGGATCTACAGCTGCATCTATTTCCTGGTAGGTCAAGGATTTGTGCACCAGTACACTCACACCACGTGAATATGCAGTGTGAGTGGAGTGGTATGCCTTGCCCACCCAGGAAAACCGCAGGGTACCCACTGTATCTTTCGCGAGGTGAGTCTCCTGGAGGCCCACTATGGCTGGGTGAAACTTTTTCAAACAGGAGCTGATCATAGTGCGTTTCAACGGGTCATGAAACTCAACTGGGACTCAGTGTAGCTAAAGGAGTCTCTGTGGGCATAGCTTCCCCACAGCAGCTCAAGTTCCAATGTAGTGAAACTTATACTTGCAAAGCTCCTGTCAAGCGCTAGCTATGAAAAAGTGTGCAAGGTCCCGTTCTGTAAATGTTAGACTTAACATGTCTACGAGTAACATACCGACCCCGTATACCGGACATCAGTCTCCCATATCCACTTCTCTGCGTCTTCTCTGGTCCTGTTCATTGCGATCCAGCCACTCTGCTGCATCTGCTTCGAAGAAGGTGGCCTGGCCTCTGGCCGTGACACGTAATTTGGCCAGGTACAGCATTGCGTATGTAACTTGAGGTCTCTGTAGGCACTTCTTCACCTCGGCAAACTTGGCCCTTTTTCACTGCACCTCAGCCGAGAAGTCAGGATAAAACAATATTTTGGTTCCATTATAGTGCACTGCACCCCTTTCCCTGACCAGTCTAAGTATGATCTCTCTGTCTTTGTAGTTCAAGAGCCTGGCAAGCATGGACCTTGGCGGGTTGCCCGGGGGAAGGGGTCTAGGGGGTGTGCGGTGCACCCTTTCCACCACGAACAGCGTGGCGAACGCCTCCTTGCCGAATATTTCTTGGAGCCACGTTTCTGTAAAGGCCATAGGGTCCCTGCCCTCCACACTTTCAGGGAGCCCCACGATACGGACATTGTTCTGTCTTAAGCGGTTCTCAATGTCGTCAGTTTTGGCGTTCACCTGTGCTGATTGCTGTAGTGCAGCTCTGGCATCTCTGGTGAGGGGGGGTAGCAGGGCTTCCATCTCGCTAATCCTACCCTCCACAGCTGTGGTCCTCTCTCTGATCTTTAGGAGGTCCTGTCTCATGAGGGATACCGTCTCTGTGAGACCCCCAAACTGCATCTTCAAGCCATCAACAGAAGCCGTGCACCTCTGTACCGCACGCAAGATTTCAATCAGCGTAGGCTGTTGTGTCTCTTTCTGCAGTTCATCAAACAGGTCTGGGGTGGGAACAGGAGAGCTCTCTAAGGGCAGTGTATCATCTAAAGCAGAGGCGCCATTTTGCCTGTGAGACCCATGTGCAGGTGTCTGTAGCGGTGGGGGAAGGGAGCAGCCAGGGCCCTGCAGCTTTTAAGTGTACAACATATCTTTGGGCTGCTCCTTCCCCTGCTGTTTCTGGGCCTTAAGAGACTTACTGCCCGGTTCCTGTACTTTGTTGCCTCCAAGCGCCATTCTGAGGCTGAGGGGAGCCGGCGCCATTTTGGGCCTCCGCTGCTGCGGCGTCTTTCTCGCCTTTTCGAGACATCATGGGCTCCGGTGAGTGCCGGGTTTCCCTTTGCAGCTGCCGGTAAGGTAAGGCTGAGGCTCTGGGACGGGTGTCGGCTTGGGTATGATGTGGGATCAGGATCACTGAAGGATCAGTAGCGGGAGCTTCGTGTAGTGCGACCGCTCACATGCCCATCCAGGCCACGCCCCAGCGTTCTTGAGTTATCGATCTCCTGATTAATCAAATTTTTAAATGAAGTATTTCAGACACTGGTGAGAGGCAGGATATTTGCCTAGACGTAAAATCATGTAAACATGAGTGAAGGGCAATTGGGCACTGAGGTGCTGGATGAAATGTAACACTAGCAACACCTGTTCCCAGGATGGTGAATTTAGAAATCACCCCCTGAAGCCGAAACCAAGGAGAATGTGAGCAGGTGCAGCATATATGTGCCCTTCCTAACAAACTATGAAAGATGAGGCATTCCTGTACAGTATAATGAAGATGTGTCCAGGGTGGCAAGACCCATTTAACTGTTAATATCCACTGCTCACCGTAGACAAAGGAACTTGGCGCACTCCATGTCTTTTCAGCACCAGACAAATAACCTAATTGAATTGTATGTTATTTCTCCTAGTATTTTTTATTGTCTGCAACCTAGTTTCATTTGGAGTCTTCTATAATGCCACTATTGTTGCTTCTGAGAAGTACATTACAGCAATTAGAGTTCCAGGGACTATCTTTATTAAAATAATCCTGCACACTATTACTTATTTTGTGAACATGGCTTTTAGTCATTATTTATGTTGCCTACATAATGTTTCGTATTAATTCAGTGTAAACCTGGTTTCAGAAATGTTTTTTTTTTTATATTTCATGCACAATGGCCCTAAAATGGACTTTATAAACCCAGTGAAAAAATTATAAAGTGCAAAATAATTACTATGAGCATTCTCTCTAAATCACTGGAGCCTATTGGGTCAATAGAATATGAAAATTGTATCCATAACAGTTATGGATATGCTTGTAAAAGATACTCGATGACAGATTTATAATTCCTGCAAGAATATATAGAACGCTTTCTTTGTGTTTGACTAATATGACTAATAGCCAAAAAAGCCTCTACTATGCTTTGGGGGGTCATGTGCAGAAAATTGGGTCCAGAAAAGTACAACATATAAAGCCAGAAGGATTAACAATGACAAACAAATATTTAACATGACTGTTCCTGACATCCAAAAATCGATTATTTGGTATACTACTATATGACAGGGATGGTGGGCCTTGGCAACCCAAATGTTATGGATCTAAATTTCCCATGATGCTCATGCACTCTGCAGTGTAGTTGAGCATCATGGGAAATGTAGTTCCAAAACATCTGGGGTGCCAAGGTTCGCCATCACTGCTATATGAAATACAGGACATAATGTATACCTTTATTTCTGGAACAGTTATCCGATCTTCTGGCTTCTTATTCAGCATTCGCACTATCAAGTCTTTCAGTTCATCACTAATGACTGGCCTTGAATTAAAAAGCAGAGATTTTAGGTTATCTTCTTGCAGGTAAGGAGGGACAGCCATAATGAGGAAAAGATTTCAACCTTTTGTATATATAGTTAATACATTTCTAAGCCACAGCTCCTCAAAGAATCTTGATATGGTTATCAGAAAGCCATCTGCTATCAGACAAGACATTCCATAATAGCAGGGCAGAAACTGGAAGAAAAATGGATAGGTTCTGCAAAACAACTAACCTTTATGAACCCGAATGAACAGTAGAATAAATATACCTAGTTCTATGAGGCAACAAGGATATAACCTGAGTTGCCTTATTCAGCATTGATAGAACAATAAATCTACAGATAACTGCATTCCGTACATAATATAAAGAAATCCTTTTAATTAAAGCACCAACTGAAACAAATTCTGATGAGTTTATATAATCCCAAAGAGACTAGCAAACCTAATCATCACCCGACTATGGCTGATCAGATGTTAGGTTTACAAAAGTGTGCCACCAAAGTTGACCAACAAAGGCTTAGTGGATGTAAACCCTGTCCTTTCTAAACTACTGCCCTAGTGGTTATCTATAAGGATATGCATGCCTCCTGCATGTAACCTTACCTGTAAAATGTCTCCCCTCTGTTATGAAACCTGAAAAACTGCAGATTCTGTGGGTGGGTCTGTTGTCCTGAGCTCGGTGGGTGGAGTCGTGATGTCAGTAGACTCCCCGCCCACCTCTACACTCCCCTTGTCAACATGCATTTTCTCCTGTGTATTTCTTACACTGAAATTCTGCTATGATCACTAACATCCAGTCAAAACCCATAAAAGTCACCACATGCTGAGGTGTGGGGCAGCCAATCCTGGGAGAGCTGGAGAAGAAAGGAGGAGGGCATCTGAAGTACACAGAATGCCTCTCCCAGGCTCCTGCATAAGATATTTAAATCACCTGTCACTCACAGCAAGGGGGGAGAAACAGGCTCCTATTTCTCTGTCTGTCCATTTTTATCTCACTGAACAAAGATAAGAGGACTGCTCAGAGCTGGATTAACTCTTCGTCGCAAGACTGGGCACAGATGACATGAAATCCTATAGTGTACAAGGTGTAAGCCTTAATTAAAAAATAATAATTTGGGTTTAGACGCACTTTAACTCCAGGCAAGCAGCTACCATACACAGTCATAATCCATATTGTAATACTGTACACTCAGATACCCCTTCCAGATAGCAGTGTTGTTCCCTGTCAGCACTTGAGCATGCAGCAGTGCCCAACTGTCTAATAAAGCCAATCCTCCCTCTGCCAGTCTGTTTTGCCATGCAGAGGATTGCAGGAGGCAGATATAAAAAAATGTTTTAGGTATTTACATCAGTTTACATTGTTATGGGGGTTTTAGACATCTATGTGAAGTTCCATTTTAATTCTAACCATATATACATAATATGCACAAATCTTATCTGTTTCACTGCTCAACCACGGTTTTATGCATAGCTCAGAAATATAATACAGATATTAGTAAACCCTTACTAAGCTAAGTACCTTGGTTTGAACATTAGAGAGGATGTCAAATATTTTTCAGTAACTAACATGTAAAAAAGCTCAACAATTACAATATATATGTATAAAATACATAGCTTACGTACTGCTGGGGAAACTCCACTGGCTTATGTTTAATCATGTTATGAAGAACTAAGATGTAATCATCCATAAAAGGACACTGAAACAAACAGCAAATACAGTTATTGGTGACATATGAAGATCGGAAAAGATATGATGATCTTAATCTGGCAATAAGACTTTAGCGAACTATAGCACAATTTACAAAAAATTATTTGAGAAATATACATATTTCAACTGGTAATTTGTAGCATTCTTGTCTTGAAAGCATTAAACAAATCTAATATTTTACCATAGTCTAATTTACTACATAAAATAAATAGTGCAGGTCTGTAGGAACATAAATAACCGGTGCCCATTCTGTTTGATGAGTGCCCACCTTTCCACTAACCTTTATAAAAAATAGGGAACAACCAGAACCGGAAGACTACTGAAGTTTAAAGGCATTGGCATTCTGTGCACTAGATTTAGGGTAATCTCCATTTGACAGTGTTAGGCTATTTATAAATTGATTTGTTTCACTTCACTTCTAGTAGTTTCAACACAACTTGCACTACAGGGGTAGAAATATTTGTTACAAAGCCCAGTTATTTGACAGATTTGAATGGAAATCAGAAGCTGAATTGTGTAGCACAGCAGAAATCCACAGCACCAGAGCAGACTTTGTGCTAGTTAAGAATTTTTCTTCAGATGAATGTGTCCGTGGGTTTACAGGCAAGCTGGAGAAAATCCATCAATGAGTTTATAGTGCCCATGCAAATTATAATCCAATCATAAAATATTCCAATTCAATATACAATATTCAGTATATCTATTGATCAATCTTTTTTTAACTTGATGATTAGATGCAATGTGTGTGGTGGGGGTTTAATCCACCTATAACTCCCCATTTCCTCTCTCTAGTTAACAGAGCAGGAATACTTCCCAGAAACCTTGCCATCTGCTCCTCTGCCCAGCTTGCAGTTTTTCCCATACATCTGTACAGACCCTGAGGTCAATATATTGGCACCCCCAAACATATCCTCAGATTTACAGCACAGTTTCATCTCCAATGAATGACATTATGCAAGAAGGTTTGCTAGTAGGACACCATTCCCTTTCATAAGGCCGGGTTCACACCTATGCGAATTAGATGCGGGTTTCCCCGCATCCAATCCGCATAGCAGGAGAATGTGACTGGCTCCCTATGCAGCCGGTTCACATATCTCCGTTGTGGCTGCGGAGCGCACTGCACAGAAACTCTGTGCATCTTTGGCTCCATTTCAGGGCCTAATTCAGGCATAGACTCTGCCCTGATTCATCCCTGAAACTGGGAACAGGGATGCACAGCGCTCCTGTGCGATCCACAGCCAGTTCCAGTGTGAACCCGGCCTCAAACTGAGAATGATCATGCAATCAAGTGCACTCACTTTACCTATCTTTACATGTTTTATTGTCTAAAAACAGAAACAGGTAAGGGCTTGCAATAAGGTTAGCTAAAGGTTTTTAAGTGGGCTTTAATTCTGGGATGCAGTGCGGCTTCTCTATCATGTGACAACTGTGTTTGGTTCTCAAGTTGGGCACATGGCCAGAAGCCTGTTCTACAGTGAGTGTCTCTCAGCACACAACCTCAGAACACCATGGATGCAAATGTTGGGTTGGGTGGATGTTAAAGTCAACTTTTCCTGCTGCTTTTATGTGTTACACAGTTGGCAAGAGGTTAATATGTTTATTTTATTATAATACCAATCTGAAGTTTTTTTTTTTTCTCTCCCTGGAGAACCCCTCCCCAGCGGTATTATCTTTTTAAAAAAAAAAACTAAATAACCACTATGTAGTGCCCCCAATCCTACTTCGCGATAAAAAAATGCTTTAATCAAAATCCGTAAGATAAAACAGAAAAATCTGCGCTGAGGTCCTTGCAAACCCCCGAATAAAGCTGCCACTTGACCTTTGTTTGAATTAGGAATTTGCACTTATTACTGTTTCTAACACAGATTATTGGTGTAAAAATGTGATGTGACTATAATCTTTTCAATACCATTTCACTTTTTCATACACTATTGTGTATTTTGCCTATTTATATATATATAATTGAGGTTCATTTAAATGTGGATATGTATTTAGGAATTTAGCACTACCTTTAAGAATTTATATTTCATCAAAACCCTCCTACATGTGAAGCAGCCAAACTATTGTTATGTATTTGGAATAGTATGTGGTTACGTATAGTACTTATTTTCACTAGGGTCATGTGAGTGGATAAAGTTCATGTTTTATGTTTTTAATAAATATGTGGTTTTACACTATCAACATGTTTAATTACATATTTTAAACTGAACAATACTGTATATATATTGATGAGAAATTAAGATAATCTTCAAAAGGGGTGTATGCAATCAGAGGAAGCTGCCATGGAACCAGTGGGCTTTTTACCTTTCCATTAAAGGAAGGAAAATGTAAGTTTAAAGTTCCATTTGAGGTGGAGGGATTGCGTGTACACCAAGGCTGGACAGTTAGGGAAGAAACATGAAGATACTGTGTGTTTGGCACCCTAAAACATAAAATGGACTGGTTCACTGTGTATTTGGTTATAGGGAAGTCATTGAATTTATTTTGTTGCTCACTTTGATTTTTTTTTTTTTGCTGTTCATTTTGGATGTTACTATTTTATTATTATAAAGGATGAAATATGTGAATTTTGCTTCACATGTAGGAAGGCTTTGCTCAAGGAATTTTTTATCACTTCGTAAGACTGGAAGCGCTACATAGTGTTTATTCATTTATTGGGTAATTAGGTTACTTTTGGTAAGTGAAGTTGGGGAATTTGTAATAAGTATAATACATGCATAACAGCACAAGAGTAGTAGTGATAGATAGATAGATAGATAGATAGATAGATAGATAGATAGATAGATAGATAGATAGATAGATAGATCAATCTTATTTTTTTTTTTTATTTAGAAGTTTTTTTCAAAAGCCTCAGAGCCACCAACATAATACAGGCAGAAAAGTAACCAAATACACATACATTTTTCTGTTTGGATAATACAACCCAAAAAAAGTATAACATTCCTGCCTTCACACAATGTTAAACATGGGTAGGCATATTGGCGTACAGATTCCCACCCAGTCCTACTATTGGGTAAAAAAAAAAAAAAGACAGGAGATAGCAGGGTATAAAAGAAGGGGAAAGCGAGAAAAGGGAAAAGAGAAAAGGAAAGAAGGAAGGGGAAAGGAAAGGAAAGTAGTATTCCGGTACATCACTCCCAGTGCCATATCTCAGTCATAAGGAGTAGGGTCCTAAAGCGTTAATCCACACCTGCCAGCAATGCATGTAAACATTGTCCAATAGAACTATGTGCATCTGAACTTTTCATCCTTTCCCTTTAAGAGTAGCTGACGCTTTCCATGTGATAAATCTCATTAACCTTAGAGAACCAGATTGTAAGTGTCGGTTAGGGGGGAGTTCCTGTTTCCAGAGGGATTGGAATGCATGCCTTTGCTGCATTCAGGAGATAAATCATTATCATTTTCTTGTATGTGAGAAATAGAGCACGTATTTTGCTGGATCAGTCTCCAGGTCACAGTCTGCCAATTGTTTGATGATGGTCCTTAAGGGACCAAAAGCCTCAGAGTTTATTGCATGTCCAGAATATATTTAGAAGCTTACCCACTCCTACCTGGAGTGCCAGAAAACGTCAGATGTCTGGTGGAACATTTAATATAGGACTGGCGTGACTTTATACCATCTGGTCAAGACATTATACCTCAGTTCCTGGCATTTATTTGCTATAGAGGAGTACTGAGCAAAGTAGAGGAAATCTTCCCTTTTAGCAGGAGAAAGGGTAGTTTCAAGGTCCCTCTCCCATTTCAGTAAGAGTGAAGGTGTAAAATAATCTGATGGCTAAATCAAAAATTTGTATGGTGAGACCATATGGGAGGATGGTCTGGAGGCCAAGTAGAGGCTCTCAAAAGGGTGACTGAATTTGAGGAAATTTCCCTTTTGGAGACAGAGCAGATAATGAAGCAATTGCTGGAAGCGCCACAAGTCTAGGGGGGGGGGGTCAAAGAACTGTTGCAAAAACGTTGGCGAAAACATCAGGGTGCCCAACACAGGGGTAAGTCGCAAGAATTTAGAGATGAAGCTAATCAGTCCCATTCTGTCATAAGAACACAGGAGTTGGTACTATAATGGGATGGCTTTGGAGGCCCAAGGCAAATTCCAGTGGAACCCAGGGCAAGCAGCGTAGCAGGATATCAGAATAGGATTGTTCCAACAATGTCCATTGTTTTTAATCAAAATCCCAACAGCAGGCTATCACTTTGGATAAGTGAGTCACCTGGTAGCATTTCCTGATGTCATAAAGTACTATCACACCTCGCAGTCCGGGCATGATGCGTTAAGTGTAGGATAAGCACGGATGGGAGTGGGCCCAAACAAAGTGGAGGAACTCCCTGCATAGCACCTTTAGAAATGGTTTTGGGATTGCCATCATCAGGGTCTGGAACAGGTATAGCACACCTTGGGCATAACAGTCAGTTTCAGTATGGTATTTCTGCCAAGCCAGGTGTACAAATGTCTGTGCCACCATTGGAGATCATCTTTATAAACATTTAGAATTAGTAACAAAACTATTGTCTACATTCAGGGTAATTTTGGTGCCTAGATAGGCAATATAGGCAGTCATCCAATGAAAAGGAAACATGGAGCGTAAAACGGTCACTCGAGAAGGAGGCAAAGAAGGAGGCAAAGTGATTTGTGGAAATTATTTATATTTTATTCATATCTTATATGATAAAGCTGAGTGCAGGGCACAGTGGTGATGCTATTTTAAGGGGTGGGTCCATTATCCTCTGCACTCCCAGTATGTGCTCATGCTAAACATGTTTAATTCAAAAATAAATTTGAATTTTATATCTCCCCATCTGAAATAAGCATTTTGTTATTGAAAGCCTTTATTTCTCATGAATGGATATAGATCACAAATTGTTATTTTATCATACTGCAAATGGCTAATTTTCCCGCTTTTCTCAATAAATATCATACTGACACTCACAATTGTCACCTAAACCTGCTGGTATTTTATGAAGCTATAACTAAAATTTTTTGTAAGTAAACTTGTCCAGTTAAAATGGCTCAAATTGATAACAAAAAATGCAAAAGGTAAGCAAAAGTTAAGGTTTCATAACAAATTACTACATGTCTTGTGTTTTGGGAACTGAGTTTATAGATCTGGTCCCAATGTTCTTGTGTTGCCTGCTTTGCTCCAGACCTCAATTCACTGAGCTTCAGCACTGTGTTTAAGGGGTAAGTGTCACATTTTCAGATAAAGCAGGGTCAGATCAGTTGCCTACCTCTCCGGCAACAGATTACTGCAATAGTAATATATTACTAAACTTGTTCATGTGCGTTACTGAAGCCATGATCTTGTTTTAGCACTTTCTTCGGCATGATGTGTGGTACACATTATTGGCTGTGAAAGGGTCAATTCCCAGGTCCAAACAAATAAATCAGATGTGATCTGGAAGCAGTTTGGTTTTTACTGCATGAGTATCAAACATTCAAATAAACTACTTTTATACAGTCTTTAGAAGTACAAAGCTACTTACCTTTCCAAATACAAAACAGTAAAGAGTGACTCCCATGGCCCACACATCAAGTGCCTGGCAAAACAACATGAAGACAAATAAAACTTTTCTTTTTTTTTTAGAATGAATTACTACTGAACAGGTAAAATAGCATAACTTTTTTGGCAAGTCATATATGGGTAACAAATGTTATACATTTTTCCTGTAAATAGGTTACTGCTTTTAAATGGGTTTTTAAATAGAATATTTGGAGATGAGAACACGCTCCTGAGTGTAATCTGAGACCTGAGGGGAGGGAATGGACACCCCCCCTCTACACAATCTCAAAGGATAACATGCACAGCTGAGGCTGTCACTCACATGATGTGTGCTGGAGGAGAAGCAGGAACATCTCCCAGAATTCTGTGATGTCAGCTTAACTTGTCAGAAGTGACTTGAACAGATAGAGGGAAGAGGGAGCAGACAGGAACCACACTAGGTGATTTGGATTGAGGCAAGTACACACCATAAGGGGATATCATTCGTTCACTTTTCATTTCAGAAGTTTACAACCCCTTTAAACTGTGCCAAATGACACTGTCATACTGTTCGATTATGCTTCTACTTCCAACCATTCTCTGGTGTCTTTGGCCACCTTGAGGATCTTACAAAGAATTTTCTCCAGAAAGGACTTTGTGAAGCATCAGGGAATGCTTGATAAATGCTATAAGAAGCAAAATTGACTATAGCCTCCATTTCATTCCCTTGGTGGCGCTAAGTGTATTCAATAATATGGCTTTTGCTTGTTGAGCTTCGTTGCCTAAATAATGACTGGAGCTCCTAACTGATGTTCCACAGACAAAGAGGCAAGGACCCATGTTTACATAATCTAGTGGTTTTTGGTGAAGCTGACTGCTATGTTTTATGTACAAAAATAAAGAACATTTTACTAGGTTCTTTAGGTTTCTTCCCTATTTTGTTTGCAAATCTTGTTAATTCAATTATTTTTGAAAAATATTAGTAAGGAGTTTCAGTCTCAAAATAATACAGGTGATACTAATGCCAAATGAACTGTCAAACTATATTCATATCAATACTGAGTCATCCATGAAATGGCGATCTGCCTACGCTGTGTGTAGGAGAGAGGAGCTCCTTCAGATCTTTGCAGTCACTATGCAAGTTCTTCAAAACATAGCGTTCTTATCAGAACTGTTACAAATCTATAAGATGGTGCAGAAAATGACAAGAGCAGCCTAGCATTTAAGTCACAAGTATACAGTAAACTCAAAAATATACAATGGATTGTTGAACTAGCTGTGAATTGCGATATTTAAATTTGCATGCAATACATTACTAGCTTTGTGATTTCAATCTTTTCAAATCACACTATTTGTAAGATAGAAACAGACTGTACCTTTCCACTGAACCCCTGTCCAGTGTCTGCCAGAGTCTCAGGTGCCATGAAAGCTGGAGTCCCCGCTGTGCTTGACAGAAGTGCATCATTGCCTTCAAACTGATTGCTCACCCCAAAATCAGCTATTTTAATGTGACCATCATCTCCAAGAAGTAAATTGGATGGTTTGATGTCTCTGTGGATAATCTTCTGGTAATGCACTAAAATACATTGAAAAAAAAACAATAAGTCTGCATGCTCAATAATAGAAGTATAATATAACCTCTGAAACACTGCAAAAAACAAAACAGAGAAAAAAAAATTCTATCAACAACATAAATATATAGCTACATATATTTAGACAGTATATAACTGTGATCCTTTCCCACTGAGAAGTCAAAGCAATAGAAAAAAAAAAATGATAAACCCCTTACAAGCCAGCAGTAAATCACTAAGGATTCTCATTGAAATATACTCGAAAAGCTACAGATATGATATAATCTCTGCCTTTGTCACTTTTCACTTTCCTAAAAAAACACCACATGGCACTTTGTCATGGTAATGTGATCTGTCCTTTTTTTCTTTTGGACATATTAAAATTCTGACAACCAATCTGGGGTCGAGGTGCAGTGCATTCAAGCAATACAAAGTCAGTTTAAGTGCGAGTCAACTCAACAAGTCTAAGAAAAGAAAATGGGCATTAGAAAACAGCATACTGGAATCCCTGAACAAGGCAGTATAGAGAAAGGAACCACACAGACCTTAAGGCTCCATTGACACTAATGCGTTTGATGCATTTTTCAGAAATGCAGGGAAAATTTTTTTTAACATGGGTTCCTATGAAACACATTCACTTCAATGCATTTTTGTGTGTCTGCATTTTTGGAAAGGGTCGGGGACTTTTTTTCCCACAAAATGCAACGTTTTGCATGTAATACACTTCAATGGACCCGCATCCAAAATGCAAGCACTGCGTTATTACGACATTTTGGCGTTATTTGCATTTTTTTAGCTGTACATTCACTGTATATAACTGATTGCTAAGGAGGGGGCCGGGAATCCGGTCGCCACGTCCTTAACAACTAATGAGTCATCAGCTGTCAGCAGGCTTCCCCGCTGGCAGCTGAATGTAAAAAAAAAATTATTGCTGGCAAAAAAAAAAAAAATTGTGAAAACAAAAAAATTACGTGGGTTCCCCCCAGGTCCATACCAGGCACTTCGGGTCTAGTATGGATTCGGAGGGGAACTCCCATGCCAAAATGTAAAAAAAAAAAAAAAAAGAAGACATGCGCCCCCCCCCCCCCCCCAAAATCCATACCAGACCCTTATCCGAGCATGCAGCCTGGCAAGTCAGGAAAGGGAGGGGACAAGCAAGCCCCCCCTCCTGAACCGTAACAGGCCACATGCCCTCAACCCCATGTTGATGAAAACAAGGGCCTCTTCCCGACAACCCTAGCTGAAGGTTGTCGGGGTCTCCGGGTGGGGGGCTTATCGGAATCTGGAAGATCATAGCCTCCCCTTCTATGTGAATGAGTATGGGGTATTCACCAAAAAAAAAAGTAGTGTAGTGTGAAATACAGTAGACAGTTTTTGATAAGTCTTTTATTAAAAAGATCTTCTTCTTCCCAGTTTCTTCCTCTGGTCTTCCTCCATCTTCTCCTGCATCTTCCTCCTCTGGGCTTCTCTATCGAATCCATACTAGACCCAAGGGCCTGGTATGGACCTAGGGGGACCCCACGCTGTTTTTTCTTTCCAATTTTTTTTAGCCGGCAAATCATCTTTTTTTTACATTCAGCTGTCAGCAGAGAAGCCCGCTAATAGCTGAAGACACATTGGTTGTTAAGGATTCAGCGGATGGCTATTTAGAGTGTAAAAAACGAAACTAAAAAATGCAAATCGCGTGTCCAAAAAAGCGGCAAGCACTGCAAAAAGCACTGCAGAAATGCTCAAAAACAACATGTGTAGATGTGAATCAAGCCCAAGAACAGCCATGGCTAAACAGATGCTAAAAGATGGAAGTGGCAGCTTATCATGCAGTATGTGAATCTGCAACAATTTAAAAAATACTAGTGGTTGAAGAAGCATGGCAGAGAAGGACAGTACTAATCAATGGGCTAAAGGTGCCCATAGACAATTCTCCAATCTCATATTGATCCAGACCTGATGAGTTAATGTCTATGATGCATTTGTAGCTACCACCACCACCCGAAGTTTGTCAATAGTTAGGTGCAATCAGACATATTACAAAACCTTGTTTCTATATTACAAAACCTGTCTGATCCATTCTGTTGCCGCCTGAAAAGTTGGCTCTTTGGAGGTGTCTATAGCTCACCATGCTCCATAGGTTGGACACAAATGGTGACACAATGCAAATGTTTAGAGAAGCCCTTTGTCTGGCTATACCCTATGTCATTGATTTAGACATTATGGGATATAAGCAGTTTTTTTCAGTTATATTTTAGTGTATGGTTTGATTGTTTTAATGTGCTTTAATTTTTCTGGAAAACATTTTAGCCTACTGAAATTACCTGGAGTTAAGCTGGATTAAGCTGGAGTGTGCAAAATCAGGCTAACTTCTGTATAAAAACCAATCGGCTTCTAACCTCAGTATGTTCAATTAATCTTTGGCAATACAACCTGGAAGATGATTGGTTTCTATGCAAAAGTGAGCCCGATTTTGCACTTGCCAGCTTTAGTAAATTGTGTTGCCAGAATGAGCGTTCCCACTTATGATTTTCAAAGCGTGATATACATGTTAAGAATTATACTTTAAAGGGTTAATTCATCTTTACCAAAGGGGAATCTGTAGAAAAAAAAATAACTTCAGCTTTGACTAAAGTTGAATAATGCCCATGCTATAGGTGTAGGCCATTTACGTACAATATACTGTATCATATTGTCTTTAAATAATACAGAAGTAACAAACTAGCATACAGTCATGTATATGTTGAAAACGAAGCAAGAGTTATGCCCTGTACACAAGATCGGATTTCCAACAACAAATGTTGGATGTTAGCTCTTGGCTGAAAGTCCGACCGTGTGTATGCGCCATCGAACATTTGTTGTCGAACTTTCCACCAACAAATGTTGGCTAACAGGTTCTCAAATTTTCCAACAAAACTTCGTTGTCGGAATTTCTGATCGTGTGTACACAAGCCCGACGCACAAAAGTTCACGCATGCTCGGAATCAAGCAGAAGGAGCCGCATTGTCTATTGAACTTCCTTTTTCTCGGCTTGTCGTACGTCTTGTACGTCACCACGTTCGTAATTGTTGGCCAACATTTGTGTGACCGTGTGTATGCAAGACAAGTTGAAGTCAACAAGCTTCGAACAAAAATCCACTGTTTTGTTGTCGGAAATTCTGATCGTGTGTATGGGGCATAAGGCTTGGCTGCCAGAAGCCACGATACACTGTGCCTACACAGTAAAAAAGGTGCATTGCATGAAATTAGAATATACAGTAGCTACAATTTTAGGACCCCCCCTATGAGTTTCTATTATAATTTGTACTTACAATGTAGCACTCTAAAATTTTTGTTGTCATTATTAAAGTAACTGTAACGTCAGCAACTCATTTGGCATATATTGGAAATGTTCTTCAAACTCAAAAAAACCCATACAGGAGTAGTAAAAAAATTATACTTCCTAGTATAATATTAAAACAAGATTTTTGTACTTTGTACTGTACAATCTTTTTCTTGGAGTTTACAAGACTTTGCACTGCCAAGATAATTGGGTTATACTTGCTTCCTTCAGGAGTTATTGGACACTGACAAAGAAAAAGCCATTAGCCAGCCAGGTATAACCCTTCCCAGTCCCATTATATAAAATAGTACTAGGAGTAGATAAACACAGTGGTCGGACCCCTCTGAACCCCCAAAAAACAGATTTTATGGTAAGTAGCTCTTGTGTGTCAGTGTCTAATTCCTTCTGAAGGTGGCAGTATAACCCAATTGTCTCAGAATTACTGAATCCTGTATCCCTCAATGAGCGAGAAAGAAAATCAGTATTACACTGAGTGCACTTTTACCATAGTCTGTTTATAAAAATAAACAGCGAATCTACATTTTCTCTTTGCATATCTGCATTCTGTTTTATGAAGAAATCCATTATTGTAAAACATCTGTCGCACACCCAATGTCAAAACCATGATTGCTCAATGATAATATTAGATCATAAAATGCAGTATGGGTGAAATAGAAAACTCCATCAGAATGATGCACATACATAATAATTAGCTGAAATGATCTTTATAAGGATCCCATTTGTCAAAATGGAAAACTTGCCAGCAGCCCTACAGTAATGACTGAGGAAAACAAAACTGATTGCTTGACACGCTGCCAGGAATACAGCTAAGCTGTATACATCACTTTGTAAGTCTCAAATTATAAGCGCAACCAATGCAAGTGTTATTCCAAGTAAACCAGTACTGCTGTGGCCTCATTTCCTGTCCTCATATGACGGGAAGCAGGGATGGATTTTTTCTTCTGTCCAAATATACAAAGAAATGGATAAAATATATATTTTGCTTTCAACCATGGAAATTACAAATGATCAAAATAAAAAAACATCTTCCCCAAATTGTGATTTAATATAAATATGCTATAAAAGAATTTGATCTGATCTTTATATTGTAGAAAAGAGACTTGGCAGTGTTGTTCTTTAAATCAGATATCTATGTGTACAGGTATGAGACAATAATGTAGGCTAATTAGCTGTATCCTGATCGATAAAGTGATTGTAAAACTTTTTTTTTTAATTAAAATGATAACCATGTTCTACTTACCTGCTCTGTGCAATGGTACTGCACAGAGCGGTCCAGAACTTCCTCTTCTTGGGTCCCCTGCCACTGCTTCAGGCTCCTCTTCTTCTCGGTGTGCCACCATTAAAAGCAGCTTCCTATGGGGGCGCAGCTGCGGGCTCGTGTCTGAGCCTGGTCGTGTGCATCTATTGACACACACAGGGTGGCTCAGCCCCGCCCCTCCACCAATGGCTCCTGCTGCTGCCTGTTCAGAGAGAGAAGAGACAGCCGCTGCATATAGGCACAGCGCTGGATTGAGTATCGGGCTCAAATCTGTATACGGGGGGGCAATACAAATAGTGATTTTTTTTCTTTATTCTTAATCCAGGGAATGCATTAAATAATGTTAATTCGACATTTTAAATTTCTCATATGTGCCCGCTGTACCATTTACAGTACTTGTAAAATATTCAGTTCTATTTGTATTGCTTCCTTTGTGTGAAAATACCTGATGTTCCTGCCGGTCCCTCTGCTTTCCTATTAAAAACTGACACACTAGGCAGGAGAACACGCCGTGGGCAGTTTTCTGGCTGTGCTGAGAACTCAGCCTACTCTCCTCTAATTATCAGACTTGTGCTGACACACTCAACCCCGACCCCACTCTGCACAGTCATTCACTGGGAAGACCAGTGTGCTGCTGTTTTTCCTTGCCTAGTTCTTGGAGCTCCTTATGCAGCTGAGAACAGAGAGTATGTAATCACTTCTAAAAAAAAGGAAAGAAAAAAAAAAAAAAGTATTTTGATTTTTTTTTTTTTTTTTTTTATACGTATACACAAAGGTTTTGCCTTTAATTTCTAATTTAAACTGAATGGGTTGTTTTACAAGGTAAAGTTTCACATTTATTGTTAAGGTAAAAAAAAGTCTAGCTTTTAGAACCACTTTGAGTCATCTAAGTTCTTAGAATAAACAAGCTATTTTTGTAGGACATCAGGAATTGAGGCTCCTAAAACTGGAAAAGATTAACAAACCTAAAAGTATAGGCATTATGTAGTCAGAGAGAAGCTACACAAATGAAAGGAATTGCTACTCTACCTTTGAGTAGATTGGCGCAATGGCTAAGATGCCTAAAGGTAACCACTAATGCCGCGTACACACGACCGGACTTTACGGCAGACTTTGTCCGGCGGACTTTGATGGACTTTCCAAATGAACGGACTTGCCTACACACGATCAACCAAAGTCCAACGGATTCATACGTGATGACGCAAGACCAGACTAAAACAAGGAAGTTCATAGCCAGTAGCCAATAGCTGCCCTAGAGTCGGTTTTTGTCCGTTGGATTAGCATACAGACAAGCTGACTTTTCGACCGGACTCAAATCCATCGGACAGATTTGAAACATGTTTCAAATCTAAGTCCGTCAAACTTTTGAGAAAACAAAGTCCGCTGGAGCCCACACACGATCAAATTTTCCGATGGACTCCGGTACGCTGGACCAAGTATGCCGGACAGTCCGATCGAGTGTACGCGGCATAAGAAGCATAACAAACCATATTAAAGCAGATTTCCACTCTACATTTTTTTTTTAAAATACACTATATTACCAACATTTTTGGGACTCCTGCCTTTACATGCACATGAACTTTAATGGCCAGTCTAAGTCTGTAAGGTTCCGTATTGAGTTGGCCCACCCTTTGCAGATATAACAGCTTCAACTCTTCTGGGAAGGCTGTCCACAAGGTTTAGGAGTGTGTCTATGGGAATGTTTGACCATTCTTCCAGAAGTGCATTTGTGAGATCAGGCACTGATGTGGATGAGAAGGCCTGGCTTGCAGTCTCTGCTCGAATTCATCCCAAAGGTGCTCTATTGGGTTGAGGCCAGGAGGCCTTAACCCGAGGCCTATCTAAAACACTTTTTTTAATCTTATCTGGAACCATTTCATACAGGATATCTAAATGTGCAATGTTGTCATCAGAAGAAGTATTACTGTTTATTAGGTGACCTTTCATATGAAAACTAGTTTGAGGAATAATTTAGCAAGCTCTGTCTTGGTGTATGGGTAGCTTAAGAATGCAAAGGACATATAACTGCCTCATGAAAAGAAACATAAAATATACTTTCCAAATGCAACAAATTCACTGTATTAATGATGAATATATGACAGGTTACGGTAGCACTATAAATGTATTCCATTTGAAAAGTTTACAATTTTGCTGCCATTTCCACCAGCTTGTAAATACTAATGTAAATTATTATCTATACCAATGGCCTACAACCATTTTAGTCTTTCAGTGTATGTAGGTATGATGAAAACGCTTCCAACTTGGCCAAATTGGGGTGCTGCTTGATACATCTTATTCCCCTGAATCATTACACAATATGCCTCATGAAGAAAAGTGTCATTTCTCACCAAACCCTTCAGTACACTAAGATGTAACAGACACCAGGGAAGTAATGTAAGGTCATAGGACAATTTACAGCTCCTCTGTGGCAGATTCTGGCCTAGTCCTCACCCTAAGCCACAAACCAATTTTACAGATTCTGAAAAATGCCTTTTTTTCCTCACACCATTTCATGCTCTGAAATTGTTTTCTACTGTGACATAGCTTGTTCTGGTTACTAATAGAACTGTGTGCTCGGGGATTTCGTATTGCAACATTACTAGTTCTAATCCATTAGTCCAAAATGTAATTCTCACATAGTATCATAGCCAGGCTTTGTAGGAAAATATGAGGTTTCTTAAATTACAAGTTTTTTACTTTACAAGTCTAGTTTCCTTTTGTCCATGTTCAATAAAAGAAGACAACATGCTGGACTTAGCTCCACATGAAATGTAAAATTAAACAATCAGGTTTGGGAGCTTTGGCACCTACAGAAGATAGGACTTCTGTCACCCGGTCTCTTGACCAGCATCGGGTGTCCTTGAGAGTGGGTAGTTTTGGATTCCTTTCTCTTCTTTCTGACTGCACTCCCCTTTGATTTGTTCTTCTTCTCTTCTTTCTGACTGCACTCCCCTTTGATTTGTTCTTCTTCTCTTCTTTCTTCCCCCCTCCACTTCTTTTTGTTTATTCTGTAATATTTTGTAGGGCCTTCTAGACGGTCACAATTTTGGAGCAATCGTTGCCCTTTTGACACCCGCTTCAAGGTGCTATCTGTAGAACGATATGTTTGCCATTGTATGCATAGTTTGGGTTTTTGTTTGTCTTCATCTGCAAAGATCTGTGCCGGATTATAATTTTTCTCTGTTTGAGTGTATGCCATTTAATCGTGATTTTTTACTATAAATCGAGTCTTATGTCACCCTCGATAAATGCTCTGTGAAAAGTTCTTTGTTAACGTTTAAAAAGATTATAAAAATTTTTAATTATGAGAGAAATGTAAAATTAAAGGATAACATCACCTTTAGGAGCATGTTATACCCATATTTAGGGTGTAACATGTAACATGCTCCCATGCACCCGCATCCATAGCTCCCTTACAGTACATGTACACATACAGTATGTGCATTATTTTTTTTCACAAAGTTGAACTTTAAAGTCAAAAATGTAAAGTTCTATCAATGAGAAGTTTATAGGATATGATTTTAATATTCTTTTTAATTCACTTTTTATGCAACTTACAATTTAAACCATCAATAAAAAAACGCTAAAATTTAGTTTAAAAGGTGGACAATTGTGTAACTTCCAGAAAACAATCAGAACTCTAGAGAGAATCTATCCAGCTAACATGCAAACTTAAAGTGAAATTCCAGGCTTGATCTAACCAAGTTTAAAACTGTTCCTACCCCCTTCTAACACCTATACTAACTACCCTGTAGAAGAAGGATGCTTTTGTTTACCTATTGCCAGGGCACTTTGGTCCAGTCACTTAATCTCCCCAGCAGCCAGCTTCAGTGGAGAGGAGAGAGCACCGACAATGGCTGGAATGCCTGGGCAGTGGAGTTACCCATAGGCTTACTATGGGGCATCCATTGTTGGCTGTCCCTGCTCTCCCTGGAAGCTGACCACATGATCGGACCGGAGCGCCCTGAGAATAGGTAAGTATATGCACATCTTCCTTCTACAGGGTAATTAGCATAGGTAAGGAGCTTACAGCAAAGAGATTTCATTTTCTCTGTTATAGGGGCCAGAGATGGTGCAAACTTTTTTTCCTGCAACCATGGGTTGCAGAAAATTAATTTGCATAATTCCCCCCATCAACACAGGCAGTGCTGACAGGGGAATCCCTCCTGCCATGTAGTTGTTTGCTCCCAGTTGGAAGTTGGGGAGGCCGTCCCCACTGGGAAAAAGACAGTGATTATTGCTAGTGGCTGTAACAGCTGCTAGAGATAATTGCAAGTGAATGTGGCAGGCTGGTTGTACCCAAGTTGATTGATGGATCAACCTGGTACGTTCGGCCTGCCCACACACACAGTTCAAATCTCGGCCAGTTCCTGCTGAACCGCCCAAGATTCAAACCATCTATGGCTGGCCTTTGTTAGCATAAATAACTAAGGCCGGCCATAGAAGTGGGGTGGGAGCAGGTTTAAGCTTACTTCGGTGTAGCCTTGAATTCCGCTTTAATATTTCATGCAAATCTGGTAATTTCTCTGTCATCACCTATAAGTCAATAATTAGCAGTTAGCTGTGGGGGATTCGGGATACATCTCATGTAATTACAATCAATACTCAAAGGGGTTTTAGTTTGCGGATATATAGTAAATGTTTTCTTTGTGTTGACTTTATCTTACAAGCCTTGTGGGTTTGCAATTCACAGCAAGTGTATTAGAAGTCACAACTTATTGTTGACCCTGTCTTTATTTTTTGACATTACGTTCTGATTTCTGTTGGGACCTCAATGATATTTTATATAAGTGTATACCACTTTTCTATTAATAGTGACTGTTTATATACATTTTTTTCTTTGTTATATTGACGCTGCAACCTTAAATCTCAAAGTTTTAGACACCTAATGATAATAATGGCGGAGTGGCAGTATAAAGCATAGGTAAACTGAAATGACCTAGCACTTCAGTAGATTAGACAAATACTTTCTATCTGCCTAAACACTAGGAACATCAGTCTACTATGGTTTGCTAATAGGATTTATCATGCTGTATACACAGTGAATATTGCTTGATACAGCTGAAACAGTTCATTCTTCTATGGTGATTATCAGTATCAGCAAGGTAGGCCAGTGTGAAGACTGATGCTGTAAAGCATTGTGTAGTTTAAGAGGCTGAGAGTTAAAGGAGCTTCAAGCCTGTCAGATATGTAATTCCAATCAATCCACCCACACTTTATTAAGTCACTTCTTAGGAGAAAGAATTAACATGACTAGCCGCTCTCAACTCTGCAGTGTCTTGTTTCATAATATAGAGATGCTGCCATTTCTGATGGAGCAACATGTGCTTATAATGAAATACAGAAGACAACTAATTAACTGTTACAGTATTAAAATAATCAATGAACAAATGGCTTTTATCAGTCCAATGCAGACTGTATTTTGTGAAGCAGCAGCTGATAAAAATGTAAAATAAATCTCACCTTGTTCTAAAATATTGGAATCCAATTCTTTAAGAGGCTGTGGTGTCACCTGTCCTTTATACAAAGTCAACATGGATCTTACAAATTGCAATAGATTTCTAATTTTGAGGGGTACACATGGTGTTTTTTTTCCAGCCTAGAGCATGCTCAAGCAGTGTCAATCCCATCTGTGGTTAGGAAAACCACAGTGCAGGATGCAAAACACAAGTAAATAGTGGCAAACCAGAGTAAAGCAGAGCAGAAAGGAATTCTAAAATATAAATTGCAGTGGTTTTTAGTGGTGCAAGCATATACAAATATACAGAATGCTTGCCTGATCAGATTCTGGTGCGAAGAAGGTGGCGATGATTGATCAGGGGGGCAGACATAGGGGCCATCTCAGAGGGAGGAAGGAAAGGTATACACATCCCAATAACAAGATCCCCAATGGTGTCAGTATACCAGCCAGCCGAGCGTAGTAGAGTAAAGGAGGTGAAGAGATGTACTAAGGAGTATAGAATTAATATTGTTTAACCAATACAGCTAAATAAATATGCAAAACAACATTGATGTATATAATGTATAGCACATCTTACCCCATAGACTGGAGAAGTGCCCTATAGCATGGAATGCCCTACAAGGCGACTAAAGCTCGATCAAACATGTATTGCACAAGGAGAAGCTGTACTCAGAGTACATAGAATCGCATGAGTTGCAGCAACCGGTACCACAGAATTTACAAGTATACTCAATGGGAGCCTTTTGTAATCTATTGATTTCCCCTCTAATACGGTTCTGATATCTACCCAAACTTTGGGATTTTCTTTTACTTTAACTTTCAATGATAACAGTAAACAGGACAAATAGAGGGTGAACCTCCCTAATGGGGGCACAGAAAAACAAGAAAGATAAAATAAGAAAAAACAGGTGTTCTGATCCCTCTCCACTCCACTGTCCAAAACCAAAAAGAAAAAAAATTAGTTATCCTAATTTGGCTGCAAAATGGGACATAACTTAAGTCACATTAAGACTATGAGCATGCACATTGTCCTGCTGTAATATGGCTATCATGATGACACGGTTTCAAAGTTTGCAATTCCACATACTTTGAACCAATAAGGCCATAAAAGACTATAGAAGAATGTATTTACAAAACAGATTACAGAAACACACATCTTTCCCACCATATACTACTGTAATAGAGAGAACTCTAGCAGCCCGCAACCACTTTTACTTCACTTCACACAGGGGATTCCTGTGAGGCAGGGAGGGAGAGGGGTAGAGAAGACAGCAGATTAAATAGCAAGCCCTACCCCGAAAATAAGACCTACTGTGTTTTCGATTGCCAAAATTAATATAAGATCCAGGCTTATTTTCGGGGAAACACTGAAATCTATTGAGGCCTAAAACATGCTCTTTATTTTAGATGCAAAGCTCAATGAAGTACCCATCTGGCTCTTTTAGGTAAAAGCAGAACATTAGTTAGCTGAACATCTGTTGCTTACTGGGAAATGCCACAAAATATATATATTATATATATATATATATATATATATCTTACATTACAATTGCTGTCTGCTTGTGGTTACACACAGCCCCGCCTCCTGACCTGCGCCTATGATAGACAGAACGCCGGTCCAATGCTAGGATGCCTTCTGTCTATAACAGGCGCAGGTCAGGAGGCGGGGCTCTGTGATCTGCCAGCTTTTCTCTACCTCCACTATCTTCCCCTGTAATGATCCAGCCGCCCCCTCTCTTCCTCAGCACAGGTGAGGCTGCAATAATTGAGCACAGGTGAGGCTGCAATGGTGGGCACAGGTGAGGCTGCAATGGTGGGCAGGGTCAAGCTGCAATGGTGGGCACAGGTCACGCTGCAACAATGGGCACAGGTAACACTGCAACAATGGGCACAGGTCACACTGCATTGATGGGCATTAATGAGGCTGCACTGATAAAGTTGTTAATATTTATTTTTGTAACTTAATTCTGCATAAAACATTTAAGTGTAATTTCATGAGATAATTTATGAGGGCGTGTTTAGGGGTGGAATTAGGGGTGGTGCAGGGTAGGGATTAGGTGGAGCAACTGGTGGCGAGTAACTCTTAAGGCCATGGCTAGAAGCTCAGGACTTGACATTTTGAGCCCTGGTCCAGGCTATAAGAAGATTGCTGAGACCCTGAAACTGAGCTGCAGCACGGTGGCCAAGACCATACAGTGGTTTAACAGGACAGGTTCCACTCAGAACAGGCCTCACCAAAGAACTTGATTGCATGTGCTCAGCGTCATATCCAGAGGTTGTCTTTGGGAAATAGACGTAGGAGTGCAGTCAGCAGTGCTGAAGAGGTTGAAGAGGTGGGGGGTCAGCCTGTCAGTGCTCAGACCATACGCCGAACACTGCATCAAATTGGTCTGCATAGCTGTTGTCCCAGAAGGAAGCCTCTTCTAAACATAATGCACAAGAAAACCTGCAAACAGTTTTCTGAAGGCAAGCAGATTAAATACATGGATTACTGGAACCATGTCCTGTGGTCTGATGAGACCAAGATAAACTTATTAACATACTGAGGCAAAGCATGATCCCCTCCCCTTGGAGACTGGGCCGCAGGGCAGTATTCCAACAGGACCCCAAACACACTTCCAAGATGACCACTGCCTTGCTAAAGAAGCTGAGGGTAAAGGTGATGGACTGACCAAGCATGTCTCCAGACCTAAACCCTATTGAACATCTGTGGGGCATCCTCAAATGGAAGGTGGAGGAAAGCAAGGTCTCCAACATCCACCAGCTTCGTGATGTCTTCATGGAAGAGGACTCCAGTGGCAACCTGTGAAGCTCTGGTGAACTCCATGTCCAAGGGGGTTAAGGCAGTGATGGAAAATAATGGTGGCCACACAAAATATTGACACTTTGGGCCCAATTTGGACATTTTCACTTAGGGGTGTACTCACTTTTGTTGCCAGCGGTTTAGACATTGATGGCTGTGTGTTGAGTTATTTTGAGGAGACAGCAAATGTACACTGTTATACAAGCTGTACACTCACTACTTTACATTTCTAGCAAAATGTCATTTCTTCAGTGTTGTCACATGAAAAGATATAATAAAATATTTACAAAAATGTGAGGGGTGTACTCACTTTTGTCAGATACTGTGTGTATACATATAAAAATGTTTCAATTAAAAGACATATATTTGTCATAAGAATTAATATACATTGATACTCGATTTCATAAGGCATAAATGTGGTGGATGCATGATTTTTTTTTTTAGCTCTTTTTTTCAGACATATTTTTTCTTTTTTTTTTCACCTGGTGATCTGCCAGTAACACACTTCCTGTCTCATTATGGCAGAACTCACTGTACTGTATTTATTTGGGGAACAGCTTTGTCACCCTAGATCAGTGTGTTAGTAGTACAGAACGCCTCCCATTCCCCATCTCCATCTCCATGAAACAAAATAGGAGGTGCTCTGTAGTTTGAAGAAAGAGGTGTGCAGCATCCTAACAGTGCTGCAGAGGTGCACGGGAAGTAGTCAGCTCACCAGATTTCTGCCAGAATAAGTTGGTAATTTTTTTGTACTTATTGAACACATACAGAGCCTACATGATCAAATACAGTGCGATTACAGCATCAGTTTGAGACGCTCCTGAGACGATTCATTGCAGGGGCAGTTGATCTGCATTTGAACAAGCTGCTTTTGTATTTGCATAGAATTGTATGCAAAGAGAGGCAGTTCTGAAGCCAACAAAATGAAGTTGACACTGGCCCCAAACAAAACACTTTTAATGGTAGATTTAACAGACCAAAAGAAGAGTGAATCAGGAAAATGGCTCAAGATGTAATGAACCTTTTTTCTGTTTTTTTTTTTTTTAATTTCACGAGCTGCGGTGTCCACACACAGCTGATTTCAGCAACCTTGGTTGGTGAAAATTGGTGATTCTAGCATAGGGAGAAAACTATTTAGTTTTGGATCACTTAAGACATGTTGCCACTCAATGAAGTTGAAAGAAAAGCCCTTTAATGGCTAAAGTTAACCTTTTGGAACATGTTACAAGTTCCATCTGTTTTTAGGGTGCAATATGTAACATGTTCCAGCTCCTGCTGCCTCTCCCCCTCCTAATTGTGACAGCAGGCGGGGGATCTCCTCCCGGAACTCGCTGTCACAATTCAAAAACAGCACAGCTGTGCGGAACTCTACCCACACGGCTGCGTCATTCATTCACAATTTACAGTAAATTAATGAGCAACAAGCACCGCCAACCACCGCAGCAGACAGCTTGTAGTTCTGAATGAACAGCAAGGGCACTGATGAGCCCATTGTAGTTCATTCACAAGCCCTGCAGCTGTCAATCTGACAGCCTGTATGGGGGTACAGGTTAAAAGCTGGAGGGCTTGTCTACAGAAGCCTGACATTGCACTCCTGATCATGAATCATGGGTGCAATGCTTTCCAGGCTCCTTCAGGAAAAAAATAATAAATGCACATTTTTTTCTGTAAAAATATGTGCATTTATTATTTTTTCTAAAAAGGTGAAGTTCTCCTTTAACTTTAAACTGCATAAGGAGTTCTTTACTGTTAGAGCAGTAAGGATGTGGAACTCCCTTCCATGAATGGTGGTTTCACCTGGGAGTGTCGATAATTACAAAAATCTTTTAGATGTACATCCTAATGAACGCAATATACACGGAAATGGTAAAGACAAATACATACACACACACGTTTGACTGGATGGGCTGTGGTCTTTATTCCAGCTTATCAATGATGTAATCTTTATTTTGTTATGATAAAAGAAGGGGGCAACATATATGTCCTTTTTATGCAAAGTGGCTATATAACTTTTATTCCACATATTTTGCTATACAAAACGTTATGCTTTAGGGCTGAATGATTTAAGTCCTCATGCACACGGACGTTTTTACAGCTGCTTTTTTGAGCTTTTTTTGCAGCTTAAAAAGGCCTGTCTATGTTAGTCTATGGCTTCATGCCCACCTAGGCGTTTTTGAGCTGCAAGTGGCATAAGCGTTTTTAAGCTGTAAAAAAAAAAAAAACCCCAGGACCAGTGGGTTCTGAGAGATGTTTTTCAGCTGAAAAACGCTCAAAAATGCTCAAAAACGTCATTCACCAACGTTTAACGTTTTTGATCCATTGAAAAAAAAAAAAATTTGAAAAAAAAAACCGCTAAAAAACGCTAACGCAGAAAAACGCTCAATAACGCTAAAAACCGCTATTGCAAAAACGCTGAAAAAAGCTGAAAAAAAGTTTTAAAAAATCACTGCAAAGATACTGGCGTTTTCATAACATTATTTTAACAGCCTGTGTGCATGAGGGCTAAAAGATAACTTTACTTTTAGTACATGAGTCTAAAAAGTGCATATTCCATAGATGTAAATGTAACATAAGCTGTGTTACAGCCACCTAATGCGTAATCAAGCAAATATCTGGTAATGCGGCAATAATGAACAAGCACCAATAGCTTGGGAAAATTAAATACGAACTTCACTCTTATTACAAAAATTACAACAAATGCACCTTTAGAAATGTTAATGACAGATATTTATACAAACATATAAAAACAGTGCCGCGCTATGGTATTATAAATTAAAAATTAAAGGACAAATAAACATTGACATCTAAATAAGACCAATAAAGTCCAAAAAGGAGGAGAAGATTCAAGAAAAAGAGTCCCACAAAAATCCCACAGATTCACTTCCACTGGTGGTCACTAAGTGTCTCTAGAAAGTGAAGAGCCAAATCCCTACTCCGTGCGTTATGAAAGGACAACAACGCGTGGCAGCATGCAAGGCTTACCAGACGAAATTGACCACCCATTACAGATAAGTCAAAAACAGCGTGGGAAGATGGGTTCAGAAGCTCCCTGTAATATGGCGAGTCCTCCCTGGGCTCTGTAGCACATCTCTAACGGAATTCTCCGTATATTGGTAAACCAGAGATGGACAACAAATCTCTCATAGTGAACTCCATTAAAAAAGAAACTTAGCTTTATTGGTGGAGCATTAAACTCACATTTTTGTAGACCAAGAAAGCGCTTTCATAAAAAGCAATCCGACTGAAACATAAAAAATGGCTTCCCGAAAACTTCCAGTCAGAACGTGATGACGTCACAGCTGGTTCTGTCCGACATGTTTCGTCATAACTGACTTCATCTGGGGCACGAGACGAAAACACTGTCTTTTATGCAAAGTGAGTTTGGTGTAGTTTTTTGTTTTAAATTTTTGAATCTGATGATTTGCTATTTATAGTAACTTTAATAAGATGATTTTTGTAATTTTCGAAAAAAACCATGAGCCTGTGTTAAAGCCTCCTAGTCCATATACAGTAGGTAACCACTTTTAGACCTGAGGATATTTATTCCCAGGTAAGTTTTTTTCTTGCATAGAATTTTGCTTACAGTGACTAACTACACTTAATAAGTGAGTTGGCATACAGGCAGTTTTATAGCTCCCTCTATCCCTTTGGATTTTTTCTGTATGGATTCTCTTCAAGGTATTCCGAGTTACTGACCCAAACAAATATGCACATCAGGTCTCCCTCCTAACTTTACATGCTTCATGTATGTTCTAGGCTTGTGGATGACAGTATTGGAATCAGACAACTATCGATCCAGTGCCCCCAGTTCCTATATGTTAGATTGTGCTCAGCATTCCACATTGGCTCACAGTGCGGCCCTTTATTTTCCAAGTTTTGCTGTACAGGGGTTTACAAGAAAAAAAATCATTTACAATCAGATCATTTGTTTTATGCAAAAGAAAGCTGATCTGTGCATTATTCAAATTTTGTACACATTGTATTGTTTGTCCTCGAGTCTCTACAGATATTCCACCTCAGTTTGGATGACTATTGATCAGTATAAATATGTGTGGGGAATGAATCAGCTACAGCAAGGAAAAAAAGGAATGCAGACGTGGAGTTTCAGCCAGACCAAGGGTCTTCAAACTATGGCCCTCCAGTTGTTCAAGAACTACAATTCCCATCATGCCTAGTCATGTCTGTGAATGTCAGAGTTTTACAATGCCTCATGGGATGTGTAGTTCCGCAACAGCTGGAGGGCCGTAGTTTGAGGATCCCTGAGCCAGACCATTCAAAACTGGTTTGTACAGAAGGCCTACCATACACAGCACTATTAAGACAAAGCTCCTGATAATTAAAATTAATGTATTTTCATAGACGCTAAATATAGGTTCCTTTCTAAATACTGGCTCATTAGACAAAGCAAGATTGCTCCTCAGAAAAATAGACTGTTATATGCAGATATTTTGTGGCACAAATAAAGAAACCTATATTATAAAACCACAAGCTGCACAAATCATTGGCTTTATGGTATAACCACTTCAGCTCCAGAAGATTTTACCCCCTTTACGACCAGACCATTTTTTGCTAGTTGGCACTGCAGTACTTTAAGGCGGAGTTCACACTATTGTGAATTGGATGTGGATTTCTCCGCATCCAATTCCCATGTCAGGAGATTGTGACCGGCTCTCAAAGGAGCCGGCTCACACATCTCCGGAGCGGCTCCAGGGCGAATTGAACAGGAGTCCTGTGCATCTTCTGGTCCATTTCATGTCCGAATTCAGCCAAAAATTCGTATTGAAAACGGTAAACAGGGACGCACCGGACCCCTGCTATGAGCCACTCAGTACTGCAGTGTGAACCAAGCCTAACTGGTAATTGCACGATCATGCAACACTGTATCCAACTGAAATTTATATCATTTATTTCACATAAAGAGAGCTTTCTTTTGATGGTACTTGATCACCACTGGGTTTTTTATTTGTTATTTATGGTCATCCGATTGTCTGCATTATCAATACGCTCATCACTTTTTGAGGTAGTACCTGCTGAAAGTTATATAATATGTTTCACAAAAATAGAGCTATCTTTTAGTGGTACTTGATCACTGCTGTTTTTTATTATATAAATTAAAATAAGACCGAAAATATTGAAAAAAACATGGGTTTTTTTGTGCTATAAAACATATCCTATAACAAAATGTAAAAAAAAAAAAAAATCGAATTTCTTCACACATTTTGGCCGAAATATACTCTGCTGCATATCTTTGGTATAGAAAAATCCCAGTGAGTGTATATTGCTTGGTTTGCACAAAAGTTATAGTGTCTACAAACTATGGTATACAGTATATATACACAGGAATTTGTATTTATTTTATACTAGAAATGGTGGTGATCAATGACTTATAATGGGACTGTGATAGTGTGGCGTGCAATCTGACACCGACGCTGGTGAGGAACTAACTGCCACTGACATCACCAGTGACACTACTACAGTGATAAGTCATAATACTATACACTGTTACTGTACTAATGACACTGGCTGGGAAGAGGTTAACATCTAGGGCGATCAAGGGGTTAAATGTGTGCTTATGTGTAATGTTTGCTGCTTTTACTAACTGGTCACTCAGTTTCTCATCCCTACTTTGCAGGGATGAGAAACTGACAGATTGTTCCCTTCCTACAGAGCTCTATATTGTTTAACAAAGCAAGAGCTCTGGGCTGTGATTGGACACAGCCAATCAGCAGATCCCAAAACCTGGAATTAGGCAGCAACGTAGGGGTACGATGCTTTGCTTACAGAGGCCACACATCTGCAGTACATTGCGATTGGGTGGTCACTAATTGGAAAATAAAAAATTTCTGCTACCAGAAACATACTGGTGTGGATCAGTAAAAATCATTATTATTGCCAAATAGTTACATAATAGGAGAGGTTGGATAAAGTCCATCAAGTCTAACCTGTGTGTGTGATTATATGTCAGTATTACATTGTATATACCTGTATGTTGCGGTCGTTCAGCTGCTTATCTAATAGTTCTTTGAAACTATCGATGCTCCCCGCTGAGACCACCGCCTGTGGAAGGGAATTCCACATCCTTGACGCTATTACAGTAACATCCTCTTACAGTAAAGAACCCTCTACGTAGTTTAAGGTTAAACCTCTTTTCTTCTAACTTTTATGAGTGGCCACGGGTCTTGTCCCTTCCGCAAAAAAGTTTTATCCCTATTGTGGGGTCACCAGTATGGCATTTGTATATTGAAATCATATCCCCTCTGAAGCGTCTTCTCCAGAGAGAATAAGTTCAGTGCTCACAACCTTTCCTCATAACTAATATCTTCCAGACCCTTTATCAGCTTTGTTGCCCTTCTTTGTGCTCCATTTCCAGTACATCCTTCCTGAGGACTGGTGCCCAGAACTGGACAGCAATACCACACTTTATTTTTTCCAATCGCTTTGCAAATTAGCTCTATGAAAAACAACATAACAAACATATTTACTTCAGTTGGTGGATACTTTTAACTGAATGTGCTGATTATGCAGAGCCGTGGGAATTTTGTTCACGTATTTAGCCAGCTGATCTGTAAACAGCCAGGAGACACAAAAGGATGCCTGCACATCAAATTGTTTACAACAGCCAGAGCTGTAATATGCTTGATTAGAAGAGAAGCCCATTACTATTCAAGGGCAAACACAATCCATATGGCTCTGTTGTAGTCTCTTTAGTATTACCCTCACATCATTCAGTAAGCAGAAATCATTTAACACAACCAAGAAAGCTGTGTCAGCAAAGGCTAGCATTTTCAGCCAGCATTGTTCATTTTAGGAGCGGTCTAGCAACAGCAAAATGTAATAAAAAAAAAAAAAAGACATTCATTCCCATTTCAAACAACCCATGTCATCTGGAAGCAGTACTTGGGAAAATGCTTTTGTGTGTTCAGCATAGTGATAGCTTCCAATTTACTTTACTTATGAAAATATTTTTTTCCACAATCTGTACCAGGTACAATTGGTAGCTGAGATATGCAAGCTCAATTGTAAATCTTGCTCAACTAATGAGTTTTAGTAGGGGAGGAAATTACATCTCCTCTTCCTTTAATTGAGCTATATTAACATTTCAAGACCTTGCCTTCCACTTCATCTCTAATGAAGCACTGAGGCTCCCTATTGAAGCCATCTTTGGTCTCATTTTTCCATCGCTTTGCCACATTTTCTTTTTACAGTTTTAGATTGGATTCAACTTTGAGTGTTGTACTTTCACATATTAGGAAAAAAAAAACTTGCGAATATTTTACATATTGTTACTTGACCGAGGCATTACTGTGCTGAATGTGAGGATGCAAACTGTTCCATCTAGAAGCGGGTCCCAGACCATCAGCTACAAACCTTGTACCCTCTACCCACTGCTGGACATTGGTCTGGGACTGGTGAATAAGCACCACTTCCTTGTTTTATTTGTAAGGGGATATTTTATAATTAAAAGTGTTGCTTGTTGATAATATACCAGTGCACTGTATTATGTCTCCATTCATCCTATTCCAGAGTTGTTGGATCTGTGTGCACATCACCCATTATTCACCTGCAGATTGTGTACTATGCAGATTGCCTTTTTTTTTTATTATGGAATGCTTCTCTAGTCCCCACATGTAGACTTTCAATAGGTCAACTTACTGGAAGGGTTATTACCACTTCCCCCCTCATCCATCAGGAACTGTTTTTTGGAGGCTGATGTGCTATATGTGCACGTTTTTTTTTTTTGCTGCAACCTGCTGCACAACAATCACACAGTATGATTGACAAGAGCATCATACCTGTGTGCATAGATCAGCATGTTTTCTTAAATATAGCCCAAAGTATAACACAAGCTTACTATGCATCAACGAGAACATTTACCCATGTCTGTCTGTAAAAGGTTCTCTGGACAATTCAAGGGAAAACTATAGTCTACCTATAAATGTGTGTGAACAGATTTTTAATAACCTTAGCAATATGAAAACAGATTTGTACTGATAGAACTGAATTACATATGTGGATAGGACAAAATACAGTACTTGATTATATATACTATACATGCCGTGTTTCCTGCTTGGCGATGAGCGCAGCATTTGTGTCATCTTGTTCATGTCTCCCAATTTCAATCCATCAGTCTGCTTTGACTAATACTTTACCATGACCCTGATTTACCAAAGGGGTACAGATCGTTCACTTTTAAAAGGTAATTTTAGAAATATCACTTTGAAAAGAATGTCCAATTATGTGCAAGAAAAATAAAAAAGCATGACTTTTGCCTGCACATAATTGGATGATCGAAATCAGCACAATGTCACTTTATTCACTGAGCTAAGCAAATTTTCTCTTTGCAAATAGAATTTCCACATTACATGAACGAGGTGAAGTCATGCTGACTTCTTATCATATGCAAGCAAAAGGGTTTATTGACCTTGCACAATGATGGTAAATTCTCTACAAAGTGTCTTTCCACTTCGTGTCACCTTATTCACTAAGATAATTGAGAAAATTCACTTTAAAAGTGAACATGCTCTACACATCTAATAAATTAATCCCTTAAAAAATTAATTAATTAATCAAATATTCAATTTTCTGGCAGCATTTTGTCAGCAATAGCAAAAGCTGACCGACAGAAGCAAAAATTTACAAAAAACTCTAAATTCACAAACCCAAAAAAGTGCACACGGTGACAACAGACCAATGCTTTCCCTTAGAACAAAGCCCTAATGGATAAAATACTGTATTTATCATATTATCATGCACTGTTATACTTGATTTGCAATGCAAAAGATTCTTAAGAACTTCTGACACACAGTCTATGTACTAATTCAATCAGTATGCATCAGATACAGCTGCATCTGCTGATAATGCCGCTACAGCCTAGATACTAGTAGCTGACAGGGTAAATATGTCTCCTGTTACAGTTTTTTTTTTACAATAACTGAGGTCAGTATGCGTTAGACCCGGTGGCTGCACTTTTTTTCAGGCTTTATCCTGATTTTTTCTATTTTTAATGGTAGGTGGAGACGGACTATGACGGCTGGCACCCAGGTTGTCCATGTGCAGGAGAGGCCAGACTTGAACAGAGCTATGGATCTGCGTGTGTTTCAGTTTCTAACAGCTTACAAGTACCTGGAGTTTATTAACATTAAAAGGCTGGCAAGAGGGCAAGTCTCTGCTGCCATGGAAAATAAGGACCCCTGCAATCTGATCGCTTAACCACGCAACATGAGGCTCTGGCACTTAGGTGCGGGCGGAAATCACATGTGAACCATCCAGCCCCACTACAGGCAGCCTCTTCAACTCTATGAAAGTCTGAAGGCTGCTGCAAGTGGATGGTGCATTGAGTGCTACTGACCTCTGACAAGAAATTTGTGTTCCGGGCATTCGGGGGCATGCTGCCTTAAATGTTAGTACAACTCAGTGTGTCGACCAACCCTATCCAACCACAGCAGCTTTCAGCCTCTCATTGAATTTAACAGACTGTCGACTGCAAGGCTGGACAGTGCACTTGTGCCTTCCACCTGCACCTAAACATTGGCGCTTCATGCATTAGGGCTAAAGGTCCATTGTGCATGGGGCCCTAGGGAGAGGACCTACAATGTCAGTGCCTGGAAGAGCTGAAATACTTATATTTCCTGGTGAAAATGTGCTTCAGTTTCCATATAACATACTCTAATCTCATGCAATAACAAATTTTTGAACGGGCTGCCTATTGTGCACCAAAAGAAGCTCAAGATTATTGATCTTTTTTTTTTTTTTGAAGATCCAGCCTTATTGGGAAAGGATCATAGAAAACATTTAATAACATTTACCAAATAACAGGAGAGCATGTTCGGAAAGAGCCGTGGATATGTCTGTTCCATGATATGGATAAAACAGTAGCTCAATACAAGAATACCTTGGTACCCCACCTTCTGAATGCAGCCAAAAGCCTGATCCCAAGAGTGTGAAGAACTCCTGATCCCCCCTCAATGAAAGAATGGATAGTAAAAATAGATTGGTTGAGATCAATAGAAGAAACAATACATAGAAGTGAAGACTCCATGGAAACACATAACAGTGTATGGGAGAGGTGGCTAGAGTTTAAAAAATCATCAGAATATATGATGATGGTGGAGTGTTAAGAGGAGTCATGAAGGTGTATGCATGGGGGGTGGGGGGGAGGGAGAGAGAGAAGGGGTCAGGGAGGGGTGGTTATGGGATTTATTTAATTATCTACTAAACTTTGAAATTTTCTTTTCAGGTTTTGTGATGAGGGATAGTATGTCTAATATAGATTAATGTATTGAAAATGTAAGGCGGAGATACCAACTTTTGTAAAAATGTAATAATTAAGAAGGCTGTTTAACCTGAATAACCTATACCAATAAAAAGAGACTATACAAAAGAAGCTCAAGTACCATTTTTTGTCATTGAGCCAAGCATCTTTGGCAACATGCATTTCTTGCACGCATAGTCACATGGAAAACACGCAACTGCTACCCGCGTTCGGGAAAATACCTGCACTTAAGAAATAATGGCATGGTAAGCGTGATGCACATTTTTGTGCATTTCCATGTCACTCAGGTGTGAATGCAGCCTAAGGCCCCATTGACACCTGGGTATTTAGAAAAGTCTATAAAAACCTGCAAAATTACTAAATACACTCACGCTCAAGTATGAATGCAGCCTTAAAGGCAGCATATCAAGTACGATAATGTACAGGTAACCAAACTCTATAAATGTACTACCCAGAACAAGATTATATCACAAAACAACCCCCCCCCCCAAATCGAAGATGAATATATGGTGGATAATTTTTGGTCTAGAATGATTTTCACAATACAAGACACATCTTGTTATGGAATAGTAAAAAGTACCTCGCTTTAATAAACTGAAAAGAAAACGCAACCTTCAGTTGATGTAAAAGCTTTTGAAAAATAGTTTTCCAGCTGGCTACTGCATAGAACAGTCTCATATACATTCCAAGCAATTAAAATGTTCAACCAAAATAGACTTTAAAGTAAACCTCTCTGTACATCCCCGATTTTTTTTTTCAGAGCATGCCAGATGAGTTGCAAGCCGTGGAGCATATTACAAATATGTGAAAGAATGCAAGGGTAGTTCTGCACTATGGACCTAATGCCTCAAAATACGACTAGAACAGCTGTGTGAATAATTACAATAGTACAGTGATATATTAGTACCAAAAAATGAAATTAACAGTGACAGGTGCTTAAATATAAATTAACGATTGAGCATAAAGGGACAGATGCTAGAATTAAAAAGTCCTTAATACAAATTGACAAAAGGTATCGGGTATATTACATTCGTGCTCCCCCCTTTCTTGCTGCACTGACCAGATAGCTCTCCCCACCAGGGAGTAACCAGCATTCACAGTACAATTGACTGTAAGCAAATCCTAGACCAAAACGGATGTCTGTATGTCCTTTCTCCTTGGTTTCCAATGTCCCAGTGGTCTCATGCGTATGAAAGATAAGAGCCTCCATAGCGTAATCGCGTTAAACAATATTTACTAAACAAGTAAAACATTACACTTACATGGATGAAGTTAAAAACATGCGTTTGTTGTACATAAACCAGGATGTCCAGGGTGATATGTGCTCCACGAACCAAAATTGATGCAATGACGCTGTAGCTCCTCCTAACACGTTTAGCCATTAAGACATCATCAAAAGTGACCACTTCTGATGACATCTTAATGACAAAACGCATTCAATGAGTGCAGCAAGAAAGGGGGGAGCACTGACACACTGCATGGCTCCGTGACCCTTGGCAGCTCTAGGATTTTTTTTGATCGATTCCTTTTGTCACATTTTATTAAGGACTTTTTTTAAATTCTAGCACCTGTCACTTTATGCTCAAATCGTTAACGGATTTATATTTAAGTACCTGTCACTGTTAAAGTTAATTTTTTGCCCCTAATATATCACTGTACTATTGTAATTTTGCACACAGCTGTTAGTCATATTTTGAGTGAATATACAGTGGGGACGGAAAGTATTCAAACCCCTTAAATTTTTCACTCTTTGTTATATTGCAGCCATTTGCTAAAATCATTTAAGTTCATTTTTTTTCCTCATTAAATGTACACACAGCACCCCATATTGACAGAAAAACAGAATTGTTGACATTTTTGCAGATTTATTAAAAAAGAAAAACTGAAATATCACATGGTCCTAAGTATTCAGACCCTTTGCTGCGACACTCATATTTAACTCAGGCGCTGTTCATTTCTTCTGATCATCCTTGAGATGGTTCTACACCTTCATTTGAGCCCAGCTGTGTTTGATTATACTGATTGGACTTGATTAGGAAAGCCACACACCAGAGCAAATGAGAATCATGAGGTCAAAAGGAACTGCCTGAAGAGCTCAGAGACAGAATTGTGGCAAGGCACAGATCTGGCCAAGGTTACAACTTAAGGTTCCTAACAGCCATTAAGGACGACCAGAACCCTCCCTAGAGCTTGCCGTATGGCCAAACTGAGCTATCAGGGGAGAAGAGCCTTGGTGAGAGAGGTAAAGAAGAACCCAAAGATCACTGTGGCTGAGCTCCAGAGATGCAGTCGGGAGATGGGAGAAAGTTGTAGAAAGTCAACCATCACTGCAGCCCTCCGCCAGTCAGGGCTTAATGGCAGAGTGGCCCAACGGAAGCCTCTCCTCAGTGCAAGACACTTGAAAGCCCGCATGGAGTTTGCTAAAAAACACCTGAAGGACTCCAAGATGGTGAGAAATAAGATTCTCTGGTCTGACGAGACCAAAATAGAACTTTTTGGCCTTAATTCTAAGCGGTATGTGTGGAGAAAACCAGGCACTGCTCATCACCTGTCCAATACAGTCCCAACAGTGAAGCATGGTGGTGGCTGCATCATGCTGTGGGGGTGTTTTTCAGCTGCAGGGACAGGACGACAGGTTGCAATCGTGAGAAAGATGAATACGGCCAAGTACAGGGATATCCTGGACGAAAACCTTCTCCAGAGTGCTCAGGACCTCAGACTGGGCCGAAGGTTTACCTTCCAACAAGACAATGACCCTAAGCACACAGCTAAAATAACAAAGGAGTGGTTTCACAACTACTCAATGACTGTTCTTGAATGGCCCAGCCAGAGCCCTGATTTAAACCCGATTGAGCATCTCTGGAGAGACCTAAAAATGGCTGTCCACCAACGTTTACCATCCAACCTGATAGAACTGGAGAGGATCTGCAAGGTGGAATGGCAGAAAACCCCCAAATCCAGGCGTGAAAAACTTGTTGCATCTTTCCCAAAAAGACTCATGGCTGTATTAGATCAAAAGGGTGCTTCTACTAAATACTGAGCAAAGAGTCTGAATACTTAGGACCATGTGATATTTAAGTTTTTTCTTTAAGAAATCTGCAAAAATGTCAACAATTCTGTTTTTCTGTCAATATGGGGTGCTGTGTGTACATTAATGAAGAAAAAATCAACTTAAATGATTTTAGCAAATGGCTGCAATATAACAAAGAGTGAAAAATGTAAGGGGGTCTGAATACTTTCCATCCCCACTGTATTTTTAGGCATTATATATATTTTTTTTTTTGTTGTACTTAAAACACCAATTGTAGCATGTGCACATTATGCTATTAGCAGTGCCGCATCCACTTCATCCCTTTGCAATCTATATTACAGATATGATTTCAGCTTGGAAGTCTGAATTTAAGCCTGTTATTTCCTCTGCTGTCTGTGAGGATGCCCACCAAATTGCTGCAGTAATAGGATGGTGGGGGACGTGGGTCAGAATTTCCTAGTGCAAGTCAGTATTCACATAAGGCAACCGGAGTCTCCCGAAAACGTCTGCAGGGACCTCTGGGCAACTCCATTTCATTTTACAAGTTAGGCTTATAGCAAAGACAAGCAACTACACATTTGTCTACCAGGACTATGCTTTCCCTGTATATGCAACTTTCAATGAGATTAATAGTCATTTCTACTTGCTTTAGTCCTTATTCCCATAAAAGCACTGATGACTGCAGGTCAAAAAAGGTCAAACCTATCCTACAGCCTTCGGCAAGTCCAGAAAGGTTGGCAGCTTGTGACCCCATCCTAGTCATGCAGTTACTGGCACCAAAAACATGGACAGCCTACAAAAGGGGAAGGTTGAATTTGCTCAGTTTCGCAGTCTGTTAGGGAACCAGTCAGCAAGGAAGGCACTTTGGCACTACCTCTGGACCCTAAAATACAATATCTCTTTGACCTTGTTCCCACAGTCTCTAGAGTTTGGACCGCTCATTCTATAAAATTTTATCTCCCAGTCTAGTGAATGTATAGTTTCAGTTCTTATTGCAATATTTAGCTGAAAGCTATTTTTAACATACCTTTCCCATTTTTTCAGGTTTGCTCTACCATATATTGTTTTTGTATTAAATATAGAGATTTGTAGTTAACCACTTGACCACTGGGCACTTAAACCCCCTTCCTAACCAGACAAATTTTCAGCTTTCGGTGCTCTAACATTTTGAATGACAATTACTCAGCCATGCAACACTGTACCCATATAAAATTTTTGTCCTTTTTTTCACACAAATAGAGCTTTCTTTTGGTGGTATTTAATCACCGTTGGGTTTTTTATTTTTTGCGCTATAAAAGAAAAAAGACTGAAAATTTGGAAAAAAAAATGAATTTTTATTTCTTTCTGTTATAAAATTTAGCAAATTAGTAATTTTTCTTCGTAAATTTTGGCCAAAATTTATACTGCTTCATATCTTTGGTAAAAATAAGTACAACTTGGTGTATATATTTTGGTCTTTGCGAATGTTAGAGAGTCCAAAAGCTATGGTGCCAATATCTGAAAATTGATCACACCTGAAGTACTGACGGCCTATCTAATTTCTTGAGACCCTAACATGCCAGAAAAGTACAAATACCCCTCAAATGACCCCTTTTTGGAAAGAAGACATTCCAAGGTATTTGAAAAGATGCATGGTGAGTTTTTTTGAAATTGTCATTTTTTCCCACAATTCTTTGCAAAAATCAAGATTTTTTTTTAACTTTTTTTTTTCACAAAATTGTCATATTAGAAGGTTATTTCTCACACACAGCATATGCATACCACAAATTACACCCCAGAACACATTCTGCTATTACTCCCGAGTATGGCAATACCACATGTGTGAGACTTTTACACAGCGTGGCCACATAGAGGCCCAACATGCAGGGAGCACCTCCAGGCGTTCTGGAGCACCCAGGCCAATTCTTATATTTCTCTCCTACATGTAAAAATAATCATTTATTTGCTAGAAAATTACATAGAACCCCAAAACATATATATATATATATTTTTTTAGCAAAGACCCTAGAGAATACAATGGCGGTTGTTGCAACTTTTTATCTCGCACGGCATTTGCGCAGCAATTTTTCGAACGCGTTGTTTTTGGAAAAAAAACAGTTTTGTGCTTTAAAAAAAAACCAAATAGTAAAGTTAGCCCAATGTTTTTGCATAATGTGAAAGATAAAGTTACGCTGAGTAAGTAGATACATAACATGTCACCCTTCAAAATTGCACACGCTCGTGGAATAGTGCCAAACTTCGCTACTTAAAAATCTCCATAGTTGACGCTTTAAAATTTTTTACTGGTTACATGTTTTGAGTTACAGAGGAGGTCCAGGGCCAAAATTATTGCTCTCGCTCTACTGATCGCAGCGATACCTCACATGTGTGGTTTGAACACAGTTTTCATATGTGGGCGGGACTTACGTATGCGTTCGCTTCTGCATGCGAGCACACGGACAGGGGCGCTTTAAATTTTTTTTTTTTTTTTTTATTGTTCATTTTACTTTATTTATTTTAGTTTGACACTTTTTTCCCAAAAGAAACTATTTTTTTGATCACTTTTATTCCTATTACAAGGAATGTAAACATCCCTTGTAATAGGAATATTGCATGACAGGTCCTCTTTACAGTGAGATATGGGGTCAATAAGACCCCACATCTCACCTCTAGGCTGGGAAGCCTGAAATAATATAAAAAAAAAAATGATCCTGGCTTCGATCGTAGCGGAGTCGGTAGAAGCACCGGAGGGTGGCGGGAAGGGGGGGGCATCCCCTCTCTCCTCCCATAAGAACAATCAAGCAGTGGAACAGCCGTTATGATCATTCTTATGGTGTAGGGAATCGCTGGCTGAAAAAGCTGATATCTGAATGATGCCTGTAGCTGCAGGCATCATTCAGATATCCCCACACAAAGTCAAGGACGTCATATGACGGCGGGCGGGAACTGGTTAAAAATTGCGGGGTATTGCGGGGTATTGCAGAGTTCTGCGGAGTATTGCGGGGTATTGTGGGGTAGTGCAGAGTAGTGCGGGGTATTGCAGAGTAGTGCAGGGTATTGCAGAGTAGTGCAGGGTATTGCAGAGTAGTGCAGGGTATTGCAGAGTAGTGCAGGGTATTGCAGAGTAGTGCAGGGTATTGCAGAGTAGTGCAGGGTATTGCAGAATAGTGCAGGGTATTGCAGAGTAGTGCAGGGTATTGCGGGGTATTGCAGAGTAGTGCAGGATATTGTGGGGTATTGCAGACTATTGCGGGGTATTGCAGAGCAGTGCAGACTATTGCGGGGTATTGCAGAGTAGTGCAGGGTATTGCAGACTATTGCGGGGTATTGCAGAGTAGTGCAGACTATTGCAGGGTTTTGCAGAGTAGTGCAGACTATTGCGGGGTATTGCAGAGTAGTGCAGGGTATTGCAGAGTAGTGCAGGGTATTGCAGAGTAGTGCAGGGTATTGCGGGGTATTTGCAGCTGAATTAGTCTTGAATTAAATGAACACAAAAATAATGTATTTAAATTCAGCGCTGACTAATAAATTAAATGCAAGCAGACACTAAGGTCAATTCAAACAAATACCTCAAAAGCATAAATAAATAAAAAAGTGCTGCGCAAATAAAAGTCCATAAATAACTGATGCAATTGGAATAGAGAAACAGGAACAGGAACCACCGGTGACAATAAATAACAGGATGGTGACTTAATCCCTCCACCGTTCTTGGATGGCCCCTCACCTCAGTTATTCGACCTGAAACAGGTCACACCACTTTAAAGGATAGGATGGATCAATCAGTAGAACACTCCTTCACCTCCTTCAATTCACAGGCTCACTTCCCAGTACGGATCAGATGGATCTCTGGTTAGGAAGATCAAACAAGCTTGTTGCATTAGCCTGCCGGCTTCCTTGATTACCACCTGTATGTCAGTCGCAGAATCTTCATCCACTTAACCCGATCCACAGAACAGGTATAATCTGTTTTTGGTATGAAAGATTTCCACAGCTCCAGAATAATTTAAATCTTTGATTTATCCATAATATAAGCCGAACACCTCAGTGGGAACAAAGCGGGAGAAACTCCATAGTGCAGATGTGTATTTCAAAAAATGTATTTAAAAAACTTTTTCACAGTCACTTCAACAAATTCCACTGCAGTTGATCACAGCAATGACACACAGCACTCTAGGAACCGCAAATCAACAACTTCAGAGGTGCACAGCAAACAGGAACCAGATAAAAAACAGCTAAAACGTTCAACTGCAAATTTTAGCAGACATGCAGCGAGGGAGCAAACCGACTGACTGCATGGGGAAAAAACTAAAAAAACTTGATGGCGTCACAGCCTCTAGCTCCACCCGACACGTTTCCCCTAAACAGGCTTCCACTGGGAACGGAGACATCTCCGTTCCCAGTGGAAGCCTGTTTAGGGGAAACGTGTCGGGTGGAGCTAGAGGCTGTGACGCCATCAAGTTTTTTTAGTTTTTTCCCCATGCAGTCAGTCGGTTTGCTCCCTCGCTGCATGTCTGCTAAAATTTGCAGTTGAACGTTTTAGCTGTTTTTTATCTGGTTCCTGTTTGCTGTGCACCTCTGAAGTTGTTGATTTGCGGTTCCTAGAGTGCTGTGTGTCATTGCTGTGATCAACTGCAGTGGAATTTGTTGAAGTGACTGTGAAAAAGTTTTTTAAATACATTTTTTGAAATACACATCTGCACTATGGAGTTTCTCCCGCTTTGTTCCCACTGAGGTGTTCGGCTTATATTATGGATAAATCAAAGATTTAAATTATTCTGGAGCTGTGGAAATCTTTCATACCAAAAACAGATTATACCTGTTCTGTGGATCGGGTTAAGTGGATGAAGATTCTGCGACTGACATACAGGTGGTAATCAAGGAAGCCGGCAGGCTAATGCAACAAGCTTGTTTGATCTTCCTAACCAGAGATCCATCTGATCCGTACTGGGAAGTGAGCCTGTGAATTGAAGGAGGTGAAGGAGTGTTCTACTGATTGATCCATCCTATCCTTTAAAGTGGTGTGACCTGTTTCAGGTCGAGTAACTGAGGTGAGGGGCCATCCAAGAACGGTGGAGGGATTAAGTCACCATCCTGTTATTTATTGTCACCGGTGGTTCCTGTTCCTGTTTCTCTATTCCAATTGCATCAGTTATTTATGGACTTTTATTTGCGCAGCACTTTTTTATTTATTTATTGCGGGGTATTGCAGGGTATTGCAGGGTATTGCAGAGTAGTGCAGGGTATTGCAGAGTAGTGCAGGGTATTGCAGAGTAGTGCAGGGTATTGCGGGGTATTGCAGAGTAGTGCAGGGTATTGCAGACTATTGCGGGGTATTGCAGAGTAGTGCAGACTATTGCAGGGTTTTGCAGAGTAGTGCAGACTATTGCGGGGTATTGCAGAGTAGTGCAGGGTATTGCAGAGTAGTGCAGGGTATTGCAGAGTAGTGCAGGGTATTGCAGAGTAGTGCGGGGTATTGCAGAGTAGTGCAGGGTATTGCAGACTATTGTGGGGTATTGCAGAGTAGTGCAGACTATTGCGGGGTATTGCAGAGTATTGCAGGGTATTGCGGGGTATTGCAGACTATTGCAGACTATTGCGGGGTATTGCAGAGTAGTGCAGGGTATTGCAGACTATTGCGGGGTATTGCAGAGTAGTGCAGACTATTGCGGGGTATTGCAGAGTATTGCGGGGTATTGCTGGGTATATTGCAGGGTGTATTGCAGTGTGTATTTCAGGGTGTATTGCAGAGTGTATTGCAGGGTGTATTGCAGAGTGTATTGCAGAGTGTATTGCAGGGTGTATTGCAGGGTGTATTGCAGGGTGTATTGCAGGGATGGCTGAGCATGGTGGGATGGATGTGACTGTATTTGTCACTGAGCACCGCTGTGAGCACTGCACATCCAGCCCACAGCGGTGCTGCCATCCGATCCCTCCCCCTCTCCTCTCACACTGTACCGATCGGTACACAGAGGGGAGGGAGGAACCGGCGTCATGACATGACGCCGGTTTGTTTACATGTGATCGCTCCGTCATTTGACGGAGCGATCACATGGTAAACGGCCGCGATCAGCGGCCGTTTACCGTGATCCGTGATGCGCCGGGTCCTCTGGACCCGGCGGTCACGGAAGTTCTCGGGTGCGCGCCCCAGGGGGCGCGCGAGGGCAGGATTCTGGGAGGACGTCCCACGGACATCCACCCAGGATAACCCGACCGCGCTGTAGCCTTCTTTAGGCTATGGCCCGGTCGGCAAGTGGTTAAAGTGGTAGTGAACTGTGGACATTTATACCTAGATGTAAGCTTATAATAAAGCTTACCTGTACTTGAAGTGAATATCTCCTAAACTTGCGGTGTTTCTGGATGCAGTAGGTGTCATCACTGGTGCATGCGTTCTGAAGGGACGGCATACCCCTGCCATCCCCTCAGAGCTTTGTGCCATTAACCATGACTCCCTTGCGCATGAGCGGGAGTGATGTCATCATGGCTCGGCCATTCAAGTGGCCTGGGTCCACGGACCAGGAAGGAAGACCAAATGAAGATGGCAGTCAGCGTGCCGCTGGAGTTTTTAGGTACGTTTTTCATAATGTGCTAGTATGCAATGTATACTAGCACATTACGACATTACCTTGCAGGGAGAAGACTTTTTTTTCCCCTCTACAAAGTGTTTACTATCGCTTTAACAATGCAGTTACTCTCTCAAGGGAATTTTAGTCCTGTTTAGTCATTTATAGAAACAAATGTAGACAAAATCAATTTATGGAAACATTTATAAACAGTTGGGGTGCGCATCTTCACTGGTTTCACAATTCGCTTATGATTATCTGGTCTACGATTCGATTCTGCAATGCATCACGATTACCGACGAGCTCCCACTTCTGCTTGAGCCGCAATCTTTTGGGACACATCACAATTCCCAAAAGATTGCCTGGCTATGCAGGACAGCGTAGTGAGACACGCACACCCGGCTGTGAAGCTGCAAGCTGTCACAGCCAGATGCCCACAGTAGTATTGCCAGCGCCGTGGACAGGCGGGGGAGAGAATGGAGGGTTTGGGTGGCCACGTTGCTGGATTGTGGGACAGGTGAGTGTCTTTTTATTAAAATTCAGAAGATATACTTTTTTTGTAGCTGCTGACTTTTAATAAACAAAAAATTGACTGGAACTTTGCTTTGAATTAAAAATAACGTCTCTCCCTTAAAAAGTGTACTAATCCGGTGCACTACAGGGTACAGGCGTTCACACACACTGCTGCTGGGAGGTCAGGAGGGATTACAATCCACAACTGACAAACAGCCCTGTTAAGTTCCCTGTACTGTCTCTGTGCTGACCAGTGGCAGCTGGTGCTCAAAATTTTTTGGGGGGGCAAACAAACTGAAAAATACTAAACCTCCCCCATCAAATGCAGCCACTGTGCCCATCAAATGCAGCCACCTGTGCCCATCAAATGCGGCCACCTGTGCCGTCAAACGCAGCCATCACTTCACTAACCCCCCCACAATGCACGGGCCACCACTGGTGCTGACAGTTCCTTGGCATTCCTGTTTGCACCTTCCAGCACACTAGGAGTTAACAGTGGAATGTGCAAGGGAAGCCCAGCACGTCAGCACAGAGCGTGAGGTGTAAGTAGAGTACAAACACATTTGTACTCTACTTACTGTTGTTAAAATTACTTTCTTTTAATAAATGCCGTGTTACAATGAATGATGTGCCCCGCTGTATGTGCTTTTTAAAAAAAATGTCACTTCATACCGAATTTTACAGTAGTACAATACATCCTGCTCATGTGACTCCCGGCCCGTCCCACCTCTCTCCGCTCTCCTCTCACGTCAGCCCCGCCCACCTCTCTTCTGATATGATAGCTATAGTCAGCGGGCGGGGCTGAGAATTCCCCGCTGACGTCAAGACTCAGGAGACGTGAGAGGAGAGCGGAGAGGCCCGGGACGGGACGGAAGTCACATGAGCGGGTTGTATTGTACTACTGTGAAATTCGGTATGAAGTGACATATTTTTTAAAAAAACACATACATTAGGGCACATCATTCATTGTAACACGGCATTTATTAAAAGAAAGTCATTTTAAAAATGCGCTCCGAGCGCTTTCCTGGTAAGTCGGGATGACGTCACTCGCAATCGATTCTCCGGTCCTTATGCATCGATGCCGCATCTGGGACACCCGAATCACGATGCATCGATGCAACGATTAATTTCGGCACCCCAAAGTATATCAATATTTCCTTTTAATTATGTAAAGTTTGTTATTTTATCTGTACATGAAGAAAACTGTATTTGCCTAGCAGGCTCTGCTTTTTGCTTTGCAGTGCTGCAAAATGGTTGTGCTTTAGGCCTCATGCAGCTGTCAAATGCCTGTTTTACAGGCATTTGACATTTTTTTTCCTGCCCCTAAATGCCGCTCTAGGTTAGTCTATGTGTACATGCAAATATAGGCGTTTACAGGTGTTTAGAGGCAAAAATCTGAATGAACCAAAATGACGTTCAGGAGAGTAGAGTTTGAGCAAAAGAAAATAACATCATATTCTGGCCAATTAAATGAATGAAACTCATTTTAAAAATGCAGTTTTAGGCATGTTTTTAATGCTGCTTTTCTCCTGTCAGGAGAAAGGGATTCAAAAGAGCCTAGTGTGCATGAGGCTTTAGGGCCTATTCAGACCACAAAATAATGCACTTCATTTGGGAGCCAATTCATTTTGAATAGGTGAGCAGTGCAACTCAACGCATAAAAAAATAGGTCCTGCTCTATATTTCAAAACGTAGCACATCACAATGCACAATCACATAGTATATATAGTTTGTTATTACTTAGGAACATGCAGGAACCCCGATTTGTCATTATATATGCAAGCTGTGGTTTGTGCCTAGCAGGTCACCAGAGTGATTGTAATCTACTTTCCATGTGGTTTATCTTATAAACCAACTTTAACACTAAGTTTGTTAGTTAGAATGCTATGATGTGTGGTATACAGGTAAAAGAATCTAAAGATCCCATTTGTTAATCATCATATAAAAGCACAATTACGGATATATCCTAATTATGCAACAGAGTTGAAAAAATGATGCCATTCTGACTTGTACGCCCTTATTGTGGCGTCCTAACTATGTAGAGGACCTAAGAGTTAGCTGTATGGAGATAGACCAGCTTTATGCTTTAAGTGAATACCCTTGCATACTTCCCTACTCCACGCACATGGGCAGTCCGAGCGAGAGATGAGAGGTGGGGGGGAGTGGTGGGCAATCCTTTTTATTTTTCTTTATAAAATGCCACCCCCCCTTTTTTTTGTATCCCTCGCCTTTCCGCTTTACCTTCTTAGTATAGGATCTAAAGAACCCCTAAAATACATTTGCTATTAAAACAGGGACATACTCTACCCTAGCGTTCTGAGCTAGGGAGGGACATGTCGATAGTAAAAGTAGCTTGATTTCTTTAGAATTGATCTAAGCAAGTTAATCATTTTTGTGTTAGCTGGAGAAACTCCGTCTCAATTTTTTTGGCTCATGGAACCTGAATCCCTCCCTTTAACTTTGTCCCTTACTTATGCACTGGGATGATTTCCAGACCAGATTTCCCACAAAAGTGCTGCATGCAGGCCTTTTGGCGACCTTTCAGAAAATGCACCAAAACTGCCCAATGCAATAGAAGTCTATGGCAAAGCGCACGTAACCTTCATGAAACCCGAGGGAAAACAGAACTGCATGAATGTGAAAGGGGCCTTAGTGTAATGGGCAGCCTTATTTACTAATACCAACCTGCAGAATGTGGGAGAGAGCAATTTTCTATGACAAACTCAAAATTTGCAATGTAATTTGCCCCAGTATTTGGGGCTCACAAAGAATTTGAACAATTACCTAAAGATGTTAGATATACACTTTTGTTAATTTGTTTTTCTGATGACAGGTATACTTTGATATTATGTAATATAAATATATTTTTAGTAGACCCTTCAGCAACCTAGTGATCACACTGCAACATTGTAATTCTGTAGCAAGTTAGGAGTGACAGAATTGTGACATCTGAGTCTGTGTAAGACAAGCTGTCCTGCAGAGTGGCAGCAGGGTGTTAGGTGTTAAAATGCCCTCTGCATACCAGTACCTGGCATTATAATTATGCTGGACTGTCAGATGCAGTGATCTTCTGACCCACCCTCAAAGTACAATTTTGGCTTCAGCAAACAGTCAATAACATAGGAGCATGTGATTAAGTAACTTATCACCAATGTTTATTCTTGCTCCACCAAAACCAACAATATGGGGTTTATTCTTGCACCCACTGACACCAATATGGCAAACTCTTGCTCCCTCTAACATCAACAAAATGGGGTTTATTTTCCTCACACTGACACCATGGTGAAATTTTTTTTTACAGTTTGGTGAAAGGTATATAGATGTAGTGTTTAATATTTATGTATTTTTGAAGAATTTGTGATGGAGAGCTTTTGGTACATATATTGCATACAGCCCATAGATAACCCCCTTTGTCAACTTTCTTGGTAGCAATTGTTTTGATAAGTGCAATAAAGTTACGAGCCGATATCCATTATACTGGAGTCAGGATGACTCCCAGAAATGTGTATTTTTTTTTAAGGTTTTTTTTATTCTCCTCTTTGCTTTCCTGTCCCAGGACTGCCCTGGTATACATATACAGGTGTCACAGGGTCAGAAAGTGAAAGTTTTGCCAATGGCATCACAAATGTAAATGTTAACTCCTCTCCACTTTCCAAAACGAAAGAAAAACACTTTGGTTTATTTTTATTTTTTTAAATAGCAAAAATGTTATCCCTACCTGCATTGTGCAGTGGTTTTGCACAGAGCAGCCCTGATCCTCCTTTTCTCAGGTCCCCTGCTAGTGCTCCTAGCTCCTCCCCCCACAGAGTGCTCACCATAGCAAGCTGATTGCTGAGCCTATCGGTCTTCTTTTGTCAAATACTTCCTCCTGCCTGCCAGCCGTCATGTACACTGAGCCACAGATGCACAGCTCAGCAAACATTTACTGCCCCAAATATATGCCATGGCAATGCAACTCCTGCTCGCATACGTGGGAGTCATCGCGGTCCGGCCATACAAATGGCTGAAGGTGCTGAACCCAGAAGGAAGACCGGGCAAAGATGTAAGCACTCTGGGCGTGATGGATCGATCATACCGTGGCGCTCGAGGACACTGTTGTGCAAACTAGCACATTATGGCATAACCCACCTGAGGCCCTTAAAAAGACAAACATAGGATTGCTTAACTACTGCTTTAAGCAAGCTATAAACTGGTAAATTTTTATATGAACATTGAACAAAGACTTATTAGTACACTTGATAATGCCATCAGAGACTTGACAAATGTCCTTTGAAAGTACTTCAAAGTTTCATTTGCTTTAAATATTCAACTTTGGAATGAATGGAATTTACCGAAAACCTCATCCACTGTTACAATTCTTTTGTTCAAGAAAAATGTTCTATAGTACTTTTTTTTCACCACCAAGGTCAAAAACTAATACCTAGTTAGCCTGCCGTCTATGTTGTAGGCATTTAATTGGTAGGTTGAATATGACAAGTAGTCTGCTCTGGGTAACCAAGGTGCATTCAGCAGAGAACCTAAACTGGATCTAATTAAACCACTTTTGCCTTAAAAGAGTATAATTTGTTCTCCAGGGCCAAGTCTTCCATATGCATGATATATTTTACTCTTAAAAAACAGTGGATAAGTATTGAAGGAGGCGTTTGCTTCCACATACCTGGGTTGCAGGGTTTAGCTGCATTAAGGAGATGCACCAGTAAAGATTTTTTGTATCTGGATTTAGGAATGGGTGTGAAGTGAAGCAGGCATGCTACAGTATTACAATTGAAGTCAATGTCCACATGTTTGAAAATTGTTTAAGCAACATTTGACCAGAACTATTTAATCAAGGGGCAGCCCCAAAAAAAATGTGTAGGATGGTGCCACGGGTCATTTTGTAATGCTGACATTGGTCTCCCTACCTGGAAAGTAAACAGAGGGGTCTTATACTATTTGGTCAACAGTTTGTAAATCATTTCTTGATTTTTATTGCAAATAGATGCACAAAGTGAAAAGTAAGCAATATGATCTATTTGCTGTGGGGAAAAGTTAATGTTCAAGTCTCTCTCCCAATTCTGAAAGAATGAGTCTGGGGCAGGTCATGTTTTCCCAGAAGTTGATAAGACATTGAAAGTGTGCCCTGATTGATTACAGATTTCCCAAACGGTTGTGAGTGGATGAAACAAAGCCTTCCGGCAAGGAGGGTCTGGCAGGGAGCACAGAAAGTTTTGAAAGTCGGTTATGTCTCTAGGAATCATGTGCCAAAGCCTTAGATTTGGATCTCAATGCATTGAGTACCAGCCACACTGAGGAGGAAGTGAAATGCTAAGCCCTAAAATTGTTACAATGTATCCAAGAGTTAAAAATGTTGTTTGTATGACCAGAAAGGAATTGAGGTGGCCAATGATGGGTGATGTTGGGGAGGGATAGCATGCAACACCCCATTTTCTGCTAAATGTGGTCATAAATGCGAAAGTGTAATAAATCAATGGAAGACTTGACAAGCAGTCTTTCTTGCACAATATAGGAAATTAAAGTAAGTCATGCTTCAGAGTGACCCAGAGTTTGGTGTCCCAATGACAGCACAATTTGATTTTTGAGGTAAGATGAACCACAGCATGGTAAAGGACCAGGTCCAATAAACCCTAAAGGCTCCATGTCCACTAACATCTTTTTTAAGCTAAAAAAAAACACTGGTAATAGCTTTTTGTAGTAACATTTTAGCAGGGTTTTAAGAGCGTTAGCGTTTTTGCAGTAAAAGGAAAAAAAAAAGCTCAAAAAACACTATTAGTAGCGTTAGGAGTGTTTCTGCTGGAAAAACTCTCCAAGAAACTCTACAAAAACAATTTTATTTTTTTTATTTTCTGCTCCTAGATGCTGAAGCTCAAAAAATGCCAATAGCACAAAGTAGTGTGCATGGACACATAGGATGACACTATTTAGCTTCTATGAGCAGAAAAAAAAAGCTAACAGCAGCTTCTAGAAGCATAAAAAATGCTAGCGTGCATGGAGCCTTAATTTTTTATTTTTTCCAGACATACACTTTATGAAAGTTAAAACACTGGCTTAACATGCATGCATCATTAAAGACTGCATAGTAATTATTCTTGAGCTAACTATAGTAACATTTAGCAGCAGCTTCTTGTTGGTCATAGAGAAGCTTGTTGGACAGTGCTGGATTTACCACTAGCCTCAGTAGGCTTATAGGCAACGGAGGCAAAAAGACAACTTTTCTAGCCATACAACAAAAAATGTTCTGTACATAAAGTAAACCTGGCATTCTAGCAGAGGGGCTCCTTGGGGCACCATAGGTTTTGTTCCAAAACACTCGAATAGTGGAAACCCAGCACTGACTTTGGAGGTTATCTATTACTCAAAAGGGGTTGCAAATACAGTTAGAGAGGATTTTATTCAAGTCAAAATACTGGAAGACTAATTTCACATGGATGGAGGAAAGCTGCCTGACAAAGTGCGTCAAAGTACACTCCTTTGGTGTACAAAGATTACTTCAATTGTATTTTTATGGTTCTAAAACTAAAGCTAGATATAATTCTTCAGAGTATAGTAAATATGAATTTGATTATATATATATATGCTGTCTGCTTAATGTAGCTCTTTTGTAAATGCACATTCAAATATTTTAATACTTTTGAGCTGTTTCAATTTGCATGGCAATTCTTGCAAAAAATAGAAATAAACTAGTTTAAAAGTACTCAAAGCTTTACAGGAGAGTACCCTGTAGACCTAAACATTTAGAAGAGCAATTAATTGATGATGCGGTCCTTGAAGTGCATATCAGCCATTGGCAAGTTTTCTGAATAGAGCAGCTTTGCATCCTTGCATACAGAAACCCAGTAAATAAAATGTGTTTCTTTGTTTTTTCTCATTTGGATGCTATAGTGAGATAAATGGTTACTGGTTGATGGAATAGTCTTCAAAGAGAGAAAAACATGAGGAATTTTAGATTTAGTTATTTTCTACGGAAAACTTGCACTTAACTGATTAGGGTAAATGTTGGAAACTGTTATAAAAGTAATTTCAAGGTGCAAGCTGGCAGCAGAGGGTGCTGGTTTTACATTAATATCCCCATTTTACACATTTGTCTCAATAGAAAGATTCATATTAGGTGAATGTATTGAGCTGGGATATTTATTGTGCAAAAGCAATAGCTGGTTAGTTGGAAACTGTGATAGAAAACGTAGTGTGAAGAAAGATGGGCCACCACAAAATTTCTGCATTAATAGAAACACAAAATAACAAAGTTACTTAACAGGATCACGCAACTGGAGTGCAGCAAATTGAAAATAATCTACTAAACAGATCATTATATATACAGTATCTCACAAAAGTGAGTACACCCCTCACATTTTTGTAAATATTTTATTATACCTTTTCATGTGACAACACTGAAGAAATGACACTTTGCTACAATGTAAAGTAGTAACCGTAAAGCTTGTATAACAGTGTAAATTTGCTGTCCTCTCAAAATAACTCAACACACAGCCATTAATGTCTAAACCACTGGCAACCATAGTGAGTACACCCCTAAGTGAAAATGTCCAAATTGGGCCCAAAGTGTTAATATTTTCTTTGGCCACCATTATTTTCCAGTACTGCCTTAACCCTCTCGGGCATGGAGTTCACTAGAGCTTCACAGGTTGCCATTGAAGTCCTCTTCCATTCCTCCATGATGACATCATGGAGCTGGTGGATGTTAGAGACCTAGCGCTCCTCCACCTTCCGTTTAAGGATGCCCCACGGATGCTCAATAGGGTTTAGGTCTGGAGATATGCTTGGCCAGTCCATCACCTTTACCCTCAGCTTCTTTAGCAAGGCAGTGGTCGTCTTGGAGGTATGTTTGGGATCGTTATGTTGTAATACTGCCCCTTGCCCCAGTCTCCGAAGGGAGGGGATCAGGCTCTGCTTCAGTATGTCACAGTATATGTTGGCATTCATGGTTCTCTCAATGAACTGTAGCTCCACAGTGCCGGCAACATTCATGCAGCCCCAGACTATGACACTCCCATCACTATGCTTGACTGTAGGCAAGACACACTTGTCTTTGTACTCCTCACCTGGTTGCCGCCACACACGCTTGACCCCATCTGAACCAAATAAGTTTATGTTGGTCTCATCAGACCACAGGACATAGTTCCAGTAATCCATGTCCTTAGTCTGCTCATCTTCAGCCAACTGTTTGCGGGCCTTCTTGTGCATCATGTTTAGAAGAGGCTTCCTTCTGGGACAACAGCCATGCAGACCAATTTGATGCAGCGTGCGGCGTATGGTCCAAGCACTGACAGGCTGACCACCCACCCCTTCAACCTCTGCAGCAATGCTGGCAGCACTCATACGTCTATTTCCCAAAGACAACCTCTGGATATGATGCTGAGCATGTGCACTCAACTTCTTTGGTTGACCATGGCGAGGCCTGTTCCGAGTGGAACCTGTCCTGTTTAACCACTGTATGGTCTTGGCCACCAAGCTGCAGCTCAGTTTCAGGGTCTTGGCAATCTTTTTATAGCCTAGGCCATCTTTATGTAGAGCAACAATTCTTTTTTTCAGATCCTCAGGGAGTTCTTTGTCATGAGGTGCCATGTTGGACTTCCAGTGACCAGTATGAGAGAGTGAGAGGGATAGCACCAAAATTAACACACCTGCTCCCCATTCACACCTGAGACCTTGTAACACTAATGAGTCACATGACACCGGGAAAGGGAAAATGGCTAATTGGGCCCAATTTGGACATTTTTACTTAGAGGTGTACTCACTTTTGTTGCCAGCAGTTTAGTCATTAATGGCTGTGTGTTGAGTTATTTTGAGGGGACAGCAAATTTACCCTGTTATACAAGCTGTACACTAACTACATTGTAGCAAAGTGTCATTTCTTCAGTGTTGTCACATGAAAAGATATAATAAAATATTTACAAAAATGTGAGGGCTGTACACACTTCTGTGAGATGTATATTATTATATTATATATACACACACACACATTATATATATATTGTAAATTGTATTGTAAATATGTAAATATATATATATATATATATATATATATATATATATATATATATACACACACACACACACACACACACACACACACACACAGGTTAGGCAGGAGGGGGAAGAGAAAATTTCAAGAATAATTATAGTTAAAGGGGTTGTAAACACTCATGGTTTTTTTACCTAATGCAATCAGGTGAAAACCTTCTGTAGTGCTGCAGCCCCCCCCCCCCCCGAGCCCCTGTTTTACTTACCTGAACCCGATCTTTCTCCAGCCGGGAATGAGCACACCAGCACTACCTGGTGTCTAATGTCCTGATTGGATAGATCGATAGCAGCGCAGCCATTGGTTCCCGCTGCTGTCAAATCCAATGAAGCGGGAGCCGGGGGCGGGGCCGAGGAGAACGCTTCTCCAACGTGGGCACTCGATGCGGGCAGGAGCCACCAGCCCCACCGGGGGGGGGGGCAGAAGAGGAGGATCAGGGCCACTCTGTGCAAAACAAACTGCACAGTGTAAGTAAGTATGACATGTTTGTTATTTAAAAAAAAAAAAAAACAACAAGGGTTTACAACCCCTTTAAGGTTTTCTGGCCAACAAGAGAAGCTGCAGCATGCTGCAGAAGTGCAGGTGTATGCATTTGCTGGTGTATGCTGGAGATCTGCAATGTGGCAACTTTTCAAGACACTGGATGCCAGAAAGGTACCCATACATCTGCTTATTTTACAGGCTGCCTTTGGTTTAGGTTCAAGCACATTATGACACACACAGGCACATCACATACTCCTTATTTACAGATCCATAGCTAACTAGGCTAAAGAAAAAGTGAAACATAGTCGAACTAAGGTTGGCTATTGACATTTCAACATTTAGATACCATTTTAACCACCTGCCAACTGCAATACATATATGTACACACGTTTCGGTTTGGAAGTTGTTTACCGGGGTTATGGCTGAAGGCATCAGCCATAACCCCGTTATCTTTTTTTTTTTCAGCCGACGGCTGGCTTCACATAAAGGGTTTTAGGCATAGCACTTCACTACACATGTTTAGCTAAAACATTGTGATTTTATTTTGCAATGAGAACATATTTTAACAAGTCTACTGCTTTTATCACTACATTTTAGCATTGTGACTTGGAGTGCATCGTAGCCTACTGGAGTATATTGATTCTGCTAGACATTCAAGACTGACACTTCTACTGTGACATTAATAAATTATGTTTTGTAATTACTGTTTAAGCAGGTACACAATAACAAAATACAATGAGGAAATTATTATACTGTAACATGCTGTAGCTTTAGGCAAAATACTTTAATCATAAGAGCAAAAGTAATCAAATGGTTCATCATATATTCAGGGAAGCTAACCCTCCAGTGATAATTTCAAATGTAGTGTGGACTAGATTAATGAGCTCATTTAACATTTAAACTACATCATACTGACTTCACATTTTGTTTATATATGTCATATTATATTTGCAGATAAAATGTGACCCTGCATTCTATACCTAAGAATATAAGCTTTTCTAAGCACTGCCTTAACAATGGCAGCCAGAAAAAAATCTCTAAACAGGTTCTAATCAAATACTGCACCACCCAATGCCTGAACATTGTATTATTAATGTAGCAAGTAAAAAGAAAAAGAAAAAAAAAAGATAAATTTAGAGTAAATGTTTGCTACAAATGTATATTACAATGTTCTACAGCAGCCGTCACTAAATGTCAGCCCGCGGTCTGAGCACGGCCCACGCGACGCTCCTGCCCGTGCCGCCAGTGTAGTAGCAGTCATTGGTTTGTTGAAACCAGTGACATCGCGTGTGTGTGTGCCCCGCCTCCTGCTGCTCGTGGCTCCCATTTGCGAGGGAGTCACAGCTTCCATCCCCTGCAGCTTGCCAAATGTGTCAACTCCTGCCCTCAAGATATGTGGGGCATGATTTGTTAAAAGAGAAGTATGGGTTTTCTTTTTGCCAGATTCATACTTACCTCGGTGGATGCAGCATTGGTCCAATGCTGCATCTGTCCCCTGGCGCCTCTGCACTGAGAAATGAGCGATCGAACATTGCCAATGACTCGGTTTTCATAGCTCTGAGAGCAGAGCACTGCTCACTGTCAATCAGCAGCTCTCCACTCTTCCCCCTGTGCTCACTGGGGCGCTGAGCTGTGGAGGGGCGGCGAGCCGTCTCAGGCTCTCAGTGGCCCGCTGAGAGGCTGAGACGGGTATCAGTCCAGGCACCTGGTGGATCCAGACTTTGTCACAATGACGCGGTGCCTGGACCGATTCCTGTGACATCAGCAGAGAGTGGACTTCAGCCCGCTCTCTGCTAGAAATGGGTCACAGGAGTGCAAAACGAACTGCACTTCTGTGACCCATAGGAGAAGCTCAGCAAAACGAGATCAGGCTGGACTTCTCCTTTAAGGTGCACACTGATGGGCAAAATATGTTAAGGTGGACGCTGATGGGCATATTTTGTTAAGGGGCTCACTGATGGGCCCCTTAACATAAAATGTACCCATCAGCGTGCTCCCTAACATAAAATGTGCCCATCAGCATGCCCCTTATTTTATGTTAAAGGGCACTCTGATGGGCACATTTTATGTTAAGGGGCACTCTGATGGGTACATTTATGTTAAGGGGCACTCTGATGGGAACAAAATGTGCCCATCAGCATACCCCTTAACATAAATGTACCCATCAGAGTGCCCCTTAACATAAAATAAGGGACATGTTGATGGGCACATTTTATGTTAAGGGGACACACTGATGGGCACATGTTAGTGGGGGCACACTATTGGGCACATATGTTAAGGGGGCACTCTGATGGGGACACCTGATGTGATGGGGACACCTGATGTAAGGTAGCACTGTAATGGGGACACCTGATGTAAAGGGGCACTCTGATGGGGACACCTGATGTAAGGGGATACTCTTACATCAACCGATTAACCGATTTATGGGGGTAGTCTGATGGGGCGCCCAATGTAATGAATTATGCTGGTAGAGGCAGCTGATGTAAGGGGAAACACTTTTGGGGATATTTACATTTACAGAGTATTACCAGAGTGTGTGGAGGAAACAGTAAGAAAAGCATCAGAGTGCGGCTTGCGCCAAAAAACTGAAAGAAGACACGTACAATCTTTCATGGCACAGACTTGTGATTCGGACCTCGGCCGGAAAAATTATTTTGCTACCAGACCTCCTTGAATTTTAATTCACTACCCCTGTTCTACAGTATTACTTTTTCTTCTAGTTTTATATAATTTTTTCTTTAACCCCACTGAAAAAAGTTCACTTTCTTCCTTTCCTGTTGCCGCTGCTTACCAGGACATGACCTGTCACAAACTTTCATAAATTTATAATCTTTGCATTCAAAACATGAGTGAAAGAATGAAAATACATAACTCTGGTCTTGAATACTGTGAAGCTTAAAAGTTTTCTGCATGGGACTTAAAGAAGAAACTAAGTCCCAATGAACAAATTCTGGAAAATGTGGGCACATTGGGTTAAATGTAACTATAATTTTGATTTTTGATGACTGGCAAGATTCACAATCAGTCCAAGGAGACTTGCAGAGGCAGAGAACACACAAGTAGGAAGGCCCTTTGTCACAGCGCACTTCAGGGTCCATGTGAAACCCGACTGGAGGAACTGGAAATGCCCAGTGATGCTGAGATAAGAACAGTGGCAGCTGGGAATAGGATTCCACCTGCAGAGGACAATTAGGCGGACACACTGGGGAATGGGGCCCACTCTGCAGAGGTGTGTTATAGAGTACATTAATCTCAGTCCACTGCATTGATATGAACTGTATATCCCAAAGAAGCACCATGATCATACCCTGAGTTTGTGAGCATGTATACAGGAACTCACACATTGTAACTTAAAAATCATACATGAAATACTGCACTTTGATGGACATATGGGGTGAAATTTACTAAAAAACAGTCAGAATCTGGTGCAGCTTTTTTATAGTAACCAATCCACTTTTGATTTCAGTTTGTTCATTTAAGCTTTGGACAATAAAACTTACAAGCTGATTGCTTATTATGCACAAGCTGCACCAGATTCTGCGTGCGGCAGTTTTAGTAAATCTCCCCCATTGTTTTATTGCATTACCATAGTTTATGTAGTATATGAACATGTAAAATTAAAATGACGACTTCTTTCCAGAAGATAGGCCAATGACCTGACCTGTTCCTAGGACCCGTGGTCATATTAGTTCACTATTGTCAACTGGTATTCCCTGATATTTACACGCAATTGTCCCTCCTTTCACAAAATAGTAACCAATTCCATGACACATTCAGCTACCAAACAGTTGCATCATTTGCAATCAGTGTTTACAAACCATTTGAAAAAGAACTGCTAAAAAAGAACACCTTGGGATTGTTTGCTGCTACATTACTAATCCTAGGACTGCAAGACATTTGTAGTTCATCTGACAACAGCCAATATTTGGCTATTCTATCAATCAACAGATTAACGCCTCAGTGATTAAAAATCTGAGACTTATTTTTCCATCACTTTTTCATAAATGTTTTACATTTCACTGACCTTTATTGCTATGCACATAGCAAATCCAAATGGATCACAAAAACCAAACGAATCACATCCAAGAGCAGCAGTTGCCCTTTGTGGGAAATATTATCTACACATAATTCAAAATCAATATTAATGATTTAACCACATATTTATGTACTGCTCTCTTGATAATTATCCCTGGTGATTTTGCTACATTCAGCAACATGTTCAAGACCCAAAATCTAATCAGTGAAAATCATGGAAGCATAGTACTCACTACCAAGAGGTCTATTTATTTACAAGAATAAAAGATGAGAGGGTGTGAAAAATGTTATGCTCTAATAAATTGATTTATAAATTGCATAGTGGGTAGGTTTTAAGTATGTATCCGCAGAGCAAGTGTATGCCTTGACTCCAAAACAAAAAACTTGGAAATGTAGGCGCTACTGTACAGAGAAAATAACAAATGTTACATAAAACACACAAGAAGGGAAGTTGCCAAAAAAAAAAAAAAATCTTATGCACTATTACCAAAAGCATTGGGACGCCTGTCTTTACACGCACATGAACTTTAAAGGCATCTTAATCTGTAGGGTTCAATATTGATTTGGCCCACCCTTTGCAGCTATAAAAGCTTCAGCACTTCTGGGAATGATATCCACAAGGTTTAGGAGGGTGTCTATGGGAATGTTTGACCATTGTTCCAGAAGCGCATTAGTGAGGTTAGGCACCAATATGGACGAGAAGGCCTGGCTCGCATTCTCCACTATAATTCATCTCAAAGGTGTCAAGTTCCTCCACCCCAAACTCGCTCATCCATGTCTTTATGGAACCCCTGTTTTTAACACATACTGTTAGACAGGTTAATTCGGTTGGTCGTAGGCTGGTTGGTAAGTTGAGCTTGGAAATTCTTTGATTTTATTTGACATGAGTTTGCCCTTCCAGTGCTCCTTGCCGTGAAGACCAGTCATAGGTGGGGGCAGTGACCTTTTTTTGTATCAATATTGATTTGGCCCAACCTTTGCAGCTATAACAGCTTCAACTCTTCTGGGAAGGCTGTCCACAAGGTTTAGGAGTGCGTCTATGGAAATGTTTGACCATTCTTCCAGAAGCGCATTAGTGAGGTTAGGCACCAATATGGACGAGAAGGCCTGGCTCGCATTCTCCACTATAATTCATCTCAAAGGTGTTCTATTGGGTTGAGGTCAGTACTCTGTGCAGGCCAGTCAAGTTCCTCCTCCCCAAACTCGCTCATCCATGTCTTTATGGACCTTGCTTTGTGCACTGGTTTGCAGTCATGTTTGAACAGGAAGAGGCCATCCCCAAACTGTTCCCACAAAGTTGGGAGCATGAAATTGTCCAAAATGTCTTGGTATGCCAGCGCCTTAAGAGTTCACTTCACTGGAACTAATGGGCCAAGCCCAACACCTAACAACCCCACACCATAATCCCCCTCCACCAAATGATTTGGACCAGTGCACAAAGCAAGGTCCATAAAGACATGGATGAGCAAGTTTGGGGTGGAGGAACTTGACAGGCCTGCACAGAGTCCGGACCTCAACCCAATAGAACATCACAAATGACATCACAAATGCACTTCTAGAAGAATGGTCAAACATTCCCATAGACACACTCTTAAACCTTGTGATCAGCCTTCCCAGAGAAGTTGAAGCTGTTATAGCTACAAAGGGTGGGTCAGTTCAATATTGAACCCTACAGACTAAGACTGGGATGCCATTAAAGTTCATGTGTGTGTAAAGGCAGGCATCCCAATATTTTGGTACTATAGTGTATGTAACAATCTTAAACAATTATCCCACCATTGGATCATTACCTGTGAACACCAGCAACTGTAGTCACGTTGCTTGCATGAAGTATTTATTGAGTACATTACATACATTTTAGGGTCAGTAAACTTTTCACCCAGTTGTCATGTTTCATGGTGTTAGCTGCATCTACCTATCAGAGCATGGTAGTAGCTCCTAGTGATTAACATCCTTATTCTTGTGTATAGATATTGTGCGCTGCTGTGGGCAGTCGCAGCAGAAATGACACAGCTACAAATATCACAAAAAAATTCAACAAGCTGAATACATTTCAAAACTGCCATTATTTTTGTGTGCATCTTCATGAAATAGATTCAAAAGTAGGAACCAGAGGTTACTTATTTCAGAAATGAATGAGACATTCTCACATGTGAAAAACAACCAAAATGGTCACTCACAGTAATGATTTAGTAATTGTTGGCCAATTATACATATTTAAACCTGCCTACATCTTTTAAAAAGGTTTTCAACATCATACACAAGGGGATGTGATTGATCTTTCTTGAATAATCAAGCAGCCGATCTCATTGCTAAAACAGACACATTTAGGGAGTTGTCAGAAGATACAGCCATTACACCCAACTGTATAGCAATGGACAAGTTTATTTCTGTTGTATTAGAAGGGTAAAAAATAAATCATGTAACCCTTTAAAAACCACAGAATTTTCCGAGTATCATATTAGACTATCAACTATTCATATCACATTATGCCACAAGTCAAAATGATCTATTTTATACAATGTGAGAGGCTAAAAAAATGGCTTCCTAGCAGTGTGACATCTATATTTCCTATTGCAAGCTTGCAGCGTCTTTGGTTACCACAATAAAATATGAAAGAGCCACCAAAGTAAAAGACAAGAGCTCATTACTGCTGCTGCTTCTTCGCCATCCCGTCATAGGCTGGGGTGGGTCTGTTACCAACAAAACCTGGGGAATGCCCAGGAAAAAATTCCAAGCCTACTTACCTGTCCGTGACAGACTGGGCTCAAAAGAAAAGTGGGTTAAGGGCTTGTTCACACTGGAATGCGGTGCAGGAAACCCATGTTCCGTGCACGCTTACCGTATCACGTTCAAAACACACTGGGTGTGTGATCTGCTGCGGGTGTCAATATAATTCTAACCACACCTAAAATGTAGATCGCAAATGCATTGTGTTTGCTTGCACCAGATTTCATGGTAATGCAGTACTATGCGATCCGGTGCAGTTTATTTTAGAAAAATAGTGCATTTACTACTTTTAGCACAATCCATTGGGATTTCAGCCCATTCCAATGTATGGGCTGAAAAAAAAAAAAAAAAAAAGTTTACTCATAGTCACAATCTTTTTAAGACTGCTAAAGAAAAGAATGGGGATCTGAAAATCGGGTCATCATTTAGCTGTACATTGTGAGGGAGAGGCTGTAGCAAGGATTTGGTGCAGTGTGAGACAACTTGCAAACATACAGTTTAAAGCAAAGTCATGGGCCTGCATTTCGGTGAAAAAAGTAGATCATCTCTGAACAGAGATGATGCTGGTCTTTTTGGTTGGAAAGGAAGAGAAATGCATGATCAGGAGAGTATGTGATTGGTAATACATTTCTTCAGGTGTCCATTTGAACATTACTTTGCATGTGTTTACAAGAAAAAAAAAAAGTAGGATGCTGATCTGATAGTTTATTGAAAGTTTTTTTTATGGCACCCTTATCTGTACAATGATCAGATCACACTGCCCTGTGTAAAGACTCCAGTACATGTGACATGTCACCTGCCCATCCAGAATAAAGCAGTTGGTTCTGAACCGCCAGTCAAGCAATGGCACCAAAAGTGTCTAGAACTGAATGGAGAGTTTTCTTTAATATAAATTTGACAGGTTTACTTTAACGTACATCCTTTTAATCCTGTACAGAAACAAAAATGGTTATAAAATCCTATGCATCGTGGTAGTCATCTACTAGATGACCCAGTTACAACAAAGGTTTGTAGCCAGTGCCATAGACTCAGATAAATAGCGTATACAGTATCTATGGTAACTATAATATCCTCTTTTAGAAGGCCTTTCCTGTGCATTTTTAATGAGTTTGTGTTTTCAGTCCCCGGACAGTACTGTATACTTAAATCCTATTTTTACACATTTAGGGTTCTTTCACACCGAGGTGTTTTTCAGGCGCTAAAAATAGCGCCTGTAAAGCGCCTGAAAAACGCATTCCCTACAGTCCCAGTGCGAGAGCCCAAGTGCTTTCACACTGGAGCGTTGTGCTTGCAGGACATTAGAAAAAGTTCTGCAAGCAGCATTTTTCGGGCGGTGCGTATACAACGCTTCTCCACCGCCCCTGCCATTGAAATCAATGGGCACCGCTGCTGAAGCATCTGCAGTCCTACTTAGACTAACTTTTAGGTCTACAGCAGTTTTATAGTCCAATTCTATATATTATACTGTATATTGAGCTAACAAAGAGTAGAGAGCGGGTATACAAAATACTGTCAGGGCTCATGGATTTTCAACGCAGAGTCCTGTTCCCTGAAGGATCTCTATTTTATTTAGAACAAACCTCGCTGTCTGCTTTATTCCCTGTGGTTTTAATAAACTGTAAGGGCTGGATTTTTGAAGTGATAACTTTTCAATCAAAAAGCATAGAATGTCTGTTCTGCTTTTATGGGTGACCAATAAACTCTAAATGAGACATTTAATTGCTCAATTAACTATTCCTGATTACTACAGCAGATACCTGGATACCCATACCAATGAATTATGACCCAATTCATTTTTTTGTTTCACATTAAAGAATTATTTGCATTGGAATCTGACCCAGAAATAGGACATTTAACTGTTGGATTTCAACCCCACACAGGTGCAAAAAAAAAAAATAAAAAGACCAAGGTTTATAATCCACTTCTTAGGCAGTGCTCTCTCATTCTTCCTGGGGGTTTGATACTTCCGAGACTTCTATGTGCAGAGCAACTGGAAGTGGATTGGACTGTGCTGAGCACAATTAATATGGCAAACCGCATGCTGCTCTTAAAAAGGGCAATGGCATGGTTCTGATTGGCCTTTAAGATGAGGATAAAAACAAAACAAAAAACAAAACAAAAAAAAACAAAAAACAAAAAACAAAAAAAACCTACCTTCTACATGTAAGGATGGTGTGCTGGTGAGAGAGCTTTACTCATAGGCATGGGCTATTACACATATGGATCATGTGTGCTATTTGGGAGCTTTATATATTTTACATACTAGTTGAAGTTCACTTGGTTATGGCCTTTGTTAAGGTTAACAGTTTTATAGAATGTGGTCCTGAGGTTATTTTAATTCTGTATTACCATGCACACTGAGTTTTTAGTCTTAAACTGTAAAAATTTAGGCTTTATTTTGCTCCCAAGAAAATATCACACACTAAATAAACTAAACTTTATAGATATGCTCTTAAAGAGAAGTAGCTGAATTAAATTGTGTGTATAATAAGCCTGGCTTCCTAATGGTGGCAAAATTACTTTAGAGTGAACTTAAAGAAATCTTCACAATTCTATTTTATATGTTCATATTTCCTGATAATATCTCAGAAAAGCTGCATGTTAAAAAAAATAATAAATAAAAAATACGCTCAATGAGAAAACATTGCAGGATTTATTTAAATATTTAAATAACTTAGGAAATATGAAAGGCAAAACTCTGGTCATTAAGGATGTTAAAGTTAAGTTTCTGAGATATTACTATTACTATGCAATCAGTTGTCAGAGAATATCCAGTCAGACACCTACTGGATCAAATTCTAATATTTATGTTAGACCTGATCTCTGCAGCAGGTACCCACAGAACTACACTACTGACCAACCCACACTATGGTATGTAAAAAAATAAAAATAAAGAAGAGGTTAGAAAGAAGCTAAAAACAAACACCACAAAGGCAGACTTCCACATGCAAATTTTTAATTTAATCTCTGCTTTTCCTGAAACAAACAAATCCTGTCTGGGACAGCTATATACATTGCAAGCATTTTAGCAAATGGCACTGCAACTTCTAAAGCTGAACTGCAGGAACTATTTTTGTGTATATTGGGTAGCCCATAGAGGATTGGGAACCGAGGGTTGTTCATTAGAAACTCTGCCATCTCACAGGATATCCAACCATTGGAATGGCCAATTTTAATCAAGGTTGCTAGGATGATTTTGGTGCTTTGTAGAAGATCCTTAGTCAATTGTTATGGCTCATGGTGTCTGCTAGCATGGTGAGCATGCCATCACCATCTGCCTAGCCATTATCAGCAGGCTGGTGCTGTGCGAGTGACTAGTTGTGTTCAGCATACCAACGGCAAGTTGATCAAGCGGCATCTGGAAGAGTACTACAGCAAATTTCTACAACCCCAGTAGCCCTCCAGATTTGAATTATATGGAGAATGTAATTGTAAGTTTAAACGAAAATAATTCTAGGAGTTCAGCTTTAAGGGAAACCTGTGTTGAGATAAACACATACACTGCCATTGCTGACCTTTGCTTTGAAAAATAATTCTAGATATCATGCTGGTTCAGTGGTTTTAATACTTCCGAGTATAAGAATAAGGATTTTTGGCTTTACTTACTGCATACCATTTTGAGGTTTGTGACTCAAGAATTGAAACTAGAGACAACCAGCATTCTCAGGAAGCGGTCAGAAACTGCAGCCTTCAGAAGAGCAGGTTACCTTTAACTGCTTGTGTTCTGAAGATAAATTCGTAATTTCAGCAACTTTCTGAACCCAATTACTGAGTGTAAAGGTCTGCTGCCATAAAACCTTGATCAGTTCTGGCAATGCAAAAAGGCAACATTGCATCATTAGCAACCCTGTAAAGCATTTTGCTACAAAGTGCCAAAAATAAGATCCTCACTGCAACAAATCTAATGACAGAGCTAGAGATGCCCAACATCTGTGGACATTTGGAAACAACAGATAGCCAAAAATATAATACAAGCAGGAATTTAGATGTCTGCGGGGCATTTGTGTACACCAATTGTATACTGGATACCCTTGTGAAATCTACTATCATGGTTTCAAGGAAGCAAAATGTGGTCATTTTACAGTAGTTTTGCAAAACCTTAGCTTGTTGCCAATTAAAATGGAAAGCTAACTTCTATCGACATAAAATTACAAACTGGTTTGTGTAGGAATTAAATATGTTAGATTGACGGTTTAAAAAACAAAACAAAACTAGGGTTATCCTGCACTGAAGAATTAAAATATCAATTGTGGCAACATAGTATCTTCTAACCCAATGCTCGCTCAATATTTACTTAAAGCCCAACTCCGGGAAATCTAAAAATTCCTCCTTGCAGTGGGGCTATGGCTGTACTGCAAGAGTTAGCCGCTTGTTTATTTTAGGGGACATTAAAAAAGTGCTACGTATCTGTGACAGACCCAACTGACACAGGGGCTTTTGGAGGAGACAGCAGGGTAGCCTTTTGCCTACTGACCCCGACTTTTGAGGGAGCTCTATTCTTTGGAATGTGTGCCTGGGGACATTTGGAGTGGTTTTGGTGTGAATCCCCATTGTTAATCGAGTCACCCATGGTTTCTGTCTGTCTGCTAGTATTGTGTCCACTTCACCTTGTTACCAAAATATTGTGCGATGTTTTTTATACATTTATGTTAGCTGTTAGATGTACTGTTAGCCATACTGATGATATTACTATTTCAAGTGTGCATTGTTTAGGATAATGTGATCAAGCTCTTATCTGATTTTGTGTGGTATAAATTCTGGGTGAGTTTTCAATTAAGAGTTTCAGTTTGCACCCAAGCTAGTGTCCTCTAGTTCTTGGGTGCTCAGCTATAATACCTGGTTCCAGACTGGAGGAAGCTGTATCTTGGCGAAAGCACCCGGGATAAGGGATAAGATGATGCAGGGAACAGTCTAGCAGCAAAGAGGAGGGGGCAAGTAAAATTTCTTTTCTATACCCCGTAGACCTAAACAAGCAGTTAACCCTTATTGCTTTAATGCAAACATTTGGTTTTCCCATAAAAGGTAAGGTAACAGTTGGCTTTAATATTCTCCCTCCCCGAGCAGCTCATTTCTTTCCTATTTGCAAATGTGCTATTCCGGTATATTTCCGGATATAAAGGAACATGTGACCCTTTCCCCTTAGGCTGGGTACACAGGGACCATATATCGGCAAGGTCAACAGGAACCAGTTGACATTCAGCTGTCTTTCTGACAGAAGCTGGTCCAACAATTGGCTTTTGTTGAAGGGCGATGTTGGAAAACCAGCACCCGAGCAGTGCTAACAGCCAGTGGCTGCAAGTGCTGATCAGTGTCTTCTGGCGGGAGAGCAGTCCCCCTGTGAGAACACAAAGGCACAGTGGGGAAGACTGGTGCACTAACATCACTTGTGTTCATACAGTGATCTGTCAGATTTTTTTTTTTTCATTCAGCCCGCTGGGTTGAAAAAATAAAAAAACTTTACGCGTGTACCAGGCCCTACTCTTGATGACATTGCTTACTGAATGGCCTATCGTTTGCATATAGGGGGAGGGAGAGAGTCCCACGCTCTGTGTAAAACTCCAACTATAGAGTTGCAGCTTACAAAGCTTCCTTTCTTTGTGAAGGAAAGGGGCGTGTTTGCTGCGGGGAAGAACCCTGTTGCAGTGCTCTGCATTGGTAAAGTTTATGTCTGTGTAAAAAGACAAACATATTTTATCAATTTCTGCATATACTGTACATTACTATGTTCCAATGATCTGTAATTGTTAGTCTTTGTCAATAACACGGTCTAAAGTGCTCAGGTACTATAAGGACAGCCAACACACACCTATATTTTTTTTTTACCATAAGTCTGACAGTGTGTTCAATCTGAATGACAATAGTTTGACAGAAATTAATCTTCCTGGCTTGTAAGAATCACAACTCATATTTTCCAGTCAAAACTGAGCTTAGCTGTAAAGGACCCAGAAAAATCTGAAATATGTTGAAGTTAAACAGAGCAGCATAGCTGCAAGCCTTACTCCAAGCCAATTTGCTGAACAAAGCATGTTCATCCTCAGTCCTTGGGTACATTAACGTAAAGGGATTTGACAGCAAGTTCCTGCAGGGAACTAAAGTGCATACTTTGGATTAACATGAGCACAAGCATGTATTTGTGGAATATATGATGGGTACCAATTAGGGACTGCAGTCATCTTGCAAATGTAGGACAGGGTCTCTTATACCAGAAAAACTAAGCCAGACCTACACAGTAACCTCTATTAATCTTTGGAAAGATTAAACATTTTTAAAAATGGTAATGTCAGCTTAGAATCCAATATAAGGACATGAATTCCCAGCAAAAATAGCATTCCCCTCTAAAATATATGAATCACAAGCATTTCAGAACATTGTAGAGCAGACTCTTATCTGTTCCTGTATGGTGGAAATTGACACCAGCGTTCAAGTCCCTTTCTTTATTATGAGAGGGGTCTGTCTACTATAATCACAAAATCAATCCAAGTGTTGTAAAACATGGAAAAACTGCAGAGAAAGCCTGTGAGTCACTGACATATACAGGAAATCAGGATTTCTTGGGGCATTCTGTATACCACATGCACAGAACATTCGTAGCTGTCATGGTTTACAGGATGCAGCATTTTTTTTTTGCAGTTTTAGAAGATTGGAGATGGGTTAAAGTTTATCCAAAACCAATTCATCTGGACCAGTATCTCAGTTATTTCAGTTTTTTTGATTATGTGACCTTGTCCCATATTGTCATTTTAACTCCTATTATTTTTTGTTTTACATCTTTTTATTTGCCTGTTGAAGCGTGATTTTAGTAGGAGTTTAGTAGGAGTTCGGAGCTTGCGGACCTCATGACCATCTTTATGTTTTCACATTTTTTGCCCCATTATATCCAAGTTTATTGACATTGCTGGCGTACACTGTGAGTCGATCTGGCATTATTTGCTTTGTCCTTGGTTTCGATATACTGTTGGGCCTCCCAGAGATATAAATTTTTGGGTTTCTGTGTGGTGTTGTTTATGGTTTAACCATAGCATCACTCGGCAAAGTAATTTAAGCGTGTTGACAGCATTGACTCTGTCCCAACTGATGATGTCCGGCCCACCGGGCTTAATGCGTATAGGGGCAGAACCTTTAGCTGATGACATCATCATGCTGCCATCTTGGGATTGCTGAGCAGTGAGAGACCAATACATGAGAAACGCTGTTGTTTACTGTGGAAGAGTGTAATATGCACATTCTTGAAATTTTAATCGTGTAAGTATTTTTATACTCATTGCTTTTAGTAATAAAATACAGTGAACACCAAGTTTCCTTCTATTCTACATATTTAATGTTCGCTTGAGCCACATGCGAGTGTCAAAAAGGGACCTGAACTTTTTAGTGCAAAAGCCCTAGGAGAGGGCGAAAAAGCACTGTTTGACCTAATTGTATCGTAAGAGGTCAAACTGTGGAGGTGAGCAGACTGTAGAAGAGCGCTGGTGTTTTTTGTGGGATTGTGGTTGCATTGAAGTTGCAAGAGAGATCCATTCTTGCACTGCTGTCAGAAGTCACACTAGGATGTTGGACATTTTTGAAATTTATATGGTTTATGCATTTTTGATTGCACATTTTTTAAATTAAATTTGCACTACACTTTATTTGCTTTAAATCAAAAAGTGGACTTGTTACAGCCCATGCTATTACAAGGGATGTTGTTCATAGAGTTGACAGATAAAATTAAATAAAAAAATGTAAAGTGCCCCTGACCCTCTGTACTCGCACTAAAAGGCAATCTCGCACGCATATGTCAATGACAATGACAGCACACATGTAAGGTATCACCAACCGACGTCAGAACGAGAGCAATAATTCTAGAGCCAGACCTCCTGTGCAACTCTAAACTGGTAATCTGTAAACGCTTTCAAAGCTTTGCCTATAGAGATTAGGTACAGTAGTTTGTCGCTGTTCCACGGATGTGTGTAATTTTAAAATGAGACATGTTTGGTATCCATTTATTTAAAAATTGGTTATTATATTGTGATTGTGTTCACTAAAGTTCATCAACCACTTCAGCCCCGGAAGATTTGGCTGCTGAATGACCGAGCCATTTTTTGCGATTCGGCACTGCGTCGATTTAACTGACAATTGTGTGGTCGTGCGACGCTGCACCCAAGCAAAATTGACGTTTTTTTTTTTAACCACAAATAGAGCTTTCTTTTGGTGGTATTTGATTGCCTCTTCGGTTTTTTATTTTTTGCGCTATAAACAAAGAAAGTGTCAATTTTGGAAAAAAAAACGCAATATTTTGTACTTTTTCCTATAATAAATATCCCCCTTTTTAAAAAAAAAAAAAAGCAAATTTTTTCTCAGTTTAGGCCGATATGTATTCTTCTACATATTTTTGGTAAAAATAAAGAAATAAATAAAATAAAATCGCAATAAGCGTATATGGATTGGTTTGAACAAAAGTTATAGCATCTACAAAATAGTGGATAGGTTTATAGCATTTTTATAATTTTATTTTTTTTTACTAGTAATGGCGGCGAACTGCGATTTTTATCGGGACTGCGACATTATAGCAGACACATCGGACACTTTTGACACATTTTTGGGACAACTGGCATTTATACAGCGATCAGTGCTATAAAAATGCAACGATTACTGTAAAAATGTCACTGGCAGGTAAGAGTTTAAAACTAGAGGGCACTCAAGGGGTTAACTGCTACCTGTTTCTAACTGAAGGGGGAGGGGACTGACTAGAGGAAGTAACGGATCGTGGTTCCTAGCGAATAGGAACACACGATCTGTCACTCCTCTCAGAACAGGGATTTGTGTGTTTACACACACACTTCCCTGTTCTGTCTCTCATGCTTGCGATCACTCGTGGCCAGGGGCCATCACAACCGGCCATGAGCATCGGCACCCCCGCTGTGCAGCGGGTGCGTGCGCATTCGCACCTGCTATCCCAATCCCATGTGCCGACGTATAGCTATGACGGTTCGCAGGATTGTGCCGACCTGGCGCAGTAAAATGACGGCGGCTGGTCGGCAAGGGGTTAAAGTTTATTTTTTTCAAAAAATTTGTATTTGAAAAACTGCTGTGCAAATATGTGGCAGAAAAATTAAAAAAACGCCCAACATTTTATTTTCCAGGTTAAAAAATGTATAATGTTTGGAGGTTCTAAGTAATTTTCTAGCACCGTATATACAGTATAACTCTCACAAGTTAAAAAAAACAGGTAATATATTTATAAGTGATCGCAAAATCTCTGTTCTCAACTGCTTAACCACTGCAATACTTGGCACTTTCACCTACTTCCTGCCTAGATTTTCAGCTTTTAGTGCTGTCACACTTTAAATGACAATTTCATACTGTAGCCGTATAAGTATTTACAACCTTTGTCATGACACGATTGAGCTCAGGTGCATCCCATTTCCACTAATCATTCTTGAGATGTTTCTAAAACTTGATTGGAGTCCACCTGTGGTAAACTCAGTTGATTTGACATGATTTGGAAAGGGACACACCTGTCTACACAAGGTCCCACAGTTAACGGTGCATGTCAGAGCACAAACCAAGCCATGAAGTCCAAGGAATTATCTGTAGACCTCCGAGACAGGATTGTATAGAGACACAGATCTGAGGAAGGGTACAGAAACATTTCTGCAGCATTGAAAGTCCCATTGAGCACAGTGGAACCACCTAGACTCTGCCTTGAGCGGGCCGCGTGGCCAAATTGAACGATCGGGGGAGAAGGGCCTTAATCGGGGAAGTGACCAAGAACCCGATGGTCACTCCGACAGAGCTCCAGCATTTCTCTGTGGAGAGAGGAGAACCTTCCAGAAGAACAACTGCAGCACTCCAACTGCAGCATTCCACCAATCAGGCCTGTATGGTAGAGTGGCCAGATGAAAGCCACTCCTCAGTAGAAGGCACCTGAAGGTCTCTCAGACCATGAGAAACAAAATACTTTGGTCTGATGAAACAAAGATTGAACTCTTTGGCCTGAATGGCAAGCGTCATGTCTGGAGGAAACCAGGCACCGCTCATCACCTGGCCAATATCATCCTTACAGTGTAGCATGGTGGTGGCAGCATCATGCTGTGGGGATGTTTTTTCAGCAGCAGGAACTGGGAGACTAGTCAGGATCAAGCAAGATAAATGCAGCAATGTACAGCGACATTCTTGATGAAAAGCTGTTCCAGAGCACTCTGAGCCTCAGACTGGGGCAAAGGTTTATCCTCCAACAGGACAATGACCCCAAGTACACAGCCAAGATAACAAAGGAGTGGCTATGAGACAACTCTGTGAATGTCCTTGAGTGGCTCAGCCAGAGCCCAGACTTGAACCCGAATGAACATCTCTGGAAAGATCTGAAAATGGCTGTGCATCAACGCTCCCCATCCAACCTGATGGAGCTTGAGAGGTCCTGTAAAGAAGAATGGGAGAAACTGCCCAAAAATAGGTTTGCCAGGTTGTAGCATCATACTCAAGAAGACTTGAGGCTGTAATTGGTGCCAAAGGTGTTTCAACAAAGTATTGAGCAAAGGCTGTGAATACTTATATACATGTGATTTTTTTTCCGCTTTTTATTTTTAATAAATTTGCAAAGATTTCAAACAAACTTCTTTCACGTTGTCATTATGGGGTGTTGTTTGTAGAATTTTGAGGAAAATAATTAATTTAATCCATTTTGGAATAAGGCTGTAACATAACAAAATGTGGAAAAAGTGAAGCGCTGTGAATACTTTCCGGATGCACTGTAGCCTTTACAAACACCAAATGAACAACTTTGCAAATGTCCATAAAATACAAAGAAATCAGAACACGCTATACTGGTTTATTTCTATCTCGTAAACATTAGAATCTTCTCTCTGCATAAGAGGATTTCAGGTAGAAAAAGGCCCCAGGGACTGCAGCAATTCTAACCAGGTGAAATGTTTTCTTTTGTTAGTGGAACGAATATCCTCTTTAATACCTGGCTATCATTCTGCTATTCAATTTCCTAATTCACAGCAGTGCTCTCAGATTTTTCCTGTCTGCAATGTGATTTATTTTCTCCAGCCAGGAAACATAATCCAAAGTGATGGAAGCAGTGGAAATTGTCTCTTTCAAATGTTTCCCTAATCCCGGCCTGGAACGGCTTCAACAATACATCCAGCTGCCCGAAGCAGCAGAAGAAAGCAAACTACAACCTCAGCATTTGCAAATAAAATGAATGAATAGAACGTGTTATATATATAACACAAAAAAAAACATACTATATTATAATTATTGCTGATGAGGAATTTTAAATCATTACCTTTAATTCTATATTAAAGGAAAATGATCTTATTATAAAACATTTTGCCTGGAGAGACTTTTAAATATTCCTATATACGTATAAGTAAAGGCGCAGAGAACTGGAACTATGGGTATCCCATAGTGTAAAAGATAGATTTAACCTTATATAAATATATGCACAATAATGCTAATGTAGCAAAAGTCCATAGTCTTATGATCTATTCAAAATATATTTAAAAAGTCCAAGGATCAAGGGGGATGGTAATGAGGGGTCCCACACTCAGGGCTGCCATCAGGGGGGAACAGAAACCATGTTCCAATACTCTGAAAAAGACACAAGGGAAGAGGTGCCTCTGGGTGTTGATGTAAGACAGAGTTACACAAGCAACTCACATTTGTGAAGTCATCAGTAAGCATTTGATTAAAATCCCAACATAGGGGTGATCTTCAGTTCTGCCAATCTGTTCCTGCTTGCTGGGGGGGGGTTAATATTCGATACAAAAAAACGCTGTGTAGTGGAGAAGCCGGTCGCAATGGAGGTAGACTCAGAACGAGGCTTGGGGCGCAGTTGTGCAGGCAAGGAGCGATGGCGTCACTGGTATATGACGCGTTTGAGCGCGCAGGCTGTGAGTGACATGGCAGCCGCGCTCCTTCTTCAAGCTGATAGATAGGGTTTGTAGGCTTACAATATAACATGTGCAGAGGGAAGTGGCCAGAGCAGAAAGTGCAGAGTGATAGGCTGAACATCTTTAAAGATGCCCGGCGGCAAATTAACACTATACAATAGCATAACATGATGAGAACCACATGATGGAAATACATACATGGTCAAAATAAAACTTTTAATATTTTGTTTTCATTATTAAAAGTTTTATTTTGGCCATGTATATATTTCCATCATGTCCGGTAGTGCGGTACGGCGGCGCTGCCCATTGATTTCAATGGGCAGGGCGCTTTATACCTCTGTATACACCGCTCCTACAGCGCTGCAAGGATGCTGCTTGCAGGACTTTTTTTACCGTCCTGCAAGCGCACCGCTCCAGTATGCAAGCACTCGGGCTTTCACACTGGAGTGAGAGGAGAGGCTCTTTACAGGCGATATTTTTAGCGTCATAGTGCCTGTAAAGCGCCTCTGTGTAAAAGCAGCCTAAAAAAGGTAAAAAAACCTTTTAGGTGCAGATCACCCCTAGCCCCCTCCCCCTAAATACTGAGTCTGATCTCAATCCAGCACTGTGCACAAAAGCAGCAGTGCTGCGCTCTCTCCTTCCCCACCAGACTATGTGTCAATCAAATCCACTGAAGAGGAAGCAGAGGGTGGGGCCCAGCCGCACTATGTGCATCAATAGATGTACAGTGCGGCTTGTGATCAAACCTGCACGGGTACCCAATAGCAAGTGGCTTGCTGGGGGGGGGGGGGGGAAGCCAGGAGTGCCAGAGGGGGATCCAAGAAGAGAAAAAGAGAAAGATTGGAAGATTGGGGGATTGAGGCTGCTCTGTGCAAAACTATTGCATAGAGCAGGCAAGTGTGAAATGTTTATTATTTTAGAAAATTAATAACTAAACCTTTAATATCACCAATAGGTTTAAAAGGGGGGGGGGGGCAATTTTTGACTATTCACAGGTAAAAAAAAAAAAAAAGTAACAGCAGCGTGGAGTACACACCTGCAAGTCTGTTGACATTTTTTTCACATCAAAAAACGTAATCTGTTTTTGTCCATCAGGACAAACTAAAGTCTATGCATCTATAACCAGCGTTAGTGTGGTAGACTCAGGGTTCAGAATATATGCCAAGATGAAAACCATTACTCCAGAGAATGAGAAAATCCCAAGTCAAAAAGTCATCGCTGTGTCAGCTGCCATGCACTACTAGTCTACTAGGAAAACATGTAAACTGTTGACTAATTGACTATTAAAATGGCATCAGTGGTGTTCTTGGACACACATTGTGATTATCCACACGTAAAATATAAATTTCCAGCCTGAAGGGGAATTTTGCTATAGGATACATGCTACACAACATTTACTTGTGCATGTAATTTTTATTTATTTATTCTGACTCACATCTAGGATATGATGGCACGCCTGTGCTCTCCCACTTCTCGTTTCCAATGCTCTACAATTTCTCTTTTGCTTTGTCTACTGCATGGTCTGTCTCTTTAATGCATGTGCAGGCTATTAATTTAGTGTGAAAGCTTGGCAGGTAGTAAAAGGAAAAGGAATGAGTCACAGGAAGATATTTTTCCGAGGAAGTGGCAGACCAAGAAAACTATCTTGTAGCTGGCACTTGCTTAGTTTTCACCACAAACAGCTGGAGGAAAATCAAAGCACCCAACACCTATTTTAACCACACATATAGAACTGTGCTGCATGATATTTTACACAATATATTAGAGCTATGGCAGATGCTAGCTGCAAAACAAAACAGAGACAAGTAAACTAAAAATTATGATGACATAGGCATAGCTGTATTCAGATGAGTATGATCAAACAGAAAATCGTATACTCTCAAATCAGCTAAAAATGGATGGATATCTATCTATCTATCTATCTATATACACACACACATACACACACACACACATACATACTGTACATACACACATATACATACATATACACACACACACACACACACACACACACACACACACACACACACAGCGGGTAAACAAAGTATTGAACATGTCACCATTTTTTCTAGGTAAATCGATTTCTAAAAGGTGCTACTGACATGACATTTTTACCACATATCAGTAACAACCCATGCAATCCATACGTATAAAGAAACCAAAACAAATACATTCAGTAATTAAGTTATGTGCACTAAAATGGAATGGAACAGGGAAAAAGTATTGAACACATGAAGAAAGGGAGGTGCAGAAGGCATGGAAAGCCAAGACACCAGCTGAAATCTATCAGTAATTAGAAAGCAATCATGCCCCTTGTCAGTGCAAATTAATTTCAGCTGGTTTAGTCTCAATTGATGGCCTATAAAAAGGTGTCTCATTACCGAGGTGTCACGCAAGAAACATCTCATGATCTGTAAAAACAACAAGCTCTCTCAAGACCTTTGCAACCTCTTTGCTGCAAAACAAACCGATTGCATTGGTTACAGAAGGATTTCTAAACTTCTGAATGTTCCAGTGGGCACTGTTGGGGCCATAATCCAGAAGTGGAAAGATCATCATGTCACCATAAACCAGCCACAATCAGGTGCTCCTCGCAAGATTTCTGACAGAGAAGTGAAAAGAATTATCAGAAGAGTTGTCCAAGAGCCAAGGACCACTTGTAGAGAGCTTCAGAAAGACCTGGAATTAGCAGCTAAAATAGTTTAATAGAAAACAATAAGTAATACACTCAACTGCCATGGCCTGTATGCACGCTCACCATGCAAGAATCCATTGCTGAAGAAAAAGCATGTTGAAGCATGCTTAAAGTTTGCTGCATAACAATTAGACATGCCTGTGAAATACTAGGAGAATATAGTCTGGTCAGATGAGACCAAAATAAACTCTTCGGATGCCCTAATACACACCATGTTTGGAGGACAAATGGCACTGCACATCGCCCTAAAAACACCCATATTAACAGTGAAATTTGGAGGTGGGTTCATCATGGTGTGGGGCCGTTTTTCAGCATTCAGTACTGGCAAACTTCATGTCGTTGAAGGAAGGATGAACAGAAAAAAAGTACCAAGACATTCTTTATAAAAATCTGCTGCCAGCTATAAGGAAACTCTCAACTGGTTTCAAATAAAGAAAATAAAGCTGCTAGAATGGCCCAGCCAATCACCTGACTTGAATCCAATAGAAAATCTATAGAAAGAACTAAAGATCAGAGTTCATAGAAGAGGCTCACAGTACCTTCAAGATTTGAAGACTATGTGGAAGAATGGGCCAAAATCACACCTGAGTGATGCATACGACTAGTTTCTCCATACAGGCGGAGACTTAGAGCTGTCATTACCAACAAAGGATTTTGTACGAAGTATTAAATACCTTCAGTTAGCGTGTTAAAGCGGGATTCCGGGCAGCTAAAAAAATTTTTTAAAGTCAGCAGCTACAAACACTGTAGCTGCTGACTTTAAATAAATAGACTTACCTGTTCTGGGTGCCCGCGATGTCGGTCGCCCAAGGCCGACCCGTCCCTCGGCTCTCGGGTCCCGGCACCACCATCCTAGGTAAGGGAAACAGGCAGTGGAGCCTTGCGGCTTCACTGCCAGTTTCCGACTGCGCACGCACGAGCGGCGCGGCGATCTGTGAATGGCCACGTGTTGTTCTGGGAACACACACAGTTCCCAGAAGACAACGGTGCCGCTCACCGAGGAGAAGAACCCGCCGCGGAATAGGACGAGGCAGATTAGGAAGACTGCCTAGCAACAAGGGTTTAGGTAAGTATAACATTTTTTTTTTCCCAAATGTTTTTTTTTTTAATTTTTTTAGGATTTTTGGTGGCATTTTTTTTCCAGGGTGGCCCTCCACCTTAAATTCTTTTTCCCTGTGTCATTCCATTTTATTACACATAGCTGAACTTATTTGTTTTGGTTTATTTGTATGTATGGATTGTATAGGTTGTTACTGACATGTGGTGAAAATTTCATGTCAATAGCACGTTTAGAAATGGATTTATCTAGAAAAATGGCGACATGTTCAATACCTATTTTACCCGCTGTGTTTATTATGTATATATATATTCATACATACATACACACACACACACTGTGCTCCAACGTTTGCAGAAGTTGTGAAATTTAGGCATTGATATTGAAAATATGACTGATCATGACAAAAAACTGTCTTTTATTTAAGGATAGTGATCATATGAAGCCATTTACTACATAGTTGTTTGGCTCCTTTTAAAATAAGAATGATAACAGAAATCACCTAAAGGGCCCTGATCTAAAGTTTATATAACCTGGAATGTTTGGCCTTTGTACAGACACAAGGTGACACACACAGGTTAAAATGGCAATTAAAAGGTTCATTTCCCACATCTGTAGCTTTTTGAATTGCAATTCGTGTCTGTGTATAAATAATCAATCAGTTTGTCAGCTCTCACTTGGATGCACTAAGCAGACTAGATACTGAGCCATGGGGAGCAGAAAAAAAACTGTTGAAAGACCTGCACAACAAGGTAAAGGAACTTTATTATAAAGATAGAAAACAATATAAAAAGCCTTGAATATGCCAGTCAGTACAGTTCAATCACTTATTAAGAACTGGAAAATTCGGGGACCTGTTGATTCCAAGCCACAGTCAGGTAGACCAAGAAAGATTGCAGCCACAACTGCCAAAAGAATTGTTTGGGATACAAAGAAAAAGCCCACAGATAACCTCAGAAGATATACAGGCTGCTGTGGAAAAATATGGTGTGGTTGTTTTTAAAGAAGCTAAATACGATGCTTGAACAACTGTATATGTATATATCTGTGTGTGTGTATGTATATATATATATTATATATACATACACACATATGTATACATACATACATATATATACACATACATACACACACATATATACATACACACACATACATACATAGACAGATATATACACACATAGATTTATACATATACATACATACATACATATACACACACACATACAGTGGGGACGGAAAGTATTCAGACCCCCTTAAATTTTTCACTCTTTGTTATATTGCAGCCATTTGCTAAAATCATTTAAGTTCATTTTTTTCCTCATTAATGTACACACACACACACACACACACACACACACACACACACACACACACAGGTATACTAATGTGTGTTTTTAAGAGGAGCATTACATGTTTTACCTACTGAAATAAATCAACGCGGGATGGAACCCCTGCCCCTTATTATATAAAAAGTAACATGCTACCATAGCCTTGCTAACATCACCAAAGCCACATTATTTATTCCAACCACATACTAATAGATACACGTTACCTGAACCACAGCTAAGCCTGTTTTCCCATCTGCAGTGTCAATTCAGATGGCAGCTTTTCTCACATCTCACTCAGAAACCTTACCTGATAGACAGAGTTATCCATAACCATAAGATAATAGTTGCCCGATTTGACAGATTATGGTCAGACCGAGCAACAATATCATGCATATAGGGTAAGCAGAAGTGTAAAGTTCAACCAATCAGTGGGAACAAAGGACCTGTCAATTTAGAATACCTTTTGTGAAGGCTATTATATGCTCCATATAAGTTGGGGGCATCAGCATAAAGGCCTCTTCCCCCAAATGTTTATAAATAGGCCAGACAAGTACTGTACAAGCAGTCCCTGGGTTACAAACACAATAGGGTCTGTAGGTTTGTTCTTAAGTTGAATTTGTATGCAAGTTGGAACAGGTAAGTTTTTTAAGTCTAACTGCAGCACAAAAAATATTTTATTAAGTCTTTGTGGATAGCATAGGGAAGGGTTAGCACCCCTGTAATTTTTTTTGTTGCTGTCTGTACCCTGTTCAGAAGATTTCACCTCACTTTCTGTCCCGGTGACAATTGAATTTTGAAAAATTTGCGTTGTTGTGAAAACAAGGATTGGTGCTAAAGCTTCAGTGGAGACACCTTTTTCCCATGATAACTCTTGCAGGAGTAAATTTTCCTTCCTAGGGGTAGATTTCCTCTCATTTCCTGTTGTCTCCCTCCATTTGCAAGTAGGAGTAGTTTGTAAGTTGGATATTTGTAACCTGGGGACCGCCTGTACATAAAGGAGAACAGTAGGCCTGATCTTTGTAGGAAGAAGAAAAAAAAAAAAACACATGGGGGGTTGCTTCCTGCATTTTTCCTAGATAGGGCAGGACACTGCAGAAATAGATTTGTTACTGATGAGGAGTATGATCTATGTACTGCATCAACATCATGGCCAACTGGGAGAAGATATCACCTTGTAGAATAGTAAATATAATTGACTCAAATGGTTGGATGTGTCATTGCCATCATCCCATGTAATATTCCAAAAAATTATATAAACCTCTAGTTGGGATTTTTAAGGCAATGTAACAATTAAATTGAGTAAAAAAAAAAAATATTATAAATACAAATATAAAATGATAGCTAATGATACATCTTACTACAAGATACAGTCACCACCAATACAAAGAAGCTGTCGTCAAGTAGCATAATTTTTTGTACTGGTGGTGACTGTATCTTGTAGTAAGATGTATCACTATCATTTTCCACAATGATGCACTGTGACTTTTAATATTATGTATTGTCCACAAAGATCATGAAGTTTAATTTGTATTATGAATTTATAATAAATTATTTTTTTACTCTATTTAATTGTTACATTGCCTTAAAAATCCCAAATTGAGGTTTATACAATTTTTTGGAACACCTTGTAGAATAGCAGCATGTTATCTCACAGCCTTTAATAAGACAGCAGACTGCATTATTAGCATCAATAAATTTCTCGCTTTAGAGCTTCTCACTCGAACATCATTCTGCCTGTCGGGCAGTGTTTCATTCCGGTTTAGAGTGGCACCCTATTGCACCTATGTTTGTTGTGCACTACAAGTCAGCACACATGTTTGTTGTGCACTACAAGTCAGCACACATGTTTGTTGTGCACTACAAGTCAGCACACATGTTTGTTGTGCACTACAAGTCAGCACACATGTTTGTTGTGCACTACAAGTCAGTACACATGTTTGTTGTGCACTACGTCAGCACACATGTTTGTTGTGCACTACAAGTCAGCACACATGTTTGTTGTGCACTACAAGTCAGCACACATGTTTGTTGTGCACTACAAGTCAGCACACATGTTTGTTGTGCACTACAAGTCAGCACACATGTTTGTTGTGCACTACAAGTCAGCACACATGTTTGTTGTGCACTACAAGTCAGCACACATGTTTGTTGTGCACTACAAGTCAGCACACATGTTTTTTGTGCACTACAAGTCAGCACACATGTTTGTTGTGCACTACAAGTCAGCACACATGTTTGTTGTCACTACAAGTCAGCACACATGTTTGTTGTGCACTACAAGTCAGCACACATGTTTGTTGTGCACTACAAGTCAGCACACATGTTTGTTGTGCACTACAAGTCAGCACACATGTTTGTTGTGCACTACAAGTCAGCACACATGTTTGTTGTGCACTACAAGTCAGCACACATGTTTGTTGTGCACTACAAGTCAGCACACATGTTTGTTGTCACTACAAGTCAGCACACATGTTTGTTGTGCACTACAAGTCAGCACACATGTTTGTTGTGCACTACAAGTCAGCACACATGTTTGTTGTGCACTACAAGTCAGCACACATGTTTGTTGTGCACTACAAGTCAGCACACATGTTTGTTGTGCACTACAAGTCAGCACACATGTTTGTTGTGCACTACAAGCCAGCACACATGTTTGTTGTCACTACAAGTCAGCACACATGTTTGTTGTGCACTACAAGTCAGCACACGTTTGTTGTGCACTACAAGTCAGCACACATGTTTTTGTGCACTACAAGTCAGCACACATGTTTGTTGTGCACTACAAGTCAGCACACATGTTTTTTGTGCACTACAAGTCAGCACACATGTTTTTTGTGCACTACAAGTCAGCACACATGTTTTTTGTGCACTACAACACACAAATGCATGTGTTTGTTGTGGTGCTCTGGGTCATTCAAAGCCTGTGTTGTTGCATGCCGTCAGCTCTTTCAAAATAGATAGGCTGACTTAACCGCATGTTAATGCATGTACGGTAATGTAGCGTAACAGTATGAAGTAATTACTAATTCTCACCATCAGCCTTTTTCTTTTTATATAAAGCTACATTTAATGACAAGCTACACTAGTTATTTGGTACCATGACCAAAATAGCTACAAAGCTATCTTTGAATTAATACAACAAAAACATTTAACTTTATAGTCAGCAAATGTAAGCACATTTGTAAACCAGAAGCCACAGCAACAAAACAATGATATTGACACTCATCTGACAGCACAGCAGTTAGTACATTTTGCATTGTATCACTTTTACAGTTTGATTTCTGAAACAATCTTTTTTTATCAAGCAAAATCTGGCAAAGATATAGATTTTATTTTTCACTTGCGTGACAAAAACATTGTATTTTTAAAAGGAAACCATTAAATGATAAATAATTAACAAGCATCTTAGAAGTGTGTTTTCCCGATCGTCAAAGTGCTAACAGCAATGTGCGGGAAAGCAGTCAGATTACTTAAAACATAACTACTCACAGTATTCTATACCCAGCACAATATCCCTGAAGTAAATTCGGGTTTGTTCTTCTGAAAAGGGATGATCACATGGTACTTCCATGACCGGTCTAAGGAAAAAAAAAAGTCATTCAAAAACTGATGACATAACCATAAAAAAAACATTCTTCAGGGAAGCAATCTTTATTGAACACAAAGATGTAAAAGAAGAAGCACGTATTTCAGTAAAACGCAGATACAAGCACTGATTTATTATTCACTCCCAAAATAAAATGATCTGCAACTAGGCAGCTAGTACAGATCCAGCCCTACAGTTCATTAGTATATGTTTTACATAGTGTGCATTTTAAGACACTATCCACATCTAGGATTTCTCTAATTTCCCTGAAAACATCACTTGTATCTCTTCCCCCTAGAACAGGGGTCTCCAAACCTTCTAAACAAAGGGCCAGTTTACTGTCCTTCATGCTTTATGGGGCCGGACCGTAGCCAGTGAGATTATAAAATGCCCCAGCATCAACGCCCCATCATTGGTTTTAATGGGAGGAACAGTGCCCCACTGATGGTGTCAGCAGGGGGAATGGTGCTCCAAGGGCCAGATAAAGACAAGCAAAGGGCCACATCTGGCCCCCGGCCGCAGTTGGAAGACCACTGCCCTAGAATATCTCACTCCTTACTACCCAAACCACACTCACATACACAATTTTCTCCCTACTTCCAGACACGTCACTCCTGCCTTACTCATTTTCCAAACCTTTGTCACTTGCCTTCCCAGTGTCTCTTGCACTTACACTAAAAATTCTATCCATGTCCTTACAAAAGAAGCGCAGATGTCCCAGAAATCTAAGCTAGCTTTCACATTTCACAATCTAACACATGCATCCTTCAATTCCCTGTTATACATAACATTTCTCAGACCCCCAAGAGAGCATCATAGTTTTTTTTATCACGACACCCTCCCAAAAATTGGGTATATTTTTCTTTGGATATTGCCTCAGATGCCCTATAAATCTGTGTTTGTTCACATTCAATTTTGTATTACAATAAACACAAAAGTAATGTGCTGCGCCCAAATAATAAACATAAAAAAATACTAAATTTAAAAACAAATTTAACCACTTCACGCCCGCGCTAAAGCCAAAAGACGGCAACAGCGCGGGCTTAGATTGCTGGGATGGCATCCATGTATGTCCTCCTATGCTCGCGTTGCCCGCACGCCCCCTTCTGATAACATGATGTAAACAGAAGATGGTAGTCGCCTTTTGTGAGGAGGAAAAAAAAAAAAAAAAGCCAATTACTGGCTTGTGTAAATGGGACATCAGTCCCACACAGTGACAGTCACTGCTTCTAAGCAGTGCCCACCAGTGCTACCTACCACTACTCATCAGTACTGCTAACCAGTGCCCACCAGTGCCACATTAGCGCTACCTCTCAGTGCCCCCTATCAGTGCAGCCTCATCATTGCCATCTAATCAGTGCCACCTATCAGTGCCACCTTATCAGTGCTCACCAGTGCAGCCTCATCAGTACACATCAATGAAGGAGAAAAATTACCTGTTTGCCAAATTTTATATTTATATTTAAACTATTTTTCAAAATCATATGTCTTTTTTTTGTTTAACAAAAAATAAAAAACCCAGTGGTGACTAAATACCACCAAAAGAAAGCTCTATTTGTGTGAAAAAAAATATAACAATTTCATATGGGTACAGTGTAGCATGACTGTGCAATTGTCATTCAAGCTGAAAATTGGTCTGGGCAGGAAGAGGGTATATGTGCCCAGTAAGCAAGTGGTTAAATTATACATTGGCAGTTACCTCCTAAGTAATACAGTATATATGCAATGTCAAATCAATAGCAAAGGAGTGTGAAGAAAAACAAAGAACGTAAATATCATACCCAAGATAAACAAAACATCCATCATACATAAAGTGTAGCCCATAAAACATCTACAAGTCCATGCTGAAATAGACAATGTAAATGAATATCTTCCTGCCATCGTTGTGCTGATAATGTGGAAATCAAAAACACCCAGTGATTAATCCTATAGAAGAGAGCAGCTCACCGTCACAATTGACCCCCAAGATTTCTGCAAGGTCTGAGAGCACTTTTGTATAATCCTCTCCAAACTGCTGTCCTCATATAGGACTCCAGACCACAGATAGGTACATCAAGATGGAAATCCCATATGCATAGAGAAAGGGGCTAATAGTCAAGAACCACTGAAAAACGTTTATTAAAAAAATGAAAGGTTAAAACGCAAATAGGGTTACCATGTCATAAATGAAGGTTTTATGTGCTACACTTTATGATGTAAGCTTTGTATATTTTTTGGTATAATATTTACATGTTTATATCTGCACGGGTTTAAGTAGGTGCTCCTCTGCTATTGATTTGACAATTCTGTATCACAAAGAACATATCCATCCAATAAAATGTGGTCGTTCCTCTTAGAAATGCATCTCTGCCCACTTTCAGTTCTATATCACACATAACAGATCCTTCCAATAAAAGTCTGTCCCACCTCTTCCAAATTTGTCTCAGTCTTCCCTTTAATGCTATATATATATATATATATATATATATATATATATATATATATATATATATATATATATATATATATATATATATATATATATATATATATATAGACACAAAATCACTGATCCAACAAAGATCTGAGGCACCGTAATTCAAAATCTGTCTCACTCCATTTCTGGTTCATACATAACAAATCTTAATCAGTAAACAAATGTCGTTCATGCACATTTATGGTAATCAAAAGTTTGAGTATCTATTATTCAGTACAATGCAAAATACAGATATAATTTAGGGAGTATGTTTTATTAACATCCGGATCACACCTGGAGGGGGAGGGTCACTCTCCTGACAAGTTTTTGTTGTTACTGAGGCTATTATAACTACTACATTGCTACAAAAGATTTTCTGTACATTCTGTGGGTTTAGGTATTCTTTTTAAAGTGGTTATAAATGTGTTATTTTTACAGTAGATCACAATAATTATTGCAATAATTTCAGTTACTTGAAAAAGTATTCATATCCCCTTGAAATGTTTCACATTTTGTCATGTTACAAATAAAAACATTATTGTATTTTATTGGGATTTTGTGTGATAGACTAACACAAAGTGGCACATAATTGTGAAGTGGAAGGAAAATGATAAATGGTTTTCAAAATGTTTTACAAATAAATATCTAAAAAGTGTGGCGTGCATTTGTATTCAGTCCCCTTTACTCTGATACCTGTAACTAAAATCTAGTGGAACCAATTGCTTTCACAAGTCACCTAATTAGTAAATAGAGTCCACCTGTGTGTACAGCTGTTCTGTGAAGCCCTCAGGGGTTTGTAAGAGACCCTTAGTGAACAAACAGCATCATAAAGGCCAAGGAACACACCAGACAGGTCAGGGATAAAGTTGTTTAAAGTTTAAAGCCAGGTTAGGTTATAAAAAAATATCCCAAGCTTTAAACATCTTACTGAGCACTGTTCAATCCATCATCCAAAAATGGAAATAGTATGGCACACAGCTGCAAACCTATCAAGACATGGATGTCTACCTAAACTGACAGGCCGAGTAAGGAGAGCATTAAATCAGAGAAGCAGCCAAGAGGTCCATGGTAACTCTGGAGGAGCTGCAGAGATCCACAGCTCAGGTGGGAGAATCTGTCCACAGGAGAACTATTAGTCGTGCACTCCACAAATCAGACCTTTATGGAAGAGTGGCAAGAAGAAAGCCATAAGAAGTTACATTTGCAGTTTGCGAGAAGCCATGTGGGGACACAGCAAACAATGTAGAAGAAGGTGTTCTGGTCAGATAAGACCAAAATTGAACTTTTTGGTCTAAAAGCAAAACCTTGAGTGTGGCAGAACACTAAAAACACTACACATCACCCTGAACACACCATCCCCATCGTGAAACACGGTGGTAGCAACATCATGTTGTGGGAATGCTTTTCTTCAGCAGGTACAGGAAAGCTGGTCAGAGTTGATGGAAAGATGGATGAAGCCAAATACAGGGCAATCTTAAAAGAAAACCTGTTAGAGTCTGCAAAAGACTTGAGAATGGGGTGGAGGTTCACCTTCCAGAAGGACAATGACCTTAAATATACAGCCAGAGCTACAAGGGAATGGTTTAGATCAAAGCGTATTCATGTGTTAGTATGGCCCAGTCAAAGTCCAGACCTAAATCCAATGGCAAGACTTGAAAATTGTTGTTCACTCTCCATCCAATCTGACAGAGCTTGAGCTATTTTAATAAGAAGAATGGGCAAAAAAATGACACTCTCTAGATGTGCAAAGCTGGTAGAGACATCCCCAAAAAGATTTGCAGCTGTAATTGCAGTGAAAGGTGGTTCTACAAGTATTGATTTGGGAGGGCTGAATACAAATGCACGCCACACTTTTCAGATATTTATTTGTAAAAAATGTTGAAAACCATTTATCATTTTGTGTTAGTCTATCACATAAAATTCCCCAAAAAATACATTTACGTTTTTGGTTGTAACATGACAAAATGTGAAAAATTTCAAGGGGTATGAATACTTTTTCAAGGCACTGTATGTATGGTCTTACTATCTGGGTCCAGGACCCAGCATGCCTATATTATAAATGTGAACTGTACCAGATTTTCTCTTTTGCAACTTAATATTGCTGATTAAAAGTATTTGTATGTACTGTCATCCAAACATCCATAATTTGTATTAACTGTCATCCAAACATGCAAGACTAACTTGGCATTGCTGCAAATGTTTCTCAGTTAAATGATCGTTCTTTCATTTTGACCTTTGTACAAAGTAAGCGTAGCTGTAATTGTCTGTCTGCCAGCTTCTCACTCGCCAAAACATCCTCTCATTCAGTGCCATCATAACCTAATGTTAATATTTGGTATCATTTGTATATACTGTCATATGTGCTTCTATCATTTGTATTCAGTGTCATCTTGACATTTTTCAGACAAACATAGCACTAAAAGTTAATTAAAGCTACACTTCAGTCATGATTACCCATTTGTTTAACCACATTTTCACCTTTGTTTAAAAAAAAAAAAAAACACACACAAAAAAAAGTGTTAATTTAGACTGGTTTGTGCAACATTCTCAAATTTCTTTGCTACCTTGTTTATAACAATTGGTTATGAGATGTTCTTCTAACTGAACATGGATAATTGTGTACAAAATTACAGGGGAAAACACTTTTTTTTTGCCGTAATATAGTTATTTTTAAGGATGAATACAGCTTATACTTTTAATAAAAAATTATGGCCAAATTGGTACTTCTGGAAAACGTAGGTAAATAAAAACAACCATTGGCAATATAAAATTATCCAGGCAGAGCCTACAGATGCAAAGTAAAATAAAAATTACTGAAGTTTGCAGAGCTGCCATTACTGAAACTCAGATAAGAAAGAAAAGAAAGTGTCAGGAATATTAACTAATTTTGATTATTTTTAAGATAAAAAAAAAAAAAAGCTGTTACTAAACTGCACTGCTGTACTATTTAGGTAAAAGCCCCAGGCACACAGCATTAACATAACAAGAGGGAAAATTTTCATCTCTTACCTACCCTTTGCGTAGAAGGTCAAAAACTGAAAAAAGAAAATATAATAATTAAAATCTAGTTCATTTGATAAACACATATATTGCCAACAAAATATCATTTTCTGATAGAGTCTTTTAATGTGTATGTAAATCTTAAGAGTGAACTTCTTATTTGCTATCTTTTGGTCTTGCTTTGCTTGCTGGGTTATTCTATATTCTGACAGAATTTGTTAGTAAACTATTTCTGAACATATACAAAGGGCAGAACTACTGTATGTCTAGCAGAAGGCAGAGAAAGCAGGTTCTTCAACGTAAACTCCAGATATGGCTAAAAAATGTACAACTGCAGTTTCTGCTTACTGTGACTCAGTAGCTAGAAAGGCTGATGAGAAGAAAGTTGACATTAATATATTCTGCATTGAAGCTGAGAAATTTTTCAAGGGAAAATTATTATAAAACATCAAAACACTACCACATGCATATTAACATTAAGGGCTAGTTTGCACTTGTTTCAAAACAAGGCTTCGGAAACGCTTTGTTAAAGCTCTCTGACCACCAGTCAAAGCTACTCAGTGCTTTAGTGGGGCTTCGATGAGCCTTTGGTGGGGCTTCAAGCGAGCTTTGCCAGAGACTTCTATGGAGGCATTGAAGACGCTATAAAGCACAACTAAAGTGACATGGGGTATAATTTTTGAAGCGAAGCCAAAGCAAAGCAAAAGCAAGGTGTAAACAGGACTGTAAGCTAACCTTTTCATTTAGTGACGAGCTTTGACTGGCGTTCAGAGAGCTTTAACAAAGCGTGTCCGAAGCCTTGTTTTGAAGCAAGTGTAAACTAGCCCTTAATGTTTGTTGAAGCTGAAGCAAGTGTAAATGAGCCCTAATACAAAACAGAGACAAAGCACCAGTTCAAATTATGTGGCAAGATTATATGCAAAAAAAAAGAATTTCCAGCAATCTAGCCTGTAACCCCTGATATATTTATTACTATCATTAGGGTTAGGCACTTTAGGTTAATGGAGATGGACATTCCAAAAGCCCTGGCTATAATGTAGTTTAGAACACTGATGAAAGCAAACAAGTTTTTTGTCAGCATTTTGATGCAGCATTCATAATTTTTTTTTTGGTTGGTTAGTGATGATGACAGGGGCGTATCATGAAATCTGTGAGCCTGTGTGCAAGATAAAAAGTGGGCCCTAGGCATTGTTAAAAAAAAAGTGGCTCACGTAACGCTGTAGATTCTGAGATGACTTACATAGTGCAGAATATGGTAATGTTAAATAAGGAATGTACAGTGCGGAGTGTACAGCAGTGGGTAGTATGTGCAGGAGAGGAGTGCGGAGTGTATGGCAGTGGGCAGTATGTGCAGCAGAGGAGTATGGAGTGTATGGTGGCGGATAGTATGTGTAGGAGAGGAGAGTTGAGTGTATGGGAGGTGGGTAGGATATGTAAGAGAGGAGTGCGGTGTGTATCTAGGTGGGCAGTATGTGCAGGTGAGGAGTATGGAGTGTATAGTAGTGGGTAATATGTGCAGGAGTGGAGTGTATGGTGGTGGGTAGTATGTGCAGAAGAGGAGTATGGAGTGTATGGTGGTGGGTAGTATGTGCAGAAGAGGAGTATGGAGTGTATGGTGGCGGGTAGTATGTGCATGAGAGGAGAGCTGAGCGTATGGGAGGTGGGTAGCATGTGCAGGAGAGAAGTGCGGGGTGTATGGAGGTGGATAGTATGTGCAGGCGAGGAATGCGCAGTGTATGGCGGTGGGTAGTATGTGCAGAAGAGGGGTATGGAGTGTATGGTGGCGGGTAGTATGTGCATGAGAGGAGAGCTGAGCGTATGGGTTCAGTAGTTCAGATTCAGTAGTTTTTTGTTTTAATTATTTTAGTTTCTACTATTTTTTTACAATTGTATTTTTTAGCATTTTTAAAAAAATGTTAAATATTATTTTTAGTTATGGGGCAGTGTATGGTGTCAGTAGGGCAGTGGATAGTGTCAGTAGAGCAGTGGATGGTTTCAGCAGTTTTTATTTAATTTGTAACAATTTAATTTGTTTTCCATTTTTTTCACAATGCTTTGGGGGGGGGGGGGGGGGGGTGTTAGGGCAGTGGACAGTGTCGTTGGGGGGTACCTTTGTCAGTAGTTTTTTTATTTTATATTATATTATTTTTCACAATTTTATTTTTTAATTCTTATTGCAGTTTTTTTTTAATCAGCCCTGTTGGTAGAGATCGGTGGCAAGCGCTCACTGTGTCCAATTCAGAAAAGGAAAGGGCCGGAAATTACATGTTTACCGGCCCCTTCCTTAGCTCTTCAACATGACACATCAACCCACAGCAGCCGGTGGGAGGGGAGGGAAGCTGGCTGAGGGGGATGAGAGGGGGCCGGAGGAGGAGCACATGGGGGTAAGGTTGTCACCTCATCCCTTTAAACCCGAACACATATGAATTACACAGGTTCTGAGATGAATTTAATGCAGATAAGGCATCAAGTGAGTTTAATTACCACTTTAATCAGCCACAGAACTTGTGTTATTAATATGTATTCAGTTTTAAAGGGATGAGAAGGCAACCCTACACGGGGGGCCAGAGGAGGAGCACAGGGTGGGGGGGCCCAGAAAAGGAGCACACAGTGGGGGAAGACGAGCACATGGGGGGCCAGAAAAAAAAAAGCACACGGTGGGGGCCGGAGGAGGAGGAGCACACAGATGGGGGGGCCGGAGGAGGAGGAGCACAGAGGGGGGGGCCGGAGGAGGAGCACACAGAGGGGGGGGCCGGAGGAGGAGGAGCACACGGGGGGCAGAGAAGGATGAGCACACAGAGGGGGGGGGCAGAGAAGGACGAGCACACAGAGGGGGGGCAGAGGAGGAGCACACAGAAGGGGGGGCAGAGGAGGAGCACACAGAGGGGGGGGGTCGGAGGAGGAGGAGCACACAGAGGGGGGTCAGAGGAGGAGGAGCACACAGAGGGGGGTCAGAGGAGGAGGAGCACACAGAGGGGGGTCAGATTAGGAGGAGCACACAGAGGGGGGGCCGAATGAGGAGGAGCACACAGAGGGGGGGCCGAATGAGGAGGAGCACACAGAGGGGGGGCCGAATGAGGAGGAGCACACAGAGGGGGGGCCGAATGAGGAGGAGCACACAGAGGGGGGGCCGAATGAGGAGGAGCACACAGAGGGGGGGCCGAATGAGGAGGAGCACACAGAGGGGGGGCCGAATGAGGAGGAGCACACAGAGGGGGGGCCGAATGAGGAGGAGCACACAGAGGGGGGGCCGAATGAGGAGGAGCACACAGAGGGGGGGCCGAATGAGGAGGAGCACACAGAGGGGGGGCCGAATGAGGAGGAGCACACAGAGGGGGGGCCGAATGAGGAGGAGCACACAGAGGGGGGGCCGAATGAGGAGGAGCACACAGAGGGGGGGGGCCGAATGAGGAGGAGCACACAGAGGGGGGGGGCCGAATGAGGAGGAGCACACAGAGGGGGGGTCGAACGAGGAGGAGCACACAGAGGGGGGCCGAATGAGGAGGAGCACACAGAGGGGGGGCCGAAAGAGGAGGAGCACACAGAGAGGTTTCCGGAGGAGCTCACGGGTATGGCCGGAGGAGCACACTGGGGGCGGAGGAGGAGCACACGGGGGGTAGCCAGAGGAGGAGCACACAGGGGGGTGGCCGGAGGAGGAGCACACAGGGGGGTGGCCGGAGGAGGAGCACACAGGGGGGTGGCCGGAGGAGGAGCACACAGGGGGGTGGCCGGAGGAGGAGCACACGTGGGGGTGGCCGGAGGAGGAGCACACGGGGGATGGCCAGAGGAGGAGCACACGGGGGATGGCCGGAGGAGGAGCACATGTGGGGGTGGCCAGAGGAGGAGCACATGTGGGGGTGGCCGGAGGAGGAGCACATGTGGGGGTGGCCGGAGGAGGAGCACATGTGGGGGTGGCCGGAGGAGGAGCACACGGGGGATGGCCAGAGGAGGAGCACACGTGGGGGTGGCCGGAGGAGGAGCACACGTGGGGGTGGCCGGAGGAGGAGCACACGGGGGGTGGCCGGAGGAGGAGCACACGGGGGGTGGCCGGAGGAGGAGCACACGGGGGGTGGCCGGAGGAGGAGCACACGGGGGTGGCCGGAGGAGGAGCACACGGAGGTGGCCGAAGTAGGAGCACACGGGGGGGGTGCTTTTCAGTGGGCAGCCATGGGAGGGAGAGGAGGAGAAGCGGCTGTCAGCTGCTTCATTCAAAGCTATACAGGGATATCGGTGCTTGTAACTGTCTCCTTGTAGCACCGATCAACCCCGGCTGTCAAACAGGGATCATCCATGAGAGCAGTGTGGGTCACAGGCCATGTTCTGTAAACATCCTGCACCTATGGATGATACGCCAATGGATGATGGTAAATTTCCCAGCTTCACATTTTTATATTTTGAAAAATATATTTTTCTAGGTTTTAGTGAAAGTCTCCCAGCTGCATTCATTCTTATGGAAAAATTATTATTTAATCATCCCATGGCCTTTTCAAAGATATGAATGTAGATCCAATTCCAGCCAGGAAGACTAAGATAAAAGGCTGTGTTGCTCCAGTGGGCTGTATAATCAAGATACAGAGTAAGAAAGACAAGTATAAGACTTGGAGGGGAATGCTTGAGGGTGCATACATCTGTTCAGTAGTTCAGCTCTTGACCATGCTACTTATTTTCAAGCATTTCAGCTCCCCAACTTCATTTTGGAATACATCTGCATGTGAGTTTAGAAAACCCACTGCACAAACCTCATCAGATACAGAAATCTCAATGAAAAATATAATACATTAAAAAAAAAATATATGATTTCAGTACTTACTGTAAAATCTGTTTCTTGGGTTCAATGAGGGACAGGCATTTGGACACAGTCGGGTTATACTGCCACCTACAGGGAGTTTGGACACTGGCACACAGAAAAATTGTATGTCAGCCCTGTGTAACTCCTCCTCTACCCAGCAGGTCAGTTCCAAGGGCAAGAGAAAAAAAAAAAAAAAGAAAAACCCCACACAGAGGGATAGGGTGGGACCTGCACCCCCCCCCCCACAATTGACTGCAATAAATAGATTTTCCATTAAAAAAAAACATTTTCTTTCTTGATCATTGAGGGACACAGACATTCAGAGACAGTCAGGACAACAAAAAGAAACCCAACTGATGGATGGGCAACAGCCTCCGAAAGGCCCACAAGAAGAGACTGAGAACTGTCTTCTGAACCACCTGAAGGACCAACTCTTGACTCTGAACCAACTGAGGCAAGCTTCCTGTAAGGCAAGGGAAGCTGCTAATGACCAAGGAAAGACCACAGAGGATATATCTGATGCTTAAGACCAAGACAGAAGAGATCACTGCCAAGGAGGAAATTACTCCATCCAAAAGGAACACCAAGATGTGAAACAAGAGGCTGTGATTTCAATCAGCTGCTCTACATGTGGCTCATGGGATATTTTGGCGTGTTGTGGGTTGCGTGTTTTTTACCGCACGTTTTGCAGCATTTGTCACTCGTTTTTTCACATGGCAAAATGTTGCTTGCTTCTGTGTTTGGTGTGTCCATAAACAATGACACTGAAAGCGCAACTAGTAATTTTAGGTGTAAAAAGGTGGCCATATGCTATACAAACTGATTGTACAATCTTTTAGATTTACCAAATTTATATAATAGCAGGAAACACCTAGCCAATCACTCTGTATCCAATCACACAGGCCCTTGCACAACAGAGTTGATGGTAGATCTACAGGAGACTGTACAATCAGATTGTATAGTGTATGGTGAACTTTACAGAACCTAGGACACACTTCTCCTGTTTTCAATACTACAGCTCTATCCACATAGGCGCTTATCTCATCTCTTATTTCCTGTACACTTCAAAATGCCAAATGAGCGATCTACGCAAGATTAAAATTAGGGTAGGAAAAAAAAAAAAAAAGAAAAAAAGATGCCCGTGTATTTAGTGAGAAGAATGATCACTGACGGATTGTATTTAATTTAAAAGACATGCACCTGGAAAAGGGTGGTAGGTAGGAGGGTAGATGATGCAGGGTGCCTGCCAATGAGGTCAGCTGGTCAATTCCTTCCTGTGCCATGACCTATAGTCTGTCCAGGAAGTAAGGCAGAAGTAATGGAAAAGTGTTTTTAACAGTGTTTAGAATAAATAAATGGAAAACGGTTTTCACTTTGCAAAAGTAGTACATTGATGCTATATTGGTACAAAAGTAAGTGTAAAAGACAAAGAGTACACTATGAAATGTTTCACATATATTTGTACTTAAATGCTCACCTTTGCCTTTTCAATATATTTTTTCTAGTATAGAACGGTCTCTAATTTACACCCACCCTCGAGGAAGGAGGCTAATTTACTCGGAAACGCATCGGTTGCAGGAGTACTGTTTCAAACACTGTATACATACTATTGTAAAACTATCTGATTCACATTCCAAACAATACATGCTATATTATTGTTATGTTTTTACTGTTTCTACTCAAATTATATTTGTACTATATATACTTTGTTTTTTTGTATGTGCCTAAAAAGTCCACCACTAGGAGATCCCTTTTGTTGTTTAGTCTATATTGGTACATAGGGGAGCTGGAATTTAGAAGTGAACAAAGCTGAAGATATCCTTTAAGTGCCTCCAAAGAATGTCGAGAGGCCAGGTCCATATCTAGGGAGGGGGACAACCAAAACTGGTCCTGGTTAACTTTGTAGGTCACATACTCCCTCTGGAGAGGAGGGAGGCTGAGTGGTACTATGTATCACATGGGATTTACCAGTACCCAAGGACAAAGGATTGTCACGAGGAAGGAAATGAGTGCCATAATCAGGTGAAACTACAAAACTGGAGCCTACATTTAAACAGAGGTAAGGGCTCTTGGCATGTGGGGAAACGAGAGACTGGGGAAGTTCTGTTGTTTTGTGCAGTAGCACAAGAGAGATGATGACGAGCAACTGAAGAAGGTGTCTGAGACAAAGGACCTGTTGGCTAAAAGGGGTGTCCTCTCCACCCAATTTCCAAGATGGCAAACTATTCAGAAATCTGTTCATCTAAATGCATAATTGGCCCCACAGTAATGAAAGTAGCAACGTATCTTCATGCTTAATTAGTTAGCGGACCTCTGGTTTTGAGCCTTTTGTGAGTGGGAGTCAGCTCCTGTATGGACATCTGCCCTATGCAAGACACTAGTTCAGATACTTGTAACAAGTCATCACAACTCAAGCACAAGTCTCTAAAAACAGGGGTTTATCCTGGTGGTGGTGGGGGGGGGGTCCCTTTTAAAAGGGAATCCACCCCTTCTGACAGTTTGACAGATTTGACAGATTCAATTTACTGCCAAAATGGGAGGGATTTAAAGACCAATACATTCAAACTCAGGTTTAGGGAGAATTTTTAGCTGGTGGTCAATAAAACCAGAAAGATGAGCAAGCCCTCAACCAATCCAATGGTTAAGGTGGGTCACTGGTGTATCCACAGTGGAAACAGACCACTGATTTGCAAATTCCCTCTCAGAAGTAAAAAGGTCAGACACACTTTTAGGAAGGGATCAGGAACCTTCATGGTGTTTCCAGTTCACATAAAGTAGAACGCTAGTCCTCCAAAGGCAGGCTACTACATACTGCATCAATAAGGTTTGAAATGCCACCTGTGAATTTGAGGCGACTGTGGGAGACCGTGGTGCCTCAAAAAAGTCTCTTCAGAGGTAGACTTCTGGGACTTAAGTCTGGACATGGAAAACACTGCAGTGCCAAGTACACTTAGGTCTGGAAAGCACCACAATACATAACCCAGTACCTGAAGAGCACATTCCAGGATTGCCCTACACATCCAGTCCAGCAGAGTCTAGGTACAGTCTCCAAAGCTAAGCTGAGGAAATGCTGATCTGGATAGTTTCTAGAGACCAGCTCAAGCAGTGATATAGGAATCTTGATTAAAGTCACTGGAGGAAAAAAATCCACAAAGAAAAGAAGGCTATCAAAAATAGTTTGAATTTTTACAGCAGAGCTGAAGAAAAGGTGTCCAACTTCTCAGGACACTATCAAACAGTATCCAAACCTCCTGTATGTAGCAGTAAACCTGACTAAATATTCATCCTGAAGTTCCTCAATTGACAAAAGCATTCTCCCATAACCACCTGCTTTGTAATTCTAATGGAATTACAAACAGATAGAAAGTTACATAGCACGGATCTAGAAGGTAAATTGCCACTACCCTCCTATTGACTTTGTTACGATCTCTCTGAAATCTGGATGTAGGGAATGCATAGATCTCGAGTTGGTAAATTGAGTGAGTTTTCTGATTTTAGTACAGTTAGCGTGCTAACCTGATAACAGTGGTAGCGGACTGCTTTCACTTATTAACTCAAATTGCTCTTCGAGAATAGCATACAAAGTAGAAATAAGAAATGTATTCCTTACCCATGTATAAATTATCTTCAGCTGGATCATCCAGTACCTAAAAAAAAATACAATGATTAAATGAACAAGAGTTTCAATCTGACAATATTTTAATGAAGAAATATAAGTGCAAACCCTGGAATTTATGCATGTACTAGAATAACTGATCCTGTTTGCACAGGATAAAAAACAAAAAAAAACACAGGTTAAACTGTAATCATTTAAATAATCTTCCAAATGGCCTCTAAATACCTTTTTTATTCATGGTTACATTATCGCTAGGTGCCCCTCTCTCAGACCAGCTCTGCCAGACCTAGCAGAATCATGATGTATTGAAAACAATAATCCTTACAGGATGCCAACCTACAGCTAGATGTATTTACAGGCTGGCTACTATAGTGTACTGAACACCATACATCAGAATGGCATCTCATACGCGGATACAGGGGGCAGGCTGGATGACACAATAAACAAACCGGGAAACGCCCTGTGATTTCTTTGCCACAACAATTCAGGAAGCTAAGGCTGCTGGTAATTTATGGTTACTAATAGAGAATAGGAATAAAGGGCATTCATGGCAGACTTTATATTCGTATTTGAAAATAATAATTAGCTGATGTTAATTTAGGTTTGCAGACACTTTAACCAATGAGAGATTCTTGCAGCAGTATTGCCAAGTGATTAAGTATAATGCTAATGATGCATGATGTAGTCTCTAGGATGGACCAAAGAAATTGAAGTGTAACTAAAGGCAAAGTGTCAGGTTTTTATTACGGTCTATGCCCATGTTCTTATGGAAATTCACACTCTTTTTGGCCCATTTACAGTTATCATTGAAAGAAAAAAAAAATCCCACATTTTGGGTTGACACCAGAACAGTAATACAGGGGAAATCTTCCAATGGAGACGCTAGTTCTGGTGACACTCCAGGATTACCTCGCTTTCAAAGGATTTCCTCTCATTTCCTTTTTTCGGCTCTGAGACAGAAAGTGAAGGACAATTTCCCCAATGGGACAGAGATGGCAAAAAAAAACTGACAGGGGTTATAACCCTCACTCAATCCAAAATAAAAAAGCAAGTTCTGCTTCTAATTTAACTGATTCGAACAGCTGTGTAGAGGAAATATAACTGGGACAATCATATTCTTTTTTAACATGAGGAATGATTATTGAAGCAACTGCATAGTACACTTGTTAATACAATACACATACAGTATACAGAGTCTCAGTTGAACAGGATACACAAATTGTGTTGGTATAGTCACAGAAAATAAAATAAGCAATGAACCATAACTAGGTTACCATCCAGATTCACCAAGATATGAGCGATGTCTAACTCAAACAGTAAACATCATATAAACCAGTATAGCTCATACACAGAGGGACCAACATCAAACCCCAGGATCCTTTTATAAGTGAAAGGTGGGATGGAAGGGGGGGGAGGGAAAAGGAAGGGCAAAAGGGAAGGGCAAGGAGGGGGGGAGGGGCAGAAGTAACCAGGGGAGTGTCTTCTGGAGCCTCGAGGAAAAAAGGGAAAAGAAAAGAGGGGGAAAGCAGCATAGGTGAGAGGGCCGAACCTGTTACCATTCGGGAGTTGTTGATACCCCAAGACATCCATGGCTCTAATGGGGAGGGGCAAGGTTCACTTAGCTGCCACCAGTCAACTAATCGCCATAGGGAGAACACAGCAACTCTTTCATATCGTAAGGTGTCTAGCTTCCACCCAAGCCGCCCATATTTTGACAAACTTCTGGGCGCAGTTCCGGTGTCTTGCCGAGAAAGTTCCCCCGGCGGATAAGGACCCCCCTGTACTGCGCAGGCGCAGCGCTTGCGCAGTACGAATGACTAGGAGCCGCCGAAAATAGCAGAAGCTGAAAAACTTCAATCAGCTGTACATGGCGCCTGCGCCCTGGGTCCAGATTGAAGCCCGACCATCCAAGTGGACCTAGAGGGAGAACATAAAAGTGCTGAGCAAAGCGAGGCCGCGCCTGAAGCGTGGCGAGCGAATCGAGCCCGCGAGGGGCCCTCTTACAGGCGCCGTGTACAGCTGATTTCTATTGTATTTGGCTTCGGCTATTTCCGCCGGCTCCTACTGTGCAAGCGCTGAGCCTGCGCAGTAGAGGGGGTCCTTATCCGCCGAGGGGAACTTTCTCGGCAGAACACCGGCCCATATAGGTGATTTTATACAGTGGTAATACCGCATTTATTTGAGCGCGCCACGCAAATAATGTAGGGGGATCTGGGAGTTTCCACTTGAACAAAATCGCCTTCCTGGCGTAATAAGCTGCATAGAACACAAACAACTTAGCATGCTTAGTAGTAGCCAGGTTGTCTGTAATGCCCAGGAGGAAAACAAGCGGATCAATGCCCAGATGTAGGTTTGCCACCCTCTTTATATCCGCCACCACCGCACGCCAATAGTTCTGAAGAACAGGGCACGATCAGACCATGTGAAGAAAGGTCCCCACCGACTGCCTGCATTTAGGACATGTATCCTCCACCCCTGGGTAGATGATGGACAGTCTATGCGGGGTATAGTACACTCTATGTAGAAACTTTAACTGCACAAATCGGTCTTTCGCCGAATCATAAGTGGAATGCATTGCTGTGGTTCCTCTGTCCAGTGCTCCTCAGTCAGGGCCGGGATGTCTAGTTGCCATTTAGTAAATAGTTGGAACATTTTGGAGGTGTCTTTACATGCAAGTCTAAAGTAAATAGAGGACAAGGTCCGGTCTATGTTAGTGGCCATAAGTAGGCATTCAACCGAGTGGACGAGTTCTATCCCATTGGGGAATTGCGCTCGGGAAGCATGCCTAAGCTGCATGTACCTGAAGAACATCCAGGGGGGGAGTTGGCATTTTCGTTTCAGTTCTGTGAATGGGAGGAGGTGTCCGTCATTGAAAAGACGGCGCAATGTCTGAACTTCGTACCTGGCCCAGACCTGTGGGCTCGGGACAGATTGGAAATGCGGCATTGAGGGGTTACCCCATAGCGGGGTATACAGGGAAGCGGTGTCTTGGTAGTTAAAATAGAAATACGCATTTCCACACCGCCACCGTTGCTTTCATAGGTGTATCTAATTGATTTCTGGTAAGTGCATAAGGGTGGTGGAGTAGCAGCACCCCTTTTTTACACAAGGTGAATTATTCTTCCCATTTTGTAGGATCTTAAAATTTTAGTTACATTAGACTTTTGAAAGACTTTTTTTAAGGTTATTGTTGGAACACTTTATTTTGACTGCTGCACTTTGTTTTCAGTTTTATACTTTGCATACAAGGCTTGTAGAGTCACCTTTAGTGCCAGCTGATGTCAGGCGCTCACTTATTTTATTTTTTGGTGTTTATGGGCTACATAAACTGGATGCAGCAAATTAACTACATTAAGCTGAATCCCCTTTGAAACCAAAAAATGTTCAGCACTACTATAAGCTGGGAACTGCTAGCGACCACGAAAAAATGTCTGAAGAAGTCTTTTTAGAAGTGGTCTTCATAGAAGAGCTCCAACCAAAGACAGTTCCTCACAGTTGAGCTAAAGTCACGCAACACAAAAACTGGAGTACAGAAAATTGGAAGTAGGTTTTCTGAACTAAAGAGTCAACATTTTTAATTTTTGTCTTTAGCAGAAGGCAATTTCACAATCTGGCAAACAATACATGGATTCCCTGTAGGTTTGGGTAAGAATTTCTTTAAGCAGAATTGGTGATCTGATCAAAAGTCATGGCCTCCTTACTGTTAAGATATACAGGCAGATCATCATGGCGCAGTAACATCACTGCTTCTCACTGGATTCAACTTCATTCCGCAGCAAAAAAACGACCCAGAAAACAAGGCCAAAATCATAAACTAGATACACTAGGATGAACTCACTGGTTTTAAACCACTTCAAGGGATCCCAGGAAAGCCAGGGTCAAGCCTTGAAAGATCATTGCAAGCTTGGCGTCAAATATTTATAGAGCCATACTCAATAGTAAGAAATGGAGCATAAAATCAAAGTGCACTGGATGGTGCAGAACAATAAATGTTTTAACATAAATAATCATAAGATTGAACTTACATAAAATTATCTTGAAAGTAGGCAGGCAGAAAAAAAAGATACATTTTGTGGATCCATATGTCTACAACAAGGTTCTTAAATCGCAATAAAGCTGGCAAGTGGGGGACAGCAACAACTGGGAGATTCTATCTTAACTGTTAGTATAAGGTGGGCGCTAGCTAAACTTGAGTTTGTAGTTGCAATTAGTGGCAGCTACATAATTAATTTCCTTAGCAACTTTGTAAATAAAAAAAAGTAAATTGCGATCAGTGAATGTAAGAGTTGCTGCTATGCCAAGTGATCTGTAGCTTAAATGTTGAGCAATTTATTTTTTGAAAATTACTTGGAGCTAGTGACAGAATTGCCTATAGTTGCTTATGTTAACCAGTGCAGCTGCTGATGATCATGGCACACCTGTGACAGTGCAGAACAAGCAAGATAAGTAAATAGGGAAAAACAGCTGCAGAGAAACCAATAAAAATCTACCAAAATTTTCAGTACATTTTAGTTGAGTTAAAATTGTTTTAGTTGGCTAAAATCTAATGGGTTTAGTTAAATTGTAATGCATTATTTAAGCATTTCTCTAGAACTTCCAAACTCATATACTTCTGCAAAAAAAAAAAAATCCAGTATCATATTATTAATTGTAGTATTAAGGTTTAAACAAGCTACACAGACACGGTGGTCCGAGGAGGCCTGTAATGCACAGTGCAATGAACTGTGGTCTGAGGAAGCCTGTAATGCTGCACAGTGCTCTGGATGGTGGTCTGAGGAGGCCTGTAATGCACACAGTACTCTGGATGGTTGGGAGGCCTGTAAATGCTGGACAGTGCTCTGCATGGTGGTCTGAGGAGGCCTATATTGCACACAGTGCTCTGGACGGTCAGGAGGCCCGTAAAGGCACACAGTGCTCTGGACAGTGGTTTGAGAAGGCCCAAAAATGCTGTACAGTGCTAAGCACACTACAGTCGCTGCCTTGCTTGCTAGGAGGAAAACACTTACGGGCTTTACAAGCGGAGCTCCAAAGGAAACCAGAAGTTCACATGGGTAATTTGTCACTGGAAACATGCCGCTGACGAAAATGTTTTCGTCAACAAACACTGGGGGGTGGGGAAGCTTCAAAAGTTTGGTTTCCCTTAAAGAAAGAAGTCCAAATAGTATAAGTGTTTAATGGATTAGGGAAAAGACCAAATTCTATCATGCTGATAAAAACCAGTAAAGAGCTTGACAGAAAACAAAAATCCATAAGAGACAAGGAACGAATATGAATAAACCTTGAAGCCTAACTTGCATTTTTTTTTCCAACAGTTTGATCTCAAAATAAATATGGATATTACTTTTCTGCTAGCTGAAAGTAAACTACAATGTAGGCCTGTGAGTAAAGTATATTCCCAAATGTGGGAAGAGGTTCCCCAGAAAATTCCTCATCAAGTCCATACTAAGGATGCTTCACTGCTTGTTACCTTGGTAATTCTGACAGTATAAACTTACATAGCCAACACATTTCCGCGATAAGAGAACTTTTTATATATATAGAAGTATTTGGATCCTAGGACTTTTAAAAATCTTGATGTCAATAAATATATTTGAACTAGTTTAAAATACTGAGCATATAATTCTATGTGTGGATGAAGGAGCTGTATTATATAATTTTAGAAAAAGATGCACTGACCAAACTACTTGGCTCATACAAAATCTGAGCATACCAAGGATAAAGCAATAACACTGATAGCCTATTCAAACCCACCTCAATCAGTCTGACAATATTAATATGATCCAGCTTCTTCAGAATGGCAATTTCTTGATAGACCCTATCCAGTGGAGCCATTGGTTTGGCCTGATCACCAGATGCAGTTTTTGATCCTCTAGGGGGAGGACGACCTAACAAGACAACAGCATTAAGATATTAAGCATAAATTAAAGTAGTAATCATTAAAAAAATGCTAAGGCATTTGAAAGCTGCTGTAATATGGTGTTTATGTACAACAAAAACATTGTACAACCCGCGCACAGGTATAATGTATAACAAAACACTCAATTACATATAGTTCAGGATTTTGTCTAGGGCAAAAAATAGGATTTTTATAACAGCTTACCTGTAAAATCCTTTTCTTTTGAGGTACATCACGGGACACAGAGCCTCAGTAATTGCTGATGGGTTATAGGGTATCACTAGGTGATTGGACACTGGCACACCCTAGACAGTAAGTTCAACCCCCTATATAACCCCTCCCCTTACTGGGGATACCTCAGTTTTGTAGCAAAGCATTATAAGTGTATTAGAAGAGGGGCGGGACCTCTGTGTCCCGTGATGTACCTTAAAAGAAAAGGATTTTACAGGTAAGCGGTTATAAAAATCCTATTTTCTTTCTCATACATCACGGGACACAGTGCCTCAGTAATTACGGATGGGATGTCCCAGAGCAATGCTATTTGAGGGGAGGGGACCACACAAAGTAGGGTGTAATCAGACCTGAGGACCTCATACCGCTGCCTGCAGCACACTATGCCCAAAGGCGATATCCTCATGCCTTCCCACATCCACCTGATAAAATCTGGTGAATGTATGGACTGAAGACCAGGTTGCAGCCTTGCAGATTTGAGCCATAGAGGCCCACTGATGCACCGCCCAAGAAGCACTAATAGCCCTTGTGGAGTGTGCCTTGATTTGAAAAGGTGGAATTTTCTGTTTCAAACCGTAAGCTTGAATAATCATTTGTCGAATCCATTTTGAAATGGTAGACTTTGACGCCGCCTGTCCTCTATTGGGACCTTCTGGCAACACCAACAAAACATCCGTATTTGAGCAGTTGCTTCCAGATAGGCTTTGACTGCTCTTACTACATCCAAAGAATGTAGTGACCTTTCTTTCGTACAACAGGGATCTGGAAAAAAGGAAGGTAGAACAATATCTTGGTTTAGATGAAAATCTGAAACCACTTTCGGTAGAAAGCTAGGATGAGGGCGCAATACCACTCTATCCTTGTGCATGATTAAATAAGGCTCTTTACAGGAAAGAGCTGCTAATTCTGATACTCTTCTAGCAGAAGAAATGGCTACCAGCAAAATTAACTTTGTCAACAAGACCAAGGGAATTTGTCGTATTTGTTCGAAAGGCTGTTTCTGTAAAACTGACAGAACCAAATTCAATACCCAGGGGTTTAGGGGCTCCTTAACCGGACCAAAGAATGTGAAGCAAGTGGCCGTTGAAATAATACTGATAAGGCCGAGACCTGGCCCTTGATGGTACTCAAGGCCAGCTTTATTTCTAATCCAATTTGTAGAAAGTCAAGAATTCTACCTATTACATATTTTCTAGGATGCCACCCCTGGCTTCACACCAGGATACATAAGTCTTCCAGACTCTATGATAAATTACTCTGGAAGCTGGCTTCCTTGCATTGATCAAGGTAGAGGAGATCACAGGACCTGAAAACCCACGATTCTTCAGAACGTGGGTTTCAATAGCCAAACCATCAAATTTAGCATTTATAAGGCAGGGTGGAACACTGGACCTTGTGATAACAGGTCTGGACATGATGGTAGGGTCCACGAGGAACCTACTGTCATCCTTACTATTTCTGCATACCAAGCTCTCCTGAACCAAGCTGGGGCCACCAGAAGTACCGACTTCTTCTCCTGCGAAGAAGTCGTGGCAGTAGCAGAATAGAAGGGAATGCATAAAATCAGTGAGAACCGATGCCACGGAATCACCAACGCATCTGTCCCGCATGCAAGAGGATTCTTTGTTCTTGCCACAAACTTGTCGATCTTCTTGTTGAATCTGGATGCAAAGAGACCTACATCTGGAACCCCCCATCTTTGGCATATGGCCCAAAAGACGTCAGGGTGAAGAGACCATTCCACTGGGACTAACCGCTGGCGACTCAAATAGTCCGCCTGCCAGTTCTCTATCCCCGGAATGAAAACTGCCAATATGCATGGCACATGCTTTTCTGCCCAGACTAAAATCTGGTTCACTTCTCCCTGAGCTGCACGACTCCTGGTCCCTCCTTGGCGATTGATATAAGCCACTGCTGTGGCATTGTCGGACTGGATCCTGACAGGGCAACCCTGTAGCCCGAGAGTCCAGGCCTTTAGGGCTAGATACGCCGCACGGATCTCCAGAATGTTGATGGGGAAGGTCCACTCAGTTTTGGACCATTCCCCTTGGACCGCAGACTGTTCCAGAACTGCTCCCCAACCCGAAAGACTGGCATCCGTTGTTACCACTGTCCAGGTAAACGGTAAAAAGGATTTCCCTTTTTGCAGGTTTTCAGTTATTAACCACCAACTGAGGCTCTGACGCACTGTAGGAGACAGACGCATCGGAAAATGCCTGCACTTTCTTGTTCCAGGCAAACAGGATACTGTGTTGCAGCAGTCTCTAATGAAACTGAGCATAGGGAACTGCTTCGAATGAAGCCACCATCTTTCCCAGCAGCCTCATACAAAGGCGAACAGAAGGACCCTTTTTTGTCCTGACTACCGGAATCAGTTCTTTTAAGGCACAGATCTTTGCCTGAGGTAAAAATACCTTCTTTTGGCTTGTATCTATGACCAGGCCCAAATACTCTAATCTTCTTACTGGTTTTAAGGAAGACTTTTCTAAGTTGAGAATCCAACCTAGGTATTCCAAGTAGTTGACTGAGGCGACCAAGTTCTGGTCCAGGCAGGTTACCGACCGGTCTATCAAGAGCAGGTCGTCTAGGTATGCTATGACTGTTATACCTTGGGCCCTTAATCTGACCAGAGGAGGAGCCAAGATCTTTGTAAACACCCGAGGTGCAGTGGCTAGCCCGAAAGGCAGGGCTATAAACTGAAAGTGGTGTTTTTCTACTTCGAAATGCAAGTACATTTGATGAGCAGAGAAAATGGGTACATGCAGGTACGCATCCTTGATGTCTATTAATGCCAGAAGTTCTCCTTGTAGGATGGAGACTACTGATTGAATTGATTCCATGCGAAGGGATCAAATCTTTAGGAATCGGTTTAGATCCTTTAGATCCACAATGGGTCTGACATCTCCATTTGGTTTTGGAACCGTGAAAAGGTTTGAATAAAACCCTAATCCCTGCTCTTCCGTTGCAACAACCACGATGACCTTTTGCGACAATAGCCGCTCCAATGCTAGAAGGAGAGACTGCTTTTTCTCTGAATCTCTGAGGAAACGAGAAGAGGGGAATACTTGGAACTCCAGTTTGTAACCTAGAGTTACCGTGGAGATCACCCGTCTGTCCTGGAAATCTTCCTGCCAGAGCTTTGAGAACTGTAGCAGTCTTCCCCCCACCCGCGGGGGTGCTCCTTCATGAAGAGGCTTTAGCGTCTTGTCCAGTAGGCTTCTTCCCCCAGGACTTCCTTTGTCCCTGGGGTCGACTCAAATTTATTTCTTGAGCCTGACGGAGGAGGCCGTCGCGACTGCCTGGAGGCTGATGCTCCTGGCACTGGGGAAAGAGCCCGTTTAAATGAGGGACGCTTACTCCTTTTCTTAACTGGTAAGAGTGTGCTTTTTCCACTAGAGATCTTTTGGATATAATTGTCCAAATCCTCTCCAAACAGTCTTGCACCACGAAATGGAAATCCAGCCAGAAGCTTCTTACATGGTGATTCGGCTGACCAATTTTTCAACCATAAGATTCTACGCATATGCACCAACCCAAGCGAAAGGTTTGGATGATAGAATCTCTGTTTGCATCAACAGCAAAACTTAAAGCTGCTGGAAGGTTGGCCAACCCCCAGGCTTGCTGTTCTGGTAAAACTTTGAGGACCTGTTTAACATGCTACAGCTACTGAACCTGCCAAGGAAAAAAACATTTTTTAACAGGAATTCCATTTTTTTATTAGTTGGATCCCTAAGCATCTGAGCATTGTCGACAGGACAAGTCAGGCTTTTATTAACGGAGGAAATGGTGGCGTCAATTGCCGGTATACCCCACATTTTTCTAAATTTTTCCTCCATAGGATAAAGTGTTGAAAACTTTTTAGGCGGAAAAAAATGTTTATCTGGGTGATCCCACTTAGAATAAATGAGCTTTTCTAGTAAACTATGAACAGGAAAAGCATGTGTTTGAGGAGGCTTCAGTGAACCCAAAGAAGAGGAGGGTTCTTTAACTGACTCAGATACGGGTAACTTAAATGTGGAGGGGACCAATCCAGCAAGAATTTGCACTAACACCTTCTCATCCTGAGAAGCTGAAGAGGGCCCTTCTCCACTTGATTCCTCAGAAGAGGAATCATCAGTCTCATCCTGATCCTCCGAGAGGGATTCCTCTCCTTTTTCCAAGAGTTCCTCTGCTTGAGGGTCCTGGGTGACAGAGGGAGACCTAGTGCGTTTTCTTCCACTGAGTGAAGATGCGATTAAGGCCATTAGTCTTTCCTCTATTCCATTAATGGTTGAGGAAAAAACCTCCTGCGTAAGGTATACAGGGGCTGAAGTGCCAGAAGCAGATGCAGCCCCTGACCCCGATGGCTCACCCTGGCCAGCCATCCCAGGTCCTTCAGGGGGGGAGGTGCTGCAGAAGGGTGGTTCTCAGAGCCTGAGGGAGATCCCCTTGAGCCTCTGGTTTTCGGGGTATTTGTACTTCTTCTACCCATAGTGCCAAGCAACAAAGGTCGAGGTACTACAAAAAAAGACAAAAAACACTGACTGCTGAGCGATGTAATTCAGCAACTGCCACTGCTACCAATGCTCAGTCTGGTGTTTTAAGTAAATGCTGCCTGGGAGAATGCCTGTGTCCCACCTCACATGCTCCCGTCAGCTACTGTGTCCCTCCATAGGCTGTGTGCACCTGAAAGAGAGTGCACTTTATAGCCTGTATAGCCAGCGATGTGGGCGTCTAATCACACCGGACGTCGCGTTAAGGTTCCGCCCCCCCTCCTTATGGAGAAAACCCATCCTACCTGGAGCCTGGCTGGAGGAGCGTACAGCGTGGACACTGAGATAGACGGAACAGGCATGAAAGGTATGTGCTCTTGACAGCCCCCGGTGATGACAATAGGCATAGCATACATTTACTTAAAAGAGGAACCTACTAGAATGAAAAAATCCCTGAGGAGTTTCCCTTACCTTATCCAGCTGCAGGGTTTTGTTATATAGACCCAATCTTCACCTCTCACGGTGGGCTCTGTTTGAAAAAAACCTTCAGAGACTGGGTCCCCCTTGAATAGGAGGATCTGCAGTTCTGGCCCCGTAAAGCACCCCGCCAGGGATATGGCTGAAAAAAAAAACAAATACTGGGTCCAGGGGTCCAACTCTCTAAAAGAGGAGCGTTACAGGTAAAACCTCGTTTCTTCGGACACGAGGCCCGGGTACCATCCAATTTGGCCTGAAAAAGCACTTTGAATGGATCTGGTTGCATGGCTTGCCCCAGTATAGAATATTCCTTTGGAGCTCAGCACAGCACATCTTATTCGTGACCAACACCTAAGATACTGGCGAAAAAACTGAGGTATCCCCAGTAAGGGGAGGCGTTATATAGGGCGTTGAACTTCCTGTTTAGGGTGTGCCAGTGTCCAATCACCTAGTGATACCCTATAACCCATCAGTAATTACTGAGGCTCTGTGTCCCGTGATGTACGAGAAAGAAATAAGCAATTATGTTTTAAGGACAACTAATATGAATATTTTTTTTTACATGTACTTACAGAAGTGTGCTTGGTCCAAAATGGACAAATTTGTGGAAAATAAATATATTATTACAAATGCATTAAATAAAAGAATCCTGTGATAGTGGTGAGTGACACTGTGGGGAGTGTAAGGCAGTGACAGCAGGAACTGTGGAGGGGGCTCTGAAGTGGTGACATGTGGATATGCATATGCAGAAACTGTGGATTGGCAACAGCGGTACAGTGGAATGACGTTAGTAGGGAATGTGCAGCAGTGTTTGGAGTGGAATCAGTAGGGATCGTGGAGTACTGAGGAGTATGGAGCAGTGAAATCAGAGTGGTATTGTGCAGTGATAAGCTTGGGAGGTGCGGAGCAGCAGCACCTGTATCTGTGGAGGCATTAGCAAGAAGTGCAGTATCAGTAGTAGTAAAGTTGGGCACTGTGGAGTAGCAATATTAATACCACAGAAAGGACAGGATGTTTCAGCAAACATACATGTTAAGTGTATTGTAAGGAAAAAAAAGAAAAACCTCCCAGAACAGATTTCCTTATCTTACATTGTCTATGTATCAGTTTGCAAACCATGATGACAACCAGCATGGTAGATACTACTGTAAAGGAGGGTGCTGTACCCTTACCTTAGAAAAAAGCAAAAAAGCTTTGAGCCCCAAATGTTGTTAAATGACAATGAAGCGTTATGGAGGTGCTTATGCTGCTTTATCAGTTTCTAAAGATCCTTTCATGTAGTGAAAAACCGTGAAAAGATTTGAGAGTAACATAGCACCAATGGATCAACTAAAGGGAGAGTAAGATGTCCCATAGTGATTGTGGCTTAATATGGTGGTGGTGTAGATAACTTAAAGATAATTTGTTTTACAAAGATCTACCAGTCATATTACCAAGGACATTTTTAGCAGAAGGTACTTTAACTGTGAATGCATTCTGCTTAGTTATGTCTAAGGAACATATATAGTAATATGTAATTATATTTATATTCTTAGGATATTGATAGTTGTCCTTTAAAGCCAAACTCCAGGCAGACACAATAAATTACACTGACAAGCATGCATTAAGCGTTAATGAAATGTGTTTGGAAATAGAACATGGTTAATAGATAGTATCAGGTCCTTCCAATGCCCCGTACACACGGTCAGATTTTCCGACGGAAAATGTTCGATGGGAGCTTGTTGTCGGAAATTCCGACCATGTGTAGGCTCCATCAGAGATTTTCTATCGGAACTGGATCTCAAATTTTCCGACAAAAAATCCTTTGTCGTAAATTCCGATCGTGTGTACACAATTCCGACGCACAAAGTTCCACGCATGCTCGGAATCAAGCAGAAGAGACGCACTGGCTATTGAACTTCCTTTTTCTCGGCTCGTCGTACGTGTTGTACGTCACCGCCTTCTTGACGTTTGGAATTCCCGACAAGATTTGTGTGACCGTGTGTATGCAAGACAAGCTTGAGCCAACATTGGTCAGAAAAAATCCATGGATTTTGTTGTCGGAATGTCCGATCGTGTGTACGGGGCATAAGTGTACAGCAACAGGTTAAAGCAGTATCAAACCCAAAAGCAAACATATTGCAGCTTAACAGTTCTTTTTCCTTTTTAGTTTTATTTTAATCTGGTGATCCAGCCAGTAAAGCCTAATACACACAATGAGATTATCGGACGAATGATCGTCCATTTTTTTTTATGCTAATCTCCATATCGAAAACAAATAAGTTACTAAGTACGAAAAGTCTCATACGACAATAAAAATTTGGAAGTGATGTAATGTGTTGTAGTGCATTCGTATTGTATTTTTGGGACGAAAACTGTACTGATTAAACAAAAAAATCATACAAGAAACATTTTTGAGTTTGTCCCTTTGGAAAATTTCGGACGATAGCTGTGTACTAACGATCAGATTATTGTACGATCAATTAGAAAGCAGTATTTTTTGTACAATATTCCGATCGTGTGTACGGGGCTTTAGTCTGTTTTTTTTTTTTTTCAACAGAGCATATGTAGCAGTTCTAGTGTTGAGACAAACCATTTACCACTGATAGGGGTACTAACAGTGATCAGCATTTATACATGTAAAACCTTTATCCCAAAAGAAAAAAAACACGGAGGCTGTGAATGCAGTGTGAGCTGGAGTTTGCCTTCAATTTGTTAGTGTACCTACATCCAACACTCCTCTCCCCCAAGACTGAAAATGCTACTGTCCAAAGGTACAGTAGAGTAAGTAGAGTGGAGGCACCCTAGTAAAGGAGGTGTGTTAGTGGCCAGATCATCATCAGGTGAAAACAGAAGGGAAAAAGAAAAATGAATGCAGCCACCACATCAAATGATTGGTAAACTGCAGTATATTCAGGGTGAATTTGATTTAAATCAAATCGATTTAAATCACGATTTAAATCACTAGTAAAAAGACTAGATTTAAATAAACTCAAGAGCAAACTGTCATCCCCGTCCCGCAGCGGCTCCTCTGACCCGCTGCTGATTCACCGACAGTCCCATTCACTTTAATGGGACGGCTGGTAATGTGGCAATGACACAACAAGGTGAGGGAAGTGGCTAGAGTGGACACCAGCTAACAGGCGCTGCCAGGATGGATCTGAAAAGACAGGTGCCCTTTAATATGGTATATAGTATATATTGTGCTATCCGAAAAATATACAATTAGACTTGCAGCAGCAACTAACTCTGCTAGACACACATACAACAAAAATAAATAATCAAAAAGTTGCACTAAAGACACTAAAGATTGTGACAGATAAATAAAACAGCGATAATGTAAACAGAAAGTCCATACAGTGATGTAAAAAAACAATCCCACGGTGCTAATCTCCAGTGCAGTGTAAGTTTCAAAGGGAAAACCTCCACCTAGTAAATTTGGCGTTTACCGGCTCCTTGGACCTCCTGTTACAGAAGGTCTATCACACTTGTGGCTATTTTACCCAGCCAAGGCCTTTAATCCTCCAATAAGATCAAGTTGTTGATCAGGAGCCCCTCATGGAAGGACTCCATCAGATGATATTTCCAAGAAAGAGATAAGGCTTCCATGGTGTAAAATCTCCAAAAAACGATTTTTTAGCATTTACAGAAAAGGTTAAACATGTATGAATAAGTTGTCCAACTCAAAAGTTGCAGCCCAACCTTCTGGGACCTCAGCACGTCGCTCCTCCCTACGCGTTTTGTCACAAAAGGACATTGTCCTGTGGCTCCGTGCCCCACTGTGGGATTGCTTTTTACATCACTGTATGGACTTTGTATGCATTATCACTGTTTTATTTATCTGTCACAATCTTTAGCGCAACTATATTTTTGATTATAAATGATTAATGTATTTTAAAAGAAAAATATCTTTAGATATAGAATTTTACTCCAAAAGCATTTTAAGAAAATAAATTTGATAAAAATCTAAAAAAAAAAATGTTTTTTTTTTAATTCACAGAGTATCTTACACATTTTGGTTTAGGGTTTAATAGTGCTTTAAAGGAGTGAGGAGTAAATGATGTATAATATACTGTATGTACTGACTAGAAGCATACTGACAGGAATGTGAGCAGTGGAGAAAGCTGCTGCTACTCCTTCATTGTCCTCACAGACTGGGTGTAGGAAAAGTGATCCAGCTTTTTTTTTTTTTTTTGGAGATTATATTTTTAGTGAAATTTTCCATAAAGAATACAGAAACCAGACACTCAGTACAGGGGGTAGTACAGTATATGAAACAATACAATCACAAACATTTTTTGAGAGAGTGTAGGCCATTGTCTACATATATACTTTGCATGTTATCTTCTTTACTATTATAAATCGCATGTACAGATATAATTCAGTATACTGGTACAAGTTGTTGAGTGTATGAGTCCATATTACAACAGTAATGGTGAGCTAGGGTTTTATTGCAACAGTCGGACTGTGTTGGTCTATAGGGCTTTGTTAAAAAAGAAAAAAAAAGGCATGACGACGTGTTTTTCCAAATGCACTAAATTTAATTGGCTATTAGTATTTATAAGAAATCCCACAGTAAATAGTTTATGCAGGGAGCATCAAAATGCTTTTGGTGATCAAGATTTTTTAATCAACCGATTTGTGTCTTCATTCAGACCAACTAAACATACATCTCTGATGGCTGTTGCACACTATAGCAGTTTCTGATTTTCACAATAACATTTGTTTTGCCAAATTGAATAAAATAATTATTTATTGAACTGCTTCTACCATTGCATTTCAGTTGCTAAAAAAAAAACTCTATAGTGAGTATGTCCTTCAACAGGGAATTGCCAGACAGTTGACACCTGTGTGACCCAGTTACAAATTCTACCTTTGAACCCAGGTACTCCAGCATGTCAGTCCCGATTTTGGCAGTGATTTCACAGACATCTGTGCGGGTTTCTGCACAGAAGTCAATGTAAATCGCACCCCGAAATCGCAAAAAGTAGTACAGAAACTTCTTGAAATCGGTGTGGTGCCGCGAATGCAGCATCGCACCAAGTAGGATGGTGCCACCGTCGGCAATTGCCGCCGATTTGACATGTCAAATCACATTTCAAAGTGCACCAATGTGAACTAGGGCTGAGTGTGATCTAGATTTAAATTTTTATTGAATTCATGTTATATTACAACGCAGGCCTTGGCAGAGGTTCACTGTTGAAGTTTAACTTTTTGGCCTAGCTTCATGAAGCCACAAAGTTTGCAACAAAACCATTTTAATACATCACTTTTTTTTAGCACATTTAAACCCAATAAAATACTTACGTGGAAAACCGTATTGCTTCAATAACCTTTTCTTTGAAAGAACTTTCATAGCCTAAAAAGTAGAATGAATAAAGTTCAATGTACGACTCAGTCTTGACAAGGATTATTTGTAATAGAACAGTATGGGTAGAACTACAGTGGCAACAAAAAGAATGTGAACCCCTTGGAATTACCTGGTTTTCTACAATAATTTCTGCAGTAATAAAATGTGATTCGATACTCATCTAAGTCAAAACAAACGACAAACACAAAGTGCTTAACCAGTTCCTACCCGCCTACAGCCTGTTCTGGGTTAGGGAAAAGCGTGTGCCTGCTAACCCTTGTGGTCACTGGCTACAGATTTAATTTTGTCAGCAGGTCCAGGCCAATGATTTATGGCTGAGACCTGCTGTAACCAATTATATCACAGAGTCTTGTGTTTACAAATACACAGGGCTCTGAACATAGAAAAGCGAACTGGCTGTTTTGTAGGGAAAAAAAAAAAAAGAAACAGCCAGATCTCTTAGGATTTTTTCCTATTAAAAGGAAAGTGAACATACCTTGTAATATAAATAACAATGACAGGTCCTCTTTATGAACAGTTGTAAAGAAAGCAAAATCTCCTGCGCTTGGAAAAAATGTACAGCTGGATATATTCTTGTGTCTCCACTGGTTCAGTCTCCACGTTGGCTGTGCTGCCACTCACAACAGGTCAGGGAAACCCCAAATGTAGGACTCGAAAAGATAAGAAACAGAGGGCACACCAGCCTAGCACATTACCTTTGCGACAATTTAATATTAAAAGGTATACAAAATTGTACTCAAACAAATATATGCGTTTTTAAACAAATCACAGTCCACCAAATGCTCCAAACCACAAGGTCTGCAAGTACATGCCAGAGGTAGGATGAACAGTCAAAAAACAGCTGACGCATTTCGAAGGCTGTCCCCTCTTCTTCAGAGCTCGATTTGGAGTGCAAACAGCTGGTCTTTATAGAAAGTGAGCAGTCTGGCAGGGTACCACCTACCAGCCAGACTCCTCCTCCTTAAGGGCAGACATAAAATAATGATGTCTTATGAAATGGGGAGCCTTTGCATTACGCATTATAATGCTATATTGATTCCATTGTTGTATTATATAAGGGATTTTGCTAATTTGATACATATGCCTGCCCTGAGGAAGGAGGAGTCTGGCTGGTAGGTCGCATGGTACCGTGCCAGACTACTCACTTCCTAGAAAGACCAGCTGTTTGCATGCCAAATCCAGGTCTGAAGAAGAGGGGACACCCCTCAAAAACACGTCAGTTCTTTTTGGACTGTTCATCCAACCTCTGGCATGTACTTGCAGACCATGCAGGTTGGAACATTTGGTGGACTGTAATTTGGTTGAAACACATTTGTTTGTGAGTACAATTTTGCATACCTTTGAATAATAAATTGTTGCAAAGGTAATGCACTAGGCTGGTGTGCCCCCCATTCCATATATTTTAGAGTCCCTCTTTATGAACAGATCTGGGGTCAAAGAGACCCCAAATCTCTTCTTTAACTAAAAAAAAAAAAGAAGAAGATAAAAAAAAAAAAGGCCATAAAAGGCGATCAAAGCAGATCTACTCTTTGATCGCCTGTGTGACCAACCAGTGGTAAGCCCAAGCGGTAAGCCCAAGAGACCCCAGTGAGCAGCGGGAGGGGGAACTTGCCCTCCTGCCGCTTCTGAAAGCATTCCAGCGACTCATGAGCTGCTCGGAAAGCTTTCAAGAGAAAGCCAGCCGCTGGCTGAAAAAAACAATACCTGGGTTATGGCTGATATCGTCACTTGCAAACCATAACATACATATATACGTGTTGCAGTCGGCAAGTGGTTAAAGCAGCAGTAAACCATTGGTGGTCCAAAAAAATTATTTTTTTAAATTCCTGCAAGGCAATGTCATAATGTGCTAGTATGCATTGCTTACTAGGACATTATGAGAAACTTACCTTAGAACAAAGAGCTCCAGTGCCTCAAAGTCACCGCTGAGACAGCCGACATCTTCCCCAGGTCTTCTTTCCGGGTTTGCGGCCTCCGGCTACGTGAGTGGCTGGGGGCGCGATGACGTCACTATCCCGCATGCGAGCCGCCGTTTCTGGCATGGGCTCTGAAGGTCTGGCACTGTAAGCTGGACCTTCAGAGCGCATGCGCCGGTGAGGTTGCAAGTTTAGGAAATATTCACAGTACCTACAGTTAAACCTCATTATGGTCTTACCTGTAGGTACAAGTGGTAGTAAAGGGTTTACTACCACCTTAATAGGTGTGTTCAATGAAGACATGAGAAATTCGAATAGTTTGTATGTTAGCAACTTAAGCCCCTTGTATTTGTCTATGGTTTGACAGATGAGGATCACATCACATTTTATGGCCAATAACAGCAGATATCCAGTTCATTCCAAGGATTTCAAAACAGTAAGATCTCAATATGCGCCACTAACAAAGATCCAAACACTGCGCCACACAGAGACTCAACAGTAAATATAATGAATAAAATTGAAGTATAAATAACTAGCAGCCACTTTAAGGAGAAAAAAATTGAATATAAAATCTACCAGAATACAATGAAAGGTAAATCGTAGCGCTGAAGGTAGTAATAACATACACATATATAAAAACACACCCACAAAGTGATAAGGTGCAAGAGCATTGAACTAATAGTCCATGGGTAATATTGCTGATGATATGAACATTATCATATTCAGAGACTCCGTTGCTAGGCTTGATCTGACACCACACCACGTGAGCAAACGTGCCACCACTTCCCCAATCAGATTTACACTCACCGACTCAAGTTGCCTCACACTCTTGTGCTTTGGCAAAAACAGCAGTGAACCCCTCAGGGTTTTAACGACATCCCATCGGATAGCGTTCCAAAATGACCGCAATATGTGGAGGAAATGAGACTCCAAATAGTATGACAACATACAACATAAGTATTTATTAAAACATCTAGCCTAATGGTAGTGCACTTACAAGAAGGCAATAAAAATCTTGCATTGGTAATATGTAAGATGCCAGAGACAGCAAGTCGCGGCGGACATAGATATTCCAAATCTAACCCGAACTTGTCAAAACTCACGGAACATCACTTCCGGTTGGGACGTGGCTGTGCAGCAACCGGAAGTGGCGTTCACGTATCACCGGAAGTGGTATATTATAGCTAGAGATATATCTATATCTATCTATCTATCTATCTATCTATCTATCTATCTATCTATCTATCTATCTATCTATCTATCTATCTATCTAGAGAGAGAGAGAGAGAGAGAGAGAGAGAGAGAGAGAGAGAGAGAGATATCTATATATAGATCTCAAATTTATTTTTTAACACACCAGGACTTTGTAGGCCGTTTTTTGTTTTGTTTTTTTTTCACGCCTGCAGCACATATGACATTTCATTAGCCTAGTTATAGCATTATCGAAAGCCAAAAACGGCCCTTTAATATATAGCAGCTTTGCCAGTCCTTATATGTGGTGACTGCCGCCTTCTTCGTATTTTAGGGTAAATGCATTTTCAGAAAATACCCATTACACTTGCCAGAAATACAGTGTCCTGGTCACTTCCCATGAGCTGACCTGGAAGCATAAAACAATCTTACCTTTCTTTTGTAAACCATTAATCCCATCAACTGTAATGAACAAAGGCAGCCTATGTGATGACCTTAAAACAAGTAAAAGGGGCAGCACCAATATAATCATAAAAGTCTCTATAAAACTAGATGACAAAGTCCATGAGATGTGTAGATAGGAGAAGACTCCATACACCAACATTGATGAGGGAGAGTGGATAAAACATCACCGGTGTGTGAAAAAGCTGATTCACCTACCAGATTGTGTTGACCCTCAAATTATTGAGAGGTCAGCACCAACATAGGAAAAAACAAGAAACAGATGGATCATCTGTGGCACGAGCTCCCTGCATCAACCATCGAGCCAGGCTTTCACCATAGGGTGTAGGGTAACCTCAAGGGGATGTAAACAACAACACAATGGTGCAGTACGTCCCAAAAAAAGCTAAACCGCTGATCTTAAAGTTATTGCACTCAAAGCAACGAAGTTTAAAAAGCATGTCAAACAATTCATCAAGATGGCTGTGGCAAATAGCGTCACAGGGTCCTGTCGCACCTTACGCGTTTCATCACCTGACGTCCTCAGAGGCGGCGAGGACCTTGGCTACCTTCATAGAGAACAATGGAGATGTGTAGCCAAGAAGGGACAAGAAGTATGCAATTCACAGGATTACGTGGCAAAATTAAAGCGTATAAAAGCCTGAAAAAAGAAAGCTAATGCGGCTGTCCCATCTAAGGACCATATTACATGTTTGTTGGGTTTGGATAAGCTTTATTTTAAAAAAAAACCATAAAAACAATTAAAGTGTAATTCCAACTTCTAGTTTTTTTTTTTTTTTACGCTATGCAGTATTAAAAAATAAAATGTTTGTACTGTAAACTCCTTTTTTGGGGTCCATTGAAGGACACAAAATTCTTACTGTAGCATTTTAACGCTCCTACAGGAGAATTGCACACTGGCAACCAAAAAACACTGACCAGTACAGTTTAGTAGCAAAGTAGTAACGCGAGCATGAAAATAAACATAGGGACCTGTGTCTTTCAATGAAATCCAAGAAAAGGACTTTATGGCGAGTATAGAAATTCAGTTTTTTTTTCTCATCCATTCATTGAAAGAAAGCAACCTAAAAGATGCAACGCCCAAAGCTGGCATTAAATGAGGACTGGATACTAGCATGGTAGAACTTAGAAAAGAGCAGACGGCCAGGCCTTGCAAATTTGAAAATAATGCTTAATGTTAAAAAGCCAAGGGAGGACTCACAAATCTAATAGCGTGCGCCTTGACAGGAAAGAGTGGAACCTGCTCGCAAGACCATAGTTTTGAATGATGGCCAGCTAGAGACAGCTGGGGCTGGTGGAATGAGAAGCCAGTGTACCCTTACAGGGTCTATCCAGAATACAAAAGGAATCAGTCTCCCCAAAGGAGCAGTGCAGATAAGGGACTGGAGAAAATGTCCTGGTTGAGGCGATGGCAGAACCACCTTTGGCAAGAAGAGAGATCTGGGCCTCAACACTACCTTGTCTACCTTGTCCCTGTTCAAAACCAGAAAGGCTTACTTGCAGGATGAGGCCGACAGTTTAGACACTTTAGAGGTGACGGCTAAAAGAACCACCTCGAAGATGAGAGTAGAGAAAAAGAAATGTCTCTAATGGGCTCACACAGTGGTACTTATTGCAGAAAAAACAGATTCAGATCTGACTGAGTCAAAGGAGAATGAACAGGGGGAGCTACATGTGACACACGCTGTACAAAGGTCTAAAGTAGGGAATGAAAGATCAACAACACCTGAAACAAGATAGACTGGTTAGAAACTTGGCTCTTGAAAGTGCTAAGAGCCAAATCCAGTTGTAGAAAGGAGAGTATGTTTCAAGAAGAAAATCTGAGGGTGGAAATTTCGACATTTCACATTGAGTGAAGGATGTCTTTCATATCTGATGATAGGCCTTATGGGAGTCAGCCTTCCAAGTTCTAAACATTGTAGAAAGCACAGAATTAGAAATGCCCCTGACTAGAAAACCAGGACTTCCACAGCTATGCCATTAAAGCTAGCATTAATGGAGTAGGATGGCAGAAAAATCAAACAGAGAACAAAGAACAAACAATGCCAATGTCCAGTGTTCATCTTCATCATCTGCCTATTTCCTGTGAGTGCCGCCTGTCATTGACACATGCCCCTAGGACTGTGTGATTACACAGGCTGAGCTTGCAGTACTCCAGGACTGAGAGGAAGAATGCCTGCCTCCCACTAAGAGAAGAGATGAAGTATTAGTGACATCTTTGGACCACCTTGAGAACTGAAGGAAAAAGGTATGTATATGTGGGGGTGGGACTTATGGAGGGCCAGGTGGTAGGGTTCAAATCAATGGAATTCCCCTTTAAATAACATTAACCACTGCATATTCATGTTAATTTCAGGGTATGTCATTAAAATAATGGCAAAATGATAAAAAGTTAACTAAAAAAAATTGTGGTTGGCTGCTTTGCTTTGATAGTTTACAAACTTCAGACAATACAAAATAGACAATAGACCCTAGTTAAATTTATATCAGACATGACGCAAACAGACTACGATGCAGAAAGAGTTGAGTAATAGGTCAATAGATAATTGTAGTCACAACCTAAATGACTAAATCATATAAGATCTAATCATTCAGTCCAGAGCATACTCAGGCACATAATGTGAAACCAAATCAGATTATAATGTAGGAGGGCAACAAGAGGGTTATAATTAGACCTCACTATCAGCCAAAAGAGGGGAGATATGAAATGCTTTCCTAAAGTTACACTTTAAGTTATGTACCACTGTTCACATCATACGTTAGGGTCATAGAATACAGTTTCTGTATGTTTGGGAACATATAGTGAAAATATTAAATACTATTTTTTCCTTTTTCACTTAGTGCATCATGTATTTGTAAATGAATGACAATCAAAGTAGATAGTAATAATATTAAATATTACCAGCAATAATAATTATTCTATATATATATATATATATATATATATATATATATATATATATATATATATATATATATACATATACACACTGTATTAAAAGCAGGCTATTCCCTTTCAGTGAGAACTAACGCTAAAGCATAACTGCTTTTTGCTCTCTTCTTTGTCAAAATTAGATGTTTGCTCCTACATTAATAATCTTAGCAGCTGAAAAGGTCAGAATTTCAATATTGTGCGATTGATTATGTGACAATGAAGCTGCCATGTTGATATACAACATGGTTAAAAAAAAAATGACAACACAGAAAAAAAAAAACAAACAAAAAAAAAAACCTACTTGAGAAACAGCTAAATAAATTACTATCAATTCAATGCAATTCCAAACGTCAGCTCACAAAATTGCTTTCAAAACACACATTTATCACTTGTCAGCATCAAACCCTCATTCATTGCAAAAAAAAAAATGTGTGCAAAAATATTTATTTATAAAATTAGTTTAAGAAATATTATATCATTTGTACTGCCCCCCCTCCCAATATAATAGTATATAGCAGCTTACCTCTTACATTTTAGGCTTTTTTCCTTTACTCTTACCAGAAATTCTGCAAACACTTCCTGTCCCTTTGGGGTTGATTTACTAAAAATGAAGAGTGCAAAATCCAGTGCAGCTGTGCATCATAGCCAATCAGCTTCTAACTTCAGCTTGTTTAATTAAGCCTTGACAAAAAAAAAAAACTGGAGGCCGATTGGTTTCTATGCAGAGGTGCGCCAGATTTTGAACTCTCCAGTTTTAGTAAATCAACCCCTTTGTGTCTATACTTATTTCTCCATTGTATCTATATAGGGATGGTTGACATACAGGGTGGGCTTTAAAGAAAAACGATGTTTACTGTGATGTTGGCAGAAAATGGAGAGAGGCAAGAAAGGGGATAACACAGCCATGTGCTGAACACAAGTTTGGAAGAAGACCTAGGCAGCAGGAAGAGGCTCCAGAAAAAGAGGATTGGTTACAGAAATCATGAACTATAACCCAAGCTAAGTATCTTTTTAGTGTATCCCTATCACATAAAAACCATTGTCAATGCTCAATTGCTAGGAATGTTACGTAGTGTGTTGTATGCATATTTGTAATACTGTATATGTCTTGTATTGTTTTCCTGCAATTACAATTAGTTTGTATGTACAGCATTTGTGTTTAGTAAAGCACATTAATACACTACAGGGGTTTCTGCTCCCTAACCTAAAAGATACAAGCAAAATGGTCCAGCAGACACATTTGTTAGTAAAGGGAATAGTTTGTTTGGGCCAGCGTAGCCCAGTGTTCTCCTGGGAAACTTTGGGTCCTGCCATTCATGTAAATGTTACTTTGACACGTACCACCTACTCAAACATTGTTGCTGTGGTATCGGTGCCAGATACCTCAGCATACCTTCAGAGGCATAGCGGTGTCCTTGCTGCAATGGGTCGGGCCTGTTTTGGTGGCAAAAGTGGGGGACCTACTCAATATTAGGTTGGTTATCATAATGTTTTGGCTGATCCGTGTAAACATTTCAATTTGCTAAGGATTTGCTGTCTTATTAAAGCGGGGTTCCACCCAAATTTTGAACAATATCTGTATGTATTCTCTTCCTTGCCTAGATGCTGACATGCCGTTTAAAAAAATTTAAATCGGCGTAATTACCTTTCATTTTTCTATTCTTCTTTGCACTTCCTGGTTCTCCTCCCATGGGAGTAGGCGTGTTTCTAGCCTCTCCCAGACTCCTGGGAGCTAGTCTCAGGCTTCCCAGGATGCCACTGAGCACGTGCGGGAACGAGCGGTGAATGCTGGGAGCACAGCATTCACCACATCCAGGAAATAAATGCTTGTGGGCTTCAAATGCCCACAATGAAGATGGAAACCGCCTGCAGTGAATAATATAAGTTATTCTTTCCGATGAAATCTGACACAGGCGGACATATTACACACAATATGTGAGTATGTAATGCTGAGAAGAAAAGTTTGTGAATGAACTAAAAAAAAAAAAAAAAAACGATAGATAGGTGGACCCCCGCTTTAAGTTTTGATCGTTTCAATAAGTGTTCTTTCACTATTTTTTTTAAAGCAGATTTTAACAACTAATAAAAAGTTACATTTCTAATTTCTAAACAATCCAAAATGTATTAAATACAATCAAAAATGTTCCAACCTGTCTGATATCTTGTTTAGATTTAGGTAAATTAAAGTAAAGTGAAATATGGCCAGGCACATTTTCCAGATAAGATTGGAACAGTAAACAATTGGACTGCAAATTATGTTGGTATGTTTGTGTCCCTTTAAAGGCATTAACCGCTTGCTGACCGTATAACTTGCATATACGGCAGCAAGGCGGCTCTCCTGCCGGATCTGGTACACGCATGCGCGCTGCCGGCGACCTGCTCCCGCTGTGAGTTTACACAGTGGGAGCTGATCTGAGGGAACCATGGACTCAATGTTCGCCAGAACCCGTCGATTGGGCAATCTGCCTATGTAAAGAAGGCAGATCGCCGTTCTGTCAGTAGGGAAGGCATCGATCCCGTGTTCCTGCAAAGCAGAAACATGGATCAATGCCTTCCTCTAGTAAAAGCACCTCCCACACAATACACAAGCACTGGCTAGGCACACAGATAACCCTTTGATCGCTCCCTAAGTTAACCCCTTCCTAGCTAGCGTCATTAGTACAGCGATAGCGCATATTTTTTAGCCCTGATCACTATTTGTGTCACTGGTGCACAAAAAGTCTGAAAAGTGTCAAATTAGTGTCAGATTTGTCTGGCGCAATATCGCAGTCTCACTATAAGTCACTATAAGTCAAAAATTTCATAAATATATCTCATACTTTGTAGACACTATAAAACTTTTATGCAATCCAATCACAATATTGGCCTAAACTGATGAAGATATTTTTTACCTATTTTTTTTTATTGGATATGTTTTAGAGTAGAAATTAAAAAATGTAGTTTTTTTTTTTTTTTTTTAATTGTCTTTTTGTTTATAGTGCAAAGAATAAAAAAACGCAGGAGGTGATAAAATACCACCAAAAGAAAGTCATTTGTAGGAAAAAAAAAAAAAAAAAAAAAACCATACATTTTATTTCGGTACAGCATTGCACGACAGTGCAATTTTCAGTTAAAGTAAAGCTGTGCTGTATCGCAAAAAAATGGCCTGGTCCTGAAGGAGGGTAAATCTGCCGGAGCTCAAGTGGTTAAAGAGGTTCTTTTATCTGTTTAAAATTTTTTTATAAAAGTCAGCAGCTACAAATCCATCCATTTTCCTACTTAAGACAAAATAAGAATTCTTATCAAAAATCTTAGGGGATGTTCTGAAACCATTAGCCCAAGTCTTGATGGTTCACACCTACTATTTCTTAGGACACAGCACCTTAACTTTGTTTAAAATGCTACCACAGAAGATTTTAATATATCGCTGAAAAATAGTTATATCATTGGTCTCTTTACTGTATGCTACCTTTACAATGCATACAATGTAATTTTTCCCGTTGTCCTTTTGTAAGTAAATATAAAAAAAAAAAACAAACAAAAAAAACCCCAAAGCAAATAAGCAAAAAAAAAAAGCAAAAAAATAAATACAAATTTAACTTGGCAGCCTCCCTGGTTACCAAGAGCTATACTTTTGTTTCTCATGTTCGAAAGGAATACCTCAAACTGTCCAAATACTATATAACCTACATTCATTTATCAAGGTGATGGTTAGAAAGTAATGCTGAAAACTGCTGTCTGAACCAGTAGTTGAAAAATCTGTGATATGCTTCTACTATTATCCCCATGTGCTATACCAATTCACCGTTCTAGGCTTGATAAAATAATAAAAAGGTTTAAAGCTCAACAAAATGTGCGTTGACAAGAGCAAAATTCAATCTCAATCTCTTCTTCTTACAATGGAACAACTACAATATGAAACTGATTAAATTATGCTTGGCTGAATAATAGCATGGCACTTCTTTTGTTCAATCCACTCTGCATCTACGCATCCACTGCAGCTCTCATCTTCAGCCGGAACATAGATAGGAGGTAACATGATGCATAAACTATACAGTATAATAAAACTGTGTGCTGTACAGTAAAAAATCATTTAGAGTAATGAATAAATACAGGTAGTGCCAAATGCCAAAGCATCTGGTATGAGCTGAAATGTGTTGTCTGCCCATTTCTTGCTATTATTTCATGACCCTAAGCAATTTAATGTACCACAAAACACTATCTGTAATGCGGGATTGTAATTCTGCTGCAGAAAACCCCATTGGGAGAGACTTTCCCATATTATCACTTTCTGTAACACTGCTTGACAGCTAGCACTGATAACTCTGCAAAGATGTAGTGCTTGGATTCTTATCCCTTAAATTTTTCCTAATGCTTTTAATGGGTTGTGTTACGCTATACTGGGTTACATAATACAGCATAGCCTACACAGATCAGTCATAACTTTCTAACCACTGACAGGTTAAGTGAATTACATTGATTATCTTGTTACAATGGCATCTGAAAATCGGTGGGTATATTAGGCAGCAAGTAAACATGTTGTCCCTGAAGTTCAGGTGTTGAAAGCAGAAAAAAGGTGCAGTTAGTTGTGTACAGTATGGGGCTGTGCAGCCAAATACTTGTCAGAGTGCCCATGCTGACCCATGTCCACAGCCAAAAGTGCCTACAATGAGCACATGAGCATCAGAACTTGACCACAGAGCAATGGAAAAAGGTGGCCTGGTCTAATGAATTATGTTTTCTTTTACATCATGTAAATGGCTGGGTGCGTGTGCATCGCTACATGGGGAAGAGATGGCACCAAGATGCAGTATGGGAATGAATGAATGAATGAATGAAAAATTTATAGAGCGCTGCAAATGCGAACTGAATCGCCTCAAGGCGCTAATGCGTTGGTGTTGACAGCTTTTAAAAGAGGAAGGTCTTGAGTTTTTTCCTGAAAGCCAGATGGTTTTCTTCCATGCGTATGTGGGGCGGAAGTGCGTTCCATAGTCGAGGTCCTTGGACTGCAAACCTTCGTTCTCCCTTTGCTTTGTAGTGGTATTTGGGAATGAGAAGGAGGTTTTGGTTGGACGAAGACAAGTCGTGGAGGAAGTGTGATGCTTTGGGCAATGTTCTGCGTGGAAACCTCCTGCCCATCTCGTGGATGTTATTTGACACGCATCACCTACTTAAACATTGTTGCTGACCAAGTACACCCCTTCATGGAAATGGTATTCCCTGATGGCAGTGGCCTCTTTCAGCAGGATAATGCCACACTGTAAATATGGTCCGAGAATGGAGCATCACAACAAAGAGGTTGAGGTTTTGACTTGGCCCCCAAGTTCTCCAGATCTCAATGCAATCGAGCATCTGTGGGATGTGCAAAAAAAAAAAAAGTTTGATCCATGGGAGCCTCACCTCACAACTTACAGGACTTAAAGGATCCCCCACTGATGGCTTGGTGCCAGATTTCACAGCATACATTCAGCGGTCTAGTAGAGTCCAATACTCGACTGGTCGTGGCTGTTTTAGCAACAAATGGGGGGGACCTACTCAATATTAGGTGGGTGGTCATAAAGTTATGGCTGATCAGTGTGCAGACAAGAGAATGTATAATAATAAATACATAATTATAATGCTTTAAAGTTACTCTGTCACCATTCTACAATTGAAAAAAAAGCTGCATGGAAAAAAAGCCTTAATAATCACATTTTGAATGGACAGACAGGTTAAGGGCAAAGTGGTTAGCACTTCCACCTAGCAGCACTAGGATTGTTGGTTTGAATCCCAACCACAACACTACCTGCCTGGAGTTTGAATGTTCTCCCTGTGCCTGCGTGGGTTTCCTCCCACATTCCGAAGACATGCTGGCAGGTTAATTGGCTCCTTTATTGTGTATGCATCAATGTGAGTTAGGGACCTTAGATTATAAACTCCTTGAGGAGAGATAAGAGAATACCCCTTGAAATTTTGAAATTTCCCACATTTTGTCATGTTACAACCAAAAACGTAAATGTATTTTATTGGGATTTTATCTGATAGATCAACACAAAGTTGCACATAATTATGAAGTGGAGGTAAAATGATAAATGGTTTTCAATTTTTTTTACAAATATCTGAAAAGGGGGGGGCGTGCATTTGTGTTCAGTCCACAATACTCCGATACCCCTAACTAAAATCTAGTGCAAACAATTGACTTCAGAAGTCACCTAATTAGTAAATAGAGTCCACCTGGGGGTAATTTAGTCTCAGTATAAATACAGGTGTTCTGTGATGCCCTTAGAGGTTCGTTAGAGAACTCTAGTGAACAAACAGCATCATGAAGGTCAAGGAACACACCAGACAGGTCATGGATAACGTGGAGACGTTTAAAGCAGTGTTAGGTTATAAAAAAAAAAATTCCAAGCTTTGAACATCTCACAGAGCACTGGTCAATCCATCATCCGAAAATGGAGAGTATAGCACAACCTCAAAGCTACCAAGCCATGGTTGTCCACCTAAAGTGACAGGCCGGGCAAGGAGAGCATTAATCAGAGAAGTAGCCAAGAGGCCCATGGTAACTCTGGAGTTGTGCCATACTCTTTCCATTTTCAGATGATGGATTGAACAGTGCTCTGTGTGATGTTCAAAGCTTGGGATTTTTTTTTTTATAACCTAACCCTGCTTTAAACGTCTCCACAACTTTATGCCAGACCTGTCTGGTGTGTTCCTTGGCCTTCATGATGCTGTTTGTTTACTAAGGTTTTCTAACGAACCTCTAAGGGATAAGGGTATTTATACTGAGATTAAATTACCCCCAGGTGGACTCCATTTACTAATTACCTGACTTCTGAAGTCAATTATTTGCACTAGATTTTAGTTAGGGGTATCAGAGTAAAGTGGACTGAACACAAATGCACCCCCCCCCCTTTTCAGATATTTGTAAATAAAAAATTGAAAACAATTTATCATTTTCTCATTTTCCTTCCACTTTGTGTTGGTCTATCACATAAAATCCCAATATAATACATTTACACTTTTGGTTGCAACATGACAAAATGTGGAAAATTTCAAGGGATATGAATACTTTTTCAAGGCACTGAATATATTGTGTGTATTATATAAATATAAATAAGGGATAAGGGGTGAATTGCCCGAAGGATGGGGAAAAAGGACTTTTAAGGTGCTGTTTACATCAAAGATATATTCAAAAATTCTGTACAATCATATTAAAAAATGAAAATTTTATTGAATTAGGATTAAAATATTCATGTCTCTCATAGAAAGTGGGACATGCTTTTAAGAACAATATGACATTAATGAATATCACCCAAAATTGTTCACATTGGACAATGCAACATAAAGCAACTGCTTAAAGATGCCATGACAATCTGCCGCTCGACATGTTTCGCTCTAATACGAGCTTCTTCAGGAGTTTAAAGGCTATGATTGTAGTGGACTCTATAATAATGGGAGAATAGACAATAATCAATACATGCGTACAAACATATTAAAAATACATCCAATGGATGAATAAACTAGCTTATCAGAAGACAGGTTGATACAGAGCATATAAATGCATATATATAAGTAGAAGTTTGGAGACCAGACAGTTCAACCAACTATATATGGGAAATCAAAGTTTGTATATCTTACCAGGCTGTAACGCATCAATGCGACATAAATGTTTCAATAGAGTGGCGACATAAATGTTTCAATAGAGTGGCAAATTAGTGCTGATTTTGAACCGGGAAGTTCTCTCATATATATAGGGACATCGCTGCCATAGTGTGACCACAGGGGAACATAAAGTTATATACTGGCCCTTTAAAGAAATAAAACAGAATTAAAATTAATAAGGGGGGGGATGTATGGGAACGAGGAAATCAGATTCCAAAACATCCTTGTTTGATTTTAAGGTGTATTTTGGAGTAGAGCCAATTAGGAGTATTTACCTAAAGCATAAAAGTATCACGGTAAACATGTGTTAAATGGATATGGCTAGATACCATAGTTTCATCAAACCGGTCGATGGTGACTACAAAAACGATAACCAACCGCGATGTTTTCTAAGTGGAAAAGAAATACAGTATAAAGGACCATAAAAGTTCCGCAAGTGCAGCTCACTACCAACTGACAGTAATGCTGTAGAGGGAGAACTTACTTTGTGGGCAGTAGTCCGGCATGCAGATTTGGGAGAGCTTCACGCTGCCTCCATTGAACAGCGCCGGTAGCAGAGCTGTGGGCGGTGTGTGACCGCCTTTATGTACCCCCACCACGGCTGCGTCTGATTTCGCCGCCGTGATGCGGACGCTTGTTGAGGCTGGCTGCGTCATACCCTGGGGGAGGAGGAACGCGGCGGTGTCAATCTGACGTCCGTAGCGTGCCAAGAACGTAGTGCGCATGTCTATGGATTCATTGAGCCCGTGAGACATCCGGGCGCCGAAAACGCCATGTTGGTAATGGGAAAAGAAAAAGTATAAACAGCTAGAACTAGACTGAAGCATTCAGCCTATCTAGCAACCAATAAATGAAAATAGAGGCTCATATGCATCACTTTATGGGTATTAAAACACCCCATTTAATGCCGCAACCGGGATCAAAAAAGGGGGCCACCACTCTGGGGACGATTGGCTCTACATCTCCAATAGTAGGTGCCCCGGGCGTCTGTGTGGTCTAAATTGACAGAGATGAATCCAAACGTGAGAATATTCCCGGGATATTGTTGCCAATCATAAAAAGAGACAAACGGACTTTTTGTTAAAAAATCCTTAATAGATATTTGCAACAACAGCCTGCAAGAGTATAGCACAAAATAAATCAGTGAAGGTTCAATGATATCAAGTATAACATACAAAAATGTATATGGTCATAATCTAGTTATTATTAAATATTTTAACATAGCTTATACAAATATGTGACGCCAGATCAGTACAGCATTGAGAATACAGAATATAGTTAATATTTTAACATGGATTATATATATATGTGACGTCACATCAGTACAGCATTGAAAATATTAAATATGATTAATGACCTACCAAAATGGAAAAGGCAAGGAAAAAGAAAGAACAAAGGAAAAACAAAATCAAGAAAATTTGGTTTAAAAACCGAGAAATACCTTTTAGTATTAGATTACACTATTATATTGTATTTGGAAAACCAAAAATTAGAAAGCCAAAGAATGAAAAAAGGGGGGGGGGGAGGGGTAGGGGGGGAAAGGGGGTGGGGACAGGGGAGAACAAGGTCATAACTAAACTGGGAATGATGTTTTGGATCTGATTTCCTCGTTCCCATACATCCCCCCCCTTATTAATTTTAATTCTGTTTTATTTCTTTAAAGGGCCAGTATATAACTTTATGTTCCCCTGTGGTCACACTATGGCAGCGATGTCCCTATATATATGAGAGAACTTCCCGGTTCAAAATCAGCACTAATTTGCCACTCTATTGAAACATTTATGTCGCCACTCTATTGAAACATTTATGTCGCATTGATGCATTACAGCCTGGTAAGATATACAAACTTTGATTTCCCATATATAGTTGGTTGAACTGTCTGGTCTCCAAACTTCTACTTATATATATGCATTTATATGCTCTGTATCAACCTGTCTTCTGATAAGCTAGTTTATTCATCCATTGGATGTATTTTTAATATGTTTGTACGCATGTATTGATTATTGTCTATTCTCCCATTATTATAGAGTCCACTACAATCATAGCCTTTAAACTCCTGAAGAAGCTCGTATTAGAGCGAAACATGTCGAGCGGCAGATTGTCATGGCATCTTTAAGCAGTTGCTTTATGTTGCATTGTCCAATGTGAACAATTTTGGGTGATATTCATTAATGTCATATTGTTCTTAAAAGCATGTCCCACTTTCTATGAGAGACATGAATATTTTAATCCTAATTCAATAAAATTTTCATTTTTTAATATGATTGTACAGAATTTTTGAATATATCTTTGATGTAAACAGCACCTTAAAAGTCCTTTTTCCCCATCCTTCGGGCAATTCAGCCCTTATCCCTTATTTAGTACTTTATCATAGGATGTGGTGCTTACAGTTGAGTATCTCTGTCCTTCCTATATCTTAATATAAATATAAATATAGCGCTGAGTAAATTGATGGCACTGCATAAGCACTGGAATTTTATCTACTGGGCCCTGTGTCTGTGACTTGTATTGATAGAGGGTAAATAACAATATCTCTTCAATACAGGGAACATTGTTGTCATGGGCAGCGGAATGGGTGGCGAGTATTAAAAGACTTCTTTTCCATGTAGCATTTGCATTTTAGATTTCATTTTGGTGTGACAGCGTCCCCTTATCTTATAATTAAAAAAATGTAATAAATCAACGTAAATCACTAACTACAAACAATCACAAGAAAAGAATAGGAGAAAAAAAAGGTATGATTTATTAGCAACCTTTTTTGCCAAGACTGGATACGTTAAGTGTTCATTTGAAAATCCCCTCCACAAGTTGCGTCTGACTTTAGAGACAAACGGGAAATTCTTAGCTACCGCCTTTTAACAATTAACAACTTCATCATCAATCTAGGAGAGAATCCTACAGTAATCTTTGGAAAGCCTTGTTCTTTGTGTACTTTTCAGTGCCAACAATTGTTTGTAGTGTACCATGAGGAATAGTTGGACGTCAAGTGGGCAATGTTTTGTGATACTCTGCAGTCCTTATGTGGAAGACAAGCATGAGTATTCTTAATATTTAAAAAAAAGACAGCATGATACACTGTACTACACTGCAGTAAATACCTCAAATGGGGAGTAGTGAAGTTAGTAATTGAGAAGATTTACTGTAAGTATGGTCGCACCTATGACTTTTTCATCTCTCACCACCATCATCCTTTTGTAAACAGTCCAAACATTCAGTTAGAGAAGGTCTAAAAGCAAAAAAAAAAAAAAAAAAAAAAAAAAAAAAAAAAAAAAAAAAAGGTACTACTCTACTACTTTGAATCCCGACTTGCTATACAGTTTTTTGTTTTTTTTTTTATTTAAAGCTGAACTCTTTAAATAAAAAAAGTAAAAAAATCTCCCTTGCAGTGGAGCTGCCCCACACAGCAAGTGTTAAATGCTAGTTTATCTGGAAAAGCAGTTTTACTTACCTGATCCTCCACGCTGCAAGACGGGTCCCCGTAGCCTCTTCTCTCCTATGCTCTTTGTACCTCAGATAACATGCACATAATTCCCCTTTCACTAGATGCCATAGTTAATGACAATATAGTTCAATGATTATCTGTACAAAGTAAACAACACAATGCTTCTACTAGCATATTCAGGTCTTAACGTTCACATTGGTAATGATGTGACAAGGTCAGTGACAAGGGGGGATAGAGCATATTAGGACATTGTCAACTAATTTATACCTGGAGTAGAGCAGAATTTCTTATTTTTTTTGTACCCTTTTACTTAAGTCTGTGTTTACTGAGGACCTCTGGTGTGAATCACTTATCCCTTGAAATGTGTTCCTTTACTACCAGTAAATCAGTATATTTATTGTAAAAAGAAGAATACAGGAAGTAATGTGGCGTCTTAGTTCCCACTTAATTTCAGCCCGATGTGGAGATTTCCTGTTCAAAATAATATAGAAGGTTAAATAGTTTAGGAGGATTGGGAAATAAATAGTGGATTTGTATTTCAAATAAAACTCTTACCCTAAAAGTAATGGTAACAAAGAATACGTTTTGAACTTCTAGAAAAAGGCTACCGCATTAGAAGGGTTCAATAGTAATGGAGGTGTTGGTTGGATTTATAACAAAATCTTAACGTTTGCATTCCCTGTTCCTCTTAGCTCAGAAGTATGCACCTCCTGACATCTTTCACTGGAGTTACTTCCAGGTCTCGCAGGAGCCACCAGTCACAACATGGGCCCTGAAAAAAAACAAATGACTCCACGGGCCTGATTTTTTAGTGCGCATGCGCCGATGACGTCGGCAGCAGTGCATATAGTGAATATCTCCTACATTGTGAAAGTTGAGGAGATATTTACAGTACCTACGGGTAAGCCTTATTATAGGATTAAGTGTAGGTACAAGTGGTGTAACAGAGTTTACAACCACTTTAAGTGGCAATGCTGCCGATTTCCTCCAACCTTTAGCGGTCCCTGCACATACCAGACATCATCACCCGGTATAGGAAGTTTCCCATCACTGAAAATGTTGTACTTCTCTTTAATAGATCATATGACATGTAGGAGCCACAAATAAGGAGTTCAACAGCATTGTTACCAAGTGCCAGGTCCATTCTGGGGGTAATGCAGAGAGTTTGTGAGAACACAAAATGGCACCCACACCTGCACAGTTCCAGTTATTTATATACAAATAAAGATACACACATCAGCACAGGCACCTAATGATGCAACCATGTGGGACTGTACCCACAGACAGCAACATGCTGTACAGTCGGTCAAATGCTTCTACTAGACAGGTCCCCCTCTGTAAACCCTTTGGTACACAGGAATGAGTCTAAAATACCTCCTACCCTGCCTGATTGGCACATACCAGAAGATTATAGTGGCTTATACTGTATAGATCTATGAATCAAAACCAGTATGTATATGGTTTATCAATTGTATTGGCTTTTTTTTTTTTATAATCCCTTAGCTGAAGATCAAATACCATCTAAATCCAGAAAACACCGAAAGGTTTGCCAATTTTTTTTTCACAACTGTATACGACATCACAGTTGCAGGTTGCAGAAATTAGCAGCTCAAACATGCAAGCTTGATTTAACCACTTGCTTACTGGGCACTTAAACCCCCCTCCTGTCCAGACCAATTTTCAGCTTTTAGCGCTGTTGCAATTTGAATGACCATTGCGCGGTCATGCAACACTGTACCCAAATGAAATTTTTATCATTTTTTTCCCACAAATAGAGCTTTCTTTTGGTGGTATTTGATCACCTCTGCAGTTTTTAGTTTTTGTTAAAAAAAAAGAAAAAGACTGAATTAAAAAAAAAAAATTATATTTTTTTAATATTTTGTTATAAAATTTTGCAAACAGGTAATTTTTCTCCTTCATTGATGTACACTGATGAGGCGGCACTGATGGGCACTGATAGGTGGCAGTGATGGGCACTGATGGGTGGCAGTGATGGCAGCACTGCTAGGTGGCACTGATTGGCGGCACTTGTGGGCATCGATAGGTGGCAATGTCAGGTGGCACTGTCAGGCACAGATGAGGCATATGTGCCTCCTTCCTCTTCCTGACCGATGTCCCTTTAACATGAGCTGGTGATCGGCTTTTGTTTCTCCTCACGCTGTCAGCGCGAAAAAAAAAAAAAAAAACGATCACTGAGCTTTTGTTTACATCATGTGATCAGCTGCATTGGCTGACAGCTGATCACATGGTAAGAGGCCGGGATCGGCCCATTACATGGATCTGTGATCATCCGAGTCTCCGTGACTCAGTGATCACAGCGCGCGCACCGCACGCCCTGCAGGGGAGGACAGCCCATGACGGCCTCCCTGAAATTGAGGTCTGCGCTGTGGCCGTCATTCGGCTATGGCCCGGACCTAAAGTGGTTAAACATAAAAAAGGCCAAAGTCAATATTGTTCCTGTATTATAAAAACTAATTGCTTGGAGTACAAGTTCATATTCAAGCCTTCACTAGCGATGCTCCCTGAAGAGCAATCAGCATTTAGAACGCTCTTTAGAGAGCATTTGATAGGCAGTGAGGAGACATTGTTATGCCACCTCACCTCCTACCCTTATCCCTTGAACCCCACACTAGCGCACTGCAACTTACTGTTGGGGGTGCGAGTTTTTGATGCCCAATTTAGTAGAATAGGTAGCATTCAGTGGGTGGTACTACCCCATGAATGTGACGGTGGGGATAATTTTTCCGCAGCATGTGCCATGTGTACACCCCTTCCAAGTAGTAGTGGTTGGGGGGGCAGTAAAACCCACTATTCAACTGCATGATTTTACCATCCCCCAACTGCTATGGTAAACAAGTTTTTAGAGTAACAGCCATTTTTGTCATCACGCTATACAACAATATATGAAGAAAAACACTACAGGTCAGGAGGGAAAGCAAACATTTTCTACATTTCAGAATATAAATGATCCTATAGCTGACAATTTTCTTCTCTTGCCTCACATTTACAGCTGACAGCTCAAATTCATAGAGGTCATTCTAAAACATTACAATAGTGGCTTTGGATATAATGATCATTTCAAGTCAACTCCAATTATGCATACCAAAAAAAAATAAATAAAAAGACAGATATTTGCACCTTATTCCCTGAATTTTTTTAGAATAATTATGATATATAATAATAGTTATAAGCTCAGAAACTTTTAGGAGGCAGGTAGTCATTATGTCTTTTGCTTTGTTATATATGTATGTTTACTGCATTTGTGTCATTTTTTTCCTACAAATAGAGCTTTCTTTTGGTGGTATTTGATCCCCTCTGCGGTTTTTATTTTTTGCGCTATAAACAAAAAAATAAAAAATACTAATTTTTTTTTACTTTTTGCTATAATAAATATCCCCCAAATTAAAAAAATAAAAAAATGTTTTCATCAGTTTAGGCCAATATATATTCTACATAATTTTGGTAAAAAAAAAAAAAAAAATTTCCATAGGCGTATATTGATTGGTTTGCGCAAAAGTTAGTGTCTACAAAAACTATGGGAAGGATTTATGGCATTTTTTTTTTTTACCAGTAATGGCGGTGATCTGTGATTTTTAGCGGTACTGCAACACTGCGACGGACAGATCGGACACTTTCGACACATTTTTGGCACCATTGACATGTATACAGCGATCAGTGCTATAAATATGCACTGATTACTGTGTAAATGTCACTGGTAGGGAAGGGGTTAACACTAGGGGGCGAATCAAGGGGTTAAATGTGTGTTCCCTAGATGTGTTCAAACTGTAAGGAGATGGGACTGACTGGAGGAGGAGACATATCATTGTTCCTACTGAACAATGAACAACGATATGTCTCCTCTCCCCTGACAGAACAGGGATTTGTGTTTTTACACACACAAATCCCCGTGCTGGCTATCGCATCGGGGCCCTCGGGCAGGTCTTAAGGGGGAAGACGTACCCGTATGGGGTTCCACCCAGCGGTGCCATTCTGCCGCAGTATATACACGTGAGCCGGCCGGGAACCAGTTAAACTGAAGTTAAATATCTGATTTAACATATGTGGGAACTGATTAGGCTGCATTGATGGGCACGGACCCTTATTTTGCTTCACAGTTCTTTGTTTCAAATTTTTTTTTTTTCCTGAAATTTCCCTCTTAAAGTGAAGGTGCGTGTTATACACCGATAAATACGGTATATTCAACACGCCCTTAGCTCATCCTTAGTCCTGAGTGGTGCTCGGGGATTCACTGGGGGCCACAAAGGATAGAATAGATACAAATATATATATATATATATATATATATATATATATATATATATATATATATATATATATATATATATATATATATATATATATATACACATATATATATATATATACACATATATATATATACACACACACACACACACATTATATATTATATATATATTATATATACCGCATATACTCCAGTATAAGTCGAATTTTTCAGCACATTTTTTTGTGCTGAAAGTGTCCCCCTCGACTTATACTCGAGTCAAGCACTTTTCTGCAGCAAAAAATTTCATTTTCTGAACCGACTTTGGGGCCCCGTATCTTAGGGTCACTTGGTGCTAGAAACCCCAAATTTGGCATGCAAACCCAGTGGACCTGGTACCACAACATATCCAAAGCTGAAGTTCCTAGCGCTAAGTGGCCCCGAGATACGGGGCCCCAGAATCGGTTCGGAAAATGTCATTCTCTGCTGCAGAAAAGTGCTTGACATTTTCTGAACCGACTTTGGGGCCCCATATCTCAGGGCCACTTGGTGCTAGAAAGCCCAGCTTTGAAATTTTATGGTGCTAGTTCCATTGGGTTTGCACACCAAATTTGGGGTTCTTAGCACTAAGTGGCCCCAAGATACAGGGCTCCAAATTTGGTCAACTGTGTCTATCTGCAGCAATGTCATTTCGGGACCCTTTGGGTTCAGAGACCCCAAATTTTGGCTGCAGCTAGGGGGCATCTAGGAACCCTTAACTACCGAGTTTGAAGTTCAGGGGACCTATGGCTGCAAATGGGCACAGTGAGGCATGCAAATGGGCACAGTGATGCTGCAAATGGGCATTGTTGACCCTCTTTTCCACTTACAGTAGCTGTGCATTTCTCACCCTCGTCTTATACTCGGGTCAATAAGTTTTTTCCATTTTTTTTGTGGTAAATTAGGGCCTCGACTTATACTCGGAATGACTTATACTCGAGTATATACGGTATATATATTTTATTTATACACACAGAGAAACAGAGAATTCTTGTTGGGCAGTGTATTAGTGCACAGCTGAAAACAATAAGACCAAATTTTAATGGTTCAAAGAATGTCAGGCAAAATGGTCGGCCCTCACGCATGTTCACGTCATCAAATCTGGCCCTCTTTGAAAAAAGTTTTAAAACCCCTGTTTTAAACCAATAAGCGGTAAAAGTAGTACTGAATACTGAAAGACTAAAGCTGGATACACACTATACAACTTAAGTTGTTAGATTTCCTTCAGATTTACCTTCAACTATGTAATGCAAGGGCCTGCCTGAATGCATACAAATTTAAAGTGTTTAGGTTTGACCTCATATTATATGGTTTTGGATAATCTAAAGGTAAAAATCTGAAGAAAATTGTATAGTGTGTATCCAGCTTTAGTTTGGCAAGAGAAAACCAATTCAATGGAATCTCACTGCAGCTGATTGTGTGGCCTAATGCCAAACCATCTGGTCAGATGATCTTATCTGATGGGGAGGGTCAACCAATGAAAGCCATTATATTTGGTTTCATCAAAATCTTATCACCAAATTTACTATAGGATTTGGTTATGTAATTGATTGTCAAATGACGTAACTGTTTTTTTTTTTTTTTTTTTTTTTTTTACAGAAAACCTAAACAAACAATTTAAGGCTTCTGCTGCACTTGTGAGTTTTGAAGAGTAGGTGATCTCATTCCGATGATAGGCCCATTTTATTCTAAGATTATTATTTTAAATCCCAGTAGTGACAGATCAGATATCACTTACGTAATATTTATCATCCATTTGATTGTAGGCAAGCTTTACAACTCCATATGAGCCCTATAACAAACAAAAAACACATTAGAGTTACTACTGTATATCATATTCCACATTTTACAGATTTCACATTGCTAGACATTTACACAAAGATTCATTAACATAAAATTCATTATGCCCCACAAGACCTGCTTCTATTTTTAATACTGAATCAATCTTCTGTTCATTGCCGCAATAACGTTCACCAACCATTGGGTGTTCTTAGTGTATAAAGGCCACCAGCTGCCCTATGACAGCAACATTTTGAGCTCATATGTTCCAAATTATTTTCACAGGTTTTTTTTTCTGACAATGCACTTTATTTGTTGCAGCTTAGATAAATTACAACATCTTGGAAGTTTGCATAAAACCCAAAGAAAGATTACACCAGCATTAGAACATGCTCTTATACTAACCAACAGAAAAATTTAAATTACTTCCTCACCTGAGTAAAGTAACTCACCGTCCCCTCTTTTTACTATGTCTTGAATGAGAATGTTGAATATTTACCTTGTATATTATATAATGGTGTACCACTTATAAAAATTTACCATATATCTCTCTTTGTGACCAAAGTAATTCGGGTGGAAGACGTTGAGCAAATTAAAAAGAAAAAAAAAAAAAAAAAGAGAACCAGGTGCCATTTGCATCTCTGTGCTCATTTATAGTTAACCTCCATCCCACTCCCCCCTTTCCCAGCTGCACACACCTTCATGGTTCTTCCTCTTTTTTCCCTACGGATGCCGGAAGGGAACAGAGCAGTTCTGATTGGTCAGCAAGGTCATGTGCTGGTGCAGACCAATCAGAACCACTCTAACCCATCCCGGCTTTCCTAGAAAAAAAAAAAGAGGTAAATCAGTGTGGTTTTCAAATCCCAGTACAGCTGCACTGGTTGAAACATGTCACCTACGGAGGTAAGAGCAGCAGGGAACAGAGTGAAAAAATTAACTTGCACTTTAAATTTAGAAAATATTTTTTTTTTTTTTAAAGGGTAAATTTTATTGAAGTTCACAAAATTATTTTACAGTACTGTAGCACAATTCTTTATCACCTTATAACAGCCTGTATTGTGTAACATTGTATACTAGTAACAATCATTCAGATCTAGCATTTGTTGTCATAAAAAATAAAAATAAAGCTCTGTCAATATACAGATTAACCATCTTATTCGTTTCTTATCTAACTGTTTCCTTATTTTATTCCTAACATTTTCTTTGGCTTATATACTCTGTTATTATTTCCAACAGTAAATCCATGTCCTACCTCGCGTCCAACACACCTGCTCATATACTTTGTTAAATAAGCTGATATCAATTATATATCAATCTCTCCGGATACCTTTGTGATCCATTTCCCCCAGATTTTATTAAATTTTTTGTTACTACCTCTAGCCTAATATGTGAGTTTATACATTGGTAAGGCTTTATTAACCAATCTTAACCAGTCCCCAAGAGAGGGAGGGCTCTGTTCCCTCCACTTGAGGGCCAAGGCCTTCTTAGCATAACAAAATAGTATCCGTAAAAGGGTTTTCTTTGATGTGGGTAGGTCTTCCTCTTCCAAGTCTCCAAGCAAGCATCTAGCTGGAGAATATATATTTGGAAGCTCTAGCTTTTCCTCCACGAATGCAAGGATTTCCCTCCAGTATGACATCACCTGGGGGCATTGCCATACCATGTGGAAGAAATCTCCCACCTCCGCTTTGCAACGGGTACACTCCGGGGAATCCCTCCCTCCCATTTTGTGCAGCCTTTTCGGGGTGTAGTACATTCTATGCAGGTAATTGAATTGGAGCATTTTATCTTTAGCCGAGATCATTGATGACATTGTGGTGTCTAACACTCCCTGCCACGTTTCCTCTGTAAGAGATGGAATATCTGTTTTCCACTGCGAGGCCACCCTATCCAATCCAGGTGAAGAGGGAGCCAACAGAACTGAGTAGTATCTAGAGATCAGTTTTGAGTGGTCTTCCTCAGCAATAAGTTTTTCCATTGCAGATGTGGAGAGATTAACCACCCCCCCTCCATATTGAGCCCTAACGGCATGCCTCAACTGGAGGTATCTAAACAGGGAGGTATTGGGTATGTTATATTCAGTTTTCAGATCTATAAAGGTTCTAAAAATACCATTCCTAAATAGTTGATGTGCGTATTTAATCCCATAAACAGCCCAGTGGGCTCCGTCTGGAACCTTGGCTATCTCAGGGAGTTGAGGGTTATGCCACAGTGGAGCATTAGGGGAAATTGCCAGACTAGATCCCCCCATTAACCCATTACATATATGAAATATTTTATATGAGAGCTTTAAAATATTAGACCCCCTAGTCGGGTACGGACCATTTCTAAACAGGACATTGTTCAGAGCTTCGTACGAATGAACCTGGGCAGCTTGAGTAGCCACCGAAGCTATGTTCATCTGCGGGAAGCACCACCAATGTATATGTGTTAATTGAACAGCTAGATAATAGTATCTCAAGTTCGGTAGAGCTAGCCCACCCGACCTTATAGGTAAATGGAGTGTTTCCATAGATATTCTAGCGGGTTTGGGCCCCCATAGAAACGTACCAAGTGTCTTGTTTATGTCAACAAACCATTTCTTTGGAATGTATACCGGGGCATGCCAGAGTAGGTACAAGAACCTGGGCAAGTAAATCATTTTAAATATATTAATTCGCCCAAAAAGGCCAAGGGGAAGTTTAGCCCAGGTCTGTGTACTCTCCTTTAGACGTTTCCAAACCGGTAGTAGGTTAATCGACACATACGAGCCCAGTGGCAGCTGTATCTCAACCCCAAGGTATCTAAACCTTGATACCAAGGCTAGTGATATCTCCTGAGAGAATTTCGGAACATATGCGGGGTCAAAAGGAAATATTACGGATTTACTCCAGTTCACTTTGAACCCGGAGTATCTCCCAAAATCCGATATTCTATCCAAGGCTATGGGCAACGACCCCTCCGCCTCTTCCAGATATAAAAGCATATCGTCGGCGTATAAAGATGTTTTTTCTTCTCTGTTGTTAATCCTACATCCCTTGATCCGTTCGTCCGCCCTCAACACCGCCGCCAATGGTTCTATTGCCAGGGCAAACAGCAGGGGCGACAAAGGGCACCCCTGCCGCGTGCCCCTAGCTATATTGAAAGGCCCAGTAATGGAGTTATTGACACGTAATCTAGCCCGAGGTTCCGCATATAGGAGTCTGACCCACCTTATGAATCTTGGGCCGAAACCCAGCCGCTCAAGGACCGCTATGAGATATGGCCATTCTATAGAGTCGAACGCCTTATGAGTGTCTAGTGACACCACCACCCGAGTATCGGGGACAGGGCCCTTTGATTGTAATAAAGTAAATAGGCGTCTTAGATTTATGGCAGTCGATCTCTCAGGAATAAATCCTGTCTGATCGGGATGAATAATAGATGCTATCACCCCATTGAGACGTTTCGCCAGAATTTTAGCTAGGATTTTTGCGTCTACATTAATAAGGGATATAGGCCTATATGATTCACATAAATCGTGGTCCTTGTGCGGCTTGGGGATCAGTACTATCAGAGCTTCCCTCATAGATTCGGGTAAAATACCTTTGTCAAAGGCATCTTCATACATCTCAAGCAACCTAGGAGTTAAGGTTTCCGCATATGCTTTGTACCATTCGACTGGAAATCCATCCAGTCCGGGGGTTTTATTAGGCTTAAGGGACTTTATAGCTGATAATACTTCTTCAGTTGTAAACTGGGCATCTAATTCCTCCACTCCCTCCGCCGTAAGCCCAGTCAGGGGTATTGGGGCAAGGTACGTCTGCACCTCTTCCAACTCATAATCCACCCTTGACCCGTACAGATCTTTATAGAACGATAAAAAAGCATCTGCAACATCATCGTGTGATGTGCAGATTTTCCCATTTGTATCATATATTCTTGGAATAGAAGTGGGGGTCTGCTGGGAATGTGCCAGGTATGCCATCAATCTACTATTTTTATCCCCAAACTCAAAGATCCTTTGTGACTGATAAAGTAGTTTTTTCTGAGTTTTTTCTATCAACACTAGATCTAGTTTTCTTATATTATCTCTCCATATTCTATGGGTATCAGAATTGGGGTTTTTAATATATTCTACTTCGGACTCCGTGGCCGTTTGTTCCGCATCTCTTACCTTCCACCCTTTATCAGACTGCAGTTGTTTTACTAAACCTGAGATGGATCCCCGGAGTGTAGCCTTAAATGCATCCCATGTGACCCCAATCGGGACCTCTTTCTTGTTTACTAGCCAGAAATCATTAATAGATGTTGCGGTGGACCTCTCGAAACACTCCTCCTCAAGCCATAGGGGAGTCAATCTCCATACAACATATCTCCTCGGTTTCTCCAAATCAATGGAGAGAAGCATGGGAGAGTGATCCGAGATAGCCCTCGGCAGATACTGCACATCTACTACCCTTGGGAGTAGGTCTCTAGAGATAAAACATAGATCTATCCTCAAGAGTGTATTAAAAGTGGCAGAGAAACAAGAATATTCTTTAACGTCAGGGTGTTTCCATCGCCAGGCCTCCACTAAATCATAGGGTTTCACACATGCCTCCAGGGGTGAACCTCCTACCGCAGCCATTTTAAACCTATCCTTATCTGGTGATAATACAGCATTCAGATCCCCGGCCAAAATGATCGGACCCTCCGCCATCTGCAATACATCAGCCATCATCTCCTCCCATACCTTGATTGCAAACGGGGGAGGTATATACACTGCTACCAGGGTAAACGTTTGATTATTAATAATTACTGCGAGGGCCACATATCTACCCATAGGATCACTTTTGACCGTTTTAATAGTGTATAGAAGCGACTTGGCAAACAAAATGGACACGCCCCTAGCATAGCTGGAATAAGTAGAGTGAAATGCTCTACCTACAAAAGCCCTATGAAGGGCTAACGTTTTGGATCCCACTAGATGTGTTTCCTGAAGGAATATGATATGTGGCCTTCGTTTTAGTATGTATTTAAATACTAGGGCTCTCTTTATTTTTGAATTTAGACCTCTCACATTCCATGAGAGAATATCAAGGGACTGCATCATGGTGAAATTTGAATATAATAGCAGCAACGTGTATATCTCGGGGGTATATCAGCATTTCCAATCCACCCTCAATGGGGCGCTCCATGTATTTTCTTTCTAGATCTAAATCTTGCCCCCTGGAGTAACATATGAGGATATCCCTCCCAGCTGTAGGTATATCTAGCTTGTACCATACTCTTAAATATGTACATGAACTTTTTTTCCCCCGATACCAGTTTACCCATATCTTAAGCAGTGTTAACCCTTTAGGGTACCCTTTCGTTGCGTGATATAACTTCAAAAACAAAAGGAAAAAGAAAAAAAAAGAACTAAAGGCATAAAAACCAACATTGTGATCACTATAAGTGATCTGAACTCCCTGTCCCCCCACCCTGCCTGCAGCCCCGAACAACCCACAGACTTTCACCCCTAACATTGAAACCAAAAAGAACACTTCCTAAAGGGGGGGTATTCTTCCTGTGCCAGCCGGCCTGGAAGCTTTAGGAAAAAGTATATGTGAGTTCACAGAGTTCTACCGACACCGCGTTGCTTGAAGAACATTTACTAGTGTTCCCAACAGGTCTACTGATAGCAGAATCTTGCAAACCGGCATCCAGCAAGCTCAAAAGACATCTTTGATACCCTGCAGGGTATAACATAGTGGGATTATGTTGATCATTATTCGTTTCATTACAGGGATCCACCCGGGCATTCGCAGCTAGTACTGCTAGCTGTTAGGGACATCACATCTTTATCCTTGACCAAGAGATTCCAGCCATCTATTCGCCTCTTTGGGCGATGAAAAGAATTGCGTTTGTCCTTTGTGGACCACTCGAAGTTTGGCTGGGTAAAGCATGCTGTATGGTAAGCTGCGGTCCCGCAAGCGCTGTTTTACACTTTGAAATGCTGCCCTTTGTTTCTGTGTCGCAGCAGAGAAATCAGGGAAAATGGAGACTCTGTTGTTGTTAAACATTAGCTCAGGTAAATTTCGGGCCTTTCTTAAAATCGTTTCCTTGTCTCTGAAGTAGAGAAAGCGCGCTATCATGGGTCTGGGATATCTCCCAGGAACAGGAGCTCTTAGTGGGATCCTATGCGCGCGCTCTATGGCGAATAAGTGGGAGAAGCTATCAGTACCAAATACCTGTTTAAGCCAGGACAGCAGGAATTCCTCCGGGTTTTTCCCCTCTGTGCCTTCTGGGAATCCCAAGAACCGAAGGTTGTTCCTCCTCAGCCTGTCTTCAATGTCTCCCAGTTTGGCCTCCTGGGCTTTGTTGTCCGCCGAGAGATCTCTGACATGTAGCATCAGGGGGCTGAGATCATCCTCCACTGCACTGATTCTGTGTTCCGTTTGGGTGACTCTCTGCCTCACCTTCTGTACATCATCTTTAAGCAGGGCAAAGTCCACTCTAATGGTTTCTATTTGCGTGGATAAGGCCGCATGGCAGCTTTTAATAGTATCCATAATTTGTAAAAGCGTCGGTTCACCTCCTTGCGTACCGGAGCCGCTCTCCTCGGGTTCCGAACCCGGAGATGGCAGGGGATGAGCCAGCGGGTCAGTCGGATCCAGCCAGTCTCTATCCCCCTCGGTCCACTCACTGTTAGGCGGAGCTGCCGTCGGAGGCCTCGCTCTCCCCGTCCGGGCGCCATCTTGGGAGTCCTCGTGCGCAAATTTCGCCAGCTTCTCTGCGGGTGTAGGATCTACACTCGGGCCGTATTTCACCATCTTCAGGTGCCCGGGATGTTCCGGGCAGTTTTGGGGCAAAAAGGTTCAACCTGCAGGTTCACAGGATTCGTCAGGATTTAACCGTGGTCGGAGCTCTGAAGGAAAGCTTCCTCACATACCGGAAGTTGGACACGCCCCCCAGAAAATATTTAAAAGGTGTTGGAATATTAATGTGGATTCAAAATGATCAGAAACAAGACAGTTTTAAAACAACTTCACTGGATTTTGTAAGGCAGCTTCCAAAACAAGTAGGGGTCCCTTAATGGGTACCAAGGAGTGACTGAAAAGGTATACAAAAAAATGTTAAACAAAATCCTATTAAACTCTTTTACCCTAAGGTTTAGTGCCCATTTTTTTTATACATTTATAGTTAAGGGAATAGGGAGGCAGATCTGGGCTTTTGTACTTGAGCTAACAGGGACAGAAGTTAAAGTTCAGCCTATGGAAAGATGATGTTTATTATTACCCGCATCAGCTACTTGTTCCTCTTTGCAAGTTAAAGTATGACACCATGGGGGTTATTTACGAAAGGCAAATCCACTTTGCACTACAAGTGCATTGCAAGTGCACCTGGAAGTGCAGTCGCTGTAAATCTGAGGAGTAGATCAGAAATGAGGGGAAGCTCTGCTGATTTTATCATCCAATCATGTGCAAGCTTAAATGCTGTTTTTTATTTTTCTTGTATGTCCCCCTCAGATTTACAGCGACTGCACTTCCAAGTGTACTTGTAGTGCAAAGTAGATTTGCCTTTTGTAAATAACCCCCTATGAATTATTGCCTTCTATGAGGGGTATATTTTGAAAAGGTATTTCAAGCCTACTTTACACTGTCTACAGTTGGAATATATATTTTTTTAAACAGTGGTGTGCAAAGACCAGGGAAGGAGTGGTCTGCTAGGTGGCACTGCAACAATTAATTACTGATTCTCTGATTGTGAACTGGCATCCCCCCATGGAGCTTATTAAAGTTACTTTTAACAGTTTAGAGGAGTTTAGATGTTGGCTGGAAAAGTAATGGTCTTGTTTAATGACAAGAAGGCTGTTCCAGTGTCTACAACCCAAGACATTAGGTTGTGGTACTGCAAGTAATTCTACTTGACCATCTTCAAAACATTGCAAAGACAATAGGCAAACCTCTTACCAGGATTTGATAAAATTGAACTTTCTATGTAGATCCTTTTACTTGTCAATTAGACAGATCACTTTTTAAAACAGACATGGGCAATTCCTTTTTTCCAAGGGGCTACATGAGAAACTGGAACTGTTGTGCTGAGCCAAATTTAATTTTGCTCAATATTGATTTTGGATCTGGCAAGGTCTCTATATACACTATATTACCAAAAGTATTGCGACGCCTGCCTCTACACTCACACAAATTTTAATGGCATTACAGTCTTATGCCCCGTACACACGGTCGGATTTTCTGACGGAAAATGTGTGATAGGACCTTGTTGTCGGAAATTCCGACCATGTGTAGGCTCCACCACACATTTTCCATCGGATTTTCCGACACACAAAGTTTGAGAGCAGGCTATAAAATTTACCGACAACAAAATCTGTTGTCGGAAATTCTGATCGTGTGTACACAAATCCGACGCACAAAGTGCCACACATGCTCAGAATAAATAAAGAGATGAAAGCTATTGGCTACCGCCCCGTTTATGGTCCCGACGTACGTGTTTTACGTCACCGCGTTCAGAATGATCGGATTTTCCGACAACTTTGTGTGACCGTGTGTATGCAAGACAAGTTTGAGCCAACATCTGTTGGAGAAAATCCTAGGATTTTGTTGTCGGAATGTCCAATCAATTTCCGACTGTGTGTACGGGGCATTAGTCCGTAGGGTTCAATATTGAGTTGGCCCACCCTTTGCAGCTATAACAGCTTCAACTCTTCTGGGAAGGCTGTCCACAAGGTTTAGAGGGTGTGTCCATGGAAATGTTTGACCATTCTTCCAGAAGCGCATTTGTGAGGTTAGGCACTGATGTTGGAGAGAAAGCCTGGCTCTCAGTCTGCCCTCTAAATTAATCCCAAAGGTTTTCTATTGGGTTGAGGTTAGGACACAAGAGTTCTCTTCACTGGAACCAAGGGGTCAAGCTCAACCCCTGAAAAACAACCCCACACCATAACCCCCCCCTCCTCCACCAAATTATTTGGACCAGTGCACAAAGCAAGGTCTATAAAGACATGGATGAGCGCGTTTGGGGTGGAGAAAGCTGACTGGCCTGCACAGAGTCCTGATCTCAACCTGATAGAGACCTTTGGGATGAATTAGAGGGCAGACTGAAAGCTAGGCCTTCTCTCCAACATCAGCGCCTAACCTCATAAATGCGCTTCTGGAAGAATGGTCAAACATTCCCATAGACATACTCCTAAACCTTGTGGACAGCCTTCCCAGAAGAGTTGAAGCTGTTATAGCCTCAAAGGGTGGGCCAACTCAATATTGAACCCTACAGACTAAGACTGGGTTGCCATTAAAGTTCATGTGGGTGTATGTCCCAATACTTTCGGTAATATAGTGTACGTAAACATATAGAAAAAAAAAACCTGCCAGTGAGAATATTAGGTATATCTGCTTTCAGATGGACAGTCGGGTGTGGTAAAAATGCGGAGGCTGAGCCACAGTTTTACTGTCACCTGGCCACCCACTCAAACTATAAAATAACAGCCGGACATGCTGTTTACGTGTCATGGCATTTTTAATTCTGTGTACAGTTTGAGCTCTGCTTGCCAAACGCATCATTAGGTTCCATCGGTGTCAGGAATTCTATGGAATGCACATGATTGCGGCACTGTAGTGTGGCATTATACGGTCAAATCCAAGATGACTGCCAGGAAAACCAGGGTTGTGGATGGCTCTGCGTGATCTGAAGTTGGGGGAGGGCACCCTGAGGATGGGAGTGCTACTTTGGGCGTTGTCTTACAGGTGTTGCAAAATGCTGCCCCCTGCATCTCCTTACCCCATTTGGGACAAAAAGTGGATCCTCCTCTCTGGCATGCTGCCACATCAGTGCCCACCAGGCTCAGATAACATAGGGAATGCCCCCCCCCCCCCCAGCAGGGGTACTTAGAGTCCCAGGGGCAGAAACAAATGGCTTGTAAGCTTCAGCAGCAGTAGGACGCCTTGAGGATGGAGTGCAGAAATTTGTGGCAACAGCAGAGCAGTGATACACACTAGTGTTGGTACATATACCCAACTACACATGTAGAACATAACTGAAAGTTTAACAGCTGCCACACTGCCCCTTCCTGGCCTCCTTGCGCTCACAATGGCAGTCAGGTAAGAAGCCTGGCACAAATATGGCACTACTCCCCAGGCCCTTCAGGTCTTTCGCTATTCCCTGGGTCTTCAGGGTCACCAGAGAGAGGTAGTAGTAAATGCAAATCACAGAGCAAAATGTCCTAATGCAAGCTCTTCTCTAATTAGCAATTAGTGAGGTTGTAACCCCACTAAAGGGAAACAAGCAGCCACATTTCTTCAAACAAAAATGTCATAAAGGAACAGATGCCCCACATAATTCCTGACCCCAGACCTAGCAGGTAACTCCAAACTAAGGAGAACCCTTTAGAACCTTCTCCCTGCCTTCAGCAGAAATTGCTAGGAGTCACAGCTGTTTACATAGTACTGCAAACCACCCCTGGCTAGAGCTGAAGTGCTACAGGCCTAATAGGGGGGACACTGTGACAAACAAACAGTTTGGCAGGTCATATGTGCCCCTCCCCGGGCATAAACACCAGCAGCTGCTCATTAGGAAGGCGGGCCACTGCATGAACCTGCACGGTGCTAGGAACTGCATGCACTCAATGACTGCAATTGGAGGTATCACCAGGATCTTTATTATTAGGCCTATCACCCAGCCAGCAGCTTGCTTGGAGAAAGCAAAGGATCCTAAGATTTCCAAGGAGAAAAATGATATACAAAGTATGTTGATGACTGAATGTCCACACCTGTAGAGGGACTTTTTGTCACTAGTAGGGGCTGTCCCCCTGAACAAAAAAGAAAATACTGTGCCATGTAACTGAGCATCCACAGCTGTGGAGGTGGTTTTGGTCATCAGCAGGGGCTTTTCCGCTGGACTGTATTTTTGTTTTGACGTGCATCAAGTGCAACTCCTGAAGGTGCTGATATACCCAGTTGATGACCATCCAAAGCAGAGCTGTGCCCTCCAATGAATGATAGAGAAACACACCTATGCTCTTGTTAGAAAATACAAAGAATTGTTTTTTTTTTCTTTCCAGAATAAAAATGATTTTTGCATTTTTTTTACTTTCTATATAAAGACTGATCAATTCAAGTTTCAAACCTTACTGGTACAGTAAATACTGAATGCAGGTTGCTAGGCACCATATTAATAATACACAGCATTTTCACTGCTGTACAAAAGAGACAAAAAAAAAAAAAAGCCATTGTGTCAAAACTAAGTTCTGTACTGCATTCCCTAATTTCATAGCAGATTATTTTCAAGGCATTCTAGCCGAATAGAGGTCATTTTAATAGGTCAGAACTGGCTGAACACAGTGATCAGATACGATTACACCAGGCTTAAGGTGATTGTAGCCATATTGGAGCACTTGCAACAACACAGTTGTGTACTATTCATGATACTTAATTTGCACCAAGAGTAAATATTCAGTCCAAGGTCTACCATCCCCTTCTTGGTTCAAAAAGTAGGAATTGAAAAAAACAAACAAACAAACAAACAAAACAAAAACACTGTTGCCAAATACGCACACAAAGCAAAAACGTGATAAAATTTGTGAAATAAGTAGTACAGAAGTGGTTTATGGTATAGTGCTACATTTCATAATCACAGCGTTATTCTGAAATGTTTCCCAAGACAATTCTAAAATTTTGTTTTTGGAATAATGCAAGGTGGAGTTATTTACAAGCAGGGCCCTCTGATTCCTCCTGTATTGAATTGTATTTTAACTGTACTGTCTACCCTCAAGTTGTAAAGCGCTGCGTAAACTGTTGGCGCTATATAAATCCTGTATGATTATAATAATCCTAAGATTAAAGATGTGGGGTTCCAAAACAGTTTATTTTTACATTAAATTAAAAATAAAGGATACAGATAAATGGAAACAAAAACAAGACAAAAAAAAACAGAGTAAACCATTAACCTCTTATTTAACTAGTGTAACTCTTTGGACAAACTATGTACTTGTATACATGTAAGTGTGAAACGTGAAATGTTAAGCACAAGCTGATGGCTGCAGTAGAAACCATCAGCCTGTGTCAGTTTTACTCAGCCAGCTCCCAGGTTGAATGTGATGTATAGCTGCAGATCACTTTCACAGTGCATGTAGCGTGGTGTCTGCCCCATGCCAGCATTCTCCCAGGATATTTATATAGTGCCGTCAATTTACACATCGCTTATATTAAAGCAACAGATTATTAAGCAAAAATGTTAATTAAAAATATAAGTTAATTTTAGGGCACATAACCGCAACATACTGTACTTCTTCGGGGCGGCACAGTGGTGTAGTGGTAGCACTCTCGCCTAGCAGTAAGAAGGGTCACTGGTTCGAATCCCAACCACGACACTACCTGCTTGGAGTTTGCATGTTCTCCCATGTTCGCCGAGTAAATAGATGCCATACATGTCAAACCTTAAAATTGTGCATGCCCATAGAATGCGTAGCGCAAACGATGCTTGCATATATAAAACACCCTGGATGCACATGTTTATATTCGTATGTTTATGTACATGGGGGCGGGGCAGGCTATATATTTTTTTAATTTTTTTTTAGGGGGTGCGTTTTAAGAGCTTGGGGAATTTTTAATTTTTTTTTACACTTTTTTCACTTCTGTATAAAACCCCCACTGCTGCCAACGTATTACATATGCTGGTGGCAGTAAAAGGGTCAATTGGAGCGATGTTCTGTGACACAGGCAGAGGGAAAAATAAGTATTCAAACTCTTCTTTTCAGGGAAAACTTTTATTCTGGTATTTATTTTTTCGACAGGGTCCCTTTAAAAGCAATTTGAGCATTGTTAGTCAATATGTTCACTTTAATACCCACCCCTCCAAAATCTTTTGTTCACTCGCCTGTCACTCTGTTCAGCTGCCTGAAGTGAAGAAAATAGCTGGTAGCAGTATGGTTACAGTATGAAGAAACTTTTATTTTTTTATCTATTACTTTTATATAGCATTAACAATTCGCTCAGGGTTTAACATATTTTACTGTATTGTAATAGATTGTAATGTATTGTAATAGATAAAAAATATGCGTCCCTGCCTTCCAAGGGCTTGCAATTTAAAGTTGTCACATTTATACATGCACATACCAAGGCCAAATAAGACAGGAACCAATTACTAACCAGCATGCCTTTGGAGTGAGGGAGGAAATCCATACAAGGAGAATATGCAAACTTAATGCAGGTCGTGCCCTGGTTAGAATTTAAGCTGAGGAACCTAGTGCTGCAAGCATACTGTAAATGCCAACAAAGCCCAACATATGACAGCTTTGGGCAAATCACTAAGCATCAGTGCTGTTGCATGAGGATAGTTCATATTCATGTTGTAAAGTACAGCACAATCTGTTGGTGCTATATAAATTCTGCATTATAACATTAATAATAATGTCTAAACTACAACTTGAGTGTCCTAACACAGGGTGGCTTCTCCTACTCCCAGCAGGACAGCAAACGAAAGATGAGCAGTTTGTAAAAAGTGGTTTGCTAAAGCCTAGTACACACGTGCCGAATGTCGGGCAGCAACAGCCAGTTCAATAGAAACCACCCGACATTCGGTCCGTGTGTACGGCAGCCGGTCTGACAGAAGCCTGCCATTCAGCCTGCTTCTGTGGAAGGATATGGCTGAAAAAGGTCTGCCAACTAGCTCCCGATCAGCGCTCTCAGTTGGTACAGCGGCTCCGACCTGAGCTGTCAGTTTTTTGTTTTTTTTTTACACAAAAACAAAAAACGTAGTAGTGTGAAATAGCCTAGGGGGAGATCAGACACATATATATATATATATACACATACATACACACACACACAATATATATATATATATATATATATATATATATATATATATATATATATATATATATATATATATATATATATATATATATATATATATATATATATATATATATATATAAATACTTTCAATTTATGTTTGCCTTTTTTTTTACTCTCTAGAATAGGCCAACAATGGAAATTTGTAAATAATCATCAACAGCAGCTCCATGAGAACTAACTGCTTATCCTGATTATAATAGCACTTGATTACACTTCCTATATGTAGATTTAAAAGCATGCAAGCATATAACAAACCAAATATTCTTAGAATTAGATTTATTTGTACCATCACTCTGGATAGCAAAACATTTGAAATGTGCCATGTCCCGATTACAACACTGGGTGGTCCATGGAGCGGCAGATGGTCCAAGCGGGTGCTCTCTACAATTGGGCTGCCTGACCCAATTTAAACCCACAGTTACTAGACAGGATCTGTGTTATGCTACCTTTCTACTATGATCTGAGCTTATTATGATGATACAGTTATTAACTACCAATGGGTCCTGGTTCAATATTACCCTTATTCTTGTTGGATTATTAAAATATTTGGTGACATACCCCCGCAGTCTCCGTTGTGTCCTGGACATCCGTTTCCTATACTCTTTTTATCAATCAACCTCTATCATGATGAATACATTATGCCCAAGTTCCTGAAGCGCTACATATGTAACATGTAGAGCCGAGCCACAGCACGCCTTAACCAAATCTACACCAAGCTTGTTGGACCATTGTCAACCGTCTAGGACGTTTCACACGATTATATACAGTACAATTTTTGGTGTAATTGGTGGTGTGAGTGCTAATATTTAGACAATAATTATATCGTGGATTTTTGGCAATGTCTGTATATGTTTTTTTAACCTTTTTGTAATAAAGAGGTTTCACTTTTAATTCTGTATACTGAAGTGCCTATAAAGTCCAATACCAATGTTCTTCACTAGGAAACCAAATATTCTGTTAATTTCTATTTTTAAAAAAGAAAAAAAAAAGGCTATAGGCAGGTGCTGCATGCATTATACATTGAGCAAATTTACGTTGCTTAATGCCTCTAAGGCCCTGTTCACATCTGTGCATTTTAGGTGCAGTACAACAAATTTAAAAAATCCTACTGAATTTTAGATGCACTTTCACCAAAATGTACATTATAAAATTCTGTATTAATTAATGTAAAATGTTATTAAACGTGATGCACAGGTGTGAACCGAACCTAATGCTCACATGAGCACTAATCGGTATGTTGTAATCAAATAGTGTTTTGAATGCAATGGGTCCTAAAACAACATTTGAGCAAGCATATGTTTCTGAATGTCTCTAATGCTCCCATGAGCATCTGTAATTAACTATAGGTACCGTCCGATTAAATAGTGGTTTGGCTGCAATACTGTAGGTCCTGATGGCACCGTATAATGAGCAAACAAACTCCTGAAGCTTACATGAGCATAGTTGTTTAGGTGCAGTGAGACTAATATTAATTCTGTAAAAGCTAACAATATCCTAATTTTCTGAAATACTGAATTAAATAAGTACAGGTCAATACATCTTCTGGTCCACTGTAATCCTCAGAAAGAGAAACGGCATAGAACAGAATCACATAAGAGGCTTAAACCAGACGATTACTGCAGCTCTGTATTTTAACTATAGCCAGAGTGTTCTAGAATACCTGTCATGTATTAAATATTTATATGGAGGAGCAAGATTTAAGAATAAAAATAAAGCCAACAAATGCATATGGGAGAATGGCCTACAACCCTATTGTCCATTGTGGATATTTCATTCAAGAAGCCAAATGTACATAATGTTTTAATAGAGTTTTTAACCACAAAGAGAAACAAAGCATTCTTTGGACAGAAGTAACCAGACAAAAAAAACCCAGCATCAACAGACTACAAATCTATTCACTCATTACAGAAAAACACAATAATGTAATTTAGTTTATAGAATGCAATAGTAGAAATTTTTCAAACTGCACTGCTCCTAATCTTACATGCGTACCATTTATCAAGATGGCACATAAAAATCGATTTGGTCCAGGTGTGGTTTTAAGCATAACTAAAGGCAAAACATTTTTATTTTTTTTATTTTGGATAGAGTGGAGAGGTATTAGAACACCTGTCAGGTTTTTATTGCTGCCTGTGTCCCTATAAGGGAGATTCACCCTCTCTATTAGTCATGTTTACCATATCATCAAAGAAGTATAAAAAAAAAAAAAAAAAAAATCCCAAATCTTGGGTTGTCCCCAGAACCAGAATAGAGGGGAAATTTTCCAATGGGGACAATAGTTCTGATGACCCTTGGGAAAACTAGGGATTCCCTCACTTTGAAGAGAATTCCTCACACTTCCTGTTGTGGCTATGGGACAGGAAGTGAAGGGAAATCTCCTCAATGGGACATGGATGCCAAAAGAAAAAAAATTGACGGGTTATAACCCTCCTTTAATCTAGCCAACAAAAAAAAAAAAGTTTTGCCCTTTAACATTGTAGTAAAGTACTCCTTTGTGCATTAGTGTGGAATGTTCTGCCCAAGACTGCATCTGGATTTATATGTAACTTGTGTTATTCAATTTATCTGGACAAACAATACACGACCGATATTTAAGTTTTTAACATTTATGGAATACTCACTTTGCCAATTTCAGTTTGTAGTTTGTACTGGTTCAATTGCACACAATCCTTTAAAAAAAAAAAAAAAAGTCATCAGTCCAAAAAAAAAGATAGTAACAATATCAGCAAACAACTATTACTTTTAAAATATAAATTTGAAAAGGTCAAGACAAGTTTTTGCCATTTTCTTTGTGAGGAGGGTATGGATAATAGGCAGATGACCTTCCAGCTGTGTTTCTGCCCCATGCAAATGGACAGCCCAAATAATAAACATTTTCCCTGAGACAAGTCCACTCCGGGCATCCTAACGAGATAAATAGTTCAGCAGAAGGAAAACAATCAAAGTGGGTCCTGGAAATTAGAATGTTGGAGGCACCATAAAAATAGATCAGAGGTACTTCTAAATGTTAACTGCTTTACACTAACTTGGATACAGTGTGATTTTTGTGAATCATCATCTCTATTTGATTACATTTGTTTTTTTTTCAAAATCCAGTATGGAGAGGGTTTATAATAAGTAGCAATTTACCCGTACTTGGTGTAATTAGTTCTTCACAAAGCTATATATTACGTAGTTGTGTGAATTGAAAAGAATTATGAACCTTTTTTCCCCCATGGGATAAAAATGTCAGTATCTTCTTTTAGATCATCGAGGACGTGTAATAAGTACTGGCAGCTTAGCCTGCATATCATCATGATGGACATCAACCTTTACTGCTTAGGACACTTGTCTGAAGACGAGCACCTAAATCATTGTCAACAATATATAAAATTAGAATTTATAGATCTCTTATTGACAGCTACAATAGCCTCTTAAGAATGCTTCATGACGGTGTCTAGTAGATGATCAATAGCCTAATGTGCATGTCTACTTCTTCTTTCCTAAATAAACACATATAAGGGCTCATGCACACAGGGTATTTACATTTTTGCTATGAATGCCCTTTATTCCTGGCAATAAAAAAAGCAGCTCAAAAAACACAGCTAAAGCCGCATTTTGCATGCACATTTGGTGTTAATGCATTCTATTGGCCATAATATTAATCTTAGTTTATATAAAATTAAAGAATATTATTAGCTTGCAAATGCACCTAAATACTTCCAGTGTTCATTTGCATCTATGAGCATTTGTTCTCCTCAAAAAGCTCCTCTCCTGAACATGCTGGTGATGGGTTTTTTTTTTTTTACTTTGTAAACGCTCCTCTTCCAATATGCCTGTAAATGCCTATGTGTGCATGGACACAGGTTAACATGAAGAAGCAGTTACAGGCATAAAAAAAATGCCAAACGCCTCTAAAAGCAGCGATTTTAGGCTCAGTTTGCATGTGGCTAAAGCAGGGCTTCATATTTTAAAAAAACACTACCAGTGAATGTGGTTATCAATAAAAAAAAAAATCCTAATTACTTTAAATGCAACTAGTAAAAGAACCTCAGTTTGGCTTGATTTTAGCTTCTTGTAAACCTCTTTACAGCAATACGCTTATTAGGGGGGAGAGAGAGAGGTCACATTGGCTGACAAGGAACATGTTAATAGGAAAGAGGGATGACTTCATCAGTATGTTGTAGCTCCTTCATTGTCTAGTCATAGGCTAGGGGCAGGTAGGTGACCTAGCTGTATTGTTTTACCACAGCAAAGAAAAGTCAGGTCCCTAGGCTGGCTGTGCTGTACGTAGGGTTGCGAAAATCTCAATAGGGATATAAAGAATTAAAAATAAGTAAAAGACAGTCCCTATATACAGCATGTATTCCTAGTCTGCATTTAGCGGTTTGCTTGGACTTCGGATTTAATATTTATTTTTAGTAACCTTCTAATTTTCCAGTGAAATAGTAAAATTGTTATAGGCAATGCTAACAAATGGTCAAAAAAAAAAAGAGTAGAAGCACAATTTCTGAATAAAATTCAGTAACAGTACAGTAACAGAAGGGAAACTTTCCAAGGGGATCACAAAATCTGGTCACCCTGTTGACACCCTGGGATTCCCTCAATTTGGAGAGCTTTTCTCACACTTCCTGTTTTGACTATGGGATATAAAGTGAAGGGAAATCTCCCAAAAGTGTACAAGTACACCGTACACGTGGCACTCCTAGGAGAAGTGCAGAGCCACTTAGTCCATTGGAACCTTCATCTGTATCTGTACACCCTCAACAGGGTATAGGAAGAGATGAGGCAACAGGATGGACGGATGGGAGAGTAATCAATGGATGGATGGCTGAGCAGGGGTAGGGACCAAGACAGGAACCTCTGCAGCTCCTGCAGAAGATCTGGGTAGGATCACCTCAATGCAAAAGAAAAAGAACAGCAGGGCACTGGTGTGAGGTCAAATGAAATCAAATAACAAAATCACTTTATTAAAATAAGCAGCACGTTTACATTGAAGTTAGCATGAAACAGCATGGATGAGGAACACCTGAGACCAAGCAGCTGTTATCAGGGTGAGGCTGTAGGCATCACTGAGTAGACAGAGACCAAGGATGACAGGGCGCAAGCCAGCTCAAGGTATGGATATTAGCAGCAGCATTCTCAGCCACACACAAGCTGTCAAAATGCCTGTTGGAAGTTGGGAAAGGGAGTGTCCATGATGTGTTTCCAGGGACTTCACCCTCTTTTCCCTTCATTGTCCATGCATTTGAAAAAGAGGGCAAAGTCCCTGCAATCCTGTTATGCACACCCCCTCTTCTGACATCCACCAGGAATTTTGACAGCTGTCATCCTCATGTGGGGTTGAGAATGCGGCTGCTAATATCCATACATTGAGCTGGCTGGCACCCCTTCATCCTTGGTCTCCGTTTGCTCAGTAATGCCTACAGCCTCACACTGATCACAGCTGCTTGGTCTCAGGTGTTCCCTATCCATGCGGTTTTATGCTAACTTCAATGTAAGTGTGCTGCTCATTTAATAGAGTGATTTTTTTTATACTGACCTCAGTGCCCTGCTGTTCTTTTGCTTCTGCATTAAGGGAAAGCTCCCCAATGGGGTAAACATAAGAAAAAAACTGTCAGGGGTTATAACCCTCCCTTACTCCATACAAAAACAGAAAAAAAAGTTTTGCCTTTACATCTACTTTAAGAAGTAGGTATAAAAAAGGTACCCATATATATTAAGTTCATCATATACCTCAGATTTTTACGTTTGTAAAAATAATTTGTCAATGTGTATAAACAGAAAACCAGAATGCACCTTTATCAAGAGAAAGCTGCACTGCTTGGAATGAAAACATTCTCAAATGTGAATACAGGGCTAAGTTTAAAACTCCAAGAAAGTCAGGAGAAAAAAAATAACTTTTCAATGTTTCAAACATTTCCTAATATCATGCCTGATCTGTTGTGTATGGCTAGCACAGGAAGGACCTATTGGATCCTTTACACGCGATCAGCCTTGTATTAATTTTATATTTACTAAATTAAATGAACTGGCTTCAACTGTTGAATTTTATTAGTAAGACCGGATCCATATGCCATGCACTGTGTTTGTGCACTAAATGCATTTCAGTTGACAGGTTCGTAGCTGGAGCCAAAACACTTTACTTTTCTATCCTTAACGTGCATTGCAGCACTTTCAAACAGGAATCACACTTTTTTTCCATGACTTACACTTTAAGAGCTGCAGAAATAATATCAGCCATCAGCTAGAAAAAGGACTGAGCCTTACTGCTTAGATAAAGCATTGGCCACAAAAGGAGTGCATTGTTTTCAGTGGGTCAGCCAACACAAGTTGCATTGTGAAAAGGAGAAGAAAACCATTGTGTGCAGCGAGCTTATTAATAGGCAAATATGGCTGCTGATGTGCATATATAATTATAAAATTACAGATAGGAACAAGGCTTAAAAAAAAACAACATATATTGCAGCCTACCAATTCTAAATGATGCATCATTGCATGTAGCTATAAATGTGGCAGTTAGGGAGTTGAGACAAACCATTTACCTACTGACAAGGGAGCTAGCATTTGTTAGAATGTATTCATTTATTTAAAGCCCATCTAAATATACTAGTCTAACACTATCCTCCTCTACAGGTTGACAATAGTGCTCCTCCATTCAGTGGGACCACCCTAAGACAGGAAGTGTGCTACTGTCCATATCACCAGGTGAAAGTAAAACAAAAAAAAAAAAAGAAAAAAGAAAAAACTAAACTAATATAGCCACCATATCTAAGAACTGGTAAGCTGTAATATATACATTTTTCTTTTTCTGTGCTTCTGGTGGTCCATCAGTCATGTAAAAAAAAAAAAAATAATAAAAAAAAAAAAAGTGTTTTTAGTAGATTTCTTGGATCAATGTCCCAGCATTTAAATCTCAGACAAATTATAACCAATACATTTGAAACGTAATCGTCTCATATACAATTTCTCCACCATTGATGATATATGACTTTTGGCAGATGTTCTAAATCACTAATTTTAGTGCTAGGAGTAATAAAATTACTGTTTCTATAAGATAGAAGGGTGCACAAAACAGCAAATACACAATTAAAAGTAAAACAGGAGAATAAGGGGGAGATTTACTAAAGCTGAAGAGTGTAAAGTCTGGTGCAGGTCTCCATAGAAACCAATCAGCTTCCAGGTTTTATTGTCAAAGCTTAATTAAACAAGCTGAAGTTAGAAGCCGATTGGCTCCCATGTACAGCTGCACCAGATTTTGCACTCTCCAGTTTTAGTAAATCTCCCCCAAAGTGTCTCAGAAAGTTCTGCTGAGAACATCCTTTACACCTTCTGCCAGACAACCGTGAGCAAGCTTTTGGAAGCGCCGTCTTCATATGGTTGCAAACACGATTTTGTAGCCCCTCATACACAGAGGCCCAAGAACTGGGTGACCGAAGGTGGGTTTTTATGTAGATAGAGAGATCTCAACTGGCCAGGCCCTTGACAGCTCAGAAAAAGTCAGGAAAATAAAGGCAAAAGGTGAATGATTATATCTACAAACTGGTTTAATTTGCCTAGACACATTAAAGTAGTTAGGCCTCATGCACACTGGAGGTTTGTCCATCTCTCCTAGACGCCTTTCCTCCTGGCAGCAGCGTTTTGGCATAAAAAAAACCACACACGCTTGATGCTTGTAAAGGTGCGTCAAGTGTTTTGGTGTTAATTTAATTTGTAAATTCTCCCTGAAGGCATCCTGGTAAAAAAAAAACTGCACTGGTATATGGGGGCCCTAATGTGATGAGGGTCTTCAGATATGAAGTTATTTCTTAAACAGTATCTATTTAAACTGATTTTTTTTTTTTGCCCCGTGAATATTTGTAAGATACATGTGGCCCCTGTACTGAAAAGTTTGGCGATCCCTGATCTAAACCATCATGTCCATTAGTGTCATATTAATCTCACATAAGTATCACTGAGGATACATAAAATAGGTGAGACCCAAGTGTAATCTGTGACAATCAAGCAAGGCCTTTTGAGAAAAAGGTTTGAAAACTGCTATGTGATGCAAGGTCTGCATCTTTCCTAATGCTAGCCTCTTCCGTTTGCTTCTCCTCACTCAATGGTATATATAATATAATATACCGGTTTCCCCATTAACAGTGCAGGGGAGATAAGCGCGAGAAGAGAGGCCACTGGAACCACTAAACCTGACTATCATAAACGGTTATTAAATTGTCACAAGAGTTAAATTCTCTCTAAATCAAAACAAATTATTAATTTTATATGTCAATTCCTTTATCTGCTCATTGTATAACAGCTTAGCAAACCAAAATAAGCTATGTGTTATGCAATGTTGCTGAGAGATTTAAACCACAGGACATGGAGTGCAAACTGTACTATAATCATTATGATCGTAACCTAGAACGAGTTCATGTTTTTACAGCGGAGTACATGACTAGCATCCAATGCAATGTATTTGCATTATGTTACACAAGGTCTCTGGCTCTATAAATGCATAGCATTGTATATTGAACAAAAACTACATAATCAGAATTGCAAAAGGATGCAGTTTAAATGCAAAAGAAATATTGGAGGTTGATTTACTAAAGGCAAATATACTGTGCACTGGAAGTGAGGTTGTGCTAGATTTGAGGGGAAGCTCTGCTGATTTCTATTCTCTTATGTGGCAATAGTAATGGAAGAGTGTTTTTTTTTGTGCAAAATCTTCTCCAAGTACCTTTAGATAAGAGCTCTTCTGTGCAGTCACATGGTTCAGTCTGCTCTCACTCCTGAGTAGAGGCACTCCAGTGAGAGGGGCTATTATACCTCTCTCACTCTGACCTTGTGAGAACTAGTTTCATTTTCTTCTCATTGGCATTGTAGAGGATGGGGAGGAGCAGCTGCCAGGGAATAGTATAACTCATTGAAGGCAAAAGGAGAGGGGAGGGGAGGGGAGGAGATCGGCTTCACACACAGACTACGGAAAGGACAGGGAGAGAGGGGGATGCAGAGATACTGAGAAGAGAGAAAAAGCTGGATGATGGAGGTATGGAATCAGATCACGCTATCATGCATCAGCAGCCATGATAAATGTAGTCAATTTAAACAGGGGAACACAGGAGGCGTGGTCGGATGTTGGGCTGAACAGCAGCGTTTGTGAATAGCTCCTGCCATCCTGATCCTCATCCTCAGTTTTCGGACTCCAGCAGACCTGCCTTGCCCCCTTAGCAGTCCTCAGAGCCTCCCAGCTTGTTGGAGTGCTGCCCGGAGTCGCCATCTCAGCAATTCTTCTGTTTGCAGCCGCCTGAGAGATGGACCACGGCTCCGGCCTAGCTCCCGGAGCGGCAGCCAACTTGTTTCACCCGATAGCGGCCCCGGCAAGATCTCCTGGCCTCTCTGACTGCCCTAAGCCTGATCCTCTCCTGCTGCAGCCGCCCAACCACCTGGGGCCACCATTGCGACCTTACCTCTCCTCATCCTGCAGCTGTGTGAGGGACGGACCGCCTTTTCCGGAGCGGCGGCCATCTTGCTGCACCCAGCGACGGCTCCAGCAAGTACTCCTGGCCCGCCTGCATATCTTTGGCTCGGTTTCCTCCAGCTCGGTTTCCTCCAGTACTGCCGTCGCACCATCCAGGCCGCCATCGTGGTGCTCCCTCATCCTGCAGCTGCCTGTGGGACAGCCGCAGCTCGGCCTAGCTCTCGGCGGCCATCTTGCTTCACCCAGTGAAGGCCTCGGCAGGTGCTACGTGACCCCTGGACCATTCTGAGCTCAGTTTCCTCCTGCTATAGCCACCGGACCTCGCAGCTGGCTGATTGCTGCCTGCAGCTCCCATTGGGACACTCCAATTAAACGGCAGAGGGGGGAAATTGAGGATCCAGCCTGGTAAGAAGCGGCCATCTTGATACACCCAGGCAGTCACCTTCGGCCCTCCTGTCTCCTTCCGTGTCTCTAGACCGTCTCCATCCTGATACATTTTAAGCCACTCTGCTCAGCAAATACCTTCCTCCTGTCTGGGGGGCTCCTCCGGTCCTTCCGATGACCGGGAAACGTCAATCAGCAAAGAAGGCAGCTACTTCCATCTCCCGGATCTCACAACCGAACACACGTGCAACGGCCACCTTGCCTTTAGCAACATCCTCTCCGGCCTCTGTAGCGGTGCAGACAGACACCTGGATGGTGGCACTCGAGGCCTCGGGTCAGGAGGGATTCGCGACGGTCATGGGGGAATCGTCAGAGCGGCTGGGGGAGCAGTCCACCGCAATGATACTGGCAGCCATTGCAGACAGTAAGTCATCCGTTGAGCAGGCGCGTAGGGTGCCCACGGGCCGGAGACCTGCAGGTGTGTGGCCACCTGCGTTTCTTGTGCGCTTGCTGAATTTCAGGGATAGAGACTTGATCCTGGCGGAGGCTCGCAAGCACCCTGAATTGGAGCATGAAAATGCGGTCATCCATTTGTATCCTGATTTCTTCCCAGAACTGCAAAAGAAGAGATGCTCCTTTACAGATATCCGCAGACGCCTGAGGGAGAAAGGTCTGATTTATAGCATGCTGTATCCTAGCCATCTAAAAGGTACTTCATCGTGGAGCTGCAAAATTCTTTGAATCCCCTGCAGAGGCGGCTGAGTGGCTGGATGCCATCGCCTAATGCCAGGATCCGATGGTGAAATCTGTCTCCTGTAAACATGTGGATTAGGCCTGGAAGATACTTATCTTCATGTGGTACTGATGTTGGGAGTGGTGGTTCCTGCTGATGTGACACCTTTTGGAATCCTGTTGTCCCAAAGTTTTTTGTTCCCCTGGCGGTCTGCAGTATAAGACAATGTCTGAGACTTGTCATCCGTACACTGCAGGAGCTTCAGGTACTGTTCTAAATGTTTGCACTACTTACAAGTCTTCCCAAACCCCCTTTTTTAAGTGGATAGACTCTTGGAACGTTCCACTTTTTGTTCACCAAGTTGATGGGAATAAAGTTTCTCCGGCGGGTTTTGCTCTGTTTTTGGTTCTGTTCGCCTGGAGCAAACAGGGAGTTGGGTTCTTAGAATGTTTTCTTCTGTGACTCTTTTTTTTCCTATTTTTTACAAGTCCTTTTTTAATATTTTCTCTTTTGTGTTTTTTGTTGGGGGAAGAATAACTGCCTTTTATGCTTCCCTCTATGGCTCGCCTCAAGGGTGCGAACACATGGGGATGTAACTTGCCTATTAAGATATATGCTGTTCATTTGTAGTGATGTGATGCTCTATTGCTCTCTGTGCCAGGGTCCCTCCCCACTGACCTCCTCAGTTTACAGGACAACTCCTGTCCTTATCCAATACATAGCTCCATTTTATGAGTGATCTCAAAATAATCTCGTGGAATGTCCGCGGATTGAATTGCAAATTTAAGCGTTCATTGGTCCTCCAGTACCTCAAATCCCTGAATCCCCATATTATCCTCCTGCAGGAAACCCACCTAGTGTGTAACAAACTTTTATCCCTGAACAGGAACTGGGTACAGAGAGCCATACACTCCACGCACTCCTCATATGCCAGGGGAGTGGCCATTTTAATACAGAAGAAATTAGCTTGTGCTATAGAACATGTCATAACGGATCCCTATGGGAGATATGCAATTGTGGTGCTTGCCATTGAATCTCAGTTACTGGCTATAGCAAATGTATATGTTCCACCCCCTGTCAAAAATGAGGTTCTATACATGGTTTTAGAGAAAATTGACACCTTTGGCCCCTTAAAAGTGTTTGTGGCGGGTGATTTTAACAACATCCTAGATGGTGGGCTGGACACCTCTAACCCGACTCAGGTGCAGAATCTAGAACTAGGCCACTGGGCGGACATGGCAGCATTGGAGGTGGTGTGGAGGTGGAAACATCCGGATGAGCGCAGTTACTCTTACCTTTCCCACGTCAGTGCCTCCTCATCCCGTCTTGATCTGGCCTTTGCTAATTCAGCACTGTTGCCACAGATTGCGGAGGCCAATTACCTGGCGGGGGGGCTTTCTGATCATACCCCCCTACAGGTAATGTTTAGCCGAACCGCAGGCAATACTCGTAGAGTTTGGAGGCTGCACTCGGGGTGGGTGAGTGAGCCCTCGGTTGAGGCACTGGTCTCCCCGCACATACAGGAATACTGGGACATCAATGAAGGTTCAACAGATGGGCTCACGGTCTGGGATGCATTCAAGGCATCCACCCGTGGGGTGTATATAGCTGCCATCAAAGCCGCTGGGGTGGAGAAAAATTCTGAATCGGAGGCGCTTCAGGCCCGTGAACTACAATGTGCAAAGCTCCATGCCGATGGGCCCTCCTCCTCCACCTTGGCGGACTTACAGATGGCCAGAAGGGCCTTGTTGGTTCATTTTCAAACTCATACACAATGTACATTTAAGAGAAGGGCTGAGGAACTATTTGAAAAAAGTGAATGGGAAGAATGGGAAGCTGTTGGCCTACTTGGCGGCAGATACCCGAACACATACAGCTATCCCCTGCATTTACTCAGCTGGAGGTAATCTGGTGAGAGATGGAGAGGGTATTATGCAGGCTTTTGTATCGTATTACTCAGTTATATACTGCTATACCCAAATATGATGACCAAGTGCTATTGGATCTGTTGGGCTCCCTTTGCATACCGAAACTGCCGGGGGAGGTGGCGGCAGAGTTGGAAGCTCCTTTTACTCCTAAAGAACTGGCTTTGGCCATTGCTTCCTTCTCCAATGGTAAAGCTCCGAGTCCTGATGGGATACCAGCAGAGTGGTACAAAAATTATATGGAACTGTTGTCTCCCAGAATCTTGCAACTTTATGAAGAATGCTTTGAAGCAGGGAGATTGCCACCCTCATTGTATGAGGCTCATGTGGTGTTACTTCCCAAGCCTGATAAAGACCTTCTTCAATGCTCCTCCTACAGGCCCATAGCATTGTTAAACATGAACCTCAAAATTTTGACCAAAATTTTTGCCAGTAGGTTGATGAGGATTCTAGAGCACTTGATATCACCAGATCAGACAGGGTTTATGCCCAAGAAGGCCACTGACATTAATATCCACAGAGTGTACACCCACACGCAAATAGATGAGGAGATATCGTCTGGAGGGGCTCTGGTGTTTTTCGATCTGGAAGAGGCATTTGACTCCATTGATTGGGGATATATGACGCATGGGATTTGGTTCTATATTCCTCAAATGGATATCAATGCTCTATGAGCAGCCGGTGGCAGCACTCCGCCTAAATGGAGGGGTGTCTGAAAATTTTCCAGTATCCAGAGGCACCAGACAAGGATGCCCATTGTTACTGGGCTTATTTGCGTTGGTCATGGAACCTCTGGCGATTGCACTGCGCTCCTCCTCTCAAATTCAGGGTATTAGGGTGGGCAAAAGAAAGCTCCACCGCTCAAGTAGGTCTGGATCAACAGTGGAAAAATAGTGTAAATCCTTCAGAGGTGGAGAGTTCCAGGTGCTGGCTGAATGCAAAGTAGAGCAAGAGTAAACGAGAAGATCTGGATGCCACACACCGGACTGGATAACAAAATGCCTTTATTATAAAAGCTGGATCAGAGTATACAGGACACTATAGCAGAATGTACAGGGCTCATCTGACGCGTTTCGCACTCATGAGAAGTGCTTACTCATAGCTGGGTGGGCACCCGTACCGAAATCACAGCCCTTTATGCAGACGACCTAGTCCTTTTCATTAGAGATACTGGACCTTCTCTACAGGCTGCACTGGTGCTACTGGAGCAGGCAGAACCTGGTAATCCCTTGCAATAGGTAACACAAATTTAATACCTGGGTCTTCAAATCACGAACTCGGTGACGGAATTCATTAGTCTTAATGTGTCCCCATTACTAGACATGATCTTTAAAAAAATTACATTCCTGGACAAATCTCCCATTGACACTTATTGGGAGGATAAACCTAATCAAAATGAAAATTCTACCCTTACTCCTGTATACCCTTAGAAATTCTCCGGTGTGGATACCAAAAACAGTCTTCAAGTCAATAGACAGTATGATTTCTTCTTTTCTGTGGCAGGGAAGAATCCCCCGCATTAAACTGACCATCTTACAGCAACCGTGAGGGGAGGGAGGCCTAGCAGTACCAAATTTTCATAAATATTTTTTAGCTGGCCAATTAACGATGGCGCACCGCTGGTTAACCACACCTTCGGATCATGCTGCGCTGTCGTTATTTTTCTCCAAATCTCCCCTTGTGGAGGAATCCCGGTCTGCCGCACTTCTTTGACTAACCAGACCTGATAGTGTGGACAAAATACGGAATTAAGACACTAAGTCACATTGTAATGAATGGCACCCTAATGTCCTTTGACGTGTTGAAATCACGTTATGAACTACCAAATACACATTTTTTTCGGTACATTCAATTAAGGCATGCCTTCCAATTGCAGTTTGGAGGAGAACCTCTTGACCTTGAGCCCAGTGATTTAGAACTGCTGACTCGCAGTGACTCTTTATCTAAACCGGTTTCCAGCCTATACAGAGATCGCTTTCAGGAAACACGAAACTGTTGGAACCTTGCAGACAAGCGTGGGAGGCTGCAACCTCTGGGTTGGATAGAGATGACTGGGACGATGTATGGGGAATTGCAATTCAGACCGTGGTCTCCACTAGGGACAGACTAATTCACTTTAAATTCCTGCACAGGATCTATCTAACCCCAGCTAGACTTGCTAAAATGTTTGGAAACCAGCATTCCTCTTGCTGGAGGTGCTCCTCGCCACTAGCGAATTTTATGCATATCTTTTGGGAATGCCTACAGGTCAAAGCATACTGGCAGGACGTAGCAAGCTGCATAAGGCCGGTCACCTCTATTTCGATTCCCATGACAGTTGAGGTATGCTTACTGCATCTGGTAGAGCCCCTGGCTACTACCTGGGCTATTAGAACTCTTCTTACCCTATTGTTGTTTTATGCCAAAAAGTGGATTATTCTCTCCTGGAAGAGTTCCTCAGCCCCAACCCTGGAATCCTGGAAAGCATTGGTTAATGAGGCAGTACCATTTTATAGAGTCACTTATTTGAGTAGGGGGGCACTGACTAAATTTGACACGGTGTGGGGGGGTTGGATGGCATCGGTAGATACGGTATCAGACTAATAACAGATAACATATAGATATTGGTGTATTAGGCCATAACGGAAGATGTATATGACTGGCATACAGGAGAAATATTGATAATTCTGCATTAGGATAACTGATCACTTGTAGGGGGAGAGAGTTATTTCCTTCTATGAAATTCTTGGTGCTGGGGGGAGGGAGAGGGAGCCGGGTCATGCTTTGGACTGTATTTAGCATCACGACCCAGGTTGTCGGACAGCTGGGGTGCGGTGTCTCCTAGTGCTTTCCTCCAGTTGGAGACCAACTTGGACAGTATATATCTAGGCAAAAGCTTTGTTGTTTGGGGGGGAGGGAGGGGGGATTTAAATTCATGTTTGATTTTTGTTTGTGGTTTTGTATGTAAATGTCCACCAGCAACTATGTTATAGTTGGTGGTTGTCGGCCGCAAATGTGGCCTGTTATTTGTATGCTTAAAAACTAATAAAAAAAGAATAAAAAAAAAACAAAAAAAAAAACAGGGGAACACAGGAACAGGCAGGATCAACCAGCTATTGTATAACATTGAAAGGGACAAACTACATGGCAATGCACTGTGCTATATCTCATGCCTTAAAAGGGACAGGAGCATGTTTTTTCTTTGGGTTACAATCACTTTAACTACCAGTCCGCCACTCCCCTAACCCCCTTGTACTTTGATCTGCAAGAGTAAAGCCTGGATCGAAATTTAGCTGGTTCAGCAGGGACAGGACAAATTTCATTACATGTATGGTCTTGACTGGTTGTATTGACTTGTGTACAACCAGCCTGTTGGGTTTTCCCGAAAGATCAGTGCTGCTGTGTGGATGGGAGAATCTGCTCTTTTTTTCCCCATTCAACCCGCTTGTTGAGCAAAACATAAAAGTCCAGATGAGACAATTCCTTTATTTTACTATTTTACATCCACTCCCATTGTCAAAGTGATGTAGATGTATATGAAAATCAGAACTACAGAGCATGTGTTGGCTGTGCAGTCTTTCACACTGACTCCAGCCCCCATCTATTGGTAGATAGGGGCTGGAGTCTGTTTGAAAAACTACCCAGCCAACATATGTTCTGTAAATCTGCTTTTCAACTAAGCCACTCTTGGTTACATACAGAAAATTATTTTTGGAAAATGTGTGCAAGAGGCACTGGGGAGTACTGAACTGGCCAGCAATGAGTCCAGATCTAAATCCCATAGAGCATCTGTGGAGAGATCTCAAAACAGTAGTTGGGGAAAGGAACCCTTCCAATCTGAGAGAGTGGTTCAAAATTCCAGTAGAAAAGGTGTAAGAAACTCATTGATGGATACAGGAAGCAATTGATTTCAGTTATTTTTTCCAAGGGATGCACTACCAAATATAACATTGAGGATACCAATATTTATATCCAGTCCATTTTTGGAGTTTTGCGTGGCAAGTGTCAGATTTGGCTTTGTGTCATACCAATACAAACAAAAGAAATAAACATGAGAATGCCTAAACATTTGTAATTGCAACAATTTTCTGGGCGAAGTGGTGCATTATCTGACAGAAATGCAGGGGTGCCAATTTTTTTGGCCATGACTGTACAAAAAGGAGAGAAAAAAAAAAAAAGAAGACACACTATATATACGCATTAGCCCGTGTTCAGAACATGGCTTAGGGCCCATTTACACTTTGCCACTCTGGTGCATTAGCACGCCCTGCACTGGAGCAGTCCATTCAAATAAAGAAAAATGCAGCATTTTTCTGATCCATTGTAGTATCTTACTGTGCTTTGAAGTACGTGGCAATGCATGAACGTCAGATGTGTTGATTAAATGGCTCTGCAATGTACTGACATGTGCACTGTGGTGGTGCTGGTTACTACAATGGTGTAAAGTAAAACGGAAAATTTATATCAAATACTTACCGTAATTTTCCTTTCCTGATAGGCTCCATGGCAGCATACGTGTGGGTTGACCCTGCCTCCATAATTACCCAATAGGACCCCTCCCTATAAATTTCAGCTGTGGGCTCTCAGAAAATTACGGTAAGTATTTGATATAAATTTTCCGTTTTCCTGACAGGCTCCATGGCAGCATACGTGTGGGAAATAACTCGCCAAACACACCCGGGTGGGCACAATGCTGAGCGAGAAAATAAATTTATTTAACACTGTCCACTGACAGCACTATCAAACCAAAATTAATGGATGACAAAGCGGCAGGTTCAACACAATAGTGGGAAACAAACGTATTGATAGATGACCAGGAAGCCGCTCTACATATAACTTCCGGTGCGACATGAAGAGAAGCCGCCCACGAGGTTGAAATACTCCGAGTTGAGTGTGCAGTCACTGCCTCTGGAGGAGCCAAGCCCTTCGCTTTATAAGCCCTTTGAATGGTCTGTACTATCCAAGCAGAGATGGATCTGATTGAGGCCCGTTTTCCTCTATTTTTTCCTTGTAGAAGAATGAAAAGGATATCCGTCTGTCTAAATGATTCCGTAGCTTCCAGGTATTGACTCAAAGTGTGTCCCACATCAAGGGGATGAACTTCTTGACCTTCTGTTGTGTTAAAGGTAGGTAATACAATTTCCTAATTTTCGTGAAAAATAGATGTCACTTTAGGGTTTGAGCCCAACATGGGAATTAATACTGCTCTATCCGGGAAAAAGGTCAGGAAAGGCTCTTTGGAACCTAAGTTCCTGATTTCAGACACTCTCTTGGCTGAAGTTACTGCCACCAGGAAGACGGTCTTGAGTGTGAGGTCTTTAACTGATAGAGGATTTTCAGGATCTGTTCCAAGCGTGGAAAGGAAATCTAGAACAAGGGGAAGATCCCATTTAGGGAATCTTGGTTTCCTTTGAGGTCTTAGCCTGATAGCACCCTTGAAGAATTGGCGAACCAGGGCGTGGTTAGCCCATGAAATTCCTGTGAATGCCGAGATGGCTGATATTTGCACACGAAGGGAACTTACTGCTAGAGGCAAATCCAACCCTGTTTGCAGAAAGCTGAGGATATCCTGGACTTTGGAGAACCACAAGGATTAGGTCTAAAGGCCATGTGCTCTGTGAACTTGGACCAGATACGTTCATACACTCTATTAGTGCTCTTCCGTCTGGCATTCAGAAGCGTCGGGATGGCTTCTTCTGGACAACCCAAGGCTTCAAGCCTTCCCCTCTCAAAAACCAAACCCTGAGATGTAGATGAGCAGGGCATGGATGCAGGATAGAACCTTGGGACAGAAGATCCGCCCTGAGAGGCAGAGGGATTGACTCCCGATAACTGAGGAGAGTTAAGAGGGAAAACCATGGCCTGTTGGGCCAAAACGGTATTACTGCTATGACATCCACTTCCTCTGATCTGAGCCTGCGGAGAAATTGGAGTATCACAGGCACCGGAGGGAAGGCATACGCCTTGTTGAACCTCCACTGATCCGTGAGGGCATCTATCCCATATGCTTGGGGATCCCGGAACCTCGAGTAATACTTGGTGAGTTTGTAGTTGCATGGGGATGCAAACAGATCCACTTCTGGAGATACTCCCAGTGTCAGGAGCCACTTGAACACCTCTTTGTGCAGGGACCACTCGTTGTTGTCCATTTGAACACGGGACAGAAAGTCCGCCTGAACATTCTGGACCCCCGGAATGTAGACTGCCGAAATGTTGGACATATTCTTCTGAGCCCAGTTCATGATTGGCTCCACTTCCCTTAGGAGGGACCAGCTGCGAGTCCCACCTTGTTTCCTTATATAGGCCACCGCGGTTGTATTGTCCAACCGGAGCATCACTGAAGAGTTCTTTATCAGATGGTAGAAGGATCTGAGCGCTTGAAAGGCCGCTCGAAGTTCCAGAATGTTGGATACAGTCTTCTGAGATGGCGAGATCCATCTGCCCTGAGCCACTTCTGACAGGCAATGAGCACCCCAGCCCCGATTGCTGGCATCTGAGGTCACTGTGACCCATGTGATGGGGAGAATCGAATGGCAATTGCGGAGATTTTTCCCTTGGAGCCACCAAAGGAGAGACTCTCTCATGGATGGAGTGAGGAGGATGCGCTGATTCTTGCTGGGAGAATCCCACTGTTGGAGAAACCCTTTCTGGAATGGGCGAGTGTGCCATTGAGCCCACTTCACCATGGGAATGGTGGCTGCCATTGTGCCAATCACCTTCAGACATTGAAGAGCGGATAGGTGAGATGAAGCAAGGGTTGAACGGATCCTGTCCCGGATCACCACAATCTTCTCCTCGGGTAGCGAGATGGTGCCTTCTAGTGTGTTGAAATGGGCACCTAGAAATATGAGAGACTGAGATGGAATCAAGTGACTTTTCTCCAAATTCAGGAGCCACCCAAACTCTTGGAGAGTGGAAATTACTAGACTCCTGTGCTTTAGAAGCTGACCCTTGTCCTGGGCTAGAAGGAGGAGGTCGTCGAGATAGTGGTGAAGGCGAACTCCTTTGACTCGGAGCAGAGCAACAACAGCCAGCAGAACCTTGGAAAACACCCGAGGTGATGTTGTGAGACCAAATGGAAGGCAGGTAAACTGTAAGTGTTGATCGCCTACAGCAAAGCGAAGGAACTTTTGGAAGTCTGCCGCCACTGGGACATGAAAGTAGGCGTCTTTTAAGTCTATTGACACCAGCCAATCTCCTAGATGAACTGATTGTTGAATCGTTAATAGTGACTCCATCTTGAATTTTTCCTTTCGGATAAACCGGTTGAGATGAGTCAGGTCTAACAGGCCTCCATGTGCCGTTCTTCTTCTGTACCAGAAACAGAGGGGAATACATGCCTTCTCCTCGTTCGCCATCTGGAACAGGAATGGCTGCGTTTTGAGCTAATAAAGAGCTTATGTAAGCTAAAAGAACTTGTTTCTTCTCCTCTGAACATGGAAGATTTGTTGGTATAAATCTTAGTCTGGGAGTGCTGTTGAAAACCCAGGTGTGGCCTGAGGAGACTGTCTTGACAGTCCAGAAATCCCGAATTGAGGTCGCCCAAACATGCCGGAAGTGGAGCAGACGAGCCCCCACCTGACATGTTTGAGCGGGCCCAATTTCAAAAGGACTTAGTGGAGTCCTGGTTACTGGTAGAAGCCCATTTTGTGGGCTTTTTAAAAGAGGACTGCCTGGATTTCCAGGATCTAGAAAATTCCCGACCAGGCCTATAGCTACGTGCTTCCCTTGCACGGTCGGAGTTCTGCGATCTTGAAAAGGTGCGTTTTTGGTTCTGTAAACGCCTGTCTTGAGGGAGGAACACCGATTTACCACCCGTAGCCCGGGTAATGGCGCTATCAAGCTTGTTGCCGAAGAGGGATGAACCCTCAAATGGAATACGGCACCAAGCCTGTTTAGAGGCTGGATCCGCCAACCAAGGTCGCAGCCACAAGGCCCGACGGGCGGTGACCGATGACAACATCACCCGAGCCACTAGGCGAACAATGTCAATAGAGACCTCCCCCAGAAAGGCAGAGGCAAGCCTGATTTCCTGAATAGGGGAGCTCTTAGCCGCTTCTTCAGAGATACCTCTAAGAGAATCATTTACATTGTCTGACCATGCCTCTAAAGCTTTAGAGACTGCTGCTAAGGCCAGAGCTGGTTTGCACACTGTGCCTGCTGTCAGGTAAATCCTTTTTAGGTCGGCATCAATCCGTCTCTCTAGCAGATCTTTAAATGAGACTGTATCTTCAAGAGGCAGAGTCACATATCTCACAAGCCTCATTAATGCAGCATCTACCAAGGGAGCTGACTCAAGGTGTTTAACCTCTTCTTCCTTGAAAGGGTATAGTTTTGCGACTTTAGATTGCATAGAGCTTTTTTTATCCATCTTGCCCCATTCTTCAAAAATTATAGCTCCTACTTCCGTGAGGAAAGGAAAATAATGACGCTCCTTGCTGAGTTGTTTGAAAAACTTTCTCTGTTTAGCAGGAGAAATAACTGGTTCTTCCCAAACTAGAGCGTTTTTAACAGCTTTCACCAGAGAAGGAACCAGGGCATATTCAAAGCCCATCCCAGGATCATCTGCTCCTGACCCACTATCTGAAGGGGGGGCTGACTGGTGACTAGGTTGAGAAGACTCCCACGTCTCAGGGACTGGACCCTCTTCTGACAGGGGAATCAGTGGATCTTGAGGAGAATCACGAGGCTTTGCAGCGTCTCTCTCCTGCAGCGATTCTTTCACCACTCGCTTGATTAGAGTCTCCAGGTGTTGGTCTGCACCTTCCCTCTCATTAGCTGCTTTAGAAAAACAGCGGTCACAGAGAGACTTGCTGGCAGGAACTGGGGCCCTGCATCCCCAACATATTTTCTCCGGTCCCCTATGAGATGAGGGGGGGTGAGGAGAGCCTCTACTGTGGTCTTTAGACTTAGAGGATGAACCATGGTGTCTAGAGCCAGAGGAGGAATGCCGGTGGTGTGATTTAGACGACCCGCTCCTTCTGCGGGAACTACTTTGTCTTTGATCAGACCTAGAAGGGCTAAGGAAAGAAGGAAGACAGGAAGAGAGAAAGAGAAAGGCACAAAGTCAGAATGATGCCCTACACTCCGCTCTCTTCCCCCCAGCAGGTAAGTAAAGAAATATACTTTCAAATCCCACCTGCTGCGAGAGGACTGGCCACCAGGAGGCAGTGAAGAGTCCATGGCTGATGCTGGGAATCACTGCAGGTGAACACAGAGTAAATCAGATACACCAGAAAGCAAAACAGCAAGCACAGACCCATCTGTACTGCACTTACCTGGGGAAGGCTCTGCAGATGCTCAGGGAAGTCGCCGCTATGCCCACGATCATTCCCGAGCTCTGTAAGCTTCCCCAGGCTTTTAAAATTGGCGCCGCGTGACGTCACGGCCGCGCCAGGCCCACGGTCGTCGTGCGCATGCGCGAAACCAGGCCTCGCTTTCGCTCCAGGACTGCGCCTGCGCAGAACGCAGACAGAACCCGGAAGTAGAGGGAGCGGCGGCTGGAACGCACAGGGAACCAGCCGCTGCATAGGCAATTTGACAAAGAGCACACAGAGAGAAAAACAACAACAACAAATATATACACTGCTGCCATGAAGGCTATATATGCTCACCACCACCACCTACGATCGTCTCGGCCGGAACATCCATACACACACCGGGCTTTTGGCAGATAATGGCCACCTGCATACTGCTAGGCGATCGGCCTGTGCGCGCTTTTCATTCAAAAATGACTCCAGCTCTTCAGCGCTTACTCTGCAATACACTCCATACCCTGTTAACCGTCAAGGCTTATTGGAGGGATGAGACATCACGTCAGTCGGCCGATACGATCGCAGGACATCGTCTTCAGGTAGGAGAACCAAACATAAGGTCCTACGGAGGAGGACAAAAAAGGAACACGGCTGAGAGCCCACAGCTGAAATTTATAGGGAGGGGTCCTATTGGGTAGTTATGGAGGCGGGGTCAACCCACACATATGCTGCCATGGAGCCTGTCAGGAAAAAGTGTTTGAGTCATTGATGACCAATATAAAACCCTAGTGCAAAGTCAATGGTTTATAAAGTACTGTCTTTTTCAGGTGCTTAACATTTTATATGCATATACCAACATGTGCTCATACATTTTTTATGTTTCCAGTCCTAGTGTACATTGTGGTCATAACTTTTAATAATTAAATGATTTCAAGCCAACAATGTCAACATTAAATATTAACTATTGTACTTTCAAAAGAAACCATCTGCTATGAAATGACCATTAGACATTAATTCTACAATATTACACAATAATCCTCTTCCACTGTACTAACTAATGTCAGTTTTGTTTACAAGACATACAGTATATTGTCTGGCCATTAGGCGATCTCCTTAAAGTGCAGCTCTGACACTGTATGCAGAATTTACTACAGCACACAGGTCACTGTAAATAAATTCATTAACATGGACTGAATTTTGGAAACTACCAAGTGCTATAGTGTGCATGAAGTCTAACGCCCCGTACACACGGTCGGATTTTCCAATGAAAAATGCTCGATGGGAGCCGGTTGTCGGAATTTCCGATCGTGTGTAGGCTCCATTGGACATTTTCCATCAGAATTTCCGTCACACAAAATTTGAGATCTGGATCTCAAATTTTCTGACAACAAAATCAGTTGTTGTAAATTCCGATTGTGTGTACACAATTCCGACGCACAAAGTTCCACACATGCTCGGAATTAAGCAGAAGAGCAGCACTGGCTATTGAACTATTGGAGGAAAAGAGATTTCATCTCCAAATACGGAAAGGTTTCTTCACAGTAAGAGCTGTGAAAATGTGGAATAGACTCCCGCCAGAGGTGGTTCTGGCCAGCTCAGTAGATTGCTTTAAGAAAGGCCTGGATACTTTCCTAAACGTACATAATATAACTGGGTACTATCATTTATAGGTAAAGTTGATCCAGGGAAAATCCAATTGCCTCTTGGAGGATCAGGAAGGAATTTTTTTCCCCTGCTGTAGCAAATTGGAGCATGCTCTGCTGGTTTTTTTTGCCTTCCTCTGGATCAACTGTGGGTATAGAATTGGGTATATTGGATTGTACGATATTTTTTTGTTTTTTTTTGTTTTTTTTATGGTTGAACTGGATGGACTTGTGTCTTTTTTCAACCTGACTAACTATCCAACTTCATTTTTCTGGGCTCGTCGTACGTCACCGCGTTCTTGGCGATCGGAATTTCCGACAAGATTTGTGTGACCGTGTGTATGCAAGACAAGTTTGAGCCAACATCTGTCAGAAAAAATCCATGGATTTCGTTGTCGAAATGTCCGATCGCGTGTATGGGGCATTAGAAATAAATAATCAAGGTATTGCATATACTGATGAAATCACATAAACTGAAAGATGCAATTCTAAATACAGTGTTGCTTAAGCATTAGTACTAAGAAATTATGCTAAAATAAACTCCTGCAAATGTATAAAATACTTTCCCTGTGGCAGTCAATTATTAAACAAACGTTACTACTGAAAAAATGCAATTAAGAACAGCGTTTCTTGTGCATTACTAAAAAATTAAAGCAAAAATAAAAGTGCGGTGAGTTAGTACTTACATCAGAGTCAGAAATAGAAACCCGATTTGACTCAATTGTTGGCCTTCGGACAATTCTTGGCGATATGTGGGAGGCAGGACCTGTTGCGTAAGGGCCGTACGCCTGGTTTTGAGAGGGAAGGCAGCCACCTGTAGGCCTTTCCTGAAGGGAGAACTTTCTGTTTGAAAGTGTAGGCCGAGATGCAGCTCTTTGGAAACAGCTCAAGTCCCTCTGGTCCTGCGATGATAAAAATACATCCTCACTGGTTTCAGAGCTCATTCCATTATTTTTCAGCCTATACATGTCTTCTGAATCCAGCACAGTCGATGCCTCTGTTTCTTCATCCACTTCAATGGCAGCAACTCTCTCTGCAAGCTCTGCTTGAGTGTCTTTATTTGGACCAGAATCACAATCCATTGTGTCAGTGTGGGAAAATTCCAGCACAGTCTCTAGGGTACACAAGACAATTTCCAAATCAACTACAGCAGATAGTTGTTATTAAGGCTTTTTGTCTAAACAGTCTCTGGAAAAAATGCAGACACAGAAGAGAAAAAAAAACAAAAACTAGATTACTATTCTCAGAAATATACACATAAACATCTATCATACCATTAAAGACCAGTAAACATTAGAATGGTTGTAAAGGTATATTACAAATGGACTTTTTATTGCAAGGACTGTACAGAGTGCAAGACGCGATCAGTTGCAGGATTATTAATGAAAGCTTAAGTCATTGAAGGAATTATCATGAAAGTCAATTAAACGGATTGGCAACATTTCAAAGCTTGTTCCTCTTTTGGTGCCACCATGGCTAAGAGTATGCACTGGAGGGGTTGATCCTCAGGCACTTTCACCCACTCAGAAACTGCCCGGCAACATATAACCTCCCTGTGTCACTCCTCCTGATTTATTTGCGAACCACATCTTCTCCCCTCTCATCCATTTTTCTAGGCTACAGTGGGGAAAATAATTTTGATCCCCTGCAGATTTTGTTAGTTTGCCCACTTACAAAGAAATGAAGGGTCAATAATTTTTATCATAGGTGTATTTTAAATGATAGAGACAGAAAATCAACCAAAAATCCAGAAAAAACACGATACAAATGATATAAATTGAATTGCAGTTTAGTGAGTAAAATAAGTATTTGATCCTCAACCAACCAACAATAATTCTGGCTCCCACAGACTGGTTACAGTTAGTCCTCATGTGGTACACAGATTAGTTCTGTCAATTTAGTAAGGTGCTCCTAACCACAACTCGTTATGTGTATAAAAGATACCTGTCCACAGAAACGCTTTCTTCCATTCAAACCTCACTGTCATGGGTAAGACCAAAGAGCTATCAAAGGACATCAGGGACAAGATTGTAGACCTGCACAAGGCTGGAATAAGCTACAAGACCATCAGCAAGAAGCTTGTTCAGAAGGAGACAACTGTTGGAACAATTACTTGTAAATGGAAGAAATACAAAATAATTAAAATCGCCCTCAGTCTGGAGCTCCATGCAAGATTTCACCTCATGGGGTAAGGATGATCATGAGAAAAGTGAGGGATCAACCCAGACTACACGGGAGGCACTTGTGAATGATCTCAAGGCAGTTGGGACCACAGTCACCAAACAAACCACTGGTAACACAATACACCACCATGGATTGAAATCCTGCAGCACCCGCAAGGACCTGAAGTTTGTCAATGAACATCTAAAAGATTCAGAGAAGGTTAGGGAGAAAGTGCTGTGGTCAGATGAGACCAAAATTGAGCTCTTTGGCATTACCTCAACTCGCTGTGTTTGGAGGAAGAAAAATGCTGACTATGACCCAAAGAACACCATCCCTACAGTCAAGCACGGAGGTGGAAACATAATGCTTTGGGGCAGTTTCTCTGCTAAAAGGTACAGGCCAACTTTGCCGCATTATGGGGCCATGTATTGTAAAATCTTGGATGAGAACTTTCTTGGTTCTTCCAGCATGACAATGACCCAAAACATACCACCAAGGCAAGAAAGGCATGGCTCAACAAGAAGCACATTAAGGTCATGGAGTGGCCTAGCCAGTCTCCAGACCTTAATCCTATAGAAAATTTATGGGAGGGAGCTGAAACTTCAAGTTACAGCCATGCAACAGCCAAGAAACCTTAAAGTGATACTAAAGTCTCGATTTTTTTAAGTTAAAAATAACAAACACGTTATACTTACCTGCTCTGTGCAGCAATTTTGTAGAGCAGCAAGATCCTCCTCTTCTCAGGTCCCTCCTCGGCGCTTCTGGCCCCTCACTCCTGCCGAGTGCCCCCACAGCTAACAGACTGCTATGGAGACACCCGAGCCGAGCCATTCAGACACTGAGCCACGGCCCGGCCCCTTTCTCTCCTCATTGGTTAATTGCCTTTGATTGACAGCAGATGGAGCCAATTGCACCATGCTGCTGTCTTAGCCAATGAGGAGGGGAGTCCTGGGTAGCCGAGACACTCCTGCAACATTGTTGGATCTAGATGGACCTCAGGTAAGTATTAGGGGGGCTGTTGCACACAGAAGGCTTTTTATCTTAATGCATTACGATAAAAAACTTCTGCCTTTACAACCACTTTAAGGATTTAGAAAAGATCTGTAAAGAGTGGACCAACATCCCCCCTGAGATGTGCAAACCTGGTAACCAACTACAAGAAACATCTTACATCTGTGCCTGCCAACAAGGGTTTCTCCACCAAGTACAAAGTCATGTTTTGTTTGGGATCAAATGCTTATTTTACTCACTAAACTGAGCAAACTCTGTCTCTATCATTTAAAATACACCTATGATAAAAATGATAGACCCTTCATTTCTTTGTAAGTGGGCAAACTTACAAAATCTGCAAGGGATCAAAATTATTTTCCCCACTGTATATCTTTAAAATGGGAGGCAGAACAGTGGGATCATGCAACCTGATTTTAGAAAAGAGTTTTTAAATGCATGTACCAGAGACTTTTCTAATGAACTATGCATTTATTCTTGCTCCATGTCTTGCACTTTAAAGCGGATCCAAAGTCAACTAATCACTTTAGGTCAATTGCATGAACTGTTTTCTCAAGCAATTGCCAATCAATGCTTCTGCTTCATACAAAGCCATAGAAAGGAAGTTGATTAGGAGAGAGCCATACCAGAATATTCATATTGTTGCATTTGATCAAAACGATCATTGCATTTTGGTGGTCCAGAAGGCCCCCTTTATCAGGGTTGGAATATGATAAAATAGAAAATTCTAAATGCGATTCTCTAAGCCTCTAATCCAGCTGACAGTTCAGCAATTGAGTGCCCTACCAAAAAAGACAGAAATTACAAAAAAATAACAATTAAAAAATACACTGAATGAGAGGTGGATTTATTCTGCTGGGATAAGTGCACTGTGTGATGGAATATATTCCTCCCCCCACACTGTCACATCTTTATTTTTAAGACATTTACTTGTTACACATTTCTGAATCTTCTTCCATCAATGTCATTAAAAACGTTAATATGGCCAAACCTTCAGCTGTAGTTTATCAGTCTTCCTACAATGGCTTTAATACACATTAAAGTAAAACTATGGCCTCCTATTAGAAAAATATAGTTTGTAGTGCTTAATTATTTGCCTTGGCGATGCTAGACATTCTTTCACCCGGGGCAAAATTCGGAAGATGCGCCCCCACAAATACCTGTTGATCTTGCCAGTAAAGTCCACCTAATGCCACTTCCTGTGATGTTTTGACAACAAAGCTGCACTGCTCCTAAATTCAGAACAGAGTTTCCACTCTCATGTAGATGGTAGCTGCTTGCACTGCCATAGGATGAGAGGATGTTGCTGGGGACAAGACTATCAGCATTATCACTATTAGTTCACAAGCCTGTAACTTGTCAATCATCACACTGCCACACCTAGTCCTCCCCAATGCTTTGTAGATTGACAGCATTGTCTCGGTTAGTGAAAACCTCTCACTGTGATCTGCGGTGTCTAGGAGAGACCGTATGTAAAACGCAAATAAAGTTAACGCAGACAAGATAAAGAAGTTTGTTTACTTTTTGAGGCTCATGCATTACATAGTAACTGGATTTAGGACCTGTATAGACCAGGGGTGCCGAACCAGTGGCCCAAGGAGCCCTCTGATGTGGCCCGTGACCTCCTGCTCTAAGATGGCAGGTTGGCAAGCCCAGATTGCGGATTGCCGACCCTCCATTCCAGAGCATCAGTGTTGTGAATGAAGCCGGCGGTAGAGGAAGCAAGCGCCTGCATAGTAGAGCCGCATAAGCCAATGCTTCCTGAATAGAAATAAAGGTCAGTTTATTACTAAAATCACATTGCATATATGTCTATTCTGCAGTGGTTACTGAGCTGCTTTCAAACTGATCCACAGGTGCAGCGCAGTGCACCTGTGGGTTACCTGCACTGAGCCATAGACTTCTGTTATTACCTGCGGGTTCGGTGCAGTCTATGGCAAAGTGAAGCTAACCAGCAGGAAAGCCACAGGTGCATTGTGCTTCACCCGTGGTGTGGGTAAACCACAGCACATTATTATGAAAGCGGTCTTAGGCACCTTTCACACAATCAGTCCGACCCAATCGGACCCTCTATGGAGTGGCAGATGTAAACGGACTGTTTACACCCGCCTACCTCCAAGTCGATCCATTAAAAAAAAAAAAGAACAGAAGGGCAACCATCTTGTTCCATCTGGGTGGATTGGAACGGAGGGTTCGTAGAGTAGAGCGGGCTGTGTCCATGTCTGCTCTGCATATGTAGAGTGGACACTGACCTGTCATCCACCCGCTCTACTAATTGTGGCCCACGACCGGTTACCAAGTCGCTTAAGTGGCCCTCGCTCTTTAAAAGGTTGGGCATCCCTGTCATACAGGAGCGGAAGTAAAAACAGTCCGATTTCATAATTGTGGGCCCCCAGGTGGTTTTAAATGTGTAAGTATGCACAGCATGCGGCAGACTTACCCAATAAAGCAATCCTCTCTAGCGCTGCAATGTCAACATCATCATCATGCTGCCCACTACTCCATCTTCTCCCAGTCTTCTTTCATGTTGGGAGTCTTCGGCCTCCTAAATGGCCCCACACGGGAGTTACTTAGCCTCCGCATAAGCGTAGTCTCTTTGCAGCAAAAAAGTGCTGACAGGAAGATAGAAGCCTTTATATCAGAAGAGACTTACACATTCTCTTCTGTCATAAGAAGTAGCCTGCACTTTTTCAAAGTAGATTGCATTAATTGAACTCATAAGTTCCACCCTAATCTCACCTCTGAGCTATTCCCCACATTTAAACAATTGTAATAAATGCAAGTAACTTTCTTACAAACGCTGTGCCAGAGAAAAACCATACAGTATACAACAGAATGGCTGAAAAACAGGCAATTTATATGCTTTATGCGTCCAACAATTTTAAAATTATTTTCCTCAAAACAATAGCTTAAAAGCAATTCCTGGAAAAAAGTGAAAGCCTTCTGTGAGGCTTGATCTGATTACTGGGCTATTAAACAGAGTAGCAAACCCCTTGTGGTGTCCGCTCTTAGGCAGGAACTAGTTCAACTGGCCAGACTTTCTCATGGTTTGCTGCAACTGTAATTTAGCTGATACACTGTAATTTGAACCAGACTAATGCCAATGACCACATCTTTGGTGTATGGATTTAGACAATTGCAGCAAAATTCACATTGCATAGGGATGACAAACAACTGTAAAATGCATTCAACACATCTAAAAATAAAAAGGTATGATCATAACCTTATCATACAAGAGAAGCTGCCATCCTCACCAATCATTGTATCCCTAAGCAGTCTCCACAGCTCACCCCAGTACTACATAAACAGTGTAGAACTGTTTCTCAACTCCAGTCCTCAAGGCGCCCCAACAGGTCATGTTTTCAGGATTTCCCTCAGATGAAATGGCTGTGGTATTTACTAAGGTAGTGAAACTGATCAAATCACCTGTGCAAAATAATGGTAAACCTGAAAACATGACTTGTTGGGGCGCCTTGAGGACTGGAGTTGAGAAACACTGGTGAAGAGAATGGAGTGATGACTGATGACGAACTGCTCAGCTTCTCGGGACCTGATCTGCTCCACCTCCCAAACTCTGTCTCCGAGCTCTTCAGGCAGTTCCTTTGACCTCATGAGTCTCATTTTCTCTGACATGCACTGTGAGCTGTAAGGTCTTATATAGACAGGTGTGTGGCTTTCCTAATCAAGTCCAATCAGTATAATCAAACACAGCTGGACTCAAATGAAGGTGTAGAACCATCTCAAGGATGATCAGAAGAAATGGACAGCACCTGAGTTAAATAGCAGTGTCACAGCAAAGGGTCTGAATACTTAGGACCATGTGATATTTCAGTTTTTCTTTTTTAATAAACCTGCAAAAATGTCAACAATTCTGTGTTTTTCTGCCAATATGGGGTGCTGTGTGTACCATTAATGAGGGAAAAAATGAACCTAAATGATTTAAGCAAATGGCAATATAACTAAGAGTGAAAAATGTAAGGGGGTCTGAATACTTTCCATCCCCACTTCTGATCCCTGCATCTTGTATTTTACACACTATTGACCTCTGCACCTTGTAGGTTATACACTTCTGACCTCTGCACACTGTATGTTATACACTCTGGTCCCTGCACCCAGTACAGTATGTTACACACTCCTGACCCCTGTATGCTATACACACCTGACCTCTACACACAGGGCCGGTGCACCCACTAGGCGAATTAGGCAGCCGCCTAGGGCGCACTGCCACCTAGGGGTGCATCTGACCCTTGCCTCACCCCCAAGCTCCCGGCAGAGCTGCTGATAGTGGACCCAGACAGCAAGGAGTTCGGTGCGGCAGGCGTGGGGGTGGTAACCTTACAGTGCGGCGTGCAGCTTCTCCCCTCTCCCTCCCATCGGCTTTCACACATGCTGGAGGGAGAGGGCCGTCTGTGTAACAGGGCAGGCTGCCAATAGCGCTGCTCTTCTGAGTAGGAGGGCATGACTGCCAAGTTGCTCCGCCTCCCACTACCTCCTTAGCCAGATTGCCCAGGCCGCCACATTTGACTAGAAGATGCTAGTGGCCAGAGCAGGGCGGGATGGAGAGGATCCGACATACCTGAGTATGATGAAGAAGGTATGGAGATCAAACATGTCACAATGCATTGCTGGCTGCAGAAATGGATCAGTGTGTTCTCCTTCTCCCGTCCTGTGTGTAGAATATGCGGTGATCACAGTGATCTCCCCTCCATATTCTCACACTGCTTCTTATCTGTGTTTTTATTTACACTGAACACAGGACAGGAGAATGCTGATTAGACTTCTGCAAGAGCTGCAACTTCAGCTCTTTCTATAGCTATATAGTCCATCCAGGATTTGTTTGACCTTTTATTTATCTTTGAAGGAATTATCTGGTCAGGCTGGGAGGAGCTTCTCAGACCTGTTAACCATTTACTGTCCTCCTGTGCTTGAGAAATGACTTTTGTTTTTTTGACACATTGTTATATCTTGTAAACTCCTGTTTACATATAGAGCAGTGATCAATGTATTTCCACACTGGTCACTGCTAGCCTAGGAAACACTTGTACCATGTCTGCAGTCTCTGATCATCTCCTGTACTATGTATGCAGTCTCTGATCATCTCCTGTACTCTGTATGCAGTCTCTGATCATCTCCTGTAATATGTCTGCAGTCTCTGATCATCTCCTGTGCCATGTCTGCAGTCTCTGATCATCTCCTGTACCATCTCTGCAGTCTCTGATCATCTCCTGTACCATCTCTGCAGTCTCTGATCATCTCCTGTACCATCTCTGCAGTCTCTGACCATCTCCTGTACCATCTCTGCAGTCTCTGACCATCTCCTGTACCATCTCTGCAGTCTCTGACCATCTCCTGTACTATCTCTGCAGTCTCTGACCATCTCCTGTACCATCTCTGCAGTCTCTGATCATCTCCTGTGCTATGTCTGCAGTCTCTGATCATCTCCTGTGCTATGTCTGCAGTCTCTGATCATCTCCTGTGCTATGTCTGCAGTCTCTGATCATCTCCTGTGCTAAGTCTGCAGTCTCTGATCATCTCCTGTGCTAAGTCTGCAGTCTCTGATCATCTCCTGTGCTATGTCTGCAGTCTCTGATCATCTCCTGTGCTATGTCTGCAGTCTCTGATCATCTCCTGTGCTATGTCTGCAGTCTCTGATCATCTCCTGTGCCATGTCTGCAGTCTCTGATCATCTCCTGTGCTATGTCTGCAGTCTCTGATCATCTCCTGTGCTATGTCTGCAGTCTCTGATCATCTCCTGTGCTATGTCTGCAGTCTCTGATCATCTCCTGTGCTATGTCTGCAGTCTCTGACCATCTCCTGTACTATGTCTGCAGTCTCTGACCATCTCCTGTACTATGTCTGCAGTCTCTGACCATCCCCTGTACCGACTCTGCAGTCTCTGATCATCTCCTGTGCTATGTCTGCAGTCTCTGATCATCTCCTGTGCTATGTCTGCAGTCTCTGATCATCTCCTGTGCTATGTCTGCAGTCTCTGATCATCTCCTGTGCTATGTCTGCAGTCTCTGACCATCTCCTGTGCTATGTCTGCAGTCTCTGACCATCTCCTGTACTATGTCTGCCGTCTCTGACCATCTCCTGTGCTATGTCTGCAGTCTCTGATCATCTCCTGTACCATCTCTGCAGTCTCTGATCATCTCCCGTGCTATGTCTGCAGTCTCTGACCATCTCCTGTACCATCTCTGCAGTCTCTGATCATCTCCTGTGCTATGTCCGCAGTCTCCGACCATCTCCTGTACTATGTCTGAAGTCTCTGACCATCTCCTGTACTATGTCTGCAGTCTCTGATCATCTCCTGTAGTATTTCTGCAATAAAGGAGGGCTACAGGCATGGTAGGTGGTGAGGGAAGAGGGCTGTGGGTGCAGTGGGTGGTAAGGCAAGGGAGGCTGCAGGCACAGTAGATGATGAGGAAAGGGGTCCCAGGTGCAATGGGTGGTGATGGAAAGAATGCCTAGGCACAAGTGATGGTTAAGGCGGGGCTGTAGAGAAAATTTTAATGTATCATACAGGGCAAGGGGCTTCATGATCCAGAGCCCACCAAAATCCTCAGCACCAGGCCCATGATGCTCTTAATTCAGGCCAATCGGCCAGGGTCGCAAAGGTCGCACTTGCAATCAGGCCCTGGTGTTCACAGTGAAATAATTAGAAAGTGTCATATTTTCACACAATACACACTGGGATCTGTGATCAAAGAGTGTGTTGTGCTATTATTTAATGACACTGCACAAAGCCATTCAGTGTGTTTTTTTTTGGGGGGGGGGGGTGCAAGTTGCTGGTCTTGCCTAGGGTGCAAAATAGTCTAGCACCGGCCCTGTCTACACATCACATACTCCTGACCCCTATACTCTATGTTAATCATTCCTGACCACTGCACTCTGAACACAGGTATAATGGTCAGGTGTGCACATCGGGAGTGGGTAACAGGATTGTGTACACATAGCACAGAGGAGGAGGGAACATTTAAATGAGCAGTTTTGTGTTGCCGCTTATGGATAAATTGAGCGATCCTTCAGAATCCGCACAGATGAGCACAGGAAGAGACAATGCCAGACAGGAAGCCCTGGAACTGTCAGCCTGAGCTCACCTAGGTGGCACCTGAATTACAGCTCCATTCAGTAAAGACTGAGGATGTGCTCGGGGTCTGTACACAAAATGTGAACTTGATGGGTTGCTCTGGCTAACTGTACTCTGCCTTAATAAATGGACTTGAATGTGTGCAAAATGTTAGAAAGGACCCAGTATGTGATGCACACAAATAAACCATACATCCGTTCCAGTCTTGCATTTTATCTTTACACTTTACAATTACATTTAAAAAGCTCCCCCAACCGTGTTACATAAATCATGAAAGTTTACAATCAATTAGAGGTCTAGTGAGCCTATAAAATAAACCTTACAGGTTACTGCATACATTACAATTAATTAAGTCAACCTAAAGGGAATAATATTTACCATGATCAGAATGTAACAGAAATATGAAACTACAAGCACGAATAAATGGATTAACAGATTTGCATAATACATTTTAACAGATCACAGATAAACACTGATATTACCTTTGCCCTAGGAACTATTAAACTATATCGCTTCAGAACAAGGCATACTCATATTTTGCCCCTTAACTACTACTTCTAGCCAGGGCACCCAGACACACCAATGCCCCCTAAGAAAGCATCAAACACTGCTGAAACACTGTACAGAATTATCTCATGGATTTCAAAAGCAATATATGCATGAACATAGGAATCCCATGGGCTTCAAAGCATGCATTATTAAACATTACCAGTCCCACACTGGTTATTAGTTCTGCTCAGCCTTTTGTTTTGTAGTGCATACGCCCTCCTTCTACATCTCTACAGACAATAAATCAGGACAGGAAACCTTAAACGCTACAGAATGATTAATTGAAAGACATGAATTTAATGTCACAATCTGCAAACTTGCAGAGAGAAAACAAACAAGAAAGGAGCATGACATGCTAGATTCTAGGCTTTCTCCATTTGTTACTGTTGTTCTACATCACAATGTCATTATCTGGTTTACAAGGTAAAAAATGCTAAATTTTCATGCTTGGTAGAAGTATACAGATTTGTACATTTACAAAAACTGCTTAACAGCTATACAGATTAAAAAGCCAATGGTTGACACAGCTAATATGCAGTTAAAGGATCAGTCCACCCACCTAAAGTCAAAGGCTGGTGGGCTGGGACTAAACCTGGCTTCTTGGAAAATCCAATACTTGGATCTCTGATAGTTCCACTTCCTGTCGACCTTAAAGCTTGAGGTGTTTTTGTCTACCTTTGTGTGTTCTGGTGCACCTTGTTGTATTTACCAATAACATAAAATACAGTGATACCTCACACCTTCACAAACACTTCTGTTCATGAATAACTTGGTTCGCGACAGAAGAGTTCACAAAAATTTGCTTCGGTATGCAAACTCAGAGAGACACTGAAAGTGTACTGTGAAGACACGTACAGTGTTGAGAAGCTGTTTGGTGTGCTTTTTAGCCCATACTGTACACTCCTGTGCACACTTACTGTAAAGTTTTATTGTGTGCTTTTTACCACGTACTGTAAAGAACATCCAGTATGGCTCCAAAGCAAATTCAAAGCAAGCATGGTGGTAAGAAGAAAGTGCAGAGCAGTAATGAAGGTGACAAGACTCTTCAGAGCAAGCATGGTGGTAAGAAGAAAGTGCAGAGTGGAAATGCAGATGACAAGAATGTGCAGAGCAAGCATGGTGGTAAAAAGAAAGTGAAAAGCGGTAATGAAGGTGACAAGACTGTTCAGAGCAGGAATTGTAATGCCGCATACACAAGACCGGACTTCCCGGCAGAAAAAGTCCAATGGTAGCTTTTCTGTCGGCATTTCCGACGGACTCCGATATAGAACATGTTCTAAATCTTTCCGTCGGAAAAGCAGATTGAGTTTAGCCCATTTGCAAGTCCGGCCGTGTGTACGCGGCATAAGAATAAGGTTGTGAAGAAAATAACTATTGAGCTGTAGAAGGAAATTATAGAAAAGCATGACGTGGTATACATGTGACTGATCTGGCCTTGGAGTACAAGATGGCAAAGTCGACAATCTCGACTATTTTGAAGATGAAAGCTGCCATCAAAGGAGCTGATGTGGCAAAAGGAGTAACAATGTTAACCAAGCAGAGGACGCAAATGCTGGAAAAGGTGGAAAAACTTTTGTTAGTGTGGTTGAATGAGAAACAGCTGGCAGGCGATAGCATTAGTGAAGCTATGATCTGTAAAAAAGCCAAGAAATTGCACAGTGATTTCCTGCAAAAACAACCCTCTACAAGTGTAGCACATGAAGAAATTAAAGCCAGAAGAGGGTGGTTTGATAAATTCCACAAGAGAAGTGGCATCCACAGTGTGACAAGATGTGGTGAGGCTTCCAGTTCTGACAAGGCGAGCGCAGAAGCCTACAAGAAAATTTCTGGAATTCATGCAGACAGAAGGATACGTCACTCAAGTGTTCAAAAGTATAGGGGAGATCACACGGCTTGCTGCACTAGGGATTTGTTCTGAGTCTCTCCCGGGAACCACCACAAACGATCTCTTCTTTCTGAGGTGGTGAGGTTATCGGAACTGCTTTCACCAGCAGTGTATTTTATACCTGAATGCCGTATTAAATATATCTTTGTATAAGTGCAACAGCGTAAGAGTCGGGTGTTTTTGGGACAATAAAAGTTTGCAGTTTCACACTATGAGGATTCCTTTTCCTTCTATATGCTTTAGTGCAATAAGAGGATTGCGGTTGTGTTCAGTCTGGAATGTTCAGGATCAGGACGCCATATCTCTGTCGATTTGTTTGTTACTGAAATCGCACACTGATGTCCTTTAGATGCTGAGATAAAGCTGGATTGATTCACTAAGGCGATTGATAATTAGGAGTCCCGTGAGTGCAATTCCTATAGGGAGTGGAATCACAAGGTGTGGTGACGGTGGAACATTTCCGCAATGATATAAACTGTCTCATGAGAAATTACTCAACACCTGGAGTGTCGCAATTTTTATGTTTTTAGAGCGCTGGTTGCTCATATGAATTTTTTTTTTTAACTTTATGTGTTTTTTGTTTTTGTTTTTTGAGTGCTGCTTAAGCTGGAAAGAACCTATCTCCTTTGAACTTTTTAGCTTTCTCCTTAAAGTGTTCAACTGTGATGAAACAGGGCTCTTCTGGAAAAAGATGTCAAAACAGAACCTATATCATGCGGGAGGAAAAGGCACAAGCCCATGAAGGACAGGTTGACCCTTTTGCTGTGTTTTTTGAATGCAAGCACCGATCTGAAGATTTAGCCACTACTGGTACTCTCAGACCCCTCGTGCATTCAGGGAACAGAATGTGAACAAGGCCAGGCTGCCTGTCATGTGAAGGGACAATGTGAAAGCTTGGGTCACAAGGCAATTGTTCATGGAATGGCTGCACAAGGTGTTCGCACCCACCAAAAGAAAATATATTCCTGACAACCAACTGCCCGAAACGTGCCTTCTTCTGATGGACAATGCCCCAGCACATCCTCCAGCCTTGGTGGATGATATAGACGCTGGGTATGACTTCATAAAGGTCAAGTTCCTCCCCCCAACATGACACCATTTCTGCAGCCCTTGGACCAGCAAGGGATCTGCAACTTCAAGAAGCTGTACACAAAGGCGCTCTTCACTAGGTGTTTTAATGTCACTGAAGAGAGTCCTTGAGTCTGAACAAATCCTGGAAGAAATATTTCAATGTTCTCCACTGCATTAACCTCATCGACAAAGTCTGGGAAGATGTCATTCATCGAACCTTAAACTTAGCCTGGAGGAAACCGTGGCCAGAATGTGTCACTGAACGTAACTTTGAAAGGTCTGATGCAGAGGTAGTGGAGGAGATTGTGTCCATGGGCAACAGTATGGGTCCTGACGTCGGATGGTGCAGACAGAGCCACTTGTTGAACATAAGGAGGAGCTGACCACGGAATAATTTTCTGAACTCCACAGTGAGGAGCAGAAGGCGCTTATTAAGGAGCATTCCAGTGAAGAAGACAGGGAGGAGGTTAGCAGGGATACCATAAAATCCAATATTGAAAAATGGAATGAGTGCCATGACTTTTTTGAAAAGCACCACCCCAACATAACTAGCGAACAGAATATTAAATCTGATGAACGATAACGTGGTCTCTCATTTCTGGAGGGTTATGCAGTGCAGGAAAAGACAAGTGACATTGGACAAAACTGAGCCTGTGGCGAAGAGAGGAAACCCCTGAAGGAGATCTCCCCTTATGGAGGGGGACTCTACCTTTGAACAATAACTGCCTCCCACCCACATTCCTCCACACCAGAAGTCGTCTCAAGCAAGGTTAGTGTTCTCTCTGTTTATATTGTACTGTACTTTGTTTCATATTTTTGTGGTTCAAAAACAAAACAAAAAAAAGTTCATTACATTGAACCCTATGGGAAAATTTGCCTCAGTTTGCGACCAATTTGGTTCACGACCAGAGTCGTTTCACAAATTACGTTTGTGAACCGAGGTATCGCTGTATATTGAAAAAAATTCTACAAAAAGAATCTAATGGCCACAGCAGATTTGCAACTCATATGGACGCGCAGGAATCTCACTGAAGATTTTTTTGAGAAACAAAAAGCAAGGGTACTAATACCACAGTCTATAACAAATACTGAAATACTAAAAAAAATAATTTTTTTAATGGCCTGACTACAACGGAACCTTGGTTTGCGAGTAACGCGGTTAACGAGCGTTTCGCAAACCGAGCACTGTATTTCTAAAAATCCTAACTTGGTTTGCGTGTGTTGTCTCGCAAAACGAGCAGGATTCAGCCCAAAAGCGGTGTGCAGTACCTCTTTTGGCCTGAGATGGGGGGCACCGGAGCCGAGCAAAGCTGAAAGTCGCCGATCGTCGGCATTCGAAAAGGCCCGTGGACAGTTTGGCTGACCTCGGCAAACCTCAGAAAGGCTCGTGAACGGAGTCTTTCCAAGATTTGCCTAGGTCCGCCGAAGTGTCCCTCCGGCCTTTTTGGCCATTTCCGAGGCTCTCCGGCGCTCCCCGCCTCTGCCCGCATGCGGTATTGCATCCCATGGAAGTCAATGCGGAACAAATTATTTTCGTTTTCATTGACTGCAATGGAAAAAATTGCTTTGATATGCAAGTACTTTGGATTATGAGCATACTCCCGGAACGGATTATGCTCGTAATCCGAGGTTCCACTGTATTTGAATTTTATACACTTTACAAGATATAGGTCTTAAGTGAGTCATACAAAAATATAAATATGAAAGCTTCCATATTAGGTTGTTTTTTTGAAAATGCAAACTCCAGGGCTATCAACCCGATCCCGCTTCCTTATTGCCTAGCGAGTCACTGATCTGGAGCCAGCATGCAGTCAATGAAGTCTGAAAAATCTATTTTGTATACTTGCTCTAAGTCAGTGGATCACTAGGTAGTGAAGTCAGGATCAGGATGATCCACCTTAAACAAATCAAGTAATTATTTGCAGCGCTAATAGGTCTATCCTCACAGCATGAAGGCACTTTCTGGGTAGCTTTGAATCCTCTTCCGCCAACTTTTTCAATCTGATCTCATCCCGTACTTCTTCCTTTCTCACCATTAATATAGCACCCTCGCGTGTGCTAGTGTTGAAGTACAATCAAATTTGTGTTGAAGTACAATCAAATTTATTAGTGTTGAAGTACAAGCAAATTTATACAATAAATTTTAAAAAGTAAAATTTATTGTATAAAGGTGGAAACGTACTCACATATAATGCAGAAATATAGAGCTTTAAAATACAGGAAGCAGGGGCGGTTTGCGTGCCACGGCTCGAAACCGGAAGTGATGCAAAGCCGGCGGTAGCTCTGCCCTACGCGCTTCGTCACTAAGACGTCTTTTTTTTATACATGCTTCTTATATATTTCAAGCAAATGCACTGTGGTTCACATGCCTATGTTTAATTATTTTTTTGTATTTGGCCTTATGAGCCACACTGAGGCTATTTAAACAGAAGCATACCAGATTGTACTAGCACACAGATCACATTTGCACATATTTGGTTCACACTAAATATCTTGTCCTTGGTTTTGTTTTTGTTTCTGTTTTTTGGTCTTAATTCTGAGATATATTACACTTGTGATTTCTTGAAAGTTACACAGGGGCATGTAATACTGCACCCCAGAACAGCGCCATTTCAAAACCCCCATTTTATACTTCTAAATACCTTATTAGCTCCGTTCTTTCATTGCCAGTCACATGATCCGCGCCAGCCACTCTCCTCCTCCCACTCCTCCTCAGGCTGTAGCTTGAGATCGGAGGAGAGCGGCCTGCTGGGGTCACCTGACCAGCCATGAAAGAACGGAGCTAATAAAGTATTTTAGAGGCATGGGGGGGGCATTTCTCAAGGCCAACCTACCCCTGGATCCCTACTATTTTCTTTTCTGCTTTTGATAGCTCTTCCTCTCCCTCTTCTTTCTTTGGTACCATTTGCCTCCTGTACACTGGTGGGTTAAGGCGCTACCGCAGATGGGCCCCTCAGCTGGGGTGCACTGGGCAGGGGAGGAGGTTAGTTGTTTTTGTGTATTAGGCTAGCTACACAGTTGCTTCTCCCTGTCCTAAGGAAGCAAACTGCCCTCACCTTGTACACCTGTATTAGGAAGCATTATGTTTCTGTGTATTTTTATCTTAGGTATAGTGTTCATTGTTCTATGATATTCTTCACTTTCTGTATGTACGGAAAAAAAAATTAAAAGATTTAATAAAAAAAAAAAAAAAGTACTACTGGGTAGAGTAGAGCAGGGTAACTTACAATACCTGATTGAGGAGTAGAATCCCACCAATGAGGATTCCAAAGAGCAATAAAAAAACTGCAGAGGTTCTAACCCGGCTCTACTCCTCTACAAAAAAGAGATTTCATTTTATGTAACACTCGGTATATTTTGTGCTAAAGCCAATTGCAGATATATTGTATATATCTAGTCCTCCTACGTAGCAAATTTACTATTATGTTCCCGACTTGATTTATATACAATGTTGTATTTACCCTCTGCTGCTCAGCAGTAGCACTGTACAAATATTAAAACACCCTGACCAATTGTTAAGCACCAGTGTGCTTTACATTAAAAAAAAAAAAAAACTGTCTTAAGTGACAATGATCTAGAGGTTTCCAAATCTATCACAGATGGCTGTCCAGGAATGCATGCAGAGAGTTGCAAATGCATACAAAAATCTTTCTAAAATGAGAGACAGCCTGATTGGCACCAATTGTGATTTTGTTAGTAACTTGATTGATTAAAAACCCCCTTAGAGTCTACACACAGAATAGACCCAGAGTGTGCACAAATTTAGTAATTAAAGCTATTCACTCTCAGCCTGTAAGAAATGGTAATAACTAAAGATAACCAAGTTAACTGCAGTGAAACGTGGCCCTTACACATGAATGTAACCAAAACTACTTTTCTACCTGGCCTTTCCAGTAAAGTATATATAAAACTACAATTTTTAAAGTACTTTACTGGAAAAGCTAAGATTAATAAATGCATATTGGATGTATGTGCAATGGCTGTATTGGTGGACATTTGTCCAACTCTGTCCAAACAAAACAAAGGTTTGTCTGGAGTTTGAAAAAAATCTGGCCCTTCTCCTGTCATCTCTCTCATTAACATATTCTCCTGTGATCACTGTCATTAACAGGTTTCTTTCACTCACAAAATTGTGAAAATCAAACAAAAACGTTTGCTAAAATTCTTAAAATTAATCAACTATAAAATATACAGTATATGAAACCTCATGTGGCTGTGGATGCATTTGTCTGTTTAATCTAATTCTATGTGTCTTAATGGCAGCCTGTGTGTCTTTATTGCCACCTTGGTAAAATAAAGATTTTCTACATTGTGATTTAGAATTTTTATTTTTGTGATGGCAATAACCTAAGCCTTTTCTTCTTGGTTATTGCATTTCCTACAGTTTATATAATTTTCACAGCATCTCTAGAGACAGTAGTGCACACAAATCCAAAAAGGTCAACAGCAGTCTTGGAGAAGCTGCAAAGATCAAATAAAGAACCAACAATCAATCATTCCATGGTCGAAGATGCTTGCCTGATGTATTGATTCTCTGTTTGGCTATTTTGGTTAATGAGAACCTAATAAAAGGTCGTGTTTGTGAGCTAGCAGTGCATAGGGGAAATAACACAAGAGTGGTAGGACCTGGGTCAAGGCTAGGACAGGTAATCACAACCAATGTGAAATGGCTTCCTAAAAGAATGATGAACTCTCAAGAATGTAGAGGAGAACCAATAATGCACTATAAAAAAAAACAACCAAAAAAAACAAAAAAATAAAAAAGACAACAGGTAGGACAGCAACTACCTGAACAGGAAAACATATTTTAGACCAACAGCTAGGATGGTCAAAAAAAAAAAAATGATTACTAGGGTAGAGGCAGAGGCCCAGGATATCCAATCCACAGGGAAAGGAAAGAGACTAGGTGTGTTGCAAACAAAAAGACCAATTAAATGGAACGCTCTTAACCCCTGACTTTAGGGGAAGGCTAAATAAGGTATGGCCAAACCAAGTTAGACCCCGTTCACATGTGGCAATTTAGAATCACAATTTAGAATTGCAGGCAGAACAGGCCCAATTCTGTCTGCGATTTCAAATCACACTGCAATAGTCGCAAAAAGCACCACATGTGTTTGGGTGGCATTCATTTTTGTTGGAACCTCAAACACTTTGTGGTTTTGCTGCGATTGCTGCCTGATAAATTGCGCAAAGCTTGTCACCCACTCAACTAATGAGGCTGTCACTGTTGGGCGCTAATGAGGTGGCACTGATGAGGAGGCACTAATAAGCAGGACTGTTGGGCACTAATATGCAGCACTGCTGGGCATCACTGCTGGGAACTGATGGACATCACTACTGGGCAGTACTGATAATCAGTGAATTGTGAGGAAATGCCGCTGATCGGCTCTCCTCTCCTCACATTCTGTCAGTGTGAAGAGAGGAATCTTGATAACTGGCATTTCCTTGTTTACATGTGATCAGCTGTATTTGGACACAGGTGATCACATCGGCTCTTTACCGAGATCAGTGATGCGCCGTGTCCCAGGGACAAAGAGCACTACTGATCGCCACACTGCGCGACGAGTGGGGCGACATCATATGTCGTCCTAGAACGAGAAAGACACTTTGTGCTGGTCATTTCACAAAATGGCAGACGGCAAGCGGTTAAGTCAATCAAGTTCAAAATTCCCACAGAGATAGGGCTTAATGAGAGTCAAATATTGCAAAGAGTATTTACACGTGGGTCAGGAAAGTTCTCCAATGGAGAGCCCAGTGCCCAAAGGTCAAATTGCTTGCAAAACCCACATCTTTCAGTTTAGCAGGGTCCAGATATGACTTTTAAATGCCAAGCTTTTTTAGAAGGGAGGGCCTTACTGACTGTGTGAATTTTTGGAGACTGGGTCACAGCAGAGGCTGTACCAAGGCTCTGAACCTGGAGAGTCCTCTGTGGCCAAAGAAAAACATTATACAGAGATCTGAAAAAGACAATTCAGAGCTCAAAGCCTGACCGTCACGTTCTAGGCTAACTCTAATCAGGTACAGCCTCCTAAGCTGTTGGTGAGGATACGCTGATCCGGATAGCTGCTCTGTAAAGATAGATTAAAGCAGCAGTCTCAAAATCTTGATTGAAGTTACCGAAGAAAAATATCAGTGGTTGTAAAGGCAGAAGGTTTTTTTTTTTTATCTTAATGCATTCTACGCATTAAGATAAAAAGCCTTCTTTGTGTAGCAGCCCTCCTAACACTTACTTAAGGTACCTCTCTGTCCAGCGATGTCCACGAGTTTCCCAGCCATCCGAGATTCTCCCTCCTGATTGGCTGCCGCTGCTGTGAAAGTCAGCTAGCCAATCAGGGGAGAGAGGGGCCGGGTCTGGGCTCCATGTCTGAATGGACAAAGAGAGATGTGACTCCGCCCGGGTGCCCCCATAGCAAGTGCTTGCTGTGGGGGCACTGAACAGGAGGGAGGGGCTAGGATCACAGACGAGGGACCCGAGAAGAGGAGGATCTGGGCTGCTCTGTACAAATCCACTGCAACAGAGCAGGTAAGTAATCTTTTTTATTTTTGTAGGAAAAAAAATATATAAGACTTTACAATCACTTTAAATGCAAAAAAAAAAAAGTAAGGCAAAATTATAGTTTGAGTTTTTATAAACAGAGCTGAAGAAAAAGCAACCAACCTCTTAGGACACTAGGGACAAAATAAACAAGTCATAACAGTTAGAGGCAACATAATACAGGGGCTGCCTTAATGTTTTTTTGTTTGCCAGTGTTCAAACCTCATACAGATGGCAGTATAACCCAAAGAATTACTGCAGATCGGTGTCTCCCAAAGGGCACAAAAACAGTTCTTATGGCCTGCTAGATAGGAATGTGCTGAGTTCCAGAGCAAAATCTCAGGACTGGATGGACAGAAATACAAATCCTTAGGCAAGCAAAACAGTTCTCATATATGCATTTCATCTGTGTGTTTAGCTATTACCTGGAGTTCAGCTTAACTCAAAGCACGTCAATACATGTGTTAAGGCACTGCAAGGGATCACTAAAGTGGAAATAAGCCCTGAAGGATCTTGAGGGTATACACATTCAAATTAATCTGAAAAGGTATAGGTTTTCAATTTCACATGTCAAAAAGCAGCATGAAGTAATCTCGACAGCTTATGGCATGAAACTGGAGTTTGCAGGCAAGAATCTTAAAAACAGAACAGTTAAGAAATAAACATAAAAAACAGCAGGTAGAACATAATTGCTAGATACTAAAAAACACACACATAAACACAGTTTTTTATTTCCTCCAAGTGGTCACTAATGCCTGCCAATTATCTGGGAGCAATAGAGAATGATACATTATTTTAAAACCTCTTCAATAGGTGAAATGTGCTTCTAAAAATTAAAAAACAAAAAGCAAAAAAAGCCAATAAGAAATAGTCGTAAAACCTACATAATGTATGGCTAGGTTTGCAAGGGTTATTATTATGCCCTGCAGACATTCCTGTTGCTGATAGTTAAAAACTCACTCATGAACAATCATTTTTATGGAAGAACTGATTTTTGCCTTGCCTTGAAGGTTTACTCCAACTTAAAATCAATTCAGGCTTTTTTTTAAATGTAAAATTAGTTAAGTCTTTTCTGCCCATTGGAAACATTACAGAAATTTCAAGCGATTAAGTGCAACAGTTTTGTACAGAGCAGCCCTCAGACACCCCTCCTGGGGACCCAGCCCCATGCTTCTCTTCTTTTCTAACTGCCCCACAGCAAGTCGCTTGCTGGGGGGGGGCGGGGGGCACTCGTGCACAATCAATTTACACACAGCTCTGCTCTGCTCCGCCCCCCCCCCTCACATGTCTTGACTGACAGCAGCAAGAGCCAATGGCTCCTGCTGTTCTCAGCCAAGCCTGTGAAAGAGGGGAGCTGCTGCAGATGGGACAACACTGGATAAAGAGAAGACCCAGGTAACTGTTTAAGGGGGGACTGGGGTGAGCCACTATTAAAAAGGTTATTTTACGTTAATGCAAAGAACGCATTAAGGAAAAAAAAATAAAACCCTTTAGGTTTACAACCACTTTCAGTTTAATAGAGGCCCCATCATCTGCTAACACATACCTTTCCTTGCTCTCCGCCATACTGTTTGGCAAATGGGAGCAAAGAAAAACATGGTGTATTTCCAGGTAAAGGCTACAATGTGACTCACTCTTCTTACCATGTGACAGCACTTGTGCTTGGTAATGGGCAAATCAAGCACCAAGTACTCTCACATGGGTGAGAGGAGTAAGGCTTAAGCCTTAGTGCTTACACAGTACTTCCTCTTATTGACTCCTTGATAGGAAGGGAAGCACAAGCAGATAGTGAGTTTACATTAATGCCTAAATGCAACCAAAAATCAAAAACAGAAAAATCAGCACAAGGGACATCCCTTACAGTCAGCTGGATGTGTCCCTTGTGCTGATTCCTTTTCTGTTAGCTCTGCTCCTTCCATTCTGTGGAGTTTGTCCCTTGGGTGCATTTTTGCTGTTTTTGATGTTGGATGTACTTAGGCTTTAAAGCGGGTGTAAACCCTCATATATACCCACTGAAGTGAACCACCTCAGATGATGCACAGAGATAAAACAAATCTCCCTACATAAGTTTTACATGTATATCTGCTGTCTTAAGCTTTATATACGGTTTATAAAGTGCACATCATGTTAGAATTTTCCCTTCCTCATTCTGCACTGTGAGAGAAGTCTTGGATTACACTGGGAGACAGCTGATTGGAGGGAAGACACACCCCCCCCTCCAGATAGACAGACTTTCATAGCTGTTCTGTGCGTAAAGCGGCTTTCTGCTAATCTATTTTTGGCACCCTCCCTGACACAAATTTCAGGATGGTTTTATCACGTTTCGGAGAACTTGTCAGAAGTTATCATGCGGATAACAGAAGAATGGAGCAGGAGAAAGCCACTGGACTTAGTGCTTTGAAGAGAGTTAAGTAAAACACTGCAGATATATGTGCCCAGCTCAAAATGTCATGAATCAGGTTTACATCCACTGTTTATATCCACAAGTGGTTAAAGTAAACTTGGTGTTTTGCACTGCATGAGGAAAGAGGTGATTTACTGCCTCTCCACTTTGTCCAAATAATTATTTGCAATCATTCAAAAAATGCAAAGCATTCTCTAAAAGGGCACCTGTGTTGAGCTGCCAACCTTCTGTGTTCATAATGCATCAGGCCAGCCACTTACTATGGGACCTGGAAGTAAGTGGTGTCTAAGTGATTTCCAGCAACCAGGGACATCCAATGTTATTAATATACCATGCCTGGAATTAATCTTTAAAAGTAAGAAAATCCTCTCTAAGGCACTTGTCACTGGAATATGTGTCCCTTTTGGGGACACTCGTGTTTTTGGTGACAATTCAAAAGCTTGGGTTTACTTTAACTTTCCATCCCAGTTCCCCACAACGATAAAAGGGATCATTAAAAACCTTCTAATAAAAAAAAAGAAGAAAACATAGAAAAAAATAGTGACCAATATAAAAATGACATCAAATCTCTCCTAGCACATGTAAAATAAAAAAACATACAAATAAAGGTATGTGCAAATACACTGTGTGCTTCCATTAGAACCCAGTCCAGTATTGGTAATAGTCCATACTGAATATTGTGATGTGAACAATTCACTTCAAGTAATACTTCAGTGCTCCCACACCACACAATGTGCACAAGCTCCTTACCAGATAAGGGTAACCTGTAAATAAGAGGTCTCCAGCATATATAGTCATTTGTATGTCACAGCTCTCCATTACAATGCATGAACACCATGCCAAGAAAAAGACTCTGGGGTCCACAAATCCACTTTTTGGTTGTGATAGAAGAAATGTATTTGATATACACTGCTGTTTTTGTATTACATTGTTCTTTTCCTTGGAATCATAACCCACTTTTTATCAATAGTTTTTCCTTATTTCTTCATTGAGAGCTTATAATGAGACTTGTTAAGCTGAAGCTGACAAAACTGATAAACTACTGTCTAAGTATAATTGCCGAGGGCTCTCTTCACACTACTGTACAGCTCGCTATTTCGATATTATTCATGGTGTATTAGAATTGTCAAGAGTCCCCTGGTTAGAAATCTGCCACGGTCATTACGGTTAGATTTTTGCAGTAGAAGCTGTTATCTGACAATCAGGTATTAGCTGGAACTTTGCATACCAAATTAAGCCATGCAGAACCAGGACAAGCTGTTTTTGTTACTACTTTATATGTTAAACAATTTGATGTGTGTTGTTATTATATGCTGAATTCAAATGTATTTGTTTCCTATGCGATCCCCAAGAACACCTTCTGTTTATCTTTTTCAAAATTTATCAAAACTTTTTTTTTTTTTTTTTTTTTTTAGAGAAAGAAGAGAGCTTACCATTGCATTGTTTCTACTTCAAACTGCAATATGAAAGCACTGGCTAAACCAAACAAGAACAAATATGATCTCTAATTGTCATGGTTATTAGAATGAACTATTCTCAATGAAAGAGTTTATTATACACTTCATTTTCAAATGTAATAGTTAATGTAGGCAGCATGGAGACGACAACTTTCAGAAAATGGTCATAGTTTCTTGGCAAGTGAGAAACAATACTGTAGAGCACATTGTAATTATAAACTGCCAATACATGCTATATTAAATTGTATTCATACTCCTGTAGCGGTACCCTCGTAGGGGCTGCTAAGTGATTGTGGCCCACCTGTCACCCTGCCCAGTCCATCATTCACTCCAAGACAATGAACAAGTCCATCAGCTTTGTTTTTGTATTTTATTGAGGGATTAGAACTTGGATGGGGTTAAGGAATTCATGGGATGCCCATAAAAAAAAAGATTCTTGCATGGTTTGGGACAATTTAGATACTCTCCTCCTGCACATCTCTCCTTCTCCCACCAGCACCGTTCTTCAGGCGCAGCTAGCACATGGTTAGGCCCACCTCTGGTTTCAGCCAGGCCTTAGCAAAAGTACCTTATTACAGGCATGGACCATGGGCCCCTATAGTGTAGCAACAAAAGTTCAAATGCTAGCCGCCCCCTTTTTGGACTACTGATTCCAGTCAGCCCTTTGCAGTCCCGACAGCCCTTCCGACTTCACTGCCAGTAACATCAGTGTCTCTCCCGCTGGCTCTACATCCATCTCAGACTGCACACTCCCAGTCCGCTCTGGCATGCCTCTCCCAGCTCCCCTGACTGTGCCTGGCACTTACCGACACCTGGTGGATCCCTCCTAGGGACTTGCCTGGCAGTACTTCCCGCCGTCCTCTCCCTGCTCCTGTTCAGGACACCCCTTGGGTTGTGTGGGGTTCCTGTTCAGCGCCGAGCCCTTTAGCTCAAGGGCACCCCCCAAGAGTAGGTGGCTCCCTCCAAGGCCCCAACATCCTAATATTACATCTCCAGAGCAACTCCTCTCCAGCTGGGCTGACTCTAGGTATTTAAGAAGGCCTGCCCCCTGCCAATCCAGATTGGGGATTGGTCAGGGCTCCCAAGAACACCCCAGCCAGCTCCACCCTTCTTCCCCACCTACCTTCTAGAAGCAGAAGGGAGGAAACCGGAAGATGAAACTAGCTGTGAGTCAACAGCCAACTCTAAGACACATCCAGCCCCACAGATCAAAATGAACAGGCCTAGCTTTAAGCTAGGCCTGCCTAAATTTGCCTACCCTACAAAAAAAAAAAAAAATCTGACTCTAGCACCTATACTAGGTAGAAGGTGCTACACTCACTTTCCCACTAGAGCATTCATTTTCTGTAGATCGTAAAAAAACCTGGTTATTCCTGCTGCTCACTGTCCCTTTCTCCTCGTCTGTGTCCCCGCTGCAGCCTGAGATTGTGTACACCAGCCATTGCCATATCTACCAAGCATGCTCCAGTTTCAGTTCCCGTCTAAGCTGTTCATTTCCTTTTTCTTATCTGTGCAGCCCATGCGACTAGAGAGTCACACATGGGGGTGTATACAGTAGTAAATTACAGTATGCTCCCTCTTCCTCCATGTCCTTGTATTGCTAAACACTATGGAGGCTTCACCTCCGTTAGTCCCAGCACATACACATCATAGACACAGGTTGGAGAGATGTGACAGCCTGTGATTGGCAGAACCTCCCCTAGATATTTTACAGTGTGAACAAAGTGAAAGCTATTGTCACCCAACTAAAACTCTGCCTACACCATGTTATTGAAAAAAAAATAAACATTTGCTTTGAAATATAAAGGTAGATTTTTTAATAAGCTTTAAAACACTTTCCTGCTATTATTTTTTATTTTAAATTTCTATTCTGAAAGCCAATTTATTTTTCCTAATGTCATGTGGCCGGCACAGCGCCAATCAATGCTGCAGATCAAGATTCATAGTCCAGATGTCCTCTGTCATAGAGCACACATAAGCAGAGTACTATAAAATCCTCCTTCAGATCTTTCCCTGGGGATGAGAAAGACCTAGAAAAAGTCATAGGACCGCTGAACAGCAATGATTAAGAAAAGTACTCAGAAGCTTTTTTTATACTAAATTAAATACAGTGGCATGATCTTTAAACATAAATAAAAAGAATAATGGCAATTAAACATTGTAGGTTTAGTCTCATGAAGGCCAAATCACGTGCATGTACATCATTTGGCTTTAAGTAGTTTTACCAGGATGATGTCTGCAGCTACAGCCATCATCTCAGTAACGTTTTTTTCTGTTGGCTGCCAGCTTTTATGTAAAAGCCATCCTAGCGCCTAATTAGCCACTGGATAGCTTTTACAGGCAGTGGGAGGGGTCACCCCCACTCCAGCCAGTGCCTTCCCAGGCTCAATTGTCCCGGCAGCGAGCCTGGAATGAAAGCTGGCATTTCCACTGGCTTACCACACAGATCATGGAAACCGGAAAGGGACCGGAAGCAAAAAGCATTTTCATCATTTCCGGGTTTCCCAGATGGAAAACTGCGCTATTTTTTATGTTTAATCTTTTTTATTAAATATTTATAGAAAATACAAGTGTGCTATGCAAATACAAATTATGACTGAACAGATGCATCTGGGTTCGTACATGCCCTGTAGGGTGAGCAACAAGCATTGTAGACCCGAAACAGTTTTGGGTGACTACACTGAAAAGTATCTGATAGGAGCAGTCATTTCAACTAGAAACATAGTGAGGAGCACAATGCCTAAAGAACCAGGCATCACAAAAATGCTAACTTTCTATTTCAAAGTACAGGAAAAGAAATATCATTTGTTATAAGAAGGGAAGAAAAAAAGAGAAGCAGAAAAAAGGAAGAAAATGAAAAAGAGAATCTTTTTACCATGGGAGAATCTCAGAACAACAAGGAACCTCAAACGATATTGGAGATAAAGGAGTCAAAGTCAGAAAAATATCTGAAATGAGACCAAACTGTCCACATAAGTTTGTGTGATTACGATTTATCCTCATCCCATGCGATCATAAGCTCCATGAGCTCAATCCTGTCCAACTCACAAGCCCATTCAGCCAATGATGGAGCCTCTACCTGGTGCCACCATCTGGCTATCATAGAACGAGCCGCTGTGATGGAGAGCCCAACTAGGTTTTTCTTAATTTGTCTAAGATCCTGGCAACATCGACAGCACTGTAATCTGGAGGTTTATTTGGGATTTAATCTCCCACCAATTTATCAAACAATTGTAATATTTTATCCCAAAATGGGACAACCTTCGGACAGGTGCCCCATATATGGGCTATGGTGCCAGGTTCTCACAAACATTGCCAGCAAGTATCAGGGATAGATGGATACATTTTATGTAAAATTATAGGACAGCAGTACCATCTGGATAAGATCCAGTAATTACGCTCTTGCGCGTGAGAGGATGCGGATATTTTATATGCAAGGGGCGGTATTTTGTCCCACTCCATGTCATCCGCCGATATTTGCAATTCCTGCTCCCATTTTAAAAGAAATGGCGGTGGGTTCGGATAGGACTCCCTCAACAAGATCTGGTAAATCTGCAAAAGTGTATGGTCCAGTCTAGAGGATTGTGATAGCAGTACTTCAAAATCAGTACAAGGTCGCGTCAAGAGATCCGTAGAGGACTGGGTACCTACGTAATGTTTCAACTGTATATATTTCAACCATGCACGCGATGAGTTATGGCAAGATGGGAGTATCTGGGAGAGGGGAATAAGTCTGGCCAGTCGAGGTATGGCTCAAAAGAGGACTGTCTCTGCGATGGCACGGGAGAAATTTAGAACTTGTCACAGTAGGGGGGAAAAAGACGCTAGGCCAAACAGCGGGTTAAGGGACTTGGTTGGAAGAGAGTAAGCCTTTACACAAGTGAGTATCCCACACCTGCAGGGTAGTGCACACCGTGAGGGGTAGGAAGTCTCTTGGGGGTCTCTGATCAGGTTCTAACCAGGCTAAGGCCTGGTTTGAATGGCTATTAAAAAGGTAACCATCCTCCCCTGTGATCGGTTTGCTTGTAATTAGTGTGTGTGTTTAAAAGGTCATTGAGTTTCTGGACTCCTGACAGACCCTTGCATCTTTCATCCAGTGCTGCACTGACGTTTCTGGATTCTGAGTCATGGGGAAAGTAAAATAATTGTCAAAGGATCTGCGGGAAAAGGTAGTTGAACTGTATAAAACAAGAAAGGGATATAAAAATATATCCAAGGAATTGAGAATGCCAATGAGCAGTGTTCAAACTCTAATCAAGAAGTGGAAACCAAACGGTCAGGTAGACCAACTAAAGTTTCAGCCACAACTGCCAGCAAAATTGTTCCGCATGTGAAGAAAAACCCACAAATAACTTCAGGTGAAATACAGGACTCTCTGAAAACATGTGTTGTGGCTGTTTCAAGATGCACAATAAGGAGGCACTTGAAGAAAGATGGGCTGCATGGTTAAGTCACCAGAAGAAAGCCATTACTACGCAAACGCCACAAAGTATCCCACTTACAATACGCCAAACAGCACAGAGACCAGCTTCAAACCTTCTGGCACAAAGTAATTTGGAGTGATGAGACCAAAATTTTGCTTTTTGGCCACAACCATAAACTCTACATTTGGAGAGGATTCAACAAGGCCTATGATGAAAGGTACATCATTCCTCCTGTGAAACACGGAGGTGGATCGCTGATGTTTTGGGGATGTGTGAGCTACAAAGGCACAGGAAATTTGGTCAAAATTGATGGCAAGATAAATGCAGTATGTTATCAAAAAATACTGGAGGAACATTTGCATTCATCAGCTAGGAAGCTGCGCATGGGACGTACTTGGACATTCCAACATGACAGTGATCCAAAACACAAGGCCAAGTCGACCTGTCATTGGCTACAACAGAATAAAGTGAAGGTTCTGGAGTGGCCATCTTAGTCTCTTGACCTCAATATCGTTGAGCCACTCTGGGGAGGTCTCAAACATGCAGTTCATGCAAGACAGCCCAAGAATTTACAGGAACTGGAGGCTTTTTGCCAAGAGGAATGGGCAGCTTTACCATCTAAGATAAAAAGGCTCATCCACAAATATCATAAAAGACTTCAAACTGTCATTAATGTTAAAGGGGGCAATACACGTATTAAGAACTTGGGTATGTAAACTTTTGATTAGGGTCATTTGGGTAGTTTCTGTTGTCATTATGGATTCAAAAAGAGTAAACACAGTTGATTAATAATTAATGGCTTCACCCAAACACTAACCATATAAAACACACACAAATAAATAAATTTGTATTTTTGAAATGTACCTGCCTACTCACAAAAAACTGTCCTTTTTTATGTTAAACACATAGGCAAGTATTTATGAAAAATAAATAGCCATTTATTATGGGTCATAACAAAATAAAGAGGAAAGCAACTCTGGAGAAACTGGTGAAATTTGCAAAGCCTTTTTCCCTCAGGGCAGACATCAATTATTTTACAGTCAAAATTGTTGGCCTGAGGAGTCCTTATAATAGTGAGCACAATCCGGTCCAGGACTTCAAGAGATCAGGAACAGAAGCAGATGACATATCTGTCCCCAGGCTGTGATAAGACCACAGCCTGCATCTTTTGTCAGACCAGACTAAACCCAGGCCATGACTCTTTTCTTCCTTACACGCTTGCTTCCAGGCTGTGGCTCTGGTGCTGTAGTTGTGCCAAGAGGTGGTGGAAGAGGAGCATGGTTGAACTCACAATTGTGGCTTTGGCTTGCGAGTTCGCCCCTCAACCCCTTTATTTAGGGCTTGTAACATAACTTCCTCACATAAGAGGCGTTGGCCCTCCTCCATTTCCTGCATTTTGCAGGCTGCCATGTAGGCATAGTAGTTTTGATTATTGGGGGGGTTCTGAGGGCCACAGTAGCCTTCCGAAATAGGCCAAGTGCTGCCTCCTCCAGGTTACTCCTCTTCCTGGGACTTTTTTTTGTGGAAGGCGGAGGGGAGGGACCTGGGATTTGGGCAGGCTACTGGGCCCGGCCACCTCCTGGCTGCCACTTACCCCCGCCACCTCCTGGCTGTCACTTTCCACGGCCTCCTCCTGGATGAGACTTTCCGGTGTATGAAAAAGGGACATAGTTTTAGTTTTTGGTTCATCAATCACACACAATTTTTAGCTCATGACTGTTGCAAATTGAATGTTAATAAATAGAAAAGACTATCATTCTGACCCTAGCATTTTTCATTCTTGTCCCAATCATTTTTGGCTACTACTGTCTATTGATATGTAAAACACTTTGTAAAATCAGAAATTACTGATCAATAATAACAACATCTAGTACCATCATTATTTGACTAGAAAATGTTGAGCCCGGCTCAAGCTGGGCTCCTCCACTTCTTCCTGGCTGGAAGGCCCAGGTTGGACGTCAGAAGCCTCAGCTGAGGTGAAAGGAAGCCTTGAAGGAAGATTGGAGAGTGCTGGGCTGGATTCAGTCTGGCCTGACAGAAAATGCAGTCTGTCATAGTACCACAGCCCATAGTACATAAAAGTCATCTGCTGCAGCTCCTGATCTCTGGGAATCCTGGACCTTCTTGCGCTCCCTATTATAAGTGCTCCTCATGCCACCAATTAGGGCCTTCAAAAAGGGGATGTCTGCCGTGGAAATCACTGGCTTCACAAATTCCAGAAATTGATCCAGCGCTGCCTTGCTCTTTGGTTTATTGTTATAAAAGGGGTGGTTTACCTGCCACAGACAGGGCAGCTCCCTGTACATAGCAATGAATATGGGGATAAAGTCCTCATCATTGAATATATCCATTTTCTCTGCAAGACACAAAACAAGACAAACCCTAATGTCAGGCTAAACTCTCATAATCTTGTCCCAATATAGGCTTTAATCTAGAAGCAATATAGGCCACTGATGCACCAAGTTAAAATTGTACCTTCGTTCTAACGATCAGTGCTTCCGATACTCCTTCCTCTGCTCACAGATCGTACGTACCACACACACACGTGTTACGCTTTATATACACTGCGCATGCGTGAAACTCCGCCCGCCCCTGACTTTCTATCTAGTATATTCCCTACCCCTCGTCTTTCGGCGCAGTGGGAGAGCACATGGCGGAGAGACAACAGGTGCATGAAGACAGCAGCAGCAATGACAAAAGCCTGGAGCCATGAATGTCCCGAACCTGGAGGATATTTAAGGCCTCATATATGGCCTTTATAGAGATGGTGGAGACGGTGGGCATCTTCAAGAGGGCCGACTAGGACGGGAAGCATGGACCATACCCAAACCCAAATGTGAGAAAGGCCAAGATCATGACTAAAGTTGTGAAAAGTCTGCTGAAGAATTTTGGGGTACGGCGATCCAAGGATCAACTGAGGAAACGATGGTCAGACCTCAAATTGAGGGAGCAGGATCAGCACAGAAGAATCAAGAGAGTGCTGCAAAAAGTATTTTGTTGTGTGTTCCTATTCTTCTTATTACGGTTGTGCTGCTCTATGTGCTTTTCTTTACTGTTGTACAGTTTAAAATGGCAAGTTTCAGGTTCGTGGGCACAGTAATCGTTCGTAGTAAACATCGTTCGCCTACTAATACAATGTTTTTTGCAGATGCAGGTTAATACATTTGGTCATGCCCATTTGTCTTAAAAGAAGTTTAGTACATTGTTGTCTAGCTGGGTTTGTAACTAGAATGAAATGCAAACTTGATTCAGTGTAAGGAGAGGACACTCAGCAGCTGTTTACACATATGGACACAGGAGCACTAGTGTGGGACACCAGAACAAACTTTTTAGGGTGTCCAACACAGGTGCTCCAGTGGAAACTAGTGGTCTCTACATGTGTGATACTTTACCAAAAAAAGTATTCCAGCTTTGTAAAGGGAAAAAATCATGTCTTCAGCTTGGAACTCTGCCAAAACAGACATCCAAGCAATGTTTCATATTCCTATTTCTTGCCTCAAATATCTGTGCGCTAAGTATACCTTTATTTTATTCACATAGGGGAGAAAAGACTCAGGACGTCTGAGGTCACCAGGGACCCCCAACCTCCTAAAGAAGGGGTAATCCAAAAACAACAACCAGAGGATGTGGAGGAAGGAGAGGTTTATGAAATGAGTGAAATAGTGACCACAACAGGTGAGTGTCTGAGACCACAGCAGCAAGTAATAGATGGATGCCTGCGTATTTATAATACATGGTGTTTTTTGTTTTTGTTTTTTGTTTTTTTAGGTGATAGGGATGTTATTGAAGAAGAAACACATTTCACAAGTGCAAGTGCACAACAAGTCCTCATCTGGGAGATCATGGTGTGCATCAGGATTTACAGAAGATCAAGGAAGACATCAACGATGTTGAAAAAAGACTCAAAAACATCATTGACGTTTTAGGCAGAATTGAAAACACACCAACATTTATCAAATTCTATTTTTCGAACTTTTCTCCAAAATGTTGCTGCCATTACGGGATGTCAAAGTAACACAACTAAAGTAGATGAGAGGAAGGGGTTGGACCCCCGAAACACGTCCATTGATCCCCCATGATGGGAGCTAGCACATGTTGACATTAGGCATGGGATCAGGAAATCCCCATTTTGACTCTCAATTTGTGTGCATCTTCCAAATTTGGTTTTCACAGGGGTGACATCACCCCATCTGATGAAGGCAATATCAACACAGTTTGGACATACTGTCTGATATTGCCTTCACTTTGTCAAAGTTGAACTTTGTAAGTTCCTGAGTTGTGTATTTTATGGTTCTAAACATGCCCGTTTTAACACATAAAAAGGCAATTTGTACTGTCCAAAAAAAATGTTATTACTAAATTTTTGGTTTGTTCAAAAACCCCTTTCTAACGCACATGTGAATGTGCACAGAGTAAAAAGTTTTCTACTCAACAATGTGTGGTTTCTTCTTTCAAGGCTCAATATCATTTTTTGGACTAAGTTGGTGTTTACACTGAAATGGGGATTATTTACTAAAGGCAAATCCACTTTGCACTACAAGTGCACTTTCAGTGCAGTTTCATGTGCACTTTTGCAGTGCACTTGGAGTGCAAAGTGGATTATCCTTTAGTAAAAAACTCCCACAGTGCTTTATAATTTGCCACAATCATACCATTTTCGTGATTCACCAAAATTCATTCATGGTTCTGAAAATGATGTATATTTTTATCAGTAATGCATTACATACATTAACAACAAAAACAATGTGTGTGTGTGTGTAGCAGACTCACAATATAATAATAGTTCGCTGAAGAAGAGATTGTCTCCTCATGTATCAAATAAATTACATTTGCACTATTGAAGAAAATGGCCAAAAAGAAAAGCCCATTGGAGAACCTAGGAGACAGCTAAAAGAAACACAAGCAGTACATCTAAGTAAATCTCATTTCAGTTTAATTAAAAAATTTATTTTGAAAATGTTTCTTAAACATTTTCTGGCATATCAATGGCCCCCCTACCTGTAAAAGTACTCGAAAATACTTCTGTCCTACTTCGCGGGTGCTTTGGGGGGGAAAACCAGGACAGCCAGCTTCAAGCGCCATCAGGGTTTCTTCTTGAAGTCGGGCCTCAGGCCCAACTGAGGCAACATAGTTCATTGAATTTCTCCTTAAAGAGTTGTGGAGAATGCAGCATGCAAGGATTATATTGTTAAGTTTATATTCCACCATGTTGATTACCATAAGGAATAGGCGGAACCGGCTGGCCATTATCCCGAAAACATTCTCCACCACTCTTCCGGCTCTGGCCAGCTGGTAGTTAAAAACCCCTCTGGTCCAGGGTGAGGGTCCTCATGGCTTCAAAACGGTCGGCTGGTCAGAACGAACAGAAAGCACTGAAACAAAGGCCTGAGAAGAGCGAGCTGAAAATCAGAAACGAGCAGACAAGAACGCACCGAAAATCAAATACGTACTATAAAATTTGCACTGAAAAACAAATGCGAAATGAATACATGCACTGAAAACCAGATTCAAACCCACAAACACAAACTGAAGAGCAGTAACGATCGAAAAAGTGCAAGGCTGAAAAGCGTGAATCGCCTCTCACCAAACTTCTACTAACATGAGATAAACATGAGATTAGCAGAAGGAGCCCAAACGGTGGCGCACTGGCTACTTAACTTTCCTTTTCTAGTGCCGTCGTACGTCACCGCGTTCTTGACGTTTGAAATTTCCGACAAAATTTGTGTGACCGTGTGTATGCAAGACAAGTTTGAGCCAAAATCCGTCGGAAAAAAAAAACATGGATTTTCTTGGCGTAATGTGCGATCGTGTGTACGCAGCATAGGAGTTTTTATAGGAAAAAGGTGTCTCCATTGAAGCTTTATCACCAAGGCTTGTTTCCACAACAACCCAAAATTTTCAAAATCCAATTGTCATTGGGACAGAAAGTTAGGTGAAATCTTCTGAACAGGGGCAGAGACAGCAAAACAAACGTTACAGGGGTGTAAACCCTTCCCTATGCTATCCAAAAAGCTTAAAAATCGTTTTTTTGGCTAGAGCTACACTTAAAAAATGTACCTGTTCTGACTTACAGATTCAAATTAAGAACTAACTTACAGACCCTATCTTGTTTGTAACCCGGGGACCACCTGTATGCGAAACGAAATTCATTACTATTTCATTCAGAGATTCAGATACATCTGAATCTTCGAATAATGAAAAATGTTTTGAATTTATATTCAGACCGAAAACGAATTGCACATGTCTAGGTATCACCCTTCTTATCACCCACGCCCTGAGAAGATATGCCCTCACTAATATCACCATCTGGAATAAAAAAAACTAAGCATTCACAGTATTTCTCAAGGCAGAACTCTACAATACTGCCCTCTGCTATCTCTCCTCCTTCAGAGAATTTGCAGAATGCACAATCTTCTTGAGTAGAGTTATCAACCTTTCACTTCATCCTAAGATTGACACTTCCTCAAAAGATATCCGCAGCATCCCTCAATAACCTTAACTCTCTAAAAAAAAATAAATAAAAAAAATAAAAACATCATATCTATGACTTACCTAATCAATACATGGAGGGCACTCCATCTTAAGAGTATAGATAATAACATTTTTTCCAGCATACATCAATCTCATTTCCACTATATCTTGGTTATGCACCATGCCCTCGTGTGGACCTTTCACAGAGATCAACACTTTGGTCTAGTCAGACCACTCCTCAGTCATTCTCTCTTGACCTTGCTCATTCTCACTCTAGAAATTCCTTCCTCTTTAAAGATAACTTAAAGGATATTTACAATTTTGCAGTCAAATTTAAGAAAACCTAACTATGTTTGTTTGTTATAAGTTGCCAATCATACAGCATATACCTAAAGAGTTTTTTTCTAATATTTCTTCCATTTTGGAGGTTTGTTAGTGGAAGGTGTCATGGTTGACCGCAAGCATTTTGCCAGTCATTCACTACTGCATAAGCTCTCTCATCTGCAAAGTGTATTGCCCTGTACACACGGTCGGACATTGATCGGACATTCCAACAACAAAATCCATGGATTTTTTTCCGACGGATGTTGGCTCAAACTTGTCTTGCATACACACGGTCACACAAAGTTGTCGGAAAATCCCATAGTTGTGAACGCGTTGACGTACAACACGTACGTCGGGACTATAAACGGGGCAGTAGCCAATAGCTTTCATCTCTTAATTTATTCTGAGCATGCGTGGCACTTTGTGCGTCAGATTTGTGTACACACACGATGAGAATTTCCAATAACATATTTTGTTGGCAGAAAATTTTATAGCAAGCTCTCAAACTTTGTGTGTCGAAAATTCCTATGGGAAATGTGTGAAGGAGCCTACACACCGTCGGAATTTCCGACAACAAGGTCCTATCACACATTTTCCATCGGAAAATCCCATTGTGTGTACAGGGCATAAAACTACACTTTTATAATCCTCACAATTGTGTGGCCTTCCTCTGATGGTACCAGTGTCCTGCAGAGACCTGCCACTTCTCATCTGATGTGCCAGACAATTGTTGGAGATGCTTTACTCACTTGGATATCCTCTTATTTTTTTTCTTGAATGTTTTTTTTTTCTTATCCTTTTTTATGTAAACTTCTTTGCAAAAAAAAAAGAAGAAGAAGAATATAACAGGACTCCTGGAGACATTTTGGTATTTTTAGCTACAAAATGCATAATATGCATTTACCTATCTCTGCTTTACAAATGTGCTTAACGGTCTGCTGGTTTTGGGAATCTGAAGCCAATGGAGCACAATTACTCAATGCATGAGCAAAAAAAAACCTTAAAAACAACAAAACTGGCAGGAGAGCTCAGTTATATGACCTATCAAAGTCATATGACCTGCTTCTCCTCCAATCACAGCATATGCTGCGTTAAGCTGTGAGAACCCCGTGGGACACTGCAGGCTACACACCTTTGCCTGCATTTTATAAAAAGACTGTAAAATGCAAGTGGGTGACTTAAATTGTGGTATAAAGTGGAGTGCAAAAAATATATATAAAATCTGTAACCCCCCAGGTTTACCTTAATCTGAGACTGAGTTCTGTGCAATCCCCCACAGTTAGGCAAGGCAAGTGAAGTCAGAATAACTTACATGTGCCAGGTTAGTGACGCAAAGTATCAATGCCAGGAAAAGCCAAGCAACTAGCATTTTCATAAAAATGCTGTCTTTTTTTCCTCATGAAAAATGCCCATTCTGACATGAGTGTCAGTGATGCTTGCAAGGGCTGGAAGGATGACCATACAATCATTATTTAGTATGCCCTGCATTACCAAACACTAAGCAACAGTTATATATTGTCCAAAGATATACAGAGAACCACACACATGAAAATGATCATCCATTCTACTTCAACATTCAGAATATATCATTTATAAGATTTATTAAAAACCCATGTTTGGAAACATAATGGTCTTGCACTTTGCTACCTCCGTGTGCCAAAAAAGCAATATGTAGATGAAAGGGAGCACTGTAGTATCACAGTTCAAAACACATTAATAAATAATGGGAAGTCTGGAGCCTTATGTATTTCCCTGCTGGAAATGACATACAACAAGATTCCATCATGCTCCAGCAGCCAGATTCATCCAATTAAGAAAACCCTTCACCACCTTAAAAGCACTGACATTAACCACTTCAGCCCTGGAAGGATTTGCCGCCTTCCTGACCAGGCCATTTTTTGCGATACGGCACTGAGTCGCTTTAACTGACAATTGCGTGGTTGTGCGATGTTGTACCCAAACAAAATTGATGTCCTTTTTTCCCCACAAATGGCTTTCTTTTGGTGGTATTTGATCACCTCTGCGGTTTTTATTTTTTGCGCTATAAAAAAAAAATAAAAATTATATATATATATATATATATATAAAATATATATATATATATATATATATATATATATATATATATATATATATATATATATATATATATATATATATATATATATATATATATATATATTAATATATATTTATATTATTAGTTTTTGCTATAATAAATATCCAAAAAGATTTTTTTTTAAAAACCAATTTCTTCATCAGTTTAGGCCGATATATATTCTTCTACATATTTTTGGAAAAAAAAAAAAAAATATCGCAATAAGCGTATATTGATTGGTTTGCGCAAAAGTTATAGCATTAGGGGATAGATTCATGGCATTTTTAATTTTTTTTTTTTTTTTACTAGTTATGGCGGCGATCAGCGATTTTTATTGGGACTGCGACATTGCAGCGGACAGATCGGACACTTGACACTTTTTTGGGACCATTGACATTTATACAGCGATCAGAGCTAAAAATAGCCACTGATTATGTATAAATGTCACTGGCAGGGAAGGGGTTATCACTAGGGGTGATCAAGGGGTTAAATGTGTTCCCTCACTGTGTGTTCTAACTGTGGGGGGATGGGAGCGACTAGGAGGGACATATCGCTGTTCCTAACTAATAGGAACACATGGTCTTTCTCTCCTCTCCTGACAGACTCGGGATTTGTGTGTTTACACACAAAGATCGCCGTTCTGTCTCTCGTGCCCGTGACCGCCGGCCACGCACATCGGGTCCCCCGCCACACGCGCCTGCTAAGGCTCTTAAAAGGAGCCGACGTACCTGTACGTCGTTTTGCGCAGGGCTGCCAACGTATATGTACATGTGACGGTCAGGAAGTGGTTAATACGGTTGACTGTACAGCAGGCCTTATGAAAACACATCTTAAAAGAAAGAAAGAAAAAAAAAAAAAAAAAAAACATAAAATGTGCCCATATTTGAATGCAAATAGAACATCCTAAATTAAAATGTAAAACCTTTTTTCTTTTACCATAGTGTACAAAGTACAATTTTTATTTTATAGTGTCCATTCATACCTACTCATTTTGGTGAAAAAAAAAAAAGTTTTAAGCAAAACAAACCATCCCAAAGGATGAATGGTAATAATGCATATAAAAGTGCTTGTAAATAGCACTGCACTCAACATATAGTGTAAATAATCTGAGAGCATGAAGGGAAACTATTATACAGTATAAGCACAACATACACTGACAGATTAGGCAACAGCATTATCTGCCTAGCTGTTAGCCGACGACTAATACCCCGTACACACAATTGGACTTTCCGACAACAAAATCGTGGAATTTTGTTTGAAGGGTGTTGGCTCCAACTTGTCTTGCATACACACAGTCACACACATGTTGGCCAACAATTACAAACGTGGGAACGTGGTGACGTACAACGAGCCAAAAAAAAGGAAGTTCAATAGCCAGTGCGGCTCCTTCTGCTTGAATCCGAGCATGCGTGAACTTTTGTGCGTCAGACTTGTGTACACGCGATTGGAAATTCCAACAAAGTTTTGTTGGCGGATAATTTGAGAACCTGCTAGGCAACATTTGTTGGCAGAAAGTCCGACAACAAATGTTCAATGGAGCGCACACATGCTCGGACTTTCAGCCAACAAGCTCACATCCAACATTTGTTGTTGGAAAACCCGATCGTGCCTACCGGGCATAAAAGAGTGCTACACACAGTTACAATCTATGCATTTTTAAACATAATTTCCTGCAACCATAGGGTGTCTATTAGGAATTTTGTATATGGCATTGTTACATGAAAAGGGCAGAGTTGAGAAGGGGGCAGGAGAACTGAGCAGAGTGAGGACGTCCAGGCCAGCAATGGATAAACCTGAAACAAGAGTATTCTCACACACAAGGTAGCTGGATTACAACACAGCACCGGCCACCATAAACAGAAGACCCATGTGCAAATCAAGCATCAACAACACACATTAACAGACACATTACAACTACCATACACAAAACTGGCCATATCCAAAAGGGCCACAATCCAACAAAACTGACAGTCAATATTTGGATGGGACAAACCAGGCCCTGGTATAAACAGATGTGGACATTAGAGGTACGGTAACTTTCTAAAAACTTCTGCAAGTGGTTGCCAATAATGCCCATCTGTGGGAAAAGGGAAACAGGCCTTACTTAGAACATGTATTGCATTTGCTCATTCATTTTCTAGTCTAGAGAGATTGTGGCAGGTCCTGGCAGACGTTTCAGTTCAGCATCTTTAGAATACACGGATTCCATAGAAATACAATACATCCGATAACTGATTGTAAGCTATTTATATAATGTATGCTGTCCAAATATGTCAATCATTTGTACAGCCATCATGTATCTTCATTGTAATTTGCCTAACCTGTTTATTTCCTAGGATTATCAGCTCCATCTAGTGGCCATAGTGCAACACTTTCTTGAAATATTGCAATCAACGTGCTTACAGTTGCTAGATGCCTTGTAGGAGCTTAACTGGAGAAAAACTACCCCGCCATCCTGGGCTGTCTTATATGCCAGAATTGGTGATATAGAACTTATGGAAAAACAGACAGCTAGACTTTGATAAACTAGAAGCATATAGAATTGTGGCATCTTAGAGAGGACCCGTCCCGAAACACCCTACTTTTGCATTATTTCACATATTAACTTATAGCTCATTGTGAAGGCTCTGACAAGTTGTGGCACTTCCTTTCCTTTCTCTTCTCTTTGAATTTCCTCCTTTGAGCATTTCTCCCCGGCTTATTTACTATCAGAGGTATTATATTCTACTTTTTATATTTACTTGAGTTTCTTGCTGAACCCTAAATGCCAGCACACTATGTATTTAAGTAAAGTTTATTTCAGCTTTATTGATGTTGAAGATATATGCTGGAGTTTTACTTTGTGTACCGTTTATATGGGGGTGTTTCAGCTTCATTTTGTTCACATGCGTACCAACAACATGTGCTTGCATTATACCTTCTGAAATTATATAAACTAGGTCTGTACTTCTTTTCTATAATCTTTACTAAAAAGTTACTGATAAAATGAAATCTCAAATCAGAAATAAAAAGCAATATTACCACTAGAAAACCCTGACGATCCTAGAAAATAAACCCCCTAGATGCCATACACACTACACAATTATCTTTAGATTTTTTCCTTTAGATTTACAAAAACCATATAATGAGGTCAAACCTTAACAGTTTCAATTAGTATGCAATCAGGCAGGCCAGTGGCAGCTGGTGCTCAAAATTTTTGCAGTCTCACTGTGCCCATCAAACGCAGCCACTGTACCCATAAATTGCCGCCAATGTGCCCCATCAATTGCCGCCAGTCTGTCTCGGGTCAGCGCTGCCCTCCACGCTCCCTCTGAGTCCGAGTCCTCGATGTCTTCTTCCATCCTCTTCTACTATGATTGGACGCCTGATAGGCGCCTGTCGCTTCAGCCAATCAGGTGACAGGTAACCAGACCCGGTGCACCTGATAGGTTGAGAGGTGGGTCAGTGTTAGGGAAGCGATTTATTTGATTCCCTAACACAACACTGTGTAAACAGCAAACGCGCATCGGTGCGCCCGCTGTTTACCAATTTGGAAGCCTATTAGAGCCCCTGGCTCTAATCAGGACGCCCATTAGAGCTGACGGCGCTTATCATGCATTTCCAAAAATACCCCCGCTGCTGTAATTCAGATGCCCGGCGCCCGACAAGGGGCCAGACACCTGAGTAGGGGGTGGCAGCGGCGACAATAGATAGATTCATGCAATGCATGAATCTATCTATTGGAGATTGACTGGTGCAGGAGAGAGGGGGCGGCGCCCTCTATGGACACACTGCCACTGAGGCAGGCCCTTGCACTACATGGGTTTTGGTAAATCTAAAGGAACTGAAACAAACAAAAGTTGATGGCCCATGTGTTATCGAGGACTGCAGCATAGGACTTGTTCCACAGCAAAGCCCATCATCTCTTGCATGGTGCAAGAGATACTAGTCCTAGTGCCTTAGACTCTGTATCTTAACCCTTCTAGGATCTACATTCACATCTACGACAATCTGACACAAAAATATTTTACATAGGCCCCACATACAGCTTTGTAATATGTGATATATCTATCTATCTATCTATCTATCTATCTATCTATCTATCTATCTATCTATCTATCTATCGCAGATACATACGGGTAGGTTAAAGGTCTCTTGTCTAAATTGGCCCTAGCATGTGTATGTATGTGAGATAGGAGCCTTAGGTCCTTGAGGACAGACTATACATTTACAGTATGTAAGCACTGCATACATTGACAGTGTTATAACCACCTGTAATTCATTCAATGTTTAATTGTAAATAGCCAAAAGATACATTTACATGAGTTTTAGAAGGAAAGGCATTGAAAGAAGCGAATTAGTTCCTCCAAAGACAACTAGTGCTAGCATAATCCTCAATTTAGGAAAAAATATCAAGTAAATGCCTCAAACATTTAGATAAAAAAGACAGACATATATAGTCTACCACTATCAAGGTGACTTGCTTTAAAGTGTATTTCCACTTTTAAATCTCCCAATTCCATGCTAAATAAACATCCAAACACTACAACAAATTAAACCCCCAACTGCTACAGCTAAAACAAGCCCATAAATGTGAATGATGCAGTGCTATTAGCAAATTCTTATCTTAATACCATCAACTTTTTGAGAAAATAATATATCCCAAGCACCACTTTGCTATATAGCACTATGCATAAAAAGGTTGCAGAAAACTGTGCATTCAAAATAACAAGCAAGCTATATCCACCGCTGTGTCGATATAGGATCTTCACACACACAACAAATTAAACAACAAGGTACCCTTGATAAAGTCATTTTATTTTTTGCCAAAATACATTGAAACAGAGTATGGTAACATGCAAAGGAGTCGGCTCCCATAATTTATGCAGGAAAATGAGTGAAGGTCTCTGATGCAGGGTGACGGTTTCAGCTGAGATCGACATTAGCTGCAGGTGCATTGTCCGAGATTGATCTCATATGCTCCAATGATGCGAATGATTTTAACTCTTTTTTATATCAAAGTCTGCCATAACCATAATACACTATCTGCAATCCTTTATTATTTTGATATACGGGAGTTATATGAGCTGGAAGATTATATTTAAGGAGTCAGTGATACATGTTTAAATTAGATCAATCAAGATAGGTGACTTCGTGAAATAAAGAGATAAAGGAGAGGGCGAGTGCAGTTTCAATTTTTGGTGGCAGTACACTGGTGTGTCAAATGAAAAATGAAGAAGCTTCACATCAGGAAGAACTCAAGGGACTTTATTTGCACACAGCAGTTGATACATTTTAAAGTGTCCAGTTACTTGTTTAATAACACAATAATTACGTTATTTAATTCTTTTTGCATGTGTAAGGATCCTGATATTGACACAGTGGTGGTTATAGTTAATTTGTTATTTTGTATGCGTTATGAAACTTTTATTATGCACAGTGTTATATAGTTAAGTGTTGCTTAGGATATATACATTTTTACACAAACCTGATGGTATTAAAATGATAGGAATTTGAATGATCAAATCATTCACATTTAAAAATTTTGTATATCCACGTTTGCAGTCTAAGGTTAAGAAAGCCTTACAATGTGTTTGTTATACAGGTGCATCTCAAAAAAATTAGAATATCATCAAAAAGTTAATTTATTTCAGTAATTCAATTAAAAAATGAAACTCTTATATATTATCATATAGATGTGTTACACACAGCGATACATTTCAAGCATTTTTCTTTTAATTTTGAGGATTATGGCTTACAACTAGTAAAAACCCAAAATTCAGTATCTCAGAAAATCAGAATATTCAATAAGACCAATAAAAAAAAAAAAAAAAAGGATTTTTATTACAGAAATGTTGGCTTACTGAAAAGTATGTCCATGTAGTATAGTATGCACTCAATACTTGGTCGGGTCTCCTTTTGTATGAATTACTGCATCAATGTGTCGTGTCATGGAGGCAATCAGCCTGTGGCACTGCTGAGGTGTTATGGAAGCCCAGGTTGCTTTGATAGCGGCCTTCAGACTATCTGCATTGTTGGGTCTGGTGTCTCTCATCATACTCTTAACACAAATTCTCTACGGTGTTTAGGTCAGGCGAGTTTGCTGGCCAATCAAGCACAGTGATACCGTGATCATTAAACCAGGTTTTTTGACATGTCAAATCGCATGCCAAATCGGCGGCAATTGCTGGCAATGGCACCGTCTGAATCGGTGTGGTGCCACACTGATTCCCAAAAGTAGTTTTTGTACTACTTTTGGGGACTTCGGGGGTGCACAGAAGTCTCTGAAATCACCCCCTGAAGTCCGGACTGACATGTGACTTATGAAAATACCTCTGTTAATTTGTACTGTACTAGCCAGCAATTAGTATTGTTTTTTTTTTTTTTTTTTAATCACCTTTTATACTTTTTTTCCTCCCAAGCATATAAAAATTTAGGCACATAGACAAACTGATATATAAAACACAATACAAAACTAACATTTATAAAAACGTAACTGCTATAGCAAGGAGGTACCAAATCTTGTGCGCCTTGTCGAAGAGTAATTGTTCCTAGAAACGCATTTGCTGGTTGTTTAGTTCCATCTGCAGCTTGTGCAGGGAGAAAAAATAAGCATTTTTTTGCCTATAATTAAGCTCATCTTGCTACTAGTAATGCACTTGTGGTCTCAAAGCATTATAGTGCTGAATAATATCCCCTAAGCTCATCTAAATGTGGTATGTAGTACTAATGTGGTCAGGAAGTAATGAGGTCTACAGACTGTACAATGTATAAACAGAGAAATCTTCCAATTATATCTCAAGTTTTAAAACTCATAGCAGAAGGAAAAAAATAAAAAAAAAAACTTTCAAGAAACTAAGCAAAGTATGAAATGTGCTCATTATAAGCAAATGACTTCAATATGCTTAGCTGCATGCAGACATTTATGCAATAATTCACTAGAAAAAAAATAAAATGAATCAATCTATTAAAGGCTCAGTCAGAGGTATACACTATAGCTTATGTATGAAGCAAAAAAAGAACATACAGAAAATACCCAGCTAAAGTTCCTATATACAGCCCTTGTAACAAGAATTGTTGGTGAAGAACCTGTCCAGTAGTATAGTGTGATATCCGGGTTGTCTATTACTCAAGGAGTGGTTTCTCTGGCCTTGCTGCCCCTCTAGGATAGGGGATATTCTAATAGTCACAGGAAAAAAAATGCCAAAAAGAGGGTGCACCAGCCTAGTGCATTACCCCAAGTATATTTATTGATAAAAACAAAGTTAAAAACTAGTCTCCAGATGGCAAAGAAGACATCAGGACCGCTCCTGGCTGACGCGTTTTGAAGGAATACCTTCTTTCTCAGAGCCTTGCTCAATAAATATACCTGGGATAATGCACTAAACTGGTGTGCCCTCTTTTCTTCTATTTTTTCCAGTAGTGTAGTACATATACGGATCAACAGTGCACGTCAGATGTTTCAGTTGTATTGTAGAATGTGTCCTCGACTCAAGTGAGTCACCTCCACACAATGGAGTGTATAATGCCAGTCCTCTGGAGGGCTGCCAAACTGAACTGCTGAAGGGGAAACAAGCAAACACTACTGTCAATGTGCCTTCCTTGTGATGTGTCTAGCACATGACATTTAGAAGAACTGCGCCATTAAAATGACAGAATTTACTACAGTCCCAGGCTGCACCACTATAGAACTGTAGGTATAGTGGAAAATATCCTCCATGATGTGATGTACTCTGTCAATAAAGGCTGCCATGTTGACCTTTTGTCTGCAGCTAAAAACTTAAAATGTCAGGAGTAGGCAGATGGGAAACTGGCATGTTGACAAGCTACCTTATAACTTAACTGGAGACAACCAGATGCTGCACCTATACCCATAAAGCAGGGGCAGGCAACCTGGGGCCCTCCAGCTGTTGCAGAACTACAAGTCCCATAATGCCTCTGGGAGTAATTGTAACTGCCAGCCTTAAAATGTCTCATGGGAAATGTAGTTCCACAACAGCTGGAGGGCCCCAGGTTGTCTTCCCCTGCCCTAAAGCAATAGTTTGTGCTAAACTTAGTTGCTGCTAATTGACAGTTCACACACTAAACGCACCAATAGGCTTCATTCATACTGGTACTCCTGTGTTTAGCTTTTCTAAATGCAGTGGAAGTGGTATTGGGGGCGTAAACAGCATATACCCGTGTTTAGCAGCTTGTGAGTTTCTAATCGGATCCTAGAGGCACAGAATTCTATATTCGCTAAACACAGCTTAACTGACCACATCTAAATGCAAGGTAAAAGCTCAATGTGAATGAGACATCACTGCATGCACTTATTCATGTTTAGAAATGTTCTATAAATTTATATAAATGCAAGTTTGACAGTACAGGCAGTCCCCGGGTTACAATCAAGAGGAGGTTCACACAAAAATTGAGGCTCCGCTTTTCGGAACCCCCCCCCCCTCCGGTGTCACATTTGGCACCTTTCAGGGGGGAGGGGGGTGCAAATACCTGTCTAAGACAGGTATTTGCACTCACTTCCGGGCATAGACTACCATGGGAGTCTATGCCTCTTCCTGTCCCACCGCGCTGTCTGCTGGGACACACACGGTTCCCAGAGACAGCACGGACCATTCAGATTGCGTTGCGTGACTCGCGCATGCACAGTAGGGAACCGGGAAGTGAAGCCGCAAGGCTTCATTTCCTGATTCCCATACTGAAGATGGCGGCGGCAGCATCCGAGGACTGAGGGACGGTTTAGCCTCGGGTGACGACATCGCTGGACCCTGTGACAGGTAAGTGTCCTTATTTTCAAAGTCAGAAGCTGCAGTTTTTGTAGCTGCTGACTTTTAAAAAAAAAATTTCACGGGACTCCCTCTTTAAGTTGAATTTGTTTGCAAGTCGGAACAGGTAGATTTTTTTTAAGCGTAGCTCCAGCCAAAAAAAATCTATTTTTAAGCTTTTTGGATAGCATAGGGAGAGGTTGACACCCCTGCAATGTTTGTTTTGTTATCTGTGCCCCTGTTCAGAAGATTTCACCTCACTTTCTGTCCCTGTGACAATTGGATATAGAAAATTTTGGGTTATTAGGGAAACATGTCCTGGTAATAAAGCATCAGTGGAGACACCTTTTCCCCATAACTCTTACAGGAGTGAATTTCCCTTCCTAGGGGGTAGATTTCCTCTCGATTCCGGTTTCCCTCCGTTTGTAAGTAGGAGTCGTTTGTAAGTCAGATGTTTGTAACTAGGGGACCGCCTGCATCAGTGTAAACAATGCTTTAGAAGTACAGGACAAAATCATTCCGTATACATTGTAACATTATAGTTAAAGTGCGTTACCCCAAACACTGATATGTGTCTGTTGTACCATGTACTTGTATGAAAATGTACTTATTTTTTTTGCTTCCTTTGTGTGAAATCCCTGGTGATCCTGCCAGTCACTCGGCTTTCCTGTTAAAAAACAGACCACACTAAGCAGGAGAACACACGGTGGTCTGTTCTCTAGCTATGCTGGTTCCTCAGCTGGCTCTCTTCCAGTGCTTCTCCTCTCAAGCTCTATGCAGCTGAGAAGAGAGGGAATGCGATCACATATAAAAAAAAAAAAAAAAGGGGGGGGGGGGTATTTATAATGTTTTTCTTTATATATATATATATATAAATACACAAATGTTTGCCTTTCATTTCACTTTAAATCCAATAACACGTTAAAAAAAAAAGAAGAATATGGCAGTTGAACATCAATATACTACTATTCAAAATATTATTTTGTTCAATAAACAAAGCACGATAATATGTAAAGCAAGCATTTTTTTTTTTTTTTAATCAAAAGAAGCCAGTTGCTTCAGAAAAGTAGCAAAATTCACAGCAGCTGATATATCAAAGGCTTTGCAAGGGAATTTTCCTCCGAGCTTAGTGAATGAGGAGAAGTTCTGTTGACTTTCATCATCTATTCATGTGCACACAAAAATGCAGATTTTTTTTTATTACATTTTTCTTGCATATGATTGGGTATTCTTTGCAAAGTAACTTCACCACATTCATCAAGCTCTTGGGAAAATTCTAGGGGTGCTGAAATGAATCGCTGCATCGCGATTCGGGTGTCCCCGATGCGGCATCGATACATGCGACCGTAAAAATCGATTGCCGGTGACGTCGTTGCCCCGCCCCTCCCGGGAGATCACTCCGAACGTATCCCCTGTTGTGCACAATCCATGGCGCTCATGTGACTGCCCGCCTCTCTCCTTTCACGTCTCTCCTGACGTCAGCGGAGAATTCTCAGCCCCGCCCGCTGACTGTCGCTATCAAATCAGAAGAGAGGCAGGCAGGGCTGAGAATTCCCCGCTAACGTCAGGAGAGACGTGAGAGGAGAGCTGGAGGTGAGAGGAGAGAGGCGGGCCGGGCAGTCACATCGGGGGTGCTTATGCTCGTGGTTGACGGTCGGGATGACTGCTGGCCACGATCGATCACGGGCACGAGAGGCAGAACAGGGACGTGTGTGTGTAAACACACAAATCCCTGTTCTGAGAGGAGAGGCAGATTGTGTGTTCCTAATAGCTAGGAACCACGATCTGTCATTTCCTCTAGTCAGTCCCCTACAGGTTAGAACACACACTAGGAAACACAGTTAACCCGTTCATTTCCCCCTAGTGTTAACCCCTTCCCTGCCAGTGACATTTTTACAATAATGAGTGCATTTTTTAGCACTGATTGCTGTATAAATGCCAGTGGTCCCAAAAATGTGTCAAAAGTGTCCAATGTGTCTGCCATAATGTCGCAGTCACGATAAAAAAAAAAAAAAAATTAAAAAAAAAAAAAAAAAAAGGGGGGGATATTTATTACAGCAAAAAGTACAAAATATTGTGTTTTTTCAAAATTGTTGCTTTTTTTTGTTTATAGCGCAAAAAAAGTAAAAAAAAAAAAAAAAAAAAAACACAGATGATCAAATACCACCAAAAGAAAGCTCTATTTGTGGAAAAAAAAAGGACATCAATTTTGTTTGGGTACAGCGTCGCACGACCGCGCAATTGTCAGTTAAAGCGAAATGGCCTGGCCAGCCAAATCTTCCGGGGCTGAAGTGGTTAAGGAAGGGAGGTTATTTTTGATTCAAAGCGGAGTTCCAGTCAATTTTTTGTTTATTAAAAGTCAGCAGCTACAAAAAAAAGTGTATCTTCTGACTTAATAAAGACACTCCCTTGTCCCACAATCCAGCGACGTGGCCACCCAAACCCTCCCTTCTCTCCCCCCTGCCTGTCCATGGCACTGGCAATACTACTGTGGGCATCCGGCTGTGACAGCTTGCAGCTTCACAGCCAGGTGCGCATGTCTCACTGTGCTGTCTTGAATGGCCGGGCAATCTTGTTGGACCTGTGATGTGTCCCAGAAAATTGCAGGGAGGAAGGGCCACCCAAGCGGCCCAAGCGGAAGTGGGAGTTCGTCGGTAATCGTGATGCATCACGGAATCAAATCGAATCGTTGACTAGATGATCGTAATCAAATCAAATCGTGAGACCAGTGAAGATGCGCACCTCTAGCAAATTCCCTTGCAAATTACAACCTCCTTCGCAATAAGAACAGCTATTTACCTTTATTGAATCTACTCTAGAGCGTCAAAAAATAGAGAAGGATTGATTACATTCGATAGGTTCATTTGGTCTCCCTTTTAAATTCATCGTCAAAATCCCCACTCTAACTGTAGAATTTACTAGCATTTAGGTCTCTTGCATTATGCAAAACTATGTAGCCTATTTACATTAAAAAATGCTTACTTTCTTGAAGCACATCTTATGACTTGCCATTATAAAATGCACATCATAACAAATAACATCCACTGTTAACCGCTTGCCGACCGGCTCACGCCGATATACGTTGACAGAAGGGCAGGTAGAGGCAGATTAACATACCTGTACGTTGCCCTTTAAGAAGCGGTTTGCGCCGCGACCTCCGTGAGACGATCGCAGGTCCCGCGGACTCGATGTCCGTGGGGATACCCGCGATCGTCTCATGGAGAGGAAAAATGGGGAAATGCTGATGTAAGCAAGCATTTTCCCATTCTGCCTAGTGATAGGACACTGATCACAGCTCCCTGTGATCGGGAGCGGTGATCAGTGTCGTGTCACACATAGCCCCTCCCCCCACAGTTACAATCACTCTCTAGGACACACTTAACCCCTACAGGGCAACCTAGTGGTTAACCCCTTCACTGCCAGTCATATTTACACAGTAATCAATGCATTTTTAATTGCACTGATAGCTGTATAAATGGTCCCAAAATCGCACCAAAAGTGTCCGATCTGTCCGCCATAATGTCACATTCATGATAAGAAAAAAAAAATGCTGATTGCCGCCATTACTAGTAAAACAAAAAAAAATTATTAATAAAAATGCCATAAAACTATCCCCTATTTTGTAGACGCTATAACTTTTGCGCAAACCAAACGCTTATTGCGATTTTTTTTACCAAAAATATGTAGAAGAATACTTATCGGCCTAAATTTTTTGGGGATATTTATTCTAGCAAAAAGTAAAAAATAATGTGTTTTTTTCAAAGTTGTCGCTATTTTTTTTGTTTAGAGCGCAAAAAATAAACACCGCAGAGGTGATCAAATACCACCAAAAGAAAGCTCTATTTGTGGGGAAAAAAGGATGCCAATTCTGTTTGGGAGCCACGTCGCAGGACAGCGCAATTGTCAGTTAAAGCGACGCAGTGCCGAATCGCAAAAAGTGCTCTGGTCGTTGGGCAGCCAAATGGTCCTGGGCTTAAGTGGTTAAAAAATGAGGTAGTGCTAAATAGGGAACATACAGCATAGCATATGGAAGGAGGAAGTGCAGAATGTAGGTTGGTGTACAGAAAAAAGCAGTGTTGGAATAGCTTACATACAAGCATGGCATGTTGAATGAGATGGTGTAGAATAGGGAATGTAAGTCTAGTTACATAGAATTAGGCAGTGGTAGTGTGGCTCTGATGGAGAACATCCTCTGTTGGCTTTTTTTTCACAAATTACACTGCCGATCAGGTAAGCTGTCAAATCCTGTGTGGGTCCCGCATTGATGGAGGTCTAGACCAGGGGTCTCAAACTGGCAGCCCTCCAGCTGTTGCGAAACTACAAGTCCAATTATGCCTCTGCTTGTGGAACTCATGCTTGTAACTTTCAGCCTTGCAATGCCTCATGGGACTTGTAGTTTCGCAACAGCTGGAGAGCCTCGAGTTTGAGACTGGTCTAGACTGAGTCAGGCAGCCCAGTGTGAGTTGCAGAACAGGAGATTTTTTGCCTAATGCCGCGTACACACGGCCAGACTTCGACAGAAAAAGTCAGATGGGAGCTTTTGGTTGCCATAGACATGCATTACAAAAACCACTGTAGGCAGCTATACACACGTAAATGTCAGGACTCACATTTACACATGCAGCATACAGGTATATTTTTCAAAGCATTACATTTTGCAAATGTCAGTTTTTGTAATGCATGTCTGGGGGCAAAAGAAAAAAAAAAAAAAGAAAAAAAAATAATGCAGCTGCGGCTCCTAGGCCTCACAACAGTCCTACTTTACTGTGCGCATCTGTACGCCTTAAATACGGCCATGTGCAAGAGCCCATACAGTGATTAGGGCTTAATTTATGAGCACTTTCCAATTACCTATTGAGGGTGTCTGTTCCATTTTAGCATAATAAAGTTCATGGCATATAAGAGCACTACATTTCCTGAGCTGCTAAAAATGCATATAAACCCAAGAACAAAAAAATGTAAAATGTTGCAGCTTACCATTCCTTAGATGTAGTGACTGTATTTGTATTCATTCCTTATTCTCACGTGGTGATCTTGCAACTTCCCTTCCTAGCGTGGGAAAACACATGCTCACTTTACAGTATCTATGGAGAAGCATACAAGAGAAGTCTCAGCGATACTGAGTTTCTCCTATACCGATCAAAATGTTGCTTGAGGACATGTTCATAACATATGTAGAAAGTTGCCAAATTTACACCTGTACATCTGGTAAAGGCTATACTGAGGCTTACAGGGGTCCCCTTTAATCAGTTACTGATTTAAAAAGTTACTTCCAGATTTTCAGACTTTAAAGTTATGTTCAGATACATTGAAGATGATGTACTGAGTAGCAACTGAAAATAGGGGAGTTACAATTTATTGTCTAGTTCAATTTTTTTTAGCCTATTGAAGGTGAGAAGCTCAACTTGAGAACCTATATATGTTGTAGGGCATGTTGTAGTAATGTCATTTTTTGATTTAAGATGGGGGTCTATGACAGAAGTGTGATAAATTAGGATTACCATAATATGGTGGACATAAACCATTAACCTGGTAGATGGGACATTTGGTGGCCATTACCCAGACCCCTAAGGATTGTCTTTATATACTTACTTTGCACAGTGAGGTTGTCTATATATAGTGCCTTGCAAAAGTATTCACCCCCTTGGCTTTTTTCATGTTTTGTAGCCTCACAACCTGGAATTAACATGGCTTGTTTGAGGATTTGCATCATTTAATTTACAGAACATGCCCACAACTTTGAAGATGTGTTTCTTTTTTTATTGTGAAGCAAACAACAAATAGGAAAATATAACAGAAAAAGTCAATGTGCATAACTATTCACCCCCCTAAAGTCAATACTTTGTAGAGCCACCTTTTGCGGCTATCACAGCTCCAAGTCACTTTGGATAAGTCTCTATGAGCTTGCCACTGGGATTTTTGCCCATTCCTCCTTGCAAAACTGCTACTGCTCCAGCTCCTTCAAGTTGGATGGTTTGCGCTTGTGAACAGCAATCTGACCACAGATTTTCTATTGGACTGTGGTCTGGGCTTTGACTAGGCCATTCCAACACATTTTTCCCCTTAAACCACTAAAGTGTTGTTTTAGCAGTGTGTTTGGGGTCCTACTGAAAAGTGAACCTTCGTCCTAGCCTCAAATCACAGAGTGGTACAGGTTTTGCTCAAGAATATCCCTGTATTTAGCACCATGCATCTTTCCCTCAACTCTGACCAGTTTCCCAGTCCTGACTGTTGAAAAACATCCCCACAGCATGATGCTGCCACCACCATGTTCCACTGTGGGGATGGTGTTCTTTGGGTGATGTGATGTGTTGGGTTTGCGCCAGACATAGCATTTTCTTTGATGGCCAAAAAGTTCAATTTTAGTCTCATCAGACCAGAGCACCTTCCTCCATACATTTTGGGAGTCCCCCACATGCCTTTTCGCAAACTCAAAACGTGCCTTTTGTTTTTTGCTGAAAGTAATGGCTTTCTTCTGGCCACTCTGCCATAAAGCCCAATTCTATGGAGCATACGGCTAATTGTCGTCCTATGTACAGATACTCCAGTCTCTGCTGTGAAACTCTGCAGCGCCTCCAGGTTTACCTTAAGTCTCTGTGCCTCCTCTCTGATTAATGCCCTCCTTACCCGGTCTGTGAGTTTTGGTGTGCGGCTGTCTCTTGGCAGGTTTCCTGTTGTGCCATATTCTCTCCATTTGGTTATGATAGATTTGATGGTGCTCTTAGGGATCATCAAAGATTTGGATATTTTTTTATAACCTAACCCCGGCTTGTACTTCTCAACAACATGCTTAGGTGTTGCAGCCTCTGGGGCCTTTCAAAGAGGTGTGTATATGTAATGACAAATGATGTGACACTTAGATTGCACACAGGTGGACATCATTTCACTAATTAAGTGACTTCTGAAAGTAATTGGTTGCACCAGAGCTTTTTATGGGCTTCATAATAAAGGGGGTGAATACATACGCACATGCCATTAATCCGTTTTTTATTTCTGAAAAATAGTTTTATGTATATATTTTTCTAATTTTACTTCACCAACTTATTGTGTTCTGATCCATCACATATAATTCAGATTTAAAAAAAAATTGCACTAAAAGGCTGCAATGTAACAAAATAGGTAAAAAGCCAAGGAGGATGAATACTTTTGCAAGGCACTATAGCAGGTTTGTTGGCACAATATAAGAGCTCAAGATAGCAGCTCCTAAAACTCACAGCAGGGCTTTTTCCATTTTTATTGTTACCAGCATAGCTGTCTAATATTATAATTAGAGGTTGGGAGTGCCAAGCCACCACTGTGTAGCAGTAATTCTAGTGCTTAAAGTGACAGCTTTGGTGACTGAAGAGTCCGCAGGACAGAGGTCAATTACTAGTAAAATGTTTAAATTATACCTTATATTTAAAACTTTCCAATTAGATTTTTTTCCCCATACAAGTCTATTTAAATGCAGAAACACATCAACTGCAAGGTATATGTGCCTGATATAAATTCTGAATGAGCTGAGAAAAATCTCAAAGCGAATGTCAAAAAGATGCTGCATATACTGAAAAACACTAGCCATAACAGTAATGTAAAGTAAATATACTTTAACCACATAAAAACCACATTAAAATTTCTACACATCTCAAAGAGCAGTGCCAGCTGTATCTAAATCACCCCTAACATGGCTGTTTAATCTATCCTAGAATTCAGCTGGAACCATCGTAACAGCTTTGCTTGCAATTCCTTAGAACTTCCATATAATAAAACCTGGTAAACCATAACTAAGAACAAAAAATAACAGTTTATCCTCATGCTCCATCACTGGTCCAGGTGCATGAATAAAAATCTACTTTTGGAAAGACAAATCTACATTGAAGCCAGCACATCTGGATGTCTGTTGCCTGAAAACAACAGGCACAACCACTCATTCTACAGCTCTCCACAGCTTTATGGGCAGGTTTGGCTACAATGGCATGTTTTTCACCCCTGTGGACAGTCATATTAAACAGTGTTCTGCCTATACATAATCAGGTACAAATATTCTAAAATTAAGCACAAAAGCCATTAGCAATTAGCCGCATGCTCGTAACAATCCACCGTTTATGAAATTGAACTGCATGTAGAGCAACACAGCAAAAAAACATTATGATCATTCGCATAAAACATGCCCCGTTCTGCCTGAAAATGAAAAGCAAGCTATAATGGCTTTCCTAACCTTCCAGGTAGTTTTCTTTTATACACCGTGCCTACATTATTATTTCAACGTAATTAGGCAAATTGCAGTGATCAAATATTCTAAATGAAAGGTTATGAGTGTTTATGCTTCAATACAAGGGAACTGTATTTTTTAAGCTAAGCGGTTCATGCCTAAAATTATAAATAAACCTAAACAGAACAAGGTGTACAAGCATGGCAATCGCATTATAATTACTATTGTACTATTAGGTTTAGTTTCACAGTATTAATTTTAAGAGACAATTGTTAGAAACAAAACACATTATGCTTCATACTTAATTAAGAAGATAAACTGAATATAAAACTTATTATGCACAAGCATAACGCTTGGAAGCAAAAAAAGTGACATTACAGGCCAAGCAGCGTTTATGTTCTTTGTCACCTTAGCCTCAGAGTTTTCAAAAGTCGTCAACCAAGCATCCTGATTTTATTTGGCTGGTCTATAAGGGCAATTTCACACTGTGGGGAGGGGATGTCCGCGGTAAAGCGCTGCTAGTTTCAGCGGCGATTTACCGTAGTTTTAGAAGCGCTTTTTGGCCACTAGGGGGCGCTTTTAACCCCCATAGCGGCCAAATAAAGGGTTAAAAATCACACGCAAAGTGCCGCCGCCCATTGATTTCAATGGGCATGAGCGCTTTGGGATCAGTTTATACGCCGCTCCTAAAGCGCCTCAATGATGCTGCTCACAGGACTTTTTTTTTTTTTAACGTCCACAAGCACACTGCTCCAGTGTGAAAGCACTCTGGCTCTCACACTGGAGTGACAGGAGAGGCTCTTTACAGGCCCTATTTTTAGCGCTATAGCGCCTATAAAGTGCCTCAGTGTGAAAGTAGCCTAAAAATAAGCAAACAATAAATATGATTTTAAAGTCTGTGAAAAAAGGGCATTATTCTGATGCATTTGATTATACAAGGTGTATAATCACATCTAGGTCTTGAGGACAATTAAAAATACATTCGGTAATATGCTGCCAAACAGTAAGGAGCTCCTGTGGTGAGATCAACCTGCACGCACAGACACAATAGGTATATGATAAAATATCATAGCTGATAGCCTCCCATGGTTTTCAATATCATTTCTATGCTGATGACACGCAAATCTATCTCTCCACCCCTCAACTCACTCCATCAGTCTCTTCACGCATCACTAACTTACTAACCGACATATCTGTATGGATGTCACACCACTTCCTCAAACTCAACTTGTCCAAAACTGAGCTTATATTTCCTCCCCCATGTGCCTCTTCCCTTGACTTTTCTGTCAAGAGCAATGGCACAACCATCCACCCGTCCCCACATGTCAGGGTGCTAGGTGTTATCCTGGATTCTGAACTCTCCTTTCGGCCCCACATCCAATCACTTTCCAAAGCTTGCCGCCTCAACCTCCGCAACATTTCTAAACTACGTCCCTTTCTAACCAATGAAACCACAAAGCTCCTGATTCACTCCCTGGTTATCTCTCGCCTTGACTACTGCAACTCACTCCTCATTGGCTTACCTTTAAACAGACTATCCCCCCTGCAGTCCATCATGAATGCTGCTGCCAGACTTATCCACCTTACAAACCGCTCAGTGTCTGCTACCCCTCTCTGCCAATCCCTCCATTGGCTGCCACTCGCCCAACGATTTAAATTCAAAATACTAACAATAAGTTACAAAGCCATCCACAACTCTGCCCCCAGCTACATCACTAACCTAGTCTCAAAATACCAACCTAATCGCCATCTCCGTTCCTCCCAAGACCTCCTGCTCTCTAGCTCCCTCATCACCTCCTCCCATATCCGCCTCCGGGACTTCTCCCGAGCCTCGCCCATCCTCTGGAATTCCCTACCCCAATCTGTCAGACTGTCTCCAAATTTATCCACTTTTAGGCGATCCCCGAAAACTTTCCTCTTCAGAGAAGCCTATCCTGCCTCCATCTAATAACTGCACTATTTTCTCCATTAGCTCATCCCCCACAGCTATTACCCTTTTGTTTAACTTGACCCTCCCTCCTAGATTGTAAGCTCTAACGAGCAGGGCCCTCTGATTCCTCCTGTATTGAATTGTATTGTACTTGTATTGTCTGCCCTAATGTTGTAAAGCGCTGCGTAAACTGTCGGCGCTATATAAATCCTGTATAATAATAATAATAATATCATTAATAAAAGGATTTAGAAAAGGATATTTATAATGGATTCCTGCCTTTTTTTAATGTAAAGTCTGGAAGTGTATGTAAATCCTAACCGTGAATTCCTCTTTGCCAATTTGCCATCTTTTGGTCTGTGAAATTGTTGGTGATTTGATGGTAAAAGCTTTAAGTCTATTTTTGAGACGGCTGTCACTAGCCATTCTCCAGACCTTAATTCTATAGAAAATTTATGGAGGGAGCTGAAACTTTGAGCTACCAAGTGACAGCCAAGAAACCTTAAGGATTTAGAGAAGATCTGTAAAGATTGAATGAAAAATCCCTCCCGAGATGTATGCAAACCTGGTAACCAACTACAAGAAGCATCTTACCTCTGCTTTCCAGCAAGGGTTTCTCCACCAAGTATTAAGTCATATTTTGCTTGGGGATTAAAGACTTATTTCTCTCATTGAACTGCAACTCAATTTATAACATTTGTAGCAGATGTTTTTTCTAGATTTTTGGTTGATATTCTGTGCCTATCATTTAACATACACCTATGATAACAATTATAGACCCTTCATTTCTTTGTAAGTGGGCAAACATACAGAACCTTCAGGGAACCAAATAATTATTTTCCCCACTGTACGGCTCTGTTCACACCTAGGTGTTTTTCTACTGTAAGCCTCAGCTCTAAAAATGCCCAAGACAAATCCCGTTCATTTCAATGGCCCCTGTTCACATCCGAGCGTTTTGACATTGGAAGCAAAATGCTTGAAGCTCAAAAAAGTACAGGAGCTTCATTTTTGGCAGATTACAGGCGTTTTCTGCTTTTTACATTGGTGGCCTTTTGACTTGTACAAAATCGCAGTAAAAAACATGGCAAAAATTGCACGACTTTCTGCCTGAAATTAAAAAATTACTAGGTGTAAACAGAGCCTACATTGGACTGAGCCATAGAGAACAAAGGCTGTCACCATACATTTGATGCCAGGGCAAGTCTAATTTCACTTACATTTCAAGAGTTTATTAGAAGAGTGGACAGGTATGGGTTATGGATTTTTTTTTACTTAATGTAAAATTTTAAAGTAGTCTCCATTTAAATTTCTATGTACCGATGCTGATGCCATGAACAGCTTCCAAAGATGTGTTTCAAGACATTACAGGGACCTGGGCAAAGGTTTCATAAATGGCTTACACCATTAGATTTTCTTAAGGACAATTACTACCATGGTTTATGTTGAGGTGAATCTTACTAGTTAAAGAGGAACTTGCATCATGATTATCCAAAAACACCAGAGTGCATTACTACTGTTTTCTTCAGACACGTTTTCTTATTGTAGGCTGTATTGCAGAGCTGATATCTGAATGTAAAGACTGTGTAGAAAGAGAACTTCCCTGTTTCATGTGTCCTCACTTCCTATTACGTTTTCTGAGGTCACAAAAAGGTCTTAGGTTTTAATGGAAATGGGCTGGGCTGTGACTTTGTGAAGAAAATCTTTTTAGAAACAGAGTTTGTCATTGCTGATCTCATTCTACAAATGCTGGATTTCTGAAGATCATGCAGACCCTCTTACTTCAACAATTACTTTAATAATCTAGAAAAAGTAGGCAAAAAAAATAAAAAATTTAGGACTCCTGACTTTACACTGTCTTTTCAAGGCATACTTGTTTCAAGTCAGTACTTTAAAAATGTTAAATGCCAAAGAGTAAGCATAACAGTCAATTAACATTTTCAGAAAGATGTTGGCAATAGAAAACCCCATTAGAAAGTCTAGATGCCGAGAATAGCCCTTGCCAAAGAGGATAGAGCCAAGCTCTTTAAACCCAAAATAACAAAGGTGCACCATACAATTAAGGTCAGCTTCCTATGAAGGAAGGGGTTATCTTAGACAATTCATAACAACCATTTCATTTAAACCTTTACAGAAAAATGAAAAATGATTATTAAAAGATTGCATCCATCTGGTTGTTACACATTGTCCCAGAGACAGAAGGGAAGCTTTCACTTTCAGTTCTGTGTAAGATCCAAAGTTTACCAATGTCATTTTATGAACAAATCTATATTGACCAAGTTGACTATAAGTTCAATTTACCAAACTGAATGAGGTTATTTTAACTCCACTTGTAAACACAAATATTATTTAAATTTCACTAAAATGAGAGAGCTTAGTGCACTTCCGCAGAGAGCTTCCAAAGCATCAGAGGGATCTCATTGTTAAAACGTATCAGTCAGGAGCAGGGTACAAAAGAATTTCCAAGGCATTAGATATATCATGGAACACAGTGAAGACAGTCATCATCAAGTGGAGAAAATATGGCACAGTGACAGTACCAACAACTGGAAGTCCCTCCAAAATTGATGGAGACGAGAAGAAAACTGGTCAGGGAGGCTGCCAAGAGGCCTACAGCAACATTAAAGGAGCCTGGCAAATACTGGCTGTGTGGTACATGTGACAACAATCTCCTGTATTCTTCATATGTCTGGGCTATGGGGTAGAGTGGCAAGACAGAAGCCTATTCTGACAAAGAAAAAAACATCCAAGCCCGGCTAAATTTTGCAAAAACACATCTCAAGTCTCCCAAAAGAATGTGGGAAAATGTGTTATGATCGGATGAAACCAGGGTTGAACTTTTTGGCCATAATTCCTAAAGATATATTTGGCACAAAAGCAACACTGCACATCACCAAAAGAGCACAATACCCACAGAGAAGCATGATGGCAGTATCATGCTTTGAGGCCGTTTTTCTTCAGCTGGAACAGGGGCTTTAGTCAATGTACATACATACATACACACAATCTCTGTTCTCAGCAGCAAAAGGGGGCTTAGAGAGCTAGGGGTGGAGTAACAGCAGTACACGGATATTCCCGGTGAATGGCTGTGCCGATGGGGCATGTCAGCAGAAGCCTGACCATTGGAGGACAGGCAGGAAAGCAGGGCTCCCAGCAGACCAGAAAACTAACCACACTGGGATGGATGTGCTTCTATGCCTAGTCTGGTCAGTTTGAAATAGGAAAGCAGGGGGACTGGCAGGGACTTTACACAAAGCAAGCAATGCAAAGACGATACTTTTTCATACAAGGACATGGTATAACAGACACATCAGGAATAAAAAATGTTGGGGTAACATATTTTAAGTCTTTACATTAAATGACAGTACTCAGTGAGCAATCACATTACTACTTAAATGAGATTTGGATTGGATCTACTGTTAAAAATCTCAAAGTCACCACTTAAGTAAATTTTAATTCAAAATGTATCAAAAAGGCATGCAACAGATGAGTTATCCTTATGAATATATTTGGGTTTTGTTAAATGTGCACCATCACCAATCTACAATCTCACCGGGATGCAAACTAGCCATTTTCCTCAACAATGGAACAAAATAAAATTTAAAGTTGCCTGGCTTCCCCTCATCAACTCCTAGATGGCATAGTAAACTCTCCTCTTTCCTCCAGCTCATAAAGACCCATTGGCCTTCTGCTGCTGGATCTCTGACGCTGTTAATTATGTATACAACATTCTCAGATCTTCAAGGACTGCTGCCTACAGAACCCTACACACACACAAGCCTAATCTCTCAACTCTGTAATGCCCCGTACACACGGTCGGACTTTGTTCGGACATTCCGACAACAAAATTCTAGGATTTTTTACGACGGATGTTGGCTCAAACTTGTCTTGCATACACACGGTCACACAAAGTTGTCGGAAAATCCGATTGTTCTGAACGTAAAACACGTACGTCGGGACTATAAACAGGGCAGTGGCCAATAGTTTTCATCTCTTTATTTATTCTGAGCATGCGTGGCACTTTGTCCGTCGGATTTGTGTACACACGATCGGAATTTCGATGTGTCGGAAAATCCGATGGAAAATGTGTGATGGAGCCCACAACAACAAGGTCCTATCACACATTTTCCATCGGAAAATCCGACCGTGTGTACGGGGCATTAGAAGTAGGGGGAGAGACCAAAGACCAAAGTGTAGCAAATTCCCACATAATAAAACAGATCTTGGGGAAGAAGATATGGATAGCACTTGCTCAGGAGAATTCTCATAAGGTACCCTACTTCTACAACTGTGTCCACTGCTTTTTTTCTCCTCTCTCCTTATCTTGTACACTTCTCCTCTTTCCTCTCATTGCTTTTCTGCAATTTACACTTCAGCTCAAGTTTCAGTCCTTTCTTTCGTCCCTTTTCCCTACTGCGTGGATTCCCCTTTTTCTCCTGCAATACCTTTAAGGTGGTATGATATGCAATTCTACCCACTCCTCACTTTTACATGATCAATAGACAGCCATTTTTTTTACACTCCCCCCCCCCCCACAGGAAGAAAACATTTAACAATCAATCATTCTGACACAAAGCTACACCAATTTCAGTAAAGAGCCTCTGATGGAGGCTCTTTACCACATGATCAGCCGTGTCCAATCACAGCTGATCACGATGTAAACAGGAACAGCCTTTATCGACTTTTCCTCACTCACGTCCGACAGACACGAGTAGAGGAGAGCCGATCGGCGGCTTTCCTGACAGGGGGTATCTGCGCTGATTGTTTATTAGTGCAGCCCCCCATGGATGCCCACACTGGATCACCAGGGATGCCACCAGGACCATCAGGGAACCCTCAACACATGGATGGCCAGGTATGTCCCCCATTGCCACCAGGGATGCCACAGTGTGTCCAATGTATGCCAGTGCCCACAAATTGTGCCAGTTAGTGCCCATTAATGCCCAGCAGTGCCACCCAACAGTGCCCATCCGTGCCGCCTATGAGTGTCCATCATCAGTGCCCGCCAGAGCAGCCTCATCACAAACTTAAACTTTGTACTGTCATACCTTTTTGTTCACAAAATCTAATAAAAACTGTTGTAAAGAAAACGTATCAAAGAGAACCTACAACCCCAATTTCCAAAAAGTTGGAACACTGTAAAATCTACATAAAACTAGAATGCAAGGGTTTGCAAATCTCATTAACCCATATTTTATACACAATAGAAAACATATCATATGCTTAAGATAAGAAAATATACTATTTTAAGAAAAAAATAAGGTAACTTTGAAATTGACGGAGGCAAAAGGTCTCAGAAAAGTTGGGACAGGGCAACAAAAAGCTGGCAAAGTGAAACAAAATTAGCTTAATTGGCAACAGGTTAGTAACATGACTGGGTATAAAACGGGCATCTTAGAGAGAGTCAGAGTGTCTCAGACGTAAAGATGGGCAGATGTTCACCAATCTGTGAAAAGCTACATCTAAAAATTGACAAACAACTTCAGAATAATGTTCAACGTAAAATTACAAAGACTTTAAATATATGATCATCTACAGTACATAATATCAAAAGAGTCAGAGAATCTGGAGAAATCTGTGTGCAAGGGACAAGGTCGAAACACAATACTGCATGCTTGTGATCTTCGGGCCCTCAGATGGCACAGAATAAAAAATGGGCATGGTTTTGTAATGGTCATCACTGCATGGGCTCAGGAATACTTCCAAAAATCACTGTTCGTTCGCCATGCCATCCAAAAATGCTAGCTTCATCATGCAAAGAAGCCGCCATACCTGAACAGAAACACTGCCATCTTCTCTGGGCCAAAGCTCATTTAAAATGATCTGTTGTAAAGTGGAAAACTGTTCTGTGGTCAGAGGAATTGAATATGAATATGACATTCTTTTTGGCAACCATGGGAAACGGTTATCAGCACTCAGTTCAAAAGTCTGCATCTCTGATTGTATGGCTGTGCATTAGTGCGTATAGAACAGTGGTGTAGTGGTTAGCACTTTCACCTAGCAGCAAATAGGGTCGCTGGTTCAAATCCCGACCACGACACCATCTGCCTGAAGTCTGCATGTTCTCCCTGTGCCTGCGCGGGTTTCCTCCAGGTACTCTGGTTTCCTCTCACACTCCAAAGATATGCTTGTAGGTTAATTAGATCCTGTCGAAAAAAAAAATAAAAATTGCCAAATATGTGTATGCTGTATGTGTTTGTAAGCGTGTCGGGACCCCATGGGGCAAAGGACTACGCTATACAGCAGATGGACACCGGCGGCAAAAAGCGCCCTGAGGCGATTCAGTTCGCATAGGTAGCGCTATACAAGTCACTCATTCATTCATTCAGAACTTGCAGCTTGCACATCTGGAAAGGCACCATCAATGCTGAAATATATATATATACACGTTTTAGAATAGAATATGTTCAGGCAAGAAAGGGAAAAACCCCAGCAACTGGTCTCCTCAGTTCCCAGATGTTTACAGAGTGTTGTGAAAAGAGGGAATGCTATACATTGTAAACATGACCCTGTCTCAACTTTTTTGGGGCATTGGGGCTGTACTTTGCCAGCTTTTTGTTTCCCTGTTCCAACTTTTTTGAGACCTGTTGCTGCTATCAATTTCAAAGTTACCTTATTTTTTCTTAAAATGGTACATTTTGTCATTTTAAACATTTGATGTTTTTCTATCATCTATTGTGAATAAAAAGTTAAAATTAAAACATTCTTACCTGCTCTGTGCAGTGGCTTTGTACTGAGATGCCCCAATCCTCTTCTTCTGGGGTCTCTTGTCAGCGTTCCAGGCGACTGCTTTTGGCACGTGCCCCCATGGAAAGCCGCTTGATGTGGGGGAACTCAGCAGGTGGTAGGGGCAGAGGCACTGAAGAGGGACCCGAGGAGGATCGGGGCTGCTCTGTGCAAAACCACTGCACAGAGCAGGCAAGTAGAACAGGTTTATTTTTAACAATACAAAAGCAAAAAAAAAAAAAGACTTTAGTATTACTTTAAGGTGGAAAATCTTAAGGCTTTTAGAACCACTTTAAGATGGTGTGTCAGAGTCTTCAGGGACAGTGATGATACCAAAGTAAGTATCAGCTTACTAATGTTTCTATGTAAAGACAAATGCTTAGTGTTGGTAATAGAGCTGATTAACTAATGCTGTTATCACATGCTATTAAAACTGTATTTTTGCTATCTGAGGGTACAATGGGGCACTCAACAAGGGCTCCATGGAATCATGCTTGGGATTCTCTGTGGCTCTTTTTCTAGGTTGCCATTGGTGATTTCAGCACACAATGTTCCGCAGCAACAGAAAACACACTAGACTTTTTTGGCAGGTTGGGGATCTGTACAAGGAGAATTGAGCATCCGTCTGAAGAGCTAAGGACTGCAGCTCTTTCCCACCCTCCCCTTTCTGCTGTTTTAGTCATTTTATCACTAGTTCTGGATGGACAATGTGATATTATATAAAATAGTTCATGGTTGGTCTGTGCCTTACGGCTAGACTTTTAGGATATAAGGTTATTTAATATAAAACTTTGGGTTACCAATAAAATCAGTACAATATTAATATATATATATATATATACACACACATATATACATAATGTGTGTATATATATATATATATATATTTTACACACATACATACATACATACATACATACATACATACATACATACATACATACATACATACATATATATATATATATATATATATACATACATACACACACATACATATATATATATATACACACACATACATATATATATGTATGTACAAGTACACACATAAGTACGCACAGTGCCTTGCAAAAGTATTTACCCCCTTGGCATTTTTCGTGTTTTGTCGCCTCGCAACCTAGAATTAACATGGATTGTTTGAGGATTTGCATCATTTTATTTACAGAACTTGCCCACAACTTTGAAGATTTTTTTTTTTCTTTATTATTGTGAAGTAAACAAATAGGACAAAATACCAGAAAAAGTCAATGTGCATAACTATTCACCCCCCTAAAGTCAATACTTTGTAGAGCCACCTATCACAGCTCCAAGTCACTTTACATAAGTCTCTATGAGCTTGCCACATCTTACCACTCGGATTTTTGCCCATTCCTCCTTGCAAAACTGCTCCAGCTCCTTCAAGTTGGATGGTTTGTGCTTGTGAACAGCAATCTTTAAGTCTGACCACAGATTTTCTATTGAATTGAGGTCTGGGCTTTGACTAGGCCATTCCAAAACATTTACATGTTTCCCCTTAAACCACTCAAGTGTTGCTTTAGCAGTGTGTTTGGGGTCATTGTTCTGCTGGAAGGTGAACCTCCGTCCTAGCCTCAAATCACACACAGAGTGGTACAGGTTAGGACCATCCATCTTTCCCTCAACCCTGACCAGTTTCCCAATCCCGACTGCTGAAAAACATCCCACAGCATGATGCTGACACCACCATGTTTCACTGTGAAAAACACTTAGATTGCACACAGGTGGACATCATTTCACTAATTATGTGACTTTTGAAGGTAATTGGTTGGACCAGAGCTTTTTATGGGCTTCAAAACAAAGGGGGTGAATACATTACGCACATGCCAATTATCAGTTTTTTTATTTCTGAAAAATAGTTTTATTTATATATTGTTTCTAATTTTACTTCACCAACTTAGACTATTGTGTTCTGATCCATCACATATAATTCAGATTAAAAAAACATTGAACTAAAGGCTGTAATGTAACAAAATGGGTAAAAAGCCAAGGGGGGTGAATACTTTTGCAAGGCACTGTATATATACATACATACAATCATACAGTATCTCACAAAAACGAGTACCCCCCTCACATTTTTGTAAGGTGCCCCCAGAGCAAGCTGCTTGGTGTGGGGGCACTCGGCAGGAGGGAGGGGCCAGGCGTGCCGAAGCAGGACCCCAGAAGAGGAGGATCTGGGCTGCTCTGTGCAAAACCACTGCACAGAGCAGGTAAGTACAACATGTTTGTTGTTTTGTAAACAAAAATAAAATACTTTAGTATCACTTTAATACTGTTTCAGATCAACTGTGGCCATTTTAGTGCATTAAAGTATTTACATGTCTGGTCTCTTGGTTTAAGGTTCACGTTCTGTTGCTCTTTTGTAGTACCCCATAGAATTTCTCCTGTTCCAATATCTTGCATTATTCAATGTTTGTCCCCTTCTAATCCCTTGACTAAGAAGGGTCTAACTTATTGTAAACTCAACACATCACACTGCATGGGTTTTGCAAGGCATTATTACTTCCTTGCCCATCATGAAAATATTATACTTTGGCTCCATGACAGCCATTATGTGTACAGAGACCTATACATATTAAAAAAATAAATAAATAAATTGACATGAGTGCTTTATGCTGGAAAAGTGCAAGTGAAATAGTATTTCTTCACATTTTAACTAAGGTAGCCTAGAGGGGAACTCTGGGTTACCTTGTCACTCAGATGTTTGCCTATTCCTTACATATCTAAATTACGGAATATTATGTAAAGTATCCTGTTTTAACAAACCAGACGCTGAATTTTGCTGCAGGTTAATTATGGTTTAAGCCTTGGTTTTCCCTCCTGCGGCCAACTGTATTAATATAGAACACAGTTCATTATAACCGTTTTAGTGAAGCAGATACCGCTATTATTTTTATGGAGCAGAGTGAAATGATTTTCTTGAAGAACTACCCATATTTCTAATCCATCCCTTTGATAGAAAAGGTCAAACAAAATGACGAAACCCAGAACTAGCCTTGCTATTCCACACATACAGCTAATAAGAATGTGGTACTCAAGTGACTATATTAAGTGAGCTTGTGAAAGTCGGTGTTCAGATGAGCAAATCATACCCTTATTCCCAAGCCATCTGGTCCTCCTGAGAGCCATCTGCACTCATTGGAAAGATGGCAAAAAGACAATATGTGGTACAATATGTGGATGGATGAAATTACTTTGAAAGCAGTAAATCAAGCTTTATACTGTACATACACACACACAAAAAGACCCAGTACCTGCAAAATACTTAATTTGGTAATATATCTAAAATATACCCAATAATGTAGACTGAAAAGGCAATATATCCAAACAGTAATAAAAGCAATAAAAGGGAACCAATTAATAATTTGTCTAATGTTATGAAGAATAAAATGTATGGGACATCCTGGTTTTACTGGTAAAATAAAAGGCATTTTTTTTTTTTACATTGGAGACTCAAAGCACCAAAACATCTCCCCAACACTACTTCATAGTCACATCTGTCAAAAAGGAGTATCAAGTAGTTGGCCACATGAGAGCAGTGCTGGTATTCTGCATGTAGTAAAGTCATTTTTTCATATTGTTGTCATGCGACCATTATTAAAGTATCCCATATCCTACCAGTGAGCAAAAATACATCTGTAATAAAGATGTACTTAAATTGTATTTCAAGTCAAATCATTTTTGTTTTGGATAGACTGGGGAAGGGATAAAACCTAATACTTCAGTTTATTACCATGCATTTCAAAGATCATATCAATTTTTGATAGGTCAATATGAGTCTACTGATGTAAATGACACCGCCAGGAGGGTTGCCAGTCCTGGGTACCCAGAGCACCTGCCCCATGCCATCTACAGAGTGCCCTGGGTCTCCTTTGAGAGATAGAGATGATACACTCTTTGCGTCATGCCGTTTTGGGACATTGTATATACACTATATTACCAAAAGTATTGCGACACCTGTCTTTAGGTGCACGTGAACTTTAATGGTATCCCAGTCTTAGTCCATAGGGTTAAATATTAAATTGGCCCACCCTTTGCTGCTAGAACAGCTTCATCTCTTCTGGGAAGGATGTCCACAAGGTTTACAAGTGTGTCTATGGGAATATTTGACCATTCTTCCAGAAGATAATTTGTGAGGTCAGGCACTGATGTGGACGAGAAGGCCAGTCTCCGCTCTAATTCATGCTTACCGGGTTGAGGTCAGGACTCTGTGCAGGCCAGTCACGTTCCTCCACCCCAAACTCGCTCATCCATTCCATCATGTTTATGGACTGGTCCAAATCATTTGGTGGAGGGGGGGGGGGGATTATGGCATGGGGTTGTTTTTCAGGGGTTGGGCTCGGACCCTTAGTTCCAGTGAAGGGAACTCTTAAAGAGGTTGGAAACCCCTCGCCGTTTTCATCTTAATGCCTTATATGCATTAAGGTGAAAAAACTTTTTTAGTGCAGTAGAATCCCTTATACTAACCTGAGCTACGTAAATCCCATGACAGGAATGAGCACACCAGCTCTGGCTGGTGTCTCATGTCCTGATTGGATAGATTGGTAGCACTGCAGCCATTGGCTCCCACTGCTGTCAATCAAATCCAATGACATGGGCACCGGGGGGCGGAGCCGAGTCCTGTTGTCTGTGTCAACAGACACAGCAGCAGGACATAGGAGCGCGCCCACTCGGGTGTCCTGTCGGAGAGCAAGAGGAGCCAGGAGTGCCGCGGAGGGACCCCAGGAGGAGGAGGATCGGGGCCACTCTGTGCATAACGAACTGCATAACGGAGGTAAGTATAACATGTTTGCTTTAAAAAAAAAAAAAAAACTGAACCTTTACAATCATTTTAAGGTGTCAGCATACCAAGACATTTTAGACAATTTCATGCTTCCAACTTTGTGGGGAAAGTTTGGGGATGGCCCCCTCCTGTTCCAACATGACTGTGCACCAGTGCACAAAACAAGGTCAGTAAAGACATGGATGAGTGAGTTTGGGGTGGAGGAACTCGACTGGTCTGCACAGAGTCCTGACTTTAACCCAATAGAACACCTTTGGGATGAATTAGAGTGGAGACTGCGAGCCAGGCCTTCTCTTCCACATCAGTGCCTGACCTCACAAATGTGCTTCTGGAAGAATTATATTATTATTATACAGGATTTATACAGGAAGAATAGTCAAACATTCCCATAGACACACTCCTAAACCTTGTGGATATCCTTCCAAGAAGAGTTGAAGCTGCAGAGGTTGGGCCAACTCAATATTGAACCCTACGGACGAAGACTGGGCTGCCATTAAAGTTCATGGCAGGCGTCCCAATACTTTTGGTAATATAGTGTATATTTTATCTACTTTTTGATCCATCTGTTATTTATTTGGTCATCATAATGTAACATTGCAGTTTTTAGAACAATACATTTTTGTCAATTAAAAACATTATATTAATCTTATATATGATCCAAAGTGGTCATCATGGTACCCTACCAGTCCCCCAACAATGTTATTCTTTGTGCCTGGGAGGTGCCTCTTGTCAATTAGAACCCTAGAAACCCCCTGGGGCACCGTGCATCATCGCACCTATCCAAATCAATGAAACTATGCCAGATAACATAAGCACATGGGTGTGGAGCCAGCCCTAAGCTGCAAAGTGCTGAGCATAAGTCTCATTGGCTATACAGCACAGCAGACTGTGTAAAAGCTAAACTTTACACATAAAAAAAAAATGCACATTGTAGTAAAAAGTTACGGATTGTGGCAACAGATCCCATATCTATACAGCAGACTGGTAAATTAAGTTTTAATACATCCAATATAAATATACACAAAAAATGCCTTACATGTAACATGAAAAATGAGCCTGAATGTTACTCTTACTGGAATACTGAAATCTGTAATCTATTTTCTGTTAAAGTTTTTTTTTCCCCAGTGCTAAATGAAGCAATATTATAATATAGATCTAGATAAACATGGCATTTTTTTTTATTAACACACCATATTAAAAATTATAAAATAAGCCACAGGCCTTCTAACAGTAGAAGGCCAACAAGTACCAGTCAGGTAAATCGCAGCACAGTTAATGGCAATTCCTACAATTATTCCATATACGGTAATAATAAAAACAATAATACATTTTTATAATCATAACCCCCCCCCCCCCCCCAAAAAAAAATGGTCAAAAAAACATAATTCTGTGAGTAATATGTATTATATTGTTCCAAACCCATGAAATAACTAGGTACCAAGAAAGAGAACATAAATGTTGGTGCAGTAACTTTTTAAATGTGTAAAAATTATAATTAGGATAAAAAGTTAAATTTCTACATTCTACGGGCAAAACAAAAAACAAAAAACAACTCACCAATCCAACAGGCATTTACTCGTACCATTTAATTTGGCTGCATGATACAGTTTGATCGGGTATCGGCAGGATCTATTGAGGTGGTGATCACAAACGTGAATATAAACAAACGTTTATATTTTTCATGTCTGTGACCGATATGTTCAAAATCAAAAGCTAAAAGAAACTAAAATCTGACTCAGTGTAGAAAAATTACTGATTTTTACATTGTGAGTGAATTATCCTTATATATATTGTGTAGTAAAAACAAAAACAAAAAAAAAAAAGACAAAAAATAAAAAATAAAAAAAGGCAAATGCCTGTCTGAGTTGTTTAAACAGGCCCAAGCACAATAAAAAGTTAACAGGCGAGTAGTTCGATGTGTAGTTTCAAGAATCCTTTGGCACAGAAAGAGTGGAATGCCTTTTTCGAATGAGCTGCCTTTCCTTTTGAAAGCACGAAGAGGTACAACAGTGCAGTTGTCAGCATTGCTAATCATATCGGCAAAGCCTCTTTTCAGCTGCACACCTAGGTGACCGCTGCACTAGGATTAGCTGTTGCCGCATTTAGTACAGTAAAGAGTTTATCTTCATTGTGTTTAGTGGATGATTGTAAAGACACTCCTTCGGTGTACATTTTCTCTCCTTCCAACCACAACGCACTGTCTCACTTGATTCTTTTCCAAATCTAGCGTTTAGTCTCGTGCTACAAGAACATTGGTGGCTGTCTGCTGAAATGCTAATGGTCCATGTCATGTTTATCAAAGCCGGCAGACAGATCATACATTCCAATCATCTGTTGCTCCCAGAGACCAACGCAAAGAAATCAAACAAACATTCTGCTCAAACGTTTAAAAAAAAAAAAAAAAAAAAAAAGGATATTTTTCCACCATTTCACCAGCATTGCTTTCTAAATAATACCACCTACAAAACCCTAGGCACATTTTTCATTGGAAAAAAAATACAAAATAAAAATAATAAAAACATACAATTTACGAACAGCAAAAACAAATTGCTTTTGCTTTACTTATCCAAGCAATAGTGCCTGCTGCTATAATCAACACTATGGTTCCCCACACACCTTTCTGAAACTCCAGTGCAAGTTTTGACTTTCTGAAAAGACCAAACCCTGCACAAGGCTAGGAATTTCAATAGACCCATGGTGACAGCACTTACATATGGCAATTGCCACTCAGGTAGCAAAAACTAAACTGTGGGGAGGCATGAAGAGTGTCATATATGCCCCTATACACAGATTTCCCAGGTAGTGTCTTTTGGCAGAATGGTGTGGCAGGGCACCATAGCACAGGTAAGAGCAAACATCTGGTCAGATATGTATCTGTACAGAGTGGGGTCAATGAGCATCCAATTTGGCATCATGCTCCAACAATTCATTTATATTCAATGAGTACCATTACATGTACAACCTACTACTATTTAAGCAGGGCTTGACAAATCTGCTTTAAATCTAGGAGCCAACTAAAAAAAAAAGAAAAAAAGTTAGGAGCCAGTTTTTTTTTTTTTTACAAATATTATGGATGGAACATGTAACATGTTCCCGAAGGTGAATGTATTCTTTAAACGCTTTCACAAGCATAGCCATTTTTCCGTTTTTTGCACACAAATAAAAAAAAAAAAAATTTAGGCCTAAAAGAAAAAAAAAGGACATAAAATCCCCAAACAGGATATATTTTCTGAAAGCAGACACTAGTGGTAGTTCCAATTTTTAATGTCACACGATCTTGCCGAAAAGGTCTAGGAAACACAACATTTTTATTTTTTTATTTTTTTTTTACAGAAAACAAAAACACACCACATTGAAATTTAGGGGCACAAAAATGCAAAAAAAAATTACCCAAATATAAAAGCCAAGGTTGCAACAAATAAAGAGATACCCAACATATCAAACCTTAAAAACATGTCAGTATCCTATATTTTCCATAGGTGACACTTTAAAAGCCCCTGTAGGTCATCAGTTTAGCATTACAAAAGGAGGTCTGGTGCTAGAAGTATTGCTTTCATTCTAGCATGCATGGCAATATGGTTGTGTGTAACCAAATTTGTTTACAATACATAAAAAAAAAAACAAAAACAAAAAAAAACAAACATTTTTTACCTTAACTTTTTTTTCCCCCCATCACACAGGGAACAAAAAGACCCTTATGTGATGATTTTTTTTTGGTGACAAGTTCTCTTTAATGAGACATGCAGGCTCCAGCGGACATCTCCTAGATTGTAAGCTCTAACGAGCAGGGCCCTCTGATTCCTCCTGTATTGAATTGTATTGTACTTGTACTGTCTGCCCTAATGTTGTAAAGCGCTGCGTAAACTGTCGGCGCTATATAAATCCTGTATAATAATAATAATAATAATAATAATAATAATAATAATAATAATAATATGTCCACTACCCCTCTACCTAGCAGCAAACGCTATGCCGGGTCCCCGGCCCGCAGATGAGCAAGCAGAGCCCGGGATACACAGCGAGGGGGGGTAAGGGGCGCAGAGTGTGAGGCGCATTCGAGGCACCAGGCCGCCATGGCGACAAGAAGTATCAACCTGGCACATGGGGTTTGATGAGCCCTTTATTAAAGCACAAATGAGGAGGATTAGAATTTCGGATAAACTAAAAGTTTTAGGCTTAGACTAAAGGAGGGAAGGATTTAAACCCCCATCAAAACTTTTTTGTTGTCTGTGTCCCCACTGGGTAAATTCACCCGATTTATCCTGGTATCCATTGACACCAAGACAGATCAAAACAATGAAAAAAAAAAAATACATTTTTACAGTTGTCTCCAGAACAAGAGGTGAGGGTACTTCCTTATAGGGATAGCTGTTCCAGAGACAATTGTCTAAAGCTAAACACTAGAAGATTTTCACAATCAAAAATTCTCAGTACTTTTGATTACCTGGCAAAAGTACTTTCCTTTTTTCTTTAACCTGTACATTTAACACTTTGGAATAAATAGGTTTTCCCCAATGAAAACTACATTCACTATTACAAATTTGGGAAACATTTCCATCCTGCTCCTTGTCGCTACAGTTGATTTGACTCCACCAATGATTAGACAGTCAAACCAACAATGTCCTACTAGTGTATGGCCACTCGTAGGAGTCCGGTGCGTGCTGGTTCACCGTTTCAGTTCCAATTTCAGCCTGAATTTTGGGCTGAATTCGGACCTGAAATGGACTAAAAGACACAGTGTTTTTGCGCAAAACGCACCGGACCCGCTGCGGAGATATGTGAAACGGCTCCATAGAGAGCCGGTCAAAATCACCTGCTATTGCGAATTGGATGCGGAGATCGCGCATCCAATACCCAATGGTGTGAACCCAGCCTAATGCCGCGTACACAGGAGCGGACTTTATGGCAGACTTTGACGGACATTACGACAGACTTGCCTACACACAATCAACCAAAGTCCGACGGATTGTGAGTGATGACGTACGACCGGACTAAAACAAGGAAGTTCATAGCCAGTAGCCAATAGCTGCCCTAGCGTCGGTTTTTGTCCGTCGAAATAGCATACAGACAAGCGGACTTTTTGACCGGACTCGAGTCCATCGGATAGATTTGAAATATGTTTCATTTCTAGGTCCGTCAAACTTTTGAGAAAACAAAGTCTGCTGGAGCCCACACACAATCGAATTGTCAGACAGACTCAGGTTCGCCGGACCAAGTATGCCGTAAAGTCCGGACGTGTGTACGCGGCATAACTCCTACTGATTTATAGTGTTTATTACTTAAAAATACCATAGACAGGATAGGTTCTTAACACATCAACTACTGCAGGATATTTTTTTGTCTTAGTAGGAAAGATTATAAGCATGTATTTCTTACAACCTCTGGTGATTTAATTTCTGTAGCCATCTGTTCTTTTTCACGTCTTACTCTGAGTGGTAGGAAAAGAACCAGGTGTTTAACTAAATAGCTCGGTACATGCTTCCAAAATCTGAATGTTTCCAATGCTTCTCAAACCAAGAATTTCATATAGTAGGTTCAGTGGGTGTATGTATATATATATGGTGAGGATAAACCACCATGCCATTAATTTACTGCCCAATTCTTTTAGATTGTGTTTTTAGATTTGTTTGATATATTTGACTTAGCACGTGTGCAAAGTCACCTTCTTATTGAACAGGATTTTTCTTCACAAGAGTCACTTTATTGAGTATTATTGCACATATGCACTTTAATATCTGAAGATTTGAAGATTACTGAGGACACGATTTCTTTTTTTTTGGGCATGTTTTATTCAATGGAAGGATTTTTTTTCACTGTGAACTTGCTTGATTTACTCATTTTTGCTGCACCATATATTTTATATTCAATTCTCTTTTTTTAGTATTGATGATATTGTAATAGTACTTTATCATTAAGGCTTTTATTGCACAGCGCTGCATTCTCTTTGCTATTTTTATTCAGTTTATTTCACACATTATGGGATTGTGATTGATGCATAGCAGCTGTCTATAGGCACTTGATTCACCTTCACACGGATTGTTTTAATCACACCTGAAGCTAATTGTAGCTTAGGGCTTGTTCAGGGTAGCTTGCAGGATTTTTGTATTATTTATATAGGCCTCAGATGTTTAGACAGAAAAAACATTTGACACTTGCAAACGTGACATGTTTAGGCGCATCAAGCACTTGGACTTTGATTCATTTAATTGGCCAAAATAATAAAATTTATTCTGGCTATTTAAATGAAATGATGATCAAGCCCTAAAATGCGCCTACTGTTAACGTGCATTTAGCCATGTCAAGGGTTTTTTCCTGCCAAAACGCTGCTGCCTCTGGATGATGCACGGGCAGTATTATTTTTTGCATCTGCATCTGAATGCCTATGTGTGCATTAGCTGCACGATTCTGTCCAAAATGAGAAATCACAATTTTTTTGCTTAGGATAAAAAGATTCTCGAAACGTAAAATCTTTCACGTTATACAAAAAAATAAAAATAAAATGGGCTAACAATACTGGGTTTTTTTTTTTTTTTTATTATTATTCATTAAAGTAATTTAACAAAAATTGCATTTGAAAGACCACTGCACAAATACAGTGTGACATAAAATATTGCAACAACCACCATTTTATTCTCTAGGGTGTCTACCAAAAAAATATATATAATGTTTGGGGGTTCTAAGTAATTTTCTAGCAAAAAAAAAAAATGATTTTAACTTGAAACCAACAAATGTCAGAAAAAGGTTTAGTGTTTAAGTGGTTAAACTTTTCACTTACACAGGAAGTCTATTCCATTGACAAATTGTTACAATGTGTATACTTAAGTTCAACTGATAAAGAATGTTTTGATTCTTGGAAGACTGCCCGGTTTTTCTCTTCCTTTCTTTTGAGGGCTGTGGCTTCAGAAGAGCAGAGAGAATTCTTTGTATAGAAAGAATTGTGAAACACTTTAGTCAAGATCGCGATAACGATTCTTGCCGACTAATTGTGCAGCTCTGGTGTGCATGGGCACTAGGGCTGAAACAACGAATTGATTAATCGACAACTAATCGATTATGAAATGAATTGATTACTATTTTCATAATGGATTAATCAGCCAGTAACATAATGGGGTTTAAAAAAAAACTAAATTGAGCCCTTTATAAAATACAAAAAGAATAATCGCTACTATAAAATATTACTTTCACAGTTCTGCAGTAAAAAAAGGAACCCCTTACAGTTGCGATTATCTGCTTTTTTTTGCGCTCTAAAGGGCTAATTTTAGTTTTTTTAAACCCATTATGTTTACTAAACGTCTTAGGCCTGGTTCACACCTATGTGTTTTTTGGTGCTTTTTGCAGAAACGCACTACAGTTCATTTAACATGGTTTCCTATGGGACACGTTCACATCTATGCTTTTTTCAGCTGCTGCGTATTTGGAAAGGGCCGGGGACTTTTTTTTTTAACGCAAAACGGTGCTTTTTTGGTTCAATATACTTCAATGGAGAAGCTGCAGAAAAGCATGTAATGCTTTTTTGCAGCAATTTGTGTTTGTGTTTTTTTAATCTGCCCAACAACAAACTGGCCAAAAAAAAAAAGCAAAAAACGCAAATCGCAGCAAAATCACGTGCACAAAAATCAAAACGCACTGCAGAAACATATCAAAAGCAAACTGCATAGGTGTGAACTAAGCCTTATGCTGGTCAGACAGATCAATTTTCAGACAAGAATATTCAGATGAAAAATCTTGTTTGACATTTTTAAAAGTAATGTAATTTCTGAACGAAAACCACATACACTGTCTGAAAATTCCTTTGACCGAGAAGTTTTCTAATATTTCCAAATTTTCCCGTCACTGTGGTTGAAAATGAACGTCAATTTGACCCCACTAACTATTAGCAAATCGAATGAACGTTCTTAAAAATACTTTTTTTTTTTTGAAGGAAGACATTGTTTGTTTTTTAAATAAAAAAAATTTGATCTCTGAATCTGATATTTACCAGACTCACCCTTTAATAGTATATACAGTACATCTCCTCCAATAGTATATACAGTACATCTCCTCTAATCGTATATGCAGTATATCTCCTCTAATAGTATATATAGTATATCTCTTCTGTCTGTTATTCTCAGAGTGGATTAGATATTTTGCTCCCTAACCATATAGTTGGTTATTTATATTTACCACTGCATAGACATATTTAAGAATAAATTGCCTTTTTTTAAAACTTTACATATTAACTAAATTATACACTACACTCTTTAAGGTTATTAACCGATTAATCGAAACAATAAAATCGGCCAAATAAACGATTATAAAATAATCGTTAGTTGCAGCCCTAATGGACACAACACTTAGGGGCTGATTTACTAAAACTGGATAGTGCAAAATCTGCATACGCATAGATCTACACATAGAAACCAATTAGCTTACATTTTTTTTTTTGTGAAAGCTTAATTCAAGGGTCAGCAACCTTTTTCTACTTAAGGGCCGGATTCAATGTATGTGAATGCATGGAAGGCCGCATTGACTCAGATCACAGAGCATGCCCCACAGGGGGGGGCGCATTTTTGGGAGGACGTACATGGACGCCCTCCTGTCAATTAGGGCCCGCGCTGTAGCCATCTTTCGGCTATAGCGTGGGTGGGAGGTGGTTAACAAAAACCCATTTCCATTCCAACTTTTCCAAAAAATCCTATCACATTTATACAGGACAAGCAAGCCACTACTTAATTTTCCTTCATTAGTATTTGACTATAACTATACCGAGTCATGAGAAATACGAGAATAAGGAAGACAGCAGCTTTTAACATGCTTTGCAGCAGGAGGATAGGTAAATATAACACTTCTTACTACATTATTAAAAAGAAATTATCATTATAAAAATAAAAACATCTTGCAGAATTATTATTTTCTATTTTATAAAAGGACCAGCCCTCTAATTATATTTTCCTGATGAAGGCCCTTAAAGTGACTGTAAAGTAGGGGTGCAACGGATCAAAAATCTCACGGATCGGATCGATCCTCGGATCAGAGTCACGGATCGGATCGATCCTCGGATCAGCATAAAAAAACAAAACAAAAAAAAAACACACAAATCTTGTTACACCCACCGGAGTTTTATATTTAAAAGCCATTTTCAACACAAAACCGAGCTTATATGCATAAATACAGTATTTGTGCATATAAAAATAAAAAGCAAAAATTGCGCTTACACTAATTGGTATGAGCTGCGACTAAAAAGTAGTAAACCGTAAACCATATAAAAATCAAAAAGTCGCGCTAAGGAATAAACGTGACAGCAGGCTAATGCCCAAACAACACTCATAAAAATGAGGGGGTGACGAGTGGACAGTAAGTGAATAAAATATAAAGAAGTGCTAAGTAATGAAAACATGCACTATACAAACACAACAAAGCTAAAAGTATGTCTGTATGAAAAATAAATAAATATTGAATGACACAATTATCAAGACAATATCACAGATAATGATATGCTAATAAGAGAACAGATTTGTGGCTGTAAAGACTAAACCAAAATAAACATAAGGAAAAAGTAAACCCAAAAAAAGTCCATGGCTAAAAAATTAATATTAATTAAAGTCCATCCGTGTGAATTAACATGCATGAATTGTGGCTTGTCTCCGGGTGCTCTGTGGATAATTATAACAAAAATCTTGCTGTGATGAAACCAGAGTGTGTAGAAAGACCTCCACCTCTTAGAAAATAGCTGCCTCTTACCAGATAAAATTGGTCTCTTAATTACAGGAGACCTAAGGGGGCGGATGGCTGCAACCCCAGCCAGGGGTCTTTGAACAGGGCACTCAGCGTTCAACTCCAGGGACTCTCTCCAACCAGCATCAGCAGATAAGGGAATATGACCATGCAAAAAACAAAGTGCTCCACATAGCATAAAATCCAGCGATTTATTGTATATAAAATATGAGTTGCACTTACAGACAGGTTGCAGTTTAAAAGCGTGTAGAAAAAAGCCGGCCGGCTCCGAAGTATCCAGTGTCTTCCGGGTATGAGAATCGCGGTGTCGTCGGGACGTAGCTCCTCCTCCCTACGTCGTTTCGTCACAAGCGGACGTGGTCACGGGATGTGAGCAGCGTCCCGACGCACCGCATTAAATAGACACCTTAACAACATCTCATTACCACAACAAAAAAGAAGCGCCATCTTATCTGAGGGAAACAGTATGGGCAAAAATAAACATAACAATAGAACGTTACCTTAGTGATACGTATTCAGGGCAAAAAAAGAAGGTATATGAAACATCTTTGCCAAGACTATCAAAAACAAATTATATGTAGCCAAAGAATTGCAGAACTACTACTGCACTTGATTGGTTAATTAAAACCAAACAGAAAAGAAAAAACTGATAATGATGAAAATAAATGCAGTCCCCTTAAAGTTGCAGGGCTGCACGTAGACAAAAATAATATTTGTTAAGCGCACGTATCTCTATATTGAAAGAAAAAGTGCACAAAAATTATTAGTATTGGCCTCAAAATTTTAAAAAAATTTTATTAAAAATAAAATAACTATGGAAAAAATTTTCTTTAATAAAAAAATGAAAAAATCCAAAATATGGGTCAAAAGCTCAGCAATAAGCATAACCACATAAAAAGGTATTTCTCTCATATAAACCGTTTCCCTGAAATGAGTAGGCACTCCAAATCAACTAATCATACAAACCTAAAAAACAGCATATGTCATTATGACAAATTAAAAATCTTTTGAAAAAAGGGGAAGATGAAACGGTAATTAGTGGTACCAGAAACACTATTACTCCCTAAGAGTTGTCTATAAAGGCGTTAACATCTACATCGATGTTAAGCCCGAAAGGGGTAAAAGACTTCAACTTGTGAACCCAGGCCATCTCTAATTTGGAGATGCTACGTACCAGAACACTCCCCCTCCAATGGGGTTTAAACTTGTCTATCCCCAAAAAAATGGTGCCTGTGGGGTCTCGACGGTGAGCTGTCAGGTAATGTTTTGACACAGAGTGTTTTGTGAACCCTCTCCTGATATTATTAATATGCTCGTTTAGTCTCACCTGCAGGGGTCTTTTGGTACGGCCCACATATTGCAGGCCACACGGGCACTGCAGCAAGTAAACTACTCCTGTGGTGGAGCATGTGATGAAGGGCTCAATGGTGTAGGACTTGTGTGTACATGTGGAAATAAATTCCGTTGTTCTTCTACTCCTACATCCATTCAGCGAGCAAACCTGACATCTCCTACATTGAAAATAATTTTTGAGCTGACAGGTTATTTTCAATGTAGGAGATGTCAGGTTTGCTCGCTGAATGGATGTAGGAGTAGAAGAACAACGGAATTTATTTCCACATGTACACACAAGTCCTACACCATTGAGCCCTTCATCACATGCTCCACCACAGGAGTAGTTTACTTGCTGCAGTGCCCGTGTGGCCTGCAATATGTGGGCCGTACCAAAAGACCCCTGCAGGTGAGACTAAACGAGCATATTAATAATATCAGGAGAGGGTTCACAAAACACTCTGTGTCAAAACATTACCTGACAGCTCACCGTCGAGACCCCACAGGCACCATTTTTTTGGGGATAGACAAGTTTAAACCCCATTGGAGGGGGAGTGTTCTGGTACGTAGCATCTCCAAATTAGAGATGGCCTGGGTTCACAAGTTGAAGTCTTTTACCCCTTTCGGGCTTAACATCGATGTAGATGTTAACGCCTTTATAGACAACTCTTAGGGAGTAATAATGTTTCTGGTACCACTAATTACCGTTTCATCTTCCCCTTTTTTCAAAAGATTTTTAATTTGTCATAATGACATATGCTGTTTTTTAGGTTTGTATGATTAGTTGATTTGGAGTGCCTACTCATTTCAGGGAAACGGTTTATATGAGAGAAATACCTTTTTATGTGGTTATGCTTATTGCTGAGCTTTTGACCCATATTTTGGATTTTTTCATTTTTTTATTAAAGAAAATTTTTTCCATAGTTATTTTATTTTTAATAAAATTTTTTTAAAATTTTGAGGCCAATACTAATAATTTTTGTGCACTTTTTCTTTCAATATAGAGATACGTGCGCTTAACAAATATTATTTTTGTCTACGTGCAGCCCTGCAACTTTAAGGGGACTGCATTTATTTTCATCATTATCAGTTTTTTCTTTTCTGTTTGGTTTTAATTAACCAATCCAGTGCAGTAGTAGTTCTGCAATTCTTTGGCTACATATAATTTGTTTTTGATAGTCTTGGCAAAGATGTTTCATATACCTTCTTTTTTTTGCCCTGAATACGTATCACTAAGGTAACATTCTATTGTTATGTTTATTTTTGCCCATACTGTTTCCCTCAGATAAGATGGCGCTTCTTTTTTGTTGTGGTAATGAGATGTTGTTAAGGTGTCTATTTAATGCGGTGCGTCGGGACGCTGCTCACATCCCGTGACCACGTCCGCTTGTGACGAAACGACGTAGGGAGGAGGAGCTACGTCCCGACGACACCGCGATTCTCATACCCGGAAGACACTGGATACTTCGGAGCCGGCCGGCTTTTTTCTACACGCTTTTAAACTGCAACCTGTCTGTAAGTGCAACTCATATTTTATATACAATAAATCGCTGGATTTTATGCTATGTGGAGCACTTTGTTTTTTGCATGGTCATATTCCCTTATCTGCTGATGCTGGTTGGAGAGAGTCCCTGGAGTTGAACGCTGAGTGCCCTGTTCAAAGACCCCTGGCTGGGGTTGCAGCCATCCGCCCCCTTAGGTCTCCTGTAATTAAGAGACCAATTTTATCTGGTAAGAGGCAGCTATTTTCTAAGAGGTGGAGGTCTTTCTACACACTCTGGTTTCATCACAGCAAGATTTTTGTTATAATTATCCACAGAGCACCCGGAGACAAGCCACAATTCATGCATGTTAATTCACACGGATGGACTTTAATTAATATTAATTTTTTAGCCATGGACTTTTTTTGGGTTTACTTTTTCCTTATGTTTATTTTGGTTTAGTCTTTACAGCCACAAATCTGTTCTCTTATTAGCATATCATTATCTGTGATATTGTCTTGATAATTGTGTCATTCAATATTTATTTATTTTTCATACAGACATACTTTTAGCTTTGTTGTGTTTGTATAGTGCATGTTTTCATTACTTAGCACTTCTTTATATTTTATTCACTTACTGTCCACTCGTCACCCCCTCATTTTTATGAGTGTTGTTTGGGCATTAGCCTGCTGTCACGTTTATTCCTTAGCGCGACTTTTTGATTTTTATTTGTGCATATAAGCTCAGTTTTGTGTTGAAAATGGCTTTTAAATTTAAAACTCTGGTGGGTGTAACAAGATGTCCGCTTGCCCCCTTCTCACTCTATCATTATTGTACTGTGCAGGAGTGTGGGGTGTAGCAAGATGGCGGCGACGAAATGTCACTTCCTGTCGAGACAGCGGCCACTTCCGGGTGTACCAAGATGGCCGCCGCTCCGGAGCTAGGCCGAAGCCGGGGCCTTTCCTATGGCTGAGGCCCGAAAAGTGCTCCGCGGATCGCGGGTGTGCCGATCCGCTGAGGGTGATCCGTACGGATCACGGATCGGCAACGATCCGTTGCACCCCTACTGTAAAGGATCGTTTTTTTTTTAAAAAACAAACATGTCATACTTGCCTCCATTGTGCAGCTCATTTTGCACAGAGTGGCCCTGAACATCCCTTTCTGGGGTCCCCTGGTGGCTCTCGTGGCTCCTCTCCGCATCAGGTAACCCCTTAGGAGAAGCGCTCTTGAGGGGGTTACCTTGTGGGCGCGCTCCTGAGTCCAGCATTTGTGTCCACAGACATGAATGCCGGACTCGGCCCCGCCCCCGCGTCATTGGGTTTGATTGACAGCAGCGGGAGCCAATGGCTACGCTGCTATCAATCTAGCCAATCAGAACACGAGACATCGGCTAGAGCTGGTGTGCTCATCCCCGGCACAAGAGGAGGCTTCAGGCAAGTAAAAAGGGGCACTGGATGGCTGCTGCACTCCAAGAGGTTTTTAACCTCAATGCATAGAATGCATTGGAGGTGAAAAACCACGAAGGTTTACAACCCCATTAACTACGGTTTATTGATGTAAAAACAAACAAAGGCGCCTCTAAGTGCAGAAGATAAACAATTTTAATACCCCAACTGGGTTAAAAACACTTACAAAATGGAAGTAAAAAACAGGCACATCGTGGGTAAGGCTGCATTGGTAGGGGTCACGATCAGAGGAAGCCTTCAGGAAGATGGATGTAGTCACTGTCAGCAGCGGTGTAAAACACAGGGAACAGCTGTGAAGCCGGCGTCGTCAGCGTGTGAGGGCTGCGAACCCGGAAGTGATGTCATCCGCTGGGCGGCTCTGTGACCAGCCTGAACCGCAAAAGAAAGGCCAGAGAGGGGATGTGATGTCATCAATGAGGGACGCGTTTCAGAACCGTCATTCGTTCCTTTCTCAAAGGAACGAATGACGGTTCTGAAAAGCGCCGCTTTACTGCCACCACCCCCATCGCCCCAGTGTGCCTCATCTGTCTGAGCAACTTCAAGTGTGGTAAAGCTCACAATTAGAGAAGAACACTATTAGCAGAAAAAAAAAATCACTCATGGTAAAAAGAATGTGCCTTCTGCATTTTAAAGACCGTAGTTAGTGTTGCAGAGAAGAGAGAGAGAAGCATTACTGAAACTATACTTTTTTCTATAATAAAAGACATCCATTTACCAGAAATGATTTGCGCTCGCGTTACCATCCTTCATTCTACTACTACGCTATTACAGATATATTAAACCAATTACACAATTTCAAGAAAAGCTTCCTATACACCGAAGCTAGCGGAGTTTGAGCACTTGTACAGGTCAGAGACTAATGGAACACCTTTCAGGTCAATAGGTTAACCATATATTAAGCTAAAACTTAAACTGAGCATTAGATTTTAAAACCAGAACACAAGAAAATTTTAGCACAAGATATCCTGGTAATATATTTTTCACATTGCAGTCTACATTACTATAATTGCCCATGGGTGATCCAAAACATAGAGAATGCTAAATGCTAGAAAATTACTTAGAACCCTTAAACATTATACAATTTTTTCCCCTAACACGCTAGAGAATAAAATGGCGGTCATTGCAATACTTTCTGTCACACCGTATTTGTGCATCGGTCTTACAAGCGCACTTTTTTTGGAAAAAAAATACACTTTTTAATAAAAAAATAAGACAACAGTAAAGTTAGTTAGTTTTTTTTATATTGTGAAAGATAATGTTACGCCGAGTAAAATGATACCCAACATGTCACCTTTTGTCACGCTTCAAAATTGCGCCCACTCGTGGAATGGCGACAAACTTTTACCCTTAAAAATCTCCATAGGCGACGTTTAAAAATTTTTACAGGTTGCATGTTTTGAGTTAGAGGAGGTCCAGGGCTAGAATTATTGCTCTCACTCACTCCGATCGTGGCAATACCTCACATGTGTGGTTTTCATATGCAGGCGCTACTCACGTATGAGTTTGCTTCTGCGCGCATACATGAGGTTTAATTTTACCTTTTATTTTTACAATGTCCTTTAAAAAAAAATTGTCACTTTTATTCATATTAAAATGAATGTAAACATCCCTTGTAATAGAGAAAAAAAAAAGCATGACAGGACCTCTTAAATATGAGTTTTGGGGTCAAAAAGACCTCAGATCTCATATTTACACTAAAATGCAATAAAAAAAAAATAAAAAAGTTGTCATTTAAAAAAAATAATTAAAAAATAAATGGCCCTTTAAGAGCTATGGGCAGAAGTGATGTTTTGACGTTGCTTCCGCCCTGCAATGATATGGAGACAGGTAGGGGCCATCTTCCCCTCACTCGTCTCCATGCCAAGGAAGGCACAACATCCGATTTCCTCTGCCACTGCCGATGGCTCCGGTAAGCGGCGGAGGGCACCGGAGGGGGGGGCCCTCTCACGCCGCCGATAAAAGTGATCTTGCAGCGAATCCGCCACAGAGACCACTTTTATCTGAAAGCGGACCGCCGGCCGAAGAAGAGGATACCGGGGTTATGGCAGCTAGCTGCTGCCATAACAACAATAATCCTCTTCAAAGTCAGGACAGCGGTCCGTAAGTGGTTAACCACAGTTCATTCATGATTCAGCAAGGGAGGGGGCAATTACTTTTTCACATAGGGCCAGGCAGGTTTGAACAGCTTTTTTTCTCTTAATAAATTAAATAATAATTTAAAAACTGCATCTTGGATTTACTTGGGTTATCTTTGTGTAATATTAAAATTTGATGATCTGAATTATTTAAGTGTGAGAAATATGCAAAAAAAAAAATCAGGAAGGGGGCAAATACTTTTTCACTGCACTGTATGTATACATACACGTATATTATAGACATGTGTATGCCCGCCCAAGCGTATGACTTTCTTTACATTCTTTACAACACATACATACATATATATATTTTTTTTAATTTTTTATTTAAATTGTGTGGAGAAGCACATATTACATACCAAAGAGAGAACAACCAGATTCTCTTTAGTCAGGGGGAAGCAAAGGACAAGAAGAAGGCCAAACATTTTACAATGTACAAAGTCTGGTCAGAATGCTCCTAATGTTTACTAGCTGTTGAGAAACAAAGTAATTTGTTCTCCAAATTTTAGAAAGAAGGCTGTAAGGCAACACTTAACAATACAACGTAATGTAATAGAATGGTACCTTGTGCAAATAAATTCTACTAGCAACAACTTTAATGAGAAGTATGTGTTTTGAAGAAAAAAAAACAAACCATTTATACTCACTTATATAGATGCAGCATTGACCCAATGCTGCAGCTGTCCCCCGCCAGCTCTACACCAAGAACTGATCATCAGTCACCGACTGTCTGCTCTGTCCCTCCAGTGAGCGCTCACTGGAGTGCCTGGACCGTCTCCGATGTCAGCCGGCTTTAGCCCACTGTTGGCCCATTCTGGGTCACAGGTGTGCGGAACTAAGTGCACTCCTGTGACCCACAGGTGAAGTATGGCCAAAAAAGCTTTTGGCCATACTTTTTCCTTTAACCACTTGCCGCCCGCCATATGATGGCCAGCCGGCACAGCTCTCGTTCTGGGCGGGCATCATATGACGTCCGTCCATTTAAACAGGGCATGCACGCGATCGTGTGCTCGCAGCCCTGTACCTTCGGTGGTGACATGTCATGGAGACACCGCTCGCCATCGAGGGGGGTGAACAGCCATTGCGCATGACTGTTTACCACGTGATCGGCCGTGATGAAGTCACGGCCGATCCCAGATAGTACCACCCCACTTTGCATGGCGCTGCGCGTTCACGTCCGTGGCAGCGTGTTCCCGAGAACACTGCTCTGTCACCGACGTTGGTAAACAGCCATTGGCCGGCGGCTGTTTACCACGTGATCGGCTGTGATCCTTTCATAGCCGATCACTAAATGTAAACACAGAGCGATAACGAGATGTTACCGGGTTCTCCTTCTCATACACTGATCGTGTGTGAGAAGGAGATTGCGGAAACATCTCGTTACCGCTTACAGTGTACACCAATCACACTGATTGCCCCCCCCCCAATAAAGAGGACCTGTCACCAGCCCATCAAACTACCTGTCACTGTCCATCTGAGTACCTGTCACAGTTCATCTGAATACCTGTGCACCTAAGCACCTGTCACAGCATATCTGAGTAGCCGAGTACCTGTCACAGCCCATCTGAGTGCCTGTCACAACCCATCTGAGTGCCCGAGTACCAGTCACCAGCCCATCAGAGTGCCCGAGTACCAGTCACCAGCCCATCAGAGTGCCCGAGTACCAGTCAGCAGCTCATCAGAGTGCCCGAGTACCAGTCAGCAGCCCATCAGAGTGCCTGAGTACCAGTCAGCAGCCCATCAGAGTGCCCGAGTACCAGTCAGCAGCCCATCAGAGTGCCCGAGTACCAGTCAGCAGCCCATCAGAGTGCCCGAGTACCAGTCAGCAGCCCATTAGAGTGCCCAAGTACCAGTCACCAGCCCATCAGAGTGCCCGAGTACCAGTCAGCAGCCCATCAGAGTGCCCGAGTACCAGTCAGCAGCCCAGAGTACCAGTCAACAGCCCATCAGAGTACCCGAGTACCTGTCACCAGCCCATCAGAGTACATGAGTACCTGTCACCAGCCCATCAGAGTACATGAGTACCTGTCACCAGCCCATCAGAGTACATGAGTACCTGTCACCAGCCCATCAGAGTAAGCGAGTACCTGTCACCAGCCCATCAGAGTAAGCGAGTACCTGTCACCAGCCCATCAGAGTACCCGAGTACCTGTCACCAGCCCATCAGAGTACCCGAGTACCTGTCACCAGCCCATCAGAGTACCCGAGTACCTGTCACCAGCCCATCAGAGTACCCGAGTACCTGTCACCAGCCCATCAGAGAACCCGAGTACCTGTCACCAGCCCATGCCTCATAGAATATACGTTGGGGTGTTTGCTTTCCAAAATGGGGTCATTTTGTAGGTAATTCCACTGTCCTGGTGCTCAAGGACCTTCAAAAAGTGTGATAGGTAGGAATAAAATGAGATGTGTAATTTATGCTCCTAGAACGCCTAAAGGTACTACTTCAATGTTGGGCCTCTGTATGTGGCCAGGCTGTGTAAAGGTTTCATACATGTGGTATCGTCATACTCAGGAGGAGTAGCAGAATGTGTTTTGGGGTGTAATTTTTCCTATATACATGCTTTGTGTTAGAAATATCTTATAAATTGACAACTTTGTGTAAAAAAAAAAAAAAAAAAAAGCGGTTTAATTTTTTTTCCACATTTTCCAAAAATTTCTGGAAAAAAAAATGAACCATTCAAAAGACTCATTATGCCTCATAGATAATTTCAAAAGACTCATTATGCCTCATAGATAATACATTGGGGTGTCTACTTTCCAAAATGGGGTCATTTTGTGGGCCATTTCATTATCCTGGTGCTCCAGGGCCTTCAAAAGTGTAATAGGTGGTTGAGAAATGAGATGTCATTTATGCTCGTAGAGCGCCTGAAAGTGCTACTTCAATGTTGGGCCTTTGCATGTGGTCACCCTGTGTAAAAGTCTCACACGTGGTATCGCCATACTCGGGAAGAGTAGCAGAATGCATTTTGGGGTGTACTTTGTTGTATGCATATGCTCTGTGAGAGAAGTAACTTGTGACAATTATGTAAAAAAAAAAAAAATCTTCATTTTGCAAAGAATTGTGGGAAAAAAATTACAACTTAAAAAAACTCACCACGCTACTTACTTAATACCTTGGAATGTCTACTTTCTAAAAGGGGTCATTTGGGTGGTATTTGTACTTTCCTGACTTGTTAGTGTCTCAAGAAATGAGATAAACCTTCAGTAAATCAGGTGTGATCAGTTTTCAGTGATTGGCACCATAGCTTGTAGACTAACTTTCACAAAGACCAAATAATATCCACAAATTTGGGTTATTTTAACAAATATATGTAGCAGTATAAATTTTGGCCAAAATTTATTAAGAAAAATTACTAATTTGCTAAATTTTATGACAGTAAGGGCTCTTTCACACGGGGCAGATCAGTTATGATCCGCCCCGTGAACACCCGCTTGCTCAGCGGGGATCGCTCCGCCGATCCCCGCTGAGCAGGAAGATGACAGGTGCATCGCTGCACGCTGTGCAGCGGCGGACCTGTCAGAGCGCCACTCTCCCCTATGGGGGGATCGGATGATGATGGACCGTAGTGTCCGTCGTCACCCGATCCGATAACGAATGGAAAAGTAGGTTTTTCCTCCGTTACACTTTTCGGATCGGAGCGGGTCGGATGTCAGCGGACATGTCACCGCTGACATCCGACACTCCATAGGGATGAATGTATGTCCAATTTTCATCTGAAAACAGAAGGATGAAAAATGGACATATGGATCGTCCGTGTGAAAGAGGCCTAACAAAGAAAAAGGGCATTTTTTCACAAAGTTTCCGTTTTTTTTTATTTTTTATTTATAGCCCAAAAGACAAAAACAAAAAAAAAAAAAGTAATTGTCAAAGTGTGAGTGCTGAAAGCTGTAAATTGGTCTGGGCAAGAAGGGAGTGTGTAAGTGCCCTGTATTGAGGTGGTTAATATTAAAAAAACATCCTCCCAATTGAAGATTTCAACCTACACTTATAGCATGCTGTATAATATTAGAGAACACATCGCTGTGATGGCAACTGTGAATATAGAACAGTCAGAAGAGCATCTGAAAAACAGCAGAGAAGCTTCCAGAACATACTAAAGTTCTGCGTCAGCCACTTGACATTAAAGACAGGCAAAAAGTAATAAAAATCACAGTGGCACCAGTAATTATAAACCTGACTTTCCTCTAACAGATTCCAGCACTGGAAAATTGGCATTGTTTATTTTAAGCTGGAAAAGCAGATCATAGTCAAAATACTAATATACGCCTGTGCAAAGAAATAAGAAAATATACCAGAGTGCCACTTACAGTATATCTAGACCCAAGAACAAAAAAATTAAAGCTAAAGTTGAATCTGCTTATATTTTGCCTTCCCTTTTCCCTTGCCCCCCTCACCCAAAGCAACATACTAATGGATTGTAGTTTTAAAAAAAAATAAATAAAAAAATAGTTATTTTAACCACTTACTTTTTAAGACCCAGTGACATCTATGCAATGCAGCCAGATCATGGCTGGTGAGAGGGGCTAGCAAAGTGCCGTTTCCTGAAAACATCACTGCACCTTGCCTCAATATTCTGAGGAGTATTCAGTCTCAGATGCACGGTGGCCCTTTAGAGGAGGAGTCTGGAGGAATGAGTATTCCTAAGCAGACTGTATTTGCACGCAGACTACCCTAGCCCTAACATCCACCTGTGATGCGGAGTCTGCATAATTGGACGAACAGCCAATGAATGAAAGTGGCATACCAGGGATAGTAAGGCTTATGTCAAGATCTAGGGGGGTGCTAGGGAGGGCCCCCCAGGCCAGCCTTCCCATGGATGTTTTGCCTGGCCTCTGATTTCTCCCCCCCCCATCCTTATCTCCGCACTCAGGGCTGGAACAAGGGGAGGGCAGCCTGGAGCGGTGAACTCCTGAAAGTAGTAGAAGAAGTGACAGACAGGAGAGAACCAAGAGAAGGTGAGGGCTGTGCTCTCCCCTCCTGTCAGATCGGTGCTCCTCCATGCGGCAGATGACACAGGATTGTTGTATCTGCCCTCTATGTCCTGCAAGGGCTGCTCATTTTCCGGCAGCAGGACATGTGGGTAGGGGGCGGGAAATCAAATGGTGAATACAGCCTCATGTAAGAGCAACCCTGTGTCATCTGCCGCATGGCAAAGCAATGTTCTGGCAGGGGAGGGGAGAGCACAGCTCTCACCACCTCCCCACCTCTCAGCTCTGAAGTGATTTCCCCCTGTAAGGAGGGGGGAGGGGAAGCAGCTTACAGGAAAATTGTACCTCGTGCAAGGAAGTGTAGAAAATAAAGTGGGAGGGGGTGGAGAACAATAATTTGTGTTTTTGCCACTCAGTGGCATAGCATGGGGCGACCAGCCAGGGATATGACGCAAAAATGGGATAGGGGCGCAGAGGAGGGACAGGGCTAGGGGTCTCCCTTTCATCTTCCCCCTACCCCCCCCCCCGTCTCTCTATCCCCCATCCCTTCCCCCTCTCTCTCACCCATCCCTTCCCTCTCTCTCTCTCTCTCTCTCTCACCCATCCCTTCCCTCTCTCACCCATCCCTTCCCTCTCTCACCCATCCCTTCCCTCTCTCACCCATCCCTTCCCTCTCTCACCCATCCCTTCCCTCTCTCACCCATCCCTTCCCTCTCTCACCCATCCCTTCCCTCTCTCTCTCTCTCTCTCTCTCTCTCTCTCTTTCTCTGACCCATCCCTTCCCTCTCACTCTCTCTCTCTCTCTCTCTCTCTCTCTTTCTCTCTCTCCTTCTCTGACCCATCCCTTCCCTCTCTCTCTCTGACCCATCCCTTCCCTCTCTCTCTCTCTCTCTCTGACCCATCCCTTCCCTCTCTCTCTCTCTCTCTGACCCATCCCTTCCCTCTCTCTCTCTCTCTCTGACCCATCCCTTCTCTCTCTCTCTCTCTCTCTCTCTCTGACCCATCCCTTCCCTCTCTCTCTCACTCACTCTGACCCATCCCTTCCCTCTCTCTCTCTCTCTCTCTGACCCATCCCTTCCCTCTCTCTCTCTCTCTCTCTGACCCATCCCTTCCCTCTCTCTCTCTCTCTGACCCATCCCTTCTCTCTCTCTCTCTCTCTCTGACCCATCCCTTCCCTCTCTCTCTCTCTCTCTCTCTCTGACCCATTCCTTCCCTCTCTCTCTCTCTCTCACCCATCCCTTCCCTCTCTCTCTCTCTCTCTCTCTCTCTCTCTGACCCATCCCTTCCCTCTCTCTCTCTCTCTCTCTCTCTCTCTCTGACCCATCCCTTCCCTCTCTCTCTCTCCCTCTCTCTGACCCATCCCTTCCCTCTCTCTCTCTCTCTCTGACCCATTCCTTCTCTCTCTCTCTCTCTCTCTCTCTCTCTCTTACTCTGACCCATCCCTTCCCTCTCTCTCTCTCTCTCTGACCCATCCCTTCCCTCTCTCTCTCTCTCTCTGACCCATTCCTTCCCTCTCTCTCTCTCTCTCTCTCTCACTCTGACCCATCCCTTCCCTCTCTCTCTCTCTCTCTCTCTCTCTCTCTCTCTCTCTCTCTCTCACTCTGACCCATCCCTTCCCTCTCTCTCTCTCTCACTCTGACCCATCCCTTCCCTCTCTCTCTCTCTCTCTGACCCATTCCTTCCCTCTCTCTCTCTCTCTCTCTCTCTCTCTCTCTCTGACCCATCCCTTCCCTCTCTCTCTCTTACTCTGACCCATCCCTTCCCTCTCTCTCTCTCTCACTCTGACCCATCCCTTCCCTCTCTCTCTCTCACTCTGACCCATCCCTTCCCTCTCTCTCTCTCTCACTCTGACCCATCCCTTCCCTCTCTCTCTCTCACTCTGACCCATCCCTTCCCTCTCTCTCTCTCACTCTGACCCATCCCTTCCCTCTCTCTCTCTCACTCTGACCCATCCCTTCCCTCTCTCTCTCTCACTCTGACCCATCCCTTCCCTCTCTCTCTCTCACTCTGACCCATCCCTTCCCTCTCTCTCTCTCTCTCTGACCCATCCCTTCCCTCTCTCTCTCTCTCTCTCTGACCCATCCCTTCCCTCTCTCTCTCTCTCTCTCTCTCTCTCTCTCTCTCTCTCTCTCTGACCCATCCCTTCCCTCTCTCTCTCTCTCTCTCTCTCTCTCTGACCCATCCCTTCCCTCTCTCTCTCTCTCTGACCCATCCCTTCCCTCTCTCTCTCTGACCCATCCCTTCCCTCTCTCTCTCTGACCCATCCCTTCCCTCTCTCTCTCTGACCCATCCCTTCCCTCTCTCTCTCTGACCCATCCCTTCCCTCTCTCTCTCTGACCCATCCCTTCCCTCTCTCTCTCTCTCTCTCTGACCCATCCCTTCCCTCTCTCTCTCTCTGACCCATCCCTTCCCTCTCTCTCTCTGACCCATCCCTTCCCTCTCTCTCTCGCTCTCTCTGACTCATCCCTTCCCTCTCTCTCTCTCTGGCCAATCCCTTCTAGGCGTGCAACGGATCGTTGCCGATCCGTGATCCGTACGGATCACCCTCCGCGGATCGGTACACCCGCGATCCGCGGAGCACTTTTCGGTCTCAACCATAGGAAAGACTGCGGCTTCGGCCTAGCTGTGGAGCCGGCGGCCATCTTAGTACACCCGGAAGCGGCCACTGTCTCGACAGGAAGTGACATTTCGTCGCCGCCATCTTGCTACACCCCACACTCCTGCACAGTACAATAATGATAGAGTGAGAAGGGGGCAAGCAGACATCTTGTTACAAACACCGGGGTTTTAGATTTAAAAGCCATTTTCAACACAAAACTGAGCTTATATGCACAAATACTTTATTTATGCATATAAGCTCGGTTTTGTGTTGAAAATAGCTTTTAAATCTAAAACTCCGGTGGGTGTAACAAGATTTGTGTGGTTTTTTTTTTTTTGCTAATCCAAAAATGATCCGATCTGTGACTCTGATCCGAGGATCGATCCGATCCGTGAAATTTTTGATCCGTTGCACCCCTAATCCCTTCCCTCTCTCTCTCTGACCCATCCCTTCCCTCTCTCTCTCACTCTGACCCATCCCTTCCCTCTCTCTCTCACTCTGACCCATCCCTTCCCTCTCTCTCTCACTCTGACCCATCCCTTCCCTCTCTCTCTCACTCTGACCCATCCCTCTCTCACTCTGACCCATCCCTCTCTCACTCTGACCCATCCCTCTCTCACTCTGACCCATCCCTCTCTCTCTCTCTGACCCATCCCTCTCTCTCTCTCTCTGACCCATCCCTCTCTCTCTCTCTCTGACCCATCCCTCTCTCTCTCTCTCTGACCCATCCCTCTCTCTCTCTCTCTGACCCATCCCTCTCTCTCTCTCTCTGACCCATCCCTCTCTCTCTCTCTCTGACCCATCCCTCTCTCTCTCTCTCTGACCCATCCCTCTCTCCCTCTCTCTGACCCATCCCTCTCTCTCTCTCTCTGACCCATCCCTCTCTCTCTCTCTCTGACCCATCCCTCTCTCTCTCTCTCTGACCCATCCCTCTCTCTCTCTCTCTGACCCATCCCTCTCTCTCTCTCTGACCCATCCCTCTCTCTCTCTCTCTGACCCATCCCTCTCTCTCTCTCTCTGACCCATCCCTCTCTCTCTCTCTCTGACCCATCCCTCTCTCTCTCTCTCTGACCCATCCCTCTCTCTCTCTCTCTGACCCATCCCTCTCTCTCTCTCTCTGACCCATCCCTCTCTCTCTCTCTCTGACCCATCCCTCTCTCTCTCTCTCTGACCCATCCCTCTCTCTCTCTCTCTGACCCATCCCTCTCTCTCTCTCTCTGACCCATCCCTCTCTCTCTCTCTCTGACCCATCCCTCTCTCTCTCTCTCTGACCCATCCCTCTCTCTCTCTCTCTGACCCATCCCTCTCTCTCTCTCTCTGACCCATCCCTCTCTCTCTCTCTCTGACCCATCCCTCCCTCTCTCTCTCTGACCCATCCCTCTCTCTCTCTCTGACCCATCCCTCTCTCTCTCTGACCCATCCCTCTCTCTCTCTGACCCATCCCTCTCTCTCTCTGACCCATCCCTCTCTCTCTCTGACCCATCCCTCTCTCTCTCTGACCCATCCCTTCCCTCTCTCTCTCTGACCCATCCCTTCCCTCTCTCTCTCTGACCCATCCCTTCCCTCTCTCTCTCTGACCCATCCCTTCCCTCTCTCTCTGACCCATCCCTTCCCTCTCTCTCTCTGACCCATCCCTTCCCTCTCTCTCTCTGACCCATCCCTTCCCTCTCTCCCTCTCTCTCTGCCACCCACCCCCTCTCTCTCTGCCACCCACCCCCTCTCTCTCTGCCACCCACCCCCTCTCTCTCTGCCACCCCCCCCTCTCTCTCTGCCACCCCCCCCTCTCTCTTTCTGCCACCCCCCCTCTCTCTTTCTGCCACCCCCCCTTTCTCCCACCCCCCTTTCTCCCACCCCCCCTTCTCCCACCCCCCCTTTCTCCCACCCCCCTTTCTCCCACCCCCCCTCTCTCTTCCACCCCCCCTCCCCCCTACCTTCTCTCCCCCCCCCCCTGCCCTCCCTCCCCCCTCCAAAATGCCCACAAATATTAATTACCAGGATAATATATTACCATAAAAATGTTTAGACATTTTAAAATTAAGATGTAGAGGTTTAGTTACAGAATATTCAGCGAGCATGCTCTCTGTTGACTGACAGCCATTATGAAGCCTTTCGTAATTTACATAGCCTGTTAAGCAGCAACTGAAAATACATATATGAATAAAATTACATTTGTGCATGTTCTGTCTGTATAAAGATTTTTAATACATTAGAAAAAGATGAACTAAACTAGGAACACATGTTTTTTTTTTGAGCCCTGTAAATGTCGTTATTCAAAGTAATCTCCATAAACAACTGATCAATAAATAACACATTTCTATTAGGGCCTTCTTTCTTACCCAATTGTTTTTATGTTGTAAGACCTAGATTGGCAGCTCAATCACAAAAACGATTCACCAGCACAGTAATCCAAGCAGTGTGCATCAATGAGCACTGGCCATGTGGGTAAAGTGAATGAGATTCACTCCTCCACAGTATAATCAACTCATTTAATTTGTCATTCAGATTACTCAGTGCTTGACAGCTTTACAACTCCAGACACTTTCCAGAAACAAGGATTTGCCCAATACCACATCCTTGATGACACAAACAGTAGCATGGAATGAGACCATTAATTTGAAATACAGTTAGATCAGTCTATTATAAAAAGCAGAAACAGATTGACGCAGAAAGATAAATGAATGCAGCCAAGTATATAACAATGCAGAATACTTTTTTTTATAATTAGGTTTCAACCCCTAGAAGTTCCTTTATAAAGAGGTGGAATTCCCCTTTAATCAATTTACAGTAATTAGAACAATGAAAGATGACTGCTCACTGCACTCACCATACATGTTTGAGCAACAGATTTGAACCACTTAGTTCAAGACTTTAACAGACTTGGTTGTGCCTGTGTGCAACCAAGCTACAAGACTTCACTGTTTTTAAAGTGGAACTCCACTTTTGATTTACCCCCCCCCCCCTCTTTCCATAATAAAAGGAAACATGTGCCCAAGTGTACTAACCCTATCCATGCTCCAAGATGTCCTCAGCATCCTCTTCTGTTCAGCATTGCTAGTCCTTTTCAAGCGGAGCAACACACAAGTCTTTCTGCCCATTTCCTGTGAGCCTGGCCTGTCTCCGACACACCACCTGCAAGGTGTGACATCATACAGGCTGGACTCACAGTACTCCAGGACTGGAGAGCCAGATGGATGATGTCATAATCTCCCCAGCCTCAGTGGGATACAATCTGAATTTGGAGAGCCCAAAAATTTCCACAGTACCCTTCTTACAACTAAATTGACTGCCATTGATCAAGAACTACTTGCATTCTCAAAAATCCAATTTAAGAATTGATATTTAAACTGTCACTGAACTTCCTGGTCTCAGTTAATAAAACGAGTCATACAGTAACATGCATAGCTATTGTTACCTGCAACCATAATGTAAGGGTACTTACATTATGGGTACTTTCACACTGAGGCGCTGTGGTAAAGTGCTATTTTTAGCAGCGCTTTACCGTCATTTTAGCGGTGCTTTTCAGCTGCTAGCAAGGCACTTTTAACCCCCGCTAGCGGCCAAATGTAAAATGTCAAACTTGCCTGCTCTATGCAATAGTTCTGTACAGAGCAGCCCCAATCATCCTCTTCTCAAATCACCTGCCGGTGCTCCTGGCCCCTCCCCCCTGCCAAATGCCTCCCAGAGCAAGCCGCTTGCTATGGGGGCACATGTGCAGACTTGCTCCCAAGTCACACTTCCTCCTCACAGGCTGTGATTAACACTGCGAGAGAGAGAGAGAGAGATCGAGAGATCGAGAGAGAGAGAGATCGAGAGATCGAGAGAGAGATCGAGAGAGAGAGATATCGAGCGATCGAGAAAGATCTCTCGTGCACCACAGTGCTGGTACAAGATCGGGCTCAGGTAAGTATAAGGGGGGGGGGGGCCTGGGGGGAGAGCAGAACACAGATGGGTTTTTACCTTAATACCTTCTTGTTTTACAACCACTTCTCTCAGTATTACCACAGCCTCTTTGTATTAGGTTTTTGAAGTTGAAATAGTGTACGGAAAAAGAATACAAAAAAACTGTACATTGTATATGTGGTGTCACAAGGTCATATAGGGTTTTAAATTTTCCAAAAATTACTAGCTCTATGAAGTAATGCTTCAAACATTGTAATGCAGTAGTATATGTATACAGTAAAAGTGTACAGAAAAAAAAAAAAAAAAAAAAAAAAACTTATAACATCTGACTTACCTGCTAGGTATGCATATGGAATCATGAAAATATTTGTGTAAAGAAAGTATAATCAAGTTGAAAGGAAGAAATGAGATAAAAGAGGGCTATAGCTAGAAAAATTGAGGAGCGATTGGGTAAGGGGGTGGTAGGAAAGGGTAGTAGAGCTCTGCAAATAACAGCAATATTACAAGAACAGGCGCCTTATTTAACAGTGCTTCTGTCATCTCATAACTGACTTTGAAGTTGCTTTGGAAACCAAGTCTCTAAGGATAAAGAGTAGGGGGAATAAAAGGGCAACCATGGTGGGTACCATTGTGGATTTGTAAAGGATCTAGCAAGATTTTAATTGAGGGGTTGTGATTTTTTTTGGAGAAGACTGGAGGGGTATATGGTATTATAGATTTTAACAAGGCAAGGGGTTAAGGCATCTTGTAAAAAATTGTCGAATCCAGATAAGCCATCTGGGCCTGGACGTTTGCCAGTCTTCAGGCATGTGATGGTGTCTAACTTCCTATTCTAGAAAAGGTTGTTCTAACAATTCCATGTCTGGCTCCTGGATAGTGGTGAGAGCAGTCTCTCATATTTATGCCAATATTTTTAATGTGAAAGAGGAGTCCATATTTTTATTGACCTGAGATGTCTCAGAGACACAGTAAAAGTTGAGTCATTTAAATCAGACTATGGGTAGAAAGTCCCTTTGGATCATTAAGCACCGTAATACAGGCAATACTGTTTTTATTATGGCAGGCCCTGATGAGTAAATTGCCAGCTGTGTCTCCAGATTCATAGAAGAGTTTTCATGTGCAGTCGCCTAAGATATGTTTTCTTCTTTCTTCTTCTTTAGTATATGTAAAGGGAGGTGTCTGGCTATAAAACAGGTGGAGGAATGTTTTTTATTAGCTTTCTCTAGGCATGTGATAGATTTCAGGTCACGTATCTGAAATAAGCAATTTTTTTAGCCCGGTACTAGGTTTTATAAAAAATCCATGGGAGGACACATTTTAATGATTCCTATTGTATGGGTAGTGGTATGTCAGTTTTAGTGATCAGTAAAAAATAAGCAATGTTTGAGAAATTTTGGTAGAACAGGTCTTGCAGGAGATTGTCATTCAATTTTCAGGACAATGGGGGTTATTCACTAAAGGCAAATCCACTTTGCACTACAAGTGCAAACAAGTGCAAAGTGCACTTGAAATTGCACTGAAAGTGCACTTGGAAGTGCAGTCACTGTAAATCTGAGGGGTAGATCTGAAATAAGGCTGAAGTTCTGCTGATTTTATCATCCTATCATGTGCAAGCTAAAATGCAGTTTTCTTATTTTCCTTGCATGTCCCCCTTGGATCTACAGCGACTGCACTTCCAAGTGCACTTTCAGTGCAATTTCAAGTGCACTTTGCACTTGTAGTTTGCACTTGTAGTGCAAAGTGGATTTGCCTTTAGTAAATAACGCCCAATGTTTGTTGCACAACTTCAGGAGCAAGGGTCAGATAAATAGGGACATTGTCAGACCATAAAATGCTGCCTATAGAAAAAGGTAGGCTGGAGTGTTAGCGCATATTAAAGAGAAAATAAAAATGTGATACAATTGTATATTATACTATTTATTTATTATTTCAACAATTGCCTTTCCAAGTTGATCACTGGGTGAGATGGCATAGCCCAGTGTATTGGCAGGGGTTTTGTTGTCATATGTTTCCAGGTTTGTGACACATATACAAGTGTTATTTAGGCCCTGTCTTAGTGTACCTATTGCAGCCTTCTTGTAAGAGTATTCTAAGCACTGCACATACTGCTGCAGGTCATCTCTGATCTAGATTCAATGTAGGTTTGTAATTCCCATGCCGCCACTAAAATCAAGTCCTGAGGCGAGCCTCTCAGTGGCTCTTGGGTGTAGTAAAATGCTAGTGTTCCTGGGTTGCCAGAAACAGAGGAGACCCAGGCCACATCCACCATCTTGACTCTCTGCTAACCAAACACCAAGGGAGGTTGAAATGTAATGTATGCCACCATGGCTCCCTGCTTGTATCCTCAGCATAGGCGTGCGCAAGGGGTGTGCCAGGTGTGCCTGGGCACACCCTAATCCTTGGGTTGGCAACCTGTCAATGGTGGCCAGGTGACAGGTAAACCCCAACCCTTCCTTGACGATCCTCCTCAGTTTTGCACTTCTGTGACCAGTTTTCAAACATCACCAATGTCAGTCCAGGCACCGCATCATCCTGACAACGGGAGTCTGGATTCACCTGGTGCCAGGACTGACACCCGTCTCAGCGAGCCGCTAAGAGCATGAGATGGCCCGCTCTGTCTCCTCCCCAGCTCAGCGCTCCAATGAGTGAGGAGGGAGAAGAGCAGAGAGCTGCTGATTGACAGTCTACACCTCTCTGCTCACAGAGCTCTGAAAACCAAGTGATCTGCGTTTTTCAGTGCAGAGGCACTGGGGGGACTGATGATGCATCCACCTACTTAAGTATGAATCAAAGAAAAAAAAAAAAAAAAGAAGAAGGAGGAAGGAAGGATTCCCATACTTCTATTTTAATGTTACTCTACATTTCCATGCACATTAGGAGATTTAGACACATATTTTAAGCTTAGTATTTAGAGCGTGGGTGCTCAATCTGTGGCAGAACAGATGTTGCAGAACTACAAGTCCCAAAAGGCATTGTAAGGCTGACAGTTACAAGCATTCTCACCTTCAAAAGCATGATGGGATTTGTAGTTCTGCAACAGCTGGAGGGCCAGAGGTTGAGCACCCATCGTTTAGAAGCAGAAAAAAAAAAAAAATAATAATTTTGGATGCGTTTCTGAGAGGAGCTTTCAGAAAGAAAAAAAAATGTCTAAAGCTGCGTACACATGAGCGGAATGTCTGACAGAAAAAGTCAGACGGAAGCTTTTCATCATCTATTCTGATCGTGTGTATGCCTTATCGGACTTTTTTTTTTAGGAAAATCCCGACGGACCTAGAAATGGAACATTGGAACATGTTCTAAATGTTTCCGACGGAACCAATTCCTATCGGGAAAACCGATAGTCTGTATGCTGTTCCGACGGACCAAAAATGACGCATGCTTTGAAACAAGTACGAGACAGAAGCTATTGGCTACTGGCTATTGAACTTCCTTTTTCTAGTTCTAGTTAGTGTTGTACGTCACCGCATTCTGGACGGTCGGACTTTGGGTTTACCGTGTGTAGGCAAGACCTCTTGAATGGAATTCCCTCGGAAACAAACCTTCGGAGTTTATTCCGACGGCAAAACCGGTCGTGTGTACACGGCATAACGCTCCTAAATTATCCTAAACACAGCATTTGGGAGCATTTGAGTTTTCAAATGTACATTGAAAAAGGTTTTGGAAAAAAAATGCTTGTAAAAGCAATTGCCCATAAAATCTTACTCTTTTGTGCAATTTGAGCTACTATAAGCATTAATGCCTCTTTTTCTGCCAGAGGCATTGGCATTTTTTTCTACTCCTAGTGTGCATGGACCCTTATTGATATTGCATGATCTCAGTAAGCCAGGAGATGGCAAGTCAATAACTATAGCACGATCTTGTTTTTGTGAAAGAAAAATCCAGAGAGGCTGCTTCAGCTGCACTGCAAGCCATAGTACAAATTAAAGAGAATCTCAACTTTGAGGTCCTCAGGGATGTTACTGATGGGCTCAAATCTTTTTATTAACACAATATTGTTATACTTATTCAGTGAGCAACCTTAAACTGTGTGGTGTGGGGGGGTTTGGGGAGGGGTCATACAAAACAGCGAACCCTCATAAAACTAAAAAAAATCTTTGGTAAATAGGTAACAATCTGCAAAGTGTGAATAGCAAACAATAATCCAGCTTGCCGCAGTCGCAAAACTCAAATGCCCTGTACACACGATCAGATTTTCCTACAACAAATGTTGGATGTGAGCTTGTTGGCGGAAAGTGTGTATGCTTCATCGAACATTTGTTGTCGGACTTTCAGGTTCTCAAATTTTCTGCCAACAAATGTTTGTTGTCGGACTTTCCGATCGTGTGTACACAAGACCGGCGGACAAAAGTCCGTGCATGCTCGGAATCAAGTACGAGCCGGAGATACAACTAGCGTTCGTAATGGAGATATCATGTACGTCACTACGTTCGTAATTGTTGGCCAACATTTGTGTGACCGCATGTATGCAAGACAAGTTGAAGCCAACAACCTTCGAACAAAAATCCATGGTTTTGTTGTCGGAAAGTCCGATCGTGTGTATGGGGCAAAAGGACATTTCTAATTGTTTTTTCTTTGATACTGCACTGTGCTAAACACGCTATTAAAGGACTAATAACTTGATGTAAATGATGATGCTGTAGAACAGAATGTGGCACCTGTGCTCTGCAGTCCCCTGCAAAAATAAACTGTAAAATTTCAAGTGTGATGAAGCTTTGTCAAAATACAATGGGATTTGAGAATAAGGCTAGCCATACACATTTTGATTCCTTTCATTTAGCTCCACAGGCTGACTGAGAAAAATCAATAGGATTTCCCATCTACTCTAAATAGCATGGATGAAGAATCTCCCCTGCCAGGCTTTTGTATTCTGACAGCACCCGCCGCTGTCAGGATTCCTGAACAGTGAATTCTTCTGGGTTGGTTGTAGACACAGTTTGGCAAAGAATTGTCTGCCTGGCTCCTTCGATTTTCAGATCAAAGTTTGTCAAGTCAGGTAGTGGCGACAGGGACAAAAATGACTCAAATTTTCCCCGATTCAGTATGAATTGAACAAAATTGGCAACATAATGAAGATGTAAGATGGGGATGACATAGCAGGGACAAAAATGAAGGTCAAAAATATCTAACCAGGGATATGCAACAGTCTTTATATTTGGTTGTAGCTTCCCAAGAAATAAATTATAAAAAGGTAGATCCCACCTAAAAGGCCTCCTCTGCGATTTTAATGAGGAAAGAAAGGTACTAACATGTAGTTTTAACATTACAACATAGTAATAAATACATTATATCATACTTTTAAATTTCAACGTGTTACACAATATAATTTGATTTTATTGCATATTATTCCCAAATTCTGGTGACAAACTCTGGGCCAGCCTTTCTCAACTAGGGTTCCTCCAGAGGTTGCTAGGGGTTCCTTGAGCAGTGAGCAATTTCTTCCACCCAGGTAAGCTACCACTGATACCAAAGATATTTTCAGCTATCTATAAAGGCGGCTTTCTACCCACTGACTACCAGTGTAAGGATCATTCGTACTACTGACCAATAGTGTAAGAAGGAACTTCCCCAATTGACTACCAAAGCAGGGGGTCACTTATTGTCACAAACTACAAATTTTAGTAAGCACTACAATTTTCACTGTCTGCATTTCTTTTCTGGCCAATATTATTTGTTTCAATTCATTATTATTGTTATAAATACAACTTTTGCATAGAGCAGACTTGAGTGTTACAGGTATAATATTTATTAATATGAATTCTTTAGAACCCCACAAGTCATGTCAAGGGTTTCACAGTGTCAAAAAGGTTGTGAAAGGCTGCTCTAGACTGAAATTTGGAAGGCTGAATCTGAAAGAATACCAGTTGTTTTAGAGGCTCATTTACACTAGATCCAGTCAAACACATTTTAAAACTCAGCACAAAGGTGTATGAAAGAAAGATAAATGTATTAAAACTAGCCTAGTTTACACAATTATTAATTGGGGGGGGGGGGTTTGGGACTTTGCAAGAGGCACATACTGTGTGCTATGTGCCTCCATCAGGATTCAATTAAATATAGAGAGAGGGAGTTGGGAGTTTGTGTGAGGCAGGTGGCTATCATGTAAGGTAATACACGTACAATTTGCTAAGCATTATAATTTATTTGTCATAAAAGGGGGTATACAGTCGCACTCAGTATTAAATATATAGCAAAGCCATTGAAAATTTTATATATATATATATATATATATATATATATATATATATATATATATATATATATATACATATATACACACATACATACACACACACACATATACATGATGGATAAAGTACAGTTCATGAACACATAAAACTAAAATTGGAAGCACATATTCCAAACAGTTCATATACGTATATACGCATATAAAAGTGACATAGCAGCACATTCCAGTAACCAATGTGAGGAGTAAATACTCCGTATGAAAATTTGTGAAATGCCAGTGATTGTATGGTAAATGCAATAATGATAGTATAAAACATGGTGCATCCTATCAATGCTCAACACGTTTCGTGTTACTCAAACACTTCATCCGGAGCGGGTGCATCCACTATTCTGCAAAAAATATAAAACCATGAGTTCTAGCTGAAACTCCAACATAAGAGGAGGAGGAAAGGAAGAAGAAGATGATGTTAAGACTAAAGTGCTTAAATAGAACTGGGATTAAGAGGTATGTGCTACTGCAATTCAGAAGAGGCTGCTAAAAAGGTAGGCTGTCTGTTCCGGGAGCTGAGGAAGCCACACTGCACACAGGGTGAACACCCAACCACAAATTCCCAAAGAAGCTGGATTCTCTGTGGTGTTAAATAGTAACATAGGGTGGGGCTCCGATGGAGTCTGTGAAAAAATATAAAATTGATAAGGAATAGCTCTCTTGTGTAGATACTAATGTGAACCAGGTGAAGACCAGTGTCTCGTAGGGGCTGAAAAGGTAAAAAAATAAATAAATAAAAAAAAATAAATCAAAAATCATCACTAGTATGAGAACCATAAGACGATGTCAAACCAGTTTGGAAATGCGAGTGCGAGGTAAATATAGCGAGCTTATGTATGGAAGAACAGGTGGGTAATTAAAAAATGAAAAAAAAGCCAGAAAAAGTGTCAAGGAAAAATCCATAAATATCAAGATAGTTACCTCGTGTGCATATGAAGTAACAAGTTGTACAAGTGATGTGCAACATAGTCAATGGTGAGGGTAGAGAGATTGTGAAAGTGGAGGTGCTCGAAGGTATCCAGCCTGCCCGCAGGTGACTCCCAGCGCCACGCTGGGTAAGATGGAGGAAAGGTGTGTCCCCAACGGCGGCATCGCCATCGACTAAAAGGGCGCCAAAGCCTCCCCCTATATACTGGCCAGGATGTAAAATGGCGCACACGTCATGACACCCAGAGGCGTTATGCAGCGCCGTGTGTGGCGCCAATGCACAGTGAGCAATCCCACCCACTCCCCCGCCCCCCAGCTGGTGGGAGGGAGACAAGGGGGAGGGCACCAGGCACGCATCACAGCTCCCGGGCATCAGGCAGTCAAGCGGCCCCAACATTCGCAGAGCACACATACATGAATACAAGAGCTGCTAATTCAAGATGAAAACAGTTAAATGGAGCTATAGTGTAAAATCTGCATGCCCCGTGTGTGGAGAGCAGGTTCGACGGCCACATAAGGCAAATAGGTAACATGAAATGATTGGGAAGAACTGTACATAGACTGGCCACGTGCCTCCATCCCTAATGACTTGTCCTAAAACGGGGGGTTTGGGACTTTGTATGAGTCACGTGCTATGCGCCTCCATCCCTGATTCAATTAAATATAGAGAGGGAGTTGGGACTTTGTGCGAGGTAGGTGGCTGTCAAGTAAGGTAATACACGTACAATTGGCTAAGCATTTTTAGTTTTATGTATTCATGAACTGTACTTTATCCATCTGTGTATGTATATTTTCAATGGCTTTGCTATACATTTCATACTGCGTGCAACTGTATACCCCCTTTATGGCAAATAAATGATAATGCTTAGCCAATTGTACGTGTATTACCTTACTTGATAGCCACCTGCCTCACACAAAGTCCCAACTCCCTCTCTAGATTTAGTTTACACCATTGCTGGGCTTTCAAATGCACGTAAAGTACAGCATGCTGCATTTTTCACATTTAACATATCAGAACATAGGTAAATGAACATGTAGCACTGTATACAGTATGTATGTAAATGCAATCCAGTAAAAAAGGTAAATATTTACTTACTGAAATATTGCAAATTATGTAATCTGTTATCCAGTTCTCAGCTTGGTAAAAAGCCTGAGTAAGAGACCAATAGATCAGGGTGACATGTGCATACACAGTTGAATGATTCACTTATATGATGCGGAATCTTAAAACTTGAATAGAGGAATGAAGGGAAAGCACTTTTTGTACCCTAAAACTATACGATAACCATCATCCTCCTGTGAATCCATTATCCTGCCAATTCATGTACTGGGAATCCCGTGTTATGTATTAAATATGTTTTTTTAACCCAAAATAAGCTATAATAAGATGACATTTTAAAACTTTTTACATTTACATTTTTTACATTTACATATTGACCCAAACCATAGTTTCTTTTTAAACTATAAGTATTCTTGTGCTCATTTCTACTTACAGCAGATGCAAGAATATGATGATTCATGACTCATAGGGTACTGCCAACAGAAATGAAACACTGAAGACAATTTGTTACAGCATTTGCAGACAGAAATATATATAAAATGTAAAAAAGTTAAAATAAATAAATATGTTGTTCCTTTGAGCTCCATTTTTATGCTGAACTAAAAAAAAAAAAAAAAAACCCTTTCTATACTAAGGGTGCCACAGAACCAACACAACAAAACAAAAAGTGATACAAAAAACATTAACTAAATGAGAAGTTCACTCCAACTTCTCTTTCTGTATGTAACGTATAAACAGGATGTAACATAACAGCTTTGCTGAGGTGATAGAAACAAAATTGCAAACATACTATACATGGCCAAGCCTGCCATGTGGTATATTGTACAAGTCCACGTGAGAGCACGTTAAGAGTTTAAAATTACAGACATATGCGGAATACAGGCAGCTTCCCCAAAGAAACAAAAACATGAGGTTTCAATATGAGCAGTTGCTTAACAATGTGAAAAGGTCAGTAAGCAACAACTATTATAACCAAGCTTTTGACATCCCATCACATAGTCAAGGGTTGCCTAGCTAGTCATATCAAAGTTTACCAAAGCCCATAGTTTAGGGTTTCTCTTGGGTTCCTCCAAAAGTTGTGAGGGGTTCCTTGAGCAAAAAGCAATTTCTGCTTCTCAGATGTGTAACCACTGACACAATTGATAATTTTTAGGGATCTGTAAGGAGGGATTCTTTCAAATGACCACAAATATTAGGAGCACTGTTCCCACTAACCATAACATTGATGTACTGCGAATTGTAAATATGCTGTAGCTTATCAGGGTTTCCCCAACAGTTATTTCAAGGGTTCCTCCCTGTTAGAAAGGTTGAGAAAGGCTGTCATAGTTGTTTCATTGCTTGCTGTAGGAGACCCTTTGAGTGGAAGAAGGCATTTTAGATATGTCTATTGTACATTGAGGCAGTCAAAAGGTTAAGCAAACACAGCCACGGCCTTGTTTTAATTAATAAGGCCTGCAAAATTGTGGAAGTGATTCTACAAAATAAAAATGCAGGCACCCACCACTTTGTGACCATGAAACTGGTAATGATTATTCCTCAAGGACTTCCAAGCTCATGCTCAGTACGTCATCAGGGAAAGAGGAAATCTCAATCGGGAGCAAACAGGGGAGGCATCAGGGGTCTACATACACACAAAATCTACATGCACAGTTAAAGCTGAAAAAAATCAAATCCCTATTAGACGATACGCATTAGTTATTGCAGCTCATAATAGAGATGCAAGAATCATTTTAGAAGCATTATTTTATTAAAAAAAAAAAAAAAAAAAAAAAAAAGACACAGCAAAAATGATTTTCAGTGCGAGTTTCTTGTCTACACATTTGGTCGCCTTCACAATATACAGCTCAAGATATAGTTTATTATTTTATATTTAGCGGCAGATTCTGTTGTGTGTGCAGATCACAGTTTTGGTAGTATATTTATTGAAAACATTAGGGTTGATTTACTAAAGGCAAAAGTACTGTGCACTTTAAAATGGAAGTTGCCCAGAGATTAGTGTTGACTTCATCATCCATTTAAGTGCAAGCAAAGATACAGTTTTTTTTTTTTTTTTTGGGGGGGGGGGGGTCCCTGCATGTGAATATTTTTTGCACAGTGAAATTTCACCGCATTCATTAAGCACTGGGAGCATTTTTCTTGCAAAGTTCTACTTCCCTTGCATAGTGGACAACCCATTTGCCTTTAGTAATTCAACCGCATTGCTTTGAACAATCATGAGACATGGCATCATTATATGAAACAATCCCAAATCTAATTATTTAAATTTTGAGTGACATAATTAGACAATTATGTCTACCAAATGAAGCGTACCGATATACGAAGGTTCGGAAAGAATGGGGAAAAAATAAATAAATAAAGTTCTGTGCAGACTATGCTCTTGCTATAACAGCACTTCCAATTAAAAGGATTTAGGTCCTCCACCCCCTTCACACAGCTGCAAAGTGCATTAGTACACTTCAGCCTTTCTCTATCATTGAACGTAAAAGACACATTCTCTTTATGACAAAGCAGTATTTTTGCAATATTGCCTTGCTGGGCAATCTTTGGTTTGCAGCACACTTATGACCATTAGCCTGGTCACCAATTGCACACTTCAAATATTCCCATGGGTCCAAGTAGAAAAAAAAAAACCACACACCACAAATTAGCAGAGATCTATATTCTAGTGCAGAAAAGCTTCACAAACCAGTATACAGCATGGTCATACAGCACTAAAAGTATTACTAAAAGGCAAAATATTTTTATACTTTTGGAAAGAGCGGAGAGGAATTAGGACATCGGTCAGATTTTTTTTTTGCTGTCTGTGTCAGGATTATGGTCTTGTTTTTTTATTATTGAACTGAAATAAAAGAAAGAGAGTCCCAAAATTTGGGTTGCCCCCAAAAAAGTAATAGAGGGTAAATCTTCCAATGGGGGCATTTGTTCTGGTGGCCTGGGGGACACCGAGAGATTAGGTTAGTTTGCCAGGGATTTCCTCAGATTTCCTCTTTTGACTAAGGGACAGGAAATGAAGAGAAGTCTCCCCAATGCGAGATGGTTAAATATAAATAAATAAAATTAAAAAAAAAAAAATCCTTTTGCCTATAGTTCTACTTTCAAGTACATCTGTACCACAGAAGAAAAAAAATAATCCTTTAAAACTTGTGAAAGAATGTAACAACCAGTGGATGTAAAGGTAGAAGTTTTTTTTACCTTAAAGGACAAGTCCATCCAAAGCTCGATGGCTAGACTTCTATGGATCACAGGAGTGCAATTTGTTGTGTGGGGGAGGGAGCTCAGCACACAGCTAGTCTTTCCTCCAATCAGCTCTCACACACTGTTACTACAGCCTCTCCACCCCCTCCTCTGTGCTCCTGACAGATGAAAACAGATTTTTAGCACAATTCTGCCCTTTTGAAGGGATGTAGAGAAGAGAAGACTGCAGATGAACAAATAAAAACTTATGTAGAAGCATTTGTTTCATCCCTGTATATCATCTGGGGCTGTCCACTTCAATAGGGGTATATGTGAGGGTTTACAACCAATTTAACCACTTCCCTACTGCAATATGTATATAAGCGGTTTGCAAGTAGTTTACAGAGATTATGGCTGAAGATTATGAGATTATGTCTGAACATATCAGCCATAACCCCGGTACCCTTTTTTTCTGCAGGCGGCTGTCTTTCTCATGAACCACTGGAACGGTTTCTGATGCGAGGGGAGGGGGTGGGCGTCTGTTTCTCAGGCTTACCATTACCACTAGTCTGCCCGTGAAACGATCCGATGGTGCAGCCAGCTGCTCTCGTAGGCAAAGAGTTAACACCCTTTGACTGACTATGGTCTTGGAGGACCAGAGCGAAGTCATGATGTCACTTTCAGTCCAGGCTGGAAGAATTTACATTTTTTTTCTCTTCTTAAAAAAAAAAAAAAAGGGTAAAGAAGAGTTTTTGGGGTCTTTTTTACGCCACAGTTCTCCAAAAAGAGGACGTGTCTTATTTCTAATTACAAGGGATGTTTACATTCCTTGTAATAGGAACAAAAGTGATAAAAAAGGGGCAGTGTAAAAAAAAAAAAAAAAAAAAATCCCAATTAGCGTATATTGATTGGTTTGCGTAAAAGTTATAACATCTACAGACTAAGGCATAGATTTTGGGACTTCTTATTTTTTACTAGTAATGGTGATGATCAGCGATTTTTAGTGGGACTGCAACATTGCGGCAGACAAATTGAACACTAATGCCGCGTACACACGCTCAGACAATCCGAAAAACAAAATTCTGGATATTTTTTCTGACGGATGTTGGCTCAAACTTGTCTTGCACACACACGGTCGCACAAATGTTGTCCGAAATTCTGAACGTCAAGAACGCGGTGACATACAACATGTACGACAGGCCAAGAAAAATGAAGTTCAATAGCCGGTGCGGCTCTTCTGCTTGATTCAGAGCATGCGTGGAATTTTGTGCATCGGAATGGTCTACAGACGCTCGGAATTTCTGACAACAGATTTTGGTGTCGGAAAATTTGAGATCCAGCTCTCAAATTTTTGTTGTCGGAAATTCCGACAACGAATGTCTGATGGAGCCTACACACGGTCGGAATTTCTGACAACAAGCTCCCATCGAACATTTGTTGTCGGAAATTCCGAGTGTGTGTACGCGGCATAAGACTTTTTAGGGACTAGTGACACCAGTACAGTGATCACTGTTAAAAAGAAGAAAATGCATAGACACTGTATAAATAACACTGGCAGGGAAGGGGTTAACATCAGGGGTGATCAAGGGGTTAACTGTGTTCTCTCAGTGTGCTCACTGTGTGGGGGATGGAATCACTGCAGAAACAGAGATCCGTGTTCTCGATTAGCAGGAAGCGCAGATCTCTCTGTTCCTATCTGACAAAAGGAAGGTCTGCTTTGTTTACATCAGCAGATCGCCATTCAGTCATTTCCCAGAGTGATCGCGGGAGGCCGGCGGCCATCGCTGCTGCCAGGCCTGCTGACTGGCTCTCACTGTGTCCAATCACAGCAGAAGCGGGTCACTGGCAGCGTGTGTGTGTGTGTGTGTGTGTGTGTGTGTGTGTGCAGGTATGTGGTTTCACGCAGCTGGGCCGCCCTGTCACAGTATATGTGCGGTGGGCGGTCCGGAATGGGTTAAAATAAAATAAAAAATTTAGTCTTTAAAAATCACTTTAATGGCCCTGTCATCTATTTTTCATGAAAATTGTTCCTTACTGTGTTTTTTGGTCTCCTTTTGGCGTCCTCTAAGCGTGTGAACATCTTGTTTTCCCACTTCGCTTTACTTTGTTTGGAACACATTAGGGCCATGGGCATTGCACTATGCACACTACAAATCGCAGGCTCTAGTCCATCTTAGAAGCAAGCATAGGAGGGTGGCTATGTTCATATGTATGGTGGAACCATGTAGAACAGGGATATGCAGTTAGGGGAACCCCAGCTGTTGCAGAACTACAAATCCCATGAGGCATAGCAAGACTGACAGCCACAAGCATGACACCCAGAGGTATGATGGGACTTGTAGTTTTGCAACAGCTGGAGGTCCGCTAATTGCATATCCCTGATGTAGAATGAACATAGCCACATTCTAAGGAAAGTCAGATCACAGCAGGAGGAATATGGAGATTTGGAGACTGAGAGCAATTGAAAAGTCCTTTGAGTTAGGATTATATACGCTACTTAAAACTAGAGATAAAAGTCCGGCGTTAACTCAAATATCATGAATCAATATCCAGCTATATGGAATTATTCTGTCCAAAATAGTGTTCCACAATAAAGCATCTCAAGAAATTGTTAAAAAAAATCCTCAGAAAAAGTCCAATCCCTGTGGTAGAAGAAACTATGTGCAGTGACAAGTAATCGTTTTATCCGTGCTCCACCATCAATCGTGCCTCATATATAAAAAAGGAATATACACTTGAATAGAATATTTTTAAAATCAGAACTTAGTGTCACTTTAAGATAATGAAACAAGGTTCATGATGCAGAAACCTTATTGCTCGGGGTCAGATCTCAATTGGTATGTGTAAGCACACCAACCCTAACAGATCCGGAATTACATGTTTTTTTCTGCACATAGCAGGCCTATGTTCACTTTCCTTTTTACCAGGGCATTTCATAAATTCTTTACAGCTTCTTGTCAAATGAAATTCCCAAGCTCAGCTTCATTTCTAACATTCTAGAACAAAAGACATCTCAGACTGCACAAGGTCACATAGAACTAAAATGACTTTTTCCAAGACGAAGCATTGCTACAAATACATCAGCGTTCTCCAATCTTAATGTCAAAGCTCAGTGCCCAAACAGAACAAAAGGCAAAATGTTACAAATTATAAAACAACGTGACAAGCTATTAGGGTTTAATCTCTGCATAGTGTCTCATTGTGTAGGTTAGATATATTTGTGATGAGCCAGACAACGCTCAGTGCTTGGCACAAGCTGCTGGCGGGGCTCCAGGGACTGTTGATATGGGAGGTATGCACCTGAGCCCTCCATTAGAAAGGAGAAGGAGAACGAGGCAGTCATTGTATGAAGAACTAAAGCCAATCAGTTAACACATTTCCTGGCTTGAGTAACTAGCCCCTAACAATCTCTCCAGCAAGACAGTAAAGGCTATCCATATTCACACACGCTGCTCCTGCACCGAGTCAATTAGAGCTCTAATAGAAGCACTTGTCAGCATGCATGATAGAAATTATCAAGCCGTATGACAGCCGAGTGCCTGGTACCTTTCCATAAAAAGCCAATCATGACAGCAATAACACTGCAGTCAGAGCTTGTTGATTGCACTAATGCCATTAAAGCTGGAGACATTCAATGTATTTAATAAGGTAAAGCAGTCTGCAGTATCTGGTGGCAACCAGAGAACCCATCTTGTAAGCACTATAAATGGTCATCCCTTAACAAGGACTTTGATTAAGGTCTTCAGTAAGTACTGATTTAAGTTGTTTTATTTTTTGCTAGCTTTTCAGTGTTATTCTAAAATACAGTTCTATTTTTGAGTCTTAAAATTGTCTTTGTATAGCCTGCAAACACCCTGGGGGTGATTTACGTAAGCCGTGGGTCATCAGTAGAAGCGCAACGCACATTTCCATATTTACGAAATGGTGCGCCGGTAACAGCGCGAATGCCCCATTTACTATAGCGATCTCCGCACACAGGAGAATGCGATCTGTGGGCAGGGGCGGACTGACCATTCGGTCACTCGGTCGCCGACCGAGGGCCCGCCGTCAGGAGGGGCCCCATGAGTGGCTCAGTCAGCAGCAGAAAAAAGCCGCCCGCCGCACCGCACGAAAACCCCGTCCTCCTGTCCTGGATTATTACTGCTCCCAGCGCCGCTGCCCGAGCAGGGCTCGGCTTAGGCTGAGAGAGGCTCTGTCAGCAGGGAGGGGCGGGACAGGGAGCTCCACTGATGCTCTGACCCTGCCCTGCCACGCCCCTCCCCATGTAGTCTGAGTCTGTATCTAACTAGAGCGTCTCTCCTGCACTTTTGAGAGCTCCGCTCTGGACCACAAAAAGCCCCGCCCCCTGAACATCGAAAGCTCCGCCCCCTACCGCCGAAAGCCCCGCCCCCGGACCTCTGAGAGCAGGAGGTGAGTCCGACTGGTCAGGTAGGTCCTTCTGCCTACCGTATATACCTGGACTGTAGACCCCTTTTTTTTGCTAAACCATCCCTGTAAAGCTGTGCATTGCTGAAAGTTTAAAATTTAAAACTGTCTACCTGGTTATTTCCTGTAGTCGCATTCGCAGTCTCTGGTTATTGCCTGTAGTCGCATTCGCAGTCTCTGGTTATTTCCTGTAGTCGCATTTGCAGTCTCTGATTATTTCCTGTAGTCGCATTTGCAGTCTCTGGTTATCTCCTATAGTCGCATTCGCAGTCTCTGGTTATCTCCTATAGTCGCATTCGCAGTCTGGTTACTTCCTGTAGTCGCATTCGCAGTCTCTGGTTATCTCCTATAGTCGCATTCGCAGTCTGGTTACTTCCTGTAGTCGCATTCGCAGTCTCTGGTTATTTCCTGTAGTCGCATTCGCAGTCTGGTTACTTCCTGTAGTCGCATTCGCAGTCTCTAGTTATCTCCTATAGTCGCATTCGCAGTCTGGTTACTTCCTGTAGTCGCATTCGCAGTCTCTGGTTATTTCCTGTAGTCGCATCCCCAGTCTCTGGTTATTTCCTGTAGTCGCATTCGCAGTCTCTGGTTATTTCCTGTAGTCGCATTCGCAGTCTCTGGTTATTTCCTGTAGTCGCATTCGCAGTCTCTGGTTATTTCCTGTAGTCGCATTCGCAGTCTGGTTACTTCCTGTAGTCGCATTCGCAGTCTCTGGTTATCTCCTATAGTCGCATTCGCAGTCTCTGGTTACTTCCTGTAGTCGCATTCGCAGTCTCTGGTTACTTCCTGTAGTCGCATCCCCAGTCTCTGGTTATTTCCTGTAGTCGCATCCCCAGTCTCTGGTTATTTCCTGTAGTCGCATTCGCAGTCTCTGGTTATTTCCTGTAGTCGCATTCGCAGTCTCTGGTTATTTCCTGTAGTCGCATTCGCAGTCTCTGGTTATTTCCTGTAGTCGCATTCGCAGTCTGGTTACTTCCTGTAGTCGCATTCGCAGTCTCTGGTTATCTCCTATAGTCGCATTCGCAGTCTCTGGTTACTTCCTGTAGTCGCATTCGCAGTCTCTGATTATTTCCTATAGTCGCATTCGCAGTCTGGTTATTTCCTGTAGTCGCATTCGCAGTCTGGTTATTTCCTGTAGTCGCATTCGCAGTCTGGTTACTTCCTGTAGTCGCATTCGCAGTCTCTGGTTATTTCCTGTAGTCGCATTCGCAGTCTGGTTATTTCCTGTAGTCGCATTCGCAGTCTCTGGTTAGTTCTTATAGTCGCATTCGCAGTCTGGTTATTTCCTGTAGTCGCATTCGCAGTCTGGTTACTTCCTGTAGTCGCATTCGCAGTCTGGTTACTTCCTGTAGTCGCATTCGCAGTCTCTGGTTATTTCCTGTAGTCGCATTCGCAGTCTGGTTATTTCCTGTAGTCGCATTCGCAGTCTGGTTATTTCCTGTAGTCGCATTCGCAGTCTCTGGTTAGTTCCTGTAGTCGCATTCGCAGTCTGGTTACTTCCTGTAGTCGCATCCCCAGTCTCTGATTATTTCCTATAGTCGCATTCGCAGTCTGGTTATTTCCTGTAGTCGCATTCGCAGTCTGGTTACTTCCTGTAGTCGCATTCGCAGTCTCTGGTTATTTCCTGTAGTCGCATTCGCAGTCTGGTTATTTCCTGTAGTCGCATTCGCAGTCTGGTTATTTCCTGTAGTCGCATTCGCAGTCTCTGGTTAGTTCCTGTAGTCGCATTCGCAGTCTGGTTATTTCCTGTAGTCGCATTCGCAGTCTCTGGTTATTTCCTGTAGTCGCATTCGCAGTCTGGTTACTTCCTGTAGTCGCATTCGCAGTCTCTGGTTATCTCCTGTAGTCGCATTCGCAGTCTGGTTATTTCCTGTAGTCGCATTCGCAGTCTCTGGTTACTTCCTTTAGTCGCATTCACAGTCTGGTCATCTCCTATAGTCGCATTCGCAGTCCTGTAGTTGCATTCGCAGTCTCTGGTTATTTCCTATAGTCGCATTCGCAGTCTGGTTACTTCCTGTAGTCGCATTCGCAGTCTCTGGTTACTTCCTGTAGTCACATTCGCAGCCTCTGGTTACTTCCTGTAGTCACATTCGCAGTCTCTGGTTACTTCCTGTAGTCGCATTCGCAGTCTGGTTATTTCCTATAGTCGCATTCGCAGTCTGGTTATTTCCTGTAGTCTCATTCGCAGTCTGGTCATCTCCTATAGGCGCATTCGCAGTCTGGTTATTTCCTGTAGTCGCATTCGCAGTCTCTGGTTATTTGCTGTAGTCGCATTCGCAGTCTGGTCATCTCCTATAGGCGCATTCGAAGTCTGGTCATCTCCTATAGTCGCATTCGCAGTCTGGTTATCTCCTGTAGTCGCATTCGCAGTCTGGTTATTTCCTGTAGTCGCATTCGCAGTCTGGTTATTTCCTGTAGTTGCATTCGCAGTCCTGTAGTTGCATTCGCAGTCTCTGGTTATTTCCTGTAGTCGCATTCGCAGTCTGGTTATTTCCTGTAGTCGCATTCACAGTCTGGTCATCTCCTATAGTCGCATTCACAGTCCTGTAGTTGCATTCGCAGTCTCTGGTTATCTCCTGTAGTCGCATTCGCAGTCTCTGGTTGTTTCCTGTAGTCGCATCCCCAGTCTCTGGTTATCTCCTGTAGTCGCTTTCGCAGTCCGGTTATTTCCTGTAGTCGCATTCACAGTCTCTGGTTACTTCCTGTAGTCGCATTCGCAGTCTCTGGTTACTTCCTGTAGTCGCATTCGCAGTCTCTTATTATTTCCTGTAGTTGCATTCGCAGTCTCTGGTTATCTCCTGTAGTCATTTATGATATCTATGGCTATGCATATTTATTGAATCCATATTGAGCACTATATTTTATTGGCTGTTTGCTTCTGCTTAGGCCTGACAAACACGCACAATCGCACATGATGATGACTTCATCATTATGTGCGTGATTGTGATTGTGCGTGTGTGCCAAGCAGAAGCAGCCAATCAAATATAGTGCTCAATATGGATTCAATAAATAGTGGGAAGATTTTTCCTTCCATTGGTGATCAGTGGGAAGAATATTCCTTACATTGGTGGTCAGTGGGAAGAATGTTCCTTACATTGGTGGTCAGTGGGAAGAATGTTCCTTACATTGGTGGTCAGTGGGAAGAATGTTCCTTACATTGGTGGTCAGTGGGAAGAATGTTCCTTACATTGGTGGTCAGTGGGAAGAATGTTCCTTACATTGGTGGTCAGTGGGAAGAATGTTCCTTACATTGGTGGTCAGTGGGAAGAATGTTCCTTACATTGGTGGTCAGTGGGAAGAATGTTCCTTACATTGGTGGTCAGTGGGAAGAATGTTCCTTACATTGGTGGTCAGTGGGAAGAATGTTCCTTACATTGGTGATCAGTGAGAAGAATGTTCCTTACATTGGTGTTCAGTGAGAAGAATGTTCCTTACATTGGTGTTCAGTGAGAAGAATGTTCCTTACATTGGTGTTCAGTGAGAAGAATGTTCCTTACATTGGTGATCAGTGAGAAGAATGTTCCTTACATTGGTGATCAGTGAGAAGAATGTTCCTTACATTGGTGATCAGTGAGAAGAATGTTCCTTACATTGGTGATCAGTGAGAAGAATGTTCCTTACATTGGTGATCAGTGAGAAGAATGTTCCTTACATTGGTGGTCAGTGAAAATTATATAAAGTAAATAATAATAATTAAAAAAAAATGTAAAGCACCCCCATGATCCCCGCACATACTCTATATGAAAAGCTTTATGTAGGATGAGCACATGTATGTAAACGTGTCTATAGATGCAAATGCTGGACATGGGAGCGCACCTGAAAGGTAACCCCCCCCCTCCCCCAGGAGAGCGCTTCTCCTAGGGAGTTATCTGATGTGGGGAGGAGCCGCGAGAGCCACCCCCAGAAGACCAGGTTCGGGGCCACTCTGTGCAAAACGAGCTGCACAGTGGAGGGAAGTATGATATGTTTGTTATTTAAAAAAAAAAAAGAGCCTTTACAATCACTTTAATTTTGGAAATGTACCGTTGTTGCACTTTCTTTAATGTAATTCTGTGATGAACGCATGTAGCGTGGGCAGTGCAAAATGTAGGTGGGAATTTGTGTGGGTGTGGCTTGAGTGTGGGTGGGAACACATGAGCGGGGACAGGGGGCCCCAGCATCTCCTATTGCCCGGGGGCCCCATGAGTTGTCAGTCCGCCCCTGTCTGTGGGCCACTATGGACATGGCGCACGGCATCTCCAAATCAGTATTGACAGAAGATGCAAGTGCCAATATTATGGGGCGATATGAGGAAGTTTAGTAACAACTGCCCAAGTAACAAATATGCCCAAAATAGATCAATGTAACCAATGCGCAAGTGGCTTTTGCGCTCGTTCACATGCAGTTGTTCACGACGCGGCCAAAAACTTAGTAAAAGTTAAGCAATGTACATGCAATTGCATTGGTTGAATGGGCGCACCTCTAAATTTGACACATTTATTTTTAAGGAGATTTGCACACAGGTCATGTTAGCATGTTACGTTGCCAACATGTGACATGCACCTTGTTAAAATTATGTATAATGGCTCCTCTAGCTCCTCCTAAAAGGGCATTTAACTTTTGCTTTAAAAAAAGGGAACTCTATCTACACTCCATTCTCCAATGCTCTTGTCTCCTCCCCATCCAATCCCTTGGATTTCCATGGGCTAGCTTTTGCTTTTAAAAAGGGGAACTCCACACTCCACTCCATTCTCAAAAGGATGTGAGCTACCTTCACCAATCCAAACCACATCCTTTTTCAGAGCATACAACAGGGCCAGCTAGGAAAGGGGTGAGAAGAGCGATCGCCCAACCCCCTCCTGAACCATACAAGGCCACATCCACTTAACATAGGTGGATGCCTTTGGGGCATGTTGGGCTCAGCCCAATACCAACCACAAAGCACCTTGTACACCCACTAGTTTAAAGGGGCTTTCCACATTCCATAAAGCCCCCTGTTTGCAGCCCCCCACAACCCCAGCCTAGGGTTGTGTGGAAGAGGCCCTTGTCCCCCTGAATATGGGAACAAGGTGGATGACTTTTGGGGTGCCCGAGCCCCCCTGCCCCCAAGCCTCCACCCCCTTTCATGGGCTGGCTTGCTGTGTGTTTAGCTAGGGATTTGTTAGTGTGTGGGAGGGGCACAATATTTTTTCGTTTGGGGTGGTATTTGTCATGTGGGATTTCTCAGTTTAAGCCTTAACAGACCCAAATGGCCTTGTATGTATTGGGGGGCAGGCTATTTTTTGTTTTGGGTTAAAATCTTGCAGCTGCAATGTAGATTTGTAAGTTATCTAAAGCTGTACATCTTTGAAGCAGCATTTTGGATACATGCTACAGATGCACCACTTTACAGGAAGGGTAAGCCCCCCCCCCCCCCTCAAGTTACTAGCTTTTAAGTAATTTTGCATTTTTAAAGGCACTTCTTGTTTCGTTTTTGAGGATGTCCAAATTGGTGACATTGATATATGTCCCTCAGGGTGGGACCTGGGCCCCCCTACCCATTTTAAAGCCAATAATTAGAATATAAGCCAGCCAAGTGGGGACTAGCAAAATATTTTTGGACATGGGGTGGCTTATTTTGTGATAGCTGCATTTGGGTTGGTCTGGGCATGCTCAGTGACTTTTTTTTGTGCTTTTTGGGTGTGAACAGCACTTGAATTTTTCTGGGCATAGTCACAGAGTGTGTTTTTTGGGTTAGTAATCTTAACAGGTGTACCCACTTTAAGGCTCCATTCACACCTGAGCGTTTTGTAGCCTGAAGCTACAAAACGCTTGAGGGGAAAAAATACATTATTCTCTATGGAGACGGTTCACATCCCCACTCCAAGTCACCTGAAGCCCTACGCCTGAAGCTCAAACAAGTTCTGGACCCTTTTTTGTCGCTCGAATCGGGCATATTTGGGTGCTTTTGGAGCAGGAGGCAGATGGCAAAATCTAAAAACATACCAACAAATGATGAAATAGATGATCATTTTTCCTATTGGCTAATAAAGAAAAAACGCCTAAGCTCAAAAACGCTGGAAAACGTGCAAATATGCGTGACAAAACACTGGAAAAAATGCTCAAAAACGCTACTCTCAGGTATGAATGGGGCCTAAAGTTCTCTCTACATTGGGTGAACTTGCATTTTGTGTGTTTCATGGACTGTACATGTTGTTTTCAATTGCCTCATTAGCACACAAACCTATGTTATATAAAGCTTGCATATAGCATTTTTTACCATCCCCTGAAAAGAGGCAAGATTGCTTGATGGTGTGTGTGTGGCAAGAGAGTACATTTGGGTGTTTTTATAGTTTGTAACACATGTATTTTCTCTTTGTATTTTGTTTGTTCTGTTTTGCAAAGACATATGTGTTTTAAAGCAAATATTTTTTTTTTTTTTTTTTTGGGGGGGGGGGGTATTTTTTACTGAAATATTTTTGATGTTGTCAATGCATGTTTGTAGGTTTTTAGTTTCAGTTTGATTTAATTGTCTGTGCTACATTATTTTGCAAAATCTTCCTCAAGCTGCTGCGACTACTAAATGTTTAAATCAGGGGTCTTCAAACTACGGCCCTCCAGTTGTTCATGAACTACAATTCCCATCATGCCTAGTCATGTCTGTGAATGTCAGAGTTTTACAATGCCTCATGGGATGTGTAGTTCCGAGACAGCTGGAGGGCCGTAGTTTGAAGATCCCTGGTTTAAATCCTTAAGAGACTGTCCGTTTGTGGGCGCAGTCCTTTTAACTCCTGTTAATTTCCTCTGCAAAATGGTCAGACCTCAAAACCATATTCTGTTAGTGTCTCAAATTAATATACATGTGTTTTTTGCTTCCCTTGCTCTTTTCCAAGGCCTGTTTTGTTGACCAATAAAATTTGTAGCAAATTTGTATGTTTTATGTGTTTTGTTAATTTCTTTTGCAAATGCATGCTCAATCCAAGTAATGCATTTTAAACTCTCCCCCCCCCCCGTAAACAATTTTCATGCAACAGATTTGCCAGCTGCATCTTAACTAGGCTGATTGGCATGGCAAAACAATATAAGGTGCAATTTGTCTAAAAGCTACTTTTCTGGTGCTTTCATGGTAGCATATGCATGGATTGTGCGTATGCTGCCATGGTTGGGCACCAGGAAAATAAAATACAGAGAAGTAAGTATTCAATTTTCCATCTTAGCGCAGTGGTTCTCAGCCTCAGTCCTCAAGTACCCCTGACAAGACATGTTTTGGGAATTTATCTTAGCTAAAATAGCTGTCCAAAATACCAAGCCATTGACTCCGATTTAAAGCACCTGTGCAAGATGAAGGAAAACCTGCAAACATGGCTTGTTGGGGGTACTTGAGGACAGGGTTGAGAACCACCAATTTAGAGCACTGAGCTAAAATCTAGCTCAAGACAATCCTATTCTAATTGTGGGCATTTGAAGGAAACCGAGTGTTAGAACCCCTGCTTGTCTTTTTTAGGTTGGGCTGTGTGTCCCTTTTCTGAAAATTGGCTTCACTTCCTGTCACATAGCCAAACAGGAAGTGAGGGTAAAACCCTACCAATGTCTTTCCTTGGGGACACACAGGTCAATCTAACTAATGTCCTCATTAGACAAATTGCACTCTAGCACTTTGTTGTGTACACCCCAAATTATTAGGTATTTTGGGGTTTATTAAAAGGCAAATCCACTCTGCAATACAAGTGTACTCACTGTAAAATCTAAGGGGAAGCACTGGTGATTTTATCATCCAATCATGTAGAAGCAAAGATGCTGTTTTTTAATGTTCATTGCATGTCCCCCTCGGATCTCTAGCAACTGCACTTCCAAGTGCACTTGTAGTGCAAAGTGGATTTGCCTTTAGTAAATAAACCCCGAAATCCAAGATACCTAATAATTTGGGGTGTACACAGCAAAATGCTAGAGTGCAATTTACCTAATGAGGAAACTATTTAGATTGACCTGTGTGTACCAAAGGAAAGACATTGGTAGGGTTTTATCCTTACTTCCTGTTTGGCTATGTGAAAGGAAGTGAATAAATTTGAAGGAGAAACTGGTAAAATTTGGGGAGGTGTCTTCACAGTATCAGGGGTGCAGACACCAAAAACTGACAAGACTTCTAATCCCTCTGCACTCTATCCCCAAGCAAAAATAAGAAAGTATTTCATTTAGTTTAACTTTGCAAAGACACATTCCTAAGTTCAACTGTGATGCATGTCGATGGCCCATTTAGACCTCGTTTAATAGAAAAACACCAGTTGCCTTTCACTATAAACATTTGTTAGTCCAGTCCTGGAAATCTATATGTGCTTTATTAATAATTTCCATAAAAATTGGGTTCCTGCATCTAGATGCGCCAAATGCATCTAGATGCGCAAATGCTGTGTGCGCGGAGGTATGTACCCATGGTGCATATCTGTTACCCAGAAGCGGTGGCCAGCACACAGGAATGACATCACACCCCTACAGTAAGCTGCTTGTACTGCTGCTAATTTCTTTCCAACACCATGCCCCGCTCACTGTTCTCTGAGGAAGACATGCTCCTTATTTGCAAATTAAGATAATTTCTGATTTATTTTTACATGGGTTGGTGTTTGTGTGGGTCATGTGTGTAAGTCTGTGTACAGATTCACTTTTGGGCCAATATATATTGCTTCCTGCTTCAGTGTGTGTGTGTGTATATATATATATAGATGTAGGTTTTTGTGTCCAACCAGCAGAGAGAAGTTGGGTAGATGCCACACTCCCAATTCTGGAAGCATAATAATGGTCTAGCACAGGGGTCTTCAAACTACGGCCCTCCAGTTGTTCAGGAACTACAATTCCCATCATGCCTAGTCATGTCTGTGATTGTGAGTTTTACAATGCCTCATGGGAGGTGTAGTTCCCCAACAGCTGGAGAACCTTAGTTTGAAGATTTCTGATCACTCTAGCATGTCTTGAAAAAAAAAAAAAATAAAAAAAAAAGGTGGTTTTTCATGTGCCTTGTATAATGTCCAAGAAATATTGTTAGGAAAAATACAAGTGGGTCATGGCACATCTACCTTCCAAATTTGGCACTTAAGATGGTCATGCACTATGCAATCTGATGTACAATCTCTGTACAACTCGATATTAAGGCAAAATAGGTAATAGGAAGAGGCACTTGAACAATTAATTCAAATTATAGGAAATCAAACAGGTTCTTGCACTAAATCTAATTTAAGATCGAATTTATTGCAGTGTATGGTCACCTTTAAAGATCAAGATCTGAAAATATTAATTAATTGGATTTAGAAACTCTTCTCTGTTCTTTGTAATGTATTGAAAGATTTGAGTAAAAAAAAAATAAATAAAAAATAATTCAAAGATATATTAGAAGTGACAGGAATGACATTAGCATCATAAAGGGTTTATTAATTGAGAACACCTACTAATTGCATAACAAGACACATCCAATGAGATGAAATTAACCAATTGTATTGGGCGTGCGCTATTATCAATGAGAAAACCGCAGTTACCCTAGTGACAGTTGCAGTTTACATATGCGATTTAAGCACTTACTTAGTATATAGCTTCTTTATCTTTAATCCTTGTCGTCTGCTTTACATTTTAGGCTTGGGCCCTCCCGTTTTATGGTGGTTCCTTTATCTTAAAAATTGCAAAAAAAAAAAAAAAATGTATAAAATCTCCTCAAAATTGTATGTTTATTGAATGAAAGATCACAGAGTAAAACAGAGGTTGCTATACCCTATAAAAACAGCCACATCATCCTATGGAGCCACCCTTGCACGCAGGAACTACCCTGTTTCCCCGAAAATAAGACCTAGCGTGGTTGTCGGTGATGGCTGCAATATAAGCCCTACCCCCCCCAAATAAGCCCTACCCTGTTTCCCCAAAAATAAGCCCTACCCTGAAAATAAGACCTACAAAGACTTTAACTAGGGCTTATATTGCAGCCATCACCGGCAATCACGCTAGGTCTTATTTTCAGGGTAACCGGGTAAAGTTGTGTCTCCCTACACTCTGTGCATCAATAGTAATACATACAGTAGCCACCATAACCTAGGATGGGAAGACAGTCCCCGGTTCCTCCCCCCTTCCTTCTCCAAGCTCACAGACTGTCTAAAGACTGCACTGTCCACTTAAATCTTTCCAGGGAAGACCAGACATTAAGGGAAGCAGCACTGAGAAAGCAGGAGCCAGCAGCATTAAAAGTTGTAAACGGCATGTGCTGGTGTAAATTAAACAGAGGCTTGGGTGTCACCAATATACACTACCATTATAAAGCTGCTAAGGTTATTCCATTTCTTCAAGTACATGCCATTTTGAACATACCATTATGGATGCTCTTGGATGTGATAGGGGTCTGGGGAATGTTCATTTAATTGTGCTTAATGCATTAAACTAAAATACGCTGAGGGTTTATTACTACTTTAACTAAAAATTCTAGTGCTAAATGTGGACTTGTGGCCAATAATTGCATCTCCTGTGAGAAGAGATGAGGATTTACCCAGGGAGCGAAGATAGTAAATAAAGAAATATAACATCACCCAGTTATTGCTGCAGCCTTCATGTATGTCAAGATATTGTGCACAAATCTTTGCTGATTTTTTTGCCTTTATTACATAATAGGAAAACTCAAAGCGTGTCAGCAGAACATGTACCTTGTCTCTCTATATTGAACTCATGTACGAGGCTATACACTCATTTGGTGCACACCAACCAATTAACCACTGTCATTTGTAGAGAATAAACATTCAACACAGCATCTTTGTTGTGTTCTTTCTGGCATCTTTATCTGTATCTCACTAGCTCTACTCTAAATTCTCACTCACTAGCACTGTATTCCTAATAGGATTTTTAAAAGCTATAAAGAATAAAACATTAAGCAAGATCTAAATTTGCTGTGACATCACTGGGCCCCTGTGTGTCAAAATTTTTTACAGTATATTTTGGTAAAGTCAATACTGTAAGTCTTTTACACTCTAATGAAACCTTTTTCAACCAGGGTTCCTTCAAAATCTGGTAATGAGCAATTTTTGCCACTCAGATATGCAAGGGGCATTCTCCCCACTGAGCCCCAATGCAAAGAGCATTCTCCCCACTGAGCCCCAATGCAAGGAGCATTCTCCCCACTGAGCCCCAATGCAAAGAGCATTCTCCCCACTGAGCCCCAATGCAAAGAGCATTCTCCCCACTGAGCCCCAATGCAAAGAGCATTCTCCCCACTGAGCCCCAATGCAAGGAGCATTCTCCCCACTGAGCCCCAATGCAAGGAGCATTCTCCCCACTGAGCCCCAATGCAAGGAGCATTCTCCCCACTGAGCCCCAATGCAAGGAGCATTCTCCCCACTGAGCCCCAATGCAAGGAGCATTCTCCCCACTGAGCCCCAATGCAAGGAGCATTCTCCCCACTGAGCCCCAACGCAGGAAGCATTCTCCCCACTGAGCCCCAATGCAGGAAGCAGTCTTCTCACTAACCCCAAAACATAAGGAGCAGTCTTCCCACTGACCCCAAAATGCAAGGAGCAGTCTTCCCATTGACCCCAAAATGCAAGGAGCAGTCTTCCCATTGACCCCAAAATGCAAGGAGCAGTCTTCCCATTGACCCCAAAATGCAAGGAGCAGTCTTCCCACTGACCCCAAAACGCAAGGAGCAGTCTTCCCACTGACCCCAAAACGTAAGGAGCAGTCTTCCCACTGACCCCAAAACGCAAGGAGCAGTCTTCCTACTGACCCCAAAACGCAAGGAGCAGTCTTCCCACTGACCCCAAACGTAAGGAGCAGTCTTCCCACCGACTCCAAACGTAAGGAGCAGTCTTCCCACTGACCCCAAAACGTAAGGGGCAGTCTCCCCACTGACCCCAAAATGTAAGGAGCAGTCTTCCCACTGACCCCAAAACGTATGGAGCAGTCTTCCCACTGACCCCAAAACGTAAGGAGCAGTCTTAACATACCAGCCTGCCAAACAAGATATACAGAAAGTGTTAATTTTGTAGGTTCTTTTAAAGATCTGCAGAAGACCTTTTTTTAATATTTTTACATATGTATGCAGAGGAGTCAGGTGCAAAATTATTGGCCAATATTCTGACAGTAGATGGTGATGGCTGCTTGGATACAATAGCCAGCAGGGGAGTTTTCATCATTCATGCTACTAAAATACCGTATGAGCTATTTTTTGGAAGTGATGAGGTATCATAGTAGTGAAAGCTAGCAGTACTTTAATGCCGATGCTAGCCGGCTTCCTGAACCACCAGTAAATATCATATCACGTTATGGAGCAGGCGGCCGCCACAGCCTTAACAATGTAAATGAAAGAATTGCCGGCAATTTAAAAAAAAAAAAAAAAAAAAACACAGCATTGGGTCCCCCCCCCCCCAATCCATATTAGGCCCTTCGGGTCTGGTATGGATTTTAAGGGTAACCCCCACACAAAAATATAAAGAACAAGAATAGCATGCACCCCCCCCCCCCAAAATCCATACCAGACTCTTATCCGGGCATGCAGCCCGACAGGGACAAGTGAGCGCCTCCCTCCAACCCCTTAGTTAATGTAGCAGTAGGATAGAACGGAGGCATTTGGCAGGAGCCAAGTGTCGGTAAGGGTAGGATTTTTCTTTTCCTTTTTGGGTCAGCGGCTGGTTTTCATTGCGATTGACATTGGAGCTACATGGGAGAACATATTTTGTGCCCCAGTGGGGTCCCCCCCAAATAACCTCCCCCACGTTGAGGGCATGTGGCCTGGTATGGTTCGTGGGGGCGCGCTCACTCATGCCCCTCCCTTTCCTGGCCTTCTGAGCAACATGCTCGGATAAGGGGCTAGTATGGATTTTGGGGGGACCACACGCCGACAGCAGATGAATCATTGTCGTTAAGGACCTTGCGGCCGCCCGCTCCTTAATATCCATGTTATTTACTGCTTGTTTAAGGAGAAGTCTAGCCTGAGCTCGTTTGGCTGGGCTTCTCCTATGGGTCACAGGAGTGCAATTCATTTTCCACTCCTGTGACCCGTTTTCAGTTAAGAGCGGGCTGAAGTCCACTCTCTGCTGACATCACAAGAATCAATCCAGACACCGCATCATCATGACAAAGTTTGGATCCGCCAGGTGCCTGGACTGACACCTGTCTCAGCCTCTCAGCAAGCCACTGAGAGCCGCTCCCCATCCCTCCACAGCTAAGCTCCAGTGAGCATGAGGGGGGCAGAGAGGAGAGCTGCTGCTTGTCAGCAAGCAGCTCTCTGCTCGGTGAGCTGTGAGAACCGAGCCATCGGTGATGTTCAATGGCTTAGTTTTCAGTGCAGAGGCGCCGGGGGACAGATGCATCATCGGACCGATACTGCATCCACCTAGGCAAGTATGAACCTAGAAAAAAAACAAAACAAAAACACACTTCTCTTTTAAGGATGCCGACTCCTTAAAAAGCAGCGTTAATTGAATATATTCCTTGAATAACGTGTGGCTTGAACATGCCTTGTTCAACGATTGTATTTTATTTTAGTGAATTGACTTTAGAATCAGTTTATGCGGTATTTATCGTGAATTTGTTACTAGTGTGGTAAATACTGCATAAATTGACAGTGAATTGACATTTTGAATGTCACATGAGATCATTGGAAAACATGTGTCACCTGATCCAATTATCTAACATGTTTTTTATTGGGGGGGGGTGAACATTTACAAGCATGTTAAGGAGGTCTTCACCAATGTTCTTGAACATGCAATATGACCGTAATGGCTCATGCACACTGCAGCTCAAAGGAGCGCAAAGAAGCAGCTCCTATAAGCTTTTGAGCTCTTATTTATTCTGCCTGAAAACTCCCCTCCATGGTTAGCCAATATGCCCATGCACACTATGGCTTTTTCAGGCATATGCTCCTACAGGTAGAAAAAAAAAAAGAAAAGAAAAAAAACCTCACATTTTTTAGAGGAGCTAGTGCCCCAAAGAAAAAAAAAAAAAATCTCAAAAGAGTGCAAAGAAGCTCAAAGAAGCTCGAAAACATTTGTTCCAGCTTTCTGTTTTGTATATACAGTGCTTAAAATATGCGTGTGGCAGTCCTCCGTTCTGGCAAGTTCTGGCATGAGCCGCCAGACCTTCAGCGGCTGCATGAAGGGTGAATATCGCCTAAACCGTGCAGGAGATATTCATTTTAAGTCTTACCTCTTAAGTCTTACCTGTAGGTAAGAATGACCAATCAGGCAATACAACTACCTTATGAAAATACTATCTAGGAGGATTTGTGAGAAAAAAAAAAAAAACACAAAAAACACACACTTATGCTCAAAAAAGCTCAAAGAAGCTCGAAGGAGCTCGTCAGCGAAGACTGCGAGCCAGGCCTTCTCATCAACATGAGTGCCTGACCTCACAAATGCGCTTCTGGAAGAATAGTCAAACGTTCCCATAGACACACTCCTAAACCTTGTGGACAGCCCTCCAAGAAGAGTTGAAGCTGTTATATCTGCAAAGGGTGGGCCGACTCAATATTGAACTCTATGGACTAAGACTGGGATTCCATTAAAGTTCATGTGTTTGTAAAGGCAGGTGTCTCAATAATTTTTGGTAATATAGTGCGTATTTAAATGTATTTATTTTTTTTGTACCTAGAGTTCAGCTTTAAAAGATGTGCATTTATACTAACATTTTAGGGGATTGACGGAAATGGGCAGAAATTACATTAAAAGGGCTTTTGAAGCGTACTGCAGAGCATATTTTTTAGTGAATTTGCAAAACAAAAAAAAAAAAAAAAAAAAAAACACCTTTAAAACATTTAGGGTCGGTTCACACTGGGGCAACACGACTTCAGCGCGACTTTGCACGGCGGCTTCGACGCGACTTCGACGCGACTTTAGCAAATTACAAGGCGACTTGAAGTCGCCTCCATGACAGGCGACTTCGCCTGTGGCCAATCAGCTCTCTGGGAGGGAGGGGGTGAGGGAGGGGTTTTCCCTGCAAAGTCGCTTGACTTTACAGAGAGATCCGACTTGGAGGCGACTTCCATTGATTTCTATGGTACAGGTCGCCTACCAAGTCGGATCAAAGTAGTACAGGGAGTACGCTCTGAAGTCGGAGCGACTTCAGTAGCGTCTATTAAGACGCTAGCGTTAACTCCCATTCAAACTATTTCTGGGGCGACTTGGGGCGACTTGAGGGCGTACAAGTCGGATCCCCAGTGTGAACCGAGCCTTAGGCTAAAATGTTAAAAGTGAACATTAAAGTGACTGTACAGCAATTTTTGTTCCCCCTTTAGATTAACATTTTTTTTTATACTTGTCTGCTTTGTATAATGATATTGCACAGAGCGGCCCCTTATTTCCTATTTTGGAGTCCCCCCACCAGCGATGTCTCCTCCTCCTTCCTACGAGCGCCCCTTCGGTAAACTGTGCGCTGAGGTGGCACTCATGAGGACGTGCTCCTGATCTGGTCTGTGTGTGTCCATAGACACACTCACAGAGTAGCTCGGCCACACCACCTGTTCTCTCCTCAAGGGATTTGACTGACAGCAGCAGCAGCCTATGGAACCCGCTGCTGTCTGAGTCTCCTGTGAGAGCAGAAAGATCAGGAGCAGTGCTGCAGCTGGCACAACGCTGGATTGGTGGAGGAGCCAGGTAAGTGTTTAGGGACCAGGGAGGAAGTGGGAGAGAGGCAGTGGGATGTTTGACGCTTGATAGTAAGTAATGTAAAAAAACCACAGACTTTTATAACCACTTTAAAACCCTGGCTGGTCTACGAGATCACAAAGCTATACAGTGTACAGGTCTCCAACGTCCTTTTTTAAAAATTGTTGGCAATAAATGGACTTTTTTTTTTTTTTTTTTTAAAGAAGTGCTGTTTTTGTAGAATTAGGCAGGTCACCAGGATTCCTTTGTGCACTGAAATGCATGTTGATGCAGGTTTTGGATTTGGAGTGGATAGACCAAGCCCTTGTTAATACATGCTGCCAAAGCAAAGCAATAAAATGCATGTTATATGTGGTTTGATGTACTGCACTTTTACAGACATTCCAACGTGCTAAAAAACAGGGAAAAATTGAGGTGTCATATTGCACACTAAACAGAGATAGGAAGCGACACACTTTTTAATATGGGGAAGCTGGACACAAGTTGCTACATTTTAGCACATCACAACAAGTTTCACCGAATAAAACAAATATACTACATGCAGCAATTCTGCCATTTGGAACAACATGCACTGGACAAAAACACACAAAGCAGAACAAATAAGTGGCCACTTTAATAGGTACACCTGTTCAATTGCTTGGTAACACAAATTGGTAATCAGCCAATCACATGGCAGCAACTCAATGCACTTAGGCATCTAAATGTGGTGAAGACGACTTGCTGACGTTTAAACTGAGCATCGGAATTTAAGCCTAGGTTCGCACTGCTGCGGGATTGAAATTGCGCAAGTTCAGTTGAACTCGCACGATTTCATAACCGCATGTCAGTCCAACTTTGGGGGCGATTTCAGAGACATCTGTGTGGGTTCCTGCACAGATGTCTATTGAAATCGCACCCAAAGTCACGAAAAGTACACCAGAAACTACTTTTGGGAATCAGTGCAGCGCCACAAAGTTGCGCCGGTTCGGTCAGTGCTGTTGCTGGAAATAGCCACCGATTTGGCATGCAATTTGACATGTCAAATCGCATCAATGGGAACCTGGGCTGAACGTGGCAGGGTTGTTGGTGCCAGACAGGCTGGTCTGAGTATTTCAAAAACTGCTGATCTACTGGGATTTTCCTGCACAGCCATCTCTCGGGTTTACAGACAATGGTCTGAAAAAGAGAAACTATCCAGTGAGCGGCAGTTGTGTGGACACAAATGTCTTGTTGATGTCAGAGGAGAATGGGCAGACTGGTTCAAGATGATAGAAAGGCAACTGGAACTTAAATAACCTCTCATTACAACCAAAGTACGCAGATAACCATTCCTGAACGCACAACACATCGAACCTTGAAGCAGATGGGCTACAGCAGCAGAAGACCACACCGGGTACCACTCCTGTCAACTAAGAATGAGAAACTGAGGCTACAATTCGTGCGCGCGCACACACACACACACACACACACACACACACACACACAATAATTGGACAATAGAAGATTGGAAAAACATTGCCTGTCTGAGGAGTCTCAATTTTAGCTGCGACATTCAGATGGAAGGGTCAGAATTTGGTGAAACAACATGAAAGCATGGATCCATCCTGCCTTGTATCAATGGTTCAGGCTGGTGCTGGTGATATAATGGTGTGGGGGATATTTTTTGTCACACTTTGGGCCCCTTAGTACCAATTGAGCATCATTTAAACACCACGGCCTACCTGAGTATTGTTGCTGACCATGTCCATCCAGCAGGATAAGGCACCATGTTACAAAGCTTAAATCTCCTCACCACTGGTTTCTTGAACATAACAATGAGGTCACTGTACTCCAATGGTCTCCACAGTCACCAGATCTTAATCCAATAGAGCACCTTTGGGATGTGGTGGAACGGGGGATTCACATAATGGATGTGCAGCCGACAAATCTGCAGCAACTGCATGATGCTAGAATGTCAGTATGGATCAAAATCTCTGAGGAATTTTTTCAACACCTTGTTGAATCTATGCCACGAAGAATTAAGGCAGTTCGGAAGGAACAGAAGGATCCAACCCGGTACTAGCAAGGTGTACCTAATAAAGTGGCCGGTGAGTGTACATTCCACAGATCATTTTTCTATGTAGATAAATCTGCTTTACCCAAGTTTCAAAATAAAACAAAACAGTAACAATAAACATAAAATATCATAACTGGGCGAAATATGTCATTTGTGAAATCCAGCCACTCATGCACACAGACTTCTAATGATTACCTAATCAATGGGTCAATAGGATTAGGCTATATGATTACAGCTAAGGTCATTTACATGGATAATCTACTGATTAATTCATACGGTGAGAAACAATCATTAGCGAGGAAAGTCTCCTGACATAATTAGCAATTTCACTTCATGTTTATCTAAATCTTCTGGAAAACATACTTTGTAATATTACATATATACACACACACACACACACACACACACACACACGTAAACCGAAGCACCACTTATAGATGTAAAGCAGGGTTTTCCCATCTGGAGGGATCTGCAGTAGAAAACCGCACTCCGTGCTGCCACAAGGTGGTCACCAGCATATATAATGACATACTGCTACATTTCAAATGAAGCTTGTCACAGGCTGAAGGTGCAAACAATTAAGTAGAGCAAATCATATTGGACCTGATCTATTGACATTTTACCTGTGTATGGGGGAACACTCCTCTGATAGCTTGTAAGTGTCTGTTCATCAAATCTGCGGGTGAATAACATGAGCGTACCATAACACTATTACCCCATAAGATCCTGAATCTTGGCTCTGGCAGCAAATATAAAAAATCCTTAAAATCTGGCAATACAATTACACGATCCAATTGCTTACCAATTTTTCAAACCAAATAGTTCCTACAATATATAGCAGGGGTCTCCAAAAACTTAACTTAACCACAACATACATTTTACAAAAAAAAGTATTACAAAATGCCCCCCTCCAGGAGGAAATAGTTCGTCCCCCCCTTACACCCAGGAGAGCCCAACACAGCCCCCCTTACTTCCAGAACCCAGCATAGTCCCCCCACTTACATCCAGGACAGCCCATCAGAGTCTCCCTCCCCCCTTACATCCACGAGTGCCCAGCAGAATCCCCCATACATCCACGAGTGCCCAGCAGAGTCCCCCCCCCATACATCCACGAATGCCCAGCAGAGTCCCCCCCCATACATCCACGAATGCCCAGCAGAGTCCCCCCCATACATCCACGAATGCCCAGCAGAGTCCCCCCCATACATCCACGAATGCCCAGCAGAGTCCCCCCCATACATCCACGAATGCCCAGCAGAGTCCACCCCATACATCCACGAATGCCCAGCAGAGTCCACCCCATACATCCACGAATGCCCAGCAGAGTCCCCCCCATACATCCACGAATGCCCAGCAGATTCCCCCACATACATCCACGAATGCCCAGCAGAGTCCCCCCCATACATCCACGAATGCCCAGCAGAGTCCCCCCCCTAACATCCACGAATGCCCAGCAGAGTCCCCCCCATACATCCACGAATGCCCAGCAGAGTCCCCCCATACATCCACGAGTGCCCAGCAGAGTCCCCTCAATACATCCACGAGTGCCCAGCAGAGTCCCCCCCATACATCCACGAGTGCCCAGCAGAATCCCCCCCATACATCCACGAGTGCCCAGCAGAGTCCCCCCATACATCCACGAATGCCCAGCAGAGTCCCCCCCATACATCCACAAATGCCCAGCAGAGTCCCCCCCATACATCCACGAATGCCCAGCAGAGTCCTCCCCATACATCCACGAATGCCCAGCAGAGTCCTCCCATACATCCACGAATGCCCAGCAGAGTCCCCCCATACATCCATATATGCCCAGCAGAGTCCCCCCATACATCCATATATGCCCAGCAGAGTCCCCCCATACATCCATATATGCCCAGCAGAGTCCCCCCATACATCCATATATGCCCAGCAGAGTCCCCCCATACATCCATATATGCCCAGCAGAGTCCCCCCATACATCCATATATGCCCAGCAGAGTCCCCCCATACATCCATATATGCCCAGCAGAGTCCCCCCATACATCCATATATGCCCAGCAGAGTCCCCCCATACATCCATATATGCCCAGCAGAGTCCCCCATTCATCCATATATGCCCAGCAGAGTCCCCCCATACATCCATATATGCCCAGCAGAGTCCCCCCATACATCCATATATGCCCAGCAGAGTTTCCCCTTACATGTCTTGGTGCCGCACAAGTGATTAGATAGGACAGCAGCCATTTAATGGCTTAACAGCTCAGTTGAGAGCACAGGCTGTTATCTTTCTGTTATCTTTCTTTTCTTATCTTATCTTCCACAGCTTGCCTTCAATGTAATTGTTTTGGGAAACCACTAAACTAACAGGTTTGGTTCTGCTTTGAAATTATTCTATAATTTACATTTTACTAACTTTATTTGTCTGCAACATAAGGGAAGGTACAGTACCCAGGGACATAAGATTATCATTGCCTGATCAGGCGTGTTACTATCATATCAAAAGCTAATTGTATGCCTGGCAACCACCTTTGATCTGGACATTTCCTGGGGCCCTTCACTCATTACCTCCAGGACAAGACATGGGCCTAGGGAGTTTGTTCCTTTCTTAAACCTGCAGGCTTGGTTTAAAGTGGAATACGGTGGATCAACATCATGGGAAACGCATCATTTTTTTAGTGTACATTTAGTGTAACTATTGTGTGCAAAATAACACTATTACAGAAGTCCTGAGTATTGTTGCACAGACTGTGCCAATTACAACATGCGCCAAATCAAAAAAGTGATATGTGACAGTTTCTTTAATATCCCATAATGTGTGTCAATGCTCTAGGTTAAAAACTGTTTTAAAATGTACACCAGACCACAGAGGTGTAAATATTGTTGTGAAGAGAGGAGGATAGCACCTGTAGGAAGGAGAGGAGAGGTGCATGTGTATGGATACACAACTCACTGCTATCATGCAACAAATTGTTGCACACTTTTATAACCTGATAAAATTAGTGTGCATATAGAAACTGGTGCACTTTTCTCTGTCCTCCTATCTCATGTTAATCCCCTGTAAATACGTCATGATCATTCTTTAATTATAAATGATACATTTTGAGATCAATGTCCCCATTATATGGATAACCTAACCTGCGGAGTATGAAATCTGCAATAAAGTGGTGCATGCTGATATATAGTATCTGATCCCTCCTGTATAGATTTGTATTGTAAGTGTACTGTCTGCCCTCATGTTGTAAAGCGCTGTGCAAACTGTTGGCGCTATATAAATCCTGTATAATAATAATAATAATAATAATAATACAGATTGCTCGGTTCATAAAGGCTTAGCTGAAATAAGAACACTTGATGTTCTGGTCATTCTGTATTATCCATTTTCAGACCAACTTTCCCATTATATTGATAAACTATTCTGCAGAGTTATAAACCTGCAATAAAGTGGGGGTATGTTGATAAATAGAATAAAATGGATTGCTCGGTTAATAAACCTGCAGACTTAGCTGGAATGAGAACACATGTTTAGGTCATGATTGTTCTGTGTATACATTTTTAGAACAATGTCCCCTATACTGTATATGGATAACCTAATCTGTGGAGTATTAAACCAGCAATAAAGTGGTGAACATGGATAAATTTTATAAAATTGATTGCTCAGTTTATAAACCTGCAGGCTTAGCTGAAACGAGAACACATGTTTAGGTCATGATCATTCTGTATTCTTCATTTTTAGAGCAATGTCCCCAATGCATGGATAATCTAATCCGTGGAGTATTAAAACCTGCAATAAAGTGGTGAATGTGGATAGATTTAATAAAACTGATTGCTCAGTTCATAAACCTGCAGGCTTAGCTTAAAACGAGAACACATGTTTAGGTCATGATCATTCTGCATTATACATTTTTAGAGCAACGTCCCCAATATATGGATAACCTAATCTGGGGAGTATTTAACCTGCAACAAAGTGGTGTATGCTGATAGATATAGTAAAACGGATTGCACAGTTCATAAACCCGCCGGCTTAGTTTAACACAAGAACACATGTTTAGGTCACGATCATTCTGCCTTATACATTTTTAGAGTAATGTCCCCATTCTATCTGCAGAGTAAAGTAGGCTATATTAATAGATAGAAAACAAATTGCTCAATTCATAAACCTGCAGGCTTCGCTGAAATGGTAAGGCATGTTTATGTTATGACCATTCTGTATTCTAAATTTTTAGACCAACATCTCCATTATATGGATAACTTATAATGTGAAGTATTAAATTTGCAATAATGTCTATGCTCAGAAACAGAATAAAACAGATTGTTCAGTTAAAAAAACTAAAGGCTTAGGCTTAGCTGAAATGGTAAGGCATGTTTAGGTCATGGCCATTCTGTAGTCTACATTTTTAGACCAATACCCCCATTATATGGATACCCCATTATGTGGCGTATTAAATCTGCAATAAAGTGTTGTATGCTGATAAATAGAATAAAACAAATTGCTCAGGCTTAGCCAAAACATGAACACTTATGTCATGATCATTCTGTGTTATATTTTTAGAGCAATGTCCCCATTCTATCTACGGAGTAAAGTGGGCTATATTATTATCTATAAAACTGATTGCTCAATTCATGAACGTGCAAGCTTAGCTGAAATGGTAAGGCATGTTTGGGTCACGATCATTCTGCATTTTTAGACCCACATCCACATTATAATGATACCCTATTATGTAGAGTATTAAATCTGCAATAAAGTGGTCCATGCTGATAAATAGAATAAAACAGATTGCTCAGTTCATAAACTTGCAGGCTTAGCTGAAACAAGAACACTTTTATGTCATGAACATTCTGTACTCTACATTTTCAGACCAAAGATATCCATTTTATGATCATTCTGTATTGTACATTTTCAGACCACGGTTCCCATAATATAATCATTCTGGATTGTACATTTTCAGACCAAGGTTCCCATTATATGATCATTCTGTATTGTACATTTTCAGACCACGGTTCCCATAATATAATCATTCTGGATTGTACATTTTCAGACCAAGGTTCTCATTATATGATCATTCTGGATTGTACATTTTCAGACCAAGGTTCCCATAACCTAATCTGCTGAGTAATAAACCTGCAATACAGTGGGGTATGCTGATAAATAGAATAAAAGGGATTGCTCAGTCCATAAACCTGTAGCCTTAGCTGGATAAAGACCAACATGTTTAGGTCATGATTATTCTGTATTCTACATTTTTAGAGCAATGTCCCAAATATATGGATAAATTAATCTGCGGTGTATTAAAACTGTGATAAAGTGGGGTATGCTGATACATAGAATAAAAGAGATTGCTAAATGAACAAAACTGCAGGCTTAGCTGAAACAAGAACACATGTTTATGCTCGGATTGTTCTGTTTTATAAATTTTCTGACAAAGGTCTCCATTATTTGGATAAACTAATCTACAATAAAGACAAATAGATCTAAATCATGCATAGATAAGTGCAAACAACTGAAAGCCCTCATGCCAGTGGTGCTGTTCTCCAGCATAGCAGTCTTAGAGGATTATCAGCACACTGAAAGAGCCGATCGATAGATCTCATCTATGCACACATTCCCTGGATGATCCTCTCCCCATGTGATCAGAGAAATCCCCCAATCTCCGCATCCAGAATGAGGAGGAAATGAGGAGGAAACGAGGACAATGACGTTGGCTGTACTATAACCGGCCAGACAAGTTTATGTAGGAGGATCATCTGATATGAAGTCTCATCCCTCCTGGTGAGGGTGCAGCGGGGATATCCCTGGGCTATGCTGCATTGGGTGGAGAATCTGCATTAATCAATGATCATTGGAGGAGATCTGTATTAATCATCAATGATCATTGGAGGAGATCTGTATTAATCATCAATGATCATTGGAGGAGATCTGTATTAATCATCAATGATCATTGGAGGAGATCTGTATTAATCATCAATGATCATTGGAGGAGACCTGTATTAATCATCAATGATCATTGGAGGAGACCTGTATTAATCATCACTGATCATTGGAGGAGACCTGTATTAATCATCACTGATCATTGGAGGAGATCTGTATTAATAAATCAATGATCATTGGAGGAGATCTGTATTAATAAATCAATGATCATTGGAGGAGATCTGTATTAATAAATCAATGATCATTGGAGGAGATCTGTATTAATAAATCAATGATCATTGGAGGAGATCTGTATTAATAAATCAATGATCATTGGAGGAGATCTGTATTGATCATCACTGATCATTGGTGGAGATCTGTATTGATCATCACTGATCATTGGTGGAGATCTGTATTGATCATCACTGATCATTGGTGGAGATCTGTATTGATCATCACTGATCATTGGTGGAGATCTGTATTGATCATCACTGATCATTGGTGGAGATCTGTATTGATCATCACTGATCATTGGTGGAGATCTGTATTGATCATCACTGATCATTGGAGGAGACCTGTATTGATCATCACTGATCATTGGTGGAGATCTGTATTGATCATCACTGATCATTGGTGGAGATCTGTATTGATCATCACTGATCATTGGTGGAGATCTGTATTGATCATCACTGATCATTGGTGGAGATCTGTATTGATCATCACTGATCATTGGAGGAGATCTGTATTGATCATCACTGATCATTGGAGGAGATCTGTATTGATCATCACTGATCATTGGAGGAGATCTGTATTGATCATCGCTGATCATTGGAGGAGATCTGTATTGATCATCACTGATCATTGGAGGAGATCTGTATTAATCATCACTGATCATTGGAGGAGATCTGTATTAATCATCACTGATCATTGGAGGAGACCTGTATTAATCATCACTGATCATTGGAGATCATCTGTATTAATCATCAATGATCATTGGAGGAGATCTGTATTAATCATCAATGATCATTGGAGGAGATCTGTATTAATCATCAATGATCATTGGAGGAGACCTGTATTATTGGGGAAATGTCAGCTGAACTTCACCCCAACCTGCATGCAAATGACTGCAGGATCCGAGCCAGCACAGCAAAATATCAGATTAAACTATGATGAGGATAAGCAGCTCTTCCATCCAGATGAAGAAGAAAATGTAATTATTTCTAGCAGATCGCATGCAAATAAAATCAGAGAAAACACAGGACGGATCGATCTGTATAGAAATAAGGGCAGACGTGTTGTGTAATCAATCAGCCCTTTATTCAGAATATACAGATCGATATCAATATAAGAAGCCTGTTGTCACCTCCATATATAAGTGACAGGTGACATTTATTAGAAGGATGAAGATTTTCAAGGAGGGGGATCATTGAGTCCATCAATCCCCAGCTGATCCCCAGGATTGTATTGATGATCCAGAGGTGCAGACACGTTTCCTCTAGCTGTGTTCTGCAGTGTATACACATGTATTAGTCTACTCCATCCACCCCATGTGTTCTCCCTGTAGATCCATACAACCCATGCTGGAATCCGTGCCCTCTCCCCTCCCCAGCCCCCAATAGTAATAGAAGTCTCACCTGTGCGGCTGCTGTGCACACACCGGCATCTGCAACCTCCCCGCTCCCCGGCTATACATGTCAATGTGCCTGTGTTTGCACTGGCTCCACAACTCCTGCCCCTCAGCCAATCAACAGCCTTCTAGCAAAAGCTGCCTGTCAGCTTGAGTATGGGAGTATGCTATGTTCTCTCCTAGTGGCTGGAGGCACGGAGACATTCTATTGACTCTTTGTAGCAGCAGCTGAGATGTGCTTGATGGGAGGAAGGCATCCCCAGCTTGCCTTTAGCAGTGCAGACACTTGCTGCACTATATACAACTGATAGAAAAAGTCTACACACCCCTGTAAAAATTCCAGGTTGTAAAAAAAAAAAAAAAATCAGCTCAAGATCAATTTTTCCACCTTATAATGTGACCTATAATCGGTGCCATTCAATAAGGGTTAGTTCTTCTTTACCAAAAACTGCCTATGTAGATAAGAGATGTTTGTGGATGAAAACTGTGCAGCTCTGACTAAAATTACATTCAAATGAATTCTCTTAACCACTTGCCTACTGGGCACTTTCACCCCCTTCCCGCCCAGGCCAATGTTCAGCTTTCAGTGCTGTCACTCTTTGAATGACAATTGCGCGGTCATGCAACACTGTACCCTTAAGATATTTTATAATTTTTTTTTTAACAGCTGAAAAAATAATAATTTTGTAAACAGGTCATTTTGCTCCTTCACTGATGTGCGCTAATGAGGCTGTACTGATGGGCACTGATGAGGCTGCACCGATAGGCACTGATGAGGCAGCACTGGTGGGCACTGATGAGGTTACACTGATGAGGCTGCACCAATAGGCACTGATGAGGCGGCACTGATGAGGCAGCACGGATGGGCACTGATTAAGCTGCCCCGATAGGCACTGATGAGGCAGCACTGGTGGGCACTGATGAGGTTTCACTAATGAGGCTGCACCAATAGGCACTGATGAGGCAGGACTGATGAGGCGGCACTGATGGGCACTGATGAGGCTGCCCCGATAGGCATTGATGAGGCGGTGCTGGTGGGCACTGATGAGGTTGCACTGAAGAGGCGGCACTGATGAGGCAGCACTGATGGGCACTGATAAGGCAGCACTGGTGGGCACTGATGAGGTTACACTGATGAGGCGGCACTGATGAGGCTGTACTGATAGGCACTAATGAGGCTGCACTGATAGGCACTGATGAAACAGCACTGATATGCACTGATGAAGCAGCACTGATGGACACTGATGAGGCAGCACTGATGAGGTTGCACTGATGGGCATTGATGAGGTGGCACTGATGAGGTAGCACTGATGGGCACTGATGAGGCTGCCCCGATAGGCACTGATGAGGCGGCACTGGTGGGCACTGATGAGGTGGCACTGGTGAGCACTAATGAGGCAGCATTGGTGGGCACTGATGAGGCTGCACTGATGGGTGGCACTGGTAGGCAGCACCAATAAGTGACATTGATGGGGCACTGATGGGCAATGATTGACAGCACTGATGGCCACTGATAGGTGGCACTGGTGGGCACTGATTAGCAGTACTGATGAGCACTGCTAGGTGGCACTGATGGGCACTGATTAGCAGCACTGGGGGGGCACTGAATAACAGTACTGATGGGCACTAATAGGTGGCACTGGTGTGCACTGCTTAGTGCCACTAGTGGGCACTGAGAGGGCCAATGTCCCTGTAACAGAAGCCTGTTAACGGCTTTCTTTTTTTTTCCACACTGAGGAAAAAAAGCAGATAACAGGCATATTTTTACTTCCTTGATCGGCTGTCATTAGCTGACAGCTGATCACGTGGTAAAAGGCCACTGTGATTGGCCCTTTACCACGATCTGTGATCAGCCAAGACTCCCGAAGCCTTGGCGATCACAGAGCTCTCAGGCAGTGTAAGCACGGGAGGACGTCCATGGCGCCCATAGCGTGGGTGGGAAGGGGTTAATATAGGTGTAGGCCATATACATACCTCATGAAGCCTCACTGGAATACTCCCAGGATGTTGCTAGGATGTTGCCTAGTCATTACTGCTGATCGTCACCATCACAGGATTGAGCCTTTTCTCTGATTCAAGCCACTTCACATGATCTCTCTATCCCTGATGCAGTAACTCTGAGCTCAGGGTTTTTGAGAGCTCACTCCTGTGATGGTGGGGGTGGGTAGAAATGACTACACCTCACACAGCAATGTCCTATGAGTATTCCAGTCAGGCTTCATGAGGTAAATGGCCAAAAAAAAATGTCTAAAAAGTTTGGTGAATGGTATCGGAAAACAAACAAAACAGAAGCTAAAAACAAATTACCTTTATTGGCCTTCAAAATAATCGCCATCCTTCACAACACACTTTTGGAACGTTCATAAAACTCCTGGAAACTGACAGCAAAGGCTTCTTTAGGAACCACTGTCACACATTCTTGGATTGCCGCTGCATCTCTCAAACGTGCGCCTTTCACGATGCTCTTTAGGCGGGGAAACAGAAATCCACAGGCGCCATTCCATTGATTGCCGCTCGGATTCCAGATCAAACTGGTAGCACCAGGTCTCATCCACTGTGACGATGGTTTGCAGAAAGAATGAATCCTGGTTACACATGGTTATGGAATTTCCAGAGGTTTTCCATCTGTTTTGCTTTCTGCTTGTCTGTCAGCTTGTGCAGCACAAACTGTCGCCATTTTCCCTAGTTTGTAGCAGAACTTGAAGTTCACTCGTTGCCGCATTGCACTGTGACTCTATCTCTCACACTGACTACGTTCGACTGCCCGCAGCAGGTTTACCCTGATGGTCACGTGTATACCATGCAAGGTGGCGCTTCTCGACGTGTCTCTGGATAGCCATGTGCATGGGCGCGCACCTGGCCCATGTTGCCATTGGGATATTAAACCATTCACCAAACTTTTTAGACACACCCCGTATAGCAAGGACATTATTCAACTTTAGTCAGAGCCGCACAGTTTGTTTTCATATACAGTTTTTATCTGCATAGGCAATTTTTGGTAAAGGTGAACTAACCCTTTAAAAACCAAACTGAAATCTTTACAGGGGGAAAAAAAAAACTTTCAACAATGTGGTTAAATACCCCCTTAACCGACTCAAGTCCCCCCTATTGCAGTTTTACTACTACAGGGCGACACCGGTGCGCCAGATCACACACTGTATATATAAGTGATCTGACATTTCTGGGCAGGGGCCACGCATGCCGCCGGCTCTCTTCCGCTGTGATTACACACAGTGGAAGCCAACCGTCAGGTGCACGGTACCCGATGTCCTCCAGCACCTGTCGATCGTTAGGCAGAGAGGCAGAACTGCGATCTGCCTATGTAAACAAGGGTAGGAAGGAAGGGATGCCATTTATGTTACTGCAAAGGGAGTATATTCCATCTATTCCTCTAGTAAAAGAACCTCACACAGTACAGTAAAACACTGGCTAGGCACATAGTTAACCCTTTGATCGCCCTGATGTTAACCCCTTTCCAGCCAGTGTCATTTGCACAACGATCACTGTATTAGTGTCACTGGTCCCCCAAAAGTGTCAGTAATGCCGCGTACACACGAGCAAGTCCGGCTGACAATTCGACGGTGTGTGTGGGCTTCATCGGACTTGCAGCAGACTTTTTCGGCCGAAAATCTGACGGACTTTAGATTTGGAACATGTTTCAAATCTTTACGTCGGAACTCCGCCGGACTCAGTTCCTATCGAAAAGTCCGTTCGTCTGTATGCTAGTCCAACGGACAAAAAACGACTCTAGGGCAACTATTGGCTACTGGCTATCAACTTCCATATTTTAGTCCGGTTGTACGTCATCACGTACGAATCCGTCGGACTTTGGTGTGATCGTGTGTAGGCAAGTCCGTTCATTCGGAAAGTCCATTGGAAGTCCGACGGATAGTCCGTCGGACCAGTCCGGTCGAAAAGTCCGCTCGTGTGTACGCGGCATTAGTGTTAGAATGTCGCAATCCCACTATTAGTAGCTGATTAACCGCCATTACTAGTAAAAAAAATTAAAATAAAAATAAATATCCCACAGCTTGTAGATTCTAAAATTTTTGCTCAAACCAATCAATATACGCTTATTGGGATTTTTTTTAACAAAAATATGTAGCAGAATACATATTGGCCTAAATTAATGAAGACATTTTTCAATTTTTTATTGGATAGGTTTTATAGCAGAAAGCAAAAAATATTGTTTTTTTTTTTTTTTTTTTTAATTGTCAGTATTTTTTTGTTTATAGCACAAAAAAATTAAAACACTGAGGTGATCAAATATCACCAAAAGAAAGCTCTATTTGTGGGGGAAAAAAAGACATACATTTTTTACATTTACATTTCTTACATTTTACGACCGTTTGTACGCTCCTTTGGACAATTGTTGTCAGATTTTCCGGGGACAAATGTTGGATGGCAGGTTTTAAAATTTTCCGCAGACAAATGTCTGTTGTCGGATTTTCCGATCGTGTGTACACAAGTCCGTCGAACAAAAGTACAAACACACATGCTCAGAAGTGGTCGGTCTTGTAAACTGGCGTTCGTAATGGAGAATTACCATTGGTGACGTGGCAAATTATGAAATCTCCAAATGCAGCGCACAATTCTCTTCTTCATAAATGGGATAATAATGAAGTTGCTTTGCTGGTGATTCTGATGGAGTTATTGCAAACACATTTTCAAAGGCTTTTTTTTCTAGTGATATCAAAAATAATATTATTATGCTTTTTTTTGGGGGGGGGAGGGGGGCAAGTTACCACCATTATTCCATAGTTTTTAAGATCAAAGATAAAACTATGTTGGTGTTCCTTGTCAATTTTACATTGTATTTTTTTAAATTGTAACTGCCTACTCCCAAACTGTCATTTGAAGTAAAACACATAGCCAAGTATTATTCTACAGAATTTTTTTTTTTTGCATTAAAAAAAGAAAACAAATAAAATTAGACATGCTGTCTACCAATAGAACTTAACGAAAAAGTGCATTCTATGCATCCAAAAATATAGAAAATGTACCAAATAAAATCATTAATCAACCAAAAAAATAATGTTAAAGCAATAACTCCAAGGCCAATAATAAATAACACGTTATCTCCTCCAATTCCGCAACATGGCTGGTTGACGAACAGCCGTTCAGAAACGAACTGAAAAGCACGAAATAAAAAGCGCAAACTTAAAAGCGCGAAATGCAAAGTGCGAAATGAAAAGCGTGAATCAACACTCACCAAACTTCTACTAACATTCTACTAACATGAAATTAGCAGAAGGAGCCCAAAAGGTGGCGCTAAAGAGCTGAAAAACAACGTAGTACGTCACTACGTATTTGTTGGCCGACAATTCCTTGCCGTTTGTATGCAAGACAAGTTTGACAAGTTTGGCCCACGCCCTTCGGACAAAAGTCCACGGTTTTGTTGGCCAACAATCCGATCGTGTGTACGAGGCTTTAGTCTGCGCCTTCCTATTCACCACACATTTGTTGGGAGACAGGCCCTGGAGGTAAATAGCTCAATGGTGATCATGCAGGCTCTAACTGCAATTTCTTTATAAAGCACTCCAGGATTTGTGCTACTCTTGAAATAAGGTGAATATGTTTCTTTAAAATAATGTTTATAGAGATAATGATATATATATAGCATTTTCCATTGAACCATTCACTCATAGTGAACTAATACGAAAATTACATAGCAATGCTCTTTTTCGAGGTTGTACAAGCTTTCTCAGATATCGGCCACCATCTGAATTTTACAGTATGTTGTATTAGATCAAAGTGGTGAACATGTTTTAAGGTGTTTCAAGTTTTTCCTATTGACTGCTCTGAGTCAGACAAATAAATCAGCATGTTGTGCGCATATAAAGAAATTTTTACTTTCAAGGAACCTACTTGGACACCTCTGATTAATGGAGTTTATTTCATGATTTCTGCAAGGGCTCAATGGCCAGAGAGAATAATGGTGGAGACAACCCTGAATCATTCCCTACCTATACAGAAAGGTTCAGAAATAGTATTATTTACTCTAATATGGGCATTGGGTAAGGGTAAAGTATACAAAATATTTATCCAATTCATAAAGACAGGTCCATTGTAAATTTTTTAAAAGAACTTGAGTCGTGTAGAGTTATTGAATGGGCTTTATGGGTACCTAAAGTGGAAAAAAACGCTGATTCTAGAGGAGTTTTGCGTTTTGCCTGTAGAAGCAGCTCAATGTTATCCTATATGTCCATGCACATTAGGCCCTTCAGAGGCTTATTTTAAGCTCAGTATTTAAAGGTGGGAGAAAAAACCTTCTGGCATGGGTATCCGTAGAACTTTTTTCAGTAGGGGCATCATTTTAAGGTCACCCATGCCCCACCCCTTTTTGACAATGTCATGAAGGGGAGGGGCTAAGTCATCATATAAAGCGCAGGCATGCAAAGGTTTGAGAAACCTGATGCAAAAGCTTAATAGAAGGATCAAGCTGCCATTGTCTGATTAGTAATTTCTGATCTGTTTTTAACCCCTACACTGCCCCACCCCTAAACACGCTGTCAGAAACCATGAATCAGACTGAGACAGAAGTACAGTTAAATCACACTTGTTTAATAATAAAAGTAAATAAAACAAACAAAGTCAAAACATAGCCAAAGTTCAGTAACCAGAACAGATAGTCAGACAAGCCAGAAAGTCAGGAAGTCAGAGATCAGCATAGTGGAACAGCAAGCAGGATCTGGAGCCAGAAGGAATGTCAGCTAAGCAAGTCTTTAACAGGAACGCAGGAGATAGTCTCTGTGATGTTGACCAAGGTGAAGGCAGAGATCATCTTGGCTGGACGGCTTAAGTAGGCTGTCGAAAGCACTGTACTAACGATCCAAAAATCTGCGGACAGCTTGTCTTACGAATTTTCCCTTCTGATTTTCGTATCGTGTGTACGAGGCCCAAGGCCCCTTTCACACACTGCCTTGCAATCAGCAGGAGATCTTCTCACAGATCCGCTGTTGATCAGAGCAGAGCGTGTGGACGACAGGTCTGTGTCCGCTTAGTTTATGCAAAGTGGACATGGACAAAGCCTGATCTGCTGTATAGGCCGAGTCTGTTTTCACCCGACTACCTGGAAACATAGATTTTCCTTTTTTTTTCTTTTCTGAGGAATATTCTGCGCTTGTTAAGGCACACATGTGCACAGGCATATTCTAAATAATGGGCTACATTTTAGCTCAGTAAAAAAAAAAAAAAACTCTGTTCTGAGCTTTTTCAAGCTGCAGTGTGCAAGAGGCCTCAAAGGGGTTGTAAACCCTCGTTTTAAAAAAAAAAAATAACAACAAACATATACTTACCTCCACTGTGCAGTTCGTTTTGCACAGAGTGGCCTGATCCTCCTGTTCTGGGGTCCCTCAGCGGCGCTGGTGGCTCCGCACCGCATCGAGTGCCCACATTGGAGAAGCGCTCTCCTTGGTTGACACCCATGTGGGTGCGCTCCCGTGTCCCACATCTGTGTCATTCACACAGAATGCAGGACTTGGCCCCACCCCCCGTTGCTGGGAGGTGTGTATATATATATATATATATATATATATATATATATATATATATGGTTACTGAAGTCCAGAACAGTCTGTGCACAAAGATCTGTGAATCAAACCACATCAATGTCCATAAAATCGGTGTGCAAAGTGAGATCCATTCAAAAATAGATTGATTAATCTATGCCATGTGCGTTTCACCACCATGACGTTATCAGGGGCACATGTCACTAACGTAATGTGTGCGTGCATATGTTTTTGTTTTTTGTGCAATAAAGACATTTTATACTGTGTACACTGAGGCTTTTATATATATATATATATATATACAGTGGCGTAGCGTAGGAGGTGCAGGGGGGCCGTGGCCCCGGGCGCGACATTTATGGGGGCGCCAGTATGTGTCACTACTGGCTGCCTCCTCCTAATTTTAAGTTCCTGTGTCTCCCGCGCTCCGGCAGCCATGTTCAGTGTCCGGCGCCCTGTGATTGGGTGTATGAGGGTCATGGGAGGCATAGGGTTGCCCTGTCAGCGATCGCTCCTGAAGTTCTGCCTCCGCACATGACCCCCATACGCCCAATCACAGTGCGCCGACACTGAACATGGCAGCTAGAGAGCGGGGGAGAGAAGCAAAAATGTGAGCCGCCGCTGTCTTCTCCTCCTCCTATCTCTGGACCGATGCAGGCCAGGACAAGAAGGTGAGTGAGACTCCCTCCTGAGAGTTGTGGTACTGGCCCGGGGGGGGGGGGGGGGAGAGAGAGAGACTGTAGGCAGGACAGTATAGTGTAGTATATGGTCAGTGTAGTGTAGTATGGTGGTCAGTGTAGTGTAGTATGGTGGTCAATGTAGCATAGTATGGTGGTCAATGTAGCGTAGTATGGTGGTCAGTGTAGCGTAGTATGGTGGTCAGTGTAGTGTAGTATAGTGGTCAGTTTAGTGTACAGTATAGTGAACAGTATAGTGTAGTGTACAGTGTAGTGGTCAGTGTAGTGTAGTGGGAAGTATCGTGGTTAGTATAGTGGACAGTATAGTATAGTGGTTACTGTAGTTGATAGTATAGTGGTCAGTATAGTGGACAGTATAGTGTAGTGGCCAGTATAGTGGTCAGTGTAGTGTAGTGGACAGTATAGTGGTCAGTGTAGTGTATGGTATAGTTCTCAGTATAGTGGTTAGTATAGTTCTCAGTGTAGTGGATAGTATAGTGTAGTGGACAATATAGTTCTCAGTATAGTGGTTAGTATAGTTCTCAGTGTAGTGGACAGTATAGTATAGTGGTTACTGTAGTTGATAGTATAGTGGTCAGTATAGTGGACAGTATAGTGTAGTGGACAGTATAGTGGTCAGTGTAGTGTAGTGGACAGTATAGTGGTCAGTGTAGTGTATGGTATAGTTCTCAGTATAGTGGTTAGTATAGTTCTCAGTGTAGTGGATAGCATAGTGTAGTGGACAATATAGTTCTCAGTATAGTGGTTAGTATGGTTCTCAGTGTAGTGGACAGTACAGTATAGTGGTCAGTGTAGTGTGTAATGGTCAGAAAAGAAATCAGGTAGGTCAGTACTATTGTATTGTTGGAAGGAAGTCAGGGTGTGCTAAAAGTCCGCAGGTTAGGGGGCGCAAATTACTTGCCTACATATATATCATTTTTTTTCTTTTTCTTTTTTTTTTTTTTAATTGGTTTGGACTTTTTTCAACCTCACTAACTATGTAACTATAACAGAGACATGTAGCAGACTGACCTATGGTACATTTTTTAAATGCTACATTTGGCTACAGGAGATTGTGGCTCATTCTATAAAGCAGTCCAGAATAAGACATGGATTTCTCTGCAGAGAAAACTCAGCTGATGGAATGCAATTGAACAGCTGATGTACAGCAGCACCCTGTGGCCAACAGAGATGATCAAGAGCATGCATGTCTAAAGGGATATCAGAGATGCTTTCTTTTGTAAAAAAAAATTTAAAAAAAAAAAAAAAAAAAACGTCAATACTTTGCTGTTCTCTTGAGTTTATGATGCATGGATGTGGACTTGCCTTCAGCCATAGTCAATAATACCCTGGCACCATTCCAAAGTAAACACCAGCCCGCTATAATAATTATTAGTCATAATAAAAAGCCATGTAAACCTCTTCAAACAAACTGACAGTTCTAAGGAACTTAACTCTATGATTTATATTAAATTTAATAGTATACATTTTTTTTAACCTATCCTTTAAATTGGCAATATAGCTATTGTTGGTATTGTAGATGCTCCATTTATTCACATAATGTATATGAAAAATTAATTCAGCTCTAATACCCAGAAACCATTGGAGCTTATTCAGCATAATTAATTTTTCATAAGCAACATGCGCTACAGATGCAGACGCACCATTTCATTTTAATATGGATTTTTTTAAAAACTAAAAACACAGCCACGCTCACATGGAGGGAACGGATAAAGTGCAAGAGAGGTGGCTATATACTAAGAGACTTTATTTCGTATGAATGATTTTGCTGCCTTAGCAGAACAGTTGTAGTTTATTTGAAGGAGAAAAATGTAGAGGAGGAAATACGAGGGAAAAAAACTGAAGCTAAATTGATAGTTGGAGATTATATTGCATGACAATAAAAATCTAGCACAGTATTTACAGTATAGCCTAAGGCAGGCCGTGCATGGGTCGAATTTCAATAGAATTTTCTTTAGAAAACCTTATCTAAGAAATTTCGTCCGTATTTCGCACCATTGGTGGGCTGCAGCAACAGGCGATTTTCGTGCGGCAATCAAATTTGAGTAATTGGACATGTTGGAAATTTTTTGAAAAACGAATGATTTTCTAACCACTTTATCCCCGGAAGAATTTACCCCCTTCCTGACCAGAGCACTTTTTGCGATTCGGTACTGCGTCCTTTTAACTGACAATTGCGCAGTTGTGCGACGTGGCTCCCAAACAAAAATGACGTCCTTTTTTTCCCCACAAATAGACCTTTCTTTTGGCGGTATTTGATCGCCTCTGCGGTTTTTATTTTCGGCGCTATAAACAAAAAAATAGCAACAATTTTGAAAAAAAACACATTATTTTTTACTTTTTGCTATAATAAATATCCCCAAAAAATATTTTAAAAAACGTTTTTTTTCCTCATTTTAGGCCGATAAGTATTCTTCTACATATTTCTGGTGATAAAAATCACAATAAGCGTTTATTGATTGGTTTGCGCAAACGTTATAGCGTTTACAAAATAGGGGATAGTTTTATTATTAATTTTTTTTTTCTAGCAATGGCGGCGATCAGCGATTTTTGTCATGACTGCGACATTATGGTGGACACATCAGACATTTTTGACACATCTTTGGGTCCGTTGTCATTTATACAGCAATCAGTGCTATACAAATGCACTGATTCCTGTGTAAATGACACTGGCAGTGAAAGGGTTAACCACTAGGGGGCAGTGTAAGGGTTAAGTATGTCCTGGGGAGTGTTTCTAACTGTGGGGGGGCGTGGCTACGTGTGACATGTCACTGATCTCTGCTCCTGATCACAGGGAGCAGAGATCAGTGACACTGTCACTAGGCAGAACAGGGAGATGCTTGTTTACATTAGCATCTCCCCGTTCGTTCTCTGCGTGAGGCAATCGCGGGTATCCCCGCGGCAATCGAGTCCGTGGGACCCGCAACTTGACTCATGGAGCTCCCGGCTGGCGCGCGCACAAGCAATGACACGGCGGCAAATTTAAAGGGACGTACAGGTACGCCCATTTGCCAAGCCATGCCATTCTGCCGACGTACGTCGGCGTGCGCCGGTCGGGAACCGGCTAATCAATGATTAGAGTGAGATCATGCGCATGTGCAAGAAAAGAAAATTCCCAGAAAGAAAAGAAGATTCCCAGCCATGAAAATTCTTTTCTGTAGCAACATGAGGTAAAATTGAAGGCTTGGTTGGCCGAATTTCGAAATTAATGGTGGCACCATCGGATCACAAAACGCACTAATTTTCTGATTTTCAAAAGAAAATTATTTCGAAATTCGACCATGTATGGCCAGCCTAAGGTTAGTAGAATTTCAAAATGAAATCCAGGGACACCCTATGACCACGCACATGGCCAAATCCAACAAATCACACCCCTATATTTAAAGCCACACCCACAAAATTGCCAAAAAAGGCACTGCGTAGTTAAAGCGGAGCTCCACCCAAAAGGGGAAGCGTCGCATTAAGACCTCCTCCGCAGCTCCTGTTTGTAAAAATTTTAAACCTCAAAAACCCATTTTAAATTCCACACAAGGAGGCTTCCATTGAGATTTTTAAAAAGCGTATTATAACCAGCAAACTGAGCCCAGTGAGTCCATCCTGTAACTTATACGTTGCATACAGGCTTTAAGTGCGCTTTTAGAAATTGCCCCAAGACCATCCATTGCAAAGCACAGGTAACTCGCACAAAACCTGTGGGTACACTGTGCTGCACCCGTGGTGCAGAGAAACCGCATTGCATTAGTGTGAAAGTGCCCTTAGGGCTGGTTGGAGAATTTTAATGTACTGTGTTTCCAGTTCTGGTTGGAGAAGGGCTGAACTAGTTAGCGTCCACCCACCTGCACCATGCCTACTTCAGAAAGGTGCCACATGAATAAGATAGGGCTTCAACAACCAATCCAGGGAAGCATGTGAATGTTAACCAGGCACCAACCCTGGCATTACTTTCTTTTTTTTTAATGCAATCTTTGCTACATTTTGTACTAGATAAATAATGAGCCTATGTCTGCAGTGGGTTATGGTATGTATGCAGCAATAACAGTGGCGGCCCGTCCATAGGGGGTGCACGGGCGCTGCCCCCCCCCCCCCCCCCTTCAGGCAGTCACAAAAAAAAAAGTTTTTAAAATGGACCTTAAAAAAAAATAGATAGAAAAAAAAGGTCCTTAAGTGCACAGTGTTTGGGCGCCGGACACAGATTTGACTATGCCCTATATTATGGATGCAGCCCCTGAGCAATCCCTGTAGTATCTCAACACCCCAAAGATAGATTCTCTGTGGGTTTCCAGTGCAAAAAAAGCCACTGAATTCTTACCTGAAGTACTAACTTGATAGCTCTCCACAGGCTTTAGGCTATGTTTCCACTATTGCGCCCCCAAAGTCGCGCGATTTACACTCTGACTTTGCTATGCGATTTGTGATGCGATGTCATGCGACCGGTGAAAACCATGTCAGAACAAGATGCGCCGATGTCGGAACAAAGTAGTGCAAAAACCTTTTTTGGAGTCGCTGCGACTTGAGTCACACCAATTAGAACGGGGACCATTGAAATACATGGGTTTTGACTTGTCATGCGACTTCACATGTGTCAAGTCGCACAACAACTCGCAGTAGTGGAAACAGAGCCTTAATATAAGGTTGCAAAGAGAGGAGGAATAGTGTGGCGGTAGAGCCACACTAGTAAACACCCGGATGCTAGCAATAAAATGAACGTAGTTGCTGGAGATGACTTCTTGTAAGTGAAAAATTACATCACTTCACCTTGGTATGATGCAATTCATCAGCTCAGAAGAAAATTTTCAGAAGAGATTTCTGCAAGATGGTTGGTTTTTCATGAAGCCTTGGGGGAGAAAGATTTGCAGGAATGCATGCATGAACATTTGTCTCTGAAATATTTTACAAGGATTGCATTAAAACAAAATAAAAAGTTTAGTTCTGCTTAAAAAAAATAAAATAAAGTTGCTGTATGTTTTGTGCCATGTCTGGGTTGCTGATCACTTTAATCCCCATGCATGTTTCTCTTTAATAATTCAGTAATCCAGTTATTGTAAAAAATCAACCTTAATACTTCACTATCCGCTGGTCATTACTCAGCACTTTAGCTGAGCTCTGTTGTGCACAACTATCCTCATTGGTGGACTTCAACCTCTTTAGGATCGTACCTGTATGTCGCTAGCCCCCCCCCCGCATTCTCATGTGAATAGACACAGCGAGATTTTGACAATGATTCATGGACCTGCTGTGTCCAATCAGAGCCCAGAGCTCTGTGTTGACAAACAACACAGGGCTCTGTACAGAGGGAACAATCTTTTTTTAATTTTTTATAACATTTTTTAGTTTATTATTTTATTTATTTATAGGCACACACTTAACCCCTTGATTACCCCGTGATGTTAACCCCTGCCCAACAAATGTCCTTAGTGCAGTGATGGTGTATAGTATTATCACTGTATTAGTGTCCCTGGTCATGTCAGTTAGTCAGTTCCCACCCAGTGTCATTTAGACCCCCTTTCACGCTGGGGCTGCGGCTGTGTTAGCACTAAAACACCGCTCGCTTTCAGCCACTATCGGGACGCTTTTAACCCCAAAAAAGAGGGTAAAAAGTCTTGTTTTGCAGTGCTTTCAAAGTGCTGCCCATTCATTCCAATGGGCAGGGGCATTTTGGAAGCGCTGTATACCCGCTCCAAAGATGCTGCTTGCTGCAATGATTAGGAGGCGGTTTTCAGGCGCTTAGAGGCTATTTCCAGCGCTAAAGCGCCTGAAAACAGCCCCAGTGTGAAAGTGTCAGATTGATTGCTGCACTATCACAGTCCCACTATAATTTGCTGAATTAGTAGTGTGGAAAAATCAAAAAACTTAAAATTCCATTATACAGCGCCATGCAAAAGTATTCACCCCCCTTGACTTTTTACCTATTTTGTTACATTACAGCCTTTAGTTCATTGTTTTTTTAATCTGAATTATATGTGATGGATCAGAACACAATAGTCTAAATTGGTGAAGTAAAATTAGAAAAATATATACTGTACATAAAACTATTTTTCAGAAATAAAAAACTGATAATTGGCATGTGCGTATGTATTCACCCCCTTTGTTATGAAGCCTATAAAAAGCTCTGGTGCAACCAATTACCTTCAGAAGTCACATAATTCGTGAAATGATGTCCACCTGTGTGCAATCTAAGTGTCACATGATCTGTCATTACATATACACAGCTTTTTGAAAGACCCCAGAGGCTGCAACACCTAAGCAAGAGGCACCACTAACCAAACACTTCTATGAAGTCCAAGGAACTCTCCAAACAAGTAAGGGACAATGTTGTTGAGAAGTACAAGTCAGGGTTAGGTTATAAAATATCCAAATCTTTGATTATCCCTAGGAGCACCATCAAATCTATCATAACCAAATGGAAAGAACATGGCACAACAGCAAACCTGCCAAGAGACGGCCGCACAACAAAACTCACAGACTGAGCAAGGAGGGCATTAATCAGAGAGGCAGCACAGAGACCTAAGGTAACCCTGGAGGAGCTGCAGAGTTCCACAGCAGAGACTGGAGTATCTGTACATAGGACGACAATAAGCCGTACGCTCCATAGAGTTGGGCTTTATGGCAGAGTGGCCAGAAGAAAGCCATTACTTTCAGCAAAAAACATAATGGCACGTTTTGAGTTTGCGAAAAGGCATGTGGGAGACTCACAAAATGTATGGAGGAAAGTGCTGGTCTGGTGAGACTAAAATTTAACTTTTTGTCCATCAAAGGAAAAGCTTTGTCACATCCAACCCAACACGTCACATCAAAGAACACCATCCCCACAGTGAAACATGGTGGTGGTAGCATCATGCTGTGGGGATGTTTTTCAGCAGTCGGGACTAGGAAACTGGTCAGGGTTGAGGGAAAAGATGGATGGTGCTAAATACAGGGATATTCTTAAGCAAAACCTGTACCACTCTGTGTGTGATTTGAGGCTAGGACGGAGGTTCACCTTCCAGCAGGACAATGACCCCAAACACACTGCTAAAGCAACACTGGAGTGGTTTAAGGGGAAACATGTAAATGTGTTGGAATGGCCTAGTCAAAGCCCAGACCTCAATCCAATAGAAAATCTGTGATCAGACTTAAAGATTACTGTTCACAAGTGCAAACCATCCAACTTGAAGGAGCTGGAGCAGTTTTGCAAGGAGGAATGGGCAAAAATCCCAGTGGAAAGATGTGGCAAGCTCATAGAGACTTATCCAAAGCGACTTGGAGCTGTGATAGCCGCAAAAGGTGGCTCTACAAAGTATTGACTTTAGGGGGATGAATAGTTATGCACATTGACTTTTTCTGTTATTTTGTCATATTTGTTGTTTGCTTCACAATAAAAAAAATCTTCAAAGTTGTTAGCATGTTCTGTGAATTAAATGATGCAAATCCTCAAACAATCCATGTTAATTCCAGGTTGTGAGGCAACAAAACACGAAAAAAAGCCAAGGGGGGTGAATACTTTTGCAAGGCACTGTATGTATATTCCATTGTTTGTAGACACTATACCTTTTACACAAACCAATCAATATACACTTATTGAGATTTTTTTGTTATTAACAACCTTCAGCAGAATATTAAAAAGAAAATACTAATGCGCTACCAAAAAAGTGTTGATGACGAGTAAAGTGCTTAATATAAAGTGCGTGATATAAAGTGCTTGATGGAATATAAAAAGCGGCTGAACTTCTGTAGTGTTGCCATTTTTTTTTTTCAAAATGTTCTGTCTTTTTTCATTTATAGTGCAAAAAATAAAAAAACCCAGTGGTGATCCAATACCAACAAAGGAAAGCTCTATTTGTGTGAAGGAAATTATACAAAGTTTGTTTGGGTACAGCGTTGCATGACCGCACAATTACATACCTCCCAACTTTTTGAGATGGGAATGAGGGACACCTATCAGCAAAAGTATGCAGGTATAGAACACACCCCTTGCCACGCCCCCTTAAAGGAGAATTGTATAAAAAAAAAAAAGATTGGTTAAACACACAAGTGCTTTTTTTTACCACCACTATTCCTTTATATTGACTTTTGGAATTTACAAATGCAGCAATTTAGAAATCAGATAAAATATTTAGCGCTGGGAAACACTTTTTGATATCTAAAAAGTGCATTTTATATACATCTATATAGATCAGACCAAAATGAGGGACAAATGAGGAGGAATGAGGGACAGAGGGACATTGTTCCAAATCAGGGACAGTCCCTCCAAATCAGGGACAGATGGGAGTTATGCAATTACCAGTTAAAGTAGCGCAGTGCTAAGTATCAAAAAATGGCCTGGTCATGAAGGGGGTAAAACCTTCTGAAGCTGCAATGGTTAAATGAGGTGACAGCTTCAAGCCCGTGCCTGATCAACAGGTTTCTATGTTTGCTTATGCCTCTGTCTCTTCTCGACATATGTAGGCAGGTTTTAACTAGTTTTCATTGATTTTTCAAATGGAAGAGGAAGTGATGGAATAGGTTTAGCTTGTCTAGTCTAAACATTCTTTTTTTCGTTTTGAAGCTATAAAGCAGGGGTCTCAAACTCAAATTGCCTGAGGGCCACATGACAAGTTTTCATATCCCATGGGGGGCCGCATGCAAACTTTTAAAACTTCAAAAGCAATGAACTATACCAGCAATAATATACTATACTGTACCCAGCACTGGTGTCAGCAAACGCATTATACCCAGTACTGGTGTCCGTAAGCGCATTATTAACCCAGCATTGGTGTCAGCAAACGCATTATTAATTACCCAGCATTACCCCTCCCACACTGCACAAATAGCCACACACTGCACAAATAGCCCCACACTCCATAAAATACCCCCCACACTCCATAAAATACCCCCCACACTCCATAAAATACCCCCACACTACACAATTACCCCCCACACTACACAATTACCCCCCACACTACACAATTACCCCCCACACTGCACAATCACCCTCCACACTGCATAAAATACCCCCCACACTGCACAAATTTCTACCCCAGTCACCCCACTAAGGACTTTGCCTCAGTGTGATGGCTCACTCACCTCTCCTGGCAGTCAGGATCATCTGCCTCCCAAATCCTCTCCTCCTGGCTTCCATACAGGCCTAGTGACAGGGGACCCAGAGAACACAATCTCCCGCCCTGAGGTGGCAGCAGGACCCTGGTTTGGAGCTCTGGTCGATCGTCAATGCCCAGGTGGGCGGATCGATGAGCGGATCCTTCCTCCGCTCCATTCTCAGCTCTGTTCTCTCTCTGGGCTGCAGCAGCGTGCAGCGGAGAGGACAGAAGAGATGGAGAGGTAAAGCCGATGGCCGATATATGATGACGATTTTTGTGGCCGATATTTTAGGCCGATTTGAAAAAAAAAAAACCTCACCCACTCCACTCCTCCCTGCTTGCTCCTGTCACTCTACCAAACACTTGATGTCCTCAGTACAGATGGCACTGGTTGGCTTAGGCAGGTGGCACTGGCAGGTGGCACTGTCTGTCACTGGCAGGTGGCACTGGCAGGTGGCACGTTGCACTGTTTGGAGGGTGCACTGATTGGCACTGACAGATGGCACTGGCAGGTGGCACTGATTGGCAATGGCACTGGCAGGTGGCACTTATTGGCAGTGGCACTGGTTGGCACTGGAAGGTGGCACTGGCAGGCATTGGCAAGTGGCACTGGTTTGAAACTGGCAGGTGGCACTGGTTTGGAACTGGCAGGTGGCACTATTGGCACTGACAGGTGGCACTGATTGGCGTGGCACTGGCAGGTGGCACTGATTGGCGTGGCACTGGCAGGTGGCACTGATTGGCGTGGCACTGGCAGGTGGTGGCAGGTGGCACTGGCAAGCACTGGTTGGCACTGGCAGGTGGCACTGATTGGCGTGGCACTTGCAGGTGGCGGAAGGTGGCACTGGCAGGTGGCTTTGATTGGCAGGGGCACTGGTTGGCGGTGGCACTGGCAGGCACTGGTTGGTGGTGGCACTGATTGGCGGTGGCAGGTGGCACTGGCAGGTGGTACTGGTTGGAGGTGGCAGGTGGCAATGGCAGACTGGTTGGCACTGGCAGGTGGCACTGATTGGCAGTGGCACTGGCAGCTGGCACTGACAGATGGCACTGACAGATGGCACTGATTGGCACAGGCAGGTGCCACTGGCAGGTTTCACACTGAGCGGAGTGTAACAGTGTGTGAAACTGACAAGGAGCTGTCCACACTCAGCGCTTGATGCTTGTGTGAAGCTGACACATAGCACAGAGGAGAGAGACAGAGGGATCTGTCAGAATTGAGGTTGATGTCGGGGTGGGCGGGACCCGGCCGAGGTGGGCGGGGCCAGCAGCTGTCAAACACCAGCCAATGATTGGGTTGCTTAAGAAAAGGGGCGGGCCACATACACGTAGCTGCCCGCCCAGATCCCATTGGCTGGTGTTTGATATTGGCCGGGTCCCGCCCACCCCGGCCGGGTCCCGCCCACCCCCGACATCAACCTCAAATCTGACAGATCCCTCTGTCTCTCTCCTCCTGTTACGTGTCAGTTTCACACAAGCATCAAGCGCTGAGTGTGGAGAAGGAAGGAAGAGCAGCGGCCAGTGCTATATATCGACCTAATGGCCAAATATCGGTCGACCTCTAGTCCTTTATCAGCCCTGCCTGCGGGCCATTTTTAACCGGTCCACGGGCCGCAAATGGCCCGCGGGCCGGTACTTTGAGACCCCTGCTATAAAGCATACATAACCCTTAGTATTCAGATCAACCAATAAACTACGGTAATTGTAAATCTGACCATAATTTCAATTAAATGAATTTAGCAAATAAAAAGAAAATGCTCCTAAACAAAACTGAAGAAATTGGAAAAATGTGAATGAAAGGACAACAAATAAATGCAAAGGTGATGCATTTTTGTGTTCAGCAGTAAATACATGGCCAGAGGTTAAAATACCGATGTGCAAACTTAAGGTAAAAAATGAATTCTTGGTTTCATTAAAGTTTATGATTGCTATTATAGCCTATTGCTTCCATAGATTGTCCATGAGCTTCCCATTTACAACACATTTCATCCAAATAATCCTATCACTAATTATTTCATATCTTTGATTCTTTATTTGATATGGCTATGAGCTATGGTTTCATATTTATTTTCGTACTATAAATTAGTAAGGTAAATGTGTATACCATGACCATAAAATAGAAAGTTGAAGAAAAATATGTTTTCGAAATGTTTGAGTTTGCTTTCTGCTGTTCAAGGTAAACAAAAAATTAAAAGATTAAGGGCCAGTTCACGCCATAGAAACGCAGTCCGGATGCGTTCCAGGTGCTTTTTTGCATGCATGTTTTTGATTCGTTCCAGTGCGTTTTTGATGCGTTTTTGATCCAGTGCTTCCCCCCCTTTTTTTCTTAACCTTAAATTAGGACAAGTGCATTCCAGTGCACTTTTGATGCGTTTTTGATCCAGTGCTTCCCCCCCCCTTTTTTTCTTAACCTTAAATTAGGACAAGTGCGTTCCAGTGCGTTTTTGATGCGTTTTACAGCGTTCCAGTACAGTCCAGAAAAAATGCAGCACGTTCTACTTTTTTTTCTGGAACTGGAACGCACTGGAACTGCAAGCACTGGTGTGAACTGTGCCATTGAAAACCATATAACCTACTTTCCATATGTTTTTGATGCAGAAAAAAAATGCACTGGACTGCATGTGGTGTGAACTGGCCCTAAAAAAAAAATGAACTGCATATAATAAAACTTTGATGTAAGCATCCATTTTCATCAAGTGTTGTCCTCAAGACATCACCTAAGTAACAAGTGGTAAACAAGTATCCTGCTGAAAGTGTCTGAAAGAAAGTAAATTGGTTGGAACATAGTAGTTAGCGACCAGCTCAAGTACAAATGTATATGGGATTTCTGACTGTATAGCGAATAGACATTTACGTGAGTTGAGAAAAGGCACTAGAATAATATGCAATGTTTCGCTCTTGCCTTGGAATTGCTCAAGGCTCAAACTTGAGAACCTAGCAACAGTAAGCTACTGTCAGTCTAGCTAGTAAGGTCATTAATTTAAAACCACTCTAAGATCAGTAGAACAAGTAAGCAACAAATGTGTAGTCTATAATTTGTCATTTGTGCCTGAAACCACTAATTAAATCTCTATAAAGATAATTCCCTAAACAGAAACAAATAATGGCATGAGTTTTGTGATAAAAAAAAAAAAACGTTGCAGAATCTAATGACTTAAAAAGCATTTATGGACTGCTGCCTAGAAACACCAATCAGTCTTCAAATGTAAACTTTCTCAATGGATTTCGCTATCTAGTAAATCAATGACTTGAAACAAGAAGGCGGCCAACGAGGGCTGAAAAGTCTGAATGCCCATCCTGCATGCTCGTTCCAAGTCTGTGACTCGCTAGGTAATGAAGCCAGGATTAGGATAATAGCTGCAGAGCTTTTAAAGAGATTGTGTAGTGGTTTGTCTACATATTTTATTTACAGTGCTTTGCAAAAGTATTCACCCCCCCTTGGCATTTGTCGTGTTTTGTTGCCTCACAACCTGGAATTAACATGGATTGTTTGAGGATTTGCATCATTTAATTTACAGAACATGCCCACAACTTTGAAGATTTTTTTTTTTTTATTGTGAAGCAAACAACAAATAGGACAAAAGTCAAAAAAGTCAATGTGCATAACTATTCACCCCCTAAAGTCAATACTATGTAGAGCCACCTTTTGCGGCTATCACAGCTCCAAGTCGCTTTGGATAAGTCTCTATGAGCTTGCCACATTTTACCTCTGGGATTTTTGCACATTCCTCCTTGCAAAACTGCTCCAGCTCCTTCAAGTTGGATGGTTTGCGCTTGTGAACAGCAATCTTTAAGTCTGACCACAGATTTTCTATTGGATTGAGGTCTGGGCTTTGACTAGGCCATTCCAACACATTTACATGTTTCTCCTTAAACCAGTCAAGTGTTACTTTAGCAGTGTGTTTGGGGTCATTGTCCTGCTGGAAGGTGAACCTCCATCCTAGCCTCAAATCACACACAGAGTGGTACAGGTTTTGCTCAAGAATATCCCTGTATTTAGCACCATCCATCTTTCCCTCAACTCTGACCAGTTTCCTAGTCCTGACTGCTGAAAAACATCCCCACAGCATGATGCTGCCACCACCATGTTTCACTGTGGGGATGGTGTTCTCTGGGTGATGTGATGTGTTGGGTTTGTGCCAGACATAGCGTTTTCTTTGATGGCCAAAAAGTTGAATTTTAGTCTCATCAGACCAGAGCACCTTCCTCCATACATTTTGGGAGTCTCCCACATGCCTTTTCGCAAACTCAAAACATGCTACTTTGTTTTTTGCTGAAAGTAATGGCTTTCTTCTGGGCACTCTGCCATAAAGCCCAACTCTATGGAGCGTACGGCTTATTGTCGTCCTATGTACAGATACTTCAGTCTCTGCTGTGGAACTCTGCAGCTCCTCCAGGGTTACCTTAGGTCTTTGTGCTGCCTCTCTGATTAATTCCCTCCTTGCCCGGTCTGTGAGTTTTGGTGTGCGGCCGTCTCTTGTCAGGTTTGCTGTTGTGCCATGTTCTTTCCATTTGATCATGATAGATTTGATGGTGCTCCTAAGGATCATAAAAGATTTGGATATTTTTTATAACCTAACCCTGACTTGTACTTCTCAACAACATTGTCCCTTACTTGTTTGGAGAATTCCTTGGTCTTCATGGCAGTGTTTGGTTAGTGGTGCCTCTTGCTTAGGTGTTGTAGCCTCTGGGGCCTTTCAAAAAGATGTGTATACATAATGACAGTTCATGTGACACTTAGATTGCACACAAGTGGACAACATTTCACTAATTATGTGACTTCTGAAGGTAATTGGTTGCACCAGAGCTTTTTTTGGGCTTCATAACAAAGGGGGTGAATACATACGCACTGTTTTTTATTTCTAAAAAATAGTTTTATGTATATATTTTTTCTAATTTTACTTCACCAACTTAGACTATTGTGTTCTGATCCATCACATATAATTCAGATTAAAAAAAACATTGAACTAAAGGCTGTAATGTAACAAAATACGTAAAAAGCCAAGGGGGGTGAATACTTTTGCAAGGCACTGTATACTTACCTATTTTTAGTCCACTCCGGTTTGGTCACATGATCCCCTGTGTCAGTAAGTGGTGGCTGCAGGGGAGAGGAGGGAGCACTTAAACAGCTGGGAATTCCATCACTCATAAGTTCTCATAGCCCAGCCATTGTCAGCACCTCCTCCTCTCCCTCTCGTATGACTGAACCGGAGCTGACTAAAAATAGGTAATATACATATATACTTTATATTGATTACCCAGGTTAGGCAAGATAGCTATCAGGAGACAGGGAGGGAACATTTTTAAGCATAGTTGGTGTTAGGCTGGAATTTCACTTTAAATCCTGACCTAGAAGAAACATGCATGTAAGAATTCTGACTTCACTCTGACACTACATGCTTGGTCCTTGTTAGACTCAAGGTGTTTAGGTTACAGATAGATACATAAATTTCTCAACACAGATTTCCAAATGCATGTAACAATAGCAAAGTGACCATGTGCATGCAACAAAACTATCCTACTTTGAAATGGTAGAAATCACTACATATATGTAGCGGGTGTCTCACTCTATAACCCACAATCCCGCCAAGTTGGTCGGACCAATGTACACAGGCTTTCCAGCTTGAGTTAGGGAGAACTGCCTGCTAGCAGCTGTAAGGGGGATTTTTCACCCCTCTCCTTCTTCCTGTTTTTCACTGACTGAGTAAGGCTATTTTCACACTGAGGCGCTTTACAGGCGCTATAGTGTTAAAAATAGCACCTGTAAAGCGCTTCTCCTGTAACTAAAGTGTGAAAGCCCGAGTGCTTTCACACTGGAGCAGTAGGGTGCCCACGTGTCCCAGGTTGCCCGGGATTGTCCCTTAATCCAAATTTGTGTCCCGTGTCCTGGGCACGTTCATTCTGGGACAATACAGTGTCCCGGAATTAAATAAGGAGACATAGCCAGCTGTCAGCCACCCTGAGATAACATTGCTGAAGTGCCGAACTGGTTGCTAGGGCCGCCCCGCCTCGCGTCTAGCAACCAGAGACATCGGCTGAGCGAGGCCGCCTTACCCAGAGTTGCCCTGCGCAGCACTCCGGGTCCACCCACCTCCTCGCCTTCTCCACCTCCGGCCGCACCACAGCAGCAGAGAGAGCAGCCAGACTCAGAGCCCAGGGCAGAGAGCGTTACAGTCTCCTCCTGACTCCTGTCCAGCGGCATTCTGCAGTGCTGGCAGCGGCACTGCTGGTAAGCCAGGATCCATGGCAGCCTGTGCCCAGTGCCTGTCCCGGGGCCGACTCCCTTTTGCCAGCAGCCCGACTTCTCTCCTGAGCCTCCTTCTACCCATAAGGGCCGCGACCGTCACCCAAGCCACCCGACTGAGTGCCTGAGGGGGGCCCCCCAGCCAAACTTCCAGGTTTGTACTACTCTACACTACACTATTACACATCTACACTATTCTATGAGAACATGCATGCTTGCAATGCAATCATGTATTGCTTTTAACAATGTTTAACAAGGATTACAAAAATCGTTGTGTTGTGTGTATATATAAGAGCCCTTTCACACTGGGGCGGTGCAGGCACCGGAAGTAAAACAGCGCTATTTTTTGCTCCGCTTTACCGTCGTTTTAGCTGTGCTATTCAGCTGCTAGCAAAGCGATTTTAACCCCCGCTAGCGACCGAAAAAAGGGTTAAAACGACCCGCAAAACGCCGCAAAGTGCCGCAAAGAGCCGCAAAGCACCGCTTTGCCAGCAGTTCTGCATCGGTGGCCATTCAGATCAATGGGCAGGAGCGGTTTTGGAGCGGTGTATACACCGCTCTAAAGATGCGGCTTGCAGGAATTTTTTTAACGTCCTGCAAGTGTACTGCTCCAGAGTGTAAGCACTCGGGCTTTCACACTGGAGAGACAGGAGCAGCTCTTTACAGGCGCTATGCAGGCACTATTTTTAGCGCTGTAGCGTCTGTAAAGCATTTTTATTTATTTATTTTTTTTTACTAGTAATGGCGGCGATCTGCAATTTTTATCGGGCCTGCGACATTATGGCGGACACATCGGACAATTTTGACACATTTTTGGAACCATTGTCATTTCCAAAAATTGGCGAAAAAAGTATCAAAAACCATCTTTTTTGGGCGGGCGCGGGTGCGGGGGGAGGGACGTCCCTGAATGGCAGTTTGGAAATGTGGTCACCCTATGGAGTGGTGTGCTGGCAGGACGCTAAAAATAGTCCTGCGAGCCGCATCTTTGAGGTGCTTTAGGAGTGGTGTATACTAAAGCGCCCCTGCCCATTGAAATAAATGGACAGCGCCGCCGAAGCACCGGCAAAGCACCGCTGCAGCAGCACTTTGCGGGCACATTTAACCCTTTTTCGGTCGTTGGGGGGGTTAAAAGCACCCCGCTGGCAGCTGAAAAACGCCTCAAAAACTATGGTAAAGTGCTGCTAAATAAAAATAGCGGCACTTTACCGTCCACGTCTGCCCGCCCCAGTGTGAAAGTACCCTTAATATACTGTGAGCTGACACACACAGAACTGTGGATTCAGCAACCTCTCTTGTGCCCCTAAGAAGAAAACCAATTAAAGTCACAGTTACAACAGCCAATGGGAGAAATTGTACTGAACTGCAGAGAGAGCAGCAATGGATTCTGGGACATGCAGTTCCCACATAAAATGGCCCCATTGACTTGTATACAGGGAGAAATACAAATCCCAGCGGATTGGCTGACAGGAAAGTAAAAGACTCCATTTTGTGTCCTGAGGTAAAGTTCAGTCAGCCATGAGGAAGTAATGAGACCAGACTTGAGGGAGAGGTGCTGTCTCTCAGATGATCTTCCTGCACAATTCAGGCCTCTAAGTTGGGACGTCCAGCCTGAGAGAGGGGGATCCCAGGTGAATATTGAGGCGCATCTCCCCCAACGGTGAACTGTTCCAGTGTGGGGGGACCGGTCAGGTCGCCATGAAAGCCTGCCTGTTTCAGGACGTTTGCTTGGACCCTGATTGCAGGATTTGGTGAGAGGCCATTTCTACCCATCTGCAGAGAACAGAGATACTGCACTACAGAAGGAGTTATTTGAACACTGTATACAAACATCATTGCTGGTAGTCATCTTGCTGACACTTGTAGTACTACAAGAATAAAGGATAAGGCTATCCATTTCTGGGACATTGTATACAGACATCATTGTCCTCTCACCTTGTTGAACAAAATCATATCTGTTTCACTTGATAATCTGGGCCAGTTATGTTGTTTGCCCTGCTACCCAGAAGTGAACGCTTTAGCCCTGGAAGATTTTACCCCCTTCCTGACCAAAGCACTCTTTTGCGATTTGGCACTGCGTCGCTTTAACTGACAATGGCGCGGTCGTGCAACGTTTCACCCTTTTTTTCAAACAAATAGAGCTTTCTTTTGGTATTATTTGATCACCTGTGCGTTTTTTATTTTTTGCACTATAAACAAAAAAGAGTGACAATTTTGAAAAAAACACAATATTTTTTACTTTTTGCTATAATAAATATCCCCCCCCCCCCAAAAAAAATGTTTTTTCTTTATCATACATCATGGGACACAGAGCCTTAAGTAATTACTTAATGGGTTATAGGCCACCTTCAGGTGATGGACACTGGTTATACCCAATACAGGAAGTTCACTCCCTATATAACCCCTTCTCCTTTCAGTTTTTTCGCCTTCAGTTTTTTCGCCAGTGTCTAAGGTGTTGGTCATGCAGTGAAGATGTGCTCTGAGGAGCTCCAGGAGGGATCCATGCTGGATATAAATAGGCTCCATAAAGACCAGATCCATCCAAAGTGCCACTAAGGCCTAAAAGGATGGTACCTGGGGCCTCGTATCCGAAGCACAAGGTTTTGCCTGTAATGCCTCTCTTTTTAGGGCTGGACCCCAGGAACCCAGGGCTTTGGTCTTGCTACATTACCTAGCTTTTCTGGTGGGGTGTTTTACAGGTCCAAGGGAGTCGGAACCCTGATATCTAGGGACCTGGTCCTTGATGGTTTGCTAAACGCAGCCCACCTTGATGGGTGAAGGTTGGATTGTCTGTTAGTTCAGCAAATCCTGCAGTGGGGATAAGGTAAGGGAAGAAACTTAGGTATTAAAAACACCTATGTATTCTTCTTTAAGGGAAAAAATGTTGTCATGCCTTAATTCTCCACTAAAGGGAGTCTATGCACATACCTTACTCTGTTGTCTTCACTGTAAAGCTCAGTCTGTGTGTGGTGGCAGCAGCATGTGCAGGGAGATTTTTATCAAGGTAAAAGAAATCTGCAAAATGTTTTCTTTCTCCCCCTGAAGGGACCAGAGGGTTAGGGGGACATCTGCTGTACCCCCCTTACATTACCCCCCGCCGCGGGGGGTGCGGAGGTCCCGCTGGTACTGCTAATTTTATTACTGTTGGCTGATTTTGCTGTTGTTGGTGCCGGCTTCTGGACGGGTCTCTGCCTCCCCCCCCCCCCCTTGCACGAGCGCGGGAACATTTTTAAATGTAAAAAGGGGCAGAATTTTTCTCAGAGGGGGCGGGGCCTAAGCGCGGTGCCGTGAACATCCACGAGGACGCACGGCAGCCAAAACAGATAAAACTACAGCTGTGACAGTCTCTCCTCGGCTGAGGAGGAGGAAACAAGCAGTCTGCACACAGGTACACAGGAGCTGTGGGACACGTGAGGGTTGCAAACTGGCATTCCTGATACAGGAAGGACACCTTTTTCCCAGCACTAGGCTGAACTTTATAGCGGCTTTAAATGTCATGACTATATTCAGCGATTAAGTGCAATTTGTATAGTGCCTCTGTTTTTGTGCTTAGGACTATGCCTACCAAAAAGACACCACAAAAACCAAAAAAGTAAAGGTTTCACCCCCAGGCGTTAGGATCTCGAGTCGCATTTTCACGCTGTCATCCTCGCCTGAATTACCAGTTATGGCAAGCCAGGGTGAGCCATTGGAACAAATTGATGGTGCAACTGCTTCTCACATATCAGCCCCTGTATACGTGACTGAAGATGTCCTTTCCTCCTCCCTGCAGGGTCTGGAAGGAAGATTAGCGGCTTTAATCACATTCTCCATTCAAATGGATAGGAAGCGTCCTAGATCCCCCTCCCCCCAGTTCAGAACCTTTGCAAGTCGAACAGTGGGCTCAGGATGAGGTGTTTCCCTCAGTCGATCAGGAGTAAAAACAAACCGATGATTCCTCTATGGAGGAAACAACGATTGATGAACATTTTTCAGCCTCACAATCTGAGAAATTGCTGATACAAACTCTTACGGAGATGGTTCGTTCCACTTTCATGCTGCCCCTAAAGCAGTCTCCTGAAAGCTCGGTTTCTTCTTTGGGTTCCTTAAAACTTTCTCAGCCTTTGCATGCGTTTCCTGCATATGCATTACAAGAACAGCTTATTTTTGCTGAATGGGATCACCCGAATAAGCATTTTCTACCTCCTAAGAGATTTTCAATTCTCTATTCCCTGGAGGAGAAATTCTCCAAAAAAGGGAAAGTACCAGCAGTTGACGCTGCGATTTCCAGTGGGAATAAAGGCCTAACTTGTCCTGTAGACAATGCACAAATGCTTAACAATGCAACAGATAAAAAGTTGGAATCCCTGTTAAAATCTTCTTTTTCCTTGGCAGGTGCCGTTACTCAGCCTGCAGTCGCTGCAATAGGCATCTGTCCATCACTAAAGGACCAATTTAAACAGGCCCTTAGAGAGATTCCTGCACAACAAGCTTGGGAATTGTCTGAACTACCAAAAGCATTATGCTTTGCCATAGATGCCATTAAAAATTCTATTCACCAGGCATCCCGCCTTACGCTTATGCTTGTGCATATGCATAGAATCCTGTGGTTAAAAAACTGGCCAGCTGAAGCACCATATAAAAAACCTCCTAACTGGGTTCCCTTCTCATGGGGAGCGACTATTTGGAGAAGACTTGGATAAATATATCCAAACAATTTCTAGTGGGAAAAGTACTCTTTTGCCAGTCAAAAGAAAGTATAAACGCCCTTCATTTAAACGTGCTCTTTCCCCTGCGCCAGGGGCTTCCACCTCTAGGCAGTGGCGACGACCTCCGCCGTCAGACTCTAGAGGAAAACCTCAGGGTCAGACCCAGGTTCAAAAGAATACCTGGGGTCAGAAACCTGCAAAGCAGAATCCTAAAGCCTCATCAGGAAGAGGCAACCCCCCTCACCAAGTTGGGGGGAAGACTTCTGCAGTTTTCAGAAGTCTGGAAAGAGGAAATTCTGGAAAGATGGGTCATCTCCACGGTAACGCTGGGGTACAAGCTGGAATTTCGGGACTTTCCACTATCTCGCTTCCTGAGGTCAAGCTTCCCAAAGATCCAGAGAAAAGACAATCTCTTTTTCAGGCACTAGACCGATTAATATCTCAAGGGGTGATCATACAGATCCTCACAAAAGAGCAAGCTCTGGGGATTTTTTCAAATCTTTTTATGGTACCAAAACCAAATGGAGAAGTCAGACCCATTCTAGATCTAAAAAATCTAAATCAGTTCCTGAAGATCCGCTGCTTTCGCATGGAGACGATCAGGTCAGTAGTGTCTATCCTTCTAGGAAGAGAACTTACGGCATCAATCGACATCAGGGATGCATATCTGCATGTCCCTATATTTCCCGCTCACCAAAAGTTTCTGCGGTTCGAGTTAGAACAGCAGCATTTTCAGTTTGTAACCCTGCCCTTCGGGCTAGCCACAGCACCATGGGGGGTTCACAAAAGTGCTGGCCCCACCTCTAGCCAGGTTAGGGGCACAGGACATAACAGTCGTAGCGTACCTAGACAATCTATTACTAATAGATCAGTCGGTGGCTTGTTTGGAGCAAAGCGTACGCACTACAACCAATTATCCAATTCAGGACAGATGGGTCATCTCCACGGTAACGCTGGGGTACAAGCTGGAACTTCGGGACTTTCCACCGTCTCGCTTCCTGAGGTCAAGTTTCCCAAAGATCCAGAGAAAAGACAATCTCTTTTTCAGGCACTAGACCGATTAATATCTCAAGGGGTGATCATACAGAAAGTGGTAACGACGGATCCGTAACGACGTATGCCAGCCTTTAAGGCTGGGGAGCAGTACTAGAAAAGACAACTGTCCAGGGACAGTGGTCAGGAACCGAAAGAACCTTGCCCATCAATATCCTATAGATTCGGGCAGTGCGTCTGGCTCTAGAGGCCTGGACTTTCAGGGTATGGGATTGTCCTGTCAGGATTCAATCCGACAATGCCACAGCTGTGGCCTATATCAATCACCAAGGGGGGACCAAAAGTCTCTCAGCACAAAGAGAGGTGAACCATATTCTAACTTGGCCAGAAAGGAATTTTCCGTGTCTATTGGCAGTCTTCATTTCGGGAGTAGAGAATTGGCAGGCGGACTACTTGAGTCGTAAGCAGTTATTCCCAGGGGAATGGTCTCTTCACCCCAACATATTTCAGGCTGTTTGCCAAAGATGTGGGACTCCAGACATAGATCTTCTAGCGTCCAGGTTCAACATGAAGTTAGTCAACTTTTTGGCCAGAACAAGGGATCCACTTGCATGCAGAACAGGTGCATTGGTGACCCCATGGGATCAGTTCTCACTGATCTATGCATTCCCCCCTATTCAGTTGCTGCCTAGAATTCTTTGCAGGATCAAGATGGAAAGAAAGCCAGTAATTCTGATGGCATCAGCATGGACCAGAAGGTCATGGTATGCAGAAATCATAAAGATGGCAGTGGAGGGTCCATGGTCCCTCCCACTACAGCCAGATCTGCTCTCACAGGGACAGATATTCCATCCTTCCTTGCGGTCTCTAAATTTAATGGCTTGGCTATTGAAACCCACATTTTGAAGAAACGTGGGCTTTCCGGGTCAGTTATCATTATCTTAATTAATGCAAGGAAGCCAGCCTCCAGAACTATATATTATACAGTCTGGAGGGCTTATGTTTCCTGGTGTGAATCCAAGGGTTGGCACCCTCGGAGATATATCATAGACAGAATTCTTGCCTTTATACAATTAGGGGTAGAAAGGAAATTGGTCTTGAGTACTATTAAAGGCCAAGTCTCAGCTTTATTGGTCTTATTTCAAAGACCACTTGCTACTCATTCTTTAGTCCGGGGTTTTATACAAGGGGTGGCGTGGCTTAATGCGCCCGTCAAACCTCCCTTGAACCCTTGGGACTTGAACTTAGTTTTGTCTGTGTTACAAAAATGGCCATTTGAACCGATACAACATATTCCCCTAGTCCTTCTGACAAGGAAATTGGTATTTTGGGTTGCTACATCCTCTGCAAGGAGGGTTTCAGAATTGGGTGCCCTTTCTTGTAAAGAGCCATATTTGAGTTCTCATGAGGACAGGCTGGTGTTGCGCCCTCGTCCAGGTTTTTTTACCAAAAGTGGTCTCAGGTTTCCACCGGAATCAAGATATTGTCCTGCCATCGTTTTTTCCAAAACCATGTTCCAAGGAAGAAAAGTCACTACATTGTCTTGATGTGGTGAGAGCAGTGAAAATCTATTTAAAGACAACTGCTCAAATTCGAAAGACTGATGTCTTATTTATTTTGCCAGAGGGTCCTAAGAAAGGACAGGCAGCGTCGAAATCCACTGTCGCTAAGTGGATTCGGCAAGTTATAATTCAAACTTATGATTTAAGGGGTAAGATTCCCCCTTTTCAAGTTAAGGCGCACTCTACCAGCACGATTAGTGCTTGTTGGGCAGTGTGTCATCAGGCCTCCATGGCTCAGATCTGTAAGGCTGCAACTTGGTCTTCAGTGCATACATTCACTAAATTTTATCAGCTGGATGTAAGGAGGTATGAGGATATCGCCTTCGGGCGCAGTGTGCTGCAGGCAGCAATACAGGGTCCTCAAATCTGGGGGTACCCTCCGGGTTGTGTCTCCCTCCCCTCAAGTAGCATTGCTATGGGACGTCCCATTAAGTAATTACTTAAGGCTCTGTATTCCATGATGTACGATAAAGAAAATAGATTTTTTATAACCGCTTACCTGTAAAATCCTTTTCTTGGAGTACAGCATGGGACACAGAGGTCCCTCCCCTCTTTTTTGGGATTTAAGTATATTGCTTTGCTACAAAAACTGATGTGCTCCTGGAAGGAGGAGGGGTTATATAGGGGAGTGAACTTCCTGGATTGGGTATAACCAGTGTCCATCACCTGAAGAGGGCCTATAACCCATTAAGTAATTACTTAAGGCTCTGTGTCCCATGATGTACTCCAAGAAAATGATTTTACAGGTAAGCTGTTATAAAAATCCTATTTTTCCTCAGTTTAGGACAAAAAATTGTATTCTTCTACATATTTTTGGTAAAAAAAAAAATCTCAGTAAGCATATATTGATTGGTTTGCGCAAAAGTTATAGCGTCTACAAAATAGGGGATAGTTTTATGGCATCTTTATTTTTTTTTACTAGTAATGGCGGCGATCTGCGATTTTTATTGGGACTGCAACCTTATGGCAGACACATCGGACAATTTTGACACATTTTTGGGACCATTGGCATTTTTACAGCGATCAGTGCTATAAAATGCATTGATTACTGTAAAAATGTTACTGGCAGGGAAGGGGTTAACCACTAGGGGGCGATCAAGGGGTTAATGTGTTCCCTAGTGTGTGTTCTAACTGAAGGGGGGAGGGGACTGTGTAGGGGAAGAGATAGATCGCTGTTCATACTCTGTATGAACAGACGATCTGTCACTTCTCCTCTCAGAGAACCGGAAACAGATCCGTGTGCCCCCAGCGATCACGGGAGCCCGGCGGTGATCGTGACCGCTGGCACTCGCATTGGCTCTGTGGGTGAGCAGGGGGCGTGCGCACCCCTAGTGGCCACAGGGCGAAGCGACATTACATAACGTAGTTTCGCCCAGCCGTGCCATTCTGCTGCAGTACAACTGCAGCGGCTGGTTGGCAAGTGGTTAAAGTGCACCAACAAAAGTGGCTAGCTGAAGACACCAAAGCTTATCTTTGCTTCAAAATGCACTGAAGCTGTTAGGGCCATACGGATCCCCACACACATATTCAGGGCTCTCTGTGTGTGGGTCAGTTTATCTATAAAGTTAAGCCATTTCTTGCTGACTTGAATTGGTGTGTAAAGTTGGGCCTGTGGTGTCAGGAGACAGTAGAGAGAGGCCTTACACGAAGGGAGTCATTCCTCTGCTCTCCTCCTTCCTGGACTCATAGAGCCAATCTGAGTAGATGTAACCAATCTAATGTGAATTGTCATATTGTGCTTTATTTACCATTAAAGCGTGCTCTTGGGGACATTCTCAGGTTTGGAATCTCCTGAAAGCAGCTTCAATATAGGATTGAGAGCTCTATTGCTCTTAAATCTCAGTTATTGATCTCTATTTGATTACTTGACTATATACTGTTACTGTTTGTTATTCTCCCACAAAAATATTGCAGTAAAGACAATTTCTGTGTTTTATCATAACATGTGTGTTTCTCATTGATCATTGCACTTACACTATTGCCAGGTGTGCCAGAGGGGGCTGAGGCTGTTATTAGGGTTGATAGGCAGAGTAACAGGCTGAAGAAACTTAAGCAGCTCATACGGGAGTATCGCTACATATACATATTGTTTAGTGACTGGAACATTATTTGGTTGCTCTCTACTGATAAACATCTGACATTTAATTTATTGAAAAATCTGTCAGCAAAGCAGAAGTAAACGAGTCCTTATAGTTTTTCCACTTCCTGGGTGAGAGAGGCACTGGTGATGTCACCCTGGCCTCAGAGCTGCATCCTGGAAAGTTCCTATCACATGTTCAAGGAGGCGGACCCAGAGTCCTAGGCCATGTTCCAGTCAGTAAATGGAGATGGAGTCATCAGCCCTTGTAAAACTAGCCACCACAAGAAGAATAGGGAGGAACAGATAGCAAGATGGTCCAACCAAGTGTTGCGACGTGGTACAAGCGACTACCTTGCTTACCTACCCACACATATGCAGTCTGCATTCTCTCAGAGCTCAGCATTCTGCAACAGTGAAAGAGAACAGACTGCACATGTGGGTAGGGAACTTAGACAGACACTTCTATGTGGGTTTCCAGAGCTGCATATCCAATATTTGGTATGTCCTGCCATCTGCAGGACATAAATGGGAGGGCAATTGAATAGGCAGTTTAAAAATTAGGTACTCCTTTACTAAACAGAGCACTGCATATTAATGCATAGCCAAGGTTTTGGCAAAAGTCATTAAAGGTGAACAAACACTTTAAAGTGCATACAAAGACAAATCTCTTTTTTTTTTGTTAAAACCCCTGTCTATCTGCCTCAAGTCCTGGACATGCAACAAGAAGTGATAAGAAATGTCCCCAAAGTGAAGGGAATGCCCTCCAACAGTTGTCAGTAGAACTAGTGTCCCTGATGCAAGACTTACCTTTGCTTCTGATGATTATTCTAAATTTTAGATTTCCAATCACTTTCTGTGTCGGTGACATTGGTCGCCAAGACAAATGGGGAGGTTTAACCACTAGCCACCCGCCATAGGCACTGCGCTCTGTAATTGCTGGGGTGCACAGCCATTGCTCTGCAACTGCTATGTCCACTGGACACAGAGGATTGTGGTGCTCATTATTGGACCATTGTGAGTGGCCCAGATACAATGTAATCTCTATGCCATTCATGACATCATTGTTTACTACTGTGTGTGATCTGTGATTGGCCGCCAGTGATCACATGATACCGGGGCCAGTCACAGCACCCTGTACCATGTGATAGCTGTGGACCAATCACAGCATCACAATAACAATGAGTCATGAATGAAAGCCATTCATGACAGTTCAAACGATTGCTGTTACAGTGATTGTCACTGCAATCACAATATAAATAAAAAATAAAACAACTCTAATAACAGTAGGTAAGAAAAAGTAAAGAAAAAAAAAGTAAAAAAGGAAAATGTTAAAAGAATAAATACAAAAGTTTATATTTTTACATACTGTGACCAGTCAGCATCCCTGGTCACTGCAACACCAGCCATATGATGATTCTGTACTGCCCTGTTGACAGTATTTAAAAAAAATAGGAAAACCTATATTTTATTTAATTTCTTAAATTTCCAAAAAATTGTGACAACAAAAATACTACTTCAAAAAACTCACCATGCCTCTTACTAAATACATTGGACTGTCTACTTTCCAGAAAGGGGTCATTTGGGTGGTAATTGTACTGTATTGGCATTTTAGAGCTTCAACAAATGAGATAGGGTGTCAGCATATCAGAATTGATCAATTTCAAATATATATCACATAGTTTGTAGACTCTACTTTCACATAGACTAAATAATATACACTGATTTGGGTTATTTTTACCAAAGAAATGTAGCAGACTACATTTTGTCCTAAATTTATGAAGAAAGATTATTTGTTTGCAATAAAAATGTAGGTTTTTTTATTTTTTTCAAAATAGCAAAAAATAAAAACTCCAGTAGTGATTGCATATCACAAAAAGAACAAGTTCTATTTGTGTAAAAAAAATTATAGAAATTTCATTTGGGTACAGTATTGTATGACCGAGCAATTGCATGTTAAAGTAGCACAGTGCTGAAAAAAAATGCCCAGTGTGGTCACAGATAGCAAAAATAAACCTGACAGCTTACAATTCTGCCCTACTGTTTCCAAAACTAGAACCCTTTTACCCTGCATTCACACCTATGCATTTTTTGGTGTGTTTTGTAGAAATGCACTATAGTCCGTTTAACATGGTTTCCTAAGGATGTAGTTCACATCTTTGCGTTTTGCAGTACTGCATTTTTTGAAAAGGGTCATGGACTTTTTCCCCGCAGGTGTTGCATTCTTCATGCGTTTTGCAGGGTTTTTTCTATTTAAAGCGGAACTTCTGTTATTTTTTCAATTTTCCGTTTATTAAATCTTCTGCCCTTGTTGTTTTAACTTTGGATAGTAAAACTTTTTTTTTTTCTGCCAGTAAATACCGGTACTTTATATAGCCCACTTCCTATTTCTTGTCTGGCCTAAGCTTATGACATCATGCACAGCTCTCTCTCTAACTCTTGTGAGAGTTTGCCAGGAAGGGAGGGGGGATGAGTCATAAGAGGGCCAATGAAAGCTGCAGAGCCGCAGGTGTGCCTCTGTGTGTGTTTGTGTAAATCCAGGAAGTGAAAAGGCAGCAGCTTCAGCTGCCCACAATTAAAATGGCTACAGCCAGACTTAGTGGAGGGAGATTTCTGCAGCATATTTGGCAAGTACAGAATCACAGTATATATAAAATAATATGCAAAGTGGTTGGAGGGAAGCTTCAGAATGGCAAAGATGTTTTTATTACAAATTATGTGAGCAGACTGCAGTTCCTCTTTAAACACACTGTGTATAGCTGATTGCTAAGGAGCAGACCCAGAAGCCTGTCACCATGTCTATATGTCCAATGTCCGCCCATTGGACCAACGTATGACGTTGGGGGTGGTTTGTGCTGCGGCATCGCCTATATGGGCTCCCTCCCCATTTGGGTTTCACACTCTGGACACTTCACACCATTCCCATCCGGGATAGATCATGCACACAGGCCATCTCCTCATTCCTCCCACAGATATTGACTCAGGTAACTTTAACACACATTCAACTCACTCTGCACTTGTTTTTCTTTGTTGTTTATTTCTTTTCACTTCACTGCTTTACACCATATCCTTTTCATATTCATCACAGAGGTTTCCCACCAAGGTGGTCACCCCCATCAACACTACCAACACCATCACTACCCACCCACACCCACTTGGGGCGGTGTCCATGTTTGGCTTTGCTGGCAGCATCACGTCCCCTCAGCTCCCGGTTGGGGCTTTGTTTGGCCGGTCCTGGGGGTTCCGTGCCCGCACCACCTACTGCGAGGATTAACATGTAAGTGTGTGGGACAATCCAGTTCATGGAGGGTCCTTCCAAGTCCTGGCTCTGCCCCTTCTATTTACATTAAGGTAATTTTAGTCTTAAAATTTTTTTTCACTTTCATTTTTAATTTTTCTAATTTCTGTTTTTCATTATCTTTTATAATTCTTTTTATATATTTTTTTTACCCATAGACAATATACCAAGGTTTCGCTCCTGATAATAGGCTATAAGGCCTTGAAACGCGTAGAGCTAACACCGACCGATGTGTATACAATCATGAATTATTTTGTATGGCTGTTCCTATTCAATTTAATCTGTTTCCTATTCCAGCCTTATTTTGGTGGTATTTCCATTGTTATGATGTATTTAGCTATTTTTGCCTACACAATTTTATCCGATTTCATGTATTCTATTTATCCGTACCAACTCATTGTTGGAGTTCTTACCTATGTGCAATATTTGGTTCTGATGAATTGTAATGAAATGTACAGATATTTATATATAGCAAAATGCATTAAATATTTTGATATGAAAAATTATGACAATTTGAACCAAGTAAAAACATTCTTTAATTAACTTTATCTCGCTACCGTGTGCTTCGTTAAAGTCCCGCCAATTTTTCACTTTTATAACATGTGTATAAGAACCGATGAGGCATCAGCTGTCAGCAGGTTTCCCTGCTGACAGCTGAATGTAAAGAAAAAGAATTTCAGTCAAAACAAATCAGGAAAAAACATTGTGGGGTCCCCCCCAATCCATACCAGGCCCTTCGGGTCTGGTATGTACTTGGTGGGGAACCCCACGCCAAAACTAATAAAAATGGCATGAGGCCCCCCCAAATCCATATCAGATCCTTATCCAAACATACAGACCGGCAGGTCAGGAAAGGGAGGGGACGAGTGAGCCACCCACCCAAACCATACCAGGCCACATGCCATCAACATGGGGGGGTGATTTGGGGCAGGGGGGGCAGAGCACCTTGTCCCTATGTTGATGGGGACAAGGGCCTCCTCGCCACAACCTTGGGCGGTGGTTGTAGGGGTCTGCGGGCGGGGGGCTCATCGTAATCTGGAAGTCCCCTTTAACAAGGGGACCCCCAGATCCCAGCCCCCCTCCCCCATGTGAATGAGTATGGGGTACTCATTCACCAAAAAAAGTGTTAAAAAGAAAATAAAGACACACAGTTTTTCACAAATCCTTTATTAAAAATAAAAAACCAATGTTTCTCGATGTAGATCCATCATCAACCATGCCGTCCGTTGCACCGCTGGACCTGAAAAAAAAAGAAAGAAAAGAAATGCATTAGACGATGGCTAACTGCCGACTGCCCGCTCCTCCTCCTGATGTCAAAAGGGTTTGGGCCACCAGGTGACGTCACCAGGTGGCCTGTCCCTTACATATTTAAGAACTGTCAGACGGAGGAGCAGGCAGTCGGCAGTTATGCCCCGTACACACGGTCGGACTTTGTTCGGACATTCCGACAACAAAATCCATGGATTTTTTCCGACGGATGTGGGCTCAAACTTGTCTTGCATACACACGGTCACACAAAGTTGTCGGAAAATCCGATCGTTCTGAACGCGGTGACGTAAAACACGTACGTCGGGACTATAAACTGGGCAGTGGCCAATAGCTTTCATCTCTTTATTTATTCTGAGCATGCGTGGCACTTAGTCCGTCGGATTTGTGTACAAACGATCGGAATTTCCAACAACGGATTTTATTGTCGGAAAATTTTATCTCCTTCTCTCCTACTTTGTGTTTCGGAAAATCCGATGGAAAATGTCCGATGGGGCCCACACATGGTCGGAATTTCCGACAATACGCTCCGATCGGACATTTTCCATCGGAAAATCCGACCGTGTGTACGGGGCATTAGACTTCATTAAGTGCTGAGCTTTTCTTTTTTTTTTTGGGTCCGGCGATGCGACAGGCGGTGTGATTGACAATGGGTCTTCATCGGGGGACATTGTTTTTTATTTTTAAGGATTTGTCAAAAACTGTGTGTGTGTGTTTTTTTTTTTTTCACAGGGTAATATCAGTTGTACGTTACAATTTGTACCATTACCAAAGGAGATTTACAGTATTCAAACAGTTGTTAAAAAAATATTTTTTTATTTTTAACATTTTCAGAGAAAAAAATGTCACATTTAATATTGATGTTTAAAAGCTCACACAAACCATTACACTTTTTTTTATTGATAATACATTGAAGACTTATTAGTCATTTAAAGTAATGCAGAACATTGGAATTAATGCAAACATTAGGGGAGATGGATGTGTGAAGAATTGACAGGAGGAGGATGAAAGTGTCTCCAGTGTAATATACAGGCAAGTTCTCCATTCCAGCTTGTGAAAATTCATTAAGAGCTGAAGACTTAATATACAGAATTACTTCAATAAATATTGCGCATTCCTGCACAGGTCAGCTTTTCAATACCACATCACCCATTTTTTTCACAGAGATAAAGAAAAGTAAAGTAAATATATGTGGTCATGCTTTATTTAGACATGTCCCTTGATAAACATACATGGCTTTTATGGCACGGCAAGAATCCGGGAGGGTTAAGGAACTCATTGAGGTGACCCCTCAATAGAATTGTGATTCTCTGCATTCCCAGTTAGGATGTAAGTTTGATTTATTTTTTTAATTTTTTTTTTTGTTTTTCCTCAGATTTGTTTTTTGGCAAACATGTAATGCAGAGTTTTTACACCTGGGGGGTATTTATAATTACAATGTAAATTAGAATGGCCTTATTCACTAGATCTTCCGCTTAGTCTTATTTTGATGTTCATCCTATGCCATCACAATTCCATTTCTTGTGAAGCAGAGGATATTTAAATTCTTCAGTGGAGCTAATTCAATTCAAACAATGCAGAGTGTAGAAATAGGTATGGAGAGACACGATTTTACAACACAATTCTAGTTAATAACACCACTGAAGTAAATTGGAAAAAAAAAAAGATTATCATTATGGTTGCAGACACTTAAATTGAATATACATTGTTTCCCTTTTTCACACATGCATACAAGTTAGAGCAGGGGTAGGCAACCTGGGGCCCTTCAGCTGTTGCAGAACTACAAGTCCCATCATTCCCCTTTCTTTCATTTCTATGGCCAGTCAGTCTAGGCCTAGCATGGTCTCCATTAACCATTTGTTGAGCTCCGGCCGCAGTTATACAAGGTGGCTGCGCGAATTGCCATACCCGTACGGCGGATCGTGTATAGAGTTGCCACCTCATCCCTTTAAACCCAAACACCGTTGAATTACTCAGGTTCTGAGGCTAACTAAATGCAGATAAGGCACCAAGTGAGTTTAACTACCACCTTATTCAGCCACAGAACCTGTGTAATTAATAGGTGTTTGGGTTTAAAGGGATGAGGTGGCAACCATAATCGTGTACTAGCTTCCGTGGGCATGCGCCAATTGGCCAGCAGGGGAGCCAATCGTTCCCCGCAGAGACAGAACGGGGATCTGCCGAAGTAAACAAGGCAGATCTCTGTTCTGACAGGAGATTACACTGAGATCTTGTCTTTCTGCTATGCAGGAAGACAGATCTGTGTGTTATCCCAGGCAGCCATTCCCCCATACAGTTAGCAAACACACCCAGGGAACACAGTTAAACCCTTGATCGCCCCTGATGTTAACCCCTTCCTTGCAAGTGTCATTAGTACAATGTCATATTTTTAGCACTGATCAATAATAATGTCACTGGTTCCCAAAAAAGTGTCAAAAATGTCAGGTAGGTGTCTTATCTGTCCGCAGCAATGTCGCAGTCCCGCTAAAAATCACTCATCGCCACCATTGCTAGTAAAAAAAATAAATAAATAAAATCATAAAAATACCATAAATCTATCTCATAGTTTGTAGACGAGATAACTTTTGCGCAAACCAACCAATATACGTTTATTGGGATTTTTTTTTTTACTACATATTGGCCTAAATTGATGAAGAAATTAGATTTTTCTAATTTTTTTAATTGAGAATGTTTTATAGCAGAAAATAAAAATATTGTTTTTTTTCAAAATTGGCAGACTTTTTTTGTTTATATCGCAAAAAATAAAAACCGCAGAGGTAATCAAATACCACCAAGATAAAGCTCTATTTGTGGGGAAAAAAAGGACACAAATTTTATTTGGGTACAGTGTCGCACGGCCATGCAATTGTCAGCTAAAGTAACGCAGTGCCGTATCGCAAAAAATGGCCTGGTCATTAAGGGGGTAAAACCTTCCCGGGCTGAAGTGGTTAATGCACTTTAGCAGTATAGTTCCTGTGTTCTGTAAATCAGGTTTTATTACTGCTCACCGCTGCACTTTCAGTGACCTTCCTACTACTTATGCTGATCTGGATGCGAAGTGTCATCTTATGCCTAGTCTTTATTACTAATCACCCTGTACGTTAAATGGTGTTATTAACACTGTTAATCCATTTCTATACTTACTTTATAACCATATCAGGTGACAATATATTAGGTTTACCTTTACTAACTGGTTCAGTGCCTGATTTTCTTTATATAGCACTACTACAAGGTATTACTTTCAGTGATTTTTTGGGGGGGTATTGCATGCTTTGTACACTGAACCTAGTGTGTTAAAGGGGCCGAAGTTCCTAAGGAGGTTGAGGCAAAGAACAGAGGAGCCATCCTAACCAGTGGCTCCTACAGGTGTAAAACTGCACAAAGTTAATTAAAGCTGTTTCCTACCCTTGATCCCCAGAGAACAGTTCTGCCAGCTTGGTAATACAGGTGTGCTGACAGATTAGGACTTTGCAGACTTTGCTTAGTAGCCCCCTATTCCCCATTTTCTGCTGGATAGGAGCAGGGGGGGGGGGGGCATACCCAGGGGGGCAAACGGACAGGAAACAGATGAGGGTAGGGGCGGGTAAGCAAACCCCTGCACAGTTCTGATCTGACAGCAATCCTGTACTAACAAGCAGGCAGCTGTGTATAAACCAATTCAGGAGTGCTGCTCTGGCAGGAAGGGGGAGCTGGATGAGGCTAGAGAGCGCAGTCCACACCTCCTCATAGCTCTCTTCTCCTCTCCTGGACACTTCTATTGCTCAGCTTTGTGGGCTGTGTTCTTTCTACACCTGCAGCTTCTCTTTCCTGCAAGTGCAGTGCTTCTGTATTCCTGTAAACAGAGCTGCCAGTTGCCAGCTTGAGGGGAAGAGAGTAGAGGTCGACCCATATGGGTTTTTCTCTGGCCGATGCCAATGGCGGTATTTGGAAATCGCAGCATCTTTGGAGCGGTGTATACCACTCCTCCACCGCTCCTGCCCATTGAAATGAATGCGCACCGCTGCCGAAGCGCCTGCAAAGTGTTTCGGCAGCGGCGCTTCAGGGGCGCATTTAACCCCTTCCTCGGCTGCTAGCTGGGTTATAAGCGCCCCGCTAGCAGCCAAATAGCGCCGCTAAAATGACGGTAAAGCGCAGCTAAAACTAGAAGCGTTTTACCGTCAACGCATGCCTGCTCCAGTGTAAAAGCAGCCTTAAGTGATACAGAAATTTTTTTACATTTAAACATTTATTAAACAAAACAAACCTCCAATCAGTTCACTTGTATGTAGAATTTAGATTAAAAAAAACAAACTATATCTTAAATATTAAATACACAAAAACAGGTAATCAAAACTTTTGGACGAAAAAAAATGGGCTAACTTTACTGCTTACTTTTAAAAAAAAATGTATTAGTGTATTTTTTTAAAAAAAAATTGCGTTTGAAAGACCGCTGCGCAAATACCGTATGACATAAAATATTGCAACAACTGCTATTTTATTCCCTAGGGTCTCTGCTAAAAATATATATATATATATATATATATATATATATATATATATATATATATATATATATATATAAATGTTTGGGGGTTTTAAGTGATTTTCTAGCAGAAAATACAGGATTTTTACTGGTAAGCAACAAATGTCAGAAAAGATTTAGTCTTTAAATGGTTAAACTGAGAGCTTCTATACACAGATTTCAGTTCATTCATAAATGTAAACATTGTATCTTTTCAGGTTCTTTTTATCAGATTTGCCCAGATCAGGCTGTCCAGAGAGGAGAGAAGTCGCTTCACAGAAGATTTCAGGCAACTTGTATTGACTTCCATTACAGAAGTCATTTGCAAGTCGCGCTGAAGTTATATCGGCCTTTTTTTATCAGCACAATCGGCCGATGCAGATTAAGTAAAAAACACCAAATATCGGCTGATATATCGGTCGACCTCTAGGAGAGAGCACAGCCAGCACCTCCTCCTGGCTCTCTCTTCCTCTCCTCGCTGCTTCTAGAACCCGGCTGACAGAAGTAATGATGCTGACGTGACTACTCCTGTCAGGCCCCCCCCCACACCACCATAAACTGCTGTGCCTGGGGCAGTCACCCCTGCCGCCCCCTTGTCCCAGCCATGGTGACCAGGTTCTGCTTGAAAATGGGTAAGTATATGAGAATGGAATAGGGGAAAGGGGAGAAAATGGGATAGGAGAAGTAAAGAAGTAAAAATAGGAGATGGAGAAGAGGATATTTACAGTATGATCTGTTGGAAACACGAGGCATTTGGAAATGTACCCCTTGTGTTTCATGTCCGTATGTGAGATTATACATATGTATCAATGGTAAAAATAAGGGAATAAATGTATTTTTGTACTTACATCTAGAAAAACAATAATAAAAAAAAAATTAAATATTGCATTAAAACTGCGTGATACAGAATGTACAATAGTTCTAAATGATTTATGACCAATAAGGTTACTTTAAACAAAAATGTACACTATTTCAACTTAAAGATTACATTGTCCAGCAATGGATATGGCATACCTTCAATCAATTAGAATATATCACAGTATACATTTAAATATGAATAAAAGACAGTGCAAGTGACATAAAATGTTTCATGTTCAGTTAGCTTGCAGGTAGGTAAGTATTACTGCACTTTTTTAATAATTCTATATCATAAACATTTCAAAGACATCTGGTTTTATTATAAAGTTTATATTTTCTATTTTCCATGCTATAACTATGTGGTTTACATTCTGTAAAGCCAAATTATGCATGTTTAAAATACATTTTGTTGTCATAGCTATTCCCAACACATATCCATATATTGCAAGTCACACAGGAACCTGCAGAGCGTGGCAATTTCTCAGTGTGTTTCAATTGGTTACTGAATTATACAACTTACATGTGGTTCTACTAGATATCTACAATATGTTTGCTATGTGTTTTTGTATAGGATTTTGACAGGTGAAAATAAAATAAGTAGATTACTGCTGTGCTGATGCTGGATGTCTTTCAGAAATCTATTTATATATATATAAAAAGAAAAAAAAACTCTCCAGCATTGATATTGGAGTCCTTTACAAATGTAGCCTGTGTTTGGTTAGATTTTACACTTTATCTTCAAGTATAACTGAAGGCAATTTTTATCCTGGTGACCGATATCATTAAAGTGAAAGAACATTTTGAGTAGTCACCAGAACAGGAATAAAGGGTGAATCTTACAATGGGGACACTAGTTCTAGTCACAACCAGGGATTCCTCACTTTGGAGGGATTTCCTCTTATTACCAGTTGTGGCTATGGGACAGAAAGTGAAAATCTCCCCAATGGGACCAAAAAAAACTGACAGGGTCACAATCCTTCCTTACTCTATTCAAAATTTAAAAAACGCGTTGCCTTTGGTTTTACAATAAAATAAATACATACAAACTCCCAGTTCTGCTTCACACACGTATTGTAGTGAGCAGTTTGTCCTATCTATAATGGCTGTTTTATACAGCATTGCTGCTTGTGACGCATGTGATCTCAATACCCACTTAGAGAGCAGAAAGCGAAAACGGTATGTGCTGTAGCATAAAACATAACTACACTATGATTGCAGATCCTTTATTCACCGGTTCACAGTGTCACATCGCATGTGATTCGCACAGGAATGCGGTGCGATTCATGTGCGAATCACATGCGATTCCGTGCAGTGCAATTTGAGCCCTTTCATTTTAAATGGCTCAAATTGAACTGCATCTGCATAAAAAAAAGATGCAGGCACCTTTTTATTTGCCACACTGGCATGGGATTGCATAGGTGTTCATACCCATGCGATCCAATTGAGCAATCGATTTGCGACCTGCTTTTGGGGTGTTGTTAACTTTTAATTGACACCCGCAGCAGATTGCATTAACACAGTGCGATTGCTTTGCAGTGCGATGTGAGGAGGGCAGTGTTTCCTGTGCGTTTCCTGCATCGTATCAATGTGAACCAGGGCTCAAAGTTAATCTCCAGGAAAAGGCTAAATCCTTTCTTGCAGTAGGATTACTCTACAGGGGTTACTGTAAATGTTTGTTTATGTCTAGGGTCATGAAAAAGCTATTTTATTTACTTGATCTATGCAACTCTGGCAGACAACCCTCTCCTCCACTCTGGTGGTGAACTGTTCCTTGGAGTCCTCACATTCATTGCAGAAATATGGGTCCTGCATTATACATGATGATGTCAGAGGACCCGTGAACTGTGAGTGTAGGGAAGAGGAAGCTGCAGGGGCGGGTTTAGCAGCACAGAGGGAGCCTGCGGGTGCAGGGGATCAGGTAAGTAAAAGTGCTTTTTCTAGTACCCTAGACATGGCTGTATTTAATATTGATTGGACCCTGAACAAACATTTTCTTGGGCCCTCCCAAATTCACTTAATAACTTTTTTCAGGCAGTGTGGGCTCAATGGGCAGCTGCTTTGGGCATCACAACTATGATTAGGCCCGGGGGAACTGTCCCTTTTGCCCTGTTTTAAAGACAGCCCTGACCCTAGAGCTAATTGAGCATTTAACCCTTGAAGCCTTGAAGTGAGGGAATAGTCCCACTGAAAGGTATGGTTCAGCATTAACTGTCACCTTTCCCCCAAGTATGCTTAATCAAACTAATGCAGAGATGCAAAGCCTGTCTCTCATCTTCCATGACCTTATTCTAGTAGTGGGCATTAGCAAATCCTCAGCATTACAACAGGATATAAAAAGATGCCAGGAAACTGCTGTGGTGTGCGTGTATTGTGTGCGTATGTGTGCCGGTGAGGGGGGTTCTGATTCCTTGTGAGTTAGAGAAACTCCTTTATTTTTTCATGCAGCCTGCAAAGAATAACAGCTAAAGGTCTGCACTTAAATGCAACTATCTATTAACTTGTGCATCAAGGACCCGAAATACTCACCCCTATACCCATGTCAACCACTGGTCTTGGAGGCACTGCTAAATACATGAATCAAGCATCATGAGTCCAAAACCTTCACCCCTATACCCATGGCAACCACTGGTCTTGGAGGCACTGCTAAATACATGAATCAAGCATCATGAGTCCAAAACATTCACTCCAGGCGCGGAACTACCACCATAGCGACCCATGCGGGCGCTATGGGGCCCACAGCCAAGTGGGGCCCGGTGAAGATGAGAGCACCTCCGGCACAGTCTCCCAGCCAGGGGAAGAGAGAGGAGAGGAAGAGGCAAGCTGTCAGTATCAGCAGAGAGCTGAATTGCCCGATGTAAAAGCTTTCATTAGAACTTCCAGTGTTTCCGGGACTCACGTCACATAGCTCCACCTCTTGGCCCGGCACCTTTGATAGACAGAACGCCAATCCAATGTGGGTCGTGTGATGTCATCAAAGGTGTCGGGCCAAGAGGTGAGGCTATGTGACGATGAGCCCCGGGAAGACGGGAAATTCAAATGAAAGCTATTACAGTGGGCAATCCCGCTCTCTGTTGACCCGGGTGGCTTGCCTCTTCCTCTGCACAGGTGAGGTTGTATGGGGCACAGGCAGACCAAGCTGTATTGGGCACAGGCAACGCTGCATTGGGCACAGGTCACGCTGCATTGGGCACAGGTCACACTGTATGTGGCACAGGTCACGCTGCATTGACACTAGGGCAGCTGTGGGGGGGGGGCTGTTTGCAGGGGGGCCCCATACAACATTTTGCTATGGGGCCCTGCTATTTCTAGTTACGCCACTGATTCACACCTATACCCATGGCAACCACTGGTCTTGGAGGCACTGCTAAATACATGAATCAAGCATCATGAGTCCAAAACATTCACCCCTATACCCATGGCAACCACTGGTCTTGTAGGCACTGCTAAATACATGAATCAAGCATCATGAGTCCAAAACATTCCCCCATATACCCATGGCAACCACTGGCCTTGAAAGCACTCCCAATTGAATGAATAGATAATTTAGAGCGATTACGATTTAGTTCAATCACTAGATAAGTGCACCACATCTCTATACACAGCACTACAGGTGCCTTCTGGCCAACCTGAAAAATTGCCATGGGAACAATAGTGCCCGTGTTATATGAATACAGTATAAACAAGTTCATAGTAATGACATATAAATGCTAATACCACTATGATAAACCAAATAAATAAACACCCTACTAAATATTCACATACAGGGTTTCTGATTTCCCCCCCTTGCCAGTTACTAGCATAGTAAGATGTTCAAATATATACATTGGAATATATACACAGGAATATTGCACCCTCTACTGTAAACATAAAGTTATTCAAAGGCAACAAAAAGTTCCATTGACACATAAAGGCACAAAGTTGCAGAACATCATATTCTGAATAGGAAAATACCTTAATTTCACAGATGTTACTTTTAGAAGAAAGAATAGTGTTGGAAAGCAGTTATTCTTTCTAGTGGATCTTTATCCTTATGCGGTATGGTTCACCCTAGCAGTTAGTCATGTCACATACATGAATTTCTATTTTCAAGACTTGTTATGGATATGAAAAATCTTCTTTCCAGATATATGGAACTGATCAAACACATTCTATTTTAAGGAGATCCTCAAAATACCAATGGCATCTATTGGTTGTACTGTTTGGGTTTTGGGAGCTTTCATGTTCTTGTGTGCTGGCACAGCTGTGTAATATAAGTGTGCAACATAAATATGTTTGCATTACTTCGTTAAATCAGTTATTTTTTAAAGTCAGTTCTTCCAAAATATCTAGTGTGCATTCACAAGGAAGTTCATTTTACAGCAGGGAATATGCTGATTTAATCCAGATAACCAAAATATGGAGAATCTTCCAGCTGTTCAACTTCTGAAAAATAGAAAGAAAATAGTAAGAATTTGTTTTCACAAATTGATTGATTTGTTAATTTAGTGAATTGAAACGTGCTATCACAAAAATAAAGTAAAACATGAATTGCAACCCTACTTGGCACTGATGGGGGATGGAGGGATGGGGGAAAAGAGAAATTTAAGGGATGCTTTAACCGCCCCCCCCCCCCCCTTTTTTTCTTTTTTTTTCTTCCCTTATTCTCCAATTATGGGACTAGGCTGTTAGTTAGACTCATTGAATACACGGCCAAGAAGGAAAAGACATTCTAAATAATATGATGATAGTAAATATATTATTGGACTAAACAGTTTGCGATTAGTGGAATGTACTATCCAATATTGTGGTTATTAGTATCTAGATATGTAAGTACTAATGTTTGGAGCTTTTTTTTATGTTTCTTTTTCTTTCTTCTTTTACTTCTGAAATAAAAGGATTTAAATGTAGAAAAAATGAATTGCATGGAGTTTGTAAGTTCTCCCTTAAATTTTCCTCTCGCTGAGTGGAAAATGAGGGCTGGCGAGGGTGGGCTGCCTGGGAGCCGGGGGGGGGGGGGGGGGTGAGAATACCGCTGGCAGGCGGGGTTGTATGGGAGCCATTCTCCCAGTGATCGTGGAGGGGATGAGAGAGGAGAGCAGGTGGTCAGATGATCAGTGTGCCGAGGAACATCACAGCTTTCAATTCAATTGCTGTGTGTTCCCCGCACTCGCTGTCACATAAAGCCCCTCCATCACATCACAGCCCCCTCCATCACATCAGAGCCCCCCCATGACATCAGAGCCCCCCTCCATGACATCAGAGCCCCCTCCATGACATCAGAGCCCCCCTCCATGACATCAGAGCCCCCCTCCATCACGTCATATCCCCCTCCATCAAAGCAGGAGACCTCTCAACATCAGTCCCCATTTCAGGTTGGTGGGGGAGGGGGCCCCTCAGGGGGTGTTAGGATCGTTTACATTACAAAACTTTTCTGACTGTGTTGTGTCTGTGCTGGCAGGCCAGATGTGTGCCTGTTCTAATCTGTGCCCACATGAGAGAACTCTCCTGCACAGCAGCGTGTCTCTTACCTCAGAAGCTCCTGTCCCGGGCTGCTAATCCTCAGACTTCTCTCCTCCAGCCAATGAGAGCAGGGAAGAGGTGTGGTCTGGGGTCTGGGGAGAAGACAAACTAGAAGCTCTGGACTGGATTACAGAGCTCAGCTGGGGTCCTGGGAGACACAAGGTGGATCGGACCTGGATTCTGTTTCCAGGATTTTGTAATTGAAAAATCCAGCATGTACAATGAGAGCAGGGAGCCGTGGTCCCCTGGAGCTAAATACATGGCAACTTCTGCACCCCTTTATGCTATGCCCATGGTATTAACATAACATCCCTAATCTAGTTGGAGTGGCTGATCGGGGTGTAAATTAGAAAGCGTTTTTTTGTTTTTCTCCACTGAACTGTCTTTGAAGCTGCACGGGCCCCCCCTGCTGGCCGGGCCTGGTACAACAGGGCTGGTTGTACTGGCTTATCAACGGATCTGTGGACCCAGGCAGGCTGCATTGATGGACACGGGCAGCCTGCATTGATGGACACAGGTAGGCTGCATTGATGGACACAGATGAGGCTGCACTGATGGGCATGGATCAAGTTGTTGTTAATATTTATTTTTATTACTTAATTCTGCATAAAACATTTAAGTGTCATTTTATGAGGGCATGTTTACGGGCGGATTTAGAGGCGGGGTTGGGTGGGGCAACTGGTGACGAGTAACCCTTGAGGCCTGGCTAGTAGCTCAGGACTTCAAATTTTGAGCCCTGCATTACATTATGTATACAAAACTATAAAACAAAAGTTTTCCTCTAGAATAGATATACTTTAAGAGCACTATTTAACAATGTTTTCACATAGGATTCAGACATTTTTCACATAAGATTCAATTAGAAATATGTGTGAATCGTGGGTAAAATTCTTGGGTGAAAACATTAATAAATAGACATGTAGCAGGGACACATTTTTGATGTAACTTAATGTTAATGTTATATCTTATCCTCTGGCACCATCTAGCGGCCTCGGTGAGAGGTAACCCTAACTCGCCCCTTGACACACCTGTAACAGACACCGAGGTGTCAGCAGTAGGTACACAGAACAGCTCCCCATCACCTAAGAATTGGTGGGAGGCTCCTCTGTCAGCTTTGTGTAACCGTGTAGAATCAAAAATGTGTTACAGAAACAAAATTTTACATCTCTTTGGGGACCAAACAGTTCAAGCAGGGGGAGTGTGTAGCAGGGACACATTTTTGATTTAACTTAATAACTTATCCTCTGGCGCCATCTGGCGCCATCTGGTCGTCTGTGAAGTAGTACAGCGCGGCGGTGTGGCCACAGCGAACGAACTGAGATACTGCGGAGGAAGAACCCTGACACACCAGAGCGGAGTCTCCTGACAGCACTGTCCTGGTTGGGTGAGAGGGCTGAAGCCCACAAGTTTCTTGACGCACTTTCATACATTAGTTTACACAAGACAGAGTTGCTGGGACCCATAGTCCCACAAGCAAAGTCAAGAGGATTTAATACGCAGTCCCTGGCATCAAAGCTAGTTATAGTGCGGCTGCACTAGTACCTTACTTCCACGTTTTGAGTCCACTTTAATCAGGAGTCATTAACCCTTTGGATTACAAAAATTACCTTGTTGCTAGTAGAAGAAAAGAAGATAAAGAAGGACTGTTCAGTAACACATAAGGCCTTGGGGTATCATACTATATCAGGGGGGTGTGATATTATAGGAGGGAGCTCCCTAGTGTTGTATTAAAGTTAGTCATTTGATTTAGAACAGCTTTAAGCGTGCAGGAAATAGGACAGTGCTTAGAGTGAGATACACTCACTCTGACGGTATTCTATTTACTTTGTTATACCTCTCATATATTACTTCAGACATTATACACCTGTATTGTACCTTTGTAATATAAAGTTTAGTTGTCTGTCAGACTATGTTGGTCTGACAGTACAACCATTGTAGTTTAAACCTTTTACAACAACTACAGTAAATATGGTTATTATTTAAGTACAACTGTGTGATTGCTGTTTTTTCCTCTTCATCACCAGCCAAGTCCTCTTAGGTAAGGTAATTACAGACAGGTATATAATATTGAGTATTGTGAATTTGCCTTTGTGATTTCATTCTGATTGCACACTATTACACCACAGCTGTGTCAGGGGGACTGAGACATTCAAGGGGGTATAAAGCAGAGTACAGGCCCAAATAACTCAGCAGCTCTTTCGGGGGTCCGTGCTACAGACACCTAAGTATTTCAAATATTACTTGGTAGCATTTTCATTATGCTTTGATCCATCTTTAGAGATTGTTACTTACCTTGTGTTGTTGAAGGTTGGTTAGATGTTAACTGGCAGCGGTTTCTACAGGAATCCCAGAGGTTTGGGAATTGTCTTGTTGACTGTTATTTGAAAAGCCCACCCCGTCTTCTTTATTTAAAGTGTTCTGATTTAGAGAGAAGTAAGAAGTGCAGAAGGTGAATATAAATAAGTGTATATGAAAGCAACAATCTATTACATAAGCCTTTAAAATTCTATATCATAGAAACCCTTCTTTCCTTTCATCCTTTCTTCATTCCTTTATTCATTTTATTGCTTTGCAGATTAACCCAGCAGAAAAAGATTTGTGACTTCACATTACTGATTTGTAAGCTTGTTCCAGACTAGTGACTCTGGGACTCTGGTAGTAATGAAGCCAGAGACTGACATTTTTTAATAGACAACACAACATTTGTATGCCACTCCCAAGCTATGTGTGCTTCCTTGGCTGTTGAATGCCAAAGCTGGACAGGTGTGCATCTATGCCCCAAACACTGTTTATTAATTAAGTAAACTATCAGAACACCCTCAATTCCTTGTTAAATAGAACTTTATTGTTCCAGACAACACAAAACCTTGCCTGGGACCCCCTCCTTGGAGGTGTTTTAGCCAAAACTGGGCTTAATCATGGTGATCTCAGCATTTAAACCAAATTTTGTTGAAACCTATCAGAGAAAGAGATTCCAGGTAGGCTTTTTGATGTTGTACTGAACAATAAAGTTTTACCTACAAGCGATTCTACACTGTTTGTCCTGAACAATAAAGTTTTACCTACAAGCGATTCTACACTGTGCCGCCGGGTATTTTTTCTTGGATTCTCAAATTAAGTTCAGCAATGACAGTCTTAAGTTAGCTCTCGGTATTGGGTCCCTGTTGTAGAACAAATATGTACACTGCTATTGCTGACCTAGAACAATTATGTAGGAAGGGAAGTCAGAACTCCCAATTTCCATACTTGTTTAACATCATTTAGATCTGCAGGACAGCCAGGCAACTAGCTTATTTCACAAGGAGAAATCAGCAATGGAAGACCACATATTTTTCTTAGCAAGTATTTACTGTGAATGTACTCATTTAAGGCACCCGTAATGTAAAAAAACAAAACAATTAATTAGCCATTTCATGTAGTTAGTTACCTTTTCTTCATTTTTTGCATGCTTAAATTTTTTCGCCTTGTAGTAGTTACGTTTAGGAAGGATGTGCAATAACAATAGGTCACATACAACTGTTGCCTGAAGACATAAGACATATCAAGTTAGTCAGATTAAACACAAAATTAAAAGCTTCATAAAATATACTGCACTGTTTCCTGTTTGACATTTCTCCTTTCTCATATTTGAACTTTCTCCTGCAGAATATGTGTTCATTTAGGTTATATGATGTCTTTTTAAACAGCCTATCAAGAAATTGTACAAGACGAAAGCATCGCTGAGGAGCATTAAAGCTGCTCACCAACACTGAGGGGAGTATTTATAAAAAAAAAAAATTGCAAAGCAATTCACCCAGTGAAAGTGCATATACATTTGTTCTATGTAAATGGGGCAAAAATCAAATGTTATTAGGCAATTTCCCATTGTGGATGATTGTTTTTCATTGATTTTAAACAGAAAATATTGCATTTGGCCACTAGATGCTACTAAGTTCCATACCAGTACCATTTTCCGATGATACTTAACGCCATCTAGTACCCAAATGCGGTATTTTCTTTTTTAAATCAATGAAAAACATTAATCTGGCACAGGAAATAGCATGATATTATTTGTTTTTTTTCTCCTATTTTCATGGGAACAAATGTATATGCACTTTCAATGGGCAAACTGCTATGCAAATGTTGTTTTTTTTTTAATAAATACAAGCCTTAATTACAATACATTTATTTCCTAGGACATTTCTGTCTTTAAGGTTTTTTACCCCGAAGATGTCTCTAGTTTTGAATGCTGATCAACTTCAAAATAACTTTTCACATGATTTGTGGTTGTTAATATCAGTTCATATCAAGCAACATTTTTGAAAGAGCAAAACAATATAACACACTTGCAAATTTTGCAATGCCCTGAAAAATGCTTAGATTATTTGGGAGTACATTGTATGATCAGGGCTTCCTCCCCTATCAAAGCCCCTTCTCTACTTAATTAGGTTATTAATGTAAACTTTTTTTGTTGTTGTTTTTGGAACTTTTTGCTTGCTTTTTTCTTTTTTTAGCAAATGTTTAGCAATTTTAAAGTACACGTCTACTTAATTTGTAAATAACTTCCCTATGCTTTGTACCAGCAGCACATATTTATGCACATATTTGCACAAGCTCCACAAATCTTCACCATAATATTCCTAATATTTTTGTTTCCTACAATCATCGATGCCATATAGTGGCAGTAATGCAGTATTTTTATTCTGAAATACAACAATTTGGATATACTCTGCATTATTGCCACTAAAAAGCACTGACAATTGAGCAAAGGAAATAAATGTATTAGGAAAATTATGAATGGTTGAAATACCGTATTTGAAGAGCATTTTTTTTTTAGAAACAGACCCAGTGTCATTTGAAATGAAACAAATCACAGAATACAATTTGCACTTTAGATTGGCAGTGTTACTAGCAGTTTAAAAGTTAACACTAGTTGAACTAGATTTGTTTTAGTTTTTGAATTATTTTTTGTAGTTAAATTGCAAAGAAGATAAAATACATTAAGTTTTCCTAAACAAGTGTTGTTTCTTCCAGAAAATGTTATATGTATTACTCAATAATATACAGTAAGTAATGGCAAATTTATTTCCAATTTAGTAGCCCAATAGCTGAAATGTAATTACTGCATAAAGGGTTTAAAGGTACAGTAATTGAAGTGATTAATGTGCCGCAGTTCAGCTGCATGGTGTCCCTTGGAACAGTTTTTAATAGTGACCAGTTACAGGTAGAAACGGATCTGATTCTATTTTAATTCTGTATATCAGCTTCATTTTCGTATATTACTGAGCAGGAAGAGTCTGCATTTGGTTTACTATTTATTTGCAATACTACTTTGTACCACATGAGGTCACTGTGAATTACAGCAATAAAATGCAGAATGCAGAATATCAAGAAAACTAAAGGTAGTTAGGCAAGGCCCAAAAACATAACCGTGGTAAAAAGAGAACTTTGCAATGCTGTTTATTTTGTGCTATACAATGTCTAAAAGAAGTGCATTTAAATAAATAAGAGTCATTAATTACTATATACATATTTTAACTTACCACTCCAAAAATACCAATTCCTGAACCTATTGTTGTCATTGTTGGGATTATATTAAATTTTCCTCCCTGAAATAAACATAAAACTGTTTTGATTTTGGCTCAAAATTGCTAGACATTTGAGCTATGGAAAATGATAGAAACAGGTATGTGACTCAATACCACTTAGATAATTACATTTTTCATACAGTGAATTTGATGGAAAATGTTTTTGCAAGAAAGTAGTACTATGACTGTTACTACTAAACATTATTTACATGGCTTATTTCAAAACAAAATCTCTTTACAGAAATAAATAAGATGTAAAATACAGATAATTGACATCTCCAATATGTATTTAAAACAAATCAGTTAGCTACGATAGTAAATACTTTTTTTTAGAATTCTTTTTAAAATTATAAAGCTGAAACCTTGCATTACAATTAGATGCGATGCAATCCAGCTACAATATATGTACATGAAATAATGGAGGATCCAAGACTGACCCCTGAGAACCCTAACAAGACCTTGATGTAGCACAGTCACAACTTGTATAGCTAACCTAGCCTAAAGCCTCGTACACGATCGAATTGTTGGCCAAAAAAAGTGGAATTTTGTCCGAAGGGCTTTGGCCCAAACTTGTTTTGCATACACACGGCCACACAATTGTTGGCCAACAAATACGAACGTAGTGACATACTACGCTATTTTTCAGCTCTTTAGCACCACCCTTTGGGCTCCTTCTGCTAATTTCGTGTTAGTAGAAGTTTGGTGAGTGTTGATTCGCGCTTTTCATTTTGCACTTTTCATTTCGCACTTTTCATTTCACGCTTTTCATTTCGCGCTTTTTAGTTAGTTTCTGAATGGCCATTCATCAACCAGCCATGTTGCGGAATCGGAGGAGATAACGTGTTATTTATTATTGGCGTTATTGCTTTGACATTATTTTTTTGGTTGAATAATGATTTGATTTGGTATATTTTCTATATTTTTGGATGCATAGAATGCACTTTTTGGTTAAGTTCTATTGGCAGATAGCATGTCTAATTTTATTTGTTTTCTTTTTTTAATGCACAATAAAAACATTGTGGAGAATAATACTTGGCTATGTGTTTTACTTAAAAGGACAGTTTGGGAGTAGGCAGTTACATTTTAAAAAAATACAATGTAAAATTAACAAGGGACACCAACATAGTTGTATCTTTGATCTTAAAAACTACGAAATAATGGTGTTGTAGTAAGTTTCCCAAATAAAAAAAAAAGCATAATAATATTATTCTTGATATCACTAGAAAAAAAAAAACCTTTGAAAATTCGTTTGCAATAACTTCATCAGCATCACCAGCAAAGCAGCTTCATTATTATCCCATTAAATAAGAAGATAATTGTGTGCTGTATTTTAGTTTACAAGACCGACCGCTTCTGGCTCATCCTTGCTTCCGAGCATGCGTGTTTGTACTTTGGAATTTTGTCCAACAGACTTGTGTACACAAGCTGGGAAAATCCGACAACACACATTTGTTTGCGGGAAATTTGAAAACCTGCTAGCCAACATTTGTCCACGGAAAATCCGACAACAATTGTCCGATGGAGCATACACACGGTCGGATTTTCCGCCAACAGCCTGTCATCGAACATTTCCCGTCGGAAAGTCAGATCGTGTGCATGAGGCTTAACACTAGACTACAAAGAACTACAACTTTTGCAATCCATAATATTAATTAATGATCAAATGTATCAAAAGCTAATGTGAGATCTGGATAAACAGCTTAGACAGAAAAACATTACTGGAATCATTCCTCAATACTATTACAATGATTCACTACAATATTTACTAAATAAACACGACCTGAACAAAAAACTGAGAAGACATGTTTGTCACCAGTACACTCAGATAACAGTGATTGCTTAGCTCGTACAATGTTTTTACATGGGGTAGTGTCTGTAGACACAAGGCCTACCAACTGGCTATTTAAAAAGGTGGGTAGGCATGGGATTAACATCCACGACAGCACGGTAGAAGGCCGTCAGAAGTCATGGAGTACTGAAAATAATGCAACCTTTTTAGTGTGAACTAAAAAAACTTTGCAAATATCCACACTTTGAGGCATATTTATAAAGCAGGCAGTAACTTTGATGTTAACCAAATATTCACTTCAGGTAAATCTTCTTGGTGCACGTTAAATTGCATTGACTGATTCACCTACAGAAAATGTTTCATGAATGTCACATTCACTGTTTTATTTATAGGCCCCTAAGTGAACTAGAAAGAACCAATTTGAATCCTGCAAAATTGTTTAATTGGCTTTAAAAGCACATTTTTTAAAGTGTAAGACTTTAAAAACAAAATATGTTTGGTATGCACGATAATAACTTGTGACAATGCGGTTTATTTACTAAAAGTAAATCTACTTTGCACTACAAGTGCACTGCAAGTGCACTTGGAAGTACAGTCGCTGTAGATCTGAGGGGGACATGCAAGGAAAATAAAAAACAGCATTTTTGCTTGTACATGATTGCACGATAAAATCAGCAGAGCTTCCCCTCATTTCAGATCTTCCCCTCAGATCTACAGTGACTGCACTTCCATGTGCACTTGCAGTGCACTTGTAGTGCAAAGTGGATTTGCCTTTAGTAAATCAAACCCAATGTCATGTAAAGCATGGGTAAAAATTTCACATACAGTATATCCTTAAGCAATGACAATTTAGGAGTTCATGAGTATTTGTGTACTGAGGACATTCTCACATTTTGCATTTGGGCCCCAAGGGATTTAGATACACCACCTAAACATTCTGTTGAAGTATATGCATACTGTGACTCACATCATGGAAAGTTGAAATCTACAAAATGTGAATGTTTTAAGGGATGATTTCTGTGTTTTATCTCTCAGTTGTCTAGACCAGGGTTTCTCAACTCCAGTCCTCAAGGCACCCCAACAGGTCATGTTTTCATGCTTTCCATTATTTTGCACAGGTGATTTGATCAGTTTCACTGCCTTAGTAATTACCACAGCCATTTCATCAGAGGGAAATCCTGAAAACATGACCTGTTGGGGCACCTTGAGTACTGGAGTTGAGAAACCCTGATCTAGACAACTGTCTAAGCATATTGACGTTTAGACATTTAAAACAAGTAATATTTGCACTCCATATTGACCCTCAGTTTTGTTCCTATCCACCAAATTTGCCGATATCATAATATTTTATACGTTAAAAGTTACGGACGTTGTTGAAGTGATAAACAAAGCAACTGCAGCATTACTTGTACTGTGTAACTTAGGGGTAGGCAACCTTTTAAGCACAGTGTGCCGAAATATATTTTCAAAGTAACTGAGCGTGCCGATTTTATAACAAAAAAATGTAAACGTCACACTCTCATTTACGAAAAGGATTTTTTATAAAGTAAATGCTGTAAACTACTTGAGTAGTAGCGAGAAAATAACATCCTGCACTCTCACGCCTCAGATCAGCCCCAATTCCTGAACCTTCACACCTCAGATCACTGTCCTGCCTGCTCATCTGCCCAACCACTGTAACCCCTGCACATCTGTCCCACCACTGTACTACCCTGCACATCTGTCCCACCTCTGTATCCCTGCTCATCTGCCCCACCACTGTACCACCCTGCTCATCTGTCCCACCATTGTAACCCCCTGCTCACCTGCCCCACCACTGTACCACCTTGCTCCTGTGTCCCACCACTGTAACCCCCTGCTCATCTGCCCCACCAATGTTCCCCCTTTCTCATCTGCCCCACCACTGTACCTCCCTGCACATCTGCTCCACCGCCGTACCCCCATGCTCTTCTGTCTCATCACTAAACCATCTTCTCATCTGTCCTAACACTAATCTTATCTGCTCATCTGCCCCACCATTTTAACCCCCTTTCTCATCTGCCCCACCACTGTACCTCCTGCAAATCTGTCCCAACTCTGTTCCCCCTGCTCATCTGTCCCACCAATGTACCTCCTTTCTCCTCTGCCCGGCCACTGTACCCCCCCCTTTACATCTGCCTCACCTCTGTACCCCCATTTCTTCTGCCCAACCACTGTAACCCCCTGCTCATCTGTTTCACCAATGCACCTTCTTTTACATCTGCACCATCTCTGTACACCCCTGCTCTTCTGTCCCAACGCTGAACCCCCTTCTCATCTGCCCCAACACTGAACCCTCCCTGCTCATCTTTCCCACCACTGTAACCCCCTTCTCCCCTGGCCCAACACTGAACCCCCCTCTCATCTGTCCCACCTCTGAATCCCCTTTTCATCTGCCCCAACACTGAACCCCTCCCTGCTCATCTGTCCCACCACTGTAACCCCCTGCTCATCTGCCCCATCACTGTACCCACCTGCTTTTCTGTCCCACCGCTGAACCCTCTTCTCATCCCCCCCACTACTGTATCTCCTGCACATCTGCCCCACCACTGTACCCCCTTGCTCTTCTATTCCACCACTGTAACCCCGCTGCTGATCTGCCCCATCAATATACCTCCCTGCACATCTGCTCCACTGACGCATTCCCATGCTCTTCTGTCTCACTACTGAATCACCTTCTCATCTGTCCTAACACTGAACCCATCTGCTCATCTGCCCCACCACTGTAACCCGCTTTATCTGTCTCACCTTTGTACCCCCTGCTCTTCTGCCCCACCTCTGTTTCCCCTGCTCATCTGTCCCACCAATACACCTCCTATCACATCTGCCCCACTGCTCTACCCCCCTGCTTTTCTGTCCCACCACTGAATGCCCTTCTCATCTGCCCCAACACTGAACCCCCCTCCTACAGTGCTGCAGTCCCAAAACTGTAACTCTCGTCTCATCTGTTCCACCACTGAACCCTCCCTGCTCATCTGCCCCATGACTGTACCCCCCTGCTCTTCTGTCCCCTGCAGTTCGGCCCCCGCAGCTGAGAAAAAGTGCCATCGGATGAATAGTGAAAGAAAAAAGGCAGCTCCATAGTGTAGTATTTAAAATTTATTGCAGCAAAAAAAGCAGTAACTTACATTAAAATTCGGTACTAGCAGCAGTGGAAATGAATGCGTCCAAAGGACCCTTTGAGAAAGTCATGTGTGTATTATTCATTGAGTGTGGGAGAGTGCAACTGTGAACCGGATATCGAGTGTCCCCGGGTGCCGTGACTACAACCGGATTCCCTGTGGAGTACTGTATCACCTGTTAGTTTATGCTCGATTCGGCCCATTGGGGGCCGCTGCTACAGGTGAGAGGCTGGGGGAAATAGATGCCGCACTCCGGATTATGATTGGATGAACTTTATGTATTTGAGACACTTTCCATCACAGCGACTGTTTCTTGCACTTCCACTTTCCTGTATTATTATTATCAGAAGATCGGATCCTGCTGCTATTGGGAGTTACACTACACTATTTACTGGACTGCACTTGTCACTTTTTTTGGTCACTTGTTAGTGTGTTTGGGACATTTACACACACAACAGTGTGTCACCATTTCTTTTTTGCACATTGCTATTTCATTATTCCTATTCTATTTGCACTTATCCTGAATGAGCTATTCCTCACTGCACTTTATATTTATTCTTCCTTTGCACTTTTCAATTGTTTTTATCGTCTTATATTGTGCTCGAGAATTTATGGATTGTATATCTACCATCATTGCACTCAATTGCACTTTATGATTGTTTTTTATTGATTTTATTGTACTCTAGAATTTATGGATCGCATGTTAATCATTATTGCACTGGATTTTTTATTTGTTCAGTTTATTCAGGGTTAGTTAGCGCCACATATTTTGATTTTTATTTGTTTGAGTTATGTGAGTACACTTTTTTATGTTGGCAGCTCCTTTCTAGTTTATTGATTATTGTGGTTTTGCGCATTAGCATTCTTTAGAATAGGCCACTAAGACTTTGGGCCTTCTTCTAGTAACAGAGACTTGGGTTCGCCGACCCCAAGGCAGAATTTTAGGCAGCAGCAATTCCCTCAGGCCAGGAGGGCCATGAGGTCAGGAAGCGCGAACCCCACCAGATGGTGTCTGTCCCTTAAATACCTCTACCCAGAATGCACGGTGAATGAACCACTCCCACCGAACCTGTTTCTGAGCAAAGAGCATTCAATATGTCCAACCAGACTGTATTTACAACATCCCCCAATGGTGACAGCACCACCCATGGTCAGATGGAAATCTGCACAGTCCAGCTAAACTGGTACAGAAACCATTAAATTTAGGTAATAATATTCTGAGCCAAACTGTAGCTTCAGATAACTTAAATGTCAAAAGAATAGAGTCTGCTCTTCAGGAGCAATGCGCTACAATAGTATGGTAATTAAATCTGTAGAGATTGCCAGATTGTGCTTTTGATCAAAAATAGATTAAGCTATTGGTATTAAGTTTTGACCTTGCTATGTATAAACTATTTCTCTAATGTGTAATATATTTAGCCATGAAGTACCCTTTAAAATATTAACAATAACAACGACCACAACAATAATAATTGAAACATTACCGCTCCATTCACTAAGATGTCAAAGCGAATACCAAAGACCTTGAATAAAGTTCTTTTCTTTACACCGTTATCTTTGTAATATCTTGCATGTCTTTAAGAGGCAAAGAAAAATGTAAACATTAACAGTTATTCAAAAAAAGCACCCATAAGATTACATTTCAAGATCAACTAAAGATATTATTTTTACAGGAAGTGGACAATCAACAGATCTAGCAGCATGATCATAAAATAATAAAACCATGTTAGGGAGGTCTTGGATAAATAAAAAAATGTTAATTCTAGTGAAAAACTGCAGCATAAATGTAATTTTTTTTTGTCTATAGTTCCACTGTAAAAAGAAAAATGCAACTTCACCCATTCACTATTGCTTTGTGCAGCAATTTTCTCTATCTATCTGGTATTTACATTTTGCTTTTTAAAGTACACATGTAAAGATTAACACTGTTTGTCCTGTAAAACCAAATTAAAACATGACATACCTGAAGTTAAAGCCCTGTGAGGCTGAGTTCTCATCATTGAGTCCATGGAAACTATATGTGGGTTTACAGTATTTATAAGGCCAATCCAGATCACACTGCCAGTCGATTATAATGCCAATGGTCCCTCCCTACAAAACAACATTATTGATATTGGTAAGGCATGATAAGTTACAGACAACTTATATATATATAGTGTGTTACACAAAGTATATGTGCAAAAATATGTGAGAGCCTGATATACATTAAGTGTGCTACAACTTCACCTTAGTTCTTTTTGGCAATTCTGTAATCATTGGAGCAGCTGCTGATTTATTTGGGCTGTTCTGAATCTAATAAGCTGTAGGTTTGATTGCTCCCCCTGCCTTCAAAAGACTTCTACAACAAAGGGGGCTAGGAGTGTCAAATGGGCAGCTTGAATATATATTGTTTTGCAGCCAATCCCTGTAAAAGTGTGCTCAGTAGATGGCTGGGGGAACATAAATAGTCTGGGGTCTGGGGCAGCCAGGTTCTTGTCCTGCGGGAGAAGTTCCCAGCCTTAGGGGCTACTGCCCCTTTAGGGCAGCTTACTGGAGTTGCTGAAGTTCATTGTGGCAGAGCTGGGGGCCTATCCTTAATCAACTTTAGAACTACCTAAGCACTTTCATCTAAGTGTGTGGATGTCTCACATTGTGAGTATTAACCCCTCCCTCACTAAAGAGTGTCTGATGGAAGTGAGGAACTGAGCAGTTGACCTGGGACATAGAGATGTCTGGGGGAAACTGGGGGAAGTTCAACTGTCATGGAGAGACATAGTGAGAATAGACCTGTGCTATTTTGAAGGATGAGTGTCAGCAGTAGCTCTTTCTGAGACAGCTCTTACGGGGCCTCAGTTCTGGCCATTCCTAGTAACCCTTGAGAGAAAGACTGTCCAGAGAAGCCTAGCCTAGTCAAGAGTGTCCTTTGGTTACTATACAGTGTGCCTTTAGTATCCCATACCACCCTCACCCCTCTCACATCCCAAGTTTAAAAGCAATAAACTATATAAAGACAACCCCTAGACTGTTTATTGGAGCCAGAAGTGAATGGACTGTTGCTTGGGTGATTGGTGGCCTCTGCAGTGTTTAGGGATGGACCAATTAATACATGTGGCTCCTACGGGGCAGCGCTACAGGTAGCTATATATATATATATATATATATATATATATATATATATATATATATATAGCCATCTATTTATATAGCTATATATCTATATATATACATATATATCTATATCCATAGATATATATATATATATATACATATGGATATAGATATACCGGTATATCTACACACACACACACTGTATATATAATGTTTAGAATGTAAAATGTAAACATTTATCTATTATTATTATCTCCTGAATGCAGTAAACATGATAGTGCTCTGAGTACTGCTCCTGTTCTGGATACTATGGGGGTTATTTACTAAAGGCAACTCCACTTTGCACTACAAGTGCACTGCAAGTGCAGTCACTGTAAATCTGAGGGGTAGATCTGAAATGAGAGGAAGCTCTGCTGATTTTATCATCCAATCATGTGCAAGCTAAAATGTTTTTTTTTTTCCTTACATGTCCCGCTCAGATCTACAGCAACTTCACTTCCAAGTGCACTTGTAGTGCAAAGTGGATTTGCCTTTAGTAAATCAACCCCTATGCCTACAACATTTCTCATTTTTACTATGAGCTCCATATCAATTTTCATTGCAAAGTGCTTATAAAGAAAGCCTAAAGTGGCAGTTATGGAAAAGTCACATTCAACCCAGTCTAAGTTGTTTCTGAATTTCATATTGCTGTATATATATAGAATGTTTGTATTTATTTACTGCCATGAAGATGCTTTTATTATTCCCTCCTTCCTTTAAAATACCAACTTTTTGATTTGTGGTTAACAATGTTTTGCAAACTGGCCAAAAATCTATGGGGGTTATTTACAAAAGGCAAATCCACTTTGCACTTCAAGTGCAAACTACAAGTGCAAAGTGCACTTGAAATTGCACTGAAATTGCACTGAAAGTGCACTTGGAAGTGCAGTCGCTGTAGATCCGAGGGAGACATGCAAGGAAAATAAGAAACAGCATTTTAGCTTGCACATGATTGGATAATAAAATCAGCAGAGCTTCCCCTCATTTCAGATCTACCCCTCAGATTTACAGCGACTGCACTTCCAAGTGCACTTTCAGTGCAATTTCAAGTGCTCTTTGCACTTGTAGTTTGCACTTGTAGTGCAAAGTAGATTTGCCTTTCGTAAATAACCCCCTATATGTTGTAAATACGTGTCCTGCTATAGGTTGCAGATTTCTAACCAAACTGAGAATAAGTGGGGTATCTGCTTTTTTTTTTTGGCTTAGATAATGCAATGGCAAAAGACATTGTTTGTGTTCCATTAGTGCCAATTATCTGTAGGTGATAATGAGCACTTCTGAAAGCAAGTCATTTTTGCTTTCCTTTGTTTGTACCATGTCTTGTAGTGGCAAGGAAATTGGCGGAAGGAACCAGTGAGCGCTGCAGGAACAGGTTAAGTTTCCCGGCAGACTATGGAGGATGATTCTGGCTTTTCAGGCAGCAGGAGAGATAAATATTTACACTACTTTGAATGGGCTAAAACCAAACTTAAACATAAACACCATTCATCACCAGAAGAAGTGCGTGATCTTGAGTGAATCCCTTCACCTTACAAAGTGCTGCTTACCAGCTAGTGACGACCTCCTATTACGGAAGGTCAATCTTGCTTGTGGCTCAATAACCCAGCCAAGGCTTTTATTCATACAGGGGGACTTTAAATCAAAGATAAGGAAATCCCCCCACTTTAATAAGACTTGGTTATAAGAGATCCCTGCACCATGCAGTGGAAATAGGAATGTTTTTGAGTCTTCTTAAAGTGACAGATTTCCTTATGTTCGATTTAAAGTCCCCCTGGATGGATAAAGGCCTTGGCTGGGTTTTTGAGCCACAAGCTAGATTGACGTAATAGGAGGCCATCACTAGCTGGTAAGCAGGCACTTTGTAAGGTGGAGGGATTCACTCACTTCTTCTGGTGATGGATGGTGCATTTACCGTCTGAAGGACTGTTTCACTACTTTAGACTTTTTTCTTCTTTTTTATTCCTTTTATTTATTTTTCAATTGTAATAATAAGCACAACTTTATAAGGGAAGGATTTTGGTGCTGTGTGTGTCTCGCAGGAGAGTTGCTGCTGCAGTGTTTCACGTTGTATGGAGATAGAGCAGTTTTTACCTTTTGTTATTACCATGCACAGCTGCACCAAATTCTTTAGTGCTTAAATTTTGGTAAGTCTCCCCCAGTATGTCCCACGGATAGGCACTTTTAGCTGGAAACTGAAGTTAATGCATATGCAAATTTATCATATGCATTAACTGAAGTTAATGCATATGATAAATTTGCATCCTGCTGGGAAGTCAACACCCCCTTAGCCCCTACCCAGTAATCACAGGGGAAGAAGGATGACGAGAGGCTTTGCAGTCATGGGGCCGCATCTAAAACCCCTACAGTAAGGTATTGTTTTTTTATTAGCACTTTCTTATATGCTGTGAACTAGCTTTGAATTTTTATTTGGCGGGTCTCAACATCCAGGCTTGCTATCTACATTTATATAACTTATCTACTGATACCTTATATGCTATGTCACTGAACGTCTGTCCTGTTTGCTCCACAATATATCCAAGTCGAAAAACAGGACAAAGTGGGTCTTTATGTTTGTCATAGATACATTTCTTTAGGTGATCACTGGTTACCGATTCCACTAAATTCTGTCTGAAAAGTAAAAATAAACCACAAAAAATTCACAAACACAAAAAATTTATATCAAACCTTTTGATGGTGGTAAGTAAGCACAGAAACTTTTGTAAAGCTGAATTGTTGCGCATTCTGCTTATTAACAATAACAACAATTTGCCTAAATGACAAGTAAATGCATACAGTATCTCACAAAAGTGAGTACACCCCTTACATTTTTGTAAATATTTTAGTATATCTTTTCATGTGACAACACTGAAGAAATGACACTTTGCTACAATGTAAAGTAGTGATTGTACAGCTTGTATAACAGGGCACATTTGCTGTCCCCTCAAAATAACGCAAAACACAGCCATTAATGTCTAAACCGGTGGCAAAAAAATTGAGTACACCCCTACGTAAAGATTTCCAAAGTGTCAATATTTTTTGTGGCCACCATTATTTTCCAGCACTGCCTTAACCCTCTTGGGCATGGAGTTCACCAGAGCTTCACAGGTTGCCACTGGAGTCCTCTTCTTCTCCTCCATGACGACATCACGGAACTGGTGGATGTTAGAGACCTTGTGCTCCTCCACCTTCCATTTGAGGATGCCCCACAGATGCTCATTAGGGTTTAGGTCTGGAGACATGCTTGGCCAGTCCATCACTTTAGACAAAAAAATCTCTCTCCTGCGCTCGGGTGACTAGAACCTCAATGAATGATAAGGCCAAAAAGCTTCAGTGGTGTCTGCCGTCTTGCAGCCCTCTTTAGAACATTAGGTTTTCATGAGCTACAAAGAAATAAAAAAGGAAAAGAGGGCGCACCGACCTAGTGCATTACCACTAATAGCGTTTATTTAAAAAGGTAAAACAGCAAATGGATACTCACAAACAAGCGTATACGTTAAGCATGAACAATAACTGCAGGTGAGCAGTAGCGGGCATCAGACAGAAATCGGGACTGGACATCAGATAGATGAGGCAATGGCCATTGCCTCATCTATCTGATGTCCGGTCCCAATTTCAGTTATTGTTCATGCTTAACGTATACGTTTGTGAGTATCCATTTGCTGTTTTACCTTTTTTAATAAACGCTATTAGTGGTAATGCACTAGGTCGGTGCGCCCTCTTTTCCTTTTTTATTTCTTTGTAGTCCATCACTTTACCCTCAGCTTCTTTAGCAAGGCAGTGGTCGCCATGGAGGTGTGTTTGGGGTCGTTTATCATGTTGGAATACTGCCCTGCGGCCCAGTCTCTGAAGGGAGGGGATCATGCTCTGCTTCAGTATGTCACAGTACATGTTGGCATTGATGGTTCCCTCAATGAACTGCCAAATTCTCTAAAACGCCTTTGGAGACGGCTTATGGTAGACAAATGAACATTCAATTCAAGGGCAACAGCTCTGGTGGACATTCCTGCAGTCAGCATACCAATTGCATGCGCCCTCAAAACTTGCGACAGCTGTGGCATTGCCAACTGCACATTTTAGAGTGGCCTTTTATTGTGGCCAGTCTAAGGCACACCTGTGCAATAATCATGCTGTCTAATCAGCATCTTGATACGTCACACCTGTGAGGTAGATGGATTATCTTGGCAAAGGAGAAGTGCTCACTAACAAGGATTAAGACAGATTTGTGAACAATATTTGAGAGAGATAGAAAACATTATAGCGATTATATACATGAAGAGTGACCTATGTTTTTAGCCAAAGACTCATTTCTGAGCGTTGGGAGTGATTTTCTGGGAAGGTGCCGACCATTGTGATTCCTTACTTTTGGAGACAGCTGGAGGATCCTGATAGACCTACAGACGGAAATCTGGGAGAGCCTAGGAGGAAGCCAATCCACGACCACACACTTACACGTATTACCCCTGTAGGGGTGACAACATTTGGTGAGTGAGGGATACAACGGGGGGAGCACCTTAAGTCACCTTATCTGCTGAGCACCGAAGTCACTTGAAAGGATCATAATTGGTTAACCTGGAATATACTCCTGCGATATACATCTTATCCCCTGGGACTTTATATTCATTTATTTTTACTTTAATCCTTAATTTTATCTCTATAAATTTTGTGTATGTTATTTTTAGGTTTATATTATTTTTGTTTTTTTCACGCATAATCTGCACAGGACTTTGTTTATATATCTTCATATATTTTTATTTATATTTATATACCCCTGCTCTGGGACTTTTTAACAATATTGAATTTTTGGTTACTTTAATATATATATATTTTATTTTTTTTATTTTTCTATTATGTCATTTTGGAGGTCTCACTTATATTAGTACCTTCAATATATATGTATGATGTTAGCTCACATTTTTGGTTTATTAGATATAGCTATATACTACATATTTTTCCACATCCTTGTTTGACGGAATATACATATTTGTTTATATGTGCACATAGGCACCCTTTTTCTTTTCACTTGGCACGGCTTTTGCCACACTACACTTTTATATCCACCACATATGGATATATTTACATAAACCTAGCTCCAACAGCATAGTTATTATTGCCTGCACTGGTGGGAGGTTACTCACTTTTTACACCACTTGGAACAATAGGGTAACGCCACGTACCCTACTTTTTTCCAATATTTGAGAGAAATAGGCCTTTTGTGTACATAGAAAAAGTCATAGATCTTTAAGTTCAGCTCATGATAAGTAGGGGCAAACACAAAAGTGTTGCGTTTATAATTTTGCTCAGTGTGTGTATATATATATTTAGGCAATGTATATATTTATTACACACACATATACTTTTCTGTACCCCTAATAAAGTGGTATTGTTTTGGCCCCTAATGCACTTTGGCTATTTTGAGTGTGAACGATTACAGTGGTTGTAAACCTCAGACATGAAAAGTGAACATAGCACATCCCACTACTAAATCCAAAGCACCAAATCCTGTTCTCCTCTGATCTCTTCTCGTTCTGCTATCTGCATGAGTCACTTCTATATTTAAAAGCAGTACTGTCATTTTCTATACTGCACACAGCATGCCTGTATGATATGTCTGCATCTACTCTTTTCAAAAAAGGTTTAACTTTAATATTGTATTTCATAATATTGAAATCCATTCATGCTTACCTATCAACTTTATGTTTTGGAAAACTTATGCTGTTTTTGATAAATAATGTGAAATTTTCTGCTTGCATCAGTAATGGGGGCCTATAAAGAAAGTAAACAAGTGAATACATTTTTATAACATTGTCTTATTACTATCAGCCCATCCCCACATGCCAAGGTCCTAGGTGTTATCCTGGACTCTGAACTATCCTTTCAGCCCCCCGTCCAATCACTGTCCAAATCTTGCTGCTTCAACCTCTGCAACATCTCCGGAATACGATCCTTCCTAACCAGTGGGACCACAAAGCTCCTGATTCACTCTCTGGTTATCTCCCACCTTGATTACTGCAACTGCCTCCTCACAGGATTAGGTTCACATAGGCAAACCCCCCCATCATGAATGCTGCTGCCAGACTCATCCACCTTACCAACCGCTCAGCGTCTGCTACTCCTCTCTGCCAATACCTCCATTGGCTGCCACCCAAAGAAATAAATTAAAAATACTAACAACAACTTACAAAGCCATCCACAACTTGGCCCCTAGCTACATCACTTTGTCTCAAAATACCAACCAAGTCGTTCTTTTCATTCCTCCCTGACTTTCTGCTCTCTAGTTTCCTCCTCACCTCCTCCCATGCTCACCTCCGGGACTTTTCCAGAGCCTCTCCAATCCCATGGAACTCCCTACCCCAATCTGTTCAACTATCTCCTACTCTGTTTGCTTTTAGAGGATCCCTAAAAACACTTCTCTTCAGAGAAGCCTATTCTGCCCCACCTAACAACTGCATTTTCATTTTTTCCATCAGATCATCCCCCACAGTTATTACCTTTTGTATCACTTGACCCTCCCTTCTAGATTGTAAGCTCTAATGAGCAGGGTCCTCTATTTCCTCCTGTATTGAATTGTATTGTAACTGTACTGTCTGCCCTAGCATTGTAAAGTGCTATGCAAACTGTTGCCGCTATATAAATCCTGAATAATAATAATACTATTAAATCGTAATATAAAATACAGAATACATGTACTGTATTGTATTGTTTTGTTTGGAAATTGAAATCACTGTGGTTTATAACAGTTTAGATGTGCGCCATGAATGAAAAAGTCAAGCAAAAAACGTTTTTCTAGTTTTGGATAGCATATAGAAAATTAGAACTACTGATGGGTTCTTAATGCTATTTATAGAGACTCACCTTCACTTCCTGTCTCTCAGACAACAATTTCCACAGACATGAAGTGAGAGAAAATCTGCAACAGGGTTACAGACAAAAATAAATATCTGGCAGGGGTTCTAATCTTTTCCTACTTTACAAGGAAAGCAATTTTTTTCTGTCAGTGTTGCTGTTGGAGAGTTTCTCTCACTGGTAAAACATCATCAACAGAACAGGAACTGAGAAAAAATCTCTTTAAAGAGGAACTGCAGTCTACTCACATAATTTGTAATTAAAACATCTTTGCCATTCTGAAGCTTCCCTCCAACCACTTTGCATATTATTTTATATATACTGTGATTCTTTACTTGCCAAATATGCTGCAGAAATCTCCCTTCACTGAGTCTGGCTGCATCCATTTTAACTGTTGGCAGCTGAAGCTGCTTTCTGTTCACTTCCTGGATTTACACAGAAGCACACCTCCAGCTCTTCAGCCCTGCAGCTCTCATTGGCCATCGTATGACTCATCCCCCCTCCCTTCCTGACAAACTCTCACAAGAGTTAGAGAGAGAGAGTTGTGCATGATGTCATAAGCTTGGGCTTTTTACCAGACAAGAAACAGGAAGTGGGCTGTATAAGGTATTTACTGGCAGAAAAAAATGTTTTACTATCCAAAGTTAAAACAACAAGAGCAGAAGATTTAATAGATGGAAAGATGAAAAAAATGACTGGAGCTGCAGATGGCAATATAAACCTGACAGAGGACTAACTGTTCCCCACTCTATTCAAAAACAAAGAAAACATTTTGGCTGGACATACAATTTAATGCCAACTTGTGTTTTGCATAATTTGGGCAAAGCAAAACGTTCAAATTATTCTCCTCTTCCTTCTCATCACATACTCACCTTTCCTTCACTTCTCTACCGCTCTGTTCAGCTGTCCATGAGCGGATTATCTATGTAAGCTGCAAGCACTTCGGGTCATTTAGTACATGGAACTATGAACTCTGTCCTTGTGACACTGCTGGTGCCTAGTGATTGGCCCAACACTGTCACATGGAGTGTGTCATATGTTACAAGTGCTGTTGTTTACAGCAGCTGAATGCAGCAACGTTTATCAATAAATATTGGAAATAGGGGAGGAAATCTGTACAATTACGTACATTTCTTTGTTCTGGTTTCCTGTATTTATATTTTTATTGAAAATAACATACTTAGGGACATTGTGATCATTCTCCACGGGGCACCAAGCATAGACCTCACAAGATTTGGTCTTGTTGTCAATAGGTGTGCAATTTCCCGTTAGGACTCCTGAAATAAGCACAATAAGACATGTCAACTATACAGAAAAATATGTTGTAATTTACTAACTACTGTACCAAAAATGTTAATTCTTAATTTATGTGCATCCAAAAATTGTCTATAGCTAGCTGGGAAATAGGCCTGTAGAAAAGGTTGAAGTGCCGTTCCCCTTTGTAAAGCATAGGGTGAACAGCTAATAAATGTCATCTTAGCACTGTTACAATATTTTCTCTTCATCAGGATATTTCAGTAGCTAATATCTGGTGATAAACTAGTACATTTTTTTACCTATACGTTTAGAAATGACTACTAGGATAAAGTCTCTCTCTTTTCTTTTGAAAAGCAGTATGATTTACTAATTATGCACACAAGGAATACAAAATTATGGGTCACCTAGGCTGCATTGTTATAATGCAGGTTTCAATGTAAGAGCAGTGCATCAGTAGCTTTGTTCCAAAGTACTCTAATGCCGCGTACACAAGCTCGGAATTTCCGACAACAAATGTTCGATGGGAGCTTGTTGTCGGAAATTCCGACCGTGTGTAGGCTCCATCGGACATTTGTTGTCAGAATTTCCGACAATAAAAATTTCAGAGCAGGATCTCAAATTTTCCGACAACAAAATCCGTTGTCGGAAATTCCGAGTGTGTGTAGACAATTCCAGCAGAAGAGCCGCACTGGCTACTGAACTTAATTTTTCTCGGCTCGTCGTATGTGTTGTACGTCCGATAACATTTGTGCGACCGTGTGTATGCAAGACAAGTTTGAGCCAACACCCGTCGGAAAAAAAAAACCAGGATTTTGTTGTCAGAATGTCCGAGCATGTGTACGCGGCATAAGAATACCTCCTTTTAATCCAACTGTCCCTATGCCCAGGACCTGAATAGATGTATATTAAAAGTTACCATATTTACCAAAGATGCCGCTTCTACGTGCAAAAGTCATTAGAGGATATAAGTCTTTGATTGATTCAGGCTATTAATTTGCACATCAGACAGCAATTACGGTATCTTCTTTTTGTGGTGGCCAGTGGTTTTTACATGGACAGTTGCTAGCTTGGCACCCACCTTTATTTTCTCAGCATGGTTAATGACCAGTTAGGGCAGAGTAGAGAATTCAGAGCAGAGATCATTTAGCCTAATGTCAATTTACCTTCCAGTATGTTTTGGATTTAGAGAGAAAATATTGCACACCTTGATTAAACTGATGCAAACATAGTTAGAATGGACAAATCACATGTACAGTGTAAGTGCTCTACCATGCATCTACAGTACTCTCTCCTCAGTAAATTACCCCTTCTTGGTTTTGTTCTTCAAAAATCTAGTATCTTATCTTCCAAAATATTTATGCATAAAAAGTTCTGGAGTAAAATTAAAATCAAGTGAAATATTCACTATCCATTTTCCAGTAATTAGAAGTTGTTGATAATTAATAAACCCAATATACCTTGATGTGATGTTATACACTAATCATAAAATCTCCCTTTATCTCTTGAGGCAGCAAAATAGAAATAGAAAGAGTTGGTGTAGCTTAGTTACAAAAGAGGTATGAGATGCAAAAAAAAAACCCCAAAAAAGCAAAGCTGAGCAATTTTAAGGGGCATTCCTACAATCTACTATGGCGCCTTGCTGGGGCCTTTCCCTGCACGGCTGTCTGCCTATTGAAGTCTCGGAGTCTGCCAATTGGATCTATAACTACTAAAGAGTGTGCTGGCCCTAACCCCCTATCCCCCAAAAATACAAAAAAGACTGCCAAAAGAAATAAAACCTCTATTACATCCAAGAAGTGTCTGGCACCCAATGACTTTCACCATCTTTGCACCCACTATGCCTCACAACCCACTACATACTGATGTCAGCTATCTTTCGCCTTAGAGGTCCTCATTAGACTGGACAAGGCCGGAGACTTTGCTACACTAATAACAAATTATTGTTCAGTGTAGGCAGAAGAATATTATTATTTTTTTGCTTATTTTGTCTTTGTATGAATTACAGGTTGTTAGTATATTTTTAGTTTCTTTTTGGATTATATGTCTACAGGATGTCAAAGTAGCTGGAGATTCTGTATAGATTATTGTATTAATATTAGTTGGTTTTTTTTTTGCGCAAGCAAGCTGAATTTATATTTTCTTTAATTTGCTGATGGTGCAAATCTTTCTAAGCCCGGGTTCACACTATAACGGGCTGCGGATCGCACAGGAGCGCTGTGCGTCCCTGTTCCCCGTTTCAGGGTAGAATCAGGGCCAATTCTATGCCTGAATTCGGCCCTGAAACTGAGCCAAAGACGCACAGCGTTTTTGTGCAGTGCGCTCCGCAGCCGCCCCGGAGATATGTGAACCGGCTCCAAGAAGCCAGTCACATTCTCCTGCTATGCGAATTAGATGTGGGGAAACGCACATCTAATTTGCATAGGTGTGAACCCGGGCTAAGGGCCTATATTTATTTAAAGGTATTAATATTTAAAAACTAAAAATGTACTCTCTATTTTGCAGTCTGAGAAAAAAAGTGTATCTAGCATTGCTATGTAAACCTAAAAGCAGCCCCAGTGCTTTCCAACACTAGCGCAGATGCTGGAGTCTCGCGGATCAGAAATCTACAACCAATAATGTACAAAATTCAGTAACTCCCTACTTATGAGACTACTACAGCCTTCCTGTACTGCAAAACCTCTCGAATGCCAAGCGCTATGCTCAATATTTAAAACATTTTTTTTCACAAGTCAGTCAAAAAATTAAAATGTTCTACTCAACCCATGCTAAACATAATATGACACTGTGGGGTTGATTTACTAAAACCGAAGCAGTCAGAATCTGGTGCAGCTGTGCATGGTAGCCAATCATTGTCTAAAGTCAGCTTGTTCAATTAAACTTTGACAATAAAACATGGAAGCTGATTGGTTTCTTTGCAGAGCTGCACCAGATTTTGCACTCTCAGGTTTTAATAAATCCACCCTTTTGTACTGTTGTAGTGTCATAACCCCAATATATCTTTCAGACTTCAGGATCGATGAGTCCTTGATGTGCACATCAAAATTCTTACAACAGTTTAGCTAGCTTGTCCCCTAGACTAAACAAGCAGTTAACCCCATGCAGTGCAGGTGCATCCCTACTGCAAGGGAGAATTGGGCTTTAACCCATCAAGTCAATTGTTTTTTATCTATTAGAATGCAAATCAAAGTTACAAGAATATCGATTAGATTTAGAGTTGCCACCTCATCCCTTTAAACCCGAACACATATGATTTACACAGGTTCTGAGGCTAATTAAATGCGGATAAAACAAGTGAGTTTAATTACCAACTTAATCAGCCACATAACCTGTGTAATCAATATGTGTTCGGGTTTAAAGGGATGAGGTGGCAAATCTAATTAGATTCTGTTTTTTTTTTTTTTTTTTTTGCAGTCACTAAGTCATAAACATACGATTAAGCCTTTTTGTGTTTTACATTAAGTAAAAAAAAATCTCAATATTAGATTACATAATCATTTTATTTATTTTTCGTATGCACTGAAAATCAGCATTAATGGAGAATGCTCCCACCACCAAGCCATATCTAGTCAAGCTAAGGTTACCTGATTCAGTCAGTGCTTGATAATCACTCTTTCCTTTTTAAACAGGGATAAATTAAAAGATATAAAATCATTCACTGTATTGGAATATTTAGTAAAATCATTTTAGATATTAATAGCTTTGGTAAAATAAAAACTTTACAGGCTTATTTTTATATGGCAGTCAACAACATTCTTGTCCTTTATGGCGGTTTTTGTAAATCTATGACCATAATCATCCCACCAGCTTTAAAGTGTATATCTAGCCAAAATGTTTTGTTTTTTTCCGTAATGTAGGGAGCTGCTTGAACCTCTGTTAGTATTTTATATCTTTCTGTATGGCAGATTTTCTCTTACTCCCTGGAAGGTGAAACTGATGTTGGCAGTACAAGAAGTGGGGGTAAATCTCTGATCCCAAGAGAACATTAAAAACCCAACAAGCAGAGGCAAAGATTGAAGCTTGTGGGCCCCAATGCAAAAGTTGACCTGGGCCCCCCACACTACCACCCCACTTCCACCGTGTGTGCAGATACACCCACCGCACGCCAAGATACTCAAAGTGGCTTAAGAGTTTTGAGTTCCCAGAGTTTCTCCTTACATTAGAGGACAGGGATCACTCCTGGAGAATCAGAGGACAGGGATCACTGCTGGAGAATCAGAGGACAGGGACCACTGGCAGGTCATTTGGCAGAGCCCATTTCCAATTCCAGCACTGTAAACAGCTCCCCCCCCACACACACACACAATACACAGGACTGAAATCACATTCCTTTACACACAGTCTATCAGCCTTCACAGGGTGTATCTGGGTTTTATGTTGCCGTTCTGACCTGTGAAATCCCCTGGTCGGAACGGCAGTGTAGTTGCAGTAGGCAGATACACCCTATGCAAATCATGGCTGACTGGCTGTGTTGTAAAGGAATGTGATTTCAGCCTTGCGGAGGAGGAGCAGTATAGAGTGCTGTACTGGGAAAGGAGCTCAGCAGCAGGCATAGCATCCAGGGCTTTGGGGGTGGTCAGGGGGGTTTGTGTGGGGGGGGCGGAACTCAGATCTGGGGCGGCAAAGCCATGTGATACGAAATCTGGAGCATGCAGCCCCTCAGGGGCCCCTCAGGAGCCCCTCAGGAGGTGTTAAGGGATTTGTTTTAGCAATTTCTGAAGGTTTCTCTGTCAGTGTTGGCAGGTGTTGAGGGAAGGTCACCTCACAGAGGTGCGTGTCTTTTCCCCAGTTGTCAGGGAAGTGGGGTAAGCGGACATCCCCGGGTGGGAGGGTACAGAGAATCCCTGCTAGTGACTAGAAGACACTGAGAAGTGTCTTACCTCACCAGTGACATCGGTCCCATCGTGGCTACATGTCAGAGAACTCACAGTTTCCGTCTCCGTGCAGCAGTGACTAACGGCCATGCGCGGTGTCCCCGACAGAGGCAAACGAGTTCCGGATCGAACGTACACACCCAAGCACCCATACGAATGTGAGCGCGCACCCGCACAACCATACAAGCGGGTGTACGTTCTCACGCACGTTTACGTCCACCAATCCCGGCGCTCAGCGCCATATATAAACAAAGTCTTTGCCTGACACTAGTGCTGGATCGTCTTCAGCTAGTTCCTAATTTCTTGATTCCTGTGTGACCCGTAACCTTGTTCCTGACTATCCGGCTTCCTTGACTACTCTTCTGGATCTCCCTTGCCTGTTACCTACCTCTGCTGATTATACCGACCCTGGCTTGAACTTTCTACTACGGATCTGCCTCCTGACTTTGTACCTCGCTGCCTGCCCGCTGCCGACCTCTGCCTGACCTTGACCACGAACTTGCCTCCTGTTTAAGATACCTCGCTGCCAGCCAGTTGCCAACCTTTGCCTGTCCTGATGTTGCAGTTGTCCTTGAACCCACACCTACCTGCCCGGCTTCTACTAAACAGTTCTGGTGATCAGTCTTCCCATCTTCTCCTAGAGGATCCTAAACCTCCTAGTTCCAGTTCTCCAACCGCAGGCACCTGCACCCTTCCGTGCCCCGGCACTCCCTGTCCTCACAACCAGGGGTGTCAGGACTGGAACCCTGCGAGGGGCCTCCCTCAGCATTTCAGAATCCGCTGTAAGGTACGTGACACTACAGGACAGCACTCTCCGCCTCTTAACTCGCTGAGCTCGGTTACCATTCCATGTTGCCAGCACACAGCACAGACGCTTCCCCATCCTGGGCTGTTCTCATCCCATGCTCCTCTCCATTTAGGAAATGGCTCACAGCTTCTCCCCAGCCAATGACAACAGAGGGGTGTGGACTGTGGCAGGCAAAGTGGAAGCCCAGTACTGGAGCGTGGCTGTGGGGCCCTAGGGCAATTCGGAGCTGGACTAACTATAATTTAACAGGGAGGCTGCAGGGACCCCCTGGAGCTAAGGGCGGGGTTGCGATTGTGACCTCTGCAACCCCTTATGCTACGCCCATGCCAACAAGAATTTGAATCCTTTCCCACTCTATTACAAACTACAAAAAACAATTGGCTTGACATACACAGTAAAACCAGTCACGTTTTTAAGTCCCGACTCGCATTCTAGAGATGTTAACGTTATAAAGACTTTATTTACAGATTTACAAGGGAAAATCTGTAGACTTTGTTGTAGACATTCAGTGACAGTAAAACATTCATGCAGAATATAATCTTTGGACAAGTTTTGCCTGTAGTTCCAATTAAAAACATATTAATGAATGCAGTATGGAACAGTAAAAAGGAAGTTTGTGTGTCTTATCAAATCATTATAGCCTTTTTAAATATCCTGGTTTGCTTTATTTAGGTTATAGATACCACCATCAGCTAATTAATACTGATATAGCTGAAAAAATCTATTTAATAATGTACATTATTATTTGGATATAAACATGAATTCAACTCAGTTTGATAGTGGTGTGCCCTTAAAGATTGCAATATATAAAAGAATGCACTATAGAAGAGACAAGAGATAAAGTATATAGATGTGTTTTAAGTCAGCATTGTTTAAATTTAGCAACCCCAAAGCTCCACTTCCTGATGGTGTTGAAGCTTGCCCATTCTTATCTATTTTCTGCACATTCCTATTGACTCTGGATTGGGTATGATGGGCTGACCTGGGCATTAGAAATATGCAACAGATATAATGGGGTGAGCTCTAGGCAATGTGAAAGAGCGTGTCACAGACACTTGGCTTAGACAACTGCAGCCAGCCCCATGGATGGTTGGCAACCCTGGTGATTAGGGTGTGCCCAGGCCTATGCACTAAGCGGTTGGGGTACTCGGTTACTTGGGGAGCCACAGTAACCTGTCTGAACAGAGGTGTGTAGACAGTGGACAGTGGATTATGTCAGTCAGTAGAGCAGTGGAAGGTGTCAGTAAGTAAGTGGATGGTATCGGTAGGGCAGAGATTGGTGTCAGTTAGGGGAATTTACTAAGAACAGCTGTGCATTACAGCCAGTCAGCCTCTAGCTTTCATTTTCAAACCTTAAAGTAGAACTATAGGCAAAACTTTTTTTTCATTTTGGGATAGAGCAAGGGAGGGTTATAAGCCCTGTCAGATTTTTTTCGCTCTTTTGTGTACCATTGTGGATATTTCCCTTCACTTCCTATTACATTGTCAAACAGGAAGTGACAGGGAATTCCTTGGGGACCCCTAGGTCACCAGAAATAGTGTCCCCATTGAAAGATTTCCCTTCTACTACTTTTCTGGGGACAACCCAAAATTTTCTTTTACTTTCACTTTCAATGATAATGATAAACAGGGCAAATAGAGAGGGCAAATCTCTTTAACTGGGACATAGGCAGCAATGAAAACTGACAGCAGTTCTAATCCATCTTCACTCTCTCTAAAACAAAAAAAAAAGTTTTACCTGTAGTTATACTGTAGCATCCCTGGAGCAATGATTATGTCAGAATTTTGCATCTCAAAGCGGTACAATTGTTTTGCATAGAAATTTGGCGTTTTATATTGTAGACCTGTAATTCTTAGCAATAACACACTTAAATCTATCCAAACAAGAGAGAGTAGATATCCCGGGTATGATAAAGTTTGAAACATGAAATCATAAATTATACTATAATAAATAACTATAAATAATTATAAAAAATAATAATATAATAATAATAAAATTAATTTCCACACGATTCATTATCGCTCAATTCTGCAAGTGATTCTAATTTACTATCGCTGTTTTCTAGCTGGTCTAAAGCCACTTTTGACATAAAGGGACACTTTTTGGTTGCTATGGACAATCTCCAGTTTCCAGGCAGAAAGAACATGAAATATAATATAAAACTGCATGCAGGGCATTGGACAAAGCACTAAGGACAAAAGTGATGTGAAATGATTTTATACAGTAATGTAATCTGTAAGATTACAGTGTACTGTATGTGTTGTGAATTTTCAATTTTTTGAATATGCCGCTGGGCTCCGCCCCCGTGCATCGCAACGCTCACAGGGAACGGAGCCCGTCACACAGAGGCTTCGGGCGGAGGACAGAGCCCTCAGACACAGCGGGGGGACATCGCAGGATCCTGGAGACAAGATAAGTACACTGCACCAGGATCCTGCAATGCAATCCCGAGTGTGGCTCGGGTTACCGCTAATGTAATTGATGTTTAACCCTGAGCCCCATTCGGGAAAACCGCCAGGGAGGGTAACTGAACGAGCTGAAGTTAGAAGCTAAATGTTTACTATGCACAGCTGATTCTGTCTACTCTAGTTTTAGTAAATTCCTCCCAGTAGGGCAGTGAACAGTGTCGGTAGATTTACGTTTTTTATTATTATTTTTTACAATTTTATTTTTTAAATCATTTCTTTACATAATTATTTTTTAATTATTTGTTTTACAAAAAATCCTCGTTGGGGACACTATCGACACAAAACTTTCTCAATCAGGACAGCAAGGAACCTAAGGCCTAGGTGTCTGTACATGGTGACATTTTTTAGCTTCTTATTAAACAAGATCCGTCGTTTAATATTTGTATGACCCCCCTCCGCGCTAACAAACTAAGATTTATATGATCAGTGGTTTATTTTATCCCTTTAGATACTTGTTTATGCTAGTACCAAAAATCTGTGCCTATTTTAATTTACTGTAGGTAGATTACTGCATGATTTCATAGAATGTACTGTACATAGCAATACAGATAGAAAAAAAGATAATGCACTGGAACTTTAATATAGGTTAAAAATGTAAATATATGTCACTATTATATTTACATGCCATGCACAACTATAAAGCATTATGTTGGTGCACTTAACATTAATTCATAGGTTTTCTTTTCAAATTAATCACTGCAAGTTTTTTTTTTCACAGTATAAAAGGTATACCTTGACTTTGACGAAAAGAAAGAGCGTTGCAATCTTCATTGGTATTGCATGGTGCTAAATCAGGAAGCTGGAAAGAATTGATAATACTTCTTGGTAAAATATTTTTTTTTTCCATTCAGTGTTGAATATTGCAATCTTGGTATTATTGTATAACAAAATATAAAATTATGCAATAACTAGGTTCCCAGTTAGTCAGGTACTTCTAGCACACACCTGCTGCCAATCTGGATGACAGTAAGCAGGCCCCCTTAGTGCCAGTTCACACCACAAAAACGTCCTCCAGATCTTTTCCGGATGCATTTCTGCATGCGCGTTTTGAATGCTTTTTTGATGTGTTTTACTGCTCTCCAGTACAGTTTTGTGCAGGAAAAAAGTAGCATGTTGTACTTTTTTTCTGGAACTGAGAAGCACTGGAACATACTGTGCTGGTGTGAACTATGCCATTGGAACCCATATAACCTACTTTCCATGATTTTTGGATGCAGAAAAATAGCACTGCACTGCATGTGGTGTGAACTGGCCCTTAATGCTTAGAATACTTGGATATGACAATAAAGACCTTTTTACTGCAGGATGCCCCATAACAGAAATGACTGTGTACTGTAACTAAATATAAACAGTTCACTGACAATACATGTCCCTAAGGCCTTTGCAGTGGCAAAGTTTTCTGCTCTTGTGTTCTGTGGAAGACAGTCTTTGGCTGTGAGGGAACTATCATATCTTAGCCTTGTTCCTGCAGGCTCCTCCTCAAATACTAATGGTCCCCTGCAGACTCTTCTCTGATTTTCGGTTGCAGCGGTGGCTGCATCACGTAAAATGCAGGGCCATCAGTCCTGCATTGTGAGTGAAAAATGCGTGGGCCTGCCCATAAGTGAAAAGAAGATAAGGTAAGTAAAAGGGCTTTTTTATTGGTATTCTAGGCAAAAACAAGCATTTAAGCAGTGCGGGGTCAGTCCGTCTGCAAGACTGGTTCTTTTCTTTTTTTTTTTTTCAGATGTTGTTTTGTTTTAAGTGCATCTTACCACCCCAAAGGCACTTTTACTGCTACAGGGCGGCAGCTATGCGCAGGATCACATATATGTATGTGTTCCTGACTTCTGCCACCAGGGGGTATTGCCTGCGGGTCGCTTCTGCTGTGATAATTCACAGCAGAAGCCGATCAGTGGATGTCGGGCACTTGATGTCCTCTGGCATCCGCCGATCGTCGGTAAACTATACAAAATAGGGATCTGCTTATGTAAACAAGGCAGATCGCTATTTGGACAGGGGGAAGGGATTGATTCTGCGTTCCTGCAAAACAGTGACTCGAATCCATCTCTTCCCCACGTAAAAGTAGCACACATATTAAACACAAACACAAAGTTAACCCTTTGATCACCCTAGATGTGATAGTGACAGTGCATATTTTTAGCACTAATAACTGTATTAGTCTCAATGATTCCCGCAAAGTGTCAGTTAATGTCAAATTGTCTGCCCCAAAATCACAGTTGCGCTATAAGTCGCCTCTAGTATAAAAAAAAAATTCTGTTATATATCCCATAGTTTGTAGACGCTATAACGTTTGCATAAACCAATTAATATACGCTTATTGGGTTTTTTTCAACCAAAAACATGTTGCAAAATACATGTTGGCCAAAAATTTTATTGGATGCGTTTTATAGCATTTTTTTTTTCAAAATTGTCAGTCTTTTTTTGAATATAGCACAAAAAAAATGCAGTGGTGATCAAATACCACCAACAGAAATCTATATTTGTGGGGGAAAAAATTACACGAACGACCACACAATTGTCAGTTAAAGTAACGCAGTGTCGTATTGCACTGGTCTTGAAGGAATCTTCCAGAGGTCAAGTGGTTAAGAACATGTGAAAACGTTAATGTCCATAGTCTGGGCACTACTGGGCTTAAATAATAAAAACTGCATGTTACCATATATCAAAAGTAATCTGACTTTAAATGGATTTAATAAATATCAGAAACGATCATATATTTACCTCATTACATGTTCCCATCTGTTGTTCTGGAGTAATTATGAAGTTAGTCATCACAACAAAAGAGCTGTCTCCCTGTGGAATAATCAGACATAATACTTTCTTAGCAGTATGTAGAAGCTTTCAGTAGCTCAAAGACATTCGTAATTTAGAAGGAATGTAAACTGACCTTAAGTTTGACCTTTAGCATGTAATATATTGGCCCTGCTAGAAAAGTATTTTCACTTGGTCTAACTATGAAAGTTTTGTTTGGGTAAAGAGGCCTCTCGATGTATGTGGGAATTTACACTGCCTCTGCGCTACATGCCCTTCTTCTGTGTCACATCTCATGCAAGGCCTGCAGATAACAGGATCATTTTCAAATAGCAGTCATTTTTATTTAATATGACCTTTCTTGATACATTTGATTTGACAGTTGAAAGTGAAATTTTCCACATACTGTATATTAAAAAGTTCTCCAAAGTGAAACTCACCTGAATACATCATAATTAATGTTCTTCAGGTTCTCTGTGTCCTTTCCAAGCTGTGAAATCCTAAATTATTTGTACTGAAACCTTCACTGTTCATGCACAACCTGAACAGCATTTTCAGCATGTCAGATATATGCCAAATTATGCAGCTTGGTCTGGGGTGGAGACAGTGCTCTTGGTGGTAAAAATTTTTTTTGGGGGGGCACAATCAAACTTAAAAATGAAACTGTTTTTCGAATATTCTCTTGTGCAATAACACCATTCATAAGTCCATAAATAAACTTTAAAATGATAAGTCCATATACAGTTGTGCTCATAAGTTTATATACCCTTGCAGAATTTATGATTTCTTGGCCATTTTTCAGAGAATATGAATAATAACACAAAAATGTGTTTACTCATTTTAAATCATAATGGCAACAAAAACTACCTAAATGACCCTGATGAAAAGTTTATATACCCTGGTGATTTTGGCTTGATAACATTTACACAAGTTGACACAAAGGGGTTTAAATGGCTATTAAAGGTAACCAGTCTCACCTGTGATCTGTTTGCTTGTAATTAGTGTGTGTGTGTATAAAAGGTCAATGAGTTTCTGGACTCCTCACAGACCCTTGCATTTTTCATCCAGTGCTGCACTGACGTTTCTGGATTCTGAGTCATGGAGAAAGCAAAAGAATTGTCAAAGGATCTGCGGGAAAAGGTAGTTGAACTGTATAAAACAGGAAAGGGATATAAAAAGAAATCCAAGAAATTGAGAATGCCAATCAGCAGTGTTCAAACTCGAATCAAGAAGTGGAAAATGAGGGGTTCTGTTGAAACCAAACCACGATCAGGTAGACCAACTAAAATTGCAGCCACAACTGCCAGGAAAATTGTTCGGGATGAAAAGAAAAACCCACAAATAACTTCAGGTGAAATACAGGAGTCTCTGAAAACAGGTGGTGTGGCTGTTTCAAGATGCACAATAAGGAGGCACTTGAAGAAAGATGGACTGCATGGTCGAGTCGCCAGAAGAAAGCCATTACTACGCAAATGCCACAAAGTATTCTGCTTACAATATGCCAAACAGCACAGAGACAAGCCTCAAACCTTTTGGCACAAGGTCATTTGGAGTGATGAGACCAAAATTGAGCTTTCTTTATCACACATCACGGGACACGGAGCAGCTATAGTAATTACTATGTGGGTTATACGCCACCTATAGGTGAGTGGACACTGGCACACCCAAAAGACATGAAGTCTCCCCTCTATATTACTCCTCCTATACAGGAAGTACCTCAGTTTTTCCGCCAGTGTCTGTAAGGTGGTGGTCACTGATGTGATACATGTGCTCTAGGAGTATACTTGGAGGTCTGGAGGTCTGGACGGTTCTATTAAGAATCATGGACTTCAATCGGATCCATTCGAAAAAGCTGTCAGCCAAAATGGATGGTACCAGAGCCTCATTGGAAGGAGAGAAGATTCCTCGAGGTTTGCCTGTAAAGCAGCCTTACGGCGCTGGACCCTGTGTAATGGAACCCTGTGCAGTGTTTGTTCTGACCAAGGTGCTTTCCTGCAGGGTGCTATACAGGTCCAGGGGAGTGGACCTCAGATTAAGGGGGACCCAGTCTCTGAAGGTCTTTTATGATCGCCGTGATGGGTGAAGATTGGACTCCTGTTATGTTTAGAGTCCTGCAGCAGGAATGGTGTCTGCATTTGTTTGCAGTTTCTCTTTAAAAAAAAAAAAGAGTTCTGACTGTCTGTTCTCCCGGTGGCCACTGGGAGCAGTGTGCTGTTTAATCATGCTATGTACTCTTACTCATGTGGGCTGCTGTTTCTGCTCCAGCCACTAGAGGGCACAGGCTCGCGCAGTATGGCCTATTTTTATATAGGCAGGAAGGGCGGCCATGCCATGTAGCAACAGGTTCAGTAGGCCTCTGGAGACATAGCAGCAGCCCATGGATACTAACAAAGTGTAAGTACTTACTATGGGAGAACTGTGTGAGAGACAAGTCATGATTATATGCTGCATATTTACTGCTGATCCGGGGGGACTGTACAACTGTAAGTTGATACACCCCTGGATGGTTAACAGTTCACTTTAAACTGCTCTGTAGGCAGGTGCAGCGTAGTATACATGCTTGCAAACTTGTTGCTTAAATGCATGTTTAAATATACATGTTTGGAAAAACATGAGCATGGGTGCATTTTAAGGAGTTGTATCTCCAGTATAGTGCATATGTGCTTGGTTAAATCCTGCAGGTCTAGTTTGGGGCCAGATGCAGTTAAGCAGGTGCTTGCTTGCAAACTAGCTGAAACGCACGGTTGCTGGAGTGCACGGTTGCTGGAGCGCACGGTTGGTGAAATGCACGGTTGCTGAAGATACATGTTTTTATATATTTGCATAAATATACATGATCATGGTTGCACAAAGATGCATGGTTACACAAAGATGCATGTTTATTCATGTTTACATAAATATACATGGTTATATATGTTTGCATAAAGATACATGATCATGGTTGCACAGAATGCGTGGTTGCACAAGGATGCATGGTTGCACAAAGATGCATGGTTATTCATGTTTGCATAAATACACATGGTTATGCATGATTGCATAAAGATACATGGTTGCATAAAGATGCATGTTTGGACATGTTTGTATAAATAGACATGGTTATTCATGATCGCATAAAGATACGTGATCGCATAAAGATGCATGTTTACATATGTTTGCTTGGATATACATGGTTATACATGATCGGATAAAGATACATGGTCACATAAAGATGCATGTTTAGACATGCTTGTATAGATATACATGGTTTTACATGGTCGCATAAAGATACTTGATCGCATTAAGGTGCATGTTTATACATGTTTGCTTAAATATAGATGGTTATACATGATCGCATAAGGATACATGATTGCATAAAGATACACGATTGCATAAAGATGCATGTTTATACATGTCTGCATAGATACGTGTTGCGTAATGTTGCATAAACACGTTTTATGAATGCATGCTTGCTTATTGCAAAAATGCTTATTTCCATGGGCACATGTTGCATGAATGCGTGTGTACTGCGCACACTTTCATATTTTGCCTAAATGCATAGTTGCATAAGCTCATGCTTCCATAAACACATGCTTCCATAGATGCATACTGCCTAAACACATGCTGCCATGTTTTCATTTGTACTGCATACGTATGTTTATTTACATTGAACTGTATACATATGTACTTGTTTTCCTGGGACTACATACATATGTGCTTATTTGCATAGGACTACATGCATATGGGCTTATTTGCCTGGGTGCTTGTTTGCTGGGGGTAAATGCGTGTGTACTTATTGACCTTGTACTGCATTCATAAATGCATGAATGGCAAGAATACTTGTATACCTGCATGTTTGCATACCTAGGTACTTGCATACCCAGGGCTTTTTTTCAGGGGGAACTTGGTGGAACTCAGTTCCACCACCTCTGGCTCAGACTCTTGGGGGGGCCTGCTCATCACAATCACTTGTAAGACGTGATGATGTCACGAAACGCGTAGGGCGGAGCCAGAAGAAACCTGGTAGGTTAAGTGCACCTCTTGGGACTGCCTGGGTCTGTCACAGAGTCGCCAGTCTTTTGCCTTGCATTTTCTCTTGGAGCAGAAGTTATGGGCTCATTATTGTGAGACAATTAAATGATAGTAGTTCCAAAGCCAAATAGGGACACGAGGTCTATCTTAAGATCTCAAGCCACTGAACATCCTTCTGTTTCAAATAGGCTAGACTGTTCAGTGATGACCTCTCTGCAAGAGGTAGATTTCGGGGTCCATAATCATCTGCAAAAGCACATCTTTATGTGGCAGTTTGTTTCCAGGCTCATCAAAGATTTCTGTAATTAAAGTGGAAAGCCGTTTTTTTGTGAATCTTCCCTTTGGGTTGGCCACAGCTCCGGAGGGTTCTCAAAGCGTATAGCCCCAGTGCTGGGCTTGCTGAAGACACCTCAATACTCTTTACCTCAATAATCTTTGTTCAGGAAGCAGTCGATTCCAGGGGTTCATTCAATATATTTCTACAGGAGGAAGCTGTGTTTAGGTCAAAGCACGTTCTCTACATACAGCCCTACTCCAGGTCTTGGTAGAGGTTCATACTGTCTGGAACTTGAAGATCCAGGCATTGCATTGCCAGAAGGCTCTGTTTCCGGGGTGTTGCAGAGCAAAAATTGGTGCCTGATATTCTTCCTTTTCAGGAATTTGGAAAATAATAATCACTGATGCCAGTCTTTCTAAGTTGACTTGAGGCTGGTTACAGTTCAGTGGGCTTGGTCTCCACAGGAGAGAATACTGTCCAATAGCTTGCAATTTTTGGCCAGTATGCCTTGCTCTGGATTATAGGACAAATCTGTTGTAGGTTCAATCTGGAAATGCTTCTGCAGGTATATATATATATCAACCACCAGGGCAGCACTAGAGGTCATGCGACTCAGGGAGGTGTACCACATTCTGTCTGGGATAGTACAAGTGCAGTCTATCACAATACATATTCCAGGTATATGATAGTGGCAAGGGGAACTCTGCAAGGTAATCTACTAGATTCCAAGTTCTACAACAGTTTGGGACAGGTGTGTCCGGGACAAGAGTCCCACTGCCAATAAGGGTACATGTACTGGTAACACCTTAAGGTCTGGTTCTCCCTTATTTGAGGTTTTTTTCCCCATTTTGGATTCTGCTACATCTTTTGCGAAGAATCCGTAAGGTGGTAACACTGATATTAGTGTTGGCCGAATTAGCCAAGGGGGGCTTGGTACACAGGCATAGCGAGTCTTGTGGGGGTTGCTCCTTTGGACGCTGCCAGTCCAGTGGGACCTGATGGTCTTGAGTCCTGTATCTCAGCACTGTTGAGCCCCTGGAAGCCAGCTTCAGGGAACATCAATCACAGGACTTGAAAATATTTATTTTGCCTGGGGTGAAGCCAGAAAGTGGCACCCGCAGAAATATGTGGGTGGGAGATTTTCTTTTTCTTTCTCCAATCGGTAGAGGAAAGGAGTTTGAATTTTTTTCCAAGGGCCATTGTTTCTCACTCCTTGTTTCATACCTCATACAGCATGTAACTTGGACAGTCCCGCCTGTCAGGCCATTCTTGTGTCCTTGGGACTTGAATTGATCTTGACTGTCCTTGCCACTTTTTGAACCAATCGAGGGATTCTGTTGGTCCTTTTATCTCAGAAGCTGGCTCCTTTGGTTGCTATCACTTCACGAAGTGGAGTGTCAGAGTTGGTGGCTCTTTCATGCAAGGAGCTATTCTTGGTTTTGCATCAAAAGGTGATGTTGCGTCCTCATCCAAGTTTTTCACTTGAATCAGGACAGTGTCTTGCCTTTTATTTTTCTCCTAATCCACAGACGGCAGGAGAAAGATCGCTACCTACTCTAGAGGTAGTTCAGACGCTCAGGGTCTACTTGAGTTGTCGGCACAGGTCAGGAATCCTGGTTTGTGCTGCGAGAAGAGCCCAGGAAGGGCAGGTGGCATCCAGGTCGAATATTTAGCAGTAGATCTGCCAGTTTATCAATAAAACCTATGGGGAGAGACTCTCTACCAGGTGTGGGAGTATCTTGGGCCATCCATCATTGGATGTCAGTGGTTCAGGTGTACAAGACCACTATTTTGTCTTTTGTTTATACATCTACAGGGTTTTTACCAGGTCTATGTCAATCACGTAGAAGACACTGCCTTTGGCCTCAGCGTATTACAAATAGCAGAGCATGTCCTTCTTTGGTGGCAGTTTCTATGATGGTGTCTCCCTCCCCTCAGGGGCATTGCTTTGGGACATCCCAGATAGTAACTACTATATAGCTGCTCTGTGTCCCATGATGTACGATAAAGAAAATTGGATTTTTCCTACAGCTTACCTGTAAAATCCTTTTTTTGGAGTACATCACGGGACACATAGGCCCCTCCCCTCTTTTGGGAATTTCTTGCTACAAAACTGAGGTACTTCCTGTATAGGAGGGGTTATAAAGAGGGGGGACTTCCAGTCTTTTGGGTGTCCTTTCACCTATAGGTGGCGTATAACCCAGATAGTAATTATTATAGCTGTTCTGTGTCCCGTGATGCACTCCAAGAAAAGGATTTTACAGGTAAGCTGTAGGAAAAATCCTATTTTTTTAGGCCAGAACCATAAATGCTACATTTGGAGAGGAGTCAACAAGCCTATGATGAAAGTTACACCATTCCTACTGGGAAACACGGAGGTGGATCGTTGATGTTTTGGGGATGTGTGAGCTACAAAGGCACAGGAAATTTGGTCAAAATTTATGGCAATATGAATGCAGTATGTTATCAAAAAATACTGGAGGAACATTTGCATTCATCAGCCAGGAAGTTGCGCATGGGACGTACTTGGACATTCCAACATGACAATGATCCAAAACACAAGGCAAGGTCGATCTGTCATTGGCTACAGCAGAATAAAATAAGGTTCTGGAGTGGCCATCTTAGTCTTCTGACCTCAATATCATTGAGCCACTCTGGGGAGATCTCAAACGTGCAGTTCATGCAAGACAGCCCAAGAATTTCCAGCAACTGGAGGCTTTTTGCCAAGGGGAATGGGCAGCTTTACCACCTGAGAAGATAAAGCGTCTCATCCACAAATACCACAAAAGATTTCAAGCTGTCATTGATGTTAAAGGGGCAATACACGGTATTAAGAACAGGGGTATATAAACTTTTGATCAGGGTCATTTGGGTAGTTTCTGTTGCCATTATGATTTAAAAAGAGTAAGCACAGTTGATTGATAATAAATGGCTTCAGCCAAAAACTAACCATGAGCGAAAGAACATTTTTTGTGTTATCATTCATAGTCTCTCAAAAATGGCCAAGAAATCATAAATTCTGCCAGGGTATGTAAACTTATGAGCACAACTGTATACACATTCTCTTCTTCATATAAAGTGGAAAGTGCTTGAATGCTTGTCCAAATATAGATGACTGGTGAATGGTGAAATGGCCAAAAACTCACTTATATCATAGATGTAGAAGAAATAATTTCAGATGCAATACACAGCATGCCCGGGACGCCTTGCGTTCCATGAGATGAGAAGCCGGAAACCGGAAGTGACGCAATGATGCTCAAAGCCCCGCCCTACGTTTTGAGAACGGTCCAATTACATGAGACCAAAAATATAAAAACAATATTGATTCGCTAAAATCAAAAGTGGGAGGGTTCTGCGCCCCGAGGACAATCTGAAACAAGCCAATTAGAGCTCAGCCTCAAATCACATGCTTTTCAAAAGTTTACTGACCTAATAGACACCCATTAGTCCGGCACCACGCTGCACACACATATGAATAAACGGATATGAACAGTTTGTATTTTTTTTAGTTTTTAATAAATGATAATATATATGATTGACTAACAGTTTTTAACTGTTTGGGGAGGGGGGGTCTCTGAGGTTTGCCAAAGGCAAAGAGGCTGTTAACTTTGAAAGGGAGTTTGCACTTTGCAGGCTACGTTTCCCTTAGCTTAGTGAAGGAGGTGAACATTTACTTTGCAAAAAATACCCAATCATGTGCACATGATTGCATGATGGAACTTCGCAGAGCTTCATCTCATTTACTAATCTAAGGGAAAATTCCCTTGCAAAGTGCATTTTCCCTTGCAACGTGAACAGCCTTTAGCGAATCAACCCCTGTGAGTCAATAGTCCCCTGCTGTATCCCCCTCTAGTGAATGATGGAACAAATTCTGTTGTCTGTAGGGAGTTTTTTTTTTTCTTTTTCTTAACCCGTAGTAGTGAGAAAAAAACAAAACACCTGTAAGTGAACAAAAAAAGTACATGTGAAAAAAAACACACACAAAAACTTGCACTTAGGGGTGTGGCTCTAGTCCACCTCCCAAAGAAGTAGGATCCTTCCTTGGCCCTCCAGGGTGCAAGGCTCCTGACAGGGGCAAAGCACACTTGTGGTCCGCCTAGACAAAAGACCAGGCGGACACCTTTCCTCATGGTCACATACACATACAGTATCTCACAAAAGTGAGTAAACCCCATATATTTTTATAAATATTTTATTATATCTTTTCATGTGACAACACTGAAGAAATTACATTTTGCTACAATGTAAAGTAGTGACTGTACAGCTTTTAGAACAGTGTAAATTTGCTGTCCCCTCAAAATAAGAAGTTGGAAAATAAGTTGGAATACTGCCCTGTGGCCCAGTCTCTGAAGAGAGAGGATCATGCGCTGCTTCAGTATGTCACAGTACATGTTGGCATTCATGGTTCCCTCAATGAACAGTAGCTCCCCAGTGCCGGCAGCACTCATGCAGCTCCCACCACCATGCTTGACTTTGTACTCCTCACTTGGTTGCCGCCACACCCGTTTGACATCATCTGAACCAAATACTTTTATTTTGGTCTCATCAGACCACAGGACATGGTTCCAGTAATCCATGTCCTTAGTCTGCTTGTCTTCAGCAAACTGTTTGCGGGCCTTCTTGTGCATCCTCTTTAGACAAGGCTTCCTTCTGGGACGACAGCCATACAGACCATTTTGATGCAGTGTGCGGCGTATGGTCTGAGCACTGACAGGCTAACACCCCACCCCTTCAACCTCTGCAGCAATGCTGGCAGCACTCAAACGTTTATTTGCCAAAAACAACCTCTGGATATGACGCTGAGCATGTACACTCAACTTCTTTGGTCGACCATGGCGAGGCCTGTTCTGAGTGCAACCTGTCCTGTTAAACCGCTGTATGGTCTTGGCCACCCTGCTGCAGCTCAGTTTCAGGGTCTTGGCAATCTTCTTATAGCCTAGGCCATCTTTATGTAGAGCAACAATTTTTTTTGCAGATCCTTAGAGAGATCTTTGCCATGAGGTGCCATGTTGAACTTCCAGTGACCAGTATGAGAGAGTGAGAGCGATAACACCAAATTGAATACACCTGCTTCCCATTCACACTTTAGACCTTGTAACACTAACGAGTCCCATGACTCATGACCCATAGCCAGTGAAAATGGCTAATTGGGCCCAATTTGGACATTGTCACTTAGGGGTGTACTCACTTTTGTTGCCAGCGGTTTAGACATTAATGGCTGTGTGTTGCGTTATTTTGAGGGGACAGCAAATTTACACTGTTATACAAAAATGTGACATCACACATATGTACATATGTATATGTACATATGTGCAAGTGACATCACACATGCAGAGCAGAGCAGTACTGAAAGCTTTCATTTTGGACTGAAAGAATAATAGAGTCCAGATATACCGTATATACTTGAATATAAGCCGAGGCACCTACTTTTACCACAAAAAAATGGGAAAACTTATTGACTCGAGTATAAGCCTAGGGTGAGAAATGCGCAGCTACCGTAAGTGGAAAAGAGGGTCAACAATGCCCATCTGCAGCATCACTCTGCCCATCTGCATGCCTCACTGTGCCTCACTGTCCATCTGCATGCCTCACTGTCCATCACTGTCCATCTGCATGCCTCACTGTCCATCAGGGCCGATCCCAGGCGGGGTGCACGGGGTGCAGTGCACCCGGGCACCAGAGAGGTGGGGGCGGTGAAGCGCCAGAGTGCTCCCCTCCCTCCTCCTCCTCTCTGTATCCAGAGGTGGCTCCCTCCACAGGTCACCGCCGCCACTGTATTTTTCGAGGCTCAAGCCTGCCCCCCTCCCTCCTCCTATCAGAGAAGGAGAGCAGCGCCGGAGATCGGAGCGGCTGGTCTCTGTGTGGAGAGAGACCAGCCGTGCAGTGACATCGCTGTGGGGGGGGGCGGTAGAGGAACCATTGCTGTATCGCTGGGTCAAGTGAGAGGCCCGATCGGCCATTATCTACTAACGTCCATAGGAACTGCAGTCTCTGACCATCTCCTGTATTATATCTGTAGTCTCTGACCATCTCCTGTATCATGTCTGCAGTCTCTGACCATCTCTTGTATCATGTCTGCAGTCTCTGACCATCTCTTGTATCATGTCTGCAGTCTCTGACCATCTCTTGTATCATGTCTGCAGTCTCTGACCAGCTTCTGTACCATGTCTGCAGTCTCTGACCATCTCCTGTACCATGTCTGCAGTCTCTGACCATCTCCTGTACCATGTCTGCAATCTCTGACCATCTCCTGTATTATGTCTGCAGTCTCTGACTGTGTCTTGTATCATGTTTGCAGTCTCTGACCATGTCCTGTATTATGTCTGCAGTCTCTGACCATGTCCTGTATTATGTCTGCAGTCTCTGACCATCTCCTGTATTATGTCTGCAGTCTCTGACCGTCTCCTGTACCATGATTGCAGTCTCTGACCATCTCTTGTATCATGTCTGCAGTCTCTGACCATCTCCTGTATTATGTCTGCAGTCTCTGACCGTCTCTTGTATCATGTCTACAGTCTCTGACCTTCTCCTATATTATGTCTGCAGTCTCTGACCATCTCCTGTATTATGTCTGCACTCTCTGACCATCTCCTGTACCATGTCTGCAGTCTCTGACCATCTCCTGTACCATGTCTGCAGTCTCTGACCATCTGCTGTATTACGTCTGCAGTCTGTGACCATCTCCTGTACCATGATTGCAGTCTCTGACCGTCTCTTGTATCATGTCTGCAGTCTCTGACCATCTCCTGTATCATGTCTGCAGTCTTTGACCGTATTATGTCTAGGGGCTCTTTCTAACAGACAGCCCTCTGTGTGTGCATCAGAGAGACTCCCCTCCAGGTCTCATTAGTGTACTCTCTTCCTGTATTTTCTTTATTGTTAAGAGATCATGAGAGGATCCCAAGGTAACGAAGACTTCTAAGGGGAGCATCTCTGTGTTTTCCATAGAAACATTTGTAAAGGGGAGGAGTTGGTAAGATGACCACGCCCACGTGGGGGCGCCAGAAATATTTCTGCACCCAGGCGTCTGTGACCCTAGGATCGGCCCTGCTGTCCATCACTGTCCATCTGCATGCCTCACTGTCCATCACTGTCCATCTGCATGCCTCACTGTCCATCTACATGCCTCACTGTCCATCTGCATGCCTCACTGTGCCTCACTGTCCATCTGCATGCCTCACTGTGCCTCACTGTCCATCTGCATGCCTCACTGTCCATCTGTATGCCTCACTGTCCATCTGCATGTGCCAATCTCCCTACCCGATCCATGCCTTATGTACCGGCGCTGTGTCCATCTGCAGTCTTATGATCTCCGGCACTGTGACATACAGTCTAGTCGGCCGCCGTGTAGTGTAGCAAAGCCCCGCCTCCTCCTCATCCTCGTGGTGATGGAACACTGACTCAGTTTCCCAGCAGTGAGTCAGTGTTCAGCCTATCATAGACGAGGACAAGGAGAAGGCAGGGCTTTGTTACACTACACGGCGGCGGACTAGACTGTATGTCACAGCGCCGAAAATTATAAGACTACAGATGGACACAATGAGGCACGGGCTTGAGTATAAGCCGAGGGGGGCATTTTCAGCACAATAAAATGTGCTGAAAAACTCGGGTTAAACTTGAGTATATATATATATATATATATATATATATATATATATATATATATATATATACACATATACGGTACTTCCATTTGCACATTACTAGCAAGTAGTTTTATTTTTAATCATCTTATGATTTTTTTTTTTTTCGGGTCACAGTTTCACTTTATGAGAGCAGGACAATAATATATCAGCTGTAACAATAAATTCAGATAGGCTCGATAGCCGCTTTGCAAGCACGTTCGCTCATCGCCCACCAGCCTCGCATTTACCCCATCCAGGTGGCGGCTTTGGTGTCTTCCCCCATGCATCTCCTCCTGAGTCCAGGCAGTCGCTTCTCCTCCTGGCCAATCGGGTCTTAGGACTCCTGGCCAATCGGGTCTCAGGTCCCACTTCCTGATTGGCCTGGAGGAGAAGCAGGAAGACATTAGTGAATAATAATTCGCTAATGTCACACAAGCCACCTTGTTTAAGCCAATTAGAGCCTCAGGCTCTAATCATGTGCTTAAAAAAAAAAAATTCTTCTGAAATCCATGCATCCTGTGCCCAGCATAGAGATAAGGGGCCAGGCGCATGGATTAGGGGGGCGGCGCCCCTGCGCCCCTTATGGGCGGTCGCCACTGTAAAAACTCCTGTCAGTCTATTTCTTTGTTGCCTGGTTTACACTGGGGAGATTTATTTTCTGCTTCAAAGACACATTTATTTTCTGTTTCAAAGGAAGCGAGCGTAAATCTCTACATATTAAGTAGAATTCCCCTCTTTGACAGTTGTCACTGGAAGAGGTTGCCCCAGGGGAAATTTCACCTCACCTCTTGTTATGGTGAATACTGTAGTATCGTGGATTTGCCACCATCTTCTGACCTGGCAATAACGATCACCAGGACAGAGATTTTGGCTAAATATACACTTTGAAGCAAAATCAAAGTGTAGTATTCCTATGGCAATTGTAATAGAGATGCAGTATGTTTAAACATTATTATATTTTTACACACAATTTTCCTTAAAAGATCAGCCAATCAAGAACTGACTTTTCAGTCTCTTGTAATACTGGAGAGTTAAAACATCTGACAATTTCCTATATTTCTCAGGGACAGTTAGGTAACTGTGCTTGAATTTCTGAGCCTGTACACCTGCTTTGCCCATTATGACGGGTTCCAACACTCTTTCTGCGACTCGTTTTTTAATTTGTTGCATATAATGAAGAATGCCACAGGAGGAGCTGGAATATACTAAGGTGGACATGAACACCAAAACTCCCAGAAAATCAGGGGACTAGTCAGAATGTTAAAGGTGATCTTGCTAGTGGAGTACTCAAGACATAATATAAGCTAGGGGCTGATTCAATCTACCTGGCTCCACCTATAAATAAAATATCACTTTTGGGTGGACTGACTTTTTATTATTATAGGACAATGACCATTATGTACAATTAACTAAAAGCAAGTAATCACAATTCATTCAACTTTGAGTGTTATAATGTTATCAGACTTAGGCCTCATGCACACGAGACGCTGGTGCAAACTCTGCTGAACACAGGTTTTTAAAAGCTGAAACTGGCGTTTAGAAATGCCCGTTTTGCCGCGTTTACATGCCGCGTTTAGCTGTGTTTGCGTCTAGACGCATCTGCAGAGCAGAGAATAACATTTTGCGACCCAACTTTGGGGCCCCATATCTTGGGGCCACTTAGTGCTAGGAACCCCAAATTTTGTGTGCTAACACAGTGGAACTAGCACTACAACATATAGCACTAAGTGGCCCCAAGATATGGGGCCCCAAAGTCGGGTCGTAAAATGTCAAGCACTTCTGCAGCAGAGAATGACATTTTGTGACCCCACTTTGGGGCCCCATATCTTGGGGCCACTTTGTGCTAGGACCTCAAATTTGGATATGTTATAGTGTTAGTCCAACTGTGTTAGCACTTCAAATTTGGGGTTACTAGCACCAAGTGACCCCGGGATATGGGGCCGGGTAGTAAAAAACACTTATAAACGCAAACGAGGCTAAACGCGGTACCGGCGCTTAGCCACGTTTGGCGTCTGTAACGTGGAAAACTTTTGCGTCTGAACCCATTTTTTTGCTTCTGGAAAAACAAGGTTAAATGCAACTGCCTAAAAACACCAAAAAACGCCAAAACGAGAATTTACTTTTTTTATACTTCTTCAAAAGGATTAAAAAAAGTGAAATTGTATCAACTTTTACTAGCAAACTAACAGCTCAAAGGCAGAACATCATAATGTAATATTAGATCTGGACAAGAAACGAATACAACATTTAAAATGTGTTTATAGCCCAAACTTTTTTTTAGCTTTGGATAGAGTAGGGAAGAGTATGATTATTGAGAAAAGAACAATCATTTAAGAATTAATTTCAGAATAACAACCATAAAATGAAATACAGATGTAGCCTTATCATATCATGTAATTCCCACATAAAAACATTCACACAACAAATAGCACTCAATTTAATTTAGCTTGAAACCCCTTTGGAGTTTAAGATATGTATGGACAAGGAAGAGAAGCTATTTTGCAATCTAGTGTGGGAGGCATTGCTCTTCAACCATCTACCAGAAGGCAACAATCTAAACAAAACATTACCCAGATGAAACCTTTCCTACTAATCCAACTTTGTGCTCTCTGGAGACATCACCTTTCCCTATATCTTAAACTGTGCGCAACCCTTACCAAACAGAGATGTGATAAGTCAACAGAATCTCAATGGCAGCCTTATAGAAGCAGAGGAATAACTGCTCTGAAAAACCCACCTTCCACAGCTTCCTGAGGAAATACAATCTCTGATGAACCATGCCCATCAGGTATGATACGTGCCCTGTCTACGACAAAGCCTCCATAAGTGTTGTTCCCTAAAAATCATGTACCCTCTCTACCTCCATGCCACCAATCACAATTGGCTCATAATTAGTTCCCCTACTTCTCCTAAAATCTATTATTCGTTTTTATTCCATAAGTTGGCCATAGATGGGTAGAATTTTGACTAAAAATTGAAAAAAGAAGGCCCTAAAAAAGTTTGTTTGCTTTTCTAATTGTAAGTGGGCCAAATTGATGTTCATGTCCAGTCCATTCATTCCAAAATCGAATGTTAAAAGCAAACAAAATTTTTTTGAACAAACAAATTGAGTTGAGAATTTTTTGACAAATTTTCCTAAGACTTTTCCCAAGAATTTTCATTCGAAATTCTAGCCATCTATGGCCAACTTAAGTTTTATCTACATTTAACTCTAAATTATTCTCCTTGCATCAGCCCACTAGGTTCTCTATTTCCTGCCAATATGCAACATTGTTGCCTTCCTTTATTCTCCCAACAATTATAATGTAATTTTCAAATTTTAAAACTAAAGAAGTCTACACGGAAACAAGAGACACAGTCATGAGTAGATAAAGTAAACAGGAAAGGGTTTAACACACATCTTTGCAGCACCCCTGTACTACAGAACAGCGTCAGGGAGTAGCAATTGCCAATTTTTACCAACTGCTACTTGTTGATAGGGAAGTCCAGTGCCCAGTGACAAAAGGTTGGGCTTGATTAGAGAATTAGGTATCAACACAGAGTGGTACAGTGGATACTAAAAAGATACTATGTGCCACATCCTGGAATTGGAGACGAAAAATAGATTGGAGGGCTTGGACTTTATAGGCACGACTACACGAGGTGTATATTAAAAAGTTATAAATTTATTACATGTAGAAAATACATAAAAACATATATCTCATCAAACAAGCAAGTCAGTAAAACAAAATCTCAATGGTTTATCCTATACATAGCCTTGGAAAATAGCATAGATGTTTGGAGATGGAATACCACTCATTCCATAGTGAGTTTGATGGATTCTGAGTAACGGCTATGTAAATACTCAAGATAATTGTAGCGCCTTAGGCTCTACATATTACGCACGTTAGTGCTTCCTCAGGAGCATAAGAGAGACTTAATGTATTGATGATATGTAAAAAGAAAACACAATTGTGTAAAAAATATAGTAGGGAGGTATTGGAGTAGATATTCAATAATTAATACCTAACCTTGATGGCAAAAGGTATGTCATAATACAGGGTACAAAAAGGTGACCGCACACCTCTAAGAAAGAGGTTTTTTGGTAGAGGTATACGCCTGGTAATAAAAGGCTAAGACAGCACTGAGGTAGTGCATGGGTAAAGGCAACTGACAGCTGTAAAGTCAGCTATTCCTACCCGGATGGCTGTGTCCAACAGGACTTCTACTATATTCGCTACTATCAGGTGACTGCCTAGCTTATATTAAACTCGCTGTAATACCAGCACTCTGGTTCTCATGCACCAAGTCTTCCTCACACAAATTACCCCAGGTTTTTTTTCCTGTTTTTGAGGAGTTTTAAATGTCAGTTGCCTTTACCCAGGCACTACCTCAGTGCTGTCTTAGCCTTTTATTACCAGGCGTATACCTCTACCAAAAAACCTCTTTCTTAGAGGTGTGCGGTCACCTTTTTGTACCCTGTATTATGACATACCTATTGCCATCAAGGTTTGGTATTAATTATTGAATATCTACTCCAATACCACCTTTGCTGTTTGGCTCCTTACTATATTTTTTTACACAATTGTGTTTTCTTTTTTCATATCATCAATACAGTAAGTCTCTCTGATGCTCCTGAGGAAGCGCTAATGCGCGTAACATGTAGAGCCCAAGGCGATACAATTATCTTGACTATTTACAGTCAGGTCCATAAATATTGGGACATCGACACAATTCTGATCTTTTTGGCTCTATACACCACCACAATGAATTTGAAATGAAACAAACAAGATGTGCTTTAACTGCAGACTTTCAGCTTTATTTGAGGGTATTTACGTCCAAATCAGGTGAACGGTGTAGGAATTACAACAGTTTGTATATGTGCCTCCCACTTTTTAAGGGACCAAAAGTAATGGGACAATTGGCTGCTCAGCTGTTCTATGGCCAGGTGTGTGTTAATCCCTCATTATTCCATTTACGAGGAGCAGATAAAAGGTCCAGAGTTTATTTCAAGTGTGCTATTTGCATTTGGAATCTGTTGCTGTCAACTCTCAATATGAGATCCAAAGAGCTGTCACTATCAGTGAAGCAAGCCATCATTAGGCTGAAAAAACAAAAACAAACCCATCAGAGAGATAGCAAAAACATTAGGTGTGGCCAAATCAACTGTTTGGAACATCCTTAAAAAGAAAGAACGCACCAGTGAGCTCAGCCAAACCAAAAGACCCGGAAGACCACGGAAAACAACTGTGGTGGATGACCGAAGAATTCTTTCCCTGGTGAAGAAAACATCCTTCACAACAGTTGGTCAGATCAAGAACACTCTCCAGGAGGTAGGTGTATGTGTGTCAAAGTCAACAATCAAGAAAAGGCTTCACCAGAGTGAATACAGAGGGTTCACCACAAGATGTAAAACATTGGTGAGCCTCAAAAACAGGAAGGCCAGATAAGAGTTTTGCCAAACAACATCTAAAAAAAGCCTTTACAGTTCTGGAACAACATTCTATGGACAGATGAGACCAAGATCAACTTGTACCAGAGTGATGGGAAGAGAAGAGTATGGAAAAGGAAAGGAACTGTTGATGATCCAAAGCATACCACCTCATCAGTGAAGCATGGTGGTGGTAGTGTCATGACGTGGGCATGTATGGCTGCCAATGGAACTGGTTCTCTTGTATGTATTGATGATGTGACTGCTGACAAAAGCAGCAGGATGAATTCTGAAGTGTTTCGGGCAATATTATCTGCTCATATTCAGCCAAATGCTTCAGAACTCATTGGACGGCGCTTCACAGCGCAGATGGACAATGACCCGAAGCATACTGAGAAAGCAACCAAAGAGTTTTTTAAGGGAAAGACGTGGAATGTTATGCAATGGCCAAGTCAATCACCTGACCTGAATCCGATTGAGCATTCATTTCACTTGCTGAAGACAAAACTGAAGGGAAAATGCCCCAAGAACAAGCAGGAACTGAAGACAGTTGCAGTAGAGGCCTGGCAGATCATCACCAGGGATGACACCCAGCGTCTGGTGATGTCTATGTGTTCCAGACTTCAGGCTGTAATTGACTGCAAAGGATTTGCAACCAAGTATTGAAAAGTGAAAGTTTGATGGATGATTGTTAATCTGTTCCATTACTTTTTGGTCCCCTAAAAAGTGGGAGGCACATATACAAACTGTTGTAATTCCTACACTGTTCACCTGATTTGGATGTAAATACCCTCAAATTAAAGCTGAAAGTCTGCAGTTAAAGCCCATCTTGTTCGTTTCATTTCAAATCCAATGTGGGGGTGTATAGAGTTAAAAAGATTAGAATTGTATCGATGTCCCAATATTTATGGACCTGACTGTATATAGCTGTTACTCGGAATCCAACAAACTCACTATGGAATGAGTGGTATTCCATCTCCAAACCGTCTATGCTATTTCCCAAGGCTATGTATAGGATAAATCATTGAGATTTTGTTTTACTGACTTGCTTGTTTGATGAGATATATGTTTTTATGTATTTTATACATGTAATAAATTTATAACTTTTTAAAAGGTTGGGCTTAACCCCAGTAATTTTATTTAACAACAAGTTTTATGGGTAAAATTGCAATAAACTCCCAACTAAAATCAATAAAAAGGATGCAACTCTTTTTACCCTCCAAATGGGTCAACACAGAACGTATGCCAAATATAATAGCATCCTCCCCACTAAAGGCAAATTGGTAACTATCCAGCCCCAGTGGAACATGTATTTATATGTGGCTGAATACCTTCTCAAAGCATTTCAAGACATGGAGGTGACAGCCATGGTAAGTCCCACACGGCTGACTCTAATGCTCAGCAGGTTATGCCTATCCAAAACAGTCCAGACTGGGAGCTGCTGGCCCCTAGAGAACTTTCCCTTTGCTCATTGTTCCGGAGATAACCTTTTTCACAAGGAGAGAAGTATAGAAAACTCTCCAATAGCAATACAAAACAAAGTAACTTTTTCAATTTAGTACAGTAAAGTAAAACATTTTTATTTAGTAGAGAAATGCTAGAACCTTTGTCAGCTTTTATTGTTGTCTGTTTCCTGGTGCTAATTTTTCTCAGTATCCTATTTGGTAAAATGTTGTCTCCAAAACAGAAAGTTAGGGGAAATCTTCATGATGAAGCCCTGGATAGTAGTTAAGGCAGTAGTAAACTCTGTAAAGAAAAAAGTTTCCACCTGCAAGGCAATATCATAATGTGCTAGACCTAACTTAAAACAAAGCCCTCCAGCAGTGCGCTGTTACCACTATCAAGGCTTCCATCTTCACCCGGTCTTCCATCTGGGTTTGGGCGTCTGATTGCCTGAACCGAAATAATGTCACTCGCAGCGCAAGAGTCTTGGCCGCGGTACACAGCTCTGAAGGAACTGCACGGGTATGGTGTTCCTTCAGAGCGGATGCACAGGTGATGTCACTGGCTGCTGTTTGCAATAATATCTCCTAAGCAGTGCATGTTTTGGAGATATTCATTTTCCCTACAGGCAAGCTTTTTTAGAAGCTTACATGTAGGTAAAAATACAATTCCAGGGTTTCCTACCACTTTAAACCTGACAGGGGTTCTAAAATTTTACCATTTTATCCAAAATTTAAAACATTTTTGGATTATAGATACAGTGTTATTATTTTCTGATCGCATCATTTACTACTGGTGATGAGCCTCTTGTTTCTAATATTGAGCACAAATTTTTATTTTAACACATCATTTATTGTTTATAGAATATGGCAATGCAGAAAATACTCATAAATGACAACAGTCCAAAACATTATGCTTCCTTTTTGCTTATCAGTTTCACTTTTTCATCCAACTTTCACCAAATCACGTGGTTTTTAAGCTCTTTACTGCCACCCTTTGGTCAACTTCTGTATCGGCGAGATTTGACACCTGCGAGCCCCATCGCGGGAGCCAGTGCCGAGCTGGCTCGCTTATCGGGAAAGGAAAAATGTGTTTTTTCCTTTCTCGGTGAGCGACGAGCATTGCCGACAGGTGTTTGGTATGAATCATGAGGGGGAACTCCACGCCAAATTTTAAATAAAAAAACAGCATGGGTTCCCCTCCAGGAGCATACCAGGCCCTTAGGTCTAGTATGGATTTTAAGGGAAACCCCCTACGCAGAAAAAACAGCGTGGGGGCCCCCCAAAATCCATACCAGACCCTAATCTGAGCACGCAGCCCGTTCATTCATGAAAGGGGGTGGGGACGAGCGTGCGCCCCCCCTTCCGAACCGTACCAGGCCACATGCCCTCAACATGGGGGGGGGCGCTTTGGGGCAGTGGGGCGCCCTGCGGGCCCCCCTACCCCAAAGCACATTGTCCCCATGTTGATGAGGACAAGGGCCTCTTCCCAACAACCTTGGCCGTTGGTTGTCGGGTCTGAGGGCAGAGGGCTTATTGGAATCCGGGAGCCTCCTTTAATAAGGAGGCCCTCAGATCCTGGCCCCCCACCCTATGTGAATGAGTATGGGGTACATCGTACCCCTACCCATTCACCTGGGGAAAAAAAGTGTCAATAAAAAAACACACTAGACAGGTTTTTAAAGTAATTTATTAGGCAGCTCCGGGGGTCTTCTTCCGACTTCTCCGGCCTCTTCTCCCGGTGTCTGGTTCTTCTCCCGCTCTCCGGCCTCTTCTCCCGGTGTCCGGTTCTTCTCCCTCTCTCTGGTTCTTTTGCCGGGCTCCTCCGCTATCTTCTGCTCTTTTGCTAGCGGTGGCCCGGTCTTCTCCGTCGTCTTGTTCCCTCTTCTCTTTTTCTGATGTTGACACAACGCTCTCTCCTGCTGTAATGTCATGTGTGAGGACTTATATGGGCATGGGGCGTGGTCACCAGGTGACCCCACCCCCTTATGACATCACAGTCCCAGGGCATGATGGGACTGTGACATCATAAGGGGCGGGGTCACCGGGTGACATCACCCGGTGACCATGCCCCATGCCTATATAAGTCTAGTGTGTTTTTTCATTGACACTTTTTCCCCCCAGGTGAATGGGTAGGGGTACGATGTACCCCATACTCATTCACATAGGGTAGGGGCCCCCGGATTCCGATAAGCCCCCCACCCGCAGACCCCGACAACCAACGGCCAGGGTTGTTGGGAAGAGGCCCTTGTCCTCATCAACATGGGGACAAGGTGCTTTGGGGTGGGGAGGCCGCAGGGCGCCCACTGTCCCCAAAGGGCCCACCCCCCATATTGAGGGCATGCGGCCTGTTACGGCTCAGGAGGGGGGAGGGCGCTTGCTCGTCCCCACCCCCTTTCCTGACCAGCCGGGTTGCGTGCTCGGATAAGGGTCTGGTACGGATTTCGGGGGGGACCCCACGGCGATTTTTCGGCGTAGGGGGTTCCCCTTAATATCCATACCAAACCCAAGGGCCTGGTATGCTCCCAGAGGGGAATTCCCCCCCGCGCTCGCTGCAATACGAAAATGTGTTTTTCCTATTGCAGCCAGCACGAGATGTACAGTACCCTGTCGCCGAGAAACAGCGCGATGGGATCGTGCTGGAAACATTCTCGCGGGCAGGTACTGTAGTTTGTACAAAAGTCCGATGGCTTTGTGTACACATGATCGGACTTTGCTCCATCGGACTTTTGTTGCCAGAAAGTTTATCCGTTCGCACAGCCAACAAAAGTCTGATGAAAATCGAAAAAGTTTGTCCGATGGAGTGTACACAGGGTCGGATGTTGCCCCAAAACAGCTAATTTGCATGTTTGTTGTCAAAAAGTCAGATCGTGTGTACGGGCCTTTAGAGTAAACTCTGGATTGGGAGAGGCTAATGTCAGATGCATTAGCACAGGTGGAGATCTACCTGAACAACATGAAAGAGATCAAAGGCCACTGGGGTTCTGCACCTTTATTTTTTTAAGAAGTTAACTAGCAAGGCCTAACTCAATAGTAAGGAAAATGTAGAAAAATATAATAAAACAAATGTCACTGTAAAAATATAACTTTACTCTACTTTAAAAGTGGACAGTGTTAGTCAGTAGAGCAGTGAAGAGTGTTAGTAGGGCAGTAGATGGTGTGTGGACAGTGTCTGTAGGGCAGTGGATGATGTGTGGATAGGGTCAGTAAGGCAGAGGTTGGTATCATAGTGTCAGTATTGCAGAAGATGCTGCCAGTAGAGCAGTGGACAGTGTCATTGAGTAGTGAACAGAGTCAGTCAATAGAGCAGTACACAGTGTCAGTCAGTAGAGCAGTGGACGCTGTCAGTAGGGCAGAGGTTGGTGTCCATACTACAGTGGATGGTGTCAGTCAGAAGAGCAGTGGACATGTCGGTAAGGCAGAGGTTGGTATCAGTAGGACAGGGGTTAGTGTCAGTAAGTAGAACAGTGGACGGTGTTAGTAGGGCAGAGAGCGATGTCAGTAAGGCAGAGATTGTGTCAGTAGGGCAGTGAACAGTGTTAGTAGCTTTTTAAAATTATTATTATTGTACTTTTTATTTTTTAAATACCGTATTTATCGGCGTATAACACACACTTTTTTCTCCTTAAAATCAGGGGGAAATCAGGGGTGCGTGTTATACGCCGATCCCCCCCGCTGATTGTACGGAGTGAGCGCCGGCAGCCGATATACATACATAGCCGAGTGTACTCGGCTAGGTTCGGCTAGCTCCGCTCACAGTCACACCCAGTCCCGCCCTATGATGGACATAACACAGGGACTGGGCGTGACTGTGAGCGGAGCTAGCCGAACCTAGCCAAGTACACTCGGCTATGTATGTATATGGGCGGCGCTCGGCTCCGCTCACAGTCACACCCAGTCCCGCCATTGGACCTGTGTTATGTCCATCATAGGGCGGGACTGGGCGGGACTACGAGAGGAGCCGAGAAGAGCCGAAGACCGGCTCTGTGTATTTCGGCGCCGGCGGCGCCCTTTTCAAACTGCAGTGACACTGACATGTCACTGCAGTTTAGCTGCAGCCTGGGCAAGACTGCAAATATCACTGACATGGCTGCAGATGGACACTTGCAAGGCTGCAGATGGACACTGATAAGGCTGCAAATGACACTGGTAAGGCTGCAAATGACACTGACAAGGCTGCAAGGCTGCAAATGACACTGACAAGGCTGCAAGGCTGCAAATGACACTGACAAGGCTGCAAGGCTGCAAATTACACTGGACAAGCATGCAGATGGACGCTGTGCAAGGCTGCAGATGGACACTGATAAGGCTGTATTGATGGGCATTTAAATGTAAGTTTTTTTCCTTAAAAAGTTTTTTTCCCTTAATATTCCCTCCTAAAATTGGGGTGCATGGTATACGCCAGCGCCTGTTATACGCCGATAAATACGGTATATCTTTTTTTTTTTTTTGACATTTTTTTTTTTAGGAGCCCTGTTGGGGGCTTTGCTAAAATATCAGGGGGCCCATGATGGGCTTCCTGTTCTTTCACAACATGAAGCATAGTAAATACAGTTTAGATTACTATGCTTCCGGTCATGAATGAACACAGTAAATGATCAGTAGAGAAATGGAAGGGTCTGGTAAATGACATATTTACCAGCCCCTTTCCCTGCTCTCCATCCTGAGACAATGCCCTGCAGCAGCTGATGGGAGAGGAGAGGAGGCAAGCTGGAAGCACTGCAGGAGGAGGGGGGACCAGGTGAGCACATAGGGGGCCGAGGCGGGAAGAAAGAAGAGGAACAGGGACAGGAGGGGCAGCGTTTACTGGTACCAATCCATTGTATCTTCCTGCTGCAGCAGCTGAATGCTGGCAGGAGGCAGAGGAGGGGAGGCCAACTTTCAGCTGCTGAAGGAGGAAAATACAGGGTATCGGTTCCTATAAATGCTGCCTACATTGCCCTCCTGTCCAGGTTGGCAAGGAAGGATCACGGTCTACCCGTCATTTGCCTGCTATCGTCAGGTAGATCGAGATCGACAGGTTGCCGACCCCCCCGCACCAACAGATGTATATGGGCAAATAAAAGAAGAACTACAGTTAACAATTTGTAAGCTGTTACACTAACAGTTTTACATGAATTAATAAAAGATGACCATTGTAAGGAGCCCTATCAGTGTTAAATGGTTTGTCTCAACCCTCCAACTGCCACTTGTGCTGGACAGCTTGGTCTGTTAAGCTGGCCATACATTTATCATTTTTTTCATTCAACCATTGGGTTGAATGAAAAAAAAAAGACCTGATTCCCCCATCCACACACTTGATGTAGAGCTGACTCTGCACACCCTAAACATACCATCAGAGGCATTCCATATAGCCAGTTTTTAAGGTTAAAGCGCATATGTAGCTCTCCTGATACTTTTGAGGCTGAAGCCAAAAGCATGGCAAACAGGTTTAAAGCTCGAGGCTATAAAGAAACATCAGTACAAAAAGCACTCAACACAGTAAGATCTATCCCAAGACCTTCACTTGTAAAGAAAAAAACAGCTAAAAACATTCAACAGAGAAGGGACATGTCCCCTAGAATCCCGGCATTTTCTACTCCATACAGCTCTGAATTTGATACAATCAAAAAAATTATCATGAAACACCTCCCTGTTTTGTATAATGACCCTATATATAACAACATCCTTTCTAAAGGGATCAAGGTTGTATCCCGCAGAGCACCCACATTGGGACGCTCATTGTCTCCCAGTTTGTTCTCAACCAACCAAATAAAGTCCAATTGGCTCAACTTCACAGGCAATTTCAAGTGTGGAATAAAAACTTGTAATTACTGCAGGTACATTAAAACGGGTCAACTCATAAAATCATGCAGCAATCAAAAAGAATTCTCGATCCCCGTGTTTATTAATTGTAACACCAAATTTGTGGTATATGTCATTACATGCACCAGTTGCCAGGTACAATATGTTGGACGCACAACACGGCGTCTCAGAGACAGGTTACATGATCACCTGTACAATATTGAGAAGGAGATCTTAACCAATGTATCAAAGCACTGGGTTTACACACACCACAAAGACACTTCCAGTTTAACTATTCAGGGCATTGAGAAAATCATCACACCAGTGAGAGGAGGTGACAGATTCCAGTTACTGTGCAAACGAGAAGTCCTTTGGATATTCTCGTTGGACACTAGGATCCCACGGGGGTTAAACTTTGAGTGGGACGTTTCACATTTCTATGAATAAAATAACATTGAAGCTATATCCCCGAGTAATACAACTGTAACCCTACCTCCCAACTCTTTCCTTGATCACACATCCACATTCTTTTGGTGGATGATGGAGCAAAAAAACATATAGGGACACATAATATATGAGTTCCTCTTTCACACATATCCCCAGTAATCAATCTATTTAATTGGGCCACACATCCTCCCACTCATACGAGCAAATGACTAGTGATATGCATATATGCTTTCAGCAAAAAAGAAATAATTTATTATATCTTTCGCATTCACTGTCACTTGAATCTCGTTTCTAATTAGACATTATTGTTTGATGGTAATTGTAGGTAGACCATAACACTAACTTTGCACAAATGTTTTTCACCACATGTATACATGGTTCATTACTTTCTTTGCAAAGTTCTCATGTGTTTTGAGTTGATTGAAGAGCTGTGGTCTTTAAAGGGGTAGATCAGTTGCTTATTTTCACATAACAATTGGTTGAGTGAGATTGTAACTTATCCATTAATATAAACACATATATTGGATGAACCTGTCATATAGTCACTGCCAATACTATACTATGCATAAAAGAATAGTGACAGGTGCGCAAACATTGTATTTTGTCCCATTTTTATCCATCTCATATAGTTTTGCCCATACACTTGAAGACAATTCATCAAGAGATGTGATTGCTTCAAAGAAAGACGTTCAGCAACGTTAATGTTGTGGTTTGATTGAACTCTCATGTGTTTTGAGTTTACACATATCCCCAGCAATCGATCCATTTTATTGGGCCACACATCCCTCCATTCATACGAGCAAATGACTAGTGATATGCATATATGCTTTCATTAAAAAATTAAAAAAGAAACAATTTATTATATCTTTCGCATTTACTGTCACTTGAATCTCGTCTCTAATTAGACATTATTGTTTGATGGTAGCTGTAGGTAGACCACAACACCAACTTTGCACAAATGTTTGTACAAATGTTTTTTACCATATGTGTATATAGTTTATTACTTTCTCTGCAAAGTTCTCATGTGTTTTGAGTTGATTTAAGAGCTGTGGTCTTCAAAGGGGTAGATCAGTTGTTTATTTCACATGATAATTGGTTGAGTGAGATTGTAACTTACCGGTATCCATTGATATAAACACATATATTGGATGAACCTGTCATATAGTCACTGCCAATACTATACTATGCATAAAAGAATAGTGACAGGTGCGCAAACACTGTATTTTGCCCCATTTTTATCCACCTCATATAGTTCTGCCCATACACTTGAAGACAATTCATCGAGAGATGTGATTGCTTCAAAGAAAGACGTTCAGCAACGTTAATGTTGTTGCTTGATTGGGATGAATGCATCCCATACGGAATGATGCAAGGTTTTAAATGAGCACTTTTGTGAAACTGGAGTGGCGGGGTTATCAGTGAGTGATAAGTTTCATAATCTTTTATATGCTGTAAAGATTAAAATTCACACATGTAGGAATTGAAGTAAAAGCACTTATTCACACATAGACCCCTGTAAATCAGGAGATTATTGGACGCATCATTGTGACAGGACGCTAGTTTTCTGTCCAACTTCCAATTCACACACGTTATCACGTTTTTTGAAAGCTGAAATCGTCGTACACATACACATATATAAAGAATTGCGTTTTATTATTATTTTTTATTATTATTCATATTTTTACCTTTATGTGGTTTAAAGAATTTTTTATATATTTTTTATATATATGCATCATACACACATATTCAGCTTTTTTTTTTTTTTGACACCGCTAGTGGTGTTGGATGCACATTTTTTTACCATATGCATATAGACTGAATTTTCACTCTATACACCATTTACATTATACCGCAACCACCAGTTCACACAGTTTGCCCATACTTGCGCCTATCCGTATGATAATTTACACGTTTGAACGTCAAATTCCAGCACTCATCTCATTCTTGTGATTTTGGAAAACAACAAATATGTTTTTTCGAAAACCTTGAAAAAATTTTTTTATCATTCATATATGTTCACATTTGTCAACATGAACACATTTCATTTATATATTCATGTCTTCATTAGTGATTCCACTATAGGATGCACATCCAATTACATCTATGCCAAAAAAATCCCACACAGACTAACGACCAGCTGTTTAGAATCAGATAATCAATATGTAGTCATGTGGTAGACAAATTATGTGTATATAAGTTGTGATCACTTTTGTACAAACCAGCTATGAGTAAGCGCTCTATGGGAGCGTGAAACACGTTAGCAGTTATGCTGCATTATCCCAACAAAGCCATGTACGGATTTTAATCATGTTATTACTTTTTCAATAAAGAGGATTTTATTTTTCACTTTTCCAATCCGGAGTGCGGCTGTCCAGATTTTTCCATCACACACACACACTTGATGTAGATGGGGAAATCATTACTACTGAGTTATTGTATTCTGACAGCCTTCCGTGACATCCTGGCACTGATCGTTTGGGAAAAACCCGACAGGCTGGTTGTGCACAAGTCAATCAGTAGATTGACTTCTCTAAAATCAGTCTGCCCATACATAGATTGAAATTCACTTGGTCCCTGCTGAATCGGCTGAACTTCAATCCATATGTGGCTGCCTTTAAAGGAAGTTGAAAAATAACAGACTTACTGGCTGGATCACCAGGTGAAAATTAGAAAAAAAAATGAAATGAAATTTAACTAATGCTGCCACCACCTTTTAACAGTTAGTAAGCTGCAATATATAATATATTTTGTTTTTGTGGTTATAACCACTTTAACCACTTGAGGTCCGGGCCATAGCCGAAAGACGGCTACAGCGCGGACCTCAATCTCCGGGAGGACGTCATATGACGTCCTCCCCTATGCACGCGCACCGCACGCACCCTGCAGGGCGCGCGGTGTGCGCGCTGTGATCACCGAGTCATGGAGACTCGGATGATCACAGATCCGAGTAAGGGGCCGGTCCCGGCCCCTTACCATGTGATCAGCTGTCAGCCAATGACAGCTGGTCACATGATGTAAACAAAAGCTTGGTGATCGGTTTCATTTTCTCCTCACGCTGTCAAAAAGCCGATCACCGGCTTATGTCAAAGGGACATCGGTCCCGAAGAGGAAGGAGGCACAGATGCCTCATCTGTGCCTCCAAGTGCCATCTGCCAGTGCCCACAGTGCCCACAAGTGCCACCTATTAAAGCCCACAAGTGCCACCTATCAATGCCCACAAGTACCACCTATCAATGCCCACAAGTGCCACCTATTAGTGCCACCTAGCAGTGCTGCCATCAATCAGTGCCCAATCAGTGCCCAAAACTGCCACCCATCAGTGCCCATAACCACCACCCATCAGTGCCCATCACTGCCACCTATCGGTGCCCATCAGTGCCGCCTCATCAGCGTACATCAACGAAGAAGAAAAATTAACTGTTTGCAAAAATTGATAACAAAATATTAAAAAAATAAAATTTTTTAAAAAAAATTCTGTCTTTTTCAATTTTTTTAACAAAAAATAAAAACCGTAGAGGTGATCAAATACCATCAAAAGAAAGCTCTATTTGTGGGGAAAAAATGATAAAAATTTCATTTGGGTACCGTGTTGTATGACCGCGCAATTGTCATTCAAAGTGCGACAGCGCTGAAAGCTGAAAATTGGTCTGGACGGGGGGGGGGGTTTAAGTGCCCAGTAAGCAAGTGGTTAAAGTGGTAGTAAACTCTCTTATTTTATTTTTTACCTACAGGCAAGCTTAAAATAAAGCTTACCTGTAGGTAAAATGAATATCTCCTAAACCTGCACCGTTTAGGAGATATTCTAGCGAGCAGCAGCTGGTAATGTCCCTGGTGCATACCCCCATGCTGTACCTTCAGAGCTGTGTGCCGTGGTTGAGACTTCTGCACATGCACGTGACATCAACCCGGCTTTGCCAATCAAGAGGCCGCAGCCCGCAAACCTGGAAGGAAGACCGGGTGAAGACAGAAGCCTCTGCAGTAGTGACAATTCACCGCTGGAGGGCTTCGTTTTAAGATAAATCCTTCATAATGTGCGGATATGTGATGCATACTCGCACATTATGAATTTGCCTTGCAGGGGGAAAACTTTTTTTTTAAGAGTTTACTACAGTTTTAAAATAAAAACTGACTGACTTTGCATAATTTATACGTACATCTTACCTGTGGAGGGAACACATAGTCAGCTACATCCCAGATCTCTCTTCCTATACCCGGAAGATCAGTAATGGCTAATCCTTTTAATTTTATGGAGACTGAACTGATGATGTCATCTACATCTTGGTAGCCTTTTTCATACAAAAACACCCACCTAAATATAAACATTAACAAAAACCACAATTAGAATTCTGAACACATAATAAAATAACCTGCAAGTACCACTGCAAAACTTATTTAATGCACAAGGTAAACATTATTTGAGCCATATTATAAAAATAATATTCCCCTTTTTTAAGTACATATGTAAATCTTGTATATTAGTAAATCGCTTTCTACACAAGACATTTTGTAATTTATGGTTCTTAAAAAGTCTCTTTACTGCCTGTAGTGTACCAAAAGCAATATATGCAAGGACACCAGTGGTGTAACTAGAACCTTCGGGGCCCCGATGCAAGAAACCATGAAGGGCCCCATCTGACCCCCAGCTGGGCCCTTCCTTTCCCAAGGCCCGGTCGCAAGTGTGACGTTTGTGACCCTGGTAGTTCTACCACTGACGTCTGTTTTTTTTAATTTTTATTGTATTTTTCTACCATTTATTTCTTTATTGTTTTACAATATTATTTTTTTAAAATATTTTTAGAGTTGGGGGGCTTTGGTGAGATATCAGGGGTCTAAGCAGACCTCTGATGTTTCACCTTTGAGACCGACAAAGGAGATTGAGAACACAGTCTCAGCTGCATAGAATGAATGGACAGGAATAGCTCTGTATAGAGCTGCCCAACTGAAGCATAGTAAATACAGTTTACTATGTTTCAGTTATGAATGGACTGAGTCCATGATCGGAATGGATCACTGACTCTCCATGCAGATACCCTACAGCAGCCGGCAGAAGAGGGGAGGGGGGAATTCTGCTGAGCTGTGGGGACAAGGGGAGGGGCCAGGAGAGAGCACGGAGAGCCAGGAAAAAGTACAAGGGGGCTGGAGAGCACACGAGGGGCAGCAGAAAGAAGCTGCATAGGAGGTGCGGTGGGTGTGGCTGCATATAGAGGAACTGATCTTTCCATTTCCCTCACTTCTCATCTCCCTCCCACAGGCTTTCAGAGAGATCAGTTTCTCTGTATCAGTGTTTCTCAACATTTTACCAGTCAAGGCGCAACATATTGCCTCTTCACTGCCTGTCAAATGCCTCTGAAAAGTGATCTGAGCCTGAATCACTTTTCAGAGGAATGGTATTTTCTTGTTGGTATTATGAACTCGCCCTAAAAAAATCTGTTCTGATCGTAAAGAAAAAGGGGGTCAGGATTAAAAGTAATGTGTATACATACACACGCATGTAAACACACACGTACGCACATACACACACATATACATACACATATAAATACATGCACACAAATAAACATACACACATGCACACACATAAACGCACACAAACATATAAAACACACACACGAGCAAACACACAAACATGCACACACACATCTAAACATATACACATGCACACACCTAAATGCATACACACACACACATATAAACATATACACATGCACACATACACATGCACAAACACATATTAACATATACACATGCACACAAATAAACACACTCACACATGCACACACCCAAACATGCAGACACACACATTCAGTGGGGGCAGAAAGTATTCAGACCCCCTTACATTTTTCACTCTTTGTTATATTGCAGCCATTTGCTAAAATCATTTAAGTTCATTTTTTTCCTCATTAATGTACACACAGCACCCCATATTAACAGAAAAACACAGAATTGTTGACATTTTTGCAGATTTATTAACCTCCCTGGCGGTATGATTATTTCAGATTTTTGCGTCTCAAAGCGGTACAATTATTTTGCATAGAAATTTGGCGTTTTATATTGTAGGTCTGTAATTCTTAGCAATAACACACATATCTGTCCACCAAGAGTCTAGTAGATATCCCGGGTATGATGAAGTTTGAAACACAAAATCATACATTATAATATAATAAATAAATATAAATAATTTAAAAAAAATAATAATATAATAATAATAAAATAAATTTCCCCACGATTCACTATCACTCAATTCTGCAAGTCTTCTAATTTATTATCGCTGTTTTCTAGCTGGTCTAAAGCCACTTTTGACATAAAGGGTTACTTTTTGGTTGCTATGGACAATCTCAAGTTTCCAGGCAGAAAGAACAGTATATACCGTATTTATCGGCGTATAACACGCACTTTTTTCCCCTTAAAATCAGGGGAAAGTCGCAGGTGCGTGTTATACGCCGATCCCCTGCGATCCCGAGCTGTCACAATTTTAAAATCGCCAATCGCGATTTGAAAATGGCGCCGAAATACACCGAGCCGGTCCTCGGCTCTTTCCGGCGGCTCTCGTTTACTTTCGGCTCCACTCGTAGTCCCGAGCGGAGCTATCCGAACCTACTCGGTGTATTTCGGCGCCGGCGGCGCCATTTTCAAATCGCGGTCGGCGATTTTAAAGCTCAGGACAGGGGATCGAAGGCTGCACTGGGAAAGGCTGCACTGGGGAAGACTGCACTGGGAAAGGCTGCACTGGGGAAGGCTGCACTGGGGAAGGCTGCACTGGGAAAGGCTGCACTGGGAAAGGCTGCACTGGGAAAGGCTGCACTGGGAAAGGCTGCACTGGGAAAGGCTGCACTGGGAAAGGCTGCACTGGGGAAGGCTGCACTGGGGAAGGCTGCACTGGGGAAGGCTGCAATGGGGAAGGCTGCACTGGGGAAGGCTGCACTGACATGGCTGCACTGACATGGCTGTACTGACAAGGCTGCACTAACAAGGCTGCATTGGGGAAGGCTGCACTGACATGGCTGCACTGACATGGCTGCACTAACAAGGCTGCACTGGGGAAGGCTGCACTGACATGGCTGCACTGAGAAGGCTGCAATGATGGGCATTTAAATGTAAGTTTTTTTCCCTTCAACTTCCCTCCTAAAAGTTTTTTTTCCTTAAAATTCCCTCCTAAATTGGGGTGCGTGTTATACGCCGGTGCGTGTTATACGCCGATAAATACGGTATAATATAAAACTGCATGCAGGGCATGGGCCAAAGCACTGGGGACAGAAGGGAAGTGAAATCATTTCATACAATACTGTAATCTGTAAGATTACTAATGGTGCTGAAATTTAACCCCGAGCCACACTTGGGAATACCGTCAGGGAGGCTACAAAAGAAAAACTGAAATATCACATGGTCCTAAGTATTCAGACCCTTTGCTATGACACTCATATATTTAACTCAGGTGCTGTCCATTTCTTCTGATCATCCTTGAGATGGTTCTACACCTTTATTTGAGTCCAGCTGTGTTTGATTATACTTATTGGACTTGGTTAGGAAAGCCACACACCTGTCTATATAAGACCTTACAGCTTACAGTGCTTGTCAGAGCAAATGAGAATAAATGAAGACAAAGGAACTGCCTGAAGAGCTCAGAGACAGAATTGTGGCAAAGCACAGATCTGGCCAAGGTTACAAAAAAATTCTGCTGCACTTAAGGTTCCTAAGAACTCCATAATCCTTAAATGGAAGACGTTTGGGACAACCAGAACCCTTCCTAGAGTTGGCCACCCAGCCATACTGAGCTATCAGGGGAAAAGAGCCTTGGTGAAAGAGGTAAAGAAGAACCCAAAGATCACTGTGGCTGAGCTCCAGAGATGCAGTCGGGAGATGGGATAAAGTTGTAGAAAGTCAACCATCACTACAGCCCTCCACCAGCCGGGGCTTTATGGCAGAGTGGCCCGACTGAAGCCTCTCCTCAGTGCAAGACACATGAAAGTCCGCATGGAGTTCGCTAAAAAAACACCTGAAGGACTCCAAGATGGTGAGAAATAAGATTCTTTGGTCTGATGAGACCAAGATAGAACTTTTTGGCCTTAATTCTAAGCGGTATGTGTGGAGAAAACCAGGCACTGCTCATCACCTGTCCAATACAGTCCCAACAGTGAAGCATGGTGGTGGCAGCATCATGCTGTGGGGGTGTTTTTCAGCTGCAGGGACAAGACGACTGGTTGCAATCGAGGGAAAGATGAATGCGGCCAAGTACAGGGATATCCTGGACGAAAACCTTCTCCAGAGTGCTCAGGACCTCAGACTGGGCCAAAGGTTTACCTTCCAACAAGACAATGACCCTAAGCACACAGCTAAAATAACGAAGGAGTGGCTTCACAACAACTCCGTGATTGTTCTTGAATGGCCCAGCCAGAGCCCTGACTTAAACTCAATTGAGAATCTCTGGAGAGACCTAAAAATGGCTGTTCACCAACATTTACCATCCAACCTGACAGAACTGGAGAGGATCTGCAAGGAGGAATGGCAGAGCATCCCCAAATCCAGGTGTGAACAACTTGTGGCATCTTTCTCAAAAAGACTCATGGCTGTATTAGATCAAAAGGGTGCTTCTACTAAATACTGGGCAAAGGGTCTGAATACTTAGGACCATGTGATATTTCAGTTTTTCTTTTTTAATAAATCTGCAAAAATGTATTCTGTGTTTTTCTGTCAATATGGGGTGCTGTGTGTACATTAATGAGGAAAAAAATGAAGTAAAATGATTTTAGCAAATGGTTGCAATATAGTAAAAAAATTTAAGGGGGTCTGAATACTTTCTGTCCCCACTGTATAAACACACACACATGCATACAAACATATATAGATCGCCATTTTAAAAATCGGTAGCTGCAGCACCGTACCTTCACTCTCCATGCCGGGTACTGTAGGGGGAGGTAGAGAGCACAGCATACACTGTGCTAGACACCTTTCCCTTGCTTTCACTTTCAGAATAAACACAGCGTGACCGAGCTGCTGCACTACCGATTTACGCATTGGCTGAGGATTGGGGAGCTCGGTCCCATATGGAGCCACCGCTCGGGGAGGGGGGCACACGGGCCCCCTGCAGCATGGGGCCCAGTCGCAATGGCGACTTCTGCGACCCCTATACTTCCACCCCTGCAGCACACAATAGATCTTCAAATAATGACTAAAGGTTTTTATTCAAAGTGATTAAATCACAGAGGAAGAGTGCAACGTTTCGGAGCTCTACAGGACCCCTTCACGCATGCCACATGTCTGATGAAGGCATCCTGCATGGTCCCAAAATGTTACACTCTTCTGCTGTAGTATGATGGGGGAAGCAAGCCACTGACCACTAATTTAAAAGGGGGTACCAAACCACTCAACACCAGTCTAATAGGGGGCACTACACTGACCATCAGGGTAAAGGGGTAGGGGCAGTACACCAACCACTAGTGTAATGGGTTACTACACTGGCCCCATGTGTAACCAGAGGCACTAAACCGATGACCAGTTTAAGAGATGGCAGCGGCACTCCACCACTGACCACGTGTGTAACAGGCACTTTTCCAATCACCACCAATGTAATGGGGAAGTACAATTTTGGACTGGCTGAGTCACTTTTATGGCCATCGCAGTTATTAAGATTTGCTTTAACTTTAGAATTATTGATAAAAATAATATAGGAGGGGGGTTTATCGAAATTACCAGCTGAAATTGTATGTATGTTATGATTTTCTAAACCCACAAAATTGAAATGTCATCTATGGCATCTTAGGGGCATTTTTTACACTGTGTGCAGATGTCCAGAAATCTAATTTCCCACTAGTGCCATCGAGTTACCACTTTACCCAGAAGCCTACACAGAACTTGATGTCAAATTTCAGTCAACCTTTACAATAGGGGTTTCGTGTTTAGTGGGTCACTTTGAAATAGTCCTAAGACTGAGGCTTGGTTCACACTGCCGCGGTTGGGGATCAGACTTGTGAGACCCCAATTCACATGACATTTGAAATCCCATGTTAGTCAACATAGGAGTGTGTACAGGGTGTCCTGGGTGTGCCTGGGCACACCCTAATCAACCAATGCACATTAGCAGTATCACACTGTGTGCCAGGAAGTTTGGAAAGATCTCCATCTTACCAGTTCTGCTATAAGAGAAGACACACATGTGTGCTTGAGCTTTATTAAAGGTTCCTGTACTAAGGCGACTTCTATTCTAGCCCATAGACTTTAATGGAAGTCGCCTCAAAGTCGAAGCACAAAAGCCATACACACACACACACACACACACACAGGCAGCTAGAATTTCATATTAAGGCCTGGTTCACACCTTTGCATTTTTTTAGTGCATTTTCAGTTTTGCAGAAACACACTACAGTCCATTTAACCACTTCTGCCCCGGAAGAATTTACCCCCTTCCTGACCAGTGCATTTTTTGCGATTCGGCACTGCGTCGCTTTAACTGACAATTGCGCGGTCGTGCGACGTGGCTCCCAAACAAAATTGATGTCCTTTTTTTCCCACAAATAGAGCTTTCTTTTGGTGGTATTTAATCACCTCTGCGGTTTTTCTTTTTTGCGCTATAAACAAAAAAATAGCGACAATTTTGAAAAAAACACATTATTTTTTACTTTTTGCTATAATAAATATCCCCAAAAAATATTTAAAAAAACATTTTTTTTCTCAGCTTATGCCGATACGTATTCTTCTGAATATTTTTGGTAAAAAAAAAAAAAATCACAATAAGCGTTTATTGATTGGTTTGCGCAAAAGTTATAGCATTTACAAAATAGGGGATAGTTTTATGGCATTTTTATTAATTATTTTTTTTTACTAGTAATGGCGGCGATCAGCAATTTTTATTGTGACTGCGACATTATGACGGACACATCGGACATTTTTGACACATTTTTGGGACCGTTGTCATTTATACAGCAATCAGTGCTATAAAAATGCACTGATTCCTGTGTAAATGACACTGGCAGTGAAGGGGTTAACCACTAGGGGGCGGGGAGGGGTTAAGTCAGTACTAGGGAGTGTTTCTAACTGTAGGGGGGATGAGCTAGCTGTGACACGTCACTGATCTCTGCTCCCGATGACAGGGAGTAGAGATCAGTGACACTGTCACTAGGCAGAACGGGGAGATGCTGTTTACATCAGCATCTCCCCGTTCATCCTCTCCATGAGGCGATCGCGGGTATCCCCGCAGCGATCGAGTCCGCAGGACCCGCGACCCGACTCCCGGAGCTCCCAGCTGGCGCACGTGCGCACCGGCGCGCACGTAATGGCATGGCGGGAAATTCAAAGGGGCATACTTGTACGCCCATTTGCCCAGTCGTGCCATTCTGCCGACGTACATAGGCGTGCGCCGGTCGGGAAGTGGTTAACAGGGTTTCTGCATGTGCATTTAGCAGTTGCACTCTGCATGTGCATTTGTTCCAGAGCTTATTAAATTAAGTAAAGCTTCGCTTTGCAAAAAGTACCCAATCACGTGGCAAGGAAAATAAAAAAAATGCATTTTTGCTTGCACATGATTGGATGATTGACATCAGCACAGCTTTTGCTCATTTACTAAGCTCTGGAGCAACTGCTCTTGCAGAGTGCAACTGCACTTTGCAAAGTGTACAGTGTATTTGCCTTTAGTAAATCAAACCTAGTGCATTGAAAAACGCAAATTGCTCCTGGACTATGCAAACTGCCTAAGGGTATAAATGGTACAGCCCACCAGAAATATTAAGAAAAAAACAAGCGGCTGGTGTGCAGGGATAAAGTCTGAAATCCCTTTATATAAAAACAGTAAATGAAAAATCACACCATGCTATTTTGATACATAAAACTACTAACAAACACATTGAGGTTGCCTGATATTCCAAGACTCTTTTCATATATAGCATATGGGTATTATATGTAGCGACATAACTTATAAATTACTTTTATTATTTGCGCTGAGATTTAAATTTTGGATACGCTTTAGGGGTGTTCCATACTTCTCAATCCAAGCAGTACTCAATACTAGGGATGAGCCGAACACCCCCCTGTTCGGTTCGCACCAGAACATGCGAACAGGAAAAAAATTTGTTCGAACACGCGAACACCGTTAAAGTCTATGGGACACGAACATGAATAATCAAAAGTGATAATTTTAAAGGCTAATATGCAAGTTATTGTCAATAAAAGTGTTTGGGGACCTGGGTCCTGCCCCAGGGGACATGAATCAATGCAAAAAAAAGTTTTAAAAACGGCCTTTTTTTCAGGAGCAGTGATTTTAATAATGCTTAAAGTCAAACAATAAAAGTTTAATATCCCTTTAAATTTCATACCTGGGGGGTGTCTATAGTATGCCTGTAAAGGGGCGCATGTTTCCCGTGTTTAGAACAGTCTGACAGCAAAATGACATTTTGAAGGAAAAAACACATTTAAAACTACTGCGGCTATTGCATTGCCGACAATACACATAGAAGTTCATTGATAAAAACAGCATGGGAATTCCCCACAGGGCAACCCCGAACCAAAATTAAAAAAAAAAAAATGATGTGGGAGTCCCCCTAAATTCCATACAAGGCCCTTCAGGTCTGGTATGGATATTAAGGGGAACCCCAGCCAAATTTTTTTTTAAAAATTGACGTGGGGTTCCCCCTAAATTCCATACCAGACCCTTCAGGTCTGGTATGGATTTTAAGGGGAACCCCGCGCCAAAAAAAAAAAAAAAAAACGGCGTGGGGTCCCCCTAAAAATCCATACCAGACCCTTATCCGAGCACGCAACCTGGCAGGCCGCAGGAAAAGAGGGGGGGACGAGAGTGCGGCCCCCCCCTCCTGAACCGTACCAGGCCACATGCCCTCAACATTGGGAGGGTGCTTTGGGGTAGCCCCCCAAAACACCTTGTCCCCATGTTGATGAAGACAAGGGCCTCATCCCCACAACCCTGGCCGGTGGTTGTGGGGGTCTGCGGGCGGGGGGCTTATCGGAATCTGGAAGCCCCATTTAACAAGGGGACCCCCAGATCCCGGCCCCCCCCTGTGTGAAATGGTAAGGGGGTACTTACCCCTACCATTTCACTAAAAAACTGTCAAAAATGTTAAAAATGACAAGAGACAGTTTTTGACAATTCCTTTATTTAAATGCTTCTTCTTTCTTCCTTCATCTTCTTCTTCTTCTTCTGGTTCTTCTGGCTCTTCTGGTTCTTCCTCCGGCGTTCTCGTCCAGCATCTCCTCCGCGGCGTCTTCTATCTTCTTCTCCTCGGGCCGCTCCGCACCCATGGCATGGGGGGGGAGGCTCCCGCTCTTCTCTTCATCTTCTTCTCTTCTTCATCTTCTTCTTCTTCTTCTCTTCTTCCTTCTTCTCTTCTTCATTTCTTCTCCGGGCCGCTCCGCAGCCATGCTGGCATGGTGGGAGGCTCCCGCTGTGTGACGGCGTCTCTTCGTCTGACGGTTCTTAAATAACGGGGGGCGGGGCCACCCGGTGACCCCGCCCCCCCTCTGACGCACGGGACATGACGGGACTTCCCTGTGGCATTCCCTGTGACGTCACAGGGAAGTCCCGTCAAGTCACCGTGCGTCAGAGGGGGCGGGGTCACCGGGTGGCCCCGCCCCCCGTTATTTAAGAACCGTCAGACGAAGAGACGCCGTCACACAGCGGGAGCCTCCCACCATGCCAGCATGGCTGCGGAGCGGCCCGGAGAAGAAATGAAGAAGAGAAGAAGAAGAAGAAGAAGATGAAGAAGAAGATGAAGAAGAGAAGAAGATGAAGAGAAGAGCGGGAGCCTCCCCCCCCATGCCATGGGTGCGGAGCGGCCCGAGGAGAAGAAGATAGAAGACGCCGCGGAGGAGATGCTGGACGAGAACGCTGGAGGAAGAACCAAAAGAGCCAGAAGAACCAGAAGAAGATGAAGGAGAAAGAAGAAGCATTTAAATAAAGGAATTGTCAAAAACTGTCTCTTGTCATTTTTAACATTTTTGACAGTTTTTTTTGTGAAATGGTAGGGGTAAGTACCCCCTTACCATTTCACACAGGGGGGGGGCCGGGATCTGGGGGTCCCCTTGTTAAAGGGGGCTTCCAGATTCCGATAAGCCCCCCGCCCGCAGACCCCCACAACCACCGGCCAGGGTTGTGGGAATGAGGCCCTTGTCTTCATCAACATGGGGACAAGGTGTTTTGGGGGGCTACCCCAAAGCACCCTCCCAATGTTGAGGGCATGTGGCCTGGTACGGTTCAGGAGGGGGGGGGGCGCACTCTCGTCCCCCCCTCTTTTCCTGCGGCCTGCCAGGTTGCGTGCTCGGATAAGGGTCTGGTATGGATTTTTAGGGGGACCCCACGCCGTTTTTTTTTTTTTTGGCGCGGGGTTCCCCTTAAAATCCATACCAGACCTGAAGGGTCTGATATGGAATTTAGGGGGAACCCCACGTCAATTTTTTTTTTAAATTTTGGCTGGGGTTCCCCTTAATATCCATACCAGACCTGAAGGGCCTTGTATGGAATTTAGGGGGACCCCCACATCATTTTTTTTTTTTGGTTCGGGGTTGCCCTGTGGGGAATTCCCATGCCGTTTTTATCAATGAACTTCTATGTGTATTGTCGGCAATGCAATAGCCGCGGGTAGTTTTAAATGAGTTTTTTCCTTCCAAATGTCATTTTGCTGTCAGACTGTTCTAAACACAGGAAACATGCGCCCCTTTACAGGCATACTATAGACACCCCCCAGGTACGAAATTTAAAGGGATATTACACTTTTATTGTTTGACTTTAAGCATTAATAAAATCACTGTTCCTGAAAAAACGTCCGTTTTTAAAACTTTTTTTTGCATTGATCCATGTCCCCTGGGGCAGGACCCGGGTCCCCAAACACTTTTAATGACAATAACTTGCATATAAGCCTTTAAAATTAGCACTTTTGATTTCTCCCATAGACTTTTAAAGGGTGTTCCGCGGCATTCGAATTTGCCGCGAACACCCCAAATTGTTCGCTGTTCGGCGAACTTGCGAACAGCCAATGTTCGAGTAGAACATGAGTTCGACTCGAACTCGAAGCTCATCTCTACTCAATACCTTTTAATACTCAGAACCCAAACTACTGTATACCAAATATGGAAGTGTAGATACGTATTTGTTTTCAGCTCAAATATCTACAATAAGAGCTGAGGGTACTTCGCTTCTATGCATGTGTGGCCCCTGAGGCCTCTACTTTGAGGTTAGGTTACATTTTAGATGAATAGGTGGTAGAAGGGTTAAAATGTATTTAAATCCTAAAAACAACCTTCTATTTGTTTCCTTTTGGTCTGTTGAACAAATAATATAAAAATGTCTGCAAAAAAACAAACATAAAACTACTGATCCTGCCAGAAATTATGGAAGGTGATAACCTCCTGTGCTCTCTGCCTTTGGTGGCTGTTACCGGTTACATAGAATTGTTCCCAGCTATCTTTGCGAAATACAAACACTCTGCTTCCTATGTTATGGAGACAAGGAGAGAGGTATTTCTGTAGTCCCATCCGGGAGTGCCAATAGATCCTCAATAGATACAGTACAGTGTGGGAGCAATGTCCCAGACAGGAGATATGTTACTGGCAGGATTACCATGTGAAGTTAAAGGAAAAGAGAGTGTCGCACCCTCCTAGTTGGCCAAGTTGTTAGGCAAATTTAGTTAGTTCCCCTGAAGGCAGAGGAGCATGGGTGGGGGGACAGAGGCTGCAACCTGAATATTTATGGAGGTTTCCACCAATTCTTTGGGAGGTGGGCCCAGAAGGTGGGGAAACAACCCATAAATATTTTGAAGTCTGTCAGTCTGGGAGCAGAGTCCAGGGTCCAGCTGTCTAGAGGTGACCCCTGTGCTGGGGGGTTCTGCCCCTGGGGCAGAGAGGAGGAGAAGGAGGGAGAGAGAGAGAGGAGGAGGAGGAGGAAGGAGAGAGCTCCAGGAACTCACAAAGCTTACTTCTCATTTAGGCTTAGCTGCAGACTCATAGCCAAGCCAGAAACAGCCTGTCCAGCAGAAACTCCAATACAGCAGCCACTCTGGATCCTGGGAGCTTCTTAAAAGGGTTTAAGTGAGTACAGACCAGCCATCACACCCTAGGAAAGGAGAGGGCAGTGAAATGCAATATCTCGTGTGTCTGGGACCAAGTGTAGCTCAAGTGCGTTGAAAGACAGCCAGGGGCAGGCTATTTCTTTGACCTTGGGACTAGAGCAGCCACATGCCCTGCAATACAACCAGGTGATGTGTCAAGGCCCCTAGACCTTTTTTTGAGCCATCTGAAAGTGTGTGGAAATTAGGTTTACCTGGCTGTGGGTGCTGTAAGGGGGAAATAGGCCAAAAATCCAGCGTCTCCTTCGGGGGTAGCACTACAAAGGCACGAGTATGCTGCAATATATTACACTTTGTTCTTCAATTTACAGTACATATACTTTAAGTGTTGGGGTGGACTTTAGTGTTAGGGACACCTTGGAGGTGTAGTTATGAAAAAATTGCATAGCAATTTACCCAGTGAAAGTGCATGCACATTCGTTCTGTGCAAAAAAAAAAAAAATATATATATATATATATATATATATATATATATATATATATATATATATATATATATATATTATTAGGCTATTTTCTATGCTGGATAATTGTTTTTCATTAATTAAAGTGAAAAATACAGCATTTGGCCACTGGATGCTGGTAAGTATCACCGGGATTTCCTATGATACCTAGCGCCATCTAGTGGCTAAATGCAGTATTTTATATTTTAGATCAATGAAAAACATTTGCCCAGCACAAGAAACAGCTTAATAAAATTAGTTTTTTGCCCCTTTCGCACAGAATGTGAATGCACTTTCAATGGGCTAATTGCTTTGCATTTTTTTTGTAAATACCCCCCTTGTGTTAGGAGACCATGTAATTGCCGCTTAAAACTCTTTAGGCACAGTTCACAAACACATGGACGCAATAATGAACAAAAGAAACCCGTTTTCTTTTCAGGAAAACAGAACATCTTTACACTGGAGTTCCACAGAACTGAAGCATTTCTCATTCAGTGTCTAAGCTTGTCTTCAGCTAAGTCTTGTCAGTAAATTTCATCCCTTTGTTGACTTTACCAGCGGCACATCAAAGCACATCATTTTTAAGCACTGCCATAGATTCTGCAGCATACAGCTATGTACTGTCTCTTGACTCTAGGACAGCCTTTTACAGTCTGTACTTTCCCAAAGCTTCAAAGACAGCAGTTTACTTATGCTGCAGCTTTCCTCTCCAGTTTTACACAAGACTAATACTTTTTTTTGTTTTGTTTATGTTGTCATCATACAGTTCCTCTGTGGCAATGCCCCCCCCCCCCCCCCCCCCCCGGGCAGACCAGTTACAAGGCTGCACATAAGCATGCAATGGCCCAGTCAGGTCTCCATTTATTGTATGCCCCAGTCAGGTCTCCATTTCTTGTATGCCCCAGTCAGGTCTCCATTTATTGTATGCCCCAGCCAGGTCTCCATTTCTTGTATGCCCCAGTCAGGTCTCAATTTATTGTATGCCCCAGTCAGGTCTCATTTTATTGTATGCCCCAGTCAGGTCTTAATTTTTTGTATGCCCCGGTCAGTTCTCCACTTATTCCATACCTCAGTCAGGTCTCCATTTATTGCATGCCTCAGTCAGGTCTCCATTTATTGCATGACCCAGTCAGGTCTCCATTTATTGCATACCTCAGTCAGGTTTCCATGTAGTGCTTGCCTCAGTCAGGTCTCCATTTATTACATACCTCAGTCAGATCTCCATTTATTGCATAACTCAGTCAGGTCTCCATTTATTGCATACCTCAGTCAGGTCTCCACTTATTGCATGCCTCAGTCAGGTCTCCACTTATTGCATGCCTCAGTCAGGTCTCCATTTATTGCATACCTCAGTCAGGTTTCCATGTAGTGCTTGCCTCAGTCAGGTCTCCATTTATTGCATACCTCAGTCAGATCTCCATTTATTGCATGCCTCAGTCAGGTCTCCATTTATTGCATGACCCAGTCAGGTCTCCATTTATTGCATGACCCAGTCAGGTCTCCATTTATTGCATGACCCAGTCAGGTCTCCATTTATTGCATGACCCAGTCAGGTCTCCATTTATTGCATACCTCAGTCAGGTCTCCATTTATTGCATGCCTCAGTCAGGTCTCCATTTATTGCATGACCCAGTCAGGTCTCCATTTATTGCATGACCCAGTCAGGTCTCTATTTATTGCATACCTCAGTCAGGTCTCCGTTTACTGCATGCCTCAGTCAGGTCTCCACTTATTGCATGCCTCAGTCAGGTCTCCATTTATTTCATGCCCCAGTCAGGTCTCCATTTATTGCATGTCTCAGTCAGGTCTCCATTTATTTCATGCCCCAGTCAGGTCTCCGTTTATTGCATACCTCAGTCAGGTCTCCGTTTATTGCATACCTCAGTCAGGTCTCCGTTTATTGCATGCCTCAGTCAGGTCTCCATTTATTACATGTGTCACTATAGCAGATTTCTCTAGCAATTGCAGGATTTTTTTTTAAAGTATGATAACACAAAAGTCTGGTTTATTAGAGTACCTGCCTGGTTGTTCCCAATACTTGGTAAAGATGGAGGAAGATCTGGCCTTCCTATTCCACCTAAAGAATGCTTGAATAGGGTCCCAAAAATGACAAAAAAAGCAACCCTACATTTGGAATTGGCAGCACTGGAAAATCCTGATATACATCACCACTTCAAATACATGACTGTTATAGGTTACCACTCTTTGCACATATTCCCTTGCCTTACACAAGCTATGCTACAGGGTTGATTTACTAAAGGCAAACACTGTTCACTCTACAAGGGAAGTTGCACTTTGCAAGGGAGTTTTCCCCAGCTGTAGTGAATGAGGTGAAACTATGCAGACTCCCATCATCCAATCTTATGAAAGCAAAAATGCTGTTTTTTTTTTTTCTTTTATTTGCACGATTGGGTTTTCTTTGCAAAGTGAAATTTTACCACATGCACTAAGCTCTGGGGAAAATTCTCTTGCAAAGTGCAACTTCTCTTACAAAGTGAACAGCCTATTTGCCTTTAGTAAAACAACCCCTATGAGTATTTCTTACTCATGTCGAGCAAGGCTGTTTTTTTAGACTGCACTGCAAAATGGGGTTCCAGTCTTGGCATTGACCTTTCTCTCTTCTCTCTGTGAGTGCTATAGTAACTGTTTATATTGGAAGTGAAACAAGTTCTTGACACCTCTTCCAATCATTTAGACCCTAAAGAATATGTCAGGTATGAACAATTTCCCATGTTTAATCCATTTAAACTTGCTATGAGTACAGACAATACCTGATAAACCTACCCTATATCCAATGTACTCCTAAATATCTTGCTTGGACAGACTACATGGTGCATTAGCTGAAATCACCAGCCAGTGTTGTCAGCCCTGTCTGATGAACTACAGAACTCAGCCAAACCTCCACTCCCCTCTGCCCCTCTCCAAATTCAGAAAATTGATTTATTTCCCAGCAAAACAACACTGCTACTTTGAACCCAAAGAGTCTGTCTGGAGAAGAACTCCTGGAAGTTGCAGTTCTGAGGCACGCCTACTTGAATAAGAACTGAGCCCACTGACAGAACCCTGGTGATGACTTCACAAAGAGTAATAATATGGGATTCCCCCAGCAGAAACAAGATATAAGAGTAATAATTCTGTGACGTGCTCTAGAAGGGTACAGGAGATTGGGGGTACAATGTACATTTGATAATGTTTGAGCATACATTTTAACACAATATAATTGCTGCTAATATTTTAGAAAAGGTTAAGATTCACGCATTCATTTAAAGGAAGGAGACTACTGTGCTGTGTTCAGAAATCCTGTATATCATGTACAAACAGACTGTAATAGACGCCAGAAATATGTGAGAAGAAAGCAAATCTTTCTGCAGAAATTGTGCACCTTATGCCGTGTACACACGACCGGACTTTTCGACTGCACCGGTCCGACAGAACGAATCCGTCGCACAATCCGATCGTGTGTGATCTTCAATGGACCTTCAGCTGACTTTTTCTGTCGAAAATCAGACGGACTTTAGATTTAGAACATGTTTCAAATCTTTCTGACGGACTCGAGTCCGGTCGAAAAATCTGTTCGTCTGTATGCTAGTCCGACAGACAAAAAAGGACGCAAGGGCAGCTATTGGCTACTGGCTATGAACTTCCTTATTTTAGTCCCTTCGTACGTCATCACGTTCAAACCAACAGACTATCGACTGGACTTTAGTCCGTTCATGTGTGGGCAAGTCCAGTTGTTCGAAAGTCTGTTGGAAAGACCGTTGGACCTTTGATGCTGAAAAGTCCGCCCGTGTGTACACGGCATTATACTTTTCTGGCATCTGTTTTTGCAGGTGTTATGTATTCATGCACAGAAAGCAGTAGCTCACATCCATGCACACTGGGCTTAAAAAAATGCCAGGTACTTTGGCAGAAAAAATGCTCATAGAGAGAGTATTTTTGTACAGGTGTTTAGGAGAGTTTAGCATTTTTTTCTGCTAGAAAATTGCTCTCAAATATGTAAGATAGAAGGGTTTTTATCTGCCTCTGAAAGCTGAGCTTAAAATATGCCTTTAAACGTCCCAATGTGCATGGACACATAAGATAACATTAGCTGCTTCTACAGAAAAAATGCTAAAGCGGTGAAAGATAGGTAACGTGGAGAGAGATGACGTGTGAGGAGTAGGGGAGGAGCTACGCGGTGGGGCGGTGGAGGACGGAGGAGGAGAGCATGGTGAAAATAGCAGCGTGAGGTGAGAGCCGATCGACCTTGCTGGACAGGAGCCCAGAAAACAGGAAGCGGCGACGGCTGACAACGCTAAGACCCTAGGTACAGGGAGCGAGTGGAACCGGAGCTTAAGCTGGAGACAGCAGCGACTGTCTGCCCTCTACAAAGGAGATTCGCCCGGATGCCTTGCATACCTTGTATCCTAAAGAGCTGAAGCCGGCCAGGAGCTGAGGTGTCCGTGGACTCTCGAGGCGCCGCTGCTCGCTCCGTCGCCCGCCCCCGCCCCCCCCCCCCCCCCCCTGGAGGAGATCGGAGGAAGGACCTGAGACACCCCTCCCCTTCAGCCTCTGCTATTCCCCCTTATCCTTATCCCTAACCCCCCGTTTACAGGGGAAAAACAACAGGAAAGGAACTCTTTTTGTCTTTCCCTGCCACAGTGGAGGACAGCTTCCTGGAAAGCGCTTGGTGGGCCTTGGAGTTCGCAGCTGTTAAAGAGAACCACCCTAGTGTATCCTCCAAGCAAAGGAAGTCCGGCTTGTCGACCCTGTGCCCCCAGCTACAAGACAGCTCCAGGTAGGACATTTTTGAGATAAAATCTGTACATACTGGAAAAAAAGCCTGTTGCAGCTGTATGAAACAAATATAGGGGCACAGAGAGGAACATAGAGGCCTGAGACCTCATTCAAGGAGAGTAGAGGGGGGGAGAACCTGAGTATGAGAGGGCGCTCTACTAAAGCTGCTGAAGTAAAAAAACCCAGAGACAGCTTAAATACAAGCACTATCCAAAGATATATGACAGAAACGCAAAATAGAAGCCCAAGTATGGAAAACAAACAACAAAGTGCAAAAGAAAAAAAGAAGGACCCCAATAAAAATAAAGGCGCAATAGGAAATGGCGCTAGAGTACCAACTTCACCAGAGCCTGAAATAGGAACGAATGCAGAGCCAAATATGGATACCCTCCCTACAAAAACAGACATGCAGGATATGTTTATTAAACTAGAGAATGTATTGAAAGCAGAAATCCTGAATGTTAGAGAAGATTTGGGACACTTATTAAAAAGAGTGGAAAAAGTGGAGGATTTAACGGAGCAGTATGCAACAACGATTGAGGAACTGAAAAAACAGGTTAAAAACCTGAAATCGGATCATAGGGAAATGCTCCTTAAACTCGAAGAACAAGAAAACCAAAACAGAAGGCAAAACTTTAGAATTAGAGCCATCCCAGAGCAAGGGGGGGAAGATTTGCTTGCCATTATGAGGGAAATTTTTAATCCGGTTCTAGGAAGAAGCAAGGAAGAGGAGCTCAAAATAGAACGTGTCCATAGAATAAAAAAGCCCGCAAACGCCAGAGAAGAAGCCCCCAGAGATGTGATTGCGAGGTTTCATTATTATGAGGAGAAGGAGAGGATTTGGAAAAATCTGAGAGGGGTTCGATCACTGAAATATAACAACCAAGACATTCAAGTCTTTACGGACCTTTCAGCTAAGACCCTCGCAAGGAGAAGACAACTAAAACCACTATTGGACACTCTAAGGGACGCTAATCTGAAATATAGTTGGGGCTACCCATTTGCCCTACTGGTGACAAGAGAGGGGAGGAGCTTCAGATTAAAACAGATGGAAGATCTACAGGACTTCTGCAAAAACTTAAATATTAGAGTTCCTCAGGACATGGAGGGCAGGCTCTTTTGAGGGGGGGGGGGCGGGTTTGGGGGGGGTGGGGGGGGGGGTGGGGGGCGAATATAAAACACCAGGACTAAAATGTGATACTTAGAAAGGATGCTTTCACCATGAAAGGGTTTTTAGTTTCTCCTAACCCCCATCGCGGGAGCAACACCCTGCACACAGGGGGGCGTTGGCGGGAAGGTATCATGAGAGATGCCACGACCCTCAGCTTGGGAAACGGTGTGGGGAGGGGGGGGGGTGGGGGGTGGGGGAGCGGGAGGTGGGTGGGGGTGGGGGGCTTTTGGGGGGGGAGGGGGGGTGTGGGTGGGAGGAGGGGGAGGAAGGGTACCCGCAGACAGAGAGTACAACCTAAAAGATCTACCCTATGTGTTTTTATGCATCTATTTCCCTGTTTCTCTAGATTTGGAAAAAATCTAGGGGCATATATTCTCCCCTTAGGTTTTAACTCTCTAGGCCCTACGGTTATATCTTCTGGTACTGCCTGGTGTCAGGGGAGAGGTCATACCCAGGGTAAATTAAAAGGCTTCCAAAAGAGATGTGAGGGCGGAAACAAAGAGTAAATGACAATGGAAGTCAGATGCCTGTCGTATAATGTCAAAGGCCTCAACTCACCAGGGAAAAGGGGGAAGCTGAGTCAGGAATTACAGAGATTGGAGATCGACATAGCTTTCCTGCAGGAAACCCACCTAGTGTATGAGGAGGGTATTAAATTAACATCAAAAAGCCTTCCACTATGGATATATGGGGATTCCCCATCCAAAAGGGCAAAGGGGGTGGCCATCGGATTCTCGAAACAGATAAAATTTAATTTGTTAGATAAGAGAGTGGATCCAGAAGGACGATTCCTGTTTGTGAAAGGGAAAATTAATGAAAAAATTTATACTTTGGCAAATATATACTGCCCAAATAGAGATCCGATGGGGTACCTTGGCCGAATCCTGACTGGATTGGAGGAATATAAAGAAGGCGAGCTGATTTTAGCAGGAGACCTAAATTTTTGTATAGATCCAGCCTTGGATAGGTCGGCAGAATCCCACTGGGAGGATAAAAGGGCATGTGCCAGAATAGGGAAAAAACTACAAGCCCAGCAGTTGATTGATGTGTGGAGAGTGTTACATCCCAAGGAGAGGGACTATACATATTATTCACAGGTTCATAAGACCTATGCAAGGCTGGATTATTTCTTGGTGGAACATAGTTTGCTGGACTCAGTAAGAGCAACAAAAATTGAGGTTATGACCCTCTCAGACCATGCACCGGTAGTTATGACAATATTATTTAAAGGCCTTTATAGGATCCCATATACCTGGCGCCTGAACGAATTCCTTATTAATAAAAAACAGGTTGTTGAAAAGGTCCAAAAAGAAATTGAGGGCTTTTTCCGCATAAATGAGACCAATGAGGTCCCGGCAACTATTGTGTGGGAAACCTTTAAGGCCTACATTAGAGGGATATTAATTTCAATTGGTGCAGGGGAAAAGAGGGAAAGAACGAAAAAACAAAAAGAATTGCTAGAACAAATAGCCAAATTAGAACAAACCCATAAAAAAAGCAAGGAGGTGGGTAGAGAGGTATTAAAGGAACTAACAGTAAAAAGAGATGAGTTAAGAGACCTATTAGAGACAGAAGCCCTCAAAAGGATATATAAAAACAATAGGAACTACCATATACAGGGGAATAAAATAGGGAAACATTTAGCGGCAACCACCAAGAAGAAAAAATTGGAAAACTATATAGAGAAGGTGAAGGATAAAAAAGGGGAGATGAGACATGTAACAAAAGAAATAGCAGAAGAATTTCAAAAATACTTTTCCTCCCTCTACGCGGTTGAGCGAAAGGTAGAGCAGGAGGGGAAAAGAGAAAAAAGGGTAAAGGAATTTCTTAAAGAAGCTGCCCTCCCCACTCTGTCACAAATAGACTCACTGGAATTAGAAAAACCAATTTCAGAGGAGGAGGTCTTTAGAGCTTTGAAGCAATCCCCAGGGGGTAAGAGCCCTGGGCCGGATGGCTTCACGACCTATTTCTATAAAAAATTTAAATCAATCTTGGTACCTAGGCTCTGCCAGATGTGGAATGGCCTAGGAGACCAGGAAATGTGCAAGGACGCATTGCTGGCGGCAGTGACACTGATCCCCAAGGAAGGCAGGGACCGCACCCTATGCTCAAGTTACCGGCCGATTGCGTTGCTAAATGAAGACACCAAATTGTACGCAAAGGTCCTGGCTCTCCGCTTGAGAGAGAAAATGCCCCACCTGGTAAATCCGGACCAGGTGGGATTTGTACCCGGAAGAGAGGGAAGAGACAATGGGGTGCGGTCCCTGCTGGTACTGGAGGCACTTAAAGCCGGCAAATCCCCAGGGCTACTCCTGTCGATTGACGCCGAAAAAGCGTTCGACAGGGTAGACTGGGGATTTATGTTCAGTGCACTGGAGGAAATGGGAGTAGGGCCAGCAATGCTAAGAAAAATAAAAATCTTGTACAACCATCCTGCAGCTTTTGTTAGGGTGAATAACACTCCCTCCTCCTGTTTTATTATGCAAAATGGTACTAGACAGGGCTGTCCGCTGTCCCCGCTCCTCTTTGTCCTGGCCCTGGAACCTCTCCTTAGCATAATCAGAAAACACCCTGACATAAGCGGATGTGTGGTAGGGGAGGAAGAGCACAAATTAGCGGCATTTGCCGACGATATTTTATTTTATATATCAAAACCCAGAATATCAATCCCTAATCTTCTAGCAATTATGGGGCGGTATAGTGCATTATCAAATTTTAAAATCAACATAGAAAAATCTGAAGCTCTAAAGATCAACATAAACAAACTAGAAGCCAGTAGATTAGCCGAGGTCTTCCGTTTTCCATGGAGGGACAACATAAAATATTTAGGAGTGAAATTAACGAGCTCTAGAAGGGACTTGTATAAAATAAATTATATACCCCTTTTAAACGAAATAAAAACGGAAATAAAAAGAATAGCCCATGGTACAGCCTCGTGGATGAGGCGAATAAATATAGCAAAAATGGTCCTTGCACCGAAAATATTATATAAAATGCAAATGCTCCCTATCCCAGTTCCCCGAGAATTTTTTAGGGTGCTAACAGAGATGTTAAATAAATATGTTTGGGGCCAAAAGAAACCGAGAATTGCGCACGGGGTGTTATGTAGAGAGAAAGCACGTGGGGGGTTAGCCCTCCCCGACTTTAGAAACTATTATAGAGCGATCGTAATAACACGGGCACTGGAGTGGGGCAAAAGTTTCAATACAAAAAAATGGGTAAATCTAGAAATAGGGTTAAGTAAGGTATCTTTGAACCAGATAATCTGGAACCCGCCACAGTATAGGGAGTTAGGCACAGAAACACACTATATTACACGTCACACACTTAAAGTTTGGGATCAGATTCACCAATTAAATGAGTGGGGCTACAATTCACCACTAATCTATTTAAAGAATAACCCGTTCTTCCCTCCAGGAATGGGGAAGATAGGAGGAAATTGGATTTCGGAAAAGGATACACAAATAAGACACATAATAAGTAGGGGGGAATTAAAATCACTGGATGAATTAAAGGCACAAGGGCAGAGGTTAACAGTAAATGGGTGGAGGTATAACCAATTAAAACACTTCATTACTAGTCTCCCAGGCCCCTTAAGGGAAGAGGAGAAATATAGGGGATTAGAGAAATTGGCACTTAGAGAAGAATTAAAGGGGACGGTTTCAAAGGTGTATAAAATATTGATGGGTAGGAGTGGACAGGATTCGCCACCGTTCATTAGAAAATGGGAGGAGGATCTGGGATTACTATGCGACGAAGACACTGAAAAAAACATCTTGGAGGCCACACATACAACAGCTGTGGATATGAAGTCAAGGGAGAGTAACTATAAATGCTTAGCCCGGTGGTACATGACCCCAGCTAGGGTGAGTAAATTCTCACTAGATAAATCCCCTGGCTGTTGGCGAGGGTGCGGAGGCCTGGGCACAATGGCACACATTTGGTGGGATTGCCCTAAAATTCAACCCTACTGGCAGGAAGTGATAGGATTGATAGAAGGAATAATAGCGAAAAATATTAAAAAGGACCCTTGGACCTGTTTGTTCCATGGCCAGGAGGGAGGGAAGAGGAGATATAATTCCTCTTTGACACCAATTTTACTCAATGCAGCCAAAAACGTTATCCCAAAGAAATGGCAAGAAACAGAACCCCCAATGATAAAAGATTGGATCAAGAAGGTAGACGAAATCTATAGATTAGAGCACATAGAGGAAAAAGAGGCCCCAGAGGGGAGGCAAGAAAGAGATCAAGGGAAATGGTACCCATGGGGGATCTTTAAAAAAACAGAGAAATATGTGGAGATAATGTCAAGATAGGGCCGGGGACTGGGGCGGAGATATTAAGGAAGAGGGAAGAGGGTACGTGTCTGTGGGGGGTGGGGGGGGAAGGGGGGGGGGAGGGGGGGTGTAGGGGGGAGAGGCAGTCCCGGAAGGCGTTGAGGGGGGGTATGAAGCCCCGCTTTGCTGGTCGGGGGTCCCCTCCCCCTTAGTATTTATGAATATGAATATGTATGATACTTCGTTGTGGGTTTTTGTATTTTGAAAAATAAATAAAGATTTATAAAAAAAAGAAAAAATGCTAAAATCTTCTAGAAACAGCGCTTTTTTTTTTTAAAGGCTGTGTGCTTTCTAACCCTGCTGTTTTTTGTCCTACTTCTGGTAGAGAAGTTTCAGATGGCAATGGGAAGAAACTGGAACACTACTGGTGACTTAAGGGTTTTGTATCCATCAAAAAGTCTATACCACTTTGAAGAAACCCTAGGAAAAGGATCCCCTATTAAGATTAGTTTAGTACTTTGTAGGGTGTCCCATAATTAAAAAAAAAATCAAAGGCTAAGGAGATAATGAGGGTCCCCTATTGTGTAGTTGGCCAATACATCCATCCAGGGACATTTCTAGCTACAACCATTTCTGGGGACAAATATTGAAAAAAAAAATTGGCACTGTCCCTGAGGATTAGGAACAGCTGGGAAGTACATTATTGCTACACCCTCCCTGTTTTCTTTAAAGGTGAGTATAACTTACATTGCATTTACATTTATAACTAGCTACTGTGGCTATGACATACTGTAAATGACAACCACCTTAACCAAAGTACAAAAACTATTTGACCCTGAGCATTCACACATCCCAGAAATGAACAGCTTCAGAAAGAAATAAACATATTGCCCTTTGTCAATATATATGAATGTTCCTGGTAGAAGGTTTCACCCCTTATTTGATTTGCGTTAAGTGTTTGCTAACAATAAAGTAAGTATAACAGATGGCATGCATATCAAAGTCAAAAGATAGATCATGTGATGTTTAAACTTGTTTTATGACAGCATCATAGGTGACATAAATGTTAGGCAATGAAAGTGCTTTCTAACAAAAAAAAATAAAAGATCCAAGTCCCCAGATCTCTGCATCACCTATTATAACGTTTATTACATGGCAGAGCAATCATTGCCATTCCAGAGCTCATATTTTGCTGTGCAACCCACCTGTTGGGAGAGTAGATGCTTGATTTCTGATGGAAGAATACAGGAAGGAAGATGAGTGTATATAGCTGTATACAGGACAGATGATGTATATCTGCAGTCAGTGATGATGGAGGAATACAGGAAGGAAGGTGGGTGTATATAGCTGTATACAAGACAGATGATGTATATCTGCAGTCAGTGATGATGGAGGAATACAGGAAGGAAGGTGGGTGTATATAGCTGTATACAGGACAGATGATGTATATCTGCAGTCAGTGATGATGGAGGTAGGTCTCTATATACAGGAAGGAAGGTGGGTATATACAGCTACCTGTATATAGAGACCTTCCTCCATCATCACTGACGGCAGATATACATCATCTATCCTGTATACAGCTATATAACACATCTTCCTTCCTGTATTCCTCCATCATCACTGACTGCAGATATACATCATCTGTCCTGTATACAGCTATATACACCCATCTTCCTTCCTGTATTCCTCCATCATCACTGACTGTAGATATACATCATCTGTCCTGTATACAGCTATATATACAGGACAGATAATGTATATCTGCAGTCAGTGATGATGGGGGAATACAGGAAGAAAGATGGGTGTATATAGCTGTATACAGGACAGGGCAGATGATATGATCTTTCCTATATCTGGCACCCCCCTTCACTGATCATACCTGTATGCACTCAGCTGCTCCCCTCATCTGTATATATGTCAGGCCCCCACACACACATCAGTAAGCACACAGACACACACAGCTCTGCCCCCCCTTGTACACAAACAGCCTCCTCCCTTCACTTGTACTTACAGCCCCCACTTGTAAGCTGGTATTCCTTTTCCCAAGTCCTGTGTCCACATGTCCCTGTGAAAACACAACAGGCAGCAAAGCAAACACGAGGGGCGTACATACAGGAAGCAGCAAGAGGTGGCAGTAAAGAGCTCTGTAAGCTCAGTTACACTGAACTGCAGTAACACTGTTTTAGAAGTTAAGACCTATAGCGAACACTGCCCCCTTGGAGCCTTTAGGAGTACAGAAAAAAACCATTGGGAAAACATCCTTTACCTGGGGAAATGAATCCTAAGCACTGCTCTGAGGGAACTGTGTCACCAGTGTCTCCTCTGCCCACTTAGTCTTCGTTATTGTGGAAATTGCAACAACCTGAGCCTTCAGGGAACTAAGGCTAAGACTTAGGTTCAGGCGTGTCTGTTGAAAGTTTGACAACTCTGAGACTGACGAAGACATAGGGGTGAAATGTCCTAAGGCCAGGGCCCGATTGACACAAAATTGTTTCTGGCTTGCTTGATTCACACATTCCATACCAGCACAGCTCGTCAGGTCAATTTAAAGTGCACCTGAAGTTGAAGTTTCTTGCTGCTACCAAGAAGACAAACTTATCTGCAAACATGGTATTAGCAGGGGGTTCTTTTGCCTTCAATAAGTTGACGCAAGTTTAAAGGAGCATCATAGACTCCCTAATTTACCCCTTTTGATGATCATGCTCAAAGAACCAGCTTGTGAGGACTCGGGTGTATGAACCACCTCTGAGACAGGAGATGTGGGAAGACTGTAAGAGGAACTGGAGCACATATGCTAAGATGAATCACTAAGGAAAAACACCGTCTATGTGTCTATTAGGGCAGAATGGCTATGACCTAGCTGTGCCCTCTCAGGAGCTTTATCAAGAATCTCAATAAAAGTGGCAGCAGAGTAAAGGCATAGGTTGAATTGCAGTTCCACAGAGGGAAAAGAGCATCCACCCCCTCTGTTCTTGGGTGTGGAAATCAGGACAGAAACCTCAGTAGCTTTTGATTTCTTGGAGAAACGAAAAAGGTCCCACAGGTGAACCAGATGACCGAACATCTGAGAATGCACAGACTATTCATTGTGGTCTGGAAATCTGCAAGATAGTCAGTCTGCCTCCATATTTAGCTTGCCCAACATATACATTGTCCTTCAGTCTAATGGCATTATCCTGCCAAAGACATAAAGGTATCGACCTCCCTCAGTAATATGTTGCTGCAGGTACTGCCCCGCCTCTGAATGTAAGTGACTGCCACTTCATTGCGAGGTTGGGTCTGGCTAAGCTTTAGACTCTGCAGACTCCTTGCAGATAGTGTCCTGGCCAGGATTCAAACTAAGGACACCAGTGCAGCAAGAGAAAAGTGCTAACCACTGAGCCACTGTGCCAACCACGCCCTCTTCTGCCTATTGGGGAGGAGCCTCTTACCACCTACTTCAGGAGGGATGCTACCTGGAGACTCTTCTGTTCTTTGTCAGATTTCACCAAAACAGTTTATACAGACTAATTAATTGCACAGTGGGGCTGTTCCCCATACCCAGCAAACGTTACTCCTTAGCTGATTTTCTGAAGACGAGGAAGAGTGATGCTTCTTTGTGGATTTTATTCCCTCTAGCATGAATGGAGCCTGTACGGATGCCTAGAAGCTCCAGACAAAGAGCTGTCCTCGTCTGTATTTGGAGATTTGCAGATCCCTTTTAGTGTACGTTCACACCACAAAGACGTCCTCCAACTCCATTCCAGATGTGTTTTTTTAAAACTTTTTTTATGCATTTTACCACATTCCAGTACAGTTCTGTAAAGGAAAAAAACAGCATGTTGTACTTTTATTTTCTAGAACTGAAAAGCATTGGAACGCACTGTGCTGGTATGAACTATGCCTTTGGAACCCATATAACCTACTTTCAATGCTTTTTTGATGCAGAAAAAAAGCACTGCACGTGGTGTTAGTGGGCCCATAGAGCATGTACGGAAGGTCTGAAGAATCAAAGTGACCTGCGTCAGAAGAACTTACCTATCTTGCCCTTACCCTTACCTATCATGCATATAAGGATCTTGTTTTGGTGGTAACTGCCTCATTGCTCATGAGAATGAGGTGGCCAGCAAGAAAGAGGTAGTTGACAGAAAAGGTGGAAAAGGATTCATTGTTGAAGATATGAAGAGAAGTCAAAAACATAGACTGTAGTAATGTACAGAGTTACTTGGGCCAGCAAGACAGGCCAGGCCAGCAGCAGAAACTGTTAGCAGGTAGAAAGAATATTCCCTAGGACCAAGCAGTCACCACTAACTGCCCCCTGACCATTATTGTGAACTCATTGGCCAAATGTCCCCCCCCCCAAAGTGGACCACACTTTAAGGGCACATTTTCCCCATCCAAGATGGCGCCCATGTCTCCCATCCAAGATGGCACATGCAAGATAAGAAACGTTATGTCACCCATACTCCTGCCAGAAAGGACCGGCAGAGCAGGTACACAACCCCTAGAAAGCGATGGCAACTCTAGGATACACAAGGAGGAGGAAAACAGGAAGGAGAAAAGGCAGAAAACAGTGCACTGCAAAAAACAAACCAGCAAATGCAGTATATAACATACCAGGACTGTAGGTAAAGATTTAAAGACCATGGACTCACCTGTGTGAAACCAGGAGGATAGCTAGCCACCCTATGTCCTGAAACTTTGCAGACACTTCACATATAAGAAGATTTTCCTTCCAACCCTCCATGCTCCATAAGACCATCAGAAAGTTGCTCCCAGACTGTTTGGCGCATTTAGCAGCCCAAGACCTGGGTCTGTGCCTGGGAGAGGCCAGACCCAGACTGAAAATTGCTCTAGACAGAGGCAGAGCCGGCTCTAGGCTTTGTGAAGCCTTAGACAAAACTTAGACATGAAGCCCCACTCACGCACATAATGGGAAAAACAATTCAAGCAATGAAAATAACTAGGGTATAGGGGGGGGGGTTCAGGAGTGGGGATAACAATTTAGGTGTGTTGTAACCTGTAGCGTTCAAATCTACAGCTCATGGAACATTGGTGTGATCAGCAAGCTGCGATATAACAACATTTTAAGAAATAGCATTAAATAATAGAAACAAATATTAGAAATTACCTATTTTATGTGAAACTTGTGCTGTTTTTTTTTTTCTGCACAGATGCTCAGTTCTGGGTTTAATTTTAGATAAGCAGTGCACAGGGGACAGTAGGGCAGAGCACAGGATGTCAGGACACTACACAGGGGGGCATCAAAACACATTAAAGGGGGCACAGCATGGCACAGTAAGGGGCACAGAGCAGAACATTGGGCACATCATGAGGCACACAGCAGAACATTGGGCACATCATGGGACACGCAGCAGAACATTGGGCACATCATGGGGCATACAGCAGAACATGGGGCACACAGCAGAACATGGGGCACATCATGGGGCACACAGCGGAACATGGGGCACATCATGGGGAACACACAGCAGAACATTTGGCACTTAATGGGGCACACAGCAGAACATGGGGCACATCAAAGGACACAAAGCAGAACAAGGGGCATACAGAAGAATATGGGGCACATCATGGGGCACACAGCAGAACATGGGGCACATCATGGGACTCACAGCAGAACCTTGGGCACATCATGGGACTCACAGCAGAACCTTGGGCACATCATGGGACACACAGCAGAACATGGGGCACACAGCAGAACCTTGGGCACATTATGGGGCACACAGCAGAACATGGGGCACATCATCGGGCACATGGCAGAACCTTAGGCACATCATGGGCTCACAGCAAGGCGTAGGACACACCCCATAGGGCATGGGGCACATCACAGGGTACACTGCAGAACATGAGGCCCATCATAGGGCTCACATTAGAACATGGGGCACATCAAGGGGCTCACGGCAGGGCATGGGGCACACCATGGGGCAAGCAGCATAACATGGCGTACACAGCAGGGCTCACAGCAGGCTACAGGCTCAGCATGGTATAGGACATACAGCGTGGTACAGGGCACACAGTAGGGCACATAGCAGGGCACGGGGCACACAGCAAGGCATGGGACACACAGCGGGGCACATAGCAGGGCACAGGGAACAGCAGAGCACATAGCAGGGCACGGGGCAGAGCAGGGCACATAATACAGCAGGGTACGGGGCACAGCAGGGTACATGGTACAGCAGGGTACATGGTACAGCAGAGTACAGGGCACCATAGGGTACAGGGCACAGCGAGGTACAGGGCACAGTAGGGTACAGGGTATTGGGCACAGCAGTGTACAGGGCACATCAGGGTACAGGCCACATGGCACATCAGGGTACAGGGCATATCAGGGTACAGGGTTTAGGGCAGATCAGGGTAGAGGGCACATCACGGTACAGTGTATGGGGCAGATCAGTGTACAGGGCACATCAGGGTACAAGGTATGGGGTACATTAGTGTACAGGGCACATCAGGGTATAGGGTACAGGATACATTAGGGTACAGGGTATGGGGCACATCAGGGTACAGAGCACATCAGGGTACAGGGTCCGTGGAACATCAGGGTATAGGGCACATCAGGGTACAGGGGACGGGGCACATCAGGGTACAGGGCACATCAGGGTAAAGGGCACATCAGGGTATAGGATCCGGGGCACATCAGGGGACAGGGCACATCAGGGTACAGGAATACAGGGCACATCAGGGTACATCAGGGTCCAGGGTAAAGGGCACATCAGGGTACAGGGTACGGAGCACATCAGGGGACGGGGCACATCAAGGTACAGGGTATGGAGCACAGCAGGGTACAGGGCACATCAGCATACAGGATATGGGGCACAGCAGGGTATGGGGCACATCAGGGTACAGGGTATGGGACACAGCAGGGTACAGGGCACATCAGGGTACAGGGTATGGGGCACAGCAGGGTACAGGGTACACTTTTTCTATCAGTTTCCTTCAAATGCAGAGTATCGCGGGAAGCGGCTGTAACAGTGGCAGCTGGTGCTCAAAATTTTTTGGGGGGCGCAAACTGAAAAATTCGGGAAAAAAACCCCTCCAACAATTGCAGCCTCACTGTGCCCATCAAACGCAGCCACTGTGCCATCAAACGCAGCCACTGTGCCCATCAATTTCCACCACTATGCCCATCAAACGCCGCCACTGTGCCATCAAACGCCGCCACTGTGCCATCAAACGCCGCCACTGTGCCATCAAACGCCACCACTGTGCCCTCAAATGCTGCCACTGTGCCCTCAAATGCTGCCACTGTGCCCACTGAATGAAGTCACTGTGCCCATCGAATGCTGCCACTGTGCCCCCTGCCCGCTCGCTGTCTGCCCGGCACTTACCCTGTCTCGGTGGGGCAGCAGGTGACAGCGGTGGTCGGCGAGCGGTGTCCTCCATGCTCCTCCATGTCCTCAATGTCTTCTCCCGTCCTCTCCTCCCATCCTCTCCTATGATTAGACGCCTGATAGGCGTCCAATCACAGCGCCTGTCGTTTCAGCCAATCAGGTGACGGGTAACAGACCTGAGCACCTGATTGGCAGAGAGGCGGTTCAGTGTTAGGAAAGCGAATATTCATTCGCTTTTCTAACACACCTTCGTGAACTGCGAGCGCCAAGCATGGCGCTTGCAGGTCACCTTTTTTGACGCCTATTAGATCCTATGGCTCTAATCAGGTGCTTGAAAATCACCCCCGCCGCTGTAATTCAGGCAGCCATGGATAGATTCATGCAATGCATGAATCTATCTATTGGTGATAGAGGGGGTGGCTGGAGAGAGGAGGCGGAGCCCGTACGCCCTTATGGACGCACCGCCACTGGGCTGTAATAAGTCCTCTCTCATGTCGCGCTGCTCCTCGGCGGCCCCTCCCCTACTCTCACCCGTCCCAGGTGATGTCACAAGCAAATTTGGATGGACGAGAAGAGAGGAGGGGCCGGCAGGGAGCAGCACGACATAAGGGAGGACTTATTACAGCCACTTCTCGCGATACTCTGCATGTCGGACGATACTCGATCTACCCGTGAGGCATCAGCTGTCTGTGATTGATAGGTAGATCGCCGTGGACCTCCTGGTGACTTCACCGCAGAACAACTAGGAAACCCCAGTTGAGAAACACTGCAATGGGCAAATTATACCACCACACAAAAAGATAGGTAAGGGAAATTTCCCAGACAGCGGCACGGAAAACATTAAAAAGGTTCTAAACCTTCTCCAGTGACTTCAGACATGTGTGTTCCAGTGGTGGGGGACAGCCTGCGTATGCCCAGAGAAGATGTCTAGCATGGTGTCGGCTGGCAAGGTCTGGAGCCCTAAGCAGAAACCCCTCCATGGCAGCAGTTTATGATTTTACGTTTGTTCAAATTCACTTGTATGCTCTCCCTGGTTCTAGCTACTCTCATGGCACCTGGAGCGCTTCTGCATTCCAGGACGCTGTCTCTCTCTTCCAGGTTGTGCCCGTGGCGAGCTTCAGTGCATGTGGGAAACCATGGGTGAAACCGAGGCTTGGTTTGCGCATGCGCAGCTCAGCGGGGGACCCGGCGGCCACGCAGGCACCTGATGGCGGGTTGCCACAGCGCACGGGACGGCGGTGACGTCACCAGGGCAGGGAATTTAAAAACCCTGTCAGCCCCTGTCTTTGTGGGATTACCTGCGGGCAGTATGCAGCAGTTTCCCCAGGCCCTGGGGACCCAGCATCAGGTAAGCACGTAAGTAAGTCAGGATTATGGTGCGGGGGGGGGGCAGCTCTTAAGGGGGAAGTGTATCCCTTTTGTGTTGCCACTTTCTTACTTCTTTTGTTCCAGGTGGTGTTCCTACAAGCTGCAGGATCTTTGCTTAATCGTCCTCCAGGGTGCCATGGACAGGTCACCACCTCCATGTGGCCTGTCCTCACGCTCTACGTATGTGTGGGTGAGAGGAATAGGGCCAGGTCCGCTGATGGATGGACATGCGTTCAAATGACATGCCCCTTTTTCCCTATCCTTTTCTTTTATTTAGCCCTTCCAGGTCAGATCGCAAGTTTGTGGTACGGGTCGGGTGGGGGCGTATTTGCTCCTCCGGCATGTCTGGGTAGCCTCAATCTCGGACTACTAGACCATCCGGATGGTCTCCTCAGGCCACACATGGTCCTTCACCAGTACTCCTTCCCTTAGGTTAATTCCGACCCTGCTACTGCGGTAATAGAAAAAAAGCAGGTGCTACTGTCCTATGTGGATTCGCTGAGGACGCAGGGAGCCATGGTGCCTGTCTCGAAAGGCAAAGAATTCCAAGGGGTGTACTCCCCCCTCTTCCTAGTATTAAAGAAAAATGGCTCATGGCGCCCGTGATAGATTTAACCTACCTAAACAAGTTTATAAAGAGCAAAAGATTCAAAATGGAGTCTCTGGCTACCATCCAGCAAGCCATGCAGCCTGGTGACTGGCTAGTCTTAATAGACTTAAAATATGCCTATTTTCACGTGCCTGTAGCGGAAGAATTTCGCAAATACCTCCATTTTGCGGTCGGGCAAGAACATCTACAGTTCACCTGCCTCCCTTTTGGGCTGACAACCTCACCTCGAAAGTTCTCCTGGTCGTGGTGGCCCTTATCAGAACAAAAGGAATACGGCTGTACCACTATCTCGACGACCTTCTGTTGCTATCTCAAGACAAGGAGAAGCTGCTAATCCACAGAGCTCAGGTCATCATCACACTGCTCGAGTTTGGTTGGCTGCTAAACCTAGAGAAAAGCCATCTGGAACCAGTACAGCGCCTGGTATACCTAGGGGCCCAGTTCAACACTGTGCAAAGTACCATTTCTCTGCCGGTGGAGAGGATCCCGGTCATACAAGAAAGTGTCATGGACTCTAACCTCATCACGTCTTAGGGTCTCACAGTGTCTAAAAATCATTGGCACGGTGGTCTCTACGACCCCCATGGTCAAATGGTCTCTGTGGAGGCTTTGCCCTTTTCAGACAGGGTTTCTCCAGCAATGGGACTCAGGAGACAGCAACCAACTGATTCACATAACAGTAATGAGGAACAGCCTCTCATGATGGCTACAACGCAGGAACTTGCTCATGTGCCACTCCATCGCTCCCGCCTCATGGGTCACGGTCACAACCGATGCCAGCGGTTCCATATGGGGAGCTCTTTGCAGGACAGAGCTAGAACAAGGCAAGTAAAATGCCCGTCTCCACAACCCGGGCTTGAATGTCCTGGAACTGCGGGCAGCCTGGTGTGCCCTTCAAGCCTTCAGTCATCTCCTGAAAGGGGAATCAGTTTTTATGAGAATGGACAACACTACAGCAGTCTCCTATGTGAAGAGACAAGGGGGGACTCGGAGCTCCACCTTGCTCCAAGAAGTCGAGCCTATCATGTCATGGGCCCAGAAAAACCTGGCCAATAACTCGGCAGTTTTTGTTCCTGGAGCCCAGAATGTCCAGGCGGACTTCCTGTCTCGCGTACAACTAGACAACAATGAATGGTCCCTTCACACGGAGACGTTCAGGTGGATCCTGTCCTTGGGAGTCGATCCCGAAGTGGACCTATTCGCATCCCCCTGCAACTTCAAGATCAAGAAGTATTACACTTGGGCCCATTGCAGCCAGGCCTTTGGAGTGGATGCTCTGACAGATCAGTGGAGCACCAACAGGGCATAAGCCTTTCCCCCCGTTCCCAGTCATTCTCAGATTTCTGCAGAGACTCTTTGCGGAAGCATTCGAGATGGTGGTGATAGCTCCTTACTGGCCAAACAGGCCATGGTTTCCCCTCCTGACATAGCTCAGCTTTTGGGACCCGGTACCTCTTCCCCTCAGGCCGGACCTTCTATCTCAGGGGGCAGTCCTGCACCCTTGACCGGCGCTATTGAGACTGATGGTGTGGTTCTTGAGAGGGAGAGGCTGGAAACCCTTGGCTGTGCATCAGGTATAATTTCCACTCTCATGAGTTTGAGAAGGACAAGCACAAATAAGGTCTACGGGAGAATATGGGCCAAGTTCGTGGAATTTTCATCCTCTACAGGAAGATCATACAGGGATCCGGGAATCCAAGACACACTGGAATTCTTACAATCTGGTCTAGACCTGGCTCTATCCGTCAGCTCCAACAGGGTCCAAGTCTCAGCCCTTTCAGCCTTCTCTGGAACATCATGGGCCCTTCATCCTCTAATCTGACAGTTCTTCCGAGGGGCGGCAAGACTCAGGCCCCAAAGGAGGCCAAGATTCCCCAAGTGGGCTCTCCCCGTTGTTCTCGACTCACTGGCTGGACTTAGTACCATGGGAACCCTTCCGGTTTCTATCAGAGATCTTTCCGCAAAAGTCGCTTTCCTCGTGGCCATCACATCCGGATTTCCTTTCCATACTGGGTGATCCTCATCCCTATGCTTGGCTCAAATCCGAAAGTCACGTCAGTATTCCATGAGAATCAAGAAATTGTCCTACCTACATTCAGGGCCCCAGGGAATGCGGAGGCTGACCCACTGGATGTAGGAGAAATACTGAAGGAATACCTGCAAGCTACTTCCTCCTTTAGACGCTCGGATCATCTGTTTATCCTACACTTCGGGAGTAACAAGGGCAAACAGACTTCGACTAGACAATTGTGGCCTGGATCGTCCAAACCATCCAGCAGGCTTATAAGGCCAAGATCGGTGACGGCACATTCAACTAGAAGCATGGCGACTTCCTAGGCGGCAGGCCGACGCGTGGCTCCAGATGTCATCTTCAAAGTGGATTAAAACTTGTTGCATTATTGCATAGAACCTGCATGCTTATTGTCTGTAAACTTTGGTCTAAGAATCCTGTCGGTTGACAGGGCGAATTAAAATTTTGTTTTGATCAGCATACCCGCCCATGTGGTTTGGCGAGTTATTTCCCACACGTAGGCTGCCATGGAGTCTGTCAGGAAAACGAAAAATTTCTATCAAATACTTACTGTAATTTTCCTTTCCTGATGGACTCCATGGCAGACGGAGTTCCTACCCCTCGGTCAAGAGTTGGCTAGTTACGGAACCCAGTCTCTGGCTGTGAGCTCAAACTTATGGGAATGGGGACCTATAGCATTGGAGAGGAGGAAAGGAAAATTACGGTAAGTATTTGATAGAAAATTATACGTTTTCTTTTTTTTTTTAATAAAATTTGACTTGAATAAAACAACCCTAACCTCTGGCTGATATTAATTGTGCATTTCTAGGAAGTGTATGCTTAAAAAAAAAAGAAGAAATTGGAACCAATTTTTGTGGAGCTACTTCAGATTTATAAATATGTATCAGTCCTTATTGCCAGCAGTCTAAAGTATACACATTGCTTAAACTAGCTCAGACATTTTTCTTTTACTTCAGACTTCGTTCAAAAAGTTAATTTAATAATACAGTATATGAGTTTTTGAAAACAGAAAGGTTTTTAATTAGTTAAAGTGTTACTAAACCCACAACAGTAAAATCAGTCTGTATATGCAGTAAATGCGTGCGGACTAAACCCCTGTTTTTAACGCATACTGTTAGACAGCTTCATTTGGTTGTCTGCCAGCTGGTTGGTAAGTAAGCTTGGGTTTTTCCTGGGCATTCCCCAGGCTTTGTTACCTGTTTCAGCCTTCCAATGCCGCTTACTATAGCCAGCTGTAGATTAGGGCGGTGGCGAGTTTTTGTTTTTCATATCACATTGGTGTTTGTATTGGTCCACCAACACACCAGCACCTTTGCAGCCATTGTGCTATTGCTGGGTGTTTGGTGTGCTCCTGTACCTTTAAGGAGGAGTGGGCTCCCCTTCAGTCCACCTGCCCTCATCTATCCATCAGAATGCATGTGCCTCCACTGTGGGGACACTCATATTTTAGGGGTAGGACCACAGATGCCAGGGTGCCGTGACGAGGCTCTGTGGCTTAGACATGCGTTTGCAAATGCATGCGGACTAAACCCCTGTTTTTAATGCATACTGTTCGACAGGTTCATTTGGTTGTCTGCGAGCTGATTGTTAAGTAGGCTTGGGTTTTTCCTGGGCATTCCCCAGGCTTTGTTGTTACGTGTATATGCAGTAAAGCACGCTTGTTATACTCACTGTGGAACCTAAGGGGTTAAATCTCTGCATTGTGTAAAAAGACTGTATAATGCTGTCTTCTCTAATCCTCCCCTTCTTCCACTGTCCCCAAACCAGAGTCTTGGGGGCAAGCTGCACATGCTCAGTTTGGTATGTATTGCCAAAAAGTTTTTTTTTTTCTGCGGAAAGTGCATGTGATCAGCACAGGGCCAATCAGCACTGTCCAGACAGAGGGTCAGGGGCCCTGCAGGCTCATAGGACAATCAGAGGAGAATGTAAACTCCTCCTAGAAGCTTTAACCAGTGCTCTGTTGAACACAGATAGAAGTCACAAGACTGCTATATACTGCTAAGGAGAAATTAGTTTATATTCACTAAAATAATTGCATTTCCATGTTATGTGTACTGTGGGAGACCAGTTATAGTGAATGCAGGGTCCTGGGTTTAGTAACACTTTAATGGCCTGTACACACAGTCGGATTTTCCGACGGAAAATGTTTGATGGGAGCTTGTTGTCGGAAATTCCGACCGTGTGTAGGCTCAATGGGACATCTTCTATCGGAAAATCCGTTGTCGTAAATTCTGATCGTGTGTACACAATTCCGACGCACAAAGTTCCACGCACACTCGAGATCAAGCAGAAGAGCAGCACTGGCTATTAAACTTCAATTTTCTCGGCTCGTCATACATGTTGTACGTCACTGCGTTCTTGACGTTTGGAATTTGTGTATGCAAGACAAGTTTAAGCCAACATCCATCGGAAAAAAAACATGGATTTTGTTGTTGGAATGCCCCATTGTGTGTGCATAAGTGTTTGTAAAACCTAATTATGAACTTCTCTTATTTGCTCCCTTTGGTCTGTTAAATACAGCATTGAAAGCATTTGTTATGTCTGATAAATGCAAATAAAAAACAAATACTTGTTGATCTTGATAGAAATTCACAGATTTCCTGTGTCTTGTGCATATTCTGTGCCATCTAAGGAAGTCTATTTAGCCCTACTAGTTCCTATATTCGACTACAGAAAATTATTTTATTACTATCAATGTTTTGGGAGGGATTGAGTAGTTTAGTAAAAGATAACCAACTGGGCTGGGCTGACACTATTTCCTACAATCTCAGTACAGGAAAAGACACGTGCTTCTGTCTACAACAGGCATTCAAAAGCTGAGTGCATTTTTGTCAGACCAACAGGTAGCTTTCTTTACTTGCAGGGTCTCTAAATGGTAAAACCATGGGGAAATATGCATGTATTGCAGAGATGTACTGCATTGTTTTTATTTTGCAAAGAGCTAAGTTAATGTAACTCATATACACTATATTGTGAAGAGCATTGGTACACCTGCCTTTACGCACACATGAACTTTAATGGCATCCCAGTCTTAGTCCGTAGGGTTCAATATTGAGTTGGCCCACCCTTTGCAGCTATAACAGCTTCAACTCTTCTGGGAAGGCCGTCCACAAGGTTAAGGAGGGTATCTATGGGAATGTTTGACCATTCTTCCATTCTTGTGAGGTCAGACATTGATGTTGGATGAGAAGGCCTGGCTCACAGTCTCTGCTCTAATTTATCCCAAAGGTGTTCTATCGGGTTGAGGTCAGGCCAGTTAAGTTCCATCACCCCAAACTTACTCATCCATGTCTTTATGGACCCTGCTTTGTGCACTGGTCCAAAGCATTTGGTGGAGGGGTTGTCTTTCAGGTATTGGGCTTGGCCCCTTAGTTCTAGTGAAGGGATATCATAAGGCATCAGCATACCAAGATATTTTGGACAATTTCATGCTCCCAAATTTGTGGGAACAGTTTGGGGATGGCCCCTTCCTGTTCCAACATGACTGCACACTAGTGTACAAAGCAAAGTACATATAGATATGGATGAGCGAGTTTGGGGTGGAGGAACTTGACTGACCCCAACCCGATAGAACACCTTTGGGATGAATTAGAGCAGAGACTGCAAGCCAGGCCTTCTCGTCCAACATCAGTTCTTGATCTCACAAATGCGCTTCTGGAAGAATGGTCAAACGTTCCCATAGAAACCCTCATAAACCTTGTGATAGCCTTCCCAGAAGAGTTGAAGGTGTTATAGCTGCAAATGGTGGGCCAACCCAATATTAAACCTTACAGACTAAGACTGGGGTGCCATTAAAAATGCTGCACAAACTGTTGGCGCTATATAAAACCTGTATAATAATAATAATTAAAGTTCATGTGTGTGTAAAGGCAGGTGTCCCAATACTTTTATACTTTTGACCAGGGGCATTGCTAGGTCTGCAAAGGATCTGGGGCTAGAGCCCATAGCAGTGGTCACCAAGTCACCAACCAGGGGGGGGCACACTGGTGGTAAGCAATTTTTCATGGGCAATGGAAGACTGGTGTTGGCGTTTCAATCATCATGGCACCATGGTTGATATGGTGGCATGGTGGTTGAAGCGCATTGTTTCGATTGTTACATTGTAATATATAATGAAGTGGTTCAACTCACCGTAATGCAGTGGGAGCCCTGGGCATGTCACTTGCCACGTCACCTGCCACCATTTGCAGATTATCATTTGCCACATCACTTGCCACCATTTGCAGATTGTCACTTGCCACATCACCTGCCACCACTTGCAGATTGTCACTTGCCACCATTTGCAGATTGTCATTTGCCACATCACTTGCCACCATTTGCAGATTGTCACTTGCCACATCACTTGCCACCATTTGCAGATTGTCATCTGCCACCATTTGTAGATTGTCACTTTCCACGTCATCTGCCACCATTTGCAGATTGTCACTTGCCACTATTTGCAGATTGTCACTTGCCACATCACTTGCCACCATTTGCAGATTGTCACTTGCCATGTCACCTGTCACCATTTGCAGATTGTCACTTGCCACGTCACCTGCCACCATTTGCAGATTGTCACATGCCACGTCACCTGCCACCATTTGCAGATTGTCACTTGCCATGTCACCTGCCACCATTTGCAGATTGTCACTTGCCAAGTCACTTACCACCATTAGCAGATTGTCACTTGCCACCATTAGCAGAATGTCACTTGCCATGCCAGCCAGTGCCACCAAATGTGCATTGTCGCTGCATTGGTGGCAGGCTGGCAGCACTGACCCATTTAGTGAGGGCAGGAGAGCGGAGATGCGGGGCGGGCAGTGAGAGATGATGTAATCTCTTTGCTTCCCGCCGCACCTCCGACATTTAAAAGGCCCGCGCTGTGAGGGCGGAAGAGCGCTGATGTGTGGCGGGCAGTGAGAGATGATGTCATCTCTCTGCTCCCGGCCTCACATTGCTCCCGCGTTGAAGTGGCCCGGCTGTGAGGGCAGAAGAGTGGTGACGGCAGGCGGAGAGAGATGATGTAATCTCTGCTTGTCCGCCACTCGTCTCTCCTCCACCTCCAATAGCTGCCCGCCGCAGCCGCGACCCGCCCGCTCTTCTCTCCTCCGCCTCCAATGCCGCCCGCCGCAGCCACGACCCACCCGCTCTTCTCTCCTCCACCTCCAATGCCGCCCGCCGCAGCCACAACCCACCCGCTCTTCTCTCCTCCACCTCCAATGCCGCCCGCCGCAGCCACAACCCACCCGCTCTTCTCTCCTCCACCTCCAATGCCGCAACCCGCTGAGACTCGGGGTTATGGGCTCCACATTCAGGGCTTCAGCCTCAATAGCCACACCCTGGCGAAGCCTATGCTTTTGACAATATAGTTTATTTTGACTTGATCCTAAGGTCTCTTTGTCATATCTTCCCCATTTTTTGGCAAAAGTTGAAAAAGAGAGAAAGGGATTTATGAAACAGCCATGTCCCAAAACCACATGGGTTTGTTCATCAAATATACTGTAAAATTGGAAGTAAAACTGGAGTTTCAAATATATTGTGATGGTGGTGTAAAGGAGTGTATATTTTTCCTTTGATGATGGAATGTTATAATACAATAATATGGTATGGGTTATGTTATTCTCATATCTACGGTATTGGTATGATGGTTCTCTACTGTCTTTTCAAGTATAGATTTAAAATGATAGATTAGACAAAGGAGATTCTAAGTGGTAAATCCTTTGTAAGATATACAAGTACTGTACTGTAAACAATTCCATTCAGCTCTATACAGATGGTAACAATATATGGAAGTGTAACATCATCATCTGTGTGTAAATTCCAAATAAACAGGTTTTAGCAGTTGTTTGACTTGTTTTACGTAATTCACTTTAGTATAGCTAAAAAGTACAGCTGCTTAACCTTTTTTAAACAAATATTTAGAGTAAAACTATCACCAAATATAAATATATTAGGACACTAACAAATAGCTGTGTGAATATCACTAACGCACGTGGGTTGTGTTAAGGCAGCCTCTTTAGTTTAAAGGGGCTTACAAGGCATTTCAACATGTCCAATCCTTGTAACACAACACATAGCAGTGCATTACTGTACACTGCCATGTGTTGCAGGGCACTACATTACAAGTGCATTGAGGTGCCAGTTAAAAGAAATACAACACAAAAGAAATACAACACAAAAGAAATACAACACACAAGAAATGCAACACAAAAGTGTGATTTAGCCCTGAAACATGTAGTGTTGTCATACTTGATAAAATTCCTTAAAAGAGAAGTATGGGTTTGGGTTTTTCTTTAAAATCATACTTACCTAGGTGGATGCAGCATCAATCCCTCACTGTCTCTTAAGCCCCATACACATGATCGGATTTTCCAATGGGAAATGTTGGATGTCAGGCTGTTGGTGGAAAATCCGAGCGTGTGTGCACTCCATCGGACATTTGTTGTCGGACTTTCCGCTAACAAATGTTGGCTAGCATGTCTTCAAATTTTCCGCCAACAAATGTGTGTTGTGGGATTTTCTGAGCGTGTGTACACAAGTCCGTCGGACAAAAGTCCAAAGTACAAACACGCATGCTCGGAAGCAAGGACGAGCCAGAAGCGGTCGGTTTGTAAACTAGTGTTCGTAATGGAGAATTAACATTGGTGATGTAGCAAATTATAAAAAAAGGCGACATGCAGCGCACATTCTCTTCTTCTTTAATGGGATAATAATGAAGCTGCTTTGCTGGTGATGCTGATGAAGTTATTGCAAACAAATTTTCAAATGCTTTTTTTTTCTAGTGATATCAAGAACAATATTATTATGCTTTTTTTTTTTTTTATTTGGGCAAGTTACCACAACACCATTATTCCGTAGTTTTTAAGATCAAAGATACAACTATGTTGGTGTCCCTTGTCAATTTTACATGTATTTTTTAAATTGTAACTGCCCACTCCCAAACTGTCATTTGAAGTAAAATACATAGCCAAGTATTATTCTACACAATTTGTTTATTGTGTATTAAAAAGAAAATTAGACATGCTATCTGCCAATAGAACTTAACCAAAAAGTGCATTCTATGCATCCAAAACTATAGACATTATACCAAAGCAATTCATTATTCAACCCAAAAAAAAAAAAGTCAAATCAATAACTCCAAGGCGATAATAAAAAACACGTTATCTCCTCCGATTCCGCAACATGTCTGGTTGATGAACGAAATGAACTGAAAAGCACGAAATGAAAAGCGCGAAAAGGAAAGCGCGAATCAACACTCACCTAACTTCTACTAACACGAAATTAGCAGAAAGAGCCCAAAGGGTGGCGCTAAAGAGCTGAAAAACCAAGTACTACGTGTAGTACGTCACTACGTTCATACTTGTTGGCCAACATTTGTGTGACCGTGTGTATGCAAGACAAGTTTGCGCCAACACACTTCGGACGGAATTCCACAGTTTTGTTGGCGGAAAGTCCGACCGTGTGTACGAGGCATAAGGGTGAGAAATGAGCGATCAAACACCGCTTATCGCTCAGTTCTCTCCGCCTCTCTGAGCAGAGAACCGGCGCCTGTCATTCACTGGCTCTCTGCTCTGACCCCCCCCCCCCCCCCGCGCTCACTAGAGCACTGGGCTGTGGACGGGTGGGAGCGGCTGGCTCAGGCTCTCAGCGACTTGGTGAGAGGCTGAGCCAGGTGGTGGTGAAGGCTCCTGGGTGGTCGCAATCTTTCCCCAACCTGTGACGTCAGCCAACAGCGGACTTTAGCCCGCTGTCAGCTGAAAAGGGGTCACAGGAATTCAGAATAAACTCCACTCCTGTGATCCACAGGAGACGTACAGTCAAACGAGTTTTGGCTGTACTTTTCCTTTAAGTTTGATTACAATGTATACGTTTTATATGTTATCTAAAACCTAGCATTCTTAGCATGTCTTTTAAATTCCCAAAACAATCCACATAGTTTTCCACTCTTGTTATCATCTGACGTCCGCTAAAAAAAAATTAGTTGAAGTGTACTCACATCTCTCTGACTTTAAAGTGTATGTCAGGGAAAAAAAAAAACACATGCAGTGTATATGTGCAATACATAAATATTTCCCCAAGTTTTCTCCCTTTATGGACCCTGCAAATACAGAAAAATACGTGTCAATGTACCATTAATGCACTTCACTCCTAAGTCCTGTTGTGGGCTGACAACACACAGCATTTTTGTGGGCTAATGCTGGCCATACACTATACGAAAAATCATCCAAAATTCGGTCATTTAGACAGTTTGTTTCTGCCGAATGAATGCTAAATTGAATGGTTAATGTGTTTCCCATCCGAACTGTCTGCACTTGGTATATTAAAAAAAACAAACAAAAAATTCATTCATTTATGTTCACCGAGCGATTTATCGGTCATTACATGATGGCACTGTAGTTTGTGCTCACGGCCGAATGTTCGTTTTTCGAAAATGGGTTCGGATGATTTTTCATATAGTGTATGGTCAGCATTAGGCTCTGTTTCCACTTGTGCAACTTGTCCTGCGACTTGGGACTGCAAAGTCGCATGACAAGTCGTACCCCATGATTTCCAATGAGTACTGTATATATCTGTGCAACTTCAAGTTGCAGTGACTTTAAAGTAGTCCCTGCACTACTTTGGTCCGACTTTGATGTGACTTGAGGTCCATAGACCTCAAGAATACACAGGCATTGCTTTAAGTCGCATCAAAATCGCGGCAAAAATCACAGCAAAAAATCGTGGCAAAATCGCGTGATTTTCAGGTCGCAATAGTGGAAACCTAGGCTAAGTGATGTTAGATCTGACCAGTTGTCTTTTGCTAAACTACTCAAAATCTCCCACTCTACCAATCTCCACAACAAAAAGCTGATCATTCTATAGTTCAGGGTAAGAACTAGGAGGGCTAATTAGACTACTTTGATTTTCTGACATGATTAACAGTATTTTTTTTTCTACTTTTCAAACAGATAAATCAACATGCTTTTAATGGGATATTAAACAGATCAAAAAGGCAACAAATAATAGATGTTCAATGTTAGCATTTAAATGCACTTTAAGAGAACTATTTTTATTGGTCTGCATCTACATTACTCCATGGAATAATTTGTTTTATGGAAACTGCTGATTGACAGTAGCAGCCCTGCCTAGTGTCCTTTGACCTTAATCACTTAGGTGTCCCCCATCCCCCGGAGCTGTTTTAAAACTGTCCAGGAATGGTAATTATTCATCCCTGAGCTGCCCTAGCACTGTTTTAAAATGTAGGTTGGTCTCAATGATCGCTGCGGGCCCCTGACGGCTTTATTGCTGGAACCACTGTCAGTCTGTAACAGCTCACACCCACAGCTAAGCACAGCAGCTGAAACCATCAGCTCCTGGGCTTCTGACTGTGGTACATAGTGCTCCATAAGAGAACCTGTAGCAGCTCACTAGTAACACAATGCTTCTGCATTGTGTTTACATTCAATGTCACACAGTGGCGGCCGGTGGAATTTTTTTTAGGGGGGGCAGAAAACAGTATGCCAACCCCCCCGGTCGGTAGCACTTACTCCATCACCGGCGGCTTCCCCTGCTCGGCTTCCTCCCATTCTCCTGCTCTCCACGGGTCATTACGGCTATGGCAGTTTCCATTTCCCCCCTCCTCCTCGGTGGCCAATCGGGAGTCTTCTCTTTTCAGGCCAATCGGAAAACGTCTCACACCCACTTCTGATTGGCCGGATTGAGGTTCTGTGTTTCAACAGCGAATATTCATTTGTATAAAAATATCTTTAAAAAAGAAAAAATAATATTAATTCGCTGTTGTAACACACCTGGGTAGGCTCCGGTCGCATCCTCTGCAACCCGAGCCCACCCTATTTTGAAGCCCATTAGAGCTTCTGGCTCTAATCAGGTGCTTAAAAAAAAACACTGCAATTCATGTGCCCGGTGCCCTGAAAGGGGCTGGATGCATAAATAGGGGGTGGCCACAGTGGCCATGGATAGATTCATGCTATGCATGAATCTATCCATTATGCATATAGGGGGTGGTGAGGAGAGAGGGGGCAGCACCTGGGCGCCCCTAATGGAAGGGCTGCTGCTGATGTCACATCACCTCCTCTGTGTTCAGAGTTCGAGACTGAGCTGCTTTACCTCTATCTAGTGTTTCCCTGTAGCAATAGGAGTGATCTGCACTCCATTAGCTTCAATGGAGGGCAGTGAGACATGAGGGGTCTAAAAGACTCCTGATGTCTCATTAAAGAGAACCTGTCACAAAGGGTTTGACATATAGGGAACTTTTTGTCTCTTATGCGATATAAATAATGTTTTAGTAATTTAAAAAGTTTCAAAAAATAAAGTTACACCCAAGCACTTAGAAAGCCCCTCAAAAAAAATTGAACCCACCCCCACGTCTGCACACACGCGAATAAAAACACCCCGTTGAAGCCGAAAACATTGCCTGCACAACACATGTTACATATTGCCATGCATGCCAGAGTGTGAGCAATAATTCTAGGGCCAATATCCACAGTTGACTCTAAAGTGATGACCTGTAGGGGCTTTTAACCACTTGACCACTGGAAGGCTCTATCCCCTTCATGACCAGTACATTTTTGCTATTCAGCACTGTGCTACTTTAAGTGGCAATTGCATGGTCGTGCAAAACTGTATGTAAATGAAATTTTTATCATGAATAGAAGCCATTCATGACTGTCTTGTTTACATTGTAATGATGTGATCGATATGATCGATATATCACATGATACCCTGGCCACGCCAAGCAGCTGGATACCGAACGCTGTGTTCCGCTGTGTTCACCAGACACAACAGTCATTGGATCGCGTTGCTACATGACCCAGGAGGCATGCCAGTGCGCATGTGCACTACAACATACCAGTACGTCGTGGTGCCTGCAGCTGCCACCCACTCGCAGTAGAAGTACTGTGAGCAGGGTCAGCAAGTGGTTAAAGCATTGTATTTGGACAATCTAGGATACTGAAGTAAAGTTTGACATCATTTTACAGGCAAGCTCATCTTAAAGTTTGACGTGTTAGGTATCTATTTACTCAGTGCCACTTTATCTTTTATATTTTCCCAAAAAATTGGGCAAAATTGTGTGTTTCTGTGCCCAAAAATTACCTGTAGTGTATTTTTTTCTGAACATTTGTGCTTGATAAAATGTTGCGCAAATATCGTGTGACATAAAAATAGGAACATAACATTTTTTTTATTCTGCAGCGTCTGCTTTCAGAAAATATATTTTAAAAATCCCACAAAAATGTCTCTGGTGAAAGAGATATGAAAAAAAAATATCTTTTTCCATATGTGAGGTTGATTTACCTGATAATATGTGCAAATAAAAAAAAAGTAGTTTGAAATACACCTAAAATAACAAGTCTAAATACACTGTAATAGGGCGTACACACGGTCGGATTTTCCGATCAGAGCGTGTTGTCGGAAATTCCGACCGTGTGTGGGCTCCATCGGACATTTTCCATCGTATTTTCCGACACACAAAGTTGGAGAGCAGGAGATAAAATTTTCCGACAACAAAATCCGTTGTCGGAAATTCCGATCGTGTGTACACAAATCCGATGGACAAAGTGCCACGCATGCTCAGAATAAATAAAGAGATGAAAGCTATTGGCCACTGCCCCGTTTATAGTCCCGACGTACGTGTTTTACGTCACCGTGTTTAGAACGATCAGATTTTACGACAAGTTTGTGCGACCGTGTGTAGACAAAACAAGTTTGAGCCAACATCCGTCGGGAAAAACCCTAGGATTTTGTTGTCGGAATGTCCGAACAAAGTCCGACCGTGTGTACGCCCTATAACATGGAGCTGGAGAAGGACCAGAGCATAACAGAAATGTTTAAGGAACTTTGTTGAAGTGTTTCGGAACATACCTGGTACACCTAAGGTCCAAACTAGTTAACATGCAATATTTTATATTTAGCTGGCTTTAAAAAAAAATTAAAAAATAAAGATTTTTTTTGTTATTTTTTTTAGTTCTGACCATAATAAAGAAATCAGGAACAAAAAAAGGTTCATGTCTAAAATATTCCAGTATGAGCTGAAACCACAGGAAACTTTCATCTAAATTGCAATTAGCTCAGTTGCTGAAATGTTATTTCAAAGTATAGTACTGATAATATCTGGCCGGAAAATCTTGTGATGAACTATCACACACACTGGAGGAAACAAACTGTGTGACTATAGATGGTGTGCAACCTCGGGCCAACATTCAAATACTAGGCAAACAGTAATAAAGATCCTTGCTTTATTTCCTTATATAACATTCTAAATATGGGATCCTTTCAATAAAACAGTTACAGGGCTCAGTACATTATGTGTCCCTAGTAAAGCTGAGTCACTAGCCTTTAAGCAATACATTTCTAGAAAGGAAACATGCATTTCCATCAATGAGAGCAGATGGCAGCCAGCTTCCTGCTGAAGTTTTTTCTTTGCAAAGCTGTAAAATACAAAGTTCCTTCAGGCTTGACTTTTGTAACATGACTTATCCCAATTTATAGAAAGCTGTATAGTAATCCTCACCAATAAAACATAGTACAGCAAAAAAGCAACTGTTGCACATACACCGTGTAGAGGTAAGTTTCATTATTTTTCAGGGTAGCAAATTCTATCCTTAGTATTTCTACTTTTACAGCCAAATTGCGATAGTACCTACTCTATACTTTATATTTGTTACATGTTCCCACTAACATAGCATAACCTATAAGAATACTAAATAAAATAAATGCAATTTGCCAGTTACCTTTTTAAAGCGGAGTTCCACCCAAAAGTGGAACTTCCGCTCGTACTCCTTCCCCCCTCAGGTGCCACATTTGGCACCTTTCAGGGGGGAGGGGGGGCAGGATAGCTGTCTTTCACAGATATCCTGTTCCCACTTCCGGGAGTCTCAGCTGCAGGTATTGACATCAATGCCCGGGTTCCCTCCTCCTACCTCCTCCTTCCCCGACCGCCAGGCCAGTAGGAGAGAGGAGCGGAGCCTCGCGCATGCGCAGTAGGGTTCCCGGCGTGAAGCCATAAGGCAAGGCTACACTGCCGGGTTCCCTTATTAAGAAAGGATTACTCGCAATGGAGGCGGCATGCACCCAACAGCTGATGGAAACATCAGCTGCGGTGCCGACATCGCTGGACTCCAGGACAGGTAAGTGTCGACTTATTAAAAGTCAGCAGCTGCAGTATTTGTAGCTGCTGACTTTAAATTTTTTTCAGCGGTGGGCAGACCTCCACTTTAAAGAGGAAGTTTTTTGGGGTTTTTTGCAAAGTAAAGGCATAATGTGCATTGCATACTAGCACATTGGTGAAACTTACCTGCAAACGAAGCCCTCGTTGTCACCGCTGGAGGCCACATCCATCTTTACCCGTCTTCCCTCCAGGTCCACGGAATGCGGCTGTGCGACTGGCCAGAGCCGCGTGATGTCACTTCCGCAGGTTGAGGCACAGGGCTCTGAAGGAACAGTAGAGGTGGCTGTTTCTTCTTGCTTTAAAATCCTTACATGCTCTCCCTGCTTTGCAAAATTTAGGAGAGGGCTGTAGAGTAACATTTACCATAATTAACCCTGCCTGTAATGTGCTCATAGTTCCTCAATATTAGCTGTAACTAGATTAGAACCCTGTCCAAACAAAGGGTTAAAATGCAGAAACTGCCCTCCTGGATTGTATGTTAGCCATTTGCCCCATATGAACGAACACATACGTCCTTTGGTTCACGTAGTTCTACCAGGGTCATGGCTGTACCTGGACCTGCACCATGCAGCAAGGTTGTTCCCATACCGCCCACCCCTCTGCCTTCTCCCCCAACCTGGGGCTGAAGCTGGCAGTTCTACCAGCTAACCATAAAGACGAGGGAGGAACGGAAGTTTCTCAATCATCTCTATGGTCTATGAATCCGGAAGTGACAAGTATTTTCACAATTTTAATTTTTTTTTTACATACTGGCACCAGTACAGTACAGCATTATCATATGACGTGTGTGGAGGCGATCAGGGACACTGACTGGTGACAGTATGTAAACAAACAAAAAAATGTTAATAATTTTTTTACATTTTAAAAAAATTTTTTTTTATTTTTTATACATTTTTTTTCTTTTTTTTTGTTACATACAGTGACCAGAGCAATACAGTGTTACCAAAATAACACTGTACTACTCTGCTACTCTGGGGATGGATTTGGCTGCAGCTGACTCCAGGTCACGGCCCCCGGGGTGTCTCAGCTCCAGCTCATGGACTGGCTCTGGTGGACAGAGCAGAAGCAGCAGTCCAGGGTTAAACACAGGATAGTCAGGAGAACAAGCCAAGGTTGGGGCAACTAGCAGACAGGGATGGTCAGGAAGGCACGCCAAGGTCGGGGTCACTAGCAGACAGGAATGGTCAGAAGGACACGCCAAGGTCTGTACACAGAAGTCAGGGATAAACATACAGCATGACGCTACACCAGAAGCCTAATCACAACTTTGTTCGACAAGGCTGGCTTTCAGTGCGACGTGTTATATAGTGTTTCCTGCTGAAAGGCTGGGGTGGAACCATGCTGAGAGCTCATACTTAAACGCCCAGGCACGCTCTTTAAAGCTGAGACAGAGACCTGAGAGGTAAGCAGATAATCAGAGCATAAAACATTACTGCAGATTCAAGACAGAAAGGCTGTGATTCATGCCTTTCATTGTGTACTATTGTGATGAGCTCTGTGATTGGTCACAGTGATCACATGGTACAGACAGGGCCAATCACAGCCCATCTGTACCAGGTGATTAGCTGTGGTCAATCACTGCTAATCACAATAGTAAACACTGAATTAATAGTTTTGATTCAGAAAAAATGGTTGCTTTTAACTGTATATTCACAGTTATAAGCAATCATAGTGGCAAATAAAAAATCCAGGGTGAGTTGTAGTCTAAGAAAAAAACTTTTTTTTAAATTTCCTGAGTTCTTATGCAACATTTGCACAGCTCTTACTGTAAAGAAGCCTTTCTTTATCTGGTGTTTAAAAATCTTTTCCTCCATACAGAAAAAATAAAGTATTTTTGCTTGCACGTGATTGGATGATGGAAGTCAACAAAGCTCCTTCACCTCATTCACTGATTCAAGGGAAAATTCCCTTGCCAAGTGAAGATTTCCGTGCAAAGTTTACAGCCCTATTTGTCTTTATAAAATTGATTCCTTCTGCGTTAAACTGTATTGTAATTGTACTGTCTGCCTTCATGTTATAAAGCACTGTGTAAACTGTTGCTGCTATATAAATCTTGTATTATAATATAAAATAATAACCCCTATATGTTCAGAGCATAGAAATTGGGTTAGCTCGTCACCTGCCCACAACGATCTACCAAATTTTCCTGCATGTTGTGGTTGGTGCAGAAGACAACTGACAGATATATCTAAAATAGGTAAAATAACTCTTATCCATAGCCCTTTGCAGGCAGGAGTACTTAGTGCAAAAGAGAAGATGCGTGTTTACAAAGGTGGGTTAGATAAAGATGAAGTGCAGGGAAGTGAAACAGTACTCACTTCATATGGAATGCTGCTTCTAGAAACATTCATGTGCTATTCCCTTGGGAAGGGGGGGGGGGGGGTTAAAAATACCAAGTAGATTTGCTTCTGATACTTCTGGAGAAGAATTAGTCATCTACTTCCAATGCAACCGAGATTTAAAAAAAAACTGTAATCTTCCCTTAAATCTTATCAGCTAGCTAAAGTGCATACAACTTGAATGTTTTTTCTTTTTACAGTAAATTAGCCATTTTATGTTATGTCTGTGTAACTTCAATGGTTTGTGCAAAAAAAAAAAAAAAAAAAAGTGGATCCAATGGAATTTAAAGTTGCAATGGTAGGTTACTAGTATTACAATCCACTTTAATACTAGAACTTTTCTGACACTTTTTGCATGTAAAAAGCAGTATTTTTTGCTAGAAAACTACTTAGAACCCACAAACATTATATATATATTTTTAGCCAAGACACTAGAGAATAAAATGGTGCAATTTTTTATGTCACACAGTATTTGTGCATTGGTTTTTTTGAACGCAAATGTTTTGGAAAAAATACACTTCAATTTTAATGCACAAACACACAATATAATACCTAATTTTTTGGTAAAATATAAAAGATGGTGTTATAAGTTGATCAAAGATAGTTTAATTTGCATGCCACATCCCTAAATCTGGTGTATCAAAAAAAGTATCTGTAGTAACATATGGGACTTTTGAGGCACAATGTTTTAGTGAAATTTGTAATATTTTATTTAATTTCTTTTAAAGAAGTAAACATATAATAAAATACAATTATATAACGGTCATTTTAAACCACAGCATGATATATAGCAAGTATTTCCGCTCAACGCATTTCATGGACATGGTCCTCTTCACTAGGAGCTAGCAAACTTGAATTGCTGCCATCTAAATAGAGTGACAAATTGATCTTAAATAGTCATACAAATATAGTGCATTTCATACATCATGCCATAATTCCTCTCCATGGACTGCAATAATGTGTATCCAGATATTCCTCGCGGTTCAACCATATGTGACACAGGGGTCCCAAGATGGGGAATCTCTCTCCCCTTCTCCTCCTCCTCCAACCTCCAACCTCATTCATTCTATTTAATACTTTATTAATTCTTTCAATTGGTGGGTGACAGAAATATCACCCAAACCTTCACTTAATTCATTATTTATTTATTATGGTGCCCACTGCACCATATAAGAGAACTAATCTTCTCTAAATTGTCCCCAGGTGTGGTCCGGCGGCCAGGATCAATGATCTCCACCCAGATCCTAGCCCACCATTTTGAGGAAGGGCAATACCCATATATGAATCCCCATATCACAGCTGCTAATAGGGGGGAAGAAACTAACAAGCACAATGCAATATATTTCATCTGGGCGTAGATCATTGATCCTGGCCACCGGACCACACCTGGGGATGATTTAGAGAAGATTATTTCTCTTATATAGTGCAGTGGGCTTAGGATGTCTCTATCTCCCATCTCTATAGTCTGTAAACAGGCTGGAGGCTCATTTGGCAGCTTGGAATTGACACAGGTAGGACATCCTTGGAGGACTGCTCTCTCTAACTACTCTTTTTCTTTTAAATAACTGGCAGTCTATCTATTCTTTTATTTAATCTGCAGACTATATTTTTTTCTGCCCAAACGAGACAGCACATGGCTGTCAGCGTTGGACTTTGCTACGCTTGAAACATCCACAATCAGCATTATCCTTATTTTGTCTTGTCCTAGTGGCAGGCATTACTACTATCATTATTATAACACCACTATCACCATTATTATAACATCATTACTACATTTATTAAGTAAATGTGAGGAATAAAAATTAAATTAAATCATGGTTATTTTATAGACTGAAGGTGAGGAACCAAATCTAAATATATGAGAGAAGTTTATTTACCAATCACCTGGGTAATGGACCACCCGTGTCACCACGATAACAGAAATGACCTATATGTCTAAATCATTTCTTTTGACTGCAACATATAAGGTAAATATTAAGTTTTGAATTGAAGAAATTTCTGGATTGAAGGTATGTGTAATGTAACCCTTGATGGAGCCCCCTGGGAGGGGAATGCACATAATTAACCTTGAATATAAAATAAATAAATAATTAATTAAGTGAAGGTGTGGGTGATATTTCTGTCACCCACCAATTGAAAGAATTAATAAAGTATTAAATAGAATGAATGAAGCTGGAGGTTGGAGGTTGGAGGAGTAGGTGAGGGGGGAGGAAGATTCCCCATCTTGGGACCCCTGTGCCATGTATGGTTGAACCGCAAGGAATATCTGGATACACATTATTGCAATCCATGGGGAGGAATTATGGCATGATATATGAAAATGCACTATATTTGTATGACTATTTAAGATCAATTTTGTCACTCTATTTAGATGGCAGCAATTCAAGTCTGCTATCTTCTGATGAAGAGGACCATGTCCATGAAATGTGTTAAGAGGAAAGACTTGCTATAAATCACTGCAGTGGTTTAAAATTACCTTATTACAATTGTATTTTATTATATGTTTACTTCTTTAAAAAAAAATGAAAAAAATATTACAAATTTCACTAAAGATGGTGTTATGTTGAGTAAATAGATACCTAACATGTCAAGCTCCAAAATTGCACACGCTCGTGGAATGATGCCAAACTACAGCATTTAAAAATCTTCATAGGCAATGCTTTTAAAGCCACTACAGTTTACCATTTTAGATTTACACAGAGGTCTGGTGCTAGATTTACTGCTCTCACTCTGACATTCGTGGCAATACCTCACATGTGTGGTGTGATCGTCATTTATGTATGCGTGCGGGACCTGCATATGCGATCATGCGAGTGCGGTGGCACAGGGGTGCTTTAATCATTTTTTTAGTTGAATTTTTTTTTTTATGCTTACATGATCTCTTTACATTTTTTAAAACACTTTTATTGTTATCACAAGGAATGTAAACTTTTTTTGTCTCTTTTGCCCTTAAAAGCATCTGATCCCACCAAGGTTGGTGGGATCAGATGCTTTCCTAATGGCACTGTTTAGATCTGGCAAAACTGGAAGTGACAAAATACTCAGCACTTCTGGTTTCCTATACCAGTCCGCGATCGGCTCTATGGTAAGCCGGCTTAACTGACCACTTCTGGATCGCCGATGGGATGCTAGAGCCAAGAGAGGCTCCGGCCGGTGGCAGCGGGGGGGCAACAACCCCTCCTGCCCCCTGTAAGAGCAATCAAGCAGCTAATTAGCCACTAGGGTGGCTTTTATATATACAGTAAGCTATCTGCCGGCTGAAGAAAACAATGCCGGGATGATGACTATAGCTGCAGGTATCATCCTTGTATAACCACTCGATGTACCGACGTATATATACGTATTGTGGTCTTAAAGTGATTAAACCAAATCTAAACCCAAGGACTACCCTAGGACAGGAAGGCTATTAGGACTACAGCACACCTCAGCCACTTTATAACATAGGGGAAGGTGTTCTGTAGTTCACATAGGGGACAATGCTAACTGATAACAGTCACTAGAGGCAGAGTCCACAGGAAAGTAGATGCATACTATATTACTGGCAGGAGCAACTGATATTTTTTCTTTTTTTGTATAACTCAAACAGATATAATAAAACTTTTTTAATAAGATATCTAATGGACTACAAAAAAGAGAAGTTAATTGTTAAGAGTTTTACATGTACTTTTAAATTCCCCTTGCAATTTTTTAAATTGTGGTATTTATATAGCACAAACAATTTACACTGCGCTTTTACATATTGTACATTAAGATCAGTTCCTGCCTTCAAGAAGCTTACAGACTATGGTCCCTATCTCACATACATACATACACATACTAGGGCCAATTTAGACTCAAGCTAAATTACCTGCCAGAATGTACGGAAACCCACACAAGCACAGGAGGAGCACATGCAAGCTCCATTAAGGTAGTGTCCTAGTTGGGATTCGAACTGAGACCCCAGTTCTGCAAGGCACTTGTGCTGACCAATAAAGCTGGCCATACATGGGGCAAATTCATCAGCAACAGGATGAATATGTGAGCTGTGGGTGGCCCTTTTGGTACCCTACCTCCCAACATCCTTTGATCTGAAGAAAATTGTTAGCCAAGCGGTGGCTGCATTCAATCCAGTACAGCTGGCGGGTGCCAGCTGTCAAAATACAATACACAGTACTAAATATAGTACTGCTCCAGGTTAGCTCACATTACACCCCAGTAAATCATCAGGTGACTGTCCAGATTGTCACTGAAATTATTCCACAATACAAGAAACAGATGAAAGATCTGCCATGTAAATTTGTGAATATTTATTTTGTCTGAAATCAATCTAACGCTTTTCATGCTGAACAGTGCTTAGTCACAGAATAGAGTCTGAACAATTCAACTTGCTATTCTTCTTACTTCACTCCCCCTTCCTAACGCTAATTAATTATACGCTATATTAACAAAAGTATTTGGATGCCTGCCTTTACACGCACACAGGGGCGGACTGACAACTCATGGGGCCCCCGGGCAAAAGGAGATTATGGGGCCCCCAGGCAATCAGAGATTATGGGGCCACATAGTATACACACACACAGTATACACATACATGTACACACAGTATACACAGACATGTTTCTATTGGATGTCCCTGGTCTAAACTGTCTATTGGCTGTACCTGGTCCATACTATCTCTGGTTTTACTGAGGCTGGCAACTCTGATGGGGCCCCCTAGTGGCCCAGGGCCCTCGGGCAGTGCCTGAGTGGCTCGTTGGTCAGTCTGCCCCTGCACGCACATGATCTTTATTGCCATCCCAGTCTTAGTGCCTGGGGTTCAATATTGAGTTGGCCCACCCTTTGCAGCTATAACAGCTTCAACTCCTCTGGAAAGGCTGTCCACAAGGTTTAGGAGTGTGTCTATAGGAATAAGATCTGAATACACCCCATAGATGAATAGTGGCGCTACTCCCCTGGTTGTGGGTTGTGTGAAATAAACAGTAAAAGCACCCTAGTGTTGATGAGTGAATAAAATGTGCTCTAGCTGACCATGGAAAATTTTAAACACACATGTGAAATAAAAAATGATGAAACATAACATAAATGGGAGCATCAAGTAACCACTTCAATACAGAGCATTTTCGCCCCCTTCCTGCCCAAGCCATTTTTCAGCTTTCAGCGCTGTCACATTTTGAATGACAATTGCGTGGTCATACAACACTGTACCCAAATGAAATTATTATCATTTTTTCCCCACAAATAGAGCTTTCTTTTAGTGGTATTTGATCACCTCTGGTTTTTATTTTTTGCGCTATAAACAAAAGAAGAGTGACAAGTTTAAAAAAAAAAAACACAATAATTTTTACCTTTTTCGATAATAAATATCCAATTTTTTTTTCTTTAAAACAAATTTTTTCTCAGTTTAGGCCGATATTTATTCTTGTACATATTTTTGGTAAAAAAATCGCAATAAGCGTATATAGATTGGTTTGCGCAAAAGTTATAGTGTCTACAAAATAGGGGATAGATTTATAACATTTTTATTTTTTTTTATTTTTTTACTAGTAATGGCAGCGATCTGCGATTTTTATCGTGACTGCAATATTGCGGCGGACATATCGGACACTTTTGACACATATTTGGGACCATTCACATTTATACAGCGACCCGTGCTATAAAAATGCATTGATTACTGTATAAATGTGACAGACAGGGAAGGGGTTAACACTAGGTGGTGATCGAGGGGTTAACTGTTTGCTAGGGAGTGATTCTAACTGTAGGGGGTGGGGACTCACTAGGGGAAGAGACCGATCGGTGTTCCTCTGTACTGGGAACACACCATCGGTCTCCTCTCCTCTGACAGGACCGTGGATCTGTGTGTTTACACACACAGATCCACGGTCCTGCTGTGTTACCGGTAATCGCGGGTGCCCGGCGGACATCGCGGCCACCGGGCACACGCACCGGGTGCCCAGTGACACGGCGGGTGCGCGCGATCGCCGGCGGCGGCGCGCGCGCGCCCCCTGGTGGGCTCGGAAAGCGAGGCCGTCATATGACGCCCGCCCGCCACGAGAGCTGTGCCGCCTGGCTGTCAATTGACAGCCGGCGGTCAGCAAGCAGTTAATGATGCAATGTACCATCACTACAAAATAAATGAAATAATCCCCCTGTTGTTGGGATGGGTTATTCCCGCGCTATCAAGTATGGAAGCGGCTAAGGATGTAAAAGCTGCATGCACCGATTAAGGTAAACACCTGACCTTTTGGATAGATATGTAGATGGGTGGTGCTGCGCTAATCCTAACTACAAGGACCAGTGTGACTTAGATAATAAATGTCACTTATGTCGTTTAAGATAATAAATAGTGAAGGTAAACTAAAATGGTGGTATTAGTATTAAAACTAATAATATCTAAAAAAAATGCGTAAAATATTCTGGATATAGATAGTAACAACCAAGGACGTGACAAAGATTAATAAATATATAATACAGCATAAAGGTTACAAAAATAATAAAGTGAAACCCTTAAACTTGGAGGGTAAATGACAGTGATAGAAAAACTAACTAAACATCAATAACCGACTATAGTCCTAAATAAAGTGCATAATAGTTGGAGCTGTGTGCATCCACAGCTCAAAAAATTGACAATGTGTATAGTGCAATCATAAAGTGCAATGTGAAAGCCTTTAGGGCAGTGGAGGAGTGGTTCGCTACTTTTTACATAAGGTTCATAATGTGCAAAACTTCATCAAAGGATGATATGGTAAGTGTCCCAAATCTTGAAAAATGAAAAAAGAAAAACAATGGAAAAATAATAAATGAAAAAAATGAAAAAAACTTTCACAAGAAAAAAGTCCTTTAAATTTAAATATGTGACAGCAACGTCCTAGCATGCACACGTTGCAGTTAAAGTGCTAAGGTGAATCACATCAGGTGCTTCTTCGTGTGCAGACACTCAGGTGGGTAATGGCCCCTTACCTTAAGGTAATAGGGCAAAAGCATGTAACAAGGAGAGCTTTTGGCAGCATCCGCCTATGGGCTCCAGCGCGTCCCTCACCAGCCTAGGTCCTAGGATGGGGTTCCTCTAATTTCTCAGCAGTTGACTCTTGAACAGCCCATCATTGCCATAGTTCAGTCTTCATGGTCATCTCGCCATCAACCAAACAAACATGGCAGCAACAAGCCATGTGCTCCCATCTGTAGGCCAAAAAAAGGCCACTTACCATATCATCCTTTGATGAAGTTTTGCACATTATGCACCTTATGTAAAAAGTAGCGAACCACTCCTCCACTGCCCTAAAGGCTTTCACATTGCACTTTATGATTGCACTATACACATTCAATTTTTTGAGCTGTGGATGCACACAGCTCCAACTATTATGCACTTTATTTAGGACTATAGTCGGTTATTGATGTTTAGTTAGTTTTTCTATCACTGTCATTTACCCTCCAAGTTTAAGGGTTTCACTTTATTATTTTTGTAACCTTTATGCTGTATTATATATTTATTAATCTTTGTCACGTCCTTGGTTGTTAATATCTATATCCAGAATGTTTTACGCATTTTTTTAGATATTATTAGTTTTAACACTAATACCACCATTTTAGTTTACCTTCACTATTTATTATCTTAAACGACATAAGTGACATTTATTATCTAAGTCACACTGGTCCTTGTATTTAGGTTTAGTGCAGCACCACCCATTTACATATAAACCCCCTGATGCAATATGATACCGTACCAAGGTAGCTGGGTGAACATAAACTGCTAATCTTGGTATATACAGTGACAATATAATAAATAACACACTTCGTGATAACTGGATTGAATTGAAATCGTGATCCCAATTTAAACTGCCTTAATAACTGGGCTGCAAAAAAATAGTGATGATATGAAAAAGTTCTTTGAGTGAAAAGCCAGATGAAGTGAGTATAACAATAAATAGTCCACATAAACTGTGCAACCATGCCAGAAAAAAGAAAACGTTCCAGAAAGTAAGTGTCTCCAATCCAAAATGCTGTGCTGAACTGTCCACCATACCTTAGTGACGTGAATCCACTCCCTTACGGATGGCAAACTCACCAGCTGTTGAGGCCATACACTCTCGTGTTTGGCCAGACAAGGCTTTAACCCACTATCATGGGGGTTACCATGCGACCATAGATATTCACTGCTCAGTGCACCGGACACTGTTCTTGGGGTAGTGGTTCCACATATAGGATGAAACAAAAATGCTCCAGATAGTGTATTAACGTTTAAAAAGTTTAATAACAAACTGAAACCAAAACTAATGCACTCACATGATCCATAAAAACAATGGGCATAACACTTCACAGCACTTCGCAGTAGTCAGGATAAAATACAGCAAACGCATGCAGCAACACAGGTGAAACACCAGACGGTCACGGCGGACCCAGGGAGTGTGGATGCCTGACGATCACCTCACCGGTTCACAGCTGGCGCTCCCTCACTGCACCCCGCTCAGTCAGCCGTCACTCCCTCCTCTAGCACTAGTATGGGATTGCCGTGTAGCCACGCCCCCGATGCACTGAGCAGTGGATATCTATGGTCGCATGGTAACCCCCATGATAGTGGGTTAAAGCCTTGTCCGGCCAAACACGAGAGTGTATGTCCTCAACAGCTGGTGAGTTTGCCATCCGTAAGGGAGTGGATTCACGTCACTAAGGTGTGGTGGACAGTTCAGCACAGCATTTTGGATTGAAGACACTTACTTTCTGGAACGTTTTCTTTTTTCTGGCATGGTTGCACAGTTTATGTGGACTATTTATTGTTATACTCACTTCATCTGGCTTTTCACGCAAAGAACTTTTTCATATCATCACTATTTTTTTTTTTGCAGTTTAAATTGGGATCACGATTTCAATGCAATCCAGTTATCACGAAGTGTGTTATTTATTATATTGTGACTGTATATACCAAGATTAAGAGTTTATGTTCACCCAGCTACCTTGTACGGTATCATATTGCATCAGGGGGTTTATTTCACATTTATTTTGTAGTGATGGTACATTGCATCATTAATTGATGCTCCCATTTATGTTATGTTTCATCATTTTTTATTTCACATGTGTGTTTAAAATTTTCCATGGTCAGCTAGAGCACATTTTATTCACTCATCAACACTAGGGTGCTTTTACTGTTTATTTCACTCCCACGACCAGAGGAGTAGCGCCACTGACAGGCTGACCCCCCCCACCCCTTCAACCTCTGCAGCAATGCTGGCATCACTCATACATCTATTTCCCAAATAAAACCTCTGTATATGACGCTGAGCACGTGCACTAAATTTCTTTGGTCGACCATGGTGAGGCCTGTTCTGAGTGGAACCTGTCCTGTTAAACCACTGTATGGTCTTCGCCACTGTGCTGCAGCTCAGTTTCAGGGTCTGGGCAATCTTCTTATAGCCTAGGCCATCTTTATGTAGAGCAACAATTCTTTTTTTCAGATCCTCATAGAGTTCTTTGCCATGAGGTGCCATGTTGAACTTCCAGTGACCAGTATGAGAGAGTGAGAATGATAATACCAAATTTAACACACCTGCTCTCCATTCACACCTGAAACCTTGTAACACTAACGAGTCACATGACATCGGGGAGGGAAAATGGCTAATTGGGCCCAATTAGGACATTTTCACTCAGGGGTGTACTCACTTCTGTAGCCAGTGGTTTAGACAGTAATGGCTGTGTGTTGAGTTATTTTGACGGGACAGCAAATTTACACTGTTATACAAGCTGTAGACTCACTACTTTATATTGTAGCAATGTGTCATTTCTTGTTGTCACATGAAAAGATATAATAAAATATTTACAAAAATGTGAGGGGTGTACTCACTTTTGTGAGATACTGTATAAAATAATATGCAAAGTAGTTCGAGGGAAGTTTCAGAATGGCAAAGATGTTTTTATTACAAATTATGTGAGCAGACTGCAGTCCCTCTTTAAAGCGGGGGTCCACCTATCTATCGTTTTTTTTTTTTGGAGTTCATTCACAAACTTTTCTTCTCATGATTATCTACTCACATGTTCTGTGTAATAAGTCCGCCTGTGTCCGATTTTGTTGTAAAGAATAACTTATAAAATTCACTGAAGGCGGTTTCCATCTTCATTGTAGGCATTTGAAGCCCACAAGCATGTATTTCCTGGATGCAGTGAATGCTGTGCTCCCAGCATTCACCAAGATGTTGTGATGACGCTGTTGCACAATGCATGCTGGGAAGCCTGGGACTAGCTCCCAGGGGACTGTGGGAGGTCTGGGAGAGGCTAGAAACACGCCTACTCCCATGGGAGGAAAACCAGGAAGTGCAAAGAAGATTAGAAAAAAAAGGTAATTACGGCGATTTGAATTTTTTTACACAGCATGTCAGCATCTAGGCAAGGAAGAGAATGCATAGAGATAATGTTCAAAATTTGGGTGGAACCCCGCTTTAATGACAAAATGCACACTTCTGTTTTTGGCAAACTTTGCATTGTTTTACACTAGCCTGAATGTTACATTGCAGCATTTGGGTCCATCCACCTTGTTAAAGCGGGGTTCCACCCAAATTTTGAACATTATCTCTGTGCATTCTCTTCCTTGCCTAGATGCTGACATGCTGTGTAAAAAAATTCAAATCGCCGTAATTACCTTTTTTTTCTAATCTTCTTTGCACTTCCTGGTTTTCCTCCCATGGGAGTAGGCGTGTTTCTAGCCTCTCCCAGACCTCCCACAGTCCCCTGGGAGCTAGTCTCAGGCTTCCCAGCATGCATTGTGCAACAGCGTCATCATAACATCTTGGTGAATGCTGGGAGCACAGCATTCACTGCATCCAGGAAATACATGCTTGTGGGCTTCAAATGCCCACAATGAAGATGGAAACCGCCTTCAGTGAATTTTATAAGTTATTCTTTACAACAAAATCGGACACAGGCGGACTTATTACACAGAACATGTGAGTAGATACTCATGAGAAGAAAAGTTTGTGAATGAACTCCAAAAAAAAAAACCGATAGATAGGTGGACCCCCGCTTTAACTAGCACCGATGGACCCACTAGGATGACCTTTCTCTATCAGGGTTCCTCCAGAGGTTGCTAGGGGTTCATTGAGGAATTTCTGCCTCTCAGATTAGTAACCGATGATTTTAATTTATTTTCCATCTGTAAAGCTGAGAATATTGTCTGTTTTTTTTTTTTTTTTGGTGTGTTTGCATGCTAGTCTCATAATAAAAATGAAGAGGTTACTCAACCTAAAAAAAATCCTCGTACAACAGAATACAACTTCGGAAGTGAAGTAATGTGCTGTATTGTATTGTAATGTATTATTTTGTTTCCAAAAGCTGTGTACTAATGATCAGATTATCATATGACCGATCTGAAAGTGGTATTTTTCAACCGATTTTCTGATCATGTGTACTAGGCTTAAGAGGGCATTCTTCCAAATTACCAAAAATGTAAGAGGTCCTTTCACATGGACTTGTCAATCAGGTCTGCTTATCAGTTTTTCAGGTAGACCTGAATTTTTCCTTCAGATAATTTCGAATGAACTGTCGTGATTTTCTCTCAAAAGTTGTGCACTAATGATCAAATGTTTCAAATCTTTACGTCGGAACTCCGCCGGACCCAGTTCCTAACGAGAAATCCACTCCTCTGTATGCTAGCCCAACGGACCAAAACCAACGCTAGGGCAGCTATTGGCTACTGGCTATGAACTTCCTTATTTTAGTCCAGTCGTACTTCATCACGTATGAATCTGTCGGACTTTGGTGTGATCGTGTGTAGGCAAATCCGTTTGTTCGAAACTCAGTCGGAAGTCCGTCAAAAGTCCTTCGGAAAGACTGTCGGACCTTTGTTGCCGAAAAGTCCGCCCGTGTGTACGAGGCATTAGGGGTCCTTTCACACGGGCTTGTCAATCAGGTCTGCTTATCAGTTTTTCAGGTAGACCTGAATGGAAGCTCCATGCTAGTCTAGGGGTAGGCGGATGTAAATGATGGATGTACTCCGAGTCGGTCCAGGTACGGAAAAAAAAAATGGATTATGTACTTTTCTTTTCTTCTGGACCGAAACATATGGGTTGGCAGTGACCTAATGTAAATGGATATAGATCCAACACAATTCTGTAAACCTCCACTTTCAAAATGTGGACAAAAATACTGAATTGGCATGGCTATCACAAAAGTGACATCCACCCTGTTCTGGATCTGCAGGTGATCTATTCATGGATCATCACATTCGTGTGAAAAGACCCTAAGGAGCATTCTTCCCAAGGACCTTCACACTGATGTACAATGAGCTTAGACATAGTCATTATTAACAGGGTTTCCTGAGACCTGAAAGCTATTTCATGGGGTTCCTGCGTGTTAGAAAGGTTGAGAAAGGAGGGGTGAGTCAAAAGAAAAGAAGAAAAAGGAAGGTTGAGAAAGGCTGCACTAGGAGAACATTCCTCATATGTATGTACTTTATAACACACACAGGACCATTTGGATACAATTTAAACTTTCTGATATTTCGTCCTCACTACAAATAAAACTAAGATATAACACAAAATATTGATAGGAGATTGTTACAAACCACTAACAATGTTACTAAGCTTACAAAACATGTGCAGTCGATAGAATCAGGACTGTTATACGTGTCCTGAGTACAGAAGTGCTTACCCGATAATGTAACCTAGGACTCCAAGCTGGATGAGTCTGAATGTCAGCCCGACTTTCTTGTCCCGGACCAGGACCATCCTAGGGGTGTCATACTCAAAGAAAAAGTTGGAAATCCCTTTCTTGACCTTGTGCCCCATGATCACCGAGAGTTTAGAGGAGTGCCCTAGTACAGTGTCTGCTCCAGCAGCCCAGACTGATCAGACTTCTCAAGCATGCATGGAAGGAGGGCTCCAGGGGCGTAATGTGCTGCTCCTCCTGTACACAGTGACAGTATATGAGGCAGATGCTGCCAGAGGTGACAGTGTGTCCTGCACATTCCACATGGCTCTTCTCATAAGGATGGTGGAGGCTCAGAAAACACTGGAGGGGCTGTAAACACTGTACCACTAAATCCTGCATACAGGACATACACTGGAAGTAAACATAATTACTAGTTAGCAGAACTAGATTGCACTTAAGCACTTGAAAACCAAGCCTCTTCTGGAACCTTTTCTTCACAAGTTTAAATCGGTATTTTTTTGCTGGAAAACTACTTATAACCCCCTCAATATATTATATGTTATGTGTGTGTGTGTGTGTGTGTGTGTGTGTGTGTGTGTGTGTGTGTGTATATATATATATATATATATATATATATATATATATATATATATATATATATATAATGTACAGTATCTCACAAAAGTGAGTGCACCCCTCACATTTTTGTAAATATTTTATTATATCTTTTCATGTGACAACACTGAAGAAATGACACTTTGTTACAATGTAAAGTAGTGAGTGTATAGTTTGTATAACAGTGTAAATTTGCTGTCCCCTCAAAATAACTCAACACACAGCCATTAATGTCTAAACCGCTGCAACAAAAGTGAGTACACCCCTAAGTGAATATAGGTGATGTTTTACATTTTTTTACAGGTTACCTGTTTAGAGTTACAGAGAAGGTCTAGAACTAGAATTCTTGCTCTTGCTCTAACGTTCGACGTTGATACCTCACATGTGTGGTGCGAACACCATTTACATGTGCGTGCATGACTTAGGTTTGCTTTTGCTTCTGCGTGTGAGCACAGCGGGATGGGGGCTCTTTAATTTTTTCTTATATATTTTATTTTTACACTGTCCCTTTAATTTTTTTTTTAACTTTTTTTTTTTTTAGGATCACTTTTATCCCTATTACAAGGAATCTAAATATCCCTTGTAATACAAATACGGATGACAGATGCTCTTTATGGAGGGATCTGGGGTCAAAAAGACCCCAAATCTTTCCTTTACCTTTTAAAAAGATCAAAAAAAATTTTTTTTGATCTTTAAATTAAAAAAAAAAAAAAAAGTGTTTACTTGATGTCACTCCGGTCCTCCAAAGCCATAGAGGCAATCAGAGAGGATCTGGTCTCTGTTCACCTCTGTGACCAGTCGGTCGCACCATCGGATTGTTTCTCAGGTGCGCGTATAAAAACGGTAAGCCTGATAAACACCAGCGAGGGTCCCCTCCCGCTGTTTCTGAAGGCGATCCAGCAGCTAATGAGCCACTTGGACCGCTTTCGTGAGGAAGCCATCCGCTAGCTGAGAAAAAAAAATACAGATAGCTTCAGCCATAACCCCAGTAAACTATTTGCACACCGCAACGTATATATACTGTATGTATTGCTGTTGGCAAGTTCACTCTACCTAGCTAAAATAACATTTAAAATTCCTAACATGTGTCCCTTGCAACCAATGCCAAAGCCAAAGTTCTCCTTGCACTGCTCTGCTCCCACTTCACAATCTTGAAGTGATATTAGGTGCATGCGCAGACACATGGGTCTCTGCCAGTTACCCTAGACCTGGCAGAGACCCGTGGTGTGTCTGCACATGTGCTGGATTCCTCCCACACACGACCAGACCACCGCAGATCCCATAGACCTGGCAGAAACCAACAGCATGGCAATGCATGCATCAAATCTTGCCTTCTGGGATATGTGATGTAGACTTTCCAGGAGGCAGCATGTACCGTATGTAGATATGACAGCCTTACCTTTTAGTACAGCTATAAGAAATGAAAAAAAAATATCTGCAAATGTTTAAGAGGGAGGCAGGAGAGAGGATGTTTTTTAAAAGGTTAAAGGTCCACTTTAGGAGGGCCCCGTAATGTTGCAACCCCCTAACACCCCCCCCCCCCCCCCCGCTGCCTTGTGGAAGGAAAGAAAATTGACTCTGTTGCGCTATTGTATTCTGCTATAGCCATTGGCAGTAACGGTATGTAGAAAAATCCGCCATGCTGGTTGTACCCTTGCGACAATCACCCTCCCCATACATCTTGGCCGGTCACTGCTGAACTTGCTGAGATTTAAACCGTCTATGGCCGGCTTAATTCCGAATTTTTATCATTTCAAGTTAGACGCCTAACCATTAAAAATGTACCTTTAGGGATGCCTTGACCTAAAAAAGGGCATCAGTGTGGAGCAAGTTGATATGCTTTGTGGATCTATTATAATAGACTGTGACTTAGACACAATGTCCTTGTACCTTTAAAAAAAATCTTATGCCTTTTAAAATATATCAATTTTACATTAATATCTCTTTTTATACAAAAAAAACATGCAAATGGTTAATATAATATATATTGCTGTCTATGCCCCCATTAGGCATATTCACACTCTCTATTTGTCCTGTTTACCATTATCACCAAGAATAAAAGTAAATCCTAAATTTTGGGTTGTCAACAGAACAGCAATAGAGGGGAAATAGTCAGACACCAGCTCTGTTAACCCTGCTGACAATAATGCCCTGTACACACAATAGGATTTTCCGATGGAAAATGTGTGATAGGACCTTGTTGTCGGAAATTCCGACAGTGTGTAGGCTCCATCACACATTTTCAATAGGAATTTCCAACATACAAAGTTTGAGAGCTTGCTATAGAATTTTCCGACAACAAAATCCGTTGTCAAATTCTGATCGTGTGTACACAAATCCGACGCACAAAGTGCCACGCATGCTCAGAATAAATTAAGAGACGAAAGCTATTGGCTACTGCCCCATTTATAGTCCCGACGTACGTGTTTTACGTCACCGCGTTCAGAACGATCAGATTTTCCGACAACTTTGTGTGACCGTGTGTATGCAAGACAAGTTTGAGCCAACATCCGTTGGAAAAAATCCATGGATTTTGTTGTCGGAATGTCTGATCAATGTTCGACCATGTGTACAGGGCATTTCATGTAACTTTCTTTTTTGTACATGAGACAGGAAGTGAAGGAAAATCTAACCAACGGCACACAGATGGCAAAAAACAAAACAAAAAAACAGGGGTTACAACCCTATTCAAAATAAAAATGAAAGTTTCACTTTTAGCCCTACTCATGAATGGGGATGAGCTGAACACCCCCCAATTCAGTTCGCAGCAGAACATGCGAACAGCCAAAAAATGTGTACGAACAAGCGAACACCGTTAAAGTCTATGGGACGCAAACATGAAAAATCAAAAGTGCTCATTTTAAAGGCATAAATGCAAGTTATTGCCATAAAAAGTATTTGGGGACCCAGGTCCTGCCCCAGGGGACATGTGTTAATGCAAAAAAAAGCAGTTTTTTCAGGAGCAGTGCCACAGCAAAATTACATTTCTAAAGGAAAAAAAGTCATTTAAAACTGATCGCAGCTGTAATATATTGTCGGATTCTGGCAATACAGAAAAAATTCATTGAAAAAAAAAGCATGGGTCCCCCCCCAGTCCGATACCAGATCCTATGGGTCTGGTATGAATATTCAGGGAAAACCCGCACCAAACTAAAAATATAAAAAGCCTGGGGGTACCCCCCAAAACCCATACTAGGCCCTTCAGGTCTTCAGGATATTAATGGGAGCCCTGCGCCAATTTTTTTTTTAAATGACGTAGGGGTCCTCCCAAAATCCATACCAGACCCTTCAGGTCTACAGGATTTTAAGGGGAACCCTGCGCCAAAATTAAAAAAATGGCGTCCCCCCCCCTAAAATCCATACCAGACCCTTATCTGAGCACGCAACCTGGCAGGCCGCAGAAAAAGGGGGGGCCCCCGGTGATGTAAATGGGTGACCCTGCCCCCTCCGACGCCACGTCACGCCTGTGATCCATTTTCTTGTTACTCGTACATATAACTAAAGCTGAAAGTGCCAAAGACCTTTCTTAGTTATAGAACACAAGTCATTTTGAGTTTTTATTCAGAAGTGGAAAGTCACTGGTTTTGGTAGCTGTTGAAATATTGAAGACAGAAATACGTATATTTACATTGCAGCTTTCAAGTGGTATATGAATGATGTCTGTATCTACAGGCCAGTATCGTTCTTTTCTGCCAGTGGACGGCTTTTTTGTAAAAGCCGTTCTAGCGGCTAATTAGCCGCTGGATTGGTTTTACAGACAGCGGGAGGGGTTGCCCACCCCCCTCCTGGTGCCCGCCGGCGCCTATTCAGGTTCTCCGTCCCACCAGAGAACCCAGGACTGAAGGCAGCACTTCTGCCAGCTTACCATAGAGCTTTTCAAGGACTGGAAGGTCCTCAATTAGCTCCATGGTATAGGAAACCAGAAGCAAGGAGAATTGTCATCACTTCCAGTTTCCCCAGGTGTAAACCACACCATTTTTAAAATAGGAAAGCATCTTGGTGTGATCAAATACTTTTAAGGGCAGAGAAGACATCTGGGGTCTAATAGACCCCAGATCTCTCCATAAAGAGTACCTGTCACTGCCTATTGCTGTCACAAGGGATGTTTACATTCCTTGTAATAGCAATAAAGGTGTTACATTTTTTTTAAAGAAACCGTATAAAAATAAAACCCCCCCCCAAAAAAATTAAATTTAATAAATGCTAATAAAACATTTTTTTAAGGTGCCCTTTTCCCCTCTTGTTTGTGCACAAAGGCGAATGCACGCATTGGGTCCCACATGCATTCGTAAAGGACGATCGCACCACACATGTGAGGTATGAACATCAGAGCAACAATTCTAGCACCAGACCTCCTCTGCAACTCCATTGGTAACCTGTAAAGACTTTTTAAGTATTGAGATTATTAAATACCGTAGCCTAACGCAATTCCGTGAGCATGTGCAATTTTTAGCAAGACATGTTAGGTATTTATTTACTCTGCGTAACACCATCTTTTATAGTTTACCAGAACTGGGTGTTATATTGTGTTTGTGTGCATTAAAATTCATTAAAGTGTATTTTTTCCTAAAATTTTACATTAGAAAAACTGCTGCGCAAATACCATGTGACATAGAAAATTGCAAAACCCATCAATTTATTCTCTAGGCTCTCAATATATATACATTGTTTGAGGGTTCTAAGTAATTTTCTAGCAAAAAAATGCAGATTTTTACATGTAAACAAAAAATTGCAGTAAAGGCTGGATCTTTAAGCAGCTAAAGGCATGTTTAAAAGGGGTTAATTATACCCTGCAATGGTAAGGCGGGGATTATATCCTGTGGTAAATCTTGTCGCGTTAAACAGAGCAATGCTGGATAAATGCTTGTTGAGATTATAGTATTTTTCTCAGTATTTACAGTATGGTCCATGTTGAAGGTTTGTTCTGATAAGACTCTTTTTCTGTTATATACAGTAGAGTAAAACAAAACTGAATACTCAGTAAACAGAAATTCCAAACTTTGATATAATATTTTATTTCCAATAATTTCTATTGGCCAATAATTTGAAGGATAAATACAAAACAATTCCAAACGGTTGGGACATCCGTAATTTTTCCATGATTTTTTGATATTCTCCATTAGCTGTAACATGATTCAAACTTGTCAAAGTTAGGTCATGAACAAGGTTATTGTTCCTGCTCCCATGCAGTGGCGTAGCGTGGGGGGTGCAGGGGGTGCCGTGGCCCCGGGCGCAACATTTAGGGGGGCGCCAGTATGTGTCACTGGCTGCCTCCTCCTAATTTCTAATTCCTGTGTCCCCCGCGCTCCGGCCGCCATGTTAAGTGTCTGGCGCCCTGTGATTGGGCGTATGGGGGTCATGTGAGGCGTAGGGCTGGCCTGTCCTCTATTGCTCCTGAAGTCCCGCCTCCGCACATGACCCCCCATACACCCAATCATAGGGCGCTGGACACTGAACATGGCAGCAGGCAGAGCGCAGGGGAGAGAAGAATGTGAGCCGCCGCTGTGTTCTCCTCCTCATCCGGATCGATGCAGGCCAGGATAAGAAGGTGAGTGAGACTCCCTCGTGAGAGTTTTGTTACTGGGAGGGGGGGGGGGGGGGCGAGAGAGAGACTGTAGGCAGGACAGTGTAGTGTAGTGTAGTATGGAGGTCAGTGTAGTGGATAGTGTAGTGTGGTATAGTGGACAGTATAGTGTAGTTTGGTGGTCAGTATAGTGTAGTATAGTGGACAGTATAGTGGTTAGTTAAGTATAGTATAGTGGTTAGCATAGTGGTCAGTATAGTGTAGTTTAGTATGGAGGTCAGTGTAGTGTAGTATAGTGGTTAGTATGGTGGTTAGTGTAGTGGACAGTATAGTGGTCAGTATGGTGGTTAGTGTAGTGGACAGTATAGTGGTCAGTATAGTGTAGTGGACAGTGTAGTATAGTATGGTGGTCAGTGTAGTGTAGTATGCTGGACAGTGTAGTGTAATATAGTGGTCAGTGTAGTATGGTGGTCAGTATAGTGTAGTATAGTGGTCAGTATAGTGGTTAGTGTAGTATAGTATACTGGTTAGTATAGTGGTCAGTATAGTGTAGTTTAGTATGGAGGTCAGTGTAGAGTAGTGGACAGTGTAGTATAGTGGTCAGTGTAATGTAGTATAGTGGACAGTGTAGTATAGTGGTCAGTATAGTGTAGTATGGTGGACAGTGTAGTGTAGTATAATGGTCAGTATAGTGGTTAGTGTAGTATATTATAGTGGTCAGTGTAGTATAGTGGACAGTGTAGTATGGTAGTCAGTATAATGTAGTATGGTGGACAGTGTAGTGTAGTGGACAGTGTAGTGTAGTATAGTGGTCAGTATAGTGGTTAGTGTAGTATAGTATAGTGGTCAGTATAGTGTAGTTTAGTATGGAGGTCAGTGTAGTGTAGTGGACAGTATAGTGTAGTGGTCAGTGTAGTGTAGTATAGTGGACAGTGTAGTATGGTGGTCAGTATAGTGTAGTATAGTGGACAGTGTAGTATAGTGGACAGTATAGTGTAGTGTAGTATAGTGGTCAGTGTAGTGTAGTATAGTGGTCAGTATAGTGTAGTATAGTGGTCACTGTAGTATAGTGGACAGTGTAGTATAGTGGTCAGTGTAGTGTAGTATAGTGGTCAGTGTAGTATGGTGGTCAGTATAGTGTAGTATAGTGGACAGTGTAGTATAGTGGAGAGTGTAGTATAGTGGTCAGTGTAGTATAGTGGTCAGTGTAGTATAGTGGACAGTGTAGTGTAGTATAGTGGACAGTGTAGTATGGTGGTCAGTATAGTGTAGTATAGTGGTCAGTGTAGTGTAGTATAGTGGACAGTGTAGTATGGTGGTCAGTGTAGTGTAGTGTAGTGGACAGTGTAGTGGTCAGTGTAGTGTAGTATAGTGGACAGTGTAGTATGGTGGTCAGTATAGTGTAGTGTAGTGTAGTATAATGGTCAGTGTAGTATGGTGGTCAGTATAGTGTAGTATAGTGGACATTGTAGTATGGTGGTCAATATAGTGTAGTATAGTGTGTAGTGTAGTATAGTGGACAGTGTAGTATAGTGGTCAGTGTAGTGTAGTATAGTGGACAGTGTAGTATAGTGGTCAGTGTAGTGTAGTATAGTGGACAGTGTAGTATAGTGGTCAGTGTAGTGTAGTATAGTGGACAGTGTAGTATAGTGGTCAGTGTAGTATGGTGGTCAGTATAGTGTAGTATAGTGGACAGTGTAGTGTAGTATAGTGGTCAGTGTAGTATGGTGGTCAGTATAGTGGTCAGTGTAGTGTAGAATAGTGGTCAGTGTAATGTAGTATAGTGGACAGTGTAGTATAGTGGTCAGTGTAATGTAATATAGTGGACAGTGTAGTATAGTGGTCAGTGTAATGTAGTATAGTGGACAGTGTAGTATAGTGGTCAGTGTAATGTAGTATAGTGGAGAGTGTAGTATAGTGGTCAGTGTAGTATAGTGGACAGTGTAGTGTAGTATAGTGGTCAGTATAGTGTAGTATGGTGGTCAGTGTAATATAGTGGTCAGTGTAATATAGTGGTCAGTGTAGTATAGTGGACAGTATAGTATAGTGGTCAGTGTAGTGGACAATGTAGTGTAGTGGTCAGTATAGGAATCAGGTAGGTCAGTACTATTGTATTTGAAGGGACTCAGGGATAGCTAAAAGTCCGCAGGTTAGGGGGGGCACAAATTACTTGCCTTGCCCCGGGTGCTGACAACCCACGCTACGCCACTGCTCCCATGTGTAATGTTCTAACTGTTCCAAGAGATGAGAACCATCACGAATGTAAGAGGGAAGACTGGTTGCAAGAGGTTTAAAAACTGGTCTATATACTGGGAAATGGGACTGGTGATGCTGTCCATAGCTGCAACTATGAGTCGACCTGGAGGATTTTGGATACTCTTGTGTGTTTTGGGAATATGGTAAAAATATGGGGTGGAGAAATATGGTTGGTTGAAAAAAGCATACTCATGTTTAGAAATTATGTCATTGTTTTTGGCCTTATCAGTAAGCATTTTAACTTCTGTAATGAAATTGGACAGGGGGTTGCAACGTAATTTTTGATATATTTTGTCATCCGACAGAAGGCGGCAGGCTTCAGCCAAATATTTACTGCGGTCCTGGATCACAATGCCTCCGCCTTTGTCTGCCGTCTTGATGACTATGTTGCGATTATTAATAAGATGTTTTAGGGCTGTTTTTTCTGGGAGAGTAATTTTTTTTAATTTATTTTTTTTAATTCTTATTTAGCTTCCATACATTTCATTTTTTACCATCGTTTTTTTTAAAAGCATGTATGTACATGTGTATGTGTGTGTAATATATATATATGTGTATTGAAACTTCTAATTATTCAATTTTCTTTTTCTGTTCTTAGTCCAATATTACCATTTATCACAGATATGTATATATACATATATATATTTCTCAAGTAAATTTAATAGAGGTCCCGTTTGGTTGCATTTCTTCACACACACACACACATTGCTTTTCTCAGCGAAAAACATTGCATTTGACACACAACACATAAACCATACTATCCATTCATTTCAGGTATCAGATACAACAGTATTAGCCTTGTGCCCAATAGTTTTGTGCTCCAGTCTGAGTGATCACTCTCTGCACCAACCAGCACCATTCACTGAATATACAAGTCCTGACCAATCACAGGTCATGCTAGGCCTAAGGAAGGAGCGTAGCTCCGCAAACGCGTCGCCTACTCGTTCACAGCTCCAGAAGTGATCCCATCGCCCTGGTTACCATTGTGCGCTCCAACGGCAGGAAGTGTCGGCACACAGCGGCGCAGCCTGTCGTACGGACATCACCGCCATCCAGCCACCGAATCGGACACAACTCCCGGGACATCCGGCAGAATTACAGTATTACCCACATGCCTGTTTATATTGTACCTTTTGTAAATACCAATTTTAAAGATTTTATTAAACCTTTGCCAATATTGCACTTAGAGTGGCGCCTCTGTTCCTAATCCCCCCAGTGTAAACCTCCCCCCACCCAGTGTAAATCCTCTTAGCGTAATCCCCCAATGTAATCCCCCAGTGTAATTCCCCCAATGTAATCCCCCAGTGTAAATCCCCCCAGTGTAACAGTGCAATTCCCCCAGTGTAAAACCCAGTGTATTTCCCCCCATGTAAATCCCCCCAGTGTACTCTCCCAGTTTAACCCCCCCAGTGTACTCTCCCAGTTTGATCCCTCATAGTGTAATCCCTCCAGTGTAAATCCCCCAGGCGTAATCCCCCATTGTACTCCCCCGTGTAGATCCCCCCAATAGAATGCCCCAAAGTACTCCTCCTCAGTGTAATTCCCTCCCATGCATAATCCCCTATTGCACTCCCCCCATGTAAATCCCCCCCCCCCCAGTGTAAATCCCCACAGTGTAAATCTCCCCATTGTAATTTCTGCAGTGTAATCTCCCAAGTGTAAAACCCCCCTGTGTAATGCCCCCAATGTAATCCCCCCAGTGTAATGCCCCCAATGTACTATAATCCCCCCAGTGTAACCGTGTAATCCCCCCAAGTGTAAAGCCTCCTCAGTGTATTCCCCCTCTAGTGTAAACTCCCCCAGCATAATCCCCCCATAACCCCCCCATTGTACTCCCTTGTGTAAATCCCCCATACTCCCTTGTGTAAATCCCTCCAGTGTAATCCCCGCAGTTGAATCCCCCATAGTGTAATTCCCTCAGTGCAATATCCCACAGTGTAATCTCCCCATTGCACTTCCCTGTGTAAAGCCTCACAGTGTAATCCCATGCAGTGTAATCCCCCTCAGTGTAAATCCCAGCAGTGCAAATATGTATGTGTAATCCCCCCAGTGTAAACCCCCCCTTGTAATCCCCCAGTGTAATCCTTACAATGTAATCCCCCCAGTGTAATCCCCTGCAGTGTACTCCCCCTTGTGTAAACTCCCAGTGTAATCCTTCTCACAATGTAATCCCCTTAGTGTAAGCCCCCCAGTGTATACCACCTAGTGTAATCCCTCCAGTGTAAATCTGCCCAGTGTGACTATGCTCAGTGTAAATCTCCCTTTACAGACCTCAGATCCACACAGATGTCTCTCCTCCTAGACTCCTCCTGTTGTAGATGTACCATCAGAGTGGAGGAGGAGCCTAGGCGCAATTGGCTATTAGGTGTGTTATTGATGTAGCACCCTGATGTTTAGGCAGGGTTGCTATTAAATTTATTTGCCAAGCGATAGTTGACTTGGCCAACTGTTAGGAGGTCATTTGATTTCGCCCTAATTCTGGAATTGCTGCACTTCTCTCTTCTGTCACTAGATGGCCGGGTATCTGGTGACCTTAGATAAGACAAGGGAATTGCAAGGATGTATTAGCCAATGGGCAGGGATTTTCTTGGGTCCCCTGGCCTGCTGGGAGAACCTACCTAGTTGGGTGGAGTCAGGTGATCGTGGTTCTGTGCCACCTGGATGGCCGTCTGGGTGGACGTGTGTTGTATCGCCCCGAGCTGCTAGACCAGAATCCTAAGGCCTATCCCGGGGACATCTGGCTGCTAGGCTGTCTGAGGGCATATCCAGAAGCAGGGTTGGGACTGCGGACTTGTGGTCCAACCAGAAGTAACGGTTCTGCGGGCCGGGGAGACCATTGTGAGTAAGCTGAGGCCAGTACCAGAGCAGACTTCTCGCTAGCTCGGGACGATGAAGAATGGAGAAAACTTCAGCAAGTGCCAAGTCAGGGACCCAGTGGGACAGCAATGGTGACGCTTGTGGAGTGCCAAGCCAGGGACCTAACGTGTCAGCAGGGGTGAAGTTTGAAGAGTATCTGTGAGTGCCAGGCCAAGGACCCAGCAGGGAAGCAGGGGAGATGCTTGAGGAAGATACTGAGTGCTACAGTGAAAGAGCCCAGGGGATCCAGTGGCTAGTGAATCTGAAGTCTAGTGAGAGAGACTGGGAGCCCGTTGAGTGAAGACCCACAGTGAGTGAGTGTGGGGCAAAGAGAACTGTTTGTGCAGATAATTGAATACCTTTTCCGCTAGTTACAGCTGCAAGAATGTTGCCATAGGAGACAGCGGTCCTGCCTATACAGAGGTGGTGTCCGGCTGGAGGTCTTCACTTGTGTAGCTGTCATTCTATAGAAGTCTCAGAGTCTGCTAATTATCTTTGCATCTACCTAAGGGTGTGCTGGTCCTAACCCTCTCTCCCACAGTTCTGTTTAAGAGACAATACATCTCTTTGCATTCAAAAAGTGTCTGGCGCCAACCTGTTCATCTTGCATTGCACCCATCATGCCTTGTAACCCACTCTACACTGAAGGATGTCAGCTCTCCCTAACTCTGGAGGTAATCATTAGGCCAAAAGAGGCCCAGGACTTTGCTATATTGTGATAGGCAGCCGACACCTCTCCTTGCTGCCTGTCACAATAATAGAGTGGGCAATTTAGGTGCTGGTTCCTGGAGGACTTTTGCCCAAAGTAGCATGCCCCTGTGAGGTGAATTAGCTGAGCTGAATATTGGAACTTGTTGCAGCACTGAGTTCTAGGACTCCAGAGCTATCTACCTCACTCTCTCCTCCCCATACCCACATATCGTGGGGAGCTGAGGAGATACAGCAGAGATCCTGGAGGGCCCGGGGGAAGGAGGAAGAGGAGGGAGCCGAGTGGCCCCAGTCCACTGGGTAAATGCCTGGTGTTCCCTATGGCAAGTCCAGGCCTACCTGGGATGTATGACATTTTGGTCTAGGCCAGAAACCAGGAAGTAACTGAAAAAAATGTAAAAAAAAGTTTCAAACAAGTAAATATGATATACTTTCCTATCTATTTACTAATGCTAGTAGCATAAGGATTAGACCTTCAGTCTGATGTCTAATATAAACTAAATCCTTTCCTGTTATTCAACCAGTCAAAGCTGGTATTTAATGAGAACTAGATAACTTTTGTTTTCTTTATACAAGTTATTTGTAAACTTTGTGCTATCTAGATAGTGTAAATATTGTATATATTTATCAGTAGAGATGAGATTAGGGATGAGCCGACCACCCCCCCGTTCGGTTCGCACCAGAACTTGCGAACAGGCAAAAAATTTGTGCGAACATTATTAAAGTCTATGGGACACGGACATGAAAAATCAAAAGTGCTCATTTTAAAGGCTTATATGCATGTTATTGCCATAAAAAGTGTTTGGGGACTGGAGTCCTGCCCCAGGGGACATGTATCAATGCAAAAAAAAGTTTTAAAAATGTCCCCCCCAATATCTTTTCCTTTTTGCTATAGTAAATATCCCATTTTTTTTTTAAACACATTTTTCTCAGTTTAGGTGGATATGTAGTCTTCTACATATTTTTGGTAAAAAAAAAATCGCAATAAGCGTATGGTGATTGGTTTGTGCAAAAGTTATAGCGTCTACAAAATAGGGGATAGATTTATGGCCTTTTTATTATTTTTTTTTTTTTTACTAGTAATGGCGGTGATCTGTGATTTTTATCGGGACTTCGATATTGCAGCGGACAGATCACACACTTTTGACACATTTTTGGGACCATTGACAAATATACAGCAATCAGTGCTATAAAAATGCATTGATTACTGTATAAATGTCACTGGAATGGAAAGGGGTTAACACTAGGGGGCGATCAAGGGGTAAACTGTGTTCCTTAGGAGTGTTCTAACTGTTGGGGGATGGAACTGACTAGGGGAGGAGAGAGATCATTGTTCATATTTAGTATGAACATACGATCTGTCTCCTCTCCCCTGAGAGAACCGGGATTTGTGTGTTTACACACACACGGATCCCGGTTCTCGCTCTGTCACAGCCAATGCAATCGTGCCTGCCGGGCACTCGCATTGGCTGTGGGCACATGCTGCAGGCCTCTTACAGCGTCGTAAAGGGCCGACGTACAGCTACGACGGCTCGCACAGGGGAGCCATTCTGCCGCAGTACAACTGTGGTGGCCGGTCGGGAACCTGTTAATAATGCTTAAAGTGAAACAATAAAAATGAAATATTTATTTAAATATCATACCTGGGGGGGTCTCCTTAGTCTGCCTATAAAGTAGCACATCTTTCCCATGTTTATAACAGTACCACAGCAAAATGACATTTCTAAAGGAAAAAATTATTATTGTCATTTAAAACTGCTTGTGGCTGTAATGTATTATCGGCTCCCGGCAATATAGATAAAAATCATGGAAAAAAACGGCGTGCCCCCCCCCCCCAGTCTATTACCAGGCCCTTTGGGTCTGGTATGAATATTAAGAGGAACCCCGCACCAAAAACAGCAGTATATATACTATACGGCCTGCCCTATATACTCTGCAAAAAAATTGGGCCTTAGGTGTTGGTGGTGGTGTTGCCAGAACACTGTAACCCCTCACAGTTACTCTTGTTGGGCACAGGAATGGGCCCTGCTGTGAAATATTATATCAAAAATTGTAATTACATGCCCCTGTTAAACTGGGGCAGAAAAATTGGGCTTTGGGTGGTGGTGGTGCCACAACACTGTAACCCCTCACAGATACTCTTGTTGGGTGCAGGAACGGGACCTGCTTAACTATTATTTCAAAAATTGTAATTAAATGTCCCTGTTAAACAGGGGCAGAAAAATTGTGCCTTTGGTTTTGGTGGTGCCAGAACACTGTAAGCCCTCGCAGTTACTCTTGTTGGGCACAGGAACGGGCCTTGCTGTGAAATATTATATCAAAAATTTAATTACATGCCTCTGTTAAACTGGGGCAGTAAAATTGGGCCTTAGGTGGTGGTAGTGCCCTAAACCAAAAATATTGTTGGAAGCTAGCATCATCAAGATTAAGGAGGAATAGGATAGTCAGCATAGGCAGTCTTCAAGGGATCACAGATCCATAGTAAACGCAATCAGTTACATCAGCATCAGGTGCTTGATAGCTGCTGATCCAAGACTGATTCATTTTTATGAATGTGAGCTTATCAATGGAGTCTGTGGACAGCACACTCTTTGATCCATTACAAGCCTTCCAGCAGCACTGAATGTGCGTTCAGAAAGCACGCTAGATGCAGGACAGGCCAGTAGCATTATTGCATATTGAGCAAGTTCTGGCCAGTGGTCCATCCTCAAGACCCAGTAACAGATGCTCTGTTGGAAAGGTCTCCAAGTCTGCTCTTGCCCCTAGATATTCATGCACCATATAATGCAGATGCTGGTGATGGTTGCTTGAACCGATCAGACCTTGGCGCTGAGGACTGAAAAATTGTTTAAAGGCATCGGTCAGCCGGCCATCTTCTCCACCTCTTCCTCTGACTGAACATGTTGTTCAGCAGCAGGAAATGGTAACTTCCCAGGGTCTGGAAATGTATTAAATACACTTTTCTTCAAGCTCTCTTGAAGATGTTTCCTTCTCTGCTCCCTCTGCGAAGGCAGGATGAGTTCTGCAACTTTACCCTTGTAACGTGGATCAAGAAGGGTTGCTAGCCAGTAATGATCCCTCTTCTTGATACCATAAATCCTAGGGTCCTTTTGCAGGCTTTGCAGAATCAGGGAGGCCATGCAGCGTATGTTTGCAGAGGCATTAGTTTCTGAGTCCTTTGGGTCACTAAGGATCACATTATCCATAACTACCTCCTGCCAGCCATGTAAAACTCCTTGGGTTTCTGGAGACTGAAAACCATCCCTTGAAGACTGCTGCTGAGTGTTATCCTCTACATCCATCCTGACACAAACCTCCTCCTCCTCTTCTTCCTGTGTGTTTGGCCTAGCCCGCAGGAATGCTATCTGGATAAAGGGGACCTTGAGAGAAAAGGAAGTCCTCCTCTTCCTCCCGCTGTTCTGCCTCAAGTGCCCTGTCCATGATTCCATGAAGTGTGTGCTCCAGCAGGAAGACTAGAGGGACAGTGTCACCGATGCATGCATTTTCGCTGCTCACTATCCTTGTGGCCTATGACAGGACATGGCATGCATCCTTGATCAGTAGCCACTGGCGTGGTGAAAAGAAACCAAGCTTCCCTGACCCTGTCCTGGTGCCATACTCGCACAGGTACTGATTGATGGCCCTCTGCTGTGTGTGCAACCACTGCAGCTTTGCCAACGTTGAGTTTCACCTGGTGGGCATGTCAAAAATGAGGCGGTTGGTGGGCAAGTTGCATTCCCTTTGAATGTCAGCCAGCCGAGCACTGGCATTGTATGACCTGCGGAAATGACCACACACCTTTCTGGTCTGCCTCAGCAGATCTTGTAAGCCTGGGTACCTGATCAAGAAACTCTGCACCACCAAATATTGGACCTGTGCCAAACATGGAACATGGGTCAAGTGTCCCCGTCGGAGGGCGGAGAGAAGGTTGGTGCCATTGTCGCATACAACTATTCCTGGCTGAAGCTAGCGTGGTGTCAACCACCTCTGAGCCTGCCCCTGCAGAGCTGACAGAATCTCTGCCCCAGTGTGGCTCCTGTCCCCTAGGCAGACCAACTCAAGTACCGCATGGCATCTTTTAGCCTGACTGCTTGCGTAGCCCCTTGAATGCTTACCGAGCACTGCTGGTTCAGAGGACAAATCTGCAGAAGAGGCCATAGAGGAAGAAGAAGAGGAGGGGGTGGAGGAGAGAGCTGTGGCAAAATCACTAGCATTTTGGAGGCATGGTGGCAGAACAAGCTCTAACACTGAACCCTGTCCTGCATCCTTTCCAGCTGCCAGCAGGGTAACCCAGTGCACCGTGAAGGAAAGGTAACGTCCCTGCCCATGCCTGCTGGACCATGAGTCAGGGTAATATGAACCTTACACAGAACACCTGGAGCACTGCAAGTCTAGGGGCCAAGTAAAAAAACCTTGGCGAGCTACTGTACAGGAACAATCCAGAAATTGGAACAAAAAAACACAGAACACCTGGAGGTGACTTTGACAAAGCGCATGCGCTCAAAACATGTAAGTCACGGCAACAGAACAGTGGAGGCTTACACAACTGACTTCAGGACACCTTTCCCCTTCATCTCCAGCACAGCAGTGATGTCACAGAAGGCCACCCGAACATCGAGCTCATCCCTAGATGAGATGTATGAATATGCCAGCTCTCATAAACCACACTTCCAATATATATAATACATGCTGACACTTCATCATGTTTCCCAAGGGCAGTTGGTTTACATAGAGTTGCGATATTTGGGTACCATGTATTTTATTTTTATATGAAGTCACTATTGTTCTCACCTTAATCTATGTTTATACGTATTTGAATAAAATATACTTTTTACTTACATACTTGGTCTGCCTATAATAGATCCAGTAGGGGTTTACCGTGCCTTGCGCACCAGGTTTTTGTTTTTGTCACACTTGATCATGTATGACGCATTTTAATAAAAAGTCATAGACATCTTCTCCTCTGTATTTTCTCAAACATGACAGACATTTTAGGCAAACGTTGAACCTTTTCAGCCTCACATGAAAGATCTCACCAAAAAATAGTCTCTGCTTCTCAATGGTAAAGTGATAAGTTGATTTGTTGGATCAAAGGAAACCCAGACTGTTCAAGTAACTGTAAAGAATCACAGTATAATATGTTGTATTGGCTCATTAGGACTGCACCTTGTGCTTGTCTCCTGATGAATTTGTAACAAGTGGCTGAGAAGCATGTATAACACTATTGTAATGTCTAACACATTTACTTTGTGATCCATTTACCTGAGATTCCTGTGGGGGTATTTTACTATTCTTGCTGGATGAATGGAAAAGTGTACATGTTGCTTATACCAACCACATTCAGACTAACCAGTTGTAGCAAAGTGACAGTCCTATGCCTTGCATGTTATATATTGATACGTCTATCTTCTTCTGGTGTGTCTACTTTGGTGTAGGATCTTTTAATTGTCTATCAAGGTGCTGAAATTTACAAAGGCATTAGTTTTTTATTTCCATTAGGATCTATGGGCATTTTTTTGTTGAATCGCTAAGCTAATAAAGTAGTATTAAACCAATAAATTAAAATTTTATATATATTGCAGCTGAGTTTACCAATTTTTAGATGTTAAATTTGTTTTCTTTTTTTTTACCCTTTATTTCCACCCAGAGATCTGGCCAGTAGGTCTAATGTTTTAAAACTTCCTTTAACAGACCAAGCAAGGCAGCATTTGATGGGGCACAGTGGCAGCGTTTGATAGGCACAGTGGCAGCGTTTGAGCACAGTGGCTGCGTTTGATGGCACAGTGGCTGCGTTTGATGGCACAGTGGCTGCGTTTGATGGGCACAGTGGCTGTGTTTTATTGCACAATGGCTGCAATTGATGGGCACAGTGGCTGCGTTTGATGGCACAGTGGCTGCATTTAATGGGCACAGTGGCTGCGTTTGATGTGCACAGTGGCTGCAATTGATGGGCACAGTGGCTGCGTTTGATTGCACAGTGGCTGCATTTGATTGCACAGTGGCTGCGTTTGATGGGCACAGTGGCTGCGTTTGATGGCACAGTGGCTGCGTTTGATGGGCACAGTGGCTGTGTTTTATTGCACAATGGCTGCAATTGATGGGCACAGTGGCTGCGTTTGATGGCACAGTGGCTGCATTTAATGGGCACAGTGGCTGCGTTTGATGTGCACAGTGGCTGCGTTTGATGTGCACAGTGGCTGCAATTGATGGGCACAGTGGCTGCGTTTGATTGCACAGTGGCTGCATTTGATTGCACAGTGGCTGCGTTTGATGGGCACAGTGGCTGCCTTTGATGGGCACAGTGGCTGCGTTTGATGGGCTCAGTGAGGCTGCAATTGATGTTTTTTTTCCCCAGAATTTTTCAGTTTGTCTGCGCCCCCCTCCCCCCAAAAAATTTTTTGAGCACCAGCCGCCAGAGTAGATTATATGTAAAATGTCAGCTTACTAAACATTGCATGAAAATCCCATAAATTAAAATAAGCTGGATAGTAATATCTGACATAAATCAGCCTAGGGTACACATTTTTTTTTCTTCAAATGACTGAAAATCCTCTTTAAACGTTGTGACGTTACTTATGGATCTTGTATGGCTATTACAGCAAATACTTTTGTAGGTATATTTCTTTGTACTTTGGTAATGATGTGAGGAAATGAATGTTTGGTTATTTTCTTACACATCAGACAAGCTAAGGCTGCAGAGACAGGAAAGCACTGGTAATCAATGGCACAATAATAATGGTCATAGTGGCTGCAAATGAAACAGAGTTTCATAAGCTAAGCCTCTGGAAGTATCGTTACAACATTCTAGTGCACAAGGAGTCTGTTGGTCTTCCAGGTTTCTAGCTTGAGTAATGAAGCAATTATGGGAAAGGCAGGCTGTAAACTGTTTTCTATCCCTGCAGATCCTGACATTGAATATTTACTTGGGTTAGTTACATAACTGGGCAGTAGAAGCAGGGAGATGTTATAATGTATGTACATTGTCATGCTTGGTATATGAATATATTATTAATGTTTTTGATTGTCAAAGAATGTTATGTCAGGGGAAGATGAAGAATAATGGCAACAACAAAAAAGTCAGTGGGATTTGGTGTCATACACCTTTTGGTCACTTAATGGTGAAAATATATTTTTTAGTTTTCATGGATTTTTATGCAGAAAAAACCAAATTAATAAATAATTTCAACACACCTTACTAATAGTGAAATATTTGTTGCTGTCACATAATGAAGCGTTTGACGAATTATGATGATATATAAATGAAGTCTGCTGTATTATCTGAATCTTTCCATGTATTGAAGCTGGGGAATGACACATGATTGACCCTGATTTATCACATTTGTGTTACATATTATCTTATGTTTTACAAGTAACCCACATGATATTGGAAAAAGTATGATGTCCACCAAAATATATTCTAGTATGGCATGCTTTCACCTGGTTCTGCACTGGAGAGAGAGGTCTCCAAGACAGGGAGATAGGGAGACTATCATTGAGGAGAAGTTCCTCAATGAGACTGCAGGTGGCAATTAATACTTGCAGTTTTAACTATCCCCGCTCTATGACCAATAAGTGTGTTTGACAATAAAAAATATCTCCTACCTCAGAGATCACTGTTTTGGATGGAGTTGTCCTTTAATCTGGTTACACAGTAACACCGATGACAGTAATAGTAAAACCTGTCCTAAATCAAACACTTACTTTGTATATTCAGGGCCATAGGTGTGCACAGCCTATTGCATTAGGGTGTGCACCCCAAAGCTCATACATGCATGCTTTTCTCTGCAGCCTCAGCTGCATAGGGCAGTGAATGAATGAGGAGTGCTCTGTGCTAAGTGGCTTCCTGTTCATTCACAAATGGAATCATAGCAAACACAGTTTACTACGCTTCCATTGTGAATGAAAACACTGAGCGAGTGTGTTCACTGTGTATATTTAGAAAAGAAAGGTGCTGATAAATGACACAGGGGCAATTAGCACTGCACGTAGTGATTAGGGTATGCGCAGGCACACCTGGTACATCCCCTGCATATGCCTATGTTCAGGGCAAAGCAACAGGTTGGTGTTAATAAAACCCTTCCCAACAGCACTTGCTCATCTTTCTTCAGATCCTCTGCTGCTCCATTCAGTTATCAGGTGCAAGGAAAGGAACCCTTGTATAAGTTATGAGACATTCTAGTTAGAATTTATATAGTGCTGGGGACTCTTTCCGTACCGCCACGTGACAGCACTGGGCTAATTACTAAGCATTAGTCCTGGCACGAGAGGAAAGGAAGTAAGTCACATTCTCCTTCATACCTGGAAGTTACAGTCTTTTTACAGTCTGTTGCTGGCGGGGTCAGCATTAAATCAAACCTGTTACTTTGTGGTGCATAGGTAATACGCATGTTGCTTTATCTTGTAGCACTTACCCCCGAAGAGGCCAGCTGGTTTGTCCCAGATTGTCCCAGCCAATCTCAGCAAATAGACCCCCCAGCTTAGCAGAAGCTGGTACCTTGGGAAGACAGGCATAATTTCAGCTGGGCTGCCTGTAAGGGCAGCAGTCCTTCAGGTTTGGAACTTCTGCTCCTGGACAAGAACAGAGCTAACTTCAGACCTCAGACTATTTATGCACTCTCCAGCCACCTACTGGGTGCCCTCCCCCAGGGATTGTCAGAAACAACATAAATATTGAAACTGCTGATTTGCCTCCTGCCAAACCACTATATTCTGGAACCCTCTAGAAAACAGGGGGAAACAATCAAATCTGCAGGGCAAAAAAACAGCCCAATCACGAACTACTCAAGTAGTTTCAGTGGAGTCAAAAAGGAACTAAATATACCTAGCTTTCCTAGCAACCTATCTAGGAGGGTGCTACAAATCTAACATCCAATATCTGCATATCCATATTCCAGAGCTTCTTCAAGATCAACTTTTCTGCCCACTTAAAAAAAAAACACAAAAAAATCTCATAATAGAAGCATAACGCATAGACAGTATGTATTCATGAAGCTCCAAGGTTGTCTGCAGAGAGCGTTTTCACTATGCTCTCATGGCACACTGGCTGAGAGGTCCCTGACAGCTTGCAGCCATTGCTTGCTGTTGGGAGCAAGTGATAATAGGTTGTGGGAAGTGGCGGGAAGAGGTTAAAGTAGGAGTCTACTCTAGAGAAAGTGTGGAAGAATTAGAACCTCTGTCAGGTTTTAAGAGGCAAGTTCACCTGTCACTTGGCCTTTAATGTGGTCTCTATCATAGTTGGGGTGTTCTTTACCCCACTCCCTGTTTTTGTGACCAGTAGTGATACCTGGCACAGGTGCTAAATGTGATGCTTTTTTCCAATGAAAGTGGGTTGTACATCAATGGATCCATCACTGTGACTCTGCCTAGACTCACTAGAGTTTTATTATTATTTTAAGTGGGCAGGAAAGTGGATCTTCAAGAGGTTTTGAAATATGGATATGCAGATATTGCTAGTTAGATTTGTAGCACCCTCCCAGATAGGTTGCTAGGAAAGCTAGGTAAATTTAAATCTAGCAATATCTGCATATCCATATTCCAGAGCCTCTTGAAGATCCACTTTTCTGCCCACTTAAAAAAAACCACAAAAAAAATCTCATATTAGAAGCCTAATGCATATACTGTATGTATCCATTGAGCTCCAAGGTTGTCTGCTGAGAGTGTATTCACTATGCTCTCTCTACACACTGGCTGAGCTGTCCCTGACAGCTTGCAGCCATTGCTTGCTGTTGGGAGCAATGATAAAGGTTGCAGATCATGTGGTTATGGTGACATTAACTCCCCCTTAATGGGTTGTAGGAGGTGGTGGGAAAATGTTGAAGTAGAAGACTACTCTAGAATTTTTACTACAGTATTAGATAAAGTGTGGAAGAATTAGAACCTCTGTCAGTTATTAAGAGGCAAGTTGACTGGTCACTTGGCCTTTAATGTGGTCACTATCCTAGTCGGGGTGTTCTATACCCCACTCCCTGTTTTTGTGACTAGTGATAGCTGGCACAGGTGCTAAATGTGGTGATTGTTTCCCATGAAAGTGGGTTGTACATCACTGAATCCATCAGTGTGACTCTGCCTAGATTTACTAGAGTTTTATAAAAAATTAATAATAGCTCATAATATGTGCTTTATCTTTAAATTCTAAAATCGTTGCAACTCTTCCTGAAAAAAGATAAGAACATATGACATTAACACACCAGCGTGACCTTGAAACATTGCACAGTTTTAAATGTGATTGCTTCAATAGAACTTTTGGACTATTGATGACAGATCCATTATATGCTGGTGACAAATGTACTTATTTATGTATGGACACCAGCCAACCTGCGGACAGTTGCTACAGTACACATTTTACTTCAGAATCTGTCCAGGAGCGTGTTCATATATTGAATGCTTTACAAAAAAAAAAAAAATGCACTTTAATTTGCTTAAAAAAATATAATGTGGTTTAAAGCTGAATTGACAAACAAAAGGACTTTAAAAGTAAAATGGAAAAATAAAAGCTATAAAAGTACATTACTGTGTCCACATAAACATGACCAACTTAATCATCCCATATGCTTAGAAAATTAAACTCTTCAAAAATATATATTGCGTTTTTGCTGTTTTAGGACATCATCAATTTAAACAGTCAGCCTCTTGCGCTGACCTTCATATTTCCTGGATCTTTTTCTTTCAGGATGATGAGTTGTAGAAAATAATGTTGTGTCATCTTAATATTGTATTATTCTTTAAAATTAATGTATAGATTGGCAATTCCAATGATCTGCTTAACAGTTAAAAGTGAGCCCTGCATAAACATATGGATTTTATTGTGAGTACAAACTCAGGGGAGGGAGGGGGGGGGGCACATTGCAAGTATGAAGTTCTATTTCACTCACCTGTTTTTAATAAATCACTATAGGTTCAGTAACTATTTCGTTACTATGAAAAATTTAATTTGCAAGGCCTTCATATTGTAATATCCATCAGTGCAGGGCGCATTTGTTTAGTTCCCCATAACACTAGTAAAAACCATGTAAACATATCAAGAAGTTTTCATTACCCTTTTAAAAGAAGAGGTACTTTCCTATAGTGGTTGTAAACCTATAAAATAAAATATGAACAAATCATATCCCTGTATAGTGTGTACTTGTCTCAATCCAGAGCACTAAGTGACATTTCTGTCTGCTGCCTCATTCTTCTGCTATCTGCATGAGTCACTTCTGACAGGTTCTCCTGACACTAAGAGGTAAAAAGGTGACAGGGGAGGGAGCTCCAACACGCAGCCTGTGATTGACAGCCTCAGCTGTCCTGTGTGGTGTGTGAAGGGAGGGGGAGGAGGTGTCCCTTCCCTCCAATCAGCCCTCAACTCTCCTCACCAAGATCTGAAGAAATGTAACTTCAGCTCCCCATCCCCTGCTTTCTAAAAGCTCAGACAAGCTTTTTAAATTCTGCACTTTGAAGAGAAGACCGCAGATAAACAGGTACAACGTATGTAGGAGGATTTGTTCGATCTCTGTGTATTACTGAGGTTAAACACTTCACTGGGTATGTGTAAAGGTTTACAACCACTTTAAAAAATCTCCGCTGTATCTTTATTTTCAGGAATTGAATAAAAAAAAAGTGTGGAGGCGCAAGCATGGACATGTATCACTGAGCTGCTTTTCTTAAGGGATTACCCAATGATGTGTCATCATAACCTTCATCATCATATACTTCTGGCCACATTTCTCTCTGACTGATGTAGTTCTACAAACAAAGCATTACAAAAGTGAACTGTGCTGTTCAGTCAAGTTGAATTTGCTATATTTTATAAATATGTGCAGATAGAAAGAATTGTGGCCACATAAGGTAACAAAGAAAAATAAGTGACCTGTTTTCTGCTCCAGGGCTACACTCAATTTTTTTATCATTAATTCAGCCCCCCTTCACCTTGCCTTAATGGATTTTACTGAAATTCAGTAAAGATGAAACTGCCCACATGGACATAGAAAATAATTATGTAATATTGTGTACCCCCCCCCCCACTTGAAATGGGAGCACATTTCTTTTTAAAAAAAATTGTGATGTAAGTGACAATATAAAGAGATGACCAAAATACATTCTGCCTTATAGGAGATGTGTCCAATTTTGGAAATGTGTGAGAATCTTGAAGGCTGCTATTGATGACCATCTTTACAGACAATTCTAGCTGTCTGTCATATAGATGCATTGGCCTGGAGCATGTGATAAGCATAATAAAGACATACTGAATTCTGATACTTTCCTCAAACTCATTTACAGCATGCATGTTTGTCTGTGAATCACAATGTATTGATAGCACTTTAACAGCTTCAGCCCCGGAAGATTTTACCCCCTTCCTGACCAGAGCACTTTTTTGCGATTCGGCACTGCGTCGCTTTAACTGACAATTGCGCGGTCATGCGACGTTGCACCCAAAAAAATGTACGTCTTTTTTTTCTCACAGATAGAACTTTCTTTTGGTGGTATTTGATCACCTCTGCGGTTTTTATTTTTTGCGCTATAAACAAAAAAAGAGCGACAATTTTGAAAAAAAAAACACAATATTTTTTACTTTTTGCTGTAATAAATATCCCCAAAAATATATAAAAAAACAATTATTTTCCTGAGTTTAGGCCGATATGTATTCTTCTACATATTTTTGTTAAAAAAAATCGCAATAAGCGTATATTAATTGGTTTGCGCAAAAGTTATAGCGTCTACAAAACAGGAGATAATTTTATGGCATTTTTATTATTCAGTTTTTTTATTAGTAATGGCGGTGATCTGCGATTTTTATCGGGACTGCGACATTATGGCGGACACATGAGAAACTTTTGAGACTATTTTGGGACCATTGTCATTTATGCAGCGATCAGTTCTATAAAAATGCACTGATTACTGTGTAAATGACACTGGCAGTCAAGAGGTTAACCAATAGGGGGCGATGGAGGGGTTAAGTGTGTCCTAGGGAGTGATTCTAACTGTGGGGGGGGTGGGCTTCCAGTCACATGACAGCGATCACTGCTCCCGATGACAGGGAGCAGGGATCTCTGTCATGACACAAGGCAGAACGGGGAAATGCCTTGTTTACATAGGCACTTCCCCATTCTGCGGCTCCGTGACACGATCGCCGGGGGACCGGTGGACATTGAGTCCGCCGGTCCCACGGCCACGCTGTACGCCTGCTATCCCCGCCTCTTAAAGGGGACGTACAGGTACGCCCATTTGCCCACCGCTGCCATTGTGCCAACGTATATCGGCATGCAGTGGTCGGCAAGTGGTTAAAGCAGATCTCCGAGCACAAAAAACTGTAATTTAAACATATTCCTTAATGGCCACAAATTGTATAAATCCTCTTTGTATGCACCAAATGACTTTGTAAACTCAGATAGTACCTTGTAAAAGTAACAGTGACATCATCGCTGTGCATAGCCCATGTAGAAAGTAGAGCTGTGGGGGGCATCCAGCAGACTCCACCCTGTACTGTTGTACAGGCTGTTTAAAAGCTAGTGAAGGGGGTTGAGACAGGACCAGTCACCCTGAACCAGGACTGAGCAGCAGCTGGCCTTTATTACAGGAAGCTTCTGTACAGAGGCAGAGTTTCACTGAGGATTACTGCATAAAACTGTAAGTAATACAAAAAGCACAACAAGAATCATGTAAGAGTATTTAATAACCCACTATTCAAATTAAAAATTGCAACCCCCCACCTCAAGCCAAAAAATTTCCTCAGTAAAAATCTCCCCCCATCGCTCCCCCACCAAGCAATCACCCCCCCCCCCCAAACACCCCTTTCCCTCAAGCAAGCCTCCACAAGCAAAACTCCCCTCTTTTCCCCACCAAGCAAACATCTCCCACCTCCCTTCCTTTAAAGTAAAAACTACCCTAACACAATTCCCCCCAAGAACCCCTTTTCATTCATAAATCCTGACACCCCTCTCAGCAACCACCCAATAAAAAAAAATCTCCCTTTCCTAGCAAAACATCTCAAAAGATATCCCTGCCTTTCCACTGAAAACTTCTTACTGTTGCTAAGAGGTACGCACCTAGAATTTTCAAGCAAGTGGAACTGAACAAAAAAAGTGAAAGTCTCTACATTTTATAGGGAACATTTAGAAATGTTAAATGTTCCCTATCAGTACTCTTAAAACTATACCTTTTTGTCTTGAATTCCTCCTAAAAAAAATTAGTGCACTAGCTGGTATGTGGGGGTGCCTAGGCACTCCTGTGCATAAGCCTCATAGCTGTTTATCTGCAGTGTGAGAACTAAGGCACTGCTGCCTTTGTCTGCAAGTCTCAGGAAGATTTGATGATGCCTGCTGTTTTTTGGGCACAGCTTCCAGAGTACAGTTCTTCTTTAAGGCCTTTTCCATAATTCAATGGTCATCAGACAAAAAAACTATTTGACATCAAATGTCATCATCAAAGATACAGATTTTGTAATGGCGCATGTATGTGAAACGCGTACAGGCTTCTGGGTAATTGCGGACGTCACTTCCTGTCACAAACTCGTACCAAATCGAGGCTTAGAACGCATGCCAGGCTAGAGGAACAGAGCAGAGGAACAGAGCGGCGTGACAGATAACCAAAATAAATCGCTGGATAGACTCAGTGCCTGTTCTAAGGCACTATAAAGTGTGAGTTTACATTTTATACATTGTGGACACTTACTTAGTAGCCAAGATAAATAAATCTTTGATGCATACATGTTGCGCAACATGTTTTTATGAGATACCAATATTGACATGGAGAAATGAGGAGCACCTAGCGGTTAACTAGCTGGCGGAATGCCAGGACAGTGGAGTGGGTATCCCAAATGAACCAAAGGCAAAACTTTTTCTAGGCTCTGGTGAGTGCCCATTTTAGAAGGTGGTGGTGGCACATGAATTGGTGAAAAGTTCCTGTATAACGCACGGATGAAAATTGGAGAATATATATGATAAATGGAAATGAACTTTGGGAATATTATATACCTATGTTTTAAGTTGTGCTAGTTTGCACTTTTGATATTTGGCACTTTATTGTCACGTTGCACTTTTCAGTAAGGTTGTTTTATAGGGTATATACACTGTATTAGTACCATTACCAGTAATTGTTTGGATTAGCGCAGTTCCACTTTTTGAATGTAATTCTCTTTGCAGGAAAATTTACGTCAAAGAACATGTGGCAAATAACACAACTCAACACAACAGGAAAACAGAGGTTAAAAAATCTTGTGGGAAATGTATGGTTTTAATAGGAGGTAAGCTAGTTCCAGGTACTATATCACAGATGGCTCAAATACAATATCTAAATACAAAACTAAACTGTGCACAATCCTCTACCTGGGTAGTGAAAGTTTTGAAAGTTATGATTGTTAATATTTAGTGTAAAACATTAGCAAAAATGCTAGTTATGATGACAAAATTCCGGTCTATAAGCAGAATATGTTATATACCAAAATCACTTGAGTGCTTCTCTGACAGCTCTAGGCAAATGGATGATCCTCCTTGGTGTACCTGCTACGAAGCATACTGATCCCAAGCTGCATGCATTAGGAGATACAGCAGCCTGAAATATTTTTACACATACTCACCATCCGTTGTACAATATTGGTACATAATTTAATTGCAGATTAAACAAGCTACTTTGGACTACAATCTTTTTTTAAAAATCAAAACCTATATTTTACATATTGTGATAGTGCGAGGTCCTGCCACTGTAAAAATTGTTGGGAATAGAACACAGCGTTCCTACATATGCAATGTGCGGGATCTCGGAGTGTTGACTGTGAGCGGAGGAAACTGTTTTTACAGCTTTCTTTGGATCTTGTTATTCCTGAAAAGAGCTCTGTAGTTTGGAGATTTCACAGTGCTTTAGGAGGAAAGACATCTCCAACCCATTGTCCAGGTTCTGTTGAAGACCAGCAGGGTATGTGTCCAGGTGCACACAGCCCTTATAATGGAGGCTTGGTCATAGCTCAAGGCTCCAGCCAGGAGGATGGTATGCTTCCAGTGGTGGCCCGTGCACTATGGGTGCACGGGCGCCGCCCCCCCATCCATGCGCCCGGCCCCTTTCAGGACGCCGGACGCATGGATTCCTATGGCGGGGTGGGAGGGATGGTATTTTTTGAAGCGCGTGATTAAAACCAGAGGCTCTAACAGGCTTCAAAATAGGGTGGGCTTGGGGCGCAGAGAGTGCACCCTGATCCCACCCAATTGTGTGACCATAGCGAATTAATTTTCGCTATTTTCACACTAACCTTCCTCCCCGCCAATCAGGAGGCAGGACATCAGATCTGCTTCCTGATTGGCCAAAGCGCTAGACCACCCTATTGGATGCCTGGCACTTAGGAAGAGCAGCGAGGAGACTCGTGCTGGAGCTGCCACTCTGAGAGGATCTCCAGCTGACAGTGCTGCGGTAAGTCCCCTCGTTTCTGTCAAAGCCGTGTGAGAGGGTTGCCGGATCCATACGCGTGGAGGGGTGCCAGAGTCGCAATCCACGCAGGGGGTGGTGCCGGAGCCGCAGCCACAATCTGCGCGGGGGGGTGGGGGGATGCTGTCACAAGTGGTTGCATTTGATGGGCAAGTGGCTGCATTTGATAGGCACAATGGCTGCGTTTGATGGGCACAGGTGGTTGCATTTGATGGGTACAAGTGGATGCATTTGATGGGCACAGGTGGCTGAATTTGATGGGCACAGTGGCTGTGTTTGATGTGCACAAGTGGGTGCATTTGATGTGCACAAGTGGCTGTGTTTGATGGGCACAAGTGGCTGCGTTTGATGGGCACAAGTGGCTGCGTTTGATGGGCACAAGTGGCTGCATTTGATGGGCACAAGTGGCTGTATTTGATGAGCACAGGTGGCTGCATTTGATGGGCACAGTGGCTGCATTTGGTGGGCACAAGTGGCTGCATTTGATGGGCAAGTGGTTGCGTATGATGGGCACAATGGATGTGTTTGGGCACAAGTGGCTGCATTTGATGGGCAAGTGGCTGCATATATCATGGGCACAGGTGGCTGCATTTGATGGGCAAGTGGCTGCATATGATGAGCACAGGTGGCTGCATTTGATGGGCACAGGTGGCTGTGGCAACTAGGAGAGTCTAGGGGACTGAAGGAATATGTAAGTCTCAGAGGAGCGACAGCCCAGGGTGTCAGGAAGACCCCTATTGAGAGGTCAGGAGTGGGCCCGTACAACAGGGAGCTGCGACTAAAAGGTGAGGCTGAAAGCTTTGTGTGGTCTACTTTATAAAGATTTTGCTTTTCGTTTAAGTCAAAATGAAATTTTGAAAGAAATAATTGTTGTTGGATCCTTTGCAGGTAGGAATGTCTCCAATCCCTAATAGTGTATAGAAAATTATTGGTAAAATTCAGGGGAAATGTGAATTATCCCTAATGAATTGTATTTTTGGAGGAGACAATTATATCTGTATAGTGAGGTAAGCACACAGTCATAGAGATTAATAGAAAATGTATTGATACAAAAATACTAAATAAATAATAAATAAATACATTATTTTTGTATCAATAAATTTTCTATTAATCTCTATGACTGTGTGCTTACCTCACTATACAGATATAATTGTCTCCTCCAAAAATCCCATTCCTTATGGGTAATTCACATTTCCCCTGAATTTTACCAATAGTTTAAGTAAAAATGGTCTGGCAAGCCTTTAAAACACAGTTCAAACTGGCATGGACATCACTGGACTTCATGGGACTAAGCAACCCCCATATCACTATATATAATTATGCTCATTATCATATTTTGTCAAAGGTGTCAAATCTATTTTGCAGCATATTTCACCAATTTATAAATGTTCTGACTGTTTTTTTCCGCACATAGGCTGCTAAGACCTTCAGACACCCTTATCCACAGCATAATTTATGATTTTCTGATTTGAATTTGTCTTTGGCGCGGTCTCTTGCATACTCATGACTTCAGCAACTGGCTGTTGCTCCTCTTCTGGGTTGAATAAAAGCCAGTAGGATTCAACACACTTCTTGTGAACACAAGGCATCAAGGCACTGTCCACCGCTCTGGATTCATAGGAGTATACTGCAGAGAGGGGTGCCATGCCAAAATGTGGTGCTGCTCTCTGCAGAAATTGGGATCTGCCCAAAGCTAGAGGAAGAAAATTACAAAGAGGGCTCATGACATCATCTGAGCCAGCTGACCAAATCTGGAAAAAACAGTATGTGTTTAAATCTTTTTAATAGCTGCTGGGGTGCTCCAGTATGGGGGAAGGGGGAAACAGCCTGGCAAGCCCCAATACTCTGCTGACTTTGCCAAACCCATACACACTATACCTACCTCTTTTGTGTTCATATTTATGGATGAATTAACAAAAGCATGTAGTGCAAGGGCCTGCATGAATACTTTCAAATAGTACTGTTTAAAGTTTTGTTCTCCTATTATCTTGATAGGTAATTGCAGAATGTAAAAATGTGCTTCAATTTGTACAGTGTGTATCCCTTTTTTTGTATTATGACACTTCTTACCTGTCCAGTGGGCTGCCAAGAGTGTAAGTAAGGAGGGCCTGGCCAAAGTAACACACACTATTTATGCATTCAGCTCTCAATGAAGTGGAGAGGGTTACCTGTCCAAAACATCCCCCCTACCCCAAAATTTTTACAATGGGCCATCAGAGGGGGTAAGGAATCTGATAAGTGGACCTTATATTTTTGTCTTGAAATACTCCTTAAAATAAATGTTTTATACTTATGTTGACCAAGAATGTTTGTGTCTAATCTGCTTGCAATGTTATGTGCAAAAGTACTAATTTATTTTTTTCTTGTTTCACTCAAGTTTCCTTCAACGCCACAGGAATGGCAGACTGTGGCTTCCCAATTTGCCCAGCGGTGGGACTTTCCCAACTGGGGCAATTGATGGGAAACACGTCCACATCGTGCCACCCCCCAATTCGGGGTCATACTATTACAACTATTAGGGGTTTAATAGTATTGTGATGTTGGTGGTGGTGTCGGCGACATACGAGTTTCTCTATGTGGACGTGGGGAAGAATGGCCGGATGTCGGATGGTGGAGTCATCGCCCAGACCGAGTTCTACTGACGGCTCCAGAGTGGTGGCTTGGGCTTGCCACCTCAGGAAGATAACGTGGCTGGTCTACCGTTCGTCTTTGTCGCTGATGAAGCATTTGGGCTGGGTGATCATCTGATGCGGCCGTTCCCGATGAGGACCCTCACCCCGGACCAGAGGGTTTTTAACTACCGGCTGTCCAGAGCAAGAAGAGTGGTGGAGAATGCTTTCGGCATAATGGCCAGCCGGTTTCGCCTATTCCTGACGCCAATCAACATGGCGGAATATAAACGAAACCATATAATACTTGCATGCTGCATTCTACACAACTTTCTCAGGAGAAATTCTACAAACTATGTGGCCTCAGTTGGGCCTGAGGCCGGATTTCCAGAACAAACAACAACCCTGATGGCGCTTGAAGCTGGAATATATGGAATACTTTGCGGGTAGGGGGGCCATTGATATGCCAGCAAATGTTTGATAAACATTTTTAAAATACATTTTTTGTTAAACCGAAATAATATTTCATTTGGTTTACTGCTTGTGTTTCTTTTAGCTGTTTCCTAGGTTCTCCAATGGGCTTTTCTTTTTGGCCATTCTCTTCAATAGTGCAAACGTAATTTATTTGATACATGAGGTAACAATCTCTTCTTCAGCTAATTATTATGTTGTGGGTCTGCTACACACACACACACCTTGTTTTTGTTGTTAATGTATGTAATGCATTAATGATAAAAAACCACATCCTTTTCAGCACCATGAATTAATTGTTTTGAGTCCCGAAACTGGCCTGATTGGGGCAAATTTTAGAACACTGTGGGGGTTATTTACTAAAGGAAAATCCACTTTGCACTGCAAGTGCACTTAAACAGCACTGAAAGTGCACTTGTAGTGCAAAGTGGATTTGCCTTTAGTAAATAACCCCCATTGTCACTGTAAACACCAAATTACTACAAAAACTAGTATTGAGTATTGAAAGAATCCACACTTTGTTGAGTAGAAAACATTTTACTCAAAGCACATTCACATGTGCGTTAGAAAAGGGTTTTTGAACAAACCAACATATTTGTTGTATAACATTTTTAGGTTTGACAGTACAAATAGCCTTTTTTGGTTTAAACAGGCATGTTTAAAACCATAAACATACACAACTCAGGAACTTACAAAGTTCAACTTTGACAAAGTGAAGGCAATATCAGACATTAGTATGTCCAAACTGTGTTTATATTGCCTTCATCAGATGGGGTGAAGTCACCCCTGTGAAAGCCAAATTTTGAAGATGCACACAAATTGGGAGTCAAGATCCACATCCTGCGGAGAAGATATTGCCCTGCTTAGCTTAGTATCGTCTGCAAATACAGAGATTGAATTATTTATCCCATACTCCAGTTCGTTTATGAACAAATTAAATAGGATTGATCCCAGCACAGAACCCTGGGGGACCCCACTACCCACCCCTGACCATTACGAGTACTCCCCATTTATCACCACCCTCTGAACTCGCACTTGTAGCCAGTTTTCAATCCATGTACTCACCCTATGGTCCATGTCAACTGTGTCAAATGCTTTTGCAAAATCCAGATACACCAGAAAAATAAAAACAAACTTGAATAATTTTAGGGTGTTTTAGATTCTGCCTAAAACATCAATGATGTTTTTGAGTCTTTTTTCCACATCATTGATGTCTTCCTTGATCTTCTGTAAATCACGATTGCACACCATAATCTCCCTGATGAGGACGGGTGCACTTGCACTTGTGAAATGAGATTCTTCTTCCACAACATCCACATCACCTAAAATAAAAAAACACACCATGTATTATACATATGCAGTCATACATCTATTACCTGAAGCTGTGGTCTCAGACACTCACCTGTTGTGGTCACTATTTTGCCCACTTCATAAACCTCTCCTTCCTCCACATCCTGAGGTTGTGGTGTTGTGACTTCCCCTTCTTTATGAAGTTGGGGGTCCCTGGTATCTTCTGATGTCCTGAGTCTTTTCTCCCCTATGTAAATTAAAAAGGGTATAATTAGCACACAGATATTTGAGGCCAGAAATAGGAATATGAAACATTGCTTGGAAGTGTGGTACAATTGTCTGTTTTGGCAGAGTTCCAAGCTGAAAACATGATTTTTTTCCCTTTCTAAAGCTGTTTTGTGCAAGTTTCACACATGTAGAGACCCCTAGTATCCACTGGAGCACCTGTGTGGGACACCCTAAAAAGTTTGTTCTGGTGTCCCACACTAATGCTTCTGCATATAGATGTGTAAACAGCTGCTGAGTGTCCTCTCCTTACACTGAATCAAGTTTGCATTTCATTCTAGTTACAAACTAATCTAGACAACAATGTACTAAACGTCTTTTAATACAAATAGGCATGAAAGGCTCTATTTGTGGGAAGAAAAGGACGCAAATTTCGTTTGGGTACAGCATTGCATGACCGCGCAATTAGCAGTTAAAGCGACGCAGTGCCGAATTGTAAAAAGTGCTCTGGTCAGGAAGGGGGTAAAACCTTCCGGGGCTGAAGTGGTTAAAAGATTAAAAACTTTGCAGCGTGACGAATGTGCTATCTCCATTACGAACGCTAGTTTTACCAGACCGATCGCTTCCGTCTCGTACTTGATTCAGAGCATACGTGGAATTTTGTGCGTCGGAATTGTCTACACACACTCGGAATTTCCGACAACGGATTTTGTTGTCAGAAAATTTGAGAACCAGCTCTCAAATTTTGTTTGTCGGAAATTCTGACAAAAAAGTCCAATGGAGCCTACACACGGTCAGAATTTCCCACAACAAGCTCACATCGAACATTTGTTGTCAGAAATTCTGATCGTTTGTACGCAGCATTAGAGTTTGGCTTTAAGGACATTTGAGAAAATACTTTTCTCAATGTGGAGTTATTTCTGTTTGGTAGTGCAGCATTTTTTCAGGGTTTTTTGCTGTTTGATGTCCACTTTTCACCATTTTAACATTGTACTTGGTGGTAAAGGAAGTTTAGTTGTGCACAAGGTTGTGTCCTATTGCATGCTCTTACATTTGTTCTGATATAGGGAAATCAATAGCAAAAGAAAAATCATATACAGGTCCATTGTCATTGACGTAGTATATGTAAAAATCCTAGATATTGGACAACAGGCTACTAATATTTATTATCTTATGGGAAATAGATGGCACAAAAATAAGGGCTGCAGGCCCGCAGCAGTTGCAGTGATTGGATAGGAAGGCTTGCGCTGTAACCTTCTCTTTCAACTTTACTGCTCACCTTCTCTCTCAACTTCACTGCTCACTACCTCCTTTCTGCTTTTACTTACCATTTCTTGGATAACAAATTTTTCTGTTTTTATTTATTTATTACAGGGACTTGTATAGCACCGTCAATTTACGCAGCTCTTTACACATATACTGTATATATTGTACATTCACATCCGTCCCTTAACCTCAAGGAGCTCACAATCTATTTCTAGTTATTATTCTTTAATCAGCAAGACAATAAACACACGTGTCCTTGGGTAACTGTTCATGGGATGATCAATCAAAGTGCTTAGTTGTTGGGTAACATGGCATATTAAATAAAATGTTAAAATCTATAAATATAGATACATAGTATTTTTTTCTATCTTCATGTGACACTGACTCTGATAGTGCTGAGATGCTAGACACATCTAGGACAGATCATCCTGCAATTGTTTAGAGTATTCCTATGTTTAAACAACTTACAGGATCTCTTATGATCAATGAGGAAGTCCCCAGCTTTTCCCTTTAGCAGTGTGGCTCACTTTGATTATAAGGTACATTAGTGGCCAGCAACAAGCAAAAAGTGATCAGTCATTTCCTAGTGATAGTTGAAGCATATCAGCACCAAAAAGCACATCTTCCTCTGGTGCACAGTCCAAGCAAAGCCCTTTCACAGGGAATTAAAAAGGCTCAACATCTGAGGACTGGTAGTTGATAAAAAGATAAAAAAGACATAAAAATTGTACCAGATTTGTAAATAAGTGACATATTAACTAGAAAAGCTACAATTTCTGTGGAAATTGTGAAAAGTGTTCTTGCCTCTACAACTGGAGTGGGCGGAGTAACTGGGTGGGGTGGAGTGGCTTGAGTAACTGTGAAAAGTGTTAAAAAGCTTAATATTTTAAAAAGTATAAATAGTAGTAAAACAGTTGAAGTCCCATCATTAGCTGAAAGAGCTGAACATTTTTGTCAAAAATGATTTTTTTTTTTTAAATGTTTTTTTTTTTTTCAAAAATGATTTTTTTTTTTCCAAAAATTATTATTATTTTTTTTTCAAAAACATTTTTTTTTCATGGGGCGGTCATAATGTTTTGGCTGATCATGGGGTGGTCATAATGTTTTGGCTGATCATGGGGTTGTCAGCTTTTGTCACCTCCCACTCTACTTTTGAACATTTCGCCATTCATTCCTATGGGACCAATTTCGCTGCAAAAACAACGATATTTTGTGAACCATTCGGTGAAACGTTCCACAAAGTAATAGCACACCAATTAAATGACATTGAGGCCGGATTCACACTGGTATTTTTCAGCTTTTCACAAAGTTCCACAAGTTAATAGCTCACCATTCGGGAACAATCCGCACGTTTCGGTATATTACTTGTCTATGTAGTGTAAAAACTGTGGGAGGAGTTAGGGTGGTAAATTTAGCTATAATAAGAATAATAATAATATATATGTGAGATAACAGTGGTCTTGCTGATGAAGCCACGTGACCCGTGACGCCACGCGTAGGGATAGGCACTCCTTCCACTGTCAGCATTGTACGAGCTTGCCCCTCGTCTGGATACATTGCATCCTCTGTTACAATATTGTGTGAGTACCCTTGTTTATGTTATAAATAAAGCTCTGTGAATTTTAAAACTACTACACTATATGGTATCCTTGTCTCCCTTTGGTCGCTATACCCCTGGAGGATCTGAGGTAAATTGAAAGACAGCCCAGAGTACAGGACCCATCCCCACAGGAGACACCATTAGCGCTGATTGTCCTATGCTGTAACCTCAGTGTAATGAGGTAAGGGGCCACTACCTTCCAGTGTAGGATTGTTTGCATGAAGAGCACCTTTTATACATTTCACATCTCTATCCATGCTAGCAAATGCTAGAAGAGACCTAACTATTGCCTATATTTTTCCACTGTTTGGCACGTTTGAAGAAGTACTGGAGCTGCTTGCTATCGCACAAGTCACCTTTATCTTTTGAACTTTAAAATGTTTTGCTGCTGCACAAATCACTTCTTTTTATGAACTTTAATATTGCTTTATTTAATTGCAAGCACTTACTGTTGGCATTGGACACTTTATTGCATTTATAATTGATCTCCACGGACATTCATTGTAACCTTGCACTTTTATTATTATTGTTTGTTTTTTTTGGTGTGTTTTGGCTCCAGCAATTCATTCGCTTATTTATTTCTACTACCAATGTAGTGTTTATTTTTGCACAATATATATACTGATGTTTATAGGTTGATGTAATATTATTAGCCAATACTCCACCACTCAGACTCACGTTCACTTATGTAAACTTCTACCTAGCACATTCAGTGTTTATAGTTACCGTTTGAGTTGAATATTACTTAGCACACTGAGGGTAGGTATCTACCTCTCAGTCACTGATTGCTATAGCTGATTTACATTTATGCACTGGTGTGCACATTAGGAGTAGCGCAGCACCATTCTTACTGGCTTATTTACATCTGTTCTTAGGGTCAGGCTGGACCCTATTCGGTGCAAGCTGCTTTTCCTTTATTACTATCTTTTCCGCATGGTAGCGCAGGAATAAAAATACCTGACAAGTGGAGAATAAAATACCAGACAGCAGCAGGAGGACACCTCCATCTGCGGGGGGGTGCGCCGATCGCAGGAGGAGGCCCAGGGAGAACTGTGAGGGAACTTCACCTTTACACGGTCATTGGCAATGTCCTTATCATTACACGGTGATCGATAAGGAACTCCTGGAGCAGATGGGCAGGTGAAGCTGTCAGAACGTATGGTCCGGTCAAGTTCTTCATCAAGGACTCAGGCAGAGAAAGATCGGTGAGTGGAGGGCTGGATGTGCCAGGACGTCTGTGAGGGAACTTTGCTTTTACAAAGTCCTCATCATTACACAGTCAATGATGAGAAGTCCTGGATCAGAGGAGAGATGGGGATATGTGTCAAATTGATGTGGCCTAAGGGCACAGGATTTGCAAGCTGGGCTAGCTGGGAACAGTAGTCCACCATCCAACATGTGCTTTTAACCTACTAGGCCTCCGTGGAGAGGTGCTGCAGGCCTCTGGCCTAGTAACAGCGAGCAGCCAGCTTAAGGAACTATTCAGAGTGGGTCTTTCTTGCTTACAGAAGAAGATGTGGCATTTACAGTACATTGAAAACTACAGGATAAGTTTGTGCAGGAGGAGAGGATTTCTGGGAACATCACCCTTACATGGTTAAGAGAGATGTCCTCATCCTTACACAGTAATGGTGAGGAAATCTTGGAAACAATGGTCTACAGGAGTTAAGCAGCGGAGGAGCAATAGTCTGCATGGTCTGTATAGTCTGCATGCAGGAGAAAGGTTAAAGCAGTTAAATATACACATCATCTCTTCAGGCTCTAACTATGTGCTAACCTGGGAAATCTACAAATATGATGGCAAAGTAAACTATTCTTTGGGCATCCCATATACCCCTTTACCCAACCAAGTGGTACCCCCCCAATAAACAAAAAGCAAAACCAGCAAAGGACTGTTCATTGTCTCTGCAAGTGATATATGGCGGTCTGGCAGTGGGGTGAATTGGTGGCAGGGGCAGACTGACAACTCATGGGGCCCCCTGGCATTAGGGGATCATGGAGCCCCCTTTGTCACACAAGCCACACCCTCACAAAGCCCCACGTATCTATGGCACTGCTACATTAGATGTGATTGTCACAGAATTTCTCTACTGTATGTTCAAAATAAATGTTTAAAGAGTTAAGAAAATAAAGAAAAATAAACTCACATTAACCACATACATTTACTGCGGGGCTGCATCTCCTGTGAGCAGAATCACGTACAGGTACTTGATTCTGCACTTGCGGGTCTGCGTGCTGTTTGACCCGCTGTCGCTGTGTTTGGACACACCGAGAGCTAATCAGCGGGTCCGGAGGACCCGATATCCGCTGGGCCCCGACGACCATTTTCAACAGAGGCAGAACGGTGGTCTGCCGATGTAAACAAGTCCCCAGAGAGCCTCCCCCACTTACATCAGGGTCCCCAGAGAGCCTCCCCTTACATCAGGGTACCCAGAGAACCTCCTCTTACATCAGGGTCCCCAGACAGCCCCCTCCTTACATCAGGGTCCCCAGACAGCCCCCGACCCCCCTTACATCAGGGTCCCCAGAGAGCCCCCCCTTACATCAGGGTCCCCAGAGAGCCCCCCCTTACATCAGGGTCCCCAGAGAGTCCCCCTTACATCAAGGTCTCCAGAGAGCCCCCCATACATCAGGGTCCCCAGAGAACCCCGCCTTACATCAAGGTGTCCAGAGAGCCCCCAATACATCAGGTCCACTCCCCAGAGAGCCCCCCATACATCAGGGTCCCCAAGGAGCCCCCCATACATCAGGGTCCCCAGAGAGCCCCCCATACAACAGGGTCCCCAGAGAGCCTCCCATACAACAGGGTCCCCAGAGAGCCCCCAATACATCAGGGTCCCAGAGAGCCTCCTCATAAATCTGGGTCCTCAGAGAGCCCCCATACATCAGGGTCCACAGAGAGCCCCCCCATAGATCTGGGTCCCCAGAGAGCTCCCCATACATCAGGGTCCCCAGAGAGCCCCCCATACATCAGGGTCCCCAGAGAGCCCCCCATACATCAGGGTCCCCAGAGAGTCCCCCCATACATCAGAGTCCCCAGAGAGCCCCCCATACATCAGGGTCCCCAGAGAGCCTCCCCCATACATCAGGGTTCCCAGACTTAAACCCCCTAGAGGTTCCCCTGTACCTGGCTGTGCACCTCCAACCCCCAGCACAGGGGGAGGTGGGAGGTGGCGATCGGCAGCTCTATGGTGCCTGTGGACCGTGGGATCTCAGTGGGGCTTGTAGTTCTCTTCCTGATTCTGTACATTGGAGAGGGGCCTCTGACCCGGGCAGCAGTTGGCAATAGTGTACAAGCAGAGCAAGTCATTTGTACCCTGAAGAGTGAAACTTTTAGTTGCCCGGGTCAGAGGCCCCTCCCCTCTCCACTGTATATACTCTGAAGCAGAAATACAAACCTCAGGGAGATGCCACGTGGTGCAGGTGGGAGATGCTGTGTCTTGGGCCCCCCCACAGCGGCAGAACGGCTCCGCCGCAGCACTGCCAGCAGCATACCCCTAGATCCAACAAGCATCTCTTAGGAGCTTCTCACGGGCCCCCTACTGGCCGCGGGCCCTCGGTCGGCATCCAAATGCCCGAATGGTCAGTCCGCCCCTGATTGGTGGATGTTTGTTACTAGTGGCAACTACACCGCCACAAAAGAAAGAAAGAAAGAAAGAGTCAAGATTTTGCCTACTCAGATTTTAGGTATCAATAGAGTATAAAAATACAATAAAGTATTGTATCCAGGGTTTCCACAGATAATTAAATTTGGTGGTTATGTAAAGCACAAGCCATCGTATCATTGATCATGATACAATTCAGTTTTTGTTTGACAAATGTCACTACTGTCTGGTTCCAACAAAGTGTAATAGCTATTCTAGCGGCCAAGATTATATAGGGAAATTAAGCGTTTGCTATATTTAGGGAGACCTTTATCAAATTTCTGAAAAAAAAGCAATTTCTGAGGATCTAAAAAGGTTTACTTCAGTAATTACACAGATAAAATCATAGTTACTATAAGATGAAAATCATAGTTAGAGGTTGAAAAAAGACACAAGTCTATCAAGTCCAACCTATGTGTGCGATTATATGCCAGTATTACATTGTATATCCCTGTATGTTGCGGTCGTTCAGGTGCTTATCTAATTGTTTTTTGAAACTTTCGATGCTCCTCCACTGAAACCACCGCCTGTTGAAGGGAATTCCACATCCTTGTCGCTCTTACAGTAAAGAACCCTCTACGCAGTTTAAGGTTAAACCTCTTTTTTTTCTAATTTTAATGAATGGCCACGTGTCTTATTAAACTCCCTTCCGCAAAAACTTTTTATCCCTATTGTGGGGTGGCCAGTATGGTATTTGTGAATTGAAATCACAACCCCTCTCAAGCGTCTCTTCTCCAGAGAGAATAAGTTCAGTGCTGGCAACCTTTACTCATAACTAATATGCTCCAGACCCTTTATTAGCTTTGTTGCCCTTCTCTGTACTCGCTCCATTTCCAGTACATCCTTCCTGAGGACTGGTGCCCAGAACTGGACAGCATACTCCAGGTGAGGCTGGACCAGAGTCTTGTAGAGTAGAAGAATGATCGCTTTATCTCTGGAGTTTATACCCTTTTTAATGCATGCCAATATTCTGCTTGCTTTGTTAGCAGCAGCTTGGCATTGCATGCCATTGCTGAGCCTATCATCTACTAGGACCCCTAGGTCCTAGTAGATGATAGCCAGTAGTAGATGGTAGCCAGTTTTCAATCCATATACTCACCCTATGGTCCACGCCAATGGACCTTACAAAGTACAGTAAAGGTTTATGGGGAACTGTGTCAAATGCTTTTACAAAATCCAGATACACCACGTCTACAGGGCTTCCTTTATCTAGATGGCAGCTCACCTCCTCATAGAAGGTTAATAGATTGGTTTGGCAAGAACGATTCTTCATGAATCCATGCTGATTACTGCTAATGATACCGTTTTCATTACTAAAATCTTGTATATAGTCCCTTATCATCCCCTCCAAGAGATTGCATACTATCGATGTAAGGCTAACTGGTCTATAATTCCCAGGGATGTATTTTGGCCCTTTTTTAAATATTGGTGCTATATTGGCTTTTCTCCAATCAGCTGGTACCATTCCAGTCAGTAGAATGTCAGAAAAAATTAGGAACAATGGTCTAGCAATTACTTGACTGAGTTTCTTAAGGACCCTCGCGTCCAAGCCATCTGGTCCCCGTGACTTATTAATGTTAAGTTTTTCAAGTCTATTTCTAATTCTGTTCTCTGTTATCCATTGGGGTGTTTCCTGTGATGTGCCATGAGGATAAACACTGCAGTTTTGGTTACTGAAGCCCCCCAATTCCCTCGTGAAGACTGAGGAGAAGAATAAATTCAATACCTTCGCCATTTCCCTGTCCTTTGTAACCAGATGCCCTTCCTCATTCTTTATGGCGCGAATATGGTCTGTCCTCCCTTTTTTACTGTTTATATAATTAAAGAATTTCCTGGGATTTTTTTTGCTCTCCTCCACTATGTGTCTTTGGTGTTCTATCCTAGCCACCCTAATTGCACCCTTACATTTCTTGTTGCATTCTTTGTAAAGTCTGAATACTGATGATGATCCCTCAGCCTTGTATTTTTTTGAAGGCCTTCTCCTTTGCTTTTATATGCATTTTTACATTGGAGTTAAGCCATCCAGGACTTTTGTTTGCTCTTTTAAATTTATTTCCCAATGGGATGCACTGTCTAATGCCCTTATTTAATATGCTCCTAAAGCAAACCCATCTCTCCTCCATGTTCTTTGTTCCTAAGATTTTCCACATCTGTAATCAGGTCTGTATTGTTGGTAATCAGTAGATCTAGTAACGCTTTGTTTCTAGTTGTTGCATCCACCATCTAACCCATGAAATTGTCCTGCAAGACATTTAGGAACTGGCCAGCCTTAGACGAATGCGTGGTGCCCTCCACCCAGTCTATGTCTGGATAATTAAAATCCCCATTATAATAATACTTCCCATCCTTGCTGCTAATCCAAATTGTGATAGGAGGTATGTCTCCCCCTCCTCCCTCAGGTTAGAGGGCCCATAGCATACTCTCAGTATTATTTCCCCCTCAGCTGATCTCTTTGGAGCTCTACCCATAAGGATTCCACCTCCTCCCTAACTCCCTTATTGATGTCATCTCTCTCATTCCCTTGTACCAATCAAACACTTTAATCTAAAATCTGTGTATTTTGGGACATCGCCACCAAGTATGCACCATAGTTCCTTTATGACCACAGTTTCTAAAAACATCTAGAGGAAGCTTGTCAATTTATTTTGGCAATCTTTGAGGGAACCATATACTATCTCAATGGTGTCTTATAATTAGATTTCACCAAGGTTGTAATGATGGATATTTTAGAAAGATCATTGATAGTATTACACCAATCTTGAAGTTCCCAAGATCTGTCAAGATCTTTTTCTCAGTGTTCCATATAGGGGAACTTGAAAGATTTTTCGAAGAGAGATAACGATAGAGGTCAATCAAGTTTGCTAAGTTTGTTTATTAAATATGAAGTAATTTAGTGATATTGGAACAACTCTAAGGAAGGCAGTTTTAATATAGAATTATAATAATCTAGCGAACATAAATCATCTCCAGATAAAGTTTCCTATACGTAATAATCCCTTATTTTCCCACCATTGAAAAAGTTGTGAGAACAAACCTGGTATGAACTAAGGATTATTAAGTAAAGGAGATAAAGGTGTATGAGGTGAACTGAGTTTCCTTTTTATCTTATGTCTGTCCCATAGCTGATATCTATTAGATTTTTTTTATTTTTATTTTTTATTTAGATACAATTAACCACATCCTATATTTTGCCTTTTTTTAAATAAAATGTACATTTTAATCTCAATGCTTGTTTGTAGTAAACTGGTCATGTTCAGGTAATCATAGTTAGATATGTTCAAAGACAATGTTGGAATGCAAGAAAAGCCCAGTGTCTTTGGAAATGGACAGACACTGTTGACATGATGCAAGAGATGTTCAGTGTCTGTTGACAAGGTACAGAAGGGCAGAGACTGCAGGCACACTACAGGCAGAGACTGGGGGGACAGGGTGCTTTAAAAAATATTTTTATTGTTATTTATTTTGTTAATTTTTTAATTATTTTTATACTGTCCTTTTAAAAAAAAAAAAAAAGATCACTTTTATTGTTATCACAAGGAATGTGATAGCAATAGGCAGTGACATGTCCTTACTGCAGGTCTTTACTACAGGTCCTCTACCCCTGAAGGATTCGGATCAAACTCAGATTGGTTCGATCTGAAGCTTTCCCTTGCCGGTAAACAAAAGACCAAAACTGTAAGGGACAAAATACTCATTGCTTTGTATACTATAAAGATGATCAGGGACCACTATCTGCTGACTTTGCCAAACCCATACACACTATACCTACCTCTTTTGTGTTCATATTATTTATGGATGAATTCACCAAAGCATGTAGTGAAAGGGCCTGCCTGAATACTTTCAAATTGTACTGTTTAAAGTTTTGTTCTCCTATTATCTTGATAGGTAATTGCAGATTGTAAAAATGTGCTTCAATTTGTACAGTGTGTATTCCTATTTTTGTATTATGACACTTCTTACCTGTCCAGTGGGCTGCCAATAGTGAAGTAAGGAGGGGCTGGCCAAAGTAACACACATTATGTATGCATTCAGCTCTCAATGAAAGGGAGACGGTTACCTGTCCAAAACATACCCCCCCCTAAAATTTTTACAATGGGCCATCAGAGTGGGTGAGGAATCTGATAAGTGGACCTTATATTTTTGAATTTAAATACTCCTTAAAATCAATGTTATACTGATGTTGGCCAAGAATGTTTGTGTCTAATCTGCTTGCAATATTATGTGCAAAAGTACTAATTTTTTTTTTTTCAATCCACAGTTTCCTTCAACGTCACAGGAATGGCAGACTATGGCTTCCCAATTTGCCCAACGGTGGGGCTTTCCCAACTGCGGAGGGGCAATTGATGGGAAACATGTCCACATCATTCCACTCCCCAACTCGGGGTCATACTATTATAATTACAAGGGGTTTAATAGTATAGTGATCTTGGCGGTGGCATCGGCGACATACGAGTTTTTGTATGTGGGACGTGGGGAAGAATGGCCGGATGTCGGATGGTGGAGTCATCGCCCAGACCGAGTTCTACGGACGGCTCCAGAGTGGTGGCTTGGGATTGCCACCTCCGGAAGACAACGTAGCTGGTCTTTGTCGCTGATGAAGTGTTTGGGCTTGGTGAACACCTGATGCAGCCATTCCCTATAAGGACCATCACCCCGGACCAGAGGGTTTTTTTTTTTCAAATATAGATTTTATTCCACCACTGGAGAGGGCACACCAATTTAACAAGTTATACAAAGGTAGATGAAAAATGGCGAGGACGCAGCCTCTAACAGTAGAAGAGATAATGAGGACGCAGCCTCTGTCATTGTATCACTTCAAAATCTTACATTTGAGCATCTATAACAGTCCTGCATGAACACGTTACCCTGTAGTTTGGTGCTATATAAACCACTAGTGCCCTCCCACTCCATTTTCCATTTTCCAAAAGAAACAACAAAATTAAGACTACTTTTAAAAACAAAAAGAAAAGGTAGATACCAAAAGGTAGAATGAAATAGAGAACATAAGGTATAGTGATAATCTGGAGTCATAGGGGGAAAGAAGATGTAGAAAATTAAGAGAAAAGAGTGGGGAAGCAGAAGATGGAGGGGTGAGGAGGGAAGGAAGGGGGGAGAGAAAGAGGAAAGGGGGGCGCATGAAGGCAGCAAATGCATCCACTCCAACCACCGAGACCCCTCTGCATCCTCCATTAACGTCTATTAAGAGGGAACTAAGCTAGATGGGAAGACCACATCCCAGGAGGTTCTGTCCCTCATCTGAGAATATGAACATGTTCCACCCAGCCCAAGTCCTGGAGAACCGCTCATTTTGGTGTCTGGCCGTGAGAACAAGGTCCTCCATTTTTTTAATATCCTCCACTTTTCTCACCCACATGCTAACAGTAGGAGGTTGTATGGATTTCCATAATAAAGGGATGCACGCCTTGGCAGCGTCAAACAAGTGACGTGTGAGCGATTTTTTTGTAGGCCTTGCTGGGTACGTGGGAGGCGTGAAGTAAGAAAATCGCTGGGTCCGACGCTATAGATCGCTCAGTGAATCTCTGTACCGGACTTTGAACGGTCCTCCAGAATTGCTCCAATTTGGGGCAGGTCCAAAAAATATGAAGAAGAGTTCCCCGTTCGATCTGACATCTCCAACAGAGATCTGAAGCAGATGGGAAGATCCTATGTAATTTTGCAGGGGTGTTATACCATCTGCTAAGAATTTTATAATTAGTCTCCTGCATCTTTGTGCATATCGAGGATCTATAAGTGAAATGTATGATGTTTTGTTTTTGACGGGGCGTGAATGTTGATTGCAGGTACCGTTCCCACACCTCAATACACTGTAAACTAGAGCCCTCTAGTGGTGTGATCAGTAAATGGTATGTAGCAGAGAGGGTATGAGGCATTGGGCCCTCTTCCGAACAGTACGTTTTGTAAGTGGTCAGTGTTGGGGAAAAACTGCTGGGATTAGGGAGCGACTTGAGAAAGTGGTTAAGTTGGCATGCTCTCCAGTAGTCCAGCCGGAATTGACCTTCCGAGCTCATGAGTTCAGCTATGGTGGGCCAACAACCCTGTTTGAGGAAGTGGGAGGCTTGGAAACAGTTAGAGTTTCTTAGAGAGTTGAAAATTTGATCTGTACAGCCTGGTGCAAACTCTGGTGTGCCCAGTATCGGGCGGATCTGGGAATTGAATGATGAAAGTCGGAAACGTGTAAATAAGGATGCGCATGTACTCACTGTCAGGCCTATCAAGGGATGATTTTTGAGTATTCTAGGTAAAACATGGAATATCCATGGTGTTCTGTTCAGGGGTATGTTACTCTGAGATTGTTCCAATCTGGTCCACTGCTTAGAGGACTGATGGCGGTTCCAGTCAATAAGTCTGATCAGGTGGGTTGCATAGAAGTATTTGCGGAGATCAGGTACCACCAGACCTCCAAATAATTTAGGTAGCATAAGTTGACGTCGGTTAAGTCTGGGGCGTTTGTGAGCCCATATGAAATTAAAAAAAAGGGCGCTGGCTTGGGCGAAATAAGAGGAAGGGATGTGGATCGGCAGGTGCATGAGGTACAGGAATTTAGGAAGAATACACATCTTCAATATGTTACATCTGCCAAACCATGAATGAAACCCTGTAATCCATTTGGCAAGTAGGGCCCGAACTGTAGTTAGTAACAGGGGAAAATTTAATGCAAATATCTGAGAAATTTTAGGGGGAATTAATGTACCCAAATATTTTAGATCCGTCGTAGTCCATTTAAATTTAAAACTGTCTCTAAGTGTTGAGAGTAGTCGTGGAGGGATACCTACCGCCATTGCTTCAGACTTGTCGAAATTAATCTTCATATTAGATAGACTACCATACGTCCTAAACTCCTGCAGGAGGTTTGGGAGGGATATCACCGGGTTAGTAAGAGCAAACAGCATGTCATCCGCAAAGGCAGCAACCTTCTGCTGAATACCTCCCACAGCTACCCCAGATATGTCCGGATTAGAGCGTACCGTGCACAAGAATGGCTCCAACGACAGGGCAAACAGGAGTGGGGATAAAGGACACCCCTGACGAGTACCGTTCCTGATCACGAAGGCATCTGACAAGATGCCGTTGGCCCGTACCTGAGCAGTGGGTTCAGTGTAAAGTGAATTTATCCAGGTCAGCATCTTATCGCCAATGCTCACATGACTCAAGACGGAGATCATAAATTGCCAATTCACCCTGTCGAAAGCCTTCTCCGCATCTGTGCTTAAGAAGATACACGGGTCTTGTTCTGATTGACTATATGTAATAAGTTAAGGACTCTGGTAGTATTATCTCTGGCCTCTCTAGCTGGGATAAATCCCACTTGATCTTGATGGATCAAGGATGGGAGATATTGTTGGATTCTAGTGGCTAAAATTTTAGTAAAAATTTTTAGGTCTATGTTGAGGAGAGAGATTGGCCTATAACTCCCACAGGCAGTGGCATCCTTCCTTTCCTTGTGTATTACTGCAATATGTGCTGTTAGAGTATCCCGGGGGATGATCCCTTCTGAACCTAGCGAGTTGAAAAATTTGTGGAGTTGTTCTCCGAGGTATGGCAACATGGTCTTGTAATATTGGGCCGTGTACCCGTCTAGACCCGGAGCTTTCCCCAATTTAATAGCACCAATCACTGATTTTATTTCTTCTACCAATATGGGTTCATCCAGCAAAGTACTGGCTTCATCAGGTAATTTGGACAAGCCTGATTTACACAGGTATGCCTCTATTTGGGATCGTGAGGTGGCTGGCTTCTGTAAGTTGTAAAGGGAGGCATAGAAATCTTTAAATTCCCGAGCTATTTTTCGAGGGAGTGTGGTCTTCTGTCCCGATGACGACATGATGTGCGGGATATAGCTCGCTAGCTTCTGCTCTTTCAGGGAGTTGGCCAAGAGTCTGCCACACTTATTCCCTGATTCATAGGACACGCGCCTGCAAACCTGTATCGCCGCTTTAGCTCGAAACTGCATTATATCAGTGATTTTGGCACGTAAAAGCAGGAGTTCCGCATCTCCCTCAGGGGTTTGAGCGTGTTTATGTCTAGCTTCTTCTTTATGTAGGTCATCAAGAAGCAATGACAGTTGTATCGAAAGTTGTCTCTTAATACGTGTGCCATGTTTAATTAAGACACCGCGTATCACCGTCTTGTGGGCTTCCCACACTAACCCGGGGTTGGACCAGAGGGTTTTTAACTACCGGCTGTCCAGAGCCAGAAATGTGGTGGAGAATGCTTTCGGGATAATGGCCAGCCGGTTCCGCCTATTCCTGACCCAATCAACATGGCGCAAATAAACGAAACCATATAATACTTGCATGCTGCATTCTACACAACTTTCGAAGGAGAAATGCTATAAACTGTGGCCTCAGTTGGGCCTGAGGCCAGATTTCAAGAACAAACAACCCTGACAGCACTTGAAACTGGCCTTCCTGGCTTGCCCCCCCAAAGCGCCCGCAAGGTCCGTCAAAAATATATGGAATACTTTGCGGGTAGGGGGGGCCACTGATATGCCAGTAAATGTTTGAGAAACATTTTTAAAATAAATTATTTTTTTAAACTGAAATAATATTTCATTTGATTTACTGCTTGTGTTTCTTTTAGCTGTCTCCTAGGTTCTCCAATTGGCTTTTCTTTTTGGCCATTTTCTTCAATAGTGCAAATGTAATTTATTTGATACATGAGGTGACAATCTCTTCTTCAGCTAACTATTATGTTGTGGGTCTGCTACACACACACCTTGTTTTTGTTTTAATGTATGTAATGCATTAATGTTAAAAGAAAACACATCCTTTTCAGCACCATGAATTATTAATTTTTTTGAGTCCCGGAAATGGGTCAAATTTTAGAGCACTGTGGATGTTATTTACTAAAGGCAAAACTGCCTTTAGTAAACTGAAACTCCACTGAAAGTCCACTTGTAGTGCAAAGTGGATTTGCCTTTAGTAATAACCCCCATTGCCACTGTAAACACCAACTTACTCCAAAAACTGGTATTGAGCATCGAAAGAAGAAGCCACACATTGTTGAATAGAAAACATTTTACTCAAAGCACATTCACATGTGCGTTAGAAAAGGGTTTTTGAACAAACCAACATATTTGTTGTATAACATTTTTAGGTTTGACAGTACAAATAGCCTTTTTGTACAGGCATGTTTAAAGCCATAAAACATACACAACTCAGGAACCTACAAAGTTCAACTTTGATAAAGTGAAGGCAATATCAGACATTAGTATGTTCAAACTGTGTTGATATTGGCTTCATCAGATGGGGTGATGTCACCCCTGTAAAAGCCAAATTTTGAAGATGCACACAAATTGGGAGTCAAAATGTGGATTTCCCTCCTGATCCCATGCCTAATGTCAACATGTGCTAGCTCCCATCATGGGGGATCAATGGACGTTTTTCAGGGGTGCAACCCATTCCTCTCATCTAATTTAGTTGCGAGGAAGGGGTTGCACCCACAAAACGCATACATTGATATCCCGTGATGGCAGATAGGACATGTTGACACACTGTGTGGATCTTCAAAATTTGGCTTTTAAAATACTTTAAAACTTGATTTAAAAGAAAAATTTACACAACAAAACGGTACAATTTTTGTGTGTTTTATATTCTGCCTAAAACATCAATGATGTTCTTCATTTTTTGTTGAACATCATTGATGTTTTCCTTTATCTTTTCTAAATCACAATTGCATACCATGATCTCCCCGATGAGGACATGTTGAAATGAGATTCTTCTTCCACAACATTCACATTGCCTAAAAATTAAAAAAACACACCATGTATTATAAATATGCAGGCATACATCTATTACCTGAAGCTGTGGTCTCAGATACTCACCTGTTGTGGTCACTATTTCGCCCACTTCATAAACCTCTCCTTCCTCCACATCCTGAGGTTGTGGTGTGGTGACTTCCCCTTCTTTATGAGGTTGGGGGTCCCTGGTGTCCTCTGATGTCCTGAGTCTTTTCTCCCCTATGTGAATTAAAAAATAGGTATACTTAGCACACAGATATTTGAGGACAAAATTTGGAATATGAAACATTGCTTGAAGTGTCGTACAATTCTCTGTTTTGGCAGAGTTCCAAGCTGAAGACATGATTTTTTTCCCTTTCTAAAGCTAGAATACTTACCTGTTTTGTGCAAGTTTCACACATGGAGACACCCCTAGTATCCACTGGAGCACCTGTGTGGGACACCCTAAAAAGGGTGTTCTGGTGTCCCACACTAGTGCTCCTGTGTCCAGATGTGTAAACAGCTGCTGAGTGTAATCTGCTTACACTGAATCAAGTTTGCATTTCATTCTAGTTACAAACCCATCTAGACAACAAACTTCTTTTTAGACAAATAGGCATGAACAAATGTAGTTAACCTGCATCTGCCAAAAACATTGTATTAGTGGGTGAGCGAACGATGTTTACTACGAACGATTACTGTGCCCGCGAACCTGAAACTTGCCATTTTAAGCGCCATTTTAAACTGTACAACAGTAAAGAAGAGCACATGCAGGAACGTAATCATAATAAAAGGAACACACAACAAAATACTTACTTTTTTGCAGCACTCTCTTGATTCTTCTGTACTGATCCTGTTCCCTCAATTTTAGTTCTGACCATCGTTTCCTCAGTTGATCCTTGGATCGCCGTACCCCAAAATTCTTCTGCAGACTTTTTCCAACTTTAGCCATGATCTTGGCCTTTCTCACATTTGGGTTTGGGTAAGGTGCATGCTTCCCATCATAGTCGGCCCTCTTTAATATGTCCACCATCTCCACCATCTCTACAAAGGACATATTTGAGGACTTTAAATCTCCTCCGGGATCGGGACGTTTGTGGCTCCGGGCTTTCGACGTCCTCCTCGTTGCTGCTCTCCTCTGCATGCACTTGCTCTTTCTTCGCCATGTGCTCTCCCACTGCGCCGAAAGAGAAGGGGCAGGGAATATACTAGAAAGAAGGTCAGGGTTGGGTGGAGTTTCACGCATGCGCAGTGTATATAAAGCGTAACACGCGTGCGTCATACGTAAAATCCGTGAGCGGAGGACGGAGTAGTGTAAGCCCCATTCGTGCTAACGAAGGTACAGGCCATTCAGTGGCCTATACTGCTTATAGATTGAGGCCTATATTGGGACAAGATTAGGAGAGTTTAGCCTGACATTAGGGTTTGTCTTGTGTCGTGTCTTGCAGATAGAATTGATCGATTCAACGATCACAACTTCCTCCCCCAATTGATATGAACAGAGAGCTGCCCTGTCTGTGGCAGACAAAACACCCCTTTTATACAAATAGAATAAAGAGGCAGACAGCGCTGGATCAACTGTTGGAATCTGTGAAGCCGCAGATCCCCACGGCAAACATCAACTATTTGAAGTGCAAAATTGGTGGCCAGAGGAGCACATATAATAGGGAGCACAAGAAGGTCCAGGATTCACAGAGATCAGGAGCAGCAGCAGATGACATTTATGTCCCCAGGCTGTGGTACTACGACAGACTGTGATTTCTGTCAGACTAGACTGAAATCAGGCCATCACTCTCAACCCTTCCTTCCAATCTTCCTTCCACGCTTCCTTACACCCCAGCTGAGGCTTCCAACGTCCAACCTGGGCCTTCCACCCAGGAAGAAGTGGAGGAGCCCAGCTTGAGTCAGGTATAGCATTGTTCAACATATTTCTCCAAATTGTGTGTGATTGATGAACAATAAACTAAAACTATATCCCATTTTCATACACAGGAAAGCTTCAGCTAGGAGGAGGCTGTGGAAAGTGGCAGCCAGGAGATGGTAGGGGAAAGTGGCAGCCAGGAGGTGGCCGGGCCCAGTAGCCTGACCGAATTGCAGGTTCCTCCACCCGGCCTTCCAACAAAAAGGACCAGGAAGGGGAGGAACGTGCAGGAGCACCCCCAATATTCAAGAGGCCTATTGCCTGCATGGCTGCCAGAAAAATGCAGGAAATGGAGGTGGGCCAACGCCTCATTTGTGAGGAAGTGATGTATCTGGCCCTAAATAAGGGGTTGAGGGGCGAACTCACAAGCAAAACCCACCTGTGTGAGTTGGACCATCCTCCTCCTCCTCCATCTCCTCCACCTCCTGCCACAACTCCAACACCAGAGCCACAGCCTGGATGCAAGCGTGGAAGGAAGACAAGAGTGTTTCTAAAAAGGTCCGGCAAGTTCTCCATAGTGTCACAAGATTTCATTTTACAAGCATTGGAATACCTACTCACCCACAATTTCTTCATGTTCGACGGGGACTACTACCTCCAGAGATGCGGGGCCTCTATGGGGGCAAAGTTTTCGCCCTCATTAGCCAACCTTTTCATGGGTTGGTGGGAGAGGTCCCGTATCTTTGGATGTGATAGTCCCCGCCGACAGGACACTGTATTTTTCTGTCGATTCATTGACGATCTCTTGTTCATCACGTCTGATGCCCAAGCTGACATTAACATATGGCTTTCCTACTTTAATAACAACCTTAATCTTAAATTTACTGGAAATTTGGAAATCAATTATATAGTTTTTCTTGATGGTAAATTAATGGGAACCAGGGATATGATTCACACCAGCCTTTACAGAAAGCCCACAGCAGGAAACACCATCCTTAGAGCCGACTCCGCGCACCCCAAACATACCATTAGGGGAGTACCACATGGTCAGTTTCTGAGGCTGAAACGTCTGTGCAGCACACCAGAATACTTCTATTCAGAATCACAGGAGATGGCACAGCGCTTCAAAGACCGTGGGTACTCTGCTTCCCTCATCACAAAGACACTTGGTACAGTTAGCAGTATACCTAGGCATACCCTTTTAAAAGAGAATACACCAAAAAGGAACAAAAATCCATCCAAGAAATTCTCAAGTGATATCTCAATTCCGGTTTTCTCCACGCCCTATAGTTTGGATTTCAAAAAAATAAAAAACATCATAAACAAGTACCTTCCTATCCTATTTAATGACCCAATTTACAGTAAAATCCTCTCTAGAGGTATAAAAGTGATCTCACGGAGAGCACCTACTTTGGGAAACTCTCTATCACCGAGTTTGTTCCCAAAGAAACGAAACAAAACAAATTGGTTGAATTTCACAGGAAACTATAGATGTGGGAAGACGGACTGCAATTATTGCCGCCATATCAAGGTGGATAAAAATATACATTCATGCACTAATGGTAAAAACTTTCAAGTCCCTTCTTTCATCAATTGTAACACACAGTTCTTGGTGTATGTCATTACTTGCGACATATGCCAAGTCCAGTACGTTGGCCGCACAACACGGCGACTCAAAGATCGCCTACACGATCATTTATATGACATAACAAAAGACAAATTAACAAATGTAGCCAAGCACTGGATTTTCACACACCACAAAGATGTTTCCAGTCTATTTATTCAAGGAGTAGAGAAAATAGCTATGCCCACAAGGGGAGGAGACAAATTCCGTCTTTTATGTAAACGTGAAGTTTTCTGGATTTTTTCTTTAAACACCAGAATTCCCTTCGGCTTAAACTTCGAATGGGACGTTTCCTATTATTATGACTGATATACAGGCTGTTTACAAGTGGTTTTGATCATCTAGCCCTACCTTATGTATATATGTATGTATGTATATATATATATATGTGTATATATGTGTGTGTATGTATATATATATATGTATGTATACTTTTTTAGTTCAAAAGTGCCCCCCACACAGATAAAACAATGATAAATATTATACATAATAGATGTTACTATATATTTCTTTCACCTGTGGTCATTAATATGATCACAATAGGAACATATATGAGACTATATATACATGATTACAATTAAAATAAATCATTATCTGTGTGGAGGTAGCATATATAAATATGTCTGTATACAGTCATATTAAATATTTGGCGGATATTACATCAGTAAATAATAATAAAAAATATAGTCTCAGTGACATAGCGAAATGAAATAACACATTTACAAGAAACTATAGTCAACGTTGGTTGCAACTACTTTATTATATTTGTGCACATAGATTTGTTGCGATTTGATTTTACTTTGCCTCTATCTCCATAGACTTATCTGTATATGCAGCGGCATATCATGAGTTAAAACATCTAGTAAGTTTTACCAACAACAGTGCTTATATACACGACGATTTCATAGTTCCAATCCTTGTTTCCACAGAGTCAAACATCTTCTGATGGTGTTTACATATGACTCCACTTCTCCATTTTTCCTTTCATGTCTCCATAGACCATTGCATTTATAGCTATAGAGACACATATACCGGATTATTCTAGTTGTATCTCTCTATGTGTTTCCACTTTATTGCTTGCCATTCAAACCCCTAATAGGTCGAGGTTATGACATCCTCCCTATTTTTATTTTTTAAATTTTACTATCATGTTCAAGGGGAAGTGGTCTCACTTCCTTTTGACTAACATGGGGATGTTTGTAGTTCCACTGCTGAATAGTATGACTGACTTCATGTTTATTTGAACACGCTTCAACACTCTAAATATTTTAAATTACATTCCGTTTGACTAATATGAATATTAATGCGGTTCAACTGCTGGTCAGAGTAGCCAATTTCATGTCGAACCTAATACTTTTTAACACTCTAGACACCCCTAATGAATTTCACTATGGTTTGACATAGCGACAAGAAGGTTTAATAAATATTAACAAAAACATCAATATAAACTAAATTAACAAACAAAAATAAAGCTACTCATATTTCATTTATAATGTTAATGGAAACAGATTAAATTTTTGATTACATTAATTAATCTGTGAGAGTTCCCCCCCCCTTTACTTTCCCTGCCATCTTTCACTTCGGGAATCTGCCATCAAGTTTGGTTCTTTTTCACGTTTCATTAAACTTCTTATCCTTCCTCCTGGAAATTTATTACCAAATTTGACCAAAAAAAAAAAAAAATTTTTTTAGCGAGCATTCCCTTGATTGATGGTTTAGACTTAGAACTACATATTAATCTCTATAGGCTTTTCAGATGGTCTTTCATTCAGCCAATATGTATATGGTAGCTGAAATATGCCCTTTTTTACTCTCTATAGACAATTGTAGTCCTAATGAGCAAGATCTTTATGTGTATGTGTGTGCAGGAGTTCGTGCAGAATCGTACAGAAGCCGATTTGTTTCAGCTGAAATTAACCTTCCCACACCCACACCCATATATACACACACCTGCACATACGCACAGCTCTGTGCATGTCAACTCTTTGTAACATTTTGTAATGTAGGTTTCAAACTAAATATGATTTAGTTTTGTCATGAACATGGTTTTATATCCCATTAAATGGTTTTCTCTTATCACAGCACTCAAGAGTTTACTCAGAGTATGAAAACATGTCAAACCCTATTAATTAATGAAAGAATCATGGGTATCGCTTTTTGGTAGCTCTTCACGGTATATATTTGTTTCTTCTTGACTTTGTTTATTCAGAAGAAATGTTACATTCTTAGAAACTACGAAAAGTTGTTATTGTATGTTATCAAGATACTGGAGTAAATATAAACAACAAATGTATATTTAAAAAGAATTTGATACAATTATATAACTTTTAATTATATAACTTTTACTATAAATAGCGGAGACATGTATCCACTGACTGTTTTCTCTGTGTATTTTCCTTCCCTTTCCTTTTTACGTGATCAGGTACTCTTTACAACACAAATGATATTAAAAATAATGTCAATATCATGTACCCTCATATGCGGTCTAGCCACAAATGTCATTTACCACATTTATCACGTACACAAGCTTAGCTCTTGATTTCTTTAAATATATATCACCATTTATTTTACTCGAGTTTATTTTTATGTATTTTGTTATTTTATTTATTCATGACACTAACAAAATTCACATAAATTCCTTTTATCACCTATTACAATCAATTTATGTTTGTATCACCACATTTACACCCATCCTGTGGTCTCTTCACTTATAATTGATTTCAGCATTCATTACAATTATATTTTGGAATTTTTATTCTTTATTTTTAAATTTTATATAATATATTTCATTATTCCAACTCACAAATAATTTTTATGCACTTTTTCATACTAAATAATTTTGACACTTTCACATTTACCTCTACTGCTCACACATATACACTTTATATGCATAGTGACTTTCAAGATTTAAATGCTCACTCACACTCACATTCCCCACAGCTGAATCTCAGCTGCTTCATGTGTTTGCATTGATTACTTGGTCACGTGATCAATAATAGTTAGTATATATGTGGTCTGATTTTCTATTATCATTAGCTATGAGTAAGCACTTGGACAAGTGTGAAACGCGTTAGCCTATGATCTGTACACTCTGTCTATGATGTCCTGTATCTGATGTGTTCCTGATTTTAAAATAAAGAAACTTGGATTATTACTTCCTGGAGTGCGGCTGTCCAGGTCTTCTCGTTTGCATATAGTCTCTACTAGCATGAGCCAGCACCTGGAACCTCTCATCTCTGGAGAGCAAGATCAGCTTTACACCTGGTGAGACCTAAACTAGTGCGGGGAGAACTTTTGTATTGCAAGAGTGTGATGGCCTGGGTTCAGTCTGGTTTGAAAAAAGACGCAGGCTGTGGTATGACCACAGCCTGGAGACATATATGTCATCTGCTGCTGTTCCTGATCTCTTGGAGTCCTGGACCGGATTGTGCTCCCTGTTGAATGGACTCCTCAGGCTACCAATTTTGCCTGTGAAATAATTGATGTCTGCCCTGGGATACAAAGGCTTCGCCAATTTCACCAGTTTATCCAGTGTTGCCTTCCTCTTTATTTTGTTATGACCCCTAATAAATGTCTATTTTTTTATCACAAATACTTGGCTATGTGTTTTAGTTCAAAAAGGACAGTTTGTTTGTGAGTAGGCAGGTACATTCCAAAAATACTATGTCCAAATAACAAGGGACACCAACACCAACCAATCTCCTTGAGGTTAAAAAATATAATATAATAATGGTGTTGTGGTAACAAAATGAAAACAATATTATGGAGATCACTATAAAAAAAATAAAATCATTAGATCTTGATAAAAAAATTAAAAAAAAGTAGATCTGGAGATCTGGCAAAAAAAATAATAAAGATTATTCATGAGATCACGAGAAATAATAAAGAAATCAGTTTGTCAGAACTCTGTGTGAATATCAGCAGCAAAACAACTTCATTATTCTAGCATTATAAGGAAGAAGAGAATGTGCTGCATTAAAAGATTAAAAACTTTGCAGCGTGACGAATGTGCTATCTCCATTACGAGCGCTAGTTTTACCAGACCGAGCGCTTCCGTCTTGTACTTGATTCAGCGCATGCGTGGAATTTTGTGCGTCAGAATTGTCTGCACACGCTCGGAATTTTAGACAATGGATTTTGTTGACGGAAAATTTGAGAATCAGCTCTCAAATTTTGTTTGTCGGAAATTCCGACAAAAAAGTCAGATGGAGCCTACACACAGTCGGAATTTCTGACAACAAGCTGACATTGAACCTTTTTGTTGGAAATTTCCGACCGTGTGTACGCGGCAAAAAGACTGGGCTGATGGTTGAATAGAACCATGCAATAGGGTGGGAAGTCAGACAAGCAAAGAGACCTCTCATCACAGAGGACCTAGCTGGGAACTGGGAACCTTCTCCCTGGGAGGATGTGAGGTGTAATTTGGATGCTTGGTAGGATCAGTCTGTACCAGGAAGCAATCTTATCATTTGTAAGGAAGGAAAAGAGGGAATGTCCCAGCAGAATTGAAAGAGAGACTTCACAGCAACTTCTATCCCTGTCTGAGGACCTGAACCGAATCAGAGTACGTGTCCAGAGACCCAGAAGAGGGAGATCTAGGTCTGATAAGACACTAACATTGCACAAGTAGTCTGTTGTCCGCTGGAAACTGTTTTGGTTTCTTCAACAGTACCAACTTTGCTGGCCAACAGGGTTTTTTTAAATCATTCTATGGCCAGTGTGTTGAAACAGAAACAGTAATAGCAAATTAGAACTGTCTTTATATACTCTTGCTAGGTAATATGCAATTAACCCCTTCATGCCTAAGACTTTTTCTGACACTTGTTGCTTACAAGTTAAAATCAGTATTTTTTACTAGAAAATTACCCCCAAACATTATATATATATATTAGCAGAGACCCTAGAGGATAAAATGGTGATCGTTGCAATATTTTATGTCACATTGTATTTGCGCAGCAGTCTTTCATATAGAATAAATACACTTTCATGAATAATAAAAAAAAAAACAGTAACTTTTTTTATAATCTAAATAGATACCTAATATGTCATGCTTTAAAACTGCACACACTCGAGGAATGGCGGCAAACTACGATACTTAAAAATCTCCATAGGCGTTGCTTTAAAAAATTCCACAGGTTACCAGTTTAGAGTCACAGAAGAGGTCTTGTGCTAGAATTATTGCTCTCACTCTAACTATCATGGCGATGCCTCACATGTGTGGTTTGAACACTGTGTACATTTGCAGATGCAACTTACGTATGCTTTTCGCTTCTGTGTGCAAGCACAGAGGGATGGGGCGCCTTAAAAAAAAAATCTTATTTATTTTATTTTATTTTTTTATTTTTACACTGTCCCTATAAATATTTTTTTTATCACTTTTATTGCTGTCACAAGGACTATAAACATCGATTGTGACAGTAATAGGCAGTGACAGGTACTCTTTATGGAGGGATCTGGGGTCTATAAGACCCGAAATCCCTCCTTTGCACCTTAAAGCAAAATTCAAAAATGCCCAAGTTTTTGTTTTGAATAATGTAATTTTTTTTAAATTTGGTGCCTTTAAAGCTTTAGTAAGCCGGTAGTTATGTCATTACATCGCTTCTGGGTTACTAGATTCGAGACCCGATCAAAGCCAATTCCAGCTTTGTTCGGGTCTCCGGCCAGCTGGCGGAGGGACGGGAGAGCCCAGGCAAGCCGTGGAAGGTGGCAGGAGAGGGGGACATCCTCTTCTGCTGCTTGTAATAACAGCCAAGCGGCTGCTTAGCCACATTGGTTGTTATTACAAGAAAGCCGACCGTCAGCTGCAGGCATCACCCCAGTACAACCCCTTGAAGCCGAAGCCGCATATTTGAGTTACGTCGGCATGAAGGGATTAAGTTCTGTTTATTACTGATAGCATACTGCAGGTGCTTAACCATATCGCACAGAGTAACATCATTATCTTGTTATCTAACAATAACATTATTGTTTGTTTGTATAAGTAAACTTGCTAATCCTTCTTTTAGGCTATACTTGGCCTAATAAAGTCTTTGAAATACCTCAAGGTGTGTCGGTAAGTGCTGGGCCAGCAATGTGTGTCATTTTCGGTAGGCAGAGAAATCACAAAACAATGAATCTTCTCTTCTGGTGGTAACGCTGCAGCAAAATATATTAAAGCGGGGTTTCACTGTCTCCACATATTTTTTTTTTTTGTAAAACTGACAATGCTTAATGTATTTTAATATTGAACTTACTTGTTCCGGTTTTTCAGCTTACTGCTCTCAGTTTTCTTTAATAATAAAAACGTATAAATTTTCCTGTTGCCGGGTTTCATCTTGCCTGTGGGCATGTGAAGCCCACAGGCATCCTCTTCCGGGATACGGTGCTGCTGATCGACCAGCATGCACCGCCCGTTCTAGCCCCGATCTCACGTATGCGCAGTAAACACAAATCGGAGCGCCACAAATCGAAATCACGCGAGATTTCACGGCGGCTCTCCGCACTGTCTCCTGGGATGAATGACATGGGATCCCAGGAGACAGTGTGCCGAAGAAAGGAAATGACGAAAATACCCGCAAAGTCCATGCCCACAGCCGCAGGGACAGAACAAAGGAAAGACAAATATCGTAAACTAGGGGAAAAAAAAAAAAGGTCCATATAGTACTCGATGCTATCTATAGAAGCCACCGAGATGATGTTTAAAAAATGGGTGAAGATCCGCTTTAAGATTAGGATTTGTTATATGCTGATAAGCAGCGGGGGAGATTCAAGGCATTTTTTCTGTAATTGTCCTTTTATTGTGAGTGGGATAATTATCCTTGATTTTGTTCAAAAACTGTTTTAATACTGTTATGTTGACATACTGTATATGTTAAAAAATTAATTGATTTTATTACATAGAAAAGTGTCTTCATTCCTGAGAGTCCCTGGCACTTAAAAAAAAAAACATTTTCCTTCTTTTTTTGTGTACATATATAATATAATATGTGTTATATTTTTGTTTTTTTCCCAAAAAATGTAAAACAAAAAAAAGTGTGGAATATGTTATTTTACAATGATAAATAATATATCTATGCCATGGTATTCAAACTGTGTAACATGAAGACCTTAATGAAAGATTTCTGAGACTTTGTGTAAAGTCTTAAATTATTGCAAGTTCTCTCAGCTGAAGAGAAGCAAATCTTGGAATACAATTCTAATAACACTGTACCTGTGATTGTTGGGACACAGTAGATGATCTTGTCCTCTCAGGCCTTAAAATTGTTGTTAAGTCATATACAGTATCTCACAAAAGTGAGTACACCCGTCACATTTTTGTAAATATTTTATTCTATCTTTTGATGTGACAACACTGAAGAAATGACACTTTGCTACAATGTAAAGTAGTGAGTGTACAGCTTGTATAACAGTGTAAATTTGCTGTCCCCTCAAAATAACAGAACACACAGCCATTAATGTCTAAATTGCTGGCAACAAATGTGAGTATACCCCTAAGTGAAAATGTCCAAATTGGGCCCAATTAGGCATTTTCCCTCCCCAGTGTCATGTGATTCATTAATGTTACAAGGTCTCAGGTGTGAATGGGGAGTAGGTGTGTTAAATTTGGTGTTATCGCTCTCACTCTCTCATACTGGTCATTGGAAGTTAAACATGGCTCCTCATGGCAAAGAACTCTCTTAGGATCTGAAAAAAGAATTGTTGCTCTACATAAAGATGGCCTAGGCTATAAGAAGATTGCCAAGACCCTGAAACTGAGCTGCAGCACGGTGGCCAAGACCATTCAGCGGTTTAACAGGACAGGTTCCACTCAGAGCAGGCCTTGCCATGGTTGACCAAAGAAATTGAGTGCACGTGCTCAGTGCCATATCCAGAGGTTGTCTTTGGGAAATAGACATATGAGTGCTGCCAGCATCGCTGCAGAGGTTGAAGGGGTTGGGGGGGTCAGCCTGTCTGTGCTCAGACCATATGCCGCACACTGTATCGAATTGGTCTGCATGGCTGTCGTCCCAGAAGGAAGCCTCTTCTAAATATGATGCACAAGAAAGCAGTTTGCTAAAGACAAGCAGACTAAGGACATGGATTACTGGAACCATGTATTGTGGTCTGATGAGATCAAGATAAACTTATTTGGTTCAGATAGTGTCAAGCGTGCGAGGCGGCAACCAGGTGAGGAGTACAAAGACAAGTGTGTATTGCCTACAGTCAAGCATGGTGGTGGGAGTGTCATGGTTTGGGGCTGCAGTGCTGCCTGCACTGGGGAGCTACAGTTCATTGAGGGAACCATGAATGCCAACATGTACTGTGACATACTAAAGCAGAGCATTATCCTCTCTCTTCGGAGACTGGGCCGCAGGGCAGTATTCCAACATGATGACGATCACTGCCTTGCTAAAGAAGCTGTGAATAAAGGTGATGGACTTGCCAAGCATGTCTCCATACCTAAACCCTATTGAGCATCTGTGGGGAATCCTCAAACAGAAGGTGGAGGAGCACAATGTCTCTAACATTCACCAGCTCCGTGATGTCATCATGGAGGAGTGGAAGAGGACTCTAGTGACAACCTGTGAAGCTCTGGTGAACTCCATGCTCAAGAGGGTTAAGGCAGTGCTGGAAAATAATGGTGGCCATACAAAATATTGACACTTTGGGCCCAATTTGGACATTTTCACTTAGGGGTGTACTCACTTTTGTTGCCAGTGGTTTAGACATTAATGGCTGTGTGTTGAGTTATTTTGAGGGGACAGCAAATGTACACTGTTATACAAGCTGTACACTCACTACTTTACATTGTAGCAAAGTGTCATTTCTTCAGTGCTGTCACATGAAAAGATATAATGAAATATTTACAAAAATGTGACGAGTGTATTCACTTTTGTGAGATACTGTATATAAAACACTGGCATCCCCTCTGTTTATGAAGATATAAAGCACAGTATGTCAGTTTTTTTTTTTAATTGCAATCCTAAATACCTTCTTGCACAGCTCCACCGTGTGGTCACGTGATCCCCCTCCGCTCTCCTTCCCTGATCTAAGGAGAGCAGCAGGATGGCCTGAGATTATCCTCCGACTTATGCAGCCAGCAGAGGGAGGTCACGTGACACGTTTGCAAGAAGGCATTTAGGATTATAATTAAAAAAAACTGACATAGTGTGCTTTATATCTTCATAAAACAGAGGGGATGCAAGTGTTTTATATATGGTACTTTACGGGAATAGAGGTGGGAGGGGAGGAGCGGGGAGATCGTCTCTCGTTACACAGACTACTGAGCTGACAGGCAGGGAGGGAGGGGGAGAGGGAGAGACTGATGACACAGCATGATGACAAAGGGATGTACACTGACCATGGTACCATGGATCAGCAGCTATGATTACCATGGTCGGTACACATAGGGGGAAACAGGAACAGGCAGGACCAACCAGGTATTTTACAGCATAGAAAGGGACAAATTACACTAGCACTATGCTATAGATCATGCTTTAAAGAAACAGGAACTTTTTTTAGGTTTACAACCACTTTAACTACTTCAGCCGCAAAAGGATTTACCCCCTTAATGACCAGGCCATTTTTTGCGATACGGCACTGTGTCGCTTTAAGTGACAATTGCCCAGTCCTGTGACATTGTTACCAAAACAAAATTGATGTCCTTTTTTTCCCACAAATAGAGCTTTCTTTTGATGGTATTTTTTACTTCTTGCTATAATAAATATCACCAATTTAAAAAAACAAAAAACAAATTTCTTCATCAGTTTAGGTGATATGTATTCTTCTACATATTTTTGCTATAAAAAAATCGCAATAAGCGTATATTGATTGGTTTGCGCAATAGTTATAGCGTCTACAAAATGGGATAAATTTATGGCATTTTAATTTTTGTTTAGTTTTTTTACTAGTAATGGCGGTGATCAGCAATTTTTAGCAGGACTGCGACATTGTGGCAGACAGATCAGACACTTTTGACACATTTTTTGGACCAGTGACATTACTACAATGATCAGAGCTAAAAATAGCCACTGATCACTGTATAAATAACATTGGCAGGGAAGGGGTTAACACTAGGGGCGATCAAGGGGTGAAGTGTGTCCTAGGGAGGTGTTTCTAACTGTGGGGAGAGTAGACCGACTGGGAGTAGAGAGAGATCGCTGTTCCTGATCATTAGGAATAGACAATCTCTCTCCACTCCCCTGTCAAAACGGGGATCTGCTTTGTTTACACTGGCAGATCCCCGTTCTGCCTCTCTGTGGAGCGATCGTGGGTGGCTGGTGGACATCGCGGCCACTGGCTAAGCACATCACCTGCTATAGCTATTGAACGAACTGCTGTACCAGTACGGCGATTTGCTCATTAGAGCCGCCCTGCTGTAGTATATCTGTGGCGGTTGGTCGGCAAATGGTTAATTGACAGGTAAGAGGGTAAATTTGTCTAACAAATGTGTTTATCTTTTTAAACCTTTAAATGATTCCTATGAATGTTCTTCACCATCACCGCATAATGTTTCCCTTTAGTCTGGTCAGTTAAATAGAAAATTGTTACTCCCTACCAAAATGTTTTTCCGCTATTTGCAGCTGAGACACGCAATTCAGGCTCAATTCCCTTCAGAAATTCAACTACAATCACATATGGTGGAGCGCTTCCTTATTTCCAAACATGTGGACCGTATCCTTTCCTCTTTGTATCTCCGGGTGTCCCTGGGAACTGATAACCAGGGGACTAGGCTATTTAACAAATGGAAGCTGGCTGTGCCCTCCCTGATGGATGACGACTGGGAAGAGGGAGTCCAACAATATATTCCTTTGATGATATCCGCCAGGGACAGGTACATCCAATTAAAATTCCTTCACCAGGCATACTACACACCCCAACGGCTTGCTAAAATATATCCCTCTCACTCTGATAGGTGCCCAAAATGCAATACGGATATAGGTACTTTCTTACATGTGGTGTGGTCGTGCCCCCTTCTTCAACAGTTCTGGAGGGAGGTGGTGCAGTACATCAATTTAATTGGGAACCTGACACTTACACTGGATCCCCGAGTCCTTCTCCTGGGGATCTGTGATACCCTTATCGCAAACACCCATAAGAGGCTATTCGTTTTCTACGCTCTATTCTATTTTCTGCAAGGAAAACCATTTTATTTCAATGGAAACAGACAGACCCCCCAACAGTGGGACAGTGGAAAACACTTATTGATAAGACCCTCCCTCTATATAAGCTCACATTTATGAGCCGGAAATGTCCCAAAAAGTTTGAAAAAATTTGGGGTGCATGGGTTTCTAGATGAATGACCACTGATGCGGATCCCCCCCGGGAGAACTTGCTGAACTTATACACCACTAGTTCGGTTAAGAAATATTTAGAATACACTTAAAATTACCACTAAAATATACCTTTTTTCTTTGAGGAGGAGGTATTGCTCCTAAAATATAACTTTGCAGTGACATGAATACTTGTAACTAAGATGTGAACTGATGTGCCTTGCTTTTTGATGTAATACTGGAGACTATTTGTCCTAGATTGTCACTTTCCTTCTGGAAATGGTTCTTCTTTGCCTTTTTTATGTAATCCTCTCGTATTGTCCCTTTTTTTTCCCCCTTTTTTATATTTTTATGTATATGTATGGATATATGTATATTTATATATATATTTGTGAATGTACTTCTTTTTTATGTTTGTACTGAAACTTTTCTCCGTTGGAGATAAATAAAAACGTAACTGTTAAAAAAAAAAAAAATAGAAAATTGTTATCAAATACTTACTGTAATGTTCTTCTCCTGGCCCATCCTCACGTTAGCATACAAGGGGTTAAGACCTCTTCTGGAGCCGTAGAGGACCACCTGTTACTAGCTAAATAACAGACAGCCCCTCCCCCAACTAAAGTGTTCGATAACCTAGCCTGCGATAGGCCACTAGGGAGAGAGTCCTGTGCTGACGTGAGGATGGGCCAGGAAAGGAAAATTACAGTAAAGCTATGTACACACGAATGTTGTCGGAAATTCTGAACTTCAACAATGCGGTGAAGTACAACACGTACGACGAGCCGTGCGACTCTTCTGCTTGATTCCGAGCATGTGTGGACATTTGTGCGTCGGAATTGTGTACACATGCTCGAAATTTCCGACAACATGTCTTGTTGTCGGAAAATTTGAGAACCTGCTCTCAAACATTTGTTGGCGGAAATTCTCACAACAAATGTTCTATGGAGCATACACACGGTCGGACTTTCCGACAACAAGCTCACATCCAACATTTGTTGGGTCATATATAGATTGTCGACTGCAAGAAGCATCTGGTCACCCATCTGCAGCCTGTGAATGATAAGGTAGAGATCTGTACCTTAAATTGAGTTGTATGCCAGACCAACCTCTAGCACTGACTGTAAAATGTCCAGGATATTGGCTAGAGCAGGGAACACAGGATAGAAAGCTTTTGCTGAGCAAGCAAAAAAAAAACTTCTTTCATATCATCTCATGCTTTCATATCCTCTTCATGGATGATCATCTGGTCACCAAGCTCTGAACAACCTTGGATAAGAATCCCTGCGCCTCTAGTCTAGCCTATTACATAGCCAGGCTATTAAAAGTAGACTCATTGGATTGGGGTGCTGTCCCTGACCTTGCCATAAAAGATTTAAATTGACCAGAAATGGGTTTGGTGGTGCTGATGACATCTGGGGGAGCAGTGAAAGCCAAGGCCTTCTCAGTAGGTGGAAAGGACCTGTGTGGCACGGACTTGTTCTGTCCAAATTTTCAGAAGCACCTTTACATTCAAGGACACAGGAGAGGGACAAAGATCAAACATAAAATGCCATGGCACTGTGAACCTATCTTGTATGATGGAGTCTGTTGCAAATACCAGAAGCTGCCAGTTCAGTGGAGTCTCCCTGAGAACTACTGCTGGAAAGCCCCATAGGGCCAATATTGGTTTGAGGCACTTGCTGAAAAATATTCTGCCTAACCGAACCAATAGTTGATTTTGCTTTCCTGAACTGGCTGTAAGTGGTTCTCTGCCCAGCGAAAAGTTTGTTTGCAAGATGTAACAGGAAATGGCTTTTGGTGTCCCCTAGTCAGGCAATGTAGGCTACTACTGTCTTGTTGTCAATCAACTATACTCAAGCCCCCTTGAAGAAGATCCTGAAAGGCTTGCAATGCTAGAAAAGGC